>OX344721.1:88583999-93383999 GCA_947034835.1 Ballota nigra | reverse complement strand
GGTAGAGAGAGACATCCAGGATATTTTGAGGACTTTCAATGTAAAATGTGGGAGCTTTATTGTGGGTGGTTGTGAGATTTGTTTAGATAGCAAACATGCGCAGATGATTTCTGGTATTGTTGGCGGTGAGGTTAATGTTCCAGTAACATGCACATCATATGAAGACGCACCCTGGGTGGATCGTTGTTTTGGTAAAGAAATGGGAGAGAAGAAGGGCCAGTTCTTTATGTATAAGCACTTTATATTGGATAAACTGAAGGCAATGGTCAAACAAGAAGATGAAAATAGTATACTAGATGTAGTTAGGTTGACCCACAGCTACCTATTGGCAGCGTTGTTAGCCCCTGGACAGAATGAGTCAATGTCATTTCATTTAACTGTGTATTTTGAGGATTTAGCAAGGATGTGTGATTACAACTGGAGCAAGTATATTGTTGACTATCTGATTTCACAGATACAAGGTAGCACAAACCTGATTGTGGGAGGATATGCAATGTTGTTGCTGGTAAGTTGATACTGTATTGGTTGTATATTCTTAAAAATTATTATTCATTGAAATTAAAAGTTTTCTTTTATGTGTGATTTTCAGTATATAATTTGTGAGCACACCACCTTGTTGGAGCCAGAGAAGGAGAGTGCATTCCCGAGAATTCTAAAGTGGGACCTGTCTGGTTTGACAATGAAGTTGGATAAGTTCAGTTTAGTTAGGCTAAAAAAATGCTACGTATGTTCCAAATAAATTCTGAGATTAGTTTTTCTCAATTTAATGTAGATAATTATGTCTCAAATTAATTTTTCATGGAACTATAATATACTAACTATCAAATGCAGCTTAATGTTGTGGATTTGGTTCCAAACAAGTTAGAGAAAAAATTAATGAAGGAGGTAGTGGAAGTAGGTGAATATGAAGAAGGTAATGGGACTGTAATTTCTGATGGGGTCAGCCTCCGGACACCGGAACACCAGGTATGGAGGATATTATCTTATGTGGTTATGATCATCTATTAAAATATTATGTTTAGGAAGGTCTTTGGGTTGATCGTGCCTCTGATTTGCAAAACATAAGAATTAAAAGATACGTTCAATTTGGAAAAGAATACGTTAAAAGACTTGAAACTTATCTTTTATCATGTGACCTGTCTGGATTGACTATGTAGTTGGATAGGTTTAATTTAGTTAGGCTACTATGCAAGCTACGTATGATCCAATTATAAAATTTAGGTCACTATAATTGGTAATTTTCAATGCAACTTTTAATTAAAGCTAGTATTAAATGCAGCTTAATGTCGGGGGAGTGGAGACAAACGAGATTGATAAAAGTTTAATGAAGGAGATGGTTGAACTGGGCAAATATGACAAAGGTCATGCGACTGGAATTTCTGATGGGGGCAGCACCCGGACACCAGGACACAAGGTATGGAAGATGTTATCTTATTATGTTATGATCATCTATTAAACATTATATTTGGATGGGTGCCAATGATCTGTACGAGTTCAATCGGAGATATGAGGAAACATAAGTTCAATAATATCCGACCAGAAGTTCAATTAAGTTAAAATGTATGTTCAAACATACAAGTGTTTTTTTTGTTTTTTTTTTAAGCATGTGACTTGTCCAGTTAAAATGGGTGGTTACTTATTCCACCATATGTCTAAAGTGAGACCTGTCTGGATTGACTATGAAGTTGGATATGTTGTACTTAGTAAAAAACACTCTACAAGATACGTATGATCCAAATCATGAGATGAATTCTTGACAATTATGTGCATATTATTATATAAATGAAGGAGTGTTTTTTAATTAAAATTTAAATTGATGCTACCTATTAAATGCAGATTAATGATGGGAGTGTGGGGCAAAACAAGTGTTCTAAAAATTTAATGAAGGAGATCGTTGAAGCAGGGGAATATGAGGAAGCTCATGGTACTGAGGATACTGAGGGGTTTGTCGCTGGAGAATTGTACGATGAAACAATAGATCTGGACAGCCTTATGGAATCAATTAATAGAGATGCAAATTTAGTGGAGCAAGAAGGAACTGGACCAGAAAATGCTGAGGTGGAAGGAAAAGAACCAGATAATGCTAATGTGAAAGGAAAATGACCAGAAACTGAATTCGATGAGGGATTCTATGGTTTGATGACAGGGATTGAAGCACCATTATTCAGCTTTGGTATGTCAGCCCAGTTGGATGAGTTAGACAGGAACTGTAATGAAAATGTAACTGGGATGCAGAATAAAAATCAGAATTTGGCCCGGGAGAACGAGGTACTAAAGAGTGAAAAATTCTCTTTGACGTCGCAGCTGAATGACTGCATGCAGATAATAATACAAAAGGATGGTGAGATAGGAAAATTGAGGAAAAAAATAGAAGAGATGGAGAAGAAACTGAGGATGGAGATTAGGAAGGGAGAAGAGAAGAATGAGCTATTGAAAACGAAAAACATGAAGCTGAATGAAGTTCAGGTTGAATTGAGGGGAGTAGAAGATGCAGCTGCATCATTAGATGGAGAAAAAATTTCAAAGGCAACATATGATGGGGGGGATGCATCAGGGCATGGAGATGGGGGAGATGGTGAGAATTGGGATCTTACAACCACACAAAAATGTGAAGATCCAGAAACTCTGAGACAAATTGAGATAATTGAAAGGGAGCATAAATCAAATAGAAAGGTGAGGGAGGAAGTTAAAGATATACAAGAGTGTGTGGACATCAGTGTGGGACATTGGGCTATTATTCCGTATAAAGAAGATAGTGGACCGCCAACAGTTGATAGCCCTGCAGCTAAAATGGTGTATAATACTAATGTGGATAAAAAGATACCGCATTATGCAGAACCAAACACAATGGTGAAACGAGTGAAAGGGAGAACTCAGCTAGCAAATAGGAAACCAGTGAAGTTAACCCCAAATTGTTTAAGGGGTGAACGTGTGAAAACAAGCAGGAGGAATATACCGATGCCAGGTTATAGATGGGATGAAACTAAGGGAGCAATAAAGAAGACAACTCAGAATATTAAGGACGTGATAACAGCTTTGTGGGAGGAGGACGGGGAAAGGTAAATATATTTTGTAAACCGTTCATAAATATTTAAGAATTCAACTAAGACTGCGTGTTTTTATTAAATTTAGGGCGATATGTTGGGGTGGCCAAGATAATGCAAATGTATCATTGAAGGACATACTTGCTGTTCTGCATCACGAACGGATATCTTCGGAGGTATGTGCTCAGTGGGATTTTTATGTATACATATAAATTGAACTTGTTTTATATATATGTAATAATTACCATTGAAACATTGACGTGTTAAATCCAACAACTCTTGAAAATATGCAAGGTGGTTGACAGTTGGACTAGATTGCTTAAAATGGTATATAAGGAGAAGGATGGGATTGAGAATGTGGTTGTCTTCACAACAAGCTGTTGGGTAAGGATATATAGTTAAAAACTGTTCATACTTTGTTCATAAATACGTAAAAATTATATTTATAATTTTAACATATACAGGACTTTATCAAGTCTGGACATCAATTTTCACGTGGTACATTAAGGAAATTGTTGGACGAACGAATTGAGAAGATAGGGCATGATGATATAATGGTTTTTCCATTGCTATCGAAAGGGGTTGGAAGGAATTTGAGGTCCTCTGGAGATCATTGTACTATGCTAAAGTTAGATCTGCAATGTTGTGAATGAGGCTTTTACAATTCAATTCCTCCCCGCAGGGCAAACGGAAGAGATGTGCATTATGAGCGGTCGCTGGATGTGGTAAGTAAATGTTACAAATTTTTAGATTTATAAACATACTGATTAATTTGATTTATAAGACTGGATGATATTCCACATTATAGGTGGAGTATGTTGAGAAGAAGCTGAGAGAAGTTTTTGCAAAAACAGCACCGGGACATCAATTATTAAAAAGAAAATCAGTACTGCCGAAAGTGTGTGTTTGTCCAGAACAATCTGACAACTCTGTGGATTGCGGGGTGATATTGTGCTACAACATTGAGCAAACATTGCTGAACCAGACACCTGATTTGTACAACTTTTCTCACGAGAGTGCTGCAGAGTATCGAGCAAGGATGGCAAGTTGGTTTTTGGATCCTGTCTCCATTGAGAATTAGATGTGATTTCAGAGGGGTTGCTAATTAGTTTGAAAATTGAATGGATGATTTGATATTGTTATATTTTGTGGTTGTTAGGTTCATGGATTTAACCTTTTGTTTAGGAAATATCCTAGTGGATACTTTTGTTTTATAAAAGAAAGACATTTTGTAGGTTTGAATTCCACTATGAGGGTATGAAATCTCACTACAAAAAATGGTTTCTCTTAATATTTGCACTCCCAGTAATGAATGTTTGAACTTGTTCATTAATTTTTCAGATTAAGTTCAAATAAATTGTGTTGCAAAAACAGGGTTGAAGAGGTTTTATCAAAACTAATAAAGAAAACACTAATTCATGAAAATATCATTATATTAAGAAATTAGATTAACACTGGATATTTCATTAGTAGAAAAATGGATCTATGAGGCCATTTCAATGTACCGAGAAGTACATCTTTTTTTAATATTTGAACTTTTTGAACTGAAACTTTGAACTTGTTCATTTATGTTCCAATATGAGTTCAAAAAAGAGGCACCGAAAATAAGACTTTAATAAAAATAATGAAGAAGCTGTAATTCCTGAAATTTCATTATATTAAGAAATGCGATTAACACTAGATATTTCATTAGTAGAAAATAGATACTTCATTAGAAATTAGCAGGACACATTACTGCCATCAAAGAAATAAACAACATACAAACACAAAATGCATCCAACAAAAATAAACAACATACAAAATGCATCCAACAAAAACATACCTACGGATACATAACAATTCAACAAAAAAAAAACATAATAACTAATTGAGAAAAGTAGTAACCAACTATATATGTTGGATAATATATGTTAATTCATTACTATTCCAAGCTTTCAATATATGGGAAAACAGATGCTGGGACATTGGCAATTGGTTGAAGAAAGGTGTAATAGAACCTCTGCTCAATGAAGTCCCAAATACCAAAAGTACCAAGAAGGTTTATTCTGAAAACAAGCTTCTCTCTCTTAGGCTCCACAAGAAACATGGGCTAGAAATTGATGTAGGCAGGGTCTAGAATAGGCACATCTAATGTAACAGGATGCCTCACCCATGAGTCAGAAAAAGGATGATTATGCATAATCCAAACATCAATCGGATGGGTGGGGGAGTATAAAAGCTTAATTAGAACCAACTTATCGTTATTCAAGGAGAAAAGCTGGTAAAACAATTGAGTTTGTTGAATGTACTCGGGAACACTGATTAGCGAGAATTGTTGTTCATCCAAGTTGAAAACTGATAAGTGTTCTTTATAGATCCTCCAATGAAGACACCCATTAGCGTATACACCGCGACCAGACATTAACTTCTGGTGAGGGTGTTGTCCCAGATTGATCCATTGGGATTAATTCCTGGAGAATAACTTAACTTCCGAACAGTAAACATTAGTGTGGAACAGCGAGATCCTGAGAATATAATAATCATCATACCTATCACTGAATCCCAAGCCAAAGATGGTGGTTGCACCCTGAATGTTTGAGGGGAAGTCTATTGGTTCCGAGGGGACAAAGGTGCATTTCCATTCGTTGGATTAAGGAGATATAGCTCATCATCTCGACTGCAGACCAACACTATACCATTACATGACCCGAGATAGTCAAAATCTCTCAAACCCTGATATGAAAAGCGATTGAACGCAGCACCATCTGCGGGGGGCTTGTATTTGAAGGGTGTGAAGTGGTTTTCGGCCTGTAGCAGTACATGAACTTTGTTCTGCTTCATCATTTGGGCTCTATGCTTTTTGATGAAGTTTGGGCAGGATATTAAACCATACCATTCCTTAGATATGATCTTGCACCTACCCACAGGCTTTGGAGGCAATCTAACCAAGATCTCTATTATAATCTCAGATGGAAAGTGCACATATTTAGCCATTTTACTTTGACCTTTACTCTATTCCGGGTTAGAAAACAGGGATACTGGAATGGACAAGTATTTGTATTTGAGTTCCACGAAGTGAGATATAACGATTGAGATATGTGTTATGGAGATAGTTGGGAATAAGGGAAGTTAATTTTACTTATTTGGTTTAATCCCCAAAATAATGCATAAAAAATTGTGTTTTATGGATGATAAAAATAGTGAGATTGAAGCCGAAAGTATTACTCATAATGCCTCTTTTCTTGCTACAATATACATTGGAACCATAACCAATGATTTGATGTGTGATGAGTGCATAGAAAGTAGAGGTTGGGCGCCGTATTTAGTGTACTTGGGTGATAATGGTTGCTTCTCCTACACAATTTTTTTCCATTTCATATCTGACCGATTGATTGACAATCTGAACAACAAGATTTATGCTTGGACAATAACTTGAATATTATATTTGGGCTAAAGTGATAATAATATGCATCTACATAAATCTTTGATGCTGAAGAGGGATAAAACAATGCATCTACAACACTTTAAAAGCCCAAAAAATCTTTTTTTTTTTGAATGCTTAATGCATTATCCAAGCACTTTAAAAAGCCCATGATAACTCACTTTGTGTTCGTCTTTGAACTTTGCTAAAATAAAAATGAACTTACGTGCTTAAAAATAGAACTTATTAACATTTAAAATTGAACTTATGAAGTTTTGACAAAGGTCCGTTAACATAAGTGAGACAATTAATATATTGGAGCTGGATTGGTAATAATAAAAAAAACATTAGTTTTGGGATCACTTTAAAAAGCCCATATAGTTTTTTTAGGAGGTTAACCTATCGTCTCATGTTTGCTAAAAAAGATTCATTTATTCGTCTTTGTACCATTATCATTAAAGAAACGAACTTTGTTACTTCAGGCCTTTAACTTTTCAAAATCGTTTCCTGCCAATTATGTTGTATAAATTATAAAAAACAACTCTATTCATTTAAGGTCTAAAGTCAAATAAACAGGTTGATCCATTAATATAAAAACGTTTAGTGGAAGAAGATTTTTTAATCTAAAATTCTAGATAAATATTAGGAAGCAATATATGGACAAAAACAACTTTTCTTACACTTGGAAAACATTAGATTGAATAACATCTACCAAAAAGTACTTACACCATAAAATAACATGTGGGCCCAAAAGGAAATATTACATTAACATAACCTGAAATGAAAAACATCCACCATATTACAAAAATTGACAGAACTATGGTGAGTCAATAGACAAAGCTAATGAAAATACACAAAACTACGGTGATTCAATGCTTTCAACATAGGGGAATACAGATGATGAAGCATTCACAACTGGATACCCGGTTAACATAACAAACATTCGTTGCTTCAAATCCCAGTAACCAAAAGTGCCTATTGGGTTAATCCTGAAGACAAGCTTGTCGAAATTAGGTTCCATTAAGAACAGGGGCTGGAAATTAATTAGGCGATGCAGGGTGATAGGAAAATCAAGCTTCACCGATAGGTTAATCCAAGAATCAGTAAGAGGATAGCTTTGGAGGATACATACATCAATAGGATCAAGAGGGCAATATAACCATGAGTAAACAGTAAGTCTATCACAGTTGAGTGACACAAGATTATACAGTCTGTGATTAGCAGAAATGTTCCCAGACAGGTTAATCAAAGAAAAAACATGATCGATTAAATTAAAGGATAAAATAGAGGGTTCATGCAACATCCAATGAATAGAATTATGAGCAAATACACCTGGGGAGGGAACAATTCTAGAATATGGAATTTTCCCAAGATCCCTCCACTGATTGGAATTTCTGGACCAGATTTTCACATCGGTTGTGAAATCCATTGAATGAAATAGAGAGATCTTGACTACCTGATAATCTTGATCTTTTGAATTAAAACCTAGACCAAAAACAACACTGGCACCGTTTGAGCGAGGGGGATAACAAATAGACTCCGGAGATTCGTTTGGGACACGGCGGAGCTCCTTCGTTGTAGGATTAACAATGAAAATTCGTCATCTGTGTTGCACATCAACACCATGGAGTTGCAACATGCAAGTTTTTCCATGCGCCTAGCACCCTGATATACAACCCTCTTATGTTTTATGTTCTCACGGATGGATCTCGTATACTGAAGAGGGATAAAGCAATGCTCCTGTTGGAGTTGAAAAGATACCCTGTTTTGAAGCCTCATCTGAATCAAATGGAATCTGGTGAAATGAGGGTTTGAGATAAGAGCATTCCACTCTTTAGAAACAAGTTTGGACCTAATCAAAGGCTTTGGTGGCATTCTTACAAGAATGGCTGCAATTAAGTCGACTGGAAGATGAATATCCATGGGAGTATGAAGTGCAGCAGATTCAAGATTTTTTTTGGGTGTGGGTTTCTAGATTAGGAAGATGAAAGAGTTTAGATTTAAATATAAAAAAGAGAGATTTGACATTAGCTATATATGAGGACGAAGCAAGGTGACGTTTGGGCGCGAATGGAGTTTTCTTTGTTGTGCATGGGTTGTGTCTGTATAATTTTTTAAGAATCTGTTATATTTGAGAATAAAAGTTAAAATGTTTTATTTTTTTATAAGTGAACGTATGATATATGGGCCATTGTTGACTCAAAATTGTTGAAGCCCACAAACTACTGTTGGCCAGTCGTTGAAGCCCAGTAAATTTTTTGTGATAATGGTCAACTAGTCTTTTTGTGCCTAAAGTTAAATTGATTTGATCTAAAGTTCAAATATGTATGCAGTAAGTTCAAGTACAAATATAGTATAAGTTCAAAAATAATTGTCAAGGGTCAAAGGATAATACAAGGGTATTATATTTGAAAGATTATATTTAATTAAATAAAATATAATATAGATTATTATTGGGCTCAATCCATTTCACGAAAACTTATTAGATATAATGACATCAATTTACAGGGGGACAAATCATATTTGAAAGGGGCAAAAGCATATGGAAAAAATAGATTTAAAGCAAAAAATAAAAGACATATAAATAATAAATAAAATGATAACTAAATATATGGGCCCACAATAAATTAGAATAACGGGAAATGGACTCCTAGGTACAATGTCTAAGATGGTTTTACTACTAAATTGTCAACTCATTTGCATTACCCTTAAGTTCAAAATAAAAAAAAGGATATGTTAAAAAATAATTGCCAAGGCTCAAAAAAATAATACAAGGGGATCTAGTACCATTTCTCTAATATTTGAAGATTATTAAGATATAATGGCATCACGGATAACTCGGAATGAAATGCATTCACAAAAACTTGGGCCCATATAATGGAATCAATTTACAGGGGGGATCAATCATATTTGAAGGGGCAAAAAGCATATGGAAAAATGGAATTGAGGGGGCAAAAAATAAAAGACATAGAACTAATTAAAAAATGCTAACTAAATATATGGGCCCACAATAAATTAGAATAACTAATAGGGCCAATCATTTGAATATTGGGCTATTTTAGTGTGAGTAGACAAAATTCAAAACACTTCATGAATTTTTGAAGGGTTCTTTCCAACTTAAGTTTCAGGTCTTTTAATATTTGAGGGGCTATTTCAATATTGGGTCATTTCAATATGGTTAGACTATTGGACTATGATTAAAAAAAAAAAAAATCAAAGTTTTGAAACAAATTATTCTTTTTTGGAGAAAAACTAATAGAGCTGTATGAACAAGCAACATATCCAGTAACTTATATACATGTATAAAAGTAATAATTGGGCTGCTAATTAATATTGGGCCAACTATGACGTACAATTAAAAAATATTGGGCCAAGTACAACCCATAACATTGCAGAACTATCACAACAAAAAACACGCACACAAGTGCAACCATAATCTAAAATGTCCAATATTCGTTAATATGAAGTTCAATAAAATAAGCGCATAAGTTCAAAATTTTGTACCCCAAAGTTCAATAATTTTAATAATCGGTGACAAAACTAATCGGCGTTATGTTCATTGTTAGGGCAAAAAACTAGTGATTAAAATACAATATAGAACACAAACAAGACAAGATTAGGGCAATTTTTTCTTGACATTGACTGGATTTGAAGGAAATACAACATATATACAAAAAGTAAAAAAAAAATATAAACAAAATAATTATAAGCCTAATGTGGTTAGGGTTTTTCTTGTTGACAGTCTTTTTGAATGATTTGATCTTCCTTCCAAGATCAATGTTAAGTGAAGTCAACTCTTTGTTGCGGGACTCTAATAATTCTACATTGCGCTGGAGAAGATTGACTTGTTCTTGTAAGATTGACTGCTTTTCCAAAGATTATTTTAATAGATCCTCAACCTTATTCTTCCTCCGTGCAACTCTGGTGGCGTAGATCTTGTACCGAAGGGGATTATCGTCATCTAACCACTGGAAAAACTGGCACTTCTCCGACTATAGACAAATAATTAAAGGATATGAAAATAGGTGTGGGAAAAAGAGTTGAAAAAATATACAATTGAATTAGATACTACTTACCTCCCAAAGGGGACAACGCATGAACAACTTGCCTGGGTTTTGCTCTGTGTATGAAGTGTAGACAATAGTGTCTAAACCGTGATCTGGGCAAGTTGGTGAGGGGTTTGGGTTGCTCTGCCCGTGGGAAAAAGACCCATCAGAATTTTTAGTTGATGAACTTTCACCACGATTGGAATAGGATGGGGATACATTATGCATAATTAGGGATCCAGTAATGTATATTCCAAGGTGCGGGAGAGAAAATAAATCTTATAACTGAAAAGAATGGAAGCAGAACCAATATATATACAACTAGTAGTTCTTTAAGTTCAAATTTGAAAACTTAAGTTCAAATAATTCATATTAAGTTCAAATAGGAATACAGAAAAGTTCAAATAAATAATAACGGTAAGCATAAGTTCAAAAAAAGGTTTAAAGGGACGGTTGATCAATATGAAAATACACACATCATTGCTACTACTGTAAACAAGAGTTTAAATCTGGTGATAACGGTAATATTCATTCAGAAAAGGAGGCACTTCCATATTAGTGAAATAATATTGGGTGAAAAGATACAATTAACCAAAAACCATCACGTTCAATGTGAATATTGTTTCAATAAAAATATCACCCCAGTGAAAATATGTTGCACACAAAAGGATATGTTGCAAAAATTTCACTGGACTGACATATTTTAGAAACACAAAAAACAAGAGTTCAAAAGTTGCTTCAGCAACTAAACAATAAGCATGGAGAAATTGGGCAATACTTTCTATGGTTCTTGATTCATATCTTCGAACAACCCCCATGGGTCATCATTAGATGTGTTTGGCATTCTGGAGGAGTAATCATCACCAACCATACCGCAATGATTGTCACATTCAGGGTGATAGTATTGAGGTCCTATTTAAAGTAAACAGGGAAACATGTTTAGTTCAGTGATAGAACTATGTAATATACACATAACAAGTAGAATGTATATTGAATACTGGCCTTTGTTTCTCGAATTTTGTTCGTCAAAAGCCAAGCCGCATGTTAAATGATCATGCCTCCCGGATTTATTACACCTATTGCATATTGCCTTCTTTCTCTTTCGCCCCTCACCAAATGAAGGGATATGTGATCTTTTCGGCCGACCAGGAGGCCGTTTCAAAGCAAGAGGTAATATTTTGGGCTATCCTTCTGGTGGCTGAAAGTTGTATTTTTCAGTGTCAGGAATTGGATAGAGGTCTGTAGAATAGCAGTCTCGATAAGTTGAAGTATAAAAGCACTGCTCAACGTGTGGGAATACGGAATCAGCGGAAAGACGAATAACAGCAACAACATGAACGCAAGGGAATCCTCGAATTTGCCATTGGTAACATGAGCAGGTCCTCTCCTTCAGGTTAACAACAACAGAAGGAGTTGAATCAACACTAAAGACACCACTAGGACATAAGACAACGTTGAATGACAATCCGACATCAGTGAAACGATTCCACATATCTTCTTTGCTTGGAACAAAGGCACCAGTCCATCTGCTGCTCTCATCCCTACGCTTTACAAACCAATTGCTTATTTTGGAACGTATTTCCTCAAACATATGAGTAACAGGCAAGGACCTGGAATCTTGGATCCATGCATTAAAAGATTCAGCAGCGTTCGATGTCATTTCACCATACCTTGTTATGTGAGGGGAATAAGCAACAGTCCACTTTTCATATGGAAGTTGTTCAACCCATTCTACAACCTTGGAACCACCTGTCTTCATGAATACATCAAGTTTCTGCTGAAATGTGTGGGTGTCTGGTGCATATGTACAATCTCTAAATTGGTCAACAAGTTTCTCACGATTTTGAACGGACCACCCCGCAGCCAAACGTCCCTTCAAATTGGTTAATAAATGGTATAGGCAGAAGAAGTGAACCGGCTCTTCAAATACATTTGGGAATGCATTTAAAATTCCCAGATGCCTATCAGAAATATAGAAAATTTGTTTCTCGTGACTGATGGAATTGCGAACCTTTTGAAGAAACCATATCTAGTTATCATTGTTTTCAGCAGAGATAAGTGCAAAAGCAACAGGGAACAGACCTGAAAAAACCGAACATCAGTAGCAACTAGACGAAATTATTATGAGACCATTTCATTAGGTTGGGTGAGTGTTTATAGAAAGGTTAGGAATTTACCGTTATCACCATCCTTGGCAGTGGCAGAGAGAAGAGTTCCCTTGGCTCGCCCCTTCATGAACGTACCATCAATAAAGAGCATGGGGCGACAGAAACGGAAGCCTTCTATAGATGCTTTAAATGCAATAAAAAGACGCTCAAATTGGTGAGATTCACTATTGGCCTGAAGTTCAACAACACTACCAGGATTGGTGCGATTAATAGCATCACAATACCATCGTAACTCATCGTAAGAATCATTAAAATTGCCAAAAAAACACACTTTGCACGCTCCGCAGCCCGGTGGGCTTTCCAATAGGGGATATCTATTCCGTATGACTTTTTAATTTTCTGTCGAACCCTTTTCCCACTAATGTTCGGATTATCCTTTACCTCAGACAACAAAAAGTCCCCAACAATCCTAGGGACAAGCCGTTTGGTATCTTTGCCTATGATCTTACCAATACACTTGTGGACAAGGTTTGCCTTAAATACAACAAAGTATTTAGTAAATCTCTGTAGCTTAGCTTTTATGAACCAGTCACAATTAGATTCATCGCAAACTGCATGAATGTACCGCTTATCATTCCTAAGAAATTTGAACCTAAATCCACACTTAAATGTATACTAAATAAGACCAGTTCTAAAATGGTCTGCACCACCACTAAATTATGCACCAATACCATCCTTCATTATATGGGCCCATTCATCAGAAAACAATGGTTCTTTAACAACAGTAGGAGACATGTCAAACACAGGGATATCATGTTGGCCATTAAATTCAGCTTGTTTCCCACACCCTGGACTACTACTGCTATTACTATTAGACACCATGCCAACTATAGAAGAAATCTCTGGGCTAACAGCATGAGCTTTATAACGGCCATCTGATGAGTTGGGGGTATTACTATTACCACTAGAGAGGCATGCAACTATGGCGGACGGGTTTGTGGCTTGTGAACATAATTCGACATTTACTATTCGATTACCAACTATGTTGGAGAGGGTGATCAGGTTGGTCAAATCATCGTCACAATCGAGCGAAATATTACTATAACTACCCACAACACAGATAATTTTGACAGGAGAACTCTGTATATCACTCCACTTACCTGAAATTTGAGACAGAAAATTTACAAATTTTGTGTTCTCATTGCATCCAACCAATTTGCACTCTCCATTCCGTTTAAAATTGATTAAAATTCTTGACGCCATACAGAAGTTCAAAATTGGATTTCAAAAATTGGCCACCAGGATGGAATCCATGGAATATGTAGCTAAACAAGAAATAAACAGGAATTTATAGATTGAAACAGAATTAAAGTTAGGAAAACAAATAACAGCGGAATTCATTAAAAAATCCTTACCAGAGTTCGAAAACACGTATGATCGGAAATTTGAATCGGACGATTGATCTAAGAAAAATGGAGCCGTAAAAGAAGGGCTTGAAGAGTGGGTTTGAAATCAGCTTGAAGAAAAATGGTATGAACGAAATAAGCTGTTTGAATTTCAAATTAAAGCTCTCAATGGATTTGATTGATGTACTAAGTTTCCGATTTCAGTATATAAGAGCAAAGTTGGTAGGATGAAAGAGAAAGTAGAGTTCCATAGGCTGAAATATAGGTTTTTGTTCTTAATAGTAATGTTTAAAAAGGTGACAATTTAGTAGTAAAATCATCTTAAACATTGTACGTAGGAGGCCATTTCCCCTTTTTTTTTAACGCTTATTATACTCTTGTAGTTTTTTTTTTCTTTGACACTTTTGGTTTCATGAGAAAAAGATAATTTGTAGTTTTGGTCCCAAAAAATAAATAAATTGCAGTTTTGATCCCAAGAGAATATGACAATTATGCAGTTTTGGTCTTGAACGGATGAAACCAAAACTATGAAAAAAAAATCACATTTACCCATAAACATTAAAAGTATTTTGTACTCATTCTCTTTGAATTAAAAGTGCAATTTCCCAATTATGTATATAATGCATAGACACACCGTACTTTCCCACTTGTTTTCTTTATGTTAAGTTACGCATAGCCCTAACTACGATGGTGTGGGGCGGCTCCTTAGTTTATCTCCCTGTTTTTGCTAGTATTTTTTTTTTACTCGCAATTCAAGAATCTCATCAATTATTAATAGCGATTCAATTAAAATCAAAACAAAACCTTGCATTAATTGATCCGCCACTGGAACTAATAATATTTGAGAGTTTCGAATCTAAAATTTAAAAGATGAGCATAGTTCTGAGTACCAAAACTACAACACCATAATCCCTATTTTTACTGTTGCTATTACTATATATATGTATAGCATGAAAAGATTAATATATAAACTACCAAGTTTTGTGTTGATCAAAACTAATTTTTTGTTATTTTGAGAAGTCCTTTAAGTATTTAATTTTTATTCACAAAATATACTTTTCAAACTATTTTAATGATCCCATCAAATAATATATATACATGTCTATTTTATTTGTATATGAAAAAATCTGGATATCAATAATAATTACACACTAGCCCCGTTCGAAGGTAAGTTTAACATTTGAAAAGTTGACACAAATTTTAAGGAATATTGTATTTTATTGTAAAGTTGTGAAAAATTATGAAAAGTAAAAAGATGAAGAGAGAGCGCATAAAAATAAAGATAGTTGTTGAGTGTTGTGTGATTGTAATTTTTTTAAAATGAGAATATTAAACTTATTTTGGAACGGATGGAATATATCATTAAGATATATTAATTTTTTTTCAATTATTGTTTCAAAAAAGCTCGTAAAACTAAATTTTAAGAGTTAAAAAGAACTTTCTAAAAACCAAAGGAATCTATCAAAATAAAATTTTTAAGTGGAAGGTATTGACGACCTTTTATCATACCTGCATCATTTGAGGTTGGAAATTTGATACAATAGTAGTACGTTGAAACAACTGCTTTGAATTTATTTAGAAAGGGACGACCGAGAAACCCATTGTGGGTGAACTACTGATCTACCACTAAAAAGTCTACCATCCTAGCCAGTCTCCTTTCCGGGTTCTAGGCCGATACAAGTTCAACTGACAATGTAATTACTCCTAGGGGAATGGTTACAGGCTTACAACATCTCCAAATCCCAAAATTCTACGTTTACAAATCTTTCATATATTCTGCATAGTCTCCTAACTGATCCAATGTACTTTTAAACAAAATGTTCATGTAGGAGCCTGTGTCAACAAGTAGGCGGTGTACTCGTGTTCACATGATGTTTGTGCAGATGATCAACGAGTCATTGTGAGGGGTGAGTACTCCATCTAAGTTCACCGAAAATGTCAAGTCCCCGGTTTGTTTGGTTGCTGGATTTACTCCCACTTCTTTCACTTGTGCCACCGTCCTCAATTATGCTTTTCTCTTCCTCTTGGATACCGGGGGTCTTCCGTCAGAGCAGCCACCAATTGGCCCGGTAGATTCAAGCATAAGAATTTCTCGAACTGGCTCCGCGGGGGCTATTGGAATTTTTCTTCCTTTCTTCCCCGCCCTGCTCGGCTGTTGTCGCTCTCATCATCATCGAGCTAGATGGCGCTGTTGTCCTTGGTCTCTTCCCCAGCTCCCTTTTCACGAACTCTGATAGCTTCCCTTCTTCGTAAAACCTCCATAACTGTTTCAAAAGGTCTGGATATTCACCTGTGAAGTGGCCGATGTTCTGATGGTATGCACAGTATTTGTTGGGGTTTAACTTTCCTCGTTCTTGTCGAATTTTCCGGGGTTCAGATAGCATATCCCTGTCTTTTACATTATTATATACTGCATCCACTGATTTGATGTTGGGAAAATTCGGGGTGCCCGAATCTATTCGGGATGAAATTTAAATACGAATTTAAATCTAACTATTACTAGCATGAATTAATCCTAAATTAATTCATATAATAACTATGCTAACAACAAATTTACATGCATATGAATATAAACACGTAAAATTCTACAGCGGAAAAAACTAGAACTTTACGTATACACGTAACTCTTGAACCGACATCCAACTGAGATCTACGGGACAAGCGTACCGATCCTATCAACTGTAAAAATCTTCTCAAGTATTCCCTTTCGTCTTATTCGTTCGCCGGTGGGAAGCGCTCATGAACAATTTTAAATAACAAGGAAGAAAGAAAATATTTATTGCTCTTGATTTTTCCAACACATGAAATTATGTACTTGGGGATGAAATAATCATCCCCTAATTATAAGAAGGGGTGGCCGAAAATATGATGTAGAATAGGGGAGAGAAAATCTTTTCTTCGGCCTCCAAGAAATCTTGAATATATCTTATATTTTTTTTCATAATAAAATATTCCACAAAAATATCAACCTCCTTATTATAATCTTATTATCGAAAATAATGGTTAAAGAATACAAAATTTGGATCTTCTTGAATTTATGTGATAATCTTGTATTTCAAGAATACATATCTTCCATAATATATTTCCAAGAAAATCAACGAAATCTTTTCTCTCTCCATATATATCTTTTTCGAAAATTATATGAAAATAAACCAGCAATAATTTTTTATTTTATTTTAATCACATTATTATTATCGTGCTACCTATTGGGCTACTTGAGGGACCTTTAGGAGTATTAAGATTGGACCTCCAATGGACTTTTGAATTACAATATTGAGCCCCAATATTATTCAGCCCATTAATATTAATTATTATCACTAATAAATCAATATTGCACTATCCATCTTAATTCATATTACGATAATATGGGCTCCCGGTTATTATTTTCCGTGTTTAAAATTATTTAGTCCATTAATTAATTGAGCTTCTGAATAGCTCTAAATTAATTAATATCTTTTACCTTGGAGTAAAGATAGCCCAACATTATTATCCGTACCGAAGAAACTAATTCTTCACTTGCAAGATTTGGTACGATAAAACTTCTGAGCCCACCAAGGGGACAAATCACACGAGCCGTACTCGCACACGTTTCTTCGTATTAAACCTTAGCAACCGTCGTATGATTAATATTATTGCCCAAAACACAAGGTTCGAAGTCACAATGATTCTCACCTAACATGAATCAAAGCAATAACTATTATTCACACACTGCCATATTTAAGTGACATAGATTAAAAAATCAATAACCACTGAGGTCTAATTCTTCACATTTCAGAATAGAAGAATTTATCCTCGTTGTAGGTCCTCTTCAACACATACTAAATGTGCTAGTGCAATCTCTTGGTCAAGACAGACCAATCTGAGATATACACATCGACCTTTCACGGCGGATTGTTCAATTCCACCTAGGTCGTGAATTTGTACGTTTAGTTACAAGGAAACCGTTAATGTGATCTTCCGTGATCTGGTATCACCACATTGACTACAATATAACACATATTATATATATTGAACGGGTTGCAATAAATATATAACATTCATTCATATTCAAAGCAAATGTGATAAATGAATTATTCTCATAAAAAAAGTGTTTAATGCATGAGTTATACAAAGTAAAAGCATACTTTCACGTATAACTCCAACAAGTGAGCACCTGATTCAACCTTTTCTTCAACTCGGCTCCTTTGTTGAAAGACTTTATGTTCTTGGGAGCCTTGTATTCACCTCCTCCCGACTTTTTCCCTAATTTTTTTGGGTTGGCCTTATCTCCCAACTCATTCTGGAGGGCTTCTTGCATTGATACATGAATGCTGGTCCGATGTCTAAATTCTGCATCTATCTTAGGACAGGTTAGGTGCATTTCCTTCCATAAATCTGTTCCTTTCTTGAGTCCGGCCATCACCACCATCTTCGTGTCTTCACTGACCATCTCGCCTTCAAGTAAGATCTTATCGAATCTTTCAAGGAATTTCCTATCCAACTCCTCGTCTCCTTGCCTGATATCTGTCAACCAGTGCCTTTGTGTTAGGTAAAACCCGACTGTTGAGAAATAGGACATAAATTCCTTGCTCAGTTGTGCAAATGAATTAATGGATCCGGGAGTTTGAGCCGAAAACCATCTATGTGGTCCATCCCCAAGGGTGAGGGGAAAGTTTCGGCACTGAGTCGCATCTGTAGCCCCCATTAATATCATGAAGTCTGAATACTTTGTCAAGTGGACCCTTGGATCCGATGTACCCTCAAATAGGCTGATAGTCGGAAATTATATCTTTTTTTGTACCGGCGCATTCAGGATTGTCGAGGACAATGGGGATGATGGTAAAACAGTTGAGCCAACTCCCTTCTGAGACTCCAATTGCTTTTGTAGCTCTTAGATTGCCTTCTTCATAGTTTGCAACTCATCTGGAGGTGTTCCCCCGTTGGAAGGCCGTTCATCGCGATCAAGTTCAGTGACTTTATCACGGTGCAATCCCTCACCAACAGGGCGCTTTTCCTGAGTTGCTCGCCTAACCACATTGCTAGCTCCATTGGGTCCTAATCTCCCAAAGGCTGATCTCCTGATCATGTCGTGGATTGATGAGCGAGCAGTAATACGTGCTCGCTCTTTGCTCCTTTGAGGAGAGAAGTTCATTTCCGAGTCAGAGAAGGCAGCAGCAAGGCTGGCGAAGATTGAACAAAGCTTGCACACATCCATGGAGATCTTTGAGAAGAAGTTAAAGTCAAGCCTAGCTCAAATGTATTATGTGGGGTCTGGAGTTACAACAAGCGTTGATCTGATGAAAGAGCACTTGAAGGAGGTTCAATCTCTTACATCCTTCGTGATCAACACTGTGGAGGATGCCTTTAAAGAAATTGTGCCAAAGGCTCTCACTCTTGCCAAGGATGGTGCCAAAAAGGGGGAAAAAGATAAGACAAAGAAAAGATCCATCCCTGAGGCATCGAAGGAGGAGGAAAATGTGCTAACCATGCGAACACCCCGAAAGTCAGCGAGTTTGGCAGCTCAGGCTAATGACCCTTCCAAGCAAGTTCCTCAACTACCTTTAATTCCAGAAGCTTCAGAACGCTCACCTTTAAGCACAAGGAAGAATCCAATTACATATGACGCCGTTAAAGTGGCTAAGTTGTGCGAAGAGGCATGAGAATCTGTCCCTGAGAAGAATGAAGTAGTGTGTAGGGCTGATGTTGCTCAAAAGGAGAAGTAGCGCATCCTGGAGAAGGAGGAAAATCTCACTGAAATCAACACACTTCAACAACGAGAACTCGACGATGCAATGATCAGTTTGCTAAGGAGGAAGAAGGAGAAGCCTGAACCGAGGAAGTACAGAAAGAAGGCTGCACCTAGGGCGAAGAAGATGTCAATCCCAACTGAGTCAAGTACTGAGCCTGTCCTCATTGACACTTTCATATCCGAGGGGTTGAAGGAATTCTGGGTGGATGCTAGGAACAAGTTTATCAGGTTGTGATATGTTGTCAAGAAGTGGGGCGAAACTGATGAAATTGATGCCTACTTCACTAACTTTATGGTCGACAACTACCCTAAACTTTTCAAGCTCATCATGAACGAGGTTGGCAATGCCAAAGTCCAAGTAAAGGCCCCTGAACTTATCACTCGTACTCCCACACTTAATCCTGGCTCATCCATGTATGACTCAAGGGAGATCATAAAGGAGGTGCTTAAGATAGCCAAGGCAAAAGGGTATATTAACCAGCACGAGAGGATTGAATAGTTGAAGAAGAGCGTCTACACCGGATATGACCTCAAACCTGAAATGCGAAGAATCTAGCTGGACCCTGATATTTTGTTGTAATAGATAGGATTCATTGTACACTTGCGAAATTTATCTATGATATCTATTACTTCGCCCACAGACAAAAACTCATTGTCTTTTTGGCTGTTGTTTAAATTCTGTATTTTATCAAGATCTGCTCTAACACTGACTTTGTCTTATAGAATATGACTTATTTTCCTCTAAGTATTTTGTGGATCTTTTCAGTGTTTTGGCATTATCAAAAAGGGGAAATTGTTGGGACAATGTCAGTTTTGAGTTGATCCCAAATACCCTGAAAAGATGAATTTGCCTAAGTGTTGTAATAGTCAGACTAGTCTTGTTAGGTTAGAATATTTTATATTCACAGATACACATTGAGATGAGTGCTCAGTGTTGTCATTCAAGACTAAAGCCTGAAGACACCAAGAGCACCATCACTAAACTTATAGTAGTCCATCTAAGCTGGGTGAATAAGTGTCAGAATGAAAAGCATGGTCCCAAGATCATTGCTAACTCAGCCTAAAGAGAACAAGACCGCACTGAGTTATTGGGAAAGACTTGGAGTAGGATACAAGCAAGCAAAAGGAATGTCAGCGCTGGGAAACGTACGTAGATGAGGACAAACCTGAACTCAGTAAAGACAAGACTGAACTAAAGAATGAGTTCTGACATTCTCACCTACCCGCTGACGTGGATCAATCAGAGCGTGACAAGTCATATACGGACACTGACTTGAACCTGACATCCCTGCAGTTTTCAACGGGCATACATTTAATGCATTTACCAAATCCATGCAAGGACGGCTGTTGCATGAAGATTATGTCCGTTGAAGAATCCTACAAGAAATGTGACTAGAAGGCTATCTCTCCAACGGATAGTTTTTCAAAGTCTCCTATAAATACAGAAGACCTTGCACCCAAACAAGGTTACGGGAAATTTCGAAGCTAGAAATTACTCAAACTCTCAGCGTTCAAAGCATTCGTAGCATTCAAAGAAGCACTCGAAAAAACCTAGAATTTTCCAAGTGTTTCTTGAGAAGAGAGTTATTCTGTATTCCACTGAGCATAGCATACATATCTTAAGCTTAGAGTGATTATCCAATCCTTAGCATAGGTTAGCCTTGTAAGGGTAATCACTAATAGTTGGAATCCAAACTGAAACCAAAACCCTCTTAGTTAGGTTTGTTGGTTGAAGTTAGTTAGCTGGTTAGAAGGAAGAAGGGTCAGTGAGACTGATCTTGGTGCACCTTAACACATTAAAAACAAGCTAATCCTTAGTGAATTCTCCTGTTAAATCAGGACCGTGGACGTAGGAGCTTGAGTCTCTGAACAACGTTAAAATCGCTCTGAGTCGTCTATTGCTTTGATATTGTTCTTAACTGCTTATTATTGTGATCATCATTCATTGCATACTTTGTCAGTGCTGAACCAACTAGCCTGACTCTTGAACTCATTGCACTGCCCTTCTAATCACGGCTTCATAAAGGAAAACCAGTTTTCAGAAAGCAAACTATAAACAAGTCTTAAATTCTTTCAGGGCTCACACATTTCTGCACTATAACATAAATAGATAGTTGGCCAACTGACTCGCCTCAGTGCAGTTAGTAGGTTTATTATCTATTCAGTGTTCAACACTTAGACTCTGAGTAAGAGGACTCATTGTAGAAAAAGAAAGAAAAATCTATATACGTGTATTCCCCCCATACACGTATCACTTAGACTTGAACGGGACCAACAGAGCCTCTCTCCCGCATCTACCTCTGCTCCCTAGTCTTTCCATCGTGCTGGTGCGATTGGTATATTTGGTTGTATCCTTGTCAGACTCCTTGCTCGATTCTTCGGCACCTCCCGGAGTGGATTCTCCTTTGCTTTCCAATCGCTCACTGACTGGGGCTTTGCCTTTATTTTGACGAACTTGAGCATTGTCCGCCTCATCTCCCCATCCGTCCTTCTACCTTTTTGTTCACTGTTGTTGACAGGCATTTTCGTACGGATAAATGTATGTGGCTATTCGGGTTATGCCCGACAAATAATACTAATAATTGAACACGAACGACAGGGGAAGAACTTCAGTTCTTTCCTCGAATGAGTGCTTTATTGCATATATGAGGAATGAGGAAAAAAATGTGAACCTTTACAATGAGGGAGTGTCCTTCTATTTATAGAGGTTCACCCCCAAAGGCCCAAAAGTGGCCCTGAACTCGTCTTAACCCTTTATTTTAGGGATTTATTACAATATTAATCTAACAATCAACCGTAGACCTATAATACATTAAATTCTCTTTTCTGATGTAGACCCTCGATCTTGTCGGGTCAGTGTATCTTCGGGAATCTGACCTCCTGTCAGGCGAGGATATTTCCTGCTGTAACAATTGCCCCCAAGATTGGGCTCTGATTGGGGCCAGAGTTCGATCTTGATATGTGCTTCAAATAGGTTTTGCCCCCGAGCCTAAAAACAGGATATCTGGGATGCCCCGGAGGAATCTTCGACGATAGTGTCCTTGATGGGTGAATCTTTTGAGTCATCCTCGAAGTGTCAAACTTTCGAAACTGGTTGGGTTAGGTGGGGTACGATCTTCTGTCGTTCCCCCGAGTCGAGAATAGTGATGTTCAATTAATACAGAGTTCTCGCACTGACTGACATTGATTTTAATAACTTAGCGATAAAAGTTGCGATGATTAATTAATGAAGTATTTTGGCCGCTTGCGGGCAGCGACTTTATGAACAAGAGATTGATTTGACAACCTATTTTAATTGACTTAACAAATAAAAAACTAGTGAAGTGCTCTAGCCGATTGACGGGCAGCGACTTCACGAATACGTGATTGAACTAACAATCGATGTATTGATTAATCAATGATAAAAAAAGTGAAGTGCTTTAGCCGATTAATGGGCAGCGACTTCACGAATACGTGATTAAACTAACAATCGATAAATTGATTAATCAAAGCATTCAAGACGCGATATATCATGGCCACAAGCGGGCAAAAGTGATGCGAGTTAGTCGATGTCGGTGAAGGCGGACAGATTGATGTCGTTAAGACGGATAAATCAACGTCGAGAAATAAATTAGTTGACGTCGGTGAAGGCGAACTAAACAACACCTAACCCATTAAGGCGGAAAGTCAACGCCTAAAATGCAGACTGGATCCACGCCGAGAGGCGGATTAGTTGACGCCGGTGAAGACGAACTAATCAAGGCCGAGTGGCGGATCAACTTGAGAAATAGATTAGTTAACGCCGGTGAAAGTGAACTAATCAATATGTCAATGCATAAAAGGCGGACTAATCAACACCGAGAAGGTGGATTACTTCGCCAATCCAGGCGAAATGTCAATGCCAAAAAGGCGGATTAACTCGAGAAGTAGATTAGTTGACGCCGGTGAAGACGAACTAATCCATACATCAATGCCTGAAAGACAGACTAATCAACGTCGAGAAGACGAATTACTTCGCCAACCTAGGCGGAATGTCGACGCCTAAAAGGCGGATTAACTCGAGAAGTAGATTAGTTGACGCCGGTGAAGACGAACTAATCAAAATGTCAACGCCTAAAAAGATGGACTAATCAATGCCTAAAAGATGGATTACTTCGCTAATCTAGGTGGAATGTCGATGCCTAAAAGGCGGATTAACTCGAGAAGTAGATTAGTTGACGCCGGTGAAGGCGAACTAATCCATACGTCAATGCCTGAAAGACGGACTAATCAACATCGAGAAGATGGATTACTTCGCCAACCTAGGTGGAATGTCGATGCCTAAAAGGCAGATGACTTCGCCAATCCAGGCGGAACGTCGACGCCTAAAAGGCGGATTAATCAACGTCGAACAGGAGGATTACTTCGCCAATCTAGGTGGAATGTCGACGCCTAAAAGACGGTTTAATCAACACCGAGCAGGTGGATTACTTTGCCAATCCAGGCGGAATATCGACACCTAAAAGGCGGATTAACTCGAGAAGTAGATTAGTTGACGCCGGTGAAGACGAACTAATCAAAACGTCAACGCCTAAAAAGACAGACTAACCAACGCCTAAAAGGCGGATTACTTCGCCAATCTAGATGGAATATCGACGCCTAAAAGGTGGATTAACTTGAGAAGTAGATTAGTTGACGACGGTGAAGGCGAACTAATCCATACGTCAACGCCTGAAAGACGGACTAATCAACGTCGAGAAGACGGATTACTTCGCCAACCTAGGTGGAATGTCGATGCCTAAAAGGTGGATTAATCAACGCCGAACAGGTGGATTACTTCGCCAATCCAGGCGGAATATTGACACCTAAAAGGTGGATTAACTCGAGAAGTAGATTAGTTGCCGCAGGTGAAGATGAACTAATCCATATGTCAATGCCTGAAAGACGGACTAATCAACGTCGAGAAGATGGATTACTTCGCCAACCTAGGTGGAATGTCGATGCCTAAAAGGTGGATTAACTCGAAAAGTAGATTAGTTGACACCGGTGAAGACGAACTAATCAAAATGTCAACGCCTAAAAAGACGGACTAATCGATGCCGAGAAGACGGATTACTTCGCCAATCTAGGCGTAATATCGATGCCTAAAAGGCGGTTTAATCAAAGCCGAGCAGGTGAATTACTTTGCCAACCTAGGCGGAACGTCGATGCCTAAAAGGCGGATTAACTCGAGAAGTAGATTAGTTGGCGCCGGTAAAGACAAACTAACCAAAATGTCAACGCCTAAAAAGGCGAACTAATCAACGTCGAGAAGACGGATTACTTTGCCAACCTAGACGAAATGTCGATGCCTAAAAGACGGATTAACTCGAGAAGTAGATTACTTGATGCCGGTGAAGACGAACTAATCAAAACGTCAACGTCTTAAAAGATGGATTACTACTTGTTGTTGAGAGGTACGACCATTTTTAAATATTGAGTTATGTACTAGGTGAACAGCCTCAATGATTTTTCGATATTATACTCGAAGTTTTAAATAACTGACTGTATTTAATAATTATACTCAGTGTAAAACAATTTATTTTTGATATCACAAAATGAGCATAGGATGTGTATATCCATGCCCCCGCTTTTAATGTATATGAAAATTAACGAGTTACAATATATATTAAAAGGAAACATCAAATGGAAATTGCATTTTAAAAATTGTCCTCGCTTTGAATTTTCTAAATATGAATATATGCCCCCGCTTTTAATGTATATGAAAACTTACGAGTAGCGATATATATTAAAAGCAAGATATTGAAATAAACCTGATGCAAGTGGGCAAAGGACTGCCCGTAGATTTTTCATTGTCGGAGAGGTTCCGAATGCCCGTCCCGGGGCTGCTGCCCTTTTTTTTTATCCATAACCCAGACCCACAAGTATCAATTTGAGAGAAGGGCCCAACTGAACAAATCAAAGGGTCTAACTCTCTAACCTAAAATATACTTGGCCCAACCAAGATAATTTAAGATTGGGCCCAAGCATTAAAACATTGGACCTTCTAAAACCTGCGGGGAGCAGGAAACTGCGGGCATCTACCGTGATACAAAAGATTGAAGGTCGCGAAGTCGGCTCCCGTGGCGGCGACGTGTGGAGAATGTCGAGACGGGAGGCACCGCGGGGAGGAGCCCACGATGGGCGGCGTGAAGGCGGTGGGTGGTAAGAGCGGCCTAGCGGCGCGAGGATGCCGTAATGGGCAGCCAGCAGCGAGGGTGGCCCAGCTGGCGGGGAGGATTGGCCGTGACGGGCAGCCGCACTTGGAGACAGGCCACGAGGGTCGGCGGCGCGGAGAGACTGGCCGCTAGCTGAGAAGTGTGGCGGCGCTCGAGGGGTGGCTGCCCGCAACGCGATTGGCGGTGCGGCGTCTGGCGGTTGTGGAGGCGGAGATTGGGAAGGCCGCGACTTGCGGGGAGGCGCGGCTCGCGAGGAGGAGAGCCGACGAGTTGGCTGGGCGCGAGGGCGGCGCGGGAAGGCTTGTCGGCTGAGGCCGTGTCTTGGCAGCACGGGAGGGCATGCAGAGGCTGACGGCGTGAGCTCGCGGGCCTCGGGTAGCGGGGTGAGTCCGAGCGATAGACGGCGCGGGTAGGCCGCGAATAGGCGCACTAGCAGCGCGGGCAGGGGAGGCTTGTCGTCAGGGTTGGCCGCATCGGTGAGCGGCTAGGTGTCGAGGAGAGACCGCGGGGGAGGCCCAGCCCACAGGGGCGGTGGCGCGGGGAGGAGTCGTGGATTGTCGTCGAGGCAACCTCGACGGCACGCGGATCGAGGTAGAGAATCTTTGACTTTTCAGCTGTGTTGGGACACGCGCCAAAAGCAAACTGAAAAGGCTGGGCCAATAATCGAGGCAGACAGTGGAGGATTCAAGGCAGCAAACAATAGCCCCTTCTTCTCTGGTTCTTCTAGTATACACTACTGTTCTCCCTTGAAAAAGGATAAATGGTGGTGATTGTGCGGTGGCTGGGCTCGGGCCGCGACGATGCCGCTTTGCGGGAGACATGGAAGGGGCGGCGCCCCCTGGCACATGTAGAGAAGGCGCGACCTCCGGGAGCTTCAAGTACATTTTTCTCTTTCTTTTTGCCAGCTCTGTGAGCTTTCTGGTGCTGTAAGGAAATTAGGACTAGTGAAAGGGATGATTTGGCATGAAGCCTTGTGCTATTGTATGGAAAATAGGATTATTTTTTGGAATTTTGTTTGAATATTGTGTGAGTTTGCTGCTGTAAAAATTAGAAATGGATTTATTGAATGGTGATTTGGCTTGAATCCTTGCAGGATATTTTTTGATATTTTGTTTGTATGGATTGAAAAGGTTCCTGTTGGTCCCAAAATGGTTATCCAGCGGAAAACATTTTGAGTTTATTTTTAATGAAAACCCAATTTATAAATTAAGTACTAAAATTGAAATGCAGAAATCTAAATTGCAGAAAAGTAAATAACACCGGAATTTATAGTGGTTCGGATATAACGATCCTACGTCCACTCTCCCTTTCTCCAAAGGGGACTTTCTCTCCAACCAACGTACTCACGAACACTGGAATTTGGAAGTACCAGCTCCTTCGTACAACTGCTTACAACAACCTTTCTATATAGATGAACAGGTTGAGTAAAGCTCCAACTAGAACTCCTAAAGAGTATATATAGTACTTGAATGAACAAGGTGAGTGAGTGGAAGAGTTCGTGTATCTTTGTGTGCTCTCGCGCGACTCTTTTATTATTGAACTCATCCAAGCACTTCTATTTATAGTTGTAGGAATTAACTAGCCCTTGGAAGCTAGAAATTCAAACAACCATAATTGGAGGGATATAATCAATCAAAGATTAATTATATGATTGATTAGTTGACTTTCAATCAAGCAATCAATCAATAAGATCCTCCATCAGTTGACTCTCCAGATTGCTTTCTTCTCCATCAATGATCTCCAAAATCTCCTTGTCTCCAGATTACACGCAGCCTCCATGTGGGTGAACTAATCTGACTCCTCATCTGGTATGGACTCGTCTGGTCTGGGGTCTTCTGGTCTGGTCTCATCTGGTCAGGTAACACTTCTGCTATGGTCCTCATCTGGGAGAGGTCCTCTGGTCATACTCCTCTGGTCAGGCTCCTCTGGTCAGACTCCTCTGATCAGACTCCTCTGGCCGGACTCTTCTGGACCTCATCTGCTCTGGTGACTCTTCTGCTCTGGTCAGGACACCTCATCTCATCTGGTCACCTTCTCTGGTCACCTCATCTGGTACCTTCTCTGGTCACCTTCTCTGGTCACCTCATCTGGCCACCTCATCTGGTCACCTCATCTGGTCACCTCCTCTGGTCACCTCCTCTGGTCTGCACAGATTTCTTCCCCCTTAACCAAAGACCTATTCTAGACCAAGACTAATCTGTAGCTGACTAACAGGTTCAGCTAGTCCTATTACAAGTTCTTGTTTTAACATCTTCAAAACATCTAATCTATATCCTAACAATTTCCCCCTTTTTGATGATGTTAAAACTGAAAGAACTTAAATAAAACAAGACAGGAAAACTTGAAATATCTAAATAGAGATTCTAGCAGGCTGGGTCAACTGATCTTCCCCCTCAAAGTATGCTCAGCTGATATTGGGGCAAAACATCAGCTGGTCTCCTTGTGTATGTGCAGGCAATCAACTTTTTGGTACCCTACTGGGTCCAGGGGGGTTAGCACAATTTTTAGGAAGCCACAAGAATAGATCATCCCTTTTTGAATCAGGTGATCTTATCTTTCTTCCATATATATCCACAAAAACACACTGAACATAAGAAGCTTCGACATGGTTATTTCTTCTAGAGGCTCTTCTTCTCTTATTAGCTTGTCCAGTAGAAGGAATAACTTGTCTTAAAGCAACAGACTTGAAATTCTTTTGATAGGGATAAGTCTTACTAGAACCATCAAAGGTTCCAGCTGGTCTGGCAGATGACTTGAAAGTCCTCTGCAGGTGAGTAGGATTCATCTGGTTCTGCTTCTTTTGAGAAGATCCAGACTGTCTTCTACTCTGCTGGCCTGGCTGAGGTATTTTATTCTGGGTATAACCCTTCTTAAAATTCCTCCTCTGCCTTTTGGGTTTTTGAGTTTCAGTACTCATCTGCCCATTAGGCTGAGTTGCCTGGTCAGCTGACCTTTTACCCTTATCAATAAAATTACTAGTCTGTTCTTCTTTCTGAACATGTGAGGATTCAGGTTTGGTATAACCAAGGCCTGTTTTATCATGCTCTCTTTGAGATGAGGCAGCTATATGTGACACATCATTGTTTGATATAGTCAGCTGCTCCAGTTTCAGCTTGAGCTTGTCCTCACTATCTTTTACAATTTTGTTTTGATGGAAGAGTTCATCGAACTTAGCTTTCAGCAGAGTACATTCATTATCTTTCTCAATGTTTTCAACAAGCAGCTTTTCTATCAGCTTAGTTTGTTCATCACATCTGGTTTTCAGGTCAGTGGACTCTTCTACCAGTGTTTGAACCTGTTCAGCTGGTAGATCAGTTGGGTTGCCAAAACATTGTGAAAGCTTCTGATTTTCTGCTTTCAACTTTGTGTTCTCTTCTTCCAATTTTTGACAAAGTTGTATTGAAGATTGGAGATCTAATAACATCTTCTACATATCAGACTCCTCTGATTGTCCAGAACAAGAAGAAGATGAAAAAGAAGAGGGAGTTCGATTACATACCTCGTCTGTCACCAGACATATCTCTTCGTCTGGTCCAAAATTTGATGATGAACCAGAAGTGGATACCTCTTCTTCCTCATCTGCGAAGCTCCTTTTGGAGTAACTCCTAGTGTTTCTTTTACTGCTTCTCTTCGAGCCCATTTCTCCAACAATTATTAGCACAACAAATATTTGGGTTTTCAAAAAAATGGATCTGCCCTGGTGACCACCAAAATAATTTCAAAACAGTGGTCTGTAGGACACACTGCTCTGATACCACTTGTTGGTCCCAAAATGGTTATCCAGCGGAAAGCGTTTTGAGTTTATTTTTAATGAAAACCAAATTTATAAATTAAGTACTAAAATTGAAATGCAGAAATCTAAATTGCAGAAAAGTAAATAACACCGGAATTTATAGTGGTTCGGATATAACGATCCTACGTCCACTCTCCCTTTCTCCAAAGGGGACTTTCTCTCCAACCAACGTACTCACTAACACTGGAATTTGGAAGTACCAGCTCCTTCGTACAACTGCTTACAACAACCTTTCTATATAGATGAACAGGTTGAGTAAAGCTTCAACTAGAACTCCTAAAGAGTATATATAGTACTTGAATGAACAAGGTGAGTGAGTGGAAGAGTTCGTGTATCTTTGTGTGCTCTCGCGCGACTCTTTTATTATTGAACTCATCCAAGCACTTCTATTTATAGTTGTAGGAATTAACTAGCCGTTGGAAGCTAGAAATTCAAACAACCATAATTGGAGGGATATAATCAATCAAAGATTGATTATATGATTGATTAGTTGACTTTCAATCAAGCAATCAATCAATAAGATCCTCCATCAGTTGACTCTCCAGATTGCTTTCTTCTCCATCAATGATCTCCAAAATCTCCTTGTCTCCAGATTACACGCAGCCTCCATGTGGGTGAACTAATCTGACTCCTCATCTGGTATGGACTCGTCTGGTCTGGGGTCTTCTGGTCTGGTCTCATCTGGTCAGGTAACACTTCTGCTCTGGTCCTCATCTGGGAGAGGTCCTCTGGTCATACTCCTCTGGTCAGGCTCCTCTGGTCAGACTCCTCTGGCCGGACTCTTCTGGACCTCATCTGCTCTGGTGACTCTTCTGCTCTGGTCAGGACACCTCATCTCATCTGGTCACCTTCTCTGGTCACCTCATCTGGTACCTTCTCTGGTCACCTTCTCTGGTCACCTCATCTGGTACCTCATCTGGTACCTCCTCTGGTCACCTCATCTGGTCACCTCCTCTGGTCACCTCATCTGGTCACCTCCTCTGGTCACCTCCTCTGGTCTGCACAGATTTCTTCCCCCTTAACCAAAGACCTATTCTAGACCAAGACTAATCTGTAGCTGACTAACAGGTTCAGCTAGTCCTATTACAAGTTCTTGTTTTAACATCTTCAAAACATCTAATCTATATCCTAACAGTTCCTGGCATGAGGATTTGGTTTTTGATTTTTGAGGGGAAGATCTTCGCGTTCTTCCATCGAGATAAACACGAATTGACCCTCCTTCTAGCGCCAAATTGTTGACAGGCATTTTCGTACGGATAAATGTATGTGGCTATTCGGGTTATGCCCGACAAATAATACTAATAATCGAACACGAACGACAGGGGAAGAACTTCCGTTCTTCCCTCGAATGAGTGCTTTCTTGCATATATGAGGAATGAGAAAAAAAGTGTGAACCTTTACAATGAGGGGGTGACCTTCTATTTATAGAGGTTCACCCCCAAAGGCCCAAAAGTGGCCCCGAACGTCTTAACCCTTTATTTTAGGGATTTATTACAATATTAATCTAACAATCAACCGTAGACCTATAATATATTAAATTCTCTTTTCTGATGTAGACCCTCGATCTTGTCGGGTCAGTGTATCTTTGGTTGCTCGTCTCCGGAGCCTTCGATGGTCCAACTTTCTCCTGACATCTTTGTAACGATTGGAGCACGACAATCGTTTTTGCCAATTTCTTGGGATTCCGGGCTAGAGCTTCCACTTCCGGAGGGAGGGTGTCAATGGTAACTTGAACATTCTTTCGAGAAGTTGTTCGTACCGTCCTTGCATGATCACCCGTTGACGAAACCCTAGTTCGTGATTTGTGAGTCAGGTGTGTGTTCGAAGATTGATGCTCTTGCGATCTTGCCATCTTTGAATGTTGAATATTTGATGAAGAAGAATTGTGTTTATAGACTTCTATCCAAGAACAACTAGCCTTGTATATGTGAATTTGATTATTTACAAACCCCAATTCACATATGCATGCATTCAAGTTCCTTAAAAATGGATAAAAAAACACCACAAATCACTTTGCTGCACCCAAATACCCAGTTTCCGGCGATCTCTTACCGGATTCCGGCCAACAATTCCAGTTTCCAGCGAATTTGTACATATTCTAACCTGATTCTTCAACCAACGGAGGTTTGAACCCTCCTTCTAGCGCCAATTGTTGATGACGTTTTATCAAATTGATGATTTAGTGGCTGTTATTGCTAATGAAGATCATCAAACAAGATCAAGATATTGAATTTATATATGAAAATATCAAGAAATCAATTTGCAAGAGTTTGGGCAAGTTTTTGAATAATTTCACCCCTATTTTCCCTTCATATGAGGGTGTATTTATAGGGGTACAAGCAAGTAGGAGGTGTCACTTATTTAGCCACTCTAATTTACAACTTGACAAGTGTTTAGACACTTGTTTAATACTAAGCTATTGTATTTTGTACATTTGACAAGTGTTATGACCCTTGTTTGTTCCTAATACACTGCCTAATTAGTGAGATTCTTGGTTGTTCTTCGAGATGCTCTACTGTTCGCTTGTATGCCTTTGTGGTGGGTACTTAGTCCTTTCTTCTGAGCTGCTTGCTCAACTTTCGTTGACTCTTAACTAGCTGCTTGCCTGATGCTTATTATGTCATCTTGACCAGCTGCTCGTCTTTTTCACATTTATGTCTATATGCACAACTGCTCGTCTCTTACTATTTTTACCTTAATTATCATTATCATTAGTATCATCCTTACTAAAATTTTAGTGCCTAATCCCGTTGCTCGGTTGTTCGCTTATCAAGAGAAGGATCTCCTAATACATTATACCTCTAAATAATTGTTCATTAGATTTATTTAATATAAATCATTCATTGGTCAACGACATAAGTATCACATTTTTAGTAAACTTGGTAAACGAGGAAAAATTTCTCTACAAGTCAGAGCCACGTGGCATCTATATGACCGTCATTTTTTAAATTAATCAGCATTAATATCTCTATTTTACGTGGCATAATGAAGTTATAGGAAGTGTTTGCTTCGAGGGGAATATATACACCCCAATCTATATAGCAAATTATGAAGATTCCATAGTTCAATATAGTAAAACTCATGATGGAAGACAAAATTGTACTGTAAGTTAGTTTTATAGTGTAATTTATGTATATTTTGGGTATACTTTTTAATAGTATTAATCATTTCATTAAAATGTATTATCTCCATTCCAGAGTAAACTTTTTTTTTTCTTTTTATTGTTTTGTCTAAGAAAATATTTATTTTTAATATATGATGGGTCAACATGTTACTTTTGTAAAAAGTAATGGATAGTTGTGATTAGTAAAATGATAGTTGTTTAAGAAAATATTTATTTATTAATATATGGAGTGTTGTTTTTTCTTATTTATGAAATGGAAAACTAATTGTGGGACAATCTAAAAAAATAAAAAACTTACTTTGAACAGAGGGAGTATTAATTTAATAATAATATCTTATAATGAAAATAACTAATACCATTTGAGGAGTATGTATAGAATGTAATTTTTTTTAATTTTTTTTTATGATGACACTAATTTCAATTAATATTTTTTAATAAACAGAAGTCAACGTTGTTGAATATGGAAACAACCCTCTCATTTTTTCATAAAGATATATTTATAGTGGTAACGTCTAATTTATTTTTAATATTTAAGTGTGATGATATCTTGTTAGTTCTATCCCCGCGCAGAATAGAACACACTTAAAACTAATGTGATAATACATAAAATGTGATAATTAATTCATATTAGCGCTCAAGAAAAAAAATCATTAAAAAATAGAGTATAAGGAGCACTCCCATTCTCACAAAATTTCAAACAAATACAATAAAAGAGTTGAAAACACCAAGAAAACAAATTCATTAATTAAATAATGGAGTATAAAGAATACTCCACCCTCACAAAATTTCAAACAATTACAGTAAAAGAATTGAAAACACCAGAACTTACAGTACCAAATTATTAACCTTCCAATTGTACGACACCCTATACTCAAACAATCACCACATCCTATCCTACTATCATTATTAAAGGCCAAGACGTATATGAAAAATAGCCCATCAGCCATATCCATTTATTTTCCAGGTGCTTTTAATCTATTAAAACAATATAAATTTTAAAAAGAAAAAATTAAAGCAACTTTTTTTTTTCGAAGGAACCTTTTTGGTTTGCAGTTGTTCATTTTTGCAAAACGCTCGATTGATACACATAAGTGTGGAAGTAAATAAATAGAAATATATAAAGCAGATAAGATGAGAGCCAAAGGTGAGTTGAAAGCATGATATGAAATGGCCAGATAAAATAAAAAGATAATAAGGCTGAGGAGTGTATGAAATGGCCTGATAAAATAAAAGGATAACAAGGCGAAATGTCAGATTCCACATCCATAAACAACACACACATACATGGATAAGCCAATTCATTTAGCTATTTTTTTTCTTCTCCCAATTTTTACATACAAAAAATTAAATATTACTTCTATAATATAAAAGTATTACCAAGCTTGCGGTCTCAAATCAACTTATATTATACTATTCTCAAAGCTTACTAATCAGTATTGTGTGAACCAATTTTTTATATAGTAAAACAACTAATAACTTAATAAAATTACTAATAACATTCAAAACTAGTACCACTACTATTCTTTAATAGTAAAATAAAAATAAAAATAATATTTTTTAATAAAAATAACTAATATTATCAAACTAATTTTATGATAAAATTTGTTCATACAAGACTTGTCTTTTTATACTATTTCCAACCCTAATATTTGTTTTGGTTTTTTTAAGTGCATGTCTTTTAAAAGTTGGTTTTTGATATTTAAGGGGTGTGATTGATGTAAATTATAATTTAAATATATTAAAATATGAGGAGGGAGAATTGATTAGATGAAAACGTGTGATAATAGATCTATAAATGTTGTGTCCATTTTAAAATCTTGAATTATAACTGATTTAAAAAATTAAAACCCAAATCACGATTTTTAAAACTACGACTCTCATTAAAAGAGTTGGCTTCATTTTGCAAGTCGAATAAAGTTGGATTCATTTTTTATTAGCTGATGTCAAGGGTTCATATCATGTCCCTCAATTTTATTTTTCCACGTTGAAAAGTCATTTCGAATTTCTCAATTGTAATAAAAGAAGAAAAAATTATATGCGTGGGCCTTATCTTTATCCATATTCTTTTAACAAGAAGAGAAATACATGGATCACATCAGCTAGCACTCAAGTTATGACATAATATATTAGTATTGAGTATCATGTTTTCCATATATATAACAAAGACAATGCTTCATTTATCTCATAATATATATGTATATTTATTTGCAGGTAAATTATCAACTGGTCTATCAAGTCGGCAAAATTTTATATGAAAATTATTCATTATATTAAATTTATCATAAAACTATTTTAAAGTATCAAATATTTAATCAAAAGTATCAATGATTTGACCAGAAGTATTAAAAATTGAGTTCAGTGGTATTATATTTAAATTGTTGTTGATTTTCTTACCTCAATTTTTAATACTTCTAATAAAATCATTGATAATTTTGATTAAATATTTGATACTTTAAAATAATTTCATATTAAACTGGTCACTAATAATTTTCATATAAAATCTACATTTGACCAAGTCTCCTACTATATTTCAAAACTTCTCTAAAATGATGTGTCAGCACCACATTTCTCTTAAGGTGATGTGGCACCTCTCAAATCATTTTATTTCAAAATCCTACATTCTCCTTAAAAGTTATTTTATGCATGTTTTAAATCAAATTAAAATTTAATCTACATCATATATTTTATACTTTTAATCTCAACAATACATTTCATTTTATATTTTCTATATATGTTAAATCTCACTTTAGTTTTTGTTCTAATTTACAACCCTAATCATCTTCTCTTCTCTTCATTTTCTCATTCGTTGTCTACTGCATCAGACCATCGCTCCTTGATTTTTCTTTATAAGTATAATATTAATTTTTTCTCCTTTCTTCTTCTCTCACGCCGATGTCCCTCTTCTCTCAGGTTATTCACGAATCGCCGCCTCCTCACAAATTTCCTTCCTCAAACCGTATCGAACCGCCCCAGCCTCGAACCGCATCGGAACACTACACGCCGGCGCATAGAGTAAGAGATCAATTTTTTTTTATCTAATTGAATCATCATTTTTTCTTACGTAGATATGGATAAATCCTCGGTATGATGATCTCAACCCGGAGCACCACCGTATCGAAAGCTGTCTCAAGACTCCAATTTATTTGGATAATATGGAAATCGACGGATGAGAATTTTGTTTTTTTTAAGAATTATGTATTTGTAAAATATATAATTGTTATTACTAAGTTGTTATTTTTTTACCGTATACTATAAATCTGAATAAATTTTAATCAATTGAAATAAAATATTTACTCATAATATAAAATATTTTTTGACAAAGTATAGAGTGAAAATGGTTCATACATGAATCATTGAAGGATATTAATTATTTTTATTAAAGAGTATTAGTTGTTTTCGCTGAAGGTTATTAGTTGTTTATGCTGAAGAGTCTTAGTTGTTTACTGAAAATAAATTAAGACTCTTTAGTATAGACAACTAATCCTCTTCAGTGAAAAAAACTAATACTTTTTAGTAAAAATAATTAATACCCTTCAATGATATATGTATGAATCAATTTCACAATATACATACTCATATTCTTTTAAACAATAAATTAATGCAAGCAATTCTTTTTTCACTGTTAAATAAATTTTGTTTAGGATTTTTTTTCAACATAATGATATGTGCGAAATTTGTAGGAGGGAATTCGAAAAATATTTTGGAAAAGATATTTTCACCGAAATAGTTTATGATACCAAAAAAAAATCTTGCAACCAAATAAAATATCTTGTCTTCAATAATAAATTGTAATAAAAAAATTATTTTTGGATAAAATTATGCAGCCAAGATAGACTATTAAACTGCAAAATACAAATACTATTTTTTAGACTAGGATTTTGATTTTTCTTTTAAAATATTAAAATAGTATTATAATTGATAAATAAGTAAAAAGTTATTATATCTTATATAATTAATGTATATATATATTTTCTTATAATGCGTGGAATAAAATTTTTATGGATTAGAAATTATAGTGATGGTAAAAAAAAATGATATTAAGTTTTTTTACTAACAGTTAAAGTACTATAACTTTTAAAAGTATCATACTTTAAAATACAATAAATCTAAATATATTTTAATCAATGGATCTAAAATAGTTACGTATAATATGAATTATTATTTTGATATTATATTAGTGCAAGCACATTTGTTTTGACATTATATTAATCACTGTAGAACGATCTCTCTTCTTAGATATGTTGGAAGTTATTTTTGTAAGATATTGATAGATGTGAAATTTTTGTTGGAGAAAATTGAACTATTACGGAAAAGATATTGTACCCGAAAAAGTGTATGATAGAAAAAAAATCTTGCCACCAAATATAATATGTTGTCTTCAATAAACTAAATATTTACGTAAAATATAAAATATTATTTTAAATATTATATTATGCAAGCATATATTTTTTCAAAGTTGAACAATTTTTTTTTCTTAGATATTTTTGGAAGTTAGTTTTGCTAAATAATGATAGATGTAAAATTTATAGGAGGGAATTAAAATATCTCAGAAAAGATATTGTCACCGAAATAGTGTATGATACCAAAAAAATCTTGTCACCAAATATAGTATCTTACCTTCAATAATAGATTGTAATACAAATATTTATTTTTGGATAAAATTATATGCCTAAAAAAATAGACTATTAAACTATAAAGTACATATATTCTTTTCTAGACTAGAATTTGATTTTTCTGTTAGATTGTTTTAACATACAAATATTAAAATAGTATTGTAAAAGATTGTTATATGTTATATAACTTATGTATATATATATTTTTTTTAAATATGTGTTATAAAATTTTTATGGTTAAAAAATTCTAGTGTTGGCCAAAATGAAGAAAGAAAAAAGAAAAAAAAAGACATTAAGTTTCTTTACTAACAATTTAAGTATTATAACTGTAAAAAATATCTTACTCTAAAATACAATAAATTTGAATATATTTTAATAATGGAAACACAATATTTACGTATAATATGAAATATTATTTTAAACATTAAATTAATGCAAACAAATCTTTTTTTATGGTTGAATGATTTCTTTTCTTAGATATTTTTGGAATTTATTTTTGCAAAATATTGATAGATGTGAAATTTGTAGAAGGGAATTAAAATATTTTAGAAAATATATTATCACTGAGATAATATATGATTCCCAAAACATATTGCCACCAAATATAACATCATACCATCAATAATAGATTGTAACACATTTTTTTTTATAAAATTATACCTGCAAAATAGAATTTAAACTTGAAAAATATAAATATTGTTTTGTAGAGTAGGATTTCGAATTTTTTAAACTTTTTTTTTTTCAAAATATCTGTATATGTGAAATGTCTAGGAGAGAAATTAATTTTAAAAATAAAATTAAGGGGGGTGTATTGGATTAGGATTTCGCAGGATGATATTCAATCAGGATTTTATGTCACTTAGAAACAATCCACTGGTATTCAATCTGAATTTTCAAGATTTTTTAAAGAGTCCATTAAAATCCATTGGTATTCATTCGAGACTTTTTATTATTTAAAACAAATCCATTGGTATTAAAAAAATATAAGAATTTTAAAGGATTGTTGTGTTAGATGGATTTTGAAGGACTTTTTAGTTGTTTTTATACATACCAAAAATCCCATCAAAACCCATACGATTTTAAAGGACTTCTGAAGTGACTCTTTGAAGTGTTTTCTTCGGTAATGTCTTCACCTTTGTCTTTTCACTTTTGAATATATATTATACTATCCACGCCACCATAACCCACTTCCACCATACTCCAACACATATTGAAATCCCCTTTTTTGATCGACCTCTGATTCCCAGATTCATCGTCATCTCTATCCTTGTCGATTCCTCTGAGATAAAATCATCAACTGACTTTATCCCTTTTTTGTGTTTGGTTTAATAATTGTTGTTTCTCCATGGATATTTGTTTGTTTATATCATCTGTTTTCAATGTTTAAATTGTGTGATTAATTAATTTGGATTGACCACCTAGGTTAATGAGTATGTAAATTTAATTGATAAGTCGTAATTATTTGTGTTATTTTGTGTGCTTTGATTGATTGTTTTATAACAATAATTCTTTATTTTACTCGTAATTGTACGATTTATGTTATTATAGTCTCGATACTTTGATTGTATATTTTTCTATTAATTTCAGGGTATTTTGGAACTTTTGAGTTGAGTTGAAAAATTACTGGGACTGATTAGGGGTGGGAAAAAAATACCGAAATACCAAAATACCGTGCATATCGTACCGAAAATACCAGAATTTCGGTATACCGGAAATTTTGGTACGGTAACGGTATCACTACAAAAAAAAACATTGTTTTGCGACAGGAAATTTGCGACGGACAATTATCCGTCGCAAATTTCATGCATTTGCGACGGATATTGGAGACCCGTCGGAAAAAAAGATAATTTGCGACGGAAATAAAAAACCGTCGCAAACTGCACTATTTTACGACGGCTCGTCCGTCGCAAAGTGTGGGGTCCATTAACTTTGTTGCATACCGACAAATTTTGCGACGGAATAGCTGTCGCAAATTTCAATTTCAATTTTGCGACGGACGTGTCCGTCGCAAACCGACCCGTTAAAAAATACCCGTTGGGGAAACGGTCCACTTGACTATTTTGCGATGGATATTGCCGTTGCAATTTTTAACTTCGAATTTACGACGACATATTCCGTCGCAAATATTAACCCGACCTTTCGGGAAACGTCGCGCGACCTTTCGGGAAACGACGCGTTGACTGATTTGCGACGGATTGTCCGTCGCAAAATTTTAAATTTCACATTTACGACGGATTGGCCCTCACAAATACTAAAAAACGACGTCGTTCAGGTGTTTGGCGGTCGCAATTTGCGACGGACAGGCGTCTGTCACAAATTTTTTCGCCTTATATAAAGGACAGCGCAGACGGCGAGAAGAATAAGAGGAAGAAGAGGAAAAAGAGAGGAAAATGAGGGAGAAGTCGGGTGCAGTCGCTGTAGAGCCAATCCGTCCCAACCGAGTGATCGTTTCTTCATTAAATCGTAAGTTTTCTTTATTTTTACCGTTTAAAATTTAATTTCCAAGCATGTTTAGAATTTGTTAAGTTTAGAATTGAATTTAGTTGAATTGTTAAGTTTATATTATATTTTTAATTTTAGTAATTTTAGTTGTTTGATTTTAGTTGAATTGTTTTAGTAATTTGTTAATTTTTAATTGTTAAGCATGTTTAAATAATATTACAAAATAATTTTAGTTGATTGATTTTAGTTGAATTGTTTAATACTTTTACAAAATAATATTAGTAAATTGATTTAAGTTTAATATATAATTTGACAAAATAATATTTATAAGTTGTTTGATTTTAGTTGAGTAGGTAGTTTAATGATTTTAAATAATATTAGTTGTTTGATTTAAGTTTAATATATAATTTTACACAATAATATCAGTTGATTGAATTTAGTTGAGTAGGTAGTTAATTGATTTTAAATAATATTAGTTGTTTGATTTTAAATAATATTAGTTGTTTGATTTAAGTTTAATATATAATTTTACAAAATAATATTAGTTGATTGAATTTAGTTGAGTAGGTAGTTTGAATTATATTAGTTATTTGATTTTAGTTTAATGATTTTAAATAATATTAGTTGCTTGATTTAAGTTTAATAATTTTACAAAATAATATTATTAGTTGATTGATTTTAGTTTAGTTGAATGAATTTAGTTGAGTAGGTAGTTTGAATAATATTAGTTGCTTGATTTAAGTTTAATAATTTTACAAAATAATATTATTAGTTGATTGATTTTAGTTTAGTTGAATGAATTTAGTTGAGTAGGTAGTTTGAATAATATTAGTTGCTTGATTTAAGTTTAATAGTTTTACAAAATAATATTATTAGTTGATTGATTTTAGTTTAGTTGAATAATATTAGTTGATTGATTTTATTAGTTGAATTTAAAATTATTACAGATGAACCCAGGTCAAGATAATTTTCTCACTGTTCTGTGCGAAAGCGCAAGAACGGTACAAAAATATTATCTACGGCCTGAAGAAGCGGTGAGAGCGTGGGGATCGGGTGGAGTTGGGTCGAGCACCAGACGGACGATCGATATGGGATGGTTTGGTGGATCACTGGAACAGTGAACCATCATTCAGAAGATCATGGAGAGAGAGAGAGAGAGAGAGAGAGAGAGAGAGAGAGAGAGAGTGGAGAGAGAGTGGAGAGGGATAGAAGAGAGAGAGAAGAGAGAGTCAGTTTGAACAATTTATTTATGTTTTTTGAACAATTTATTTATGTTTTTTGAACAATTTTTGTAGCATCATTCCCGGTCACAAGGTTTCCGCCATTATTACAGAGATAATGAGGGATAATCTAGAGGAGAACGCAATGAAGTTCAAACTCGTCTCGTCGCAGCGGAAGCAGTACTACTTGGATGAGTTTCGGGTACTACTTGCATATATATACCCGAAACTCATCCAAGTAGTACTGCTTCCGCTGTGACGAGACGAGTTTGAACTTCATTGCGTTCTCCTCTAGATTATCCCTCATTATCTCTGTAATAATGGCGGAAACCTTGTGACCGGGAATGCTTAGATTCAGTATTAATTAATTAATTACTTGTAGCAAACATATACATGATCTTAGATCATGTTGTTCTATTATTCATTTATATACCTCGTGAGTTTCATTTAAATGGTCACAACATATATAAAAATAAGTGAGAAACGAAAATGAATTAATTTGGTGAATTTTGAAAAAAAAAATGAGTCAATTTGGATACATATACAATTAATTGTGTACAAATGAACGAATTATAAATTTAAACGGGAGTTGAAATAAATAAGTTTACCAAAAATATATTAAATAGCCACAAAATTTATAAAAACAAGTGAGAAACGAAAATGAATTAATTTGGTGAATTATGAAAAAAAATGAGTCAATTTGGATACATATACAATTAATTGCATACAAATGAACGAATTATAATTTTAAGCTGGAGTCGAAATAAATAATTTTACAGAAATAATAAAAATTAAATGGCCTCAATATTTATAAAAAGAAGTGAGAAACAAAAATGAATTAATTTGGTGAATTATGGAAAAAAATGAGTCAATTTGGATATATATACAATTAATTGCATACAAATGAACGAATTATAATTTTAAGCGGGAGCCGAAATAAATAATTTTACAGAAATAATAAAAATTAAATGGCCCCAATATTTATAAAAATAAGTTAGAAAGGAAAATGAATTAATTTGGTGAATTATGGAAAAAAACGAGTCAATTGGATACATATACAATTAATTGCATACAAATGAATGAATTATAATTTTAAGCGGGAGTCGAAATAAATAATTTTACCAAACTAATAAAAATTAAATGGCCACAACATTTATAAAAACAAGTGAGAAACAAAAATAAATTAATTTGGTGAATTATAGAAAAAAAAAGAGTCAATTTGGATACATATACAATTAATTGCGTACAAATGAACGAATTATATAATAATGCATTGACGAAATAAATAATTTTACAAAATAAAAAAAATAGTTGGGCAAAATATTTTAATAAACAACTTAGATACGAAAAGAAATTAATTTGGTGAATTATAAAAAAAAATGACTTAATTTGAATACATATACAATTAATTGCATAAAAATGAACGAAAGTAGCTTGTGCCCTAGTGGAACGCGCCCCCTCCTCTTGCACAAGAGGTCCCGTGTTCGATTCCCCTTGGACGCAAAAATGGATTAATTGTTCAAGGCCTAATAAGACTAATATAGAAGGTGGGCCGGATATAATAAGGAATGGGCCGGGTGGCCCAGTGGTCCGCGCCCGCCCCGGGTGCCCGGGCTCGAACCACGCGAGCCACTTTTTTTTTTGTATAGGCTCGATAATTTGCGACGGCCGAAATCCGTCGCAAATATTGAATTTTGCGACGGAAAACAGCCCGTCGCAAATTCTAACAGAAAAAAATAAAAAAAAAATATATAAACATTTGCGACGGAATGTGGCCGTCGCAAATGTTGTTGACCCGAACGGGTCTAACCCAAAAGATTTACGATGGAATACTGTCCGTCGCAAATTTTGTGCGACCAGGCCGGGTCTGACCCGCCAAATTTGCGACGGATTTGTCCGTCGTTAATTTGCGACGGAGTGCAAAATCCGTCGCAAAAATTAGCTACGGCTGTTTTAGGGACGGATACATGTCCGTCGCAGAATCCGTCGCAAAACACTGTTTGCGACGGATTTTCCGTCGCAAATTCCGTCGCAAAACAGTGTTTTTTTATATTGTATGAATATTCTAAATTTTCGGTATTTCAGTATATACCAAAATACCGAAATATTTTCAGTATATATCGGTATGGAACGATATACCTTTACATTTTTCGGTATGGAACGGTATACCTTTACATTTTCTAATTTCGGTATGCCAAAAATATCGGTATATATCGGTATTTTCGGTATGTAACAGTATACCGATTATTCGGTATGGTACGATATAAATTTTTAGGCATATCGAAATTTCGGTATACCAATTTTTGGTATACCGAAATTTTCGGTACGGGATCAGTATGAAATTTTACCATACTAAACTTTTCGGTACGGTATACGGTAAATAAAATGACGCTACTATATTTACATTTTTCATGCGAAAATTGTTGTATAAGATTGCATTGGAGCTATTGACGGGACACATATTCCCACAATGGTAGGGGGACGAGATGTAAGCAGTTATCGTGACCGTCATGGAAAGATATCACAAAATGTATTAGCCACTTGTAATTTTGATTTGGAGTTCATGTACGTTCTTAGTGGGTGGGAGGGTTCGGCTCATGATTCTAAGATACTAAATGATGCTATAACAAGGAGGAATTGACTTAAAGTGCCATAAGTTAAATACTTATTTTTTATATTAATATTATAGTATTATTATAATACTAATATTATATATTACATATGTAATTAGGTAAATATTTTTTGGTGGATTGTGGATTTCCTAATCGACGTCAGTTTTTAGCTCCATTTCGAGGTGTAAGATATCATCTACAAGATTTTGCAGGTCAGGGTAATGACCCTGAAAATGAGAAAGAATTGTTCCATCTTCGTCATGCGTCTTTAAGGAATGTGATCGAGAGAATATTTGGTATTTTTAAATCAAGGTTCACAATTTTTAAGTCAGCACCTCCATTTTTATTTAAGACACAAGCAGAACTTGTATTAGCATGTGCAGCTCTACATAACTTTCTTCGTAATGAATGTCGTTCTGATGAATTTCCAGTTGAACCGGTGGACGAACCTTCATCTTCAACATTGCCGATTAATGAAGACCATAACTTTGAGCCTATTATTCAAACCCAAAGCAAGAGCGACAAGACGCTAATGCTTGGAGGACTAGTATAGCTATGGATATGTGGACGGATGCTATTTAGAAGGACATGATATTATGGAGGGTTTTTTTTTTTTTTTTTTTTTTTGCCTTTGAATCTTTTTGAACTCGAATGTATGAAAAACAATCTTGAACTCTTTGTATGTCACAAATCCATGAAATTCTGCAAAGTTCACAAAGTCTTACAGAATCCATTAAAATCCTGATTTGAAATGTCTTATAGAATCCTGCAAAATCTTAAAAGTCATAAAAATCATGCAAAGTCTTTTAAAATCTGCATGACTGTTTTTAGCTAAAAAAATCATTTAAAATCCTAATCCAATACACCCCCTAAGATTGATACTTAAACATACTTTTTTTTTTTTGTTGAATTGTGTATTTAAATAACAACACATTAATAATTTGTTCCCACATAAACATCTACACAATATTTCATTTAATTGTGATATTTTTTTTTGTCAAATATTACCTTTAAATCTGAAATGTGTGATTCTATCTTTAGAGTTAAACTTTTGCGTCCAATTGTTATTGTATCTTCATATCATGGGACAAAACTTGACATGCAACTATACAACAAATGTAATTTTAAGTTATACCTTATTATACTAATTTGAGATTGAATGTGTGAATTAGTTAATATTTTTTAATTCTTCTATTTATTCATGTTTAATATTTTCTATTGTTCATTAAATTATAATTACAATTTTAATATTATATCAAAATTACAATATATTTAAAAAAATTAATTTTTATAATTTAAAATATTAATAATAATTTTTTTAATCCGCAAAATTCGTAAAAGTATGCACTAATATTTATTATATTCATTAAATTAGTCCATATGTTTACCTATTATATATGTTTACATATTAGTAAAATACAACCTGACCTTTGTTCTTCGTACGGAGTATGCCATTATTTTGGGCGGAGTATGAGATTTCCCAGAAAATTGCATTTTATGCGATGATATTTATATTTCAAAAGAAAATTAAAATTTAGATTCATCATTAAATGATAAATAAAATATATAATTTAGATGTAGGTTCATATAAGAGTGGTTTATGATATGAATCACTTTCAATTTCATGATACCATTGTATAATTTTTGATACATTTGGTCCAATATTTGATACTCTTAGTAAAATTCTTGATACTTTAATTTTATTTTTTAAGATTTGACACTTTAAATTTAAATATTATAATACTCTGTTTTTATATTAAATGTGAATAATTTAAATAGTAAACAAATAATAATTTTTTTATATTCCTGAACAATAATATGATGCCAGTGACTTTGATTCTTGGTACTTCTAATTGGACTCCTAGTACTCCTGATCAAATATTTGATACTTTAAATTTTCCAAAACAGTTTCATGGTAAGCTTATCTGTTATCATGAACTATTTTTATATATTCCTGAACAATAATATGATACCAGAGACTTTAATTCTTGGTACTTATAATTGGACTCCTAATACTTTTGATTAAATATTTGATACTTTAAATTTTCCAAAACAGTTTTATGGTAAGCTTATCTGTTATCATGAACTATTTTCATATAAATTTTTAAATATATTAATCATGCATGGCGTTGGTAATTTGTACTAAAATAAAGTCCAAAATTATGTAAGATTGATTGGTCACTCAAAACATAGTGACAAAGTATTGTGTAAACAAGTTTTACTGCAAATTTTGTTTTGAATGTTTTAATGGTTTCACTAAAAGATATTAATTATTTTATTATAATATATTAATCTTGAATGATATTAATTGTTTCATTAAAAGGTACTAGTAATTCATCAGTGCGATGCACAAATTAAATATAAATATAAATTTTAACATGAAATTATATAATGTAAGGCGAATTGAAATAAAGAATTAAAGTAAATATATTTTGTGTGTGTATGTGTGTTACATTGTATTAATTATATATTATTTTTAATTATGTAAAAAATTCAACAAATACTAAAATTTATAACATGATATTAAAATTCAACAAAAAGTTTCATAATCTAATTATTTATAATTCAACTCATATATTTAAAATAAAAATAATAAAAGTAAAAAATATGTCGAAATTGATTTAAAATAAAAGTTATTGAAATTAAAAAATGTAGTAAAAAGTAGAAAAACAAAATGAACTTTTTTTTATTGGTATAACAAAATCACTCTCTTTGATGGAGAGTGAGACTTACTATTACATTACAAATTAATTATAGTTCACTTGTTCCTATAAAGCTAATTTTTCTCTCTCCTCATTTCTATTTTTATATAGAGTAGTTCTAGTGTGTATTTGAGTGAATGATATGCACTTGGATTAAAAAAATCTCAAACATAAATCACTAATACTCTAAGAAGTAATTAGTGATACCCTAAGAAGTAATCACTGACACCCTAAGAAGTAATCAGTAATACCCCAATTGAAAAAAAAATACAGTTCGACGTGTTTGTGTGTGTTTTGAAAAAAAAACTGAAGTCAAAATTGAGCTTAAAATCCAAGTGCATGCTAGAATTTGTGTTTTATATATATATACATATTACCTGTTCCATTATTGAGTAATAAATAGTTGTAAATCAACTTCATAGTGAAATTTCACACCATACCAACTCTTAAAACACTAATTTAGTTGCAAAGGAAAATAAAGGGCTCCATGAGGCGCTTGTTTTGAGTTATTAAATGAGAATGAAAATGAAAATCTATTTTCTTATAAGGTTGGATATATGGTTGTATTCATAGTGGTTATATGTTGTGCTCTAATTTTGTAAAAAAAAAAAAAAAAAATTATTAGTAATGACGTAGATGAATAATTGAGGAGAGTGATTTTTACAAGAGTGAGAAAGAGGTAATCAAATAGGATTAATGATTACATCATTTAGGAGGAACAATAATATTATAAATCATCTTTTATTCTCATTAACAACTATAATTACCATATATTTATTCTCATTCCCATTGAAAAATTTCCAAACAAAACACCACCTCATGTTCATCTATAAAATATTAAAAGTATAGAGTAGGATTTATATGAACTTAGTTCATGATATGAAAGACTATCCAATTTCATAAATTACTAACTAATTTTTATACTCTTGGTTATGTTGGTGATCAAATTTAACCGTGAGGATTAGTGGCTGTGTTAATTCTGTTTAGGATCACCAAACAAGAACGTGTGATTGATTATCACCGTAGATGATAAATCAAAGGTTCGGGTTGTAAAATCGTAAATACGAGAGTCGAATCCGTATTTATTTCGTATGTGTGCACCTTTAGGTGAATTTGTGTGTGTTTTGGGAGTATTTGTGTATTTGAACTTATATTTCTTAGTTGGAGAACAACTATTTATAGAGACCACCAAGTAGGTGGTGTACAAAACTCTTGGACTTCCTAGCTTGCATGTAAGACAAGTGTCCTTTGACCTTGTTTGACCTTATCTAAGCTGAAACTTAGTTACAAAGTCTTCTTTGGCCTTATCTCGGACTCATTGTTGTTCGTCTTGATGGGCTTGGTTGGTCCAGATTGTTCTTTTGGTAAAAGTTGTTCGCCTCTTGAGGTTATGGTTCGGAAGCTGTTCGCCTTTGTATTCCGTATTGATAGGCTTCGGGACCTGGGTCCTTTGTTCGTTAACATACACCTCTTAGGCTGGTAAATGCACCTCTTTTGACAATATTGCTCGTCATCAATGGCTTGATGTAGGGTCTATATCTGGCCTCGGGTCTCAGGACCTGTTCGCCAGTATGTTGTTCGTCTAGGGAGTTGTTCATCGTTTAATACACCTCCTGGATTGATTTATGCACCCCCCTTTGATTTTCTTTGTTAATCATCTTTAATTTGGAGTTGATGCTTTGTAATCTTCATTAGGGCCTTAACCCTTGTTCGCCCAATATTGATTGATGTTCGCCTATCAACAATTGCCCCCTATCCTGACTAGATGTTGCTTCAGACGAACAACTTTATGGCGAGCAACTGTAGTTAGGATATTGTCGTGGTAAAGATTTGGACGAACAGCCTTGCATTGGCGAGCACCTTTGGGGCTGCCGTTATGTCTTCCCATGATCTGGGGGATATCCAATGATGACGTGGTCGGCATGATTATGCGCCGCCCACGCGCGAACAATCCCGAGGTCACGCGCCTCCATATTTGCATGCGGGTCCTCCGACTTTTATCTTTGCTCGAAAATGACCCCGTTTTCTTTCCACTTGGTTCAAATCTTAGGGGAAATTACAAGTTTTACCCCGTTTTTAGCCTTGGTATAAATACAGGCGGGAATTGAATTATTTCCCACTCTTCTTATTTTCTTTGGACTTCCGGCGGATTCACCATTCTTTCCGACGACCCCTGAGCTTTTCTGGCGTCGCGTTTTCAAGGTATTTAATTTCAATTCTCACACAATCCTACTTCTTTTCTCCTTTCTCTACATTTCATTTGTTTTAAAAACTGTAATTACACTCTATTTGGGAGAATCCGTTGTTGGTCCTTTCGAAAATTCACCGGAAAATATCAAACGCCACCTCTCCTCCGCCCAAATTTCAGTGTCATCTCACTCAAGTAGCAAAACCCCCTCCAAGGTCCTTGAAGCTGATCCCCTAAGAGTAATTCCATACGGTGATCAACCCCGTTCCGAGGTATCATCGGAAATCCAGCAGGAAGTCGGCGTTCAAGGGTTCGTCATTGATTTTGGGAATCAACCGGGCGAGGAGAAAACGGATAATTCCACCCGCGAGGCGAGCGAATCTGAATCGTCAAGTTCAGATTCCGTGGAAGAGGAGGATCCCGAGTTTGACGAGCTCACTAGAGAATTTATGGAGGGGATTAAGTTTCCAAACCCTAGATATATGGAAAACGAGATCCCCGTAGGAGTTGCTCGCCCATTCGAGTGGCAAACATATGTTGAACGATATGCGAGCAGCTTCCCGACCCCTCGAAGGCGTAAATTCAAATCTCCTAGGACTAGATTCCAGGCATCTAGGATCAAAAGTTCTGTTCTCCCAGAAGATCTGGCGAGCATACGCGAGACGTATCAGATCCCCCTCGTCATTTTTATGTGGGCTCCCAAGAGGAAAGAGCGAGCAGATCGACCTCCTCCAGGGTGTACAGCGATCAATATTCACACCCTCATGGCCGGACTAAGGCTTCCACTCCCTCCCATTGTTGGTCGTTTCTTGGAGGTGACTAACTTAGCAATCACCCAGATCACCCCCATTGGCTGGATGAACCTTTTAGGCGTGATGAGTCTATTCGCCCTTGAGGGGTATATCGACCCACTTACCCCAGATGAGGTGAACTACATGATGACCATATCAAAGTGTACAACAGACGAGGAAGGTTACTATTATCTGAAAGCTCGCCTGGGGTTGAAAGTCGTCGAAGGGGTGCCGAACAAGATTCAGGATTGGAAACATCAATTCTTCTATTTCGGGGGCGATTGGCGAGCAGCTGCAAACGAGCATGGGGACAATATCCAGATTCAAACTCCGGATTCTTATGGAGTGCTTCACCGTGAGCCCAAATATATTTACTGATTAATACAAGTGGGACTAATTTTAACTTCCTTTCCCTTCTATGCAGGTCCTCGACTTTTGAAGTGAGCGGGTCAAGACGAGGAGATCAATTCTGAATTCCTTTTTACCTCCTGCCTCGTTTCTCTTCGCAACCCCTCAAAGAGGATGGTAGAATACTTAAATCAGGATAAGTGTAAAAAAGCTGCTCGTCTTTACACTTATCCTCATCACTTGGAAGCTCAAGCCGAAGTACCTCCTGGTAAAACCTTAAATCCTGCCCCCATTCTTGTTCGCCTTCCAAAATTATTTGCTCGCCTAATTGTGTTATTCTTTTTCTCTTTTTTTAGCCGAGCAGGTAATTGTTGCTGTTCCCCCGAGCTTCGCCCTTCTAGAACAGAGAGTGTTCGAAATAGCGCCGCCGAAGGGACGAAGGGTGAAAGGGGACCCACCCTCCAAGGTATATGCAGTGACCAACAAGACCTCCGCTGCCGAGCAGACTCACCAGACAGCTCTCCCACCGAGCTCGTCACCAACACCCGCCCCCACTTCCTCTCCACACGGCTCCAAAAGGCTAAGGAAAGGGTACGGTTCATACGTATCCCAACCACCCCAACAACTGATAAGGGGAAGTCCAAGGTAGGCGGGTCATCTGCTCGTCTGCCCTCTGAGAAAGCTACTCGCCATGCCTCTACCGAGAGGGTAGATAGAGGAGGCAAAATGAGCAAGGATAGACTCAGTCCTCCTCGTGGACCCGAGGATATCACTTACCTCAGATGGGATGGGGATAAGTTCGCCGAGTAAGTAGTTTCCTCATAGCCTTCTCTTCAAAGAATTTTGAAGGAATTTTCTAAGTCCCACAAATTTTCCTGCTTGCAGGTACCGGCCTAACGATCACCTAGGACGAGCAGATGTGATTCATCAATATGCATGCTCGAAGACCCCAGTGAACATCCATGACATTCCCGGCAAACATGTTCGCCGGGCCACTAAGATAATTGCTCGTGCCTGGTCGAGGCCTCTGGACAAAACTGTTCTCGCCCAATGAGCCATTGACAACTTCCATTTGTCAATGGTGCAGGCTGCTAACTCACTCGTGTCCGCTCAACGAGGGATGGCCCAGATGGCGGAACTGGAAGAAGTTGCTTGCCACCATGCTGCATCTGTTCGCCAACTTGCTGAGGAAAAAAAGAAAATGACGAACACCTTCAATGGCCAGATTGCTCGGCTCACGGATCAGTTGAAGTTGGCCGACGAGATTGAGAAAAAGCATGTGGAAGATTACCAGCTGGTATCTGCTGAGCTCAAGGAGAAAAAGGTCGAGCTACTCTCTTCTCAGGCTAAATTGGAGGAAGAGAAGAAGAAAATGGGAGAAACTGAAGCTGAACTTGCTCGCCTAAAAGAGCAGATGGAGGGGATGGCCACCAGGGAGCAGATCGAGCAGGAATTCCAACTCCAAAGTGGCCCTATCACTAACTTGGGCTACATCTGCGCGTATGCTGATTGCATCCGCATGGCCAGCTCGTTCGAAGCATCTGAAATGGTCACGAAGTTGGGAAAAGATCTTGCCAAATTTGTCGAGCACTACCCCCCTTCCAATGACATCGAGCTTCAATTGGGGGACATGGTGGATTATGGGATCAAACTTGATAGTATTGACCCAAGTATCATCTTCACCCGTCCCCCTGCTCCGATTGACGACGTCGAGCATGTTGCTGATGATCCCCAAGCCATTGCCGATGAAGAGCAGAGGGTGGCTGAAGACTTGTCTAGAAATATGATTATCGATCCCTCAGCCGAGCAGACCCAAACTCCAGAGGATCCTCAGGGCGAGCAACATTAGGATTTAGGACAATCACTCCTTTTTGTAATAGTTGCTCATTCTTTTTGTAGTACATTTTCTTTTCACTGTACTATTTTTTAGGCTTAAAGTCTTCTTATTTAATGAATGTCTTTTCTATTCGCTCATCTTCTTTTTATATGTTAATTGCCTTTACATTTTTGTTCAATGCTTTTGCAATTATAACATATAATGTTGGGCTTTGTTCGATTTGAACTTTGCCTTTTAATAGAATATGGGTTTAGCCTTAGGTTCTGTTCATCTTAAAAAATGAACAACCTTTAAGTGGCCTTGGTCCTTAAAAATGGACTTGTACCTTGAGCTTTGGGCTTTTCTTTCAACGAACAACTATATTTACATCATGCAAAATTACAAGTGTTGTAAAACTGTTCATCGTTAACATATACAATCTGACGAACAACTTTGAACACTAACTAAAACATGCTCGCTTATAATATTTGTTGCCGAGCAACTTTATCTAAAATCAAAAGATGAACTAGCACCAGACTATACAATGTGCCGAACAACTTTTCGTTCTATACTTAATAAAATTTTCAAAAAATTAGGCAAGTTTTTGATCTATTTGGTTCACTTGCCCCCCCAAGACATTTGTTCGCCCAACAATTCAACTTGTTCGACTTATTGATAGTACTTCTTTAGATGTACAACATTCCAGGAGTATTAGGCCGGCTTGCCTTCCATATCTTCGATATCGTATACACCATTAAGGAATTTATCCGTTATACGATACGGGCCCTCCCAATTGGTCCCAATACACTTGGAGGTTGGGCGAGCAACTTTCTTAGAACCAAATCTCCAACTCTGAAACCTAGCATTTTTTAGCTCGACATTTAATCTTTTTTCTTCGAGTAAATCCATTTCAATAGCTAGAGCAGAGTTGTTCGCTTGTTCATCAAAGTTGGTTGTCCTGATTGTGTTGGTCTTTAATTCAATTGGTATCACAGCTTCTGTTCCGAAAGCCATTGTAAAAGGTGTTTCTCCGGTGTTTGACCTGGGAGAAACTCTATACGCCCACAAGACTTCCGGGTGTTCTTCAGACCAACTACCTTTGCTCTCCGCCAATCGTACTTTTAACGTATGCTTGATAATCTTATTAACAGCTTCGACTTGTCCATTTGATTGGGGATGATAGGGAGTAGAATAGTGTTTTTTGATCCCCCACTTCGTACAGCAGTCTCTCAACTCTTTCCCATCAAACTGCGGACCATTATCTGTCACAATGGTACCCCAAAACGACAGACAATGTTCTTCCATATGAAGTTGATCATCTTTTGTTGTGTAATTTTCACCATGGCCTCTGCTTCTGCACATTTTTTTATAATAATCGACTGCCATGACGTCAAATTGAACATTCCCAACTTCTGCTTGGAAGGGACCAATAGTGTCCATCCCCCATCTTGCAAATGGCCATGGGCTGTAAACTGATATGAGCTCCTGAGCCGGGGTATGAATGTTTGGGGCAAAAATCCGACATTGATGACAAGTTTTTGCTTTTTTAATTGCGTTCTGACGTAAAGTCGGCCAATAATAACCTTGTCTGATAGTTTTGTATGCCAAAACTTGCCCCCCAGTGTGATTTCCACATACTCCGGCATGTATTTCTTCGAGTATTGCTCGTCCTTGCTGACTTGAAGCGAAAATACTAACTTCTACTAGTCGCTCACCCGCAAGCGGATGGGTTCACTGTAGTAAGAGTAAGTATAACAACCAAGTATATCGAACCCAAGAGATGGATTGTATGCGAACAGATCCCTGAAGATCTACGCGTCGTAGCTAATATGAGTGTAATGTTTTTTTTTTGGTTTTCTGAAAGATTAATTAAAACAACTAAAATAAACTAATTATACTAACGAATTAAAGAAGACGAATTAACTACGGGTTGTTTTCAAGTAAGAGATGGTGATGCTTAGAATAGAAATCCCTACGTATACTGACGGAGCGGGTACATAATCAAAATAACTGTGACGCGCGAGAAATAACCTAAGTAAAAGAATGCAAGGTGAAAGCTCAAGATTCTAAACCCTAATACTTTACCCTAACACTCGACTTCACTAATCCACTAACGAGTTAATAGATTGTGCTTAATTAATGAGACCCTAATTTAACTAAGGTGATGCGGCCGTCCTCCTTCGCTAAACTGGTAGATGAATTAACCCTTCCTAAACCCTCTAGTTAAGTCTACTCGTTGTTAAAGAGTGATACGGTCGTCCTCTCTCTAACACCTTTCGAACGAAATTCAAAAGTAAAGTCTAGATTAATTTTAAGAATTCATTAACCAAGAGAATTAAAACCTAACGTCACAAGTTACCTTAATTACGTACCCACAACCTACTTCTACGAGTTCATCCTACCCCAAGCATACAAGGGTTTAGCTAGACATGACTATAACGATAACGAAAACAATAAAAGAAACAACGAACATAAACATGATGAATTGAAGAAAGAAAATATGAAACATGAACTAGGGTTTAAAGAAATAAATACTAAGAACTGAATTTGAATTGATAAAAATGAAGTTTAAAGCGTTTAAAGTAATCAAGCTAATTAAAAGGAACTAAGAAACAAAAAGAAACTAAGAATTCATATGAAAAACCTCAACAAAATGTAAAGTAAAGCTTGCTCGTCTCTTCTCCTCTTTCTCTCCCTAAAAACTAAGTCTAAAAGTGATTTGGTATGTGTTGGATGATGTCTCTCTTCTTAAAAAATGAGTTTGGAGAGGTATATATAGGCAACGGGCCGAAACGGGAGTTAATGGGCAAAAAAAAACGCATTCGGAGGCAAAAATATGCAAGTGCTCGAGCTAGCACACGCTCAAGCGGTCCCATTTGAGCATATAGGTCGAATGAAACAGGTGCTCGAGCGCTCCCGCTCGAGCTGGTCGAATGGCGAAATTTTTCTGCAAGATTTTGGTCATTCGAGCAACACGCTCGAGCGATGGCGCTCGAGTTGCTCGAGTGGTCTTCGGCTGCTGTACACTTGTTCGTAAAATCTTCATATCTCCTCAACCGGGAGTCCGTTTTGGCCGAATCAAAATCCTACGAACTCCTCTTTTCGCCCTCTATCTATCTATGAACATCAAAGAGACAAATTCATTATTTTATGAAAATGATACTCATTTAACTCCAAACACTAATCGAAAACACTCAAAACATGAGCAAATCGAGCACCAAAACATAACAATTTCACGCCTAATCAACCCCCCCAAACTTACCATGTTGCTTGTCCTCAAGCAACGAAAAAATAATTCAAGTGAAATTGTTAGGAATGAGTTAAAGGATCAATCATGCAAGCAAATGAACTCGAGCTTCAAAGATCAATCACACGTATACTCACTCACTTTCCTTCATCATACTCATGCAACAATAGCAAGAAATACCAAGATCAAGCATGGATGTGCACTCAACGATGTGTTTCACTCCCTCACAAGTGTATATCAATAATCAAGGGACTCACTCAAACAATCAATCACTCATATTGGCAGCCATAGACTTGTAAGCGCTCTTAACTTCGACCATACTCTAGAAATCAATGCCGAATCAAAAAGGACTTTCTCAAGGTTGTAATGTAGGCTCTTTGGACATGTGGGATAACAATATGGTAAAGTGACTAAGGTGAATGGAGAATAGAAAATCAAACTTCGGTACTTCGAGATAAGGAACAAACTACTTCAAACATATTCAATCAACAAACTTTCAATTTCAATTCTCTCAATACTTCAATTTTTTTTTCTTTCTCACTCTTTCACTTTTTTTTTCAATCACTTCATTTTTTTCCTTTTCGCACAAACACATGAGCTCATTTTTTTCTTTTGCTCATTCTCAATTTTTTTTTCTCTTTTTCCCACATCTCATAACTTCATCACACCTTCTTCTCATATTCACTCAACAAACAACCTTTTCCTTTTTCAACTCAATTCACTCCCTTCACATTCACACTTTCCTATTCTCCACTCAAATTGGGACAAAAAGGCTTAGGAATTGGAATAGTGTTCATATGTGCTAGCAAATAAAATAGGCTTTAGGCTCAAAGGGGCTAACAAGGGACTCAATGTCATTGGTAAGGAAAATTTTGGCTAAGTGACTCAATAAAATCAAAGATGGCCTAAGATCATATTCGGCATATCATACTAGACACAATCAAGAAGCAAGAGCACACATAAGTTCTAGCATCCTCTAAGGTGACGATCCACTCACAAACGAAGAGATTAATTCATGCATCAAAATCTCATAAGGCTCAAGTCTCACGGCTTTCACATCCATTCTAGTCCTAGTGAATTCTCACTCTCATCACACAAGTACTCAAAAGAAAAACTTGCAAGCATATTAGTTCTCTCTCAAATCAACTCTCACTCAACCACTCACACAAAAGAGTCCCTAACTCAAATCCACAAATCACCCTACTCATCAAATCATACTCAAAGATAGCAATCAACAAGCATAAGATGATTGATAGGCATGAAATATGCAATAGCGACTCAGATCAAAATCACCCCAAGGAGCATCTCAAGGCACCAAATAACCAAACACACTCAAAGATAAGGGGTGCTTCGGTGCAATGTAACAAGAAACATAAAAAAAACTCCACCCCCCCAAACTTCGACCTTGCGAAGAGGTCTAAGTTTGGGGTTGTGGGTTAACTTAACCAAACAATTCAGTTTCTCTCAACAACGTTGCACACTCCCTTGCTTGAGTTCCTCCCTTTTGGGTACTCCATGATTCCTCTATTCTCTCGAGACAAGCCTACAAAATAAACTCTCACGTACGAGGTTAAAACTTACGATTCAACAACACCCTAATAACATAATAAGAAACTAAAAACAAATAAAAGCAAATAAAAATGGGTTGCCTCCCATTCAACGCTATTTTTAAGGTCCTCATGCCGGACCAAGCTCAAAGGAGCTTATGGGACATCATACTAAAAAATACCTCCCTTACTCTCATAAGAGTGGTGCTTGCATTCCTTTCCTTGATGCCCTTCCATCTTGAACTCTTTTTCTTTCCTCTCATCCCCAAGTGTTATGGGTCTCAACTCCTTCTCACCTTTATCTGGAGGCGTCTTACCTAACAAGTTCTTGAATTTGAACTTTTTCTTCTTAAATCCTCATTTTCCCTCCAACTGGACCACGTCCTCACTTTTCACCTCTTCATCCTTCAACTTCTTCACTTTATCCCTATCAACATAATCAAGTACATAATGCTCATGGGTTAAATTATCAAGTGAAGGATTATAAAATTCATGAATATGAAAAAGATTAGAGATATGAGGCGTGTCTTCAACATGAGGATCAATTGCATCCATGCAATACAAACTCTCATCCTCCTTTGGGTGCTTCATGGCTTCATATAGGGAAATCTTCACTTCTTGATCATCAACCTTCAACGTAATCTTCCCATTTGCCACGTCTAGCACCATCCCCGCCGTCGCTAAGAATGGTCTTCCCAAGATCAGGGGCACGTGCTCATCTTCCTCCATCTCTAGGACCACGAAGTCGGCTGGAAAAATGTGATATCCAACTCTCACGAGGACGTCTTCAACCACACCTTGAGGTCTCGTGATGGACCTATCAGCAAGCTGGAGCGTCATAATTGTGGGTTGAAGTTCTCCACCTTCCAACTTCTTGAACAACGACAATGGCATAAGATTGATGCTCGCTCCAAGGTCACACAACGCTCCCTTCTTGATCCCGTTCCTGATATCACAAAGAATGGTGAAGCTTCCGGGATCCTTCAGCTTTGGAGGAAGCGCCTTGTACACTAACGCACTCACCTCATGGTTCAACTGCACCAACTTCGGCTCATCCACTCGCCGTCTTTTCGCGATCAAGTCCTTCAAAAACTTTGGATAGTTGGGCATCTGTTCCAAAGCATCATAAAAAGGAATATTAATATGCAATTGTTTAAACACATCAAGGAATTTAGCGAATTTTTCATCAAACTTCTTTTTCATGAAGCGTTGTGGATATGGGACGGGTATCACAGATTTGAGTACCACCCATTCATCTTTCTCAGTCTCTTTCACTTTCTCCCTTGCTTCCTTTGCCTTCTTCCACTTAGGAACTCTCCCACCCTTCTCAATGCCTTCCTCTTCAAGCTCCTTGCTTGCTTGAGTGCTTTCACCCTCAACCTTCTTCTCAATTCCTTCACTTTCAATCCCCTTCTCAACTTGGGGCGTCTCAGAATCAACAGGCATCTGAGGACCTTCATAGTTGGTTCCACTTCTAAGCTGGATCGCCTTACAATGCTCCTTGGGATTCCCTTCCGGCATGGAAGGATACTTACCCGGCTCCCTATTCAATGACTTTGCCATCTGGCTCATCTGGAACTCTATAGAAGTGAACCTTCGATTGTTCTCTTGTTGAGTTCTAGTCCACTCAACGTTCATCTTCTGGAGCTCTTGATCACGTTGATAACCCTTTTTATGTAACTCTTTCACATCGTACTCCAAGGATGACAACCTCTTACTTCCTTCCTCCACCTTCTGAAGGATAGCTCTCAACATCTGCTCGGTTGATGCACCGCCTTCTCCACCAGAAGGTTTAGAAAAGCTCCACTAGCACATGCATCTAAATGGGCTTGGCCAGCCTTGCTGGCTCCACTGTAGAAGAATGCCATAATATCTCCCTCATTATACCCGTGCTGCGGGCACTCTATCAGCATGTTTGAGTATCTCTCCCACGCTTGACGTAGGCCCTCTCCTTGCTTCTGGCGGAAGGAAGAGATCTCAATCCTTGCTTTAATCGTTCTGGATGGAGGGTAGAATCGCTCGAGAAACAGACGCTCGAGCTCGGCCCATGTGGTTACACCTCCCCGTGGGAGCGTGTTGTCATACCACTCTTTTGCTATTCCCGTCAGTTAGAATGGGAACAGCCTAAGCCTCTTGGCATCTTCAGACATGCCATTGTAATTGAATATGGAGGCTATCATGAGAAAGCTCCTCAGATGTGTATGAGGATTCTCCTTCCCGATCACCCCCTTGAACTGATTCTCGGTAAGCAGCTTTAGAATTCCCGGGGAAATCGAGAAGTTATTCGCCTCAACCGGCGGCAATGCCACTCCATCATAGTACCGTTGTGGCTGCGCTGCAAACCTCCCTCGAATAGCCATATTTAGATCTGCGTTCTGAGGAACGTGTTGAGGATTAACAGCTGGTACGGGTACTTGTTGGGGTGGTGGTGGTTGGTAAATAGGTGTTTGATTGTAAACTGGAGTTGGAGGATACGGGTATGGGTGATAAGGGTATGGTGGGTATGGGTAGGGTGGATAAGGTAGGTTGTTTTGTGGTAAGTTGTGATGTGGGTAAGCAGGGCTGTTCTGAGGGTTATGGACAATGTTATGAGCTGGATTCCCTACGTTTTGTGTATCCGGGTTTAGGCTCTGGCTATCCCCTAACGGAACTTGATTCTGGCTACCACTAACTCCAGTGCCTTCAACTCGGCCCAATTCCTGATTGAACTCGTTCGCAGCATCATCCAACTCATTAGAGATACCCATTGGTTCTTTCCCTCCGGCAGCGTTCATCCTTCGTAAGAAGGCTCAGTTTCTTCTTGCTATTGTCTCAGGATCTGCAGGTAATTTCTCTTCGCTCGTATTGCCTTGCGAGCGTGTTCTCATAAACCTGAAACACTAACAAAAGAATCAAAACCCAACTGCCGAATATGTATGAAATAATAAAAAAAAAAGTAAAATCACTCACTACTAACTACTAAGCTATCGAGAAGTCCTATTAAAAAAGCATACAACGCCATCCCCGGCAACGGCGCCATTGACTTGAAGTAAAAATACTAACTTCTACTAGTCGCTCACCCGCAAGCGGACGGGTTCACTGTAGTAAGAGTAAGTATAACGAACAAGTATATCGAACCCACGAGATGGATTGTATGCGAACAGATCCCTGAAGATCTACGCGTCGTAACTAATATGAGTGTAATGTTTTTTTTTGGTTTTCTGAAAGATTAATTAAAACAACTAAAATAAACTAATTATACTAACGAATTAAAGAAGACGAATTAACTATGGGTTGTTTTCAAGTAAGAGATGGTGATGCTTAGGATAGGAATCCCTACGTATACTGACAGAGCGGGTACATAATCAAAATAACTGTGACGCGTGAGAAATAACCTAAGTAAAAGAATGCAAGGTGAAAGCTCAAGATTCTAAACCCTAATACTTTACCCTAACACTCGACTTCACTAATCCACTAACGAGTTAATAGATTGTGCTTAATTAATGAGACCCTAATTTAACTAAGGTGATGCGGTCGTCCTCCCTCGCTAAACTGGTAGATTAATCAACCCCTTCTAAACCCTCTAGTTAAGTCTACTAGTTGTTAAAGAGTGATGCGGTCGTCCTCTCCCTAACACATTCGTACGAAATTCAAAGGAGTTGTTTGATTTTTCTCCACTTTTCAAATATTTGACTATGTTTGTTCTCTAATCTTCTTCTTCAATTGATTGTTCGTCTAGTTGGTTGACATTATAACTTATCGTTGACGGGTCATTCATCTTTGTGATTATAATGTCTGCTAACTCTACAGGCCCTTCGCTTGTTGCTAGCCGGGCCAATGCATCTGCCTGAGTGTTGCTTGTCCTTAGGATTTGTTCAATGAAGACTTGATCCAGTAGGGACATCATGTGAGCAACAATCCACTGATACTCGATCATGTTATCGTCTTTCGCTTCATATTCACCTCGGACTTGATTCACAATCAATTGTGAGTCGCTGAATATTTGCAAACGTCTGACACCGACTGCAAGGGATAAGTGAAGACCAGCAATAAAAGCTTCATATTCAACTTCGTTGTTGGTAGCCATGAAACCAAATCTGATTGTCGAGGTGAACACTTGTCTGTCAGGGCTAATTAGGACTACTCCTACCCCCGAGGCCATGTTGGTTGAAGATCCGTCGACATAGAGATGCCAGAGATGATCTAGTCCTCTCGTTGGATCTGGTGGAAAAGTTAGTTCGATAATAAAGTCGGCTAAAGCTTGCCATTTGATCGCTGTTCGAGGAGCATAGGTCACCCAAAACTGGCTAATCTCTAGTGGCCATCTTAATAGACGACCATCTGTGTCTGAGCGATGGAGAATTTGTCAGAGTGGGAAAGTTGTTAGCACCTCAACTTGATGGTCGAAGAAGTATGGTCGTAACTTTCTGACACTCATAACAAGTGCATACGCCAACTTTTTAGTTGGAGAATATTTGATCTCCGCCTCGTGTAAAGCTTGGCTAACGTAGTAGATTCGTTGATGAAATTTACCATCCTCCCAAACCAGAACAGTGCTGATCACCACTTCCGATGCTGCCAGATACAAATAGAGCTTTTCACCTGGGATGGGCTTTGATAGAATTTTAGCATCTCCTAGGTAGTCTTTAAGTTGTTCGAACGCATTCTGGCAGTTGTTAGTCCATGTAAATTTTTCTTTCTTGATGGCCTCGAAGAATGGACGGCACTTGTCACCTGATCGGGAAATGAACCGGTTCAATGCTGCTAGGCATCCTGTGAGCCTTTGCACCTCTTTTACCGAACGTGGTGGTTGCATATCCACAATGGCTTTGACTTTTGTTGGGTTGGCCTCAATTCCTCGTTGGCTAACAAGATGGCCCAGGAACTTCCCCGAATGAACTCCAAAGCTGCTCTTCTTTGGATTCAACTTCATGTTGTAGTGCGAAGGATTTCGAACACCTGGGTTAAATGTTGGAGATGATCTTCTTTTCGGGGACTTTTGACCACGACATCGTCTACGTAGACTTCTACGACATCTCTAATTTGTTCATCAAACATCTTGTTTACCAACCTCTGATATGTTGCTCCTGCGTTGATGAGGCAGAACGACATTCTTTTCCATCACAACAAGTTTTTATTTGCATAAAATGTTGTGTTTTCTTGATCATCTTTATGCATTGGGATTTGATGGTATCCGGAAAAGGCATCCATGAATGTTAACATCTCGTGACCCGCCGTGCTGTCCACCAATTGATCAATGTGTGGGAGAGGAAAGTTATCATTTGGGCATGCTGCATTCAGATCTGTAAAATCTATGCATAGCCTCCAAGTTCCATTTGGCTTCCGCACAAGGACTGGGTTTGCCACCTATTGTGGACAAAGTGCCTGTCGGATTAGATCATTGTCTAACAACTTCTTCACCTCTTCATTCAGAGCTTGATACTTGTCTGGGCCGTACTTTCTTCGTTTTTGATGGACTGGCCTTTTTGCTTGATTGATATTAAGCTTGTGGCAAGCATGCTTTGGATTTATTCCCACCATGTCTGCATGAGACCAAGCAAAAACATCTAGATTCTTACTGAGGAACTCTTTCATTCGGGATCTGTAAGGCCCAGGGAGCTCAGATCCTATGTACAATTCAAGATCTTCGTTCCCAGGATTAACTTTGAATGCCCCCAGTTCTTCAACTGGAGTTGCTCGTCGTTTTTATCCTTTCCAACGAGGATCAAGTATTGGTCCCTCAGGGTTGAAATCATTTTCGATGTTCATGGGCTCTGCTCCCAGGCGGGGTTCTAGATCATCTGTTGGCCTTGACCCATTGTTGTTTGTCAACATCTGGCCCTCCAAGCCACTTGTTGTATGTTGCTCGTCACCACCCCTAAGTTGTTCGTTAAATTGGAGTTCCCCATGGGTGGTGACGAGTTGTTCGTCGCTCGTTAGGAGGCTGCTCGCCAGTATCCATATGGTCCTCTTCCATGTCCATCAGCACTGATGGTTCATCAACTGGGCAGCTGGTGGTGGCTTCCATCATGGATACTTGTGCTTGTTTTGCTTGCAATTGTAGGAGACATTCACGAGCTTTTCTTTGGTCTCCCTTTATTGAGCCTGCTCCACTTGCTGTTGGGAACTTTATGCAATAGTGGTAAGTTGAACATGCAGCTTTAAACTCATTTAAAAAAAAGTCGACCAAGAAACCCGTTGTAAGTCAATTCTTGATCTACCACCATGAAATCTACCATTCTTTTAATATTTTTCTCGGGTTCCTCGACCGTTACAAGTTGAACGGATAACCTAATCTCCCCTAACGGGACTATTACAACATTTCCGAAGCCTAAGATTCTATGATTTAAATCTCGTATGTAGCCCGAATAATCTCCAAGTTGGTCGAGCATCTTTTTGAAAAGGATGTTGGTGCAGGCTCCGGTGTTGTTAGGATAAAAGTTGTATAGTTTTGATGAGTTAAAACAAACCAGAAGATGTAATAGGACCATCTGGACCTGTTAGCCAGATGAGAAAATAGATTAGGACTTAGTCTAGGGGGAACTGCCAGACCAGAAGACTTCACCAGAAGAGTCACCAGAAGACCCCACCAGAGGACTTCACCAGAGGACTCCACCTGAAGACTTCACCAGATGAGATCTGACCAGAGGCAGAAGACCTTTCCCAGATTAGACGAGTCCAGACCAGACGAATCTGGTGAACCAAAAGATGCTCAGAATCATCTCTAGATTCTACTGAGTATTCTGGTTCTTAACCGACTCTGGACCAGAGGACACTGAGGTCATCTGGTGTCTGGTCCTGCCTTCTCTGGAAGAATCAGAGTTGGGCAATGGAAGCATTTGACCGTTGGTGATTCAAATCAAGTCAACATGATCGGATTGGAAAGTATTTGAAGACAATCAATCCAAGGATCTCACCAACCCAATAAATCAATTAGGTAATTGATTGATTGAAGCTTCCTTAATTATAGATCTGATTAGATTAGCTCTCTAACGGCTAAACCCTAATCATCTCTATAAATACAAGAGTGCATCATTGAAGAAAGGCTCTAGAGATACGCGCACACAAAGTTAATATCCAAGCCTCTTGATCATCACGTTTTAGCACTCTTACTTTGTTCATATTGATATCCATTCTTTAAGGAGTTGTTGGAATACTCTACCTGTTCATCTTGTTAGATAAGGTTGTAGTAAGATCAGCTTTAGATCGAAGTTCGATCTAAAGGCTGTTGTAAGAAGGATCTGGTACTTCTCAATTTCAGAAAGATAGTTGTTGGTTGGTTGGTTAGTAAGGCCCCTTTGATAAAAAGGGAGAGTGGACGTAGGATCGTTATATCCGAACCACTATATATCTTGTCTTCTTTATCGCTTTCATTTATATTGCTTTATCGCTTTAATTTAAGTTTAAGCTTCCACAATTTATCTATCTAGTGGGACCAACAAGTGGTATCAGAGCAAGAGGCCAAGGTAAGAGGAAGGAGATGCAAGCAATGCCTCAACCAAGAAGCCCAAGATGTCTAAGAAGGCTTCAAAGAAAACCCTTCTGGTGGATGAGCCATCAGAGGAGGAAGGGTCAGAGGAGGTTGAACCCTTGAAGAAGAAGCCGCGAGCCAAGAGGGCTATTTTGCAAGACCCATATTCTGGTTCAGATCTGGGAGATGCCCTGGAGCAGGCAATTGAGGAGGCCTCTCAGCTGATGGGAGATGCAACAGCCCCAGAGCTTACTGTTCCAGCTGATGTTGACTCAGCTGAGGTAAACCCTTCCCCTTCTCCTATTAATCTTGTTACCCCTTCCACCTCTCCCCCAGAAACCCAAACACAACCTCTCCACCCTGCTTCTAGTTTGCAAGCCTCTTCACCAGAGCAGACAATACCAAACACTCCTATATACACACCCTCTACCCTACCCACTCAAACTCCCTCTCCCCCTCCATCTCATACACCTCTACCCACAGACCCTTCACCCCCACAAACAAACCCTGTACCAGAGGTCCCAATTACCTCTTCTGGTATAAAACAACCTTTCACCTCTCTACCCCCACAAACAAACCCTGTACCAGAGACACCCTCAACCTCTTCTGGTGCAGACTCTTCATCTCATGCAAATCCCTCCACTTCCCAAATCCAAACACCTATCCCTTCCTCCACTCAAATTGATCAGAACCCCTCTTCTTCCATGGCTCTGGGGTTCCCTGGTCCTCCTGCCTCCCCCACAGTTTCAATCAGCGATGGTAGTGAAGATGAGGATACTTCACTAGAGCCGGAGGTCTTAGCACCATCCTCCTCTGCCTCTGGGCCCAAACCCTTCACATTCAATAATGCTGATATGGGTCCCATTAGGCAGAGTATGAGTGTAAGTGCTCAACTCAGGCTGAGAGAGTATTTTTCAATCTTGTTGGAGCACTTACCATTGTTGGCAGATCTGACTGATGCCAAAGTCTGGAGTAAGGCCAGACTAGAAGATGTGGAGGACTTGGTCATGTTGCTGGAAGAAATGACCACATCTGGATTCACAACTTGGGAGATTGACCTTAAGAAGAAGCTCAATATTCAACATCCCGCAGAGCTTGAATCTCCAGAGGCATCCAAGGTGGTGGTAAGGACCTTGCTGATCCAGAGAGGAGTAATGATTTCTCCAGAGGGCCCTTCCTACTCTTTTGGCCCTCACTTCTCCTTCCCTCCAGAACTATATTAAGACGAGGAGGACTTTGATGTCACTTCTGCTGTGCTCCAGAAAATGAAGATGTTCTTCAATGAACAGATCCAGCAGATAGGGCATTTTAGTAAGACCATGCAGCATATGGCCCCTGCCATGATTGAGCATCAGATCAAGCAGGAGAGGAAGATATTCTTGAAGCAGATCAAGGCTACTTTTGCCTCTGCTAAGGCCTCATTCAAGGCACATGGTCTTTTCCTGAAGCTGGATGTTATGCACAGCCAGAAGCAGCTGCAGGAGCATGTTTTGGACCAGCTGCGTCCAGTCTCTGTGCTGAAAGTGGAGATGGCTTCTCAAATGCTTGAGACTGCCAAGTTGAAGGACTCTCTCCAGGAGATGTTGGCCAAGCAGGAGCGCCTGGTAGCTGAGACTCAAGCCTACCTTGATGAAGCCAAGAAGCTTCGTGATCTTCACTCTTCCTCCTCCACCGAGTTGCCTGATCTGATAAGGCAGGTGGTTCAACCCCTCATTGATGAAGTTAAAAAAAAGGGAAGAGAAGACAAGAACTGATCTGGCGAAGAGCACAAATGAGACGATGTTCAATCATGGAGCTCGCCTGGACCTGTTAGAGAATACTTTGGCTCAAGCTGAGCTGCAGAAGAAGAAGAAGAAGAAAGAGCTTAAATCTCTAACCATGGCCAAGCAGCTTGCAGCAGAGGAGGAATCTCTTGACTCTGAACAAGATCCTGTCTCCATTCCTGGCCCAGCCAAAAGAAAGATCAGAAGGGTCAAGAAAAGCTTTCTGGAGCAGGTAGTTGAAGAGACAGAGAAGAGATTCAAGGAGGAGACTGCAGAAGAGAGATTGACAAGAGTAAGAAAGAACATAGATGAAGAGCAGAGGCTCAGATATGTTAGGAGGCAAAACAAGAAAGCCAGAGAAGCTGGAATTACTCCTGGTGCCAGTGGATCAAGTTAAAGGAAGAAGGCACCTGTTGAGGTGATGGATATTCTGCCACTCAGGACAGAAGGGTCTTTTGACTACTGTGCCTGTTCCCCTTATTGAAAGGTGGAAGGAAGCCAAGACTTTGTGGTTTATCCAGCACTACATCCAGAGGCCACCTCCAGAGGACGATGCGCTTATCAACAGAACCTTCCACTCTTGGATGAAGTCTTATGATGCAGAGTTGTACAAGAAACTCATGGATTCTACCATTGAGTTCAAGTTGGAAATCACTGCCCCTGAGTTTCATTATCTCAACACACCAATGAATGGGGACCATATTGATTGGGATGTGCTGAAGAAATTGTACAAGATCAAGGTGTTGGTGAATTTCAACCCAACAAATTCTGCAGAGCTCAAGGCGGTTCAAGACAGATTCCTTGATTGGTTTCTGGTGCCAAAGGAGAACAGAAGATATGCATAGTATAGGACCTGATCTGAAATGTAATATGTAAACTCTTTGTCCTTATTATTAATGAAAAGCCATATCTATTCCGTCTTAAAGACAACTTCTTGTTGTCTCCTTGTTTGCCTGATAAGATCTATTCTATGGTCTTATCTTTTTATTTGTTTTCTTGCTTAAGTTTTTTATCAGTTTTGGTTAGTGTTTTAACTCCATCAAAAAGGGGAAAATTGTTAGGATAAAAGTTGTATAGTTTTGATGAGTTAAAACAAACCAGAAGATGTAATAGGACCATCTGGACCTGTTAGCCAGAGGAGGAAATAGATTAGGACTTAGTCTAGGGGGAACTGCCAGACCAGAAGACTTCACCAGAAGAGTCACCAGAAGACCCCACCAGAGGACTTCACCAGAGGACTCCACCAGAAGACTTCACCAGATAAGATCTGACAAGAGGCAGAAGACCTTCCCCAGATCAGACGAGTCCAGACCAGACGAGTCTGGTGAACCAAAAGAGGCTCAGAATCATCTCTAGATTCTACTGAGTATTCTGGTTCTTAACTGACTCTGGACTAGAGGACACTGAGGTCATCTGATGTCTAGTCCTGCCTTCTCTGGAAGAATCAGAGTTGGGCAATGGAAGCATTTGACCGTTGGTGATTCAAATCAAGTCAACATGATCGGATTGGAAAGTATTTGAAGACAATCAATCCGAGGATCTCACCAACCCAATCAATCAATTAGGGAATTGATTGATTGAAGCTTCCTTAATTAGAGATTTGATTAGATTAGCTCTCCAATGGCTAAACCCTAATCATATCTATAAATACAAGAGTGCATCATTGAAGAAAGGCTCTAGAGATACGCGCGCACGAAGTTAATATCCAAGCCTCTTGATCATCACGTTTTATCACTCTTACTTTGTTCATATTAATATCCACTCTTTAAGAAGTTGTTGGAATACTCAACCTGTTCATCTTGTTTGATAAGGTTGTAGTAAGATCAGCTTTAGATCGAAGTTCGATCTAAAGGATGCTGTAAGAAGGATCTGGTACTTCTCAATTCCAGAAAGATAGTCGTTGGTTGGTTGGTTAGTAAGGCCCCTTTGATAAAAAGGAAGAGTGGACGTAGGATCGTTATATCCGAACCACTATATATATTGTCTTCTTTATTGCTTTCATTTATATTGCTTTACTGTGTGCTCTTGAAAATGATTTTGAAAAGGACTTTTGTTTAAGTTTAAGCTTCCGCAATTAATCTATCTAGTGGGACCAACAGGTGTCCACCAACAATCTATGTACTCTGGTCCCCATGATCTTTGCACAAATTACGAGCGAATCATTGTGTGGAGTCAAAATCCCATCCAAGTCCTTCTCTGTGAAGACTAGTTCTGATGTTTGTAGGACGAATGAATTGATCCCCATTTCATGTACTTGGTCGATCGCTCGTAATTCGACTTTTTTTCCGGTTGGAAATTGGTGGTCGTCCATCAGAACATCCTCCCGCATGTCCTGAGGGTTCCATCATGTATTGGTCCTCTAATGGACGAGTAGCAACGATAGGAACTGGTCGCCCGGGTTTATTGTTTCGTGGAGGTTGATCGTCAATTTTATCCCCCGGGCTGCTCTCCCGGCCCCTCTTTCCAGGTTGCCTTTTGACAAAGTCGGAGAGCTTTCCCTCCTCGTAGAATCGCCAGAGTTGCTTGAGCAAATCTCTACACTCACTAGTAAAATGCCCCATACTTTGATGGTAGGCATAATACTTGTTAGGGTTGAGTTTGCCAGTTTCTTGACGAATCCTTCGGGGAGGGGAGAGCAACACTTTCTCCTTTACATTGTCGTACACAGTATCAATGGATACTATTAGCACTTGATTTAACTTTTCCTCCAGCTCCGTCCCTTCGGTAAATGCCTTCATATTTTAGGGACCCGATAGCATGTTCTGCCCGGGTTTCTTGTTGTTCTCCTTGGGATCAGCCTTGTTGTCTCCCAAATTTGCTTGCAGGGCTTTGTGCATGGAAACAAATATGCCGGCTTGGTTTCTAAATTTGGCATAGCTTTTCAGGCACTTCAGACGTACCTCCTTCCACAATTCAGATCCTTTCTTTAACCCGGCCATGACGGCTACGATTTTCGTATCTTCGCTAACTGGCTCCCCTTCTAACAACACTTTGTCGAATCTTTCCATAAACGCCCGGTCTGACTCGTCGTCATTTTGCTTTAAGTCCGACAACTGGTATTTTTGGGATAGATACGACCCAGTAGTTGAGAAGTGGGAGAGGAACTCTCGACTCAGTTGAACAAACGAGTGGATTGATGCTGGTGGCATCGCAGAAAACCACTTGTGTACTCTGTCCCCCAAAGTCAAGGGGAAATTCCGGCATTGGGTGGCATCACTGGCTCCCACAGAAATTATGTAATCTGAATACTTCGTTAAATGGACTCGGGGATCAGCAATGCTTTCGTATAGTATGCTTGTTGGAAATTGTATCTTCTTCTGGATCGGGGCCTTCAGTATGATGGATGACAAAGGGGAGGATGGCATGCTGGTCGTCCCCATCCCCCTTTGTTGGTCAAGTTGCCCCTGCATGCTCTCCACAACATTTCTTAGGCTAGATAATTCCTCAAGAGATGCCCCCTGACTTGGAGGCTGTTCGGCGAGCAAAGGCGCTGGCCTTTCTGCTCGTCACAGTCCCTCACTTGGAGCGGGCATTTCTTGAAGTTGTTTCCTAGGGTTGCTCGCCCATCTCCTACTCCCTGGCGAGCAACTTCTTTCTGAAGTTGAGGTTGGCCGAGTCTGTCCTGTGCACTGGAACGAGTTGTTCCATGGCTAGAAATTGTTGTTCGCCCATGTACAGACTCAGCTTGACCTTCTGTTTGGTCGGCTACTTTGGCTTTGCCCTTGTCCCTTCGATTTTGGGCACTATTAACCTCATGTTGCTCGCCGCGAGCAGACCTTGCTCTCACTACTTCCAGGTTGCGGGATTTAGACCTTGCCTGTGAAGGCCTATGTTGTTGTTGCTTTTGAATTGCCTGGAGAGCAGTTATGGTTTTGGCCAATTCCTGGGGGTCTTTAGCCAATGCCTCTAAGTCTGGAGGCATTACACGGGCTGCAGCTGAAGAGTGAACTTTGTTCGCATGCCGTGGGTCACGGTCCTGACGATCAGTGGATGAGACCCAAGTTGGAGAGACTCCCATCGAGGGATGTGAAATCCTTGTTTCCTTGGATTGAGGCATCCTGATTTGAATTATCTTCTCAATCTTTGAGTCTTCAAATTTAATATTGAAGAACACCAAGAACACTTTTGTTTGAATCTTCAAGAATTTCTTGAGGATTTCTTCGAATCTTCAAGTTTTTAAACTTGAAGGTCTTGATTAATCACACTTAACCGAAGGTTCGAGCCCTCCTTCTAGCGCCAATTTGTTGGTGATCAAATTTAATCGTGAGGATTAGTGGCTGTGTTAATTCTATTTAGGATCACCAAACAAGAACGTGTGATTGATTATCATCGTAAATGATAAATCGAAGGTTCGGGTTGTAAAATCGTAAATACGAGAGTTGAATCCGTATTTATTTCGTATGTGTGCACGTTTAGGTGTGTTTGTGTGTGTTTTGGGAGTATTTGTGTATTTGAACTTATATTTCTTAGCTGGAGAACAACTATTTATAGAGACCACCAAGTAGGTGGTGTACAAAACTCTTGGACTTCCTAGCTTGCATGTAAGACAAGTGTCCTTTGGCCTTGTTTGACCTTATCTAAGCTGGAACTTAGTTACAAAGTCTTCTTTGGCCTTATCTCGGACTCATTGTTGTTCGTCTTGATGGGCTTGGTTGGTCCAGATTGTTCTTTTGTTAAAAGTTGTTCGCCTCTTGAGGTTATGGTTCGGAAGCTATTCGCCTTTGTATTCTGTATTGATAGGCTTCGGGACCTGGGTCTTTTATTCCTCAACATACATCTCTTAGGCTGATAAATGCACCTCTTTTGACAATGTTGCTCGTCATCAATGGCTTGATGTAGGGTCTATATCTGGCCTCGGGTCTCAGGACCTGTTCGCCAGTATGTTGTTCGTCGTTTAATACACCTCCTGGATTGATTTATGCACCCCCCTTTGATTTTCTTTGTTAATCATCTTTAATTTGGAGTTGATGCTTTGTAATCTTCATTAGGGCCTTAACCCTTGTTCGCCCAATATTGATTGATGTTCGCCTATCAACAGGTCAAATACTTAATACTACCCTTGGTCTATTATTTTGAAGAATTGATACTTTAAACTTAAATATTATAATATTATAATTTTATATTAAATATGAATAATTTAAATGGTTAAAGAATTATTGTTGTTGATATTTTTGAACAATAATATGATACCATTTACCACTATTCTTGAAACTCCTGATTAAATTCTTAATAATTTTGATCAACCATTTTATACTTTAAAACTTTCAAAATAATATAATGATAAGCTTATCATGATTTTTTTAATATAAAACGTTGCCAACTTATAATTTGTAATAAAAATATTAGTAAATGTATTTGCATCTTCATATACTATAAAAATAAACTTTTTTAAGTTGATGTGTTATCATTACATTCTTTTATTTCTGTCTTATGCCACAAAATTATTTCGTTTGAGAATTTCTACATTCTCATTAAAAGTTACTTTATTTTTAATCTCAATCTACCTTTTTTACAAAATGATCTAGGCCGTTAAGTAATAAAAATAAACAAATAAAAATTAATTTAGTCGGTCAAATCTTTGTAACTCTTTGCAATTTGTAATCTTCATTAATGAAATCTATACATATATAATAACAAAATCTTCTTCCAAAAATAGAAACTAATTTTCAATCCTCAATTTATATTTCTAAATTAGTTAGGTAAAACTAAAAACGGAAGAGTTATCTAATTGTTTAATTTAATGATGTATTTAATCTTATTATATGTGAAAAATTGAAAAGTCATATCATTAAAACCGCAAGACTTTGGAATCCTGATTTCATGACTTTTCATTTTTCGTGTAAATATAAGAACCTTAAGTCCTATTCCTATATAATTTACAACTTTTGCAGCATTGATCCAGGAAGTAGGCATGATGATTACAATTTTACTAGCATGTTCTTTAAATTAATTTTAAGAACGTCAATTTTACTAGCAGGTTCTTTAAATTAATTTCAAGAATGTTTGGTATTTTAATATGCAAATATATATTTCTTTCAAAGGTGCAAATGTATATTCAACAATATGTTCGGTGGGTGAATGAGACTGACTTGAAGCGACTACACTAGCTTCTACTAGTAGCTTACCCGCAAGCGGACGGGTTCACTGTAGTAAGAGTAAGTATAATGGCCAAGTATTATCGAACCCACGGGATAGTGTATATGCGAATAGATCCCTGAAGATCTACGCGTCGTAGTTAATATGAGTGTGTTGTTTTTGGATTTTTGGAAAGATTAATTAAGCTAACTAAATTATCCTACGAATGCAAAAGGAAAATTAAACTAAGTATCTAAGGTGTATATGCAAGTATGAGATGGTGATGCTCAGGATAGGAATCCCTACGTATACTAACGGAGCAGGTACATAATCAAAGTAATCGTGACAAACAAGAATTAACCTAAGTAAAAGATCGTAGAATGAAAGCTCAAGATTTCTTACCCTAATACTTTATCCTAGCAATCGACTTCACTAATCCACTAACAAGTTAATGAATTGTGCTTAATTAATGAGACCCTAATTTAACTAAGGTGATGCGGTCGTCCTCCTTCGCTAAACCGGTAGATGAATTAACCTTTCCTAAACTCTCTCGTTAAGACTACTAATTGTTATTGAGTGATGCGGTCGTCCTCTCTCTAACACTTTCGTACGAAATTCAAAGGTAGAGTTAAGATTAATTATATGAATTCATTAATTAAGAGAATTAAAACTAACGTCACCAATTACCTTAATTACGTACCCACATCCTACTTCTACGAGTTCATCCTAACCCAAGCATGCAAGAGTTTTAGCCGGACATGGTTATAACAAAAATAAAAGCAATAGAAGAAACAACGAACAAAAACATAATGAATTGAACGAAGAAAATAAGAAACATGAACTAGGGTTTTAAAATAAAATAATTCTTAGAACTGAAATTTAATTAACTAAAACGAAGTTTAAAACGTTTAAAGTAATCAAGCTAATGAAAAGAAACTAAGAAACGAAAAGAAAACTAAGAATTCGTATGAAAAACCTCAACAACGTAAAAGTAAAGCTTGCTCGTTCTTCTCCTCTTCCTCTCTCTAAAAATTAAGTCTAAAGTGATTTCTAAAAGTTGGGGGTTCTTCAAAACGTGTTTGGAAGAGGTATATATAGGCACCGGGTCGAAACGGGAGTTAATGGGCCGAAAATACGCATCCGGAGGCGAAAATACGTGGTTGCTCGAGCAAAACGCTCGAGCAGTTCCGCTCGAGTGATTCGCTCGAGCGCTGAAACTGTTCTGTAAGTTTTTGGTCGCTCGAGCAAAACGCTCGAGCGCTGGCGCTCGAGCTGCTCGAGCGGTCTTCGGCTGCTGTGCACTCGTTCGTAAAATCTTCATATCTCCTCAACCGGGAGTCCGTTTTGGCCGATTCAAAGTCCTACGAACTCCTCTTTTCGCCCTCTATCCATCTATAAAAACCAAAGAGACAAATTAATAATTTTATAAAAATGATACTCATTTGACTCCAAGCACTCATCGAAAACACTCAAAACATGAGTAAATCGGGCACCAAAACATAACAATTTCACGCCTAATCAGAGACCGATTCCTTCATAATTCTATGAAACATCATATTGAAGTGTATCAACTATCTGAATATTGAGAGGTAGGAATGTATTTGAATCAATAGGAATATATTTTCAATGATTAAAAGTTATGAAAATAATTAGCATATTTTCTTTTCCATTAAAAATAACAAAAAAATTATAAGAAATATAAAACACATTTATTTTTGAAGGGGTATTTTAAACTATAGAGTTTTGGAATATAGTATGTATGCAGACAATAGAGCTCTTAACCCATTACATATAATTTTCATGTATGCATAAGTGTGGCTTAATTTCATTAGCTCTCCTCCGCATTCATAACTAACAATATTTTTAAATTGGAAAATCAAGTTGACCCTCTTTAGGAAGTTATATTTGTTGCAAGATTGATTAAAAATCAATCTCCAACAGCATTTTGTATATGATTTAATAAAGAACAATCATGATTTGAAAGCAAAAAATATGACATATTTTAATAATGTGTGTATAGAGGCCAGAACTCTGATCCAAATTCTCAAAGTTATTGGGCAAAACCGAAACACAAAACTTTAGATGAATTCACTATAATTGTTTTTTTTATGTATGCAAAATATTGCATTAAATAGATCTATTTTTTCCTACTGGATTTTAATCTATACTTAGTAAAGTGAAAATTAAAATTAAAATTTGTTGAATCTACTCATTATAAAATGAGTTAAAAGTCATTAAATACAAGGTGATCATTGATTATTTTAGAAAGATTTCCCAAAAATAGATTTTTCTGTTTATTCTTTTAATAGATATATATAGGTAAAACATAATTTAAATTAGAGCTAAAGAAGAACATATTGGTAAGAGTTCTAATATGCAAGCCTTATCTCTCAGAAAAGATCTTGACGCGTTCGTTGTGAAGTATTGTCCGTGCAAGTCTCTTCGCCATTTTAGAAGCCACATTTGAAGATATATATACAATTTTATAAATCAAATGTTTTTCCTTGGGGCAGTTTACAAATATGTCAATTTTGTATAATTTGTGTTGAGAGCAGTGCATGGTATCGAGAGAAAAGGGAAGGGGTGCAGATCAATGATTTCAGGATTAGGAATGGGTGAACATTTTTTTTTTACCGTTAAATGTATTGCTGGTCTTTTGGAGGCTAGTTTTTTTTTGTGTATTGGACTTTGTGTTGACTGATAATTTTTTTATTTTCGAAGTTGTTATCTTTTGAACCGTCCTATATCTAATTTTTATGTTATGGGCTAAGCATTGAATGGACTATTATTCAATATACATGGTTTCTTATGATGTATTTTTTATTGATTTCAGATTTATTTTTGTTGGTCTGATTATAATTCAGACTTGGAAAATATAAATAAACTAAGCCTTTGTCTAATTAGTTTTTTTCCTCACCTTTGTCTAATTAGCTTAGAACTTCTATTGCAAGTGATATGCTTTTACTACTTTTTTTTAAAGCTTAGAATTTATTATAGTTTTAAATAAAAAAATTATATAAAAATAACTTAAAAATCAGAGAGCACATGTAGAGTGAAAATTGTTCATATATAAACTACTTTATAATATTTTTTACGGTAATTAAGTAATACTCTTTAATGTAACTAATTAGTATCCTTCAGTTAATCAACTAATACTCTTCGCACCGTCCAACTAATACTCTTCAGTGAAAATAACTAATACCCCCCAAAATTAATCATCTTCTAGAGAAACAACTAATATCATTTAGTATACTTTGTCAAAATCAAATACTACCCCTGTCTTCTAAAGTATAACTTCTGTTATTTGTCAACAATTTTATTTTTTTCACCATTCAACCATCACTTAATTATTTCGCATGTCATCAACTTTACACTCACATACAACCACTTAACTCATAAATTGACCATACAATACAAGCAAAATACTTTTATTTTATCTATATTTTTTTAAAACCTGTAAAAAATACACGAACATACTTTCAGGGGACGAAAGTAGTAATACTTTTTCAGTATGTATAGAGTGAAATTGGTTTATACATGAATCATTGAAGGGTATTAGTTGGTTTCACTAAAGAGTATTAATTATTTTCACTGGAATTTGCACCCCTAGAATTTGCACCCCTAGAATGGAATTTGCACCCCTAGAATTGCACGTAGATTAAGAAAGGAGATAAAGTAGTGACATATGGGTAAATAAGCGAATATTTGTGTGACTGTGCACGTAAATCTATGTTTTATTTTGTTGGTAGTATGCAAATTGGTGTGAGACGTCCAAATAAGGAAAGTGTGCAAATTCCTCTGAGACTGGGGGAGTAATTGTTTTCATTGAACAATTAGTTTGTTTCAAGTAAATAAATAATATTTTTCAGTAAAAACAACTAATACCCATCCATGAACACTCTATACTTTGTCATACTTTTTTTTAACAAGGTACAATATTTTTCTAACTAATTTTACTTTGTGAAATATTTTAAGTCGTGTTTAATTTATTTTATCTTAATTTTGAATTAATTTTGAATTCTAATTTCTACAAATTTTTAAGATTAGATAAAATATTGTATCAAACAGTATCATACATGAGGGTATTACTCCATTAATATTTTAAAGGAGAATATGACTAAAATACCAAAATAGAATACTCATGTATGAAATCATCTCACACATAACATATAATATTCACACACATATAATTACATACACAAACACATAACTAATTATAATAATATAATAGCGCTTATTTTTAAAATAAATATCACAGATCGTGCATCGCACGGGTGAAAAACTAGTCTAAATAATACTAAATTGTAAACTAAATTAAGCAGTGTAATTAAAAAAATGTATATTTAAAAAAATCTACATTAAGTATAACCATTAAATATTTAATGAAATCTAAAATTTTAAATTCTAATTTAATGAAACCTAAATCGATCTAAATTAAACTAAGTTAGGTAAAATTGTTAAATATTCATTAAAATCTAAAGACTTAATTGCAATTTAAACCAGAACATTTTAAAAAATTGCATATATACTTATTTAATCTAGTCAACTCATTGTAATGCAATCATATAATTTGTATTATATATATATATATCCAATTGCGTAGTGGGTTTAATTATATATTTTTATATTACATATATTATGCAATATAATTAATTATTTTTTATTTTAATTTACCGAAATTACCTAAGTAATATGCAAGAATCTTGAAATAGGATGTGTATTTATTTTGTTTTGTAATTTAAAAAAAAATCATAATTTTTTAATAATTATTTTAAAGATTGTACACACACACATATATATATATATATATATATATATATATATATATATATATATATATATATATTTGACAGTGTATACACATATTAAAAGGCGTAATTTATACCATGTAAATTTCAAAATCAAGCATTGATCAATTTGATAAAATAAAACCTATTTTTGACTATGAATTTATAGTGTATTGTTGTTAATAGTGTGTGTGTGTTATACTCTAAACATATTCTTATGGTGAAAAATAATGATTTGATAATAAGTACATCATTAGATTTACATAATTATTTATTATAGATTTAATGTATTCAAATAAAAATTTAGAAAATATTTAGTAGTATATCTATAAGGAATTGAAAAAGGAAGAGTAATAATAGTAGTGAAAATTAAATGAAAAGGTGTTACAATAATGATTCTTAGAAATAGTAATCAAAACTCAGGTTTGTGAAATGATACGAAATTGATTATCACGAAGCTTGAAAATCACATTCTCGAAGCAAAAATAATTTAAGGAAGAAATATTGGGAATCAAGTGTTCATCCAAAAAAATGACTCTTAAGTAATTTAAATTAAACAATGTTAGTAAAGTTTCAAATGATGCAATTTCTTATCCTATTACATTTCAAATGACGATAAATAAAAGTTAGAGTCAGTTGCTTTCACCTGTAGATTTGTACCTTCACAATAAGACATTTATATGATGCAGTCCCTATAGTTAAAAGCAAAAAATGATTAAAAAAAGTTTTTCGAAATTTCTAATTACAAGTATAACTTTTTTACGTGAAATCTAAATTTCAAGATTCATTAGAACTAAATATTTAATTTCATTTTGTGTATATTTAAATTACAATTTTAATTTATATATATAGTGTATATTAATGTTTTTGTTTATTAAAAATATTTAAATTTAATTTTTGTATTGTACATACAATTTTTTTTCATCCCGCAAAATTTCCACACTACATATTACAAACCCTACAATCACAAATATACAACTTAAAATCTAAAATGAAACTAGAAAATTCCAGATATAATTATACATGACTAGTTGATTGAATTTATAAATCATTCATGTTTGACAAATTATAGTGTGAAAATATTTTATACATAAACCGTTTAATGATTGTTGATGATCTTGATTCAATATAAATGATTAGTGGTTGTTTAGGCTTAGAAGATCATCAAACAAGGTAATAAGGCTAGGATTAAACACTAGATTGATCTAAGTAAGGGTTGAGAGAAAAATTTGCAAGAGTTTGGACTTGTTTTTAATAAAAATGAACTTACTTTCCCTTTCTCATGTAGGGGTATTTATAGAGTACAGGCAAGTAGGAGGTGCCACCTTCTTAATCACCTAGGTTTATATATTGACAAGTGTTTGGACACTTGTTTTACTCCTAAGCTATTACATGTTGTACAATGACAAGTGTTAAGACACTTGTTTGTTCGTAATGTAATGCCTAATTAGTGGGATCCTTGATGATCTTCCGAGGTGCCCTGTTGTTTGCCTGCTCGCCCCTTTGATGTATTCTTGGATCTTCTTGTTCAAGTTGCTCGCTTGTTTTTGTTCTTTTGGTGACTTGCTGCTCGTCTGACCTGCTATTCGCCCACTGTGTTCTGACATTATTCCCAGCTGCTCGCCTTATCTCATTCACTAAAGACAAGTCCCTGCTGCTCGCCTCCTTTGACCTTTTTATTCTTAATGACCTTTTAATCACTCAATTACTCTTAATTACCTTAATCCCTATTGCTCTGCTGCTCGCTTATCAACAATGCACCCTAGTTTGACTTATTAGGATAAGAATTATCACTCTTATGTCAAACTATGAATATTAGGCGATGAGTTGGAGTTATGAGCGAGCAACAGGAATTAAAAAATTAAATTGGGGGGGATCATGGACGAGCAGTTGGGACGTGACTTTTGAGTTGACAACGGTTCATTCCTCGAGGCACATTATACGAAGCGTCGTGGGCGGTTGGTGATGTCACCGCCGCCCACACGCGTGCCCTAATATTACTTGTAGGGGTCTATATTCTTTAAAAAATTTCGGCTAGGCCCTTATTTCTCTTCTTATAAATTCATAACCTTCTTTTCCTTATTCTTTTTTCGCTATCATACATAAGAATCCACCATTGTTGCTTCTTCAAGCTTTCAAGTTCCTTCGATTTCTTCCAATTCATTTTCATTTAAAGGTAAATCCGCTGCTTCTTTTGTTCTTAATTTCAATCTTTCGCCTTTTATTCTTCAATTCGTCCGGTTATTGTCGTCTTCGAGAATTATTACTGCCAGCGTCGCCGTGTTATTGCCAGCGCCGCCTTGACCACGCTATTACCAGCGCCGCCACGTTCTTTCTCTTTACTTCGTATCTTCTACCCCTATATCTAAACATAAATACTCAAATTTCATCTCATGGCATCTCCGACTTCAAGCAATACTATTTCCGGTGAAAATATCGGTCGGAATCTGGGAAAAAGACTAATGGAATTTGAAATGTCGCCCCCTGCTCCCCGCCGCTCACTTCGCTAAGCTATCGCTCGGAATTCGCATACTCTACTTGTAGATAAAGATACAGGCTTGGAGGCGAGCTCTGTTGTTCGCTCCGTCGACGCGTTCTATATCGTGGATAGTTCGGGCGAGCAGGACGTCGTTCAATCAGCTGCTCGCCTATCCGCAGGAGGAAATACCTCTTCCGATTTGGGTGAAGATTCCACCGAAGTTGCTTCCGAAATTGAGGAGATGAGTGTCCCTGAATTTATAGGGGCGAGCAGCGAACAACAGGGTCGTGGCGAGTAAGTGGCTCAACGAGAGGCGACCAACGGGATCCTTCGCCCCCTGGCATAACTTGGAGGTTTCTTAAGGAAATCAACTTCCCCATATCCAAGCTGACTCCTGAGTCCCAAATTTCCAAAGCAATTATTCGTAGGCAGGAATGGGTTGAGTACGCCAATCGCTATCACAACTCCTTTCCGCCTCCTGCGAGGATTATTATGACTGCTCAGGAAACTCCATCATATACAGCAGGCCGAATACCAAGCCTAATCATAGAGGATGACTTAGCTCGTATTCGTTCATCCTTCCGGATCCCGTACGATATCCATTTGTACGCTCCGCAGAAAGGGAAAACAGCTGATCGTCCGCCTCCTGGTTGCACCGCCATTAACCTATATGTTTTGAATGCTGGGTTTCCGTTGCCTCTACACCCCATAATCGGCCGTTTTCTTGAGGATACAAACTTGGCCATTACACAGATTACCCCGAACGGATGGAGCAACCTCCTGACTTTTATAACCCTCTTTGGACTTGAGGGTTATAAGAATAAGATTAGCACCGTCGAGATACATTACACAATGACTATCTCATCGGCTGCTAACGAGGAAGGATTGGGGTGGAATTATATCAAGGCCCGTAGTGGCGTGAAGTTAATCGAAGGGGTGCCAAATAAAGTGAATAGCTGTCATAAGCAGTTTTTCTTCATCGGTGGTGATTGGCGGGCGTCTTCCGACTTTTCTGGTGGACCTGGCCGTATCAACTCTCCCGAAGGCTTTGGCGAGATTCGGCGTAGGTTTCACTTTTGACTTGCTATGTCCAGGGTGAAACTAATTTTAATTTTTTTTCTTTTCATTGTTTTGCATGTCCGCGTATCTTGAAGTGGGGGTACCCTGAACTGAGTGAAGAGTTCCTATACGTCCTTACCGTAATCACTCTCCGGAACCCAAGTGATCGTAGCATCAAGCACCTTTCGAAACCCCACTGCTGGAAGCTTACCCTGTTGACTACTAGTGCTCATCACTTGGAGGCTCAAGCTATTGTCCCAGAAGGTATAAAGTTTTCTTATCTTTGTATTAATATTCTTTGGCCACCAGGTCGACTGGTTACCTGGTCGCTTGGTCGCCTCCTTTTCTGATTCTATGCTTGTCTTATTTTCAGCGCAAAGGGTGACTGTTGCTGTCCTGGAAATACCAGAGTGATATCACCTTCTTGCTCGCCGTGTTAAACAAATGGCCGCTGCTCAACCTTCCAAGAAGAAGAAACTTGACCCTCCTACTTCCCTTATCAAGCTAAGGGCGGAGGAGGAGGAAGAAGAAGAAGCCCCACCTATGCAAGATCCTGCTCCTCGCCCTCCTCCTCGTTCTTCGCCCCCCCAGAGACAACCGGGGCAAGAAAAGACTGACTAAGGAAGTCGCCCCCGCTAGGAAAGAGGATGATCGCTCCAAGCGAGCGAGAGGTCAGACTCAGGCGAGCAAGAAGAACGCACCTCGCTCCTCTTCTATTGAGGAAGTGAGCGAGCAACAGGTGGCCGGCGCCATGTTGGCGAGCAAAGGGAGAAGCTCCTCTCCGGACAGCTCTTATCTGGGTTATGACCCTGTTAAACTGAGAGAGTAAGTCCTTCCCAGTTGCTCAGCTGGTCGCCCCCTACCCCCCTTGTCTGACCGTCATGTTTTCTTTTGTAGGTACAAGAAAGAAGAGTACCCAGGGTGGGCTAAAGTTCTCCACCAGCTTAGCTGTGTGAAATCTGCCCCGGCTTACCAGGATATCTGAGACTTGCATGTGAGGCGAGCAACTGAGCTCATACCTCGCTCCTGGACTAAACTGGGTGAAGAAATCCTTCAGAGCCAAAGTTTGAGCGATAATGTTCGTCTCTTGAGCTACAATGCCAGTCATCAGGCTATATCTTCTCAACGGACCCTCGACCAAGCTATCGAGTTGGAGAGGACAAACAAGGGCCTGGGCCGAAGGATCGAGCAACTTGAGGTCGAGAGGGACACTCTGTTGAAGAGGAAGGATGATGAGCTGGCCAAGCTGAAGGCTGAGTTTGAGAAGGCCAAGCTCACTTGGGAGAGGAATCTGAAAACCGCAGAGGATCGGGAGAAGGTGGCCTCCAACACTTCTGAAAAACTAAAGTTGGACTTGGGAGTAGCCACTGATCGCCTGCAAATTCTGGAAACTGAGCGAGTTGGGTTGGTGGAGCGGGTTGAATCTCTGAAGGTCCATGTCGACCGGCTGGAAAAGGAGAAGAAACGTGCCATTCCATACACCACTTACTTACAAGATGTAACTGATAACACGAACTTTGGTTACATCTGTGCGTATGCTGACTGTGTGAGGTCCGTGAAGTATGCTCTAGATAATGGTCTTGATGGCATGACTTGTACTACCAAAGACTTCACAGACTATATCATCGAGAACCCTCCAGCTGCTGGTTTTGATATCCTCATCACCGATTTAGGGGATATGCTCGTGAACTTGGATGTTTTTAAGGACGATGTCCGTGTGATCGCCCCCAAGGAGAGGACCGAGGAAGTGAACAGGGATGCTACGGTTTTTGATGCCTTGAGTCCTCTCTTCCCAAACCCCTTGGATGGAGCTGACACTTCTGCTGCAGTAGGCGAGCAACGGGTCATTAAGGCGACTAACCCTGATGATCCTCCTTCTGAAGCTCCTCCTGCTCCCCCGGCTCCTCAAGGATGAAATTTTTTACTCTTCTTTTTAGTTTTTGTGATAGGACTTGCCTTGTAACTTCCTTCCAGTTGTATTGCTCCTTCTGTCTATCCTTTTGATTAAACTCTTTATTTGGTATGAATGTAATAAACTTGTTCTTTGTCATAACTTTATCTTTGTTCATGTTTCTTTCATATTTTCCTTACTATTCGCCCTTCGTATTATGTTCTTTATTTTTGCTTAAGTACTTCTCTCTTTCCAAGAGTAAAGCACTATTTGTTTGCAAATCTGTATGTATATGGGTCTTCATGGTTCCCTAGGAACTTGACCATCACTTAATTGGGCTTTTATGGCCCCTTTCGGACTTAGCCTCTTATTTCTCATAATTGAGTCTTGCTGCTCGCCCCATATTGAGCTTGCGTTTGATAAGCTTTGCTTTGGGCGAGCAATGGGACAAGAGGGTAATATGGGCGAACAGGTGGGCTTTCAAGACCTCGAGCCTTGCTGCTCGCCATATGTTGAGCTTGTGTTTATTAACTCTCTTTAGCTCCTGGCGAGCAGCTCTTCCTTTTAGGCGAACACAAGGGCTTTTCGTGTCTTCCAAACTAATTGATCATTTGATACAATGTAACAAAAATGACCAACGTTCTTCCTATTTACACACTATTCTAAAAAAGTTTGAAATTTTTTATCAAATTTTACAATATACCAAGCAACGTACAAGGTTTACATTAACTTATAAAATGATATATAAAAGAGTTTATATTGACTTTTGACTACTAATAGTATTTCTTCAATAATGCTGCGTTCCAGGAGTATTGGGTCGAGTTATCTTTCATGTCTTCGAGGTCGTACGTGCCATTATACCACTTGTGTGTTATCCTGAATGGGCCCTCCCAAGTCGGTCCAAATACTCCTGGTGGTGGTGCCAAAACTTTTCGGAGTACCAGATCTTCAACTTTGAATTCCCTGACTTTTACTTGCGAGTTGTAATATTTTGCGATTCTTTTTTTGTATATTGCATTCTTCATTTCTGCTGAAATTCTTTTTTCATCGATCAGATCCATTTCTGCAGCTAGAGCCTTGTTGTTTGACTGCTCGTCGAACCCTATTGTTCGTTCAATTGGTACCTTGAGCTCTATTGGTATGATTGCCTCGGTGCCAAATGCCATAGTGAATGGTGTTTCCCCAGTGCTCGTTCTATATGATACTCTATAATCCCAGAGTACTTCTGGCAATTCTTCTGACCATTTGTCTTTCTTATCGACTAGACAAATTTTCAAAATATGTTTGATTATTTTGTTAACTGCTTCAACCTGTCCATTGGACTGGGTATGATACGGAGTTGAAAAATATTTCTTGATTCCCCATTTTTTGCAAAAATCTCTTATTTTTTTTACCTTCGAACTGCCTTCCATTGTCCGTTAAAATTACTTGTAGGACTCCAAATCGGCACACGATGTTTTTCCAAATAAAGCTGATCATTTTTTCTTGGGTGATTGTTACGAGTGCTTCTGCTTCAGCCCATTCTGTGTAATAGTCAACGGCCACTACCGCAAATCTTACATTTCCCTTTCCAGTTGGGAAATGTCCTATGATGTCTATCCCCCACTTTGCGAATGACCATGGACTATTTACTGATATTAGCTCAGTTGGTGGCCTGTGAATGCTGGGGGTGAACAGCTGGCACCTGTGGCATGTTTTTACAACTTTGATCGCGTCTTGCAGTAGAGTTGGCCAATAGTACCCTTGCCTCACTGTTTTGTATGCCAATGCCCGCCCTCCTGCATGATTTCCACACACACCTTCGTGGATTTCTTTCAAAACTTCTTGGCCTTGCTCCCTCGCTAAACATTTTAACAAATGAAAAGAGAATCCTCTCTTGAAAAGTTGTCCATCCATGATAGTGAACCTAGCTGCTCGTCTGGTCATCTTGGTTGCTTCCTGTGGGTCTTCAGGTACTTCACCATCCTTGAGATATTTGAATATTGGTGTTCGCCAGTCATCTTTCCCGACTTCTTCCTCAGTTTGGTTGACTTTGTAGTCGTTAGTTGAAGGGTAAAGTATTTTGGTTATCATAACCTCTGAAAGCTCTGTTGGTCCCGTGCTGATAGCCAGGCGAGCAAGTGCATCTGCTTGAGCGTTATTGTCCCTTGACACTTGTTCAATGTAGATCTGTTCAAATAAAGAGGCTAGATGGGCCACAATTTTTGATATAGGGACATGTTCTCATCTTTTGCCCCGTATTCCCCTCGGACTTGGTTGACTATCAACTGGGAGTCTCCGTATATTTGTAATCTTTGTACCCCCACAGCCAATGCTAACCGAAGTCCGGCAATCAGTGCTTCATACTCAGCTTCGTTGTTTGTTGCCATGAACTCAAATCTGACAGCTGAAGTGAACACTTGCTTGTCAGGGCTGATCAACACTATCCCGGCTCCTGACGCTGTATTCGTTGATGATCCATCAACGTACATGTGTCATGGATAGTTATGACCTCTCGTCAGATCTTGAGGGAAGGTTAGCTCGACTATGAAGTCGGCTAACACTTGTTCTTTGATCGCTGTTCGAGGTGCATAAGATATTCCAAACTGGCTTATTTCGAGTGACCACTTGAGGAGGCGACCAACAGTGTTAGGCCTTTGCAAAATTTGCCTCAATGGGAACGTTGTTAGTACTTCTACCTGATGGTCAAAGAAGTATGGACGTAGTTTTCTTACACTCATTACTAGTGCATAGGCCAACTTTTCCATCGGTGAATATTTGATTTCTGCTTCGTGTAAGGCTTGACTCACATAGTAAATTGGCAAGTGAAACTTTCCTTCAGCCCGAACTAGGACCGAGCTGATCGCCACTTCTGATGCAGCTAAGTACAGATACAGCTTTTCTCCTGAGATAGGCTTTGACAGGGTCTTGGTGTCGCCAAGGTATTCTTTTAGCTGCTCACATGCCTGTTGACAACTGTTTGTCCACTGGAACTTCCCTTTCTTAATATCATCAAAGAAAGGCCGGTATTTATCACCAGATCTTGAAATGAACCTATTCAGGGTTGCTAAACATCCAGTGAGCTGTTGGACTTTCTTAACTGTTCTTGGTGGTTGCATATCCATGATTGCTTTTATCTTTGATGGGTTTGCTTCAATACCTCGCTAACTGACCAGGTGTCCAAGGAATTTTCCTGAATGAACTCCGAAGCTACTCTTTTTTGGATTTAGCTTCATGTTATATGCTCGGAGTATCTCGAATGCTTGTGATAAGTGCTCTAAATGGTCCTCCTTCTTTGGACTATTGACGACTATGTCATCCACGTATACTTCCATCGTCTTGCCAATGTGTTTATCGAACATTTTATTGACAAGTCCTTGGTACGTGGCTCCTGCGTTAATCAACCCAAACGACATCCTCTTCCAACAAAATAAGTTTTTATTGGTGTAGAATGCTGTGTTCTCCTGGTCATCCGGGTGCATTGGGATTTGGTGGTAGCCTGCAAATGCATCCATGAATATGAGGAGCTCGTGCCCGGCTGTGTTATCTACCAGCTGATCAATATGTGGTAGTGGGAAATTATCTTTTGGGCAAGCAGCATTTAAGTCGGTGAAGTCGATGCACAACCTCCATGTTCCGTTCGGTTTCCAGACTAGTACTGGGTTTGCTACCCACCTGGGGCATAATGCTTGTTTGATGAGATTGTTGTCCAGTAGTTTATTTACTTCTATATCCAACGCCTCGTACTTGTCAGGTCCAAACTTCCTTCTTTTCTGCTTTATCGGTTTCTTAGTTGGATCAATATTTAGCCTATGGCAGGCATGCTCAGGGCTAATGCCTACCATATCGGCGTGCGACCATGCGAACACATCAAGATTAGACTTAAGGAATTCTTTCATTCTGGATCTATATGGATCAGGGAGCCCATATCCAATGAAAAGTTCCAAGTCTTCTTGGTCCGGGTCGACTTTTATTGCTTCCAATTCTTCAACCGGTGTTGCTCTTCTTTTTTGGCTTTTCCACCGAGGATCAATAATGGGTCCTTCTGTATTAAGTTCATCCTCGATCATCATTGGTTCTGCTCTTAGCCTTGGCTCGATATCCTCAATTTTATTCGGAACAGACACAACCTCTTCTCCCTGCTGCTCGTTTTGAACCTCCTGCTCGCCTTCACCCTGCTGCTCGTCTACTTCCATCATCTCCGTGTCAATGGACTCCATGATTTCTTCTAAGATGGAAGGTTCATCTTCAACCCTGCTGCTCGGTTGTTCGTCTATGACGGATACCTTGTTGTCCTTTGGTTGAAGTTGCAGGAGGCACTCCCAAGCTCTCTTCTGGTCATCTTTTACCGTACCTGATCCTTTTGAAGTTGGAAATTTAAGACAATAGTAGTACGTTGAAACGGCTGCTTTGAATTCATTTATAAAAGGGCAACCGAGGAACCCGTTATAGGCAGATTGTTGGTCTACAACCAAGAATTCTACCATTCTAGTTAACTTCTTATCAGGGTTCTCGGTCGATACAAGCTCAATCGATAACGTAACTACTCCTAGGGGAATGGTTACAGCTTCTCCAAACCCCACTATCTTATTATTACAATCTTTGACGTACTCAGCGCAATCTCCTAACTGATCTAGTGTGCTTTTGAACAAAATGTTTGTGTAGGAGCCAGTGTCCACTAGTAGGCGATGGACTCGGGTTCCCATAATGTTGGCACAGGTGATCAACAAATCATTATGTGGAGTGAGTATCCCGTCTAAGTCTTTTTCTGAGAATGTTAAGTCTCTCGTCTTCTTAGTTGCCGGGTTTACTCCCACCTCTCTGACTTGAGCCACAACCCTTAATTCTGCCTTTCTCTTCCTCTTGGATATCGGGGGCCTTCCATCTGAGCAACCTCCTACAGGTCCGGCTGGTTCAAGCATAAAGATCTCTCGCATTGGCTCAGATGGGGCTGTCATTGTCTTTTTCCTTTTTTGATCCCTCCTGCTCAGCTGCTCGTCACTCTCACCATCTTCTGAGCTGGAGGATGTTGTTGCTCTTGGTTTCTTTCCTGGTTATCTTTTCACGAACTCCGATAGTTTTCCTTCTTCATAAAACCTCCATAACTGCTTCAGAAGGTCCCGACATTCACTTGTAAAGTGGCTTTTGTTCTGATGATACGTGCAGTATTTGTTTGGATTTAACTTTCCTCGTTCTTGCTGAATTTTTCGAGGTTCTGATAACATGTCCTTGTCTTTTACATTGTTGTAAACAACTTCCACTGATGTAGATAGGACATAGTTCAGCTTTTCTTTCAATTCCGCACCTTCATTAAAAGCTTTCATATTTTTAGGGGCTTTGTATTCTCCTCCCGATATCTTTCCCGGCTTCTTGGAATCGGCCTTGTCTCCCAACTCCTTCTGAAGAGTTTCTTGCATTGAAATGTACACCCCAACTTTGTGTCTGAATTCTGAATAAGTCTTGGGAAAAGCCAAGTGGATTTTCTTCCATAGGTTTGATCATTTCTTGAGTCCTGCCATTACTGCCACAATCTTAGTGTCCTCGCTCACAATTTCTCCCTCCAACAGAACCTTATTGAACCTTTCAAGGAACGCTCTATCAGACTCATCATCTCCTTGTTTCAGATCCACCAACCGGTGTCTTTGTGTAAGATAGGACCCGACCGTAGAGAAGTGAGATAGAAATTCCTTGTTTAACTAAGCAAATGAGTTGATAGATCCCGGAGTTAATGCTGAGAACCATCGATGAGGCACGTCTCCAAGTGTGAGTGGGAAGTTACGACATTGAGTTGCATCTGTAGCCCCCATTGATATCATGAAATCTGAATATTTCGTTAAGTGAACTCTCGGATCTGTAGCCCCCTCGTAAAAACTGATAGTTGGGAATTGTATCTTCTTTTGTATAGGAGTATTCAAGATTATAGAAGATAATGTTGACGATGGAAACACCGTCAATCCAACGTCCTTTTGGGTCTCCAACTGTTTTTGCATTTCTTCCACTGCTTTCTTTAAAGCTTGCCACTCGTCTGGAGACATTCTTCCATTAGAAGGTTGTTCGTCATGGTCGGGTTCAATGACCTCTTCATGACGCAGTCCCTTACTAACGAGATATTTCTTCTGTGTGACATGCCTAGCAACGTTGCTAGCTCCATTGGGACCCAAACGACCAAAAGCCGATCTTCTCAACCTATCGTGAACAGAGGGGCGAGCAGCAGGGTGTATTCGTTCTTCACTTCTTTGAGGTACTTCCCTTCTATATCTTCCTTGATCTTCCATTCTACCCTTTGTTCGGGTATGACTTACACTCCTTGTATCCCCGCTGCTCGACTCTTTGCCCACTCTTGGGGTGGACTCTCCTCGACTTCCCAATCGTTCACTTACTGGAACTTTGCCTTTGGCCTTTCTTTCTTGAGCACTGTCTACTTCGTCTACCCGCACATCTTCATTTTGCTTAGTTCTGTGCTCAGGTGCCCGGTTGCTCGCCTCCTGGGCTCTTGATGGTCCGACAGCTTCCTGTCGTCTTTGTAACGATTGGAAAACGACAATCATTTTTGCCAATTCTTCCGGGTTTTGTGCCAAGGCTTCAACTTCAGGGGAAAGAGTATCGATTGAAACTTGCACGTTCCTCTGGGATGTCGTTCGCACCGTGCGTGCATTTTCACCCGTTGACGACACCCTAGTTCGTGACTTGTTCGACGGATGGGAACTCGATGATTGTCTTTCATGTGATTTCGCCATTTATCAAATGTGAGGTGTTTCTTGACAAGAGATTTATGTTTATGAGTGTTGATTTAAAAACAACTAGCCTTGCATGTATGAATTTGACTTTTTACAAACCCTTATTCATTCATGCATGCATTCAAGTCCTTAAATCTTCAAACAAACACTTCACAAATGCCCAGCTAACACTTTTATTCCCAGTTTCCAGCGACCTTTTGCCGAATTTTGGCTCCAATTTGCAGAATCCGGCGACTTTTTACAAAAACTTTCAAATCTTCAACCAATCGGAGGTTCGGACCCCCTCCTTCTAGCGCCAATTGTTGATGATCTTGATTCAATTAGAATGATTAGTGGTTGTTTAGGCTTAGAAGATCATCAAACAAGGTAATGAGGCTAGGATTAAACACTAGATTGATCTAAGTAAGGGTTGAGAGAAAAATTTGCAAGAGTTTGGTCTTGTTTTTAATAAAAATGAACTTATTTTCCCTTTCTCATTTAGGGGTATTTATAGAGTACAAGCAAGTAGGAGGTGTCACCTTCTTAATCACCTAGGTTTATATATTGACAAGTGTTTAGTCACTTGTTTTACTCCTAAGCTATTACATGTTGTACAATGACAAGTGTTAAGACACTTGTTTGTTCCTAATGTAATGCCTAATTAGTGGGATCCTTGATGATCTTCAGAGGTGCCCTGTTGTTCGCCTGCTCGCCCCTTTGATGTATTCTTGGATCTTCTTGTTCAAGTTGCTCGCTTGTTTTTGTTCTTTTGGTGACCTGCTGCTCGTCTGACCTGCTGTTCGCCCATTGTGTTCTGACATTATTCCCAGCTGCTCGCCTTATCTCATTCACTAAAGACAAGTCCCTGCTGCTCGCCTCCTTTGACCTTTTTATTCTTAATGACCTTTTAATCATTCGATTACTCTTAATTACCTTAATCCCTGTTGCTCGGCTGCTCGCCTATCAACAATGATATTAGTTGTTTTCATTAAAACGTACTAGTTGTTTTTACTGAAGGGTATTAGTTGTTTTCATTGAAGAGTATTAATTGTTTATCTAAAACAAACAAAAAATCTTCAGTAAAAACAACTAATATCCTTCAATAAGAATAACTAATATCCTTCAATAATTCATATATGAATCAATTTCACTCTATACATACTCTTCATGTTTTGGTTTCGGATTTAATATTCAGATTTCAAAAATCAAAGTCTCATACATATTCATTTTTATACACTTAATTTGATATAAACAAAATTTAATATTAATATCGTATCACCATTCTTACACTGTTACACAATTAATTTTAACATAAAATTTATTCAATAATAATATAAAAACGCCTACTTTTACCCACGTAATTTAACGTAAAATTATGTTCCATCAAATTTAAAATCTCAAAACAAAAACATAGTATCATTGTTCATAACAATTTTAAAATCTCTATATTTCATCCTTCAGATTTAATCCCCACCCTCCATCGTAATTCCAAACATCTCCTAAGGGACTTGGGCTTCTACCAATTGTATCCAAACATTGCATAACTATTATTATTGCATGTATTTTCATGAAGGGTAAGTTTCTTTTGGAATTTAAGTGTTAGAAGCCATGACTTTGAAATATTAAAAAGCTAAAATCTTGATAAATAATATAAGTATGTGTTTGTTTTGAAATTTTAAGTAAGATGCAATTTTATTTTATGTCAAATCAATGTTTAATATTATTGATGTTGTAGTATTAAATTGTATTGTATGAGAGAAAAACAGGAGAGAGAATGTGTGGATAATAAAAAAAAAATGATTATGTGATTGTATTGAATTTTGTGAAAATTAGTAATATATATATAGGTATTTTTATGTATGAATTAACTTTGAAATTTGAACGTCAAATTTTAAATCTCAAACTCGTATGGAGCGATGATCACAAAGTTTTAAATCGAGACCCTTAAGTTTTAAGTCTATCCAGATGAGCCCCAAACAAACATACCTGAAGAATTTTCTTTTAGAGCAAATTTCAACTCTTCCAAATATAATAGTTTGTTTGGACATTTTTTATATCATTAAGATGAAATTTCAAAGAAACATAAAGCAGTTACTTAATTATTTTGTCAACTATTGCAAAATTTTGTGCGAATCTCTTATACATTGCATTCTAAGAGGGTGCAGTATACTATTTTTAACTGTGCTATTATTTTGTCTGTCTCTCAAAATCAAGCACAAAAAATTAAATTCAAACAATTTTCAAATTACAATTGAATTATGTGGACAGTTAATCATAAAACTGTCTCATAACTTTAGATATTTAATTTGAGCAATATCTCGAGCAAACATTATGACAATCTTGACCTTAACAAAAAGTTGCAATGATTCGAATGTGTACTCCATCCCTCTTTAAATTTATCCGTTCATTTTCCTAAAAGCCTGATTTTGTTTTCAAAAGGGATCTTTTTTTTCCAGAAATGTAAAAGTAAACCCTGAAACCACTAATTTCACTCACTACTTTTAATAGAAATCGTATATTTAAAAATACTGAAAACTTTTATAATTAATTTATCAAACTGAAGTTGGCTGGCTGGCTAGCTAGGCCACATGAATAGAGATTGTCAATTAATGTTTCACCTAAAATAGTATACATGCATTATTCCTTTAAAGAAAAAGCTAGAAAAAACCATATTTTCTTTGTGAATTGGGGAAGGTGATGAAATAGTGAGAGCACGGTGGGGGTGGGTTGGGGGGGCCGGAAACCTGCAATTTTGCAGAGGCACTGCTCATTTTTTGTAATCTGAGAAGTAAACAGGCGCAATAATAGCTGGATTTTGTTTCTTCAGTTCCAACCAGGGCCCCCCCTAACCCCCCACTCAACCCACCCAACGATATCATCACCTTTCTCAATTTTGAATTTTGATATTTCATTTTTTGTTTTGATATTATATTGTGTGTTCCATATTTTAGATATATATATACTATTTCCGTCCATAAAAAATTTTCTTATTTTTATGCACAGAGTTTAATGCGACTTATCAGATGGTATTATGTGGTATTATAATGTCCGTTTTTTAATGAAATTATTGTTTATAGAAAGTGTGTGATACCTTCCAACATGCCGCATTAAACTTTGTGCAAAAATAAATAAATAATAAGACCATTTTTTTTGTGAACGGAGGAGTATACAATATGATGGTGAAAAATAATCAACGTATAACTTTATATTGTTTGGATAATGTTATACTTTTTTATAAGTTTAAATTTTTTTAGATGAGATGATATTCTTTAATGTTGTGTTTGATTAGGGATGATGGTGGATAAAATGAGGGATGTGGATGGAGATGGAAAAAGGTGAACGAGAGTAATCTAGTGACTAGTGAATTTGTGTTTGGTTAGAGATGAAAAAGTAGAGTGGATGAAACTTTGTGTCAAATGAGAGAATGAAATTTGATGTATTATTATATTATTGTTGATTAGTGAGTTAATGATTAAATGGGAAAAAAAGTAGAAAAAAATGATAAGAAGAAACAAAAGTGATAATAAATGTGCAAGAAAAAGTAAGAAACAAAACGAGTGGGTGGTAGGAAAGTGAGAGAGAATAAGTGAATTAGAGAAAAGTAATGTAATTGCATTTATTTGTGTGAAAATAAGTGTACAGGTATTATAAGGATGAATGGATATTTGAATATACAATTTCAAAATAGACTATGATAGAGGATGAGGTCATCCCTATCCGGATGGCACCGTCCCTGATCAAACACTACCTAATGATATCAGAGTTTTTGGCTTATTGCCTAATTGTTGGGTTCGATTCTTATATAAAATAATTTCACTCTTATTACCTCCTACCTAAATGTAAAATTGAGAACGTGACCACGAATAAAATTGTAGGAAATGAATATAAATGAATTTATTTCACTTTCTCTAAGAGTTGAATGGTAGAACCCACCCTCCCCCACGAGATACTATTGAACTCCACTACCAATTATGAGTTATGACTGCATATGCATGCAGGCTCTGTTTGAAATTTTGGACACATATACGTACACATATAGATACATGCACCTTAGGCGCACAACATACAAGAGGTGCACTTGCAGGTATACTAATAATTAGTGCGAATGTCAATATTTCACGTTTCTTTTGGTTTGGGTGGATATATAGCAGGTTGGAATTGGATTCCCTTGTTTTAACCTGTATGTGGATATTGCTATGCCCCCAAACCACGGACACATTATTGGTCTTATTAGGTGGCACCACTAGTTATGACTTATGAGCTACCTAAATTAATCCACATATATACAAACTGAACTTTTTATTTGGCGTTAAACTATGTCTCACGCGTGATCATCAAATTTTCAACTTACATTCATCTCTCTTTCACATTCATTTTAATTACACAAATTCTTATATGCACTTAAATTTTAACTTCAATTTTAATATTATGAAAACACACACAAACACACCGAACTTTTTTTTTGCAATTAAGATATTATTGATGTCTTTTTTGGTGTTAAGGATAAATATGAACGACTCTAGAATATTCCACTGTATCTTCTGTAATTATTAGGTTGATATGTTTTCTATATTTTAGGAATTTTCTCATTGTAAATATTGATCAATTTAATAGTGATCTACTTCATTACCTCATTAATGGTAAATGGCATATCAATTCTCTATTTTTTATACTGGAATATTATTGATGCCTTCTTGGGGTATTACTAATTACTCCTTATAGGGTATTGTTGATTTCTGCTTAATTTTTTTTTTAATCTAAGTGCATATCATGCACTCAAGTGCACACTAGAATTACTCTTAATTTTAATTACACAAATTCTAGCATGCACTTGAATTTTAACTTAAATTTTGATTTTTTTCAAAATACGCATTAATACGTCGAACTGTTTTTTTTTTTTTTATTTATTTTTCAATTAGGATCTTAATGATTACTTTTTGAGATACTGCTAATTTCTATTCAAAATATTTTTTTTCAAATTTAAGTAAATATATCGAAGTGCACACTAAATATACGTGATCACGACATATTTTATGTGAAAAAATTAATTAGTGTGCACAAAGTGCAACTGATGCACCGACCCTTAGCACACATATATTGTATGAATATTTGTTTAGAGTAAAACGGGGCTAGCAAGCTTTCAACTCTCTGGAGCACGTGCAACTTACATTTGATGGTTAAATTTCCGTCGATTTATAATTTTATCTCATCCGTCAACTTTTTAACAAGAACACTCTCTTTTTTTTTTTTCTTTTTAGGCTTAATTGCATATAAAATCTTCACTTTTTCGCAAATTGCAATATAAGCTAAACTTTTTAATTTTGGCTAAAAAAATAAAAAAATCATCACTTTCGTATTTGTTTGCAATTTAAACTTCGGACAATTTGTCCCTTGCCCGAAAGCTGATGTGTACGATGAACGGCCAGTCAAGCAGTTTGATGGAACTGCTTGATTGTTGGAAGATGCAGATTGTTGGAGTGTGGGGGCTGAATTGACTGTACACTAAGGCCCAATATCGGCGATCCAACTTTTTTAGCCCAGTTAATCCTGATTTTAGGGTTATAGTTCGTTTATTATAAATAGATGTTTTCACCTTATATCTGGTATCAGAAAAATATAGTGAAAATCTCTGGCTTGACATCGCTCCCGCACGTAGTCGTAAGACGAACTGGATAAACAAATCTTGTATTCTTCTTTTCGTGATTGCGTGTGTGCGTTTTTCTTAACAGTGTACAAATGAATACACAATCATCATCTTAGTAAGCATCCACATCATTAAATTAAAAAAAAAAAAATTATATTATAAATAAGTTTAAATATAAAAAATTTAAGTGTATTTCTTAAAATTGAAATACTTATTTATTCTTTTGAAAATTTTAAAAATTAATTAATATTTTTTAAAATAAATAAATCGAATATCTTTGAAATAGTTTTAAAAATTAAATTCCAATAAAAAAATCAAAATACTCAAACTCTAGTCCACAATACATGTGCAAAGTATTCCAACTCCAATTAGAATATTCTATAATTAATTGAAAAAAAAAATTAACCACAATCTCTTTCGGTTCTTCATCCCCAAACATACGGTATATCCGACAAGGCGACAACTCTACAGATAGTCTTCCCCATGTCTATCTCCATTCTCCATCCTATTTCTTGCAAATATCGAGTTCAAGATACTGGTACGAGGTAAAGGTCAGAGATATACAATATTAAAGGTAACAATCTTAAAAATAATGTGGGACAAAATTTTGTTTAATTTCTGGATAGATTGAAATTATAATTGTTCAAGAGAAAATAATTTAATCCATGTCTGATGATGTTGTGTGTTGGCATTGAAAGGGTGGAGCGGCGCAGTCGGGTGGTGAAGATAAGAAAGGAGGATGAATAATGGTTTTAGCGTTGGATTTGATAATTGCATAATAATTTTTTGGAGATTTTGGATTTGGTAATCGAAGAAGATAGTTCTTTTATTGTTTAATTAAGAAAATATTTATTTTTTAATTTTTATTTTACGATATTTTAAATTGGTTAGTTTTTAAATTTTTATTTATTTTAAATATATTAAACACTCTTGAATTTTATAGATATAATTAAATATTCTAATTTTTTTTTAAAATATGACTAACCAATTTTATATTTATATGTATTTTAAATTTATTTATAGTTTTATAATATTAATTAGTAATATAAATTTTATTTATTATTTTTTGTAAATAATTAATGATGTGGATGCATACTGAGATAATGATTGTATATTTATTTGTACATGTTAAATTTCGGGCAAGGGGCAAATTGTCCGAAGTTTAAATTGCAAACAAATATGAAAGTGGTGATTTTTTTTTTGCCGAAATTCAAAAGTTTAGCTTATATTGCAATTCGCGGAAAAGTAGTGATTTTGGTTGCAATTAAGTTTTTTTTTTAATATTCTAAACATATTGTACGTATGAAGTTATTACTAGCTATATCAAAATTAGTTTATTTTAAGACAAATTGTTACATTAAATATTCTATCCGTCGAATAATTAATATTTAGAAAAAAATCACATATCTTGATCGGGTCGGGTTTGGTGGATTTTTTTCCAAAATCTCGGGCAAGTATGGTTCCACAATTTTTGCTCCCAATTTGGGCAAATGCGTGTTACTAGACAAATATTTGTATTACTATTAGATTATACTTTGTTTTTTCACAATTTTTGTGTGTTTTTACTTAAATAAATATTTTTTCATACAATATAAGAGTAAATTATGTGTTATTATCTATTAAAATATTAGTTTTCACAAATATTTATTTATTTTTTACAAATATAATTCTTCTTCTATAGAATAACACATGTAAGATAGTGAAAAGTGTATTACAATAATAATAATACCATAAAAACAATCATATGTTACTGTAAAATCAAATGTGTGTTAATGTTGTAGCAAATGTGTGTTGATATTAAAATAAAGGTGTGTTAATGTTAGAGTAATGTGTGTTACTACAAATATGTGTTACTATTGGAGCAAATGCATGTTAAAGTTAGAGTAAATATGTGTTACTACAAATGTGTTTTATAATGTTAGAGTAAATATGTGTTACTACAAATATGTGTAACTATTGGATCAAATATATGTTAATGTTAGAGCAAATGTGTGTTATTGGTGGAGCAAATGTGTATTAATGTTAGAGTAAATGTGTGTTACTACAAATGAGTATTAATGGTTGGAGCTAGGGGTGGAAATAGGCCGAGCCGAGCTAGGCTTCTCGTTGGACGGCCTGAGCCTGCTATTTAATATATGGGCCTAAGCCTGGCCTGTTATCTGTCATAGGCTTTTTTCAGAGCCTTGACCTGACCTTTTTAATAAATAGGCCTGGCCTGAAAGCCTTTTTGGGGGCCTTTTTAATCATGTTTACAAAATTATATTCAATAATGATATTATTTATTAAATCATAACAATTAACTCTTTAAATCTTAAAATGAAGATTAAAAACAATTTACCAAAAGATTATCAAATAATAGCAAAATAAAAAATTCAAATAATATTTAGCAATGCTTTTCATATATATATATTAAATATTTATTATATTATATTGTATTATTATATATTACATTATATATATATATATATATATATATTAGTATAGTAAAATAGGCCGGCCTGTTGGGCTTAAAAGACTTACAGAAAAGTTCAAGCCTGATCTATTTAAATAAATAGGCTTTTAATAAAGCCTGAGCCTGACTCATTTGTTAAACGAGCCGAGCCGAGCTAGGCTTTAGGTAGGTCGAGCCGTAGGCCCCTGTCGGGTAGCCTGGCCTATTCCCACCCCTAGTTGGAGCAAATGTGTGTTAATGTATTAAACAATAAATCTAGATTTAAAAGGATGATAAATAAATTAAAAAACACATATTTGTTCTAGTAAAAATATATATTTATCCTTAGTGTTTATTTAAAGTACAAAATATGTTTTTAAGAACTAGTAACACACATTTTGCTTACAATAATACACATTTGTTCATATAGTAACACAATATGGGAGGAAAAATCCTGAAATAAATCTTGTGCAATTTATTTTTGAAAATCTGTTTGGCTCGCTTAGGATCCACAAATTTTGACATGAGCGACCCGACCCGCGAATTTTTTAATATTTGCTTATTTTAAGTATATTTTACATGTGAAATATTTTTTAAGAGAGTGCCTCTTATTTTAAATATTATTGTATAGTATTTTATTTGTCAATTTTATGTAATATTTATATATATATATATGTGTGTATGTGTGTACTAACACATTTATTTTGAAGTTTAAGTGACAAATTTGCACCCTTCTATTTTAGAATCTATCTTTTCTCATTCACTTTACTTACAAGTCTTGATTTTGACCATCTATCTTATTCACTTATCTCAACCATATATATTATTTAGATTTTTTAATAAATATATTTCATTTCTTCAATTTTCATTCATTCACTTTGCCACCTTATTATTAACTTTTGTCAAATTGTTATCTTTCAAACGAATAAAAATATTATCATCATCTATTTTCTCATGTTAATGTATTTAATGGATAAGATAATGATATAGAGCCCACCTGTGGGCACAAAATTTGTACCCACCGCTTACGTGGCTATGCCACATAAGATACATTTAATTTTTCTCTCTAGATGTCATATTTGACTATATCCCAATTTTATTTTACAAATCTTATATCTTAGATTTTCTTTTCCCATAAAATTAGCTATAGTAACTTATAAAAAATTAGAGCCGGAAATTACAAAATGAAGACTAAAATTTGTTTTAAATAATTCTAAAAATTATTTGAAATATATAATAATTATATATGAAAATTACTTAAAAAATCTTAAAAACCTGTTTCAAAATTTGTAAAATCATTTTAAATATAAAAATAATTTTAAAAATCTCTACATCACAAATAAGTTTTATAATTATAAATTTCATTATATCTAAAATTATACCACAAATTTCATTTTTTATATTTCTTTCCATGAATATAGTTATGAGTGACTTTTTTTTGGTAAATATTTTACACGAAATTAATAAAATAAAATATAAAAATTGTTTTTAATATGTATAAATTATATATGAAAATTATTTCTAAAATTTTGAAAATATGTTTTAAATATTTAAAATTATTTCTAAAAATTTGAAAATATGTTTTAAATATTTAAAATTAATTTTAAAAATTGACGATGATTTTAAAAAATCTTTAAATTACAAATTTTTTTTTTAATAAAATTATATAACAATTACAATATTGAATATTGAAAATAAAATCCTTATGTTATTAATTGTACTAAATGATAGTATTACCAAAAATATATATTAATTGAACATAACGACAAAATTAACCTACACCACTATTAATAATCCTAAACTATAATAAATTAATCCCCCACACTCACTATTTTCATAAATGAGATGTAAGGTGCTATAAGCCTATAACTCTTAATGGTGGCCAAAAATGCGAAGTGTGGATTTTTTTTTTAATGGTAAAAGAATTTGATTACAATTTTCTTGTTTTAAAAAAAGTATTCAATATTATAATTATTAAATTTATTTGAGATATAGAGATTTTTAAAATTTGGAAATAGGTTTTTCAGATTTTTAAAATAAATTTCATATATAATTACTAGATAATGATATAGAGCCCACCTGTGGGCACAAAATTTGTACCCACCGCTTACGTGGCTATGCCACATAAGATACATTTAATTTTTCTCTCTAGATGTCATATTTGACTATATCCCAATTTTATTTTACAAATCTTATATCTTAGATTTTCTTTTCCCATAAAATTAGCTATAGTAACTTTAAAAAAATTAGAGCCGGAAATTACAAAATGAAGACTAAAATTTGTTTTAAATAATTCTAAAAATTATTTGAAATATATAATAATTATATATGAAAATTACTTAAAAAATCTGAAAAACCTGTTTCAAAATTTGTAATATCATTTTAAATATAAAAATAATTTTAAAAATCTATACATCACAAATAAGTTTTATAATTATAAATTTCATTATATCTAAAATTATTCCACAAATTTCATTTTTTATATTTCTTTCCATGAATATAGTTATGAGTGACTTTTTTTTTGGTAAATATTTTACACGAAATTAATAAAATAAAATATAAATTTTTTTTTAATATGTATAAATTATATATGAAAATTATTTCTAAAATTTTGAAAATATGTTTTAAATATTTAAAATTATTTCTAAAAATTTGAAAATATGTTTTAAATATTTAAAATTAATTTTAAAAATTGACGATGATTTTAAAAAATCTTTAAATTACAAAAAAAAAATTAATAAAATTATATAACAATTACAATATTGAATATTGAAAATAAAATCCTTATGTTATTAATTGTACTAAATGATAGTATTACCAAAAACATATATTAATTGAACATAACGACAAAATTAACCTACACCACTATTAATAATCCTAAACTATAATAAATTAATCCCCCACGCTCACTATTTTCATAAATGAGATGTAAGGTGCTATAAGCCTATAACTCTTAATGGTGGCCAAAAATGCGAAGTGTGGATTTTTTTTTTAATGGTAAAAGAATTTGATTACAATTTTCTTGTTTTAAAAAAAGTATTCAATATTATAATTATTAAATTTATTTGTGATATAGAGATTTTTAAAATTTGGAAATAGGTTTTTCAGATTTTTAAAATAATTTTCATATATAATTACTAGATAATGATATAGAGCCCACCTGTGGGCACAAAATTTGTACCCACCGCTTACGTGGCTATGCCACATAAGATACATTTAATTTTTCTCTCTAGATGTCATATTTGATTATATCCCAATTTTATTTTACAAATCTTATATCTTAGATTTTCTTTTCCCATAAAATTAGCTATAGTAACTTTAAAAAAATTAGAGCCGAAAATTACAAAATGAAGACTAAAATTTGTTTTAAATAATTCTAAAAATTATTTGAAATATATAATAATTATATATGAAAATTACTTAAAAAATCTGAAAAACATGTTTCAAAATTTGTAAAATCATTTTAAATATAAAAATAATTTTAGAAATCTCTACATCACAAATAAGTTTTATAATTATAAATTTCATTATATCTAAAATTATACCACAAATTTCATTTTTTATATTTCTTTCCATGAATATAGTTATGATTGACTTTTTTTTTGGTAAATATTTTACACGAAATTAATAAAATAAAATATAAAAATTGTTTTTAATATGTATAAATTATATATGAAAATTATTTCTAAAATTTTGAAAATATGTTTTAAATATTTAAAATTATTTCTAAAAATTTGAAAATATGTTTTAAATATTTAAAATTAATTTTAAAAATTGACGATGATTTTAAAAAATCTTTAAATTACAAAAAAAAATTTAATAAAATTATATAACAATTACAATATTGAATATTGAAAATAAAATCCTTATGTTATTAATTGTACTAAATGATAGTATTACAAAAAATATATATTAATTGAACATAACGACAAAATTAACCTACACCACTATTAATAATCCTAAACTATAATAAATTAATCCCCCACGCTCACTATTTTCATAAATGAGATGTAAGGTGCTATAAGCCTATAACTCTTAATGGTGGCCAAAAATGCGAAGTGTGGATTTTTTTTTTTAATGGTAAAAGAATTTGATTACAATTTTCTTGGTTTAAAAAAAGTATTCAATATTATAATTATTAAATTTATTTGTGATATAGAGATTTTTAAAATTTGGAAATAGGTTTTTCAGATTTTTAAAATAATTTCCATATATAATTACTAGATAATGATATAGAGCCCACCTGTGGGCACAAAATTTGTACCCACCGCTTACGTGGCTATGCCACATAAGATACATTTAATTTTTCTCTCTAGATGTCATATTTGACTATATCCCAATTTTATTTTACAAATCTTATATCTTAGATTTTCTTTTCCCATAAAATTAGCTATAGTAACTTTAAAAAAATTAGAGCCGGAAATTACAAAATGAAGACTAAAATTTGTTTTAAATAATTCTAAAAATTATTTGAAATATATAATAATTATATATGAAAATTACTTAAAAAATCTGAAAAACCTGTTTCAAAATTTGTAAAATCATTTTAAATATAAAAATAATTTTAAAAATCTCTACATCACAAATAAGTTTTATAATTATAAATTTCATTATATCTAAAATTATACCACAAATTTCATTTTTTATATTTCTTTCCATGAATATAGTTATGAGTGACTTTTTTTTTTGGTAAATATTTTACACGAAATTAATAAAATAAAATATAAAAATTGTTTTTAATATGTATAAATTATATATGAAAATTATTTCTAAAATTTTGAAAATATGTTTTAAATATTTAAAATTATTTCAAAAAATTTGAAAATATGTTTTAAATATTTAAAATTAATTTTAAAAATTGACGATGATTTTAAAAAATCTTTAAATTACAAATTTTTTTTTTAATAAAATTATATAACAATTACAATATTGAATATTGAAAATAAAATCCTTATGTTATTAATTGTACTAAATGATTGTATTACCAAAAATATATATTAATTGAACATAACGACAAAATTAACCTACACCACTATTAATAATCCTAAACTATAATAAATTAATCCCCCACGCTCACTATTTTCATAAATGAGATGTAAGGTGCTATAAGTCTATAACTCTTAATGGTGGCCAAAAATGTGAAGTGTGGATTTTTTTTTTTATTGGTAAAAGAATTTGATTACAATTTTCTTGTTTTAAAAAAAGTATTCAATATTATAATTATTAAATTTATTTGTGATATAGAGATTTTTAAAATTTGGAAATAGGTTTTTCAGATTTTTAAAATAATTTTCATATATAATTACTAGATAATGATATAGAGCCCACCTGTGGGCACAAAATTTGTACCCACCGCTTACGTGGCTATGCCACATTAGATACATTTAATTTTTCTCTCTAGATGTCATATTTGACTATATCCCAATTTTATTTTACAAATCTTATATCTTAGATTTTCTTTTCCCATAAAATTAGCTATAGTAACTTTAAAAAAATTAGAGCCGGAAATTACAAAATGAAGACTAAAATTTGTTTTAAATAATTCTAAAAATTATTTGAAATATATAATAATTATATATGAAAATTACTTAAAAAATCTGAAAAACCTGTTTCAAAATTTGTAAAATCATTTTAAATATAAAAATAATTATAAAAATCTCTACATCACAAATAAGTTTTATAATTATAAATTTCATTATATCTAAAATTATACCACAAATTTCATTTTTTATATTTCTTTCCATGAATATAGTTATGAGTGACTTTTTTTTTGGTAAATATTTTACACGAAATTAATAAAATAAAATATAAAAATTGTTTTTAATATGTATAAATTATATATGAAAATTATTTCTAAAATTTTGAAAATATGTTTTAAATATTTAAAATTATTTCTAAAAATTTTAAAATATGTTTTAAATATTTAAAATTAATTTTAAAAATTGACGATGATTTTAAAAAATCTTTAAATTACAAATTTTTTTTTAATAAAATTATATAACAATTACAATATTGAATATTGAAAATAAAATCCTTATGTTATTAATTGTACTAAATGATAGTATTACCAAAAATATATATTAATTGAACATAACGACAAAATTAACCTACACCACTATTAATAATCCTAAACTATAATAAATTAATCCCCCACGCTCACTATTTTCATAAATGAGATGTAAGGTGCTATAAGCCTATAACTCTTAATGGTGGCCAAAAATGCGAAGTGTGGATTTTTTTTTTAATGGTAAAAGAATTTGATTACAATTTTCTTGTTTTAAAAAAAGTATTCAATATTATAATTATTAAATTTATTTGTGATATAGAGATTTTTAAAATTTGGAAATAGGTTTTTCAGATTTTTAAAATAATTTTCATATATAATTACTAGATAATGATATAGAGCCCACCTGTGGGCACAAAATTTGTACCCACCGCTTACGTGGCTATGCAACATAAGATACATTTAATTTTTCTCTCTAGATGTCATATTTGACTATATCCCAATTTTATTTTACAAATCTTATATCTTAGATTTTCTTTTCCCATAAAATTAGCTATAGTAACTTTAAAAAAATTAGAGCCGGAAATTACAAAATGAAGACTAAAATTTGTTTTAAATAATTCTAAAAATTATTTGAAATATATAATAATTATATATGAAAATTACTTAAAAAATCTGAAAAACCTGTTTCAAAATTTGTAAAATCATTTTAAATATAAAAATAATTTTAAAAATCTCTACATCACAAATAAGTTTTATAATTATAAATTTCATTATATCTAAAATTATACCACAAATTTCATTTTTTATATTTCTTTCCATGAATATAGTTATGAGTGACTTTTTTTTTTGGTAAATATTTTACACGAAATTAATAAAATAAAATATAAAAATTGTTTTTAATATGTATAAATTATATATGAAAATTATTTCTAAAATTTTGAAAATATGTTTTAAATATTTAAAATTATTTCAAAAAATTTGAAAATATGTTTTAAATATTTAAAATTAATTTTAAAAATTGACGATGATTTTAAAAAATCTTTAAATTACAAATTTTTTTTTAATAAAATTATATAACAATTACAATATTGAATATTGAAAATAAAATCCTTATGTTATTAATTGTACTAAATGATAGTATTACCAAAAATATATATTAATTGAACATAACGACAAAATTAACCTACACCACTATTAATAATCCTAAACTATAATAAATTAATCCCCCACGCTCACTATTTTCATAAATGAGATGTAAGGTGCTATAAGCCTATAACTCTTAATGGTGGCCAAAAATGCGAAGTGTGGATTTTTTTTTAATGGTAAAAGAATTTGATTACAATTTTCTTGTTTTAAAAAAAGTATCCAATATTATAATTATTAAATTTATTTGTGATATAGAGATTTTTAAAATTTGGAAATAGGTTTTTCAGATTTTTAAAATAATTTTCATATATAATTACTAGATAATGATATAGAGCCCATCTGTGGGCACAAAATTTGTACCCACCGCTTACGTGGCTATGCCACATAAGATACATTTAATTTTTCTCTCTAGATGTCATATTTGACTATATCCCAATTTTATTTTACAAATCTTATATCTTAGATTTTCTTTTCCCATAAAATTAGCTATAATAACTTTAAAAAAATTAGAGCCGGAAATTACAAAATGAAGACTAAAATTTGTTTTAAATAATTCTAAAATTATTTGAAATATATAATAATTATATATGAAAATTACTTAAAAAATCTGAAAAACCTGTTTCAAAATTTGTAAAATCATTTCAAATATAAAAATAATTTTAAAAATCTCTACATCACAAATAAGTTTTATAATTATAAATTTCATTATATCTAAAATTATACCACAAATTTCATTTTTTATATTTCTTTCCATGAATATAGTTATGAGTGACTTTTTTTTTGGTAAATATTTTACACGAAATTAATAAAATAAAATATAAAAATTGTTTTTAATATGTATAAATTATATATGAAAATTATTTCTAAAATTTTGAAAATATGTTTTAAATATTTAAAATTATTTCTAAAAATTTGAAAATATGTTTTAAATATTTAAAATTAATTTTAAAAATTGACGATGATTTTAAAAAATCTTTAAATTACAAAAAAAAATTTAATAAAATTATATAACAATTACAATATTGAATATTGAAAATAAAATCCTTATGTTATTAATTGTACTAAATGATAGTATTACCAAAAATATATATTAATTGAACATAACGACAAAATTAACCTACACCACTATTAATAATCCTAAACTATAATAAATTAATCCCCCACACTCACTATTTTCATAAATGAGATGTAAGGTGCTATATGCCTATAACTCTTAATGGTGGCCAAAAATGCGAAGTGTGGATTTTTTTTTTAATGGTAAAAGAATTTGATTAAAATTTTCTTGTTTTAAAAAAAGTATTCAATATTATAATTATTAAATTTATTTGTGATATAGAGATTTTTAAAATTTGGAAATAGGTTTTTCAGATTTTTAAAATAATTTTCATATATAATTACTATATATTTCAAATTATTTTTAGAATTATTTAAACAAATTTTGGACTTCCTTTTTGTAATTTCCGATTCTGATTTTTTTAAAAGTCACTGCAGCTAATTTTATGGGAAAGCAAAATCTAAGATATGAGATTTGTAAAATAAAATTGGAATATAGTCAAATTTAACATAAATATAACATCTAGAGTGAAAAATGAAATGTATCTTATGTGGCATAGCCACGTAAGCGGTGGGCACAAATTTTTTGCCCACTCTATATCATTATCGTTAATGGATAACCGTCATATTGAATTTAATCTTTTAGTTTTTTTAAATTAGTTATGGAATTTTCAATTATTTTGCAGGTTTAGATAAAAAAAAGTTTCAATTCATATTTCATTTTGAAGGTTTGGATTATCATCTATTTTCTCATGGTATGGTATTTAATGGATAAAGAAGGTTTCAATCTGTATACAAATGGTTACAATTTTATTTTTCCATTATTTTGCAGGTTTAGATCTAGAAGGTCTCAATCAGTATTTTATTTCGAAGATTTGGATCATCATCTATTTTATCATGGTATAGTATTTAATGGATCACCATTATTTTGCATTTATCTTTCAATTTTCAAATAATTATTTACAGATTTGTTACTTATTTTGCAGGTTGAGATAAAGAGTTTTAATATTTATACGATTAGTAACAAGAATTAATATTTATTGAAGTTTCTTTCCATTAGTTTTAATATTTATCCGATATGTTACAAATTATTTTCCACTTCTACCGTTTCTTCAAAATATATATAAAAAATATATTTACTGTCGTTAAGGTTGAAAGTACATTGCCATTTAGAAAGCTATAGATGTCTGCAAAATGCGCAAGTGAATTCAATGATGGTCCACAAAGTTCGGTTCGATTCGGTTCAGAGAAAAAGAAGAAGTCTCTCCATTGATATATTCGAATTTGATGTGTTATTAGCAAAGTCGTGGCTTTGAAGCTAAATGGAAAATAAAAAACAGTTGGTTCCTTTTGGAATTGTTTTCACAGGTTAAATGAAAGTACTTTGTCAAGAAAGCCGGAACTAAAAAGTTCATGGTGATAAAATTTAGTATTCCAATTTTATAATATTGAGGTTTAGCTATATAAATCTAAAGCTATAAAGTGGTTAATAAGATTTGTTTATTAACATTCCTATTATTGATAACCTTAAAAGGGTATGATATATGTGGAGGTGGAAATTAGTTTGGAACACTTTACCTCTAATACTTAGATCACAAAGACGTGTGTGATTTGAAGTTGGTGGGACTTAGAGGTGTATACCCTAAAATGTGAGAGGGTGTGATGAAAATTTGATCTCTAGTAATAGTGGATCCACTCACAAAAAGAGCTAGCTGAGATCGAATAAGTGCTAGAAAGAATGGGTCTAAAAATCCACAAAATAAAAACTAAAGCAGTGATAACCCGACCATGATGATTGGAGATCCCAAGAACTTGGTTCAATGGGAAAACTAAGTTGTGGATGTTTGTTGTTAAGAACACTTGGTAATTTGACCATTTTTTAGAAGAGCACAAAACCAAGTGTTGAAACCCATGAGTTGTGGTATAGGTTAAGTCTTTGACTTTTAATGATTCCTAGAGTATAACGGGATACTCAAGATAGGAGATCACCTATATAAGTGTGAGGTGAGAGGTCGCCTCAAATATCACTGGATATTAAACACTTATGAATCCAAAGGTGTCCATGGCCGAAACGGGCAAAAGCGTGAGAACAAGAGAAAAGCGTAGAGATTTTATTGTGTCAACATTACTGTCTCAGTACACACCAAGGTGGAATGGTTCAAGGAATTGTGTCCACTAGGCCGCTGGTGTACTCGGTAATGTCTGACTATGGAAGGTTCAATGCTCCAAACTACCTATCCAGATGCAATAACGTCTCGTTTGAATCGGACTGTGAGTCTGCATATTATAGGCTCTAATATCCACTCATGTGGGGGATTGTTGGAATTATTGGTGTTTACCAATAATAATATGTGAGTGAAAATGAAAAGGGAATTTCAATTGAGACTGGGCTGAAGACATTGGACCTTGGACTTTGGTTATTGGTCCTTGACAATTGAACTTTGGGCTGCATTTGGACCTTAGAAGAGTTTTCTAAGTTTGTTGAGCCCAAAAGTTTGGACTTAGCCCGAAAATCTGGAGTGTCCAGATTCATTGAAGTGAATATGAATAATGCATGATAGAAATGCAAAACATGTGACGAAATTCTAAAGTTGATAATTTCCTGATTTTCATTTAATTGGGAGTTACTTACGCCACCCTTATTTTGGCTGAGACGAACTAGAATGCAGAAAGGTTCAGGTTCGTAGTTTGAGTAACAATCCTTCCATGCATGTGTGGGTCTTGGAGGCCTTTAAATAGGTGTTCCCATGCATAGTTTCTAGCGCCACACCGAAAATCTCTCTCACTCTCTCCCTAAGTATTCTAACATATAAAGTCTTTAAGAAACTAGTCAAGTTCATATGTTCTTCATGTTCGTCAGAGCTTCAAGACCTGCGGTGCTGCACTCTTGAAGAAGAAAGTGTTGTTTTACCTTTGGGGACATATTTTCAGAACCGAAAAGTACTACCGGGGAAATTTCGTCCTGCGGGAAGAGGCCTCCTCGACTAGACACACTGCAATCTTACTTTTTTCGTATTCTGTGTAAATTTAAGTTTCAAGTTATAATTTTATTCATTTAATTTTTTTTGTGATCGAATTATTATTTCCACAGTCATCAAAACTCCAACAATCGCAAGACGAAATTATGACTGACGGAAATAATAATTCTGAGTTTTTGAACCAGGGAAACACTATTGTTCTTTCTGGTACTCTCATTCCCCTGGGCACCACCACCCCTGTTTCCGCTATAACTTTCCAAGTTGGGCAAACTTCTAATCCTATTGTGGTGAACTCATTCCCCTATGATGACGCTAGACCTTTCATGGTCCAGAGCGAGAGACTCGAGAAGTTCTCGGGTAAGAATTTAAAAAAATGGCAGAAGAGAATGCTATTTTTTTCTTACCACCTTGTGGTTGGTAAGGTTTGTCACCGAGGATCCATTTACGTTCGTTGAGAATGATACACAAAATGAGGATATCAGTGACAAATGGTAGCGATGAGAATAAAGTCTCATGATTGATTAAAGTCGGTTGTTGATGAGAATCGTAAACCGGATCACAACGAGGATTTTTCCACATGAAGCACTAATTTGAAATAAGAATTAGTGTCTTTTCGGGAAAAGATTGAATCGAAATGCCCGTGGTGGCGTTCGAGTCTGTCGCGATTTTGAGTAGATCGGCGATTGACGTTGTTGTTCCGAGAGAAAGGGGCATGAATGGTCGTGTCTCTCTCGGTCGCCTGAAAAATTTAAATGGGCATGGTTAAAGCCATGTGTTTAATTTATTTTGGGTTGAAAATCATACTTATATGCTTGACCCAAAATTAAATTATTAAGGATATTGACTAATTTAACCGAGTGCGTAGGCTTGTTGTTGATCTCAATTGGCCAAATTAATGAATTAAGACTGAAACTTAAATTTCAGTTAAATTGCTGAGAGAAACATATGACAAAATTAATTAAATTTTGGACTGGGTAATATTATGGAAAAATAATAATACTCGAGGTATTAAATACTTTTCCATAAATTTGGATTCCTTGATATCAAAAAAAAATTTGATATGGGATCACATATTTTTTGTGCTAGAGGCATAAATTATTTTTGGATTTAGTCCAGAAGTTTAAGTCTTATAATTCGCTTGAGATTTGCTCGCGAATAAATGGTAGCATTAAGGCCTCATTTGAAACTGTGCTTTGAGAACATGAGCAATGTGAATTTAATTCACAAGATTTGACTCGTATCAATGATGATTTATTTGAGAGTCAAAGTTGGCAATTACGGCCATAATGAAAATTGAATTTAATTAATTTGATATTTGACCAAGATTAAATTTCGGACTTGAAGTGTAACTTTAAAATGTTGGTTTTCCAATGTATTTCGAGATTATGCCCAAATAAATATTTGGTGAAATATTAAATGAAATGGACGAGCAATCTCGAATATGGGGGATGAGTTCTCGCCATGGATAAATTCGAATGTGGGGGAAGAAGAAGAAGTCTCTCCATTGATATATTCGAATTTGATGTGTTATTAGCAAAGTCGTGGCGTTGAAGCTAAATGGAAAATCAAAAGCAGTTGGTGCCTTGTGGAATTGTTTTCACAAGTTAAATGGAAGTACTTTGTCAAGAAAGCCGAAACTAAAAAGTTCATGGTAACAAAATTTAGTGTCCCAATTTTATAATATTGAGGTTTAGGTATATAAATCTAAAGTTATAAAGTGGTCAATAAGATTTGTTTATTAACATTCCTATTATCGATAACCTTAAAAGGGTATGATATATGTGGAGGTGGAAATTAGTTTGGAACACTTTACCTCTAATACTTAGATCACACAGACGTGTGTGATTTGAAGTTGGTGGGACTTAGAGGTGTATACCCTAAAATGTGAGGGTGTGTGATAAAAAATTGATCTCTAGTAATAGTGGATCCACTCACGAAAAGAGCTAGCTGAGATCGAATAAGTGCTAGAAAGAATGGGTCTAAAAATCTACAAAATAAAAACTGAAGCAGTGGTAACCCAACCATGATGACTGGAGATCCCAAGAATTTGGTTTAATGGGAAAACTAAGTTGTGGATGTTTGTTGTTAAGAACACTTGGTAATTTGACCATTTTTTAGAAGAGCACAACACCAAGTGTTGAAACCCATGAGTTGTGGTATAGGTTAAGTCTTTGACTTTTAATGATTCCTAGAGTATAACGGGATACTCAAGATAGGAGATCACCTATATAAGTGTGAGATGAGAGGCCGCCTCAAATATCACTGGATATTAAACACTTATGAATTCAAAGGGTGTCCATGGCCGAAACGGACAAAAACGTGAGAACAAGAGAAGAGTGTAAAGATTTTATTGTGTCAACATTACTGTCTCAGTACACACCAAGGTGGAATGATTCAAGTCATGGTGTCCACTAGGCCACTGGTGAACTCGGTAATGTCTGACTATGGAAGGTTCAATGCTCCAAACTACCTATCCAGATGCAATAACGTCTCGTTTGAATTGGATTGTGAGTTTGCATATTATAGGCTCTAATTTCCACTCATATGGGGGATTGTTGAAATTATTGGTGTTTACCAATAATAATATGCGAGTGAAAATGAAAATGGAATTTCAATTGAGACTGGGCTGAGACATTGAACCTTGGACCTTAGTTATTGGTCCTTGACAATTGAACTTTGGGCTGCATTTGGACCTTAGAAGAGTTTTCTAAGTTTGTTGAACCCAAAAGTTTGGACTTAGCCTGAAAATCTGGAGTGTCCAAATTCGTTGAAGTGAACATGAATAATGCATGATGGAAATGCAAAACATGTGACGAAATTCTAAAGTTGATAATTCCCTAATTTTCGTTTAATTGGGAGTGACTTATGCCTCCCTTATTTTGGCTGAGATGAACCGGAATGCAGAAAGGTCCATGTTCGTAGTTTGACTAACAATCCTTCCATGCATGTGTGGGTCTTGGAGGCGTATAAATAGGTGTCCTCATGCATAGTTTCTAGCACACAGAAAATATCTCTCACTCTCTCCCTAAGTATTCTAACATATAGAGTCTTTAAGAAGTCAGTCCAGTTCATACGTTCTTCCTGTTCGCCAGAGCTTCAAGACCTGCAGTGCTGCACTCTTGAAGACTGAAGTGTCGTTTTACCTTTGGAGACGTATTTCCAGAACCGAAAGTATTACCGGGGAAATTTCGTCTTGCGGAAAGAGGCCTTCCTCGACTCAACACACTGCAGTCTTACTTTTTTTTTCGTATTCTGTGTAAATTTAAGTTTCGAGTTGTAATATTATTTATTTAATTTTTTTTGTGATCGAATTATTATTTCCACAGTTAACAAAATTCCAACACAAACTGCATGAAATGTTCTTGACATCATTAGAATTGCAATTTAATTTTAAACCTTAACTTCAGTTGAAGTGTTCTTTGAGTATAATTTTGTATCCCTAATTTATATCTTTAATTGTATCTATAATTTTATATCTTTGAAATGATAATTATTTCAATAAATATATTTTGTTATGTTAATTGTATTTATATTTTTTTCAGTGTAACTTTATATCTCTAATTTGCAGCAAATTAATCATATTTATTCATAAGATATTTGTTTATAATTGTTAATCAATTATCCCTTAATTGAGGTCATTTATACGAATGATATCCTAAAATATGAACATCGATCAAATTTAAAGTCAATCAATCAAATTTAAAATCAATTATCAAACATTTAATATATTTGTGATGGTCCCGATTTTTAATGACTTTTTCAAGACAAATGGGAATTCAGGAGAATTTTTTTTTTTTTGAAAACTCTGCATTGCACCCTGAATGAATTCAGTGAAAGAACACTTAAGTCACTGCATTGCTAAGAGTCAGAGCACTCAAGTCAGTGCAACTGACTTGCGGGCTCAGGCTCTTAACAAGGCAGTGACTCGAGAGACTGAACTCTCGAGTGCTTGCTTAAGCCTGTCAGTGAGATTGATTCTCCCTAACTAAAATACTTAGCTAATTTCCTTTTCAACCTTTCCAAGTACACTCAGTGAGCATACACTACAAATAATTAGCAAGTGCTTAAATAATAAACAACGCTCAGTTTAACGTAGTTCAGAGACTCAAGCTCTTACATCCACGACCTGATTTAACAGGAAATCCACTAACTGGGATTCTTGTTTTTAACGTGTCAAGGTGCACCCAGATCTATACTCCAGATCTTTCTTACTTCCTTACTAACTCACAAAACAACTTACTACCAACAACCTGACAATGGTTATGGTTTCAGTTGGGTTTTCTCCAACTAGGTGAGGTTTTCCCTTACAATGTGTTAGCCTAAAGCTAAGATTGGGAAAACCTCTCTAAGCTAAGAGTTACAAGCTGAACACTCATTTATATATCTGTGAAGACCCTAACGGTCAGTGTTCTAGATGTGAGACGTGCCTCCTTATACCTCCCATGAAACGCACTAAACTCTCACACCTTCACAGCTCGTAGGTGTTGATTTTTCTCTTCTCACATTGATTAGGCGTGAAATTGTCATGATTCGTCGCTCGAAATGCCCTTGTTTTGATTAATTTATATAAGTATTTAGAGTCATTTAAGTATCATTTTCATAAACTACTAAATTTGTTTCTTTGATGCTTATAGATGGATAGAGGGTGAAAAGAGGAGCTCGTAGGACTTTGAATCGACTCAAACGGATGCCCGAATGAGAAGATATGGAAGAAATACGAGAAGTACTAGTTCGAGCGAGCAAAAGTGTCATTGAAGTACTCAAGCTAGAGGAGCTAGAGTACTGACTACTCAAGCACTCGAGTAGAGCACTCGAGCCAAGCCTGGTCGAGTAGTTACTACTCGAGCACTCGAGTAGAGCACTCGAGCTGAGACTGGTCGAGTAGCTACTACTCGAGCACTCGAGTAGAGCACTCGAGCTGAGGCTGGTCGAGTAGTACTACTCGAGCTAAGGAGCTCAAGTAATTTTTGGGTTCTGTAAGTTTTGACTACTCTAGCAAAACTTGCTCGAGTACTTTCTACTCGAGCACTACTCGAGCTTGACAGGAATTTTGGCCCATGCAAGTCAAATTCGGCCCGACGCTTATATATATTCATCCCAATTTCGTTTTTGGAGATGATCACTTACCACCACTTGATACGAGATTGTTTTGAGAGTTAGTTTTTGGAGAAGAAGGAACGAGCAAGCTTTACTTTTACGTTTCGAGGTTTTCTTTACGAATTCACATCACGGTTTTACTTTTTTTAGTTTCGTTTCTTCAAATCTTTGTTCTTGAACACGTTGAGACTTCGTTTTATTGATTTAGTTTCAGTTTATTCCTTTATTTCTTGAAACCCTAGTTTATGATTGATCTTTTCTTCGTTATAACTATCATGTTCATATTCGTTACTTATTCAATTGTTATTGTTTGCGTAAAATCCATGTCTAGCTAAAACCCTTGCATGCTTGGGAAAGGATGAACTCGTAGAAGTAGGTTGTGGGTACGTAATTAGGGTAACTTGTGACGTTAGGATTTAATTCTCTTAATTAATGAATTCTTAAAATTAATCTTAACTTTACTTTTGAATTTCGTTCGAAAAGTGTTAGAGAGAGGACGACCTTATCACTCTTTAACAACGAGTAGACTTAACGAGAGGGTTTAGAAAGGGTTAATTCATCTACCAGTTTAGCGAAGGAGGACGACCGCATCACCTTAGTTAAATTAAGGTCTCATCAATTAAGCACGATCTATTAACTTGTTAGTGGATTAGTGAAGTCGATTGTTAGGATAAAGTATTAGGGTTTAAAATCTTGAGCTTTCATCTTGCATTCTTTTACTTAGGTTATTTCTTGCGCGTCACGGTTACTTTGATTATGTACCTGCTCCGTTAGTATACGTATGGATTCCTATCCTGAGCATCACCATCACTCATTTGAATACAACCCTTAGTTAATTCGACTTCTTTAGTATTCTAGTTTAATTAGTTTATTTTAGTTTTAATTAATTCTTCTAAAAAATCCAAAAACATACACTCATATTAACTACGACGCGTAGATCTTCAGGGATCCATTCGCATACACACTTTCCCTTGGGTTCGATAATACTTGGTCATTATACTTGCTCATACTACAGTGAACTCGTACGCTTGCGGGGAATCCACTAGTAAAAGTTGGTATATTCGCTTCAAGTCACACACACACTTCAAACCGCAGCTATGAGCTTGTATTTATAATGTGGATTCAAATGTAACCGTTGTAGGAAACTACATTTGAATCCAGTATTTAATGGTTTCAACCACTTTTCTTGGAATGCGGCCTTGTCAGTGTCAAATTTGCTGCCTTGTGCTGATTGGTCCACGTGGGCTGGATCCAACGGATCTTTGACTCAGTGGGTTGACCAGGTCCCGCTGACTTTAGGTAGCTTCATCCTTCACTGACTTGATGATCTTCAGTGGACTGAACCTCTTTAGTGTAGTTGTCCTTCAGTGACTCTTTGAAGATCTCTCCAAGAAGTTTGTCATAAGGCTGAATGACAAACTTCCCTGACCACAGTAGCCTGACTCCTTCAGGGCCTACTTGGTGCAGCACTGATCCTCCTGATCATGCTCTTCACTGAGTGGTCCGCCTGACTTAGCTTATATCAGCCAGGTTTACACTCAGTGGGACATCCTCCAGGCTTCTCTTCAGGTTCAGGTCTCTGTCATGGCTTCAGTCAGTTCTTCTTGTGATGTCATCTTGATTTCCCCAGGCTGTGTTGCTAAGTTCCCCCTCAATTGAGTTATTCTCAACTGACAGTCTATTCTACTGAGAAATAACCTAGCCTGACCTGAAACTAAAGATACAATCCTGACTGATTTCAAACCTATTACATGTTGTTTTGGAAAATCATCAAAACTAAAACATATCCCAACAATTTGTTATAGTATTACATGTATCATTAATTACTATTCCAAATGTTGAACATGATATATTCTTATCAAAATTTAATTATATCACTATTGTTGGCATTTAACTTTTTCATATGTATACGGGGTTTTTTTAATTCTATCATGATTACTCATAATACCTTTGTAAATGTCAACAAATAATCCCTAAATTTAAGTCAATTGTAATAATTATATACTTAAATATAAATAACAATCAATCTTCAGGTCAATTTTTTTGTTGGTCTCACAAGGTATTTGGAGGAAGGGTTTAGAAGTCTAGAGGGAGGAGGGGGGTTGAGTAGACTTCTTACACCAAATAATACTTATCACAAAACTTACCAAGTACAAAAAAATCAACAGACTTTGAAGTCAGCTGAAATTCTCAGAGGTCAGCTGATTTTGGAAATGCAACTAATATATGTGAAAATATTTTAAACTCAAAGATAACCTTTTGTATGCAGGAATAATATGCAGAAAACAGATGAAGAATGCAATGATAACACAAAATTTTATAGTGGTTCATATATAATGATCATACGTCCACTCTCCCTTACCATAAATGGGTCTTCACTAACTAACTCCCTTACAGTATGGATTTTCCACAAGTTCCAAAACTTGGTTACATCCTTCGAACTAACAAATCTAGCTCTCGACTAATCCTTCAACCTTTTCTCTTACGAGATAATCAAAGGTGTGAATACAAACCAATTTTTCTAAGCAAAATAAGTGGGTAAGCTCTTATAAGTGTAGGGAGGTTAGTGCATATATTGTTCTTGTCGTTGTCCCTCTCGCCCATTTGAACCTTTCCTCTTTACTTTTATTTATAGTTGTTGATTAGTTGTCGTTGGAAGAGCTGACATATTAATTATGTGATTGATCTTCATTCCTTGATTTGTGTTTTGAACGGTTCACTTGAATTTTTTGATTAATCTTCTATCAAATCTTCAATCTCTGTGAGATTCTCTCAATCACTAACAGCAAATTGCTTGTTGAAAGTCTTTTGATAAGCACCTTAGCTGGGCTGAACTAATCCTCACTTGTTGTGTCTTCCAACATCCTTTGTTGATATCTTCTTCAAGAGGGCCAATTGAGCTTAAGTCTGCTAAGACTTAGAACTCGGCTTTCTTGGCTCAGGATATTCGGCAGTTGACTTCGGAGTTAGTTGATCTTCCTAGTCAAGGTCAACTGTTCTTCGCCTTTAGCTTTTCAGTCTTCTGCCTGTCTTCAGCTGCTTTAACATTAACACACATTTTTTCTAACATTAACTCATTTTGCTCCAATAGTAACACACATTTACTCTAATATTAACACACTGTTGCTCCAATAGTCACATATATTTATAGTAACTCACATTTACTCTAACATCAACACAACATTAACACACATTTGCAATAACATATATCTACTCTAACATCAACACACATTTACAGTAACATGCATTTGCTTTAACATTAACACACATTTGCTCCAACAGTAACACATATTTGCTTTTACAGTAACATAGGATTGTCTTTATGGTAACACAACCTGGGAGAATACTTTTATATATTTGTGCAAATACATACTTAACTATTGAGTAAGACATTTGTGTTATTAGAGTAAATACACTTTCACTACCTTACATGTGTTACTGTATGGAAAAATAATTATTTCTATAAAAATAAATAAACATTTATGAAAACAAATATTTGAATAGATAGTAACACACATTTTGCCCTTATAGTGTATGTAAAAATATTTGTTTCAGTAAGAACACACAAAAATTGGTGAAAAAAACAATATTTAGTCTATAGTAACTTTTGTTTTGTCCTTCAATAACATGCATTTGTCCATATAGTAACACAAACTGGGAATGAAATCTTGAAATTAGACCTCCACGAGATTTTGGGGAAAATTTGACTGATCTAATCTGACCAGAATCCGCGGATTTTTTTTTAAGGTTTCCCTAAGAGGTTCATCTTCACAAACCCGCCCATCCCAGACTATTTTTCCCAGGTTCCACGGACCTCTTCTCAAGATGCTCGGTCAAATTTGATTATTTTACAATTTAAAAGTTAAATATGATTATTTTATAATTTGAAATAAGTAAAAAAAAATTGATTATTTTATAATTTAAAAATAAAATTTACAATTTAAGAGTTAAATTTGATTATTTTATAAAGTGAAATAAGTAAAAAAAAAAAATTAGAATTATAATTATAAAAATTTATAAATTAAACAAGTTAAATATATGAATTAAATGAATTTTTATTTTTAAAAATATCTTATGTGGGTTGGGTCGAAAACTGCATAGATTATACTGTATTGAAAAGTTCGGTATGGTAAAATGTCATACCGATTCCGTACCAAAATTTTCAGTATACCGAAAATAGGTATACAGAAAATTCAGTATGCCTAAAAATTTATACCGTACCGTACCGAATAATCGGTATGTTGTTTCATATCGAAATACCGACATATATCAATATTTAGAAATATCGAAATTAAAAAATGTAAAAGTATATCATTTCATACCGAAAAAAATAATTAAATTAATATTTTATTTTAACGGTATTCGGTATATACTGGTATACCGATAATATTTCGGTATATATCGAAATATCGAAAATTCAAAATATTCATAATGTTATCGTACCGAATTTTTTCGGTACGGTATGATACCGTATCAAAATTTTCGGTATATCGAAATTTTCAGTATTTTCAATATTTTTTGATACGATACGCGCGATATTTCAATATTTCGTTATTTTTTCCCACCCTAGATGCTTTATTGTAACGTTATTTTTAAACCAACTCCATTTTCCCAAAATGTCTCGAATCTAGAACTATTGATCCACATAGCAGATACTCTTGCCAATTTCGCTAAAATTAATCATTCCCCAACTAAATTATACACTTTTCTTTGTAACTTTATTGCTTATATTTAGAGATTTATTATTTTATTACTAAATATTAACAATTAATTGCAAAGAATAAATATAATTTACTTGACCCAAGTGACAACCTGCATACACATTAATGAAAATAACATAAATTACTATCAACTAGACCCAATAAAAGAAAACACCGACACTCAATCAAGAAAAAACACAAAGAATAAAACTTAAAACTTTTCTTCATTTGGCCTCAAAAAGCTATTGTTCATTCACCTTTTTCCTAATTGAGAAATATGCTCATGAAAATTAAAGTGTAAAAATTGCTATAATATATATATATATATATATATATATATATATATATATATATATGTCCTTTTTTTTTCTTGATGTGTGCATATATTTAATTAACCACATGAACTGGCTACCTTTACATTTATTTACCTTTTCCTTTATCTTTTTGGTAGAGTTCTTTTGAAGTATGATTCCAATGAAAATCATAAAAAAGAATTCGCATAATTTATTAAGCCAACACTGACATGGAAAAACATTTGTAAGGCACATGGATTGATGAAAACGAAAATAGAAATATTTTGGTACGAATATTTCCATTTTACAATTTGAATCAATCACGATGCGAATATTTTAACAATAGTCAAATTAAATTCATAAGAAAAAAATAATTAGAGGAAGTCGGTCTCATTTATAAGATGTGATTTTTTTTTTTTTTTTATATTTTTGTGATGCTTTTAAAATTTAAGTATAGTTAATATTTTTTTTTTCGATAATAATCATTACAAGTGTATCACGTATTCACGTCTATTTTTTTTTTGGGCGGTAATATTGTTCTTGGGTTGATAATTCGGTGATTAAGACGCTAAGGCAAATATATATAAACTTACGCTAGATTATTACTCCCATAAAAAAAAATACTAGATAAATAATTTTTATGCATGGCTACTAGAACTGTCAAACGGGCTGAGCCGGGCACGTGCAGACACACGGGTTTTTTTTCGGGTCGGGCTGGTTTGTTTCGGTCACCTATTTCCAGGCCCGTCTCGGGCTACCGGGCCAAACCGGCTCAATTTTATATATATATATATATATATATATATATATATATATTATTATTATTATACTTGATTTATATATTTACCTCATTAATTTATAATTTAGTATACAAATTTTACTCATATAGTTATAAAAATTGTTTAGTTTGTCAATAACAATTCAATAATTCAAATTCCTAAATAAAATTCAAACAACAATAATTCAAAAAATCTAAATAAATTTAAATTTACCGAAATAAATTCAGTCCTTAATCCAATAGTTCTCAATAAAAAATTCATAAAAAACAAAAACAAATTCTAGGGTGCATTCAAGTGCAAACTATGCACTTGAAATTTGATCCCATTTGAAATTATTTTGACCAAAACTTAAATTCCGCGGATCTGGCAACAAACCGGGTCGCAAACAGGTCGCGCGCTTTGTACCAATACCCCAAGTTATATCACCAATACCCCAAATTATAATCACCAATACCCCAAGTTATAATAATCAATACCTCAAATTATATCACCAATACCCCAAATTATATCATCAATACCCCAAGTTATAATCACTAATACCCCAAGTTATAATCATCAATACCCTAAGTTATATCCCCAAAAAATTATTCACTAATACCCCGAATTATAAAACACAATATGTAAATTAATTAATGCTCTTTAAAATGTTACTACGCACTGCATTGAAAATTACAGACTCAAGTTTCATATAAAAGAGTTGTCCTCCCAATTGGTTGTTGCTACGCACTACATTGCGAATGATTTATCAGAAATCAAAACTCATGTTGATATCCTCCAGCGTTTTATCAGCGGCGATTATGCTCGCCGCCACGGATTTCGCTGATTACGTGTCTTCGATCTACAATGACGTTGCCATCGGAAACCATGAGATTTGTACCTGATAAAAGTTATCCTTAACAGAGTATGGCAGCAGTTTCGTCAAGGCACGGCAGCAGCAGCTCCGTCGGGTTAAGGCGGCTCGCTTGCGGGCTGTGAGGATCGGCGAATTTTCATTTGACCCATTTTCTAAATGGGTCAAAATTAAATTAACATTTGAGTTTAAAATCCAAGTACATGCATGCACTTGGATGCACCCTAAAATCACTAAAAAAAAGAGTATGTATAGGGTGAAATTGGCTCATACATGAATCATTGAAGGATATTACTTGTTTTCACTAAAGAGTATCAGTTGTTTTCACTGGAGAGTATTAGTTATCTTCACTAAATAGTCTTAGTTTATTTTCAGTAAACAACTGATACACTTCAGTGAAAACATCTAATACTCTTCAATGGAAACAACTAGAACTCCTTAGTTAAAACAACTAATACCTTTGAATGATTCATGTATGAACCATTAATGTATTCTTACATGAAGTTTAACTAATTTTCATTCCTTAATAATTACATTATCTATTCAAAAATACTTGTATGATTCCAAATAAATATTACTATATTCATAAACAATTCAACTGATATCTTAATTTTAATTAGTACTTGGCGTAAGCAAAAAAAGAATAGAATCTTCTAAGATATTTATCAAATGACCGAGGTTCGAAAAAGAAACAGGGAAAATCCAAAAAAGGTCATGGAAATTCACATAAACAAATAAATCTTATGAATACGTGCTCAACAACTCTAAGAACTTTAATCAAATATCAACAAAGTAAAAATTTAAATCAACATGAAAAAAAATCTCAAATAATAATAGAGATGAGTCGAAGCGTTATCCTAAAAAGAACACTACCGGGCCACCAGGCCAAGGCCAGCCCGAGCGGTCCACATGGCCTATCGGGTCGGACCAAAAAAGTCCGTTTTTTTTTTACCTATAATTTTTAGGTCCGATCTATTTTTAAAACCGGACTTCTCAGGCCAGCCCAACGTGCCGGGCTGTTTTGACATCTCTAATAGCTATCATCTTTCAAGACAATGACAATCTCTATTTTTAGGATATAATTGAATTGAGGCGAAACAAATTATTGAAATTTTTACTTTGTTTTTTTTTTTATTCTCTTTAAGTTAGCAAGTCAAATTCAAACTTAATTATCGAATATATTATTGGTTCATGAGCCTTTATAAACTTAATCAAGGTTATACGTTCTAGTAAAAAAAATTCAATATTTTCCATTTGATCCATTTCAGATAAAACTTCACATCCTATTCTTAGTGAATAGCTCCTAAATATTTATTCCTACACTTTGTATTTATTTATATCAAATGACATTCAATTATCATCAAAATATGTAAAAATAAAAAAATCTCAATCAATATCTTATTCGACGCCTTAGTCTTTGGGAAACTTACTTTTGGACACTTGGGAGTAAGGGTGGAGCAAATATCGAAAAAATTGGTATACGACACTTACCGTACTAAAAAATACTGAATTTATCAAAAAATTTGGTATACCGTATGGACATTTAGAATATTCCGGTATACAGGTATCATACCGAAATATTTCGGTATAAGTCGGTATACCGAAAATATTTTGGTATTTCGGCATATACTGTGCTGATAATTTATTATTAAAATTTAATATTAAATTTATTTTCATATTAAATAATTAATTAAATATTTCGGTATGGACCAGTATGGTCGATATACAGATATGACCAGTATTTCAGTATGAATCGGTATATATCGGTATTTCGATATGGAACAGTACGGTAGGGCATACCGAATGTTCGGTATGGTATGCAGTATGCTTTGTTAGTATATCGAAAAATTCGGTATGGTATCGGTATTGTATGTTGTAGAGTATGTCCGGTACGATACGGTATGTCACCCCTACTTTGGAGTATAAGATTATTCATTGATTAATAAGTGCAAATATAAGATTACATATTTCTAGAAAAATCATATACTAAATTAAATAAATTTAATTACATATTCTTATTAAGGTGAAAAATATAAATTAAAATCAAACTATTCATTATAATTCGTTTGAGCTTATACTAACAAGCTTGTTAACAAATTAAATATTACTGATTTTGGATTTATTTATTTATTATGGTGAATTAGTTAAACATTGTTCAAATGAATGTATTTTGAATCGAGTCCCGAATAGTCCGCGAATGATTTGTTTAAATCATATGTATCCTACTCATTTTAAATATTTTATTTTATGTTAATATCAAACTCATATATATTACAATAAATTTCCTAATATATCATAGTGCAAGAACATTAAACTAATATTTTTAATGAGTGATTAAGTTTTATATGAAAATATTAATAATAATAAGTTTATCATGAAACTATTTTAAAATACCTAATATTTAATTAGGAGTATTAAAAGTTGGGGATAATTTTTTTTACAATAATTAAAATATTGTCACTAACCCCGATTTTTAATACTCTTGATGAAATTTTTTATTCTTGATACTTTAAACAGTTTCAAGATAAGTTTATCATTAATTATTTTCATATAAAATTTTATCTTTTTTAATATATTGTACGTTTAAAAGTTAAGACATACCAAAGGCAGAATATAAGTACGTGACAAGTATTAAAAAATAAAATTAATCTTTTTAAATATATTGTACATTTAAAAATTAGACATACGAAAGGCAGAATATAAGTACGTGACAAGTATTAAAAATTAAAATTAATTTAATGATGTTACAATATATTTCACATTAATATTTTCTTTACGTAAATTGTTATATGAGATGGATCCTCATGTCAATTCACGCGCTTCCCCTTCTCACACGACCATCGCCCTTTGCCGCCCCCGTATTTCCAGCAGCCCTACTAGCCCCCCCCCCCCCCCCCCATCTCTAGAATCACAGAGGATGCAATAATCATTTCTCATTTCTGATGTATGTGACCCCGAAGCCTGCTGCGCTCCTCCCCCAATTCCCCACCCCCCCCCCCCCTTCACCAGTCTGATTAGGCATGAAATTGTCATGATTCGTAGCTCATTTTGCCCGTGTTTTGAATGAATTTGATGAGTATTTGGAGTCAAATGAGTATTATTTTCATACATTGATGAATTTCCCTCTTTGATGCTTATAGATGGATAGAGGGTAAAAAATAGAGTTCGTAGGACTTTGAATCAACTCAAACGGACTTCCGGATGAGAAGATATGTAAGAAATACGAGAAGTACTAGTCCGAACGAGCAAAAGTATCATTTGACGGAAGAAGGAGGACTCAAACAAGAAGAGGTCGAGTCCTTAGGACTCGACCAGCTTGAGCTCGAGTCCTAGTGAAGTTTTGGAGAATGAAAGCACTCGACCAGGACTTGCTCGAGTCCTAGGGACTCAAGCGATCGAGTGCGCACTCGATCAAGAGGGGGTCGAGTCCTAAGGACTCGACCAAGGTGAGCTCGAGTCCATTGTAAACGCTGGAAGAATGAAGGACTCGACCGTGATGAGGTCGAGTCCTAGGCACTCGACCGAGGAGAGGTCGAGTCTTTTCCGGGATGTTTCGGCCCATGAGCTCCAAATTTGACCTGCTACCTATAAATACCCCTTTTCGAGCACGTTTTGAACACCACTTCACACAGAGAGATAAATTTTTGGAGAGAGAAGAGCACCGAGAGTTCGAGCAAGCATATTTTACTTTTAATTGAGGTTTTAACATTACGAATTCATAGTTAAAGTTTTATTTTGGATTTCTTTCTTTCTTCGATACCTGTTACATAAGATTTTGATTTCTTCTTAATTCGGTTTTCGTTCTTAGACTTTAATTCTTTCTTAAATCCCTGTTTATGTTCTTGAGTTTTTTCTACTAGATTAATCATGTTTTTGTTCGTTGCTTGTTTAATTGCTTTCGTTATCGTTAAAACCATGCTAGGCTAAAACCCTTGTATGCTTAGGGTATGATGAACTCGTAGAAGTAGGACTTTGGTACATAATTAGGGTAACTCGTGATGTTTAGTTTTAATTCTCTTAATTAATGAATGCTTAAAATAAATCCCAGATTTATCTTTGAATTTAGTACGAACATTGTTAGAGAGAGGACGATCTTATCACTCTTTAATAACTAATAGGCTTAATGAGAGGGTTTAGAAGGGGTTTATTAATCAACCGGTTTATCTAGGGAGGACGACCGCATCACCTTAGTTGAATTAGGGTCTCATTAATTAAGCACAATCCATTAACTTGATTATTGTCTTAGTGAAGTCGATTGATAGGACAAAGTATTAGGGTTTAATTCTTGAGCTTTTAGTCTTTCAATCTTATACTTAGGATTATTTCTTGTGCATCATGGTTATTTTTATTATCGTACCAGCTCCGTTAGTATACGTAGGAATTCCTATCTTGAGCATCACCTTCTTTTATTTGAAACCAAACCTTAGATAATTAATTTTATTCTTTCTTTTGCATAAGTAGAGTAATATAGTTTAGATTTAATAATTCTAAAAAAAGTCAAAAACATCCACTCATATTAATTACGACGCATAAATCCCTAGGGCTCTATTCGCTTACAACCTATCCGGAGGTACGATATACTTGGTCTTTATACTTGCTGATACTACAGTGAATCTGTACGCTTGCGGGGTAACTTCTAGTAAAAGCTAGTAAAGTTTGGTCCAAGTCAATGGCGCTGTTGCCGGGGAAGGCGATGTATGCTCATTGAGTAGGACTTGGAGATAGTTTAGTAGTTAGTAGTGAGTGTTTTTATTTTTATTTTGAGTTTAGTATTTCTCTATTGTTTGTTTGGTTGCGTTTGATCTTTCTTGTTGAGTACTCAGGTATACGAAAATATGCTCGAAGGGAGAAACGGGCGAAGATAGAACTAAATAGGACCCTGAGATTATAGCCAGAAGGAATCGAGCCTTCCAGAGAAGGATGAATACCGCAGGAGGTGATGATATGAATTTGAATTTAGGCGGAGATTTGGGTCTTGAGACAGAAGGACTTAATCAGAATGTGAAGAGGGTTGAGGGAACTGAGGGAGTCAATAGTCCAAAGCTAGCACCCCAAGGGGAAGGAACCAACCAAAACCCAAACCCACATAACCAAAACAATCCCGCACCAAACCAGAATCATGTCATCAACCAAAACCCACAAAACCCAAACAACCCTTTTAACAACCCTGTCTACCAACACAACAACCCACCTTACACATACCATACCCATACCCATACCCATACCCTTATCCACCATACTACCCCCCACAACCCAACTATAACCAACCACCAATCCCTCATATACCTCCACCACCAGTTTACCCTCAGCACGTTCCTCGGAATGTTGATCCTAGTAATGCAATCAGAGGAAGGTTTGCGGCACAGCCGCAACGGTATTATGATGGGGTAGCATTGCCACCAGTGGAAGCAAATAACTTTTCTATCTCCCCAGGGATCCTGAAGATGCTAGTCGAGAATCAATTCAAGGGGGAGATCGGGAAGGAGAATCCTCATACTCATTTGAGGAACTTTCTGATGATTGCCTCAATTTTCAACTATAACGAAATGTCTGAAGATGCCAAGAGACTCAGGTTGTTCCCATTCTCTTTAACAGGAATCGCAAAGGAGTGGTATGATAACACGCTCCCACGGGGAGGTGTAACCACATGGGCCAAGCTCGAGCGTCTGTTCCTCGAGCGATTCTACCCTCCATCTAGAACGATCAAAGCAAGGATATATATCTCGTCTTTCCAGCAGAAGCCAGGAGAGGACTTACGTCAGGCTTGGGAGAGATACTCTAATATGCTCATTGAGTGCCCGCAGCACGGGTACAACAAATGGGACATCATGACTTTCTTCTACTGTGGAGCCAGCAAGGCAGGTCAAGCTCACCTTGATGCATGTGCGAGTGGAACATTCTTGAATTATGGTACAGCTAGGTGTAGAGAGATCGTTGATAACATTGTCAAGAATGCCGGGCAATGGAACGAAGACCTAGAATTTCAAAGAGCATATCAGTTGGAGGAGAGTGAGGGAACGAAGCTGTTGATGGAGATGATGGAAAAGATAAGCAACCTCGAGATTGGGCAAAATCTGGTTTGAGGGAATACGGTAGTGAGTGAGAAAGTGGACTAGCCCACAGGTCAGCAAGAGGAGGCCAACTACATGGGAAGGCCTAATTATAACCAAGGAGGGTATCCACAAGGTGGCAATCAATTTGGAAGACCTCCATATGGCCAACCATTTGTACCACCTGGTCCACAACCTCCTCAGAATCAATGGAGGAATAACCAAGGATATCAAGGGGGTCAACCATCAAACCAAATCCAATGGAGGAAGAACGAGAATTTCTCGTATGCCAATCCGAAGGCCGAAATCACAGTTCCTCCAGGTGTTGATCCAGGTTCAAAGCCCCCAGGTGGTGAAGGCGGTTCCTCGACTGAGGAGATATTGAGAGCAATACTTCAGAAGGTGGAAGAAGTGAGTTAAAGATTATCTTCATTGGAGTATGACGTGAAGGAATTACATAAGAAAGTCGATCAGCGGGATCAAGAACTCCAAAAGAGAGACATGGACTTGAATAGAGCTCAACAAGAGAACAATCGTAGGTTCACTTCTATCGAGTATCAAATTAGTCAAATTGCAAAGTCTCAGACGAGAGAGCTGGGAAAATATCCTTCAATACCCGAGGCGAACCCGAAAGAACAATGCAAAGCTATTGAGTTGAGAAGTGGGACCAAATATGATGGTCCTCAGATGCTTGCTGACTCAGAGACACCCCAAGGAGAGGTTGAGGGTGAAGGCACTCAAAAGAGAAAAGAGCCTGAAGAGGAAGACATTGAGGAGATTGAGAGAGTTCCAAAGTGGAAGAAGGCAAGGGAAGCAAGGAAGAATGTAAAGGAGACTGAGAGAGATGAATGGGGGGGTACCCAAATCAGTGATACCCGTTCCATATACACAGCGGCTTATGAAGAAGAAACTAGATGAGAAATTTGCTAAATTCCTTGATGTATTTAAAAAGCTGCATATTAACATACATTTTTATGATGCTTTGGAACAGATGCCTAACTATGCCAAGTTCCTGAAGGACTTGATAGCTAAGAGGAGGAGAGTTGATGAGCCCAAACTTTTGCAGTTGAACCATAAGGTGAGTGCATTAGTGCACAAAGCGCTTCCCCCAAAGTTGAAAGATCCCGGGAGTTTTACGATCTTATGTGATATCGGGAATGAAGTCAAGAAGGGAGCGTTGTGCGATCTTGGAGCGAGTATTAATCTAATGCCATTGTCATTATTCAAGAAGCTGGATGGCGGAGAACTTCAGCCGATAATGATGACGCTTCAACTAGCCGACCAGTCTATTACTTGACCTCAAGGTGTGGTTGAAGACGTCCTTGTTAAAGTTGGAGATCATATATTTCCAGCTGATTTTTTGATGCTTGACATGGAGGAAGATGAGCACGTTCCTTTGATCTTGGGAAGACCTTTCTTAGATATGGCCGGCATGGTGTTAGATGTGGCGAATGGGAAGATCACGTTGAAAGTTGATGATCAAGAGGTGAAGATTTCCCTATACGAGGCCATGAAGTACCCTATGGAGGAAGAGAGTTCGGAATTAAAAAGGGTAGATGTGGCCAAAGGAGAAGAGAAAGGAGGAGTTGAGAAGAAAAAGTCCAAACTCAAGAAATTGCTTAGTAAGACTCCTCCAGATAAAGGTGAGAAGAAGTTGAGACCTCCACCACTTGAGGATGAGAAGGAAGCAAAGAAACTCATGATGAAGGGGCACCAAGGAAAGGAATTCAACCACCACTCTTATAAGAGTAAAGTAGGTAATTTTTTAGTATCATGTCCCATAAGCTCCTTTGAGCTCGGTCCGGCATTAGGACCTTAAAAATAGCGCTGAGTGGGAGGCAACCCATTTTTATTTGCTTTTGAGTGTTTTATGTTATTAGGGTGTTGTTTTGAGTCGTATGTTCTAACCTCGTATTTGAGTGAGTTTCTTGTAGGATTATCTCGTGGGAGTAAAGGTATCATGGAGTTATTCAGATTGAAGGGACCAACTTGAGACAAGGGAGTGTGCCAAGTTGTTGAGAGAAACTGAATTATTTGGATGAGGTAACCCACAACCCCAAACTTAGACCGATTCACAAGGTAGAAGTTTGGGGGTGGAGTTTTTATATGTTTTATGGTTACATTGCACAGGCGCACACCCTCTCTTTGAGTTGAGTTGGGTTATATATTGAGCCTTGAGATGCTCCTTGAGCTGATATTGATTTGATGGGCTACTACATGTTTCATGTCTATCAATTCTCTTATGCTTGTTGATTGCTATCTTTAAGTGTGAGTATGAGTTGGTGAGTTGTGAAGTTGAGTTAGGGAGTCTATTGTGTGAGTATAGTGGTTAGAGTGGATTTGAGAGGAACTCGTATACCTACGAGCTGCTCTTTTGAATACTTATGTGATGAGAATGAGAATTAAATAGGACTAACATGGATGTGAAAGCTGTGAGATTTGAGCCTTTGTGAGATTAAAATGCATAAATAGATCTCTTCGTTTGTGAGTGGATCGTCACCGTAGAGGATGCTAGAACTTGTGTGTGCTCTCGCTTCTTGATTGTGTCTAGTTTGAAATGCCGAAAGTGATTTTAGGCCATCTTTGATTTGATTGAGTCACTTAGCCAAATTTTCCCTACCAATGACATTTATCCCTTGTTAGCCTGTTTGAGCCTTGGCCTATTATTTGCTAGCATATTTTAACACTTATCCAAATTTCTAAATTCTTTTTGTCCAAATTTGAGTGGAGAATAGGAAAGTGTGAATGAGAAGGGATCGAGTTGAGTTGAAAAAGGAGAATTATTAATGCTTAAGTGTAGTTGAGAAGAAGGTGTAATGAGAATTTGAGTTGTGGGGAAGACCAAAAAATTTGAGAATGAGCAAAAGAAAAATGAGCTCATATGTATGTGTGAAAAAAGAAAAGTGTGGTGATTGAAAAAGTGAAACGAGTTAGAAAAAAATTGAAGTGTTGAAAGTAGAGGAATGGAAAAGTGAATTGCATGAAGATGTTTGAAGTAATTTGCTCCTCGTCTCGAAATATTGAAGTTTGATTTTCTATTCTCCATTCACTTAAGTCACTTACCTCATATAGTTACCCCACCTATCCAAAGAGCCTACGTTACAACCTTGATAAAGTCATTTTTGATTCGGCATTGAATTCTAGAGTATGGTCGAAGTTGAGAGTGCTTACAAGCCTATGGCTGCTGATATGTGTGATTGATTGATTGAGTGAGTCCTTTATCATTGATATACACTTGTGAGGGAGTGAAACACATCGTTGAGTGCACATCCATGTTTAATCTTGGTGTTTCTTGTTGTTATCGCATGAGTATGATAAAGGGGGTGAGTTCGTGTACGTGTGAACGATCTTTGAAACTCGAGTTCGATTACTTGCATGATTTGGTTCTTTGACTCATTCCTAACAATTTCACTTGACTTATTATTTCATTGCTTGAGGACAAGCAATATGGTAATTTTGGGGGGTTGATTAGGCGTGAAATTGTCATGATTTGTAGCTCATTTTGCCCGTATTTTGAATGAATTTGATGAGTATTTGGAGTCTGTTAATTTGATACGAGAGAATTCATAAGGGAAAATAATAATGTGTATTCAATGACTCTCAAGAGTGTATATTTATATACAAGAGCTATGCTAATTAAGGTAATTGTAACCCTAACCCTAAAGGCCCATTGAAGACCCTATAATATTTACATAGATATTCTAACACTCCCTCTCAAGCTGGCGCATAGATATTGATCATGCCTAGCTTGTTACAAAGATAGTCAACCCTAACTCTATTAAGGGCTTTCGTACAGATATCTCCTATTGATCTTCACTTCTCTTATAATCAGTTGAAATCAAGCCTTGTTGGATCTTCTCACGGACAAAGTGACAATCAATCTCAATGTGTTTAGTTCGCTCGTGAAAAACTGGATTAGAGGCAATGTGAAGAGAAACTTGATTATCACACCATAATTTGGCAGGTATTGAGACCTTCAAACCAACTTCATTTAGAAACCCACGAACCCAAATGATCTTGCACGCAGCTTTGGTCATAGCTCTATATTCAGACTCTGCACTAGATCGTGAGACTACTTTCTGCTTCTTGCTTTTCCAAGAAACCAAGTTTCCCCCAAAGAAAACACAATAACCTGAAGTAGATCTTCGATCTTCTTTCGAGCCTGCCCAATCTGCATCAGCAAAACATTCAATCCGATCATGACCATGAGTACTATACACAAGTCCACGTCCAGGAGTTCCCTTCAAATAGCATAAGATCTGCTCTACAGCCTTCCAATGATCTACAGTTGGTGATGACATGTACTGACTCACAACACTTACTGAATAAGCAATATCTGGACGCGTCATTCTGAGGTAGTTCAATTTTCATACCAATCTTCTATATCTTCCAGGATCATCAAATAAAGCACCTTCTTTCGTGAGTTGTAAATTAGGAACCATTGGAGAGCTATAAGGTTTAACTCCCAACTTTCCTGTTTCAGAAAGTAAATCTAGCACATATTTTCTTTGAGACAAGAAAATCCCCTTCTTACATCTACTCACTTCAATACCAAGAAAATATTTAAGAGTCCCCAAGTTTTTGGTAGTGAACTGAGTAGGAAGGAATGCTTTCAAAGATGCAATCCCTTTAGAGTCACTTCCAGTGATCACAATATCATCCACATACACAACCATCAACACAATACCACTCTTAGAATTCATATAAAAAACCGAATCATCAGATTTACTTTGCTTCATACCAAACTTCTCAACCGCACGAGAGAAAGTACCAAACCATGCACGAGGGCTCTGTTTCAAACCATATAATGATTTTCGAAGATAACATACCTTATCGCTCTCCCCCTGAGCAACAAATCCGGGTGGTTGCTCCATATAAATATCGTCAACAAGATCACCGTGAAGGAAGGCATTCTTGATATCCAACTGGTGTAAAGGCCAGTGGTGAGTAACTGCCAAAGAAATTATAAGTCTAATCGAGGTGAGCTTGGCAACAGGAAAAAAAGTATCAGAAAAGTCAACATCATTAATTTGAGCATATCCTTTAGCAACAAGACGAGCCTTTAGACGAGCAACAGATCCATCAAGATTGACTTTGATAGTAAACACCCATTTGCAGCCAATAGGTCATTTACCTACAGGAAGATCCACCAATTCCCAAGTACCAGTAGAATCTAATGCATGTATTTCCTCAATCATGGCATTACGCCAACCAGAATGGGCCAAAGCTTCATAAACATTTTTAGGAATAGTATCAAGTGATGAAATCAAAGCTTGAGAAGAATGTGACAGGTGATTATAGGAAACGAAAGAGGAAATGGGATAAGTGCAAAAACGTTTACCTTTTCGAAGGGCAATAGGGAGATCATCACTTGAAGGAGGATCCGTCGATGAAGACACTGGTGCATCAGGATATGAAACTGGTAGTTCGGTAACTAAATCAGCATTAGCAGGGGCAGACGGTTGCGATCGACGCGAGTATGTATGGAGGATAGGGGGTCTAGTGGACTCAGGTGGAGGAACAACTGGTGGAAGTAATGTATAAACAAGAAAGTTTGTATCCTCCCCCTCAGTGGGAGGAGGAGAAGAATGTGAGAAAGGTGTATGCTCAGAAAAGGCGACATCAGCAGATACGAGATATTTGTTGAGACTAGGACAGAAACACCGATACCCCTTTTGTACTCGAGAATAGCCCAAAAAAATGCACTTCAAAGACTTAGGATCGAGTTTTGTGACATAAGGTCAAACATCCCGAACAAAACAAGTGCAACCAAATATTTTAGGCTCAATAGGAAACTTAGACTGAGATGGAAACAGAACATGGAAGGGTGACTGACCACGAAGAACAGAAGAAGGCATGCGATTGATGAGAAAGCAAGCAGTAGAGACAGCATCAGCCCAAAAGTGTTTAGGAACTGCCATGTTAAATAACAAAGCTCTAGCTGTTTCAAGAAGATGCTTATTTTTTCTTTCGGCCACGCCATTTTGAGATGGCGTGTCAACACAGGAGGTTTGATGAAGAATACCATTTTGCATCATATAATGACGAAATGTGTCAGACAAATATTCCTTAGCATTATCACTGTGCAAAATTTTCACAAACATACCAAACTGAGTCTTAATCTCAGCACAAAAGGCAGAAAAGTGTGTAAATACCTCAGAACGACTCTTCATCAAATATAACCAGGTCATACGAGAATAGTCATCAACAAAGGTGACAAAATAGCAAAATCCAAGTTTCGAAGTGATGGGAAAAGGACCCCAAACATCAGAGTGTACGAACTCAAAGGGAGTACTTGCTCGTTTATTGACTCGAGGACTTAAACTAACACGATGATATTTAGCAAAATGACAAGACTCACAATCTAGAGATGATAACGTAGAGAACTGTGGACACATATATTTTAACAAAGGAAGAGAGGGGTGACCTAACCGACAATGTGCTTCCATAGGGGTGACAGTTCCTGTACATACTACCGATTGGTGTGTATCAAAGATGTAGAGGCCACCTGATTCATGTCCCTTACCAATGATCTTCTTCGTCGTAAGATCCTGAAACAAATAATAATCAGGGAAAAATGAGACACTACAATTAAGGTTGCGTGTAAGTTTACTCACATAAACTAGGTTAAACGAGAGGTGGGGAAGGTTAAGAACGGATGATAAGGGTAGGGAAGGTGTTGGGTTAATAGTTCCTGATCCCATAACATGAGATTGTGAACCATCGGCTAAGGTAACAGGAAGGTGAGTGGTATGTGAGTCAAAGGTAGAGAAAAGTTTCGAATTACCTGTCATATGATCTGTGGCGCCAGAATCAATGACCCACTTGGTCAATGAGGAAATAAGACATGCATTAGAGTTACCTGACTCGGCAATAGTAGAGATAAAATTTGTTTGTGACTGATTCTTTGTCTGAAGTTGCAGCAACCTTGCATACTCACGAGCAGAAATCGTGACAGATTTATCATAGTGACTGGAACAACAGTCCACAAAGTTATTCTCTTCAGACATAGTAAATAACAAGCCAACAAAATACTAACTGATATTTCAGAAACCAAAATTTGTACCAAACCGAAATCACACACCACACGGATGCTGACTCAAACAGGTACACCACCAAAAAAATCTGGATAAAGTCGAGTTAAACGGAACTGACCGAAACTGTACCGGGAAAACGAAATCACACACCACTAGGATGTTGACCAAAATAGGTACACGAATAGATGGGGGACGTCGAGACGAGTCAAAAGGTGGTTGCCGGAAAATTTTTCAGCGACGAATGTGCCCTCACGCGCCGGCGGAAGAGACGGCTGCGGAAAATTCTGGTAGGCGCGTGTAGGTCACACGCACGGCGAATGGCAGCCGGACTTCCGGCGAAGGTTCGCCGGACGGTGGCGGTCCTCCTGGTGTCGGCGGTGTCGACCAGTGCTGGCCGAAAAAGGGCCAGCTGTTACTGCCCCTTTATGGGCACTCAAACCCTAATTTTTTTTTTAAATTCAAAATCGAAAAACCCTAGATCGTACGCTCTGGTACCATGTTAATTTGATACGAAAGAATTCATAAGGGAAAATAATACTGTGTATTCAATGACTCTCAAGAGTGTATATTTATATACAAGAGCTATGCTAATTAAGGTAATTGTAACCCTAACTCTAAAGGCCCATTGAAGGCCCTATAATATTTACATAGATATTCTAACAGAGTCAAATGAGTATTATTTTCATACATTGATGAATTTGCCTCTTTGATGCTTATAGATGAATAGAGGGCGAAAAATGGAGTTCGTAGGACTTTGAATCGACTCAAACAGACTTCCGGATGAGAAGATATGGAAGAAAAACGAGAATTACTAGTCTGAACGAGCAAAAGTGTCATTTGGCGGAAGAAGGAGGACTCAAATAAGAAGAGGTCGAGTCCTTAGTACTCGACTAGCTTGACCTCTAGTCCTAGTGAAGTGCTGGAGAATGAAAGCACTCGACTAGGGACTCGAGCGGTCGAGTGCACACTCGATCAAGAGGGGGTCGAGTCCTAAGGACTCGACCAAGGTGAGCTCGAGTCCATTGTAAACCCTGGAAGAATGAAGGACTCACCGTGATGACGTCAAGTCTTAGGCACTCGACCGAGGAGAGGTCGAGTCCTTTCCGGGATGTTTCGGCCCATGAGCTCCAAATTTGATCCGTTACCTATAGATACCCCTTTCTGAGCACGTTTTGAACACCACTTCACACAGAGAGATAGATTTTTGGAGAGAGAAGAGCACCAAGAGTTCGAGCAAGCATATTTTACTTTTAATTGAGGTTTTAACATTATGAATTCATAATTAAAGTTTTTATTTTGGATTTCTTTCTTCGATACCTGTTACATAAGACTTTGATTTCTTCTTAATTCGATTTTCATTCTTAGACTTTAATTCTTTCTTAAACCCTTGTTTATGTTCTTGAGTTTTTTCTACTAGATTAATCATATTTTTGTTCGTTGCTTGTTTAATTGCTTTCGTTATCGTTAAAATCATGCTAGGCTAAAACCCTTGTATGCTTAGGGTAGGATGAACTCGTAGAAGTAAGACGTTGGTACATAATTAGGGTAACTCGTGATGTTTAGTTTTAATTCTCTTAATTAATGAATGCTTAAAATAAATCCCAGATTTATCTTTGAATTTAGTATGAACATTATTAGAGAGAGGGCGATCTTATCACTCTTTTAATAACTAATAGGCTTAACGAGAGGGTTTAGAAGGAGTTTATTAATCAACCGGTTTATCTAGGGAGGACCACTGCATCACCTTAGTTGAATTAGGGTCTCATTAATTAAGCACAATCCATTAACTTGATTATTGGCTTAGTGAAGTCGATTGATAGGACAAAGTATTAGGGTTTAATTCTTGAGTTTTTAGTCTTTCAATCTTATACTTAGGATTATTTCTTGTGCATCACAGTTATTTTGATTATCGTACCAGCTCCGTTAGTATACGTAGGAATTCCTATCTTGAGCATCACCTTATTTTATTTGAAACCAAACCTTAGATAATTAATTTTATTCTTTCTTTTGCATAAGTAGAGTAATATAGTTTAGATTTAATAATTCTCAAAAAAGCCAAAAACATCCACTCATATTAATTACGACGCGTAGATCCTCAGGGCTCTATTCGCATACAACCCATCCCGAGGTACGATATACTTGGTCTCTATACTTGCTGATACTATAGTGAACTCGTACGCTTGCGGGGTAACTTCTAGTAAAAGCTAGTAAAGTTTGGTTCAAGTCACCGTCTCACCCCCAATTCCAAAATTCCAACAACCCTTCAACACCCCCATCCCAAAATTCATTTTTCTCTTTCCCTTCTCTCCTCAACCTTCCTCTGCAAATCAATTCTCAATATGTTAATATGGATGCAAAAGTCTCATAACAAACCTTGCACGCCACTTATTCTATCTAATGTCTCGAAAAAGTTCCTGAAAATTTATTTTTCTATTGGATCAAATGTGTGTTACTAAGAATATATGTTACTATTGGAGTGATTAGACGTGAAATTGTGATGTTTTGGTGCCCGATTAGTCCACATTTTGAGTATTTTTTATAAGTATTTAGAGTTATTTGAGTAATATATGCATAAACTCATCAATTTGCCTCTTTGGTGTTCATTTTAGGAAAGAGGGCGAAAAATGGAGTTCGTAGGACTTTGAATCGACTCAAACGGACTCCCGGATAAGAAGATATGAAGGAAATATGAAAAGTATTAGTTCGGGCGAAGAAAAGTATCATTTAGCACAAAAAGGAGAAGTGCTCGAGCGCGCTCAGCTCACTGGACAAATTGGTCACTCGACCTTCACTCGAGCGGCCCTAACGCACTGAAGAGCAGAGGCGCTCGACCACTAGCCTGGCTCGAGCGCCCTAGACGGATTTCGGTCCAAATCGTATAAATACCCGTCTCAATCCTTATTTTACAGACGGAGACTCGTTTTCCGAAAGGGAGAAGCTTAGGAGATGTTTTTGAGAGATTGGCAAGGATTTCAAGAGAGAAATCGAGGTTTTTATCATACGGATTTCATAGAATAGAACGATTATCGCTTTGAACAGTTTAGTTTTCTATTTTCATTTTTGGAGACTTTGATAGAGTTAGGACTTAATATCAGATTTTGAGATTGATTTCTTGGTTTTAATTCAATTGAATTCATAGTTGGTTTTCTTGATTTTCTCTATTTCTTTAATTATGTCTATGATTGATCTTGTTATTTTTTGTGTTTTCGTAATCACCATGTTAGGTTAAACCCTTATATGCTTAGGGTAGGATGAACTCGTAGAAATAGGATGCTAGTACGTAATTAAGAAAAATCGTGATATATAGTTTTAATTCTCTTAATTATTAAATATTTCTAATAAACCCTAGAATAATCATAGAATTAAGTACGAAAATTGTTAGAGAGAAGACGATCGCCACACTCTTTAGCAATGAATAGGCTTAAGGAGAGGGTTTTTGAAGGGGTTTATAATCAACCGGCTTATTTAGGGAGGACGGCCGAATCACCATAGTTAAATTAGAGCCTCAATAATTAAGCACAATTCATATAATTTAATTAGTGGGTTAGTGAAGTCAATTGATAGAGTTAAATATTGGAATTATTTATCAGCTTTTATTCTTTTAACTCTTGGTGCTAGATTAGGGAAGTCGATTGTCTATTTTATAGTACACTTAGGATTTTAACTTGAACATCATGACTATTTTAGTTAACGTACCAATTCCGTTAGTATACGTAGGGATTCCTATTCCAAGCATCACTATCACATTTGCACTTCAAATCGAAGTTAATTAGTATAGTTTTATTCGTGTTTACTAGATAGTAATTAATAGAATATCGCTTAATCTTGGTTTAAAACCAAATCGCATTCATATTAGCTACGACACGTAGATTTTCAGGGATTTACTCGCGTGCAAGCCTTCTCACGGGTTCGATACTACTTGGTCCCTATACTTGCCCATACCACAGTGATCTCATACTCTTGTGGGGTAACTACTAGTCAAAGCTAGTATTTTACGACCAAGTTATGGAGTAAATGTGTGTTACTAAAAATATGTGTTACTATTGGAGAAAATGTGTGTTATTATTGGAGAAAATGTGTGTTACAATGGGAGCAAATGTATGTTACTATTAGAGTAAATATGTGTTACTGCAAATGTGTGTTAATGTTATAGTAAATGTGTGTTACTTAAAATATGTGTTACTATTAGAGCAAATGGTGTTACTGCTAGTGGAAATATGTGTTACTATTGAAGCAAAGTGTGTTAATGTTAGAGTAAATTAATGTGTATTATTCCAAATGAGTGTTAAAATTAGAGTAAATGTGTGTTACTAAAAATATATGTTACTATTGAAGCAAATGTGTGTTACTGTTAGAGGAAATATGTGTTACTATTGAAGCAAAGTGTGTTAATGTAAGAGTAAATGTGTATTGTTGCAAATGGGTGTTAAAGTTAGAGTAAATGTGTGTTACTAAAATATGTGTTACTATTGGAGCAAATGTGTGTTACTGTTAGAGGAAATATGTGTTACTATTGAAGCAAATTGTGTTAATGTTATAGCAAATGTGTATTATTGCAAATGTGTGTTAATGTTGGAGCAAAAATATATTGATGTTAGAGCAAATGTATGTTATTGTTGAAGCAAATGTGTTTTAATAAATAAAACAATAAATTTAAATTTAAAGGGATGAGAAATAAATTAAATACACATATTTGTTCTTGTAAAAATATATATTTGTCATTTTTGTTATTTTAAAGTAGAAAAACCTGTTTTTTAATGACTAGTAATACACATTTGTCCATATAGTAACACATACATTTGCACATACAGTAACACAAATTGGGAGCGAAAATCCTGAAACTTGACTTGCGCGAGATTTTGGAAAAAACCAATCAAGTTCGACCCGACCCAACCAAGATCTGCGAATTTTTTTACTTGGAGCGACCCAACCCATGATATTTTTAATATTTGTCAATTTTAGCTATATTTCACATGTGAAATATTTCAGGAGAGCTCCTCTTTTCTTTAACGTTTTAACATAGAAATACGAAATTGAGAATATACAATATTACGCGACAAGTATTAAAAAAATAAAATTAATCTAAGCCACCTGGCCACCGGGTTCCTCACTCTAGTGAGTGACCTGGGTTCGATTCCCTTTGGGAACGAATTGGGAGGGAGTTATAAGGTAGGCTTGGAGATTTCTAGGAGTGTATGGAGACTAGGTGAACTAATCTAACTACTAACAACTAACAATTAACATTTACCGATAAAAAAAAAAAAAAAATTAATGATGTTAATGTTATACAACCATTTGGCTTTAAGAAGAAAAAGGACAATTGAAGTAGGTGGTGTGTAGCAATAAATGGAGGAATAATTAAGAGGAGAGTGAAGAAATTTTTCCATTTTAGGTAGAGAATGTCGTACCCTAATTGGTAAGGAAACATGATCATGAAAAGGGCAGTGCGGATCGCCTCTAAAACAACCGACACCTGCTTAACTATTTTTTCTTTAATCTCTGACACTTTTTAACTCCATCTCTCCACAACAACAATATATTATTATCCAACACTAAAAATAAATAAGTAAATAATAAAGACCACTACGTTAAAAAAGAAAAGATGGTGATGGAATCAAATTAAGCTCTCTACATTGTTAATGGTACAAAATGTGAAGAAGTAATCCAATCCAAGAATTTTCACATAGGCCCCTCACATGATCTTGGCCCCAAAAAAAAAAAAAAAAAACTACTCTAATCTAACCAATGACATCATCTATGTCAATTTTGATATTCCACGTTCCGAATGTATAATATGTGGCGTGAAATAGAGAGTGGAATACGAACAGTGAAAGAGAAGAATCCAATTTTGTTATGATGTAACAAGGGGTTCGGTTTCATTTTCGTGACATAAAATTTGATCAAGATTATGCACATTATTATTATTATTCACCTTCTTGTTAATATTAATTTCCACAAGTGGTAATAAAGTGGTGGCTTGGGATGAAGTTGTGAGGTCTTTAGCTCTTTCCACTTGCACCACCCAATCCGTTCTCCACAACACAAACAGCATCAGCAAAGCGCAGCAGCCCTGGGCCGCCAGCAACCCGACCCACAACCCAGCGAACCCCATCTTCAACCCGAACCCGATAAAGAAGGCCACCGGCATTCCGACCAAGTAAAACGAGCCGAGATTGATGTTCGCCCCGATTGTGGGGCGGGCGCTGCCACGCAGGACGCCGCAGCCGGTGGTCTGGGGGCAGTTCCCGAGCTCGCAGAGGCCGGCTATGGGCAATGCGAGGGCGGTCAGCTCCAGAATCTGGGAATCCGTGGTGAATAGTAGGCCCCAGCGGTGGCGCATGAGGGTGGTGAAGGCCATGGCGGCCAGGCCGACCCCGACGGCGGCGATGAGGGAGACGATCATGGAGGTGCGGGCCTTGGCGGGCCTGCGGGCGCCCAAATGGTTGCTGACACGTGTGGAGACGCCGAGGCTGAGAGAGGATGGGAAGACGTAGACCAAGGAGGTGGTCTGGATGAGTATCCCCATGGAGGCGATGGTGGCCCTGGGGTTGGCGAGGAGGCCGCAGAGCATTATCATGAGCTCGTACCACCACCACTCGAGGCAGACGGAGACGCAGGTGGGAACCGCGAGGGAGAGAAGCGAGGACCAGCCGCGCAGGCAGTCGAGGGAGGGGGGGACCCAGGAGTCCTTGTAGACGCCGGAGAGGTATATGTAGGCGCAGAGGAGGAGGACGAGATTGGCATTAGTGAAGACCATTGCTAAGGCGACTCCGGAGATGCCCAAGTTGAGGTAGTTAACGAAGAGGAAGTTGAGGGGGACGTGGATTAGGACGGAGATACAGGAGCAGTAGGCGAGGGGAAGGGTGACCCCCTGGGTGCGGAGGTAAATTCGCAAGGGGTGGAGGAAGGAGAGGAGAAAGAGATCGGGGATAGCGGCGACAATGAAGGTGTGGGCGACGGAGGAGATCTGCTGCTCCTGGTTGCACCATAAAAGGATGGTTCGCATGTTGAGCCACATCAAGGAGATGGGGAGGGAGGTGGTGAGGAGGAGGAGGATTGTGCGTTGGAGAGTCAGGCCCAGAAGCTTCATTTGGTTGGCGCCGAAGGCCTGCCCGCAGATGGGCTCCATGCCCATCGCCAGCCCAGAAATGACGGAGTACCCAGTGATATTGGCTACTCCGATGGATAAAGAGCCGCCCGCCAGCTCCAGCTCCCCGAGGTGGCCTAAGAACAGCATGGAGATCATGGCTCGTGAGTATAGTATGAGACCGGTGATTATGGTGGGCCCACAGATCTTCCCTATCTCTTTCATTTCTTCAACGCCCTGATATCATCAAATTAATGTTATATATCAATGATTTGTGAGGTTTTGATCGATGATTCAATTTATATATATAAATTAATTAATTACCTCGGTTATAGTTGGCCACCTATGGAGTTCTTGATCATCAAAATCTGTCTTTAGGATCAAATGGGGTTTGTTGGGGGGTATAAAGGAGGGGGGAGAAGGGGGGTTTGGGTTGCACATATCTTTCATACAAAAACAAGTTTAATTTTTTTATGTTTGGGTTTTGCAAGACTTGATGGAAGTATGGCATACATTCATTGTCTATTTATATATATACAAGGATTGAGGGTACTTAAGCAAACCTTCTACACGTGTCGATTGTGGAATAATTTTTTTTTTTTGAGGGGTGGGTGTTTGAGGATATATATATATATTTTTCACCTTTTCAATACTTTTCTCTTTATCAACACACAACAACAATAAATTAATAAATTCATGCATTTTCCAACATTTGTCACTAATTAATTTTTTTTTCTCTTTTTGATTAGGGGGGTATAGTTAAATTTAAAATGGACGTGTGTGTTATAATCAATGGAAACATGAATAACTTGCTAAGTACAGAGATGATGAGAGAGAAAGAATATGATTGGTGGAGTTTGCAATTGTTTATTAACCGACCAGCAAAATTGTGATTAAGAAACTTAGTTTGCATTTCATCGTGGTATTCTGCTGTAGCCTTTATTTAACCAAGTTTATGTGTAGGATAATCTATTAAAACTCTGTTTTTTTAGGTTTTAACCCCCTCTCTATATCTCTATTATTATAAAATTAATTTTATATTAATTCATCTACTTATGCCTCAATCTCAATTTAATCACGACTTTTTTTAATATTTTTTTTATAAAAAATCACCAACTCCTTAGTTGTTCCAATTCAATAAATGATTTTCATTTTCAACAAAATAAAAAATTGACTCGTGAGAATCTGATAGTGCTTGAATTGCAAATTTCTCTATGAAATTGTTCCTAAGAGGGTAAGAAAAGTATTCGACGTGTGGTTGAAAAAAACATATCTATATTTAAAAATATGTATCAAATTGAGATCAATAAAGAAGTGGTGAATTTTCATATTAAAAATCGTGATTAAATTGAACCCGTGAATAAAAATAAAATTAACCCTTAAAAAAATAAGATAGAGGAATAAATAGATTATCTTTAGTGCTAAGTGGAGAGATTGAGATTGACAAGCAAACCCAATTCAATTCTCTCTTGCTAGCTAGTTGTGTCTGAAGTGACACGGCATATTGTTTATCCATCACCAAAAGGAAAGTAATTTAGAGAGAGAATAGGGGAGTGTTTGTGTGGACATGGAAATGTTGGCATATCCTGAAACAACCATATGGCATGTTACATTGGCTCACAAGACCATGTGATGCACCACAGTTGGAGCATGACTTATGTTGTCTGTAATCGATTTTAACAGCCAAACACTCCCTTGGCAATTTCCTCAAATTTGAGAGGTACTTCTTCCTCCACATTGAGGTCCCATTTATCCCTATAGATATTATCAACTCTTCTATGTACTTATACTAAGCAACGCCTAAGAATTAGATTTTTTTTTTTTTTTTTTTTTGAAATGTGGTGGTGGAAGTGAAAAGGAAAAAAGGGTTTTATTTTGTCCACTTTGCTTGTCAATTCTACATAATCGTTTTCTTGTGGGCTTTTTTGATTTAAAGGGCTTTTACTACCATTCACAACGTCGTTGTTGTGAAAGTGCATTTTATTTTGAGATAGTACGCTCAACTAGAGTCTAGCAAATATTAACATTCTCGTTATTTGATATGGGATAATATCACACACCATCCATCCTACAAGTTCAATTTTAGTCCTGTATTTTTCTATTTTTTCAACTTTGGTCCCTTTTGTGTCAATCTTAGTCTTTCTGGTATCAATTTTGTTCTTTTCGCCGAAAAATTCAATTTTTTATTCCCCAAACGAATTTTGAGAAATTTCTACATCATCCGGCCAAATTGAACAGTGCTTCGTTAACAAAAAATGAAATTCCCAGAGCTGTGAAATGGTTGTATGATGTGGCACAGCAAAAATGATTAATGTTGAAAAAGTAAAAACATTTGGAACACGCTCAAAGTTATAGGACGGTCTGTGATACTGTGTCGGTTAGATATACATGTGGGTATGCGTTTTTGAGCAGTAGAAGAGTATTCTAGGCTTGAAATGAGACCCCGAATTAGTCGGTCCTTGAATCGAATGCCAAGTTAAAAAAAAAAAAGAGTATTCTAGCAAACTGATACAGTATGTATGTATGTATGCATGGATAAAAGGGTAATGGGGTGCATAAATAAGCATAATATGGAGAAAGGGACCACTCTGATGAATATAGTAAATGGATGTCTGAAAATCCAACAGATGGGAGATGGGAAACACAATCTAAAATATATGTGCATGGTAACTCCCAACTACGTGCTAATTTTGTAACCATTTAAATTTTTGCATACCTTTTTAACTTTTTTCATATAGATATAGTCACCCCCTATAACAACAAACAAAGTGCCTAAAAGTGGGGGCCTTCCCCCCACCCCCCCTCTGTCTCTCTGCACCTGTATTTTCATGCAAATCAACAGAAACAGACCCCTTTATAATCATACTCTGAAACAACACCACCACTGATTTTCTCCTTTGGCCATTTTTTTATTTTTGTATAAATGCCAGAGTCTGAGCAAAACTACAAGAAAATATTTAATTCTTTATTATGAGCAACAGAAAAATAAAATTATATTTATCCCGAGAGAAATCACATCCATCGTTCATGGTTGTTTCCAGCTCAATAAGTTGGCAGTTGAGAGAGAGAGATCTTTCTCCTGCCTTCTTCTGCACAGGCAAAACTAGTCTCATATAATGAGACCTCATCTATTCTTTTTACACCACTCTCATCTTATTAATAGTAATAAAAAGGCAAGAATATTTAAGTGTGCCTTTATTTAATATTTTTCAAGTATTTAAAGTATCACATTTTAAAAAAAAAAATTATGAATAATTCTTTTTCAAAATCATTAAACCGTAATATTTCAAGGGTATTTTCATTAACTGTAAAATAAGTCAAAAACTAAAGTGTTGTTTAGTAAAAAGGAGATTCTAGCGCTCGTTCGTATGCTTATATAATACTCCTTCCGTTCCGGTGGAAACTTTTCATCTTCCTAATTTTAAACTTTTCATTCCATTTTTGGCATACAACTCTTTGATCTTTCTACTTCTCTCTACCTTTTATCTTAAAAGTTCTACCTTCTATATATTTAATACTCCCTCCGTCCCAAACTCAAGTTCCCATTTACTGTTTGCACGGTTATTAAGAAAAGAATTGTTTATTAGTATTTAAAGTGATAAAGTGATGATAAAGTGATAAAGTAGATGTTTTGGTTATTAGTGTATGGAGAATATAATATTAAAAAGTATTGTTACTTTTTTGTCAAAAGTAGATGTAGCAAATGAGTATGGGACGGACTTTTTTGGCAATGTAGCAAACGAGTTTGGGACGGAGGGAGTACTATATTTCTTAATTTGTGTGCCCAAAAGCTATGGAAGTTTTTCACTGAAACAGAGGAAGTACAAAATTGTAATACTGGATTCATTATAAAATTACTGAGAACCATGTTCGTAAGGTAAATTCTTAACATCTCTCTCACGTAGCTCCAAACTCAACTATCCATTAAAAAAATAAAATTCACTCACTTTCAAATAATACAATGCGATCTGGGCGACAGACCATTTTATGGTAAAAGTTAAAAATAAAGATATTGGCGTAGTTTTTTGTTTTGTTATAGGGTAAGAATAGCATCAATCAAGGCACATTAGGAATTTTGTCTAGTTAATGGAAAGTGGGGTTCACCAAAATGGCTGATAACCTCTGGTTTTCGGTGTTAAAAATAGATAAAATTCTAATAAAAAGATGTATGCCTGTTTATAGACTCCACCACAATTGATATACACCCACTATATTATATTCTTCATCAGAGTGCCAGAGGAATTTAAGCATCGCCAATATGCATTGTTTTTAATAAATAAAAGATCACATTACAGTGACAGAATAATTGCAAAGATTCTTTACATTATATAGTAAATAAATTGCAGAATTCTGTACAGTATGCAGTAATTAAACACAAATAATTTAAAATATTCATGCTCTTTCCAGAAATAATACTTAACTCCAAGGGAAAACTTGATCGTCGGAATCTCTCCCTCTTGTATTGTATTAGATATCTGCCTTCCAGTTTCCACATGCTTCAAAGCTAATCCGTCCCGTCATAAGTTACCGATTTGCTTTTCGTACAGGTCTTAAGGAATACAGTATTAAAGAGGAAATGTGTAGTGGAGTATTAAAATGTGATAAAAGGTGGAGAAAGATAGAAATAAAGGGAGGCAGAGATGTGGGGACACTTTGCCAAATATGGAAATGGGTAACTTATGTTGGGACGTGCATTTTGACATAATGGATAACTTATAACGGGACGAAAAAAGCATTTGAAGGAGCCTGTATTCAGGGACATGAAAATGTAAAGAGTTGATGAGATAACTGCATCGGACCCAACTCAAAATAAGTTTCTATAAACTTCCGATCAGTCAATTTCTCACCTGTCATTATACCTAAAGCTCCAATGAGATAATTAATACGTGAAAGTACCGTAAAATTTGGTCCTTTGTGATAACAGCTTGGTCAATGTTCTCTGTGTATGTAACAGGAATCAGAAGAAGAAGAAGGCCAACAACCCTTTACAGATACTGATAATGCAATATCAGAAGAATTGATTCCAAAGTTAAGATGCAAGGATGTGAAGGAGAATGTAGAAAAAGTGGCATTTTGTAAAAAATCTAACCATGCTTTCTGATGACAACTTGAGTGTTGGAAACATGTATTCGATAATGTGTCATCCGATTCAGTTCATGGAATTGGATGAGATTCCACAGCGAAATAGTTACATCAGTAATGGGTGACAAAAATTCCTAAAATAATAAAAAAAAAAATCTGTAGGAATAAATTCCAGTATTATGCAGCTTATCTTAATAGGTAAAAGTTACCTAGAATGTGATGTTAGAATCAACCCAAGCTAATACACCCTTAATTTCATTTCATTTTGGCATTACGATACATCACATCATTAAGATGTCTCACAAAAGTTGCTTCCGATTCTGATTAACTTATTGCACACAATTGAAAGTCACAACCACACCAATCCTAATCAATTTGGTATTTACTGTGTGAAGAACTTTTGCCTTAGTGGTCTGTTTCAATCATGGCTTATATAGAGGATTCCCAGTATTTGTTGGAATAGTGGGTTCAATAACTTTTAAAAAGATGTTGGCAGATTGGCAGTACAAATGTGCGAGGGCGATATTTACATTTTGTTAATATTGCCACTCAAAAGATTTCAAAATATGCATCAGCAAAGGTGTGAAATGTTTGATGGATATTCCCTCTGAGTGATCAATCCTTCCGTTGGGAAATAGAAATCCAACCTTCGCACATTTGTACTGTCAATCTGCCAACATCTTTTGAAAAGTTCTTGAACCCACTATTCGGATTTATATTGTTTTAGCCCATTTTTTTTATTTTGGTCTAGGTCGTTTTCACTTTTTGAAATTGGTCCTGTGACTGGCTGGCTACTGACAGTTACTAAACCGGACACTGAATGAAAAAAGACAAATATGGTAAAATTACAGGATCAAGGTCAAAAAAGTGAAAATGAAAATGGTAAACTTACTGACCAATTTAAGAATAGTGATTTGGTCATTGGACACCCTTAAATTCTGCAAAAAATTAATCCTGAATAAAATAAATAGTGATTTTGATTAGTTAAACAAAATATTAACAAGACCAATTATTGAAAATGGTATATTATAAAAGAAATTCATCTCAAATTTTGAAAGTAGATGTAATGACTAATGAGTATAAAAATCTAAAAACTAGAGCTAAGCTAAAACAGAAATAATGCATCTACTTTGTGTTCAAGAAATATATATCACACTTTAATATATATGTGATTCTGTGAGTGTTCTAGAACAAAACTTGAATCTTATGTCAAGAAATATAGATTCCACATACAATGATAACTTAAGGAGGACGAGGGTAATCAAATTAGCAAGTGGTAAAAGTGATGCAAATCTTAAACAAACATGCCCAGCATAGACTCTAAAACATCAAAGAATAAGATAATGATTAACCTCAACAAAATCACTCATGCATAAGCAATCAATGATGACTCATGCTTCCAAGACATATCAAAATCAAAGTGTAAACATCATTATTAGAACTCAATTGTTTTTAACTACATAAATGAAATTGGACAAATGTTACCAAATACTTGAACATGGTTTATAAACTGTCCAAATCAAGAATGTTACAAAATAATGGGATTTTTTCTCAATAATTGCCACTAATTTAGTATAATACTATTCTATACTTTGAGTTGCCTTCATTATGTATTCAATGAATAAATTAATGTGCATTTCCTCTTAATAATTCAGTCATTTGGTCAATCCAAAACAGACCATCTAGGTATTGAGTTGTCTTTAATACTGTGAGTTCTACTACACAAAAGATGGTTATCATATTTAATGGGACTGAGGTTAAATGAGCTTGTGGTTTGTCCACAAGAACTATTTACAAGAATATGTTGAGTTGAATATACTTCATGAAACATAGAGAATAAAACGTCCCCCGTGCGCCTAAAGTTAGTATTCGAAGACTTGTACATTAGTTACTGGTATAAACAGCTTGGGCCACTGCATTTCGTACATACTAAAATCACAAAACCCTTTCGTGAATCTTGACAGACCATACATATATTGCTCTTGGAGAGTTGCTAAACTGTAGTGAAAAAATTATGAGTTTGGTGTAATAAGATAGCCATCAATGTTCACATTAATCTTGATAGCAGTAATACTGTAACCGAAAGCATTGCCACAATGCACAGATACATTAGATCATTTTAAACTGCCCATGTAAGAGCAGCACACCATCATTGGCAGGATTTCTCTATTAGCACTGATGGTAATCCCAAGGATCTCTTAATTTGATATTTAACCCATGAACCCACTATTACTCCAATACTAAGATTCTTCCCTCATGTGGCTTTCCACTACAAATTTTCTCAGCCCATCCACAATATCGAAAAAGATAAAAGGTGAACCAGCCAATCCAAGTCATGGTAGTGATGAAGAATTAACCAAACAGTACTGATGCCTAAGTTACTTAAGAGTCCACTAGGCCCAAAGCCTATCAAAAATGCACCTCCATTGCACAAGGATTATATTGTTGGTTAACACGTACATTCCGTTAGGGGATGTAAGAGGAGTGCAAGTGGCACATGGTCAATGGATAGTATATAGGTTGAGATTGCAATTTTGTTATGCAAGGAGTAGCTGGAATTTTATTTATACCAGTTTCTGCTTTGTTCCCCTGTGTCCCTTTTCTTAGGAGTTGAAAACTAGCTCGAAGAAGTGTATTTATTATCACTTTCTATGGATACTTTCATCTCTTGTTTTCTTTCTTTTTTTTTTCTATGGAGTACTTGAATTTGATCGTATCGATTACCTAGGGGACATCCAAAAGTTCCACATAGTTCAGCTAAAAATGCTTCTTGTTTGGTACCAAACCAGAAAATGTTTTAAGATAGCATCTCATCGTTGGCAGAGTTTCTCTATAAGGATCTCCTGATTTGACATTTAACCCAGTTTACTCCAATACTCTGATTCTTCCTCATGTGGCTTTCCACTATATATTTCTTGGCTCATTCGATCAGTATCAAAAAAGAAAACAAGATGGACCAGCCAATCCAAGTCACGGTAGTGACGAGAAAGACTATCCAGACATTGCCTAGGAGATATCCAAAAGTTCCAAAGAGATCACATAAAAATACTTATTTTTTTGTTGAGACATCCACACAGAAGTGACGGGCCAAAGAGTTGGTAGCTCGGAGCTGCTGATAGGCTTATATGGGGTAATTACACTTAAGAAAAATAATGTCGGATATGAATACTGCCTCCAAATTAGCACAGTTAACATTGCACTTGGAAGTGAGTGTAGGGAAAAATCTTGAACCAGTTACTGTAGGGCCCAGTAGCAAACCCATAAATAGGTAGAAATATGCATTCGCTACTTGATTTCTCCTATGACCCATTCATAAATATAATTGAATTAATATCAACAGATATGATCAAGGCACAAGGGAACAAAATGATGTTAGAAAATACTCCCTCCGTACCAGAGTAAACTTCCCACTTTCCTTTTCGAGTCGTCCAACATTAAAAGTTTCTCACTCCATGAATGGCAAAAACAACACTCCACTACATATAATCTTTACCCTTCAAATTCACACAATATTATCAAAAATGTCACCCATTCCATTCACTTTTCAGCACTATTCATTACTTTACCCCAAAAGTCAACATGTGTCCACCATATATTAATAAACATGTACACTTTCTTAAACCATTCAACAAAAAGAAGTGAGAAGGTAACTCTGGGACATAGGGAGTATTAAACAGGTATTAGTCATATTTGTCAAAATAATATCCATTTAGGGCCCATTTGGTAGCCACTATAAAAGTCAGATTGGGATGTTGTCAACCTTAAACAATCGTTTGGTATGTATCTTGAAGGCGCACCATAGTAGCCAAGCCCATTTGTATTTACAATTCTGCTGCGTGTTTTCACCACACCAACTTGGAGAGGTTAGTCATCTCATCTCTACAGTATTCACATTAAAATTGTAATTGATACTTGATTTGTACTTTTGCAACCGCACCTCTACTATGTGTATACCAAACAATGTGAAATTTGTGTATCTTATAATTCATCTGGGCAGATATCTTATCATGCCTAATGGGCCGATAGCTCCCTGGTGCTACCAAATGCCCCCTTAAAGGAGAACCATATTCCTCATTCAGTTACACTAATAGGCCATCTCAGTAACCCCAATTCCCAATTGATAAAGTATTTGCTTGAATAAGGCTCATGGCAGCTATTGGTTCTAATTACATTTTATTTCCCTTTTACTAGAAATCATCCATCATTCAAGCAAAGGCCACTTTTATTCGAGTTAACAAATTCCGGTATCAGTATCCCCTTAAACTAGTTCATGTTTTAAGACCTTCCCCCAAAGATTTTAAACATGCAACAATTGAATTGTAGTTTCATGCCACGTAATTAGGGCACAATCAAGAACTCAAAGTGTCTAATTCAATAGCATACTAAGTATTCAACTCATACAATTATCAGTTTGAAAAGCGAAAAACAAACAAACAAACAAAACTATGAGTGATCTTAACACAGTTTAGTCATTACCCGTTATATCATGATGTCGGCAACTGGGTTGTACTTTTAAGCTCATAAAAAAGGCACGGCACGAATGCGGTACGGGTCGAGCATGTTTAGCGGGTTGCCCTTTCACTTGTACCATCTTCATGATAGAATTGATGGGAGTGGCACAATGATTGTGAAAATTCAGTGGGAAAAGAAACCAAGCGTCAACTGACCCGAAATTTTTCTGGATTCTTTCGTTACAATCCGAATTTTCTAAAGATATCACTAGGGTGGAAAAAATACGAAATTTTCGGTATATCACATAATAAAAAATATTGAATTTATCAAAAATTTTACTATATTGCAAAATTACGATACGGTATCATATCGATATTTTAGATACAATACAGTATAAAAAATAGGCATTTTTTGAATTATTATTTCAACAAGTGTGTATACCCGCGAATTGGAAAAAAATTGTTATTATTATTTTAAATTATAGACATTAATTTTTTTTAAATATCTTGTAATTTCAATATAATATTAAAATTGTAACTATAATTATAATTCAATAATTAATAAAAAAAACTAAACATGAATAAGTAGAAAATTTAAAAAATATTAACTAATTCACATTCAAACTCAAATAAATACTAAGGACGGAGGAACTTGCACACCTCCGGAGCACACTTTTTAAGAAAGAGTAGGTTTTATACGAAAACGCTTCGTAATAAGCTTAACATAAAATAGTTTTAGAGTATCATTAATCTCATTAGGAGTATCATTAAACCTGTCAGGGGTATCATTAGTCTGAGTTCAAGAAAATTTAAAACAATTTTATTGAACTCAGACTAATGATACCCCTGATGAGATTAATTATACTTTAAAATTGTTTTATGATAAGTTTATCATGAACTATTTTCATATAATACTTTGTCTCTGAGAAAAAAACACTTTTTGAATAAAGTAGTGACATATGGGTAAATATGTATTTATTTTTGTGAGTGTGCACGCAAATTAATGTTTCCTGGTGTGCAAGTTCCTTTGGGACAGACTAAAAAGGAAAGTGGGCAAGTTCCTCCGGGACGGAGGGAGTATAACACAATATTACTTAAAATTACGGTTGTTGTATACTTGCATGCCCAATTTTTTTCCATGATATGAAGATACAACAATCGAACGCAAAAGTTTAAATTTGAAGATAGAATCACACATTTCAAATCTAAAGGTAACATTTGACAAAAATGATGTCATAATTAAATTAAATATTGTGTAGATGTTTGTGTGGGAACAATTGATTGTGTTGGTATTTATAATATACAATTCAACAATAAAAATTGACGTTTAGGCGTCAATCTTAGTTTTTTTTATAAATTCAATTTACATTTAGATATTTTGAAAAAAAAAATTAAAATTGTTAGAAAAATCAAAATCTTACTCTACAAAACAATATCTATATTTTACAGTTTCAAATTCTATTTTGCAGGTAGAATTTTATCCCAAAAAAAAAAAAAATTATGTAACAATCTATCAATAAAGGTAAGATATTATATTTGGTGGCAATATTATTTGGGAATCATATACTATCACGGTGACAATATCTTTTTTGAAAAATTTCAATTCCTTTCCACAAATTTTACATATATGAATATTTTGCAAAAATAAATTCTAAAAATATCTAAGAAAATAAATCATTCGAAAAAAGATTTGCTTGCATTAATTTAATGTTTAAAATAATATTTCATATTCTACGTAAATATTATATTTTCATTGATTAAATATATTCAGATTTAATGTATTTTAAAGTAAGATACTTTTTAAAATTATAATACTTAAATTGTTAGTAAAAAAAATTATTGTCTTTTTTTCTTTAAATATATATATATATATATATATATGTATATATATATATATATACATTAAGTATATAACATATAACTGCACTTATTTATCATTTACAAAAGTATGTTAATATTTGTATGTTAAAATAATATGAAAGAAAATTTGAAATCATAGACTGTAAAAGAGTATATGTATTTTACAGTTTAATAGTCTATTTTGGCGACATAATTTTAACCAAAAATAAATTTTTGTATTATAATATATTATTGAAGGCAAGATATTATATTTGGTGTCAATTTTTTTTTAGTATCATACACTATTTTGATAACAATATCTTTTATGATATATTTCAATTCCCTCCTACAAATTTCTCATCTATCAATATCTTGCAAAAATAACATAAAAAAATAACATTCAAAAATATCTTAGAAGAGAAACCGTTCAACCATGAAAAAAATCTGCTTGCATTAATATAATATTTAAAATAATATTCCATATTTTACTTAAATATTTTATTTTCATTGATTAAAATATACTTAGATTTATTTTATTTTAGAGTAAGATACTTTTAAAAGTTATAGTACTGAAATTGTTAGTAAAGAAACTTAATGTCATTTTTTTTGCCAACACTATAATTTTCAATCCATAAAAAAATTTATTCCACATATTTTAAGAAAAATATATAAATTAATTATATAAGATATAACAATCTTTTACTTATTTATAAATTACAATATTTTTTTAATATTTTTATGTTAAAAAATATAAAAAAGAAAAATCGAAATCCTAGTATAGAAAAGAATATTTGTATTTTGCAGTTTAATAGTCTATTTTGGTCACATATAATTTTATCCAAAAATAAAATTTTGTATTACAATTCATTATTGAAGGCAAGATATTATATTTGATGGCAGAATATTTTTGGTATTATACACTATTTTGGTGACAATATCTTTTCCAAATATTTCATTTTCCTTCTACAAAAATTTCACATCTATCAATATTTTACAAAAATAACTTCTAAAAATATCTACAAAGAGATATCGTTCGATCGTGAAAAAATATATCTACATCACTTTTAGGTTACCTGCAATACAAAACGAAGATATATAAAATTTAATCAGATTTCACCAATAACGCACACCAGGAAAGAATAATAGTTGGATCAAAATCGTAAACGTGTGATGAGAGAATTTTCTTATTGGAAGAGAAAAAAGTTATTGATGGTGGATTCTAAAAAAATACAAATGTAAAGATATGAATATACTTTAGAAACTTACAAATAATTTCTGAATACGTTCGAATGATCTTCAAGATGCACATGTAAATTTCTTTTAATGTGTGTCTAATCATCTCCATATGCATAATAAATTAATTTACCTGCAAAAAAAAGAGGGATATGATCTACACAAAAAATTACATAAATAATCCAAACAAACGGAAAAAAACAAAATCACATTTCTTCATATAGTACACAATAAATGAGAAAATGAAGAGAAGAGATGAGGATTAGGGTTGTGAATTAGAATGAAACTAAAGAGAGATTTGACATTTATAGAAAATACAAAATGAAATGTATGGTTGAGATTAAAAATGTAAGCCCCGTTTGGTAGCCAAGAAAGGCCAAGAAATAAACAGTTTAAGGCTTTTCACAGTGTTTGGTAGATCAACATTCTTTTCTTAATTGGCCGGAAAATAAACGGGCAGGGAAATGGTTTCACTATGTTCACTGTAGCTCTTTAGAAACTACATCGGGTACTTTCGATCGGATATAATTTCATGATTGAACACTAAGCAAGAAAATGGGTAAATAGTCCAAAATGCCCTGTTTCTTCTCCCAGGTCAGTTTTTCTTCTCTTCCATCTCTAGCAATTGTCACCGGCGCTTCCCCTTCCGCCGTCACCGCTCCCCTTCTTACCGCCATCGCTCTGTTTCTGTTCTCTCCTCTCCTCTATGTGTTTATTGACCCCGCCACTTACCACTATTACTCTCCCTCTTGCTTGTGTGTTCAAAGGAGAAACAGAAGAAGAATAGAACGTCGGTGCCACCATCGTCGCCACCCCTCTCTCACAGGCAAGGAATGACACTTTTCTCTCACCGACCGTGGTCCACAATTTCGATTCTGTAATTTTTTCCCCTATCCCTGTTTTTCAAATTAGGCCCCCCTCCTTCTTTCCTTTCTCCTTCAATGCCTGTTGTCGGGAATGGCAATTAGTAAATCTATTTTCTTCAGTTTTTTATGTTCTACAATTGTGTATTTAATTGATTTTTTATGCTTCAAATTGTGTCTATAATTGGGCAATTTCTTCAATTCTGCATAATTCAGTTTTTTTATATTCTGTATTGTGTAATTGATTTGATTCGGCTCAACTTCTGGGCAAGGAAAGAAATTGTTCTTCAACCTAATTTATGGAAGCAGCCAATCAGGGCAAAATAGAAATTTCACAAGTTTCTACTCTTTTTCGATGAATTATCTTAATCCTACCAAACATCCGAATTATTATCACATTACCTTTTTTACTGCCTATCAAACACCCACAGTTATTTTCACCCTTAAAATTTATCTCAATCACTATCATGGCTCTTTATCTCATCTCTCCTACCAAACGAGCCCGTAAAATATATGGTATAGATTAAGTCTTAGTAAAATTTAAAACATGCCTAAAATAACTTTTAATGAGAGCGCAATATTTGAAAATGGAGAGATTTTAGACGTGACACATCACCCTAAAAATAAGGTGGTGCTGACATATCATTTTAGAGAGGTTTGGAAATATAGTATAATAAGATGTTTAGTTAATTAAATACATTTTCAAGCTATGAAGCCCATGAATGCTCCCCTGAACTCATTCCAGCCCATTTCATCTAATTTTTACTTCATTAAAATGAAACTCATGACCCAGCCCTTTAGATTTCAATTAAGAGAAAATAAAACCCTAGCTGCTTGCACAATTTTAAAAAAAAAATCTTCCATCTTTGCCTCTCCATCTTTCCACTGCCGTTTTTCCCTCTTTTAGCTTTTATTTTCGGTGAGCGAATGAAGCAGCAGGAGCATCACTCCGGCATTCAAATAGAAGAAAAGGTCATTAACGTGACAACCAGACATTAAACGTCTTTCCTTCTGCTGCTCTGGTCAATCGCTTCACCTCACGGTTGCTTCCACATCAGATGTTGGAATTTAACAGCTTTTGCCCTTGAATGTTTGAGGGATCCAGTTGCTTTTGCTTTTCTTGCATCAATTATTTTACTGAATATGAATTCTTTTTTTTTTCAAATTTTTTCATCTATATTTGTGGTTTTTTCTTTGATTTCTTTTTTTTATCAGCCAAAAATAATTTTATTACCACAACAATGGGTATAAGGCATACCCACTCAACTTACACCAAAAGCTGTCAAAACAAAAATCATTCTACTAATATCATTTGCTCAAAAATCTCCCAGCCTACTACAACTTATACTAATGCAAACAACAAATATCATAGTTAGCACCCCAATACAATTCTTGGCACCTCAATCCAGTCCTTATTAGTGAAAGCATTGTACCTTGATTGTAAGTTGTAATTCAGCTCCAAATACTTGCTATTCGCTCCATGAAAACTTTGTCCAATGAACATTTTCGCTTCGGAAAATGATATTATTTCTCGTCTTCCAAATGATCCAAATTTCTCCTTTCCAAATGCAAGTCGTGATCTTTCTCCCTTTCTTTCCTTTTAACAGTCTACTAAAATGTAGCATGTTCATCGACGGGTCAGAGGACAAAACAGATTTGACACCAAGCCATTTAATGCATTTCGTCCAAAATTGATACGAAAATTCGCATTCGAATAAGACGTGTCTCATTGTTTCTGGGACTTCTTTACAGAAGGCACAAAATAGGTTCGCAAATGGTGGCAGACTTCTACGCCTTTGTAGATTAGTTGTTGTTGGTATTCTTTCCCAAATAACTCTCCATGCATGCATCCGAACCTTTGGTAGCGCCAAGTTATTCCAAATCAGTTTGTATATCTCTTCCTCTTGCCCTTGGTTTCTGTTTCTTAGTTGAAGGAGTAAATCATAAGCACCCTTTGTTTTGTAGCTCCCATCCGCTCCCGGTCTCCATCTCCATTTGTCATCCACACCTTGTCTTGGCAAGCACCTATTAATCACAAAAATCAAATCATTAAGCCATACACTTTCTCTCTCAAACAACTCTCTTCTCCAATTTCAAACTCATTCCCAATTTCCATTTATCCACTCTTTCATTTCACTCACCATTGCTCGTTTGTTTAGACACAAATTGTATAATCTAGTAAATCTATATTTTAATAAAAAAATCCCCTGCCCACCAATCTTCCAAAAAAGTGTACTATTCTGTTGGTCCCGGTACAAGACTAAGGAATACGTGTATGGGGGGGGGGGGGGAATACACGTATGCCAATTTTTCAAACTTAAAATCAGACTGAGTCCCCTTTACTCAGGGTGGTAAAGAACTAAGAGCTGATAACACACCTACTGACTACACTTGGTGCGGGTCAGTTGGCTAACTATCAGTTCAAGTTCAGTGCGGAAATTCGTGAGCCCTGATAGTTTAAAGTCTTGTTTAGTTTGCTTTCTGAAAAACTTGTTTTACTCAAAACTGAATAGTGATTAGTAGGGCAGTGCTCTTTTTAAGGATCAGGCTGATTGATTCAAGCCTGATAAACCGAATGCAATGAATGAATATGTAATAAAGCAAGCATGCACAATATCAAAGCAATAAGAACACAGGGAGTTTAACGTGGTTCGGAGACTCAAGCTCCTACATCCACGGTCTGATTTAACAGGAAATCCACTCAAGGGATTCTTGTTTTTAACGTGCCAAGGTGCACCAAGACCAGCTAACCTCACTGATCTATACAACTCCACTTACTAACTCACTAACTGACTTACTCCCAACAAACCTAACTTAGGGTTTTGGTTTCAGTTTGGATTCCAACTAGGTTGAGATTATCCTTACAAGGCAAAGTTATGCTAAGGATTGGATAATCTCTCTAAGCTTAAGATAATGCTAGTTCGCTCTTGGAATACAGAATAACTCTCAGTAACTAATAAACACTTGGGAAATTTAGATGGTTTCGAGTGCTTCTTCTAAATACTGAATGCTTTTGAATGCTTTGAGAGTTTGAGTAATTTCTGGCTTGAAAATTTCCTGTAACCTTAAATGGGTTCAAGGCCTTCTGTATTTATAGGTGATTTGAAAACTATCCGTTGGAGAGATAGCCTTTCTTGTCAACTATGTAGAGTGGCTTCAAACGGACATATCTTCATGCAGCAGCCGTCCTTGCATGGATTTGGTAGTTGCATTAAATGCACATTAAATGCTTGCCCGTTGAATATGCAGTCTGAAATCAGTCTTCTTGTCAGGTTCCGTACGTGCGTGTCCTCCCCGGATTGGTCCACGTCATCAGGTTGGTGAGAATGTCAGAACTTATTCCTGAGCTTCAGACTTGTCTTATTAAGTTCATTTTGTCTTGAGCTCACCGGTCTTGTCCTGACGCTGACATTCCTTTTGCATTGCTTGGCTCTACTCCAAGTCTTTCCCATTAACTCAGTTTCATCCCGTTCCCTTCAGGACTGAGTTAGTGATGACCTCAGGGTCATACTCTTCATCACTGAGACTTACTCAGCCAGCTTAGGAGACTACCATAAGTTCAGGATGGTAAACTTCGTCTTCAGGCTCCGAGTCTTGATTGTCATCAGCAAGTGCTCCTCTTACTGAGTACCTATGAAGTGTAAAATGACTAAGTACAAATCCTAACCAAGACTAGCCTGACAAACAAATGCAAACATCTTTTCAGGGGCTTTGGGATCTTAATCAAAACTGACAATATCCCAACAATTTCCCCCTTTTTGATGATGCCAAAACACTGAAAAGATCCTCACAACACTTAGAGGAAATATAAAGACCTATCTATAAGATAAGATAGTGTTAGAGCAATTCTTGATAAAGTACAGAATTTAAACAACAGCCAAAAAGACAATGAGTTTTTATCTGTGGGCAAAAGTAATAGATTTCATTGATTGATATGAAAGTGGTTACAATGAATCTAATCTATTACAAAGAGGTAATGAACTCCTAGACTAATCTCATTTCAGGTTCGAGTCCATATCCAGCATAGACTCTTGCCTTCAGCTCGTCAAGTCTTCTAGGTTGGTTCACGTACCCTTCAGCCTTGGCAATCTTCAAAACTTCCATCATAATGACCTTCGTGTTGTGCTTTTGAGTTCCAGGAACTAAGGGAGGAGCTCGAATGGTGAACTCAGGAGCCTTCACTTGGACTTGAGCTGCATCAGCCTCCTCCAAGATCTTTTGGAACAACCCAGGATGATTGTCCATCATGTAGTCAGTGAAGTGGGCATTGATATCGTCAGTGTCGCCCCACTTCTTCACAACATACCACAATTTCACAAACTCATCCTTCGCATCAGCCCAAAACTCCTTCAATGCCTCTGAGATGAACTCATCGACATAAGCTTCCCTTATTCCTGATTCTGGCCTACTGACTTGAAGAATTGATGACTTCCTTACTGTTGGCCTCTTTCTGTACTTCCTAGGCTCAGGCTTCACCTTCTTCCTCCTTAGCAGACTGATCACCGCATTATCCAGTTCTCTTTGTTGAAGCTCAGTGATGTCAGTCAGCTTTTCAACCTTCTTCTCCAAGATGCGCATCTTCTCCTTTTGAGCAATTTCAGCTCTGCGCACAGCCTCAGATTTCTCAGAAGTAACTCCCTATGCTTCAGCGCATAACTCCGCCACCATCTCCCCAGAGTAAGTGATGGGGTTCTTCCTTGAGCTCATGGGAGAAGACTTCTGAACTGGCTCAGGTTGCTTGGAAGGTTCATCAGCCTTTGCCTTTGCTGCCTCCGCCCTCAGCCTGGTAACAATTTCCTCTCCTTCCTTCTCCACTGCCGCCAACCTTGCTGACTTTCTTACCCTCAGCACATTTCCTTTAGGATCGGCTTCAAGATTGGCTTGAACTGTTTTGCCTTGGTTGACTGCTTCAGATGCCTCAGGGCGGGATCTTTTCTTCTTCTTTTCCCCTTTTTTGGCATCATCATTGGCCCCGGATGGGAATGCGTCAGATCCGCTGTTGATTACGAAGGAGGCTAGGGAATGGACATCATTGATTCCTTCCTTCAGTAACTCAACTCCCATCGAGATTCCAGTTCCTGCAAAAGAAACAGAACTGATTGCAGCTTTCACTTTCTTCTCAAAGACCTCCATGGAGAGTTGGAGTCTTTGTTCAGCCTTCTCGATCTTCTCCTCCACCAGAGTAGATCGTTCATCTGCTTGAGTCAGCCTCTCAGAAATATCCTTTGAAGTCTGAGCAAATCGTTCTGACTCCAGCTCCAACTTTGAGGTTGAGCCAGAAATGACCTGATTGAATAGTGCTCCAGCCTGAGCTGCAAGCTTCTCCACAGCCTGATTGAGATCCTCTTTTCTTTGCTCATCCTTCTCAGCTAATTGCTTCAAGGTCTGCCTTAGCATCTTCTTCATTCTCTTCCTCTCATTCCTCACTGACTTGGCCGTGTCAATCATCGTTCTCTTCAACAAAGTCAGCTCCTTGTTGGCAAGGGTGTTGTAGGCTGACTTTGTCCACCTGATATGTTTCGCCAGGGCCTTGGAGTCTTCTTCTTTTTCAGCTCATAGCCTCATTACTTCCTCCTGAAGTTCAGCTAGATTTTCTGTGATTTTCTCCTTCTTGACCTCCACAATGCTTGTAAACTCAGCACGGCCGACCCTAGTTATAACAACATCTGGATCTTCATTTTCAGCCTCGTCAGTGATTGGCTGCTTTCCCTTGTCAGCCCCTGCATCCTCAGTCCCCTCTTCAGGGTGCACTGAAGGCAGTTGTTGAGTGGTCAAGGCCGCCTGCTCAGGCTCAGCCATGCCATCTCGAACCTTAGGAACTTGTCCCTCGAAATTGGGAGTCTCCTTAGACGCCTCAACATCTTTCTCCCTTGTCTCAGGGCAGGGAATCCCTTCATCGACAGATGTCTCATCGGCGGCTGAGATGTTCAAAACATCCTCAGCCACTGGTCCACCCTTGGCACCAGTGTCCTTCTCACCTTCCCCCTGAGCCTGAGGCTCAGAGTCCATACCATCAACCTCCCTTGCTGTCTCCTCCACAACCTTCTCCATTGCTCCACCCTGAGCATCTTCATCATCCTCCTTATCCTCTTCATCCTCAGATAGGATGTCAGCCTTGCTCTTGGACATCATGTTGTTGACTAGCTCCTTCAAATTTTCGAAATTGAGCAGTTGAAGCCAGCTAGTCAGTCCAAAGTAGGAGCACAACCTGGCCTCCTCGGTTTCCCAGTGCTCCCAGCCACGAGCATCCACCAGCAAATGTTGCTCTTACATATTTGATTGTTTGAATTCCAACCAAACTTTCAGTTCAATCACATTTGTCAGCAACTCCTTGTACATATTTAGCCTGGGCCAGCACTTAGCTGCCCATTCAGTGGCATTACCCCTATGGGTGTTCTCAATCACACCACCCATCAAATGTTCATCCAGCTCCTCCTCCTCCTGAATTACAAGGAAATCGTCCTCTTCAGTTTGGAAGGATTTGGGACAATCCTTGGGGTTGGGGTAAGAGGAAAAATCTGTGGGATCGGGAAGGTTTGGCTCAGATGACTGGTCAGGCTCATTTGTGGGTGAGTTGGATGGCACTGACTCAGTGGGAAAGTTTGGCTCTGAGGTTTGGGGTGTTTGGGTGGGTTGAGGTGTTGGGTCAGGGATGGATTGAGTTTGGGGTTCAGGATGTGTGGGTGATTTAGGGGGTACTATCTCATGCTGCAGCAACTCAGCCGTCTCGGTAGATTTTCTCACCTCCTCTAAGTCAGAGGCTCCAGGAGAGCTTGACTTCTCCCTCTCACTCAGTGTCGGCAGGCTCTTAGCCGGAGACTTTTTGGCCCCTCTCCTTAGTCTCTTTAAGGGTCTCTCACCCTGATCTGTTGGAGTTATACGTGAAAGTATGCTTTTACTTTGTATAACTCGTGTATCAAACACTCGTTTATGAGAATAATTCTTTTATCGCATTTGCTTTAGTTATGATTGAATGTTGAATTTCTATTGCAAACCGTTCAATATATAGTACGTGTTACATAGTAGTTAATGTGGTGATACCTGATCACGGAAGACGACATTAACAGTTTACTTGTAACTAAACGTACATTTTCACGGCCTAGGTGGAATTGAACAATCCATCGTGAAAGGTCGATGTGTAAGGCTCAGATTGGTCTGTCTTGACCAAGAGATTGCACTAGCACATTTAGTATGTGTTGAAGAGGTCCTACAGCGAGGAGAAATTCTTATGTTCTGAAAGGTGAAGAATTAGACCTCAGTGGTTGTTGATTTCTTAATCTCCGTCACTTAAATAGGACCGTGTGTGGTTAGTAGTTACTGCTTTGATTCATGTTGGGTGAGAATCACTGTGACTTCGAACTTTGTGTCTTGGGCAGTAATATTAATCATACGACGGTTGCTAAGATTTAATACGGAGAAACGCGTGCGAGTACGGCTCGTGTGATTAGTCCCCTTGGTGGGCTCAAAAGTTTTATTGTACCAAATCTTGCAAGTGAAGAATTAGTTTCTTCGGTACGAATAATAATGTTGAGCTGTCTTTACTCCAAGGTGAAATATATTAATTAATTTAGAGCTATTCAGAAGCTCAATTAATTAATGGACTTGATAATCTTAAACGCGGGAAATAATAACCGGGAGCCCATATTATCGTAATATGGATTAAGATGGATAGTGCAATATTAATTTATTAGTGGTAATAATTAATATTAATGGGCTGAATTATATTGGGGCTCAATATTGAAATTCAGAAGTCCATTAGGAGGTCCAATCTTAATTCTCCTTAAGGCCCCTCAAGTAGCCCATTAAGTAGCCCAATAATGATAAGGTGATTAAAATAAAAAGAAAATAATATGCTGATTTTTTCATATGATTTTCAAAAATTGCATATCTTGGAGAGAAAAGATTTTGTTGATTTTCTTGGAAAGATATTATGGAAGATATGTATTTTGAAATACAAGAATATCTCATATATTCAAGAAGATCCAAATCTTTGGATTTCTTCATAGAAGTTTCGAAAATTATAGGGCCATAATAAGAGAGTGAGATTTTTGTGGGATATTTTATTGTGGAGAAAAGAATATATGAGATATATTCAAGATTTCTTAGAGTCTAAGAAAAGATTTTCTCCAAGCCCAATAAATCACAAAAATTCGGCCATCCCTTGTTATAAATAGGGGATGATTTTTTCATCCCCAAGTACAAAATTCCATGTGTTGGAAAAATCAAGAGCATAGATATTTTTCTTTTTCCTTAGTTTATTAAATTACTTGAAAGCATCTCCCACCGGTGATCAAGTAAGGCGAAAGGGAAATACTTGAGAAGGTTTTTGGGTTGATAAAGCGAGATCGTGATTGTCCCGTTTATTCAAAGGCCAATTCTACAAGAGGTACGTTAATCGCATATTTAATTGTTTATTCCGCTTAATTAAATATGTGAAATTAATTCAACATGCATGATGATAATTAGTTGTTGGAATTATTATTTGAATTAATTAGGATTAATTCATGCTAGTAATAATTGTATTTAAATTCGTATTTAAAATTCATCCCGAATAGATTCCGGGCACCCCTATATTTTCCCAACAACTGGTATCAGAGCCACGGTTTCGGGCTCTGAATTTTAAATTGGAATTTAAATTGTTGAACATTAAATTTGAAATTGGATAGTAGAATTGTTAGATCTTTTTTGCAGGTATCCAATTGTCATGATTTTTAATGTTGTTAATTTCATGCGTGTGAATTAATTTGGTTTTTCATTCGATTCGTTCGAATTCGTTTTTCTCGTGAGAAAATCCACGAGTAGATTAGTTGTTTTTATTTTGATTCGATCATTGTAATAGACTAGTCTAGATCTAGTATTTATTTTTTTGTAAAAATAAATTGTAACCGGATCGTGACGAAGAACGAAGAATTAAAGACGGCGTACCCGGACGACGCATACATGCGTGGCGCGTGTATGGAGGTAAAATCATGCAAGGGGTGAAGAAAACGAGGACGAACTGCGAAAAAACGGCGCACGGGGGTGCACGGCGCACACCGTGCGCAACGGGCGCACGGCGCCGCGCGCACGGCGCGCGCGCGCCTCGGCAGCGCCCTGCAGCGCCTCGGGGCGCCTCGGGTGCGCCTCGGCGCGCCTCCGTGCAGCGCCTCGGGCGCGCCTCGGGGCTGCGCTTCGGCGCGCCTCGGGCGCTTTTCCAGCGCTTCTCGGGCCGGGAAGCGCGCGGGCCCACTTCGTGGGCCAACGCGCGCTGTATCTCAGGCCGTGGAATTTTTTCGGTTCGTGTTTTTTTTCCGTGTGATTTTAAACGTCATCCCGAACCCTAAACGATGCTGTTTTTTAAGAAGTGTTGCTGTTCGAGTGGGAGCACGTCGAGAGGAACGTCGGAAAGCAACAAGGACGATTTTTCGCATCAAGACGTGAAGAAATTAAACCGTGACAATTGGAATTGAGTGCTCCAAAGTGTTTAATTTTGTTTTGATGGATGTTTTATTTCGTGCAATTTTATTATTTGTTAATATGTGTTTGCATGAATTTAATTGTCCAAGAAAAACCTTACTTTCGAAAATTACTAAGTATGTTTTTATAATCGCAATTCTATTCCGGATATTAAAATTGGATTATTTTGGCCTCCATAATTTATTTATTTGTGAAGTTCTTTTGGAATACATTTCCCCCTCGGATCGGCCAAAAGAACGGATTTCACATGAATAAATTCCGAAAGGATGATTGTGGATTATTACTAGTGGCGGTATTGACCCTCACCACGAGTGGCTTGCTCAAAGCGAAATAATAATCTTGTATTTAATTATGGTTATTACTTAGGCATAGGAAATTGATATTAACTTACTCCCCTCGGAGTCCCTGTCAATTTCTATGTGGTCAAAGTGGGAGCCAACTATTAATTTTGAATTAAGGATTTGTAACTTTTAAGTTTGTAATCCGCTTGAATGTATTTAAATGTATAGACCACCCCTCGTGGCGCATTTAAATTGTTTCGAGATGTTGGCTGATGCATGATTATATTGTTTTAAGGTTTCAATATAATTGATGTGATCGAATTATGTGATAATTTCATATTTTTCTAGATATTGATATGAATGTATGTTTTATTCTCATTTCATCATGTCGTAACCTTTTAATCCACTGTTTAATATACTTAAAGTTAATAAACTTTTTGGAGAGAATTATATCGATTGGAAATGTTTTTTTTTTAAAATTGTCCTTACTGCACGAAAACACAATTGGGTTATTTATGTTAATATACCCGGCAAGCCTAATGATAAGTCAAGCAATGGGAAGAGGCAGTTTATGATCGGAAGCGTGACAATGAATGAAGTGCATCATCTTGACATTTCTGTCTGAGGATTTGAGGCGCGTTCATGAAGACATTGTATCCGCTGTTGAAATCATGAAACGCCTTGAAGAGATGTTTTCACATCAGAATCCCATGACTAATCAGTTCACCAAACATGACTCGGTCAAGTTGGAAATGGTGGAAGGAACGCCCGTGAGGGAGCACGTTCTCGAGATAATGGCATACCTTAACAAGTTGGAAGTACTTGGTGCGGATTTTGATTGATTTCATATACCATTCCCTACCGAGAAGCTTTGAGTAGTTTCATCTGAACTGTCAGATGAATGAACGGACAAGTCGTTTGCCCGAGCTCTTGCAAGCTTTAGTTTCGGTGGAGGTGATAATGGAGCACCAGTCTAGTGCTATGGTGGCTAATGGTTCGTCTACCTTTTTTGGTCCCAAGGGAGGGAAAAGAGGAAGAGAACCAAAGGCCGGATCCAAGCAAATCCAATTGTTGCGAAAGGCAAATGCAAAGGCAAACATCGAAGGGGAAGTGTTTTAGTTGCGGTGAGAGAGGACAATGGAGGTCTGCCTGTTCCAAGCCTAAGAGGCTAGGAAAGTTAGGTAATTCACACACCTTAGTCGTCGAAACTTGTGAAGTGGCGTATGCTGTCTATTCGTGGATAGTGGATACGAGAGCTACTGATCACATTTGTTTCATGGGTTTAAGCTAACCCGACGACTTAACGGAAGTGAGATCCCCATCACATCGGGCAATGCTACGAGAGTGGCAGCTGAAGCAGTGGGAGAAGTGCGCCTATCTTGTGAAGATAGAGTTATGGTCTTGAGAGACATTCCTCATGTTCCTAGTTTAGAAAGAACTCAACCTTCAGTTTCTAAACTGTTTGAATAGATACTCAGTTTCTTTTAATGAGGATGTTATTATTGCTTGAAACGATGAGTTTATCCGTTCCGGAACTTTAATGGATGATCTTTATACCATTTTTTGGGCTCACCACTCACAAAATTGAATCTAATAACACATCGATTATTTCGAGTAATAAAAGAAAGCGTTCTTCGGAGATGAACAAAACACTTCTATGGCATCTTAGACTAGGTCATATTAATCTAAAGTGGATAGAGAGATTGGTGAAAGACGGATCCTTGGAATTATTCCAAGTCGAACCGTTTCCAACTTGTGAATCCTGTTTAGAGGGTAAAATGACCAAGAGGGCATTTGGAGCCAAGGGGAATAGAACTACGGAAGTGTTAGAACTCGTTCATACCGATATGTGTGGTTCAATGACGATCATAGCAAGAAGAGGTATGAGTAATTTGATGATTACTCAAGATACGGATACATCTACCTTATGATGCATAGGGTAAGAAGTATCAAGTCTCTACGATTTGTTCGTGGAGGCGAATACCTTAGCAATGAATTCTTGAACTACCTATCGGAAGAAGGGATTGTATCCCTGTTGACCACATCGGGAACCCCTCAATAGAACGGTGTGGCGGAACGAAGGAGCCAGACTCTTTTAGAAATAGTCAGATCCATGATGAGTTATTCAGATTTACCCAAGTCGTTATGGGGTAACGCCTTGGAAACAATGACTTATATTCTGAACTTGGTGCCATCCAAATCGGTTCCTAAAACCCCAATGGAATTGTGGACCGGGGCGCAAGCCCAGTCTAAGACACTTGCAGATTTGGGGTTGTCCGGCATACGTGCTAGACAAGGAAGCCGGTAAATTGGATCCATGTTCGGAATTAAGGTTGTTTATAGGATATCCCATGGGAACGAAAGGGTGTATGTTCTATAGTCTCAAGGATTAAAAGACCGTGATTAGTTCGCACTTTAAATTCTTGGAGAAAGACTATATGAACAAAAGAAAGCCCAGAAGTGAGATTACCTTAGACGAGTTAAGAGGGCAAACTCCTATACCAAGTATACAAGATGATATACCACATGTCATACCTTCACAACCGGAACCCCGTCGTAGTGGGAGGATTGCAAGGCAACCCGAGAGATTCATGGGAATTGGAGAATCTTCGGATTTGATTCCCAGCGATGAATCAGACCCATGAACGTACGACGAGGCAATCCAAGACAAAGACGCGGAAGTGTGGCAAACCGCAATGGAAACCGAGGTGGGTTCGATGGATTATAATCAAGTGTGGGAGTTGGTTGATCCACCTAATGGGGTAGAGCCCATTGGATGCAAGTGGGTGTACAAGAGGAAAAGAGGACCGGACGGAAGGGTAGAGACCTTCAAAGCAAGACTTGTGGCCTGTGGCCTGTAGCTATGCTTAAGTCCATCCGTATTCTCTTGTCGATCGCTGCGCACTTAGATTACGAGATCTGGTAAATGGATGTCAAGACAGTTTTCCTTAACGGAAGTCTTGATGGGATCTATATGCAACAGCCCAAAGGTTTCGTTGAAAAAGGCCAAGAGCACCTCGTATGCAAGCTTAAGAGATCCATTTATGGACTTAAGCAAGCATCGCGTACTTGGAACTAGTGTTTGATCAATTAATTAAGTCTTATGGGTTTATGATCAAAACAAGTTCGAAAGTTGTGTGTACAAAAGATGTGATGGAACTGCGGTGGTATTCTTAGTATTATACGTAGACGATATTCTGCTCATTGGAAACAATGTAAAGGTATTGTCAGACGTAAGGGTATGGCTGTCAAATCAGTTTGATATGAAGGACTTAGGGAAAAGCCGGTCACATCCTTGGGATCAAGTTCACTCGAGATCGCAAGAGGAAGATGTTGGGCTTATCGCAAGTTTCATACAAAGCCACTGTTTTGAAGCATATCAGCGTGCAAGATTCCAAGAAAGGTTTTGTACCTTGTAGGCACAGAATCCATCTATCCAAAGAAATATGCCCTAAGACGCAAGTGGAGATAGATGACATGAAAGACGTTCCGTACGTTTCGGACGTAGGAAGTCTTATGTATGCAACGTTGTGTACGAGACCGGATATCTGCTTTGCCGTGGGCATGATGGCAAGATATCAAAGTAACCCCGGGAAAGCACATTAGATTGCAATTAAATGCGTTCTTTAGTTTCTGAAAAGAACTTGGTATGGAATGCTGATTTAACAATCAGACAATCTAATTCCCATGGGATACACGGACTCAAATTTCCAATCAGACATAGACTCCAAAATACCTACCTCGGGTAGTGTGTTTTGCATGGGAGAAGGAGCCATGACATGGAGAAGCGATTTGCAGAAATGCATCGCAGATTCGACCATGGAAGCCGAATAAGTAGTTGCTTGTGAAGTAGCGAAAGAAGCGGTTTGGCTCAAGTACTTCTTAGTGGACTTGGACGTTGTTCCGAATTTGCCCGACAAGATAACTGTCTTTTGTGACAATGCCGGAGCAGTTGCAAATTCAAAGGAACCGAGAGCCCACAAGGCCAGCAAACACATTGAAAGAAAACACCATCTTATGCGAGAAATCGTTAAGAGAGGAGATAAAGAGGTGGCAAAGATAAACGTCGGAGGACAACCTAGTATATCCATTCACAAAGGGTCTGCCTCTGAGTACATTCGAGAGACATGTGGATGGAATGGGAGTCAAGACTATTGCCAATCTACTTTAAGTATAAGTGGGAGGAATTATTAGGTTAGTGTAGGTTGACATGAGATGTCACGTAGAGCTACTACACTAAGACATGCGTGATGTATACTAAAAGCAGACTTTAAGTATAAGTGGGAGATTGTTGGAGTTATACGTGAAAGTATGCTTTTACTTTGTATAACTCGTGTATCAAACACTCGTTTATGAGAATAATTCTTTTATCGCATTTGCTTTAGTTATGATTGAATGTTGAATTTCTATTGCAAACCGTTCAATATATAGTACATGTTACATAGTAGTTAATGTGGTGATACCTGATCACGGAAGACGACATTAACAGTTTACTTGTAACTAAACGTACATTTTCACGGCCTAGGTGGAATTGAACAATCCATCGTGAAAGGTCGATGTGTAAGGCTCAGATTGGTCTGTCTTGACCAAGAGATTGCACTAGCACATTTAGTATGTGTTGAAGAGGTCCTACAGCGAGGAGAAATTCTTCTGTTCTGAAAGGTGAAGAATTAGACCTCAGTGGTTGTTGATTTCTTAATCTCCGTCACTTAAATAGGACCGTGTGTGGTTAGTAGTTACTGCTTTGATTCATGTTGGGTGAGAATCATTGTGACTTCGAACTTTGTGTCTTGGGCAGTAATATTAATCATACGACGGTTGCTAAGATTTAATACGGAGAAACGCGTGCGAGTACGGCTCGTGTGATTAGTCCCCTTGGTGGGCTCAAAAGTTTTATTGTACCAAATCTTGCAAGTGAAGAATTAGTTTCTTCGGTACGAATAATAATGTTGAGCTGTCTTTACTCCAAGGTGAAATATATTAATTAATTTAGAGCTATTCAGAAGCTCAATTAATTAATGGACTTGATAATCTTAAACGCGGGAAATAATAACCGGGAGCCCATATTATCGTAATATGGATTAAGATGGATAGTGCAATATTAATTTATTAGTGGTAATAATTAATATTAATGGGCTGAATTATATTGGGGCTCAATATTGAAATTCAGAAGTCCATTAGGAGGTCCAATCTTAATTCTCCTTAAGGCCCCTCAAGTAGCCCATTAAGTAGCCCAATAATGATAAGGTGATTAAAATAAAAAGAAAATAATATGCTGATTTTTTCATATGATTTTCAAAAATTGCATATCTTGGAGAGAAAAGATTTTGTTGATTTTCTTGGAAAGATATTATGGAAGATATGTATTTTGAAATACAAGAATATCTCATATATTCAAGAAGATCCAAATCTTTGGATTTCTTCATAGAAGTTTCGAAAATTATAGGGCCATAATAAGAGAGTGAGATTTTTGTGGGATATTTTATTGTGGAGAAAAGAATATATGAGATATATTCAAGATTTCTTAGAGTCTAAGAAAAGATTTTCTCCAAGCCCAATAAATCACAAAAATTCGGCCATCCCTTGTTATAAATAGGGGATGATTTTTTCATCCCCAAGTACAAAATTCCATGTGTTGGAAAAATCAAGAGCATAGATATTTTTCTTTTTCCTTAGTTTATTAAATTACTTGAAAGCATCTCCCACCGGTGATCAAGTAAGGCGAAAGGGAAATACTTGAGAAGGTTTTTGGGTTGATAAAGCGAGATCGTGATTGTCCCGTTTATTCAAAGGCCAATTCTACAAGAGGTACGTTAATCGCATATTTAATTGTTTATTCCGCTTAATTAAATATGTGAAATTAATTCAACATGCATGATGATAATTAGTTGTTGGAATTATTATTTGAATTAATTAGGATTAATTCATGCTAGTAATAATTGTATTTAAATTCGTATTTAAAATTCATCCCGAATAGATTCCGGGCACCCCTATATTTTCCCAACATGATCACCCTCCTTCCTGACATCATCGTCAGTTCCCTCAGCCTCAGATACGACTCTCTTGGGATCTGACTCAGTCCCAGACGCAGTGCTCTCCCCTGACAGCACAACCCTTACCTCTTCTTCTTACCTCTTCTTCTTCTTCTCAGCTGCCACATCCTCCTCCACCTCCTTGCTCCTCTCAAAGAGGTCATCTACCCTTTCAATGAGACTGGTAGCCACCTTCTTGGCCTTACCAGCTGGCTTTTTGACCTGACCTTTTGCCTGAGCATTGGGATCAGTCAGCCCTAACACTGAGTAGGTATCGCTCCGTGAAGCAAACATCACCTTCTTCGATGAGAGGTTATCCTCAAAGTCGAAGGTGTACCCATGGCAAGCATGAGTAATCAGGACTGAGAGCCTGGTTCTGAAAGGCAGAATAGCACCAACGGAGATGTGTTTCTTCTTCTCATCCCTCTTCAGCTTATCCAGACCAGCCTGATGAAGTTGGTCCAGAAAGAACTGCTCCCAGTTGGCCTCCACGCCATCTACAATCACCCCCATCAGCCTCAACTTGGGCAGGCTCAACCTCTCATGAGATCCCGTGGATCCCATCACCATCTTGGACACTAGGTCCACAAGCGCTCTATATTCAGGCTTCAGCGTGTTCTTATTCTGACGAGCCCTGAACACAGATGACCCCTCCTTGGTCCATCTACCCAGGAGTTCTCCCTCCGAGTTCTCCTTGTAGAGCCTTGGGTTGATGCCTGAGGATGGCAGTCCAAAAACTTCTCTCACCGCCCTCCGAATGTCGATGGTGACCACCTCTGAGTTGTAGAGAGGTTCGCCGTTGCCGTTCTTCTCCCCCGTCGGCTTGAGCGCGGCCACTTTCGTGAAGAGTTCATCCCTCCATAAGAACATGTTGAGATAAGCTTCCACAACCGTTCTTGGAAGCACGGAGATAGGGCGAGTGGTAAAGTATGTTTCCAACCCAACTTTGGAAATTCATTTGAAAACGGGTTTGATTTCCTCCACTGTAAGACAGGTACCCTCCATGGAGATGACTTTTTCCATGTGTGTTGGGACATTGTCAGTTTTGATTAAGATCCCAAATCCCCTGAAAAGATGATTGTCTTAATCTGTCTTTGTCAGGCTAGTCTTGGTTAGGATTAGTACTTAGTCATTTTACACTTCACAGGTACTCAGTGAGAGGAGAACTCACTGGAGACAATCAAGACTCAGAGCCTAAAGACGAAGAGCACCATCCTGAACTTATGGCAGTCTTCTAAGCTGGCTGAGTAAGTGTCAGTGATGAAGAGTATGACCCTGAGGTCATTACAAACTCAGTCCTGAAGGGAACGGGATATCACTGAGTTAATGGGAAGACTTGGAGTAGAGCCAAGCAATGCAAAAGGAATTTCAGCGTCAGGACAAGACTGGTGGGCTCAAGACAAAATGAACTTAATAAGACAAGCCTGAAGCTCAGGAATAAGTTCTGACATTCTCACCAACCTGATGACGTGGACCAATCCGAGAAGGACACGCACGTACGGAACCTGACATGAAGACTGAATTCAGACTGCATATTCAACGGGCAAGCATTCAATACGCATTTAATGCAAATACCAAATCCATGCAAGGACGGCTGCTGCATGAAGATATGTCCGTTTGAAGCCACTCTACATAGTTGACAAGAAAGGCTATCTCTCCAACGGATAGTTTTTCAAATCACCTATAAATATAGAAGACCTTGACCCCATTCAAGGTTACGGGAAATTTCCAAGCCAGAAATTACTCAAACTCTCAAGCATTCAAAGCATTCAACCCTTAAGAGAAGCACTCGAAACCTTCTAAATTTCCCAAGTGTTTCTCAGCAATTGAGAGTTATTCTGTATTCCAAGAGCTAATTAGAATTATCTTAAGCTTAGAGAGATTATCCAATCCTTAGCATAGCTTTGCCTTGTAAGGATAATCTCAACCTAGTTGGAATCCAAACTGAAACCAAAACCCTAAGTTAGGCTTGTTGGGAGTAAGTCAGTTAGAGTGTTAGTAAGTGGAGTTGTATAGATCAGTGAGGTTAGCTGGTCTTGGTGCACCTTGGCACGTTAAAAACAAGAATCCCTTGAGTGGATTTCCTGTTAAGTCAGGCCGTGGACGTAGGAGCTTGAGACTCTGAACCACGTTAAACTCCTTGTGTTCTTACTGCTTTGATATTGTGCATACTTGTTATATTACTTGTTCATTCATTGCATTCAAGTTTATCAGGCCTGAATCAATCAGGCTGATCTTCAAAAGAGCACTGCCCTACTAAACACTGTTCAGGTTTGAGTAAAACAAGTTTTTCAGAAAGCAAACTAAACAAGACTTTAAACTTTCAGGGCTCAAACATTTCCACACTGAACTTGAACTGATAGTTAGCCAACTGACCCGCACCAAGTGTAGTCAGTAGGTGTGTTATCAGCTCCTAGTTCTTTACCACTCTGAGTAAAGGGGACTCAGTCAGTTTTAAGGTTGAAAAATTGGTATACGTGTATTTCCCCCCCCCCCCATACACGTATTCCTCAGTCTTGTACCGGGACCAACAAGTGGTATCAGAGTCGTGGTTCGAAAGACCACTGACTTTGAATACTAATAGTTTCAGATGAGAAACTGTTGGTGGTCACTAAACAGATCTGAGTTTGCTTTTCATAAAACTTGCATCATCATGACTTCAAGGAGACTTGAAGCTTCGTTACCTGAATTCTCTGTGTCTAACTTTGTCCATTGGAAGTTCAGATTAGAAGCACATCTAGATGCCATCCATGACCAGATGCCGCGTGTACTCAGGGAGGGACCGATCAAGATCACTATTCCTAACGTCAGAGGACTGGGATATGAGGATCTTGCGATTGGCGTACAGGTTCCTAAAGAAAGGAAAGACATGACCAACGATGAAATCAAGATGGTGGGACTTGACAACGTCGCCAGAAACATCATCTTGCACACGGTGCCCTTCGAGGAGTCAGCTAGGCTGATGAACTTAAAGACGGCAAAGGAGGTCTGGGATGAGCCGACAAGGATGTGTGAGGGATCTGAAAAGATCAAGGAGAACAAGAGAAACATTGCCATTCAGAAATTTGAGGCGTTCGAGATGCTGCCTGACGAGAGCATAGATCAGATGGAGTCTAGATTCATCAAGTTGATGAATGAGTTGGTGATGCTGGACAAGGATGTCCCAAGGAGAGATGTTGCTTCAAAGATCCTGAATGCCCTTCCTGAGAGATGGGACAACAGTGTAATTATGCTTAAGAACACTCAGGATATGAGTAACATAACTTCTGCTTTACTTTTTTCAGAGCTCAAAGCGCTTGAATTCGATCTTAACAAAAGAAAGAAGAAAGTTCAGTCAGAAGAGGAAGTGAAGGAGAAAACTCCTGAGAAAAGTGTGGCGTTCAAGGCCAGGTCTGAACCTGTTGAGCCCTCATCAAACTCTTCATCAAAGTCACTGATGGAGATGAGCAGGGAAGAACTCGCTGAGGAGTACAGCCTTATGGCCAGATGATTTGACAAGCTCAGTTCCAGGTTTGGTCGTTATAAAAAGTTTTATCAGGACTCACGTGACAGGAAACCTGAAGGAACCCACCAAAGCTCAAGGAGATATGAGGAGCGAAGGAATACTGACCAGAGGAGAGAACGTGGTGATGAAAGGAGATATTCTGAACCAAAACCTGAAAGAAGAGACGAACAGAGACGTGCTCGCGATGATAGATATCCAACAAAGACTGAAAGCTCACCAAGAACCAGGGAACCTGACTCAAGGAGGAACCCTGAACCGAGAAAAGAAAGAGTGAGTGGGCAGGTAGCATGTTACAACTGTAACAAGATTGGTCACTATCAGTACGACTGCCCGGAGCTGAGTGCGAGGGAGAGAGAGGAAAGGAGAGCCACTAGGGATCTAAGATCTGCTGATCGGAGAGCGATGGTCGCTGAAGATGCAACAGATTCTGACGGTCCTGCTGAAAGGTCACCTGAACTCTTCTCAGATGACGAGTACGATGATGTCTGTCTAATGGCTAGGGATGAGCCTGAGGTAACATCAAATTCTGTTTGCGCTTCTTACACTGGTCAAAATCCTGAGCTTAGCTCAGAGTCAGTTAGAGAAATGAACCTTCAGATCTGTCTTGATCAATTGATGGTTGATTTCTCCAGATTGCAGGAAACTAATGTCTTCTTGGTAGAGGAGAACAAGAAATTGAGTACTGAAGTTCAAAACCTGAATGAACAACTTACTCAGTCTGATCTTAAAGAATCAGCTCAAATTGTGAGACTAACTCAGGAGATTGATTTAATCAATGTTGAGCGTCTTCCAAGAGAGAAGATTCTGAAGGAACTGGCTGAGGAAGAGCTGGTCAGGAAGGAAGAACTGAAAGTACTTAAGAGTAAGTTTGATGACCTCTTTACCAGACATGAAATCCTGAAAAAGAGTGAGGACTCTCTCAAGAAAAAGGTTGCAGCAATGAATAAATCCTCAGTGGCTAGAGAGGAAATAAATAGCAACCCGATACTTGGGAACAAGAAAAAGGGACTTGGATATGTTCCTGAGAAATCCTCACAAGGTCAGTCTCATGTTGCTTCAGGGAGCAACACTGAGAGGGTATTTGTTCAGACAGGCCAGAGTGCACCTAAGGTTGTGCTCCAGGCCCGTCAAACTGATAAGGGCAAGGAAACCGTTGACACAGTCAGGGTTGCTCCTAAGGTAGCTAAGCCAAAACCCAAAGAAAGACAAAGCAACCTACGGAAGCCCCTGAGAGCTCAGGCCAGGGAAAACCTCAGCGAAAGCAGAGGAAGACTCAGGCCAAGAGCCCTCAGACTGGTCAGCGAGGGTACCATCATGCTTGGCAATACCAACAGGGAAGGCCAAATATGATGACACCCCCGTGGTTTTGGCATCCTGAGGCCTTTAACTGCTTTCCATTCCCTCACTTGCCTAGGGGGAATAGAAATCAGGGTCCTTATCAAGAACAAGGCCCAAGACCTGCTGCACCCAGACCTAGGAAGAACAGGAAGCCAGCCCAAAAGGCACCCACTCAGGCTCCTGTGAAGCCTAAGTCTAGCACCTATACACCATCTTCCTCTCAGGCAAAGAAGAAGAAAGTTGTGTATGTTGATATTTTAGGGAGACAGATTTACCACTCTGAGGCAATCAGGGTTGTGAAGCAAGTCTGGATCCCGAAGGGTACAGCTGACACGATAGGACCCAACACCCAATGGGTACCTAAAGCCTGATTTGCTTGCAGGCGGCTGTGGATCACAACAAGAGGAGAGGAGACTCAATCAAAGCTGTTTGGTACCTAGACAGTGGTTGCTCAAGGCACATGACTGGAATGAAGAGTCTTCTCCAAGAATATCAAGATAAAGATGGTCCACAGGTAACTTTTGGTGATAACTCAAAAGGTGTTACTAAAGGTTTTGGTGTTCTAATTATAGGTACAGTCAGAGTGGAAAATGTGTCCTTTGTGGAAGGACTGAAGCATAACCTGCTGTCAGTAAGTCAATTCTGTGACAAAGGGTTCAGTGTTGAGTTCTCATCGAATACTTGTTCAGTCAAGCACAAATCAACACAGGTGCTTCTATCAGGTATAAGGAAAGGTAATGTTTATCTCGCTGATTGGAGCAGCACTATTCCTAATACTTGTCTTGTTGCTAAAAGCTCTCTAGAGCTCAGTTGGTTATGGCATAAAAGATTAAGCCACCTGAACTTCAAGATTCTTAACAAAATTTCTAGACAGTCACTTGTTGATGGTGTACCTAATGAAGTTTTTAGCAAAGATCACGTGTGCAAGGCTTGTCAGGAAGGGAAGAAGGTCAGAGCATCATTCAAAGAAAAAGCTTCTTATTCCACTGACAGGATACTTCAGCTCTTGCACATGGATTTATTTGGTCCCATAACACCTGTGAGTATGAATGGAAGAAAGTATACCCTTGTGGTTATTGATGATTATTCTAGATATACTTGGGTTATTTTCTTGTTAAATAAGAAAGAAACACATGTGAAGCTTCCAGAGTTGCTCAGAAGACTCATCAATGAGAAGAATCAGTCCATTACTAAGATCAGATCTGACAAGGGCACTGAATTTATAAATTCATATATTTCTGACTTCTGTAATGAACTTGGTATAGCTCATGAGACTTCTGCAGCTAGAACCCCATAACAGAATGGTGTCGCTGAAAGGAGGAACAGGACACTGAAGGAGGCTGCAAGGACCATGCTGGCTGAGTCAGGATTGCCCAAGAAATTCTGGGTTGAGGCAATCAACACTGCATGCTACACTCAGAACAGATTCATGCTGAACAAGCAACATGCACAGACCCCATATGAGACATGGAACAAAAGGAAACCTCGTATTTCTTATTTTCATGTATTTGGTTGTAAGTGCTTCATCCTCAACAATGGGAAGACTCAGTTAAAAGCCTTTGATAGCAAATCTGATGAAGGAATATTCTTAGGATATTCTGAAGTTAGTAAAGCCTTCAGGGTTTACAATTGTAGGACCCTTGTTGTTGAAGAATCACCTCATGTTGTCTTTGATGAATCTGCTAATGAGTCTAGGGCAAAAGTGTTGAATCCTGACACTGAGGAGGTCACAAGGAGTGTGACAAGGCTGAGCTTGAAGAATCAACCTGATCCCAAGATCAAGACTGTGCCAATTCCGAGATGGGATGATGATGACGATCAAGATGATGAATCAGGTGCCACTCCTAAGCCCAGCACATCAGGGATTGTTGAGCCTCAGACTGAGGAACAGGCTCAACCTGAGGTAAGCACCGTCCATGAAGATGTTGTTGCAGCTGAGACGGTTCCTGAGTCACCTCATCAAGGGGGAATCAATGTTCCTGACATTGAACTTATTAATCCCTTTGGCATAGACTCAGGATCATCCCCTTCTGTTCAATTTCCTGAATTTTATGAGCCTGTAGACACTAACATTGCAGGTACTTCAGGAACAACTCCTGGCAAGAGAACATGGCTAGAAGATCATCCCATTGATCAAATCATTGGTGATCCAACTGAGGGAGTCAGGACCAGACGGTTCCATGGTGAGAGTGCATTGTTCTGTTGCTTTCTCTCTGAGCAAGAGCCTCAGAACATTGAAGAAGCTCTCACTGACTCGAACTGGATCATAGCCATGCAAGATGAGTTGAATCAGTTCACAAGGAATCAGGTTTGGGAACTGGTGGATAGACCTAGGCATCAAGGCGTAGTTGGTACCAAGTGGGTCTTTAAGAACAAGAAGGATGAGAATGGTTTTGTGGTAAGGAACAAGGCTAGACTGGTTGCAAAAGGGTATTGTCAGTCTGAAGGAATAGACTATGATGAGACTTTTGCTCCAGTGGCTAGGTTGGAAGCTATCAGGTTGTTCCTTGCATATGCAACGTACAAGAAGTTCAAGGTGTATCAAATGGATGTCAAGAGTGCCTTCCTGAATGGTGTACTCAATGAAGAGGTATATGTTGAACAACCTCCCGGGTTTGAGGTTGGAGATAGAGTATACCATTTGAAGAAAGCACTCCATGGACTCAAGCAAGCACCAAGAGCTTGGTATGATACCCTCTCTCAATTCCTGACAGACCATGGGTTCAAGAAGGGAACTGTGGATAGGACATTGTTCAGGATCACTGAAGGTGATGACATTCTCTTGGTCCAGATTTATGTGGATGACATAATATTTGGATCACCAAATCATCAGCTTTGTGAGAAATTCTCTAACCTGATGACTGGTAAATTTGAGATGTCCATGATGGGAGAGATGAACTTCTTCTTAGGATTGCAGGTCAAGCAGACTGATCAAGGTATATTCATTAATCAGGCCAAGTATACAAGAGACTTGATTCATAAGTTTGGTGTTCAGAACAGCAATCCAGCAAGGATCCCTATGAACACAAATTGGAAGATGGATCCTGACACTGAAGGGACTTCAGTAAATCAGACTGAGTATCGTGGGCTGATAGGTTCTTTATTGTACCTAACTGCAAGTAGACCTGACATTACGTTTGCAGTTGGTGTGTGTGCTAGGTATCAGTCTGATCCCAAGAGAAGTCATTTGGAGGCTGCTAAGAGGATACTTAAGTATTTGAAAAGGACAGTCAATATGGGACTATGGTATCCTTCAGATGACAACTTAGAACTGACAGGTTATTCAGATGCAGATTATGGAGGTTGTAGGATTGATAGGAAATCAACCTCAGGGACATGTCAGTTTTTGCGAAGTAAGTTGATCTCGTGGTTTAGTAAGAAGCAGAATTCAGTGGCTACATCCACGACTGAGGCTGAGTATATGGCTGCAGGTAGTTGTTGTGCTCAGATTTTATGGTTGAGGCAACAGTTGAGGGACTACCAAGTGTTTGCTAATCAGGTTCCAATCTATTGCGATAACAATAGTGCTATAGCAATTACTCAGAACCCAGTGCTTCACACAAGGTGCAAGCATGTGGATATTAGACACCACTTCATTCGAGATCATGTGGAGAAGAAAGATATTAGGATGGAGAAGATTCACACTGACAGGCAAAGAGCTGACATCTTGACTAAGCCTCTGGCTGAATCAAGGTTTATGGAACTGTCAGTGGAGTTAGGACTCTTAGATCCGGGAGAGCAGTCAGTGTAGGGTTCTAGGGGGAACTCAGGCCAGACTCGACTCAGCGAGGTATCAGGGTGCTACAATGTCTCCCTGACAGGTATGAGTTCTAACCTGACTCTTGTGAATTTCAAGCGTCTCCCTGAGTCCTTCGTCCTGAAAATCTTTATTAAATGCATTCCGTTCTCATTAAAAGCGTGCCTTTTCATATTTAAACCCATGCGCACGGAGCATTTAATGCTACAGTTACTTTTTCATATACGTGTCCGTTTTATACGGAATATGACTGACATGGGGTTTAATTGAAGCTGAGATTAATCCTGGCCCCTCATTTCAAAACCTTTCGAATTCAGGGATCAATCTCAACCCCACGTTTGAGTAACTGACTTAGTCTTATCAATCAAGAGTGCCATTTGAGGTTTTTACGCAAACACAACGCACAATCTGCACACTGAGTTTTCTCTTGCTCAAACACAGATAATTCTTTCGAAAAATCTCTTCTTTTCAAAACAATGGCATTTCTCGATTCCAACTGGACAACCGACAAGATCGTAGATGTTGTCGAAAAGAAACTGGTACACATGGAGCAAGTCATCTCCATGGAAGGTATCTGTCTTACGGTTGAGGAAATCAAACCCGTATTTAAATGGATTTCCGATGCCGGGTTGGAAACATACTTCACCACCCGCCCCATTTCCTTGCTCCCAAGAACAGTGGTGGAAGCCTATTTAAATATGTTCTTACGGAAAGGGAAAGTTTTCACGAAGGTAACTGCACTGAAGCCGACGGGAGAAAAGGACGGCGACGGCGAACCTCTTTACAACACAGAGGTGGTCACTATCAACTTCAGGCAGGCGGTGAGGAAAGTCTTTAAGTTGCCTTTCACAGGCATTAACCCAAGAACCTACAAGGAGAACTCAGAGGGAGAGCTTCTTGCGAAATGGACCAAGTCTGGGTCATCGGAGTTCAAGGCTCGTCAGAACAAGAATACTCTGAAGCCTGAGTACAGAGCGCTGGTGGTCTTGGTGTCCAAGTTAGTGATGGGAGCAACTGGCTCTCACGAGCAGTTGATTCTGCCCAAGCTGAGGCTCATGGGGGCAATTGCTGATGGAGTGGAAGCGAACTGGGAGCAGTTCTTCCTCGATCAACTCCATCAGGCTGGGTTGGACAAGCTTAAGCGAGATGAGGAGGAGAAGCACATTTCCGTTAGTGCCATCTTGCCATTCGGCACGAGGATGTCCATCCTGATTGCTCATGCTTGCCATGGGTATACCTCCGACTTTGAGGACAGTCTCTCCTCAAAGAAGGTAATGTTTTCCTCACTGAGTGATACCTATTCAGTGCTAGGGCTGACTGATCCCAATGCGAAAGCAAAGGGCCAGGCCAAAAAGCCAGCTGGTAAGGCCAAGAGAGTGGCAACCAGTCTCATTGAACGATTAGATGAGCTCCTTGAGAGGAGTAAGGAGGATGAGGAGGTGGAGCAGCCTGAGGTGGAAGCGGCTGAGAAGAGGAAGAGGGTGAAGATAATGCTGTCAGGGAAGAGCACGAAATCTGGGACTGAGTCTGATCCCAAGAAGGCCGGGTCTGAGGCTGAGGGAACTGACGATGACGTCAGAAAGGAGGGTGCTCAGGGAGAGAGGCCCCTGAAAAGGCTTAGGAAGGGGACCAGAAAATCCCCTGCTAAGAAGCTACCTGAGGTGAGTGAGAGGGAGAAGTCAAGCTCTCCTGGAGCCTCTGACTTGGAGGAAGTGAGAAAGACTGTCGAGACGGCTGAGTCGTTGCAGCCTGAGACAGCACCCACTCAAACACCCCCACACCCTGAAACCCAAACACCTTCCATCCCTGACCCCACACCTCAAACTCCCCAACCACCCCGAACCTCAGAGCCAAACCATCCTACTGAGTCAGCGCCTTCAACTTCACACATGAATGAGCCTGACCAGTCAGCCGAGCCAAACCTTCCTCACCCTACTGACTTTCCCTCATACCCCAATCCCAAGGACTGCCCCAAATCCATTTCAGCTGAAGAGGACGAATTCCTCGAAGTGGAGGAGGAGGATTTAGATGAACACATGGCTGGAGGGATTCTGGAGAACACTCTCAGGGGGAACGCCACAGAATGGGCAGGCAAGTGCTGGCCTGGGCTATCCAAGTATACTGAGCTGCTGGCGTATGTGATAGAGCTCAAAGTTTGGTTGGACTTCAAACAATCAAACATGCAGGAGCAACATATGCTGGTGGATGCACGTGGCTGGGAGCACTGGGAGGTGGAAGAGGCCAAGATTTGCTCGTTCTTCGGACTTACTAGCTGGCTTCAACTCTTGAACTTTGACAACCTGAAGCAGCTAGTGGCTGAAATGATGTCCAAGAGCAAGGCTGACCTCCTATCTAATGACGAGAAGGATGGTGATGAGGATGATGAAGGAGCTCAGGGTGGAGACCTAGAGAAGGCAGTGGAGAAAACTGCACAGGAAGTTGATGAGATGAACTCTGAGCCTCAGGCTCAGGGGGAAGGTGATAAGAACACTGGTGCCAAGGGTGGACTAGTGGCTGAGGATGTTGTGAACATCTCAGCTGCCAATGAGACATCTGTCAATGAAGGGATTCCCTGCCCTGAGACAAGAGAGGAAGATGTTGAGGCATTCAAGGAGACTCTCAGTTCCGAGGGACTTGCTCCTAAGGTTCAAGTTAGCTTAGCTGAGCCTGAGGAGGCGGCTATGACTACTTCACAACTGCCTTCAGTGCACCTTGAAGAAGGGACTGATGCTGCAGGGGCTGACAAGGGAAAGCTGACAATCACTGATGCGGCCGTTGATGATGAGGATGTGATCATAACCGGGGTCGGACGTGCTGAATTCACAAGCATAGTTGAGGTCAAGCAGGAGAAAACCTCAGAAAATCTAGCTGAACTTCAGGAGGAGGTAATGAGGCTACGAGCTGAGAAGGAAGAAGACTCCAAGGCCCTGGCGAAGCACATCAGGTGGACGAAGTCAGCTTACAACACCCTTGCTAACAGGGAGCTGATTTTGTTAAAGAAAACGATGACTGACACGGCCAAGTCAGTGAGGAATGAGAGGAAGCGCACCAAGAAGATGCTTAGGAACACTCTCAAGAAGCTTGAAGAGAGGGATGCGATCAGGGACGAGAAGATGAATCAGGCAGTGGACAGGCTTGCAGTTCAGACTGGAGCTATTGTCACTCAGGCCTTGAAGGACTCAGCGTCCAAACTGGAGCTGGAGTCAGGGAGGATGGATCGCACCTCTTAGTCAGTGGCCGACACTTTAGCAAAGGCCACTGAGGAATCGTCAAAGATACTAACTGAGGCTAGCAGAGTCAGCGGTGAGTCCTTGAAGGTGGAGGAAAGGATCACCAAGGCTGAACAAAGACTCCAACTCTCCATGGAGGTCTTTGAGAAGAAAGTCAATGCTGCTATCAGTTCAGTTTCTTTAGCAGGCACTGGGATTGCCACGGGAGTTGAGATGCTGAAGGAGGGCGTTTTGGAAGTACAATCCTTAGCCTCTTTTGTTATCAACTGTGGAGCGGAGTCACTCCCATCCCAGGCCAATGATGATGCCAAAAATGGGGAAAAGAAGAAGAAAAGATCCCGCCCTGAGGCATCGGAGGCAGTCAATCAAGGTGAAACCGTTCTACCTGACCCTGAAGCCAATCCTGAAGGAAACATTTTAAGGGTGAGGAAGTCAGCTAGGTTAGCGGCGGTGGAAAAGGAAGGAGGTGAAATTGTTGCCAAGCTGAGAGAAGAGGCAACAAAGGCAAAGGCTGATGAACCTTCCAAGCAACAACCTGAGCCAGTTCAGAGGTCATCTCCCATGAGCTCAAGGAAGAATCCCATCACTTATTCAGGTGAGTTGGTTGCGGAGTTATGTGCTGAAGCATGGGGAGATCAATCTGAAAAATCGGAGGCTATGCGCAGAGCCGAAATTGCTCAGAAGGAGAAGATGCGCATCCTGGAGAAAAAGGTTGAGAAGCTGACTGATATCACTGAGCTTCAACAACGAGAACTGGATGATGCAGTGATCAGCTTGCTAAGGAGGAAGAAGGCGAAGCCTGAGCCCAGGAAGTACAGGAAGAAGCCAACAGTTAGGAAATCAACAATTCTTCAAGTCAGAAGGCCAGAATCAGGAGCAAGGGAAGCTTTTGTTGATGAGTTCATCTCAGAGACATTGAAGGAGTTTTGGACTGATGCAAGGGATGAATTTGTTAGATTGTGGTTTGTTGTGAAGAAGTGGGGCGACACTGACGATATCAATGCTCACTTCACTGACTACATGATGGACAATCATCCTGAGCTATTCCAGAAGATCTTGGAGGAGGCTGAGGCAGCTCAAGTTCAAGTGAAGGCTTCTGAGTTCACCATTCGAGCTCCTCCCTTGGTTCCTGGAACTCAAAAGCATGATACAAAGGCCATTATGATGGAAGTATTGAAGATAGCCAAAGCTGAAGGGTACGTGAATCAACCTGGAAGACTTGACGAACTGAAGGCAAGAGTTTATGCAGGATATGGACTCAAGCCTGAAATGAGATTAGTCTAGGTGTTCACAGGCTTCTTTGTAATAGATTAGATTCATTGTAATCATTTCCACATCAATTAATGAAATCTATTACTTTTGCCCACAGACAAAAACTCATTGTCTTTTTGGCTGTTGTTTAAAATTCTGTACTTTATCAAGAATTTGCTCTAACACTGTCTTATCTTATAGATAGGTTTATCTTGTTTCCTCTAAGTGTTTTGAGGATCTTTTCAGTGTTTTGGCATCATCAAAAAGGGGGAAATTGTTGGGACATTGTCAGTTTTGATTAAGATCCCAAAGCCCCTGAAAAGATGATTGTCTTAATCTGTCTTTGTTAGGCTAGTCTTGGTTAGGATTAGTACTTAGTCATTTTACACTTCACAGGTACTCAGTGAGAGGAGAACTCACTGGAGACAATCAAGACTCAGAGCCTGAAGACGAAGAGCACCATCCTGAACTTATGGCAGTCTTCTAAGCTGGCTGAGTAAGTGTCAGTGATGAAGAGTATGACCCTGAGGTCATTACTAACTCAGTCCTGAAGGGAACGGGATGTCACTGAGTTAATGGGAAGACTTGGAGTAGAGCCAAGCAATGCAAAAGGAATTTCAGCGTCAGGACAAGACTGGTGGGCTCAAGACAAAATGAACTTAATAAGACAAGCCTGAAGCTCAGGAATAAGTTCTGACATTCTCACCAACCTGATGACGTGGACCAATACGAGAAGGACACGCACGTACGGAACCTGACATGAAGACTGAATTCAGACTGCATATTCAACGGGCAAGCATTCAATACGCATTTAATGCAAATACCAAATCCATGCAAGGACGGCTGCTGCATGAAGATATGTCCGTTTGAAGCCACTCTACATAGTTGACAAGAAAGGCTATCTCTCCAACGGATAGTTTTTCAAATCACCTATAAATACAGAAGACCTTGACCCCATTCAAGGTTACGGGAAATTTCCAAGCCAGAAATTACTCAAACTCTCAAGCATTCAAAGCATTCAACCCTTAAGAGAAGCACTCGAAACCTTCTAAATTTCCCAAGTGTTTCTCAGCAATTGAGAGTTATTCTGTATTCCATGAGCTAATTAGAATTATCTTAAGCTTAGAGAGATTATCCAATCCTTAGCATAGCTTTGCCTTGTAAGGATAATCTCAACCTAGTTGGAATCCAAACTGAAACCAAAACCCTAAGTTAGGCTTGTTGGGAGTAAGTCAGTTAGAGTGTTAGTAAGTGGAGTTGTATAGATCAGTGAGGTTAGCTGGTCTTGGTGCACCTTGGCACGTTAAAAACAAGAATCCCTTGAGTGGATTTCCTGTTAAGTCAGGCCGTGGACGTAGGAGCTTGAGACTCTGAACCACGTTAAACTCCTTGTGTTCTTACTGCTTTGATATTGTGCATACTTGTTATATTACTTGTTCATTCATTGCATTCAAGTTTATCAGGCCTGAATCAATCAGGCTGATCTTCAAAAGAGCACTGCCCTACTAAACACTATTCAGGTTTGAGTAAAACAAGTTTTTCAGAAAGCAAACTAAACAAGACTTTAAACTTTCAGGGCTCAAACATTTCCGCACTGAACTTGAACTGATAGTTAGCCAACTGACCCGCACCAAGTGTAGTCAGTAGGTGTGTTATCAGCTCCTAGTTCTTTACCACTCTGAGTAAAGGGGACTCAGTCAGTTTTAAGGTTGAAAAATTGGTATACGTGTATTCCCCCCCCCCCATACATGTGTACTAGCTTGTTGTTGACAACATCCTCGATCTTGTCGGTTGTCCAGTTGGAATCAAGAAGTGCCATTTGATTTTGAAGAAGAGAGATTTTTTAAAATTCTGAGATTGCTTGAGCAAGAGAAAACTCAGTGTGCAGATGTGCTTTATGTTTGCGTAAAAACCTCAAATGGCATTCTTGATTGATATGACTAAGTCAGTTACTCAGACGTGGGGTTGAGATTAATCCCTGAATTCGAAATGTTTTGAAATGAAGGGCCAGGATTAATCTCAGTGCCAATCAATTACCTACGTTAGTCATATTCCGTATAAAACGGACACGTATATGAAAAAGTAACTGAGGCATTAAATGCTCCATTGCGCGTGGGTTTAAATATGAAAAGGCGCGCTTTTAATGAAAACGAAATGCATTTAATAAAGATTTTCAGGACGAAGGACTCAGGGAGACGCTTGGAATTCACAAGAGTCAGGATATAACTCATACCTGTCAGGGAGACATTGTAGCACCCTGATACCTCGCTGAGTCGAGTCTGGCCTGAGTTCCCCCTAGAACCCTACACTGACTGCTCTCCCGGATCTAAAAGTCCTAACTCCACTGACAGTTCCATAAACCTTGCTTCAGCCAGAGGCTTAGTCAAGATGTCAGCTCTTTGCCAGTCAGTGTGAATCTTCTCCATCCTAATATCTTTCTTCTCCACATGATCTCGAATAAAGTGATTCCTAATATCCACATGCTTGCACCTTGTGTAAAGCACTGGGTTCTGAGTAATTGCTATTGCACTATTGTTGTCACAATAGATTGGAACCTCATTAGCAAATACTTGGTAGTCCCTCAACTGTTGCCTCAACCATAAAATCTGAGCACAACAACTACCTGCAGCCATATACTCAGCCTCAGTTGTGGATGTAGCCACTGAATTCTGCTTCTTACTAAACCACGAGATCAACTTACTCCCCAAAAACTGACATGTCCCTGAGGTTGATTTCCTATCAATCCTACAACCCCCATAATCTGCATCGGAATAACCTGTCAGTTCTAAGTTGTCATCTGAAGGATACCATAGTCTCATATTGACTGTCCTTTTCAAATACTTAAGTATCCTCTTAGCAGCCTCCAAATGACTTCTCTTGGGATCAGACTGATACCTAGCACATACACCAACTGCAAACGTAATGTCAGGCCTACTTGCAGTCAGGTACAACAAAGAACCTATCAGCCCTCGATACTCAGTCTGATTTACTGAAGTCCCTTCAGTGTCAGGATCCATCTTCCAATTTGTGTTCATAGGGATCCTGGCTGGATTGTTGTTCTGAACACCAAACTTATGAATCAAGTCTCTTGTATACTTGGCCTGATTAATGAAGATACCTTGATCAGTCTGCTTAACCTGCAATCCTAAGAAGAAGTTCATCTCTCCCATCATTGACATCTCAAATTTACCAGTCATCAACTTAGAGAATTTCTCACATAGCTGATGATTTGGTGATCCAAATATTATGTCATCCACATAAATCTGGACCAAGAGAATGTCATCACCTTCAGTGATCCTGAACAATGTTTTATCCACAGTTCCCTTCTTGAACCCATGGTCTGTCAGGAATTGAGAGAGGGTATCATACCAAGCTCTTGGTGCTTGCTTAAGTCCATAGAGTGCTTTCTTCAAATGGTATACTCTATCTCCAACCTCAAACCCGGGAGGTTGTTCAACATATACCTCTTCATTGAGTACACCATTCAGGAAGGCACTCTTGACGTCCATTTGATACACCTTGAACTTCTTATATGTTGCATATGCAAGGAACAACCTGATAGCTTCCAACCTAGCCACTAGAGCAAAAGTCTCATCATAGTCTATTCCCTCAGATTGACAATACCCTTTTGCAACCAGTCTAGCCTTGTTCCTTACCACAACACCATTTTCATCCTTCTTGTTCTTGAAGACCCACTTGGTACCAATTACTCCTTGATGCCTAGGTCTATCTACCAGTTCCCAAACTTGATTCCTTGTAAACTGATTCAACTCCTCTTGCATGGCAATGATCCAGTTCGAGTCAGTGAGAGCTTCTTCAATATTCTGAGGCTCTTGCTCAGAGAGAAAGCAACAGAACAATGCACTCTCACCATGGAACCATCTGGTCCTGACTCCCTCAGTTGGATCACCAATGATTTGATCAGTGGGATGATCCTCTAGCCATTTTCTCTTGCCAGGAGTTGTTCCTGAAGTTCCTGCAATGTTAGTGTCTACAGGCTCATAAAATTCAGGAAATTAAACAGAAGGGGATGATCCTAAGTCTATACCAAAGGGATTAACAAGCTCAATGTCAGGGACATTGATTCCCCCTTGATGAGGTGACTCAGGAACCGTCTCAGCTGCGACAGTATCTTCATAGACGGTACTTACCTCAGGTTGAGCCTGTTCCTCAGTCTGAGGCTCAACAATCCCTGATGTGCTGGGTTTAGGAGTGGCACTTGATTCATCATCCTGATCATCGTCATCGTCCCATCTTGGAATTGGCACAGTTTTGACCTTTGGATCAGGTTGATTCTTCAAGCTCAGCCTTGTCACTCTCTTTGTGACCTCTTCAGTGTCAGGATTCAACACTTTTACCCTAGACTCATTAGCAGATTCATCAAAGACAACATGAGGTGATTCTTCAACAACAAGGGTCCTACAATTGTAAACCCTGAAGGCTTTACTAACTTCAGAATATCCTAAGAATATTCCTTCATCAGATTTGCTATCAAAGGCTTTCAGTTGGGTTTTCCCATTGTTGAGGATGAAGCACTTACAACCAAATACATGAAAGTAAGAAATACGAGGTTTCCTTTTATTCCATGTCTCATATGGGGTCTGTGCATGTTGTTTATTCAACATGGATCAGTTCTGAGTGTAGCATGCAGTGTTGATTGCCTCAGTCCAGAATTTCTTGGGCAATCCTGACTCAGCCAGCATAGTCCTTGCAGCTTCCTTCAGTGTCATGTTCCTTCTTTCAGCGACACCATTCTGTTGTGGGGTTTTAGCTGCAGAAGTCTCATGAGCTATACCAAGTTCATTACAAAAATCAGAAATATATGAATTTATAAATTCAGTGCCCTTGTCAGATCTGATCTTAGTAATGGACTGATTCTTCTCATTGCTGAGTCTCCTGAGCAACTCTGGAAGCTTCACCTGTGTTTCCTTCTTATTCAACAAGAAAATAACCCAAGTATATCTAGAATAATCATCAATAACCACAAGGGTATATTTTCTACCATTCATACTCACAGGTGTTATGGGACCAAATAAATCCATATGCAAGAGCTGAAGTATCCTGTCAGTGGAATGAGAAGCTTTCTCTTTGAATGATGCTCTGACCTGCTTCCCTTCCTGACAAGCTCTGCACACATGATTTTTGCTAAAAACTTCATTAGGTAGACCTTCAACTAGTGACTGTCTAGAAATTTTGTTAAGAATCTTGAAGTTCAGGTGGCTTAATCTTTTATGCCATAACCAATTGAGCTCTAGAGAGCTTTTAGCAACAAAACAAGTATTAGGAATAGTGCTGCTCCAATCAGCGAGATAAACGTTACCTTTCCTGATACCTGATAGAAGCACTTGTGTTGATTTGTCCTTGACTGAACATATATTCGATGAGAACTCAACACTGAAACCTTTGTCACAGAATTGACTTACTGACAACAGGTTATGCTTCAGTCCTTCCACAAAGGACACATTTTCCACTCTGACTGTACCTATTATTAAAACACCAAAACCTTTAGTAACACCTTTTGAGTTATCACCAAAGGTTACCTGTGGACCATCTTTAGCTTTATATTCTTGGAGAAGACTCTTCATTCCAGTCATGTGCCTTGAGCAACCACTGTCTAGGTACCAAAAAACTTTGATTGAGTCTCCTCTCCTCTTGTTGTGATCCACAGCCGCCTGCAAGCAAATCAGGCTTTAGGTACCCATTGGGTGTTGGGTCCTATCGTGTCAGCTGTACCCTTCGGGATCCAGACTTGCTTAACAACCCTGATTGCCTCAGAGTGGTAAATCTGTCTCCCTGAAACATCGACATACACAACTTTCTTCTTCTTTGCCTGAGAGGAAGATGGTGTATGTGTGCTAGACTTAGGCTTCACAGGAGCCTGAGTGGGTGCCTTTTGGGCTGGCTTCCTGTTCTTCCTAGGTCTGGGTGCAGCAGGTCTTGGGCCTTGTTCTTGATAAGGGCCCTGTGTTCTATTCCCTCTCGGCAAGTGAGGGAATGGAAAATAGTTAAAGGCCTCAGGATGCCAAAACCATGGGGGTGTCATCATGTTTGGCCTTCCCTGTTGGTATTGCCACGCATGATGGTACCCTCGCTGACCAGTCTGAGAACTCTTGGCCTGAGTCTTCCTCTGCTTTCGCTGAGGTTTTCCCTGACCTGAGCTCTCAGGGGCCTCCCTAGGTTGCTTTGCCTTTCCCTTGGGTTTTGGCTTAGCTATCTTGGGGGCAACCCTGACTGTGTCAACAGTTTCCTTGCCCTTATCAGTTTGACGGGCCTGGAGTACAACCTTAGGTGCACTCTGGCCTGCCTGAACAAATACCCTCTCAGTGTCGCTCCCTGAAGCAACATGAGACTGACCTTGTGAGGATTTCTTAGGAACATATCCAAGTCCCTTTTTCTCATTCCCAAGCATTTGGCTGCTATTTATTTCCTCCCTAGCCACTAAGGATTTATTCATTGCTGCAACCTTTTGCTTGAGTGAGTCCTCACTCTTTTTCAGGATTTCATGTCTGGTAAAGAGGTCATCAAACTTACTCTTAAGTACTTTCAGTTCTTCCTTCCTGACCAACTCTTCCTCAGCCAATTCCTTTAGAATCTTCTCTCTTGGGAGACGCTCAGCATTGATTAAATCAATCTCCTGAGTTAGTCTCACAATCTGAGCTGATTCTTTAAGATCAGACTGAGTGAGTTGTTCATTCAGGTTTTGAACCTCAGTACTCAATTTCTTGTTCTCCTCTACCAAGAAGACATTAGTTTCCTGCAGTCTGGAGAAATCAACCATCAATTGATCCAGACAGATCTGAAGGTTCATTTCTCTAACTGACTCTGAGCTAAGCTCAGGATTTTGACCAGTGTAGGAACCACATACAGAGTTAGATGTTACCTCAGGTTCCTCCCTTACCATAAGGTAGACATCATTGTACTCATCATCAGAAAAGAGTTCAGGCGACCTCTCCTCAGGACCATTAGAGTCAGTTGCATCCTCAGCGAGCATGGCTCTCCGGTCAGCAAATCTCTGGTCTCTCTTGGCCCTCCTGTCCTCTCTTTCCCTTGCACTCAGCTTCGGACAATCATACTGATAGTGTCCGCTCTTGTTACAGTTGTAACATGTTAGTTGCTCATCTACTCTTTCTCTCCTTGGTTCAAGGTCCCTCCTTGAGTCAGGTTCCCTCTGTCTTGATGAGCTTTCAGTCTTCCCTGAGTGCTTGTCATCATGAGTACGTCTCTGTTCATCTCGACGATCGGGCTTTGGATCTGAATATCTTCTTTCTTTGCCACGATCTCTCCTCTGGTCAGTGTTTCTCCTTTCCTCATATCTCCTTGAGCTTTGGTGGGTTCCTTCAGGTTTCCTGTCACGTGAGTCCTGATAAAATTTCTTATAACGACCAAACCTGGAATTGAGCTTATCAAAGCGTCTGACCATCAGGCTGTACTCTTCAGCAAGCTCTTCCTTGCTCATCTCCATCAGTGACTTTGATGAAGACTCAACAGGTTCAGACCTGGCCTTGAATGCCACACTTTTCTCAGGAGTTTTCTCCTTTTCTTCCTCTTCTGGCTGAACTTTCTTCTTTCTTTTGTTAAGATCAAATTCCAGTGCCTTTAGCTCTGAAAAAAGTAAAGCAGGAGTTATGTTGCTCATATCCTGAGTATTCTTAAGCATAATTACACTGTTATCCCATCTCTCAGGAAGGGCATTCAGGATCTTTGAAGCAACATCTCTCTTTGGGACATCTTTGTCCAGCATCACCAAAGCATTCATCAACTTGATGAATCTTGACTCCATCTGATCGATTGTCTCATCAGGCAACATCTCGAACGCTTCGAACTTCTGAATGACAATGTTTCTCTTGTTCTCCTTTATCTTCTCTGACCCCTCGCACATCCTGGTCAGCTCATCCCAAACCTCATTTGCCGTCTTTAAATTCATCAGCCTTGCTGACTCCTCGAAAGGCACCGTATGCAAGATGATATTTCTGGCCACATTATCCAGCCCCATCATCTTGATCTCATCAGTGGTCATATCCTTCCTTTCCTTAGAAATGGGTACACCAATATCAAGATCATCATATCCACTTCCTCTGGTGTTGGGAACAGTGATCTTGATCGGTCCTTCCCTGAGAACTCGCGGCATCTGGTCATGGATGGCATCTAGATGTGCTTCTAATCTGAACTTCCAATAGACAAAGTTAGGTACAGAGAATTCAGGTAACGAAGCTTCAAGTCTCCTCGAAGTCATGATGATGCAAGTTTTATGAAAAGCAAACTCAGATCTGTTCAGTGACCACCAACAGTTTCTCCTCTGAAACTATTAGTATTCAAAGTCAATGGTCTTTTGAACCACTGCTTTGATACCACTTGTGGGTCCCGGTACAAGACTGAGGAATATGTGTATGGGGAGGGGGGGAATACACGTATGCCAATTTTTCAAACTTAAAACCAGACTGAGTCCCCTTTACTCAGAGTGGTAAAGAACTAAGAGCTGATAACACACCTACTGACTACACTTGGTGCGGGTCAGTTGGCTAACTATCAGTTCAAGTTCAGTGCGGAAATTCGTGAGCCCTGATAGTTTAAAGTCTTGTTTAGTTTGCTTTCTGAAAAACTTATTTTACTCAAAACTGAATAGTGATTAGTAGGGCAGTGCTCTTTTTAAGGATCAGGCTGATTGATTCAAGCCTGATAAACCAAATGCAATGAATGAATATGTAATAAAGCAAGCATGCACAATATCAAAGCAATAAGAACACAGGGAGTTTAACGTGGTTCGGAGACTCAAGCTCCTACGTCCACGACCTAATTTAACAGGAAATCCACTCAAGGGATTCTTGTTTTTAACGTGCCAAGGTGCACCAAGACCAGCTAACCTCACTGATCTATACAACTCCACTTACTAACTCACTAACTGACTTACTCCCAACAAACCTAACTTAGGGTTTTGGTTTCAGTTTGGATTCCAACTAGGTTGAGATTATCCTTACAAGGCAAAGCTATGCTAAGGATTGGATAATTTCTCTAAGCTTAAGATAATGCTAGTTCGCTCTTGGAATACAGAATAACTCTCAGTAACTAAGAAACACTTGGGAAATTTAGATGGTTTCGAGTGCTTCTTCTAAAGACTGAATGCTTTTGAATGCTTTGAGAGTTTAAGTAATATCTGGCTTGGAAATTTCCCGTAACCTTGAATGGGTTCAAGGCCTTCTGTATTTATAGGTGATTTGAAAACTATCCGTTGGAGAGATAGTCTTTCTTGTCAACTATGTAGAGTGGCTTCAAACGGACATATCTTCATGCAGCAGCCGTCCTTGCATGGATTTGGTAGTTGCATTAAATGCACATTAAATGCTTGCCCGTTGAATATGCAGTCTGAAATCAGTCTTCTTGTCAGGTTCCATACGTGCGTGTCCTCCCCGGATTGGTCCACGTCATCAGGTTGGTGAGAATGTCAGAACTTATTCCTGAGCTTCAGGTTTGTCTTATTAAGTTCATTTTATCTTGAGCTCACCGGTCTTGTCCTGACGCTGACATTCCTTTTGCATTGCTTGGCTCTACTCCAAGTCTTTCCCATTAACTCAGTTTCATCCTGTTCCCTTCAGGACTGAGTTAGTGATGACCTCAGGGTCATACTCTTCATCACTGAGACTTACTCAGCCAGCTTAGGAGACTATCATAAGTTCAGGATGGTAAACTTCGTCTTCAGGCTCTGAGTCTTGATTGTCATCAGCAAGTGCTCCTCTTACTGAGTACCTGTGAAGTGTAAAATGACTAAGTACAAATCCTAACCAAGACTAGCCTGACAAACAAATGCAAACATCTTTTCCGGGGCTTTGGGATCTTAATCAAAACTGACAATGTCCCAATATATTCCCATCACCGACAACCTTTTCTTTGGTTTTTATGATAGTGAAGGATTTAGGGATTTACTTGAATAAGTGTTTTTTCATGGATATTGATTTTTTGTGAATCGTGGATTTGCTTCTTAGATTTTTTTTTTGGTACAAATTTTTTTGTTGAATTTATGTATTTTCTCTAGTTTCCACAAATATTCATTCATGAGCATTGTGATTTTGCTTGTTATGCGCTTTTTTTATTCAGACGGTGAGCCATCCTTCGGTATGACCTGGTATACCGGTATGAAACCATGAAATACCGATATTTCGGTATACCAAAATTTTCGATACTATAACGGTATACAGTTTTTAAATACCGATCATTTTGGTACGGTATACAATATGACTTAGAATTTTCGGTATACCGTACCGAACCACCCCTCTATCACAGTGGAGCATCGGAGTCACACTCATCTAGGGCTGTCAAAATGTGTCTGGTCTGTTGGATCGACCTAAGTAAACCGGTTCCAAGGACGGATTGATCCTCAAAATTAAATAGTTCCAAACAGAACTGGGCTTTCTGGCTCGGCTCGATTAGCCCTATATACCGCTCAGACTTGGGTTGGGCTTAGCCCAATTTTATGGGTAGCCTGGTTAATTTTTTTTTTCCGATTTACCTTCATTATAATTCACAATCTTATTGTTGTGTATAAAAATTAGAAATAGATGAATAACATGTCAAATTTTTATAAGTCATCACTTTCCTCTAATGCATGAATATCAGTAATTGACTTCAAAAAGGTTGTGATAAGCCATGGATTATGGGACGAAGATACAATATTAATTAACTTATGGGTACGGCTAAACATACCCCCAAAATTTATATACATACCCCAACTAATAAATGTACCCCATTAAAAATAAATAAAATATTAAAAGTACTATAAACACCCCATATCTTGTCTATCATACCCTTTACCCTGTAAATAAAAGAAAAACCCGAGAAACACGAGGAAGAGAAAGTGCATCAAAGTTATTGTGAGGAAGATTTTTCAAGACGAAATTTTCAGGCAAGATTCTTTTACATTCTTAGTGATGATAAGGTCTGAAAAGAGTTGACGGATACTAAAATAAATTGCAATTAGTACTTCGGGTTTCAGTTTGTGAATGAGAAAATTTCTGAGTGAGTTTGACAACTATGTTATCAATGCTAATGCGCTGATCATTGTCATGCAATGAATTTATTTATATGTTTGTGTTTCTGATTTTATGAACTATGATGAAATATATATTTATCTTAATGTATAGACTAATTAATTGTAGTTATTAATTCTAAAAAAAAAAGTTTCCATCTAAAATGGAGAACAATATTCAGTTAATTTTAAACGACATGGAATCTTTTCATCGGAGATGCAGAAAACATAAAGAAATTGAAGAATGGAGATTTTTGTCCCTAGATTTTCATTTTTTTCGTTTTTAGAACTAAAATAAATGTAGGGTTTGACATAGTTTTCATAATTAGCATTAATATTTCTTTTCTTATGCATCATTTTGTAAAGTGAAAGTTTTACTGTTTCCTTTTTCCCCAGGAAGAAGACGGTTCCAATGGGACTTCCGAAGAGAAAGTGGGAAACTGGGCATGTTTAACTGAAATAAGGGCAATTTCGTATTTTGTTCTAAGGGTATTTTAGTCTAAATTTATTTTGGGGAATGTATAGAAGGGGTATATTTAGTCGTGCCCTTAACTTATATAGTAATCTGATAAAAGTACTCTTTTTACTATTTTACAGTTTAATGTATACTTGAAATAACAAAATGATAAAATTATAGAATCACAAAATTACTGATAAAATTATAAATTTCTTTACAATATGCTTGAAATGGTTTTATAAAATTACTGATAAAATTATAGATGTCTTTATAATATGCTTGAAATGGTTTTCTCTATCATGTAACACTTATAAAATTAATTGTTGGACAAATTAAATAAAATTTCATGATTATATGAGTAATATTTGTATACTAAGACTCCACTTGGTTGGGATTGTAAGAAAAGAAGCACAATAATATGAAATTCAATTTTAGTATGAAATTGTGAGATAGGGGTTATGTACACCCTACCCTGCTGTGCAGTGCACAGTGGGCATTAAGGTGTCGTACCCACATTAAAGCATGGGGTAAAACACAACACATTAAAGCATGGGGTACAACATCCCAATGCCCAGTTGTGCACTGCATAGCTGGGTAGGGTAGAATATTTCGAGATAGGTACTTTAGTAAGGCTGTATGGGTGATTGGTAGTGTTGAATCACAGTTTTAGATTCACAAGAAAAACTTGTAATCAAGGAATCGATTATGGAACAATAAACAAGAATATTGAAATCAACAACACAATAAGAACACCAGACTTTTACGTGGTTCGGAGATAACTCCTACATCCACGGGATCGAAGAGATTCGATCTTTCACTATGAGAACTCAAAGGGATTACAGTCACTCAATCTCACAAACACTCAAGGAATTTCCTCTAGTTGAAATCCTAATATGGTTACAGAGATATCGTACTCACAACCCTAAATTCAGCTCTAAGAATGAAAGTATAAAACTCATCACTTTGAATCATTGTGCATGCACCACATATATAGTAGTACTCCCGCAAGTAACCGCATCAGTAACAGCTTTCAGTTATAACCGCCTTTTTTTCCTTTGCTTAGATTCGCAGTCTCGCTACTTAATAGAATGTCAGTTGACTTCTCCTCAACTGCAGAAGACTTCAAGTCTACTGAACTAACTGTGTTGTGACCATATTTATCATGAGAACAAATACGCCCCACTATTTTTGTATGGTCACCATGGACAGCTCCACATACACCCATCATGATGGAAAATACACCAAAAAATGGATGATCAGAGAACCCAGAGTGAGAATCCATCCACGGAGGTCGGTCATCCCGGGTGGATCATCCACATCTTTCATACACTCAAATGGCTGGTAAATACACCCATTTTCGTAGGACCTGCAAGAGCTGGTAATAAAGGCACCAAGACATCCCTGATCGGATAAGAGCAAATCATCCAGGTGTTATGAGCTAAGGAATAACCGCGCCTCCAATATCAATCAAGCTGCCAGAACCTCATTGGTTCGTACTCTGCTCCCGCAGGCAACGTAATACGGAGGACAGAGCACCTTGCTGCAGGCCCTAAATTCTCTTTTATACCCCCATGTATACTATATATACAGAGCTATTAAGAGCTACAAAGAGACAAGTGAATATACACAGAAAAATCATTAAGTCCAGGGCCCAACAAACCCTGGCAATCCCTCTCGCATTTTATCGCTTTCTTACTTTCTGCAATCATTATTAGCTAATCATTAGAATATGAGATCATTGATGGCTTTTTGTGATCTCATAGCTTTTATTTGATGTTTTTGCCTATTTTAGCGACATAAAATCCTCATTCACTTCTGCTCATATTTAGGCAAACAACAAACTGCACTTCAGCTGACTTCATCCAAGTGGACTGACTAACTCCACTGACTACTGAAACTTCAACTCGACTGAATACATACTTCACATATGACTTCACAATTCTCCACCTCATATTTGAAATACCAAACCTCTCTTCCTCTCCATCAGGTACCTTTAAGGCTAAGGCACCTTCCATGTGTCCATCTTTACCAGTTCAACACAGAACTTGAACTTCAGGCTAGGTAAAGACTTCGTACACATATCAGCAGCATTATCATCAGTAGATATCTTTTGAATCTGGACCACCCCTTTGTCTATGATTTCCCTCACAAAATGCAACCTTAGATCAATATGCTTTGCTCTTTCATGAAACACTTGATGTTTAACCAAATGAACAACACTTTGGTTATCACAATGAATGACCACATCCTTTTGTTGAATCTCAAGATCTCTAATGATGTCTTTCAACCACAAAGCTTCCTTAACTGCTTCAAAGACTGCCACAAACTCTGCTTCAATGGTGGATAAGGCAACTCCACTCTGCAACATAGATCTACAGCTCACAGTAGTGTTGTAAAGAGTAAATATGTACCCTGCCAAGGACCTTCTGCTATCCAGATTAGTAGCAAAATCAGAATCAACAAATCCTATCAGTGGACTGTTCTGATCATTCATCTTCTCAAATATCAATCTCAATTCAGATGACCCCTTAAGGTATCTACATATCCACTTCAAAGCATCCCAATGTAATTTTCCTGGGTTGGACATGTACCTGCTCACCATACTCAGTGAATAAGCTAAATCAGGTCTACTGCAGACCAATGCATACATCAAACTTCCAACACCACTTTCATAAGGTATTTTCATCATGTACTCCTTTTCTTCTTCAGACTTGGGTTCCATCTCCTTAGATAACTTGAAATGTTGTCCCAGTAGGGTTGATACACGTCTACTTTCATGCATGTTGAACCTCTTCAATACCCTTTGTATATACCTCTCCTGAGATAAAAAAAAAAAAACAACTTCCCATATGTATTGTCCCTAAGTATATCCATGCCAAGTATCCTCTTAGCATTTCCCAGATCCTTCATATCAAACCTTGCACTCAGCTTTTGTTTAACATTCTGGATCTTCAGCAAGCTCTTGCTAGCAATTAGCATGTCATCTACATAGATTAGTAGATATGTTATCTCATCTCTCACTTGCTTCTCTAGATACACACAAGTGTCATACTTGTTTCTCTCAAAGTCAATGGATAACATAACTTCATTAAATTTCTTATGTCATTACCTTGGACTTTGCTTGAGGTTATACAATGATTTCTTCAGTAGATATATCTTTCCCTCTGACCCTGGTTCCACAAACCCTTCAGGTTGCTGCATATAAATGTCTTCAATAAGCTCACCGTGTAAGAAGGTTGTCTTCACATCAAGTTGTTGTAGCTCCAGGTTATTTTGGACCATTCTACTAAGAAGTAGTCTGATAGAACAATGCTTAACCACAGGTGAGAACATAATTTATTCCTTCCCTTTGAGTAAACTCTCTAGCCACTAACTATGCCTTGAATCTCACCCGATCTTTCATTCCAGATTCAAGCTTTCTTTTAAACAACCACTTGCAACTAACAAGCTTCTGCCCAAGTGACTTATTCACAAGAATCTAAGTATGATTCTTCTTAAGAGGTTCCATCTCTTCTGTCATGGTAGTAATCCATGACTCCCTATCCTTATTGTCAATGACTTCTTTATAGTTTCTAGGCTCATGATACTCTATAGCTTCAGCAGTCACAAGTGCATAAGAGACCAGATCAGCCTGACCATACCTCAGTCAAATCAGCTTCAGGCACTTCATCCTCTTCTGACATGTTATCTTCAGCAGATGCATTATCCTCTTCAGTTGCCTGCCCTGCCTCAGGTTCAGTTGAGATAACCTCGTCTAAAGGAACAAATTCTACCTCAACTTGAGTATTTGGTTCAGTAATGACACCATCCACCTCCTCTGATGTAGGATCTCCTCCACCTGACTTGTATCCTATCTGAGACTCATTAAACACAACATCTCTATTGGTAATACACTTTTGGTTTCCAGGTTCCAAACACCACAACTTATACCTCTTGACACCTTTTGGATAGCCAATAAACACACACTAGGCTCCAGCTTATCTTGCTTCACATGAACATAAGCTAAGCATCCAAATACTCTAAGCTTAGAGTAGTCTGAAATCTTTCCATACCATATTTCATCAGGGGTCTTGAAGTCTACTGCGGATGATGGTACTTTGTTAATCAAGTACACAGCTGTGTTAACAGCTTCACCCCAAAAACTCTTAGGCAAACATGCATCAAATAACATACACCTAACTCTCTCCAGAATGGTTCTATTCATCCTTTCAACAAGGCCATTCTGTTGAGGGTTAGCAGGAACAGTCCTGTGCCTAGTAATACCCTTCAGCCTACAAAACTGTTGAAACTCTTCTGAGAGAAATTCAAGCCCATTATCAGTTCTAAGATGCTTGATGCTCTTATCTCTCTTGTTTTCAAGTTCAGTCAACCACTCTTTGAACTTGGAGAAAGCATCACTCTTATGTTTAAGTATATACACCCAAACCTTTCTGGAATAATCATCAATAAGGGTAAGAAAATACCTACCTCCACCATGAGTAGACACCCTAGCTGGTCCCCAAACATCTAAATGAATATAATCCACCACCTCAGTGGTGGTATGCTTCCCCTTCTAGTATGCCTTCTTCTTTGATTTTCCCAGAACACACTTCTCACAGAACTCCAGCTTACTTATCCTTTTCCCAGGAATTACTCCCCTCTTGGATAACTCCACCAAACCCTGCTCTCCAACATGTGCTAATCTTTTATCCCACATGTTAGCATCAGTAGACTCCATGGTGACCTCAGCTGATCATGTAACTATCCTGTCAATCAAAGAATACAAACCATTCTTGATGTTACCCCTCATCACAGTCCTTCCAGACTTAGTGATAGACAAGATACCCTTGTCAGTTTTGAATTCAAACCCCTTAGAATTCAAAGTACCAAGAGAAATCAAATTTCTCTTTAGGCCAAGTACAAATCTGACCTCAAATAAGATCATATCAACTTCATCAAACATTTTTATCTTGATAGAACCAGATCCTTGCAGACTATAACTCTTATCATTACCCAAAAGGACAAGACCTCCATCAAACTTCTCAAGATCCAGGAACCAACCTTCATGTGGACACATATGAAAAGTACACCTAGAGTCTAGGACCCACTCTTGACTTAGTCTCTCATCACTAACCATCAAGACCTCAGCACTATCATATCCTTCAACCTCCACCACAGCTGCATCTCCTTCTTGATCACCTTGACTGTCTTTCTTCCTCCTTTCAGGGCAGTTCTTTCTCAGATGGTCTTCCTTGTGGCAAGTGAAACATTTTTTCTTTTCAACAAAACCAGATTTCTTCTCACCCTTATTCCCCTTTCCACCATCCTTCTTCTTGGATTGAAACCCCTTCTTCTTCTTGGATTGGACATTCAATCCTTCAGCAGGCTTCTTCCCTTCAGTCTGGATCTGTAGAAACTTGGTTTTCAGGGCAGTTTGAATATCATCAAACATCACCTGATCTTGTCTTCCAAATAGCAAGGCATCCTTGAAATTCTCCAGAGACTTAGGTAGAGAATTCAACAACATCAATGACTTGTCCTCATCATCAATAGTAACATCCAAACTCTCCAGATCATCCACTAATCTATTGAACTCGTCCAACTGATCACCAAGATTCTTATCTTCACTCATCTTGAAGACTTGAAGCTTCTGTTTCATGTATAACTTGTTCGTAACAGATTTGGTCTGGTATAACTGCTCCAGTTTATTCCAGACTTCAAGAGCAGTTTTCTCCTTCGATACTTCCCTCAATGGTTTATCCCCAAGACACAAGATAATCGCACTATGCGTCTTTCTCTTGTTCTCCTCCACCTTCGTCGGATTAGTTCCAGAAACCACCTGATCCGGTGGCAACAAGGCTTCGTACAAACCGTTCTGTACCAGGAGAGCCTTCATCTTAATCTTCCATAAACTAAAATCGTTCTTCCCCGTGAACTTCTCAATGTCGAACTTAGTTGTAGCCATAATTGCTTCCCACAGACGGCGCCACTTGTTGAATCACGGTTTTAGATTCATAAAAAAACTTGTAATCAAGAAATCGATTATGGAACAATAAGCAAGAATATTGAAATCAACAACACAATAAGAACACCAGACTTTTACGTGGTTCAGAGATAACTCCTACATCCACGAGATTGGAGAGATTCGATCTTTCACTATGAGAACTCAAAGGGATTACAGTCACTCAATCTCACAAACACTCAAGGAATTTCCTCTAGTTGAAATACTAATATGGTTACAGAGATATCATACTCACAACCCTAAACTCAGCTCTAAGAATGAAAGTATAAAACTCATCACTTTGAATCATTGTGCATGCATCACATATATAGTAGTACTCCCGCAAGTAACCGCCTCAATAACAGCTTTCAGCAGAAGACTTCAAGTCTACTGAACTAACTGCACTTCAGCTGACTTTATCCAAGTGGACTGACTAACTCCACTGATTATTGAAACATCAACTCGACTGAATACATTCTTCACATATGACTTCACAGGTAGGATATACTAAAATGTGCATTATTTTAAGATGTTGATCGTTAGATTGTAATAATTAATGAGAGAATGATGTATAAAGCATGGAAATATATTTTTTCCCTCTTCCCTACCATCACTAGTTCACTACAGGGCAGAAAAAAGATTTGTGCTTCAACAATTCAAATGTATTCATTAAAAGGCACACCAACTAAATTGGGTAATTATTCATGAGTTGAATTAAAAGGAAAAATAATTAAGTTAAATGATGAGTCGGTACTCAATTAGAAAGAATTAAATGCATGAACATGACATGTGGTCATCAACTTAGCACGTACTCACGTCCAGGTGTCATGAAGAAAAATGCAAAAACTTAGCATGTGTTAACCAACCAATACTAAACCAAATAAATAATAATAATTATCATTAAAAACTTCATAAAAATAACAAAGCACATCATACGTATACCACTAGAGAATTACATCAAGCCAATGTCCACGATCCCGTCAAAATTGAATAAAATTAGCTATACCTTTAAAAAAAAGTGTATGTTAGTGTGAATTTAATAAAATAATGATACTCATATTTTATTAATTTTTGTGATTGTGAATTTTTTTTATTTTTAGAATGTGAAATAATTGTGGAACGTCCAAATTAAAAAAAATATAAAAATAATTGTGAGATAGCAGGAGTATTATTCTATATGTGACAAAAATTAATCAAAACAGGTTTAATAAATTAGGTTGATTTTTGAACTTGACCTTTGAATTCATGTAGAAATATCCATTTGAATATGTTGTACATTTTGAAAAGGATAGCTCATACTATAAGAAAGAAAATTTCATAGATAACTTAATTATAATTTTCCATCTAAATTATTGAAATTATATTTATATCTCGGCTTTAGACAATCATCTTATATTAGGGAATCCTCTTTGCAAACTCAATCATCTTTTTTACATAATAATTAATATGTATTATCATAATTAACATATACAATATAATTTAAGGCAATTAGAATACAATTATCAATCAACAATAATAAATAGAAAAATAAAAAATAAACAAAAATCATAACTCCTCCATAAAGTATCAATAGAATTAAGAAAACGAGTCTTATTCGGCAATGATTGGGTGTATAAAATTTTATTAAGCCACATATAATTAAAACACAATCATAAGTTAATTAACGAATTCAACTTTAAAAAAAAAAAATATGTCAACCATGCAAAGAGAGGAAGGAACAAAACAATAAATTAATGGACTTAAGTTTGACCGAAATATGAAGCATGGTAACCCTGCCTACCTTAAATGATCAATTTTACACAAACAATATATAGAGAATGAAAATCATAATAAATATGATAGGTAAATCATAAGTTAATAAAAGTATTTAATTTTTAAAAAATCCATAAAAAATGGAAGACAAAGAAATTAGGGTTAATTGCAAATAAAATCATTACTTTTTCACAAATTGCAATTTAATCTAAACTTTTGAATCTTGTTAAATAAAACTCCAATATAATATTCTTTTGCAATTTAAACTTACAGGCAGATTAACTCCTGCCCGTTGCTTATGTGTCGTGTATGTTGCATACGTGTCATCTACGTGGCCCCAAATTAATATAAAAACTTATTCTTAAATTCAAGTTTGGTTATTTTTTGAAAACTTAAGAAATTGCAGAACAAGCCACAAGGACTAAAATACAAAACTTCATAAATTGAATATTTTCATAGAGGTCCCTGGAAAACATTAAATTCTCTAAGCAACGCCCCAAGGCTGCTAGCACCTCTACCCAGACAATGGGTGCTCCAAGGCTTCTCAACGTCGCGGTGATTCTAAATCAGCCCTCACATGCGTGAATCGCAGCGTGAAAGAATAAGAGGCGTCACCACCACAGCGGAGAAGTCGGCCAGATCGGCCCAACTCCACCCACAACTCGACGACTGATTAGGCGTGAAATTGTCATGATTCGTCGCTCGAAATGCCCTTGTTTTGATGGATTTATATAAGTATTTAGAGTCATTTGAGTATTATTTTCACAAACTAACAAATTTGTTTCTTTGATGCTTATAGATGGATAGAGGGCAAAAAGAGGAGTTCGTAGGACTTCGAATCGACTCAAACGGATACCCGGATGAGAAGATATGGAAGAAATACGAGAAGTATTAGTTCGAGCGAGCAAAAGTGTCATTGAAGTACTCAAGATGAAGGTGCTCAAGTAAACACTACTCGGGCACTCGAGTAGTGCACTCGAGCAGAAGCCGGTCGAGTAGCCACTACTCGGGCACTCGAGTAGTGCACTCGAGCAGAAGCCGGTCGAGTAGCCACTACTCGGGCACTTGAGTAGTGCACTCGAGCAGAAGCCGGTCGAGTAGCCAGTACGCGGGCACTCGAGTAGACTACTCGAGCAGGGTCCGGTCGAGTAGAACTACTCGAGCTAAGGGGCTCGAGTACTTTTCACGTTCTGTATAATTTTATCACTCGAGCTTGCATTGCTCGAGTACTTTTTACTCGAGCTCTACTCGAGCTCGATGGGAATTTTGGCCCATGAGATCCCGTTTCGACCCGTTGCCTATATATACCTCTTCCAAACACGTTTTGAAGGATCCGGGAACGTACCACATCACTTTTACACATAATTTTTAGAGAGAGAAGGAAGAGAAGAGACGAGCAAGTTTAGTTTTACGTTTTTGAGGTTTTTGCTTACGAATTCACATTACGATTTCACTTTTAGTTTCGGTTCTTAATATCTTTTGTTCTTTAATACGTTGAGACCTCGTTTTGCCAATTAATTTCAGTATTATTTTATATCTTAAAACCCTAGTTTATGTACGATCTTTTCTTTGATTTAATTACCATGTTCATGTTCGTCACTTGTCTAATTGTTATTGTTTACATTAAATCTATGTCTAGCTAAAACCCTTGCATGCTTAGGGTAGGATGAACTCGTAGAAGTAGGTTGTGGGTACGTAATTAGGGTAACTTGTGACGTTAGGTTTTAATTCTCTTGGTTAATGAATTCTTAAAATTAATCTAGACTTCGCTCTTGAATTTCGTTCGAAAGGTGTTAGAGAGAGGACGACCGTATCACTCTTTAACAACGAGTAGACTTAACGAGAGGGTTTAGGAAAGGTTAATTCATCTACCAGTTTAGCGAAGGAGGACGACCGCATCACCTTAGTTAAATTAGGGTCTCATTAATTAAGCACAATCTATTAACTTGTTAGTGGATTAGTGAAGTCGAGTGTTAGGGTAAAGTATTAGGGTTTAGAATCTTGAGCTTTCACCTTGCATTCTTAGACTTAGGTTAATTCTTGTGTGTCACAGTTATTTTGATTATGTACCTGCTCCGTTAGTATACGTAGGGATTCCTATCTTAAGCATCACCATCTCATATTTGAAAACACACCTTTTGATATTTCGTTTCATTTTCCATTTGCATTCGTAGAATAATTTTATTTTAGTTTAATTACTCTTTCCAAAAAAATTCCAAAAAAATAATACACTCATATTAACTACGACGCGTAGATCTTCAGGGATCTATTCGCATATACACTGTCCCTTGGGTTCGATATACTTGGTCGTTATACTTGCTAATACTACAGTGAACCCGTTTGCTTGCGGGTGAGCGACTAGTAGAAGTTAGTAAAATCGCTTCAAGTCAATGGCGCCGTTGCCGGGGATGGCGTTATATGCTTTTTGAATAGGACTTGTCGATAGCTTAGTAGTTAGTAGTGAGTGCTTATTTTCTGTTTTTATTTCTTATTGTTATTTTTATTTATTCGGCAGTTGCGTTTTGATCCTTCTGCTAGTGTGTCAGGTTTATGAAAATACGCTCACAAGGCAACACGAGCGAAGAGAGAATACCGTTGGACCCTGAGACAATAGCTAGAAGGAACCGAGCTTTCTTGAGAAGGATGAACGCTGCCGACTTAGGGAAGGAACCAATGGATATCAATAATGAGTTGGACGATGCTGCCAACGATTTTAATCAGGCAGTAGACCGGGTTGATGGCTCTGGAGGGAGTGGTGGTCAGAATTAAGACCAGTTCGTGGATAGTCAGAGCCAGAACCCGGGTGCACAAAATGTAAACCATCCAGCTCAGAATCTTGTCCAAAATCCTCTGAACAACCCTGCTTACCCACAAAACCCAAATAACCCTTTCAACAACCCAGTATACCAACATTACCCATACCCACCATACCCTTATCCACCATACCCGTACCCTCCACCTCCTATCTACAACCAACCACCTGTGTACCAACAACCTCCAGTTCAACACATACCAGCACCACCTGTTGTTCCTCAGCCTGTGCCCCAGAACGCAGATCAGAATATGGCAATTCGGGGCAGGTTCGCGGCACAACCGCAGAGGTACTATGATGGAGTGGCGTTGCCTTCTGTTGAGGCGAACAACTTCTCGATTTCCCCGGGAATTCTAAAGTTGCTTACTGAGAATCAGTTCAAGGGGGTGATCGGGAAGGAGAATCCTCATACACATCTGAGGAGCTTTCTCATGATAGCCTCCACATTCAATTACAATGGCATGTCTGAAGATGCCAAGAGGCTTAGGTTGTTCCCATTCTCATTTACGGGAATAGCTAAAGAGTGGTATGACAACACGCTCCCACGGGGAGGTATAACCACATGGGCTGAGCTCGAGTGTCTGTTCCTCGAGCGATTCTACCCTCCATCTAGGACGATCAAGGCTAGAATTGAGATCTCGTCCTTTCGCCAGAAGTCTGGAGAGGATTTACGCCAAGCGTGGGAGAGATACTCAAACATGTTGATTGAGTGCCCGCAGCACGGGTACAACGAGGGAGACATTATGGCATTCTTATACAGTGGTGCCAACAAGGCGGGGCAAGACCATTAAGACGCCTGTGCGGGCGGAGTATTCCTGAATCAAGGCATAGAAAGGTGTAGAGAGATCGTGGACAACATTGTCACGAATGCCGGTGCTTGGGGTGCGGATGCAGATTTCCAGAGAGTGCATCAGGTTGAAGAAGGTGAAGGAACGAGAAGGCTATTGATGGCCATGATGGAGAAGATCAACAACCTCGAGTTGGGGAAGAGTTTGGGTGGAGAGCATGCAGTAGAGAATGAGAGAGTAGACCAGCCCAGTGGACAGCAAGAGGTAGCCAATTACATGGGAGGTCCGTATTACAATCAGAATGGCTACCAAGGTGGAAATCAGTTTGGAAGACCTTCTTATGGTCAGCCATTTGTACCTCCAGGCCCTCAGCCACCTCAAAATCAATAGAGGAACACACAAGGAGTTCAAGGAGGCCAGCAGCCTCCTCAAAACACATGGAGGAAGAATGAGAACTTTTCTTATGCTAACCCAAAAGCTGGTATTACTGTTCCTGCAGGTGTTGATCCGGGGTCAAAGCCTCCTGGTGGAGAAGGCGGTGCATCAACCGATGAGATGTTGAGAGCGATCCTTCAGAAGGTGGATGAAGGGAGCAAGCGGTTGTCATCCTTGGAGTACGATGTGAAAGAGTTGCATAAAAAGGGTGATCAACGTGATCAAGAGCTCCAGAAGATGAATGTTGAGTGGACTAGAACTCAACAAGAGAACAATAGGCGGTTCACTTCTATAGAGTTCCAGATGAGCCAGATTGCAAAGATGGTGAATAGAGAGCCGGAAAAATATCCTTCCATGCCGGAGGGGAACCCGAAAGAACATTGCAAGGCGATCCAGCTTAGAAGTGGAACCAACTATGAAGGTCCTCAGATGCCTGCTGATTTTGAGACGCCTGAAGCTGAGATGTGGGAAAGAGAACACAAGAAAGATGGAGGTGTTACTGTTGAGAAGGGGATTGAAAGTGAAGGGATTGAGAAGCATAAAGATATGGATGAGTCCCAGAAGGGCAAGGAAAGTGAGGAGATTGAGAGAGTTCCTAAGTGGAAAAAGGCAAAGGAAGCAAAGGGTAAAGTGAAAGAAACAGAAAGAGATGAATGGGGGGTACCCAAATCTGTAATACCAGTCCCGTATCCACAGCGCTTCATGAAAAAGAAGCTTGATGAAAAAATTTCAAAATTCCTTGATGTTTTTAAACAACTTCACATTAACATTCCTTTTTATGATGCTTTGGAACAGATGCCGCACTATGCAAAGTTTCTGAAGGACTTGATTGCGAAAAGACGGCGAGTGGATGAGCCGAAGTTGGTGCAGCTGAACCACGAGGTGAGTGCATTAGTGCACAAGGCGCTTCCACCGAAGCTGAAGGATCCCGGGAGTTTCACGATCCTATGTGACATTGGGAACGGGATCAAGAAAGGAGCGCTATGTGATTTAGGGGCGAGCATCAATCTCATGCCCTTGTCGTTTTTCAAGAAGTTGGAAGGTGGAGAACTTCAACCCACAATGATGACGCTTCAACTTGCCGATCGGTCTATTACTAGACCTCAAGGTGTGGTTGAAGACGTCCTAGTGAGAGTTGGAGATCACATTTTTTCAGCCGACTTTGTAGTGCTAGAGATGGAGGAAGATGAGCACGTGCCCCTAATCTTGGGAAGACCGTTCTTAGCTACGGCAGGGATGGTGCTAGACGTGGCAAATGGGAATATTACATTGAAGGTTGATGATCAAGAAGTGAAGATTTCCCTATATGAAGCCATGAAGCACCCGAGGGAGGATGAGAGCTTGTATTGCATGGATGCAATAGATCCTCGTGTTGAAGACACACCTTCTATCCCTAATCCTTCTGATATTCATGATTTTGTTAGTCCTTCACTTGATTATTTAACCCATGAGCATTATGATCTTGATTATTTTGATAGGGATAAAGTGAAGAAGTTGAAGGATGAAGAGGTGAAGAAAGTGGACGTGGTCCAGTTAGAGGGAAAAGGAGGAGTTAAGAAGAAAAAGTCCAAACCCAAGAAATTGTTTAGTAAGACTCCTCCAGATAAAGGTGAGAAGGAGTTGAGACCTATACCACTTGAGGTGGGGAAGGAAGCAAAAGGGCTCATGATGGTGGGGCATCAAGGAAAGGAGTTCAAACACCACTCTTATGAGAGTGAGGGAGGGAAATTTGAGTATGATGTCCCATAAGCTCCTTTGAGCTTGGTCCGGCATGAGGACCTTCAAAATAGCGCTGAATGGGAGGCAACCCATTATTTTTTTTTTATTATTTATTTGCTTTGAGTTTTTTTAGTTATTAGGGAGTTATTTTGAGTCGTATGTTTAACCTCGTATTTGAGTGAGTTGCTTGTAGGCTTGTCTCTAAAGGAGTAAAGGTATCATGGAGTTATTTAGATTGAAGGGACCAACTCAAGCAAGGGAGTGTGCAAAGCTAATGAGAGAAACGGAATTATTTGGTTGAGGTAACCCACAACCCCAAACTTAGACCTCTAGCAAGGTCGAAGTTTGGGGGGGTGGAGTTTTTTTTATATGTTTCTTGTTACATTGCACATGCATGCACGCCCTTATCTTTGAGTTGAGTTTGATTGATTATTGGTTTGTTGAGATACTCCTTGGGGTGATTTTGAGTTGACTCGCTATTGCATATTTCATGCCTATCAATCATCTTATGCTTGTTGATTGCTATCTTTGAGTATGATTTGATGAGTAGAGTGAGTTGTAAAGGTGAGTTAGAAATTCTTTTGTGTGAGTGTTTGAGTTTGAGCTGATTTGAGAAAGAACTTGTATGCTTGTGAATTTTTCTTTTGAGTACTTGTGTGATGAGAGTGAGAATGCACTAGGACTAGCATGGATGTGAAAGACGTGAGCTTTTGAGCCTTATGAGATTTTGATGCATTAATTAATCTCTTCGTTTGTGAGTGGATCGTCACCTTAGAGGATGCTAGAACTTGTGTGTGCTCTTGCTTCTTGATTGTGTCTAGTTTGATATGCCGAATGTGATCTTAGGCCATCTTTGTTTTTATTGAGTCACTTAGCCAAAATTTCCTTACCAATGACATGTATCCCTTGTTAGCCCCTTTGAGCCTAAAGCTTATTTTATTTGCTAGCACATTTAAACACTATTCCAAGTTCCTAAGCCTTTTTGTCCCGATTTGAGTGGAGAATAGGAAAAGTGTGAAGGTTGAAGGGATTGAGTTGATTTGAGAAAAGGAATTATGATGGTTGAGTGGTGATAAAATAAGGGTGTGAATGAGATATAAGTTGTGGGAAAAAGAGAAAAAAAATTGAGAATGAGCAAAAGAAAAAAATGAGCTCATGTGTTTGTGCGAAAAAGAAAAAAAAAATTTGAAGTATTGAGAGTATGGAATTGAAAGAGTGTTGATTGAACATGTTTGAAGTATTCTGTTCCTAATCTCGAAGTGCCAAAGTTTGATTTTCTATTCTCCATTCACTTAAGTCACTTACCCATATTGTTATCCCACTTGTCCAAAGAGCCTACATTACAACCTTGAGAAAAGTCCTTTTTGATTCGGCATTGATTTCTAGAGTATGGTCGAAGTTAAGAGCACCGACGACGCGCGCAATGGCCCTAATTCGTTGAAATAGCAGGCCCAATTCAGACGCGGTTGAAAACCCGTGTTTGCAAAATCGAAGTAATAATCGTCGGCGGCGGCTGTACAGTGGTTGCGGTTGGGAGGAGAATAATATTGGGTGATTAGCCTTGTAATTGCATCTAAATTGTGTGATTTTAAGTCGTTTTATGCTTGATTGGGTCCGATTTGAGTATGATTAGCATCTTGTTTCTCGATATTTTGTGTTGCTCGTGTGCTCATCTTTCATGCAGGAATTGGAGTGATTTTGGGTCGAAAAGGATGGAGAATTTAAGAAAGGATGAAAGAGTGGAGTCAAAAGGGTTAAAAGGAGTGAAAGCATGACTCACTCGGCCAAAAAAAGAGGTCACTCGGCCGAGTAAGAGGAAAGAGGCCAAGTGGAAATCTCTGGAGGATTCACTCGCCAAAATAACAAGGCACTCGGCCGAGTGAAGGCATATAAGGCAGGATTCGGACAGAGATTGGTGCACTCGACATGAGAAGTCCATATCTATACTTTAATATAGACCAAACATGCTCTGCCTATGTGGCATGCTTGGTTGTCCTCTTTTTTGCAATATTTTCCCTCTCCTTTAGTCAACTTTAAAGTTTTGATCCTATCCGTTGTTTTTCTATCTTTGATATCATTCGTTCGTTTTGTCAAGTTTTTCTATAAATTTCTCATTTCCTCACCATTTTCAATTCACTGGGTTTCCTCCTCTACCGATTATGGGGTATGGGATCATCTGCACATCAACAATCATTCTGATTCAATCATCCCCAAATTAAAAAATATATTTAAAAATTCAGAAAATAATTTCATTCATGAGCGCTCTGAATCGACTTCTCAGTCTCACCCACTCGATTTTCACGGATCGATCCTCGGTGCCATATTATGGTTCGTGCGACGCAGAACCGAAGAAAGAGATGGAGAAATTAGGCGGGTTTGAGATGCCGCTGCATTATCCAAGGTACGGGAAATCGGGTTACGAGAAGATGGAGGAGTGGAAGGTGGATTTGCTTCTTCGAGAGTACGGGCTTAGTTTCAGGGGAAGTTTGGATGAGAAGATGAAATTTGCGATGGGCGCGTTACTTTGGCCTGATCAGTATTAGTTGAATTCATGTGTGTATCTATATATTCGATTCGATTGCGGAGAAGAAGAAGAAGATGTGAGTGTTTGGTTACTAATACTACTAGATTTTGTAGCAAGCGGTATAAATTCGGTATTCTTGCTTCTAATTTTTTCATAGATAAATCAATTTTCCGATTATGGGGTATTGTTTGATTGCAGGTCTTCTTTCCGGCCGCTATTATAGTTTGGTGGTAGATTCTTTAACGTTATATTTTATTTTTTCCGTTTTGTTTTGTTTTGTCTTTTTTTTTTTTTTTTTTTTGCAGGAAAGGTGTTATTTTATTGGTGGTAGATTATCGTTTTGTACGTGTATTGGTCGCTTGGGTTGAAGATTTTGTGTTCTTTGATAGTTAGCTTTGTAGATTAGGTCTACCATTTTTTTTTTGTAACCTATCTTTTGTATTCTTATGTACACGTCTATTTAATTGTACATAACTTTTGTGTATGATTGTGTATAATGATTCATTCGCATTTTGAGTAATTTAAATTTCTTCGATTCTCAATTTTTTAGATTATGTTTACATTTTCTTTTGTATTCTTATATGTACACTGCTATTTAATTGTACATAAATCGTATTGTATGATTATGTATAAGGAAGAATCCGAATTTAGTATAATTCAATTGTGTTTTACTTGGCGGCATATTTTGTATTAGTTGGTATGTTCATACTCTTAGTTGACCCACATATTAATTTCCATGTAAATTTTTTGAGATAAGATTATTTAATTTAAGTCAATATTTTTAAATGTGTCTTGATAACCAATTAATATATTGACAAAATCTTAGGTGTATAGTTTGGATGACTAAAAATTAATAATTACCACAACAAATGTGAAGGGGTTATTCTTTCTTCCATGTTTCACACGTTTTACATTTTAATTTGGTATATTTACAATTTAAAAGGTTAATTTTTTAGCATACTGCAGGTTTTATTTTTATTTTTCCGAAATTTTAGGCATGTATTGTGGAGAGCTAGATGTTAATAAAGAGTATGTATAGAGTGAAATTGGTTTATATATTAATCACTGAAGGGTATTAGTTGTTTTCATTGAAGAGTATTAGTTGTTTTCACTGAAGAGTATTAGTTGTTTACACTGAAGAGTCTTAGTTCATTTTCACTGAACAACTAAGACTCTTTAGTGTAAATCAGTAGTACTATTTACTAAATACTACTAATACTCTTCAATTAAAACAACAATATTTTTCGGTGATTCATGTATAAACCGGTTTCACTCTATACTTTGTCATTAATAAATACCATGTCCAAATTAAATTTATAATTTGGGCTATTCTTAAATTAATAGAGTCAAATTTTATGCGAAAACTTGTAGAGAGATGGATGTTAATAATTACCATGACCAAACTAAAATTTTAATTTGGGTTATTCATTAATTAATACAAGCAAATTTGAGCGCAGTAATTGGAGTTGTCAACCCAGAAAAAAAAAAAAGTCCTAATTAGATGCATGTTTAGATGTGGAGCCGGAAAAAAAAACATGCTAATTGATTTAGCTGATAATTAAATAAATTTTAGGCTAAATCTTAGGGATAGAGTTTGGTGGGCTAGATATTAATGGTTGACCAGGTTCAAATTAAATTTGGGAATAGAGTTTTGTATCATCGTGTAAGCATATAACTTAAATATATTTTTGAACACTATATGTATCAATTGTTTACAATAAAAATAATTAATATTATTCAAATTTATATTTAAATTGCATATTATACTTGATGCACAAGAGATCTGCTAAAATATAAAAAGTAGTTTTCGTTTGCACTTGAGCTGCTAAAAAATACTTTATTGAATTTATGTACATCAAAATATTCTAAAACCTGTGGTTTTATTTGTTATATAAATTGATAATTCACAATGAGCAATGCTTGGTATCTTTTGCTATAAAGTTATAAGTACTTATAATTTTGAAAATTGTGTATTTAATAATATAGACTAAAAAAATTTAAGGGTATTTTTACTATTTAATATTATTAAATAATTGTAATTGTTGGTCTTTTGTATTTTTCAAACAGTTTGTACGGTCTCCTAAAGTTGAACTACATACTTATTGTGTATCTTTGATATATTATTTTACTTATGATCGGTAATGATTAGTGTAAAAATAGTTAAAGTGTGTTTGACATATTATTTTGTTCAATAATAATATTTATTTTTGGCCTGAGTTCTAAAAATATTATTTTTTTAGGGATTTTTAGGCCTTATAAATTACTTATTTTCTTAATTCGGCCATTAATTTTTTTTTTTTTTAGCGATATTCTAGCATTAATTTGTGCATGTTTTTAAATTAGCTTGATTTTTGTTTAGCCACATTTATGCTAGAGTATGTATGGAATGAAATTGGTTTATACATAAATCATTGAAGGGTATTAGTGGTTTTCATTAAAAAGTATTAGTTTTCTCAATGAAGAGTATTAGTTGTTTAAATTGAAGAATCTTAGTTTTTTTTTTTCAGTTATCAACTAATACTCTTCAGTGAAAACAACTAATATTCTTCAGTGAAAACAACTAATACTCTTCAGTGAAAGCAACTAATACTCTTTTGTGAAACCAACTAATACCCTTTATTGGTTCAGGTATGAACCATTTTTAATCTATACTTTGTCTTAATGCTAAAAAAATAAGAATAAATTGTATATCAAATATTTGTGGATGTTTTTAAATAAGCTTGATTTGTGCATGTTTTTAAATTACGTTTTTAAATTAGTGCATGCTTTTTAAAGCTTGATTTGTGCATGTTGTTGACAGGCGAACATAAATCAATGATGGGCGAACAAGGATTAAAGTCATAAGAAGGATTACGAGAAATCAACTCCAAATCAAATCAATAAAGAAGATCAAGCCGGGGTGCATAAACTAATCCAAGGAGTGTATAAAGTGACGAACAACTATACCGACGAACAAGATATTGGCGAACAGGTTTAAAGACCAAAGACCAAATATGGACACACCACCAAGTCAATAATGACGAACAACATTGGTAAAAGTGTTACAGTTATCAGCCTAAGAGAGGTGTATGCTGACGAACAAAGGACCAAGATCCCAAAGCCAATCTGTGCAAGACACAAAGGCGAACAACTTCTGAGCCATACACCCAAACGGCGAACAACTTCTATGAAAGAACCATCCTGGATCGATTTAAACCGACATGGACGAACAACAATGAAGTCCGAGATAAGACCAAAGAAGACTTTGTAACTAGGATTTAGCTTAGATAAGGTCAAACTAGAGTCAAAGGACACATGTCAAGCATGCAAGCTAGGGAGACCAAGAGTCAGGAACAATTCATGCTTGCTAGTCACTATAAATAGTTGTTCTCCAGCTTAAGAAATACAAGTTCAAATTCATAAACACTCCCAAAACACACACTAACACACCTAAACGTACACACATACGAAATTATTACGATTTCGATTTTTACATTTACAAGTTCATAACCCGAACCCTCGATTTACCATTTACGGTGGTAACCAATCACACATAATTGATTGATGATCTTTAAACCAAATTTAAACAGTCACTAATCCACCCGATAAAAATTGATCACCAACAATTTGGCGCTAGAAGGAGGGTTCGAACCTTCGATTAGTGTGATTACTCAAGAACTTCAAGCTGAAAACTTGAAGATTCAAAGAAAACCTCAAAATACTTGAAGATTCAAACAAAAGTGTTCTTGGTGTTCTTCATCATAAGAATTAAAACAAATTAATTCGGAATGCCTCAATCCAAGAAAACTCAAGCATCCCGTTTGTCAAGGAGAGCGTCTCCCACCCGAGCATCATCGGCCGACCACCAAGATCGTAATCCTAGACATGTGAACAGGTCACAACATACTGTCGTAACTCATAATCTCCCACCTGAAATGGAGGCCCTGGCGAACAACCCTAACGAATTAGCCAAAACCATTGCTGCTCTCCAGGCTCTACAGAGACAGCAAGATCAAAATAGGCCTTCACAAGTGAGGCCTAAGGATAGAGCCGTAGAAGTTGTTAGGGCTAGATCGACCAGGGGCGAACAACACGAGGTGAACAGTGCCCAGGTCAGGCGGGATAAGGGCAAAGCAAAGATGGTCGAACCAAGAGAGGGCCAGGCTGAATCTACTCGCGGGCGAACAACAATGTCGAGCCACGGAACAACCTGCTCCAGTGCCCAGGACAGACTTGGCCAACCCCAGCAACAGGAGAAAGTTGCTCGCCAGGAAGCTGAGCGCGGGCGAGCAACATTTTAGCAACCACGCCCATCAATTCATGAGAGACTCTCTCAATCTGCCTTCAGGCGTCTAGGGCCAAATGCGGCGAGCAACCCTAGAAAACAGCTCCAGGAGTTGCCCACTCCAAGTGAGGGACTGCGACGAGCAGAAAGGTTGGTACCTTTGCTCGCCGAACAGTCTCCAAGTCAGGGGGCATCTTTGGATGAGCTATCAAGTTTAAGAAGGGCAGTGGAGAACATGCAGGGACAGTTGGACCAACAAAGAGGCGTGGGGACAACTAGTTTGCCATCCTCACCACTATCACCTGTCATTCTGAAAGCCCCGATTCAGAAGAAGGTCCAGTTCCCGGCAAGCATATAGTATGACGGTGTTGCTGATCCCAGAGTGCATCTTACAAAGTATTCGGATTATATGGTCTCGGTGGGAGCCAGCGACGCCACTCAATGCCGAAATTTCCCCTTAACTTTGGGGGATCGGGTGCACAAGTGGTTTTCGGCGATGCCGCCAGCATCTATCCACTCTTTCACTCAACTGAGTCGAGAATTCCTTTCCCATTTCTCCACGGCGGGATCATACTTGTCCCAGAAACATCGGTTGTCGGACCTAAAACAAAATGACGACGAGTCAGATCGAGCATTCATGGAAAGGTTCGACAAGGTGTTGTTAGAAGGTGAACCCGCCAGTGAGGACACAAAAATCGTTGCCGTTATGGCCGGGTTGAAGAAAGGATCAAAGCTATGGAAAGAGGTACCTCTGAAGTGCCCAAGAAGTTATGCCGAATTCAGGAATCAAGCCGGCATATTCGTTTCCATGCATGAGGCTTTGCAATCAAACTTGGGGGAGAACAAAACTGATCCCAAGGAGAACAACAAGAAACCTGGTGCAACAAGCTATCGAGTCCCTAAAAACATGAAGGCGTTCACTGAAGGGACAGAACTCAAAGAAAAGTTGAACCAAGTGCTAACAGTGTTAGTCGATACTGTTTATGAAAATGTGAAGGATAAGGAGTTGCTCTCCCCTCCCCGGAAAATTCGCCAAGACACTGGCAAACTCAACCCTAACAAGTATTGTGCCTACCATCAAAGCGTGGGGCACTTTACAAGTGAATGTAGAGATTTGCTCAGACAGCTATGGCGTTTCTACGAGGATGGAAAGCTCTCCGACTTTGTCAAAAGACAACCCGGGAAGAGAGTCCGGGAGAACAACTCTGAGGACGAGGATGATCTACCTCAGAAGAACAATAAACCGGCGCGACCAGTTCCTGCCATTCCTACTCGTCCATTGGAAGATTTGTATATGATGGAACCTGCAGGTCCCGCAGGAGGATGTTCTGATGGGCGACCGCCAATCTCCAACCGAAAAAGAAAGGCTGAATTACGAGCGATCGATCAAGTCCAAGAAATGGGGGTCAAACCATCTATCATGCAAACAGTAGAATTGGCCTTTACCGAAAATGACTTGGAAGGAATATTGACTCCACATAACGATTCGCTCGTAATTTGTGCAAAAATTATGGGAACACGAGTCCACAGATTGTTGGTGGACACCGGAGCCTACACCAACATCCTATTCAAAAAGATGCTCGATCATCTTGGAGATTATTCGGGCTATATCCGAGATACGACTCACAGAATAATAGGCTTCGGAAATGTTGTAACGGACCCATTGGGAATAGTTACTTTAGCAGTACAACTTGTAACGGCCAACGAACCCGAGAAAAATATTACGAGAATGGTTGACTTCTTGGTTGTAGACCAGGATTCAACTTATAACGGGTTTCTTGGTCGACCCTTTTTAAATGAATTCAAAGCTGCATGTTCCACTTACCATTATTGTTTGAAATTTCCAACACTAAGTGGAGCAGGTACTATCAAAGGAGATCAAAGAAAGGTCAGGGAATGTCTCTTACAGTTGCAGGCCAAACATGTATCAGTATCCATGATGGAAGCCACAACTAGTTGTCCTACTAATGAACCATCAATACTGGAGAACATGATGGACATGGAGGAAGACCACATGGATACTGACGAACAACATCATGACGAGCAGGTGTTGGACGAACAACTCCTCACCACCCATGAGGAACATCATCCTGACGAACAATAAAGGGGTGGTGACGAGCAACATTCATATGATGGCTTGGAGGGCCAGGTGTTGACTAACAACAACGAATCAGGGCCAACAGATGATCTAGATCCCCGCCTGGGGGCAGAGCCGATGAACATCGAAAATGATTTCAACTCTGAGGGGCCAATACTTGATCCTCGGTGGAAAGGACAAAAATGACGAGCAACTCCAGTTGAAGAGCTGGAGACGTTCAAAGTTAATCCTGAAAACCCGGATCTTGAATTATACATAGGATCTGAGCTCCCTGAGCCTTACAGATCCCGAATGAAAGAGTTCCTCAGCAAAAATCTAGATGTTTTTGCTTGGTCTCATGCAGACATGGTGGGGATAGATCCAAAACATGCTTGTCACAAACTCAATATCAATCAAGCAAAAAGGCCAATCCATCAAAAACGAAGAAAGTATGGCCCAGACAAGTATCAAGCTTTGAACGAAGAAGTAAAAAAGTTGTTAGACAACGACCTAATCCGACAAGCAATCTGTCCACAATGGGTAGCAAACCCAGTCCTTGTGAGGAAACCAAACGGGACCTGGAGGCTATGCATAGACTTTACAGATCTGAATGCAGCATGCCCGAAGGACAACTTTCCACTTCCTCACATTGACCAGTTAGTAGACAGCACTGCAGGTCATGAAATGCTAACATTCATGGATGCCTTTGCCGGGTACCATCAAATTCCAATGCATCCAGACGATCAAGAGAACACAACATTTTATACAAACAAAAACTTGTTGTGTTGGAAGAGAATGCCCTTCGGCCTCATCAACGCCGGAGCAACATACCAGAGGTTGGTGAACAAGATGTTCGACGAACAAATCGGAGATACGGTAGAGGTCTATGTGGACGATATCGTAGTCAAAAGCCCCCGAAGGGAAGACCATCTTCAACATTTGACCCAGGTGTTTGAAATCCTTCAACACTACAACATGAAGTTGAATCCAAAGAAGAGCAGTTTCGGAGTTCATTCAGGAAAATTCCTGGGCCATCTTGTTAGTCAACGAGGGATTGAAGCCAATCCAACAAAAGTTAAAGCAATTGTGGATATGCAACCTCCGCGTTCAATAAAAGAAGTGCAAAGGCTTACGGGATGCCTAGCAGCATTGAATCGGTTCATATCCAGATCGGGGGACAAATGCCGTCCATTCTTTGAAGCCATCAAGAAAGGACAGTTCACATGGACTAACAATTGTCAAAAGGCGTTCGACCAACTCAAAGATTACCTGGGAGATGTAAAAATCTTATCAAAACCTATCCCAGGAGAGAAGCTATATTTATACTTAGCAGCATCAGAAGTAGCCATCAGCTCTGTTCTGGTGCGAGAAGACGGCAAATTTCATCAACCTATCTACTACGTCAGTCAAGCTTTACACGATGCGGAGATCAAATATTCTCCAACTGAGAAACTGGCGTATGCACTTGTTATGAGTGTGAGGAAGTTACGACCATACTTTTTTGATCATCAAGTCGAAGTGCTAACAACTTTCCCACTCCGACAAATTCTCCATCGCCCCGACACAACTGGTCGCCTATTGAAGTGGTCACTAGAGATTAGCCAATTCGGGGTAACCTATGCTCCTCGAACCGCGATCAAAAGGCAAGCGTTAGCCGACTTTATTGTCGAACTAACCTTCCCACCAGATCCAACGAGAGGACGTGATCACCCCTGACATCTCTACATTGACGGGTCATCAACCAATATAGCCTCGGGGGCAGGAGTGGTTCTAATCAGTCCAGACAGATAAGTATTCTCCTCGGCAATCAAATTTGGTTTCATGGCAACCAACAACGAAGCTGAGTATGAGGCTCTTATCGCTGGTCTCCACCTATCTCTTGCAGAAGGTGTTAGACGGCTGCAAATATTTGGCGACTCACAATTGATTGTGAACCAAGTCCGAGGTGAATACGAAGCAAAAGACGATCACATGATCGAGTATCAGCGAATTGTTGCTTACCTGATGTCCTTGTTAGAACAAGTCTTCATTGAACAAATTCCAAGGACAAGCAGCACACAAGCAGATGCGTTGGCCCGACTAGCAACAAGTGAGGGACCAGTAAAGTTGGCAGACATTATAATTACAAAGATGAATGATCCATCAACGAGAAGTTATAATGTCAATCAACTCGATGAACAAATGACTGAAGAAGAAGACTGGAGAACAAATATAGTCAAACATTTGAAAAGTGGGGAAAAATCAAACAACCCTTTTGAAGCTGCCAAGCTAACAAAGCAAGCCGCCAGATATACTCTGGTGGGCGAGCAGCTTTACAAAAGGGGAATATCAATCCCATTTCTCAAATGTTTGACTAGGGGGCAAGGACGAGCAATACTCGAAGAAATACATGCCGGAGTATGCGGAAATCATACTGGGGGGCAAGCCTTGGCATACAAAACCATCAGACAAGGCTATTATTGGCCAACCTTACGTCAAGATGCAATCAAGAAAGCGAAGACTTGCCATCAATGTCAAATCTTTGCCCCAAACATTCATACCCCGGCCCAACAGCTCGTATCAGTTTATAGCCCGTGGCCATTTGCAAAATGGGGGATGAACATTATTGGTCCCTTCCCGGCGGGAGTTGGAGGAGTTCGATTTGCCGTTGTGGCAGTCGATTATTATACAAAATGGGCAGAAGCAGAGGCCATGTTAAAAATCACGCAGCAGAAAATGATCAACTTCATTTGGAAGAACATTGTCTGTCGTTTTGGAGTTCCACAAACCATCGTGACAGACAATGGTCCGCAGTTTGATGGAAAAGAGTTGAGAGATTTCTGTACGAAGTGGGGGATCAAGAAACATTATTCTACGCCCTATCATCCCCAGTCGAATGGACAAGTCGAAGCCGTAAACAAAATCATCAAGCATACGTTAAAAGTACGGCTAGCGGAAAGCAAAAGCAGTTGGTCTACAGAGCTTCCGGAAGTCCTATGGGCATACAGAGTTTCTCCCAGGTCAAGCACCGGAGAAACACCTTTTGCAATGGCTTTCGGAACAGAAGCTGTAATACCAATCGAGTTAAAGACCAACACGTACCGGACGACCAACTTTGATGAGCAGGCGAACAACTCTGCTCTAGCTACTGAAATGGATTTGCTCGAAGAAAAAAGACTGAATGCCGAGCTAAAAAATGCTACTTATAAGCAGCGAGCAGAACGCTATTATAATTCCCATGTTAAAATCAGGGAATTCAGAGTTGGAGATATGGTTCTAAGAAAGTTGCTCGCCCAACCTCTAGGTGTATTGGGACCAACTTGGGAGGGCCCGTATCGTATGACGGAAAAATTCGTTAATGGTGTATACGATATTGAAGATATGGAAGGCAAGCCGGCCCAATACTCCTGGAATTCTGTACATCTGAAGAAGTACTATCAATGAGACGAACAAGTTCTTAATTGGGCGAACAAATGTCTTGGGGGGCCAGTGAACCAAGTAAGATGAACCAAAAACTTGCCTAATTTTTTGAAATTGTTGCTAAGTATAGAATGTAAAGTTGTTCGGCACATTGTATAGTTTAGTGCTGTTAGTGAAACAAGTAAGATGAACCAAAAACTTGCCTAATTTTTTGAAATTGTTGCTAAGTATAGAATGTAAAGTTGTTCGGCACATTGTATAGTTTAGTGTTGTTTCATCTTTTATTTATAGAAAGAGTTGCTCGGCAAAAATATTATAAGCGAGCACGTTTTTAGTTAATGTTCAGAGTTGTTCGTCAGATTATATTTGTTAGTTACGAGCAGTCTTACAATACTTGTAAATTTTTCATTATGTAAATATAGTAGTTGTTCGTCAAGAGGAAAAGTCCAAAAGCTCGAGGTACAAGTCTATTTTGAGGACCAAAGCCACTTAAAGGTTGTTCGTTTTTTAAAATGAACAGAACCTAAGGCTGAACCCTGATTCCACTAAAGGCAAAGTTCAATTCGAACAAAAGCCCAACACTATATGTTATAATTGCAAAGGCATTGATAAAAATGTAAAGGCAATTAACATATAAAGAAAATGAGCGAACAAAGAAATACATTCCATTAATTAAAAGGCATTAAGCCTAAAAAATAGTATAGCTTTGGAAAGCTATTACAAAAGTATTACAAAAAGAACGAACAACTACAACGAAGGAAAGAAAAAAGCTAAGTCCTAAGAACTACTGCTGCTCGGCTAGAGGAGGATCTTGAGTTTGTTCGGCAGGAGGATCGACAATTATGTCTCGGGCCAGGTCTTCAGCTGCCTTATCCTCCTCCTCTTTAGCAGTTTGCTCGTCAGCAGCGGCCGGCTCTTCCTCTTGCTCGTCTTCAATAGCTTGGTGAGGAGGGTGGATAACAGTAATGCTAGAGTCAAGTTTATCAATCTTGACCCCCAATTCAGCCAGGTCCGCCAGCTGGATTTCAATGTTGTTCGGTGGCGGATAATGTTCGATGAACTCGGACAGGTCCTTTCCCATTTCTTCAACCAAGTCTTTGTAATCGTAAGCATCGGCCGTGCGGATGCTGTCTGCGTAGGCGCAGATATATCCAAGGTTGGAAATGGGGCCAGTCCGAGCCTGAACTTCCTCTTCAAGTTGCTCGCGTGTGAAGAGGTTGGCTTCCGACTCCCGGAGACGAACAACTTCCGCCTCAATATCGGCGATTTTCTGCTCGGCCGCTGACAGTTTGCTCTTCTCCTCGCCGAGCATGGCTTCTTTGCCTCCCAATTCGCTGGATAAACCTTGAATTTTTTCAAGGTATTTCTGCTCATTGTCGATGTAGAGGGAGATCTGGTTGTTAAGCCGAGCAATTTGGCCATTCAAATTGTTCGCCATTGTATCATTCTCCTCTGAAAGGTGGCGGACAGTGGCAGCATGTTGGCGAGCAGCTTCTTCCAGCTCCACCACTTGAGCCATTCCCCTTTGAGCGGATACAAGGGAGTTGGCATCTTGTACCATTGACAAATGAAAGTTATCAATGGGCCCTTGGGCGAGCACGGCCTTGTTCAGCGGTTTTGACCAGGCGCGAGCAACAATTTCAGTTGCCCAACGAACATGGTCATCCGAGATGTCACGGATGTTCGTCGGGGTCTTCAAGCAGGCGTATTGGTGAAGTGTGTCTATTCGCCCCGGATGGTCATTAGGCCGATACCTGCGAACAAAGAAGCTTTCACACTTAGTAAATTTTTCAACTTACTCAACCCTTGGAAGAGTTCAAGGAGGAATCCTTACTCGGCAAATTTGGCTCCGTCCCACCCTAGATAGGTGATGTCGTCAGGCCCACGAGGAGGTGTATGCCTATCTTTGCTCGCCTTTCCTCTTTCATCGGATGTAGGAGGGCGAGCAGCTTCAGAGGAGGGCAGGCGACCAGATCCTCCCACCTTGGATTTTCCTTTGTCAGTGGTGGTGGGCGCCTGGGTGACATATGTGCCATCACTCTTCTTCAGTCTTTTTAGACCATGAGGAGAGGCGGGGGCCGGTTTGGGCGATGTGCTCGGCGGAACGGACATCCGGTGGGCATGCTCGGCTGCGGAGGCCTTGTTGGTCATCGCCAACACCTTGGAAGGCGGATCACCCTTTTTCTTTTGTCCTTTGGGTGGCGCCATTTCAAATACCCTCTGTTCTAGGAGAGCAAAACTCGGAGGGATAGCAACGGTGACTTGCTCGGCTAAAAAAAAAAGGAAGAAGTTAATTAAATTTAATTTAGACGAGCAAGTTCAGAGAGTGATGGCGAGCAAAGTTTATTTTGAAAGTTAGAAATTTTTATACCTGGGGGCACCTCAGCTTGAGCCTCCAAATGATGGGGATACGTAAACAGGCGAGCAACTTTTTTACACTTCTCCTTGTTCACGTATTCGATGGTCCTTTCGGCTTTATCCCGAAGAGCGACCAAACATGAAGTGAAGAGGAATTCAGAGCCAATTTCCTCTTCCTCTGAATTCCACTTGAGCAACCGGGGACCTGCGAGCAAATAAAAAAAGTTAAATTAGAACTTTATGTAAGGGCGAACAAAGATAACCTTACGTTTGATTTGCCCATATGTGGTGGGTTCAAATATACGCCCGGCACCGCCGTGAGGGCCAGAAGATGCTCGCCGATCGCCCCCAATAAAGAAAAAGTGCTCCTTCCAATCCCGAATCTTGTTCGGCACCCCTTCCACCAGTTTCAATCCAGCCCGGGCTTTTAAATAATAGTACCCTTCTTCACCCCTTGGACACTTGGTGATGGTCATCAAATAGTTGACCTCCTCGGCGGTGATGCGGTCAACATATCCCTCCAGGGCGAACAAGCCCATGATGCCGAGCAGATTCATCCACCCAATAGGTGTTATTTGGGTGATGGCTAAGTTGGTCGCCTCCAGAAAACGACCAACAACCGGGGGCAATGACAGCCTCAACCCAGCAATTAGAGTGTCAATGTTGATCGCCGTACACCCGGGTGGAGGCCGATCAGCTCTTTCCTTCCTCTTGGGAGCCCACATGAAGATGTCATGAGGAATTTGATATGCTTCCCGTATGAGGTTGAGCTCATCCTTGCGAACAACACTCTTAATTTTGCTCGCCTGGTACTCGGTTCTCACCAGATCCAAAACTTGACGCGGAGGGCGAGGAAAGTTGTTCGCATGTTCGTCTGAATATGCTCGCCAATTAAATGGGCGAGCAACACCAGTGGGAATCTCGTTTTCGAGCATCTTAGGGCCTGGAAACCCTATCCCTTCCAAAAATTCAGGGGTAAGCTCGTCAAATTCTGGATCTTCCTCATATTCGGAGCTGGAGGTGGACTGTTCGTCGGAGGAGCTACTCGCGGCCTCCTCAACCTTTTCGCCGGACTGGCGAGCACCAGTATCCTCCGTTGATCGGACCACAGAATCTACGTCGGGATACGCTTCGGAGGAAACCTCAAACGGCGGCTGCTCGACAAATGGCACGATCGGGAAAAGGGGATCCAAATGCTCCTCGGAATTTTGGTTGCTAGAGTGGGAGGACATCAGTTCAGTGGAGAATTTCTTGAAAGGTTTAGGTGTAATTTTTCGAGACTCCGGTGGCGATACTGGGTAGACAACGGCGGAGCAAATTCTCCCCACGGCGGCGATGAAGAAAATGACGAAAGAAGAGAGTGAAGAATGAGAGAGATGAGAAAATAACTACCTTACTTCAAAGTCGGAGGCAAAATGCTGGAGAAATGGACGCCGGAAAGCTTGAAATCGCCGATAATGGAGGAGATTGCCGGAGGTACTGTAGCAAGAGATGAAGAAGTGGGAAAATTTTGTTTCCCTCTTCAATTTATACCCCAAGAAAAAAATGGGGTTCAAAGTGTAATTTACCCCAAAATTATGGACCCAATTGAAGGAAAACGGGGTTACTTTCGAGCAAGGCTGAAAATCAAGGGACCTATATGCAATTATAGGGGCGCGTGACCTCGGGAATGCTCGCGCGTGGGCGGCGCACAATCATACCGCCCACGTCATCCTCATACATCCCCCAGATCGTGGGAAGGTGAAGAGGCAGATCCGAAATTGCTCGCCCAGGTCAAAGATGTTCGTCCAAATCCACACCAGTATAATATCCTAACTATAGTTGCTCGCCACAAAGTTGCTCGTCTGGGGCAAAATATAGCCAGGATAGGGGGAAATTGTTGACAGGCGAACATAAATCAATGATGGGCGAACAAGGATTAAAGCCATAGAAGGATTACGAGAAATCAACTCCAAATCAAATCAATAAAGAAGATCAAGCCGGGGTGCATAAACTAATCCAAAGGGTGTATAAAGTGACGAACAATTATACCGACGAACAAGATATTGGCAAACAGGTTTAAAGACCAAAGACCAAATATGGACACACTACCAAGTCAATAATGACGAACAACATTGGTAAAAGTGTTACAGTTATCAGCCTAAGAGAGGTGTATGCTGACGAACAAAGGACCAAGATCCCAAATCCAATCTGTGCAAGACACAAAGGCGAGCAACTTCTGAGCCATACACCCAAACGACGAACAACTTCTATGAAAGAACCATCCTGGATCGATTTAAACCGACATGGACGAACAACAATGAAGTCCGAGATAAGACCAAAGAAGACTTTGTAACTAAGATTTAGCTTAGATAAGATCAAACTAGAGTCAAAGGACACATGTCAAGCATGCAAGCTAGGGAGACCAAGAGTCAGGAACACCTCATGCTTGCTAGTCACTATAAATAGTTGTTCTCCAGCTTAAGAAATACAAGTTCAAATTCATAAACACTCCCAAAACACACACTAACACACCTAAACGTACACACATACAAAATTATTACGATTTCGATTTTTACATTTACAAGTTCATAACCCGAACCCTCGATTTACCATTTACGGTGGTAACCAATCACACGTAATTGATTGATGATCTTTAAACCAAATTTAAACAGTCACTAATCCACCCGATAAAAATTGATCACCAACACATGTTTTTAAAATTGTTCATTTATTTGTGTATATTTTTAAATTAGCTTGATTTGTGCATGTTTTTAAAATTGTGCATGCTTTTAGATATTCTTCAATGTTTGTATCAAATCAACAATTGATGCCAGTTGGAATTAATAAGCTAATACATCAGTAGTTGCATTATGATCGTACACTGTTGAGAAATGAATATACAAACTTGAGTTCAATGCTCATGCTTGAACAAAATACTGTCTTTAAAGAAATACTTGAAGTTGTTGTGTTGAACAAATGGGGTATTTTCTTCTTATATGGATACAGTGGTACTGGAAAGATATTTATTTGGAAAACACTTTCTGCCCCTATACGATAAGATGATCATATAGTTCTGAATATTGCATCCAGTGGAATTGCAACACTTCTTAATATATATTAAATCATATGTATAAACGTTTAGCTTTTATCAATATTTTAATAATAAAAAAACTAGCTTATTATATATTTTATTAGTATAAAAAATTCTTTTTATTTGCATTAGTTAAAAATCTTTTGAAAATTTAATTTAAACCCGCGAAATTCGCAGGGCTATAACTAGTAATTAGATAATTGCCAAGAACATTAGTACGTATATAAGATAATGATATAAGTGAATTTTTTTTTCAAGTAATATCTTATGTCGCATCCCTGTATATTAAATAATTGCTAGGTACACATATATATCAAATAATTGCTAGGCATATTTAAAGGTGGAAAATATACTAAAATTTTTTGTATATCGTGCTTATCGAATGGAAAAATATTAAAATTATCGATTTTTTTGTACACCTAGAGTTTTGCATGTTTTTTAAACGATAACAATATGCACTAAAAATTTCGATATTTCAAAATATATCTAAATACAAAAAAAATTGTATTTTGGTATTCAGTATGTTTGATAGTAAAATATGCTGCGGTATTTCGATATTTTTCAGTATACCGTAATATTGGTATGAAACTTTATATTAGAATTTCAGTATGGACTGATATTTGTAAGACAAAGTATTATATTAAAATAGTTCATGATAAGTTTATCATGAAACAATTTTAAAGTATCATTAATCTTATTGGGAGTATCATTAATCTCATCAGGGGTATCATTAGTCTGAGTTCAAGAAAATTTAAAACAATTACAATATAATACCACTGACCCAGATTAGTGATACCCCTGACAGGTTTAATGATACTTCTGATGAGATTAATGATACTCTAAAACTATTTCATGTTAAGCTTATTATGAAGCGTTTTCATATAAAACCTACTCTATTTACAAATATCGTTCAAATATTTGGTATAAGAAAACTTCGTAACGCTATAGGTAAATAATTTTGATATACCAAAATTTTCGGTATATCAAAAGTCTCGATGCAATAATGGTATGAAAATTTACGTACTGAAATATTTGGTATGATACAATGTATGAAACGATATTTCCAGTATATCATAACAAATTAGCACGTACTCCCTTCTATTCATTTTAAATGATTCATTTCTCCATAAAACCCTCTTTCCCAAAATAGCAAAAATAAATTTGTCCTTTTAAATTTACTTCTTAAAAAGTTGAAAGAACTCTTTTATCCTTATCGAACAAATTAATTTATACCCACTTACTAATAAACAATTTTTTTATTGAAACCTGTGTCTTTTTATTTAGGATAATTTAAAATGAATTAGAAGAAGTATAAGATAATGATATAAGTAAAAAAGAAAAATTATAATGTAAAAATTGGAAAATGCAAATAGAAAATTTAATAGGTGAGATAGGCCTCTTAAAACCTACACCTGGAAAATTCTGTTGAGGAAAACCAAAACATAGAGAAAAAAAATAGTACCCACCCATACAAGTGCCCGACACCAACAATACTTATAAAAAAAATAAGAAAGCAGGGTATTTAAAGAGTAGTATTTCGGCAACGACGGTCAAATATGCTCGCCCTCTTTCGCATACCACTTGATCACTATCATCCTGAACGAAAACTTGTTTGAGGTCGTCATACTGTTTAGCAAGCAACATTTATACCACGTCCCATCACGATTTCTCACAATAAATACTTCATTCTGAATTAGATAACTTGAGAATATATTATTGAAAGACAACTTTTTGTTGTCTCATTGTTTGCATGATAAGATCTATTTTAAGATCTTGTCTTTCTGTGCTTTCCATGCTTATCTTTTGATCAGTTCTGGTGTTGTTTTAACTTCATCAAAAAGGGGGAAATTGTTAGGAAAAAATGTTGTTAGTTTTGATGAAGTTGGAAAATAAACCAGAAGATGTAATAGGATCATTGATTAGGCGTGAAATTGTCATTGATTCGTAGCTAGAAATGCTCCAGTTTTGGTCGATTTTGTTGAGTATTTAGAGTCAAGTGAGTATTATTCCTACACATTGATGAATTTGTCTCTTTGATGCTCATAGGTGAATCGCGGGTGAAAAACAGAGTTCGTAGGACTTTGAATCGACTCAAACGGATGTCCGGATGAGAAGATATCGAAGAAATACGATTGGTATTAGTGCGCGAGAAGAAAAGTATCAATTGAAGAAGAAGGAGGACCACTCGAACTGTTTCACTCGAGCACCACCGTTCGAGCAAGGGTGTGGTTCGAGCGCTAAAATCTTCCAGAAAGTTTTGCTCATTCTAGTCATTCACTCGAGCGCCACCGCTCGAGCATGTTGCTCGAGCGCCCAAAAATTTACAGAAACATTTCGCCATTCGACCAGCTCGAGCGCTACTGCTCGAGCCCCTGCATCATTCGACCTACACAGCTCGAGCGCCTCCGGATTCATTTTTCGGCCCATGAGTTCCCGATTCGGCCCGATGCTTATATATACTCGTCCCGAACACGTTTTTGGACACCACTTGATACCACTTGATACCACATCACTTTTAGAGTTCGTTTTTAGAGAGAGAAGAGCAACTAGAGATGAGCAAGCTTTATTTTACGTGTAATCGAGGTTTTACTTTACGAATTCTTGTTTCAGTTTAGATTTTAATTTATTTTCGTTCGCTCTTTGACATTGAATACTTGAGACTTCGTTTTATCAATCAAATTTCAGTTTTTAGCATTTATTTTCTTTAAACCCTAGTTTATGTTTAATAATTTCTTAGTTAAAATCATTATGTTCATGTTCGTTACTTCTTCAATTGTTTTTGTTTCCGTAAAAACCATGTCTAGCTAAAACCCTTGCGTGCTAGGGGTAGGATGAACTTGTAGAAGTAGGATGTGGGTACATAATTAGGATAATTCGTGACGTTTAGTTTTAATGCTCTTAATTAATGAATTGTCTTAAAATCAATCTTAACTTTCCCTTTGAATTTCGTTCGAAAAGTGTTAGAGAGAGGATGACCTTATCACTCTTTATCAACTAGTAGACTTAATGAGAGGGTTTAGAAAGGGTTAATTAATCTATTGGTTTATCTAGGGAGGACGACCGCATCACCTTAGTTAAATTAGGGTCTCGTTAATTAAGCACAATGTATTAACTTGTTAGTGGATTAGTGAAGTCGATTGTTAGGATAAAGTATTAGGGTCTAAATTCTTGAGCTTTCATCTTATAATCTTTTACTTAGGTTATTTCTTGCACGTCACGGTTATTCTGATTATGTACCTGCTTCGTTAGTATACGTAGGAATTCCTATCCTGAGCATCTCCATCTCATATTCGAAAACACACTTATACGTTCTTAGTTTACTTTTCCTTTTTGCATTCGTAGAGTAATTTAGTTTAGATTATACTTTCTTTTAAAAAACCCAAAAGCATACACTCATATTAATTACGACGCGTAGATCTTCAGGGATCTGTTCGCATACATTCCTTCCCTTGGGTTCGATAATACTTGGTCCCTATATTTGCTCATACTACAGTAAACCCGTACTCTTGCAGTGAAACTACTAGTAGAAAGCTAGTATTTTCGGTTCAAGTCAATGGCGCCGTTGCCAGGGATGGTGATGTATGTCATTTGAATAGGACCTGTAGATAGCTTAGTAGTTAGTAGTGAGTGCTTTATTTTTTTTCTATTTTATTCTTACTCGTTCGGCAGTTGCGTTTTGATTCTTTTGTTAGTGTTTCAGGTTTATAAAAACACGCTCGCAAGAAGAAACCGAGCCTTTTTAAGAAGGATGAATGCTGCCGGAGGAGGGAACGACAACATGGACATCAGTAATGAGTTGGATGATGCTGCAAATGAGTTTAATCAGACAGTGGACCGAGTTGATGGCACTGGAGGGAATACCAGTCAGAACCAAGTTCCGTTACGGGAAAGCCAGAGCCAAAACCCGGGTACACAGAACGTAAACAATCCAGCTCACAACCTTGTCCAAAATCCTCAGAACAACCCTGCATACCCACAAAACAACTTACCTTATCCTTACCCATACCTACCATACCCTTATCCACCTTACCCATACCCTTCACCTCCTGTTTACAACCCACCACCAGTCCAACAAGTACCCGTACCACCTGTTATTCCTCAGCACGTTTCTCAGAATGCCGATCAGAACATGACTATTCGAGGAAGGCTTGCGGCACAACCGCAACGGTACTATGATGGAGTGGCATTGCCCCCTGTAGAGGTAAATAACTTCTCAATTTCCCCTGGAATTCTAAAGCTGCTTACCGAGAATCAATTCAAGGGGGAGGTTAGGAAGGATAATCCTCATGCTCATTTGAGGAGTTTTCTGATGATCGCATCCACATTCAATTATAACGGCATGTCTGAAGATGCCAAGAGGCTCAGGCTGTTCCCATTCTCTTTAACGGGAATAGCAAATGAGTGGTACGATAACACGTTCCCACGGGGAGGTGTAACCACTTGGGCCGAGCTCGAGCGTCTGTTCCTCGAGCGATTCTAACCTCCATCTAGAACCATAAGAGCAAGGATAGAGATCTCTTCCTTCCGCCAGAAGCAAGGAGAAGACTTACGTCAAGCATGAGAGAGATACTCCAACATGTTGTTTGAGTGCCCGCAGCACGGGTACAATGAGGGAGATATCATGGCATTCTTCTATAGTGGAGCCAGCAAGGCTGGTCAAGCCCATCTTGATGTGTGTGCTAATGGAGTGTTTCTGAACCATGGTACATCTAAGAGAGATCGTTGACAATATTATCACGAATGTCGAGTAGTGGAATGAGGATCCAGAATTTCAGAGGGCATATCAGATTGAGGAGAGTGAAGGGACGAGGAAGCTGTTGATGGTTATGATGGAGAAGATAAGTAACATTGAGGTTGGGCAGAGTTTGGTTGGAGAGAATGTAGCAGTGAGTGAGAAAGTGGACCAGCCCCCAATTCAGCAAGAGGTAGCCAACTATATGGGAGGACCTTACTACAATCAAGGCGGGTATCCACAAGGTGGCAAACAATTTGGAAGGCCCTTCTATGGCCAACCATTTGTACCACCCGGTCCACAACCTCCTCAAAATCAGTGGAGAAATAACCAAGACTATCAAGGAGGCTAGCAGCCTCAACACAATCAATGGAGGAAGAATGTAAAATTTCTCTTATGCCAATCCGAAGGCCGGAATTACAGTTCCTCCGGGGGTTGATCCAGGGTCGAAGCCTCCGGGTGGAGAAGGCGGTTCCTCAACTGAGGAAATACAGAGAGTTATCCTTCAAAAGGTGGAGGAAGGAAGCAAAAGAGTGTCCTCTTTGGAGTATGATTAGGCATGAAATTGTCATGATTCGTCGTTAGAAATACCCTAGTTTTGGTCGGGTTTGTCGAGTATTTAGAGTCAATTGAGTATTATTTCTATACATTGATGAATTTATCTCTTTGATGCTCATAGGTGAATTGAGGATGAAAAACGGAGTTCGTAGGACTTTGAATCGACTCAAACGGATGCCCGGATGAGAAGATATCGAAGAAATATGATTGGTATTAGTGCGGAAGAAGAAAAGTATTACTTTGGGAAATTCTGGAGTCACTCGAGTGGCTCAGGTCGAGCACGTTGCTCGAGTGCCAAAAACACACAGAAGATTTCTTGCGCTCGAGCAGCTCGAGCGCCACCGCTCGAGCGTGTTGCTCGAGCGCCCCAAAACATGCAGAAGATTTCTAGTGCCACCGCTCGAGTATGTGTGCTCAAGCACTTCCAAATTTTGTGTTTCCGGATGCGTTTTTTGGCCCACGAGTTCCCGGTTCAGCCCGATGCTTATAAATACTCGTCCCGAGCTCATTTTTACAGATACCTTGACACCACTTGATACGATTTTACTTTTAGAGTTAGTTTTTGGAGAGAAGGAGAAGAGCAAGCTTTAGATTAACGTTTTTTAGGTTTTCTTTACGAATTCATAGTACGATTTTGCTTTTTACTTTCGTTTCTTAAAACCTTTGTTCGTTAATACTTTGAGACTCAGTTTTCTTAATTTAAATTCAGTTCTTAGCATTCTTTTCTTTAAACCCTAGTTTATGTTTGTTAATTTATTTATTTTAATCACTATGTTCATGTTCTTTACTTATTCAATTGTTCTAGTTTACGTAAAAACCATGTCTAGCTAAAACCCTTGCATGCTTAGGGTAGGATGAACTCGTAGAAGTAGGTTGTGGGTATGTAATTAGGGTAATTCGTGACGTTAGATTTTAATTCTCTTAATTAATGAATTCTTAAAATCAATCTTGACTTTACCTTTGAATTTCGTAAGAAAAGTGTTCGAGAGAGGACGACCGTATCACTCTTTAACAACGAGTAGACTTAAGGAGAGGGTTTAGAAAGGGTTAGTTAATCTACCGGTTTATCTAAGGAGGACGGCCGCATCACCTTAGTTTAAATTAGGGTCACTTTAATTAAGCACAATCTATTAATTCATTAGTGGATTAGTGAAGTCGATTGATAGGATAAAGTATTAGGGTATGAAATCTTGAGCTTTCATCTTACAATCTTTTACTTAGGTTATTTCTTGTTTGTCACGGTTACTTTGATTATGTACCTGCTCCGTTAGTATACGTATGGATTCCTATCCTGGGCATCACCATCACTTATTTGAAAACACACCTTAGTTTATTCGTTTCTTTCGTTCTTTAGTCTAATTAGTTTATTTTAGTTGCTTTTAAATTAATTCTTTCAAAAATCCAAAAACATACACTCATATTAACTACGACGCGTAGATCTTCATGGATCTATTTGCATACACAATTTTCCTTGGGTTCGATAATACTTGGTTGCTATACTTACTCATACTACAGTGAACCCGTACTCTTGCGGGGAATCTACTAGTAGAAAGCTGGTATATTCGGTTCAAGTCAATGGCGCTGTTGCCGGGGATGGCGTTGTATGTCGTTTGAATAGGACTTGTAAATAGCTTAGTAGTTAGTAGTGGTGATTTACTTTTCTATTTTATTTTGTAGTATTTTCGGCAGTTGCATTTTTATTCTTTTGTTAGTGTTTCAGGTTTATGAAAATACGCTCACAAGGTGCTACGAGCGAAGAGAGATTACAGTTAGATCCTGAGACAATAGCAAGAAGAAACCGAGCCTTCTTAAGAAGGATGAACGCTGCCGGAGGAGAGAACGAGAACGTCAACATGGACATCTTTAATGAGTTGGATGATGCTGCGAATGAGTTCAATCAGGTAGTGGACCGAGTTGAGGGCACTGGAGGTAGTGGTAGTCCGAATCAAGCTCCATTAGGAGATAGCCAGAGCCTAAACCCGGGTACACAAAATGTAAACAATCCAGCTCACAACCTTGTCCAACATCCTCAGAACAACCCTGCTTACCCTCAGAACAACTTTCCATAAAACAGCTTACCTTATCCATACCCATACCCTCCTTATCCGTATCCACCATACACATATCCTCCACCTCCTGTTTACAACCAACCACCAGCTTATCAACCACCACCACCCCAACAAGTACTCGTACCACCTGCTAATCCTCAACACGTTCCTCAGAACGCAGATCAGAACATGGCTATTAGAGGAAGGTTCGCAGCACAACCACAGAGGTACTATGATGGAGTGGCATTGCCCCCTGTAGAGGCAAATAACTTCTCGATTTCCCCAGGAATTCTTAGGCTGCTTACCGAGAATCAATTCAAGGGGGAGGTTGGGAAGGAGAATCCTCATACTCATCTGAGGAGTTTTCTGATGATAGCATCCACATTTAATTATAATGGCATGTCTGAAGATGCCAAGAGGCTCAGGCTGTTCCCATTCTCTTTGATGGGAATAGTCAAGGAGTGGTACGATAACACGCTTCCAAGGGGAGGTGTAACCACATGGGCCGAGCTCGAGCGTCTGTTCCTCGAGCGATTCTACCCTCCTTCTAGAACTATTAAAGCAAGGATAGAGATTTCTTCCTTCTGCCAGAAGCCAGGAGAGGATTTACGTCAGGCTTGGGAGAGATACTCGAATATGTTGATTGAGTGCCCGCAGCACGGGTACAATGAGGGAGATATCATGGCATTCTTTTATAGTGGAGCCAGCAAGGCTGGGCAAGCCCATCTAGATGCATGTGCCAGTGGAGCTTTTCTGAACCAAGGGATAGCGAGATGTAGAGAAATCGTCGACAACATTGTCACGAATGCCGGGGCATGGAACGAGGATCCAGAATTTCAGAGAGTTTGTAAGTTGGAGGGGAATGAGGGTACGAGGAAGCTATTGATGGCAATGATGGAGAAAATCAGTAACCTTGAGATGGGGCAGAATCTGGTTGGAGGGAATGTAGCAGTGAGCGAGAAAGTAGACCCACCCATGAGCCAACATGAAGAGGCCAACTATATGGGAAGGCCTAACTATCCACAAGGTGACACTCAGTTTGTAAGGCCTTCTTATGGCCAACCATTTGTACCTCCAGGTCCATAGCCGCCTCAAAATCAATGGAGGAACACACAAGGGTATCAAGGAGGCCAGAATCCTCCTCAAAACACATGGAGGAAGAACGAGAATTTTTCATATGCTAATCCGAATGCCGGAATTACAGTTCCTCCTGGTGTGGATCCAGGTTCTAAACTTCCTGGTGGAGAAGGCGGTGCCTCAACTGAGGAGATGTTGAGAGCTATCCTTCAGAAGGTGGAGGAAGGAAGCAAGAGATTGTCTTCTTTGGAGTATGATGTTAGAGATTTGCATAAGAAAGGTGATCAGCGTGATCAAGAACTCCATAAGGGAGATGTAGAGCTGAATCGAATTCAGCAAGAGAACAATAGGCGGTTCACTTTGATAGAGTTTCAGATGAGCCAGATCGTAAAATCATTGAGTAGAGAGTCGGGTAAGTATCTTTCTATGTCGGAGGGAAACCTGAAAGAGGGACCAACTTAGAAGTGGGACCAACTATGAGGGTCCTCAGATGCCTGCTGATTCTGAGACGCCCCAAGGAGAGGTGGAGATAGAAGGAAAAGAGTCTGAGGCAGATAGAGATGAGATTGAGGAGATGAGAGTTGAGAAATGGGTTGAGGGTGAAGGCATTCAGAAGAGTAAAGATGAGGATGAGTCCAATGAGAGTAAAGAGCCTGAAGAGGAAGGCATTGAGAAGATTGAGAGAGTTCCAAAGTGGAAGAAGGCAAAGGAAGCAAGGGAGAAAGTGAAAGAGACTGAGCGTGATGAATGGGGGGTACCCAAATCGGTGATACCCGTTCCGTATCCACAGCGCTTCATGAAAAAGAAGCTTGATGAGAAATTCGCTAAATTCCTTGATGTTTTTAAGAAATTGCATATTAACATTCCTTTTTATGATGCTTTGGAACAGATGCCGAATTATGCCAAGTTCCTGAAGGATTTGATTGCAAAGAGACGGAGAGTTGATGAACCCAAGTTGGCGCAGCTGAACCATGAGGTGAGTGCATTAGTGCACAAAGCGCTTCCACTGAAGTTGAAGGATCCTGGGAGTTTCATGATCCTATGTGATATCGGGAATGGAATTAAGAAGGGAGCGTTGTGCGACCTTGGGGCGAACATTAATCTTATGCCCTTGTCGTTATTCAAGAAGTTGGAGGGTGGAGAACTTCAACCGACAATGATGACGCTTCAACTTGCCGACCGGTCTAATACTCGACCTCAAGGTGTGGTTGAAGACGTCCTCGTGAAGGTTGGTGATCACATATTTCCAGCCGATTTTGTAGTGCTTGACATGGAGGAAGGTGAGCACGTTCCATTGATCTTGGGAAGACCGTTCTTAGCAACGGCCGGAATGGTGCTAGATGTGGCAAATGGGAAAATCACGTTGAAAGTTGATGATCAAGAGATAAAGATTTCCCTATATGAGGCCATGAAACACCCGAAGGAGGATGAGAGTTGTTATTGCTTGGATGCAATTGATCATCGTGTTGAAGACACACCTTCTATCTCTAATCTTTCTCATATTCATGATTTAGTTAGTCCTTTACTTGATAATTTAACCCATGAGCATTATGATCTTGATTATTTTGATAGGGATAAAGGGAAGAAGTTGAAGGATGAAGAAGTGAAAAATGTGGATGTGGTCCAGTTGGAGAGTAAAGGAGGAGTTAAGAAGAAAAAGTTCAAACTCAAGAAATTGCTTAGTAAGACTCCTCCAGATAAAGGTGAGAAGAAGTTGAGACCCCCACCACTTGAGGTGGAGAAGGAAGCAAAGGAGCTCATGATGGAGGGGCATCAAGGAAAGAAATGCAAGCACCACTCTTATGAGAGTAAGGGAGGTAAATTTGAGTATCATGTCCCATAAGCTCCTTTGAGCTTGGTCCGGCATTAGGACCTTAAAAATAGCGCTGAATGGGAGGCAACCCATTTTTATTTAGTTTTCATTGTTTTTATGTTATTAGGGTGTTATTGAGTCGTAAGTTTTAACCTCGTACTTGAGAGTTTTATTTTGTAGGCTTGTCTCGAGAGAGTAGAGGAATCATGGAGTTATTCAAAAGAGAGGAACTCAAGCAATGGAGTGTGCTACGTTGTTAAGAGAAACTGAATTGTTTGGGTGAGGTAACCTACAACCCCAAACTTAGACCTCTTCACAAGGTCGAAGTTTGGGGGGTGGAGTTTTATTTATTTATTTTATGGTGACATTGCACAGACGCACACGTCTCTTTGAGTTAAGTTTGGTTATTTGAGTCTTGAGATGCTCCTTGAGCTGATTATGTTTTGAGATGCTACTACATATTTCATGCCTATCAATCATCTTATGCTTGTTGATTGCTATCTTTGAGTATGATTTGATGAGTAGGGTGAATTGTGAGGTTGAGTTAGGAGTTTTGTTGTGTGAGTGTTTGAGTTAGAGTGGATTTGAGAGAGAACTAGTATGCTTGCGAGTTTTTCTTTTTGTGTGCTTGTGTGATGAGAGTGAGAATTCACTAGGACTAGCATGGATGTGAAAGCCGTGAGATTTGAGCCTTATGAGATTTTGATGCATGAATTGATCTCTTCGTTTGTGAGTGAATCGTCACCTTAGAGGATGCTAGAACATGTGTGTGCTCTTGCTTTTTTATTGTGTCTAGTTTGATATGCCGAAGGTGATCTTAGGTCATCTTTGTTTTGATTGAGTCACTTAGCCTAAATTTTCCTTACCATTGACATTTGTCCCTTGTTAGCCCCTTTGAGCCTAAAGCTTATTTCATTTGCTAGCACATTTAAACACTATTCCAAGTTCCTAAGCCTTTTTGTCCCAATTTGAGTGTAGAATAGGAAAAGTGTGAATGTGAAGGGATTAAATTAAGTTGAAAAAGGAAAATGTGATTACTTGAGTGAGTATGAGAAGAAGGTGTGATGAAGTTTTGAGTTGTGGGAAAAAGAAAAAATTGAGAATGAGCAAAAGAAAAAAAGAGCTCATGTATTTGTGAAAAAAAAAGTGAAGTAATTGAGAAAAGTGAAAAGAGTGAGAAAGAAAAAAATTGAAGTGTTGAGAGTAGTGGAATTGAAAGTGTGTTGATTGAAAATGTTTGAAGTATTCTGTTCCTAATCTCGAAGTACCGAAGTTTGAATTTCTATTCTCCACTCACTTTAGTCACTTACCCATATTGTTATCCAACATGTCCAAAGAGCCTACATTACAACCTTGAGAAAATCCTTTTTGATTCGGCATTGATTTCTAGAGTATGGTCGGAGTTGAGAGTGCTTACAAGCATATGGCTGCCGATATGTGTGATTGATTGCTTGAGTGAGACTCTTTATCATTGATATACACTTGTGAGGGAGTGAAACACATCGTTGAATGCACATCCATGTTTGATTTTGGTGATTCTTGTTGTTGTTGCATGAGTATGATGAGGGAATGTGAGTGAGTATACTTGTGATTGATCTTTGAAGCTCGAGTTCATTTGCTTGCATGATTTGATTCTTTGACTCATTCCTAACAATTTCACTTGACTTATTATTTCATTGCTTGAGTACAAGCAATATGGTAAGTTTGGGGGGTTGATTAGGCGTGAAATTATTATGATTCGTCGTTAGAAATACCCTAGTTTTGGTCGGGTTTGTCGAGTATTTAGAGTCAATTGAGCATTATTTCTATACATTGATGAATTTGTCTCTTTGATGCTCATAGGTGAATTGAGGATGAAAAACGGAGTTCGTAGGACTTTGAATCGACTCAAACAGATGCCCGGATGAGAAGATATCGAAGAAATATGATTGGTATTAGTGCGGAAGAAGAAAAGTATTACTTTGGGAAATTCCGGAGTCACTCGAGTGGCTCAGGTCGAGCACTAGCGCTCGAGCACGTTGCTCGAGTGCCAAAATCACACAGAAGATTTCTTGCGCTCGAGCGTGTTGCTCGAGCGCCCCAAAACATGCAGAAGATTTCGAGCGCCACCGCTCGAGCATGTGTGCTCGAGCACTTCCAAATTTTGTGTTTTCGGATGCGTTTTTCGGCCCACGAGTTTCCGGTTCGGCCCGATGCTTATAAATACTCGTCCCGAGCTCATTTTTACAGATACCTTGACACCACTTGATACGATTTTACTTTTAGAGTTAGTTTTTGGAGAGAAGGAGAAGAGCAAGCTTTATATTAACGTTTTTGAGGTTTTCTTTACGAATTCATAGTACAATTTTGCTTTTTACTTTCGTTTCTTAAAACCTTTGTTCGTTAATACTTTGAGACTCAGTTTTCTTAATTTAAATTCAGTTCTTAGCATTATTTTCTTTAAACCCTAGTTTATGTTTGTTAATTTATTTGTTTTAATCACTATGTTCATGTTCTTTACTTATTCAATTGTTATAGTTTACGTAAAAACCATGTCTAGCTAAAACCCTTGCATGCGTAGGGTAGGATGAACTCGTAGAAGTAGGTTGTGGGTATGTAATTAGGGTAATTCGTGACGTTAGGTTTTAATTCTCTTAATTAATGAATTCTTAAAATCAATCTTGACTTTACCTTTGAATTTCGTACGAAAAGTGTTTAAGAGAGGACGACCGTATCACTCTTTAACAATGAGTAGACTTAAGGAGATGGTTTAGAAAGGGTTAATTAATCTACCGGTTTATCTAAGGAGGACGGCCGCATCACCTTAGTTTAAATTAGGGTCACTTTAATTAAGCACAATCTATTAATTCATTAGTGGATTAGTGAAGTCGATTGATAGGATAAAGTATTAGGGTTTAAAATCTTGAGCTTTCATCTTACAATCTTTTACTTAGGTTATTTATTGTTTGTCACGATTATTTTGATTATGTACCTGCTCCGTTAGTATACGTAGGAATTCCTATCCTGAGCATCTCCATCTCATATTCGAAAACACACTTATACGTTCTTAGTTTACTTTTCCTTTTTGCATTCGTAGAGTAATTTTGATTAGATTATATTTTCTTTTAAAAAAACCAAAAAACATACACTCATATTAATTATGACGCATAGATCTTCAGGGATCTGTTCGCATACATTCCTTCCCTTGGGTTCGATAATACTTGGTCCCTATACTTGCTCATACTACAGTGAACCCGTACTCTTACGGTGAAACTACTAGTAGAAAGCTAGTATTTTCGGTTCAAGTCAACCATCTGGACCTGTTAGCCAGATGGGGAAATAGATTAGGACTTAGTCTTGGGGGAACTGCCAGACCAGAAGACTTCACTAGAAGAGTCACCAGAAGACTTCACTAGAAGAGTCACCATCCACCAGAAGACTCACCAGAGAAGATCAGACCAGAGGCAGAAGACCTTTCTCCAGACCAGACGAGTCTGGTGAAACAAAAGTTGCTTAGAATCATCTCCAGATTCTAAGGGAAAAATTGTTTCTTAACCGACTCTGGACCAGAGGACCTCTGGGTCATCTGGTGTCTGGTTCAGCCTACTCTGGAAGAATCAGAGTTGTGCAAAGAAAGCACTTGACCGTTGGTGTTTTGAATAAAGTCAACATGATCCTATTGGAAAGTTATTGAAGAAATCAATCCAAGGATCTCGCCAACCCAATCAATCAATTAGAAAATTGATTGATTAAAGCTTCCATAAATAGAGATCTGATTAGATTAGCTCTCCAACGGCTAAATCCTAATCACCTCTATAAATACAAGAGTGTCAGTATGAAGAAAAGCTCTAGTTACGCGCGCACGAAGAATACTCTCAAGCGTTTACTATACTCAAGCAATTTAGCACTCCTAAGATCTTATTACTCATCTACTCATTAAGGAGTTGATAGTTGGAATCGATACTCAACCTGTTCATTTTGTTAGATAAGGTTGGAGTGGATTGTACTTTAGATCGAAGTCAAATCTAAAGTGTGTATCAAGGTGCTGGTACTTGTCAATTTCAGTGTATTGATAGGCGAGCAGAATCAGCATTTGAGCGAGCAGAATTAGCACAAAACACTCATGGATAAAAATGAAATTAAACCAAGATCAAGACTTAACAAGGTATTGGCGAACATATCCTGCGCGCTAAGCAAAGACAAAGCAGGCGAACATAAATTAATCAAAAGATATTGAAATTCAGACCAAGGCCGAGCAAGCACATCCACTGCACTGCCGACCAGATCCAACCTCAATCCCAGGGCCACCTTTTGACAAGACTAAAGACCAACAAGAATCAAGCTAAAGACTCCTCAAAGACAAGTCCAACAGGACGAGCAGCTCTTGACTGCGAGCAAGTCCAACAGATAAGGATAGAATATAGTTTAGATAAGGTCAGCTTGGTCAAAGTCCAGGTGTCGTGCATGCAGGCCTGGTAGGCCAAAAGTCACGACACCTCCTGCTAGGCAAATGTCTATAAATACTTAGATTTTTTCAGCTAATAAAAAGGCACAAATTATTATACACGTCCAAACTTCGTCTACGAACTCTAAGCAGCTCGTTTATCTTATGATCGAATTTATCACGTAAGTTTATAAACGTTCTTAATCAACTTAAAACCAGAGATTTCGTATTCACTAATTATGCTAGTGATCAATCATACGTAATTGTTTGATGATCGATCAACCATAAAAAACAGCCATTAATCTTCGAAATTAGAAAAGATCATCAACACAGTGGTTGTGAGTAAGTTGGTTAGTTAGTAAGGCCCCTTGCAAAAGGGAGAGTGGACATAGGATTTTAACATCCGAACCACTATATATCTCGTCTTATTTACTGCTTTCTTTATTATCTCTTGTCTTGTTTGTGCTCTTGATAAAAAGATTTTACAAAAGGTTATTTATTTAGCTCCCGCATAATATCAAATACTGACTAGTGGGACCAACATCGTGTATGTTGCATACGTGTCATCTACGTGGCCCCAAATTAATATAAAAACTTATTCTTAAATTCAAGTTTGGTTATTTTTTGAAAACTTAAGAAATTGCAGAACAACCCACAAGGACTAAAATACAAAACTTTATAAATTGAATATTTTCATAGAGGTCCCTGATAAATATTAAATTCTCTAAGAAACGCCCCAAGGCTGCTAGCACCTCTTCCTAGACAATGGGTGCTCCAAGGCTTCTCAACGTTGATGCGATTCTAAACCAGCCCTCACAGGCGTGAATCGCAGAGTGAAAGAATAAGAGGTATCGCCGCCACAGCGGAGAAGTAGGCCAGATCGGCGCAACTCCACCCACAACTCAACGACGCGCGCAATGGCCCTGATTCATTGAAATAGCAGGCCCAATTCGGACGCGGTTGAAAACCCGTGTTTGCAAAATCGAAGTAATAATCGTCGGCGGCGGCTGTACAGTTGTTGCAGTTGGGAGGAGAATAATATTGGGTGATTAGCCTTGTAATTGCATCTAAATTGTGTGATTTTAAGTCGTTTTATGCTTGATTGAGCCCGATTTGAGTATGATTAGCATCTTGTTTCTCGATATTTTTTGTTGCTTGTGTACTCATCTTTCATGCAGGAATTGAAGTATTTTGGGTCGAAAAGGATGGAGAATCGAAGAAAGAATGAAAGAGTGGAGTTAAAAGGGTTAAAATGAGTGAAAGCATGACTCACTCGGCCAAAAAAAGAGGTCACTCTGCCGAGTAAGAGGGAAGAGGCCGAGTGGAAATCTCTGGAGGATTCACTCGCCAAAATAACAAGGCACTCGGCCGAGTGAAGGCATATAAGGCAGGATTCGGACAGAGCTTGGTGCACTCGACATGAGAAGTCCATATAATTAGATAATTGCCAAGAACATTAGTACGCATATAAGATAATGATATAAGTGATTTCTTTTTCAAGTAATATCTTATGTCGCATCCCTGTATATTAAATAATTGCTAGGTACACATATATATCAAATAATTGCTAGGCATATTTAAAGGTGGAAAATATACTAAAATTTTTGGTATACCGTGCTTATCGAATGGAAAAATATTAAAATTATCGATTTTTTTGTACACCTAGAGTTTTGCATGTTTTTTATACGATAACAATATGCACTTAAAAATTTCGATATTTCAAAATATATCGAAATACAAAAAAAAATTGTATTTTGGTATTCAATATGTTTGATAGTAAAATATGCTACAATATTTCGATATTTTTCAGTATACCATAATATTGGTATGAAACTTTATATTAGAATTTCAGTATGGACTGATATTTGTAAGACAAAATATTATATGAAAATAGTTCATGATAAGCTTATCATGAAACAATTTTAAAGTATCATTAATCTCATCGGGAGTATCATTAATCTCATCAGGGGTATCATTAGTCTGAGTTCCAGAAAATTTAAAACAATTACAATATAATACCACTGACCCAAATTAGTGATACCCCTGACAAATTTAATGAAACTCCTGATGAGATTAATGATACTTTAAAACGATTTCATGTTAAGCTTATTATGAAGCGTTTTCATATAAAACATATTCTATTTACAAATATCGTTCAAATATTTGGTATAAGAAAATTTCGTAACACTATAGGTAAATAATTTTGATATACCAAAATTTTCGGTATATCAAAAGTCTCGATGCAATAATGGTATGAAAATTTACGTACTGAAATATTTTGTATGAAACAATGTATGAAACGATATTTCCAGTATATCATAACAAATTAGCACGTACTCCCTTCTATTCATTTTAAATGATTCATTTCTCCATAAAACCATCTTTCCCAAAATAGCAAAAATAAATTTGTCATTTTAAATTTACCTCTTAAAAAGTTGAAAGAACTCTTTTATCCTTATCGAAAAAAATAATTTATACCCACTTACTAATAAACAACTTTTTTATTAAAACATGTGTGTTTTTATTTGGGACAATTTAAAATGAATTAGAAGAAGTATAAGATAATGATATAAGTAAAAAAGAAAAATTGGAAAATGCAAATAGAAAATTTAATAGGCGAGATGGGCCTCTTAAAACCTACACCTGGAAAATTCTGTTGAGGAAAACCAAAACATAGAGAAAAAAATAGTACCCACCCCTACAAGTGCCCGACACTAACAATACTTATAAAAGAAACAAGAAAGCAAGGTATTTAAAGAGTAGTATTTCGGCAATGACGGTCAAATATGCTCGCCCTCTTTCGCATACCACTTGATCACTATCATCCTTGTTTGAGGCCGTCATTCTGTTTAGCAAGCAACATTTATACCACCACGACCCATCACGATTTCTCACAATAAATATTTCATTCTGAATTAGCTAACTTGAGAATATATTATTCTAACTTCTACTCCCTCCGTCCACGAGTAAGTTTCCCACTTCTTTTTGTTGAATGGTTTAAGAAAATGTATTTGTTTATTAATATATGGTGGGCCACATGTTGACTTTTGGGATAAAGTAATGAATAGTGTTGAAAAGTAAAGTGAATGAGTGACATTTTTGTAATATTGTGTGAGTTTGAAGGTTAAAGTTTATATATAATAGAGTGTTGTTATTTCCATTTATGGAATGGGAAACTTACTCGTGGACGGCCCGAAAAGGAAAGTGGGAAGTTTACTCATGGACGGAGGGAGTATTTGTCTTCGAGTGACTTAAATCATTAACTAGACTTGAACACTTTTCTTTTCTTCTTGTTGTTGTTGTTACAAAATTGACTTAATTCAAAATGCATATTTTTATCGTTCAACAAAAGCATGCATGAGACTAGTACTAGTACTAGTACTAGTAGAAAGTAGAAAGTCAAAGCCAGGGCGGAGATGTGGCGTCCGCCGCCGCCATATTGGCATCTCTCTCCATCCCCCAGCGCCTGGCCTGAAGCTGGAAGCGCGCCACGGCCGCCAGGAACTTGACCCCCTGCACCGGATTCAGCACCCCCACCACCTCCGCCACCGTCCACCCCTGCAGCGCGTCGGCATTCCCCACCACCACCAGCATCGCCGCCTTCAGCTCCTCCATCGCGCCGCCCAACTCCGGTATCTCCCCGTCCACCAAGCCCCCGAACCCCCTCATCAAACTATACACCGGCTGCTCCGCCACCGTCTCCTGAATCCGCGCCATCCCCTGCGTTATCTCCCTCTCCCGCCGCCGCGACTCCGCCTTCACCTCCTCGATCCGCCTCCTCTGCTCCGCCGACAACTCCTCCCCCACCGCGTTATCGATGAAGGGAAAAAACATCGACGGCCGGAACCCCGAAATCCACAGCAACGAGCGCTCGAAGGAGCTCAGCCACGGCGGCGATATCAACAGAAACACATCCCGGTCGGCGGCGATCGATTTCTCTCTGTAAAATTCCTGGTAATGCGAGAAAACCCTCGGAATCAAATCGCTGCATTCCTTATCCCTATCGAACCCATCGACCGGCGAAATTAGGGCTTCGAGATGCCGGAGAAACTCCTCGTGCCTGGTAATCCAACCATTGAAGAAGGATTCGAAGTCGGTGTTAGTAGCCATCGATTCGTGGGAAAATAATAAACATAATCAGGGGATTAAATAGGTGGAAAATCGGAATAGAATATTTTGTCTTAGTGTGCAAGGATTTAAGCTCGTTTTCCTGGAATTTTAATCAATTTCTTCGGCGTGAAGGATTAGGGTTCTACTTCTACAAAGGGGCAAAATTATTTTGGGAAAGCGGTGCTGCTGCCTGCCATCAAAAAACAAGAGGACGCCATGTGTACACTTTTTGTCGTTTTTTCTAAAACAAAACATGTTTTATTACTTGTAACAATTTCCGCGAACCATGTATTATTTTATTTTTACTCGAAGTCGAAACCTTTTGCGAAAAAAATAAGGTCTATTTTTGGCACCTTTATAAAAAATAAAAACATAGGTGAAGTTATCACTCACTGGGACTTAGTCCATTTTCATCCTATCAAACCTAACATAACATATTTTCATGGCATCATAAATCAAATTCATGCATTTTGATCAAACTATTATCGGGTTATGTCTATATAGTTCTATGAGCTAATCTCCACAGATGAACCCTACCTTGAGATGTGAAATACTATTTTGATTTAGGCAAAAAAAAAAAAAATAGTTTCACTATTATTCAGAAATTATAACATATAATTTACACTGATATATTTCACATAGGAGGATACCAACTTATTTAACTACTCATTATAGTTTTACACTTCGCACATATAAACTAAGTTTACTATATGAATTTTGTTCTCACTCTAAAGGAGATTGGAGATGATTTTATATGGCTCCTATTATAAAGGCTTGTGAGTTTTCTACTTACTCTAATTAAATCCAACAATATTGTTTTTTTTTTTTTTGTATAGTCTTCACCTGTAGAGTCTCATTCTTGTCTAATATGTGATGCATTAGTGACAAAATAAGCTAACTTGTTATCCTCCAAAACTTAGTGTCTTATCTTTTTCGAACATGTCACTCCAAAATTTAGTGGTTTGTTTTCCACCTTCTTTTAATTGTTAGTTGGTACATGTCACACATCCAAAGTTATTTCTTTATCAGACATCTCATTTTTCATCCACTTTAGGACCCTATCCAGCCTCGCACTTTCAATGGATAGAGGTTGTCTTGTTCTTGACTGTGAGACAGATGATTTGATCATCGTGAATATGGTGATTAATATTTCCACACTAAATAAATATTTACATCTCGGTGTACACAAAAATACATATCTTATATACAAGGAAATAATCATCACACATATGTACAAAATATGGCCTATCTAAGATTGACCAAATCATTACGTTTATCTCTATTACACATGTTGGTGATTGGTTCTAATCGCGTGGATTAGTGACTATTTTTAACCGGTTTTGGGATCACCAAACAAGATCGTGTGATTGATTACTATCGTTTATAGTAAACACGAAAGATCGGGTTATAAAACCGTAAATACAAGTATTAAATTCGTATTTATTTCGTGTGTGTGCATTTTTAGGTGTATGAGTGTGTGTAGTGGAGTATTTGTGAATTTGAACGTTTGCCTTTAATTACTGGAATAAGGTTAGCCTTAGGTTCTGCTCGTCTTAAGAAACGAACAACCTTTAATGGCTTAGATCCTTATCATTGGATTTGTACCTCGAGCTTAGACTTCTTTTCAAACGAACAACTATATTTATGTCGAAAAATTTACAAGTGTCAAAAGATTGTTCATCGCTAACTTATACAATATGACGAACAACTTCAAGTATTCTAAAAAACTTATTAGTGCAAAATAGTTGCTCGCTCATAATATTTTTGCCGAGCAACTTTACATGCAATTAAAAATAAACGGCACTAACTATACAGTGTGCCGAACGATATTTTACACAACACTTAGCAAAATTTTCAAAAAAAAATAGGCAAGTTTTTGGTTTGCTTACCCACATTTACCCTTGCTCACCCAAATGAAAAACTTGTTCGCTTTATTGGAAGTATTTCTTTAGATGAACCGCATTCCAGGAGTATTGGGCCGGGTTGCCCTTCATATCTTCAATATCATATACTCCATTCGGTAACTTGTCCGTTGCCCGGAATGGGCTCCCAAGTCGGCCCAAACACGCCTGAAGGAGGGGTGAGCAACTTTCGTAGGACTAAATCACCAACTTTAAATTCCCTAACTTTAACCTTGGAATTGTAGTATCGTTCTGCTCGCTGTTTATAAGTAGTATTTTTTAGCTCGGCATTCAATCTTCTTTCCTCGAGCATATCTATCTCAGCAGCCAAAGCAGAGTTGTTCGCTTGTTCATCAAAGCTGGTCGTCCTTATTGTATTTGTCTTTAGCTCGATTGGGATAACAACTTATGTTTCGAAAGCCATATCAAATGGTATTTCTCCGGTGCTAGAAACTCTATATGCTCATAGGACTTCTGGGAGCTCTTCAGACCAATTGTCTTTGCTCTCCGTTAACCGTATTTTCAATACGTGTCTAATAATTTTGTTAACGGCTTCAACTTGGTCATTCGACTGGGGATGATACGGAGTAGAATAATGTTTTCCAATCCCCCACTTCGTGCAGAAGTCTCTCATCAAATTGCTGACCATTGTTTGTCACAATCATTTGTGAAACTCCGAAACGACAGGTAATGTTATTTCAAATGAAGTTGATCATCTTCTGTTGTGTAATTCTCACCATAGTTTCTGCTTCTACCCACTTTGTGTAATAATCGACTGCCACGACGGCAAATCGAATATTTCCTACCCCTGTCGAGAAAGGACCAATTATGTCCATCCCCCATCTTGCAAATGGCCAGGGGTTGTAAACTGAAATGAGCTCTTGTGCCGGAGTGTGAATGTTTGGAGCAAAAATTTGGCACCGATGGCAGGTTTTTGCCATTTTAATTGCATCTTGGCGCAAAGTTGGCCAATAATAACCTTGCCTGATAGTTTTGTATGCCAAAACTTGCCCCCCAGTGTGATTTCCACATACTCCGGCATGTATTTCTTCGAGTATTGCTCGTCCTTGCCCCCTATGCAAACACTTGAGAAGTGAGATTGATATTTCTCTTTTGTAAAGTTGTTCGCCTACCAAAGTATATATGGCGGCTCGCTTGACTAGATTGGCTGCTTCAAAAGAGTTGTTTGGTTTTTCCCCATTTTTCAAGTATTTGACTATTTCTGTTCTCCAATCTTCATCTTTAGTCTGCTTGTCTAGCTGATTAACATTGTAGCTTGTTGTCGATGGGTTATTCATCTTTGTTATAACAATGTCCGCCAACTCCACTGGACCCTCGCTTGTTGCTAGTCGAGCCAATGCATCTGCTTAAGTGTTGATTGTCCTTGATATTTGCTAAATGAAAATTTGATCTAACAAGGACATCAGGTGAGCAACTATCCTTTGATATTTGATCATATGGTCATCCCTCGCCTCGTATTCACCTCAGACTTAATTCATAATCAGTTGTGAATCGCCAAATATTTATAGACATCTAACACCCACTGCAAGGGATAGGTGGAGACCAGCAATAAGGGCTTCATATTCAGCTTCGTTATTGGTGGCCATGAAGTTGAACCTGGTGGCCGAGGTGAAAACTTGCCTGTCGGGGCTAATGAGAACCACGCCTGCCCCCGAGGCCATGTTGGTGGACGACCCATCAACGTAGAGATGTCATGGGTGATAAGTCCTCTCGTCGGATCTTGGGGTGTATAAGGAAAAGAAAAACTATGTAAGACACTTAGAGAACTAAAAAAAAATTCCCGAACACGATGATCCGTGAATTCTGTGCCACCATCTGTTGATGATCTTGTGCAAAGTTAAGAATTAGTGGATATTTGTTCTTGTTAAGATCATCAAACAAAATAAAACATAGGAATCTTATTTAATGAGTGTGAGTATATGAAAATTAGCTAGAGAAGGAAATTGGGCAATATAAAGATATGTTTGTGGATTTGGGACTTAGTCTTTTGTTTATTTAAAATGGGGAATTTATATACTTGCAAGCAAGTAGGAGGTGTCACGCCACTAATCACCTATTTTATCCTCTTGACAAGTGTTAACACATTTGTTTAATATTTAGGTCATTACATTTGTATGTATGACAAGTGTTAATACACTTGTCATTATCTAATACAATGTTTGATTGAGAAGATATTTCAATAAAATGTATGGTGACTAGTTGTTCATCTCGGAGCCACTAAGGTAAGAATCTCATCTCTGATCCTTCTCTCTTGTTGCTCGTTTCGATGTATCGGACTTAGAATAGTTGTTCACCTGTCTTGCGGATGACCTGCTCGCCAATATTATTCACATAACTGGATTAAGCTACTTAATACTTGTTAAATACTTCTTGATTGCTCGCCTAACCTTATTAGTTGCTCATCTATCGATAATTGCCTCCTAGCATGATCTCATGTTGAAGTTTTAAATGAACAACTGAGATCAGGCTTTATTGGCTGTGATACTTTCCCTTAACATTTGGCGAACAACTGCGATGCATTTGGTGGACTTTAATTGGCGAACAATCAATTCAAAATTCAAATACGTGTAATTTTGACGGGTTGATCTTCTCCATGTTGCGGAATATGAGGCGTCTCTAACGGGTGTGACGTGTGCCACTGCAAGGTGGTGAACAAGTGGCCTAATGGGACATACGATCTAGAAGACATAGAAGGCAACTCGACCCAATACTCTCGGAATGCTGTTTTCCTCAGGAAATATTATCATTAGTGAAAGTGTGCGTGTGTTATAAAGTGCAGATGTTGTAACAAATGTTAAAGCAATTCTTACAACAATCTGGTAAATCAGAATATAAAACGTATACAGCGGAAGACTTAAACACACAATTGCAAAAGGGAATACTTTTTAACACAAACTATCATAAATAGTTTGTGCTAGCCTCATGGCGAAAGGTTCACTATAAAAAGATTAGTGATACAAAAGTTGTGTGAAGAGTGTAATCGTTCACAACGAAAACAAGACTCGATATCACCTATCAAATCTAAATTGGCTAAGTGTATAATCTATACACCGTCAAAGTTGATCTCACTCTATATCTATGATCTCTCTATCTATGGATATAGGTTCAATCACAAGATATGCGTGAAAAACTCTATTTCAAGGCATAACATAAACGTTGGAATAACTGCCCTATCACCTTTAAACTCAGAATCAACACTAGAGTAGGTGTACTCGTTTACTCCACACTTGGTACTGAAAGATTCGGCCTCTATTTATAGGCAGAAGTCTTCAATCCAAAAATAACTTCTCTTTGTAACCGCCTCCATGATCTTTATGTTGTCCCACGTCTCTTTCTTTATTCTTCATGCTTCTTGATGCAACCGCTTGATCTAGATTATTCTAAAACGTTCTGGATAAGTCTGGATCGTGTAGGTCCTTGTAGATCCTTGTAGATCTTTCTAGAACCCGTAACTGCTCATGTTGCTACCAATGTTAAGCAACATTCACTGCAACATTGATAATTCCAGAACCTTGTAGATCCTTCTAGATCTTCATCCTGCATGTTAAAACATCTAAGACAATATTTGATCATAAAGTGTTAGTTAATGAGAAGAAAGGGCAAATTCATGTTGTTTCAAAGTAAATAGTGAATACTTCACTACCAACAACATCAACAATCTCCCCCAATTTGACCTTTCTGCTACAACACACCTGATGTATATATTAGTTCAATATATAAGTCAGTGATGTATGTACAATAGAGATCAACATCGTATTGTACACTTATCTCTTCACCCTTGTGTAGCAAAACAGCCAAAAAACAAGATGATCAACTGTAAGTTGAACCACCAAAAACAAGATGAAATAACATTAAGTTAATTTCACCAAAACAGAATGAACATCATCATAAATGCTCATCAAAGTCAACAGAATGAGTAACATAATGTTTACCCATTCAAATTACAACTTCAAAAATTAACATAAATAAATCCTAACAGTTCTAATATAATAACCTGACAACTAATATAATATTGTCTTTTCAGAAAATAAAAACATCCTATTATAGCAACAATAATAAAAACATAACTCAACCAAGAGTACTTAGAGGCAATCACATAAGAGGAACTTGATATCACTGTATAAAATATACAGCTGCAGCTTCAAGCATCTTGCACTAAGCTCCCCCATAAATTGTGCTTCCTCCAGTCTCTAAGACATACTCAGACTTTGGAAAAATAGTAAATAGTAAGCAGGATCATTCCCATGAGAGATATACGCAACTCCCCCTCAAGTCATGATCACAAAATTCCCCTTACCAAAAAGAGCAGCACACTCAACAGACAAAGATGTAACATCAACAACAACATTATCTGCAACATTAACAACAAAAACTTCTGGATCTAGTTCATTCGCATCAAGCACAGGTGCGTCACTTGGAGAATCACCACAAAAAACCAGCACCTGGTACTCCCCCTGTTGGAGCAGAAAGTGGAGACTCCTAGAGTGTCTTTTGCATCTCAAGATCAGAAATTATAACCTGCAAAATAGTAATCTAGCCATCCTATACAATAAAATGACTTGATTAAAAGTTAGTCAAACAGATAAAAGTATGAAAACAAACACAAGAAAAATAAAAAAATGTTAGCCAAACAATGAAAAAGAAAAGCAAGAATCTTACTAAATAAAACAATACTATAAGTAACCAACCTATCTCAAGTAAGTAATGTACTCACTCTCAAAACTAAGTTTTCAGTATTTCAACAACACAACACTCAACCACCTTAAATAAAGAATAACAAGAGGTCGTTATTGTATCTAGTCCACACAAAAATATATAATCAGGATATGTGATGTGATCGTGAATATGGGATGAAAACCACCACTACCAATCCATGATCGTGGGTTTTGCAGAAATTAAATAACCGCCCATTAAAATTTAAAAATAAACACAATATATTGCTGAAATTAAATAACTACAACATAGGTTTCAAAAAATAAAAGATATAAATAAAAACCTTTTCTTAGCTAGAAAAATTCGACTTAGAGAAAATCAAAATTGAACCAAGTAGATGTTGTTATTAATGTTGGCACACACACTTCAACATATTTTATGTTACAAATCAGCTTTCTTACACGCATCTTCACATTGATCCACCTTTTCAAAAGAGTACATCGTAGTTGTCAACTCCGTGTCCCATAGTTACTCAGTGGATTTGTGAATAAATTGATGTATTTCCAGTCACCTTTTGAAAAGAGTGCATCGTAGTAGCGAACTCCGTGCCCCATAGTTACTCAGTGACTAGAACATCTAAAAAGTGTATTTTTCATGCATTCAAGAAGTGTGTCCAGTATTACATAATCTTAGTTCAAAATTGTTTTCAAGAAGGAATTAAACTAACAAAGAAAAAGAAGAAATTTACAAATTTTATGAGAAAAGTCCTATGCTGTTACAAATGATACCACATCAGTAGCAACATCTGCAATTTTTCATTCAGACAATACAAAAATCAAGAGATTTCCTCACAAAAGTATGTCTCTCATTATCAAGGGCCTTAAAATATCCGCAAGTTATTTTTCAGTGGACAGATACTCTAACTTCAAAATGTTTTTCTCTACAAGGTCTCTCATGAAATAAAGTTTAATACTTATATGCTTAGTAAGAGAGTGTTGTACTTAATTTTTTAGATATTAATAGCACTTATATTATCACAAAAAAAAATAGTAAGAAAATCACTCTCAAGTTCATAGTCATGGAATATTTTTCAGGTCTAATCTAATTCTGTTTCTAGTTTGAACTCCAGATGTAATTTCACCTATAATCTGATTTAATGGATGATTTTTCAAGATTCTGGAAGATGAAATTTTATCTGGTATGTGAGTACTCTCTACAAATTCTGATTTTTCTGGATATGTTGTATCATATGTTATAACATTTGATGCAACATTTTTAGTCTGATCAGAATTTACAGAGACTTTAGAAATTTCAATGAGATCAGAAACATCAGCCTTTTGAGCAATGTTCATCTCATATGTTTTCAAAATACTCACGAGTTCATTCAGACTTATAAGATCTATATTTGTATTCTCTTTTAAAGCATGTATCTTATCATCAAAACGTCTAGAAACTGAATGTAAAATTTTGTGTACTAACCTGGAATTGGAAATTGGCTCACCAAGTAAATTAGATTCATTTGCAATCTCACTGAGTCTCTGATTATAAGATGAAATGGTTTCATCTTCCTCCATCTTTAGATTTTTTAACTTGGTGTCAAGCATTCGAATCTTGGCTCTTCGAAAATTCTCAGATCCTACACAATGTTTCTCAAGTCTATCCCAAGCATCTTTTGCAGATACATAGTTAGATATGATTTTAAACATGTTCACATCAACTGATGTAAATATTGCATTTAATGCTTTGGAATTATAACTTGCAATTATGATTTCTTCTAATGTCCAATCCAATTCACGTTTGACTTTCACCCCTCCTTCATCTGCTTGAACCCTTGGGGGTGTCCATCCATCCAGTATACTCCTCCATGCATGTACATCAATAGTCTTAATGTACATCCGCATCTTTGGTTTCCATTCAGCATAATTCGTTCCATCAAGAACGAGAGGCCTACTAGATAGAATAAGTGGATATTCCATTGCAATTATGACACACTAAAACACAGGATCTAAACTTAGTATATCAAGTTTATGGCTCTGGTGCCAATTGAAAGTGTGCGTGTGTTATAAAGTGCAGATGTTGTAACAAATGTTAAAGCAATTCTTACAACAATCCGGTAAATCAGAATATAAAATGTATACAGCGGAAGACTTAAACACACAATTGCAAAAGGGAATACTTTTTAACACAAACTATCATAAATAGTTTGTGCTAGCCTCATGGCGAAAGGTTCACTATAAAAAGATTAGTGATACAAAAGTTGTGTGAAGAGTGTAATCGTTCACAACGGAAATAAGACTCGATATCACCTATCAAATCTAAATTGGCTAAGTGTATAATCTATACACCGTCAAAGTTGATCTCACTCTATATCTATGATCTCTCTATCTATGGATATAGGTTCAATCACAAGCTATGCGCGAAAAACTCTATTTCAAGGCATAACATAAACGTTGGAATAACTGCCCTATCACCTTTAAACTCAGGATCAACACTAGAGTAGGTGTACTCGTTTACTCCACACTTGGTACTGAAAGATTCGGCCTCTATTTATAGGCAGAAGTCTTCAATCCAAAAATAACTTCTCTTTGTAACCGCCTCCATGATCTTTATGTTGTCCCACGTCTCTTTCTTTATTCTTCATGCTTCTTGATGTAACCGCTTGATCTAGATTGTTCTAAAACGTCCTGGATAAGTCTGGATCGTGTAGGTCCTTGTAGATCCTTGTAGATCTTTCTAGAACCCGTAACTGCTCATGTTGCTACCAATGTTAAGCAACATTCACTGCAACATTGATAATTCCAGAACCTTGTAGATCCTTCTAGATCTTCATCCTGCATGTTAAAACATCTAAGACAACATTTGATCATAAAGTGTTGGTTAATGAGAATAAAGGGCAAATTCATGTTGTTTCAAAGTAAATAGTGAATACTTCACTACCAACAACATCAACAATTAGAGAGAGTTGTAATTTTCTTTTTCAAAATGTTGTAAGTGTTAGTTGTATCCAATATGTAATTATTTATCTGATGAATTTATTTCCAAGTGCTATGAATATATTTATAAATGTTGGCAAAAATTTACCAATGATGATATGTACACTAGTTGTTCGAAAGTTAAGGGATAGATGAACACCATTGGCTGCTCAATCAGAAGAATACTTGCTCAAACTTTGAGGCACTAGTCTTGAAAAGACGAGGAGCTATATGTGTTGTGTTTAGTTTTAAATGAGTAAGCCGACAGTTATGCCTAGCTCGTATTTATTAAAGACCAAGTTCCATGGGAATCAAAGGTCCAATAAATCGAATATTATAAAGTAGAGACGAGTAAGTATATAGTCGAGCAAGTAAAACAGCAATGTAATAAAAAATGTTGAAGTAAAAACAACACAAAGTTCATTAATAAAAGTTGAGGTTACATTGTTGATAAACTTTAAGAGTACACAATAATTACAAAATCAAAAGGAAAAGTCTATCACTAGTTGCACACCGCCGAAGTAGGAGAGTGAAGATTGCTAGATGAAACGGTTGAGAGCTTCATTAAAGAAGAACTCGTTGAAAAGTCTCAAAAGAGCTTTCCATTGAAGAAGAACCCATTGAAGAATTTAAATTTGATGTTGAAGCTGAACTTTCAGTACAAGGCAATAATTCCAGACAGTGACTACACCGAGTTTGAGATTTTCACGAAGTGGTTTAAGGAGGGGCATTGGCATTTTCAACTTGTGGGTCACCACTTATTGGAAGAGGAGTGCTCGCATCTTCAACCTATTGCTCGATGGGAGTCATCGGAACATCGATCATGTCGTCTACAATATATAGGACTGAGCTAGCCTTCGGGGGACTTACCTTTACATACTCGATGAAATCCTTCTTCATCGTCTAAAAAACGCTATCACCCCCATCAATGGCAAACTTTGTGGCACGCAAGCATTCAGCGTACGAGCAGATGTACCAGAAATTAGTTTCGTTGGTGGCCTGCCGAGCATATTCCTTATAAGAGGTCCTCTCTTTCTTTTTCCATGCGAGCAACTGCAACACTTTGCTCCTCAACTTGTTTGTTAAGGGCTTCTTCCAAAATAGCCAATATTTCTAACGTCTTATCTCGGGCAACCACTTTCGCATCGTTGACCTCCAGCTCGTTGAGGGGCCTCTCACCATTTGCCAAGGTCAGCTTCTCGCTCTCAAGGCTAGCATGGACTTTTTACTCCATAAGAGCTATTTGTTCGTCTTTCTTCTTGAGGGTGTTCTCCCTCTCAGTGTCCACCTTCTTAACTGTTCATCCCAAAGAATTATTAGTCTTCTCCAACTCGGTAATTTGATCCAAAAGCTTTTGGATCATGACGGCCCCATTACTCAAGTTGTTCATGAGCAGACGGGCATTGTCCAAGGTATTTTGGCCCTGGATGGCCGCTTCCGCTGGAATAGTCTAGGCCCGCGCAATCATTTCCATATTGTATGAATTTAATTTAAAAAATAATTGTTTGTTAGGTCTTAAATTTAGACAGAAGAATTTGAAACAAATCTTAAATTGAGAAAAAAAGTAAAATTTGAGACTTGAATTTCATCTCAATTTAATATTTGTTTTAAATTCTTATGTCTCAATTTAAGACCCAACAAACAATTATTTTTTAAATTAAATTCATATAATATGGAAAAAAAAATAGAGACATTCGTCATAAATTAAAAAACTTCATTTATTTAAAAAATTAAATTTTTTATTAATATAATTTATATTTCTAATTTTTATCAACATGCATTAATTTAGTGTTTTAAAAATATGACAACCAACATTTTAAAATTAAAACTAGCATTTTTTTCATATAATATATTCCTTTCGTATATGATAAAATGTTAGTTTTAATTTAATTTTAAAATGCTAGTTATTATTATTTTTAAATAAATTAAAATTTAAAAATAAATTAATAACCAATGATAAAAAAATTAGAAATATACATATATTAATAAAAAAAAATTAAAATTAATAAATTAAATTTATTTATGACTATTGTCTCTAATTTTTTTTTTCATATAATTTAAAAATAATTGTTTGTTGGATCTTGAATTGAGACAAGAATTTAAAACAAATCTTAAATTTGAGAAAATAAAATAAAAATTAACACTTGAATTGAGACACTTTTAACCTTAATACTTGGCAATATATAGAGTGAAACTTACTTATATATAAATTTGATCCATTTGCCCGTATAGAATTTTGCGGGTCATTAAATTTTGCGGGTCACAGGATAGAATATTATAGGGTCCAAGTTCAATACCCATCCTGATTGTTTTTTTAAACGTATTTAGTCATTTTTCATTTTATTTTATTTCTTTTTTCTTTTACTTCTATATATTTTTACCATATTTTTTCCATTTTATTTTTTCTTTGCCATTTTCTAATTATGTATAGAATAAAATTGATTTATACATGAACCACTTTGCAATATATTTTAGTATAATAACTGATACCTTTAGTGTAATCAATTAATGCTCTTCATATCCTTCAACTAATACCCTTCGGTGAAAACAACTAATATTTTAGTGAAAATAACTAATACCTTTAAAATAGTTCATAATTTATTTCTGGACCCAGATATTTTTTTAATTTACTTAAATATGATAAATCTAATATCCTATGATTAATATACTATTTTATAACGAGTATGTATAGGGTAAAATTGGTTCATACATGAATCACCAAAGGATATTAGTTGTTTGCATTAAAGAGTATTAGTTGTTTTCACTAAAGAGTATTAGTTATTTTCACCGAAGAGTCTTAGTTTATTTTCAGTAAACAACTAATACTCTTCAGTGAAAACAACTAATACCCTTCAATGAAAATAATTAATACTCTTTAGTGAAAACAACTTATACCCTTCAATTGTTCATGTATGAAACATCTTCACTCTATACTTTATCTTTTATAACATACAAGTCATATCTTTCAATTATTATAACTAAAGTACATTTTAGTAACATAAGTCATACCATTCTCTTATCACAACTAATACCCTTTTGTACTATAGATCACATTCTTTAGTTATCACGAATAATACTCTTTTATAATGCATGCTATATCATTCAATTATCACAACTAATACCCTTTTATAATGTAAGTCATACTATTCAGTTTTCACGACTAATACCTTTTAGTAATATAAGTCATTACCCTTCACATATCACGACTAATAACATTGTATAACGTAGGTTATAACCTCTAGTTATCATGATTAATACACTTTTATAATGTAGATCATACATTTCCTTATCACTATTAATATTTTTCTGAAATGTAAGTCATACGTTTCACTTATCCTCCAAATAAAATACAGATATATATTGAAGGAGAATTAATTAAGAATGAAATTAAAAAAAATTGCACTATAAAAAGAGGAAAAAGGAAGCAGAAAAAGAAAAAAGAAGAATCAATATGGGCTCACTCACACGCGTGGATTGAAAGTAATTAGTCACCATATCGTTTAGCCGAATGCGATGATTATTAAGAAAGCCTCAACCAATTAAACACATCTCACACCGCAATGTGTGTAACCCATTTATTATTTGGATCCAATTTCATGTATAAACCAATTTTGCTCTATACATACTCTTAATACTTATATTGCGATATAACTTAATATTTGAATCTTGATATGAAATTCTTTCTTAATGTTAAAAAAAAAATTCTTACTTTGAAATAATAATATAAAAATATCTGTATATATATATAATATTATATAAAAGTGTGTATATATATAATATTATATAAAAGATTCATTCTTGATGAGAAAAATTATAATGCATTTTTTAAGAAACGTGCTGCATAAGATTTCTCAATTTGATACCGAAAAGCTTAACATTGAAGGCCAAATTATCAGCCCCATGCTCTCTCTCCCAAAATAATAATTAAAAAGAAAAAATCAGCCCCATGTTTTCTCGGTGTCTTCAATCTTAATTGAAAAAATTCCATATAATGATCAAATTTGCCCACCTTTCAGACTTTCAAGTTTCATATCCTCAATTACGCCGGCCCACCTGAATGTCCAGTCACAGAATAAAAAATTGCAACTAAAATTATTTAGAAAAACGTCTTACACACTGTTGATAACCCACTTTTTATATTTTTTTAAAATGAAGAGCGCGAAACAAGAACATCGATCGATTTATTTACCCAATTCGTTATGAATAACTATATCTGGGAGCTTACTAAGCCAACAGTTTTCCACTATAATTCTGTGTGTACACAAAACTGAGTACATGGATATATTTATAATGACAAAGTATAGAGTGAAACTCGTTTATACATGAATCACTAAAGGGTATTAGTTGTTTTCATTGAAGAGTATTAGTTGTATTTACTGAAGAGTATTACTGATTTACACTAAAGAGTCTTAATTATTCAGTGAAAATGAACTAAGACTCTTCTGTGTAAACCAATAATACTCTTCAGTAAAAACAACTAATACTCTTTAGTGAAAACAACTAATACCTTTTAATGATTCATATATAAACCAATTTCACTCTATACATACTCATTTATAATAATAGAAAATCCTAAAAGTTTATTACGTTACTTGGCCCATGAGTAATGTTCACACCAAATTTTCTGGATTTGACATATTAAATCTTCTAGATTTACAACACTCCCCCTTGGACATTACGACATGACGTATATGTCTCGTCAGAAAACTCCACATGCTAGGTAGCAAGAAAAATGTTTAGGTAGGGAGGAGTGCAACTATTGATCTTACGGATCCAATCTTCAGGATTGTTTGGAGGTTGTTACTCCCCCTGAAGACAACACCCTTTCAAGCATTCGCATCCCGGTACCATAAATATACTTTTCAAAAGTAGATATAGGTAGGGACTTAGTGAACAGATCTGCTAGATTGTCACTAGATTGCACTTTTTGTATGGTAATACATCACTCTTCTGGAGTTCGTATGAGTAGAAATTTTTTGGTGAAATATGTTTCGTCAGGTTTCCCTCAACGTACCCATTACTCATTTGTGTGATGCAGGTTGCATTGTCTTCAAATATAACAGTAGGGGATGTATTGTTTTTAGCAATACTACATGAGTCACTAATGTGTTTTACCAATGATCTCAACCAAACACATTCTCGCGAGGCTTCAAATAATGATATTATCTCTGAGTGGTTTGAAGATGTGGCAACCATAGTTTGTTTAACCGATCTCCATGAGATTGCAGTATCACCACAGAGAAAAACGTAACCAGTCTGAGATATGGCATTATGAGGATCAAACAAATAGCCAACATCTACATAACCTACCAAGGTTCTATATTGGTTTCTAGGGTAAAACAATCCAAGATCTTGAGACCCTTGGAGATACCGTAGAATGTGCTTAACACCATTCTAATGTCTCCTTATAGGAGAAGTGTTGTACCTCACAAGCAAATTATCTGCAAAAACAATATCCGGTCTAGTGCAGTTTGCGAGATAGAGTAATGCATCAACAACGCTAAGATAAGGAACTTCTGGTCCCAGAATTTCTTATATATCTTCTCTTGGTCTAAATGGCTCCTTATCCACTTCGAGGGATCGGACAACCATAGGAGTGTTGAGTGAGATTTATCCATGTGAAATCTCTCCAATACTTTTTTCACGTAGGTTGACTGATTAAGAATTCCTTCAGGGAGATGCTCGATCTGCAGGCCGAGTTAATACTTGGTTTTGCCCAAGATTTTCATTTCGAATTCAGCTTTCAAGATTGAACTGGCTTCTTCAATCTCTTTACATGTTCTGATTATGTTTAGATCGTCAATATATACGGATATGATGAAAAAACCGCTTTGTGATTTCTTTATAAATACGCAGGGGAAAACTATATTGTTTATGTATCCCTTCTTCTGGAGGAATTTTAAATCCATCAGAGATTTTCATATAGATGTCGGCATCTAGTGATCCGTATAAATATGCGGTTACAACATCCATCAATCTCATCTGGAGATTTAATTTTACTGTTAAAGATTTCAAGTAGCGGAACATTATTCCGTCCATTACAGAAGAATAGGTTTGATCGAAATCAATATCGGGTCTCTGCGAAAACCCTTGAGCTACTAGCCTTGCTTTGTATCTCTCCACAGTATTGTTCTCATTTCATTTTCACAAAAACCCATTTATATCCTACAGGGATAGCGCGCGTAGGTGTACGAACGATAGAGCCAAATACTTTTCTTTTATTTAGCGAGGCGAGCTCTGCTTCAATTGTCTCTTTCCATTTCACCCAATCTGAGCGTTTTCGGCACTCAGCTATTATTTTGGGTTCTAGATCCAGATCATTATAACAGAAATAGTAATTATCGCTGCAAATGTATCGTCGACGATAGTAATATTTCTATTATAAGTTTCTCCAGTAACTATAAAATTCATAGAGACTTCAACGTTTATATCAACCAGACCTTCTTAATTTCCCAATGTATCTAGGTCTCGTCGTTCCGCAGTCCTAGTGCGTTGAATATTTTGGGCACGTGCTTCATTACTAGGACACTCGTCTTCTGGAAATTTTAAGTTTGACTGGCCAATTTTGCTAGCTTTCATTCTAGGTGTGTTCGTATCTTTTATAGATCTTTTACGCTTCTAGTGTGCGGGGGCATGTATACTTGTTCTTATTGGGACCTCTACCATTTGGGGTGCATTTTACTGCAAGTATATGCGATTTGTCACACCTCTATGGTTAGTAAACGCGTGCGGCAAATTGATTACTAATGTTGCAAGTTAATGATCTTCTGAACTTCCCGTTCAAATTGACTAGTGCGTGAATCTAGATACTGAAGATCACTTACGTTCCACGTAAGTTCCCGATATTTATTCAATTTTGAATTTGGATCTCCCCCTAATACCGGGAAGTGATCTTCATCAAATATGTAGTCAGCGAACCGGACCGCTAATTGATCCTCGCACAAAGGTTCTAGGTATTTCAAGATGGATGGAAAGATAAATCCAACGTATTGTTGGGATATAGGTTAGATGTTTTGAAGATGTTAAAACAAAGAACATGTAATAGGACTAGTTGAATCTGTTAGTCAGCTACAGATTAGCCTAGATCTAGAATAGGTCTTTGGTTAAGGGGGAAGAAACCTGAGGTGACTTGATCAGAGCAGATGAGTCACCAGAGCAGACTAGTCACCAGAGCAGATGAGTCATCAGAGTAGATGAGCTCTGACCAGAGGAGTCTGCCAGAGGAGTCTGACCAGAGGAGTCTGACCAAAGGAGTCTGACCAGAGGAGTCTACCAGAGGAGCCTAACCAGAGGAGTCTGCCAGATGAGCTCTGACCAGAGGAGTCTGCCAGAAGACCTCTCCTAGATGAGGTTCAGAGCAGAAGTGTCACCAAATCAGAAAACCCCAGATCAGAAGAGTCCTGACCAGATGAGGGAGACAGATTAGTTCACCCACATGGAGGCTGCGTGTAATCTGGAGACAAGGAGATCTTGGAGTTCGATGATAGAGAAGAAGCAATCTAGAGAGTCAACTGATAGGAGGATGCAATTGATTGATTGATTGATATCAATCTTGATATAAATGAAGTCAACTAATCAATCAATATAATCAATCTGTGATTGATTATATTCCTCCAATTATGGTTGTTTGAATTGCTAGCTTCCAACGGCTAGTTAATTCCTACAACTATAAAAAGGAGTGCATAATGATGAGTTCTACACAAGAGTCGGGCAAGAGCACAAAGCATACAAACTCTCCACTCACCCACCTTTGTCCTTTCACGTATATATACTCTTTAGGAGTTTTTAGTTGGAATTTTTTACTCAACATATTCATCATATAGAAAGGTTGGAGTAAGCAAGTGTACGAAGGAGTTGATACTTCGCAATTCCAGTAGTTCGTAAGTTGGTTGGAGAGAGAGTCCTCTTTTGAGAAAGGGAGAGTGGACGTAGGACAAGTTGGTCCGAACCACTATAAACTCTGGTGTTCTTTATTTTTCTGCACTTAAGTTTTCTGCATTTTCTTTTAGCGTTTCTTTAAAGGGTTTTCATTAAAAATATTTCAAAACGCTTTCCGCTGGATAACCTTTTTTTGGGACCAACACGTATATACCTAGTTTCTTTTGTAGGCCCATAGAGGTACATTTCGGTAATGTTATAGGAACATACACCGCGCATCCAAATATACACAGATGGAAAATGTTAGGTTCTTTCCCACGCTCTAGTAGTGGGGGGGAATGACCATATTATATGCAGTTGGACGAAATTTATATCAGATGTGATGTATGTAGGACTGCATGCCCCCAGCATGAGGTGGGTAAGTTTGAGTTAATCAGTAATGGTCTAGCGATTAATTTGATACATTTTATTAGCGCCTCAACTAGACCATTTTGGGTGTGGATGTAAGGACCGAATGCTCCACTTTAATTCCCAGTGCCATACAGAAATCAGTAAAGGCTCTTGAGGTAAACTCAACAACATTATCCATACGAATTGATTTTATTGGATGATCTGGGAACTGAGCTCGAAGCTCAATAGTTTTCGCAATAAGCTTGGCAAAGACTTGATTGTGGGTGGACAACAAACAGACATAAGTCCACCGAGTGGAGGCATATATTAAGACCACAAAATACCAAAATGGTCTTGATGATGGATGAATCGGTCCACAAATATCTCCATGAATCCATTCAAGGAAAATTGGAGATTCAAGTCCCACCTTAGTGCGCGATGGCCGCACTATTCACTTATCTTTTGAACATACACCACAGATAAATTCATCGACAAGAGGGATTATATTATTCGATATATTATGACCAATGGAATTAGATAGAATCCTACGTATCATTGTTTGTCCTGAATGACCTAACTGTTGATGCCATAATTTAAATGAGTTTTGGTCATGAAATTTTACACTCATGGTCATGGGGAGGTTAGATGGCCGGATGTAAGTATAGTTCCGGAAGAGAAAGAGGAAAGTTTTCAATAACTTGTTTACGGCTACCTCGAGAGACAATCATCAAAAGGTATTCGTTATTATTCTCAGTTTCAATTTCAATGTGATAGCCATTAGTTCTTATGCCTTTAAAACTGAGAAGGGTATGCTTTGACTGTGGAAACAACAAAGTATTGTCAATTATGAGTTCAGTACCCATAGGAAGGATGACAAAGGCTCTTCCGGAGCCCACTATCATAATATTGTCATTGGCTATCATAGTTACACTCCCTTTTCTTTCTATCAAGTTATAAAAATATTTCATATCTTTTAAAATTGTGTGTGTGGTGGCGTTATCTACCAGATATAAATCACAATTTGCATCCATCATGCCAAAGGAAAATACCCCAAACTAAATAGCTGATATATTTACGAGCCATGTATCAGAATAACGATATCCACAAATATAATGGATAGCATATATAGAGTAAACACATCAAAACTCAAGTCAGGATACTAATAATGTCCAATTATGTAAATCACTCTTTGTCTCCAAAATCTTCGAGCTCTAAGCTCTAAAGATCATCGTTATCAATGCCAAAATCTGCTCCAGGCAGACTGGCATGTTGAGATTCACCCTGAGGGACCTTGTCATTGTTGCCCTTTTGTATATTTCGATAAGCCTCAACCAAGTGTTTGGGGTTTTGGATTTCCTCCCTTCCACGCTTACGCCCACTCAGGCTCCCTTGAGTTTCAGCATGTGCTTCAAGCACTACTTGTGGGTCAACCAGTCTAGTATTGTGATTTCTCATCATGAGTTGGTTGTGTTTTTTCTGCCACTAAAAGTGCATAAATTAGCTCTGAGTGAGAGGTGTATTGCTGCTAGAGTGCAAGGTTACTAGCATGGAATGTTGATAAGATTTTCTGTATCAACTCGGCCTCGGTAATTTGCTGTTGGCATAATTTTAACTGAGATACAATACGATGCAAGGTAGAATTGCACTCCGTTTATAGATTTAAATCTTGAAATGGAGATTCAACCAATCGTATTATGCCCGAGGGATTATATCATTTTGTTGATAGAAATAATCCTTCTGGGATGTCCATAAAATGCTAGGGTCCATCTCAGTAAGGTACTCATATTTCAAGTCCTGATATAGGTGGTACCTGAGATAAATCAACGTTTTTGCCTTTTGGGCATCAGTGGATTTTGGGCCATGGACAATGATCCCGCTTAATTAGGATGAGGCTAGATGAATCTCAACATCTATGACCCATGTCACGTAGTTATTACCATTGAGAGCAAGCTCAGTAAATTCTCTCTTAGTAATACCAAGCATTATCACTACGTTTTAAATGGACATTATAAGACATACAATTTAAATTTTTAATAACAAGGGAGAAAGAGGATTTAATTTACATGCTCAATCACAAAGGAGCAAATATTGGGTGTCGTCTACCCAAACATGATTTACGGTCTGATAAATACTGGGTGCTGCCTACCCAGACAATATATGCGGACTATAACTAATAATGTAAATTTAATTCACATAAATAGTTATACAAGTAGGAGCAACTATTTAAGTTCAAATTATAGTCAATGCTCATATTTGCTTCAGGCAAACTTGTATACAAAATTCTGGGCATTGTTTGAGTGAATTAAATTAACAGCAGAGATAATGATAGGCACACACGGATTTTCACATAAATCCTAATTTCTACAGCAAATAATTCACAAACATATGTTGCGGTAAACTGTGCTAATTGCTGAATATATAAAAGAAAGAATTAAGCTTTTTACCAGAGTGGGACCCTACGATAAGGGTTCTCAAATGTCTACTGATAGACTTGGCTCGCGTTGAGTGCAGACTCAATAGGAGGTGTAAGAGCGGACATACAAACTGTGAGTATGTACCAACAAGTAAAAACCATGGGCAAAAGTTCCCGCCAACACCGCTTTGAATAACTAATCCCTCAAAACCGGTGTGTGTCTGATCATAAGCCTAATGAAAGAAAAAATGATGAAATTGTTAGGATTTTATCTGCAATTATAGAGAAATTGAAAAACGGAACAAACGATTTGGTTACCCAGTTCGTCTGTAAAGACTACGTCTGGGGGCACTACCAAGCCAGGAGATATACTATATTTTCGGTGATACAATTACAATGAGTCATATGAGAATATATAAGAAACCTGGGCCAAAACCCTAAGCCCATCCAACCGAAAATTCTGCCTTTCGAAAAAAGGCCCAAAAAAAGGCCCCAAAAAAAAAAGTTGGATCACCGAGAAGCTGGGACGTGAAGCAGTCGAGCAGGCTCCATAACTCAACATAAATTAATACCATAAATTATGTTGGGTTTTATTTAAATAAGGCTTTATATAATTTAAGAAAATAAATGCTGGGCCCAATTAAGAAAGACCCAATTTTGTTTATTTTTCTCAAGAAATTGGCCTAATAAATAAAAGGGCCCAGTTCCCTCCTCCTTCCTCCTAAAGTCGTGCGATGAAATTGGGAGACCTTAAAAATCATATCGGTCATTGATGAATCAAGGAGCGTGAATAGCTTCCGGAAATTGGCAGTCGAAACTACCGTCCCAACGCGGTGGAGGATGCTACGGCGGTGGAGCGGGAAGTCATAGAAGGTGGCGCCGGCGGTGGTGGACGTTGCGAGACGGACGACAGAGTGACGACGGATACCAGCAGAGGACTGGCGACGGACGGGCGGCCACTATTGATGGTAGGGATGGATTCCGGTGCCCTGCATCGAATCTCGCTATTAAAGCATCTTAAAAGTTGGTCTGCTTGCTTGGCCTTCCAGTATATGACGTCGATGCCACATGCCCTTTTTCTAATAATTACATGCAGCTTTTGGGATTGAGCATCAAAGATCTCCAACATCTGGAAAATCAACTAGAAAGATTATCTCCAACCAAAATATCAAGAAACAGCACGATTGCGACGTCTTCATCTGTAATTTCATTGCGAAGTATGCCTCGTAGGAAAGTTGGATAAATCCAAATTGATTAGAGCATTCGTGCTGATAATGTGTTGTAAAATAAAGAACGCGAAACAAAAATACCGATATGTTTACCCAATTCGTCATGAATGACTACGTCTATGGGCATACCAAGTCAGGAGTTTTCCACTATATTTATGTGTGTATACGATACTGAGTACATGGATATATTTATAAAAATAGAAAACCCTAAAGCCTATTACATTACTTGGCCCATAAGTAATGTCCACACCAAATCTTCTGAATTTGGCATATCAAATCTTCTAGATTTACAACATATATGACACTCTTCTCTCTCCGTCTTAAAACCTCATTTCAAAGATGCTCTTTATAAATATGTGTTATTGAAATATATACATGTTTTTACAGAAACAAATATTTGTTCTTATAATATTACACAAAGAATATTGAAAAATATTTTTTTATATGACAAAAATGATGTAAGAAGATTGTCACTACATGAACAAAATCAGTAGACAAGTATAGTGTGAAAATGGTTCATACATAAATCATTAAGGAGTATTAGTTGGTTTCACTGAAGGGTATTAGTCGTTTTCATTGAAAAATATTAGTTATTTATTGATAACAACTAAGGGGGCGCTTGGTTAGCAATTCTTCAATGACAATGGGAATGAAATTTTATTTTCATCTATGCCCTTATAAGAAAAATGATATGTTAGGGGAAGAAGTGTTCCATTGGTGATACCATTGCTAGTGACATGCCCCAATTTTGGAATAGAAGTTGACAACAAATGGTTGTTGGTGGAGGAATGGGGGAGTGATTGAGGAGGATGATTGTAAGAAGAGAATAGGGTAATCAAAATGGAGTAGTGATTACCTTATTTAGGAGGAGAGGTAGTGATTTTGTTCTCATGAACCATGCTAATTACACTAATTTTCAATCTCATTCCAATTACCATTGAAGAGTTGTTAAACAAGCGCCCCCTAAGACTCTTTAGTGAAAAAGAACTAATACTTTTCAATAAAAATAACTAATACTCTTTAGTGAAAATAACTAATATCTTTTAGCGGTTCATATACGAACCAATTTCACTCTATACATGCACAAATCAATAATAGAAAAAAAATAAAAAAATTATATAGATAAAGTTTTACTAATATTATTTGATTGAACTAATAGTGAGTCGAAACCCATAACTTCACGACATAGGTAGTGTGACTCTAAACATCTGAACTATTTCACTTTGTCGAAGATAAATTATTGATCAAGAAACACATGTATGCATATTATGAACACATACTTATACTTATAGTTAATATAAAGACAAACATTTATTTTTATAAGGACTAGTAACACATACTTGCTCTAATCACATGAGAACAATTCTTTTGTTTTCGTTTTGCGTGATATTTTTTAAAAGAATTCGTTTGATCCACTTAGAATCCGAAAGTTTTTTGCCACTTCCTTAAATATACTATATTTATATGCAATTCTTTTTACAGAATAATTGCTCCTTTTGTATGCGTGTGGGTACACACACACACTCAAATTTTAGCATACACCCAAGTGCTACATTGACAAACACACACACACACACACAAATTCGATTTTGATATTTTTAATTGGAAATATATATTTTAAAAAATAGTAGAGTATTGTTGATTACTTTTAAGGTATTGTTGATTATTGTTTGAGGTATTATTGGTTACCACTTGAAGTATGTTGATTATTGCTCGTGATATTATTAATTATTGTTTGGAATATGATTGATACGGTTTAGGGGTATTAGTTGTTGATGTTGTTGGTAGTGAAGTATTCACTATTTACTTTGAAACAACATGAATTTGCCCTTTCTTCTCATTAACCAACACTTTATGATCAAATGTTGTCTTAGATGTTTTAACATGCAGGATGAAGATCTAGAAGGATCTACAAGGTTCTGGAATTATCAATGTTGCAGTGAATGTTGCATAACATTGGTAGCAACATGAGCAGTTACGGGTTCCAGAAGGATCTACAAGGATCTACAAGGGCCTACACGTTCCAGACTTATCCAGGACGTTTTAGAACTGTCTAGATCAGGCGGTTGCATCAAGAAGCATAAGGAATAAAGAAAGAGACGTGGGACAACATGAAGATCATGCAAGCGGTTACATAGAGAAGTTATTTTTGGATTGAAGACTTCTGCCTATAAATAGAGGCCGAATCTTTCAGTACCAGGTGTGGAGTAAACAAGTACACCTACTCTAGTGTTGATCCTGAGTTTAAAGGTGATAGGGCAGTTATTCCAACGTTTATGTTATGCCTTGAAATATAGTTTTTCACGCATAGCTTGTGATCGAACTTATATCCATAGATAGTGAGATCATTGATATAGAGTGAGATCAATTTTGACGGTGTATTATGTTATACACTTAGCCAATTTAGATTTGATAGGTGATATCGAATCTTGTTTCCGTTGTGAACGATTATACTCTTCACACAACTTTTGTATCACTAATCTTTTTATAGTGAACCTTTCGCCGTAAGGCTAGCACAAGCTATTTATGATAGTTTGTGTTAAAAAGTATTCCCTTTTGCAATTGTGTGTTTAAGTCTTCCGCTGTATACGTTTTATATTCTGATTTACCAGATTGTTGTAATATTTGCTTTAACATTTGTTACAACATCTGCACTTTATAACACACGCACACTTTCAATTGGTATCAGAGCAATCTGATATCATACCACTTGGACTTTCAATTGGTATCAGAGCCATAAACTTGATATACTAAGTTTAGATCCTGAGTTTTTAAGTGTGTCTTTTGCTATGGAATATCCTGTAAACACCCCACTTAGGCCCCCTATACTAGATGAAAATAACTATGCCTATTGGAAACCTAAGATTCGCATGTACATCAAGTCTATTGATGAACGTGCTTGGAGAAGTGTTCTGACCGGTTGGGAATGGCCCAGAAACCAAGCAGATGATGATGGCGAGACAAGAGTCAAACGGGAGATTGAATGGACAAATGAGGAGACCACGATGGCAAGCTACAATTCCAAAGCTCTCAATGCTATCTTTACCTCTGTTGATGTATCTATGTTCAAGATTATATCAACATGTACTACGGCTAAAGATGCATGGGAGAGGCTTCAAGAGCACTGTGAAGGAAGCGGAAGTGTTCGAAGGACCAAACTTCGAATGCTTGGGACCAAGTTTGAGAATCTAAGGATGAAGGGTGATGAGACAATCACGGCGTACAATGAGAGGCTGAGTGAGATTGTCAACGAATCACATGCACTTGGTGATCCAATTTCCAATGTACGAGTTGTACACAAAATTTTGCGATCTGTTCCTAAACGGTTCGATGCAAAAATTTGTGCTATTGAAGAAGCCAAGGACACTGACACTTTAAGTCAGAATGAGCTTGTAAGTATTCTCAAAACATATGAGATGAACACAACTCAATCTGATGATACAAGTGAAGGAAAGAAGGTTGTTGTTTTCAAAGGTGAAACATCATTCAACACTGAAAATCAGCCCTTTGTGACTGAAGTTGAGTCTGATGAAGATGTTCTAGACCAATGTTACAACACTCCTGAGCATATTGCCCTCATTACAAAGAAATTCAATTCCTACCTGAAGAAGAAACTGAATAGATCCAGAGGAAATGGTCAACAGAGAACTCCTTTCAACAACACACCATCAGACCCAGAGAAAAGGAAGGATCAGAATCAATCAAGGCAATTCAGAGGTAACAAATCAAGGTATGATCCTGAATTTAGAAAATCAGTTAGATGTGATGCATGTACTGGATTTGGACACTATGCAAATGAGTGTGCAAATACCAGGTTAAGACAAAAACTGAATTTTAATGTTACCTTTAGTGATGACTCAGATGATGATGAACCTGAAGGTTCTAAAGATGAGGAACTAGCTTTTTCTGCAAGAATTGATTATGATGATTCTTTAGATGATGATCTAGACACTGATGCTGTTTCTAATGTTATAACATCAGAAACAACATTTGTCAAAAATTATTCAGATCTGAACTGTTTTAATGGGTGTGTTGATGAGACAGGTTCTAATGACATAAGGAATGATGATTCCAGTATAGCCAAAGAGAATGATGATCTCAGAGAGACTGTGACAAAGTTAGAAGTCATTCTAACAAAGAAGGATTTAGAAATTTCTAAGCTAAAGGAAGAATTGAAAAATTCTACCTTAAGTTTTAAGAAATACTCTTAGAGTTCTTCCATTGTAAGTGATTCCTTAACTACTGGACAGTCTAATAAACATGGTTTAGGCTATTATGGTGAGACTGCTTCTAAATCGGTGAATAATCCTGTAAAATTTGTTAAGGGAAAAACTGAACTTTTTGCCAAAACTAAAATACATGAGATTGAAAAACCTGTGAAGAAGTATGTATGTCACTACTGTTCTGAAATTGGTCATATTCGTCCTTACTGTCAAAAGATGAAAAGGGATCTAGAAATTCAGAAAGTGTTGTCTGAAATGTCCTCACATTCTAAGAAACACTGGTCAAAATCTGCTAAGAAAAAGAAAGAACATGTTACATGTAATGTTGTTCAAACTTCTCTGAAAGCATGTGTTCCTGATCTATGGTACTTTGATAGTGGTTGTTCTAGACACATGACTGGTCATGTTAAATACTTGTCTGACTATGAACCTTATAATGGTGGAACTGTTACATATGGTGGTGGATCAAAAGGTAAAATCATTGGAAAAGGGACCTTAAATGTTGAAGGTTTTCCTAAACTTAAGAATGTTTTGCATGTTGATGGTTTACTTGCTAATCTTCTTAGTATAAGTCAACTATGTGATGGCAATTTGCATGTTAAATTTGATAAAGATTCATGTTATGTTCTAAACAAGGATAATAAGTGTCTAATGACTGGAAATAGGTCAGCAGATAATTGTTATCTAATTGGAACAAACAAAGTATGTCATTTGTCAAATTGTGATGAGAATGTCTTATGGCATCAAAGACTTGGACATGCAAATTATAGATTCATGCAAAAATTGGTTAAGTCTGAAGCAGTGAGAGGTTTACCAAAACTGAAGATTGTTGCACCCACTGTATGTGGTCCATGCCAAAAAGGTAAGCAGGTAAGAATGTCGCATAAAATGTTATCACATTGCATGACACATCGTTGTTTTGAATCACTGCATATGGATCTTATGGGTCCTATGGAAACTGAAAGCATTGGTGGTAAGAAATATTCACTAGTTGTGGTAGATGATTACTCTAGGTTTACATGGATTGAGTTCTTAAGAGAGAAATCTGAAACATTTGATATATTTAAAATTCTTTACAAAAGATTTAAAACTGTATTCAACTTGAAAGTAAGTAGGATTAGATCTGATTATGGTAGAGAATTTGAAAATAACATGTTTTCAGAATTCTGTAATAAGAAAGGAATTGTCCAAGAGTTTTCTTCTCCTAAAACTCCACAAGAAAATGGGATAGCTGAAAGGAAAAATAGAACTCTTCAAGAAATGGCAAGAGTAATGCTTACTTCAAAAAATCTTGCAAAGAAATTTTGGGCTGAAGCATTGAATACAACATGCCATATTGCTAATCGAGTCTATTTTAGATTTGGAAGCAACAAAACCCCATATGAGATCTTGAACAATAAGAAACCAAATGTGAAATACTTTCATGTTTTTGGTTGTGTGTGTTACATTCTGAATGATAGGGATAAACTGCACAAGTTTGATTCTAATAGTGATAAAGGTTTTTTCTTAGGTTATTCTAGAAATAGCAAAACCTATAGAGTCTATAACCTTAGAACTAACACTGTTCAAGAATCTGTGGATGTTATTTTTGATGATGACAGGAATCTGATAGATTGTAATGACACTGAAGATGTGACTGAAGTTACTAATGTTCCAAAAGAATCACTGAAAACAGAGAATGTTACACCAAATGTTACAGCATCTGGTTCAACATCACCTGTAGATTCAGTTGATATTTCACAGAACAATCAGTATACCCCAAAGAAGAATCCAGCTACTTGGATTACCAAAAGTCATCCTTCGAATCAGATTATTGGAGATGCTTCAGTTGGTGTTCAAACAAGAAGAAGAGTAAGTGCAAATCGTGTTGATATGGTAAGGTCTGTGTGCATGTCTTCAATATGCAATATTGTGAATGCTCAGTGTTACTATTCTGAAATTGAACCTAAAAATGTTACAGAAGCATTAAAAGATGAAAATTGGATTAATGTTATGCATGAAGAACTTAATCAGTTTGAGAGAAATGATGTTTGGTCATTAGTTCCAAGACCTGGTGATGTCAATGTCATTGGAACTAAATGGATCTTTAAAAACAAAACTGACGAGTCTGGTAACATAATTAGGAACAAAGCTAGATTAGTTGCACAAGGTTACACTCAAGTTGAAGGTATTGATTTTGATGAAACATTTGCACCTGTTGCTAGGATAGAGTCCATTAGACTGTTACTAGCAATTGCATGTTACATCAACATTAATCTTCATCAAATGGATGTAAAAGCTGCATTTCTGAATGGCATATTAATTGAAGATGCATTTGTTGAACAACCTAAAGGTTTTGAGAACCCACATTATCCTGATCATGTGTACAAACTAAAGAAAGCCTTGTATGGTCTCAAACAAGCTCCTAGAGCTTGGTATGGTAGACTTACTGACTTTCTATTGCAATTTGGTTTCATAAGAGGAGAGGCTGATAGAACCTTGTTCATTAAAAATTCCGGAGAAGACTTGTTAATAGCTCGAATATATGTTGATGACATTGTTTTTTGTTCAACTTGTAACATTATGTTAAACAAGTTTGTTTAAGCAATGACAACAACATTTGAGATGAGCATGGTAGGTGATTTGAATTACTTTCTTGGAATTCAAATCAAACAAACTGATAAAGGTATTTTCTTCTCTCAGAGTAAGTATGCAAAGAATTTAGTGAAAAGGTTTGGTTTAGAAAGCTCAAAAGTCATGAAAACTGAAGGTCCCGTTTTCGAAGGGCAAAATGGGAATTCAGGAGCACAAATTTTATTCTTTTTTTTAAACCTTCGCGTCGCACCCTGACTGAGTTCAGTGACGGAATACTCAAGTCACTGTGTTGCTACGAGTCAGAGCACTCAAATCAATGCAGCTGGCCTTCGAGCTCAGGCTCGTAACAAGGCAGTGACTCGAGAGACTGAACTCTCGAGTGCTAGCCTGATTCAGTCAGTGAGATGAATCTCCCTGACTGAAATGCTTAACTAAAGTTTTCTTAACAAAGCTCTCAGTGAGCTGATTTTCACAATACTTTAGTAAATACTTTGAAAGATAAGTACGCTCAGTTTAACGTGGTTCAGAGACTCAAGCTCTTACATCCACGGCCTGATTTAACAGGAAATCCACTACTTGGGATTCTTGTTTTTAACGTGCCAAGGTGCACTTACAACTGGACTCACGCCACTCCCTGGGCTGCCTCTCCTCACCTCACTACAAGCCTAACAATCTTCTGAAAGGGTTTAGTTTGGTTTGGTTTTCTCCAACTAGGTGAGGTTTTCCTTTACAATGTGTTAGCCTTAAAGCTAAGATTAGGAAAACCTCTCTAAGCTATGAGTTACAAGCTTGACACTCAATGAATATAAGTGATAACCCTAAAGGTCAGTGTCGTGGGTGTGTATCTCTTCCTTATGACTCCCTAACAACTAACACACCCTCACAGCTTGTAGGTGTTTATTTTCTTCACACACAATAACACCCACTTTACAATGAAGCTATGAGTTTGTATTTATAATGGGGATTCAAATGTATCCGTTGGAGAGAAGATACATTTGAATCCAACATTTAATGGTTTCAACCACTTTTCTTGGAATTCGGCCTTTGTCAGTGTCAGAGTTGCTGCCTCGTGCTGATTGGTCCACGTGGCCTGGATTCATGGATCTTTGACTCGGTGGGTTGACCAAGACCCACTGACTTTAGGTAGCTTCCTCCTTCACTGACTGATGATCTTCAGTGGACTGACCGTCTTCAGTGTAATTGTCCTTCAGAGACTGTTTGAAGATCATTTCCAAGAAGTTTGTCATAAGGCTGAATGACAAACTTCCCTGACCACAGTAGCCTGACTCCTTCAGGGCCTACTTGGTGCAGCACTGATCCTCCTGATCATGCTCTTCACTGAGTGGTCCACCTGACCTAGCTTAGATCAGCCCGGTTTACACTCAGTGGGACATCCTTCAGGCTTTTCTTCTGGTTCAGGTTTCTGGCATGGCTTCAGTCAGTTCTTCTTGGTGTTATCTTGATATTCTCAGGCTGTGTTGTAAAGTTCCCCCTCGCTGAGTTCCCCCTCAACTGAACAGTCTATTCTACTGAGAAATGACTTAGCCTGACCTGAAATAAAAGATACTATCCTGACTGCTTTCAAACCTATTACATGTTGTTTTGGAAAATCATCAAAACTAAAACATATCCCAACAATTTCCCCCTTTTTGATGATTCCAAAACTTCTAACCAAATGATTTTTTATTACAAGAATAATGTCATAACACAAGTAATAGTTTGAAATATGCAGGAATTCCCATAGTTTAAAATATTTAAGATCTGTTCGGTTGACCATTTTTCTTAACAAAACTGGATCAGTGGTCATGTGAACAACCCGCTCTGATACCAATTGATGGTCCCATTTTCGAAGGGCAAAATGGGAATTCAGGAGCACAATTTTTTTTCTTTTTTTTAAACCTTCGCGTCGCACCCTGACTGAGTTCAGTGACGGAATACTCAAGTCACTGCGTTGCTACGAGTCAGAGCACTCAAATCAATGCAGCTGGCCTTCGAGCTCAGGCTCGTAACAAGGCAGTGACTCGAGAGACTGAACTCTCGAGTGCTAGCCTGATTCAGTCAGTGAGATGAATCTCCCTGACTGAAATGCTTAACTAAAGTTTTCTTAACAAAGCTCTCAGTGAGCTGATTTTCACAATACTTTAGTAAATACTTTGAAAGATAAGTACGCTCAGTTTAACGTGGTTCAGAGACTCAAGCTCTTACATCCACGGCCTGATTTAACAGGAAATCCACTACTTGGGATTCTTGTTTTTAACGTGCCAAGGTGCACTTACAACTGGACTCACGCCACTCCCTGGGCTGCCTCTCCTCACCTCACTACAAGCCTAACAATCTTCTGAAAGGGTTTAGTTTGGTTTGGTTTTCTCCAACTAGGTGAGGTTTTCCTTTACAATGTGTTAGCCTTAAAGCTAAGATTAGGAAAACCTCTCTAAGCTATGAGTTACAAGCTTGACACTCAATGAATATAAGTGATAACCCTAAAGGTCAGTGTCGTGGGTGTGTATCTCTTCCTTATGACTCCCTAACAACTAACACACCCTCACAGCTTGTAGGTGTTTATTTTCTTCACACACAATAACACCCACTTTACAATGAAGCTATGAGTTTGTATTTATAATGGGGATTCAAATGTATCCGTTGGAGGGAAGATACATTTGAATCCAACATTTAATGGTTTCAACCACTTTTCTTGGAATTCGACCTTTGTCAGTGTCAGAGTTGCTGCCTCGTGCTGATTGGTCCACGTGGCCTGGATTCACGGATCTTTGACTCGGTGGGTTGACCAAGACCCACTGACTTTAGGTAGCTTCCTCCTTCACTGACTGATGATCTTCAGTGGACTGACCGTCTTCAGTGTAATTGTCCTTCAGAGACTGTATGAAGATCATTTCCAAGAAGTTTGTCATAAGGCTGAATGACAAACTTCCCTGACCACAGTAGCCTGACTCCTTCAGGGCCTACTTGGTGCAGCACTGATCCTCCTGATCATGCTCTTCACTGAGTGGTCCACCTGACCTAGCTTAGATCAGCCCGGTTTACACTCAGTGGGACATCCTTCAGGCTTTTCTTCTGGTTCAGGTTTCTGGCATGGCTTCAGTCAGTTCTTCTTGGTGTTATCTTGATATTCTCAGGCTGTGTTGCAAAGTTCCCCCTCGCTGAGTTCCCCCTCAACTGAACAGCCTATTCTACTGAGAAATGACTTAGCCTGACCTGAAATAAAAGATACTATCCTGACTGCTTTCAAACCTATTACATGTTGTTTTGGAAAATCATCAAAACTAAAAGATATCCCAACAAAAACTCCTATGGGATCTACACAAAAGTTGTGTAAAGACAATGTTGGTCAAGATGTTGATCCAACTTTGTATAGATCCATGATAGGTAGTCTTCTGTACTTAACTTCAAGCAGGCCTGACATTATGTATAGTGTATGTGTTTGTGCTAGGTACCAAGCTTGTCCCAAAGAATCTCATTTGAATGCAGTAAAGAGAATCATAAGATATGTGGCTGGTACAACTGATCTTGGTATATGGTATACCAAAGACACAAGCAGTGCACTTGTTGGAAATAGTGATGCTGATTGGGCTGGAGATATTGATGATAGGAAAAGCACGAGTGGTGGTTGCTTTTACATGGGTAACAATTTGATTTCATGGCATAGCAGAAAACAGAATTGTGTATCACAATCTACTGCAGAATCTGAATACATTGCTGCAGGTAGTTGCTGTACACAACTTCTTTGGTTGAGTAAAATGTTTAGTGATTATGGTTTAGAGAGTGACACTTTAACTATATTTTGTGATAACACTAGTGCTATCAACATTTCGAAAAATCCAGTTCAACACTTACTTACTAAACACATAAGTATTAGACATCATTTCATAAGGGATCTTGTAGAGAAAAATATTGTGAAGTTAGAATACATACCCACTGAAAATCAATTTGCTGATGTGTTTACTAAAGCATTAGACCATGAGAGATTCTGATTCTTGAGGAAATCTCTTGGTATGTGCACAATCTGAATAACTGAGAAGCGGATGTTGTTATGTTTGTTAAAACATCTATAACAACATCAGGGTATTTGCATGTTCTAATTAAAGCCTATTCTTGTTTTTTGATTCTTAATTCCTTTGTAAAATAAATCTGGACTAAGTATGTTTGTTGTGTAAAAATAAAGAGGAAACACTCTTCTCAAACGCATAATATGTTTTGAAAAAGCACATCAAGATGTAACTAATTCACTAAGTAACTATGGAGCACGGAGTTCGCTACTACGATGTCTTCTTTTCAAAAGGTGATTAGTAAAACATCAAAATGTCACAAATCCATTGAGTAATTATGGGGCACGGAGTTCGCTGCTACGATGCACTCTCTTGAAAAGATGGATCAATGTGAATAAAAAGTGCTAAAAAGTGTTTGATAAAAAGTGCGACATTGGATATTAAAACCGATGTTGAAGTGTGTGTTCCAATTTTGAATACAACATCTTATGCGGTTCGTATTTATTTTTCTAAGTTAAATTTTGGATCGATTTTTCAGGAATTTGTTTTTAATTTCCATATGCATAAACCCACGTTTTTCAATTTATTCAAGTAGTGCATGATTTAGTGTGTTTAATTAATTAAATTTCGGATTTTTTAATCACGAAATAACCCACGATCTCTTATGGGGGAGTGGGTAGTTTCAACTTCTTAAAAATTCCAGAATATTCACTTTCATGGGTAATTAAAATAACTTCCGTACTTTCTTCTATATATATTTCCTTCATGTCTTATGTTTAATTCTCAGTGTTCAGCATATGAGTGAAATTCAGATTTTTTCGAATAAGTGTTGAAAGTTGTGTGTTCACATCTTAGGGTTTTAGTGTTATTTCTTTTAAATTTTATTTTCTACTTAATTTTACTATCTACTTAGTGGCTGGAAATCCAAAGAAGACCTCTCACAGTTCAAAATCTCGCGCAAACCCTTCAACTCCTCCACACTCGAATCTGAACCTTCTTGCAGAAATGGCCTCAAGCCAAAACCCAAATGCTGCCTATGTTGCTCCATCATCGAGCACAACACCTCCTACTACCCTAACACATGTTCAAGCTTTTCCCGTAAACATCTACATCCCAAATGAAGCCACTGTCGATCAGCTTGAGACGATCGCACGCGGCATTGCACAAAGCCTTCAAGGAAGCCCTGTGGTTCCCAAACTAACCATTGACTCTATTGAAGTAGATGTTGCATCCTACTTGAACCAACCTCAAAACCCTTCTCCTACTGTTCATATCGGAGGTCCTTCTTCGACTGTACAATCAGAAAATCCTAAATTCTCTAGCCAAGCCAAAAGCCCTACTGCTAATGTTTCAAAGAGTGTTGAAATAGGTGATCAGGCTACAAAGGAGACCCCCATTGTCAAGGAAACTGTTGCTGAAGAAACTAGGGAGAAAAGCCCTAATGCTGAAGTCCCTAATGTTGAAATGTCAGAGGAGGACAAAGAAGAATCACCCAAAACTGATTCTTCAATGTCTGAGGATTCTGAGCCTGCTCCAATAGCCAAAGCTGTGAAGAAAAAGGGTGGCAAGAGGAAAAGGAGCCCTGTTCAGTCAAGGAGGAGATCAGGTAGAGCAAAGAAAAGGGTAAACTATTCTGAAACCGTAAGGAAGAAGAAGGATGATGAAGGAGATGTTGCTACTCGACCTATTCGAGTGTTTTTAGAATCTGAAAAGGAGTCAAGCTCCAAAGATTCATCTGAGAAAGAGACTGATCAATCTGAAAGCCAGAAGAAAGAAGAAACTGATGAGAGTGATGTACCTATTTTTGAAATGAGGAGGAGAGCAAGAGTTGAGATGAGGACTAAGAGAAAGTTTGAGTATGCTACTGGTGGTGCTGGAACAAGTGCAGCAGCACCAGAACCTGAAGCTGATAACAGCAGTTCTGAAAGTAGCTCAGACAGAACCAAAACTGATTCTGATCAAGGTAATGCATCTGAACATTCTGTTGAGCATGTTAGTTCTGATAATGATGATGATGAATCTTTAGACCAAAAGTTGGAAATGTTGAGGAAAAGAAATCTGTTAATTGAAAGAAAAATTAACATTGATGAGTTTGAATCCAAGGGTCTAGTTAGATTTTTAGAAGAAAGAAGTTTGATGCATGCTGTTACTTTTGCTGATGCATTTGTTACTGATTGGGTGTATGAGTTTTATGCTTGTCTGAGAAAGAACCAGGCTAGAAGGAATTCTAGGTGGTATGGTGCTGTAAGGTTTAGAGATAGGAGTGTTCCCTTTACTCCTAAGTTGATTAATCAGTTTCTACATGTTGAGGATGTTGAGGAAGAAGATGTTCCTCATATGGATGAGATCATAACTGTTCTTACTGGGGGAAGAGTTAACAAATGGAAGAAGAATATGTTAGCTGCATCATTGACCTCTCTGTATTCAGTGTTACACAAGCTGGTGGTGTATAACTGGATACCCTCTACAAACTCCACAAAGGTGACCAGGGATCAAGCTGTACTGATGTACAGAATTGGTGTGATGAAAATTTTTAACCTGGGCCTAGTTATTTTTCATCACATGATGAAGTTTGCTGGGAAGATCTCTGAGAAAGGCAACCTGCCTTACCCTGTGCTGATTTATGGATATTTGAGGAGTCACAACTTTGTTCACAAAAGGAATGAGTTGTTGAGGGGGAGAGTTCATCTGATGGGTATATCTCACTATTTACTGTCTGGAAATAGAGTGTTAGACTTACCCCTGCAGGATAATGCTGAAGAAGAAGATGCAGAACCACACCAACCTGTTCCTGACCCTGCTCCTGCACAAGATGCTGCACAGAATGCTGGGAACATACCTAGCAACATTCCAACTCCCACAACCTATTCTCTGAATATCTCACCTGAGTTTATTCAAACTCAAATAAAGCACTTGCAGGACTCAATTGATGAACTTCAATTCCTAAAGAACTATTGGGAGAACCTCCTTTCTGCCACAACAGGGGGAGTACCAGTTGCTGCTGCTGCTGCCAGGGGAGTTGAAATTCATGAAGTGAATGCTGAGGAAGGTGGTGCAACTGGACCTGATGAGACTGGAGGAGGTGCAGATGCTGCTGCAGATGTTGTTGCAAACTTTGCAACATTTGATATCCAGGAGGAAGCTGAACTATATGGTGATCTGCCTGACATCTCTGCCAAAGTTTGAAGTTATCTTAGAGACTGGAGGAAGCACAATTTATGGGGGATCTTAGTGCAAGATGCTTGAAGCTGCAGCTGTATATTTTATACAGTGATATCAAGTTCCTCTTTTGTGATTGCCTCTAAGTACTCTTGGTTGATTTATGTTTGTTGCTATAATAGGTTGTTTTTAATCTTTGAAAGACAATATTATATTAGTTGTTAGGTTATTATATTAGATTTGTTAGGATTTATTTCAGTCAATTTAATTTTGAAGTTGTAATTTGAATGGGTAGACATTATGTTACTCATTCTGTTGATTTTGATGAGCATATATGATGATGTTCATTCTGTTTTGGTGAAATTAACTTAGTGTTATTTGATCTTGTTTTTTGTGGTTCAACTTACAGTTGATCATCTTGTTTTTTGGCTGTTTTGCTACACAAGGTTGAAAAGATAAGTGTACAATACGATGTTGATCTCTATTGTACATACATCACTGACTTATATATTGAACTAATATATACATCAGGTGTGTTGTAGCAGAAAGGTCAAATTGGGGGAGATTGTTGATGTTGTTGGTAGTGAAGTATTCACTATTTACTTTGAAACAACATGAATTTGCCCTTTCTTCTCATTAACCAACACTTTATGATCAAATGTTGTCTTAGATGTTTTAACATGCAGGATGAAGATCTAGAAGGATCTACAAGATTCTGGAATTATCAATGTTGCAGTGAATGTTGCATAACATTGGTAGCAACATGAGCAGTTGCGGGTTCCAGAAGGATCTACAAGGGCCTACACGTTCCAGACTTATCCAGGACGTTTTAGAACTGTCTAGATCAGGCGGTTGCATCAAGAAGCATAAGGAATAAAGAAAGAGACATGGGACAACATGAAGATCATGCAAGCGGTTACATAGAGAAGTTATTTTTGGATTGAAGACTTCTGCCTATAAATAGAGGCCGAATCTTTCAGTACCAGGTGTGGAGTAAACAAGTACACCTACTCTAGTGTTGATCCTGAGTTTAAAGGTGATAGGGCAGTTATTCCAACGTTTATGTTATGCCTTGAAATAGAGTTTTTCACGCATAGCTTGTGATCGAACTTATATCCATAGATAGTGAGATCATTGATATAGAGTGGGATCAATTTTGACGGTGTATTATGTTATACACTTAGCCAATTTAGATTTGATAGGTGATATCGAATCTTGTTTCCGTTGTGAACGGTTATACTCTTCACACAACTTTTGTATCACTAATCTTTTTATAGTGAACCTTTCGCCGTAAGGCTAGCACAAGCTATTTATGATAGTTTGTGTTAAAAAGTATTCACTTTTGCAATTGTGTGTTTAAGTCTTCCGCTGTATACGTTTTATATTCTGATTTACCAGATTGTTGTAATATTTGCTTTAACATTTGTTACAACATCTGCACTTTATAACACACGCACACTTTCAATTGGTATCAGAGCAATCTGATATCATACCACTTGGACTTTCATTAGTAATAACTGTTTGGTGTATTGTTGATTAAAGAAAAATATTTCATGTCCAAATGTGTGTTTTTCATATATATTCAATGAATAAATACAAAAATATTTCATTGGTCGATTGTGAAGAAATCGAAACCGTTAAAAAAGGAAATGAATTCCTTCAAAGTTAACGAGGGTCTATGATTAAAGATTGAATTGCAATTTATAGGTTAAAGTGAGTTCTTTTTATGATGGCAAAGTATACCTAGAACAAGTTTCATTTAATGGGATTCCGTAAAACTGAATTTATGGATTCTAAGTGGCTCATATTAAATTTAAAAGTATGGATTGTATTATAAAAGGGTAATTCTTATGATAGAGGAAGACACAAATTATATTTCAAAAGGATTATTAAGCATAATAATGGAAGGGGTGACTTATATTATAAAATGGTATTACTCGTGAAGTAGAACGTCGTACTTACTCTACAAAAGAGTATTAGATATGATAACTTGGAGGTCGGGGTATAGGCATATTTAATAAATATGGGTCCAACTTCAAGACGAACAAATTTCACAATAATTTGATACAATGCAATTTATTCCCTTATGTTCATTTTAATTGTCATTTAAGAATGTTTTATGCACGCAAATTAAGAAAAACATATAAGAACAATAAATAGTAAGTTGATATCATGTGAACAAATTTTACTCAAACTGATTTACAATCAATACTTTATATTAAAATAACTCATATCTTTTAACGAAACAACTAATAGTTTAATATACCCTTCGACTAATACGTATCATTCTAATTAAACTAGTACCAATGAATCAACTAATACTCTAAAAACTTTGCCATAAATATTTATACACAAAAATATGAATGAACTTAAGTTTACATGAACTCTCCTCTTTAAAGTATCACTATTTAGAGTACCAACACTTTTTAGCAAATGTCACTCTTTAGTTATTTTGAGAAGAATATGTAAAATCATGTATTTTTTATACAATGACACTATTCATGCTTAAACATTGACACTTTCCGGACCAAAGTTTAGAAGAGACAGACTCATACTTATAATGTAATCTTATTGTCATTTCATTTTTACATATTTCACAGTCACTAGTATATACTATCGCAAAATATAAGTAGGAAAAAAATTATCTTAATCATTTAACTAATTTTTTTGGGCAGGATAAAATGACAATTATTTTGTATAAAAATTTCATCTAAAGAGATACAAGCTAAAGTAAATTGACAATGTTTTAGGCTACTCATTTGCATTTCAAATTGTTTGAAAATATATCCTACAAAAATTTAACTAAAAAATTCAATCCATAATATCAAATTTCCATTTAAATTAAAATTAATTACTTGAATTTTTATTTGATTCCAGTTGATCGTTGCTGAACTTGCTACTTTTTAGGGAAAAATTACTGTGTAGTATATAATCCAATAAAGTATTACTCTCCACTACATGATAAAAAAAAATTGTACATATATATTAGATTATATAATTCAATATATAACATTTGTACATATAATTAAAAATTGTATATCATAGTTATACATGTACTCATTGTACAATATAGTGGAGAGTAATTTGAGAAAAATTATTGTATAGTACATGATCCAAAAAAGTATTACTCTCCACTACTTGACCAAAACTTGTACATATATATAAAAATTATATACATTCAATATATCATATTTATCAATTAAAATTGTATATTATAGTTGTATATTTATTCATTGAACAATGTACTGGGGAGTAAGTAATTGCCCTTTGTATTTGTTTAGGTGACAATTTTAGCAATGTTTGTCTAGAACGTGATGATGATATGAACAACTTGATTCCCCTATGCTCTTTAGTTTCTATCAAGATTGACAATGCTGAACTGCACACCAATACCACTCCATCAAATACTGATGCATACAATCCTTCTGTCCCTCTCCTTGGTGGTGAGTGTTCTTATCAACAACCCAATCTAACCAATTCAATCTAATTTCCTTTCAATTTTTTCCTTGTTTGTTAAATGACCCAACCCAATCTAATTTATTAATTATAAATATATTTATTATGTTTAAAAAAGTTAAATTACTTATTATTCAAAATTTGTAATTATAATATAAATAAATTATCACACACTTTAAAAGAAACTACAATCTCAATAACACAATTAAAATTACAAGAATTCAAAATATATCAATATTAGTCTCTATTTATAGAGATTAAAAAATTAGGAATTTTTAATATAAATATTATTGTATTATTTTATAGAGTAATATCTAAAAAAATAAAAATAAAAACTTGTTTAATAAAATTTAATACAACCAATGAAATAATGCCACATTCAAATTATAAAGGAGGAGAATTGAGATTTCTCCCCACAACCCAGGCCGAATGATAGAATCCATTGTGCTTTCCATTTTTAACCGATTGGGACAACTCATTGACAAACTTAGTCTAAGAGTTCAGTTAGCTCGAAGTTCACTAGAAAACACACACACACTTCGAACATACAGGGGCAAAAATTAGATTTTAATTACAAAGTTGATATCTCCTTATATGATATGTAACCGGTTGTCACTAAAGAGTTATTGCTCTCCAATTTAGAATCGAACTTTTTTTTATCGGACAAAAAATAATTTAGGGTCAAATACATTAGTAATGAAAAGTGATATATCTATGCAGTGTGTCGAGAGGCTGATTCTGGATGTGACTGGTTCATCAACGACAAACTTGATACAGCAACTAAATACTCGTTGTTGTTAAATCAAACATGGTTCACAATTGTATTAGGAAGCTTGTCAGAAAGGACGTAAAAAGCTTGATTTTAGGGGATTTTTTTTTTTTTTTTGGCATAGACATACCATACTAGAAAGCATACCAAGCTGTTGAGCGTGCAAAGACTATTTTTTTGTAATTTCAATGAATCTGATCAACTATGGTGGTATTGTGACACACTAATCTATGTAGTGTTGTTAAACTTCAATCTAACGATCATACACATCATTTTGAATGTTTGTTCTTTGCCATTGAGGAATGCATTGACGGTTTCAGAAGTTGTCCTATGATACTTTTCACCGATAGCACCTTCACGAATGGTCGCGCTAAGAGTACATTACTATCAACAACTGCTAAAGATGGTGATAACGTTAATTTCTTATGCATGTTTTACTTTTATTTTCTATGTTGGTGGTTTTTGTTAGGAATCCTTTCTCTTTTGATTGTTTTTGTTCTTTTTAAAGTGTAAATCTGTTTCGTAAGATTAAAGTGCAAAACTATTTAGTTAATTGAAGTGCAATATTAATTTTTTGTCCATAGCCAATGTTCGTTATGTCTAATACCTGCCATTGCTTTTTTCCTCAGGTTTATTCCCAGTTTCATTTGCACTTTTATCAGCGGAGAACAATGAAAATTGGATATGGTAATTACAGAAGCTACGTGACTTTGTCATACACCCAAAACTGATTTTCTACATATCAGATAGACATTTGGGTGAATGTATTCCCACATGTGTTTTAGCAGTCTGTCCATTTTCCTGCCCTTTTCCCACTAGTTTGATCAATAAAAACTACTCCCTCCGTCCCATAATTGTTTGCACATTTTTCTTATTCGTCCGTCCTACAACTGCTTGCACACCCATAAAAGGAAACATTTTTATAAATTTCACGCTCACAATATTCACATATTTACAGAAATTGACATTACTTTTTACATTTTGTGCCACAATACACTCAATTAAACCACTTTCTTCACTTTATACCCCACAAAATACTACTCATTATACTTTTGTCTTAAAAGCTGTGCCCAAACTATGGTGCAAACACTTGTGGAACGGAGGGAGTATAAGCAATTAGGAGAACAATTTTGAGAATGTGCAAATGCTTCCAAATAAGATAATATTTGAGCAGCTTGTTATTTTAATGAGGCGGGAGGCAAAATATCAAAAGAATAGGTTGAACAAATACTGTTAAAAAAATTGGATGTTTCATATTCTCCACACATAATGAGATATGAGGAAATGACATCCAATGCGGCTGAATCATACAATGCATGAATCCATGATTCTAGGTCTTAATTGCCACCATTTACTAATGAACAATTTCCAAGGAATTATATGAGTCAAATATTTTGATTAAATTCAAATCACAATTTTTTATTTCTAGCCCAATTTCAAATGGGATCTTAACTGTCCAAATCTCAATTTGTACTCTAAAGTAAAGCTACAAATTTAGGATCAATAGCCCAAAATTCATCAAGGGTACGGTTATTTGTACCCCATTTTAATGGGAGTACATCAATTGAATTATTAAATCCCAAATAAGATGAGTACACCCCCTAGTTAATAACCTAAAATACCCTTAAATTTTCCTACACCAAAAAATATAGTATACACCCACCACATACCAATTTGAACAACTATCTTCTTCACAAGGGTTTGTCGTCACGCTCAAGACTGTACGATGGGCCGTCCGCTGAGCCGTTCGCCGCCCGCCGTTAGCCTTGCACCGTCCATTGTTCGAAAAAAATAAAATGAAGATGTAAGATATGTTCGAAAATATATTTCGAACATTTACAATGTTCAAAAAAAAAATTATGAACAAATTGTTCAAAAATTCTGATATGAAAATACGACATATGTTCATAAAAATATTCAAACAAAGGTCATTTGTTCAAAGAACCAATGCTGAAATTTTTAAATTCGTAAATACCAACAAATAAATGTGTAAAAATATTTATGTTGTCATATTCACGTTCTCAATTTATACAATTTTGAAAATTACTATGAAATAAATCATAAACATAATCCAAAAGGGTTTAGAAAAAAAAAACCTAGGAATAAAAAGGTTTTTAAAACGAAACACTTACATATGCATTCTAGTACCACCGGACGACCCCATTCTTGTAATATCTGACCACAATGCAGCACGTGCAACCCCGAACGTCTGTTATGGTAATAATCAGAAAATTAAATAAAATGTCCCTTGAACTTCCAATACGCGCGATAGAGATATAATCATGGTGGATATACTTACAATTTATTTTAGCTTGAATTAAAAGAAAATGATATTATAGACATTTTATAGTTACTTTAATTTAATTAAAATCTTACTAATAATTTAATGGGTGTACTCCCATTAAGATGGGCACAAATAACCGCACACATTCAACAATTCACACGCACAACTCATGAATTTATCATGAGGCCCAAATTATTTTTTTAATTTGGTCTGGACAGTCCAAGTAGTCTTATTATCACATGACCCATTAATAGAAAGAAATTAATTCACAAGGCCCAACTCTTAATAATTAATATGACTCGATATTTAAATGCCGATAATACTTTTGGCAAAAGATGAAATAGACGGCACAATGGTGATTAATGAAGAAAGGTCTGATTCCACTAAATCCATCAAACTATTGCCGATTTTGCATTTAAACCACCAAACTATAATTATTGGCGCTAATGCATATAAAGTGTCAAATTTTATCACAAAAACTACTAAACTTTTATTTTTGATCAATTTTTCCAAATATATATATATATATATATATTATCACTCACATACCTTAACAAAATGATATTTTTTGCAAAACTTTTCATAGTTTCATTCCAACTGGAATGAAAAATACACAAAACTCGTAATGACTTCCGTCATCTACCCCTTCGCGTCTTTGCTCCGTCGTATACAACATCGTGCGTCCATTTCTTGACATCGTTCTCCGTCTCCACACCATTTGCCATCAATTTGACTTTTTTTTTTTTTTTTACAAAAATACTTAAAATCAGATAAATTTTTGGTTGAAATTAAATTTAATGGTTTATGTGTCAAAAAATATAGTTTGGTGGTTTAGGTACAAAATGGTCGATAGTGCAACTACGTCTATAAGAATTAAGACATGTAGCATTATAATCGGCGCCTCGATTCGATGTTTCATAGATATGCGCTCAGATCTGCCGCCACAACCGCGGTGGAGATTGTACACCCTCCATCACCGAGGCCAGTAACCTGCGCATCTATTCGAATTAAAGAGAAAAGTAGAAACAAAAGTTGTGAGCTGTATCTCTGACCCATTACTTTGGATTTGTAATCGGTGGTTGGCGACCATAATTTAGTCTTATCGTGGATGAGAAAGATTATGAGAGGGCGCCGTTTCCAATCGAGTATTCTGCAAACTCCAAATTTCCCCACGACTGGAAAATTTCAATTTTTGCCTACAAAAGTTCACTTGGAAATTATATGTAAATGATATGGATTCTGTGTAACAAACAGTTTAAGGAGAAATCAATTAAAACTAAATTCACAAAAGAATAATCAATAATCCGTGACCAAATCAGCATTCGATGATCCTTTTTAGGATTTACTCCGGATAAATTTTTACCGGTGCGGCTGGAATTGCAGTCAAGGCCATTTTCGAATACACACGAATAATGTCTTGCGATTGTTAAGAAAATTAATGGTATGCAAACATTGACTTAAGATGAAAGTTGAGGTTAGAATTCTGCAAGACGTTATTGTCATGTACACTGGTGCAATACGGATCGTTGGATACCGTCCCAAGACGACTTTAAAGTCTTTCACGTGTTGCACTACATAACGGAAGCTATTAGCGAACAACTAATGAGTATTCGGAACTTTCAAACTCCACTCTAATGCAGAACTACAATTGCTAGTATGCTTGTATGCATATTGTATGAAATTGATTTCGATTGAATCAATTTTGGATGATTGAAATGAACAATATGATGCGTCTATTTATAGACTTCTAAGAGTTGCGTACAATAATTGTGATCTTGTTGTATATATGTGCACAATGAAGTTAATGATGGTTTAAGGTCTCACATCGAAATAAATAGTACACATAAAGAATTGACCTTCTAGGATACAAAACATCTAGAATACAAAATATATCTCACAGAAATTCGATAGTTACACTCCAACAAATTTCAAAAGCAGAAATCACAAGTGCTTTAATAAAACTCGAAAATAGAAAACTCAATAATTATATAGAGAGAGACTCGATTTTTTAGTGGGGTTAGAGAAACTCAATTCTCAACTGTTAATTCGATTTCTAAAATGTCCACCCCATTAAGTATTTATAGTTACTCAAGTGTTGCATCAAAAAGTTACAACTCTTACTCACCTAATGGTGCAACTTTACTGAATAGTCACATTGAACCAAATGGTTACATTCTTCATTGAGAAGATGTCCATTTCACAAATAGCTCTCTCTACACTACTTATATTATGTAACCCCCACTTATTTACACATATAATATGAAATAAGAAAATAATATAATAATAAAATATACACGCTTGTTTTATACAATGAATAACCATGAAGTGAACTTATTTTTTGACTTATGGTTGAACATGAAACCAATGGAATCAACTTCTCATCACATATGATTACATACTTCTTTGTTTATGGTAACATCAATTTAGTAACGGACCTTATGTTTATCCTAGTCTTGCAAGTACTTTAGGATCTTATTGACATAATCCCTAAGAAGCACCGAAATTCAACATTAACTTGTTGTAATAAAAGTGCATAAGTCAGATATAGAGCTTTTGAAATAGTATCACCCCCACTATTTTCTTTCTAAATCTATCCAAGTTTCCATTTCGTCGGTGTCTAATATTGAATTGCCTTTGTAACTCAATGTTAATGTGCCAATTTGTTATTTGTACCTTAAGATGGAGTTGGTTTTAATCAAGACATCATATTAAATCGATAATAACTCCATATCTCTTACAACCTTTTTTATTTTATCTTCCAATAAATATTTTTGCTAGCATTTGATTTGTTGGAAGATACATACTCAAGTACGATTCTCTTCTCTTTAACCATACTTCTAAAATAATTTATATCTTCAGATTCACAAAGATAAAGCAACACAAATTTACTTTTAATTAAAATGCGGCCTTCATTGCCACCTTAAATTGTTAATAATTTCTCAACGAATTAAATGTGTCGATAACTTTCGTTTTGTCTTGGAAGGGATGATTGGGGAACTAAAGATACTATGTTGGACCTAGAATCAACGAGATGCAAGTTGGAAAAAAGATGGTCTGTATGCGGACTGGGAGAGAGGTCCCTTTCCATTGTTGATTAATTAAATATTTTCCAGATAAAAAAAAAAGTGCAGCCTTTGTCGAAAATCCTTAAATAAATTTCCAACGAATTAAATAAATCAATATCTTTGGGATTAAATACAATTTGTATTTTCAAGCAAATATTAATCATCCTTGATCCTGATCAAATTTTACCTGGAATAATATTTGTAATAACTCACGTAGTGTTAACAAATATTAATATGACCCAATTTATCTAATTCGGCTCAGTGAATTAATCCATTTAATCTAATTTTGGTTAATTAGGATCGACGTCCCAAATATTAATTGCTTCAAGGATTTAATTTTTTTTAATCAATTCACTTGGGCCCACGGGCATTACATACCCAAAATGTTTCAACTAATTGATTGCCACATACAAACTTCACGTTCACGGCCCAGTTAGAAATAGAATGAAATTATGACCAGTCAAAACTCACCGAAAAGACAAAAACTTGTTTCATGGTGCAGGAACGGTTGAAGCCCTAGATTAGAAGTGGAGGGAAATGTTTAATAGGGTAGTGTAAGTGTGCACTTGAATGTATAATATGTATTTAAATTTTAAAAAAAATACTTTATGCAAAAATTAGTAACACTTTAAGAAGTAACCAGTAATACTTCAAGAAAATATTTATAATACTCCAAGAAAATATTAGTAATACCCCAACTGCAAAAAAAAAAAAAAAAAAAGTTCAGTGTGTTTATGTGTAATTAAAAAAAATCAAAATTTAAATTTAAATTGAGCTTCAAATTCAAGTACATGTTATGCACTTGAATGCACCCTAAAATTTGCCTATTTAATAATTTTTTACATTTATAAAAATAAAAATCATCTTGACCGACATAAATGAACTTTTTTCCCCTCTCTCTGTGTTGTTATCTACTCTTAGCCACCTTATCATTCAACAATTTATTTTTTCTTATATATATATATATACACACATATATATATTACCTCCTCAACCTCACAACTACTTTAACACATATTTTATTTAAACATTTCATAATTATTTTCAAACTCCTAAAAAAATTATTCTTTACAAAAGTCAATAAATAATAAAGTATTACTCTAAACTCTTTTTTCACATGATCATTATATCCAAAATAAAATTGTAGTTATATATTGTGTTTATTATTTTGATGAGAATATTAACTTTTATAATAAATTTAATCTCTATCATTTAAGTGACTTAATCTTCCACCAACATGATAAATACAATATATAAATGCAATTCTATTTCAGATGGATAAGTAGTGATCATGTGAAAAAAGAATTAGGACAAAAGAAATATTATTTTATACGTACTCTTTTTTTCCTTAATAAGTTGTCATCCTCTGCTAGAAAAAATAGTTTTGGAGTTAATGCAAATGAGCTAATGCAAATGAAAAATATCGGTGCGAGGGGATGGAGTTTAATTAAATCACGCTTCTCTATGTGCGGGGCGGTGTGGACTGTGGACTGCAATCTGCATGAGTAATGGGCATTCTTGAATTTAAAATATGAACTTAACTCAACTTAGACTTCGTATGAACTCCATTTTATTTTGGCTCGTTTCTTAGATGGGTTACACGCGCGCATCCTTTAATAGCTAATTGTGGCGTGAATTTCATGTATATTATCGTTCCGCCTCTAAAAAGTTAGCATATTTTTCTTTTAAATTTATTCCACGGTAGTTTGTCTACTTTCAAAATAAAAATATTTTTCATAAACTACATCTTTAAAATCTGTTTTTTCCACATTCTGCTCACTCATGCCCGTGTTTATAACGGGGCAAATAAAACGGTCGATTCAAACACAAAATTTTTGTGAATTTTTATGAAGCAGCTTAAATTCTTATTTTTAGTTTCTATTTAAAAAGGAGAGTCATATACATACATTAATAAGTTTCATAGTATATATATAATTCTATTTTAGTTATTGAGTTGAAATTCACCATCATATAGTTATTAACTTATATAATTTCTTAAATTTTATGGTTCTTAAAATTTCACAATTTCCTATAAGGTCATAATATAATTTTAACTACTTTTACCGTAATTTTTATTGCATTTTGTGTAGATTGTTAAAAGTATTAGTTGTTTTACTAAAGTTATTGGTTTGATAGTAGTAACATTATTTTGAGTTGTATGGTAAAATTGGTTTACAAATTTACCATTTTCTAATTAATGTTGCCACACAGAGGCTGCCACATTCATATTTTAATTTAATTGTAAAAATATTCTTTTATGTACAATATATATTTAGTGGTGTATCATTTAAAATTTTGAACTGTCCATAAATTTATATAATTAAAAAAAACTACAGAGAGACATAATTTTTTATGATAAGGCTTCATTACACTTTCTTCTTAGTATTTGTGCTAAAGATTCTCCTGCAAACTTTCTCAAAACGGAGGTAGTAGTTCTGCATATTTTCACTCTTCTAAAAGGAATGTATTACATACAAATAAATTATAGAAATTTGTGATGGAAGTTTTGCAAAAACGAGAAGTCCATCTCAATTTGCGACGATTTGGACGGGGGTGGTCGTTAGGGTCGAAATTTCTTCGTCGTAATTATATTTACTACAAATCAGAACGATGACATTTTACATATATATACAAAAATATCGTCAAAAAATTAAATTTTAAATTTGCAATGACACCATAATCATCACAAAACACCTGACACATTGACTGACACAAAATATATTATATCACTGGATATTTGTGACAATATAAAATGCAATTAGTACTTTACGACAGAATGAGCCGTCGTAATACTTAAAAAAAGTCTGTTATGTTTGTCAATTCATTACTTTGTGAAGTGTCTAAGTTTCCTTTACAAATTCACGAACTAAACTCAACAAAAACTCCCATTTTTCACGGCAAATTCATTAAAATATGCCAAATAACAAATGGGATGGTTTAAATAGGGGTATTAGAAACGAATTTACGAAAATAGGGTTGATCGCCTTTGGGGGGAGCGATCAACCAGGTAGATCGCCCCCCAAAGTAGCGATCAACACACAAAAGCCGCCACGTCGTAGATCGCCTCTGGTAAGGGCGATCTACCCGACAATTTATGCTCCCACCTCGTGACTCGTGTTTTGTCTTCTTCCTCATGCATGTCAAATGCATGCCACTATACCTTTTTTTTTTTTAATTATCATTTTTATAGTGTTTCTTTTTCAAGCAAATCCTTATTTATCTTATTTTTATGTTTTGATTTATCTTGTAGCACTATAAAATACATTATAAAATACACTTTATTTTACTCAATGTATTTTAGAAGTGTTTGAACAGTGCAATGAAAAGACAAAGTGCTACAAGCTAATTAATTAAGTATTGGCCGGAACTACGTCTATTTTTAGGGAGTATATGGTAAAACTTCAACTTAAAAATTAAAAAATTAAGAGCCAAAGTATATGAATATTTATTATTTAATTGTAATTTTTTAGAAAATATAATATAGACTTTTAATATAACATGGTTAAGTTAATAGTTTATAATTTGTATAGCATAATTTTTATTAATTTATGTGAAAACACTGTTGTACCACGAATAATCCAGTATTTGGCAATATACAAATTAAAAACATAAAAATAAGATAAATAAGGATTTGTTTGAAAAAGATATATTATAATAATGATAATTAAAAAAAAAAAAAAGAGGGTAAAGTGGCATGCATGTGGCATGCATGGGGAAGAAGACAAAACACGAGTCACGAGGCGGAATCAGAAATTGTCGGGTAGATCGCCCCTACCAGAGGCGATCTACGACGTGGCGGCTTTGTGTGTTGATCGCTACTTTGGGGGGCGATCTACCTACGACGTGGCGGCTTTGTGTGTTGATCGCTACTTTGGGGGCGATCTACCTGGTTAATCGCTCCCCCCAAAGGCGATCAACCCTATTTTCGTAAATCTATTTCTAACATCCCTATTTACACCATCTAATTTGCTATTTGGCATATTTTTAGAAATTTGCCCATTTTTCACATTTCCCCAAAATATGATCAAATAACATATCTTACCCTCTTCTCTAACATCTATAAAGTCGACGATGAAGTTCGTTCAAAGTGCTCATTGCTATTAGAATTAGTCTACCTTTATTTGGCACCACAACCATTATTTCACCCTACATTTACTCATCTTTACCGTTTAAATATTTTATTTTAGTATAACATTTTTTTTTATGAAATTAGATAATGAGCTAGTTACATTTGATCCATGGGTTGAATTGGTCTGATGAGTTGGTTGTTTTAGTAATATTGAAAATACAATTTGTATTTAGCTTTACACAGTCGAAACTATGACCATTTTTCTAAAAATTGTGTTTATATGATGATATAATTTTAATTTCAAACATATGCAATATCGAAATCGTAGTTGAATATATTCAAATCCTCAATAAGATTTCATGTATTAATCATACTAAATTGACTAATGGTATTTAATTGTCAAGAAAGATAGAGTCTTGTTTATTTTATAGAGAAATGAGAATATTTAAAGCAAAAAATTGTCTATTTTTTTTATGTCAATTCAAGGAAAATCGGAATGAAGAGAATCAAGATCCGGAAAAAAAGAAAAGGGTCCGAATAAATACTCCTCCATCTTTAATACATACACCCTACTTAATTTTTTCTTATTTAATTTTAATATTCAATGACTTGTATACCCTTTATAATTAAAAATAGCCTAAATAGCTAAGATCCATACACCTCATCTCATATGTTGCATTTTTTTCACAACCTATGAAATTGTTGTAAATAAGTGCGTAAAATAAAAGACGGGATTTGTTCACCCAGTTTATCGGGAACGACTACGTCTGGGGGCGAGCCAAGCCAGAAATTTTCACTAATGATCTGGTGTATGAGTGATTACAATCATGAATACAATAATCTATTTATAAGAATAAAAACCCTAGTCTAAGATATAAAGCCCGTTGGGTTTCTTGGTCCATTAGTAATGTCCACATCAAATCTTCTAGATTTGGAATAAATCTTCTAGATTTACAACACTCTCCCTTGGACATTACGACATAACATAAATGTCTTGTCATAAAAACTCTGCATGCTAGGTATCGGCCAAATAATAAGTTAGGGAGGAATGTTATTGATCTTCTAGATCTAAATCTTCTAGATTTATTTCGGGGTTACCGCTCCCCCTGAAGACAACATCACTTTAAGTCTTTGCATCCCTATACCGTGAACGTACTTTTAAAAAGTAGACGTAGGTAAGGATTTAGTAAACAGATCTGCTAGATTGTTACTAGATTGCACCTTTTGAATGGTAATTATGTTGCTCTTCTGGAGTTCATATGGGTAGAAAAACTTAGGTGAAATATGTTTCGTCAGGTTTCCCTTGACGTACCCATTACTCATTTGTGCGATGCAAGCAGTGTTGTCTTCAAATATAACGGTGGGAGGTGTATCGCCTTTAGCGATACCACACGAGTCACCAATGTGTTTTACCAAGGACCTTAACCAAACACATTCTCGTGCGGCTTCAAATAAAGCTATTATCTCTGAGTGGTTTGAAGACGTGGTAACCATGGTTTGTTTAACCGATCTCCATGAGATTGCGGTACCACCACAGAGAAAAACGTAACCAGTCTGCGATATGGCGTTGTGGGGATCAGACAAATAGCCAGCATCCGCATAACCTACTAAGGTTTTATCTTGGTTCTTACGATAAAACAGTCCAAGGTCTTGGGATCCTTGGAGGTACCATAGAACGTGCTTAACACCATTCCAATGTCTCCTTGTATGAGAAGCGATATGTCTCGCAAGCAAATTGACAGCAAATGCAATGTCCGGCCGAGTGCAATTTGCGAGATAGAGCAATACTCCAACAGAGCTAAGATAAGGAACTTCTGGCCCCAGAATTTATTCTGAATCTTCTCTTGGTCTAAATGGATCCTTATCCACTTCAAGGGATCGAACAACCATAGGGGTGCTAAGTGGATGAGATTTATCCATGTGAAATCTCTCCAATACCTTCTTTATGTAGGTCGACTGATGAATAAGGACTCCTTCTGGGAGGTGCTCGATTTGCAAGCCGAGGCAGTACTTGGTTTTACCCAAGGACTTCATTTCGAATTCAGCTTTCAAGATTGAACTGGCTTCTTCAATCTCTTTGCATGTTTCGATTATGTTTAGGTCATCAACATAGACGGATATGATGCAAAAACCATCTTGCGATTTCTTCGTGAATACGCATGGGAAAGCTTTATCGAATATGTATCCCTTCTTCTGAAGGAATTCACTAAGTCAGTTGTACCACATGAGGCCAGATTGCTTCAGGCCATACAACGACTTTTGCAGTTGTATGCTATACATACTGCGGTTTTCACCATCCCTCATTTGAGAAATGTTAAATCCATCGGGGATTTTCATGTAAATATTGGCATCTAGTGATCCGTATAAGTACGCGGTTACTACATCCATTAATCTCATTTGGAGATTCAGTTTAACTGCCAAAGATATCAAGTAGCGGAACGTTATTGAGTCCATGACGGGAGAATAGGTTTGATCGAAATCAATCCCGGGTCTCTGCGAAAACTATTGAGCTACAAGCCTCGCTTTATACCTCTCCACAGTATTGTTCTCATTTCGTTTTCGTACAAATACCCATTTATATCCTACGGGGATAGCGTGCGGGGGTGTACGAACGATAGAGCCAAATACTTGTCTTTTGTTAAGCGATGCGAGCTTTGCATCAATTGCCTCTTTCCATTTAACTCAATGGGGGCGCTTCCGGCACTCGGCGATTATTTTGGGTTTTGGATCTAGATCATTTATAATGGAAAGAGCGATTGACGTTGTAAATGTGTCATCGACGACAGTAATATTTCTATTGTATGTTTCTCCCGTATCTGTGAAGTTCACAGAGGCTTCGACGTTTACGTCAACCAAACCTTCCTCATTTCCCATTGTATCTGGGTCTGGTCGTTCCACGGTCCTAGTGCATGGAATATTTTGTGCACGTGCTTCACCACTAGGACGTTCGTCTCCTAGAGACTTTGAGTTATCTAGACAGATCTCTTCTAGAGATTTTACATTCGACTGACCAGATTTCCTAGCCTTTCGTTTAGGTGTATTACTATCTCTTGAGGGTCTCTTACGCTTTTGGCGTGTGGGGGCTTGAGTACTCATTTTGCTTGAGACCCCAATCCTTTGGGGAGCATTTACTGCAGGTATATGTGATTTAGTTACACCTCTGTGGTCAGTGAACGCGTCTGGCAGATTATTTGCTAAGTTTTGCAAGTTAATGATCTTCTGAACTTCTAGTTCAGATTGATTAGTGTGCGGATTTAGATACTGAAGATTACTTACGTTCCACGTAAGCTCCCGACATTCATTCAATTTTGAATTCGGATCTCCCCCTAATGCCGGGAAGTAATCTTCATCGAACGTGCAATCAGCAAACCGGACCGTTAATTGATCCCCGAACAAAGGCTCGGGGTATTTCACGATGGATGGAGAGTCATATCCGACGTAAATATCAAGTTTCCTTTGTGGGCCCATAGAGGTCCGCTTTGGTATCGTTATTGGAACGTATATCGCACATCCAAAAATTCACAGATGGAAAATGCTAGGTTATTTCCCACGCACTAACTGTAGGGGAATGATCATTATATGCAGTTGGACGAATTTGGATTAAGTGTGATGCATGTAGGACTGCATGCCCCAAGCATGAGGTGGGTAGTTTGGAGTTCATAAGCAATGGTCTCGCGATAAGTTTGATACGTTTTATTAGCGCCTCAACAAGACCATTTTGGGTATGGACGTAGGGGACCGAATGCTCCACTTTAATTCTCAGGGCCATACAGTAATCTGTAAAGGCCTTCGAGCTGAACTCAGTGGCATTATCCATGCGAATCGATTTGATTGGATAATCAGGGAATTGAGCTCTAAGCTCGATAGTCTTCGCAATGAGCTTCGCAAAAGCTTGATTGCGGGTGGACAACAAATATTCAAATATCCAACTAGTGGAGGCATCAATAAGGACCATGAAATAATGAAACGGTCTTGATGCTGGGTGAATCGGTCCGCAAATATCTCCTTGAATTCGCTCAAGAAAAACCAGAGACTCTAGTCCAACCTTAGTGCGCGACGGGTGCACTATTAACTTACTTCTAGAACATGCATCACAAAAATATTCATCAATAGGAGGGATTCTATTATTCGTAATATTATTACCAGTTGAATTAGATAAAATCCTACGTATCATTGTTTGTCCCGGATGACCTAACCGCTGATAACATAATTTAAAGGAATTTGGGTCATGAAATTTCATACTCATCGTTAGATGGGAGTACAATCCGGAGGAGAAGGAAGGAAGTTTTTCTATAACTTGTTTACGGTTACCTCGAGTAATAGTCATCAAAAGGTATTCATTATCGTTCTCGGTTTTAGTTTCAATATGATACCCGTTTATCCTAATGTCCCTAAAACTGAGTAGAGTACGCTTAGATTGTGGAAACAATAAAGCATTATTGATTATGAGTTTGGTACCCATGGGGAGGACAATGGAAGCTCTCCCGGAGCCCATTATCAACATACTATCATTGGCTATTGTAGTTATACTTTCCTTACGTTCTATCAAGTTATGAAAATACTTCCTATCTTTTAGGATCGTATGTGTGGTGGCGCTATCTACCAAACATAAATCACTATGGGCGTCCATCATGCAAGAGGAAATAGTCTAAACCTAGTAGTTGATTTGTTTACAAGCCATAAATGAGAACAACAATATCCGAAAAAATAATATGGACAGCTATTAAGGTAAACATATCAAAGCTAAAAATGATAAATTCATTCATAAAATAAAATATCCGAAAGAAAGGATCCCAAAACATAACATGAAATTGTTTTATTCAGAAAACAAAATACTAGAATTAATTAAATACGTGAATCTACTCGTTGTCTCCTCAATTTCAAGCTACGGGCTCAAGAGATCATCGTTGTCTTGATCAAATTCTACTTCAGACAGGTTGTCGTCTTCAGGTTCATAAACGGGAGCCTTCCCCTTGTCGTTCTTCTACATCATTAAGTAAGCCTCGACCAAATGTTTGGGAGTACGACACGTGCGTGACCAATGGCCTTTGCATCTGAAGCAGGACTGCTCAATCATGCTTTGAGAGCTAGGTTTTTGTGGAGCGAAAAATCGGATTTTGTGACCACCGAATGAATTATGACTTCGGCCATTAGTCCAGAACTTCTTACTCACTCTCCCCCTTCCACTGTTGCGACCAAATGAGGGTTTGACCCTATACTGTTGCTGAAGTACAGGGTTGCTAGCGTGGAACTTTGATACAGAACTTTGGATCAGGTTGGTTACAATACGCTGTAATGCAGAGTTGTACTCCGTTATCGACTTAAGGTCTTGATAACGAATGTTCAACCACTAGTATTGTGACGGAGGGAGGAGTATAAAATCTTGTTGTTGGAAATGTTCCTTCAGGGACTTCCACAATATTCCGGGGTCCCTTTGTGTGATATATTGAAATTTCAGACCTTCATTCATGTGGTTCCTAAGAAAAATCAACACTTTCGCCTTCTGGGCGTTAGTAGATTTTGAACCTTCCATGATGGCTTCGCTCAACCTATCTGAGGCTAGATGGAATTTTACATCTAGCATCCATGTTGGGTAATTGCTACCATCGAGAGCAAGCTCATCGAATTCTTTCATAATGATGTCAGACATAATTCACTACAATTAATAGAAGCGACATGGTAAGGGGGATGACGAAATTCATTAACAATGGGGGAAAACAAGGATTCATTTAATTATTCTAGAGCACATAGAGATAATTATTGGGCGTCGTCTACCCAAAACATAAATTTACGGTCCGACAAATACCGGGCACCGCCTACCCGGGCATAATATGCGGACTATAAAGAAATAAACTATGTGCGGAAATAGTAATGCACGTGGGATAATTAAATCACATAAACATGCATAAACAAGTAAGAGAGATAATCACATGAAAATAATTTCTAGAAAATATATGATTTAATAAACAGAGAAAATAATCATAAGAAAAATTATTTCATGTATATTAACACAATTTAACGAAATATTTTCAGGATTAAAAATAAATTAAACACATATTTTATGATATCAAGAACGCAAACGAAATAGGGTTAAGAGATCACAAGAATCTGAGGAAAAACGCCGCGTGAGTCGCGCACGCCGGATGGGGGCGTCGCACGTAGGGTGGCTGCGTACGGGTGCGCGCGGGCGCAAGCGGCGAGGAGCGCGGGCGCACGCGGAAGGCGGGCGCGAGCGTGCACGGCGGGCGGCGCAACGTACGCGCGGGTGCGCGCGATGGGCGTGCACCGTGCGGCGCTTGGCGCACGACGGGCGTGCGCCATCGTGCGGCGTCGTCTCGTGTGGCGGTTGGCAGCGGTCGTACGTCTTCGGGATGTCGGCCGTTGCTCGTCAATTCAATACACAATAATTAAATTCAATAATCAATCATGAATCAAATAAATTTATAGCAAAGTTACACATGAAAACATGTAAATTCATATGAAAATAAATTAAGGGCGTACCGTATAATCTCGGTTAGAGACTCGTGTTAATTTGGATCGGCTGCGGACACTTTGATCAAATAGAAAGGTTGAATAACATAGGTTGTGATTCATGACAAGGGCCTTGGAGAGCAACCTTTTGAAGGCCATACAATTCCATCTTCAAAGCACAATTATCCATCTTCAACAATCTCTCTTCGCAACTCCTATTGACCAATTCTTCTTCTCCATCACAAAACAATTGTGCACTTTCTTTTACAAAATCTAGTTTATGCCGCCTTTTCCGTATGAATCGACGATCAAGAAAGGTATTACAGAGAACCCCACAACGCATAGCAGAAATATATCCATACGCATACATACTATAAGGCAAACTCTGTAATTTATTTTGGAGACGTGATTTTATTTGTTTTGAGAGGTAGAACACTCGTGCTGATAACGTGTTGTAAATAAGTGTGTAAACTAAAAGACGGGATTTGTTCACCCAGTTCGTCGGGAACGACTACGTCTGGGGGCGAGCCAAGCCAGGAGTTTTCACTAATGATCTTGTGTATAAGTGATTACAATCATGAATACAATAATCTATTTATAAGAATAAAAACCCTAGTCTAAGATATAAAGCCCGTTGAGTTTCTTGGTCCATTAGTAATGTCCACATCAAATCTTCTAGATTTGGAATAAATCTTCTAGATTTACAACAGAAATAATTTCTTCTTCTACAAGATTTCACTCCTCCGACATTGTCATCCCCGAATACGCGTATTGTTTAGTTTTTAATAGAAAATTACGGTTAAAATGAGTGAAAATCATCACACATATGTAAGTTTGTATCATCGTTATTATTTTTTCATAGGGTTAATATTTAATGTCGAATGTTTTGAATGATGTGTGTTAAATGTTGAATGTTTGAGTGGGTATGACAATGGCGGATCTACTTGCATATCATATTTTGTGTCAGAATGTAAGTGATGATGCGATTCTATACATTTGGGTTACTTAGATAAATGAATTATCAAAATAGTTCAATGATTATTCAAAGATGAAAGACTGTTTTTCTTGTAAGATGAGAAAATCTTGTTCATATGTATTTGTTTCATTCACCTCACAGTGATGAGTGAATTTAATATATTAATAATGGCAAAAACTTATATGAGCATAAATTATCACTCACTCATGTTAAAGTGTTAATGCCTCATACTCAAGTTATATCTCATCCCACCATCCCATGCCATGAAACGGTCTCATACAAGAACTACTCATTAATAAATTGCTAAATTTGAAATCTTCTAATTCGTAAATGCCGATTAGAAAATCATTTTTTTCACTAGCACTCAAATCTCACTGACTAGTAAAAACATCGAAATCTGGCTTTTTAATGTCACAAAACTGAAAACAAAAAAATTGAACAATAATAAAAACACATATAACATCTCCATTTTCATCAATATAACAAACCTTAATGGTTTGTTAGGTCTTAAATTTAGACATAAGAATTTAAAACAAATCTTAAATTGAGAAAAAAGTAAAATTTGATACTTGAATTTCATCTCAATGGAATGATAATCTGAATATGAAATAAGAGTACAAAAATTTACCTTGAGTCAATGTTTAACTGCGGCGCGGTGCAGCGCAGTGTGGCTGGGGAAGGACAGCAGACGAGCGGCAGGGTTTGGCGGTGATTGCAGCATCAATTTTTATTTTTTCGTGCGATGTGAAAAACCTTCTATTCTTTTGGATATGAGGGAAGGGAACGTTTGAGGTGTATTGGAGAAGAGGGAGTTTGGGAGATTTAAGAAAAGGACAAAATTGAAATTTCTTATGGAGTTTATCTACTAATAATGAAAGGTGAACTAATAAAGAGGTATATATATTAAAGATGGAGAGGTATTTACCCGGACCAATAGAAAAATGGATGTGGAAGCCCAAATTTTGGGGGACCAAGTGTATCAGCACATCAACGTTCAGCGAATGAAATAGGTCATTTGCTTAGAAAAAGGTCCAGATACTTTAGACTCTAATTTTTGGGAAGTACACCCTATCAGAATTTTATTTTTCTAAACATGCACGTGAAATACTTAGAAGTGCACTTTCTCTCCCACTAGTTAGTTTGAATTTAGTAAAATGGTTTAGGTAGGATAATGTTGCAGTGTAAATGTATGCGCTTGGTTTTTCTCTCTTTTTGCGTTTTCAAAAATCCCGCTGGTATTACGAGGACTGGACATGACTCCAAAAGAATTATCCAAATGGTGACATAATTTTGAAAACAATCTCCGGAAATATTCAACTTATGTAAAAGTTTTTCCGTAAAATTGACATAGTGTTTTTTTTTTTTTAATTTGAAAACATGACACGTATTTGGAAATTATTTTTGAGATTTTCCCTGTGTTGATAGGCGAACAACATTATGTACTAGGTGAACAAGGTTTAGGGTTTAAATGTGTGGATTATGGCTAAAACTAATCAATATGTATATGACAAACAAGAATGACGTAAGGGTGGTGCATAAATCAATAAAAAAAGTGCCCCTGTCTCCACCCCCATACCTGACGAGCAGCTTCTAGGCGAGCAACTCCCTTTGAAGATATAAAGATATGAAGGTCCAGATTGAATAACTTACAGTAGAATAATGGGCGAATAACTCTACACCCATATTCCAAGGAGGCGAGCAACTTATAATGAAGAACGCTTGATGGAGATCAACGAACTAAGCAGCGACGAACAACTCTACGGACGTGATAAACCTCAAAAGAAGACTTTTTAATTAAGTTTAAACCTAGATAAGGTCAGACAAGTCAAAGAGTACACATGTCAAGCATACAAGCTAGGAAGTCTATGAGTTTTGTCCACCACCTACTTGGTGGTTTGTATAAATAAGTTGATCTCCAGCAGTAAAATTAAGTTCAAATGCACAAAAAAACTCCCTACACACACTCATACACCACAAAATGCTCACATACAAAATAAATAAGTAACCAATACACGTATAAACAATTTTCTGATCCCGATCTATCGTATTTACTATTTACGGTAGTAATCAATCACACGAAATTGTTTGGTGATCCATTTATAGTTAAAAACAACCACTAATCCGTTCTATTAGAACCGATCATCAACAAATTGGCGCTAGAAGAAGGGTTCGAACCTCCGATTCGTGTTAGATTTCAAGAGATTTAAAAAAATGTTGTGTTAAAAATTCCGAAATTAGTCCTAAATTCTTTATAATATAATAACTTCTCTCATTATGTTTTTGAAATATTCCTAAAACATCTATAGGATAATAATGCAACTTATGCATTCTTCTGGTACTTACTGTAGCTATTTATGAGACCAAATTTAAAAAAATTACGGAACCTAAGATATCTAAAGAAGGACAATTGTTGCAAACCGTCTGTTCTCATGGGACCAAAACAAAAATTATAATTGGGTTAAGATCCATATATGCGTCTCTATCTTTATACTTGGAGATTTATATTTTTTTTTATTTTCGTGATATTGTTTACCTTGAGTAGCCTCTGTACTTTATTTGTGATTTTTTTTATATGAAATCAATATGTGCAAATAGTAGTCGAGTTATAATGGAATTATATGTACAAATATGTAATAATTTAGGTCTACACTCCTTTTTGGTCTTTTTTTTTTTTCTATGTGTGTATTTTTTTTCCAGATTTGTTGTCATCCATTAATTTTACTGATTGAGGCTACAATTTTTTGTGACCATAATTGCAACTTATGCATTCTTTTGGGACTTCACTACAACTATTTATGAGACCAAATTTAGAAAAAACTATGGGACCTAAGATATCTAAAGAAGGACCATTGTTGCGAACCGTTTATTCTCATGTGACCAAAATTTAAGATTCCCCCGATAAGATTTGTATATCCGTCTCTATCTTTATATTTGGAGGTTTGTATTTTTTTTATTTGTGTGATGTTGTCTAACTTGAGTGTCGTCTATACTTTGTTAGTGATTTTTTTTTGTATGACGTCAGTTTGTGCGGATAGTAGTCGAGTTATAATGGAAGTATATGTACAAATATGTACTACCTCCGTCCCAAGAAGTTTTTCACACTTGGGATGAGCACATTTTTTAAGAAAAATGGGAGTATGTGAGTGTGGAGTTGAATAAAATAAAGGTAATTTTATGCTTTGTTGACTTTTGTGAGAGAAAGTTATTTCCTCTTTTGGGGTGTGAAGATAATGTTGGGACGTCCATTTAAGGCAAGTGTGAAGAAAATGTTGGGACAGATGGAGTAATAATTTTGCTCCACATTCTTTTTTTGTCCATTTTTTTTCTTTTCTTTTTCTTGCAAATTTGAAGACATTGGACTGATTTTTGGACCAAAATTATAACTTATGCATTCTTTTGGGACTTACCTGTAATTTTTTATAGGACCAAACTTGAAAAGAACTACGGGACATGAAATATATAGAAAAAGCGCCATTATTGCAAACCAGCTGTACTCATAGGACCAAAATTTTACATTTCCCGGTCTTTTGCGTATATCTGTCTCTATTTTTATATTTTTGTATTCACGTGATGTGGTTTAAGTTGAGTGTCGTCTATACTTTATTGATGATATTTTGATATGATGTCAGTCTGTAAGAATAGTATTCGAGTTATAATAGAAGTCTATGTACAAACAGTAGAATAGTATTGGTCCACATTCATTTTTTATCCTTAATTATATATATATATTTAGATAACAGAATCAAGGAATCAAACTTTTTGCAATTTTTTTGCGACTTTTTGGTCCTTTTTTTTTGCAATTTTGTTCCATCCATTAATTTCATGGTCCTTTAACTTTTGTTCCATCCATTGACATTGATAGTATTCACATATTAAAAAATATTATTTTTACGAGCTTGCAAGATTGAGATAATATCTTTACGCACTCGCAAAATTAGGACAATATCTTTACAAACTTGCAAAATTAGAACACTCTTTTATAAATATGGGTCAAATAAAGTTCGATTACGATATGCCAAAAAATGTTAATACATTTGTCAAAAATAAATAATTAATAATTAGATAACCAAACTAATAAAAACATATTTATATGATGTTTTTAAAATTAAATCTAATTTTTTTTGTCAAAATCTGCGATTTTTCGCGGGGATAATACTAGTGTATATATATATATATATATATATATATATATATATATATATATATATATATATATTGTATATCATTTTAAATAGGTTGGCCTGTAAAACTTATAATGTCATTTATAAAGTTTAAGCCTAGCCTACTTAATTAAATAAGTCTTTTAATAAACATTGACCCGATTCGTTTAATAAATAGGTCAAGTTAAACTAGACTTTTAGTAGGCTAAACCGTAGGTACCTTTCGAATGATCTAACCTATTTTCATTCAAAAGAGAGCAGAACTCTTTATTTCTGAAATTGAACTTGACATGATCGTTATTACCAAGCTATCAAGAATAATAACACTCCAATGTTTTAAAAATCCAAATTGGTATACATTTTTAATAAAAAAAAAAGAGTAGGTCTTGTATGAGACCGTCTCATGACATGAGACAATATGAATTAGTATAATTAAGACATTAATTTATTAACACTTTAGTAGGGATAAGTGTTAATTTGTGTTGTCTCATGCCATGAGACGGTCTTATACAAGTTTTTGCCTAAAAAAAAATTCATTCCATTTGGGCTAACCATTCCCAAGAATCGGGAAATGATGATTTCTCTCGCACAGATGGTTTTATGTACGGTTAACGTTATATATAGTCAAATCTTTTGTTATTACACTTTATCCAAAATATGTTAAAATTCGAAAAAATTTGGAAAAAAATTCGAAAAAAAAAAAACACTAAAACATATGAATTTTAGGTAAAAAAATTCCGAAAAATATTACATTTTTCAAAAAAAAAAATTCAAATATTTTTTTGGATGGATTGCATTAACAAAACATGAGACTGTATTTAACATGGACCTTTATGTATTTCAAATTTCAAGTAACGAGACTTTCTCTTTTATACTCTTTTTGTCAAATTTTACTAGCCCAATTTTTTGACCTATTATTTTTTGTGGTATACTAAAGGGTATTGTGAAGTGTTATGATGATCATTTTAACGGACAATAATAATAATATTACTATTATTAATTCCAAAATTCATAATAAATTTAATTTTTAATATTAGTATTAATAATTTCAACAAGTATAATAATATAAATATTTAAATAAATAATATATCATCTATTTTATATAATATATATGTATATAATAATGCTAACAGACCCTACATTTGAAATTAATTGAATTTTCTCGCCAAAAATATTGGTAAATTGGGTAATATTCGTTTTAAATATTTGGTATATATCTTTGAAATATATTTTATTATAAATATTGACAAATAATTGATTACAAAATATATTCGATATATTTTTTAAATATAATTTATAATAAATATTAAGAAATAGTATAAAAATATGTTGAATGTATTTTTGAGTTATATATTATGTCAAATCCCTCTATTTTTTGGTATTCATATATCTATTTGTGAATCACCCTAACCCTCTCAAAAGCCTTTATTTTGAAATACTTTGATTTTATGCATTTGTGCTATATATGGTATTTTATTTATCTTAATTTATAATCTCTACTATTTATGTTCTTTAATTTTTTTTAATCTATTTTTGAATCACTCCATACTTTTCTAAACCCTCTATTTTGAAATCTTGAATTCGTATTAGTTCGATTTATAACTTCTTATTTTCTACAAAATGATTTTTTAGGTTTTTTTTAAAATTACAATTGATTAATGAATTGTGTCTTATTTTAGATAAATTACAATAAAATCATCTATTAAATGATTGTATCTCTATTCCATAATATAAGAAATAATCCTTTCTGGCTGTTCACTCTATGTGTATTATCTATTTCTATTAGTTAATCTATTATTTATAATTATAATCATAAATTTAATTAAAACAATAATCACTTAAAGGTCAAAAATAAAAATTAAAATAAATAAATAAATTAATTAAGAGGATAAACATAATTCTAACTGAATTAAATTTTTTAAATATTTAATTTAAAATTAATAACATAATATTTATAAGTACGCATAATACACGACTTCAAGATCGTTGAATTGATTAGTCTGGGCGAATGCTTATTCTTGGTGATAAGCAATTCACCCTGTAATGCAAAAGCAAAAGGGGTAACTCACGTCTAAGCACTATGTATATTTGTGATTATGAATGGATTTTTTCCTTATCAAGAAGAAGTGTTTTGAAGTTTTCAAATGGGGAATTCTTTTAAGACAAAGTATAGGGTGAAAATGGTTTATATGTGAATTATCAAAGAGTATTAGTTATTTTTATTAAAGAATATTAGTTGTGTTCATTGAAGAATATTAGTTGTTTAAATTTAAATGTATTAGTTATTTTCTAAAAATAAACTAACTTTTTTTAATAAAAATAATTAATATTATTCAATAAAAATAACTAATACATTTTACTAAAAATAATTAATATTTTTCATTGATTCATGCGTGAATCAGTTTCACTCGATAACCGCTCTCCTATTAAAGCCCGTGTGGTTCAAATATAGGTAAGGACTTCTTTTCAAACATGTTCATATTTTAAGTATCTTTCCATACTTGAATAGTTTAATATTAAAATAATGTTTGTCAAGATTTTACTCTCCATGCAATGATTTTTATGCATACATGTGCCTCAAATTAGTGGTTGAAGCAGCCAGAATAACTTTACAATATAGTATAATTAAAATCCACTCCAATAAAATAAAATAAGTAAAACCCACTATGAAATTTTAATCGCCACCATTATATATCCTATGTGCTTTCGGACGATTAATTATTTTGGTCAATGTTATTAAAGTATATAATAATTTTATTATAAGAATTTCCACACTAATTAAGTGGTATTTTGGTCCTTCATCATGACTTCTCTATCAAATCTATCGTTGGATAAGATTTCTTATTGAACGTCCACATTCGATGCAATGTACTATTATATGAAGGCACTTGCGCTCAAAATGAATATATAGAATATATATCAATTGATTCATATATAAATTAATTTGTAATATATATATATAAAGTTAAATAATTAATGTATTTTTTAACCAATTAATATCTTTCAATAAGTAATACTCCTAAATAGATACTAATTTTTATGGATAGAAGGAGATATGTTTGACCGACTGTGCAAATCTTTCTCAATGTCCTCAATTATTTACTATGTAATTATTTCATTGTGAAATTTAGCCCAAGATAATATAAATTACTACAATGATTGTGCAACACTTTCTCAGTGTCCCCATTTATTGACTATGTAATTATTTCATTGTTGCCTTCGACCTTCAAGAAAATATAAATTATATACTAATCATAGTAATGTTGGTCTCTCTCTTTTTCCAACACAATGTGAGTTTGGTGCTGATTAAGGTCATAGTCACGTTTGGTAACTTAATTTGGTTGTCTGAATTTACAAGTTTATAAAGATGGTTTTCTAAATTACTCTCAAATTAACTTGAAACACTTCTTTTAAAAAATTATTGATGTGCCTGTCGACACTTTTTGGAGTTGTAAAGAAAATATATTGATTAAGAAATCAAAATCGTACAAAAATGTAGATAATCGTACTAGTAAATTGTGAATTTGAATGACCGTATATGCAATTGGCCTAGCTTAATTACAAAAACTGATAATTGGTATTGATTTTTTTTTACCCCATTTTCTAATACTTTTGATGAGATTTCTGATACTTCTAATCAAATATTTAATATTTTAAAATAATTTTATGATAAATTTATCATGAATTATTTTCAAATAAAATCTATTCTTAAAAAAACATTAATCTCATGTAAATGGGAAAAAAAAATAAGAAAAAGATATAAGAATGAAAAAATTACATAAAATAAATAAATAAACATATAAACTATAAGATGTTTAACATTGTTGTCTTAATATTCTGAGTCCTTAAATTTATAATTTTTATCTTTCAGGCAGATTTTTATTTTTTAGATTCTAAATCACATGAAAAAAAAGGCTCTAAAGTTTTATTAATTTATAACATGTCCTGAATTAATATATAATCCTTAATAAATTTATTATGAACAATCGGAAATGATCACATGTCCACTGTGGGCATATATAATATTATATATGAGTATGTATAGGGTGAAATTAGTTTATATATGAATTATTGAAGGGTATTAGTTATTTTCACTGAAGAGTATTAGTTGTTTTTACTGAAGAGTATTACTGGTTTACACTGAAGAGTCTTAGTTCATTTTCACTGAACAACTAAGACTCTTTAGTGTAAATCAGTAATACTCTTCAGTAAATACAACTAATACTCTTCAATGAAAACAACTAATACCCTTCAATGATTTATGTATAAACCAGTTTCACTCTATACTTTGTCATTATATATTCACCGCGAATGTGTTAATGACACATAAATAGATATAAACAATTAATTAAGATAATAGTGAATCTTCTGTTTATGTGTCATTAACGCATTCGCGATGAGTATATAATATTATGTTCACCGGTTGACATATGATTATTTCTGTGTTCATGCCCATTTCCGTACAATACATTATACATTAAGATATATGTTCTCGACGATATGGATTGCAACCCTAGTCAATGATTGTGTGGGGAGATACGAGGAAAAAGTAGTCAAGGTTTTTTTTTATTTTTTTTACAGATTATTAACATCCAATTTTTTATTTTTTTTTATTTGCCAATTTGTGGTACAATTTTGAATCGTTACAAAAATAAGTTGGCATCCGCGCTAGCGTTTTCATGATCAATCGCTTATGCTATACGACTAAAATAAATAAATAAAATAATTGAATGAAGCATTGCGAGCTATTCTAGGGATGTTTGTTTATAGTTTTTGTAAATTTGGAATATTTAATATTTCAAATCTAGGAGATTTGGTATGGACATTAGTTATGGACCAACAAACTCAATGAACTTTATCTATTAGACTGATATTATAAATATATTTTTGTATTCATTATTGTACATGCTCATACACAAGAATAATAGTGGAACTCTTGGCTTGGATCGCCCCCAGACGTAGTCCTTCCCGACGAACTGGGTCAACAAACGCTGTCTCTTTATTTGCGCACTTATTTACAACACGTTATCAGCACGAGTCTCTAACCGAGATTATAAGGTACGCCTTTAATTTATTTTTATGAATCACATGATTTATTGTGTACTCTAAAATTTGTTTTCGTTCCTGAATATACCTGCGTATAATTGTATTTCGTTAAAATTATTTTTGTAAATTGAATCAACGAGCAACGGTCGTCGCCCCAAAGACGATCGACCACTGCCGACCCGCAGCCGCCACGCGCACCGCGCCGCGTGCTGCCGCCCTGTTGCGTGCGCAGCCGCCGCCCCGCCGCGCCCGCAGCGCCGTCGCCTCGCCCCAGCCCGCCGCCCCGTCGCGCCGTTTGCTGTCTACCCGCAATCAAACTTTTGCAAAGCTCATTGTGAAAACTATCGAGCTTAGAGCTCAATTCCCAGATTATCCAATTAAATCGATTCGCATGGATAATGTTGCTAAGTTTACCTCAACACTACAAGAAAACACGAAAATAACAACGGAAAAAAGTTGTTGCTAATTAAGAAAATTCGTTGGTAAATATGTTTACCAACGGATTAGTGACAATTTGTCATTTGTTGGAAAACCTCTCGTTGGTAAATTTTACCAACACAATATTTTAGTCCGTTGAGAAATTACAAACGGAATGCCAATGAAAGGATTACGTTGTTGTTAAATTATCAACCAACTTATCATTGCTAAATTCGTTGGTATTCTTACGGTCGTTGGTAAAAAAATTTGGTGATGGACGAAAATCAAACGAAAGAATGACGTCGTTGGTAAATCTTTTTTTCGTTAGTATTTCTTATTCCTTGTGGACAAAATGCCAATGAAAGGACAATGTAGTTACTAATTTACCAACCAAGTCACATTTGGAAAAGTCGTAAGTAAATCTATTTTTGTTAGTATTTTTTTTTTATTGACGGAATATCAATGGAAGGACATTATTGTTGCTAAATTGCCAACCAAGTGGAAAGTTGACAATGTTGTTAGTAAATCAATAGTCGTTAGTAATTTTTTTTAGTTACGGCTAAAAATTTATTGGTAATACGTGCATAATTTACTAATGACTAAAAATTCATAGGTAATTTTGATGGTACTGATATATATTTACTAACGGATTGAACTCCATTACTAATTTTGTTTATATAAATTGGTTGCTAATATGTTAATAAAATATCAATATAATGATATTTTGGTTGATAATATTCATGTGGATCAACTAATACCAATTAAAAATAAATTAGTATTATAATTTTTCAATAAAAAATAGGATATATAAACATATTGTATATAACCGACGATCTATTATCATCTTGAAAGTGTCTAATGAAACAAGATATGTAATACTAATAAAAGATAACTCATGCAATCTAAAATACCTAAACAAGTACAAAAAAGGAATGCAAATCCAATCACGAAAAAAGAGTACCAAGATTAAGTAAAAAGTCTAAAACTACATAAAATATACCTAATGAAATCAGAATATGATATATAATCATCAGTTGAAGATGGTCAATCAAATTTTTTATGTTTTCTCAAACTTGCTTCTCGAGCAGCCCAATGTTTCTGTCAACTCTCTCAAATGTCTTGTGGAACATATGCAGGTGGCTCCCTTGATCTCCTTAATTCAAAAAGCATGTCAAAATAACACTTTGCAGTCTGACGCTCCCAAATAACTTTCACCACCAACAAATCCTGATCAAATGTAAATTGGTTCTGCAATACATAAATTAAAATAAATAGTTCATATAATCACTCATCTGCATGAATTAAACATATAAATATATTCTTTAAAATAAATTTTTTAAAATCTTAAAAGACAGCAAAAAATAGTAGCTAATTAATAAATAAATTAATAAATTCTGATGTCTATGATGACATATCCAATGATACTAATAAATTGAAATTCAAAATGACAAATTCAAAGCTAAAGCTTCACTATAGCTAGTATAATTAAAGGCATGTCACTCAATTAAATACTGATTATAACCTACAAGTAAATTACTATAATATACATCGATGAGTTGAACCATTGTTATTCTTAAATCCTAAACATTCACAAGATTTGATACCCAAAAATTAAACAAAAAATAAAATTAAAAATATATCCTGGGATAATACTGAGTGTAATTGTTCAAGCAGAGCACATTGGACATGACATTCTGTTGAATGTTGTACTTAGTTTTATAAATGCCGAAATATATTACCCTATACGTATATACATTCTACAAAATTATTATTTTTTAGAAAATTATGATGTCATTTTAAGAAGTGAGAATTCAAACTTTCAAAATATGTGGTGATTGAAAGAGATGATATAACATACATACAATTTGAGCGCATAACTTAAAAAAATGTATGTAGCATGATTAAGATTTTTTTATTATAGTTATAACAAGAAAATATACCTTAAAAATTTCCCAATAAAACTCTTTTGTGTTTTTGGGGACTTTTGACCAAGTATACCCTTCTTTGTGAAGGCAGTGCTTCAGGCATTTCCTGATTGTTGTCGAAGCAACATATGAGGGAGTGAAGTTACTTGCAAAAAATAACATAAATATATAAATAAAGGTTAATGAGACATGTAAAAGTAAATAATTAGCAATGTGCTAATTGATAATTAGAAATTGTCGCACACTTACACATTGTAAGCTATCTGGAGTAGTGGTTTTGGATTGCTAGTGCGAGTTGGAGCTGCCACTTGATTTTGGAGAATTGGTCTAGCCATAGTACTATGATAAAATTATGAATAAAACAAACTTAATAAGTTGTGCATTAAATGAAAAATAATTTGATTCAATATACAATAGCAAAATATTAGTCATATAATATCATACACACTGATAAATATTTTATGATAACAAACAAATATTGTACACATGAATAGTCATCGACTCAATTAAGAGTGGAATTCGTCGGGCATTACCATTATTAATTATTAAATCATCTTATAATTCAATTTATAATCAAATTATAATTTAGCATGTGTCCCATTTCTAAATCAATCAACCCCTGTAAATGAAACACATATGGAAGCTAGAAATCAAGAGTCGCAGTAACCTTAAAAACGGAACTTGATTTTTATTTTTCAAAAATATTACCACAATTCGAACTCAAAAAAATTAAGAACTCAAATATTAATTTAATAAGAGTAGTATGTTGAAAAAAGGAACAAAAAAAAGGGAAAACCAAGAACAACCAAGCAATTGATACAATATAAATGATGGCGCCGGATATTTGCACACACTTTTCTTATAAATAAACCCACTTTATTTTTTATATTTTTATCTTAATATAAAATGTCTGGACTACCCTTCCTTTTTTACACAATTGCAAATTCATGTATTTTTTAGATGAAACGAAATTTATAGTGATGAGTCCATAACTATTATTTTTTTCAGAATAGTGAATCTTTTTTTTTTTTTTACATTTTAGTATTAGAAATATTGGAATGCCGAGCACATATCAAAATTTGTGGAATGTAATTAAATAAATTGGCATTGATAAAAAACTTTAGTCTTATACGAAGATGAATCAAGTTTAATTAAATTTTCTGCAATAGCTGGGAAATATGAGAAGAGTTACGCAAAAAATGCAGGACATATAATTATAGATTGAAAATTTGCAACGGATCAACACAAATAGACTGAAACTTTTACATAATTCAATAAGTTAATCAATTTTCCTATCTTCGGCCATTATAGGATTACGAGATGCAATATTTATGGAAGCGAGGGTTAATTTTAAATTTAATAGTGGGTGCATATAACGGTGGGTTTATTTATAAAAAAAAGAGTGTGCAAATATCCGGTGCCATAAATGATAAACAATCAATATTAATAAACATATAAAACCATCAAATTACCATAAAGGTATATATTATGAGAAAGTACCAAATAAACCTAAAATTTTGATTAATGTTGATTCTAGAATTCTAACCATAAATCAAAGAATATTATAAGAAGATGTTTGTGGAACAAAACGAATCAACAAATAAAAATTTAATTTAGAAAACTAACCTGACAATTTATGGAGTATCCTCCATCTTTATCTGTTCGCTCACCTTCCAATATGCACCATATATGCTTGCATATACCGGTTAAAAGTTATAGTTATTGGAATAAATTTTTCTACAAATTTTGCGAAGGAGAAAAACGTGATGAGTGGAGCAAGATAAGTTTATGTGAGATTTATAAATTTTCTACCAATTTTGCGAAGGAGATAAACGTGATGAGTGGAGGAGGATAAGTTTATGTGAAATTTATTTTGAGTTGGTTTTTTTAATGGGAAGAGAAAAACGTGATGAGTGGAAGAAGACAACTATCATAGGAAGTTTCTGCCTTATTTTAATGAGATAAAAAGGGGTTTTTTTTTTTTTTTTTTAAGTTATAAATTCGAACAGATCTTAACTTAACTACCTATTAACAAAATTTACACGTTTTGAATACAAATTGAATAAGATTTACACGACTAAATCTTATTAACAAAGACTTTTTCATACATAATTTTATACAACTAAATCTCACGTGTATATATATATACACACAATTTTAACTATATGTATAAAATAATATTGATTTAGAATAATATTGATTTTGAATATAATGTGGAGTATATATTTTGAATAATATTTTGAGTATATATAAACTCACATACATACACATATTGTAAAGTTAATAAAATTTTGATTTTCTTTTAAACCCCGAATATTACGCGGGTTAAAAAAATTGGGTAGGTATTGTGTGATGAGACAATAGGATGGATTATAAATTAGACATGTTGCATTAGTATTTTTAATTGTGTTGTCTCATGTAATGAGACGGTCTAGCACAAGTTTTTTTTTTTAAAAAAAAAAAACATTTTATTAATAAATTTGTATTAAATATTTTTATATTTATTTGATTCGAATGATTAAAATACTTAGGTTCACATTCTCCCAAAATAGTTTAATTAATTTTTTAAAATAATTATTATCCTCTTAATTAATTGAGTTTTGTATCCTAATAAACTTTTAAATTTATAGTTTTTAATTGATTGGATCGATCATTTCTCTCCTACGTTTCTTCCATATATATACCGTACAGGATTTCAATCTCCCGCGTCCAATTTCGCGCTAAAACTTCAAGCATCTAATTTTGCGCTAAAAATTCAGTTGCTGGAGTTAGTTCTTCAATCTGAGAGAGGGACGTGCTGAGTGGGGTGAAAACGGAAAATTCTTTGTTGAACGGTTGGGTGATGGATTTTCTCAATTTTATTGTTTAATTTATTCTTTGTGAATTGTGATGTTGATATACAGACGTATGTTTACTGGGGTTTTTTATTATATGAATTTTCTAATATGGAAGTGCTTTAAAAAAATGCTTTTCCTCCAAGCTCGTAACTATCCACTAAAAAAATCAAGGATAAAATAGTTATCTTTTAAATTAACCATTTTAAGTTATTGGCGTAACTATCCATTCAAAATTAAAAGTTTTAATTTTCTTTTTCTCTTTAAATACAATTAGTCATTTCTAGAACTCCATTTATAAATTTTATTTTAATACTCTCTCTGTTTCAAAATAAATATTGTTTTAGAGGTTAAATTTTATTTCAAAATAAGTGTCGTTTTAGCTATATATTTTTCACGTTTTTTCCTGATTTACCCAGAATTCAAATTCAAAATATAAAAGATATTTTAGGGATTATATTAAAATATAATAGATTTGTTAGACATTATCAAAATATAGTATATTTTTTTAGAGATTTAGGTTGAATATATATGTCAAAATTTATAATTCTTAATTTGGTATGAAATCTTTAAAATGACACTTATTTTTGAAACGGGTTGTATATATAAATAAGAATTTATTTTTAATTAATTATGGTATTTTATTAATTCTTTGTAAGATTTGAATCATTTGTTATATTTTTTCAATTGAATATGCTTATACCCTTTAAATGCAATAAGTCTTTCGTAATTAGATAATGGACTTAGTTATTCCTCATATAAAAATTACTATTTATATTATTATATTGGATAGAGTCATATAATTATTTAACCGGTAGACTAAAGATAGGGTATTATGTGAATGATATAAAAGGTAAAATTTATTTGAAGAGTATTAGTGAATTACAAAGTATCAGTGAATTGCACCAAAGGTATTAGCCCCAATGAGTATTAATTAGTATCACTAAAGGTATTAGTTGTTCCAACTAAGATTTTAATAAATTGTTGTTTAAGGTAATAGTTTTCGTGAGTATTATTCGCACAATATTTTGGTGAAATTATATGGGTTGTGGTAAGCCTAAACAGATTTGCATATTTGAATTGATTTTGAATATTATGTGAGATCATAATGTATTTTATAATGTAAACTGATTTTCATATTTGAATTGATTTTGAATCTGATTTTAATATTTGAATTGACCTTGAACTGATTTTCATATTTTAATTAATTTTGAATCTTACGTGAGATCATGATGTAAACTAAAGATAACATTGTTCAATAGTAAAAATTAATATTATTGAGTAAAATAACTAATATTATTCAATAAAAATAATTAATAATGTTAAATAAAAATATATAACATTATCCAGTTAAAACAACCAAGTATTTTCAATTGGATTTAGAGCTATGCTCGTTTGGAAATTTCACTTATTACAAGTTTGTTGCAAGTTAAACTTGAGCTATTCACGAGCTCAATATTTTAAAACATTTCAGAAAATAAACTATAATTTAATTTGGAAAAGTAATAGTTTTATGTATTTTTAAATTATACTCCCTCTATCCCAGGAAAATTTGCAAAATTAAAGTTGCACGTCAATTAAGAAAAATAGTAAAATAGTGGTATATGGGCAATATATTTATATTTGTGAGTGTGCACGCAAATCAATATTTTCTTTTTAAGTAATGTGCAAATTGGTGTGAGACGTCCAGATAAAAAAATATGCAAATTCGTCTAGGTCAGAGGGAGTATACAATAACTTCATAATTATTTAGATTATATAATTTATTAATTGTTAACATTGTTTTAAATTAATGGAAAATGTGAATGAGTCCATATTTGAAAAAGGAAAAAAAATATATAACTTTAAAATATAAGTACCAAAAACATTTTAAAGATAAAGTATGGAGTGAAAATAGTTCATACATGAATCAATAAAGGGTATTAGTTGTTTTCAAGAAGAGTATTAGTTTTCTCACTGAAAAAGGTATTAGTTGTTTTAAGTTTTAACAAAAGAGTATTAGTTGTTCACTAAAAAAAATTAAGACTCTTCAATAAAAATAACTAATATTTTTCAGTAAAAACAACTAATACTCTTTAATGAGAACAAATAATACCCTTCAACAATTTATGTATGAACCAACTTCACTCTATACATACTCTTTTTTAAAACATTCCTATGCAACCATTTACCTGAGATTATTAAATGAAGATTCAAATCATTTTAGATGACAACGAGGAATATACTTAAAAAAAGTTATAAGGAAAACTATCGAAATAAACTTCATTTTCTGTTCATTCGAACCAGTGGCAATGAGCATAGTAATCATGATGAATAGTTCAATTTTAAATCACATAACAATCTAAAAAATCAAGATTTCTCTTTCCCTATAAAAAAGCATTTCAAAATTTGAATAGTTTATACATGAATCATTGAAGGGTATCGATTGCTTTCACTAAAGAGTATTATTTGTTCCCATTGAAGAGTATTAGTTGATTTAACTAAAGAGTCTTAGTCTATTTACGCTGAAAAACTAATACTCTTCAGTAAACTAATAATCTTTAGTAAAAACAACTAATACCCTTCATTAGTTTATGTATAAACTATTTTCACTTTATACTTTGTCCAAAAGCTTACATTGGTATAATGTAGATATTTTCCGCTTCACAACATTCAATTGTGTGGTGTATGAAAAATAGATAAAGTGAAAGTTACACTAAGAAATATGATTCTCGTTTTTGAAAAATGGTGACATGAATTCATAATCATTTGGTCGTATGTAGTGGAGCTCTAACCACTCGAGTTATTTCATTTTGTCATTAAAAAAGTATGTATTTAACAAAAAAAAAATACACATAATTTTCCCAACAAAGATAATTATTGCAAACATAATGCGATTAAAATTCATTAACCGTGCATCGCACAGGTGATATACTATTTATACCTAAAATAACTCTATTTAATGATATTAATATCCATAAGCCAAAATATTTTATATATGCTGTAAAAGAGAAACACCACTTTGTCTCATTCACCATAATTAAGGGCATATTTGGTACAAAAATAAATAGGAGGGAGTAGATGATAATCCAATTCCATTTTCTATCGAGGCACAATCTATATCCACCCATAAAAATTAACAAAACACTATATTTATCATTTTAAGGGTAATTAGTTAATTTAAAATAAATAATATATGAAATCCTATCAAATTAAGCAAATAAAACAAAAGATTTTTAAGTGTTTTTCACACTAATCAACCCGAATTGAATTTTGAGAAACTTTTTAATGAAATTGAAAAAAAAATCAAATATACAGAATAATATTTTTAGATAAGTAGGAAATTTCATGTTATTTTAAACACACTAGCTATAATAAATTAATTGATAAATTGCTAACCAATTAATTGTTACACGCTGATAATTACTCTTATAATTTATTTTCAATTAGTAACATATTTATATAGTTGGTACTAAAATGAAAATATATTTGTGATTACCAATATTTAAGTAAAATTTTGTTGTAATTAACAACGGATCATGATGTTGTTGGTATTTACCAACCCATTATGTTTATTAGTAAATATAAACCATAATATGTATTTGTAAATTACCAACTAATCATGATAATTCATTGGTAATTACCAATGGATGTTAAATTTGTTAACATATACCAACACACGATAAACTCGTTTGAATTTACTAATTGATTTTTTGGTTGATTTGTAATGCGTTTCTTCCGAGCTGATATTACCAACGACGAGTAGAATATTGTTGGTATTTACCAACACACTTGTCTTTATTAGTAATTACAAACTTACATTTCTATTAGTAAATTACCAACTAATTGATAATTCGTTGGTGATTATCAATGGATAGTACATCTGTTAGCATATACCAACACACACAAAATTCGTTGGAAATTACTAATAGATATTCTGGTTAGGGATGCTACGCATTTCTTCCGAGCTGATATTACCAACGACGAGTAGAATATTGTTGGTATTTATCAACACACTTGTCTTTATTAGTAATTACAAACCAACAGAACTATTAGTAAATTACCAACTAACAGATAATTTGTTGGTGATTATCAATGGATAGTACATCTGTTAGCATATACCAACACACCAAAAGTTCGTTGGAAATTACTAATAGAAATTCTGGTAAGGGATGCTACGCATTTCTTCGTAACAGATATTAGAAACAACAAACATCAATTACTAAATTCCATTAATAATTTGTTGTTAAGTAATTGCTAAATTTGGCGCAAAAAAAAGTGCGCCATAATTACCAATAAAATAAGCCCGTTTGTAAACTTTTGTTGCTAACCTATTGGTAAATCTGTTATGAAACTTAAAATATGAATTTTGTTTCTAATCTATTGTTATTCTGTTTGTATTTACCAACGGATGACATTAGTTGGTAAAATCCGTTTGTAAATTGGTGTTTTCAAAGGCTTTTACAGATTATTGTATGGACACCCAAAATGGTCTTACTGAAGCGCTAATAAAACGTATCAAACTTATCGCCAGACCATTGCTTATGAACTCTAAATTACCCACTTCATGCTGGGGGCATGCAGTCCTACATGCATCACACTTGATAAAAAATCGTCCAATTGCATATAATGATCATTCCCCCTACAGCTAGTGCGTGGAAAAGAATTAAGCATTTCTCATTTGCGTATTTTTGGATGTGCGGTATATGTTCCGATAACATTACCAAAGCGGACCTCTATGGGCCCACAAAGGAAGCTAGGTATTTACGTTGGATTTGACTCTTCATCCATCGTAAAATACCTAGAACCTATGTCCAGGGATCAATTAACGGCTCGATTCACTGACTGCACGTTCGATGAAGATCACTTCCCGGCATTAGGGGGAGATCCGAATTCAAAATTGAATGAATGCCGGGAGCTTACGTAGAACGTAAGTAATCTTCAGTATCTAGATCCACGCACTAGTCAATCTGAACTGGAAGTTCAGAAGATCATTAACTTGTAAAATTTAGCAAACAATCTGCCAGACGCGTTCACTGACCATAGAGGTGTAACTAAATCGCATATACCTGCAGTAAATGCTCCTCAAAGGGTTGAGGTCCCAAGCAAATCAAGTATACATGCCCCCACACGGCAGAAGTGTAAAGGACCTACAACCAATACAAACACACCTAAAAGAAAAGCTAGCAAAACTGGTCAGCCAAACGTAAAATCTCTAGAAGAGGTTTGTCTAGATAACTTAAAGTCTCTAGAAGAGACTCGTTTAGAAGACGAGCGTCCTAGTAATGAAGCATGTGCACAAAATATTCAAAGCACTAGAACCGTGGAACGACCAGATCCAGATATACTGAGAAATAAAGAAGGTCTGGTTGACATAAATGTTGAAGTCTCTATGAATTTCATAGATACGAGAGAAACATATAATAGAAATATTACTGTCGTCGACGACATATTTGCAGCAACAATTGCTCTTTCTGTTATAAATAACGTTCTAGATCCAGAACCCAACTATCGCTGAGTGCCGGAAGCGCTGCGATCGGGTAAAATAGAAAGAGACAATTGAAGCAAAGCTCGCATCGCTAAATAAAAGAAAAATATTCAGCTCTATCGTTCGTACACCCGCGCGCGCTATCCCTGTATGATATAAATGAGTTTTTGTACGGAAACAAAATGAGAATAATACTGTGGAGAGATACAAAGCGAGGCTAGTAGCTCAAGGGTTTTCGCGGAGACCCGGTATTGATTTCGATCAAACCTATTCTCCCATAATGGACGCAATAACGTTCCGCTACTTAATATATTTGGCAGTTAAATTAAATCTTCAGATGAGATTGATGGACGTTGTAACCGCATATTTATACGGATCACTTGATGTCGACATCTATATGAACATTCCCGATGGATTTGAGATTCCCCAGATGAGGAATGGAGAAAATCGCAGTATGTATAGCATAAAACTGCATAAGTCGTTGTACGACCTAAAGCAATCAGACCTAATGTGGTACAACCGACTTAGTGAATTCCTCCAGAAGAAGGGATACACAATTGATATAGCTTTCCCATGCGTATTCACGAAGAAATCGCAAGGTGGTTTTTACATCATATCCGTATATATTGATGATCTAAACATAATCGGAACATGCAAAGAGATTGAAGAAGTCAGTTCAATCTTGAAAGCTGAATTCGAAATGAAAGTCTTGGGTAAAACCAAGTAGTGCCTCGGCCTGCAAATCGAGCATCTCCTAGAAGGAATACTTATACATCAGTCAACCTACGTGAAGAAGGTATTGGAGAGATTTTATATGGATAAATCTCATCCACTAAGCACACCTATGGTTGTCCAATCCCTCGAAGTGGATAAGGACCCATTCAGGCCAAGAGAAGATTCAGAAGAAATTCTGGGGCCAGAAGTTCCTTATCTTAGCGCTGTTGGAGCATTATTCTATCTCGCAAATTGCACTAGACCGGATATCACATTTGCAGTTAATTTGCTTGCGAGATATAGCGCTTCTCCTACAAGGAGACATTGGAATGGTGTTAAGCGTGTTCTACGGTATCTCCAAGGGGCTCAATATCTTGGACTATTTTACCAAATGAACCAAGACAAAACCTTGGTAGGTTATGCGAATGCTGGCTATTTGTCTGATCCCAACAATGCCATATCCCAGACTGGTTACGTGTTTCTCTGTGGTGGTACCGCGATCTCATGGAGATCGGTTAAACAAACCATGGTTACCACGCTTTCAAACCACTCAGAGATAATAACTTTGTTTGAAGCCGCACGAGAATGTGTTTGGTTGAAATCCTTGATAAAATATATTAGTGACTCGTGTGGTATCGCTAAAGGCGATACGTCCCCCACTGTTATATTTGAAGACAACACAGCTTGCATTGCACAAATAAGTAATGGGTACGTCAAAGGAAACTTGACGTATTTCACCTAAGCTTTTCTACTCATACGAGCTCTAGAAGAGTGGTGTGATTACCATTCAAAAGGTGCAATCTAATGACAATCTAGCAGATCTGTTCACTAAGTCCTTACCTACATCTACTTTTGAGAAGTATGTTCATGGTATTGGGATGCAAAAGCTCAAAGGGTTGTTGTCTTCAGGGGGAGCGGTAACCCCGAAATAACTCCAGAAGATTTGATCCGAAAGATCAATAAAATTACATTCCTCCCTAACTAAATATTTGATTGCTACCTAGCACGTGAAGTTTTTACGGCAAGACATATATGTTATGTCGTAATGTCCAAGGGGGAGTGTTATAAATCTAGCAGATTTATTATACCAAATCTAGAAGATTTGATGTGGACATTACTAATGGACTTATAACCTAAATGAGCTTTAGGTTTAGACTAGGTCTTTTCTATTATAAATAGATCATTGTACTAAAAATTTATACACTCATACACACACACATATTAGTGAAACTCCTGGCTTGGTACACCCCCAGACGTAGTCGTTATCGGCGAATTGGGTGAACAAATCTCGCGTCTCTATTTTACGTTCTCGATTTACAACATATACAAAATTCGGATGCACCTTTTAATTTATTTCAAATTTACTTTATATTATTTCAAATCCCCTCTAATCCATAAACAAAATATCCCCTGCAGTGTGCCCCTAACAATACTCTAACTATAAACTAAAGTATGTTTTATATATTTGTAATAGTTATATTTCTATAATGCAAAACAAGTTTAATTATAAAACTTGTCTAGAGAATAATATTTGTTTCATTAAAATGTATTACTAGTTTTTATAACTATAAGATATTAGTTTTGAAGGGTATTAATTGTTTCACTAAAAAGTATTAGTTGTTTCACTAAAGAGTATTGTTTTACTAATAAATATTAAATATACCCTCCGTTCAATTATACTAGTCCTATTTTTTTTTTTTTTTTTGTGATAAGTTGGAGGGGATTATAAGGTATTATGATATCCATTAACGAATGATGTGATTGTTTATAAATAATATATCCCACATTACCATATAATACCCTCCAACTTATAAAAAATAAAAATAATCATTTGTTTTTTTTTTTTTTTGTAGATAAGAAATTGCAATAACACAATAATTAATTAAATAAATATAAAATAAATGAGAAAATAATGATTTGTATAGCAGTGATAAGTTGATCAAATATTTGATACTCCTGATGAGATTTTTAATACTTTTAATCAAATATTTGATACTTCAAAATAATTTCATGATAAAGTTACCGTAAACAATTTTTTTATATAAAACATACTTTACGGTTGAACATTCGAAACTCATAAAACGTATTTTCTTGAACTCATTTAATAATACTCGTTAACAAAAAAAAAAATCATGATATTTAAATTTATGAGAAAATTGCAGTTAGATATAGTTTTTTTTAAGCTAAATAGCAACCAAGTGTAGTACATTTTTTAAATTACAAGTAGGTGTAGTTTTTGTTGTAAAAGGACTTTATTACCCTCATAAATTGTTTCACTCTCCCATAAAATCAGCAGAAATTCTCCCTCATATCACTCTTCCATCAGTCTCTCTCCCTCTCTCTTAAATTCGAATTTCTCCTCATACTCCCATCTTCTCTCTCTAAATTCAAACCCAACAGATTTCTCTTCAAATCGATACAGATTTATTAAACCCGGCTAAAAGTCCGACAAGCCTCCAAAAGTCCTACGGACAAAAGAGGTACTCACTTTTCTCTCTGTCTATTTGTACATGAAGGTTTCATGAATTTTTTGGGGTGATTGTGAATTTTTTTGGGTGAGTTTTGAAGATGGGGTTTATTTATTGTCGTCTTAATTGGGGCTAATCTGCACGGATTCATCGAGCGGGAAACAACCAAGCTGGGATCGTTTCTGCCATTTTGTCGAACACTTTGTGTGCGAAAACATTGGGTTGTACAACTTTTCATGTTTGTAGAGGCCATAGACCCGAGCATCACAGAGATCATTGTTAACTTGTAAGAATTACATATGTTTTTAAATTTCATCGAGTGCTTGCATCTTTACAGAAAACTAATTAAAACGTCATCGTGAATAATTTGAATTGATTTTAAGGGAGTTTTTAGGACACACAAAAATTTAATTTGCATAGCAGAAAATGGGGATGGGCGAGGATTTGTTGAGAAGGGTTGAGTTACTGTTTGGGTTTTAATTCCCCAAATATATTTTGCTGCAAAACATAATTTTTTTGTTGGGTTTTGGTACTATAGTACCAAATTATAAATTTTTTTTTTAATTTGAGTTTTCTTGTTGCAGGAGTTTGGTTTTATTGTTGTTGAGAAGGAGGAGAAGAGAATAGGAAGAGTAGAAGAGAATTGTTTAGATGTAAAATATATATTATGGTATTATGTTTAATCCATAGTACAAACAACTCATTTGTATTAATGTCCACACTCTTGTACTACAAATTCTAAATCTATACTATAGTATTATATCTTACACAGCTGTACAAATAATTCATTTATACTATTGTCCAAATTTATACTATGTTATTATTTTTTGTATTATACATTTGCGAAAATAATTATTAAATAAAGAAATGCAAATAAAAAAATATTTGTATTTTTTATTAAAAAATTGAACATAAAACATGATAAATTTTAAAAAGATAGAAGAAAAAGTGGAAAAGTAGATGTCAAATAAAAAATTGATGAAAAGTAAAATAAAGGGTATTATTGGCAGTGGCGGACCCAATGCAGTGACAAGGGGGTACAACTGTACCCCAATTTCATTTTTTTTTTTACAGTATATATACATAACATATTTATTTTATTTAGTTTTAGATGATTTTTCATACCTTTCCGTGAGTGTTGTTGACATTTTGAGAAACCTGGGCCATATTTGATATTCTATGGTCCATTCACTCGGGTAAATTATTTTAGTTGTATTGGGCTTCTTTCTTTCCAATACTTTTGGCCCTTAAATTTATTTGACCAGACTAATTTTTTTGTTTGTTCTTTTATTGAATATTTTATGATATTTTATTATTTGCATATTCAACTTAAGCGTATGCACTTTAAATATAAAATAGAGTATGCATATTGTAAAATATGTTTATACATGTACCATTTTGTAATATTTTTAGTTCAAGTTAAACAACTCATACATTCATACTTTTTAGTGAGAACGATTTATACTTCAAAAGTAATACCTTTAAATGAAAAAAAAAATACTCTTTAATTAAAAAATTTATACCCTTCAAAATGATTAACGTATTAATTAGTTTCATTATACACTTTGCCTGTAAACTAATTTTTTTTTTAAATATCTATCTATCATACCCTCAACTTAAAAATTCTGGGTCCGCCACTGATTATTGGTAGTGTATTTTAAACAAAATTAACCTAGTTGCAATTCTAAAAAGGTACTATACCTGTATGCATTTTAGTCTTAGAAAATACACCCTACTGCAAGTCCCCCTAAATTTATTAGCTCGTGAACAAATTCATTAGTAAGCTCACGTGTGTGTATATACACGTGTGTGTGATAAACACAAAAAAAAAATGTAATTAAACTTATTTAATTTAATACATTTATAGAATTTAGTAGATAGATATGATTTTTAGAAATATATAATTTTATTATTTATATATTAATTCATGAATAATATTCTGATTTAAAATTGATATTATTAAGCATGTTTAGACTCGTATAGACTCAATTAAGCTCGAAAAAAGCCCGTGAAGGTCATACACTCTAAAATTCAACTCCACTTGATTTTGTTCGGTGCTATTACTTTCCTATCCTTATGCACACATACAAATTTTTATGGTATGACTTGTGATTCATGCACAAAAATGATTGAAAATGAAACCAACAAGGGTTAGAAAGCATACATTTTACTTAAAAAGAGTGAAGTATGATGTCAGCTGTCTTCTCCATCAAAAGCATGCGGAACTGATACCCAATCGATGTGCTGAATAGCATCCGTGCAAGAATCATCTTCATCTTCTATTCACATATCCACGTAAACATGTTCGATTGTGTTTTCAGTTTTATATGAATTAAAATATCGAATATTTGGCAAAGAGTATCGATAATTTCACCACAATTATCATTAATATGAATTCAAGAAAATTTATAATAATTACAATATAATATCACCGACTCATATTAATGATATTTTTAGTGAAATTATCGATACTCTTGATCAAACATTCAATATTTTAATATAGTTTCGTAATAAATTCATTATGAACTATTTTCATATAATACTTTACCCTCTGTTGAATGAAAAAGAATATGATGTACATTATTTTACTATTTTGGTTCATTCTTTAAAAAAATTCCATATAAGCGAAAAATAAAATAAAATTATGATTGGTTGACTTTTTAACCGCCAAATTGCTATCCTTGATGGAGGGTTGGGTTGACCACAGAACAAGTGTGTCAACAAAATTTGGCGTGCGCACTTCTTTTTTTAAGCCTATAAATGTGTTTGCAATAGCTTTTAATCATTTAAAATCACTTTTTAAAATAACTTTTAGTATTTTATTCCTTCTTTAAAAACTTAAATAAATTGTGAGAATCAATAATCCAAAAGTGGGTGGAACCCTGCTTCCAATAGATTATTTAGAACCCTTCTATGTCCACATGTATTAAAAAATTTATTAAATACAATTGATTATTTACAATCACTTATTTAGGAAACACTACCAACTTTTACCATTTAAACAACTTTTTCCATAATCACTCATTTTAATCATTTATCCAAAAAATAATTTTTTGCAAATACACCCATATAGGATCAAAATTAGCTTATATTGATGCAGAAAACACATTTATTATATTATATATGCTAAAGATTCAAGGGAATAGTTGTTAGATGTTCAAGTCATATTTGGATTGAGTGATTTGACATGTAAGGAATTTAAAAATAAATGAATTTGAAAATTCATGGATTTCAAATGTTACTCCCTCCGTCCCAAGGGAATTTGCACCCCTTGGTTGCACGCGAATTAAGAAAAGTAATAAAGTAGTGGCATATGGGTAAATATGTGTATATTTATGTGAGTGTGCACGCAAATCGATGTTTCCTTTTTAGGTAGTGTGCAAATTCGTTTGGGACACCCCAATAAAGAAAGTGTGCAAATTCGTTTGGGACGGAGGGAGTATGATTTTGTCAGATATTTCAAATTCCTCCAATTTAAAATAAAATTAAAATTATGAATTTGAAATTCATCCATTTAAATATTTTAGCCAAACAATTGAAGTGAATTGAAATTGTGAATTTAAATGCATAGCCCAAATCTCTCCATCCACACACAACCTTAGGCTTGTCTGTTTTGGAATTCATCCGGACAAAACTAGGACTTTCCGACCTCCGTCCCATTCTAGTTAGAGACGTAACATCCATTTTTTTTTCATCCACGCCTATAAATATCTATAAAATCTATTATTACACATCCCAATACAATTGACTTTATAAAATTTAAAAATATTATTACTCTTCCCAATACCATTTACTTTATATATCATACTATCACTTATCTCTCACTCAAGTGAGTATGAGGATTATCCTTTCCGACCTCCCCCTTGAATTGATTTTCGACTAGCATCTTCAGGATCCCCGGGGAGATAGAAAAGTTGTTTGCTTCCACTGGTGGCAATGCTACTCCGTCGTAATACCGTTGCGGCTGTGCCGCAAATCTTCCTCGGATTGCCATACCCGGATCATCATTCTGAGGAACGTGCTGAGGATAAACTGGTGGTAGAGGTACTTGCGGAATTGAAGGTTGGTTATAAGTAGGGTGTGGAGGGTAGTATGGTGGGTACGGATGATAAGGTGGGTTATTGTGTTGGTAAACAGGGTCGTTGAAGGGGTTATTTGGGTTTTGCGGGTTTTGGTGGATGACTTGATTCTGGTTTTCAGCGGAATTGCTCTGGGTCTGTGGAGTTGGGTTTTGGCTGGTGCTCTCCCCATGAGGTATTTGCTTTTGGTTATCGACTCCCTTAGCACCTTCAACTCGTTCCACATTTCGTTCATACTCTTCAGCTGCAAGATACAAATCTCCGCTGAAATTCCGATTCAAATTCTCGTCACCACCTCCTGCGGTATTCATCCTTCTCTAGAAGGCTCGATTCCTTCTGGCTATAGTCTCAGGGTCTAACTTTGTTTGATCTTCGCTCATTTCTCCCTTTGAGCGTGTTTTCATATACCTGAATACTCAACAAGAAAGATCAAACGCACCAGACTACAAGTAATAAAACAGAAAATAAAAATACTCACTACTAACTACTAAACTATCTCCAAGTCCTACTCAATGGACATACATCGCCATCCCCGGCAACGGCGCCATTGACTTGAATGCAAAATACTAGTTATACTAGTAGTTACCCCACAAGAGTATGAGGTCCCTGTAGTATGGGCAAGTATAGGGACCAAGTAGTATCGAACCCAAGGGAAAGTGTGTATGCGAATAGAGCCCTGAAGATCTACGCGTTGTAGCTAATATGAGTGTGTGTTTTGGTTTGAGAATGGAATTTAACTACTTTAAAGTCTACTTCTATCAATGCAAAATTATGAAATCAAATAAATTACTAAGGGTTTAATCAAGTACGAGATGGTGATGCTCAGGAGAGGAATCCCTACGTATACTAATGGAGCTAGTACGATAACAAAAATAATCGTGATGTGCAAGTATTAATCCTAAGTGTACTAAAACTAGGCAATCAACTTCCCTAACCTAGCACCGGATTGAAAGACTAAAAGCTCAAGAATTAACCCTAATACTTCATCATATCAACCTATTTCACAACCCACTAAACAAGTTATATGGATTATGCTTAATTAATGAGACCCTTATTTACCCAAGGTGATACGGTCGTCCTCCCTTGATGAACCGGTAGATTATAAACTCCTTATATAACCTTATCGTTAAGCCTACTTGTTATTAAAGAGTGATAAAATCGTCATCTCTCTAATAATTTTCGTACTCAATTCCAAGATAATTCTAGGGTTTATTTTAAGAATTCAATTAATTAAGAGAACTAGCACTAAACATCACGAGTTATCCTAATTACGTACCAACATCCTACTTCTATGAGTTCATCCTACCCCAAGTATACAAGGGTTCTAGCCTAACGTGGTAATTTGAAAAATGAAAGCAATAATAAGAACGATGAACATTTGAATAATTGAATAATCAAAAGAATTTGAAAGCATAAACGAAAGAATATCTGAAAATCTCAATAAATCTGGTAAAGTAGGGTTTAAGAGTCTCAAAGGTTCAAGAACGAAAGAATTAAATGAAAAGAATTAAAAGATGTATCTAAACTTAGAATTCGTAAGATCAAAACCTCAATTACAAGTTAAAACTCTTCCAAAATCCCTCTACCAAGCTTCAAGTATGCCAAAATATGAAAAGTGATCAAAAGGTATCTCCAAAAATGAGCTTGGGATCGTATATATATAAGCAACGGGCCAAAAACGGGTAAAAAGGTCAAAATCGTGCATATTTGGGTGGTGGTCGAGCGGCGGCGCTCGACCCCTTCTTTGCTCGAATGGGGCTTCTTCCAGTGAACTTCGGGCGCTCGAGCTAGCACCGCTCGAGCTAACATGCTCGAATGGAGGCGCTCAAGCTCGGCCTGCACGAGCGGTTTCAATGCTTGAATGGTGGCGCTCGAGCTAAAGTGCTCGAGCGGTTTCACTGCTTGAATGGTGGCGCTCGAGCTAAAGTGCTCGAGCGGCCAAAACCTTCTGTAAATCGGGGCATTCGAGAAAATTCCTTGCTCGAGCGGGGGCACTCGACCTCTCTTGGTCGAGTGGCTTCTCCTCTTCAACTCAGTGATACTTTTCCTTGCACGAACTAATACTATTCGTATTTCTTCAATATCTTCTCATCCGGGCATCCGTTTGAATCGATTCAAAGTCTTACGAACTCCATTTTTCACCCTCTATCCATCTATGAGCATCAAAGAGGCAAATTCGTCAGTTTATGAAAATGGTACTCAATTGACTCTAAATACGCATCGAATTCACTCAAAACTCGGGCAAAACGAGCTAAATCATAACAATTTCACGCCTAATCACATACATTGAAAAGTGTAATGTAATTATTATGTAGTCTTATAAAAATAAATTGGAGAGAGAAAATTTCAGATTTCTAAATTAAATTTCTTCAACTTTGCCACTCAATTTTCATTAAAAGATACTGTAAATAAATTAATTTTGCACCCAGTTAAATGGTGACACGTGTGCAAACAAATATTAATATCAAGTTAAATCTACTACTACTGTTGATGACCTTAATCCGAATTGATAATTAGTGGCTGTTTTGCTCTTATAAGATCATCAAACAAGAATATAATCAAAGATTAAAGATGAATTTTTGTAAGTAGGGATTGAGAGAGAATTTTGCAAGAGTTTTGCCTATTTTGGAATTAAGTGCCCCCCCTTTCTTATTATCCCATGAAGGGTATTTATAGAGGTACAAGCAAGTAGGAGGTGTCATCTCCCTAATCATCCTTATTTTCAATGTGACAAGTGTTAAGACACTTGTCATCTCTTAAGTTATTACATCTTTACACAATAACAAGTGTTAAGACACTTGTTTGTTCCTAATGTAATGCCTAAATATTGGGATTTCTGATGATCTTCCGAGGTGCCCTCTTGCTCGCCTGCTCGCCTCTGGTTGGGTATTTGTGTCTTACTGGTCTAGTTGTTCGCCACTTGTATGTGCCTTTCAAGACCAGCTGCTCGCCTACTTGACTTTTGACCCCCAAACCCAGCTGCTCGCCTCCTAAGGTCGTCCCTGCTGGTCGTCCTCTTCATTTATTTTCATTCTTGATCTCTTAATCTCATTATTTTAATATTTTTATTTCTAATCTTGTTGCTCGGCTGTTCGCCTATCAACAATGCCCCCTAGTTTGGCATATAAGGATAGATTTTATCCTTTTTTGTCAAACTATTAGGATATGCTAAATTATTCAACAAGAGGCGAGCAACAGGGAATTTGTCCTTAATTTATGTAGGGAGCGAGCAACATGTTTTTGAATTTCTGGGCGGGAACTTCTGGAGGCGACTAACGGGGAGCGACCTTTGGGCTTGTGATGTTTCGTTTCCCGAGGTGCGAAACACGAAGCGTCGTGGGCGGTTGGTGACGTCACCGCCGCCCACGCGTGTTTCCTCCTAAATTGCATCTAGGGGCCTCTCCTTTTTTTATCTCTTCATTTCGGCCCCCGAATCCATATCTATAAATAGCTCATTCTTTCTCCTTTTCTCTTTTTCAATTCTTGCATGCAAAATCGCCATTGACGAGATTTTAAGCTTTTTCTTTGCCATTCCTCTTCGATTTCTCAGCCGATTCTTTCTAAATCAAAGGTGAATCCTTTGATTCTTTTTGTTTCTTTATGTTATTACTTGCATTTTGTTTTCAATTTTACGATTTTCGTTCTTCTTTTTGTCACTTCATCGCCATCGCCGCCGCGTCGCCACCGCGCCGCCGCCATTATCCTCTATTTTTTGTTTAAAATTGTGCCACTACTCATTCTGCCTCCATTTGTGCTTTCTTTTCGTTCGATTTGCTCAAAAAATCTATTAAAATAACGTCCCCCTCCTCGAGCAATACGCTTTCCGTTGAATTTGTTGGACAAAACCCGGGGAAAAGGCCCATGGAAGATGAATCGTCGGTCCCCGCTCCTCGCCGCTCACTCCGGCGAGCAGTTAGGCAAAACCCTAGAACCCTGCTTGTTGATGAAGATACAGGCTCCGAGGCGAGCTCCGTTGTTCGCTCCGTTGATGAATTCTACGCTGTGGACATCTCGGGCGAGCAGGACATCCAAGGTCCTGTTGCTCGCTCCTCGCCTCCTGAAGTTACCTCTTCGGACTTGGGCGAAGACTCTGCTGATGTTGCTGCTGAGATAGAAGAGATGAGTCTTCCCGGGGACACAAGAGCGAGCAGCGGGCAACAAGCAAGGAGCGATCAAGTGGTCCAGTCCGGAGGCGAACAGGTGCGAGTAACATGGGAATTCCTTCGGGAAATAAACTTCCCTATCTCTAGGCTGACTCCCGAATCTCTCATTCCTAAGGCCGTAGTTCGGAGGCAAGATTGGATCGACTATGCCAACAAGTATCACAACAAATTTCCTATTTCGCCAAGGCCTACCATGGAAGCCCGGGAATCTGTGTATACTGCAAGCAAGGTGGCAAGTGTAGTCACGGAAGACGACTTGGCTCGGATCCGGTCTTCCTATCACATCCCGTATGACATCCACATGTATGCTCCACAGAAAGGGGAGACTGCCGACAATCCGCCCCCTGGATGTACTGCCATTAACTTGGATGTCCTCAACACGGGGTTCCCTCTTCCCTTACATCCGGTGATTGGACGATTCCTGGAGGACACGAATTTGGCGATTACCCAGATTACTCCGAATGGGTGGAGTAACTTGCTAGCCTTCATCACCCTTTTTGGATTAGAAGGCTACAGAAATAAGATCAGTACAGTGGAAATACATTATGCCCTCACTATCTCCTCGGCTGCCAATGAAGAAGGGCTCGGGTGGTATTACATCAAGGCCCGTAGCGGTGTTAAACTGATTGAAGGGGTGCCTAACAAAGTCAAGAGATGACACAAGCAGTTCTTTTTTATTGGCGGCGATTGGCGGGCGTCTTCCAATTTTTCGGGAGGACCGGGGCGTATACACTCCCCTACACATTTTGGCGATATTTGAAGTAGGTTTCGTTTCTTAGTTCGTTACTTCTAGGGTGAACTAATTTTAATCTCTCTCCTTGTTTTGTAGGTCCGCGTATCCTTAAGTGGGGCATCCCGAGTTGAGCGAAGAGTTCTTATACGTCCTTGCTTTAATTTCATTGCGGGACGTTAAAGATCGGAGCATTGGCCATCTCTCTCAAGCGCACTGTCGTAATTTAGCTCAGCTTACTACTAGTGCTCATCACTTGGAAGCGCAGGCGGAGGTCCCAGAAGGTAACTTTCTTCAAGTGCTTTGATTAATTTTTCTTTTACCCTGTTGGTCGCCTACCCCCTGTTGGTTGCCTCCTCCTGTTGGTCGCCTAACCTTTCCTTTTATGTTTTTGTTTCTAGCTCAAAGAGTAACGATTGCGGTCCCTCAAATACCAAGAAGTTATCACCTCCTCGCTCGCAGAGTAAAACAGATGGCGGCTAACCAACCTTCGAAGAAGAAGAAGCTCGACCCTTGCACCTCTTTGATCAAATTGAGGGCAGGACCACAAGATGAGGAGGAGGCTCCTCAAGTACCGGCCCCAGTTCCTCGACCTCCTCCCCGCTCTTTGCCTCCCAGAGACACTCGGGGGAAGAAGAGGACAACCAAGGAAACTGCCCCGAGAAAGGAAGATGGCCGTTCTAAACGGACTAAGGGGTAAAGTTCCTCCCAAGTGGGCCATCCAACTGCTCGCTCCTCGCCCGTTGAGGAGGTGACCGAACAGCAAGTCACTGATGCCATGATTGCCGGCCGAAGGGGTTCATCACCCGACAGCTCCTACTTGGGCTATGACCCAGTGAAGATAAGGGAGTAAGTACTTCCTTACTGCTCGGCTGCTCGCCTCTCTGGATATGCTGTCTTTTCCTAATATTTCTTCATCTTTTGTAGGTACCGGAGAGATGACTATCCCGACCGCTCTAGAGTACTTCACCAACTTAGTTGTGTGAAGTCAGCCCCAGCCTATCCCGACCGCAAGGATTCTCACGTCCGGCGGGCTACGGAGCTTGTTCCCCGTGCTTGGACAAAAACTGGTGAAGAAATCCTGCAAAACCAGTCTCTCAGCGACAACGCTCGCCTCCTGGGTTACAACGCTAGTCACCAGGCTATTACTGCCCAGCGAGTCATTGACCAAGCCATTGAGCTTGAGAGAACCAACCGGGGCTTGGGCCAGAAAATAGAGCAGCTCGAGGCGGATCGGGATGCTCAGCTTAGGAGGAAGGACGAGGAGCTGGCTAAACTGAAAGCTGACTTTGAGAGGGCCAAGCATACTGGGGAGCGGGAGGTGAAAGCTGCTGAGGACCGGGAGATGGTCGCGTCCAATGCTTCAGAGAAGCTTAAATTAGACTTGGGCGTTGCCGCTGACCGTCTCCAAGTTCTGGAGACTGAGCGAGTTGGTCTAGTGGAACGAGTAGAGTCTCTGAAGGTCCATGTTGACCAACTGGAGAAGGAGAAGAGACGAGCCATTTCTTACAACACGTATATGCAAGATGTAACTGATAATACCAATCTTGGTTACATTTGCGCATATGCTGACAGTGTGAGGAATGTGAAGTACGTCTTGGACAATGGTCTGGACGTGATGACTTCGACCATTAAGGACTTCACAGACTATGTCACTGAAAACCCTCCAGCTCCTGGCTTCGAGATCCCAGTAGCTGACTTAGGAGATATGGGGGTCAACTTAGATATTTTCAAAGACGATGTCCGCGTTGTGGCCCCCAAAGAGAGAGTGGAGATGGATAGGGATATGACTATCTTTGAAGCCCTGGGCCCCCTTCTCCCGAATCCTCTCGGCGAAACGAGCTCCTCCACTGCTGCAGGCGAGCAGCAGGTCTCTGGGGTCATTATGCAAGATATTCAACCTACTCCTCCTTCCCAAGGTCCCCCAGCACCACCTGCTCCGACAGCTCCCGAGACTTAGATTTTGTTTCACCTTTCCTAGTTGATGTAGTAGGGTAACTCTTGTATGTTTTCCTTTTTTCCTTGTAACTCTGGCTTTAATGAATGAAGATTGCACTTTTACTTTACTGTTCACTTTTTATTTGCCTTTTATTTATTTTTGCTCAAGTATTTCTTTCTTAGGTTGAAAGTAAAATACTTTTCCTTGCAAATTTGTGTATGTTGATTGTGTATGGATCTTATTTGGTTCTTAGAGAACTTGACCTCTATCATACTTCTTTTATGCTCTGTTGCTCGTCACTTGCTGTGTTTGTGCTCAAGTGCTTTCAGCTTCGGGACGAGCAACTATGTGTTAACTTGTGCCCTGCTGCTCGCCTCCTCTATACTTGTGCTTTACGCATTTAGTATCATGGGCGAGCAACTCCATGTGATGGGGCGATCAGGTGGGCTCCTGATTCTCATGGACCCTGCTGCTCGCCTCCTTTTGGACTTGTATTTATTATACCTTTTTGTCTCCGGCGAGCAACTTTTCTTCTTGGCGAACAGTTGGGTTTTAACACCTTTTGCTTCCTTATGTACATAATACACTGAATAATCATTTATCCGCTTACAAATTTTGCCAAAAAAGTTCAAAATTTTTATCAATCTTTCATCTTACAATACAAATAGAATTTATATAGAAAACTTTACACTGGATTCCTAACTAGTGATAATACTTCTTCAATAACGCCACGTTCCAGGTGTATTGGGCCGAGTTGCCTTTCATATCTTCAAGGTCATATGTGTCGTTGTACCATTTGTGGGTTATCCTGAACGGGCCCTCCCAAGTCGGTCCAAATACTCCTGGAGGTGTTGCCAGAATTTTTCGGAGTACCAGATCTCCAACTTCAAATTCCCTGATTTTTACTTGCGAGTTGTAGTACTTTGCAATTCTTCTTTTGTATATCTCATTTTTTATTTCTGCTGAGATTCTTTTTTCATCGATCAGATCCATTTCTGCAGCTAGTGCCTTGTTGTTCTCTTGTTCATTGAACTCGGCTATTCTTTCAGTTGGTACTTTGAGCTCTATAGGTATGACTGCTTCTGTACCGAATGCCATAGCAAACGGTGTTTCTCCCGTGCTCGTTCTATGTGATATCCTATACGCCCAAAGTACTTCGGGTAGTTCTTCCGACCACTTGTCTTTCTTGTCCACCAAACGGATTTTGAGGATGTGCTTGATTATCTTATTAACTGCTTCGACTTGACCGTTGGACTGAGGATGATACGGTGTTGAAAAATGTTTCTTAATTCCCCATTTTTTGCAGAAATCTCTTATCTTTTTTCCTTCGAACTGTCTCCCATTGTCGGTTAATATTGCTTGTGGGACTCCAAATCGACATACTATGCTTTTCCAAATAAAACTGATCATTTTTTCCTGAGTTATCGTTACTAGTGCCTCAGCTTCAGCCCATTTCGTGTAATAGTCCACGGCCACTACTGCAAATCTGACATTCCCCTTTCACGTTGGGAAAGGTCCTATGATGTCTATTCCCCACTTTGCAAATGGCCATGGACTATTTACTGAAATCAGCTCTGTTGGTGGTTTGTGTATGTTGGGGGCGAACAGCTGGCACCTGTGGCATGTTTTTGCAATTTTGATCGCGTCTTGTAACAGAGTTAGCCAGTAGTAACCTTGTCTTACTGTTTTGTATGCCAGTGCTCGCCCTCCTGCGTGATTTCCACATACTCCTTCGTGGATTTCTTTCAGTACCTCTTGGCCTTGCCCCCTTGCCAAACATTTTAGTAGGGGTAGTGAAAATCCTCTCTTGTAGAGTTGACCCTCCATGATTGTGAACCTTGCTGCTTGTTTGGCTATCTTAGCTGCCTCTTGTGAGTCTTCAGGTATTTGATTGTCTTTGAGGTACTTGTATATTGGTGTTCTCCAGTTTTCTTCTGTTAATTCTTCTTCAACTTGGTTTATCTTGTAGTCACTGGTGGATGGACTAGAAATCCTTGTTATTGTGACCTCTGTAAGTTCTGTCGGTCCCGTACTAGTAGCCAAATGAGCAAATGCATCTGCTTGTGCATTGTTGTCCCTTGGCACTTGTTCGATGTAAATTTGTTCGAATAGTGAAGCCAAGTGGGCAACAATTTTTTGGTATAATGTCATGTTTTCATCTTTGGCTTCATACTCTCCACGGACTTGATTGACTATCAACTGGGAATCTCCATAGATTTGGACTCTTCGAACCCCCACAACCAGAGCTAGTCGTAGTCCGGCTATCAGTGCTTGATACTCAGCTTCGTTGTTTGTTGCCATAAACTCGAATCTGACCGCTGAGGTGAACACTTGTCTGTCCGGACTAATTAACACTATCCCGGCTCCTGCCACTGTGTTATTTGATGACCCATCTACGTACATGTGCCATGGATGATTATGTCCTCTCGTCAGATCTTGAGGGAAGGTTAATTCGACTATAAAGTTGGCTAACGCTTGTCCCTTGATCGCTGTTCGAGGTGCATAAGATATTCCAAATTGGCTTATTTCGAGTGACCACTTGAGGAGGCGACCAGCAGTGTCAGGTCTTTGCAAAATTTGCCTTAGTGGGAAAGTTAGAACCTCCACTTGGTAATCAAAGAAATATGGCCGTAGCTTTCTGACACTCATCACCAATGCGTAAGCCAACTTCTCCATAGGTGAATATTTAACCTCTGCCTCGTGTAGGGCCTGACTTACGTAATAGATTGGCAGGTGAAATTTTCCTTCTGCTCGGACCAAGACTGAGCTGATGGCCACCTCCGACGCGGCTAGGTATAAATATAGTTTTTCTCCGGAGACAGGTTTTGATAAGATTTTAGTGTCACTCAGATACTCCTTCAGTTGCTCGAACACTTGTTGGCAATTACTTGTCCACTGGAACTGTCCTTTCTTGATGACGTCAAAGAAAGGTCGACACTTGTCTCCGGACCTGGAAATGAATCTGTTCAAAGCTGCTAAGCATCCGGTTAATCGTTGAACCTCCCTGACCGACCTTGGTGGTTGCATGTCCATAATTGCTTTGACTTTCGATAGATTTGCCTCAATGCCTCGTTGACTAACCAGGTGTCCAAGGAACTTTTCTGAGTGTACTCCGAAACTGCTTTTTTTCGGGTTTAGCTTCATGTTGTATGCCCGTAGTATCTCGAATGCTTGTGTGAGGTGTTCCAAATGATCTTCCTTCTTTGGGCTTTTTACGACTATATCGTCCACGTACACTTCCATTGTTCTGCCAATGTGCTCATCGAACATTTTGTTTACAAGTCTCTGGTATGTAGCTCCTGCATTGATTAATCCGAACGACATTCTCTTCCAACACAATAAGTTTTTGTTGGTGTATAATGTTGTGTGCTCCTGGTCGTCTGAGTGCATTGGGATTTGGTGATACCCGGCAAATGCGTCCATGAAGGTGAGCAGTTCGTGTCCCGCCGTATTGTCCACTAACTGATCGATGTGCGGTAATGGGAAATTGTCCTTAGGACAAGCGGCATTCAGATCAGTGAAGTCGATGCATAACCTCCATGTGCCGTTTGGTTTCTTCACTAACACTGGATTTGCTACCCATCTAGGACATAAAGCTTCTTTGATGAGGTTATTGTCAAGCAGTTTCTTTACTTCCACATCCAGTGCTTCATATTTGTCGGGTCCAAATTTTCTTCTTTTTTGCTTTACCGGTTTTTTGGTTGGATCAATATTTAGCTTATGGCAGGCATGCTCAGGGCTGATGCCTACCATATCAGCGTGTGACCATGCGAATATGTCGAGATTAGACTTGAGAAATTCTTTCATTCTGGATCTGTATGGCTCTGGGAGCTCAGACCCAATGAATAGTTCCAAGTCTTCTCGATTCGGGTCAACTCTTATTGCTTCCAGCTCCTCAACCGGTGTTGCTCTTCTCTTTTGGTTCTTCCAACGAGGATCAATTATCGGACCTTCTAAGTTGATTTCATCCTCGATCATTGGCTCCGCCTCTAGTCTAGGCTCTAGATCCTCAACTTGATTTAGTATGGGTATGACCTCTCTTCCCTGTTGCTCGTCGGAGCCCTCCTGCTCGTCCTCGCCCTGCTGGTCGTCCACCTCCATCATTTCAGTGTCGATGGACTCCATGATCTCATCCAACACGGAGGGTTCATCCTCAGCCCTGCTGCTCGTCCATGACAGACACTTTATCATCTTTTGGCTGGATTTGCAGGAGGCACTCTCGAGCTTTCCTTTGACCACCTTTAACCGTACCTGAACCTTTTGGAGTTGGAAGTTTAAGACAGTAGTAGTACGTTGAAACGGCCGCTTTGAATTCATTTATGAAAGGTCGACCGAGAAACCCGTTATAGGCAGACTGCTGATTTACAACTAGGAATTCTACCATTCTAGTCAGTCTCCTTTCGGGATTCTCGGTCGATACAAGTTCGACCGGCAACGTAACTAAACCTAAGGGAACGGTTACAGCATCTCCGAACCCTACTATCTTATGATCACATTCCTTTACATACTCCTCACAATCACCTAATTGATCTAGTGTGCTTTTGAATATGATGTTTGTGTAGGAGCCAGTATCTACAAGCAAACGGTGAACTCGGGCTCCCATGATATTAGCACAGATGATTAGTGAATCGTTGTGTGGAGTGAGTACCCCGTCTAGGTCCTTTTCGGAGAATACCAAGTCACCCGTCTTCTTGGTTGCTAGATTTACCCCAACTTCTCTAATTTGAGTTATTGCTCTCAAATCCGCCTTCCTCTTCCTCTTGGATACCGGTGGTCTTCCATCAGAACAGCCCCCTACCGGTCCAGATGACTCAAGCATTAAGATCTCTCGGAAGGGTTCCGTCGGTGCCGTGAACGGCTTTTTGCCTTTTTTGTCCATCCTGCTTGGCTGCTCGTCACCTTCATCCTCTTCCGAGCTGGATGGAATTGTGACTCTTGGCCTTTTGCCTGGCTGCTTCTTCACGAATTCCGACAACCTTCCTTCTTCATAAAACCTCCACAGCTGCTTTAGGAGGTCTCGGCATTCACTCGTGAAATGACCTATGGTTTGATGATATGCGCAGTATTCGTTGGGGTTCATCTTCCCTCGCTCTTGTCGTATTTTCCTTGGCTCTGACAGCATGTCCTTATCCTTAACGTTGTTATACACAGCTTCTATTGACGTAGATAGGACATGGTTTAACTTCTCCTTCAGTTCGGTTCCCTCATTGAAAGCCTTCAAGTTCTTGGGAGCTTTGTAGTCCCCACCGGACTTCTTTCCTGATTTTTTTGGTGTCGGCCTTATCTCCCAGCTCTTTCTGGAGAGTTTCTTGCATTGAAATGTATACTCCCGCCTTGTGCCTGAATTTGGAATATGTTTTTGGGAAGGCTGGGTGCATTTCCTTCCACAAATTTGTCCCCTTCCTAAGTCCTGCCATGACCGCCACTATCTTGGTGTCCTCACTCACCATTTCCCCTTCTAACAGGACTTTATCAAACCCCTCAAGGAAAGCCCTATCAGATTCTTCCTCTCCTTGCTTCAAATCTGCAAGTCTGTGTCTTTGGGTGAGGTAGGATCCGACCGTGGAAAAATGTGATAGGAATTCCTTGCTGAGTTGCATGAACGAACTGATGGAGCCTGGAGCGAGTACGGAAAACCATCTATGGGGACCATCACCAAGAGTTAATGGGAAATTTCGACACTGAGTTGTGTCAGATGCTTTCACGGATATCATGTAATCGATGTATTTGGATAAGTGCACTTTCGGGTCTGAATTTCCTTCATACAAATTAATGGCCGGGAATTGTACTTTCTTTTGCACTGGCGCATTCAGAATAGCCGGGGACAAGGGTGATGATGGTAGTATTGTTGATCCAACGCCTTTTTGGGCCTCCAACTGTTTCTGCATTTCTTCCACCGCCTTCTTCAGAGCTTGCCACTCGCCCGGAGACGTTCTTCCATTAGAAGGTTGTTCGTCATGGTCGGGTTCGATAACCTCTTCATGACGCAGTCCCTTGCTAATGGGACGTTTCTCCTGCGTGACGTGCCTGGCGATGTTGCTAGCTCCGTTGGGACCCAAACGCCCGAAAGCTGACCTTCTCAACCTCTCATGCACTGAGGGGCGAGCAGCAGGGTGTGCTTGCTTGTGTGCTCGCTCCTCGCTTCTTTGATGAACCTCCTCTCTACGTGCCCCGTAATGGCTTGCTCTTCTCGTATAAGAATGGCTCATACTCTTTGTGTCCCTACTGCTCGACTCCTCGCCTGTCCCTGGAGTGGATTCTCCTCGACTTCCAAGCCGCTCGCTTATTGGTGTTTTACCCTTAGCCCTTCTTGCTTGTCTACTATCAACTTCATCCATTCTTACATCCTCATGTTGCTTGGTTCTTCGCTCCGTTGCCCGGTTGCTCGCCTCCGGGGTCTTTGACAGTCTTTGCCCTGTTGCCTGGTTGCTTGCCTCCCGGGCCCTTGATGGTCCGATGGCCTCTTGCCGTCTTTGCAAAGATTATAAAACGGCGATTGTTTTTGCCAACTCTTCTGGATTTTGGGCCAAAGCCTCCACCTCCGGGTGAATATGATCAATTGTAACTTGTACATTTCTCCGAGACATCGCTCGCACCGTTCTTGTATGCTCACCCGTCGACGATACCCTTGTTCGTGACTTGTTCGACGGATGTGTGCTTGATTCTTGCGGTTCTTGTGATCTTACCATTTTCGAATATCACAATATTCTTTGATGAGAAATCCTTGTGTTTATGAATGTTGATTTTAAAAGCAACTAGCCTTGCATGTACGAATTTGGTTTGTTACAACCTTTGTTCATACATGCATGCATTCAAGCCTTTGAATCTTCAAATAAGACACTCCACAAACACCGGTCAACACCCACAAACCCAGTTTCCGGCGACCTGCTGCCGGATTTTTGCAGTTTTCGGCGACTTTTCACAAGAATTCTTCAAATCTTCAACCAATCGAAGGTTCGAACCCTTCTTCTAGCGCCAATTGTTGATGACCTAAATCCAAATTGATAATTAGTGGCTGTTTTTCTCTTATAAGATCATCAAACAAGAATATAATCAAAGATTAAGGATGAACTTTTGTAAGTAGGGATTGAGAGAGAATTTTGCAAGAGTTTTGCCTATTTTGGAATTAAGTGCCCCCCTTTCTTATTATCCCATGAAGGGTATTTATAGAGGTACAAGCAAGTAGGAGGTGTCATCTCCCTAATCATCCTTATTTTCAATGTGACAAGTGTTAAGACACTTGTCATCTCTTAAGTTATTACATCTTTACACAATAACAAGTGTTAAGACACTTATTTGTTCCTAATGTAATGCCTAAATATTGGGATTTCTGATGATCTTCCGAGGTGCCCTCTTGCTCGCCTGCTCGCCTCTGGTTGGGTCTTTGTGTCTTCTTGGTCTAGTTGTTCGCCACTTGTATGTGCCTTTCAAGACTAGCTGCTCGCCTACTTGACTTTTGACCCCCAAACCCAGCTGCTCGCCTCCTAAGGTCGTCCCTGCTGGTCGTCCTCTTCATTTATTTTCATTCTTGGTCTCTTAATCTCATTATTTTAATATTTTTATTTCTAATCTTGTTGCTCGGCTGTTCGCCTATCAACAACTACATTTTGAGAATTTAATAAAATTAATTCTCGAATTAAATAGTTAAATTTGGTATTAAATGTACACGGTACAAGTCGGTCAAATTAAATGAGTTTTCGGTACTCAAATTGGGTAATACATACAATTATTTTATCATAAGATCGAAAATTAAATGATGTTCCGTTAAAAGGGGAAGCAAACTAAATTGAATTAAATTATATTTAATTAATTCGCAAATCAAGTCAATCAAATGACACCAGTCAATCCTACTGCGCCACGTGCCCTTGCGAGAAAGACAGGTCTTCCACCCTCCACCCTATAAATAGGGGCGCTCACTTTGTTCATTTTCACATTCGAAGTCAATGAACACCAACCGTTCAGACGATCAAGCATCAAACCCTGCAACCGTTATTGAAGATTCAAAGCGTTCTTCATCAAATTCGACGCATTCTTCGTTGAAAGCGCTCACAAACGACTTCGATCCGAGAACAAGGTCCAACACCCCTCCGATCCGGCGTTTCTCTTTGAAGATTCGAAGAAGCTTCAAAGGTGTTCTTCTCAGAAACGACATCCGATCCGAGATCAAGGTCCAGCACCCCCCCGGTCTGGCGTTTCTCCTTGAAGATTCAAAGTCGTTCTTCACGGCTTCAAGACGTTCTTCGCGCAAGTCTACCACAAAAGCCTCCGATCCGAGACCATGGTCCAGCACCCCTCCGATCCTGCGTTTTCCTTGAAGATTTGAAGGATCTTCAAGAACATTCTTCGCACCCGTTTGAAGATACAAATGACGTTCTTCACCAAATCCAAAGGTGTTCATCCCGTCTTCGAAGACGCTCATCCACCAAACCCCAAAAATAATATTTAAACCAAAGTGAGGCGTTTCGCCCTTGGATTAACATTATAAATTCAAATCCAATCTCAAACGAAGATCAAGACGAGGACTTCTCCCGAAGAGGCGAAGATCATTCAAGTCAAGGTCAAATCGAAGAGAAGAATAAGAGGAGGAAAATCTAGAGTCTAGAACCCGTACAAAATTTTCGATTTAATTCGAAGAAATTAAAGTTGTAAATTGTTTATTATGTTTAATAATACGAAATTTACAATTTCAAATACATTGGTCAGTATAAACAAACTTAAAAAGGTAATTTAATAAAATACCCTATTATGGATATCCATAATATAGATGTTTAGGCTCGCCCTAATAAAAATAGGAGGGAGTACTTATTACTCCTTCCGTCCAATATTAGTAATCTTTTTATTTTTTATATTTTTTGCTGTTATTTTTTATCATAAATTGAAGGGTGTTAGGAGGTATTGCGATGTTCATTTATAAATAAAGTGTTTTTTTTTATGGAAAATATGATATTTATACTTTTCACAAACGATAATTTTATTGATAAATGAACTTCACAATAACTCATAATATCCTACAATTTATGACAAAAAATAATTAATAATAAAAAAATAGAACTATTAATATTAAATAGAAAATTATAATTTTTTATTAATCTGTGTGGCAAAAAAGTGTCGCAATATATTCCGAAAGGGAGGGAGTGCAATATTTTGACTGTGTTCCATTTTCATAGAAGAGAGAGCGTCGACAAAGGGACAATCGAAGAGAGAGAGAGAGAGAGAGAGAGAGCGCGCGCGCTTTTGACACGTGAATGTATGTAGTGAGAGATGAAGTCAAAGAAGGCGGCCGGTTGAGAAGTTTCTTAGCTCCATCGATTTTATTGCTACTGTTTGTAGTTTGCACTGAAAATGAGAGATTGTGGAATTGTGATCTGCACTTTAACAAGTGTTACACAAAAAAGTCCTCCCACCTTTTAAATCATTTTCTGTGGACTTTTCAAACTCAATAGTTAGTGTTTTGTCACTTGAGTTCACAAATGCAAATGCTATATGCACATGTACCATCAATGTGCATAATTAGGTAATGATTAGATGATTATTATTAAAATTATTAATTATTTAGTTATTTTATTTATTTTAATTATTTATTTATTTTAATTATTTTACAAAAAATATTAGTACAATGTTTAGGGTGCATGGTGATGGGATGATGTTATTTATCTTTATTTATTTACTCTAATTATTTTACAAAAAATATTAGTTGTTTCATTCAAAAGTATTAATTTTTTAGAGTAACTATTATTTAAAAAAAAACTATTTTTAATATTAAAAAAATATTAGCTACTTAATTCAAAAGTATTAATTGTGAGGAAGAGCAAATATAAACAATTCTAATAAAAATACACTCATTACAGAAAAAAAATACAATCATTATAGGAAAAAAAATACACACATTACATATTTTTCATAAAAATTTAAAAAAAAAAGGGATTTTTTTGGCATCATTTTTTGCCTTTTTGTCAGCCTCACGTTTATCTTTACGTCGTTGTGCATGATCGTTGTGTAGATAATTGTATAGATCTATATGATCTTTAAATTGTAACTCTAAACCAAACAAAATTTTACATTCAACACAATTTGCCTAGAAATTTCCGTAGGAAAATTATTTTGTAGGTGGGAAGGAAGATGCCTATACAATTAGAAATTTTTGTAGACAAATCACTTGTAGGTAATTATTTTACTAATATTTTACTCATCATCATCACCCTAAACGATCATGTACAACGACGTAAAGATAAACGTGAGGCTGACAAAGAGGCCAAAAATCAGACCCAAAAAAATAAGTTTTTCTATTTTTTATGAAAAATATGTAATGAGTGTATTTTTTTTTCTAATTCAAATGGGTATAAAACTTTTTTTCCTGTAAGAATTGTGTATATTTGCCCTTCTTCACAACTAATACTTTTGAATTAAATAACTAATATTGTTGCAATATTAAAAAATATAGTTACTCTAAACAATTAATATTTTTTTAATGAAACAACTTTTTTTTCTTTTTGTTAAAAATGGTGTCAACTTTTTTTTTATTTTGCTGCTTAATTAAAAATGACGAAAAAATGACATTTATATTTCATCAGAAATTAACGACTATTTAATTAATAAGTGTATTATATAATAAGATTAATATATGAAGTACTCCCTCCATCCCCAAAGACTCTTCACAGTTACTGTTTGTTTCGTGTTTTAGCGATCAAATTTTTTATTAGTATTTGAAATGATAAAATAACTTGTAAAGTATTTTATAATAGAGGAGAGATAGATCTATCATGCCTATTTTTTAAAATTACTTTATTATTTCAAATACTAATAAACAACTTGCTCGCTAAAAGACGAGGAAAAAAATAACTGTAAAAAATATTTGAGAAGAAGGGAGTATTAAAAGAAAATAAAATTCAAAAAGAAAAAAAAAAGGGAGGAAGTTGACGTCTGTGGCAGGGCAGTCTTGCCACCCATCTTGTCAGTGTGCATATAGCACAACTCCTTGAGTTGTGTACACTATTATACTACTACCGTAGTTATATAAATTTTGTTTGAGAGACTTTTTTTTTATTCTAAAATATTTATGTTTTCAAATTAAATATTTGTTTTTCAAATTTACTCTTTTTCTTTTTTATCAGGAGTGGTCTTATGTAAAATCATCTTAGAGATTTTATTCATTTTATTCCTAGAGACGGGCATATATTTACCCAGACAAGTTTCAAATAAATTGAACTCGGTTTTTTTTTTTTTAATAATATTTGGTTAAAGAACTTTGTCTCACAAAGTCTCAGATAAGTTTTTATGTTTTGTTTTTTTTTTTTAAATATTTCTCATTTATTGACATGTATGAGTTCATATGAAATACTCATAAGAACATATTAATCATTCTATATTAATAGTTATGTTAGAGAAAATTAGTTGGTGGTATTATTTTATAATTAATTGGTATTAAAGTTTATTTGAGACTTTAATAGTTGACCAATTAATTCTTGGTGTTGAAATTAATTGTTACAAGTGCGTTCTACTCTTGGAGTAGATGAGAATTGTGTATTCATACTCGCAAAACCGATTTTCGGTGAGTGAGAAATTGAATCGGAAAGTCGAAAGGTTCAACACCTAATTTGAGAATTAAATGAGTCATTTAATTCATCCCACATTGAATTTTTGGAATACTAATATACATGATATTAGTATGGGAATAATGAAGTATAATAAATTGTAGTTGATTGCTAGTCAATCAAAGTTGCCACACGCGCGCGCGCGCGCCGAGCCGAGCCGCGCCCGCGCCCGTGGCAATTGGACTTTGGGCCTTGGGCCCAGTGGGTATCTAATTTTTTTGGAGAACAAAAATTAGGATATCAGGTCCATAAAGTTTTGGGTCGATTCGAATCAGAGACCCACCCGGTTAGAAAAGTCAAACCGGACCATACTTCATAAGAGCACATAAAACACGTGTGCTAAATTTGTGGGACGTTACCAGCGTGATTTACGGAAACGCGTTCTGGGTCAACTCTTGCCACCAACGAAAACGCGTCCGCATTTAATGCCCACGCGGTTTTTCCTTCTGCATTGAGTGGAGGTTCGCCTATAAATAGCGTCCTCATGCATTTGCCTGGTCACGCATTCAGAAATCTTCTCCTCTCTCTCTGTCTCTCTGCATATAGAGTCTTAAGAGCCAGTCCAGTTCGAAGCGCTCGTTTTGTTCGCCGGAGCTCCAAGACCTGTGGTGCTACACTCTTGGAGACGTTGTGACGTTTTACCTTTGGGGACGAATTTCCGAGACCGAAGAGCACTACCGGGGAAATTTTGTCTTGCGGGAAGAGGGCTTCCTCGACTCGTCACCTTTGCTGCTTCTTTTCTTTATTTTTTTTCCTCACTCTGTAATCTGTTATTCGAGTTGTATTTTCTTTTATTGTTGAATTATTATTTCCGCAGTCAAAACTATTTTCTAGATTTTACAATCGCAAGACAAAAATTTTCTGTTTTCAAAATGACTGACGGAAATAACAATTCGGAGTCTGCTAACCAGGGAAACACTGTTGTTCCTCCTGGTAACCCCACTCCCCAGGGCACCACTACCCCCGTTCCCCCTGTAACTGTCCATTTTGGGTAAACTTCTAATCCCTCAGTGGTGAGCCCTTTCCCCTTTGACAATTCGAGACCATCTGTGGTCCAAAGTGAGAGACCCGAAAAGTTTTTGGGTAAGAACTTCAAGAGGTGGCAACAGCGTATGCTGTTCTTTCTGACCACCTTGAGGTTGGCGAGGTTCCTTACTGAGGACCCGCCTGCGGTCGTTGAGAACGATGCGCAGAATGAAGAAGTTCGTGCCCGCTGGTGGGAACACGACTTCTATGCTCAGAACTACATTCCGAGTGGTCTGGCAGATGCTTTGTACAGTGTCTACCAGAAGTGCAAAACGGCCAAGGAAATGTGGAATTCCTTGGAGGCCAAATATGTGGCCGAGGATGCCGGTACTAAGAAGTACTTGGTTGGGAAGTTCTTGAACTTCAAGATGGTGGACTCGAAGTCTGTCGTTGAACAAGTTCAAGAATTCCAGTTGATTCTGCATGACATTGCTGCAGAAGGAATGATACTGCCAGACGCTTTCCAAGCCGCTGCAGTCATTGAGAAACTGCCTCCAAGCTGGAAGGAGTTTCAAAGCCACTTGAAGTTGAAGAAGAAGAGTATGACCTTGGAAGAGGTCATAGGCAAACTTCAGATTCGCGAAGGTGGGCTGGAAAGGAACAAGGGTCAGGAAGAGGCCAAAGCTAATTTGATGGAGTCAAAGAAGCGTAAGAGACCAAATTCTGACAAAGGCAAACAACCAGTTGTAACTCGACCCAAATTTACGGGTGATTGCTACAACTGTGGAAAGCCGAACCACATTGCAAGATTCTGCAAGGCCCCGAAGAAAGATGACAAAGGCAAGGGCAAGCAGTCCAATGCGAACGTGGTTGAAGGGGAGTTCACTGAAGAGGACCTTGCTGCGGTGACCACTGAAGTAAACCTCGTGGGCAACCCAAAGGAATGGTTCATTGATACGGGGGCTACCTGTCATGTCTGTTCTGACAGGAATGCTTTCTCGACCTATGAGCCAGCCAATGGGAGAAAGCTGCACATGGGGAATCAAGCCACGTCTGAGGTGGCTGGGGTTGGCAACGTTGTTCTGAAGCTGACCAGTGAGAAGAACATCACACTGAGAGATGTCCTGCATGTCCCGGACATTCGCAAGAACCTCATCTCCGGCTCTGTACTAGTGAAGAATAATTTCAAACTTGTATTTGAGTCTAATAGGGTTGTTCTTAGCAAATACTCAGTGTACTTAGGTCGTGGGTATGTCCACGATGGTTTGTTTAAGATGAGTGCCATTGTTGTACACCCCAAGGGGAAATTTGTTATGAATAAAGAAACTTCTACTTCTTCTTATATCGCTGAGTTTTCAGATTTATGGCACTGCAGATTGGGACATGTAAACGTTAAATCGATAAAACGACTAGTAAGCTTAAATTTACTAGACATAAAAAATGTCGATTTAAATAACAAATGCGAAATTTGTGTAGAAGCTAAAATGACAAAGTTGTCTTTCCCTTCGGTTGAAAGGAACTCAGAACCTCTAGAATTAATTCACACTGATGTGTGTGACTTAAAATTCGTACAAACTAGAGGTGGGAAAAAGTACTTCATCACTTTTATAGATGATAGTACAAGGTTTTGCCATGTTTACCTTTTGCACAGTAAGGATGAAGCGTTAGAAGCTTTTAAACTGTACAAAAGTGAAGTGGAAAACCAGTTGAATAGACGAATCAAAATGGTTCGTAGTGATAGAGGAGGAGAGTATGTAGCACCGTTTGAGAAGATATGCTCCGAATCCGGAATCATACATCAAACTACTGCTCCTTACTCGCCTCAATCTAATGGTGTTGCGGAACGAAAGAACCGAACACTCAAAGAGATGATGAATGCTATGCTTATTAGCTCCGGTTTACCGCAAAACTTGTGGGGAGAAGCCATTCTGTCGGCTAACCACATTTTGAACAAAATTCCACATAAGAGTAAAGATGCTACTCCTTATGAATTGTGTAAGGGGCGGAAACCGTCATATAAATACCTCAAAGTGTGGGGGTGTTTAGCAAAGGTTGAAGTGCCTCTACCCAAACAAATTAAAATCGGCCCTAAAACGGTTGATTGCATATTTGTTGGGTATGCATTAAACAGTAGTGCCTATCGGTTTATAATTCACAAATCAGAAGTTCCCGATATGACAGAAGGCACTTATATAGAGTCGAGAAACGCTGTGTTTTTCGAAAATATCTTTCCTTACAAGTCCAAGGAAGATGAGATATCAACCAAAAGACCTCGTAATGAGGAGGTTGATAATGATGCTGGTCCATCCACTCAAGATAGTGGCGAGTTACGATGCAGCAAGAGAGCTAAGATAGTTAAAACCTTTGGTCCCGATTTCATCACTTACGTGTTGGAAGAGGAACCGAGGACTATCAAAGATGCTCTATCTAGGCCAGACGCTCCGCTCTGGCAAGAGGCGATTAACAGTGAAATCGACTATATCATGCAAAACTACACGTGGGAGTTGGTTGATCTCCCACAAGGTTGCAAGCCCTTAGGATGCAAATGGATCCTTAAAAGAAAGTATAAAGCAGATGGGTCAGTTGAAAAATACAAAGCCCGCTTAGTGGCAAAAGGGTTCAAACAAATCGAAGGGTACGATTTCTTTGATACCTATTCACCGGTAACGAGGATTACTTCCATTAGGGTGCTAATCGCGATTGCTGCTTTGCACAATCTCGAAATTCACCAAATGGATGTTAAAACTGCGTTTCTAAATGGTGAAATGGATACAGATATATATATGGATCAACCAGAAGGGTTTGTAGCACCTGGAAATGAGAAAAATGTGTGCAAACTAGTGAGGTCGTTGTATGGGCTTAAGCAAGCTCCAAAATAATGACATTTGAAATTTGATAGCACCATGTTGTCAAATGGCTTTCGTATTAATGAGTGTGACAAATGTGTGTACGTGAAAAGTACACTGAAAGGGTTTGTCATATTATGTCTATACGTTGATGATATGCTCATTATGAGTAATGATCATGACTTACTCATTAGTACGAAACGCATGTTAAGTCGAAACTTCGACATGAAAGAGTTGGGTGTTGCTGACGTGATTCTAGGAATCAAGATCAGCAGGACATCAAATAACATCTCTTTAACGCAATCTCACTATGTTGAGAAAGTGCTAAAGAAGTTCAATGCCTTTGATGATCCACCTGCAAAAACCCCATTGGACATGAGTGTGCATTTGAGCAAAAACAGAGGTGGTCCTGTAGCTCAACAAGAATATGCTAGAGTTATCGGTAGCATAATGTACATTTCAAATTGTACGCGTCCCGATATAGCATGTGCGGTGAATAAACTTAGTAGATTCACAAGCAATCCAAGCAATGAGCATTGGAATGCACTCAGGAGAGTCTTGAGGTACTTAAAGTATACTCTCGACTTTGGGCTACAGTACACTAGGTATCCTGCTGTACTTGAAGGATACTGTGATGCTAATTGGATCTCAGACACTAAAGAGTCATTCTCCACCAGTGGATTTGTATTCACTATAGGAGGAGCGGCTGTGTCCTGGAGATCGACTAAGCAAACATGCATAGCCCGATCCACCATGGAATCAGAATTCATAACTTTGGATATAGCTGGTGAAGAAGCAGAGTGGCTTCGAAATTTCCTCGAGGATATTCCATGTTGGGATAAACCCGTACCTACGATAATGGTACATTGCGACTGTCAAGCCGCAATTGGTAGGGCTTTAAGTGACATGTATAACTGAAAGTTTAGACACATTCGTCGTAGACATAATTCCGTGAGACAGTTGATCTCAAGTGGTGTGATGTCAATAGACTATGTGAGGTCTAAGGACAACCTTGCGGATCCATTAACTAAGAGTATAAATCGAGATCAATTGTCTAAACTGTCAGAAGGAATGGGTCTAAAATCCACAAAGTAAGCTGAAACAGTGGTAACCCAACCAAGTTGACTGGAGATCCCAAGATCTTGGTTCAATGGGAAAACTAAGCTGTGGAAGTTAGGGAATGCACTTGGTAACCCGACCATTCCTTATAGGACAGTACACCAAGTGAGAACCCGTGTGTGGTACAGGCTAAGTCTATACGACTTTTAATGAATCCTAAGTCCATGTGGGGGACGGAGTATTACGGGATACTCAAGAGGAGTTCACCTATGTAAGTGTGAGGTGAGAGGCCGCCTCAAATATCAGTGGATATTAAACACTTATGAATCCAAAGAGTGTCCATGGCCGAAACGGACAAAAACGTGAGAACAAGAAATGAGCGTAGAAATATTATTGTGTCAGTACTACTGTCTAAGTACACACCAAGGCGGAATGGTTCAAGGCAATGTGTCCACCAGGCTGCCGGTGTACTCGGTAATGCTTGACTATGGAAGGTTCAAAGCCACAAACTACCTATCCAAATGCAGTAATATTTTGTGTTTGAACTGGACTGTGAGTCTGCATGTCTATAGGTTCAATTTCCACTCATGTGGGGGATTGTTAGAGAAAATTAGTTGGTGGTATTATTTTATAATTAATTGGTATTAAAGTTTATTTGAGACTTTAATAGTTGACCAATTAATTCTTGGTGTTGAAATTAATTTCTCGGAAATTAATTGTTACAAGTGCGTTCTACTCTTGGAGTAGATGAAAATTGTGTATTCATACTCGCAAAACCGATTTTCGGTGAGTGAGAAATTGAATCGGAAAGTCGAAAGGTTCAACACCTAATTTGGGAATTAAATGAGTCATTTAATTCATCCCACATTGAATTTTTGGAATACTAATATACATGATATTAGTATGGGAATAATGAAGTATAATAAATTGTAGTTGATTGCTAGTCAATCAAAGTTGCCACACGCGCGCGCGCCGAGCCGAACCGCGAGCCGTGGCCTTGGCCTTGGCCTTGTTCTTGGCAATTGGACTTTGGGTGGACTTTGGGCCTTGGGCCCAGTGGGTATCTAATTTTTTTGGAGAACAAAAATTAGGATATCAGGTCCATAAAGTTTTGGGTCGATTCGGATCAGAGACTCACCCGGTTAGAAAAGTCAAACCGGACCATACTTCATAAGAGCACATAAAACACGTGTGCTAAATTCGTGGGACGTTACCAGCGTCCTCATGCATTTGCCTGGCCACGCATTCAGAAATCTTCTCCTCTCTCTCTGTCTCTCTGCATATAGAGTCTTAAGAGCCAGTCCAGTTCGAAGCGCTCGTTTTGTTCGCCGGAGCTCCAAGACCTGTGGTGCTACACTCTTGGAGACGTTGTGACGTTTTACCTTTGGGGACGAATTTCCGAGACCGAAGAGCACTACCGGGGAAATTTTGTCTTGCGGGAAGAGAGCTTCCTCGACTCGTCACCTTTGCTGCTTCTTTTCTTTATTTTTATTTTTTATTTTTCCTCACTCTGTAATCTGTTATTCGAGTTGTATTTTCTTTTATTGTTGAATTATTATTTCCGCAGTCAAAACTATTTTCTAGATTTTACAAGTTATATATACTAAATGATTTTTAGTTTTCATTTTTGACATGTATGAATTCATTTGAAACACTTAGAAGAGTATATATTAATCATTCTATACTAATAGTTATGTGTATTAAATAATTCTTCTAAATTATATGAATCATTAAAGTCGATAGTTAAATTACAGCGGGAATAAGTTAAAATCTATGAATTGGTTTAGTGTAAATTCATTTTACACTAAAACTTATTTAAAAATAATATTTATAGTAAAACAGCTGATAACATCTCATAAAACAATTACAACAATTTTAAATTAATATATTACAATAAAAATAATTAATACTATTAATGAAAGAAGTCATAGTAACAATACTTGAAAATTTTGCACATAAGAGTTTGTCATTCCTGAGATCTCCGACTGAAAAAGCACCCCACAATTTTATTCCCTCAACAATTGCAATTGTAATAGCAATAAGTAGTAGGGTTGTTCACGGTACAAACAAAAATTAATATTTAAAAATATCGAAATTTGATTATTTAAAGAAATAAGTGTCCATGCTCATACCAAATTTTCGGTATGTTACGATACAACTATTTTATTTTTCGATACAGATCGGAACGGATTTTTTGTTAAAGACCGGATCAAATCGATACAAAACAGAGCGGAGAAACGAATTTTGTTTGTTTGTTATTTTCTCCCTTTTTTAATTTTTTTTATGCACACTCACACGAATACTACACATCTTCAACCACAGAACCCTTTCAAACTCAAATATAACACAATATATAATAATGAATGGTTAAAAATTGGCAAAATATTATATAAAAATAATTCATGATAAGCTTATGATGAAACTATATTAAAATGCCAAATATTTGACTAGAAGTATCTATAATCACACCAGGAGTATCATTAATCTGGGTTGGTGGTATTATATTGTAATTGTTGTAAAAAAAAAAATTGAACCTAGATTAATGATACTCCTGGTGAGATTATCGATACTCCTGGTCAAATATTTAATACTTTAAAACAATTTCATGGTGAACTTATCATGAACTATTTTCATATAAAAAACTTACTCTAAAAAAAACACATCTAAAATATGATATATATATATAATATATATATATAAAAACAATCCTTTTGAAATATCTTGTGATAAAAATGTGCAATATATAAAATCATGTTGATCGTGATTTCTAACACGTGATACACCACATTCAAGTTTTTTTTTTATAAGAAATGAATATTCTTAACTAAAAGATGAAACAAATTAAATTTAAACTCTTTTGATATACACATAAACATGAGTTAATATTTTAAAAACTTAATATAATAAATAAAATAGTATTTCTACTATGAAAACAGAGATAAATTATGTTATCATATAGTTGTACTTGAATTCAATAACATTATAATACAATTTGATGATTACAAAATAAATAATTATTAAAATTTAATACATATTTAATTCAGTTATTCGGTCCGGTTCGGTTCAATTCGGTACGGTTTTATTCGATTTTTTGGTACAATTAATTTGGTAATATCTAGATCCGTATAAAAAATCTTTCATTTCGATTTTGATATAGTTAAAGTCAAAAGTTTAACGGACTTTTTTCGATTCAATTCTTTTTTGGTAGAAATTTTGGTACACATTCGATAATCTTCGAACTCTATAAAGAACCCTAATGTAGACCCACACAAGCATAACCCATTTCTCCTTTATTTTGTATTATTTTATTTTATTCATATCGAGCATATATGAACTGTCATTCATTTCTTATGTGAGATACTAAATGGGATGAATATTTAGATTATTATGAAATATAAAAACGAAAAGCATAGTGTGGAATTCATTTTAAGATTATTTTTACAACATAGTAAATTTTTGGGTAAAAAGTGCAATATTAGACAAATAATGATATACTAACTTGTAGACAAATGTATCTTATGTGGGGGTGGAGCAAATACCAAAAACACCGGTATATTGCACTTATCATATCGAAAAATATCGAATTTATCGAAAATTTCTGTATATCGTAATTTTCGGTACGATATGATACCGTACCAAAATTTTTGGTACGGTATCGATATGAATATTTAGAAAATTCCGGTATTTGATATCATACCGAAAATATTTTGGTATACCGACAATATTCGGTATACCGAATATATTTCGGTAATTCGGTATATACCGCACCGATAATTTATTATTAAAATTTAATATTTAAATTATTTTCATATTAAATAATTAGTTAATATTTCGGTATGGACCGGTATGACCGGTATTTCGGTATGGATCGATATTTCTGTATGGACCAGTATATACCGAAATATAGGTAAGGTACGGCATACCGAATGTTCGGTACAGTATGCGGTATGCGTTTTTGGTATACCGAACTCGGTATACCAAAATTTTGGTACAATATCGGTATGAATTTTTACATACCGAATTTTTCGCTACGGTATGCGGTACGATATGGCCGGTACGGTATGCCATCCCTAATCTTACCCATCCTCTCAAAATATAGAAAAATATAATAAAGTATCTTACCCATTTAAATACTGATTCAATTTAATATTTCATTTAACTAATTAAAAGTTCCAATGCATCTTTCCACGGAGTTTCTCCTTTTGTCATGATGATGTAATAGTTTCCAAATCCAACCGTGCGAAAATTATTTTTTTCACTTTTCCAGACAAATATTTTGTATGCACGTTGAGGGCTAAACCTGAATAAATATACTTTTATCAGCTTATCTACTAATCTGGCATATTACTCTCTCCTGATCCAATTTATTTGTCTTTTCTATATTTATTTTACAAAAATATTTATCATTTTACATTGATCAAGAAGAGTTTAATAGTACTATATTCTAATTTTACTGATTGTACTCCGTCGCGCCGGTTCCTTTTTATCATGAGTAGGTTTTATATGAAAATGCTTCATAATAAGCTTAACATGAAATAGTTTTAGAGTATCATTAATCTCATCAGGAGTATCATTAAATCTGTCAAGGGTATCATTAGTCTGAAAATAATTTTCGTGAACTCAAACTAATGATACCCCTGATGAGATTAATGATACTCCCGATGAGATTAATGATACTTAAAAATTATTTCATGATAAGCTTATCATGAACTATTTTCATATAATACTTTGCCTTTTATCTATGTATAAATTTTATATGAAGGTGGTTCATGATAAACATATCATTAAACTGTTTTAAAATATAGAATATTTAATCAGGAATATCATAAAGTTCATCAGAAGTATCATTAATATGAGTTCAATTTTTTATACAACAATTACAATATAATATCATGAACTCAAATTAATGATACTTCTAATGGGATAATTGATACTCCTAATTATATATTTGATACTTCAAAACTATTTTATAATGGGATATCATTAAATATTTTTATATAATATTTTTCCTTATCTATTTTATTCTATTACATCTATTAACTTAAACCAATTTTTTAATTTGTTAAGATATTAAAATACACTCATATCCTTATTTATTAAGTTTACACTTATAAAATGATGATAAATATTACTATTTATTATAGGCATTGTTGGAATAAATAAGACAAGTTTACAATGAAATTAATATAGAAACAAATAAAAAGATACACTATTTTAAATAAAATAAATCAATAAAATAAGACGGGTTGAGTAGTTCGCATGAAAAAAATTGTATTCCACATTAAGAGTATGTATAGAGTGAAATTGATTTATATATGAATCACCGAAGAGTATTAGTTGTTTTCACTGAAAAATATTAGTTATTTTTACTGACGAGTATTACTGGTTTACACTAAAGAGTTTTAGTTCATTTTCACTGAACAACTAAAACTCTTTAGTGTAAATTAGTAATACTCTTCAGTAAATACAACTGATACTCTTTAATGAAAACAACTAATACTCTTTAGTGATTCATGTATAAACCAGTTTCACTCTATATTTTGCCCCACATTAAATATTTTATTACACTTCAAAGGGTAAGAGTGTCGCATTGTCCATATACTTATAGTTATTTAATAATTTTTTTAGTGTAACTCTCTTGTACACTTGTTGTATGATATATTCACTCAACAGTTGAGTCTGTTTACGCTGAAAATTATAATTTGATTACTTAGGAAAGTAAGGTAAGATTACACTAAAAGTTTTCATTGAAAATCAATTTAAAGTGAAAACTTTTCACTGTAATTTAACCACACATTTTAATATAATCAACTTATATGTTTCAATGTAAACAACCTCAATTATTGAATGAGTGCATCTCATCAGGTGCATGAGTGCACCCTTGCTTTATATGAAACATTCTAAAACGACAAATAACAAAGACAAACTCTCATATGCACCAAGATAACAGGGCACTCACTCAACAGTTGATATTGTTTACATTGAAAAGTTGGTTTCAATTATATTGAAATATTGGTTCCAATTACATTGAAAAGTTTACACTAAAAACTGATTTTCAGTGCAAACTTTTCAGTATAATTAGAACCAACTTTTCAGTGTAATTGAGACAAACTTTTCAGTGTAAATAATATCAATTATTGAGTGAGTGCACTATACACCAAGTGTACAAGAGAGTTACTAAAAAAATAATATCATTCAATAAAAATACGAATACTATAGTTTACAACTAATATTATTAAAACATACACATTGTTGGTGATCTTTTATGATCAATGATGATTAGTGGTTGTTTTTCTTTGTTATGATCACCAAACAAAACCTAAGATCATGGAATTTTGCTAAGTAATATGCAAGAAATAAATTTACAAGAGTTTGAATAGTATTTTGAATTATGGGGAAAATCCTCCCTTTCTTCATGCAAATGAAGGGGTATTTATAGATGTACAAGGAGGCCATGTGTCACTATTTTGGTGGTTTAACCATTGGATTTATGCCAAGTGTTGGGACACTTGTACAACATCTAAACTATTATCCTTTAGATGAGTGTCAAGTGTTAAGACACTTGTATTACGTCTAAACTAATGACTCTTGGAATTCCCAATGTTGTACTTGGTCCTCCAAACCACTTTGTTGCTCTTTTTGGTGACTTGTTGCTCGCTAGTATATCTATGTTGGGCGTTATGGACCTCTTGCTCGTCTCGTGTTTGAGCTTGATGCAAGGTTGCTCGCGCGGTTGCAAGGTTGTCCGCCTTTCGCCTTTTATCTTTTGTTTTGGTTATTCATCTCTTTTGTTCTTTGTTTTCCTGGTCGCGTAAAATGCGTCCGGCCGCACTCCTGGTCGCCAAAATACTTGACTTTCTCCAAACTCTGATGGTCACCTGCTTCTTTATCTTAGTTCATTAACTTCTTAATATCCGATCACTGTTGCTCGCCTGGTCGCCTATTAACAATGCCCCCTGACTTGTTCTTTATTGGGGAAATTATTGCCCAATGAATGACAAGGCATAATAATGATAAGTGTATGTGTAGAGCGAGCAACAAATTTTTAAATTCATTTGAGCGGAAAAAACTGGCGACCACCGGGTCATAAAAGCGAACAACAGGGTATTCTGAGCGTCGGTGACGGTTGAGTTCCCGAGATTCTCGGAAATTGAAACGTCGTGGGCGGTGATGACATCATCCTCCCGCCCACGTGTATTCTTATTTGCAAGTAGGGGCCTAAAAACTTTTTTTGAAAATTCTATTTTGACCCCCGCTTTTGAGCCTTATAAATACGTCTTTCATTCCCCCCTTTTTATTTTTTCGGATTTTCTCTCTCTCATCCGCCATTAAAGTTTCATCTCAAGCTTTTCGTCTTCGATTATCCGCGAGATTTACGGCTGACTTCGTATATAATCCCTAGGTAATTTGTTATTCTTAACTTCAATCCTTGTTGTCATTCCGTTTATTTCTTCGATTTCATAATTTTCGTATTTCCATTTGAAAATCCGCCATCGCCGCCATCCAAAGGCCGCAGTGTCTGTTTATTTCCGCCGTATTGTTGTCCTTCATTCTTTTCCTCGAAATCCTTTGATATTTTTCTTATTTTATTGAAATATTCCCCTTAAATGACTTCCTCGAGTGATACTCTTTCGATTGAGATTATTGAACGTGATCCTGGGAAGCGTCCTATGGAAGAAGTCTCTTCCCCTACTCCTCGTCGTTCTGCTCGCCAAATCCTTGTTCGAAATCCAAGAACTCTACTGGTGGACGAAGAAACGGGATCTGAGGCGTCCTCGGTTGTTCGCTCCATTGAGGCCCAAGCTTCAGATAATTCTGGCGAGGAGGAGGTTCAAAACATCGCTGGTCGCTCGGACGCGGAGGGTGTTACCTCTTCTGACTTGGGAGAAGACTCGGAGGAAGTGGCCGCCGAGATTGAGGCTGAAAACGACCATCAGGAAGTTGCGCGACCAAGATTGGCCGTGACTTGGGAGTTTCTTGAAGAAATAGGTTTCCCTACTTCTAAGGTGACTCCTGAGTCTCAAATCCCAGAAGGCGTTGCTCGCCCAAACGAATGGGAAGATTATGTTGCTCGCTATTCTGAGACCTTTCCTGTTCGCGCCAGGGAGTTCATGTCCGCTGAAGTGAACGTTTATACAACGAGCAAGATCTCAAGCTTAGTTGTGGAGGGTGACTTAGAGAATATCAGATCTCAGTACAAGATCCCTTACGATATATTTCTGTATGCCCCCAAGGAAGGAGAAACTGCTGATCGCCCACCGCCGGGTTGCACGACGATCAACCTGGACATACTTAACACTGGGTTCCCCTTGCCTCTACATCCCATCATTGGTCGCTTCTTGGAGGACATTAATTTGGCGATCACCCAAATTACTCCCAATGGGTGGAGCAATCTGCTCGCTCTGATGACCCTCTTTGGCCTTGAAGGATACAAGAATAAACTCAGTACGACTGAGATTTTATATGTCTGGGTTGTCTCGGCTTGCAGCGAGGAGGGGGTAGGTTGGTATTACGTCAAGGCGAGAACGGGGTAAAACTTATCGAAGGTGTTCCCAATAAAGTTAGGAGTTGGTATAACTAATTCTTATTTATTGGCGGCGATTGGCGAGCATCAGTGGGCTTTACCGGCGGCCAAGCGCGCATTAATTCTCCTGAACGATTTGGCATAATCAAACGTATGCCTTTCTCCTTCTTTCCTAGGACAGTGTTGGGGACTAATTTTAATTTTTTCTTTCTTTTTGTTTTGCAGGTCGAAAAGTGTTGAAGTGGGGGAATTCAGGCCTTAGTGAAGAGTTCTTGTACACATTGGCTGTAATCGTGCTTCGGAACCCGAGTGATCGCGACATCTTGCATCTTTCGAAGGCCCATTGTCGAAAGATTGCCCAACTCTTTACGAGTCCTCATCACTTAGAGGCTCAAGCAGAGATCCCTGAAGGTGATCATTGTCATCAACTTTACACCATTGCTCGCTTGATCGCCTATCTTAGCTAACTCTATTTTCTTTTTAAACAGATCAAAGGGTGACTGTTGCTGTGCCAACCATTCCTCAATCTTACCACTTGCTCGCTGCAAGAGTTAAACAAATGGCTGCTGAGGAACCAACTAGGAAGAGGCAGGATCCGCCACTATCACTTATGTGCCTGCGGGCCAGAGGGGACCAGGGTGCTTGCCCGCGAACATCCAAGGGGGGTTCCAAGGGGGCCCCAAAAACAGCCCCCAAGACGGCCTCTTCTTCACAAGTGGTGGAGAAGGAAAAAACAAAAAAGAAGGCCCCTCGGGACGATTCTCGCGAGGAGGGGGATGGCGCCGAGCGAGCATCAAAGCGCTCGAAGACTATTACGGAGGTGGGCAGTCGTGCTCCTCGCTCCCCTGCTTCCAAGCATGCCTTGGTTGAGGTTATAAGTGAGCAGCAGACCGTTGCTGCCATCATGAACAAGAAATCGCGATCATCCAGTGATCGCTCGTATCTGGGGTACGACCCCGTAAAGTTGAGGGAGTAAGTTTTCACACCCTTACTTTGATGATCGCTCCTTCATTATATGTTTCACTTATGATTTTTCTCCCTTTTCCAGGTACAAGCCTGAGGAGCACCCCGGGCGGGCAGAAGTGCTCCATCGGCTCAGCATACCTGGATATCGCGGATTCTCATGTCCGGCGAGCAACCGAGATGGTCCCTCGTTCTTGGACCAAGACCTGTGAAGATATTATTCAGGGGCAGACCACGAGCGACAATGCTCGCTTGATCGCGTACAATGCTAGCCATCAAGCTGTGATGGCTCAGAGGCTCCTTGATCAAATCGTACTCCTGGAGAGGACGAATCGCAGCCTTGGTCGCAAGATCGAGGGCTTTGAGGCGGAGAAGGCTGCCACCTTGAAGAAGAAGGATGAAGAGCTCGCACAAGAGAAAGCTGAGCATGCTAAGGCAATGGCGAACTTGGAGCAGATGTTCAACGCTTCCGTGGCCAGCGAGCAATTTGCTCTGAATCAATCAGAGAAGCTATCTCTTGAGCTGGGGGTGGTCGATGAGCGAGCAAAAGCGCTAGAAGTTGAGAAGACGGCCATGGTCGCCCAAATAGAGGAGCTTCAAGCCGAGGTTGCTCGCCTCAAGGAAGAGAAGGTTGGGATGGTCGCCGTCGACCTTTATGCTCAAGATGTGGCTGACAACACCAACCTGGGATATGTCTGTGCTTACGCTGAGAGCTTAAGATCAGTGAAGTTCGCTTTGGACCATAACTTAGACGTTTTGGCCACTGCAAAAAAGGACTTTATTGGTTATGTTAAAGACAATCCCCTTGGTGAAGGGTTCAAGCTTCCCTTGGCTGATCTTGGGGAGATGGGAGTTCCCTTGGATATTTTTGGGGAAGGTGTTGAAATTGTTCCTCCCCAGTCCTCCGGCGAGCAGCCGAGCAAGGAGGTGGATATCTTCGATGGCCTCCACTCTCTCCCCTTGACCCCCATTGATGGGGCGAGCACCTCCGCTGTGGTGACCACTACTGCAGCTGCCGCCATTGAAGAATCATCTCCAGCTTTGGCGACCACGGATGCGCCTCCAGCCCCTCCAGTCTGAAGACCTTGTATTTTTTGTTTCTTTTAGATCTGTATTAAGGCTAGCTTGTACTCTTCGCTTTCCTTTTGGTGTAACAACTTGCTTCCTTAATGAAAAAATGAACGAATTTACTTTCTTTTCTTTGTTTCTATTTCTTTTGTTTCTCGCTTGTTCGCGCATTTTTATTTTTTAGAATGAATATTTTGTGCCTTAATGCTCGCCTGATCGGCTTAGATGGGCTATTAGTGACTTTTTTTAAAAAGACTTAGTCTTAGACAATTGGGCCTTGTGGTCTCTTCGTGGACTTGGCCTGGCATTTTGTTTGCATTCAGCTCTGTTGCTCGCCCCCTGCACGGTGATTTTGAAGCGAGCAACTTTGCTTAATTTGTGGAGCGAACAACTTAGCAAGTAACAAAAGCTCTATATATATACACTCACAAGATTTTGAAAGTTTCATCGTACTTACAACTCTATACAAATGATGCAAAAACTAAATTAACTCTTACAAATGCCAAATACGACTTGTCTATTGATAATACTTTTTTAACAAAGCCGCATTCCAGGAGTATTGGGCCGAATTGCCTTTCGTGTCTTCCAGGTCATATGTGCTGTTGTCCCATTTTTTAGTTATTCTGTACGGGCCCTCCCAAGTTGGTCCGAATACTCCTGGTGGTGGTGCTAAAACCTTTTTGAGCACGAGATCTCCAATCTTGAATTCTCTGACTTTCACTTGTGAGTTGTAATACTTTGTGATCCTTCTTTTGTAAATTGCATTTTTCATTTCTGCCGAGATTCTTTTTTCCTCAATCAAGCCCATTTCCGCGGCCAAAGCTTGGTCATTTGTCTGCTCGTCGAACGTCGCTGTTCGTTCTGTTGGGACCTTCAATTCTATAGGTATCACTGCTTCTATGCCGAATGCCATTGTGAATGGAGTCTCGCCTGTACTCGTTCTGTGAGATACTCGATATGCCCATAACACTTCTGGTAGCTCTTCCGACCATTTTCCTTTTTTTTTCATTCAACCGAATTTTCAGTATGTGTTTGATTATCTTGTTAACTGCTTCGACTTGGCCATTAGACTGGGGATGATATGGAGTTGAAAAATGTTTTTTTATTCCCCACTTCTCACAGAAGCTCCTTATTTTCTTGCCTTCGAATTGTCGCCCGTTGTCAGTCACAATTGCCTGTGGTACTCCAAACCGACATACGATGTTCTTCCATATGAAGCTGATCATTTTTTCTTGCGTAATTGTCACGAGTGCTTCTGCTTCGGCCCACTTTGTGTAGTAGTCCACGGCCACCACTGCGAACTTTACATTTCCCTTTCCTATCGGAAAAGGTCCTATGATGTCGATTCCCCATTTCGCGAATGGCCATGGACTATTGACTGCTATCATCTCGGTTGGTGGCTTATGGATATTGGGGGCGAATATCTGACATCTGTGACAGGTTTTCGCAACTATGATAGCGTCTTTTAGCAACGTAGGCCAATAATACCCTTGTCTCACTGTTTTGTAGGCCAACGCACATCCTCCAGCATGGTTTCCACATACGCCTTGATGGATTTCTTGCAAGACTTCTTGGCCTTGTTCTCTTGTTAAACATTTCAACAACGGGAGCGAAAATCCTCTTTTGTACAATTGTCCATCCATTATGGTATATCTCGCCGCTCTTTTAATCATCTTGCTAGCCTCCAACGGGTTGTCCGGTTTTTCATCGTCTCATAGATATTTAATGATCGGCGTTCTCCAATCATCTTCATCCATCTCCGCATCAACTTGATAAATTTTGTAATCCTTGGTTGATGGGTTGGATATCCTGGTTAATGTAACTTCGGACAATTCTGTTGGTCAGGTGCTAGTTGCTAATCGAGCGAGCGCGTCTGCTTGTGCATTGTTATCCCTGGGTATTTGTTCAATGTATATTTGCTCGAACATGGAGGCCAGGTGAGCAACAATTTTCTGATACAAAGCCATGTTTTCGTCCTTTGCTTCGTACTCTCCCCGAACTTGGTTGACAATTAGTTGAGAGTCTCCGAAAATTTGCAACTTCCTTACTCCTACCGCTAATGCTAGCCGTAATCCAGCGATCAATGCTTCATATTCGGCTTCATTGTTTGTTGCCATGAATTCGAAACGAATAGCCGAAGTGAAGACTTATCTGTCAGGACTTATCAGAACTATTCCTGCCCCCGAGGCCATGTTTGTGGATGACCCGTCAACGTACATGTGCCAGGGATGACTATGTCCTCTCGTCGGATCCTGGGGGAAAGTTAGCTCGACTATAAAGTCGGCTAATGCTTGCCCCTTGATCGCTGTTCGAGGAGCATATGAAATCCCGAACTGGCTGATTTCTAAGGACCACTTCAGGAGGCGACCGGCTGTGTCAGGTCTATGCAATATTTGTTTGAGCGGGAATGTTGTTAGCACTTCCACCTGGTGGTCGAAGAAATATGGTCGTAGTTTCCTGACGCTCATCACTAGCTCGTATACTAGTTTTTCTGTTGGCGAGTACTTGAGTTCCGCTTCATGTAAAGCTTGGCTTACGTAGTAGATGGGCAGGTGAAACTTTCCTTCTGCTCGAACAAGTACCGAGCTGATTGCCACCACTGGGCCGCCAAGTACAAATACAATTTTTCTCCTGGAATTGGTTTAGCAAGAATCTTCGTGTCACCGAGATATTCTTTCAACTGCTCGAATGCTTGTTGACAGACGTTCGTCCATTGAAACTTTCCCTTCTTGATTGCCTCGAAGAATGGCCTACATTTGTCTCCGGACCTAAAGATGAACCTATTCAACGCTGCTAGGCATCCGGTCAACCGTTGAACTTCTTTTACTGACCGGGGTGGTTGCATCTCTATGATTGCTTTTACTTTCAATGGATTCGCTTCAATCCCCCGTCGACTGACCAGATGTCCCAGGAATTTCCCGGAATGGACCCCGAAACTGCTCTTTTTGGGATTTAGTTTCATGTTGTAGGTCCGGAGTATTTCAAATGTTTGGGCAAGATGTTGCAAGTGATCTTCTTTCCTTGAGCTTTTAACGACGATATCGTCCACATACACTTCCATTGTCTTTCCGATGTGGTCGTCAAACATCTTGTTGACTAGCCTCTGGTAGGTGGCCCCGACGTTGATTAATCCAAATGGCATCCTCTTCCAACACAACAAATTTTTGTTGGTGTAAAATGTTGTGTGCTCCTGGTCGTCTGGGTGCATTGCAATCTGGTGATATCCTGCAAATGCATCCATGAATGTGAGGAGCTCGTGCCCAGCTGTGCCATCAACCAACTGGTCGATATGTGGCAATGGGAAGTTGTCCTTTGGGCAAGCGGCATTCAAGTCGGTAAAATCGATGCACAATCTCCACGCCCCGCTTGCTTTCTTGACCAACACCGGGTTCGCCACCCATTGCGGGCATAAGGCCTGTCTGATCAAGTTGTTATCTAAAAGCTTTTTAACTTCCACATCGAGCGCTTCATACTTGTCGGGCCCAAATTTTCTCCTCTTCTGATGGATTGGCTTTTTCGTCGGGTCGATGTTGAGTTTATGGCAGGCATGCTCGGGGCTGATACCTACCATGTCTGCATGCGACCATGCGAACACATCGAGATTTGCTTTAAGGAACTTCGTCATTTCGGATCTGTACGGCTCCGGGAGCTCAGATCCTATGAAGAGTTCTAAGCTCTCTTGGTTCGGGTCGACCTTTATTGCCTCTAACTCTTCGACCGGAGTGGCTCTTCGCTTCTGGCCTTTCCAACGAGGGTCAATGATAGGTCCTTCCATGCATATTTCGCCTTCAATTTCCATTGGTTCCGCACCCAGTCGTGGTTCAATGTCTTCTGCCTCCATGTTGGCTGTTGTTGTATGCTCTGCTCTGTTGCTGGTTGTTGCAGTTTCTTCATCCCCTATATGGCTTGGTTGCTCGCTCTCGTTCCTCTGCTCGCCACCACTTTGCTGCTCGTCAGTACACTTCTGCTCGTCATTACACTTCTGTTCGCCTTTGTACAGCTGCTCATCTACCTCCATCATCTCCGTATCGATAGAATCCATGGTTTCGTTGGGAGTGGATGGTTTCTCTTCATTACGACTGCTGAGTTGTTCTTCCATCATGCTGACTTTGCGGTCTCCGGGTTGAAGTTGTAAGAGACACTCACGAGCTTTTTTCTGGTCACCTTTAATTGTGCCTGCACCTTTTGATGTGGGAAATTTTACACAGTAATAGTACGTCGAAACTGCGGCCTTGAATTCATGCAAAAAAGGACGGCCGAGGAACCCATTGTAGGTGGACTGTTGATCTACAACTAGGAAGTCTACCATCCTACTCAGCCTCCTTTCAGGGTCCTCGACCGATACAAGTTCGACTGCTAGCGTAATCATTCCTAGCGGGAAGGTCACAACATTTCCGAATCCCACTATTCTATGATCGCAATCCTTGATGTATTCAACGCATTCTCCTAGCTGGTCCACCGTGCTTTTGAACAGGATGTTTGTGTAAGAGCCAGTGTCGACAAGCAGACGGTGCACCTTCGTTCCCATGATGTTAGCGCAAATGACTAATGAGTCATTGTGGGGAGTGAGCACCCCGTCTAAGTCCTTTTCTGAAAAAATGAGGTTCCCAGTTCGTTTGGTTGATGGATTTGTACCTACCTCCATCACTTGCGCTACTGCTCTCAACTCCGCTTTCTTTTTCCTTTTCGACATGGGTGGTCTCCCGTCTGAACATCCGCCTACCGGCCCAAATGGTTCCAACATTAGGATCTCCGGGACTGGTCTTGCTGGGGCTGCGGGGACCTTTTTTCCTTTCTTGCCTGTCCTGCTTGGTTGCTCGTCTCTATCATCCTCGTCTGAGCTGGACGGCGCTGCTGCCCTCGGCCTCTTGCCAGGTTCCCTTTTCACGAACTCAGATAACCTTCCTTCTTCATAGAATTTCCACAGTTGCTTTAACAAATCTCGACATTCACTGGTGAAGTGGCCAATACTCTGATGGTATGCGCAATACTTGTTCGGGTTCAACTTTCCTCTTTCCTGCCTTATTTTTCGTGGCTCTGATAGCATCTCCTTGTCTTTGATATTGTTGTATACATCGTCTACTGACATCGTGAGAACTTGGTTCAACTTTTTCTTTATTTCCGCTCCTTCGTTGAATGACTTCATGTTCTTCGGTGCTTTGTAATCACTCCCTCCAGATTTCTTGCCAAACTTCTTTGGATCAGCCTTGTCTCCCATCTCTCTGTGTAGGGCTTCCTGCATCGACACGTGGATTCCTGCTTTGTGTCTGAACTCCGCGTATGTTTTTGGGCAAGTCAAGTGCATCTCCTTCCACAGATCAGTTCCTTTCTTCAATCCAGCCATCACTGCCACTATCTTCGTATCCTCACTCACCATTTCGCCTTCCAACAAAACGTTATCAAATCTTTCTAGAAATTGCTTGTCCGACTCCTCGTCTCCTTGCTTGATGTCTGCCAACCGGTGCCTGTGGGTCAAGTAAGACCCAGCTGTTGAGAAATGAGACAAGAACTCCTTGCTCAGTTGGGCAAATGAGTTGATGGAACCAGGAGCCAGTGCTGAAAACCATCTATGCGGGCCATCCCCAAGGGTGAGTGGGAAATTTCGACATTGAGTGGCGTCGGTTGCCCCCACTGAGATCATGAAGTCTGAGTATTTCGTCACGTGAATCCGTGGGTCTGACTTCCCTTCATACAAACTGATGGCAGGGAATTGTATCTTCTTCTGAATTGGTGCATTGAGCATTAATAGAGACAGCGGTGAGGACGGGAGGATAGTTGATCCAACGCCTTTCTGAGATTCTAGCTGCTTTTGTAATTCCTCGATTACTTTTTTCATCTCCTGCAATTCGCTTGGGGGAGTTCTCCCATCGGAAGGCTGTTCATCGTGATTGGGTATAACTTTCTCACGACGCAGTCCCTCTCCGATGGGACGTTTCTCCTGGGTTGCCCTCCTAGCAACGTTACTGGCTCCATTTGGCCCTAGCCGGCCGAATGCTGATCTTCTGATTCGATCATGCACTGATGGGCGAGCAGCAGGGCGTGGTCGCTCTACATTTCTCCTAGATTGTTCTCTTGTGGTTGTATACCTTGTTCCCAGCCTTTCCAACGCACTGGTCCAAGAAGTGCTTCTGCTCGACTCACTTGCCTGACTTGGTGATGATCCTTCTCGATTCCCCAAACGCTCACTTATAGGAGCCTTTCCTTTGTTTCTACGGACTTCAGCGCTGTCAGCCTCATCACGGCGTATATCTTCTCTCATTTTACTCCTCTGCTCGCCTGCTCGCCCCTGCTCGCCTGCTCGATTGATCGTCACTGTTGCTCTTGACGGCCCAGCTGTTTGCCGATTTTGCAAAGACTGAAGGACATCAATCGTTTTTGCTAGTTCTTCGGGGTTTTGAGTAAGAGCTTCAACTTCCGGTGGAATTGTATCAATGGTGACTTGGACATTCATTTGCGGGGTTGCCCTCACCGTCCGGGCATGTCCTTCAGTGGAAGAAACCCTAGTTCTTAACCTAGGATTCGGGGATGCGCTCGAATGTCGTTCTTCTTGTGACCTAATCATCTTGGTTGCCGAAATGTATGGGATAAATAGAGGATTGAGGTGATTTTGCTTCTAAAAAACACCTTTTTCAAGAGTTACTAGCCTTGTATGTATGAATATGGTGGTTTGAGAACCCTAGTTCATATATGCATGCATTCAAACTCTTAAAATGATGTATTTATGGATAACTTTGTTCCGAATGGTATGCACACTTGATTTTCGGTGGCTTCTTCCCGGATTCCGGCCAACTTTTGCAGATTTCGGCGAAGATCTTCAAGCTTTCTTCGATTTTTATAAATCGGAGGTTCGAACCACCACCCTCCTTCTAGCGCCAATTGTTGGTGATCTTTTCTGATCAATGATGATTAGTGGCTGTTTTTCTTTGTTATGATCACCAAACAAAACCTAAGATCATGGAATTTTGCTAAGTAATATGCAAGAAATAAATTTACAAGAGTTTGAATAGTATTTTGAATTATGGGAAAAATCCTCCCTTTCTTCATGCAAATGAAGGGGTATTTATAGATGTACAAGGAGGCCATGTGTCACTATTTTGGTGGTTTAACCATTGGATATATGCCAAGTGTTGGGACACTTGTACAACATCTAAACTATTATCCTTTAGATGAGTGCCAAGTGTTAAGACACTTGTATTACATCTAAACTAATGACTCTTGGAATTCCCAATGTTGTACTTGGTCCTCCAAACCACTTTGTTGCTCTTCTTGGTGACTTGTTGCTCGCTAGTATATCTATGTTGGGCGTTATGGACCTCTTGCTCGCCTCGTGTTTGAGCTTGATGCAAGGTTGCTCGCGCGGTTGCAAGGTTGTCCGCCTTTCGCCTTTTATCTTTTGTTTTGGTTATTCATCTCTTTTGTCCTTTGTTTTCTTGGTCGCGTAAAATGCGTCCGGCCGCACTCCTGGTCGCCAAAATACTTGACTTTCTCCAAACTCTGATGGTCGCCTTCTTCTTTATCTTAGTTCATTAACTTCTTAATATCCGATCACTGTTGCTCGCCTGGTCGCCTATTAACACACATTAATTACACCATACAATACAACTAAAATATATAATAATGACAAACTATAAAGTGAAACTTGTTCATATATAAAACACTTTGAGGGATATGAGTTAAAAAAATAAGAAAAATATAAATTATTTTGTAAAAAGTATTAATTATTTTGTAAGAAAAATATTAATTATTTCGTACTCCATATCTGACAAGAATATGGGAATATGGAGTAATATAGTTATTACTATCTCCGTGGCGGAACTGTTTTTGTAATTAGAAATGAAATGATACATTTTTAAAGAAAAATAGAGTATGCGAGTGTGAGGTTAAATAAAAGGGTTAATATCATTTTGATATCCGTACTATTGTCATTTTTTCATATTGCAACCCGAATTTTTTTTTTAATCAAATTGCAGCCTATACTATGTAAATTTAACCGTTTCCTACCTACTTTCAATTTTAACTTTATTTTCCGGTGAAGACTAAATCCCCAAAGGTTATAAGTGTCTTTTCAATTATTAATTATCTTTTTTAACAAAAAAAAAAAACGTAGTGCTATTTTTTTCGTAACTCCATTGTGGAAGGGCAAGGTGTGGGTTGGCGAATCAAACAAAATAATGATAATCTATACAACATGGAATGCCATATGCCTACTTATGGTTCGACATTCAATTTTCTTACTCCCATGGCCTCATTTTTCTGTGATTTTTTTGTTTTTTTTAAAGAAAATAATGGCTGAAAATGAAAAAAAAATGTCTGTTCTCATACGTCAAAAGTTCTGCAGTAAAATATGACACATCTTCATGTTTCTGAGGCAGGAATATGGATTGTAGGAAGTCTATAGAACAAAATAAAATTTTAACATCTCAATATGTCCATGTAGTCGTCCCAACAATTGAAGAAAGTGGAACGTCAGCGTGTTCGGCGTCGTTACTATCCTTCTCGCAAATTAGGGATTGTTTAAATTTAGTGATTTTTACTTATTTTTTGTAATTTTTTAAAATTATACTCTTATTTAAAACTAATTAATAATTGGAAAGACAACTATAACCTTTGTAGATTATAGTCTTCACCGAAAAATGTAATTAGAATTGAGAGTAGGTAGGAAACTGTCAAATTTACATAGTACGAGTTGCAATTTGATAAAAAAAATAGTACGTGTTAAAATTTGAAAAAATGACAATATTATGGATTGCAAAATGATATTAACCCTAAATAAAAAAAGACTGTGTTTGGATGTGTAGGTATTTGGGGGCATGAATCTTAAATTCACTACCTAAATTCACTCCAAACAATTGAGTAAAATATTTAAATGAATGGACCTTAATCCTAGTTTAAGTTGAGAAATAATTTAAATATTTAGCAAACTTATGTCATTTTAAATCCATAGATTTTTTAATTATTTTATTTTAAAATTTTGAATTTTAAATGATTTTATCCAAATATAACTTAGTAATATTTTTTTATTTTATTAAATTTTTAGAGAAATAATTATTTTTATTTTTAAAAGTGTGGAAATAGTTATGAACCTTTCAAGTAAGAGTGTAAATTAGCAAATCAATTATGATAAACTTTTCCAGCTCCAAGAACATGGAGTAATATACTCCCTCCGTCCCTTATTAACTGTCTCATTTTATCCAAAATGATGTCCCTTTTTAATTGTCACTCTACTAATACCAATGCATATTTTAGCTAATTTTTCCACCATTGCCCCTAATAAATAGTGAAAATAATCAACATCTTGTAATAAATAGAGATAATAAATAAGAGTGTAAGTGTCCTTTGATACACTAATAAATGAGAAAATTGGTTTGTGTGAATGAATAAAATAGGATAGATAATAAGGGACGGAGAGTAGTTACTAATCAAATCAATTATGATAAACTTTCCCAACTCCAAGACCATGGAGTAATATAGTTAGTATCAATTAGCAAATCAATAATGAACAACTTTTCCAACTCATTTATTCTTCACAAACCGCCCACAAACATCTGTAGAATAAATCCAAAATTAGAAATAAGATAAGGAAAAAATAAAAACATTCAAATCATTTAGACAAAAAGAAAAATAAAACAATAATAAAATGTGAACGCAGACAATCTGTTAAAACGGTGGCGCCCCCCCTTTGCTCTTCCTTCCACGCTCGTTTTCCCACCCACCCAAATATCCTCTCACTCACCACCGCCGCCGCACACCATGGCGGTCCGCCGCCGCCTCCACCTCCTCTCCCTCCTCTGCCTTCTCTCTCTAGCCTCCTCCGACGAGCTCCAATCCCTTCTCTCCATCAAAAAAGCCTTCCAAGACTCCCCCACCACAGTATTCGATTCCTGGGAACCCAGCACCCCCTTTTGCCAATTCCCAGGAATCACCTGCGATTCCGACGGCGCCTTGGTCAAAGAAATCGAGCTTTCGAATCGGAATCTCTCCGGTGTACTTCCGGTGGCCTCAATTTGCGAGCTCAAGTCGCTGGAAAAGCTCTCCCTCGGCTTCAACCAAATCCACGGCCGCGTCACGGCGGAGTTGAATAATTGCTCATCGCTTATATACCTAGACATCGGGAACAACTTTTTTTCCGGATTATTTCCGGAAATTTCATCCCTAAACGGATTGAGTTATCTCTACGCTAATATGAGCGGATTTACAGGGGTTTTCCCATGGGGATCTCTGAAGAACATGACGAATCTCCAAGTGTTATCCCTCGGCGACAATTCCTTCGAAACGACGCCGTTTCCTGAAGTGATTACGACTCTCACGAGGCTTAATTGGCTCTACTTGTCGAATTGTAGCATTGGGGGGAAAATCCCTGAAGAAATTGGGAATTTGGTTAATTTGATTGATTTGGAGTTATCTGAAAACCAATTAACCGGAGAAATTCCCAAGGGGATTTCCAAGCTTCACAATCTATGGCAGCTCGAGCTCTATCACAACAATTTGACCGGAGAATTACCCCTAGGGTTTCACAATTTAACAAACCTCGAGTTTTTCGATGCTTCCACGAATAACCTCTCCGGAAATCTCTCTCAAATCAGATTTCTCAACAAACTGAAGAGTTTACAGCTCTTCGAAAACCAGCTCTCCGGCGACCTCCCGGCGGAGATCGGCAATTTCAAAAATCTGGTGAATTTATCGCTTTACATGAATAAACTCACAGGGGAGCTCCCACAGAAATTGGGGTCGTGGGCCGATTTTCATTTCATCGATGTTTCGGAGAATTTCTTCACCGGCCCGATTCCGCCGGACATGTGCAAGAAAGGCACGATGACCAAGCTTTTACTGTTGCAGAACAACTTCACCGGCGAGATTCCGGCGACTTACACGACATGCAGGAACCTAATCCGGTTCCGGGTCAATAAAAACGGGCTGTCTGGCCGGGTCCCGAGCGGCATATGGGGGCTTCCGAATGCCGAAATAATCGATATCTCGGAGAATAATTTCGAAGGCCCGATTACTGCCGATATCGGAAATGCGAAAGCTCTGGGGCAGCTTTTTCTTTCCCATAACAGGCTTTCCGGCGAATTGCCTTCTGATATCAGCAAGGCTTCATCTCTGGTGTCGATTGCTTTATCCAACAACGAATTCTCCGGCGATATTCCGGCCGCAATTGGGGAGCTGAAGCAGCTTACTTCTCTCCAAATGCAGGGGAACAAGTTTTCGGGCCCGATCCCGGATTCTTTAGGCTCATGTCCTTCCATCAACGACATTAACATGGCCCGAAACTCACTTTCGGGTCCAATTCCCGCCTCTTTGGGCTCATTACCAGCTCTCAATTTCTTGAACTTATCAGGAAATCAACTCTCCGGCCCGATTCCAGGGTCTCTGTCCTCGCTGAGGCTCAATCTTCTCGATCTTTCCAACAACGGGCTATCGGGCCCTATTCCGGCGTCCCTTCTCACCGAAGCTAGCAACGGCAGCTTCTCCGGCAACGGGGGTCTTTGCAGTGAGACAATCAGGGGATTCCGGCGGTGTTCGCCGCAGTCCGGCATGCCCCGGAAGCTTCGAATGGTCATGTTTTGCCTAATAGTGGCTACCGTCGGAATGCTGGCCTCACTGCTAGGGTTCTTTTACTTGAAGAAAAAGAGTGAGAATTCAGGGGAAAGATCTCTGAAAGAAGATTCCTGGGACTTGAAGTCTTTCCACGTGCTTCATTTTACAGAGGACGAGGTTCTTGATTCCATCAAGCAAGAGAATCTCATCGGCCAAGGCGGGTCGGGCAATGTGTACCGGGTCGTGGTGGGAAACGGGAAGGAGTTCGCGGTGAAGCACATTTGGCACTCGCAGGATTTCTGCGGGAGGACTTCTACGCCCATTTTGGCTAAGGTTCGATCAAAATCGAAGGAGTTTGAGTCGGAGGTGGAGACGTTGAGCTCGATCAGGCACATTAATGTGGTGAAGCTCTTCTGCAGCATAACGAGTGAGGACTCGAGCTTGTTGGTTTACGAGTACATGCCTAATGGGAGTCTGTGGGATAGGCTGCATACTTGTAACAAATTGGTGCTCGATTGGGAGGCGAGGTACGAGATCGCCCTGGGGGCTGCCCGAGGGTTGGAGTACTTACATCACGGTTGTGATCGCCCCGTGATCCACCGTGATGTGAAATCCAGCAACATTTTGCTGGATGAACATTTTAAACCTCGCATTGCGGATTTTGGGCTCGCCAAGATTGTTCAATCCGATTCCAATGCTGAATCCACTCACATCATTGCTGGAACACATGGCTACATAGCTCCCGGTAATTTGATATATATATCTTATACTTCATTATATAGTTCTTCTCTATATGGTAAATGCGACTATTCTCAAACTCGAACTCAACTTGGACTAGATCGAGCTCAAACTCGACTTGATAAAATACACAACCCATTTTGAGTTTTTTTTTTGGGTCGAGCTGGTGACTCACTGACAAGATTTAACTTTGCAGAATACGGGTATACAAACAAAGTGAACGAGAAGAGCGATGTATACAGCTTCGGGGTCGTACTAATGGAGCTTGTGACGAGGAAGAAGCCGATGGAGGCAGAGTTTGGAGAGAACAAAGACATCGTTGATTGGATATGCGGGAAACTGAAAACCAAAGAGAGTGTACTAAGCGTGGTGGATTCAACCATTCCTAATATATACAGAGAAGACGCTATCAAGGTTTTGAAAATCGCAATTCTGTGCACAGCAAGGCTCCCGGCATTGAGGCCGACGATGAGAACGGTGGTTCAAATGCTAGAGGAAGCTCAACCTCGCCCGTTACTTAGTATTATTGTTAGTAAAGATGGTGGTGGTAAGATAGAGAATGAATGAAAAGTCTCGATTTAGAATTTCCGGTGAGAAATGTACTCGAGGCTCTGGCTATTTCATCGATGTATAGTTTACCTCAAGGTGATGAATGAAGTAGTATGTAATATAGTGCTTGGGTAAGGAATTTTGTTTTGTTGACATATGTCAATTTAGAAAGTAGGCCTTTGTTGTATTGTTGTGTGTTTTTTAATAGTCCAAGTTGGACCGTAACAATGCGGTTAATAAAAAATTGTATCGTAGTCTTAACATATTTAAACGATTAAACTTTTAAAAAAAAAATAGACATTTTTACATTAAAAGTGTTGAAAAAGTTAGTTGGGAAGATAAAGAAAATGAAAACATGAAGCAAATGATTGAGAAGATGAAACTTGTTGAAGCATTCAAGAGTTCGATTGAAGAAATTAAGGAACTTTTCAAAGTGAAAAAACTTATTATGATTGCACTAATCGCTGTAATTGCACCCACCATTTTAAGTGGTTTAGTTAGTTCCTTGTGTAGAATGCAATTTTCCTAATTTGAACTAGTTAGTGTGATGATCCTTTCTCCATAGGGCTAGTATCAATATGCAAGAACATTAATTTTCAGGTACTTATCAACTAATACATGTCTTCTTATATGCACAGACTAAACAGTATATTGTCTAGCATGTCCATTCCTTCTGTTAGGCCTTATGTATCTTGTTTCCAGCCTAGCATTAGGAACAACTTGCCTTAGAGACATAGTCTAAAAGTCTTATTTAAAAGGGATGTGTTCTGCTAGAACCATCTCTGGTATCGTAGACCACTGGTTCTTCTGGTCTAACCAGAACAGGTCTAAAGGTTCTAGTCTGGTTTTGTTGATAGTACCTAGGTCTCCTCTGGTGAGCATTGCTCTGCTGAGGGTTTTTATTCTACCTTCTGGGCTTGTGAGGTCTTGTACCTCTTTGCTCATCTGGCCTGGTCTGCTTAACAAACCTAATTCCCACTCAAATAAAAATTTCAGACTGTTCTCTGGTTCTTACCTGAGATTGATTATACCCAACTCCACTTCTGTCATTCACAGGTTGAGAGGAAGCAACTATATCAGAGTCTGCACTTTTTGCTTTGGTTAGCTGTTCTACTCTCAACTTGAGTATGTCCTTCCTCTCCAGTGCAAGTTTGTTTTGATTGAAGAGTTCATTGAACTTGGCCTCAAGCAGTTTGTACTCATTGTCTATCCCAAGGTCTCTTCAATCAGTTTCTTTATTAACTGATCTTATTCGATACATTTGACACTATGATCAACAACTTCCTTAGTTATGTTTTGAACAAAATCAGAAGATAGACCCACAGGATTGTTTTGAACAGTAGATAGTCTTTGCACTTCTGCCTTCAGCTTTGAGTTCTCTTCTTCAAGTTCTTGACAAACTTGTACAGAGCATTGGAGATCTAATATCATTGTTTGCATATCAGACTCCTTGGAACTGACAGAAGAGTGAGATGAAACAGAATGAGAAGAATGACTAGAAGGTTAGACTGCCTTAGTCACATCTGCCATGGGGCAGAGATCTCCATCTGAACCGAAGTCAGAAGATGATGAACTAGAAGAAGTGTCTTCCTTTTCTGCTTCTGCTATAAGAGCTCTCTTGTCAGCAAACCTTCTATCTCTCTCGAGTCTCTTCTCTTCTCTCTCTCTCTAGGAGTCAGCTGGGGGAAATCATAACTGTAGTGCAACATGTGTTGTCTCTGGTTCTGGTATTGGGGCTGGAACCTCTTCTCCTTGGACTGAAATCTTTTCTCCTTGGACTGTGCTCTCTCTCCTCTTGGGACTAGGTTCTCTTCTTCTATCTGGTGACTTATACCTGCTCTCTTTGTTATCTCCAGATATCCTAACTTTGTCAGATGATTTTTGAAAACTTTTCTTGTCACGAACTGAGTTCTTCCAATGTTTCTTGTATTTTCCATATTTTGAACTCATCTTCTCAAGTTTTCTGGTAAAAAAAGTAACTTGTTCTTTCAGGCTCATATCATCTACTACAGGTTCCTTGTTATCAGTCTTAATGGTGGAAGAGAATGCAACTCCTTTCTGTCCAGATGCATAAGAGACTTCATCCTCTTGATATTTCTCTTGAAGGTCAAATTCATAGGCTTTCAAATCCTAAAGTAAAAGGTGATGATCCAAGGTGTTGAAATCCTTCCTGTCTTTGATGATCGTAACTTTGATTCTCCATCTACTGGTGAGAGACCTAAGAATCTTATTGTTGATCTTCTTCTCTATATAGTTCTTACCCAGAGCACTGGCCTTGTTTAGAATATTTGTGAGACGCATGTCGAGTTGATCAATGGTTTCATCTGATTTTATCTTGAAAGTATCAAAAGAGTGAAGAACAGCTTGAAGCTTATTTTCCTTGATCTGATTTGTTCCCTTACAGAGCAGAGCAAGCTTATCCCACATCTCTTTTGCCATGGTGCAGGTTCTGATCTTCTCAATAACTTCTTTGGTGGGAGTAGTGATGATATCTATTATGGCGATTTGATCCAGGTTGTGATGTTTTCTCTCATCATTGTTGAGCTCTTTTTTTGTTTTTTGAGTTCTCTGTCTTGCAACTCTTCCCTCTTCACTTGTCTTTGATCTGTCATCATCTACCGGAGTCCAGAAGAATTTTATTGGTCCATCATCTACTACATCCAGCATACAATCATGAATGGCTCAAAGATGATTCCTCATGATAAAACTCTAGTGATCATAATCATTTAAAGAAAACTCTGGTAGTTTTCTGCCCTTGGAAGATGTTTTTTAGTATGAAGACATGATGAAATATTTTATGCAGAAAAAGTTTTATGCACAAGGAATTGTAGAGATTTTATGCAAGGGATCTGCCCTGGTGACCACCAAAAGCTTTTCAAAGCAGTGGTCTAGGACACGCTGATACCACTTGTTGGTCCCACTAGGTACTCTTAGAGAGCTTTTGGAAGTCTAGAATGGAAGGAAGGGTTGAATAGACTTCCTAGGCCCCATATAAATTTTTCATAGTTCTGCCTAAGTACCAGATTACTTGATGTCTTCTAGTCAGAGTATTTTGATTTTATGAAAAACCAACTGTGAGTGCGAAAATATTTTTGTAAAGAAACTCAATATATAATCTTTAGTAAGTACTTTAATGCAAATGCAAGTATGACTGCAAAACAGAAAGATAGCAGGACACACAATTTATAGTGGTTCAGATATAAAGATCCTACGTCCACACTCCCTTATTCAAGGGGTCCCACTCACTACTAACTATCTGCTGGAATTAACAAATACCAGATTCCTTGTTACATTGACTTTCGATATTTCGATCTAAGCCCTTTCTTACACCAATCTTTCAAGAGAGAATAGATTGTGTAATATGTCCAACTATAAACTCCTAGAGTGAATAGGCATGAAAACAGTGAGTAAGGAAATAATCAGGATATATGAGTATGTGACTTGAACGCAAAATACTAGTTATACTAGTAGTTACCCCACAAGAGAATGAGATCCCTGTAGTATTGGCAAGTATATGGACCAAGTAGTATCGAACCCAAGGGAAGGTATGTATGCGAATAGAGCACTGAAGATCTACGCGTCGTAGTTAATATGAATGGATGTTCTGGTTGAAGAATGGAATTAAGCTACTCTAAAGTCTACTTCTAACAATGTGAATAATAAAATCAAACAAATAACTAAGGGTTGAATAAAATATGAGATGATGATGCTCAGGATAGGAATCCCTACGTATACTAACGGAGCTAGACGATAACTAAAATAACCGTGACGTGCAAGTATTAATCCTAAGTGTACTAAAACTAGGCAATCAACTTCCCTAATCTAGCACCAGATTGAAGGACTAAAAGCTCAAGAATTAACCCTAATACTTCATCATATCAACGTACTTCACAAGCCACTAAACAAGTTATATGGATTATGCTTAATCCATGAGACCCTTATTTGCCCAAGGTGATGCGGTCGTCCTCCCTAGATAATCCGGTAGAATATAAACCCCTTCTAAAACCCTATCGTTAAGCCTATTCGTTATTAAAGAGTGATAAGATCGTTCTCTCTCTAATAATTTTCATACTCAATTCCAAGATAATTCTAGGGTTTATTTTAAGAATTAAATTAATCAAGAGAACTAGCACTAAACATCACGAATTATCCTAATTATGTACCAACATCCTACTTCTACGAGTTCATCCTACCCCAAGCATGCAAGGGTTCTAGCCTAACATGGTAATTGAAATAACGAAAACAATCACAAAAATAATGAACATTTACATAATGGAATAATCAAAAGAATTTCAAAGCATAAATAACAGAATATCTAAAAAAATCTCAATAAATCTGGTAAAGTAGGGTTTAGAAGTCTCAAAGGTTCAAGAATGAAAGAATTAAACGAAAAGAATCAAAATAAGTATCTAAACTACGAATTCGTAAGATCAAAACCTCGTTTACAAGTGTGAAACTCTCCAAAATCTCTCTACCAAGCTCTAAGTATTCAAAAATATGTATCGGGATCAAAAGGTCTCTAAAAACGAGCCTGGGATCAGGTATTTATAAGCAACGGACCGAAAACGAGTGAAAAATGCCTAAATCACGCATATTTGGGGTATGGTCGAGCGCTAGCGCTTGAATTTCCTTGTGGTCGAATGGGTGCCTTTCCAGAGCTCTTAGGGCGCTTGACTGGTTGTTGGTCGAGCGGGGGCGCTCGATCCCCTTTGGTCGAATGATTCTCACGGTCGAGCAGGGGCGCTCGAGTAGTGGTGCTCGAATGAAACAAGTGGTCGAGCGGTGGCGCTCGACCTCAACCTGGTTGAGTGCCTCCTCTTCCAGAGCCAACAACACGCTTGACCTCCTCTTGCTCGAGCGGTGGTGCTCGAGCAACTCCACTTTTGAGCCAAGTGATACTTTTCCTTGCACGAACTAATACTTTTCGTATTTCTTCAATATCTTCTCATCCGGGCATCCGTTTGAGTTGATTCAAAGTCATACGAACTTCATTTTTCGCTCTCTATCCATCTATGAGCATAAAAGTGGCAAATTCATCAGTTTATGAAAATAGTACTCAATTGACTCTAAATACTCATCGAATTCACTCAAAATATGGGCAAAACGAGCTAAAAATCATAACAATTTCACGCTTAATCAATATGCTTGAATCTCTTGTGCGCGTACGTGTCTTCATTTCTAGTACTTAGTATTTATAGGGGTGGATTAGAGTTAGTCATTGGAGAAGCTAATCGATTAGATCCCCTATTCTTGGAAGTCAATCAATCAACTATCTTTGATTGATTGAGTTGGTGAGATCTCTTAATTTGAACTTGGTTGACTTTTTCAAATCAAATCTTCAATCATTTTCAATCACCAACGGTCTTTAAGACTTCCACTTCACTCTTGCCTAGTTTGTGTGAAAACTTTTCTTGTCTTGAGACAAGTCTTATGTGCAAGAGTGGATACCAGAAGACTTGTATGTCTTCTGGTCTACCCCAGACTAGTGAACTGGAAGGATGCCGAAGCTACTATGAAGATCCTAAGAGTCTTCTGAAATCTCTAGTCTAGTCTGGTAAGAATGGACTCTTCTGGTCAGGGGTAGTCTGATATATCTTCTGGTGTACCATCTGATTGACTCTTCTAGTCATCTGGTCAACTCTTTTGGTAGACAAGGTTCCCCCTAAACTAAGTTATATACTAAACTCAAACTGACTAACATGTTTAGCTGGTCATATTACAAATGGTTTTAACATCTTCAAAACTTTTCTATGCACTAATTTTATCCTAACATTAATTGAACCTTCTAATTGAAATAATATGAAATTTATACAATTATTTTCATTTACTGATACCATAACATTTCATTATGATATTAGTGAATACATATAATGGTATTAGCGAATACATGTAATGATATCAATAAATGCATGTAATGTTACAACTTTCGTAATTGGTCTACCTTAAATTTTTCGAGCTGTTATTATGCAACAATTTCAAGTTGCGAAATACATAACAAAAGTCTTGATATGTAATTTAAATAATTTATTAAGTTTATCAAATTAGCATTAATTTAGAATATTTTTAATATTAAAATTTAATCATAATACTTTAATTATATTATACCTAATTGGACTCTACCCACTCAAAATCCTGCGTCCGTCACGTGTTCATAGGGATATAAATTCTCCTTATATATGAATATCACATTAAACGTTAAAAGGCCAATTAACATAATATCAAATAACTAACAAAGTCTCAAATAATTAAAAACATATGAAATATTTGAAATTACTCCTCTTGTGTCAGTCTTCACAGTCTCATCACCATCATCAGGGTTTGGATGTATATTTTCCCATTAATAATTGGTTCAACAAATTTATTATACTAAATTTTTAGGAAAAAAAGTTCAAATAAATTAATTTCACACTTCTTTATAAGTTCGAAATATTAGATGAAATGAAATTCTTTTATGTTATTAGGGCTTAGGCTTGCCCACGTCATGGGTTCAAACCTCATTGACCGCAATTTCACCCTCATTAAATTATATACTTGTTGGGTCTCATTAGTCCTCCACATGATGGAGTTGACAAGCCCATATGACAATCCAATCCACAAGTAAAGAGGATAAGAGAACTATACAAATGAACTTGTTGTTACCCAAAATATGGATTTAATGTTGCTTTGGATGGCTAACATTCTATATTTATGAGGTGATTGGACATTAATTGTTTGAGGTTTTTAATAAGTGAAGAACATAAAGCAATACATGCAAAGAGATTTGTCAAGTCCTTATGTAGGCTTGAGCTTAAAAGTTGGCGATCCTTTATTAAATGCTAGAAAACATGTATTTATATCCCAAAGAAATGCCATTGGGCTATTATAAAGCTATTCGGGCAGCCCAGCATTTGGCCCTAGTTTCGACTTTCGAGTTTGGGCCGATGTCCCTCGTGTAGGTGAGCTCGGCCCAACGCGAGGTGGACACGTGGAAAACGTATCGTCCTTTTGTCTGGACCTGAGGGATTTACTGCCATAGGTATGATCTGCCCCTCAGGGTTAGGTGGTGGTTTACTGTTGACCGTCTTTTTTAAGGAATGATTGTCTCTTATGGCATCTGACACCATCTTCAATGAATAATATTAGATACATGGCGATACATCGACCTCATCCTTGTCGAGGTGGTGGCCTTTTCATCCTTCTTGGTTGATTCCTTTGGGTGTCTTGCTCGTTGTCTTCATGCCGAGCTCCTGGGCCTACCACGTCAACCGAGGTCCTTATTCTCGTCCGGGGGTGGACCTGGGGTCATCTCTTTTGGGGCCGAGATGTGGCCTTTGGTGCTGTCTCAGCCTTTACTTGGGTGCCGAGTTCGCTCCTCCTGACCTCGGCCAGGCTAGCCTTCCACCTCGTCGTGAAGGCTAACTTCATACCATTTTGTTGGGACAATGTCAGTTTTTATTAGATCCCAAAGACCCTGAAAAAGATGAGTTGCCTAAGTGTTGTAATAGTCAGGCTAGTCTTGGTTAGAATAGTAAGTTAGAATATTTTATATTCACAGGTACACAGTGAGAGGAGCACTCATTGTTGACAATCAAGACTGAAGCTTGAAGACACAAGAGCACTATCCTAAACTTATGGCAGTTGATCTAAGTTGACTGAGTAAGTGTCAGGATGAAGAGCATGATCCTGAGATCATTGCTAACTCAGCCTGAAGGGAACATGATCGGACTGAGTTGTTGGGAAAAACTTGGAGTAGGATCCAAGCAATGCAAAAGGAATGTCAGCGCTGGAAGACGTACGTAGATGAGGACAAACCTGAACTCAGTAAAGACAAGATTGAACTGAAGAATGAGTTCTGACACCCTCACCTACCTGATTACGTGGACCAATCAGAGCACGCCAAGTCATGTACGGACACTAACCTGAACCTGACATCCCTGCACAGTTCAACGGGCAAACATTAAATGCACATTACCAAATTTATGCAAGGACGGCAGCTGCATGAGAAATATGTCCGTTTAAGGTATCCTACACGAAGATGACTAGAAGGTTATCTCTCCAACGGATAGTTATTCAAATTCATCTATAAATACAGAAGACCTTGAACCCAAGCAAGGTTACGGGAAATTTCGAATCCAGAAATTACTCAAACTCTCAGTGTTCAAGCAATCAAAGCATTCACAAAGAAGCACTCGAAAAGCCTTTAATTTCCCAAGTGTTTCTTGAGTTAGAGAGTTATTTTGTATTCCACTGAGCTCATTAGATATATCCTAAGCTTAGAGTGATTATCCAACCCTTAGCATAACTTTGTCTTGTAAGGATAATCACACCTTAGTTGGAACCAAACTGAAACCAAAACCCTCTTAGTCAGGTTTGTTGGTGGAAGTTAGTAAGTGAGTTAAAAGGAAGTAAACAAGGGTCAGTGAGTGAGACTGATCTTGGTGCACCTTGGCACGTTAAAAACAAGTAAATCCTTAGTGAATTTTTTTGTTCAATCAGGACCGTGGACGTAGGAGCTTGAGTCTCTGAACTACGTTAAACTCCCTGTGTTTTTACTGCTTTGATATCTGTTCTTAATTGTTTATTTGATTAAGTCATTCATTGCATAATTTATCAGGCTTGAATCAATCAGCCTGATCATTGAACTCAGAGCAATGCCCTTCTAACCACGGCTTCATGAAAAGATAATCAAGTTTTCAGAAAGAAAATATTAAACAAGACTTTAATCTTTCAGGGCTCACACATTCCGCACTGAACATAAGTAGATAGTTAGTCAACTGACTTGCACTCAGTGCTGTTAGTAGGTTTATTATCTACTCAGTGTTCTACATCACTCTGAGTAAGGGGACTCAGCTAGGTTTTAAGAAAGAAAAATTTGTATACGTGTATTCCCCCCCCCCCCCCCCCCCCACATACACGTATCATTCAGTCTTGTACCGGGACCAACATATTTGGACGTTTAGATAAGATGATTCTTTTTTTGTATCAGGGCTGTTGTAAATCCAGAAGATTTGATATGCTAAATCCAGAAGATTTGATGTGGACATTACTTATGGGTCAAGTAATCTGATAGGCTTTAGAGTTTTTTATATTATAAATATATCAATGTACTCAATATTGTAACACACACAGAAATATAGTGAAAAACTCTTGGCTTGGTACGCCCCCAAACGTAGTCATTATTGACGAACTGGGTAAACAAATCTGGAGTTTTTTCAATTACGCTTATTTTACAACAAGAATGAAAAAAACTCACGCCCAAATCCAAAAATCTCAAGTTCTATTTCCACTAAAAGAAATTCTACCATAAAAGAGTGTTAGAAAAATTAAATAAATGAATTGACTCCACATCTCTCTCTACAACTCCGAAGATTCAGATCAGAAAAAATTCTTTCACCAAACCTCCTTTTCCAATTGAGATTTTATTGTGTCGGCCAATATTTCTCTCCTACTTTTATTTACATGAAAGAAATAAATTATGTTCGGTCCCCACAGAATAAAAAAAAAAAAAAAAAAAACCAAAAGTGTGAAAGAAAAGTTGTTCATACATATGCTAATAAGTAATGCGTTTATTTATGGAATTAGCTGCCCAGAAATATCGTTTTTAACTAACAAGTGCCACAAACATTCCAGAAGTGATCATAAAATTAATGGTAAAATATTATATGTTTCATGATAAGTTTATCATAAAATTATATTAAAATATCAAATATTTAATTAAAATATCGATAGTCTCACCAGGAGTATCATTAATTTGAGTTGGTGGTATTATATTGTACTTGTTGTAAATTTTTTTGAATTCAGATTATTGATACTCCTGATGAGATTATCGGTTTCATGATCAAATATTCGATATTTTATAACATTTTTATAATAAACTTATTATGAATATTAAGCTACGCGGATTTGATATAATGCCCACCGGTGGGCATAAACTTATATGCCCACCGCGAATGTGATAATGACACGCAAACAAATTTAAATAGGAGCTCCACTACTATTTTAATTGATTACTTAAATTTGCTTACGTGTCATTATCACATTCGCGGTGGGCATGGACAATATATCAAATCCGTTAAGCTACATCATATAGACTTACTTAAACCTTAATGGAATAAATTGCATTGAATAAGGGGGAAAATAAAAGTAGGACTGAAATTGGCCAACAGAATAATATCTTAAGCTATTAAAATTTGTTGTACCATCCTAAGGGTAGCTCAACTCTATCACCTTTCCCCATTATATATTTGCCTATTCACAACTCTCTCTAGGAGAGGTATAAAACTGTCACTATCTTATTAATATTAGCTTACTTCTGTTCTGTGTCTACGCCAAAGCCAAGAGAAGTCAATATCATTAAGGGCATCGTTTGAAATTGTCAAAATAATAATATAATAAAGTTGTTGAACCAATTGCTAATTCACATCTCATTCAAATATGTATATAATAATAATTCTAGACAACAAAATAAAGAAATCAGATTTCCTATCTAGTGTTAAGATAATAATGATAATTGAATAGTATTTTATATATTTTACATATCTTAAAAGTAATTTTCTGTACAAATTTTGTTGCTTCACGAAAAGAAATTCCTTCGTATAAAACATTAACATATTCTCTAAATCCCTTGTGGTGAGGATTTAATGACTAATCAGAAGCAAGTACGTACTGATTTAATATAATATTTTTAGCAAAAAAAATAGACTCTTGGTTAACTGTGGAGAATGCATTTGATTTTTCACATCAAATACATTAATATCCCGTATATGTACCAAATATACTATTTTTTTTATGTATATTTTAAGTGCACTGTGCAATTTAATGTATTTTTATGAAATATAGTTTTTTTTTTTTTTTTTTTGTAGAAGTGCACTTACTGCACTTGTTTCCCAATAAAACATACAAGAGTAGATTTTATATGAAAACGTTTTATAATAAGTTTAACATGAAATAATTTTGGAGTATCTTAAACGTGTTAGGAGTATCACTAATTTGGGTCAGTGGTATTATATTGTATAATTGTTTTAAATTTTCTTGAACTCAAATTAGTTATACCCCTGATTAAATTAATAATAATGATACTTTAAAATTGTTTCATGATAAACTTATTATGAACTATTTTCATATATTACTTTGCCAACACACAATTGTTTTCGTTTGCTTTGTAAAAATAAATCGTCATCCCTTTTGCTATTATATACTTCCTCCAATCCAGAAAATATTTTTCATTTTGATTCGTTTTTACACGTGTCTAAAAATAGAAATTGTTTATTAAACTTCGCAACCACAATATACACTATAATATTCAATAAAATGTATTCAATCTTTTTTTTTTTTTTTTTTTCTAATTGTGTGTCCAAAAATCTCTCATGTCTTTGGGTGGAGAGGTACCTATATAACAGAAAAGGCACTGCATGCTACTATCTTGTATTAAAAGATTATCATTATCTTATGTTATTAAAGGAAAAAAAGTACTCCTCGAAATATTAAAATGACGAATAAAAGAATAATGACGATTAAATCAAAATATAAACCCTTAAACGGAATTATTTAGCACTACTAATAAATAGTGCAGTAAACTTGCTTGTAAATCAAACTGTCGCGATGGTTTCGTTGTCGATACCGCCGTTAGCGTCTCTCAGTTGGTCATCGGCCTTCAAACTTTCCGATCGAATTCCGGCAAATTCCGAAGCCCTGATTACTCTGTTTCACCAGGCTTCAGCCTTTTTCCGGTCAGATTCCAGCGTCTCAATAATTTCTTTTACAATTTACTCCGCCGGTACTTTTCTTGCGATCACTTTGCCTGCCTGTATATTCTTATACTCCAACAGAAAGAAGAAAACCGCCCAATTATTTGTTCCCGATGCTAATTTTGAGGCCGATTTCAACGACGCCTCACCGGAGAAGTTTACAGTGGGACCCATGGATGATGATGATGGTAAGTTTTTAAAATTTTGTATTGATTGAAGAGTAATTTGTGTGTTAATCATTTTGATTTATACTCCAGTGTAGAAATTGGACTGTTGATTGTGTTGTGCAAATTTCAATATGTTGTGCTGAATTTGAACGTGGACCTCATTTCATAATTTTTACATACTTTTTGGAATATTAGGGCTTAATGATCTCAAATCTTCTGATATTATTCGAATTTTGTTAAATGATTAAAGCTGTAGCACAGAATTGATGAAGTTTTGATGTATGGAATGACATTTTCATGGACGTATGAAGTGTTTTTGAGTATAATGATTAATGACATTGACATCTTACTATTAATAATTTGCAAAAAGCTTGGAGCTCGTCAATATGTGCCAATTCGTATTGTTTGAGCCCTTTATCTAGTGTCTCTAATTCACCAGTCAACGTCTTGACACAATCGCTTGTGTTGTAGATTTATTAGGAGGAAAATACCTCTTTGATCGATGTCGTTTTGGTTATGAGATTTAATTCGCAAGTTACAACTCTCTCCTGTTAGTAATATAGTTAGTATGAATTAAATTTGTTGCAAGGGAACTGTAAGATGCAGGGTCCTTTGCCTCTGTATCTAAAAGTGATTACAAACTAATGAAATGTTAATTTTATAACATGTCCAATTGCTCTTTTCAAAACAAGTTAAACTCTATCAGTTGCTTTAATTTCTTTCCTCAGCATTCTCTGAAGAGATGGTTGGTGAAATAGTAAGTGCTGCTCATGCTGCATATGCAGACGAAATCACGACCTATGATGCTGATTATGCTGAAGAAATTCAAATCCAGGAGACATTGTTTGCCTCTCTTATCACTTCAGAAACATCAAATAGCCCATCTTCGTCCATTCGCTGTCCTATTTCCAATACAGAACTGGTGAATCTTGAAAAGGAACTGGATTATTTGTCCGAGAGCTTCTGTGAGATTTGTTTGGAAAACAAAGAGAAGTGGCAAATGTTCACAAACGATACTTGCTCTCACTCCTTTTGCAACGAATGCACCACTAGTCATATTGTGGTTAAGATTCAAGACAAAGCGGAAAAGGTATCCTGCCCTTCGCTTAGTTGCAAGGCTATACTGAATTTCGAGGCGTGTAGGCTCATGATCCCGATTGATACACTCGTTCAATGGGACGAGTTCCTCTGCATGTCACTTATTCCCGATTCTCAAAAATTGTATTGTCCTTTTCTTGATTGTTCTGCTATGTTAGTAAATGATTCTGGGGGAGCCATCACAAAGATAAATTGTCCCGTGTGCAAGAGATCATTCTGTGGAGAATGCCAGGTCCCGTGGCATTCAGAGTTCACTTGTAAGGAGTTTAAGAAGTTGTATACTAAAAAGGGAGGGAAAGAGGACAAGATAGTCAAAACACTTGCAAAGAAGAAGAGCTGGAAGAAATGCCCCAAATGCAAGATGTACGTCGAGAAAAGTGAAGGTTGTGTGCACATCACTTGTCGATGCAAGTATGAGTTTTGTTATAGATGCGGAGGAAAGTGGTCTGATTCTCACGGATATTGTCGCCCAAAGTAATATAGAGAACATTAGTATATGGAGTAGCTCTTTTTGCTTGTTTTGTTTTAGGATTTTAAAGTGTCATTATCCTTGTAACTTAGGCTAATTATTCTGATATAGGCCTTGTGGTGAAGGACTCAAGTATAAGTAGGTGTATTTTGGGTGATGCATATATTAGGGGAAATGATTTAATGTCAAAAAAATGCCTTTCTTTCTCAATATTTTCATATTTTCAGCTGGAATGAATGTGTATGTTTTTAATTAACTACACCTTATGTATAAAATGCGTGATTCACTGATTCTAATAAAGTAAATGTTAAGTCTTTACTCTTGAGTGCACCCAATTTTTTTTTTAGTGCACTTCTCTATTAATCTTATTGTGCTACTTTTTGTTGATAGTGTTGTGACACAACATCCATTTTTGGATCTTAATGTAGTTGTGAGTTACTTTATTTATTTGTTATTTTCTGTTTATTTTAAGTAGATTTTTATGTGTTAATTATTTATTTTATAACCCTGTTTTCTTAAAAAAAAAAAAGAACTGAAGGACTAAAGTTTGCAAATATTCAGCATGATTAGTCAGTCTTGGTCAGCGTTTGTGAACTTTCTATCCCTTATATTATTAATACTCCCTCCGATTCAAAATGTTTGATGTTTTAGAATTTGTTGTGAGAATTAAGAAGTGGTGTATAATGACTATTATACCCTTATGATATATTGATTGAATATAGATTGATGGAAGGTCAACTAGTTTATTTATGGTGTAAAATTATTAAAAGGTAAAGAAAAAATATGAGTGATATTTTAGGGGGATTTAAATAGGGGCATAATAGGAAAATAAGGTGCAAAATACCTTAAAACATCAAATATTTTGAAACAAAAAAAAACACTCTAAAACATCAAACATTTTGAATCGGAGGGAGTATTATTATTAGATGTTGTTTGGTTTGAGGAATTGTCTTTATAATCTCAGGTAATTTTATGTTTTGTTTGAGGGAATGCAAAAGATCATGACCCTGGATTATATTAAATTTTAGATATAATATAATCCTATAATCCAAACATACATTCACACTCAAATAATCTCATCTAATTCAATCCCTTCAGCCTAATTCCATCTAATCCAATCTTATCCCGTGAACCATACGGCCTCTTATTATAAGAAGAAGTAATAATATAATTTGTAAAGAACTAATCCTTTTATTATGTTGTTAAAAAAAAAAAATCCTATTATTACGTAGAGTAAATTTTTTTTTCACCTAGTGTATAAATTTACAGTTAATCTCAAATTAAGTGGTAAGAACCCAATTATTATAACGTAGAGCGTCAAGGTGGGAATTGAACCCACATTCTCATTGTGAGAATAGTGTCTATGTTACCATTGGGCTAAGTAATAAAATATGTACATATGTGGCATAAATATATTATACTAGATCCAAAAAAATTAGGTGGGGCACTTGCCACCCCATGCCTCAATGTGTGTCCGCCAACAAAACGTATTATGTAATTATTGTAAGAATTAATTCTATAATTTGTAAAGAACTAGTCCTATTATAAAGTAGTGGTGTAAGGTGTACGTAATAATCTCACACTCTATGTATATAGTGAAATTGGTTTATATATGAATCACTGAAGGGTATTAGTTGTTTCCACTGAAAAATATTAATTGATTTCACTGAAAAATATTACTGGTTTACACTGAATAATCTTAGTTCATTTTCACCGAACAACTATAACTCTTTAGTATAAATCAGTAAAAATAATTAATACTCTTCAGTGAAAACAACTAATACCCTTCACGGATTTATGTATAAATTAGTTTCACTCTATATTTGTTATCTCACATAGGAATATTATTTTCATACAAATGAAAGAGATTAATTAGCTTTAGTTAATGAAGTCAAATATGTTTGTTTTTCAATTTCAAAATTGGTTAATTGTTTAACCTAAAGATCACATCTTATTATAAAATATTTTCAACTCTCTCCAATGATGATGTGTCAACACCATCTTATTCTTAGGCTGATGTGGCATGTCTCAAATATTTCCATTTAGAAATATTGCGATCTCATTAAAAATTATTTTAGGCATGTTTTAATTCATATTAAGACTTAATCTATACCATATATTTTACACTTTTAATCTCAACCATACATTTTATTTTGTATTTTTTATAAATGTCAAAATCACTATTTAGTTTTCATTCTTATTCTCAACCCTAATCTTCATCTCTTCTCTTCATTTTCTCATTTGTTGTCTACTGTGTGAAGAAATGTGATTTCATTTTATTTCTATAATTTTTTGTATAGATCATAACCCCCCCCCCCCCCCCACCCTTTTTGCAAGTAAACTAATTTATTATGCACATGGAGATGATTAGGTGCACATTAAGAGAAAATTATATGTGCATCAATCTAAGTTAAAGATCATTCGAGCGTATCCAGAAATTATTCGTAAGTTTCTAAAGTATATTCATATTAATATCTTCACATTCATATTTTTTTAGAATCCACCATGAATAACTTTTTTTCGCTTTCAATAAGAAGATTCTCCCACTGCACGCCTACGATTTTGATCCAGCTATTATTCTTTTCCGAATAAGGTGTGCGTTATTGATGAAATCTGATTAAATTTTATGTTTTTTCGTTTTGTATTGTAGGTGACCTAAAGGTGATGTAGAGACTTTTTTCATGGTTGGACGATTTCTCTTCTTAGATATTTTTGTAAGTTATTTTTGCAAAATATTGATATATGTAAAATTTTTGTAGGAGTGAGTTGAAATATTTTGGAAAAGATATTGTCACCAAAATAGTGTATGATACAAATAATTTTTTACCACCAAATATATTATATTTCCTTCAATAATAGATTGTAGACAAAAGTTTATTTTTGGATAAAATTATGCGGCCAAAATAGACTATTAAAATACACAATATAGATATTCTTTTCTAAACTAGGACTTCAAATTTTCTTTTATATTATTTTAACATACAAATATTAAAATAGTATTGTAAATGATAAATAAGTAAAAAGTTGTTATATGTTATTTAATATATATATATATATATATATATATATATATTTTTTTTTTAATAAGTGGAATAAGTGTTTATGGATAAAAAATTATAGTGTTGGCCAAAAAGAAAAAAAAAATTAAGTTTATTTACTAACAACTTAAGTACTATTGTTTGATGATCTTTAAACCGAACTTAAACAGTCACTAATCCACCCGATAAAAATTGATAAAATTGTTGGTGATCAATTTTTATCGGATGGATTAGTGACTGTTTAAGTTCGATTTAATGATCATCAATCAATTACGTGTGATTGGTTACCACCGTAAATGGTAAATCGAGGTTCGGGTTATGAAATCGGATATACGAAAGTCGAAATCGAAATAATTTCGTATGTGTGCCCGTTTAGGTGTATTAGTGTGTGTATTTGGGAGTGTTTATGAATTTGAACTTTTTTTGACTTTTGAACTTTTTTTGACTTGTCTTTCTTAAGCTGGAGAACAACTATTTATAGAGACTAGCAAGCATGAGGTGTTCCTGACTCTTGGTCTCCCTAGCCTGCATGCTTGACATGTGTCCTTTGACTATAGTTTGACCTTATCTAAGCTGAATCTTAGTTACAAAGTCTTCTTTGGTCTTATCTCGGACTTCATTGTTGTTCGTCCATGTCGGTTTAAATCGATCCAGGATAGTTCTTTCATAGAAGTTGTTCGCCGTTTGGGTGTATGGCTCAGAAGTTGTTCGCCTTTGTGTCTTGCACAGATTGGCTTTGGGATCTTGGTCCTTTGTTCGTCGGCATACACCTCTTAGGCTGGTAGATTCACCACCTTTTATCAATGTTGCTCGTCATCAGTGACTTAGTAGAATGTTCATCTCTGGTCTTGGGCCTTCAAACCTGTTCGCCAATATCTTGTTCGCCGAATAGTTGTTCGTCAGTTTATGTACTCCCCAGATTGGTTTATGCACCCCGACTTGATTTTCTTTGTTGATCATCCTTGATTTAAGGTTGACTCTTCATAATCCTTGATAAGGCTTTAATTCTTGTTCGTCATTTATTAATTTATATTCGCCTATCAACAACTATAACTTTAAAATGTATCTTACTCTAAAATACAATAAATCTGAATATATTCTAATCAATGGAAACATAGTATTTACGTATAATATGGAATATTATTTTAAACATTTAAATAATGCAAGATTTTAAACATTAAATTAATGCAAGCAAATCTTTTTTCACAGTTGAATGATTTGTTTTCTTTGATATATTTGGAATTTATTTTTGCTAAATATGGGTAGATGTAAAATTTATAGCAAGAAATTGAAATATTTTTTAATAGATATTGTCATCGGAATAACATATGATTCCAAAAAAATATTACTACCAAATATAATATTTTACAATCAATAATAGATTGTAACACCATTTTTTCTTTTTTGGATAAAATTCTACTTGCAAAATAGAATTTGAAACTGTAAAATATAGATATTATTTTGTAAAGTATGATTTTGATTTTTTTTAGCATTTTTTATTTTTTTGTAACTCTTTTTTTTTTTTTTTTTTGCAAAATATCTGTATATGTGAAATGTCTAGGAGGGAAATTGAATTTAAAAAAAAATTAAGATTGACTCCTAAAGGTCAATTCTTATTATTGAATTGAAATACCTACACATTAATCATTTGTTTCACACAAACATCTACACAATATCACATTTTAATTATGACATCTTTGTCAAATGTTACCTTTATATCTGAAATGTGTGATTCTATCTTTAGAATTAAACTTTTGCGTTCGATTGTTATTGTATATTCATACCATGGGAAAAACTAGGCATGCAAGTATACAACAACTGTAATTTTAAGTAATATCGTGTTATATTAATTTGAGATTGAATGTGTGAATTAGTTAATATTTTTTAAATTTTCTATTTATTCATATTTAGTATTTTTTATTATTTGTTGAATTATAATTACACTTTTAATATTATATCGAAATTATAAGATATTTTTAAATATATATATATATATATATATATATATATATATATATATATATATATATATATAACTTGAAATAATAATAATAAATTTTTTTCCACTCCGCGAAATAATAATTACATAACGTTAATCATCTTTAATACTACTAATATTTAATATATCACTAATAAAATCACCGGAAAAAAATAAATATAACTTGATCATTGTATCTTAATAATTATTGTAAGAGAAAGTATTGGGTAGAGCTGTCAAAACGGATTTGGCCCATTGGGCCAACCCAAAAAGCCCGGTTTTAAAAATCGATGGGGCCTCAATATAATATGCCCGAAAACAATCGAAATTTTTTGGCCTGACCCAATATACCCGTCGGGTCGCTCGGGCTCGGGTTGGGCTTGGCCCGGTCAATTTTTTTTTTTTTTTAAAATACAAGGAAATAAAATAAGAGAGAATCAGAAGAGAAAATAATTATTTCGAGTTTCTATTCTAAGGATAGCTTGTATTTATTTTGTTAATGAACAGAAAAAATAATTGATTTTATTATCACCAAATTAATATTAATAGTAGAGTTAGGGTATGTGTGGAGTGCAGTTATGGTGTTTGGATTAGAAAGTGAAAAAAATGATTAGAGATGGGGCTACAGTGTAGGCACATAGATTTTGTCCCAATTTACTCCTTTAAAAATTGTTACTTTATTTAATTTAAAATCTGTATGTTTGTTATGAATTGTGACTCATTAAAAGATTATTATTGTTGTTTGGGGTAGTTTTATGAATTTGAGTTTTTTTTAAGTACTATTGGATTATTGTTGTTTAAATTTATTTTTATGAATTTAAGGGTATTAAGAATCATTGAATTATTGTCGTTTCAATCTCATTTAAAAATTTGAGTTTTAATTTAATTGTTGAATTATTGTTGACAAATTAAACAAAGTTTCATGTCTATATAAGTAGTATTTGTGTACCAAATTTCCAACCAATGAAACCAATATAGAATTAAAGTGTAATAATAATATATTTCAAAAAATAAAATCAGCCGGGCCGGTTTGGCCCGATGGCCCGCCTAGGGTCAGGACGGGCTTCAAAATATGTGGCCCGAAGTTAACCGGCCCGACTGATTTTATTTGACTTCCATTTTGACTTTTTTTCAAAACACACACAAACACGTCGAACTGTGCATTTATGTATTTTTTTTTTGGGTATTAGTGACTACTTCTTAGGGTATTATTGTCTACTTATTGAGGTCATACTTATTACTGATTACCTCTTGGTATGTTACTGATTTTTTCTTGAGGTATTTTTTTCAAAATTTAAGTGTATACTATGCACTCAAGTGCATACTAAAACTACTCTTACGTTTGACAATTATCAATTAAATAATTTTTCAATGTTTGGAAATGGTTTCGCCAAAAAAATAACCAATCACTTTGAATAATATTTGACTTTTTCGTATTTTTGCAACTTCAAATCAAACAAGCAAACACGACCCAAAAGTGGATGGGTTCGTTATAGCATGCAAGTATACGACCAAGTAGTATCGATCTAAGAACTTAGTTGATCGGTGAATCCCTAAGACTACAAGTTTCCATAGAATTGTAGAAACGTGTTTTGGTGTTTTTAAACTAATAGAATTAAAAAGACAATAATCAAATTAAACACTAGATATGTAATGGACAAACTAAACTAAAAAGCAATTTAAAACTTCGTGAGAAGTGCAAGTTGAGGGTAATGCTTCGGGTGAAATCCTTATGACGGAATCAATGCTACGTTCGTTAATTTCACTTGTCTTATGCTACTTCGTTGGTTCTTACTAAGAGCTATCACTAAAGTTTTGAATATCTATCCCTTTTGAGGCTTGGGTGATCAAATGAACTAATTAACACCTAACTAGTTACCAAAAGCACAAAAGATAGTGAATGACTTGAAGCACGCGATGCACTTCAAGTATTCCCCCTTCACTAAGCACCTAAACCGTAAATTAAGGCACATAGTGTCTATTAACGGTGGTCTAGCCGTCTACCCTCTCTCGAGTTAATAAACGACTAATTGAATCCGATTAATTAACCAAATTCCTCACCACAAGTCCGTTTAACTCACACCCAACTCTCGTTGAAGCACGAATTAGCCTAACAAGAGCTACTAAACCTAATCAACCAATCTAATCAAGAAATACACATTAATAGAAGCAATTGAACCAACTCAATAGCATAATCAAAGCTCAATTAACATCATAACACTAATTCCATCATAATTCAAACACCCAAAGCATTAGGGGATTAGCCCATGGCTAATCTAACAAAATCAATAGATAAACAAACAAAAGAAATCAATAAACCCAAGAAGATCATCATAATAAAATTGCAACAAATCATAAATGAGAAAATTATACTAATTAATTGAAAGATAAAGGATAGAAGTCACCTAGATAGAGTGATTACAACTTGGGAATGAAATTTGTTCTTCAAATGCTACCTAAATTACTCTAATAATTGAAAGAAAATTAAAATCTAAGATTGAAGGTGAAAATCCCCTATTATACTAATAGGGAGTTTCTAATGCTTATGTGTCGTCACGAGGTTCATTTCGCCTATGTGTCGTCGTGTGATTCATTTCGCCTATGTGTCGTGGAAGCCTACATGCCAATTTTATAAATCATATGTGTCATCTACGTGTCTTATTATACAATAAGGAATCTAACAAAAAAATTGTATATACAAGGATTTGAACCCTAAACCTCATAAGTAATATTCATGATATTTACCAATTAAGCTATGTTATGAACATGTTTAAAGTTTGAATACTATTATATATAACTTGAGTTTAGAAAAGTATATTATAAATTTTACTATGATTATACCAATTTACATTTTACTTAACTATATTTAGGATATCCTATATATAAATTTTTTTATTGTGTTAGTAATGTAACTAAGTAACTTTAGTATATTTAATTCTACATACTATTACTAATTTGATTAAATAAATTTTAAAAATTCTAAATATGTGAAATTTTAATGTTTAATTGTGTTATTTTTATTGTTTCACTATATTTGAGGATTTTTTATTTCGAAAATTTTAATAATTTCCAATAATTTTATGAATATTCACTACATCTTTAATTGTTTCAATCTGATATTTCGACTTGCACTTTTAAAAGAAAGAAAAAAACGCATGAGGTATCTGGCGCGTAGTTGAGGAAATTATGTCATAATTTAAAAGTGTATACTAAATAAAAACAAAATATTACGTGAATTTTTATAATAATATTGAAAATCATAACTAAATTGAGATCAAGTCTGAAAGTCGTGAATTAAAATATTATCCCATAATTTTATGAATACATATTATTTGAATATATTTATTATACAATATAATTATGATATTTTATGATGAACACAATTATTTAAATATATATAACATTTATATAATTAACTTTTACAAAAACCCCGCGTGATACGCGGGTAGTCATCTAGTTAACTAAATTAGTGTGTGGGGTGTGTATTCCTCTTTCTAAAATCTGAGAAAATGGTATATATAGTGGGGGAAGAGGGTATGGAAACGAATTTTGCAAAGAAATCCCTGAAAAATACTGAATTTTCGGATTTTTAAGCCTTTGACGAATTTATCGCGATATCTCGTGAAATCTCGCGATATTTTAAATATCTCGCGAGATTTTGAATTTGCTTGAAAATGACCTGAAATTCTTCCTGCACGATTTCATACCGGTTTGCATCAGTTTGTACCGGCCGGTATGGATGGTCCCAAACCGGTATTCAAGGGCCGTAGCCAACTTAACGGTTTGGGCATATTGGTATCGGTTTGGCTATTTTCTTGTATCGGCCGATATGGGCTGAGCCTTTCATTTCCGGCATCGTGATCAGAGATGGTGGCGGCGGTTTTTGCAGGCAATGGCAATGGTTTCTGGCGTAGGATTCCAACGAGAGATCGGCGGCGGTATCCGTGATTTCCGGCCGGCGCTGCTTCGTATTTACGGCGAGGGGTAGCTTGCTTTGAAACCCAGCTTTTCCATTAATTCCAAGCTTTGAACTCCGGCGAGGCATAAGGCGTGAAGCTGGTGGCGTGGCCCTTGCCTCGAATTCCGGCGTCGCGAGCTCTGCGATTTCCGGTGATTAGAATCCATTCCGGCGACCATGGCAGCTTGAAAGGTGGAGGCTGCGTGGCTGAGCTTTTCCGGCGACGAAGCTTTCTTCAGGTGATGGTGGCTTAATTCCGGCGAGCATGAATTCCGGCGTTTGGCTTGAGGAGGAAGACGTGCCCAGCTGCTCTTTTTCTCATTCACGATTTGGATAATGGAGTGGGTTTTCTAATTTGAAAAAAAAACTTTGACTTTTCTAATTTTAGAAAAAGTGGGGCCCGCGGCTTTGTTTCTTTCCTTTTGCTTGAGTTCACGTGATGCTTGCTAGCTGCCACTCCATTCCATAAATACCAAAATAGGCCTTGAGCTTTTATTTGGGCCGAAATCTTTTGGGCTTTAGACTAGGGCTGTGAATTTTCCATTGGGCCTCAAATTGGCCTTGACTTTAAGTAAATGGGCCAAAATCCCGGACCAAAATTAATTCCTGAGCTCATTTTAATCCCTTCTCGTTTTTCTCTTAAAATTACCCAATTTCCTGCAAATACCACAAAATGTACCTTTCTCGACAATTAAACGCAAATGACCACATTAATGTAATAAATGCAAGAAATTCAATTAAAATAGGCAAATAAAACGCATGAATTTCGAGCAATTTTCACACTAATCAATATTGTAAAATAAAGAACACGAAGACACAAAATTTGTTTACCCAGTTCGTCTTGAATAACTACACATCTGGGGCCATACCATGCCAGGAGGTTTTTACTATAATTTTGTGTATTCTCTGTTGTATATATACAATACAATAATCAATAATATATTTTTACTTGTAATAGAGATGTAACCCTAAAAACCCATTAGACATCTTGGCCTATTAAGTATTTTATTTTACAAGTAATGTTCATAATTATAATATATATAAAACACTTCCTCTTGGACATTACGACGATGATGTTCATGCCTCATTAAAACTCGATAAAATAATTCAGAGGAAAAATTTACACAAAGGGGAAAATAGTATAATCATTGTGATCTTCAGGATCCAATCTTCAGGATTATTTTGAACTTGTCACTCCTCCTGAAGATAACAGTCTTCCAAGCGTATGCATTTCAATATCATGAACATATTTTTCAAAAGTAGATGTAGGAAGAGATTTCGTAGAAAAATATGTTAGATTGTCACCACAAAACATCTTTTGTATAACACCACTCTTCTGGAGTTAATGTGTATTAAAAAAATAGGGGATATGTGTTTTTTCATTATTTCATGTAATATCACATTAATCACAAATGTGTTTTACCAACAAATATAACCAAACACATTCTCGCGAAACCTCATATAGAGTAATAGTCACTGAATAGTTTGAGGAGGTAGTAACCATAAATTATTTAATGAACTTCAATGATATTGTAGCACTAGTGCAAAAAAAAAATATAAGAGTATGAAAATCTTATTTATAACTAGCATCCATATAGCTCACCGTTTGTGCTCACATAAGGAACTTCTGGTCCAAGCACCAATCCACTTCAACTGGATCAAATGTTCAAATTCATTTTTCCTTCAGGGAAATGCTCGATCTGCAGACTGAGACAATACTTGGTTTGCACCAAGGCTTTAATTTCAAATTATGTATTCCATATTTTTTTTTCAGGAGGAACTCACTGAATCAGTTCTAACATATTCGATCCGGTTGTTTAATTTTAGATCATATAATGACCATTGTAGTTTTATTATATACGTATTGCAATTTTCATCATTCCTCATCTGGGGAATCTTAAATTCATCAGAGATTTTATATAAAAATTGACATCCAATAACCATATAAATATGCGGTTATAAGGTCTACCAACTGCATTTTTAGATTCATATTTGCTGCCAGAAATATATTGTAGCGAAACTTTATATTATCCATATCAGGATAATATTTTATCAAAATAAATATCAGGTCTTTGTGAAAACCCCCATTAAGCTACTAATCTCGCTCACCGCCTTGTAATTCTCATTTGGTTTTCATACAATTACTCACTTATATCTAACAGGGATTACACTTCAGGAGTAGGATAACACTTCAAGTGTATGTATGATAGAGCCAAATAACTTTATTTCTTTTAGCGAGTCTAGCTCTGCCACAATTTGCTTCTTTCTATTTCACCCAAATCAAAGTGCTTCCAGCACCCAACTTGAGTACTGTATCCAAATTTAGAAAGAAGTGGAAAAGTGCAGAAGCAAAATAAAATATCTTTCAATGATTTTTTTTTTAAATTTAAGGGAGAGAAATACTGGAATAAGTGAAAGAGATCAATTGCATCGTAGTAGCCAAACAAAGAGCGAGAAGAGGATGTTGGCAAAATTTTAGATCTATAAGCTTTTAAATTATTTTTTATGTTGATTTTAATGAGAATTGTCTAGTTTTTAGGATTTTTGTTGAGGAAGATGATGATGAGAATAATTATAACTCTTCTTATTATAAAATAATATTGATCGTAAACTATAATAATGAACACATTTTAATTATAAAACTAAAAATATACAAAAAAAATTAAAAAAATATAACTAAAAAATTTCTTGGACTCAAATTAACGTTACTTCTCAGTAAATTTTTATATTTTATTTATAATATCAAATACTTTAAAATAATTTCATGATAAGTTAAGAATTAATCATTTTCATATAAAATTTACTCCTGGGATAAGATATAAATTGAACATATCACACTAACATTTCAGCGTAGGCATCAAAACATGGAAAAAAAATGAAAAACTACACGTCAAAACCACTACACCAAACTATACGAAGAAATATCTTATGAATTATCATCTATTACAGAATAAATTTTCAATTTTAACATTCTTCAATATAATAAAGTCCTATTTTTCTCCAAAAAAAATTTCACCTAACATTGTTATATGCCAAAAAAAATGAAATTTATAGTTTCAGCAAGAAATAAAAAAAAAAAAAAAAAAAAAATATATATATATATATATATATATGTATGTGTGTGTATGTGTATAAATTGATAGATTTACACTTAAAAAGAAATATAATTCTCATCAAATGTAAATTCATTATTATCGCATTTCATATAAAGCTCAGTAGTTTCACCAGCATTAACTTGTTTTAATTTTTTTTCAAAATGATGAACTTGACTTTCTAACATTTTTTTTATCGGTAAATGTTAGTTGTTAGAATTAGTACAACAAGCTCCCAAGAATTCTCCAAGCCACCTTATACCTCCCTCAATTCTTTCCCAAAGAGAATCGAACCCAGATCACTCACTAAAGTGAGGAACCCAGTGGCCAGGTGGGCTAAGCCACCTGGTTAATTTGACTTTCTAACATATATACTTCAATATAATAAAACTCGAGTCTATTTAAGTTTTCACGTGACACTAATATGCATGTGCTAAAAAATAACAAAAATATGATAAACATATTATATTCGACATATGTTATTTCCTTTCACAAAAAGCACAATTATTTCCAACATCACTTGCTCTAATTTTTCTTCAAAAAAATCTTCAAAAAAATAAAATTTGACTTTGATATGAAATATTTGGTGAAAAACTTAAAATTTTTATTCAATAATTCGATAACATTTTTCATCAATGTTCAAATAGAAAGTTATAAAAAAGAAAAAGAGACTCTTACATTAACTTTAACATGGGAAAAACTATTTTATCATTTTTACCTAATCCAACAATTCTAAAAAATTTATATCTAGTTCTAGTGAGATGAAACATGTGATGACCCGTGTTACCAATAAACGTTGATTCATAATAAACCGAGAATAAATTTTCATTTTAGACATAATTCAATATTATAAAATTCGATTAATTATAATTAGCGCGAAATATTATATGAATATGGTTTATAATAATACTTAACATGAAACTATTGGAAATAATTTAAAGTATTAAATAGTTGATCAAAAGTATAAAAAATCTCATAGGAGTACCGAAAATCGGATTAAGGGTATCATATTATTGTTCAAAAGTATCAACAACAATTATAGTACTTTCCATGTCCCTTTATTTACATCTCATTTTACTTTTTCTTGACTTTTAATGCGAGACTTGATTTATATTATTTAAATGGATAAAATACTTTTTTGATGATAGCGTAATATTCAATTTAAGTGAATAAGGTAAAAATTACTCTTGGAATAAATGTAGTTTAAAAACATTTTAAAAGAGGTGAGTAGTGGAATGATAATTAAAATAGAAGGACGGAGGTAGTAACATTTAATTTAAAAGTATCAAGTTAAAAAAAAAACATTTAAAGTACTAAATAATTGACCAAGAGTATCAGTATCAAATAGTAGTTCAACTAAATTCTTAAGTAACAATTAAATTCATGTAATATAAAAAGACATAGATTTATAGCTCAACAAATATGCAAGTCCTACCAATTGCATGAATATATATATCCAATTTATATATTCATTGGTGACACATAAGCATATGGTCCACTATTATTTTAATTGATCATTTAAATTTACTTAATCTAAATTAATTTAGTAATAAGAAATTAAAAATAATAAAAAAATTATATGAAATTTAAAAATTTAAAACTTGTTGTAAATTGAGAGCAATAAATAAAGACACAAGTTTGTTCACCCAGTTCGTCGGGAACGACTACGTCTGGGGGCAAGCCAAGCCAGGAGTTTCACTAATGTTCTTGTGTATGAGTATATACAATTCTGAGTACAATGATATATTTATAAGAATAAAACCCTAGTCTAAGATATGAAGCCCATTTGGTTATTGGTCCATTAGTAATGTCCACATCAAATCTCCTAGATTTGGAATAATAAATCTGCTAGATTTACAACACTTCCCCTTGGACATTCGACATAACATGTCATAAAAACTCCACGTGCTAGGTATCGGCCAAATATTAAGTTAGGGAGGAATGTTATCGATCTTCTAGATCAAATCTTCTAGATTTATTTCGGGGTTACCGCTCTCTCTGAAGACAACAACACTTTGAGTGTTTGCATCCCAATACCACGAACGTACTTTTCAAAAGTAGACGTAGGTAAGGACTTAGTGAACAGATCTGCTAGATTGTCACTAGATTGCATATTTTGAATGGTAATCACGTCACTCTTCTGGAGTTCATATGGGTTATAAAAACTTAGGTGAAATATGTTTCGTCAAGTTTCCTTTGACGTACCAATTACTCATTTGTGCGATGCATGCGGCGTTCTCTTCAAATATAACGGTGGGAGGTGTATCGCCTTTAGAGATACCACACGAGTCACCAATGTGTTTTACCAAGGACCTTAACCAAACATATTCTCGTGCGGCTTCAAATAAAGTTATTATCTCTGAGTGGTTTGAAGACGTGGTAACCATGGTTTGTTTAACCGATCTCCATGAGATTGCGGTACCACTACAGAGAAAAAGATAACCAGTCTGGGATACGGCGTTATGGGGATCAGACAAATAGCCAGCATCCGCATAACCTACCAAGGTTTTGTCTTGGTTCTTACGGTAAAACAGTCCAAGATCTTGGGACCCTTGGAGGTACCGTAGAACATGCTTAACACCATTCCAATGTCTCCTTGTAGGAGAAGCGCTATATCTCGCAAGCAAATTAATTGCAAATGCAATGTCCGGCCGAGTGCAATTTGCGAGATAGAGCAATGCTCCGACAACGCTAAGATAAGGAACTTCTGGCCCCAGAATTTCTTCTGAATCTTCTCTTGGCCTAAATGGGTCCTTATCCACTTCGAGGGATCGAACAACCATAGGGGTGCTAAGTGGGTGAGATTTATCCATGTGAAATCTCTCCAATACCTTCTCCACGTAGGTTGACTGATGTATAAGAATTCCTTCTGGGAGATGCTCGATCTGCAGGCCGAGGCAGTACTTGGTTTTACTCAAGACTTTCATTTCGAATTCAACTCTCAAGATTGAACTGACTTCTTCAATCTCTTTGCATGTTCCAATTATGTTTAGATCATCAACATAAACAGATATAATGCAAAAACCATTTTTCGATTTCTTCGTGAATACGCATGGGAAAGCTTTATCGAATGTGTATTTCTTCTTCTGAAGGAATTCACTAAGTCGGTTGTACCACATGAGGTCCAATTGCTTCAGGCCATACAACGACTCTTGCAGTTTTATGCTACACATACTGCAATTTTCACCATCCCTCATCTGAGGAATGTCAAATCCATCAGGGATTTTCATATAAATGTCGGCATCTAGTGATCCGTATAAGTATGCGGTTACTACGTCCGTTAATCTCATTTGGAGATTCAATTTAACTGCCTAAGATATCAAGTAGCGGAACGTTATTGAGTCCATGATGGGAGAATAGGTTTGATCGGAATCAATCCCGGGTCTCTGCAAAAACCCTTGAGCTACAAGCCTCGCTTTATACCTCTCCACAGTATTGTTCTAATTTCGTTTTCGTACAAATACCTATTTATATCCTACATGGATAATGCGCGCTGGTGTACGAACGAAAGAGCCAAATACTTATCATTTGTTAAGCGATACGAGCTCTGCTTCAATTGTCTCTTTCCATTTTACCCAATCGGAGCGCTTTCCACACTCAACGATAGTTTTGGGTTATGGATCCGGATCGTTAATGGAAAGAGAAATTGTCGCTGCAAATGTGTCGTCGACGACAGTAATATTTATATTATATGTTTCTCCCGTATCTATGAGATTCATAGAGACTTCGACGTTTACGTCAACCAGACCTTTCTCATTTTTCAGTGTATCTGGGTCTGGTCGTTTCGCGGTCCTAGTGCATTGAATATTTTGTGCACGTGCTTCATCACTAGGACGCTCGTCTTCAAGAGACTTTGAGTTATCTAGACGAATCTCTTCTAGAGATTTTACATTCGGCTGACCAGTTTTGCTAGCTTTTCGTTTAGGTGTACTAGTATCTCTTGAGGGTCCTTTACGCTTCTGGCGAGTGGGGACATAGGTACTTGTTTTGCTTGGGACCTCAACCCTTTGGGGAGTATTTACTGCAGGTATATGCGATTTAGTTACACCTCTATGGTCAGTGAACGCGTCTGGCAGATTGTTTGCTAAATGTTGCAAGTTAATGATCTTCTGAACTTCCAGTTCAGATTGACTAGTGTGTAGATTTAGATACTGAAGGTCACTTACATTCCACGTAAGCTCCCGACAATCATTCAATTTTGAATTTGGATCTCCCCCTAATACCGGGAAGTGATCTTCATCGAACGTGTAATCAGCAAACCGGGCCATTAATTGATCCCCGGACAAAGGTTCGAGGTATTTTATGATGGATGGAGAGTCAAATTCAACGTAAATACCGAGTTTCCTTTGTGGGCCCAAAGAGGTCCGCTTCGGTAATGTTATCGGGACATATACCGCACATCCGAAAATACGTAGATGAGAAATGTTAGGTTCTTTCACACGCACTAGCTGTAGGGGGGAATGATCATTATATGCAGTTGGACGAATTTGTATCAAGTGCGATGCATGTAGGACTGCATGCCCCCAACATGAAGTGGGTAGTTTAGATTTCATAAGCAATGGTCTCGCGATAAGTTTGATACGGTTTATTAGCACCTCAGCAAGACCATTTTGGGTATGGACGTAGGGGGCCGAATGCTCAACTTTAATTCCCAGGGCCATACAGTAATCTATAAAGGCCTTTGAGCTGAACTCAGCAGCATTATCCATGCGAATTGATTTAATTGGATAATCTGGGAATTGAGCTCTAAGCTCGATAGTTTTCGCAATGAGCTCTGCAAGAGCTTGATTGCGGGTAAACAACTAACATGCATATGTCTACCTAGTGGAGGCATCAATAAGGACCATGAAATACTGAAATTGTCCTGATGCTGGGTGAATCGGTCCATAAATGTCTCCCTGAATCCGTTCAAGGAAAACCAGAGACTCTAGTCCAACCTTAGTACGCGACGGGCGCACTATTAACTTACCCTTAGAACATGCATCACAAATAAATTCATCAACATGAGGGATTCTATTATTCGAAATATTATGACCAATTGAATTAGATAGAATCCTATGTATCATAGTTTGTCCTGGATGACCTAACCGCTGATGCCACAATTTAAAAGAATTCGGGTCATGAAATTTCATACTCATAGCTAGATGGAGATTAGACGGCCGGATGTAGGAATAGTACAATCCGGAGGAGAAGGAAGGAAGTTTTTCTATAACTTGTTTACAACTACCTCGAGTAATAGTCATCAAATGGTATTCGTTATTATTCTTAGTTTCAGTTTCACTGTGATAGCCATTAGTTCTAATATCTCTAAAACTGAGCAGGGTATGCTTAGATTGTGGAAATAATAAATCATTATCGTTTATGAGTCCGGTACGCATGGGGAGGACAATGGAAGCTCTTCCGGAGCATACTATCAATATACTATCATTGACTATTGTAGTTATACTCCCCTTACGTTCTACTAAGTTATGAAAATACTTCCTATCTCTTAAGATTGTATGTGTGGTGACGCTATCTACCAAACATAAATCACTATTTGCATCCATCATGACAGAGGAAATAGCCCAAACCTAATAGCAGATATGTTTACAAGTCATGAATAATAAAAGCAATATCCAAATAAATGTAATGGACAGTGATTTAAGGTAAACACATCAAAGCTAAAATAATATCATCCATAAAGTAAAATATCCGAAAGAAAGGATCCAAAAACATAAATTGTTTTATCCCAAAAACAAAGTACTAAAACAACCAAATACACAAATCACTCATCATCTCCAAAGTCCTTGAGCTCGATGCCCACAGGATTGACGTTGTCTTGGTCAAGGTCTGCTTCAGGCAGGCTGGCATGGTGAGATTCGACTCTAGGAGCCTTCCCCTTATCGTCATTCTGCTGCTTTTGATAAGCCTCAACCAAGTATTTGGGAGTGCGACACGTGCGAGACCAATGGCCTTTACATCCGCGTCTGTAGCAGGAATACTCAATCTTGTCTTGAGAGCCAGGTTTTTGTAGAGCAAAATTCGAGGTTCTGTGACCACCGGATGTACTACGACCTCGGCCTTTAGCCCGGATCATCTTACTCTCTCTCCCCTGTTGATGACCTTTGATCAATGTTGATAATTAGTGGCTGTTTACGCTAAGAAAGATCACCAAACAAAGATCAATGTAGGATTAAAGCTAAATTTTTGTAAGTAAAGATTGAGAGATAAATTTGCAAGAGTTTGGCTTGTTTTTTAATTAGTCACCTCTTTCTTACTATCCCATGAAGGGTATTTATAGAGATACAAGCAAGTAGGAGGTGTCACCTCTTTAATCATCTTCATTTACATTGTGACAAGTGTTAAGACACTTGTCATCTCCTAAGCTATTACATCTTTACACAATAACAAGTGTTAAGACACTTGTTTGTTTCTAATGTAATGCCTAATTATTGAGATTTCTGATGATCTTCCGAGGTGCCCTCTTGCTCGCCTGCTCGCCACTAGTTAGGTCTTTGTGTCTTCTTGGTCTGGCTGTTCGCCACCTTCTTGTGCTCTTTATGACCAACTGCTCGCCTCCTGGTATCATGACCAGCTGCTCGCCTCCTAGCATTATGACCAGCTGCTCATCTACTCGACCTTGGTCTTCAAGCCCAGCTGCTCGCCTCCTCAGGTACGAAGTCCCTGCTGGTCGTCCTTTTATTTATTATTTTCATTCTTGATTTCTTAATCTTATTATTTTAATATTTTTATCTTCTAATCTTGTATCCCTGTTGTTCGCCTATCAACAATGCCCCCTAGTTTGGCACATAAGGATAGATTTTATCCTTTTTTGTCAAACTATTGGATAGGCTAAACTATTCGATAGGAGGCGAGCAGCAGGGAATTTGTCTTTCATTTCTTATGTGGAGCGAGCAACAGGTTTTTGAAATTTTGAGCGGGAACTCTCGGAGGCGAGCAACAGGGAATGATGCTTGTACAGGCGTCCTTTCGTTTCTCGAGGCGTAGAATTCGAAGCGCGATGACGTGGCAGTCCACGCGTGCGCCCTTAGAATTGCGTATAGGGGCCTCAATTTTTCACTTCTCTCAATTTCGCCCCCAAATCCATATCTATAAATAGCTCCCTTCTTCCACTTTCTTTCTTTTTTCGATTTCTCACAAGCAAAACCGCCATCGACGAATTTCAAGCTTTTTCTCGATTTCTTTCTTCTTCTTCTTCGTTGATTTCTTCACTGATTCCTCCTAAATCAAAGGTGAATTCTTTGATTCTTCTTGTTTCTTTCCGTAATTATTTGTTTTCACTTTCGATTTTGCACTTTCGATTTTTTTACCGTTCCGCCGCCATCACCGCCGCATCGTCACTGTGTCGCCGCCGCGTCGCCTTCGCATCGCCACCATCTTCTTTTGCTTGAGAATACACCATCATTGTGCTCCTTCTATCCCTAAAAATTTTTGACGATGGCCTCTCCTTCATCGAGTGATACTCAATCTCTCGAGTTTGTTAGACGGAATCCGGGAAAAAGGCCCGTAGAAGATGAACCGCCGCGCCCTGTTCCTCGCCGCTCGCTCCGGCGAGCAGCTGGTCAGGTTCCTAGGACTTTGCTCATTGATGAGGACACGGGTTCCGAGGCGAGCTCTGTTGCTCGCTCTATTGATTCCTTCTATGCTGTGGAAAGCTCGGGCGAGCAGGACGTCCAAGGCCCTGTTGCTCGCTCCTCGGATTTAGGCGAAGATTCTGCTGAGGTCGCTGCTGAAATAGAGGAGATGAGCCTCCATGGGGACACGGGGGCGAGCAGCAAGCAACCGGTCCGGAGCGAACAAGTAGTCGGATCAGGGAGCGAGCAGGTGGGAGTTACATGGGAATTTCTTCGGGAGATAAATTTTCATGTTTCAAGGCCAACTCCCGAGTCTCTCGTTCCTAAAGCCGTAGTCTGAAGGCAGGAGTGGATTGATTACGCCAACAAGTATCACAACACATTTCCTGTTCCTGCTCGACCTATCATGGAGGCTCTTCCATCAACATACACAGCGAGCAAAATAGCCAGTGTGATTACGGAGGAGGATTTAGTTTGGATACAGTCTCGCTACCGTATTCCGTACGATATCCACTTGTACGTTCCCCAACCAGGAGAGAGAGCTGACAATCCACCCCAGGCTGCACTGCTATCAATCTTGACGTACTTAACACGGGGTTCCCTCTCCCTCTGCACCCGGTGATCGGACGATTCTTGAAGGACATTAACCTGGCGATCACTCAGATTATCCCGAACGGTTGGGGTAGTTTGTTGGCGTTTATGACCCTTTTCAGGTTAGAAGGATACAAGAACAAAATCAGCACGACGGAGATACACTATGCTTTGACCATCTCCTCGGTTGTAAATGAAGACGGGCTTGGTTGGTATTACATCAAAGCCCGCAGTGGCGTCAAATTAATCGAAGGGGTGCCTAATAAGGTCAAAAGTTGGCACAAGCAATTTTTTTATATTGGCGGCGATTGGCGGGCGTCCTCTGATTTTTCGGGAGGACCGGGACGTATAGATTCACCTACTCGTTTCGGCGAGATTCGGCGTAGGTCTCAGTTCCTAGTTCATCGAATTTTTAGGTGAACTAATTTTAATCTTTTTCCCTTGTTTTGCAGGTCCTCGTCTCTTGAAGTGGGGGCATCCGGATCTGAGCGAAGAATTTTTATACGTTCTCGCATTGATCTCACTACGGGACGTTAAGGACCGGAGCATCGAACATCTCTCCCAAGCCCATTGTCGCAAGCTAGCCCAACATACTACCAGTGCCCATCACTTGGAGGCACAAGCAGAAGTCCCCGAAGGTAAGTTTCACTTGTTAATTTTTCCGTTTTTCCTATTATCCATTCTTACCCTGTTGGTCGCCTAGGCCCTGCTGGTCGTCTAGGCCCTGTTGATCGCCTATGACTAATAATTTTTGTGTTGTTTTCAGCTCAAAGGGTAACGGTCGCTGTCCCCCCAATTCCTGAAAGTTATTATTTGCTTGCACGTCGGGTTAAACAGATGGCCTCCAATCAACCATCAAGGAAAAAGAAGTTTGACCCGTGCACTTCCTTGATCAAGCTGAGAGCCGAGGTGGATGAGGAAGAAGAAGTTCCCCAGGCTCCTGCCCCTGCTCCTCGCCCCCCAGTGCGCTCCTCGCCTACCCCAAAGGATACGAGGGGTAAGAAGAGACTTACGAAGGAGACCGCTCCTCGTAAGGAAGATGATCGGGCCAAACGGACCAAAGGGCAAGGTTCCTCTCAGGTGACCAAAATTGTTACTCGCTCCTCGCCTGTGGAGGAGGTGACCGAGCAACAGGTCGTTGGCGCCATAATTGTTGGTCAGGGTAGGGGCACGTCTCCTGACAACACTTACTTGGGCTATGACCCAGTAAAGATGAGGGAGTAAGTACTTTCTCATTTCTGTTCAATGTTTGCCCCTTTGACTTTGTTTTTCTAACGGCTTTTTCCTTGTATAGGTACCGGAAGAACGATTACCCTGGTCGTGCAAAGGTACTTCACCAATTCAGTTGTGTGAAGTCTCCTCCGGCACCTCATGAGATTAAGGACTCCCACGTCCGAAGAGCCATGGAGTACGTTCCCCGCTCATGGACCAAGACTGGCGTGGAGATCCTGCAGAATCAGAGCCTTAGTGACAACGCTCGCCTGTTGAGCTATAATGCGAGCCACCAATCTATTACTGCTCAGCGAGTCCTGGACCAGGCTATCGAACTTGAGCGAACGAACCGCGGTTTGGGGCGAAGGATCGAGCAAGTTGAGGCGGAACGTGATGCTCAACTTGCTCAACTGAAGAAGAAGGATGAGGAGTTGGCTAAGTTGAAGGCTGACTTTGATAGAGCCAAGCATACATGGACGCGGGAGGTGAAAGCTGCCGAGGATCGGGAAATGGTAGCGTCCAACACTTCAGAGAAGCTTAAGTTAGAGTTGGGCGTTGCCACTAACCGTCTGCAGGTCCTGGAGACAGAGTGAGTGGGTCTGGTGGAGAGGGTGGAGTCTTTGAAGGTCCACGTCGATCAGCTGGAAAAGAAAAACAAGCGCGCCATTTCTTACACTACTTATGTGCAAGATGTAACTGATAATACCAATCTTGGTTACATCTGCGCGTATGCTGACAGTGTGAGAAATGTGAAGTACGCCTTGGACAATGGTTTAGACGTGATGACTTCAACCATTAAGGACTTCACAGACTATGTCACTGAAAACCCTCCAGCTCCCGGCTTCGAGATCTCGGTGACCGACTTAGGAGAGATGGGGGTCAACTTGGGTGTCTTCAAGGACGATGTCCGCATTGTGGCCCCCAAGGAGAGAGTGGAGGCGGACAGGGATATGACCATCTTCGAAGCTTTGGGCCCCCTTCTCCCTAATCCTCTCGGCGAAACGAGCTCCTCCATTGCTGTAGGCGAGCAACAGGTCTCTGGGGCCACTATTCAAGATATTCAGCCTCCTCCTCCTCCCCAAGATCCTCAAGCACCACCTGCTCCTCTGGCGTCCGAGACTTAGAGGACTTTTTATCTTTTTTGCTTTAGTCAATGTAGTAGGACGATGTTTTTCTCTCTTTGTATCTTTGCATTTTGAATGAATGGAATTGTATTTCTTATTTTACTTGTTCGCCCTTTGTTTATTTTTGCTTAAGTACTTCTCCCTTAGTTGAGAGTTTTAATACTTTTCTTTTGCAAATGTATGTATATTTGAGTATGCGTGAGCCTATTTGGTTCTTTTGGAGAACTTGGCTTTTGTCATACTTCTCTTTATGCCCTGTTGCTCGCCCCTTGCTATGTTTGTGCTTAAATGCATTTGGCTTCGGGACGAGCAACTAAGTGTTAGCATGTGCCCTGTTGCTCGCCTCCACTATACTTGTGATTTATGCATTTAGTATCTTGAGCGAGCAACTTCGTGTAATGGGGTGATCAGGTGGGCTTCTAAGTCTCATGGACCCTGCTGCTCGCCTCCTTTTGGACTTGTGCTTACAACACTTGCTTATCCTCCGGCGAGCAGCTTTCCTTCTGGGCGAACAGTTGGGTTTTAACACCTCTTGTTTCCTTATATACATAATACTTTTGAATAATCCTCTAATCTCTCGGAAATTTTGCTAAAAAAGTTCAAAAATTTCATCCATCTTACAATAATATACACAGCAATATGCATAAAGAACTTTACTCTAATCTACAGAAAAAATTTCTATGGAAATTTTTATTTTACATCAGTCCCCTAACTATTGATAATATTTCTTCAACAAAGCCGCGTTCCAGGTGTATTGGGCCGAGTTGCCTTCCATGTCTTCAAGATCATATGTGTCATTGTGCCACTTATGAGTTATCTTGAATGGGCCCTCCCAAGTCGGTCCAAATACACCTGAAGGTGTTGCTAGGATTTTTCGGAGTACCAGATCCCCGACTTCAAACTCCCTAATTTTTACTTACGAGTTGTAATACTTCGCAATTCTTCTTTTGTATATTTCATTTTTTATTTCTGCTGAAATTCTTTTTTCATCAATCAAATCCATTTCTACAGCCAGTGCTTTGTTGTTTTCTTGTTCATTGAACTCGGCTATTCTTTCAGTTGGTACTTTGAGCTCTATCGGTATAACTGCTTCTGTACCGAATGCCATAGCAAACGGTGTTTCTCTCGTGCTCGTTCTATGTGATATTCTATATGCCCAAAGCACTTCAAGGAGTTCTTCCGACCACCTGCCTTTCTTGTCCACCAGACGGATTTTGAGGATATGCTTGATTATCTTATTAACCGCCTTGACTTGACCATTGGACTGAGGGTGATATGGTGTCGAAAAATGCTTCTTGATTCCCCATTTTTTGCAGAAATCTCTTATCTTTTTTCCTTCGAACTGTCTTCCATTATCGGTTACTATTGCTTGATAAACTCCAAATCGACACACTATACTCTTCCAGATGAATTTGATCATTTTTTCTTGTGTTATTGTTACTAGCGCTTCAGCTTCAGCCCATTTCGTGTAATAGTCCACGGCCACCACTGCAAATCTTACATTCCCCTTTCCTGTTGGGAAATGTCCTGTGATGTCTATCCCCCATTTTGCAAATGGCCATGGACTATTTACTGAGATCAGCTCTATTGGTGGCTTATGGATGTTGGGAGCGAACAGCTGGCACCTGTGGCACGTTTTTGCAATTCTGATTGCGTCTTGTAACAGAGTTGGCCAGTAGTAACCTTGCCTTACTGTTTTGTATGCCAGTGCTCGTCCTCCTGCGTGATTTCCACAAACTCCTTCGTGGATTTCTTTCAAAACTTCCTGGCCTTGCCCCCTTGCTAGACATTTTAGTAGGGGCAGTGAAAATCCCCTCTTGTAAAGTTGGCCTTCCATGATCGTAAATCTTGCTGCTCGTTTGACTAACTTGGCCGCTTCTTGTGGGTCTTCAGGCACTATATTATCCTTGAGGTATCTGTATATTGGTGTCCTCCAGTCCTCTTCTGTCAACTCTTCTTCAACTTGATTTATCTTGTAGTCACTGGTGGATGGATTAGAAATTCTTGTTATCGTGACTTCTGAAAGTTTCGCTGGTCCCGTACTAGTAGCTAAGCGAGCAAACGCATCTGCTTGGGCGTTGTTGTCTCTTGGCACTTGTTCGATGTAAATTTACTCGAAAAGCGAAGCCAGGTGAGCAACGATTTTTTGGTACAAGGCCATGTTTCCATCCTTGGCTTCGTATTCCCCACGGACTTGATTGACTATCAGCTGAGAATCTCCATAAATTTGAATCCTTCGAACCCCCACGGCCAGAGCTAGTCGTAATCCGGCTATCAATGCTTCGTACTCAGCTTCGTTGTTTGTTGCCATGAACTCAAATCTGATAGCTGAGGTGAACACTTGTTTATCTGGACTGATCAGCACTATCCTTGCTCCTGCTGCTGTATTATTTGATGATCCGTCTACGTACATGTGCCATGGATGATTATGACCTCTCGTCGGATCTTGAGGGAAAGTTAATTCGACTATGAAGTCGGCTAACACTTGTCCCTTGATCGCTGTTCGAGGTGCATAAGATATTCCGAATTGGCTTATTTCGAGGGACCACTTGAGGAGGCGACCAGCAGTGTCAGGCCTTTGCAAGATTTGTCTTAGTGGGAAAGTTGTTAAGACCTCCACTTGGTGATCAAAGAAGTATGGCCGTAGCTTTCTTACGCTCATCACCAGTGCGTAGGCTAACTTTTCCATAGGTGAATATTTAATCTCCACTTCATGCAAAGCCTGACTCACATAGTAGATTGGCAAGTGAAATTTTCCTTCTGCTCGAACTAAGACTGAGCTGATGGCCACCTCTGATGCGGCTAGATACAAGTATAGTTTTTCTCCGGAGACCGGTTTTGATAGGATTTTAGTATCACTCAGATACTCCTTCAGCTGCTCAAACGCTTGCTGACAATTGTCCGTCCACTGGAACTGTCCTTTCCTAATAGCGTCAAAGAAAGGTCGACATTTGTCTACAGATCTGGAAATGAACCTGTTTAGAGCTGCTAAACATCCGGTTAGTCGTTGGACCTCCCTGACGGACCTTGGTGGCTGCATGTCCATAATTGCTTTGACTTTCGATGGATTTGCTTCAATGCCTCGTTGACTGACCAGGTGCCCAAGGAATTTTCCCGAGTGTACTCCAAAGCTGCTTTTCTTCGGGTTTAACTTCATGTTATATGCCCGGAGTATTCCGAATGCTTGTGCGAGATGTTCTAAATGATCTTCCTTCCTTGGACTTTTTACGACTATGTCGTCCACGTATACTTCCATTGTTTTTCCAATGTGTTTATCAAACATTTTGTTTACAAGTCTTTGGTACGTGGCCCCAGCATTGATCAACCCGAACGACATCCTCTTCTAACACAGTAGGTTCTTGTTGGTGTAGAACGCCGTGCTTTCCTGGTCGTCTGGGTGCATCGGTATCTGGTGGTATCCGGCAAATGCATCCATGAAGGTAAGAAGTTCATGTCCTGCGGTGTTATCCACTAGTTGATCAATATGTGGTAACGGGAAGTTGTCTTTGGGACATGCAGCATTCAGGTCTGTGAAATTAATACACAACCTCCAAGTGCCATTTGGCTTTTTCACCAACACTGGATTTGCTACCCATCTGGGACATAAAGCTTCTTTGATGAGATCATTGTCGAGCAGCTTCTTTACTTCCACATCCAATGCTTCATATTTGTCAGGCCCGAACTTTCTTCTTTTTTGCTTCACCGGTCTTTTGGTTGGATCAATATTTAGCTTATGACAGGCATGCTCAGGGCTGATGCCTACCATATCAGCATGTGACCATGCGAATACATCGAGATTGGACTTGAGGAACTCTTCCATTCTGGATCTGTATGGCTCTGGGAGCTCAAACCCAATGAATAATTCCAAGTCTTCTCGATTTGGGTCAACTTTTATTGCCTCCAACTCTTCTACCGGGGTTGCCCTCCTCTTCTGACTTTTCCATCGAGGATCGATTATCGAACCTTCCAAGTTAATTTCATCCTCGATCATTGGTTCTGCTCCTAGTCTTGGCTCTAGATCTTCAACTTGATTTAGCTAGGCACAGTCTCTCTTCCTTGCTGCTCGCCGGAGCCCTCCTGCTCGTCCTCGCCCTGCTGGTCATCCACCTCCATCATCTCTGTGTCGATGGACTCCATAATTTCATCCAACACGGAAGGTTCATCCTCAGCCCTGCTGCTCGGCTGCTCGTCCATGACAGACACACTGTTATCTTTCGGTTGGAGTTGCAAGAGACACTCTCGAGCTTTCTTCTGATCACCTTTAACTGTACCTGGACCCTTCGAAGTTGGAAATTTAAGACAGTAGTAGTACGTTGAAACAGCCGCTTTGAATTCATTCATAAAAGGTCGGCCGAGAAACCCGTTGTAGGCAGATTGTTGATTTACAACTAAAAACTCTATCATTCTAGTCAGTCTCCTTTCGGGATTCTCGGTCGATACAAGTTCGACTGGTAACGTTACTAAACCTAAGGGAACGATTACAGCATCTCCGAACCCTACTATCTTATGATCACATTCCTTTATATATTCTTCACAATCACCTATCTGATCTAATGTGCTTTTGAACAAGATGTTTGTATAGGAGCCGGTGTCCACAAGCTAACGGTGAACTCGGGCTCCCATGATATTAGCACAGACGATTAGTGAGTCATTGTGTGGAGTGAGTATCCCGTCTAGGTCCTTTTCGGAGAATATCAGATCCCCCGTCTTCTTAGTTGCTTGGTTTACTCCTACTTCTCTGACTTGAGCCACTGCCCTCAAGTCTGCCTTCCTTTTCCTTTTAGATACCGGTGGCCTTCCGTCAGAATAGCCCCCTACTGGTCCGGATGGCTCGAGCATTAAGATCTCTCGGACGGGTTCTGCCGGTGCCGTAAACGGTTTTTTACCTTTTTTGTCCATCCTGCTCGGCTGCTCGTCGCCTTCATCCTCTTCCGAGCTGGATGGAATTGAGACTCTTGGCCTTTTGCCTGGCTGCCTCTTCACGAATTCCGACAACCTTCCTTCTTCATAAAACCTCCACAGCTGTTTTAGGAGGTCTCGGCATTCACTTGTGAAGTGACCTATGGTTTGATGATATGCGCAATATTTGTTGGGGTTCATCTTCCCCCGTTCTTGTCGTATTTTCCTTGGTTCTGACAACATGTCCTTATCCTTAACGTTGTTATACACTGCTTCTATTGACGTAGATAGGACATGGTTTAACTTCTCTTTCAACTCGGAACCTTCATTGAAAGCTTTCAAGTTCTTGGGAGCTTTGTATTCTTCTCCCGACTTCTTTCCTGATTTTTTAGTGTCGGCCTTATCTCCCAACTCTTTCTGGAGAGTTTCTTGCATTGAAATGTATACTCCCGCCTTGTGCCTGAATTCAGAATATGTTTTTGGGAAGGCTAGGTGCATTTCCTTCCAAAAATCTGTCCCCTTCCTGAGCCCTGCCATGACTGCCACTATCTTGGTGTCCTCACTCACCATTTCCCCTTCTAATAGGACTTTATCAAACCTCTCAAGGAAAGCCCTATTAGATTCTTCTTCTCCTTGCTTCAAATCTGCAAGTCTGCGCCTTTGGGTGAGGTAGGATCCAACTGTGGAAAAATGCGAGAGGAATTCCTTGCTGAGTTGCATGAATGAACTGATGGAACCCGAAGCAAGTGCGGAAAACCATCTATGGGGACCATCACCAAGAGTTAACGGGAAATTGCGACACTGTGTTGCGTCAGATGCTTTTACGGATATCATATAATTAGTGTATTTGGATAAGTGCACTTTCGAATCTGAATTTCCTTCATACAAATTAATGGCTGGAAATTGTACTTTCTTTTGCACTGGCGCATTCAGAATAGCCGGGGACAAGGGTGATGATGGCAGTATTGTTGATCCAACACCTTTTTAGGCCTCCAACTGTTTCTGCATTTCTTCCACCGCCTTCTTCAGAGCTTGCCACTCGCCCGGAGACGTTCTTCCATTAGAAGGTTGTTCGTCATGATCGGGTTCTACGACCTCTTCATGACACAGTCCCTTGCTAACGGGACATTTCTCCTGCGTGACGTGCCTAGCGATGTTGCTAGCTCCGTTGGGACCCAAACGCCCGAAGGCTGACCTTCTCAACCTCTCATACACTGAGGGGCGAGCAGCAGGGTGTGCTTGCTTGTGTGCTCGCTCTTCGCTTCTTTGGTGAACCTCCTCTCTACGTGCCCCGTAATGGCTTGCTCTTCTCGTATGGGAGTGGCTCATACTCTTTGTGTCCCTGCTGCTCGACTCCTCGCCTGTCCCTGGAGTGGACTCTCCTCGACTTCTCAGCCGCTCGCTTATTGGCGTTTTACCTTTAGCCCTCCTTGCTTGTCCACTGTCAACCTCATCTATTCTTGCATCTTCTCATTGTTTAGTTCTTCTTTCAGTCGCCCGGTTGCTCACCTCCGGGGTTTTGGATGGTTTGTGCCCTGCTGCCCGGTTGCTCGCCTCCCGGGCTCTTGACGGTCTGGCAGCTTCCTGTTGCTGTTGTATAGATTGTAGGACGGCAATCATTTTGGCTAATTCCTCCGGGTTTTGGGCCAAAGCCTCCACTTCCGGGGGTAAAGTGTCAATTGTAACTTGCACGTTCCGCCGGGATGTTGTCCGTACCGTTCGTGCGTGGTCACCCGTCGACGATACCCTTGTTCGTGACTTGTTCAACGGGTGAGTGCTCGATTCTTGCGGTTCTTGTGATCGCACCATTTTCTGGATTTTGATGTTCCTTTGATGAAGATCTTATGCTTGTGGATGTTTTGTCCTAGAAACAACTAGCCTTGCATGTAGGAATTTGGTTGTTTATAAACCCCTATCCACACATGCATGCATTCAAGCTTGTAGGTCTTATGTAACACCACTTGCAATACTCAAATATGCTTCCAAATTCCAGTTTCCGGCGACTTATTGACGGAATTATGCAGTTTCCAGCGACTTCTCACAAGAATTCTTCAAATCTTCAACCGACGGAGGTTCGACCCTTCTTCTAGCGCCAATTGTTGATGACCTTTGATCAATGTTGATAATTAGTGGCTGTTTACGCTAAGAAAGATCACCAAACAAAGATCAATGTAGGATTAAAGCTAAATTTTTGTAAGTAAAGATTGAGAGATAAATTTGCAAGAGTTTGGCTTGTTTTTGAATTAGTCACCTCTTTCTTACTATCCCATGAAGGGTATTTATAGAGATACAAGCAAGTAGAAAGTGTCACCTCCTTAATCATCTTCATTTACATTGTGACAAGTGTTAAGACACTTGTCATCTCCTAAGCTATTACATCTTTACACAATAACAAGTGTTAAGACACTTGTTTGTTTCTAATGTAATGCCTAATTATTGAGATTTCTGATGATCTTCCGAGGTGCCCTCTTGCTCGCCTGCTCGCCACTAGTTAGGTCTTTGTGTCTTCTTGGTCTGGCTGTTCGCCACTTCTTGTGCTCTTTATGACCAACTGCTCGCCTCCTGGTATCATGACCAGCTGCTCGCCTCCTAGCATTATGACCAGCTGCTCATCTACTCGACCTTGGTCTTCAAGCCCAGCTGCTCGCCTCCTCAGGTACGAAGTCCCTGCTGGTCGTCCTTTTATTTATTATTTTCATTCTTGATTTCTTAATCTTATTATTTTAATATTTTTATCTTCTAATCTTGTATCCCTGCTGTTCGCCTATCAACATCCCCCTTCCACGTTTGCGACCAATCATATAATTGTCCCTATACTGCTGCTGGAGTATAAGGTTGCTAGCGTGGAATGTTGACAGAGTGTTCTGCATCAACTGAGTTACAATACGTTGCAAAGCAGAGTTGTACTCCGTTATAGACTTAAGGTCTTGAAAACGGAGTCTCAACCAAGCGTATTGTACCGGAGGGATGAGTATATCGTTTTGTTGTTGGAAACGGTCCTTCAGGGACTTCCACAATATTCCGGGGTCCCTGAATGAGGATCTGAAAAATGAATTCCTCACTCAGGTGATTCATGAGAAAAATCAACGCTTTCGCCTACTAGGCGTTGGTGGATTTCAAACCTTCAATAATTGTTTCGCTCAACCTATTTGAGGCTAGATGGATCTCGACATCTAGCGTCCATGTCAGGTAGTTATTACCATCGAGAGCAAGCTCATCGAATTCTTTCATGGTAATATCAGACATAATTCACTACAATTATTAAAGTGACATGGTATGGGGCGTGACCAAATTTATTGACAATGGAGAAATGAGGATTTATTTGATTATTTTAGAGCACATATGAGCAAGTATTGGGCGCCGTCTACCCAAAATATAAATTACGGTCCATCAAGTACCGGGCGCCGTCTACCCGGACAATATATGCGGACTATAAATAATAAACTATGTGCAAGAGTAATAATGCATGCAAGATAATTAAATCATAAAGACATGCACATGTACCAAAAAAAATGTAAGATAATTTCTTGAGAACTAAATACGTGAAAATAATTCCAAAAGAAATTTTGGGCTTAATAAACATGCATATTTATTACTCTAAATATTTCATGTATATTAATGAAATATTTTCAGGGCTTTAAATTAAAATTAAATTAATCTGTATTTACGTGACGCCCAAAAAACGAGCCCAAAAGTGGGCTAGGGTTTCACGAGATTCCAGAGGCACGAACGCATGGAAGGGGTGCAAGGTGCACGCGGCAGACGTCGAGGGCCATCACGCGAAAAAGGAAAGACGCGGGCCAGTCGCGTCCTGCAGGCGCGACAGCCCTGGGTGATCGCGCTCCATGGACGTGACTCCTACCCTTGATCGCGACCTGCAGGCGCGATTGGGGGCCTTTTTCTGGGCGACGGCCATGGGCGCATTGCGGCTTTCACGAAGGTGGCACTCGGCCTCAATGTTGCGCGCGGTGGCGTGCGGAGACGGCGCCGCCCTTCTCGCCTTGCGACGGTGACCCACGGCGGGGCGGCGGCGGCGGCGCGAGGCCACGCACGGAGGCGTGTGCTGCTACACGCTCAACGGCCTTGAGCCGGAGCTGTACGACGGCGCGACGGGGAGCGGTGGCCAGCAGCGGCGGTCGTCTGTGGTCGGCAGCTGCTGGCGCACGACGGGCGGCGGTCGGTCGCTCATCTGTTTAATTTTTTTTTCTTTTTCAATTTCAATTTAATTCGTGAAACAATTTTATCCAATTATCGCAAATAGGAAAATAAAATCGAAGCAATAATTATAGTGCATATAAAGCATATAACACATGGATCAAAGAATTCGATACGGCAATTAATTCACATAATTTGTAGAAAATTAATTTTAGGGCGTACCGGTTAGTCTCGGACAGAGTCTCGTGCTGATAACGGGTTGTAAATTGAGAGCAATAAATAAAGACACAAGTTTGTTCACCCCAGTTCGTCGGGAACGACTACGTCTGGAGGCGAGCCACGCAAGGAGTTTCACTAATGTTCTTATGTATGATTATATACAATTCTGAGTACAATGATATATTTATAAGAATAAAATTCTAGTCTAAGATATGAAGCCCATTGGATTATTGGTCCATTAGTAATGTCCACATCAAATTTCTTAAATTTGGACTAATAAATCTACTAGATTTACAACAAAACTTACCTGCGAAATGGATTAAGAAGTTTTGGTTCATGATTTAATGGAAGGTGAAGATTATAACTTACATATAATTTAAAGTTTAAAATGATTAACCAATTTAATAGTCATTACCTAAACTCAAGACACTTAAATTAAGTGGTGTACTATACTCTGAATGGCACTCAAATGCATATAAATAGAATTTAGTAATTAAATCCTATAATTTTGTGCTTTTAATATTTCATCAACTATTAATATCAAAAGATTAATAAAAAATATTAGTCATTTTACGCCAAATAAATTCGTACAATCTTGCTTATTTACGTAACTCTTTTCTTTTAATATTTTATTTTCTTTTAATATCAAGAGATTACTAATTAAAGCAAGATTAAAGAAAATTTAAGTTTAGTTAATTTTAAATCAAACCATCCTAGAATCTCAGTTATTTACGTAATTCTTATTTCTAATATGTTATAAACTTTTAATATCAAATAATTACTATTAAAAACAGGATAAAAAACCTAGGCTATTTAAATCAAATCAGTTCATATAATTTGACTTATTTACGTAATTTTCGCCCATTATATCAAAAGGTAACTAATAAAAACAGGATTTTAGAAAAAAGATTCAATCATTTTAAATGAAATTGCTATTATCATGCTTATTTCCGTAATTATAAAATCCAACTAAATAATTAATAAAAGAACAATTGATATAAGTAATTAGTAATTTAAATTATTCGAATTTAATAGTTGGTCCTTCTTCATATAAGAATATTTTCAGTTTTTCAGCTAAAATCACTTAAACCTCGTAACAAACACTAAAAAATCAAATCTACTTGTCTACCTAAAATAGCCTACAATTAACAATTCAAATTATCTGTTAGGCTTGATAAGATTGAAATAAATAGCACATACGAATTAATGGTGTTTCACCATCAATAAAATCAAATATTTGATTTTAAATAGATTAATAAGGAGTAGTGATAAATTCTGCATAAATTTTATATCTAGTTTTTTTTTTTTTTAAATAGATTCGTAAATATTTCTTAATTAAATAATTGTATACATATAAAGAGAATAAAATATTCTTATGTGAATAATCAAGCGGTCTCCATCATGAAGAAATCAGCCACCGTATATAAAAAAAAAAAAGTGAATATGATATAATATATATACATATATATAATCACTAATATATCTCACCTTATTTTAAAAAAAAATATTAAATAGAATTTAATATATTACACGGTGAACTTTTTTAAACTTAAAATAATTCCCTACTATTAAGGGCATGATTCGGAAACTAAAGAGTAAAGAAAAAAAATCAATTTAATTGGAAAATGTATACAATCAACAAAATCTTGTTCACATGAAGTAACACGCATGTTTTCACATTAATTACAAAAGAAGTGCAATTATAGATTGATAGTATTCAAATGCAATCTGCATCTTAGGGTGTTGCTTAGGAGGAATCGACTACACTCTCAACTCCTCTCAAGAAACACTCGTTGATGAAATGAAGTGCGAACAACCTGTCCATCCCGAGCCCTATGCTAACATCGTCACATCTGTATAATTGACGGACGCGTCTGGATGGTTTTTGACTTTACCGGCCGAATTATGATAGTCAAACTTGCAGATGGTGAAGAGGATGCATGGAGCATGGAACATAAATAGGATTTTTTAAAAAATAACAGCCCCTATATATTAAGAATTGATAAATTATATTCTGATTGTTAAATAAATTTACCTTAATTATTAGCTAAATAAATGGACAGCCAAATAATAAAAAAATGAATGGTGATGATGAAGTCACAACATTTTGATCAAGGGTTCAAAAATATTCCCGCTCAAATCTATATAAGGAAGAAGTTTTTGTATTTTATATTTATAAATTATAGATGTGTATGAGTAGTTCTAATGTGCATGATATGCACTTGAATTATGAAAAGAATATCCTAAATAGAAATCAGTAATATCTCAAGAAGCAATCAATAATACTCCAAAAAGTAATTAGTAATATTTCAATAAAAAAATACAGTTCAACGTGTTAATGCATATTTAAAAAAAAAATTAAAATTACATTTAAAATTCAAGTGCATGTCATTCAACTAAGTGTTGTGTATGTGTATTAGATATTTAATTTAAGAATATTTTTATTCAAAAAAATTTAAGATATGTATAGCATATTCCGGAGGTTTGTTTACCATAACCATAAATAGGCTTAGTTTCTTCTTTTAAAGTATAAATTTAAACTTAGTTGCACTATACTCATTAAACAATTCACTATTTTACACCTAAATCACAAAATTATACTCCACTTCTAAATCTTGGGAAAAGAAAAAAAAGGAAAAAAAAAGCCAATTGTTTCTAGATCCAACGGTCGCGATGGTTTTAACGTCTCTCAAGTGGTCATCGGCCTTAAAAAATTCCGGCGAATTCGAAAGCCCCGAAAACTCTCTTTCACCAGCTTTCAGCCATTTTCCGGTCAGATTCCACTTGTCTTAATAATTTCTTTCATAATTTACTCCGCCGTTAAATCATTTGACCTAAATCTATATATATAACAGAAAGAAGAAAACCGGTAAATTCGTTATTTCTGATGCTAATTCTGAGGATAATGTCGACGACGAGAAGATTACAGTGGGACCCATGGATGATGATGGTAAATTGCTCCCTTTTTTTTTTCTCTTCCATTTCTTAATAATTTTTTACATGCATTGGTCACATAACTTGTTTTGAATATTAGGGCTTGATGATCTCAAAGCCTCTAATATTATTGCAATTTTCGAATTTCGTAAGCCATTAAAGCCCTGCCACCAAATTGATGAAGTTTTGATGTATGGAATGGCATTTATATGGACGTATATTGAAGTTTTGTTGGGTATATTAATGATATTCATATCTTACTATCTTATTTGTATCACTCATTATTTAATACTCCTCTGGTGTAAGTTTCCTCTGTTTATTAATATTTGGCGGATCATGTGTTAATTTTTGTGTAAAGTAACAGTAAATTGTGAAAAAATAAAGAATAGTTGTTTAAAAATGTATTTGCTTATTAATATATGAATTGTGAGTATGAATAGAGTCAAACTGATTTATTCGTGAATCACTAAATAAAATTAGTTGTTTTTACTTAAAAGTATTAGTTATTTTTATTTAACAGTATTAATTGTTTTTACGGAAAAGTCTTAGTTTGTTTTTAGTAAACAACTAATACACTTTAGTGGAAACAATTAATACCCTTCAGTGAAAACGACTAATATTCTTTAGTGAAAACAATTAATATATTTCAATGGTTTGTGTATAAATCATTTTCACTCTATACTTTGTCATTAAGTATTGTACTATTTGTTTTTTATGGAAAAAAAACTTATAGTGGAATATAAAAAAAGAAAAATAGAAAACTTATAGTAGGACATAACAAGTGCAAATGAATGGGGCCATGCATTTTGTCTGTCTTTTTCTGAAATTTACAAAAAAAAATTATACAAAAGAAATGTAGAGTATCTATTTCAAATGTGTGTCATTCATATCTTTTGAGGCTTTTAATAAGTGTTATGGATTTATTAGGAGGAAAATACCTTTTGTATAGGATTTCATGTTAACTTTAGTACGTAATTCAGTTTGTGTTTTTAATTATGCATTTTTGAAGAAAGGGATTTGTGAGATGAAGGGTGTTTGCCTCTGTATCCAAAAGTGATTTGCAAATTGTGTTGATTTTATATATGACTTATGCACATCTGGTGTTTGTAAAAGAATTTAATCTAATTAATTTCATTCCTCAGAAGAAATCAAGGATGAAAAAGGCAGTGCCCCGTCCGATTATTCGTACTGTAAGATTTGTTTTGAAAGGAAAGAGAAGGGGGAAATGTTCATAAATGAGGCGTGTTCCCACTCCTTTTGCAACGAATGCACCTCAACTCAGATTCGAGACAAAGTGGAGAAGATACCTTGCCCTTCCTTGAATTGCAAGTTGCAAGTTGCAAGTTGCAACGCTATACTACTCTCCGAGGCTTGTAGGCGTATAATCCCGATTGATGCACTCGTTCAATGGGACAAATTGCTCACTCTCTCCCTTATTCCCCAATCCCAAACGCTCTACTCTCCTTTCCTTGATTGTTCAGCTATGCTAGTAAATGAAAATGATTCTGGGAAAGTCCTCAAATGCCCCGTGTGCAACACATTCTTCTGTGGCATTCCGAGTTCAACAAGTTGTATTCTAAAAAGGGAGGGAAGGATGACAAATTACTCGAATCACTTGCTACAAAAAAGAGCTGGAAGAAATGCCCCAAATGCAAGATGAGTTTTGTTACACGTGCGGACAAAAGTGGGCTAATTCTCATTATCGATATTGTCCGCCAAAATCATAGACACCACAGGGACATATATGAAAATAGTTCATAATAAACTTAAATAAAACTATGTTAAAGTATCGAATATTAATTTGATCAAAAGTATCCATAATTTCATTAGGAGTATCATTAATCTGGGTTGGTGGTATTATTTTGTAATTGTTGTAAATTTTCTTGAACCTCGATTAATAATACTCCTGGTAAAATTATTGATACTTCTGGTTAAATATTTAATACTTTCAAAGATTATCATGAACCATTTTAGTATCAAACTTAGTCAAGGATATATATTCAGATGGATCTATGTTCGATTTTTCAAGTGTCACTGTTAGGCTAAATTTATTCTGATATAATGAAGGACTCAAGTTTAATTAGGTGTATATTGGGTCATATTTATATATTAGGAACAGCGTTGCCGCTTATTGTGAAAACTGTTTCCATTGATATATTTTGAGTTGTTGCTTTCTTTCAAATGGGCATTTTGATTTGTTTTGTATTTTAATGTGCTGTTTTGAATGAGATGTGAATATCATTACGTACAAAATGATATTCAAGAGTAAATTACAATTTATCTCTTTGAGTTATATTTTAAGTCGCGAATTGAATATGTCTTAATAATCCATTTGAAAATTGGATCACAGTATTATGTGCTACTTATTTTGTTTTAGGGTTGAGGTACTAATTCATAGTTTATTATTTTAATGGGGATGGTGGAATTTGGAAGAGAATGCCCATGATGTTCTTGTTATGTTTACTAGCAACCAATTATTATGAATGTTTTTGTAAAGTTAACGAATAATTTAGAATGTTGAAAAGCTCACTTTCACTTTAAGAAAAAAAAAAAACCAATTGTAAAAAAGTGAATATTTTCTGTAGAATGGGGAATAATTATTAAGGAAAAAAATACAATTTGGACCCTGAGCTAGTATTATGGGTACAAATTGGACCTTAAACTATTTTTTTTGTACAAATTGAACCCTAAATTAATGTCCTAGGTATAAATTGGACCCCGAACCAGTGTCTTAGGTACAAATTGGACCCTGAACTAATATTTTAAGTACAAATTGGACCTCAGACTTTTTTTTTCTATAAATAAGCACTAACTTTTTAAATTAAATAAATAAATCCCAACTTTTAATTAAGCATTGATATATAATATTTGACTAAAATTTTATGATAAATTCTATAAATTGACATTTTGATCCAATATTACTTATCGATAGTGATTATTTTCAACCCATATTATTAAATTATTTTTTTAAATATTAATTTAAATACATATTACATATTAAATAAATAGTTTTTTAAAGTCAATAGCCAATTTTTTTTTTTAATTATGTTGGTTAAAAAACACTAATGCTGATAAATTTAATTGTGTTGTTAAATTTTCATCGACATTAATTAAGCAACAACTTTTTTTTTTATGTTGGTAAAAAAATGACCTCGGTTAAATTAAATTAATATGTTTTAAAACATATTAATTAAGCAATTTTTTTTTATGTTTTATCAATTGATTTAGATTTTTTTTAATATGCAATATGTATTTAAATTCATGCTTAGAAGAATAACTATTTTAATAGTATGAGTTGAAAATAAACACTCTCAATAAATAATGTTGGATTGAAATACCAATTTATAGAATTTATCATAAAGTTTTTAGTCAAATTTTATATATCAATGCTTATTCTTTTTTTTAGTTGGGGTTTATTTATTTGATTTTAAAAGTTAGTGTTTATTTATACCAAAAAAGAGAATTTGAGGTCCAATTTGTACATAAAACATTAGTTCAAAGTTCAATTCGTACTAAAAAGTAGTTCATGGTCCAATTTGTACTAAAAAAATAGTTTAGGGTCCAATTTGTACCTAAGAAATTAGTTCGGGGTCCAATTTGTACTTGAGATATTAGTTTAGAGTCCAATTTGTACAAAAAAAAAAAAAAAAGTTTAGGGTCCAATTTGTTTCCATAACACTAATTCAAAGTCCAAATTGTACCTTTTCTCAATTATTAAGGAGCGGGTATGAGGCTAATGGAATGCGCTGGTTAAAACGTTTCACACAAACTTTTATTAACATATTGAAATACCATATTATATGAATTTTGGATAATTATATTACACTGCTTAGATTTTTTTAGGAAACAAAAAATAGATGAACCTAGAAGGTAATCATTTAAAAAAAAATTACTCTCTCCATTCTAGTTTTTCTTTCACACTTGAGAGTGAAATATATATTAAAAAAATAATAAGTAACTGTGGTACATTTAAATAAAGCAATTGTAAAAGTTTTAGTGGGACGAAGGGAGTAACATGTATAAGAACTGATACAATTATATTAAATTAGGAATAAAATATCTTTTTAATAGTACTATCACTCGTATTTAAGCATTATTATCTTTATCAAAATGTGAATAATAAATTGCTCGAATTTGACTATATCATTAATTGATTTGATATACAATACATATTTAATAGAGTATGTCTTTTGTGCAATATTGCACGGTGCAATTTCGCACAAATAAGGAAGGATTCTAAAAATTCACGAGTCGGCATTGAAATTCGAGTCAACATAATAAAATTCGCGGGTCAAACGGATCTTCCCAAAAAATTCGCTCTCGGGTATGTGTTACTTTAAGGGCAAGTGGGTGTTACTGTAAGAGTACGTATGTGTTACTATATTAGAAACAGTGTGGAATCGTGAAAAAAGAGGTTTAAATTATGAAGAAGAAAAACTTGATAAACACAAAAAAAAATCTTAAAATGATTAGATAATCATAACATCATAATTCTTATTCATGTGTTACCATATAAAATTGGAAGAATCTGAACGATAAAAAGACTATATGATTAAGTAATTCATGTGTTACTACATGAACAAATGAGTGTTACTACAAGAACTAATCAGTGCTACGATATGAGCTAGTAACACACTTTTGCTCATGCGGTAACACTCGTTTGTCCATACAGTAATACAATTTTCAGCAGTATGAAAAATGGGTGATCGTTTGACCCGCAAATTTTGGAATTTTTTTATTTAAAACAGTAACACACATTTGTTCACGTGTTACTACATGAACAAATGTGTGTTACTATAAGAACTAACCAGTGTTACGATATGAGCTAGTAACAAACTTTTGCTCATGTAGTAACACTCGTTTATTCATACAGTAACACAATTTTCAGCTGTATAAAAAATGGGCGACCTGTTTGACCCGCCTTTTGACCTACCTTTGACCCGCGAATTTTGATTTAATTTATATAACCGCCAACCAGGTAGGGCCTGGGCATATTGCACGAGTTAAACTTTGTGCAATATTGCATATTAGACTTTGTCTATTTATTAATATGTATTAATACTTCACGATGGAAAGAAGTCAATTAATGACTGATTATATATTCTATTTACCATAGTGACGATCGAGTACAATAATCTTAAATATATAATAGCAACATCTTTTCCAATTATAGTTTGGGCGCCAATTCTCCACAACCGTTGATCTGTTTTGATACTTTTCTTTATTTCCGTTCGATTACTTTGTTGCTTAGATATGGTATCCGTATGAATGTTACATTGATAGCTATTTCATTTCCAAATATATTTTTGGCTCCATTTTGTTTCAACCATTGATCCTTTTTTATCCTTCTTCTTATGGCCGTTGGATTGATTTATTGTTTAGATATGGTATTCGTATTTAAGATTTGTAACGTAATTTGTTGCTATATTCGTGGGTACGTTACAATTTAATGCGTATATATAATTGTGTGCGTTTGTGCTTCATTTCCATTGTCTTCTTCCCATTTTTTTGCAGAATGCAGTTGCATTTTTTTTTTCAATCTTTCGAATGACGGTGCTGCCGGTAATTATTGTAGTTTCAGTGGTTGATCCTTTTTGGATTGTAATATTCGATTAGTATATTTGTAGCTACATTGACCTGTATTAGATTTTTTCGGTTATTTTTTGGATTGATTTTGTATTCTTTGTGGAATGAATATTGTATACCCAATGTACTATTGGTGTTAATAAATTCGATTTTTTTTAATTTAGTCATTTGAGGTCGTTCATTTTTTTTTATTTGTTAAAGATTAAATTGTGTTTTATTTCATGGTTGTTTATGTACGTTAATGATGATGATAATTGTTGCTTATGTAGGTTGCTAATATTTAATATGGTTCTGATTTTGGATTTAAAACTTATTAGTCTAACTGAGGATCTAAGCATTACTGAATTATTGCTTGTATTTTTGTTTCTTGAAATCGTTTACTTGAGGAAGATAGTGATGGTGATTTTTATAGTTGCTGCTAATGCATCATAAATGATCTTTACAAAAATTGAATTTTATTATTTGTTAACTGAAATCAAATATATTATATATTGTAAATGACATGCATTATATGTAAAACTATAGAGTTTTGAGTGTCGTCGTTTGATGTTTTTAGTCTATTATATGTTTTGTTTTGAATGTCGTCGTTTTATGATTTTGTTACTATTCAATGTATGATTTTTTTTGGCGGTATCTTCGGCGTAATGTATCTGTAGTTGTGGGTTTTTTGGATGTAAATTTTCCATTTGTTATTTTGTGTGGTGATTTATTTGTTTCGGCTATATATTATATTTCAGATATTAGTCGAACATGTTGTATTGGTAAATGTGTATTAATGTATAATAATTATTAATATGAATGCATTTTTAGTTTATCTTTGATTCTTCCATGGTTACTTTTGGAAATGTAGTGTTGGTGTAAAGAATTTCCACGTGGATACATATTAAATTTGTCTTCATATATATTATCACGTATATTTAAAATATTGTTAAAAATTGGTCATATATTCTTTTATTTGAGTTTTTTAAATCCACGATAATTTAGTATCTATAATTTATTAGTTGCATCCACGGTAATTTATTTTGTATAATTTAGTGGTGAATTTAAAAATTTAACAATTTTGATGTACTGAACATACCCGTTTTTATTTGTATGATATAAAAAAACACAAACAATTTCCTATCTAATATTTTCCTAATTGTTTCTCTTTTCAGTATTTTTTTTTTTACCTTCTTAGATTTAACATTTGTTTGAGATTTGAAAAAATCAGACTTAAAAAAGTTAATATCATTTTAAGTTAAAAGAAATAAAGTTGATTTGTGTGTTTTATCCGTTGGAGTCAACTCTTTCGGATTAATTGCAGTTTCTACTGATGTTATCGGGTTGTTTCGGTTTTTATAGAAAAAATTAATAATTCTAATTAGAAAATATTTATGATTTACTTTTTCTTGTTGGCAGTAATTCCGGAATTGTTATTTTTTTTTTGTAAAAGATATGTATTGTTAGTTTTTAAAAGATTTATTTGGTGATTTTTTTTTAATACAAGTGTATAACCGATAATCATGGATGAATTATATTTGCTAAGATTAAATATTGTATTACACGACTTTGTCTCGACATTTTATATCAATATATATTATAAATGTTTGTTTCTGATTAAGGTGTCGAGGTTGAAATGGTTGGCATGTGTATTTTTTCTGGCTATTATCTTTGGTATCTACGTTATTCTTCAATTAATGAAAAAAATTAAATATTTAACTTATATATTTATATATATTATTTAACTTATGTATTTTTTATTTATATATTTATATATATTTTTAAATATTATTACATGGTCCATTATATTATGGATCGTGTTAGTGGACGGAGTATGTGGTTTGATTTTTTATTTTCAAGTTTTTTATTTTTTCATTTTTTTCCATATATATATTTATATATATCTATATGTCTTTTTTAGGAGATGACGCTCTCCTGCCTCTTATTGCTAATCAAGATTACGTTCTTATTTAAACTATTAAAAAATTTGTACATGTTATGTCAACAAAAATAATAATAAAAGTATACAATGATTAAAAAAAATTATTACTTTATTAATATAATTATTTTTAACAACGTATTTAAGATTAATATATTAATTAAAATTAGAAACTGAATTCTTGATGAATTTATTTTAGTGTCGTTTCGTATTTGTTGTTTGTATCAAATAAAAGAGATTTTGAAATATTGTTTAGTGTTGTGTTAATTTTTTATTTTCATTTTACTCTTACTTATATTTATTTTATTTGTTCAATTATGGACATTCCATGGAATACGTCTATTTTTTAATTTTATTGTTCAGTCACTTCCACTATATCCTCTTAATACTAAATTATTTTTTGTTTGCTCTTCCTATATAAAGGCTCACTCAATTACTGGATTGCATAAACAAAGCAGTGGTACAAAAAATATACTCCCTCCGTCCCAACATTATTTGCACACTAACTTTATTTTCGTGTTTTAGCGAGCGAATTGCTTATTAGTATTTGAAATGATAAAGTAACTTTTAAGGTAGGGTTTGATAGATCTATCTCTCATCTATTATAAAATGACTTAAAAATTACCTTTAGCATTTTAAATACTAATAGAAAACTCGCTCGCTAAAACACGAGAAAACAGTAAAAGTGCGAATAATGCTGGGACGGAGGGAGTATTTCTTACGTTGGTGATATATTAATATGGCCAAGCTGTTTTCTGGGGGAACATTGTTTTCTAATCTACATTGTCTAAGAGATGAATTTGATGATGATAGGAAATCACTTACATGTATGTTTTATTATTTGTGAACATAATTTTTCTTAGAAACTTGATTTAAATTTTATTAATATTTTTTTCCGTATTAATTCTATTTTTTTAGTGGGAGATTTGTATATGCAAAATGATCAATATAATATTTTCCGGGAGAACTTTTACTCATCGAATTCATTTGATTTTTTATTCAATATCTACCCAGTAATTCTGTTGATATGCAGAAAATGCTGGTATGAACTTTTTTTATTGTACTTTTCATATGTCATTGCTGTTTGTTAAATTTGTATTCTTATTTGTATTTATTTTTCCCTTTTTCAGTATATACCTTTTTGAAATTGTTTTATCGAGGGACATGCCTTTCAGCACAAGATACACATTTGTTAATCAAAGTGGCAAAACATGGAATATAAAGACAAATCTTATTGAAGGTTATTTGTACCTCACCGATGGATGGAAAGAAATTGAGCAATATTACTCATTGTGTGTTGGTGATTACATAATATTTTCTGAATATAATTTTAGTAACATCTATTTTAAGGTTTATCATCGCAATGGTTTACTTAAAGATGTCGGTAATCCCAGTCTTATATCTCACATATATACATTGTATGGTCAGTAATATTTTTTTAAATATTCTTCCTATTATTAAAATTAATATTTTTATATATGTTTATGTATATGATTATAATTTTTTTAATTACTTAACTATTTAATAATAAACTATTTTTTTCAGGTGAGATGAGGAGAAATTATTTCATGTCCGATTTTTTCCATGTATTTAACAACACATTTGTAAGTTTTATTTTTCATAATACATATTTATTTTTTGGAGTTTTATTATATATTACTTATAATTATTTTTTATTTTCTCACGTAGGTTATTCCTCAATTGTGGGTTGATATCATTGGTGTTAGTTTTCCTGAGCATTTATATTTGCAGAAACCTAATGGGGATTTTTGGAAATTGAAAATAAAACCTTTAAATGCTGTTTTTTATACATTTGGTGATGGTTGGGAATCGTTTTCTGTTGATAACAATGTTACCAGTGATCATTATATTTGTACATACTATGATGGTGTGTGTACAATTTGGATAAAAATTTATTCTGCGCATGGAATTTTGATTTCAACCTTTTTGGGCGAAGGTAAACATTTGTGTATATATTTGTATCATTATATAATTTTTTATTAATGATGTGGTTTTTATTTAAGATGCGTGTATAATCTAATATTTTTTTTCTATTATCTAATTTCAGGAAAAAACATAACAAATACCTTGCTGTTTCGTCGCGTTTTGTTTCGTCTGTGAATGATTCAGTTTCATTTAAGTGTTTGATAAATAAATCGAATCTTTTTAAGGGCAGATTGGTGAGTATTTAATTATTTTTTTATTTTTAGTTTCTTTTTATTTTATGTTTCATATTGAATTTGTTTATTTGTATACTGTGTTATTTATTTATATTCTTATATTAAAATTATACAATTATATAATATGGTGTCCTTTTGTTTCGCGGACTATTCATAAATGTTTCTGGAAGGTCCATACTATGTTTGGGATTATATCATCCAAGATTTCGTTATTGATTGTGGGTGATCGGAGTTGGAATGTTGGTCTGAGAAAGGAGAAGACTGGATATATATTTCAATCTGGTGTTAAAAATTTTTTTTCAGATAATTCGGTTAGAGTAGGTTGTCTTTGTACTTTTAGAATTGTAAAATCGGATTATTTAAAGTTTGAGGTTTCTTTTTTCCAGTGATGTATTAATATTTTAAGGTTTTTTTTACCGAATTGTATCCGCTATTTTTTTTAATAAATTTGTTATTTAATATATATATATATATCAATCTTTTTATACGCTATGTTTGTTTTTTGTTATATATATTTTAATGATATTAATAATAATACACTTAGAACATTGTAGCATTTAACACAACATTCATTTTTTTTTACTTTCATTATGGATTCCACTTGCCCATCATATGAAAAATATAATTAAAATACATTATTTAATTAATCATTTATTAAAATTTTCATTTATCTATGGTGTTTTTATTATATATATATATAAAGTTTATACGTTTTGGAGTGAGGTGCAAGTTAGGTTTCTGATTATACAGCTTAACAAGTATATTTTATATGTTGTTATTTTTTTTATATGACATGTAGATTAATAATATAAAAATTATTACCAGTTTGTGATATTGAATAAAGTTGTTATAGTAATGTAGGCCATAGTATTGTATCTTATAAAGTTGTTTTATTAATATTATTTATAGTTTTTAACCATGGTGCAATGTTGTTCAGTAAGTGTATTTTAATTGGTTAATGCATGCTAATTTTTTAACACTCTAAATATGTCTATATATGAAGTAAAATAATTTCGGTAGATCTTTTTGGTCTTCAATTATGTTTAGTACATATTTTTATTTTTTATAATTATGTTAACTACTAATTTCAGGTAATTATATTTATTTAATATTTAATTGAAATTTTGAAAACTTATTTGATGTATGTGTACTAATAATTATTAAGTAGATATTTATTATTTATTGTATTAATTGATGACGTTTATTAAGTAAGACATGGTATCATGTATTTAATTTCTTTAATTGCATACATCACTCTCTATTTCTTTTCATGGCTTGATTGTATCATTGCATTGTATATTCCTATTTTTATATTATTATTGATTGACTTGCTATACTATAGAGTATACTGTTGTTTGAAAATTAAATAAATTATTCTTTGTCGATCAGTGCTACAATTTTATGAGATCTATCTTTTTTTCTTGTGATGTTTTAGTAAGATATTGAATTATGAAAAAACTTGAAAGTTCGGTGATTATCAATAAAAGTGGAACTTTATCTCATGAGAATGGAGGAGGTATGTTTACTGAAATCATTTTATCTCAAAAAAACGTATATTTTTTATTCATAAAATTGTAGTTTTTATATTTATTTTTAACTTTTTGCATTATAAAAAAATTAATATATGGCTTAAATGTTTCTTTATGTTATGCAGATTACTTAACAGGAGATATTGCAGGCAGTAATTCACCGCCAATATTTCGCTATGTGTTTGGTAATAGGTTCGTTAGTGGAGATAAATATTTTTGTTCTTCTCTTAAAGAATCCGACAATACACACGGTATGTATATTTTTTTAATTACATTATCATTGTAGAACTAATATTGTGTATATATTTCTATATTTTATCGCAGTTTTTTATTAATTTTTTTTATTTTCCATTTTAGTTGGTAGTTCAAGCCAAATCTCCAATGATGAATACGGCGTTGGAGGTTCTTCTATTCCTACTGCTGTGTTTAGAGATGTTATCCATGTCAATGAATTAAAGTCTAGGGAACCTATATATGATGAAATTTTTCCTTCAGACGATGATAGTTCAAGCTTTGTTGTTGTGGATTCTGATGAATCGTTTTCGTATGATAACGTAATTGATTGTAAGTTTTTTTCTTTGTATTATTATTATTATTATTTCATATATTCATATAGTTGGTTTTGTTATTTCATTATTAATAATATTTAAATATTTATTTTTTTATATAGATATTGAATACTGGGATATTGGAGATCCTAATCACAAATGCCTATTTTGTGGTTCTATATTTTGGTTTGATGAGCGTCTGAAATCACAAAGAGTTGGTTTAGCTCCCAAATTCTCTCTATGTTGCATGCAAGACAAGATTCAGTTGCCATTTATGCTCGAGCCTCCATTACTTCTTCGAGATTTGATATGGGGTCATAGTGATAGGAGCAAACATTTTTTGGAGAATATTCGCTCCTTCAACAATATGTTTTGTTTTACGTCTTTGGGTGGAACAATTGATAGAAGCTTTAATAAGGGAAATTCTCCTCCCGTATTTCGTTTGCATGGTCAAAATTATCATAGGTTGGGTAGTTTGCTTCCTTCGGGTGAAGATGGACCAGCTTTTGCTCAGCTTTATATATATGACACAAATAATGAAGTATATAATAGGATACGATCCGTCAGGTAGATTTTTTATTTTTCTTATTTCTTATTTTTTATTTAATATTTTTATTACGTTATGATATTTATATTTTATTATGTTGTTTCAGGTCGCAAAATAATATACATACAATTCAAGATGGAATTGTTTCTGATTTGAAGGAGATTTTTAATAATAATAATGTTTTAGTACAAAGATTTAGAAAAGCCCGAGACAAATTCAATGCTGGACATGATACGGTTACTATGAGATTGATTGGTAGTAGGCCTTATGATCCAAGGACACATAGTTTGCCTACTGTTTCAGAAGTTGCAGCTGTTTTCCCTGGTGATCTTGACAATACATCTGGTATCCGTGACATCCTTATTGAGACGTGTTCTGGTGAATTGCAGCGCATAACGGAGTTGAATTCTTCTTATCTTGCTTTGCAATATCCTATTCTTTTTCCTTATGGTGAAGATGGCTATCGGGAGGATATACCATTTTCTCAAACTGCATTTGGAAAGGTTGGACAGAGGACTGGTATTAGTATTCGTGAATTTTTTGCCTTTCGTCTCCAAGAGAGGATTAGAGAGCCACCTACACTATTATCGTGTAGACGGTTGACTCAACAATTCATTGTTGATGCGTATATAATGCTGGAATCAGTGCGTCTTTTGTACATAAAAAATCATCAAAAGGAACTTCGTTGTGATATGTATGAAGGTGTTGAGGATGCATATTTGTGTGGAGAAAGTGATGACCGAGCTATTGGAAAATGTATAGTTTTACCTCCGTCATTCACTGGAGGTCCACGGTACATGATGCAGAACTATCAAGATGCAATGACTATTTGTCGTTGGACTGGATATCCACAACTCTTCATTACAATCACTTGCAACTCAAAATGACCAGAGATTGTTCGTTATATGGGTGTTAGAGGACATAGTCCTGAAGATCGCCCGGATATTGTTTGTCGTATCTTTAAGATTAAATTAGATGGGTTGCTTCGTGATATTCGACAGAATAAGATATTTGGAGATACTAGGGCAGGTAAAAAAGTTAATTAAATATTTTATTTCGCAAATTTATTTATTATTTTATATTAATAATACATTGTTTTATATTAACAATTGATTTAGTAATTTTTTTATTTTTGTAGTTTTGTACACGGTAGAGTTTCAGAAACGTGGTTTGCCTCATGCACATATTTTTTTTTTTTTTGGAAAATCATAATGAATCTCCATCTGCTGTTGATATTGATCGTATAATATCTTCTGAATTGCCTGATGAGGTTAATGACAAGCAGTACTTTGAAGCTGTTCGTGATTTTATGATGCATGGTCCTTGTGGTCCTACTGTTAAGTATTCCCCATGTTATTCAGAAGAAGGAGTTTGTACCAAAATGTTCCCAAAGCGGTTTGCGGATGAGAGCTCTTTTGATGATGATGGATATCCTATTTACCGTAGAAGAGATGATGGGAGAACTGTAAAGAAGAAGATTGTTATGTTGGATAACAGATATGTTGTTCCTCACAATAGGTATCTTCTATTAAAATATTGTGCGCATGTTAACGTTGAGTGGTGCAATCAATCTAGAGCCATTAAATACTTATTCAAGTATATTAACAAGGGTCATGATTGTGTTCCTACTGCTTTTATTGAAAATAGTGGTGAGTCTGATCAGGCAAAAGATGTGGATGAGATTAAGATGTACTATGATTGTAGGTACATTTCACCGTGTGAAGCTATGTGGAGATTATTTGGTTTTGATATAAATTATAGGTATCCTTCTGTTGAGCGTTTAGGATTTCATCTTCCAGGAAAGCAGAATGTTGTTTTTAGGGACTCAGATTCGTTGAACTCCGTTCTTGATAGACCAAGTGTGAGGACTAGCATGTTTTTAGCTTGGTTTGAGTTAAACAAGTGGTCTGCATTTGCTACTGATTTGACATATGTACAGATACCTCAGTTTTTTTGTTTTTAAAAAGGATTCTAGAACATGGGTGCCAAGACAGAGGGGGTTTGCAGTTGACCGTATTTGTTATGTACCACCTGGTACTGGTGAAACCTATTATTTGCGAATACTTTTGAATGTTGTTACTGGCCCTAAGTGTTTTGATGACATTAAAAAATTCAGAGGTATTGTTTATGAAACTTTTCGCGATGCTTGCTTTGCTAGGGGTCTTTTGGATGATGATAGAGAATATGTTGATGCATTTGACCAGGCTAGCGTTTGGGAGTCTGCATCTTCATTGAGATCTCTTTTTGTTACTCTTCTGTCGTCTGGTTCTTTGAGCAATCCATCCGACATATGGGAAAAATATTGGAAATATTTGTCTGATAACATTTTGTATAAGAGGAGAAAAATAATGCGTTATCCAGGTATTTTTAATTTGAATCACGTTTTTTTTCTATTTTAATTTAATTGGTTAAATGTTTATATTGATGATGATTTGTGTATTATATTATATTTTTGTTTTGGAATGGTGTAACCATATAATAAGTAATAATTCATATAAAAATGTATAATTTATTATTTTGTAGAAATGTATTCTCCTTAGGTTTTTATATATGGTCAGTCATAGTCCAATAAGTATCATATCTTATGTTTTCCAAAAAAAAAAAAAAAAAGGTTGGTTTGTACACTGTTTTGATCTTTAACTATATTAGTTATTTTGTATGTAGGTTATTTAGATTTTTATATATTTTTATTTTGGTATTTTTATATTTTTTAACAATTGTTCTTTTTATTTTTTAGAGTTAAAGATGACTGATGATGAGGTGAAGAATTTTTGTCTTATGGAAATTGATATTTTATTGCGTTCTGTTGGGAAGAGTTTATATGATTTCGATGGAATGCCGATAGCAGTTTTGGATAGGAACTTAGCATCCCGTAACAAAATGATATTGTCTGAGTTATCGTATAGTAGACCTCAGTTGAAGATTGAATATGAATCTATGTTAGGTATATTGAATGATGAACAACGTATGATTTATGATAAAATAATGCAGTCGGTGTTATCTGTTGTTGGTGGATGTTATTTTGTGTATGGTTATGGTGGTACGGGAAAAACTTTTTTGTGGAGAACTCTATCTGCTGCACTACGTTCCCAAGGTGAAATAGTGCTCAATCTTGCATCGAGTGGTATTGCATCTCTTTTGCTACCAGGTGGATGTACCGCTCATTCTAGGTTTTGTATTCCTATCAATTGTCTTGAGGACTCTACCTGTAACATTAAGCAAGGTAGTCACCTTGCTGAATTGTTGATTAAGTCTAAGCTTATAATTTGGGATGAAGCTCCGATGGTTCATAGATACTGTATTGAAGCTTTGGATATATCTTTGAGAGATATAATGCAGTTGTCTGATCCCTCGCGCTCTGAGTTACCTTTTGGCGGCAAGACTATTGTATTTGGTGGAGACTTTAGACAAATATTACCTGTGATTCCCAAGGGTAAGAGACAGGATATAGTACATGCTACTATTAATTCCTCAAAATTGTGGAATTCATGTACTGTTTTGAATTTGAGAAGGAATATGAGATTGATGCAATGTGATTCTCCTCAAGGTATGATTGATATGAGACTATTTTCGGAATGGATTGAGTCTATCGGTGATGGTAGCATAGGTACATTAACTGACTATGGCTCTGATATTTTAATCCCAGACGATATTCTGATAAGACCTGGGGATGACCCTATTGCTTCGATTGTTGATTGTATTTATCCTGATTTTAAATCAAGGATGTACGATCATGATTTTCTACAGGATAGGGCTATACTGGCCCCTACTCTTGATTCTGTTCGTTCCATTAATGATTTTATGGTCAAGCTTAATCACAAAGAGTCTCGAACGTATTTCAGTTCCAATAGTCTTTGCAAGTCTGAGTCTAATTGTGACTCTTTAAGTGGTGTACATACTCCAGAATTCTTGAATTCTTTGAAATTTTCTGGTGTGCCTGATCATGAGCTAAACCTTAAGGTTGGAACACCAGTTATGCTATTGAGGAATATATATCATTCACGTGGACTGTGTAATGGAACGAGGTTAGTTTAATTGTTGTTTATTGTATTTAAAATTATTTATTAATTTATTATAAAAAAAATTAACATATTTTTTTTAAGATTGGTAATCACCAGGTTAGGTGATAAAGTAATTGAAGCTAAGGTTCTCACTGGTAGCAGTGCTGGGGAGTTATCTCTTATACCTAGATTGTCCCTTACTCCATCCGATCCTCGGTTGCCTTTCAAATTTACCCGTAGACAATTCCCCTTAATTGTTTCTTATGCTATGTCTATAAACAAGAGTCAAGGACAATCATTTTCACATGTTGGGGTATTTTTTAAGAAACCGGTATTTAGTCATGGTCAGCTCTATGTCGCAGTTTCAAGAATTACAAATCGTGTTGGCTTGAAGATTATGGTTTGTGGTGGTGATAGTGCTGATTCTAATACAACTAAAAATATTGTATATAGAGAAGTGTTCAGAAATGTTTAGATTTTTATATTTTTTTGTTCTATACATTTTGCCTGATCTTTTTTTCTCTATTTTTTTAAAGATTTTATAAGTGAATTTTTTAAATTATTGAATAATTTGGATACTGTCAAATTTTAGTTGAAGTTGCATCACTTAATACTTTATTATTTCGACTGTTTGTGAAGAATATTTTTTATTCATGTTCCATGATGTATGATCTTGGTTTATATTTTTTTATCATATAGATCATGTGTTCATAATTCTATAATTTATGTTATTCTTCTCACTGGTATATAAGAAAAATGTCCAAGTATAATTGAATATAAATAAGCATTATTATGCGTGTATTTGTAAATATTTGTAGTTTGAATGTTATTTGTAGAAGCTTATTGTTTGATTTTTCATTATCTTATTAATTTATATTTTCAATGATTAGATTGACGTTGTACAATTTCTTTTTCTATCAAATACTTAGCATGGAATGTTTTCATTCATTTAATCTCCGATGCACATTCATGTGTCTAAATAATAACATAACATTTCCTACTATAATTTCAACAGTCCTAATCGTTGAAAATTAAATATTATATTCTATTTATTATGCATGCAATGTTAAATCTAGATATAAATTTCATATTTTAAACTCCATATTAGTTTAAATCGTTTTAAATTATAAAACTGATGTATATGTATTTAATTATGAAAAAAAAAACATTCATAAACTTATTAGTGGTGTTCTTAAAAAATAACATACATGTCGTCCACGTGTATGCATCGCGTTTTCTCCAATAGACTTTTGTTTAATTTTCTGCCTATAATTCTTTTATTATCATAAAATATTTATTAATAGTGAAAAATATACAATTATCAAATCCATTGTGTTTTTTAGTATCAGTAGATATATAATTGTTTTCCCCTTACAGAATGAATTTCACAATTTAGACATACTACTGTATGTACTACCTGATAATACTGCTAATTTAACTTCACATATTCACAATTAAATCATCCGCCGTGTACATAACTAATATTCAATCTTTTAAAAAGATTTCATATAGTCTATTTTTTCCAAATTAAATCCCGTCTAATTTATATTGCTTATAATTATAAAAATACTCATATATTATTAATGTGAAACTTTCAGAAATCACATGCGAATATTTTAACCCAGATATTAAATATCACTCACCAGAAATAAATATATTGTTCCGATGTAGTTCATTCTCCAGTGACTTAGTTCACATTTCACATTGATCTGCTATGTATAACAAAATAAAGTATTGAGTTATCATCAATTTTAGTTTTCCTGTCGTCATTGAAAGATTTGGTAATCAATTAATTAATTCTTTTTTTGGATAAATCCTAAATTACAGAAAGCCTCAAAGTTATAATCTATATCATATGTATACTTTTACCTATATAATTCCAGGTACCGTTTTTTCTCTATGTTCTTCATTTTCAGCAGAATTGTGCGTAATCGTTCATATTGTCAAGTGCCGAATCGTACATATTGGGCCAATAATACTGCCTTTGTAGGGGATTCCGCTTACATGCAAATGAAAATTAGAAAATTAAAATAATATTTTCGAACATAATTTTTCTTGAATCAATGAAGATTGTAAAGTTTATGTGTGTGTATAATTTATTTTATACGAAATTAATAACTTATATATAAAAAATATAAAAATAAAAAGGTTTTAACTTGCCACTGTTTATAAACTTCAGGTGAAATCATCCGCCTTCTGTTGCTATTTCCTTGCTTCGTCGAGGGTATCTTTATGAAATCATTCCAAATATGATAATTTGTATTGATATGAAATTCAGATTTTTGCTTTTCATAATGTGTAATGGTCTTATTCTTCTTTTTCTGTGTATGAATTTTTCGAAATTTAGATGTATTTCTTTTTTGAATATGTTGCTCTGTTTTGTTTTATGTTGAAAGGTATACGAATGAAAATATGGTTTTTGGATCATTTATTTGGAAAAGTGCTGAGTTATTTTAATATATTAATTTCGATACACTCCACGTAGCTAACCGACTTCCCATGTTTCACTGAATTGCAACACATATCCCTCCTTATTATTTACTCCATGTAAGTTGATTTATATAAAAGTAAAAAAAAAAAAAGATTAATTAGTTAAATGAGTTCAACATATATTAGTTGCACATGTCAGTGACCATTTATTTTTCTAAGTATTTTTTTATACGATAACTAATAAGTATATATATAATGAAAACTATTTATATATGAATTATTAATTTATACTCAATCCGATTTAAAATAAATTTTGTTCAAGACATTTTTGGGAAAATAAACAATTATAAAATTTCAAATACATAACCCAACTTAATTATTAAAGTGAAAAAGGGGTAAAATACCAATTCTAATAGAAATAAAAGTTTTATACCCATCCCCATAAAAAAAAAAAAATCTATACCCACTAACAATTTTTTTTACAATAACACCCTCAAAAATAAAAATAAGTCTCACTATTGTACCACTCCACCCCCTTAGGTTGGTGATGAAAATAATTATTGTTAAATTTTATTGTAGTTAATGCATAATTATTTATTAAACACGCTTTAAAGTAATAAAAATATTTATAATAATAGATCAAATAATAGTAAATAAAATAATTAAATGTTATAATTTCATATATAAATAAATATAATCACTAGAATTTACTAAACAACTAAAAATTACTAATAAATAATTATTAATCCTAATCATAATTTCACTTGGTGGGGAGGGGGACGGGGGTGTGAAGAGGGAGGAGTGGGCCAATGTGGGTATAAAACTTTTTTTAATAAAGGTATATATGTACTTTTATATTAAAAAGGGTATAAAACTTTTAATTTAAAGATTGTGGGCAAAAACTTTTATTTTATAAAAATGGGTATATTGTTTTTTCTCCCATTATTAAATACCCATTTTATTTCAAAAATATGTAACAAATCTATTATATTTTAATATATGCAAAGTATTATATGAAAATAGTTCAATGTTGAGTTTTTCTTATATCAGACACCCTATCGAGTTGCCTGATATCAGATATGGTCTATAATTGTGTCACGTGCATCACATTGTATCGCACTGACCTGCTACCAGTCGAGTTGAGTTTTTCTTTAATTGATGATTACATATTAATTAATAAAGATTTTAATCATAAATTAAAGAAGGATAAATTTATAAATTAATAATTATAGATTTTTAAACTATTAAATTTAATATAATTTGGAATAATACGACACAACTCGATAGTACTCGATGCAACTCGATAGAAAATTAGATGATTAACTCAATAGGTTATAGGTCATCAAATTTAAACCCTTCGATTTTATTATATTTTAGATCGGATGACAGGTTTGATGATACTTTTGATGAGATTAATGATACTCTAAAACTATTGCATGTTAAGTTTAATATGAAGCGTTTCATATAAAACCTACTCTTTAATATAATACATAAAATATCTCTTATATTTTTTAATTTGAATATGTTGTTAATTGGGAAAACATGTGAACAATTACTTAAAACCACAATTTTTTTAAAATGAATTTTATTTTTTATTTTATATTAGAAAAAGAAAATGGCTTTCGTGCGAAGCAGTTGTATTACTAGTATAAAACTAAGAATAATATCTTTTAAATAATATTGCCAATGATATACTATGATTCATAGGGAAGTATATGATATTGTAAAGGGATACGGAATTATTTAGCACAACTAATAATGCAGTGAAGTTGCTTCTGTATCTTCGTAAAAAATAAAAAAAGAGAAAAGAAAGAAGTTGCTTCTAAATCAAACGGTGGCGATGGTTCCGTTGTGGGTTCGGACGATCACTTTGCCCACATCCATATTTTTATGCTCCAACAGAAAGAAAGAAGGAAATTAGCAAATTCGATGCTAATTTTGAGGCCAAAATCAACTACTTCTCACCGGAGAAATTAACTTTGGGACCCGTGGATGAAGATGGTAAAGCTGCGTCTTTGTTTTTTTTTTTTAAGGGTACGGTTATTTTAAACATCATATGAGTTATTTTCAACTTATAAATGGTAGTATTTTTTAATTAATTTATAAATTATTAAAGTGTTTCATAAATAAAATTTGTAAGCTCTTTTATAATTGAGAAGGTATTATTGAATGATATAGATATTAGTAAATTGTACTAAAGGTATCAACTCCGAATGATATTAGTTATTCTCGCTAAAGGTAAAGGTATTAGTTTTTCAACATAATATATTAATAAATTGTTGTTCACGATAATAGTTACTGTGAGTATCATTCACATAATATTTTGTCTTTATAATTTATAATAAACATTTTCTTAAAACATTAAAGCTCTAGCACAAAATTGATGAAGTTCTGATGTTAACTTATGGCATGACATTTCAAATGTTGTTGAGTATATAATATAATAGAAGGAAAGTACCTTTGATATTGGATTTAGTAATATAGTTTGTGTTTTTTTTTTCATCAGCAAAAATAAATTTTTATTATAAAAATTGGAGAACAAGGGGTATTCCAACCCTTTGAAAAAAATCCAACGAATTCCTAAAAGTGTTGTTAATCTATTTTATTACTTATGCAATACAGAGCTGGTGAATCTTGAAAAAGAAGCCAATTATTCCTTCTGTGAAATTTGTTTGGAAAACAAAGACAATTCTCAAATGTCTTCACTCCTTTTGCAAGGACTGCACCACAAGCCATATTGTTGTCAAGATCCAAGACAAAGTGGAAAAGATACCATGCCCTGCCCTAAATTGCAAGGCTTTATTAAACTTGGAGGCCTGTAGGTGTATGATCCCGATTGATGCACTCGTTAAATGGGACGAATTGCTCTGTATGTCACTTATTCTGAAATCCCAAAAACTCATATGTCCTTTTCTCGATTGTTCAGCTATGCTGGTGAATGAATGTGGGAAAGTCTCGTGTGCAAGAGATTATTTTGTGGAGAATACCTCGTCCCTTGGGATTCAGAATTCACGTGTAAGGAGTTCAAGAAGCTGTATTCGAAAAATGAAGGGAAAGAGGACGAATTAGTCGAATCGCTTGCTAAGAAGAAGAAGTGGACGAAATGCCCCGAATGTGAGATGTGTGTCGAGAAATGTCTGCATTGTTAAGGGGAGAGCACCGTAGATGGCTTAATAAAGGATAAAACGAAGAATCGAGGCTCGTGTTCAGCACAATTTTCTTAAAACAAACTATGCATATTAACGTACTATGTGTCGGGAGAAATGTATTAGTGTTGATGAAGTTAAGTTTTCAGATTTGCAGGACGACGAAGATGAAGATTCAACAATTTCCATATGAGTGGAAATTGACCTTTAAACATGCAGAATTCAGTTTAAAACGAGACGTTATTGTATCTGAATAGGTAGTTGGAGCTTTGAACCTTCCATAGTCAAACATTATCGAGTACACCGGCGGTCTAATGGACTAAATGCCTTGAACCATTCCAACTTGGTTTGCACTGAGACAGTAATGTTGACACAATAAAATCTCTACGCTCTTCTCTTGTTCTCATGTTTTGTTCGTTTCGGCCATGAAAATTCTTTGGATTCATAAGTGTTCCGATTCAAAATAAGTGTCGTTTTAGAGGTTACAATTTGTTTCAAAATAAGTGTCATTTTAACTATTTTTTTCACGTGTTTTCCCGATTTACCCCGAATTCAAATTCAAAATATAAGAGATATTTTAGGGATTATAAGAAAATATATTAGATCTGTTAAATATCATCAAAATATAATAGATATTTTAGAGATTTAGATGGGGTATATATGTCAAAGTTTATAATTATTAATTTGTACTAAAATCTTTAGAACGACACTTATTTTGAATCAGGGGGAGTATATTTTAAATATAGTTTAGATGAGTTTTACTCTAACTCCCTGTGTACATAACTGCTAGATAAGGGAAATAATATATTAGTTAGGAATTTTAGTTTTAGGGAGGCGCTAATATCATGTCTCCCAGAATTCATATTCTAGTCAGGCTTTTACTCTAGTTTATACTATTTTTCTTCTCTCTTCTCTCTCAACAGTTCGTGGGAGAAGAAAATATTATACGTTTTTCTCATTTTAGTTATGAATGATTGATGATTTAGTTCAATATTAATTGTTAGATCTAATTGATTTATATACTCTTTTATTAATTCTTCATTATTTATGTATTTTCTGTGTTCGATCACATTATTTGGCGAGTTGTTTAATTTGGCCAGTCACTCAATTCGTGAAAATGATGATTGTCAATTAGAAAGTTAAATTTGTAATGACAAATGAAAGTGAATAATTGTCGTGTAGATGTATAACCTAGTTTAAATGAACCTACATATGCGTTTGTTGGCTAGAATTAGGTTTTTCTAGATTATAATGCTGCTAGTGAATTAAATTCTAATGGTGGTACCTACTACCTAGGTTGTTTACTGGTTAGACAAATAATAAGAGATGATATCCTTATTATCGACAACGTAAGGATAGATTAGGTTGTTAGGTGGTACCAACAACTATAATCAATTTAGTGTAGAATGAAAGAACGATCCTTGCATCGTGTGTGAACCAATTCTGAAGTTATCTTTGGTTGTATGTTTTTATTACTTTGAATCTCAATTTTATTTACTCTTTGTTAATATAGTTTAGTTCAATCTCAAACTCAAAAACCACCTATATTTATTTTCACAATTGTAATTAAGTGTATTTTAAAGGCATAAGTCTAGTTATCAATCTTTGTGGATTCGACCCTATTTACCACTATCATAGTTATTATCTATTTAAGCAAGTTTTTATTATTTGTTGGATTCGACACTCATTCAGTAGAATTAGTTTTACGATAAGATTATTCGGTTTTAACCACCTCCAAAGGAACTTCCTCCTTGTTGAAATTAATCCAACTCATCATTACCTCCTCTATTTGTGAATCTCCTCTCTCCTATGTGGCATGTCCCATCATTAATTATTTCAAAATCCTGCAATCACATGGCTTCTCTTCTTAACTTCCTATTCCGTTAACTTCCTATATTAACTTCCTATTTTATTAATTCTATTAACTTCTATTTTAAAAATTCTAAATTACTTAAATTAAATTAAAAACTACCACCTTTAAATTAATCCACTCTCACTCACTCCTATTTTTTTTATATCTCCGAAAAACTCCACATTTATCTATAATGCACGCATATATATATATATTTTTTTTGTGAATCTCTCCACCTCTTTCAATCCTTTATTTCAAAATTCTACAATTCTATAACTTTATAATATTTTTGGTAATATTATATATCCTATATTTAAATTCATACCCCCTATTCACTTATGTTTACTATATAAATCACATTTTTTAATTTGCATGAGTTAGTTAGAATAATTTATTATGTTTTTAATTACAAATTGATATTTTAATTAAATTAAAAAAATACTATACTTTAATTGAATTAATATTTAAAATTTTCATTTTAACACTTTATATATATATATATATATATATATATATATATATATATATATATATATATCATTACCTCCTCTATTTGTGAATCTCCTCTCTCCTATGTGGCATGTCCCATCATTAATTATTTCAAAATCCTGCAATCACATGGCTTCTCTTCTTAACTTCCTATTCCGTTAACTTCCTATATTAACTTCCTATTTTATTAATTCTATTAACTTCTATTTTAAAAATTCTAAATTACTTAAATTAAATTAAAAACTACCACCTTTAAATTAATCCACTCTCACTCACTCCTATTTTTTTTATATCTCCGAAAAACTCCACATTTATCTATAATGCACGCATATATATATATATATTTTTTGTGAATCTCTCCACCTCTTTCAATCCTTTATTTCAAAATTCTACAATTCTATAACTTTATAATATTTTTGGTAATATTATATATCCTATATTTAAATTCATACCCCCTATTCACTTATGTTTACTATATAAATCACATTTTTTAATTTGCATGAGTTAGTTAGAATAATTTATTATGTTTTTAATTACAAATTGATATTTTAATTAAATTAAAAAAATACTATACTTTAATTGAATTAATATTTAAAATATTTCATTTTAACACTTTATATATATATATATATATATATATATATATAATATCAACCCGCGTAATACGCGGGGATCTGGGCTAGTTGCATTATATTCAAACCTTGTTATTTTTTGTTTTTAAGGTATAATTTAAACAGAATCATACGCGCGCGCGATTGGTGTTTATTGAATTTGTTCTTGATCTTATTGTTGCTTTGACCATTTACTCTCACAACCAACTTGGTCCCATTTTTAACAATTCAACTTTTTTATCTTTTAAGTGCTGTCATAGCTTATAAGTGGATTTGAGCATCATATCCAAATTAGCTTATATAAATAGAAAGCTCGGGCCTTAAATTTAGGAGACGCTTGGTTAGCAACTCTTCAGTAGTAATGAGAATGAATTTAAAAATTAGTGTAATTATGAGGGTTCATAGAACAAAATCATTATCTCTCATCCTAAATAGGGTAATCAAATTGATTACCTATTTGATTACCCTATTTTTCTCCTACAATCATCCTTCTCAATTACTCTCTTATTCCTCCACCAACAACCATTTGTTGTCTACTTCTATTCCAAAATTAGGTATGCGGAACCACCATTGGAACAATCTTTTCCCCAACATATAATTTTTATTATGGGGGCATAGATGAAAAATAAATAAATTTTTATTCCCATTACCATTGAAGTACTCTTAACCAAGCGTCCTCTTAGTTATTTACTCTCCAGTCTCCATTGGGGCGCTTGGAAATTAATCAACAGGAATAAGAATGACACTATTTCCCCCTACCAAATAAAATGATTATTATCCATTTTGATTAACTTTATCCCCTCTTACAAAGTCATTTCTCCCCCATCATTCTCCGATGACACAACCATCAACTTATTTTTCATAAAATTAGAGAACAACACTAATATGTAACTACCTTGGAGAAAATCATTTCTCCAACATATTCGAGGGCCTGACGGGAAAAATAAATTTTCCTTTTTCATTTCCATTGAAAAACTTGAATCAAGCGTCACTTCAATAGGATGATGATGTTGAACAAATATTTCATCAAAACAATTCCGTCATACCTAAAAATCAAAACTTAAAGAGAGATTTGTAGTTAATTCATTAATATAATTTCTTAATATTCCCCCTAACTTGTGGACTGATTTCTCCTCTGAATTGTCAACTAAATCATGTGGAGGACTGCAGAAACTTAATAAATTTATAATTAAATATGAGTTAAATTATTGTCAACAGAACTTGAACCCAAAATGTGGGCATGAGCCGAAGCTAACTCAGATACCATGCATAGAATAATTTTATCTCATCAAAATGTTCAGTGTTTTAAATGAAATGATATTATTTCAATTATTTTGCATTATAGAATAATATGTTTCCACAAAAGTTGTTCGGTGCAACTAGTGCGCCACTCATTAATAAATTTGGTTAAAATAACTACTTTTTTCCCCACTTTGTTACCAAGATAAGAACACATCCTTCTGAATGAAAGTTGCGTAGAGTATGATCTGAAGATGGACAACTATTTTTGCTCTTGTGGAGTACAAAACAATAGTAGCACTTCGTCCTCTGTTTAGTGTTATTTGCTAAATGAAATAAAGCTCTTGAACCGAACCAACTTGTTTCGAACCGGGTTTAGATGCCAAAAGCTGAAAATTGGCCGGTCTGCTTCTAACTGAATCAGTTGAGGGAAATTAACTAACTTGAACAGTTTTTCAATTGCATTCGAAACACAAGGTAGAAAAGGGAATCGATTAGTTGGAGGAATTCAGTTGCAACTAACAACTAAACCTTGGAGAAGGAGTTACGGGTTATATACTTCTACCTTTCTCTTGTGTTAATTTGATACAATTTACAATACACAGATAGTTAAGGTTTATATGGTTAGAGTTTGAATTCCGAATTAATTCTCAAGCAAGTGCTTTATATGGTTATGATGGAGGTCTAGTTCTCCTAGGAAATGATGAAAGCTGCAAGGTACAGGGGGCTGGATCAGTAAGGATCAAAATATTTGATGGGAAAGAAAGGATTCTTACAAATGTGAGATTTGTGCCTGAACTAAAAAAGAACTTGATCTCATTAGGTTCCTTGAATTCACTAGGTTTTGAATTCGGCATAGAGAAGGGATGTCTTCTGGTCACTAAAGATGGTAGAACTGTAATGAAAGGCAACAAATCAAATGGCATTTACTCACTAATTGGTGAGACAGTTGTGGGATCTATTGATGTTGTGATGAGCAATGAAGAAGGTATGCTATGGCACAGGAGATTAGCTCATGTAGGAGAGGCCTTCATGAATTATCCAAGAAAGGTGTTATTAGTGGAGGAAATTTCAAGAGGCTGCAATTTTGTGAAAAATGCATCCTGGGCAAGGCCAATAAACATTCATTCTAGAAAAGGAACACACACTACTAAGGAGCCACTTGACTACATTCACTCAGATGTTTGGGGACCCTCAAGGGTGGAATCTCACGGTGGAGGAAGGTACTTTCTAACACTCATAGATGATTATACTAGAAAGGCATGGGTCTGTATTCTTAAGAACAGGAGTGATGCATTGTCAAAATTTAAGGAGTGGTTAACTGAGATGGAGAACAAGAAGGATAGATACATTAAACGCTTAAGAACTTACAATGGTTTAGAGTTCTTATCTGAGGAATTTCAGAAATCTATAAAACTAAAGGAATCACCAGGCATAAAACAGTCCCAGCTAACCAACAACAAAATGGGTTAGCTGAAAGAATGAATAGAACTGTATTGGAAATGGTTAGATACATGTTATCTGATGCAAAACTTCCTAAGGTTTTTTTTGGGAGGGGAAGCTGTTGCAACTGCTTGTTATTTGATAAATAAAACTCCATCTTCTGTTATAGATTTTAAAACTCCAGATGAATTATGGCGTGGTAAGCTTTTAGACTATTCAAAACTAAAAATATTTGGTTGTCTAGCCTACACTCACATAAGGCAAGACAAACTTGAACCTAGAGCACTGAAAAGCATCTTCATTGGGTATCCTAAGGGAGTGAAAGGGTACAAACTGTGGTGCTTGGAACCAGGGCAAAAGAAGAGTATTGTAAGCAGGGATGTGACATTCAATGAGCATGTAATGGGGTCTAATGGTGTTGGAAGCTTACAGGATCTGGATGGTGATATATCTGAAATCACTACAGGTGTTGAGGTGGAGGCACATAATATCTCAAATGCAGAAGAAAATGACCAAAATCCACCTGCTGAAGAGGAAGATTATGATGCACAAGGTGAAAACCAAACTAATGATAATGATGATCAAATAATTGATCTGTCAGATTACAATCTTACTAGAGATAGAGTAAGAAGGCAAATACACCCTCCTGTGAGATTTAGGCATGTTGATCTTGTATCATATGCTCTTATAACTACTGAAGAACTTGAGCACTATGAGCCCAAATCCTTTAAAGATGTAATATCAAGCACTGATAAAGAGCATTGGATCACTGAAATGAGTGAAGAAATACAATCACTAGAGAAAAATCAGACCTGGACCCTAAGTGAATAAACCTCATAAACAGAAGTTGATAGGGTGCAAATGGATTTTTAAGAGGAAACTTGCGATGGGATCTACTGCTCACACCAGATTTAAAGCCAGACTAGTGCCAAAAAGGTACACACAAAGAGAAGGAATTGATTTCAATGAGGTGTTCTCTCCAGTAGTGAAGCACTGCTCTATCAGAATCTTACTGTCAAAGGTAGCACAAGATGATATGGAACTTCAACAATTAGATGTTAAAAAAATATTCTTGCATGGAGACCTCATTGAGGAATTATATATGCAACAGCCTGAAGGCTTTGTGGAACCTGGAAATGAGGATAAGGCCTGTCTATTGAAGAGATCCCTATATGGACTTAAATAAAGTCCAAGACAGTGGTATGTGAAGTTCAACAAATTCATGTTATCAGTTGGTTTCACCATATGCAAGTCTGAAACTTGTGTATACATGGTAAAGGTAGATGAGCAGGTCCTAACATATCTCCTTATGTATGTGGATGATATGCTCATAACCAGCAGAAGCCTACAAAGAATACAAAGTCTAAAAGGAAAGCTCAGTTGGGCTTTTGAGATGAAGGACCTTGGAGAAGCAAAAAGAATTATGGGCATGGATATCTTCAAAGATAGAAAACATGGAAGACTATTTCTATCTCAGAAGGAATATGTGGAGAAGGTACTGAAGAAGTTTAGAATGAATGAATCTAAACCAGTCACCACACCTTTTGGACAACAGTTTAAGCTCTCAAATGATTTAGCTCCTAAATCAGATGCTGAGAAACTGGAAATGATGAAGACTTCCTATGCAAGTGGAGTGGAGAGCTTGATGTATTCCATGGTGTGTAGCAGGCCAAATTTAGCTTATTTCTATGAGCATGGTTAGCAGCTATATGGCAAATCTAGGAACTACTCATTGGGAAGCACTCAAATGGATAATGAGGTATTTAAAAGGGTCTTCTAAGCTTGGTCTAATGTTTGAGAAAGCATCTTGTAAACGACCTCGATTGGAAGGCTTCACAGATTCAGATTTTGCTGCAAGCCTTGACACAAGAAGGTCCTTAATAGGTTATGTTTTCACCTTATTTAGTACTGCCGTCAGTTGGAGATTAGTGCTACAAACATTAGTGGCAATGTCTACCACTGAAGCTGAATACATTGCTATGTCAGAGGCTGTTAAAGAGGCAATATGACTCAAAGGAATAGTTAAAGACTTTGGGATTTCACAGAAAGTTGTTTATATACACTGTGATAACCAAAGTGCTATCCATTTGGTGAAGCATCAAGTATTTCATGAACGATCAAAGCACATAAATGTGAGGCTACATTTTGTGAGAGATATAATGGAAAAGAGAATTATTCAAGTCCAAAAGATATCAACCAAAGATAATCCCGCAAATATGCTAACAAAGGTTGTACCTAGTTCAAAATTCCAGTATTTTTCTAGCTTGGTGAAGCTAGATGTGTGTGATGTTCACTGAGAAATAAGGATTGGCTGGAAAGGATGAGCACATGATACTTTATTTTGCGGTGGAGCATTGTGGAGTACAAAACAATAGTATAACTTCGTCCTCTGTTTAGTGTTATTTGCTAAATGAAATAAAGCTCTTGAACCGAACCAACTTGTTTCGAACCGGGTTTAGATGCCAAAAGCCGAAAATTAGCCGGTCTGCTTCTAACTGAATCAGTTGAGGGAAATTAACTAACTTGAACATTTTTTCAATTGCATTCGAAACACAAGGCAGAAAAGGGGATCGATTCGTTGGAGGAATTCAGTTGCAACTAACATCTAAACCTTGGAGAAGGAGTTACGGGTTATATACTTCTACTTTTCCCTTGTGTTGATTTGATACAATTTACAATACACAGAGAGTTAGGGTCATATGGTTAGAGTTTGAATTCTGGATTAATTCTCAAGCAAGTGCTTTGTAATCTATAAAATTGACTTCTCAAATAGTGATTTGAGTGTGCTCTAATTCCATGAATGTAGGCAAATTTTGGCCGAACCACATAAATCGTTTTGTTCATTGTTTCGCGATAGATTGTTCGATATTTCGTTTCTCTGTCTTTGATTATCTCAATTGGCAACTTAGTTTTAATAGCTAGCACTAACATAAGTAGTTCATGGGGATAATAAAAAAAATTCTTGTTAAATTTAAAAAATAAACATTTATGAATATATGTAGATAAGAAAGTTAACAGGCATGTAAGTTGGATTCGTATAACATTTTACAACATAACGTAAGAATTTATGTATGGTCACAGATTTATTTATTTTTCCTTTATACATGGGTCCAATTATGTATTCCATGACATAAAGCAGAATCACATATACTCATCCCAATATTCTTCAAATATGTGGTGATAAAAAGAGTCAAGCCCCGCATATTCTATACTCACACTTTTGTTTTTGTTGAATAGTACTAATTAACCAACTAAGCTACTACGTATGAATCAAATTAGTATGTAGTTTCATTTAGGATATTTATCCTCGGGCAAGTTGCAGCAGTCGAACTTACAGGGGTCGGCCTCGATGAGCTGTTGAACGACCTCGTTCATGGTCGGGCGCAGCGTCGGGGCCTTGCACGTGCAGCGCATGGCGATGCCGAGTACCTTCATCATATCCTCCTTGTAGGATCCCAACACTCGTTCATCCAGCACATCTTCGCCTCCTTCTTTAGTCGAAACCCAATTTATGATGTTGTTGTTCTCCCCCAGCTCTGCCTCCACCGGTTTCTTACCCGTTACTAGCTCCATTAGTACTACTCCAAAACTGTAAACGTCACATTTGCTAGTCGCCTTTGAAGAATACGCGTATTCTGTAAAAGAGTGAACAACAATTTACACTATGATCAAAACATTGTTGGATAATAATGGGTGTTTGATTCAACACACAGGAATTGTGGTGGTTAATAAAAATAAGGGACGACCAGTTCTCCTAATAAAATTCAATATAAATTAATCTTACCTCCTTTTCTGTTAACCTCACTACTATAACCATTTATTCTCTATTCATCAATCAACAATTTTTTTTATCAACTGATCATCCCAAGATTAGATCAATACATAACAATGCAATTCATTTTTCAACTGAGGTTATTAATATCACAGATCGTCCCTTAACTTTGGCTGCCTCTACATTTTTCTAATGTTGGTCCTTATGGTGCCAATTATAGACCCAAATAACCAAAACTTAAAAAACAAAACAAAAGGGTCTAAAATTGACACTAAATGGACCGAATTTGACATAGAAAGGACCAAAATTAACATAAAAAGGAAAATATTAAAAAACTAAAGAACTTAGGGGACGATCTATGATATTATCTCCTTTATATTCTTCTAATTACCATTCATTGAAGAATTTATATATAATAATAATGATTCTCATTAGAGAATTCAAATTGAAGAAAGTATAATAAACATGAATTGAGAGATTTTCGAAGAGATTATTACCTGGTGGTAAGTAACCATAAGTCCCAGCAATAAGAGTAGTAGTAGAAGAATCCTTAGACCCCCTTGCTCGAAGCACTTTAGCAATTCCAAAATCCGCCACCTTGGGCAGATAATCGTCGTCCAAGAGTATATTTGTCGACTTGATATCCCTATGAATAATGGGGGGCATTATATCGTGATGAAGGTACGCCAACCCTTGCGCAACCCCCAGCGCGATAACGTGCCGTCTCGGCCAATCCAACACCAGTTTCCCACCATGAAGCGCATCCCACAAATTCCCATTGGCCATGTACTCATAAACCAACAAATTGCAATCCACACTTGAAAAATAGCAATATAACTTGACAATATTCTTGTGCCTAATGCTCCCAAGAGTTTCCACCTCTGTTTTCAATTCCCTGTCCATAATCACCTTCCCCTCCGAAGCTGAATCCTTACATTCTTGACTCCATAGCCTCTTCACGGCCACAACTTCGCCGTTATTAAGCTCGATTTTGTAGACCGTCCCTGATCCGCCGTACCCCACAATGTTCTTGTCCACCATTGCTTCGATGATTTCTCGTTGGTCGAAGCTCAAGCGATGGAAGCTCTTGACGTCGTAGGAGAAGAAAGACGACGAGAGCGTGTGGACTTCCTCGTGCTCGATCACGTGCCCTTCTTTGTTGAACCATTGCTTTAGGAAAAGTGTAGCCCCAAGAATCAAGATTGCCACACAAATGGCAGATATCCAATAATACTTTACACTTTTCTTCTTCTTTCTCTTGTATGTTTGTGGACATATGGAAATATTCGTGGGATATAAATCAAGATTAGAAGGAACACAAAGATTTGGATTCCCATAAAAACTCTCCAACACCCCTCCCTTTATAAACGTGAACGGAATTTCACCAGAAAGATCGTTGTTCGAAAAGTTTAACGAATTAGGCAACAATTTACAGAGACTTTCCGGGATTTCCCCTGTTAAACCGTTCCCGGAAATATCAAGAACGTTGAGAGATTTCAAAGAAGCAAGAGATTCCGGGATCGAAGAAGTGAGCTTGTTATTTTGCAACATCAAAAGATTGAGACCTCTCAATTGTCCAATTTCCTTAGGAATTTCACCAGAAAGAATATTGCCACTAAGATCAATCTTAACTAGATTCACTGCAAACCCAATTTCGCCAGGAATAAGCCCCGAAATCCTGTTTTGTTGCATCAGAAGCTGTGACAAATTCCGAGCATCTCCAATAGATTTCGAAATCGAACCTGTCAGCTTATTAAATCCCACATCGATCATCGACACATGAGGAAGATTAAACATCCCTTCCGGTATTTTTCCCGCCAAATTATTACTACTTACACGAAACCGAACGAGGGACTTACACTCTGTATAACTCGTCGGAATCTCGCCGGAAAGCATGTTCTGAAGAACAAGAAGGTAGTTCAGCTTTCCGCCCCGGCAAAGCCCGTCCGGCAACCTCCCGGATAACTGATTTTCCGACAAGTCCATTGCTTCCATCGCCGACGAGAGTCCAAGATTTGGAGGTATTTCCCCAGTTAGAAAGTTTTGGTAAAGGGACAGGGTGTTTATTGTTGTTGAGTTGGAAATAGCTGGTGGGATTTCTCCCACGAGCCTATTTGTGTAGAGCTGGAAAACTAGTAGCTTCGGAAGCATGCATATGGCCTCAGGAATTCGACCGGTCAGTTCATTATCCGATAAATCTAAGTCGCGAAGCTTGGTTAAGTTTCCGATTTCCCACGGGATTCCGCCCTCGAGCTGGTTGTAGTACAGCTCGAGGTGCTCAAGATTTTCCAGTAGGCCAAGTTCCGACGGAATTTGGCCTACTAGGTTGTTTCCCGTGAGCTCGAGATCGACGAGGGAGGTCATGTTCCCCAGGCTAGGCGGGATTTTGCCGCGTAGATTACACGAGGAAAGGATCAAGGTTTTGGCGTTGGTCAGCCTCGTTATGCTGTTTGGAATTTCGCACGTGCTGAATTGCATGTTCATGTTGGCGTTGATGGCTTCGAGTTTAGTGAGGTTAAAAATGGAGAGAGGGAAGTCGCCTGAAAAGTTGTTGTACGAGAAATCGACAAGTTTGAGGGATTTCAAGGGGGAGAAATCGGGGAATGGTCCGGTGAAGTATACGGAGCTCAGGTTAAGTTCTTCCAGGACGGAGCAGTTGATGATGCCACGTGGCATTTCTCCGACGAAGTTGTTATGGCCGAGACGAAGGGCCCTTAATTGGGGGAGGTACGAGCATACATTTTCGGGGAATTTGCCCGATAAATACCACCCGGAGATGTCGATTTTGACGATGTTTTCTTCAGCATCACAGGATATCCCAGTGTAATTGCAGTAGGGGTTGTTTGGATCCCAATTGGATAAAGAATTCCCTGAGGCTGTTTTCTTTATGGAATCAAAGAAGTGGGATATTTGTGTGTTAGGGGTTGTTTGGCAAGAAGAAAGCAGGATTGTTATGAGAACAAAAAATAGGCGCCTGGAAGGCATGATAACAAAGATTGGTTAGTTTGAAAGAGAGGGAAATGGGTTGATACAAAGGAGCAGTGAGAGGATAAGAAGACATATATAAGGAGGTTCTTTGGTGCAATGTTGATGAGTGAGAGATAGGCAGGTGTATATTCTTGCATAAAGGAGCTTTTTAAGATATATGATTCTTGATCTCAGAGAGTAGTAGCTAGTGTGAGGCCCTTTATATCAAAATTGACTTTTGTAAGTTGAATTAAATGTGACACCATATAAACACACATATACCTATTTTATATGAAAATAGTCGAAAATAGTTTTATCATGAAACTATTTTAAAATATCAAATTTTTATCAAGAGTATAAAAAATTTCATGAGGAGTATAAAAATAGAGGTCAATGACTCTTGATCAAATATTTAATATACTTTAAAATAATTTTATGATGAGTTTATTATCAACTATATTTCAATTTTCATATAAAACTTTGTCCCATATATGCTTTCATATTGTTGAATTGAATCTTATATCCTCATCTTTTGTTTCTACTCCATATAATGCTACATTTAATTGATTACAATTTCCAACCTCCACTCTTTTATCTTTTCGCACAATAAAAATGAATGAATTTTAGGGAATTATGTATATCAATTAATTTCACACCACTCTATAAATTTGGACTTAGACGAGTCGATTTTTTTTTTTTCCGATATCAGAGCCAAAAAACTTATGTCCACACGTCCTGGGTTTAAATCCGTTTAGCAATTTCACCCACATTAAATCATGAGTAGGTCTTGTATGAGACCGTCTCATGACATGAGACAATGAGAATGTGTATAACTAGGGCATTAACTCATTAACACTTTGATAGGGGTGAGTGTAAATTTATGTTGTCTCATACAAGTTTTTGCCTTAAACCATACATTTGTTGGACCTTCTCATTTCTCTATACGATGGAGTTGAAAAACCATAATAAGGAGAATTATTAGGAAATTATATAAATGAATTAATCATGTGTTTGAATCTAAAGCATATTTGAGCTGAGGAAATATATTTTTTATAGGAAGAATTTCATATCAAGACCCATATTATAGGTTATGTCTCAATTTAAGTACTCATTTTAAAAGTGTCTCAAATCAAGTTTCAGTTTTTACTTTTTTCTCAATTTAAGGCTTGTTTTAAATTCTTGTATCTCAATTCAAGACCCAACAAACAATTAAACCCATTCAATACAAAAAATATATTAGAGATGTTCAAAAAAAAAATATATATTAGAGACATTCGTCTTAAATTATAAAAAACTTTAATTATAAAAAATTAACTTTTTTATTAATATAATATATATTTCTAATTTTTATTTATTATCATCATGTATTAATTTAATATTTTAAAAATTATGACAGCTAACATTTTTCCATATAATCCTTTCCCGTTGTATATGAAAAATGTTAGTTTTATTTTCTAATATCAAAATACTAGTTATCAGTTTTTTTAAACAATAAATTAAAATTTTAAATTAAATTAACACGATGATATAAAAAAATTAGAAATATTCATTATATTAATAAAGGTTAATATTTTTAAAAATTAGTTAAGTTTTATTTATTTATTTATAACGGATGTCTCTAATTTTTTTTATATTGAATGAATTTAATTTAAAAAATAATTGTTTGTTGGGTCTTGAATTGAGACACAAGAATACAAAACAGATCTTAAATTGAGAAAAAAGTAAAAATTGAAACTTGATTTGAGACACTTATAAAATGAGTACTTAAATTGAGACATAATCTAAAATTTGGGCCTTGATATGAAATTCTTCCATTTTTTATATAATCATCTGTTTTTCAATAATGTAAAGCGCGAGCATAAGAGATCGATATTTACGTTCGAAATTTACTTTCATATAATAAAGGTAAACAAATTACAAGGTATGAGGGGTAAAAGAAATGGTTTAGCCAAGTTAATACTCTAAAAAATAACACAAATTTACTCCAAAAAATGATGATTGAACGTTGAAAACTATAGTCACTTTAGGTATATATTTTGCTTTTAGAAAATGATATCAACATTTTTGATATGGGCTTCTAATTCGACATAAAGTTCAAGCAATCTACATCAGTATTTGCATGCACACACATATATACTAATTCATTATTATAATAAACTTCTTCATCAAAGGGTCATTTCTATTCGTACTATTCCTTTTCAAGAACAAGTTTGATTCGGAATTATCATTTAACATTCTCTTTTTGTAGTGTGTGGTGGCTGGTGTGGTCCATTTGATATTCCTTATACTGTTGTCATCAAGCATATTGACTACCTGTCTTATTCCAAATAAACTTTATATTTTTCATTTCATCTTAATAATTCTGAATATTCCCTCTTCGTACATGCATTTTGTTATCTTACTAATGAGCAATACTGACAAAATATTTCACGTTGCACCGTGTAATTCAAATATATTTTTTAAAAATATTTATTATTATTAAAAATTTCATTCTTTATTAACAATGCACGTGAATAGCACAGTGCAACTGGTGCATATAAAACTATACATTGCCCCAGTAGATGTGAGATCATCATAGTCCTTTGCCCAATTAGCATTAGTGAAATAATGAAGTGATAGAGGTGAGTCCAGACAAAGTGTGGTGTCAGATGAGTGTCATTAAGGTACCAGGAAGACGCTTAACAGTACATCAATGTAACTCGATCGGGACATGCATGAAATGCGATAATTTTTTGACAGCAAAAACAATATCAAGGCATGTGAAATGAAGATATTATATACTACCAAGAACATGTCGATAGAATTCAGCATTCACAGGCTTGGGGTCATCATGTATGAAAGTTTGACCCCTGGTGCTAACGAGGTCCGAATAGGCTTTGAGCATGTTGTACTTGGCCAAAAGATCACTAATATATTTTATCTGAAGAAGAACACAAATAATGGGGGAGCGAAGAACTTCAACACCAAGAAAATAGGAGAGTTCAGCTAAGTCTTTGACCAAGAAAGATGAGACAATATGACAGAACAAGGACAAAGGGAAACTTAAATATGTAATATTATTGATAATAATGGAATTCCTCAAACAAGGCCAAATGATGCCCTCTGCTACATAGATAAATCTCTACAACAACTGAAGTTGCCTATAGTTGCAATGATCAAAAGATAACTCCTATTGCTAAAAAAACTAAAGAATAAATAGAGTTTAATATATAACCTAACTTAGCTAGGCCCCAAGTAGCAAAAGTCCATGGACTTAATACTCCCTCCATCCTGTAATTATTTTCACACTTGTCTTATTTTGAATGTTCCATATTTATTTTCACGCCTTATAAAAGGAAATAAATCGCTCCATAAAAGTCAATAAAGTATAAAGTTAACATTATTTTATTCAACTCCATATTCACATATTCCTTTTTTTTATTTCTTAAAAAAATGTGCAACTTCCATATGTGAAAATAAAAGTGGGATGGAAGGAGTACTAACTATAATTAATTATAAGTTGTGTATCACCCTAGAGTACAATATAGAATTACATTTCGTTATTTACTACCACTCAATAATTCTATTACTACTAAAAACAAAACAAGATCTAAAAACTACTATAATGCCTAGAGTTGTAAACGAATCAAACAATTTTGGTTCGATTTGGTATTTGTATTCGAAATTCGGTATTCGTATTCGAAATTTTGTAATTCGAATTCGGGTACAAATAATTTTGTTGATTCGATTAGTTATCATATACAAATACAAATAATATGATATTTGATTCGATATTCGTAAATATTCGATTGAATATTCGGTTAAATATATAATTACATAATTATATATTAATAGTAATAATAAATATAATTATTTATAAATTTAAGTTCATTATAATTATTTTAAGGATATTAACCTTTATAACTTCATCCAACAAGTGGGCTTGTAGGCAATTCTTAATTAAGTATTTTAATTAAAAACATATAATGTAATTTAATTATTAAAAAACTTAACTAATTAAAAAAGAATTGTAGTTCAACACTCTTAATTTGATTATTAAAGTATTTTTTCCATGAATTTGATAATTTTTTATTTTCATTTATTTATATGATTATGTTATGCAAATTTTTAAGTTTATAATGAGATTGTGAATTCAAACAATGACAATTTTGAAATGAATATTTGAATATTGACAAAGTATTATCTTATCAAATCAAATCCTTTATATTTGCAAAGCATAATTTGCCTATGTGGCATCCTCCAAATTCACCCAATTCAACATCTTTTGTTTCATGTTCATTTTAGGTGTCCAACTTTTGTAGCCATTGATTCATTTTGTGATTAATCTTGACCGTTGATCATTGAATTTTTTTCCTATAAATTTGTCCATTTGTCATTCCTATTTTTTCATCCTCGACTCTATCCTCCTCTCTTATTTACGTTTTTTCATTGCCGTGCGATCTTGATTCCGTCTTGGCGATTTAGGATTATTAGTTGTTCGATCATGTAGTTGTGTTATTAATTTTTCTTTTCATTGTTCGGAGTCGACTCTATCCTCCTCTCTTATTGACGTTTTTCTCACCGCTGTGCGATTGTGATTCCGTCTTGGCAATTTTGGATGATTAGTTGTTCGATCATGTCGTTGTATTTTTCGATTTTTTTTCATTGTTCGGATTCGTTTGTATGGTGTCATCGTTTGTCGTGCATCTATTGCCGTCAAACTTGGATGTAACATATTGTATTTATCTCTGAATTTTAATGAAATTTTCTTATTTAATTTTTGTCCATGTATATTGGTAGCGTACCATCGTGTTTCATGTATAATCAACGCCAAATGTATTGTATATTCTATCCAAACTCTGTGTTGTGTTACCGCCCATTCTTGCAGATTGATTTTCGTTCTTTGTTTAGCGATGTTGATGTGTATCTTATCTTTGCATTTTACCCCGGTTAATTTTGTCGTATCTATGTAAAAAAAAAAACCAAAAAAATGTATGCCTTCTCTGGCACAAAGGCCTTGTCCGACTTTGATAAGCGTATGCCTTCACTGGCATCAAGGTTTTGTTCGACTTTGATCACGTCGAGAGACTTTGCTGATAATATTTCTCTCTTCTCTGCTATCAACGAATTGACCAACTGCAGTCACGTCGAGGGATGCGTCTTTGAGTTCTTTGCGAACTATTCCCTGAATTTTTTGTTCCTTATATTGTGTCATACCCTTGCCGACTATGTTCATAGCAAGGTGATTGATCTGTGAATTTGTTCATCAAATCAACCACAATCATCCAAATTGGTGGATTGTTATTTCCTTCATGGAATTTTGTCTTTGTGAACTATTCATGGAATTTGTTAATTAAAAATTAATATGATATTTAATTTTATTAAATGTGTAATTAATTCTTTTTAACTAATATCATATTGACTGATAAAAAACTCCATTTCGTAATTTAATGAAAATGTCCATATATTTTTTGTGACAATTGACAAACCAACATAACTAGGAAATTTTCAAATGCTAACAATATTGTCTGCGACCAATATGAAAAGGTCAATTCTTTAGTTGGAATCTACTGCACATTTAATAAAAATATGGTCTGTGTGGGGTTACTTTCATAATTTTGGAATTGGTCCTTTAATTATTTATTTATATATTTAATTTTCCTTTTTAACAATGTTCACGGAAAAAAAATCTTAATCTACATTATTTCAATTTAAACTCTAAGTCTATAATTATTAAGCATTTCTTTTAATTGAGGTGTTAAATTCAATTTGATTTGAATTTTACATAAATTGGATTCAAGGACATGTGTGAATTCAATTACCTTTATTATGATATTTAAACTTAATTGATTACACATTTAATAGAAATGCATATTGAGGGGATTAATCTAGGATTATTCTATGATGCATGAAATTTGTTAATTATAAATTAATATGATATTATTTTATTAAATGTGTAATTAGTTCTATTTAGGTATCATAATTCAACTAAGTTTGACATGTATCCTACGAATGGTAATTGCAACGTATGTTTTGGTCTGAATATGAAAATGTCAATTATTTTGTTGGAATCTATTGCACATTTGATAAAAATACGTAACGGGGTGTTTAATCTAGGATTGTACTACGGATGTGGTTACTTTCATAATTTTGGAATTGGTCCTTTAATTATTTATCTATTTATTTAATTTTTCTTTTTAACAATGATCACTGCAAAAAATCTTAATCTACATTATTTCAACTTAAACTTTAAGTCTATAATTATTAAGCATTTATTTTAATTGTGGTGTTATATTCAATTTAATTTAAATTACATAAATTGGATTCAAGGACATGAGTAAATTCAATTACCTTTATTAGGACATTTAAACCTAATTAATTACACTTTTAATAAAAATGCATATTGAGGGGATAAATCTATAATTATTATATGATGCATGGAATTTGTTAATTATAAATTAATATGATATTTAATTTTATTAAATGTGTAATTAGTTCTATTTAAGTATCCCAATTCAACTAAATGTGACATGTATCCTATTGATGGTAATTGCACCGTATGTTTTGGACTGAATTTGGTTTCTTTCATGATTTTGAAATTGGTCCTTTTTTTTATAAAATTTTGTGGCATCAAGGCCTTGACCGACAATTTTCACGGCAATGGACTTCATCTACGTTATTTCAATTTAAACTTCAAGTCTATAATTATTAAGCATTTTTTTAAATTGAGGTGTTAAATTCATTTTGATATTTAATCGTAGTTAATTACATTTTTAATAAAAATGCATAATGAATGGATTAATCTAGGATTATTCTATGATGCATGGAATTTGTTAATTATAAATTAGGATGAATATTTAATGTTATTAAATGTGTAATTAGTTCTGATTAAGTATCCTTCTTCCACTAAATGCGACATGTATCCTACGGATGGTAATTGCAGCGTATGTTTTAGAATGAATATGGTTGCTTTCATTATTTTGAAATTGGTCCTCTAATTTTTTGTTAATTTGTGGCATCAAGTCCTTGTCCGACGATGTTCACGGCAATGGACTTCATCTACATTATTCAGATTTAAACTTCAAGTCTATAATTATTAAGCATTTTTCTTAATTGAGATGTTAAATTCATTTTGATTTGAATTTAAACGTAGTTAATTACACTTTTAATAAAAATGCATAATGAATGGATAAATCTATGATTATTCTATGATGCATGGAATTTGTTATGTATAAATTAATATGATATTTAATTTTATTAAATGTGTAATTAGTTCTGTTTAAGTATTCTAATCTGACTAAATGTGACATGTATCCTACGGATGGTAATTGCAGCGTATGTTTTGGAGTGAATGTGATTGCTTTTTTTTTATTTCGAAATTGGTCCTTTTTTTTAAAGCTATGACTTCGTCTACATTCAACATAATTTAACCTTCAAGTCTATAATTATTAGGCATTTATTTTAATTGAGGTGTTTAATTCATTTTGATTTTATTGTTGAACAATTTTAAAGTACATTAAATATTATCGGAAGTATCGTTAATCTCACCGTGATCTCATTGGTCTGGATTCAATAAAAAATAAATAAAAAATGTGGTTAACTCATACTAATGATGCCCTGACATGTTTAATGATACTTTCGATTATATTAATGATACTCTAAAACTAATACATATTAGAATTAAAATGAAATATTTTGGTAATGAAAAAACTAAATCTTTTTATAATCAAGATTTCCATTTTTTATTATTATTTCAGATTTTTTTAAGTCACATTTTTTTTTTTATATTTGACCGAAAAACTTTTTTTTATATTTGAACTAGAATAATTGGTAGTGAATTTATATTTCTGATAATTATGTGGCTTATGTTATGGGTATTGGTGATCATTTAGTAAAACTTCTTATTTACAAACTCTTGATGTATATATTGATTAAGTACATTTGTCAAATATATAGATAAATAAATAAATAATGATAGAAGCAACTTTGAGTAAATATGTAACTCAAACAAAGATGTAAACGTTCTACAGAAAGTTCAAATAAAAGAAATGTAATAGTGATCGTACCATATACATATACTAACATAATATAAAGATACATGGATATATAGTATGATCAATTTTAATAATTAATTAATCTTTCTCCCTTAGGAACACTACAAGAAATCACACATTTCATGACGAATTTCTTTGCGACGTCATAAAAATCGTCACAATTTGTTATCTATAGGTGACAAATTTTATTTTCGTCATTAAAACACTATAAACTGTGACAAAATATAATTTTGTCACAATTGATAATTCATTTCGTCACTAATTCGTAAATTTCATGACGAAATAACCTATTTCGTCACAATAGTAATAGGTGACGATTTTAATAATAATTTATGACAAAATTCCCGTCATAAAATTATATGTTTTCATGACGAATATATTTTTTGTTATTATTTATTTAAAACAATTAGTGGCAAAATTCTTTTGTCGCAATAATAATTGGTGACAATTTTAATAAATGAATGGTGACGAAATTCAACGTTGTAAAATATATTTTTTCATGACAATGCTTCTTTTTCGTCATTAAAATTTTAAAATAAACAATGACACAATATTTCGTCACAATAATAATTGTTATGATTTTAATAAATAAATGTTGACTATATTTGGCGAAGTAAAATCTTTATTTTCATGATTATGTTATTTTCATTATTAATAATTTGAAATAATTACTGACAAAATTATTTTGCCGAATTTATTATTGGTGATGATTTTATAATTTGTCACAATACTCAACATCGTAAAAAATATAATTTTTATGGCAATGATATTTTTTTGTCATAAAAATACTATTGTTATTGGTCTTAATCAATTATTTTAAGTAATTAGTAACAATTTTTTATCACAATAATAATTATTGAATATATTTGACGTCATAAATAATATATTTTCATGGCAACATTGTTTTTCATTATTTAATTTTTGAACTAATTAGTGGCAAATATTCTTACTTCACAATACTGATAGATCTATTTTATTATTGGTAAAAGAGTGACTCAAACTCGTGATGCCCTAGTCATAACTAGTAGAGCTCTGACCATTTGAGCTATTCGAGTTTATCCACAATACAAGTAGATGATGAGTTTAATAATAATTGATAACTATATTTAATGTCATAAAGATGTTCAATCATGGTATTTTGAAGTAGTTTAACTAAAATCATCACATCAATCTTTGATTGCAAAGAAACGTAAATTATGAAACCTAATATAATGAGCTTGTTGCAAGAACATGCATAGTGTTAACAGTTGTGATTGAAAATGATTTATCTAAATTTAAATAAACAATAGCGTAAGAAACAAACTAGGAACAATTGGTGGTATATTATGATAGAAAAAATATAGGGAGTGTCTCAAGGATTAAAACAAAATATAAACAAAATAAGATCCTTAAAAGAAATTGGCTCAATAAGTTTTTAAAGAAATGAAATCCAAGTCTAATAGAAGAAATAGGAAAATAGAAAAGTATGTCTTATAAGTCTGATCAAAACTGAAACAAATACTAAAGGTCTTAAAACAAAGTAAGAAATTATCGTGAAAAATAGAGGTCTTTAGGATCCAAGGTTGTCATCAGAATTCGAAAAATCCTCTATTTTTAAAGGGGAAAGCATGAAAAGGTATTCAAACTCTCGTAGTAACCAACCTGAAATTAGAAGGCAACACTAGAACTTATTAATAAAGGAACTCAATGAATTAAGAAACCAACAAAATAAGAAGCATTTCATCTTGCACTAATTTATGGTATCAACCACATACCCCTATGCAGGTTTCCTCAGCAAATAAGGCTACCACAACAAAGACATCACTTTAATTACAGGTAAAAGAAATATAATTGCTACAACATCTAATAAAAAAAGGGTAATATGTTGAGTTCATTCTTATCCAACTAAACTACTAAATAGTGAGAGTTAGAATAATAACTTTCTTTCTCATTTCTTCTAGTTTTTATTTTCAAGCTTAGTTTGAAATCCAATTACCTGAGTAACAACTTCCACGTGAGATTCCTCCTAGCATGCAACTTGCTTCATTGTCCTTTAATCCCACACACTTTTCTGCCATACAACAAGAAGTTTAATAAAAGTGTGGACAAACAAAATACACATCGACATTGAAATTTATTTTTTATTGTCAATTTTTGTATAAACAATATAATTAAATATAATGAGACTACACACAAAGACATGAATATGTTACCATCAAATTATTGAATTGTCATCATCACTCTCTTCGTCGGAAATACTATTTTCCTGGGAATCCTCTTCGCTGCTGCAATAATCGACTATCGTGTCATCTAACTCATCCTCATCAGAATTATCTAAGTTCACTTCCTCACATCCATTTGGTGTACTTGAAATGATCAAGCTCTCAATGTCTTCAACCTCTACATCCTCTCTATGTAGTGAGTGTATTTCACTAAGATTGACTTCAAATTCATTGTCAATATGGTTCTCTTGATATACTTCGTCATCTCCCAGTTCATTATCAAGATCAATAGATTCATCTTGCATCTCAACAACATCATATATATGTCTGTGTTGGAATGCTTGCACTACTCGCCAATCAACTCCTAATTTGGGATCATTAATGTAGAAGACTTGTCTGGCTTGATTAGCCAATATGAAAGGATCATTCTCGTACCATTTTCCTGTTATTCTAATACTAGTTATATTTCCTTCTTTTTGTATCCCCAATTTCTTTTTTTTAGTCCCAAGATCAAACCATTCACATTTGAATATAGTAACATGTCTATCATTAACATAGTCTAGGTGAATTATATCTGTCAGAATACCATAAAAATCTATATTATCTTCACCATGATTCCCTTCTACTACAATCCCACTATTTTGACTCTTACGACGGATATCACGTTCTATAGTGAGAAATCGAACACCATTCACAATGCACCCAGTGTACTTTCTTACACACCTAGAAGGTGCACAAGCAAGAGAATAAAGAGACTCATTCGATTTTGATCGATCTGCATGATATAATTGAGTCATCTAGGAAAAAAATGAGAAAAGAAAATCAGTTAAATGATAGTGAGATATTCAAAAACTGTATACAAATATCTGAAAGTCTAGTTATCTTACAAGATTTTTGAACCATTTAGGAAATTGTTGTTTTTGTTCTTGATCTATATTTGCACATCCCTTCAAGAGAAGCTCTTGCTTGTGCTTCCTACAATAAAAAAATGTTAATGCATATGTGAAATTTATTAAATACTTAGAAAATAATCAATAGCTTAAGGTACACACAAAATAAACTTACTCAAGATATGGTTCGATATCCTCGCAATTCTGGTAAACATACCACTGTAACGCAGTGAACTCATCCTCTGATAACTGAACATATTGTGCTGCTCCAAAAGGACGACATTTTTGACTAAAGATCCAAAGACTATCATCAGTTCCTGTATCATTGTTTCGTTCTTCTCTATTAAATCTGGTCTCAATACCCCGCAAATACATTGAGCAGAAAGTTAAGCACTCCTTCGCTATGTAAGCTTCAGCAACTGACCCTTCGGGATGAGCTTTATTACGCACACTCTGTTTCAAGTCACATAATGACCTGCATAAATTAAAAAGTAGATTAATAGATTATTTATTATTAGATTTAAATGCAAGAAATTACATAAAAAATTCAAGAACTACCTTTCAATTGGATACATCCATCTAAATTGGACTGGTCCACCAAGCAAAGCCTCTCTTGGTAAATGAATACATAAATGAACCATGACGTCAAAAAATGCAGGAGGATATATCTGTTCAAGCTTACACAAAATCAAGATGATATCATCTTGCATTTTATGCAATTCCAATTTTTTCAACTTCTTACAACACAAACGTTGAAAAAAATGACCCAATTCAGCTAGTACGTCACACACGTTCTTGTTTAAGGATCCACGTATACCAACTGGAATTATACGTTGTAATAGTATATGACAATCATGACTTTTCAATCCAGATATCTTATGATCACTTGTACCAACACAACGTGAGATATTAGAGGCATATCCATCTGGAAATTTTATGGACTTTAGGAACTCACAAAATTCGTGCCTTTCTTTTTTATTCATAACATAACTTGCAGCTGGCGCAAAATATTTTCCATCACTTCTCTTAATTAAATGCAACTCTTTACGAATTTTCATGTCCTCTAAATCTTGTCTAGCCTTAATTGTATCCTTTGTTTTCCCTTCTATACTCATTAAGGTTCCTAATATGTTCTCACAAATATTTTTTTCAATATGCATCACATCTAGATTATGCCTTAACTTCAACTTGCTCCAGTAAGGCAAATTGAAAAATATACTACGTTTAGACCAATTCAATTCCTCGGGCATGCGTTTTCTCTTCTTGGTGCAGTGCTTTCCTGGTGTTTGCTCTTGAAGTCTCTCCAATTGTATCAACACATCCTCTCCGCTTAATTCTTTAGGTGGTTCGCCATTTTCTATTTCACCATTGAAATTTCTACTTCTCCTCCAAGGATGATCTTTTGGTAAACAACGACGGTGTCCCATGAAACACAACTTATTACGTAGTCTTTGAGAGTATGTTTCTTTATTACAAACTGGACAAGACATGTATCCTTTAGTCACCCATCCAGATATATCACCATACGCTGGGAAGTCATTTATTGTCCACAAGACAGCAACATGCATCTGAAATTTTTATTTACATGAGACATCAAAGGTTTCTGCACCTTCAACCCACAGTTCAGTCAGCTCCTTAACTAATGGTTGTAGGTACACATCGATGTCTTTCCCTGGTGACTTTTTCCCTGGGATAAGCAAAGACAACATAAGGAATGGTTGTTTCATACAATCCCAAGGAGGGAGATTCAACGGCGCTAGAATAACTGGCCACATGCTATAACTGGTGCTCAAGTTTCCAAATGGATTAAAGCCATCAGTAGCTAAGGCTAGTCTAACGTTTCTTGGATCATTAGCAAACCAATCAAATTCACTATCAAAGTCTTTCCATGCTATGGAATCGGCTGGATGTCTCATATACTCATCATCAATACGTTTTTCTTTATGCCAAACCATGTTTTTGGAGGTTTTTGAAGATATGAAAAGGCGTTGTAATCTAGGTGTCACTGGAAAATACCTTAAGATTTTATGAGGTATTTTTTTCCCTTTACCATCATTGGTTTTCCAACGAGAAGTTCCACAAGAAGGGCAAGCCTCTAAATCTTTATTCTCATTCCAAAATAAGGCACAATCATACTTACATGCATGTATACACTCATATCCTAATCCCAAGTTGCGTAAATATCGTTTAGCTTCATAGCAAGAGCATGGAAGTGTCTCACCATCAGGGAATGCTGACTTCATCAAACTCAATATCATATCTACAGCTCTATTACTCAACTTGTTATACACTTTTAAATGGAGCAATTTGATAATAAACGATGTCTTAGAAATCTTCTTACAACCAGGATATAGTTCAGTTTGAGTATCCACCATTAGTGCCTCAAGATATGCAGGGAGACCATGTGTATTGCTATCACTGGTTTGGAAATTATAATTATTTTCCTGAGAGTATTGTTCACCGATGTCAAACAACATTTCATTAATATCATTATCTTCCTCACCACTATCTTCTTCATTGTTGTTTTCTTCTACCAAAATATTATCAGCTCTCATACCCTCGTCATTCGAGTTATGCTCACCATGACAAAACCATGTAATGTACCTTGGATCTATTCCTTTCTCCAGTATATGAACTTTAACTGTATTTTGATCTATTATCTTTAAGTTCAAACAACTTCTACACGGGCAACGAACATCACACTCACTACCCATATGAGTTCTAATAAATTGCATAAAACCGTTTACTCCATCTACATAACTCTTAGACCACTTGGTAGCAGTCATCCAAGTCTTGTCCATATTTGCAGGGCACCTATCGTGTAAATATTTAGACAATCAAGAAACATAACTACTTCCAAATTCTAACGAAAAACATGTTGAGTTACAAGAGACTGACAAGATTTACACAAAATTTAAATTGATTACCAAGTTTTTAGTGAGAAGGGGATAAGTTGGATTAGTATCTTGAGATATTGAGTCTATATGTTGATAGTTGGAAATAAATAATAAGGGAGCCACTCATGAAACTTTATTGTTCATACTGAAAGTGGAATCTTTTGCAAACAAGAAGTTCCTTTTTCTTATTTTCATAATTTACTTTTTATGTATCTTTGGTGAAGCTCCTTTGCAGATATACCTTACCTCTTATCTCTTTCTATTTCTGGTAATATGAGATGAAAAGTACTTCTTATGCGGATAAAGTTATTGAACAATTTTTTTATCAGTAAATAAAGTCTTAGCATCTGTGTTTTTAGAGTAGCTGCTTAAGATCTTTCCTATTTGCTTCTTGATCGTTGCATTCTTCTATATTTTTAGCCACATTCGTGTCGAAGCATTATTTATGGAGATCTACCAAGAAATAGGTCTATTTGGGTCTTTTCAAGTTAGTCCCCTATTTTTCTATTCTTATAAATACTCAACTTTCACCGAAAACCAAAGTCGCCGGAGTAATGGCAACTAAAGAACACTCAATCCAAATAAAAAGGGTCCGACTAAACAAACCCCCGAATGTCTTATACACACCCCAACACATTCTAGTCTAAAATATCCTTATATCGTAGGACTAAACTACCCTTAATATATATACACTTTTATAGAAATAAATTAGACCTCTTTCACTTGCTCCTCCCCTCATCTTCTTCACCAAAAAAAATGTTCAATCTCATTAAAATAAAACAATTCTTTTTAACCCTATATCTTGATATAAGAGCAACAGAAATAGGTTTTTAATGAGAAATTAGAAGGATTTAAATGGTAAATAATATTGAAGAAGGTGATGCCGATGAGGCAAAAAAAATAATGATGAGAATGCATTGGCTATGTGGCTAAATGCTTTGCTCAGTAAAAGATTTGATCATGCACTTAATTGATAAATTTTCACAGTTTCTTTTGTCTCACCGAGCATCGGTCCAGAGTTGGATATTAACTTTTTTCATAATTTAAGATTTAAAATTCTCTAAAATTATTATTGGTTCAGATCAATTCAATATCAACAAATTAAAGGAGATTGCAAAATTAGGGGGGCAAAGGATAGGATGTGAGAATTTTAATATGTTCTTTACTGCACAACTACCTAAATAAAAATTGATTCAGTAAATCTGTAATCCTATTCGAATTAATCCTCGAAAATTTCAGAAAAAAATACAACTTCTTTTCAACCGTATAATATATATAATAGGCAATTTTTCAAGTTTTCAATCCATTAAAGAAATAAAATATAGCACAAAATGGAACGAGCATAAATACCTGAAAGACTGAGACTCAAAGAGAATTGGGTCTGTCACTATTCGCGTGGATAGATCGTGACAGACGTGTAGGCACAGGACGAGGGGTGAGGGGCGTGGAAGTTTGAGAAAAGAAGAAAGTAGTGAATTGGAGGGAGGCTGCGCGCGAATTTTTTATTTTTTATTTACAGAAGCTGCGCGCGAATTCCAATTGCAGGGAATGGGGATATCTCTCACGTTCATGACCTAATATATAATTTAGATTGCTATTGATATGGATGAATCTAGATTAAGCTAAATTTTCAAATATTTTTTCCAAGAATCATTACTTTTTATACTTATCCAATATATATTTTTCATCCTTAACCATATCAAAATTTATATATTGATAATTTTTCTTTTGATTTACTTAATATATTCAACAACGTAAACTTAAATTTTATTTACTTATGAATATATATATATATATATATATATATATATATGTGTGTGTGAATATAGGATATAAATTTATATTTTGAATCAATATAATACATCTTCAAAAAATAATAATTTCAGTACAACCACATTAATTTGCACTGAGTACTACTCAACCAAATTAGATTTTTTTTTATGAATTCAAGTTTGCTAAAACGTCTTGAACATATTTATTATGATAAAGTATAAAGTGAAAATGGTTCATACATGAATTATTGATGGATATTAGTTTTTTTACTAAAGAGTATTAATTATTTTCACTGAAAAGGGTATTAGTTGTTTTAACCGAAGAGTATTAGTTTTCTACTGAAAATAAACTAAGACAATTACTAATACTTTTTAGCGAAAACAACTAATATCCTTCAATATTCAAGACCATTTTTTTACGGAAGGAGTAGTTGTTTTTATTGTTGGGTATTAGTTTTTTTTTTTTTAATTCAAGGGTACTAGTTAAAGGGTACGAAGAGTATTAAATTTTTAACTAAATTATATTAGTTAGTTACATTAAAGGGTATTGTTGATAATTCGATTATACTTTCTCCTTAGGCTGCTCGATAATTTTGGAGTCATTATCCACTCTGCTTGCCCAACTTTATAGGCATTTATATTTGGTCTGGTAAATACTTTATTGTTGCTCGTCTACTGGAGCTGCTCAGGTGGGGTTGTTCATCTATAGAGGTGCTCGTGAAAAGGGGCAGCTTGTCTCTTTGATTATTGATCAGTTTTGACTACTAAACATGTATTAAGGATATAAATGATGCTCGCCTGTGTATTTAGTTGTTCGTCTATCAACATGTATTAATTGTTATATTAAAAAGTATTGCGAATTGATTAATGTCAATTTCACTCTATACATATTCCTTATTTTATTAGTATTTATAAATGTAATTATATAGTAAGTTGAGAATAAAATTACAATGAAGTTGTTAATATAACTATCAGGTCTTCTATTGTATAAATATAATAGAGTATAGAGAGTGAAATTGGTTTATACACGAACCATTGAATGATATTAGTTGTTTTTACTAAAGAGTATTAGTTCTTTTTACTGAAGAGACTTAGTTTGTTTTCAATAGACAATTAATATTCTTCAGTTAAAACAACTAATACCCTTTAATAAAAATAACTAGTATTCTTTAATAAAAACAATTAATATCCTTCAATGGTTCATGTTTAACCCATTATCACTTTATACTTTGTCAATATGATTGTTCCACTGTGTAATTTAATTTTTGTTTTTATTTTATTACTAATATTACATATTTACCATTTTGTGTGTGTTGCTGTTGCACCTTTGAGCGTGGCTTCAACTCCTTGAAGCACCCATTTTGAGATTTTTAATACACTTTTTAATTGGATTTAGCAAAAAAAGAAATTTGTCACATTATTTATTTATTTATTTATTTATTTATTTACCAAACATTCAAAATTATTAATATGCGAAGGTTACACTACTGCTTCAATATTTAGAGTTTGTATAGAGTAAAATTATGTATAACTCATTGAAAGATATTGGTTATTTTTACTAAAGAGTATTAATAGTATCGCGGAAGGGTTTCACTGGATTTCAGTGAAGTGTCTTTGTTTGTTTTCAATAAACAATTAAAAAATTTCAGTGAATCTAATATCTTTCAGGGAAAACAACTACTCCCTCCGTCCCAAACTCTAACTTCTCATTTACTATTTGCACGGTTATTAAGAAAAGAGTTGTTTATAGTATTTAAAGTGATAAAGTAGATGATTTTAGTTATTAGTGTATGAAGAATATAATATTAAAGTGTATTGTTACTTTTTTCCCAAAAGTGGATGTAGCAAACTACTATGAGACGGACCTTTTGACAATGTAGCAAACGAGTTTGGGAGGGAGGGAATAATATTTTTTTAGTGAAAACAACTAATATTGTTCAATAGTTCATGTATAAATCATTTTCACTCAATACTTTGTCCAATATTTATTTTCCTTATAATTTATCAATTATTTTCTTTCATCTCAAAACACGATTCAATTTTTTTCTATATAAATTATATATTCACATTTTTTTCTTTATTTGATTTAATTTATTTAAAATTTAAAAAAAATTAAAGAATGAGGGAGTTAAGCACTTAGCCCGATATTGACTACTCTTTCGGAATATAGTTCAGTTTTTTTTAGAAGTTCTATTCTAATATATTTATTTTGTTTGCTATATATATATATATATATATATATATTCCCATTGAAGCCTTATCTAGTTTATATATATAATAATTAATAATACCCCAGATAACAATTAATAATGATAATCGAAAATAATTTAATTAATAATTAATAATACTTCAAACAATAATCAACCACGCATTAAGCATAGTCAACAATACCCCAAACTTTAACTCACTACAAAAAAAAAAAAAAAAAAAATTGACTTCGGAATTTTCCTACCAAAAAATTTCATAATGGAATTCCCTACTTGTCTACAAAATTTTCTAATCATGTAATCACTTTATTTCTCAACTTACAAGCAATTTCCCTACAAAAACCGATTTGCCTACAAAATAAAATTCATAGGCATTAAATCCCTACAGATGATTAGTCTACAAAAATTTACCCAAAAATAATTTGCCTACAAAATTTCCGTAGGCAAATTTCTTTGTAGGTGGATAATGAAAATGCCTATGTAATTAGTAATTTTTGTAGGCAAATCCGTAGGCAATCCCCACTACAAAAAAATAATAATAATAAATTATTGGAAATTTTGTAGAAATACTAATAATTTCCGTAGGCAAATTTATATTTTTTTGTAGTGACTAGTCATACCCAAACAATAGTTAGCAATACCCAAATAATCAACCATACCTTACGCAATAGTCAACAATAACTCAAACAACAGTTAGTAATACTCTAAACAATATAGTCAGTAATACATCAAGCAATGGTCAATAATAACTCAAACAAAAGTTAGTAATACACAAACAATAGTCAGTAACACCTTAAGCAATCGTCAACAATACTCTAAACAAATTAAGAAATATATATATTTTTTCCTTCTTATTACTCCCTCCGATTCAATTTTGATTGTCCATAAGAAAATGACATGAGTTTTAATAGAAGAGTTGTTTATTAGTATTTGTGGGTATAAAGTAGACTTTTAAAAGGGGGATAAGAGTTGTTTATTAGTATTTGTTAGTATAAATTTGATAAAGTCGTGACATGAGTGTAAATAAATAATGTTTTTAAGAGGTAAGTTAAAAGATGTAGTGTTAATTTTTTGCTATTTTGGGTAAGGGAAAAAAACCTTCCTTTTATGGTAAAGTAGACAATCAAAATCGAATTAGAGAGAGTAATACAAATTTGTCCTTGTAGTTATTATAAGGACACATTTCTTTTTATATAAATAAAGACTAGTAATATTATTTTCTCTTACAGTAACACAAACTTGTATTTATAGTAACACTAATAGCCGATGAGCATTCCACGGTTAAAATTAATAGTTCTATTATAAAATGGACTATCGAGTCCTTTTCCGTCAAATTAAATTGAAAAGTGTTTATTAGGTTTTCAATTATCAATCTCTGTTTGTTTATACAATAGTGGAGTTGGATCACTAGTTTTTTATATGACATCACTTTATATTATGTGAAATGAATTCCGATTGGTGTAGAGCTATTCTACCTAAAGAAAATCATATTATCTCTTGCCAAATTTTAAGCGCTAATCCAAATTTAATTTAAGCGCTATTCCAAAATAAATTGAGAGCCAAAAAAATTTAGCGGTTCTTTCAAGTATATATTTTCAAAGAAAAGCCCTTAAAAATAGGCTTCATTTGATATAGTTATCATTTTTTTAAGATTAACTTATATTCCCTTAAACTTATATATATACCCACGCCAATACTACGCAGAAACATAACCCCCTCTTCTCATTCTCATTGGATCTGTACCAATACTTTAATTTCAGGCATACGTTTACTTCTGATACCATTTCACCGAATAGAAAAGGTACTTCTTTGCTCTGGCCTCTTTTCTCTATGGGATCATCCTCTGTTACATGTATAGCTTATATAAATTATCTAAATCCTAAAACCTGGATAAACTATTAAGATTATACCTAGTTCTTCTCATTTGTTTTACCTAGTACAAGCTTTGATTTAATTAATGAATACAATTTCTAAAACATTGTAAAGGTATAAGAATAAAATACTTGGTTCCAAATTTTAAATAATTGGGGATGGGATCTAAGTATCAGTTAATGGTCAAATGGTTACGACCTCTTTTTGTTTTCCAGTTTCAAGATTGTGTTTCTAAATTTTAAGAAGAGTACAGTTTTCCATTTTCTTTCACGGTGCAAAGTTTTGCCGAACTAAAAAATTTGGCATTGTTTCCATAGTCAGATTCAATTTTTTAAAGATAGATGGAAGTGGAAAATATTACAAAAGTTTTGTTGAATCATTAATTATTTGATTTAGTTTAATTAAAATTTTAGTTATTTTAATTAATTATATATATATATATATATATATAATGTGGATTGTCAAATCATCAATTTGGCTCCATAAGAAACCCTCTAGTGGGCTCCTTATCAAAACCATATATATATATATATATATATATATATATATATATATATATATATATATATATATATAATATGCATATATACATATTGATTTTAATTTACTAATTTGATATTAGGTTTATCTGATGCTTATTTTAGTTGGTTTACAACGTGAAACATTTTGATATTGGGAATTTCTAGTTTCGGTGGCTTTAACAGCGAAAATGGTGGTTACTTTCACTTCGCTTTGGTTGTATGTTTCTACCATAAAAATAGGCGATGATATAGACTTCATAATTATTTTTTAAGGCATATATAGAAATTGTTTTTACCTGGTTTCACACAACACTACTTTAAATTTTTGTTAGTGAACCAATTGATATGCATGATATTTTAATGTGAATATTGTCTTCAATATTTTAGGCAATGGCTCCCGGAGGAGGCTCGCGACAAAAACGTAATTTCATTGCAAGGACCGATATTAGAGAACATCTAAACAAGGATAACGGATTGTCGTGTGCTTTGAAGAATAATACACAAGAAAAGAGGACTATGATAACTCAAACCAATATAAATCTGAATTCAAATGGAAGTCCAAGTACTTTAACACATCATACTCGTAAGAGTGATCTCGTTGCACCAGATTCATCAACTCAAAGTCCTGGATTATCCAATTGTGAAACATTTGAAATTCCACCAACTGAAGATGTGACTGATGCAACGGGTAAAATTTATTGTTTTAGGCATTGTTATGATTATTTGGGTACCTTATTATAACAATTTTTGTATATCACATATAGTTGCAGGATCTAAGAAAAGAAGTAGAGGCATAACAAAAGGCGTGGGAATACTGAAGTACTATGACACTAATAAGAGGAAAATAAAGATAACTGTAGCACCATCAGTCGGAAGACCAAAAAATGGAGACGAGGCTGCGAAGCTTGCAAGCCAAATTGGCGTAGTGACTCGAGATGTGCTTCCAGTTCCAAAAAAGTGGAAAGATGTGGAAGAAAATGAATTGGAGCCTGGGTTTTCTCATCTAAAGGTATGATACAAAATTGATCTCATTAATTTCATCCTTTGTAATCTGATGTATTCATATGAAATGTAGATGTACATGGATATTAACGTTGATACTCCCGGAGTGAAAGAATGCTTAATCGATAGACTGAAAACTAGCACTTGAAATCAACGTCATAGGTTGAACAAGCATTTTCAAAAGTATGCAACTTTGGAAGAGGCAAAGAACAACAAACCACGTATAAGCCTTAACCAAGAACAATGGGAAGAGCTTTGTGAACATTTTGCATCGGACAAATTCAAGGTAATGATACATAAAAATATATTTTATGTTTAAATCATATGATAATATTATGTGTAGAATTTTGTATATTAAAATTGTATTATTCTTGCAGCATGTAAGTGAAGTGAATAAAAAAAATAGGACTAAGTTGCGATCCAAGCATATTTCTGGCAGAAAAGCTTTTACAGTAAGGAGCCATGAAATTGTGAGTATTACAATATTGTACTTACAAATATTTATTGATAATTTTTAATAAGTGTAATTTATTAACTAAAAATATGTCGATTTTTTTTTTGCAGTCTGAACAAGAGTTAAATGGAAAAGATTGCGATAGAATTGAACTGTATGTCCGTACACATTCTTCAGAGAAAGACGGTTGGAAATCAAATGAGGCTAAAGAAAATTGGGTAAGTGATGTATACATGAATTTATTTATGATATTTTATTTTATTTCAAAATTAATTCTAATTAATTTTTTTTATAACAAATGATCAAATAGGAGAAAATGATAATGAAACGAGATGAATATGCTGAGCAAGGTATTGATAAAAGTTCAGCGGAAATTGTTTTTGAGGTCTTAGGACATGGTACTGGTTATATAAAAGGTTATGGGTATGGTCCCAAGCCTCCAAGCAGGCGCAATGGTCCATATGATACATCTAATGAACTGCAAAAGAAACTACTTGAGACACAAGAAAAGTTGGAGACCTCTGAAAGTCAGGTAGATGAACTTAAAACAGAAGTGATTGATTTTAAAAATCAGTTGTCTGTGCAAGGTGATAAGCTTCTAGAGCAAGGTGCAGAAGTAACGGTGCTGAAAGACAAATTGAACAAGCTTATGAATTTGCTATCTGATAAAGGGATGAATCTTTAAGATTTAGGAGAGTATTTTTTTTATGTTCATTTTATTTTTAACTCAAACTTGTTTGTTGCTTTTGACTTTTGATACAATTTACTTCATTGCATTTCTTATCGTATTTTTCATTTTAAATTGAGTTTTTAATTTAATGGTCATCTAAAATTTATTTATTGCAATTTTAAATTAATTATTTTATCATGATAATTATTTTTGTCAATTATAAATCTATTAATATATTATATATTCATATAATATAACAAAATTCACAATAAAAATAACTATTTAATGACGAGTTATGTGTCATTAAAAAAATCTAGTTAATGACAAAAATTATTGTCACCCTATGCTAATTAGTAACAACAATATATTTTGTCACTATCTCTAAATTATGTGTGACGTTTACCAACTTCGTCACTTAATAGTATTTATTTATGACAAATATATTTCATCACTATTTTTATATCATTTAGTGACAATAAAGTTTGGGAAAATGCACTTTTTTGTCCCTTAACTTTGTTTGATTTTGGTTTTCGTCCTGTTAACTTTAGAATTTTGAATTTCGTCCTATAACTTGCAAAAAATAGTGTTTTTGTCCTGTTAACTTTGGAATTTTGAATTTCGTCCTATAACTTACAAAAAATTGGTGCCACGTCAGATTTACCGGACAAAAAACATAATTTTTTGTAAGTTATAGGACGAAAAAACACAAATATTTTGTAAGTTATAGGACGAAATCCAAAATTTCAAAGTTAACAGGACGAAAAACATAATTTTTGTAAGTTATAGGATGAAATTCAAAATTTCAAAGTTAACAGGACGAAAATCAAAATCAATCAAAATTAAAGGACAAAAAAGTACATTTTCCCATAAAGTTTTTGTCATTAAATTCTTAATTTTTTGTGATGAATTTTGTTGTCATTATATGTATATAATAATTTGGTCACAATAGTGTAATCTTTTGTGACGAAATATATGATGTCATTGCATCTAAATATTTAGCGACTATTTTCATATTCGTCAGTAGATGATATTTATAATGACAAAATTTATTCATCGCATTTTCACACTATTTAGTGACCACAAAATTATTAGTCACTGAATCTTATATTTTTGTGACGTATTGTGTCGTCATTATATGAATGCATATAACAACGAACAAATTGTGTCACTAAAATTTAATTATTTGGTGACGAATTATATAAGACATGACGAATTAGTTAATCAAATCATGACGAAAATTTTGTCACTAATATCCGACAAAGTTGGTAGTAAATTGATAATCGTCACTAAAAATTAATATTTTAGTGACAATAAATAAAGATCGTCATGTAAAGTTGATCTTTTAGCGACGAAATACCATAACTAATGACGAAAATTGACCTCAAATATGACGATTTATTTGTCACTATAGATGAGATGATATAGTGACGATGGCCTTTAACGTCATCAAAAGATGAAATTAGATGACGAATTCAAATAACGTCACATACACCTAATACGACGCACTTAAAGTGACGTTCTTTCTGACGAAAAAAATTCATCACCAAATACCTTTTGTGACGAAAAATGATGTTTTTATGACGAATTTTGTCGTCGCGATTTCTCAAATTTCTTGTAGTGGAAACACAAAATACAAATACATTCATAACTAATATTTCTAATTAATTCAATAGTCATTTAAAGCCTATTTTATTGTCTTTTGATTAGTTGAACTGCTATAATTTCTCACATCATCGCAAATTACAATAATTAAAATTTATGATTTGAAGGAGATTTTATAATTAATTTTTTAATAAATAGTAATCAAATTTACAATAATTTTATTGTAAATTAGGGTTAATACAATTGAAAAAAAAAATTTGAATTCCATACGTTAGTCAAATTTACTATATTTAAATTGACAACAACTATCTTAATATAAAATTGAGATTAAATAAAATTTGTCTCATCCTAAATTATTATTTTGTTTAATTTTATTAATTGTGCAATTAATTGTGTTTAAATCTCCTAATTTGATTAAATGTGTCATATAAATGTAGTTAAATTGTTTTAAAGTCTAATAATTACAAATTATTTCTATTAACTGGGGTGTTAAATTTGATTTAATTTGAATGCTACATAAATTGGATCTAATGAATATTCCTACTTTCTGGCATTTTATTATTTTGGTCCTATAATCTTGGTATCGGAAGGTTCATTGGATTCATGAGTTGGGGTGTGTGTTTGATAATGAATGTAGGCGTGTTTATGCTTGCAAAATTGGTGTTTGACATTAGTGTATTCTACAATTAACATGAATGATAATGAATAGTAAATACTTAATACACACTTTTTCAACTGAGATTGCTACTTAAGCCATATATATCTCTCCTATGCCAGATTATTGTGGGGAAGCATTTAGTAAGCATATATATATTCGGTTGCTACTTAATCCATATATATCCCTCCTATGCCATATTGTGGGGAAGCATTTAGTAAGCATATATATATATATATATATATATATATATATATATATATATATATATATATATATATAGGCGAGTTCATGCTTGCAAAATTGGTGTTTAACATTAGTGTATTCTACAATTAAAAATCATTTTTAGTACAAATTTATTTATTCCTATACCGTCAAAATTTGTATTTATCTTTTGATAGAAAATTCCTGGAAAATTATGGTTAAATGTATTTATTTATATTGGTCAAATTTTGTAAATTTGGGGTGTAGCCATGTATTAGGAATACAACAATTTTAGTTCATATCACCACAACATAAGTTCATATCACGAGTGTGTGATTATAATTTAATTCATATTGATAATTTATTGCCACTTTAATATAATTTAGAGTCCATATGACCAATGTATAATTATAATATAATTAGGCCCTAAAATATTCTATGTATAAAATGGTTAATCTTTTAAGAATTTAATTTTTTCCGTTATTTTTTGAAAAAAATTCGAAAATGGTCCCATTAATTTATGTTGTGGTGACTTGTGTTGCAATGTTTCCATGATAATTAATCCTAAACATTGGTGCTAATTATTTTTTAGTACGTATGTGCAAAAGTGGTCATTTTCTTCCCCCCACGATTGGACCCGTAATTTTTTGTTCACGAACATGCCTGCAGATTACTAATTACTCCGAGGCACATAAAATGCAATTCTATTTTGAGCAGAAACGTTGAAATATATGGGACTAAATGTGCCGTATAAAGGATCATTTTGAAATGGGATCATTTATATGGGGCCAATAGAGTGATTAATTCTACTTTGCTGAAATATGAATGGCGAACTTGAATTGTATAGTTCTTTGTGCGCGGATGATTTTGATATTAGAGTAAACTTTGCAATTAATTTTATATAATTACAATTGGTCCTCAACCAATTATCGTGAAGATCAAACATGTGCAAGTTTATATGTGGATACATGGCAGGAAAAATGCACCGGAAGTGGTGAACTATACATTAGACAATTTCGGTGCAGTGTGTTGCTCATGCTCCTAATATAGAAAAACAAATCTTGCTCCTAATATTGTATAAAAAAATTTAGATGCACAAATTAAAGGGTAGGTCACCATGTATTAGGAAGACAGCAATCATGGTGCGCGGCATGAATGGCAGGAGCATGATGTTTGCTATGGCCGAAGTGTTATTATATATTGGTGTTTCTTGATATTAAAATGTTTTATAGTGATGTGTGTTATTTTTATCCTTAATTTTGATGTCTACATAAAATAATCCGATGTATAATTTTAACTAATATATTACACCTTCCCATGGTTAATGTCCATTAATAATTTGTGCCATGTACTCAATGTATTTAAGTCTCATAGTTATTGGGCATTCTTATTTTTTGGAATGTTAATTTCGATTCATTATTGGGCTTTGTATGGTGGTTGTTGTTTAATTTTATAATTGAGTAGATAAATTGATATGGGCAATTAACTTTTAAATGTTTTGATTTTGGTCCTTTAATCTTGATAATTTAGTGTCTATTGATATTAATTCCTCCTTAAAGATAGTTGCTATTCTAAAGGTGTAATTATAATTAAATCTCTATTGATAATTTAGTGTCCCTTGAAAATAATTCGAAAATGGTCTTATTAACATTCCTACAAATTTACTCATTCTCCTTGGATCATTTGATCTCCTCTGGGGCCAAGTAATTCAATTTTCTTTTGATCAAAAGTGTTAGAAAGCCAAAAAATGGGACTAAATGTGGCGTTTAAAGTATTATTTATAAATGGAGTCATTTATATTGGACCAATGGTATTAAGAAATTAATGTCTCTTGATAATTTAGTGTCCCTTGATGTTAAATTCCCCTTAGTATTTGTTAGGTCCTAAAATAGTCTATATCTAAAATGGTCGTGGAATGGGCTATGATCAACTAATTTGTGTAATTACTTCTATTTATTATCTGATTAATTTTTTAAAAAATATAGTGCATGGCATGAATGTGTCGTATAAAGGATTATTTTTAAATGGATTCATTTATATTAATAAGATAATGATTTTAGTGCATGACATGAATGACAGGAGCATGATAGGTTCCTATATCTAAAATGGATCTGGAATAGGCTATGATCAACTAATTTGTGTAATTACTTCTATTCATTAACTGATTAATTTTTAAAAAATATACTGCATGCCATGGATGTGCCTTATAAAAAATTCATTTCTCTTTTGATCAAGAGTCTTGGAAAATTATGGGACTAAATTGTGTCGTTTAAAGGATTTTTTTTTTTTAAATAGAATCATTATATTGGATCAATGGTATAAATTAAGTTCTAATTGACTTTGTAAAAGGTATGTAACCATGTATATGAAGGCAACAATTTTAGTCCATGGCATGGATGACAAGATCATGATGGGTGTTATGACAAGGGTGAAATTATAATTTAATGTCTCTTGATAATTTAGTGTCCCTTAATATTATATTCCCCTTGATGATGGATGCTATGACAAAGGTGTAATGATAATGGTGTCCTTAATATTAAATTCTATCTGAAATGTATTTTTAAAAATTCAACAAATGTGGGTGACTGTTGGGGGCGACAACATGAATATAATGATGATGGATTATCAGGTTACCAATACTTTTAAAAATTCCTAAATTAGCTCTAAAATATTTTTAATGTACTAACGACGTATTGTATTTTGGATAATTTGTGTTTTACTATGTAATTGGTCAACTTAAAATTCTTATAAAATAGTGCATTGAAAATTTTGAAATTAGTCCTAAATTATTTTTAAAGTAATAATTTCTCTCATTATAGAGATATGTATAATGGAGGAGATACCATTTATATAATTATAATAACAAATTAAAGTGAGGTGATTATAATTAATGATAATGATGTAACCTTTTAACTATAGTTAATGATCATTATAATAATTTATAATTGTAATTAAAGTGATGTAATTATAATTAATGATGATGATATAACCTTTTAATTATAAATATAATTAATATTATAATAATACATTAAAGAGAGGTAATTATAATTAATTATAATGATGTGACGTATAAATATAATTAAAAATATAGTATGAATTTAAACCCTATCAATGTCCAAGTTCATTTTCATATTACGTGTAACAATGACTCTTTAACGTATAATTATAATTAATTATATAAATTTTTTGTTATCCGAAATTAGTCCTAAAATGATCAATAATATAATAGCTTCTATTTTTGTGTTTTCCAATGGTCCTATTATTAAAAAATTCTATTAACTTTTGAGTATTTCGAAATTGGTTCTAAAGTTAGTCTGCATATTTTTTGCAAAATTATTATTCTTTTGATATCAATATTCATTCACACAATTCTTGGTGTTAACTCATTATGTTTGGTCCCATATTTTTTTTCTTTTCTTTTCAAGTTTGGTACCATGCATTATTTTTTCCGATAAACTTTTATCATTATGTTTTTTAAATGTTCCTAAAATATCTATAGTATTGACTACAAATTTCTCTTAAATATGGGCTGGAATTTCGTCCAAGATTGTTATTTTTTAAATTGATGCAGAATATTATTCTATTGGATTAGCGGTCTCTTCGATATTGTGTGGAAGACTAAAATTGTTAAAAAATATTGTGTTAAAAATTCTAAAATTAGCCCTAAATTATTCATAAAATATTTGATATTCCTAAAATGTGCGCCAATTTTTGGGACTGGACCGAAATTGGTCCTATGGGATATTCTAAAAAAATGTGCACCGAGTTTTTAAAGCGGAAGACTAAAATTCTTGAAAAATATTATGCCAAACATTCCTAAATTAGTTCTAAAATATTTTTAATGTACTAACGACGTATTGTATTTTGGATAATTTGTGTTTTACTATGTAATTGGTCAACTTAAAATTGTTAAAAAATATTGTGTTGAAAATTCTGAAATTAGTCCTAAAATATTTTTAATGTAATAAATTCTCTCATTATAAATTCTCTCATTATAAACTTTTGTGTTATTCGAAATTAGTCCTATAATGATCAATAATATAATAGCTTCTATTAACTTTTGTTTTTCTCCGAATTTGGTTCTAATACAATAACATCTACGGATTTCTAGCAATTGTTTTCTATTTATTTTTTTAGCTAATATCTCTTCGGTATTGTGTTAAAATTCTTAAAACATATTGTGTTAAAAAAATTCAAAATTAGTCCTAGATTATTAATAAAATATAGGATATTCCTAAAACGTCCACCGACTTTTTAAATTAGTCCAGAATTAGTCCTATAGGCTATTCCTAAAAATGTGCAACGAGTTTTTAAAGCAGAAGACTAAAATTCTTAAAAAAGTTGTGTTAAAAATTCCGAATTTAGTCCTAAATTCTTTATAATATAATAACTTCTCTCATTATGCTTTTGAAATATTCCTAAAAAAATCTTTAGGATAATAATGCAACTTATGCATTCTTCTGGTACTTGACTATAACTATTTATGGGACCGAATTTGAAAATATTATAGGACCTAAAATATCTTAAGAATGACTATTGTTTCATACCGCCAGTTCTCATGGGACCAAAATAAAAATTATAAGGGAAATTTTGTTATTTTGGGATACTACCTTATGATTGTTTGTAAAAATAAGACACTATCTTTGAGGTCTTGCAAAATTAAGAAAATATATTTACGAACATGCAAAAAAAATTATTTCTTTCTTATATGAGTTAATGTAGATATAAGTTATAAGATATGATTTATTGTATACAATTCAATTCGTAGTTCTGATAATATTGGCTATAGATTAGAAACATGATTAACCTCATCTTGGTATTACACGTTTTAACATTAAAATATTAATATTCAGTGTATGTTTTAGAATTAAATTATTTCATATATGAACAACTTATAATTATTTTTAGATATACTTTACTTTAACCAATTAACGTTCTTTAAATCAAAATTAATACTATTCATTACCATCAACTAAATTGGCTATAACGGAAAAATTGTTTATTTAGGACACTATTTTTATGAGTGTTTGTTCAATTAGAATACTATTTTTACGAGCTTGCAAGATTGAGATAATATATTTCCGAACTTCCAAAATTAATTAGGACAATATCTTTACAAACTTCCAAAAATAAGACTCTCTTTTTTGTGTTGTCCAATTTAGGCCAAATTTTATAAAATACGGTTCGAATAAAGTTCAATTACGACATGCCAAAAAATGTTAATACATTTGCCAAAAATTAATAATTAGATAACCAAATTAATAAAAATATATTTGGGAAAATACAATTTTTTGTCTTTTAACTTTGATTGACTTGATTTTCATCCTGTTAACTTTGGAATTTTGAATTTCATCCTATAACTTATAAAAATTGTGTTTTTCGTACTGTTAACTTTAAAATTTTGGATTTCGTTCTATAACTTATAAAAAATTGTATTTTTTCGTCCTATAACTTACCAAAAATTATGTTTTTTGTCCCGTAATTCTAACATGACACCAATTTTTTGTAAGTTATAGGATGAAATACAAAATTCCAAAGTTAACAGGACGAAAAACACAATTTTGTAAATTATAGGATGAAATTTAAAATTCTAAAGTTAACAAGACGAAAACAAAATCAATCAAAGTTAAAGGACAAAAAAGTACATTTTACCAATCTATTTATATAATGTTTTTAAAAGTAAAATCTAACAATTTTTTGTCGAAACCCGCGAAGTTCGCGGGGATTGTACTAGTCCTTTATATTTGTGAAGAAAAAATTGCCTATGTGGCATCCTCCAAATTCACCTATTCCAACATCCTTTGGTTCATGTTCATTTTAGGTGTCCAACTTTTGTAGCCATTGATTCATTTTATGATTAATCTCGGCCGTAGATCGTTATATTTTTTTCCTATAAATTTGTTCATTTGTCATTCCTGTTTTTCCATCCTCGACTCTATCCTCCTCTTTTATCTACATTTTTCTCATTGCCGTGCCATTGTTATTCCGTCTTGGCGATTTCGGGTGATTAGTTGATCGATCATGTTGTTTTGTTTTTCATTTTTTTCCATTGTTCATATTCTTTTGTATCGTGACCATGTTTGTCGTGCATCTATTGCCGTCGAACTCGGATGTAACATGTTGTATTTCTCTTCGAATTTTAATGAAATGTTCTTACTTAATTTTTGTCGATGTCTATTGTCTTTTGATATTGGTGACGTACCATCGTGTTTCATATATACTCAACGCCAAATGTATTTCATGTTTCCATTGCCGAATTGCCATATTGTTGTATATGCCGTATTGATTCTGTTGTATATGGCCTAATTGGTCTAAATGTGTCGTACATCACAAGTCCTTGGCCGAGTATGGTCGCGTCGAGGTATTTGCTTTCGGCATGTTATCTGTTCGCCACCGCCGATCACATCAATTAACTTAAAATTGGTATATAATCTGATGCACGTATAATTAACTTGTGGAGCATATGTCTTTGAGTACTTTTTAAAAATAATAATCCCTGATTTTATTTTTCTTTATGGTGTAATACACTGGACGAGTGTGTTCAATTCAATGGGATTAATCTAAGAATAAACTCTTATGCATGGAATTTGTTAATTGTAAGTTAATACACTATTTAATTTAATTAAATGTGTAATTAGTTCTGATTAGATATCCTATCCCGACTAAATTTTCCATATATCCTAATTGTTCTAATTGTTGTTGGTTTCATGTTTTATAAATTGGTCCTTTAATTTTTTTTTAAATTATGGCGTCAATTTTTTTGCCGACCATGTTCATGGCATTGGTCTTACATTCGATTTGAGTTGAAATTTATAAAGATTGGATTCAAGGACATTGATCTCTTCAACTACCTTTATTAGGATATTTAAACATACTTAATTACACATTTAATAAAAAAAACTAACATAATATGACCCAAAATGGAATTATATATTTTGTTAATTATAAATTAATACGCTATTTAATTTAATTAAATGTGTAATTAATTTTGTTTAAATATCATGTAAACATACTTAATTACACATTTAATAAAAAAAACTTACATAATATGACCCAAAATGGAATTATATATTTTGTTAATTATAAATTAATACGCTATTTAATTTAATTAAATGTGTAATTAATTTTGTTTAAATATCATGTCCCGACTAAATTTGCCATGTATCCTAATTGTCCTAATTGTAACGTATGTCTTGGAATGAATGTGATTGGTTTCATGTTTTAGAAATTGGTCCTTTAATTTTTTTATTTTTATTTTTAAATTATGGCGTCAATTTTTTTGCCGGCCATGTCCATGGCATTGGTCTTACATTCGATTTGAGTTGAATTTTATCAAGATTGGATTCAAGTACATTGATCTCTTCAACCACCTTTATTAGGATATTTAAACATACTTAATTACACATTTAATAAAAATAATAATTTATAATTCACTTATCTCAATCAACATTTAATGGTTAATATGACCCAAAATGGAAATTTATATTTTGTTAATTATAAATTAATATGCTATTTAATTTAATTAAATGTGTAATTAGTTATGCTTAATTATCCTATCTCGTCTAAATTTGCCATCTATCCTAATTGTCCTAACTGTAACGTGTGTCTTTGACTGAATGTGGTTGGTTTCATGTTTTAGAAATTGGTCCTTTAATTTTTTTTAATTTTTTTTTTATATTATTGCATCAAGGCCTTTGCCGACCATGTTCACGGCATTGGTCTTAAATTCGATTTGAGATGAACTTTACCTAGAATGGATTCAAGGGCATTTATCTCTTCAACCACATTTATTAGAATATTTAGACATACTTAATTACACATTTAATAAAAATAAATAACATAATAATTTATAATTCATCTATCTCAATCATACTTTAAAGGTTAATATGATCCAAAATGGAATTTTATATTTCTTAAATTAATTTGGTTGCTTTCATTATTTTGAAAAATTGATTGCTTTCATTATTTTGCAAAATTGGTCCTTTATTTTTTTTCCGTCTGTCGCCAAGGCCTTGGCTGATAATGTTCACGTCAATGGTCACATTATTAATATACTCTGATGCATGGGTATAGTTAATATACATTACTTTCATCAAGGATTTCACTTCGATGGTTTCGAAATTAGTCCTTTATTTGTATATATTTTTTTAATTATGGCATCAATGGCCTTGGGTTCGATTTGATTTGAATTTTACATAAATTGGATATTTAAACATACTTAAAATAAATAGCATAATAAAATTAATATGTTATTTAATTTTATTAAATGTGTAATTAGTTCTGTTTAAGTATCCTAATTTGACTAAATTTGTCTTGCATGAGTTTTGAATATTTTGATACGTAATTAGCGCCAATATAGAATTTCCTTTTAATTATTACGGAAATGATCTTGCTGATTCCGATGCATGGTCTTCTTTTCGCATACAGCTAATACAAGATTTGATACGTAATTAGCGCCAATTTAGGATTTCCTTTCAATTATTAGAGAAAATTGTGTGGATGGTGGTTCTTATAATGATATTATTATATACGGTTTATATTTGATATATTTTAGGTAAAGAAAAAAACAAATCTCTTTATAGTCAATATTTACCATCTATTATTAAAAAACACTTACTATTGATTGAATGTCATAAAAAATTTCCTTGGATTTCTGCTTCATTATGGATAATTATGGTGGTATGCTTGGGAGTATTAGTGGTCCACTAATTATTTATATGTAGTTATGATAAAATTTGAATTAAATACTTTGGTCAACCGATTTTTGTGACTGTGTGCTAAATAGTAGGACATATTTTAGATAATTGTGAATATATTTTTAGTAACAATTAATTATCAGCTATACAATTGAGGATTTAATGTATGACGATTATATATTTTAATTTAACTAATACTGTACTTTTATATTTGAATTAGTCTAATACTACGATTGCATATTAAACTAATATTACGATTAAGGAATTAATATTAAATTTATTTATTTGAATACAGTAGGAAAATATTTAATATTAAGTAAATTAAGATTGGAATTGTTTGGAGATTTTGAGCGGCAATATTGATGTGTTGCGTAACACCATGTATATGACATTTATAAATCAAGAATTATATATATTCATCAGTTCAAATAAGCTATGTATAGTGAAGCATGGTACAAATATGTATATGTAAATAATTGGTGCATTTTTGTATTCACTTTACATTTATATAGCTTATCCAATTAATATGTAAAAACGTTTCAAGTTTTATGATTTAGAGGTTAATTTCACAGTTTATAAAATTGGGACTTTTGTAAAACTGAAAAAGGTAGTTAGGTCAATCCATTTTTTTTATGTGCACAATATAATAGGACATACTATATATCACCATGAGTATATATTTAGTAACAAATAATTATCGCCTACTACAATGGGTCAACCGGATTTTAGAATTGTTCCCTAAATAATAGGAGATAGTTTAGATAGAATTTATTTTTGGTAGCATATAAATAGCAACCACTACAATTAAGGAGTTAATGTGTGTATTAGTTAAATATTTTAATTTTAAACATGGACTAAATAATCGGTGCATATTTTAATGATTAAGGAGTTAACTACACGGTTTATAAAATTGGAAATTTTACAAAAAAAAAAAAAAAAATTAATGGAATTAATTTTAAGTTTTTTTATTTGAATATAATATGAAAATATTTAATTTTAATTGTAATTTTTTCTATTTATTTGGTCAACCAAAATTTATAATCGTGTTATGAATAATAGGAGACATTTTAGATCATCAAGAATATATTTTTGGTAACAAATAAATATCAGCCACTATAATTAAACAAACTCTCATATGCACTAAGTGCACGGTGCATTCACTCAACATTTGACAATATTTACACTATTTTAGTCCTATAATTTTGATTTTTGTAAGGTAGTCGTGTTCTTCCTTAGGAAATTGGTGTATGATGCATTCATAATTTGAATGCTATGTAAATTCTATTTATTAAAAATTAATTGTATTTAAGTCTCCTAATTATTTTGATTCTAATTTTATAATGAATGTAGTTGAATTGGTGGGGTGTCCTATGATCTTGATTTTGGAAGGTTCATTGGTTTCATTAGTTGAGGGTGTATGTATGTGAAGGAAATGGTGGGGTGTCCTATGATCTTCTTGAATTGCATTTATAAAAAAATAATTGTGTTTTAGGTCTCCTAATTATTATAATTCCTATTTTGTAATGGAGTTAGTTGAATTTGTGAGGTGTTAACTTTCCGGCATTTTTTTTTATTTTGGTCCTACAGTCTTGATTTTGTAAGGTTCGTTGGTATCATGAGCTAAGGGTGTATGTATGTGAATGAAGTTGGGCGTGTTCATGCTTATGAAATTGGTGTATGATGTATCCATATTTTTTTCTTTTTTGGTCCTCTATTTTATTTATTTATTTATTTTCTTCTGCGACGTGTCCTTTGGATGAATTTTCATCGTTGCATTTATTTTGAATGCTCCATAATTTGTATTTAGGCTCACTGAATTGTTTTTAAGCCTCATAATTAACAAGCATTTCTATTATTTGGAGTGTTAAATTCAACTTAATTTGGATGCTACATAAATGGTATTTATTAAAAATTTATTGTATTTAAGTCTCCTAATTACTATCATTCTTATTTTATAATGAATGTAGTCGAAATTTGTGTTTGATGTATGGGTTTATCACGTAAAACACTACAAGCAAGATGATGTTTTGCATGCGAAAATAAAATTGCCTATTAATAATTTTCTTCAAGAAAAAAAATTCATACTAATAATTGCCTACGATTTGTCTGCGGATTTTTCTAATTGTCAAAGCATCGGATGATTTTTCTTCCTTGCATTTAATTAGAATGCTCCACATATTGTATTTAAATCAATGAATTGTTTTAAAGGCTCATAATTATTTAGCATTTCTATTATTTGGAATGTTGAATTCAATTTAATTTTGAATGATACATAATGATTGATTTTATTAAAAAATAATTGAGTTTAAGTCTCCTGATTATTATCATTCCTATTTTTTAACGCATGTGGACGAAATTTGTGTGTGATGTATCCAGATTTTTTTTTGGTCCTCTAATTTTTACTTTTTTATTTTGTTTTAATCCTCTATTTTTTTTCTGGTCCTCTGTAACATACCCTTTGGATGACGTTGGTCTTGAATATATTACCCCATCATTGGTAAAAATTACTTCCTTGCATTTAATTAAAATACAAAAAGCGTAATGATTTGCCTATGAAATTAAATTTGCCTAAATATTAAAAAAAAAATTCCCACAAAAAAATAAAAAATCGTGCTAATAATTGTTGAAATATATGTGATTAAATGTGTTTTATAAAGGATCATTTTGAAATGGATTCATTCATATGGGACCAATAGTGTGGTCCATTCTACTTTACTGTATGAAATTAAAATTACCTAAATATTAAAAAAATCCTCTAAAAAAAATTGTGCTAATAATTGCCTACGATTTGTATGCGGAATTTTTTAATTGTGGAAGCATCTATAATTCTCAAACTAGACACACCTTGCCTACCGAAATTTTAACTGAATGAATTGTTTTAAAGGCTCATAATTATTAAGTATTTCTATTATTTGGAATGTTAAATTCAATTTAATTTTGAATGCTACATAATGATTGATTTTATTAAAAAATAATTGAGTTTAAGTCTCTTGATTATTATCATTCCTATTTTTTAACGAATGTGGACGAAATTTGTGTGTGATGTATCCAGATTTTTTTGGTCCTCTAATTTTTACTTTTTACTTTTTTATTTTGTTTTAATCCTTTTTTTTTTTTCTTGTCCTCTGCAACATACCCTTTGGATGACGTTGGTCTTGAATATATGACCCATCATTGGTAAAAATTACTTTCTTGCATTTAATTAGAATACAAAAAGTTTAATGATTTGCCTATAAAATTAAATTTGCCTAAATATTAAAAAATTTCCCACAAAAAAAAAAATATTTTAATCGTGCTAATAATTGTTGAAATATATGGGATTAAATGTGTGGTCGATTCTACTTTACTGTATGAAATTAAAATTACCTAAATATTAAAAAAAATCCTCCAAAAAAAAAATCATGCTAATAGTTGCCTACGATTTGTCCGCGAAATTTTCTAATTGTGAAAGCATCTACAATTCTCAAATTAGACACACCTTGCCTACCGAAGTTGATTTGCCTACAAAAATTTACATACAACACAATTTGTCTATGTAATTTTCGTAGGCAAATTATTTTTTAGATGTTGAAAATTTCTAGCCATATTGTTGTGGTGAAGTGCATTTCACACCAAAGTAGAGTTGTGTAAAAAATATATAGGATTAAATGTGTTTTATAAAGGATCATTTTAAAAATGGATTCATTCATAGGGGACCAATAGTGTGGTCGATTCTACTTTACTAAAATCTTTGATAGGTGGTGAAAGAATTGTATAATTTTTTGTGCGCGGATTATTTTGGTATTAAAGTAAACATTGCAAATAATTTTGTATGATTACGATTGGTTCTCAACCAATTATTATGAAGATCATATATGGGTTCATGGCAGAAAAAATACAGCTAATCTTGCTCCTAATATCGTGATAAAATTTGTTGCACAAATTAAATTGTAGGTTTTTAAAATAGTCCTATAGGATATTCCTAAAAATATGCGCTGAGTTTTTAAAGTGGAAGACTAAAATTCTAAAAAATTGTTGTGTTAATAATTGTGAAATTAATCCTAAATTCTTTGTATTATAAAAGCTTCTCTCATGTTTTTGAAATATTTCTAAAATATCTATAGGATAATAATGTAACTTATGCATCCTTTTGGTACTTAACTGTAATTATTTATGGGACCAAATTTGAAAAAACTACGGGACCTAAAATCTCTAAAGAAGGACCATTGTTGCAGACCGTCTGTTCTCACAGGACCAAAACAAAAAATATAATTGAGTTAAAATTCATATATTCATATACCCGTCTCTGTCTTTACACTTGGAGATTTATATTTTTATTTGAGTGATATTGTTTACCTTGAGTGCTCTCTATACTTTATCTGTGGTTTTTTTATATGAGGTCAGTATATGCAAATAATGGTCGAGTTATGATGGACTTATATGTACAAATATGTAATAATTTTTGTCCAGACTCCTTTTTTGTCCTTTTATTTTTCTATGTATGTATTTTTTTTTTCAGATTTGTTGTCATACATTAATTTTACTGATTGAGGCTACAATTTTTTGTGACCATAATTGCAACTTATGCATTCTTTTAAGACTTCACTACAACTACTTATGGAAATTTTGGAAAAAAAAAAACTATTGGACCTAAGATATCTAAAGAAGGACCATTATTGCGAACCGCCTATTCTCATTGGACCAAAATTTAAGATTTCCGCATTAAGATTCGTATATCCGTGTCTATCTTTATATTTGGAGATTTGTACTTTTTATTTATTTGCGTGATGTTGTCTAACTTGGTGTCGTCTATAATTTGTAAGTGATTTTTTTTGGTATGACATCAGTTTGTGCGGATAGTAGTCGAGTTATAATGGAAGTACATGTACAAATATGTAATAAATTTGGAGTACTAATTTCAACTTCTGGCTCTTTTTTTTTTTTTTTTGCGCAAATTTGTAGACATTTGATTGAAGATAGAATTTTTTTTGGACCAAAATTGCAAATTATGCATTCTTTTGGGACTTACCTATAATTATTTATGAGACCAATTTTGAAAAATATCACGGGCCATGAAATATAAAAAAAAAAGCACCATTGTTGCAAACCGACTGTTCTCATAGGACAAAAAATTTAGATTTTCCCGGTCTTTTGCATATATCTGTCTATATTTTTATATTTGTATATTTATATTTTTTATTTACGTGATGTGGTTTAAGTTGAGTGTCGTCTATACTTTGTTGATGATTTTGTGATGTGATGTCAGTCTGTAAGAATAGTATTCGAGTTACAATAGAAGTATATGTACAAACAGGATAATAGCTTTGGTCCACATTCATTTTTTGTTCTTAATTTTTTAATATATATATATATATACAATTTTCTTCCATCCATTAATTTTATGGTCCTCTAACTTTTACATATATATTAGATAACAGAATCATGGTATCAAACTTTTTGCAATTTTTTGCAACTTTTTGGTCCTTTTTTTTTTTTTTTTTTTGCAATTTTGTTCCATCCATTAATTTTATAGTCCTTTAAATTTTGTTCCATCAATTGATTTTGATAGTGTTCACATATTAAAAAGTTTATTAAAAGATAAAACGAATTGACCCTATTTTTTTTAATTTTTAAATCTTGCTTTTCTAAAATATATTGGTTATATAGGAAATTTTGTTATTTTAAGATACTACCTTATGATTATTTGTATAAATAGGACACTCTCTTTACGGGCGCGCAAAATTGAGAAATTATATTTACGAACTTGCAAAAAAAAATTGTTTCTTGCTTATATGAGTTAATTTAGTTATAAATTATAAGGTATGATTTATTATATATAATTCAGTTCATAGTTCAGATAATATTGATGATAAAATAGAAACATGATTAACCTCATCTTGGTATTACATGTTTTAACATTAAAATATTAGTATTAAGTGTATGTTTTGGAATTAAATTATTTCATACATGAACTATTTTATAATTATTTTTAGATACACTTTACTTTAACCAATTAATGTTCTTTAAATTAAAATAATACTTTTAGTTACCATCAACTAAATTAGCTATAACGGAAAATTTGTTATTTAATTTAGGACACTATTTTTATAAGTATTTGTTCAATTAGAACACCATTTTTACGAGCTTGCAATATTGAGATAATATCTTTACGAACTTGCAAAATTAGGACAATATCTTTAGAAACTTGCAAAACTAGGATACTCTTTTTTATTTTGTCCAATTTAAGCCAAATTTTATAATATATGTGTCAAATAAAATTCGATTACGATATGCCAAAAAATGTTAATATATTTTCCAAAAATAAATAATTAATAATTAGATAACCAAATTAATAAAAATATATTTATATGATGTTCTTAAAAATAAGTCTAACATTTTTTTTCTCATATTTGCGTCTAAGTAATGAGGAGTTGAAGAATTGCGCCTTATTTGAGCTTAGGTAACTATTGCAGATAAATGACAGATTCAAATCAATGCATGTACCTGATTGCAATATTTTTTTACATAATAATTAAATTTGTGAATTCAAGGACGTTTTATATGTTTTTTAAGTACTATTTTTCAAATTTATATTACAATTTAAAATAATGGTACTGCGTATTATAAATGTTTAGGTTACTAACAAAATTTAAACAAACAAATTACATTAAAATTCAACAATTTTACATAAAGTATACTTCCAGTTCACGATTTTCGCAGGTTTAACACTATAATTTATATTATATGATTTTAAGTGTGTGTGTGTGTGTAAATATATATATATATATATATATTATATAGGTTTTGTTGGGAGAAGTATTGCTGCACAAAATATAATACAACAAGAAATACCAATTTTTAGGATGGTAATGATTTCATGTAATTTATTTTTTATTCTTTTTTTAAGTATAAATAATTATCTTAACTATAATACAATATTGGGTAAACTTTGAATCCCAAGTACATTCAAGCCTATGATATTATGGACAGTTTTACATTCAAGTTCGGTAAGGTTGATGATACGATAAACAATGGTAGTGCACCGTATGTCTATAGATAACGTGAAGTCAATTACCCTAAAATAAGAAGTTTGTTGCCTCAATTTGGAAACAAGCCAAAATTCTCCCAATTATACATCCACGACACCGAAATCGAAGTCAGGAATAGAATAGATGCAGTCGAGTAATATCATTGATAAAATATTATACTCAAATTTAATTTTCTATTTAGTTTTTTTACAATCTTTAAATGCAATATTTTGTGATTTCATTAACGTTTTATATGTTTTCATTTACAATTTATTTTTTCATATTACAATTTTAAAGTAATAGTATCACGTGTAATAGATTTTTAGGTTGCTAAAAATATTTTAAACACAAAAAATTCAACAAAGTTTAACAGATTTAAAAAAAAAAAAATTATTTCAAGTCCGCGAATTTTCGCTGGTTTAGTACTAGTTATAATATATAATCAAACCTCTCCAAGATGATGTGTCAACACCACCTTATTCTAAGGATGAGGTGGCATGTCCCCAATCTCTCCACTTCAAAATACTGCTATCTCATTTAAAGTTTATTTAAGTTTTGATCTCAACCATTCATTCTATATAATTAAATCAGATCCATTGATTTATACCTGCATAATTAATGCAAATACATATTTTTTTCATTTTCTTATTTAGTTATTTTTAGAATTTATTATAAATCATATTTTTTCCAAACCGTAATGTAATTAAATATGATCTACTTATTGAATGAATCTAAATTTATTATTTCTATGTTTGAGTTAGTATATATAGTATAATATAATGTTCGATTATTTTTTCCTAAAATAAAAGGTATATAGTTATATATTCCAAAGAATATTCTTATGTGATATATTCTTATTATGGACAAGATATAATATTGCATGCATTTTTTTTATTATAAATAAGAGCATATTGTATTTCATTTTTTCACATCAAAGTTTCATTTGTTCCACTCTTTTGTGAGAATTCTCCCATTAATTGTTGGTTAGTTATATATCTATTGTTATTAGTATATTTATTTTATAATTATATTCATCATTTTAAGTGCTCACAATTTGATTAGATTTAAATATCAATATCAATATGAATGTAATAATGATTGTTGATATCAATATCAATATCAATATCAATATCAATTTGATTAGATTTTAAATATTCTTCATGTGCAAAAATAATAGATTTAACTATACCATATATTTTTATCTGAATAATTATGATAGTTTAATTGTTGTAATTTAAATCTCATTTTATATTTCAAGAGTATGACACCTCAATTTTCTCTGATTTCTAATATCAAGAGTGAGAGCCAAAAATTAACCGTTAAAGTTAGGATTGAAAAAGTTGGACAATATTTTTTAATGATTTTAATAGAGACAAGTTCTACTTGGAACTCATTTTGATCGATGAACAGGTATTTGTAACGTTAACGTTTATTTCAAATTTTGTATTGTTTATTATATAAATTAATTTCTTACCGTATAATCCCAATAACTAATAATGTTGATTAGTTTATAAATTATTCAATATTGAAATGGAAATTGATTATTACTAAATTATTAGTCTAAGTAATGTTATTCCATAATTGTTATTAATTTATGTGAATTTTGATGTTTTTTTTTTAATTATTTACTTTGTAGGATATACCTATAGGGTTTAGTGAAGGGCACGGGCCACAGCTAAACAAACCCCATAATTTATTGTATATACTTCAAAAAAATTTAAACAAAAATACTCTTATATTAAATGTTTATAGAAAATAAATACAATATATTTTTTCAGTACGCTAAATTCACGTGGGTACACTCTAGTGTGAATAATACTCACGGTAACTATTAACGTGAACAACAAATTACTAATATCTGGCGAAGTGGTATAACTCAAGTCAAATTGTTAAAATCTCACTACCTATGATACAAAGGTCGTGGGTTCGAGTCACAACTTTATCGATAAAAAATACTAATACCTTGTGTTGAAATAACTAACACCTTTAGTGAGAATAACTAATACCACTTCAACTAATAGCTTTAATAAAAAAACTAAATACTATTTGGAGCTGATAATTTTAGTGCAATTCACTGATACTTTTAGTTTAATTTACTAATACCATTCAAACAAGTTTCATTGTGAATATTGTTCACATAATATCTTCTCTTGAATATTATTTGTTAGGAACATGTTTGAGAAAAAAAATCGATTCGAATATTCGACTCAAGTATTCGTATATTTTCTAATAATTCGATATGGGTTTCAAATCAAATATAAATCACATTTACTATACGAAAAATATTCGATTCGAATTCGATATTCGAAATAATTTTACGAATGCGAATTCAAATATTGTGGTATTCGACTCGATTCGATTTGTTTACATATTAATGCCTATATACATAGTAGGGCTTTTCTACGGTCAGTAAGACTTTCGCCCTTCCTGACATCAGTAAACCAATAAGAACTTAACACATCATTTAATTTCGCCATTTGCGATCTAACTTCGCCCGAAGTAAAATTATTATTTTTTAATAGAAAAATTATAAAATTACAAAAATATCCTTATAGTACTTTTATTTTTAAAATAATTATTTTAATCTTTTATCTTTTTTATAATAATTAAAAAAATTAAATTAGAGTTTTTAAAAATTATTTAAATTTTGAAATTAAATCAAAACACAATTTTCATCCTAATTCCTTTAGTGTGTCTCGACCCTCCCCCTCTTTTTCATCTTGTTCTCTTCTTCTTCTCCCTTTTTTTTTCTTGATCGGCACCTTTTATTATGTATAATTCCTCCGCTCACTTTCTTCTTCACTACGCTACAACTTCACGCACCTTCTTCAATTGCATTTTCTCCCAATATTTCATCAAAGTAGGTCTCGTTAACCTTCATAGCAATTTCCTTGTAATTATTTATTTCTTTGCTTTATACAGGGAAATTTACCATTCATGATGTTCAATATACATTAAAGATTTTATTAGCATTTTCCCTTCAGTATATAGATTTTTCTTTTGTTCCATTTGCATAATCCGGTGTAGATTTCGTGGAGTAAAGGGGTTTACGTCTTTACGATTGGTTATATGTGTGATTAAGGTAACTCTGTTCCAACTCTTGTGATTTCATTGTTGGGTAATAATAATATTTGGCTTCTAATTTATTGTGACGAAATTGTGTTCTCTCTGATGGTTTATGGCAAGGGAATGAGCTTCTTGGTTTAATTTAGGCAAATTTTTATATATAAGGCAAAAACGAAACTCAATTGCAAAAATAGGGTTGATGCAGAAGAATTTACGAAAATAGGGTTGATCGCGCCTGGGAGTGGCGATCAAAAGAGAGGATCGCGCTCACCAGGCGCGATCTAAACATAACCAGCAATTTAACCTCTTGATCGCGCCTGGCAGAGGCGATCAAAAGAGAGGATCGCGCTCCCCAGGCGCGATCAACATCAAGAGGTTCCACGTCGTAGCTCGCCTTCCGCAAGTGCGAGGCTCGACAAGCTCTGGCAAGCGCACATGGCGAGATTCCTTCGCGTACATGGGGAGGGCCGCGTGCTGCTCCTGCAAGATTCCTCCTCATTTGGCGTTTTCTTCTTCTTTATTTCCATATAACAGTATCCTTCCTCCTCATTTCTCCTTCATCCGAAACCCACTCCTTCTTCCTCCTCATTTCTCTTCTTCCTCCTTCCTCCTTCCTCCTCTTTTAATTTCAGTTCTGTTAGAAAATTTTAGTACTCCTCATTTCATAATTTTAGTACTCCTATTTCATCAGTACTTCTTCCTCCTCATAACAGCACCGTGCACCGAAAATTTTAGTACTCCTACCAAAATTCATCCATCATTTTAGTATTCTTTCTCCCCCCTTTATTCTGTCCGAATTTTAGCCAAAAATAAAAACACAAGGGCTGCTTCCAAAATATAAACCAATCCCCACAAAAATGTAAGTATTTTTATATTTTTAAATTTTTTACAGTTTTTTATTTTATTCTAAAATTTATTTTTCTCAACATGTCTTAAACAATAACGATGCACTCCTCTTGGTGGTGAAAATGTTGGGACTTCGTCCACTGCCTTCAGTATACCCTTATGTCTATCGGAAATAAGGCATACCCCCTCCATATCACCGACAACATGTGTGGCTAACATATTAAGAAACCATTTCCAAGATTTATAACTTTCATCGTCAACAATGGCATATGCTACTGAAATGATCTTCTGATTGGCATCAAGGGTGTTAGCAATCAACAATTTGTGTTTATACTTAGTGTAAAGGTGAGTACCATCTACACAAAGTATTTTGCGACAATGCATGAATGCTTCAATGCATGGCTTGAATGCCCAGAAGACATAGCCCAACGTGTGCACATTCCACTCAATCGTTGCCTTGTGCTTCCACTCCACAATGGTCCCGGGATTGTATTTCTCCAAGGCCCTCATATACTTGGGCAAATATTGACATGAACTCTCCCAAGTTCCGAACACATTCTCTCTAGCACGTTTCAATGCTTGCCATGCCTTTTGATATGAAATAGTGTAATTATATTTCTTATCTGCATGCTCCACGACACATTTAACGTCGTATGCTGGTTCAACTTGTATGAGACTCTCCAAGTCAGCTGCAAGCAAGTTTTTACATAGATTTGAATGACTGCGTGAGTCAATATCCATCAGACAGGTATGTGGCGGTCCCAACCTGGTGATTTCCCAATGACCAGATCTTTTACGGTATGAGGCGCGCAAATGCCACTCACATTGTTGCAATGTCGAGCAATTGTCATTTTCACTTGCATAGTTCTGCTTGCACACCAACTTCATTGACTTCGAGTTGCTCTCTTCGACTCTGTACTCACGTCTTGCATGTTGGACCGAGTAATTCTTCACGACATTGATCGCAGTCTCTTTGTCTTTGAAGATCATTCCTAACCTCAAAACTCCATCATCCGCATCGTAGCCCAGATCACCACTTGGAACGCCTACTGAATCAACAGGTACATCATCACATGACCTATCAAAAAATGGCACTCCAACCAAATTTGGATGAGGTCTCACTCTTGACATTAGAGAATTTGGTACAGCAATACTTGGCATCCAAGGATTGTTAGTGGTATCATCCTCATCAGACGGCCCCTCGTCCTCAGAACCATTATCGCTTGGTTCAGAATTACAAGTAAAGTCTGGATATAGATCACCTTCTATATCAGCTATGGAGGTGCCGACAGGGGCCATTATCTTAGTGATACCAGAAGGTCCAACATTAGGATCTGAACCACCGGCATGACTAGACCCTAAACGTTGGTAGGGTTCATCTTCCCAAGCACCCCACTCATTATGGTTCACTTGCAGGGCCTCGTATGCAATGTTTGAAGGTCTATCCATATTGGCTCCCCCACGACCTGACCCTTCAGAAGGATAGTATTGGTTCTCCCACTGACCATGGGATGTTGGGTACTGCACCTTCATTTCAACCTCCACTAATAGCTCAACTGAATTGAGCCCCGCTTGTGGATGGAAGAAATAGAGAAGGTCGTTGTTGTTCCTAATAAGACAACTAGAGGAGGCATTCTCATTATTTATTATGCAAGACACATTCAAAGAATACACTCGCAAATCTAATCCCGTGATCTCAGACAACACACGTAATAGACCATAGAAATCAAGCATACGATCAACTCTTCTTGTTCCAATAACAGCTCCACAAGAGCGCACAAGGATTCCAATATCGCGAGAGATTGACATATCTTCAAAAACACAACACACTTATAATTAATATACAAATCTATATTAAATTTGATACTTAAAATACATCAAATAATTATATAATATATTGACGTATATAACAATTTTTAAGTCTGTTTTGTGTAAACTAGTTTCACGGTTAAATTGGTTTACAATTAATATCTTATAATAAAATAACTAATATCTTTTAATGATACAATTAATATTCTTCGACTAATTTTTTTAATGAAACAATTAATATTATTCAAAATTACTATATTATAGTGTAAATAATTAATACCCTTTAAATAAGTTTTACAATGAAATTAAGACACTACTATTAAAAATAGTTTATTGTAATATAATATATTTATTTATGCATGATATATATTTTTTTAAATTAAAATTTAACTTTTTATAAGTTAGTTCCTATCAAACAGTATATTTTTATTAATAATTTTAGGATATATTCCAAATAGATTTATAATTCAATAAAATTTATAAAATGATGTACAAAATAAACGTATTTTTATTTTGAAAAAAATGGGTGAATCATATAATTATGTCAAGGAACATGCATCCTCCTAAATATGTTATTCCTTAATTTGATTGATGTTTCTCCAAGTGAAATGATATTAAACACCTCAAAATAAGTTATATATTAAAATAATTAAATTACAAAAAAAGACACCTAAACTAAATTCACAGCAAACACAATTACATGCATGGACAAACTAAATTCATTAAAATATTTAATAACATTGTTTGTTTCTTTAGAACCAAGAATAAATACTATGTGTACAATAATTGCAACAGTGAGTTTATTAAATTTTAATATATTTTGTGAGTAATATTTATCTTGAAATTGATTTAAAGAGTATTAATCGTTTCATTAAATGATATTATAGTTTTCACTAAAAATATTAATTGGAGAAGTAATATTGTTTCATTAAATAATACTAATTGTTTTATTATGTTAATAAAATTGTAGTTCACAGTTATATAGTTAACATGAATATCATTAAAATAATATCTTCTCAATTAAATATTACAATTTTTTTTTCAAGTCAATTTTTTTAAGTGTAATGTTTGACTCCAAATTCATTAAAATATATTTTTTAAGTGTAATCCAGATCTGAGGTTGATTTGAGTTAAATGCTACCTAAAATTAATCGTTTAAAGAAAATATTACCATGACCATGATTGATATGAATGTTTAGACTGAGCTTCTTATAACCAATGGTGGTGATAGTTTTTTTAAAAATCAATTTTCTAAATTTCAAACTAGATTTAATATTAAATTTCAAAATTTCCCTTATTTATTTTCGGTCAAAAGCCGATCATGCAACATATATTCAAGTCTCCATTATGATAAAAAGAAATACTCCCTCCTATCCAAAACTTTTGCTACTTTTGGCCTCAAATCTTATTTCAAAATATTTGTTATGTTTATATAATTTTTCTCAACTTTTTATTTATTTATTTACACCCTCTAAAATAAAGTATTATAATTATAATGTAAGTTTGACCCACTAAATTAGCACATCCTTGGAAAAAAACTCACGAACTTAATAATATTTATCAATTACAACATAAACTCAATATCAAGATTTAAAACCTTTAGAACCAAGAACAAATACTATGTGTACAATAATTGCAATTTACATATATATACTGAGAATTTTTCATCTAGTAGCATATTTCATGTGTACCGTTATGTAAAAAAAAAAAAGATAATATATGCATGCAAATAAATTCGAAAAATATTATTAATTATTTTTTGAAGAATTTACCTTTTGATAGTAGTGTCTGTACTCCTCAGGTAGATAGCAAAATACCAACTAACTTTTATTTTTGTGTATATGTGAGACTGCAAATTGAGAAAAATAAATTTTAGAATAAAATAAAAAAACTGCAAAAAATTTAAAAATATCAAAATACTTACATTTTTGTGGAGATTGGTTTGTATTTTGGAAAAAAATGGTTATTTTTTCCTTGTATTTGGCTAAAATTCGGACAGAATAAAGAGGGGAGAAGGAATACTAAAATGATGGATGAATTTTGAAAGGAGTACTAAAATTTTCGGTGCAATGAGGGGAGAAAGAAGAACAAAACTGAAATAGTAGTGAGGGGAGGAAGAAGAAATTTTCGTGTAGCAGAAGAAGAGGAGGAAGAAATTTTCGTGTATCAGAAAGGTGAGGAGGAAGAAATTTTCGTGTATCAGAAAGGTGAGGAGGAAGCATCTGTTATATGCATTCCATGGAAGAAAACGCCAAAGAGAAAAAGCCAAAATAGAGGTCATGCACGCGGGAATCGCAGGGGAGGCCATGTGCGTGGGCCAGAGTATGTCGTGCCTCGCGCTTGCGGAAGGCGAGCTAGGAGGAGCTGAATATTTGAGTTGATCGCGCCTGGAGAGCGCGATCTACTCCTTTAGATCGCCTCTCTCAGGCGTGATCAAGAGGAGAATCTGACGTCTTTCATGCATCGCGCCTGGGGAGCGCGATCTACTCAGTTGATCGCCTCTCCCAGACGCGATCAACCCTATTTTCGTAATAAATTTTCAAACCTCCCTATTTTTGCAATCCATTTACTAACTTGGCCTAAATAAAAAAATTTGCCTTTAATTTATGGATGCAACTTTTTTCTTTGAGATTTTTTTTAATAGTTCCATTTTTCGGTTTTTTATTTCATTTCATTAGCATGATATATGATTGTGTCACCACCAATTAAACATTCCTTGTACTAATTAGAATAAAAAATCGAGACGAATAATCGAATTATATTGAAGATTTGGATTTGAATTTCTCAGCTTTAGAGGTGTGCTTAATTTGCTGTGTGTTTCTAATGAAAGGTAGTTTGAATGGCGTCTAGGTGTTTGTTAAAATGCCTGAGTGGTGTCATATTCTTTGCAATGCGGTGAACTTTGTTGGAATTTTTCAGTAGAGAAATCAGAACATGATTTCATAGGTTATTTGCAGAATTATTTCCGTGGTATTTTCATTTAGATACAAGGTTTAAACAACGATCAAGGAGAGAATTAATAGCTTCATATCCTATCCCCTGAAAATTTATGTGTCTTTCATTTAAAATACAAGGTTTAAATAGCAAAATCAAAGTGATCAAAGAGAGACTTAATTGATGTTGGAGTTATACGTGAAAGTATGCTTTTACTTTGTATAACTCGTGTATCAAACACTCGTTTTATGAGAATAATTCTTTTATCACATTTGCTTTAGTTATGATTGAATGTTGAATTTCTATTGCAAACCGTTCAATAAATGGTACTAGTTACATTGTAGTTAATGTGGTGATACCCGATCACGGAAGACAACATTAACTGTTTCCTTGTAACTAAACGTACATTTTCACGACCTAGGTGGAATTGAACAATCCGCCGTGAAAGGTCGATGTGTAAGACTCAGATTGGTCTGTCTTGACTAAGAGATTGCACTAGCACATTTAGTATGTGTTGAAGAGGACCTACAGCGAGGATAAATTCTTTTGTTCTGAAATGTGAAGAATTAGACCTCAGTGGTTGTTGATTTCTTAATCTCCGTCACTTAAATAGGACCGTGTGTGCTTAACGGTTACTGTTTTGATTCATGTTGGGTGAGAATCATTGTGACTTCGAACTTTGTGTCTTGGACAGTAATATTAATCATACGACAGTTGCTAAGATTTAATACGGAGAAACGCGTGCGAGTACGGCTCGTGTAATTAGTCCCCTTGGTGGGCTCAGAAGTTTTATCGTACTAAATCTTGCAAGTGAAGAATCAGTTTCTTCGGTAAGGATAATAATGTTGAGCTGTCTTTACTCCAAGGTGAAATATATTAATTAATTTAGAGCTATTCAGAAGCTTAATTAATTAATGGGCTTGATAATCTTAAACGCGCGAAATAATAACCGGGAGCCCACATTATCGTAATATGGATTAAGATGGATAGTGCAATATTAATTTATTAGTGGTAATAATTAATATTAATGGATTGAATTATATTGGGGCTCAATATTGAAATTAAGAAGTCCATTAAGAGGTCCAATCTTAATTCTCCTTAAAGGACCCTCAAGTAGTCCATTAAGTAGCCCAATAATGATAAGGTGATTAAAATAAAAAGAAAATAATATGCTGATTTTTCATGCTAATTTTCGAAAATATGATGTCAATAAAAGAGAAGATTTTGTTGATTTTCTTGAAAAGATATTATGGAAGATAAGTATTCTTGGAATACAAGATTATCTCATATATTCAAGAAGATCCAAATCTTGGGATCTTTTAATTGAAATTTTCGAAAATAATAAGTTTATAGGGTGAGTGAGATTTTTGTGGAATATTTTATTTTGGAGAAAAGAATATATGAGATATATTCAAGATTTCTTAGAGTCTAAGAAAAGATTTTCTCCAAGGCCCAATATCACTTAAATTTTCGGCCATCACCATTATAAATAGGGGTGATTATTTAATCTCAAGTACATAATTCCATGTGTTGGAAAAATCAAGAGCATATATATTTTTCTTTTTCCTTAGTTATTTAAATTGTTCGATAGCATCTCCCACTGGTGATCGAATAAGGTGAAAGGGAATACTTGAGAAGGCTTTTGGGTTGATAAAGCGCGTACGTGTTAGTCCCGTTTTATTCAAAGGCCAAGTTCTACGAGAGGTACGTTAATCACATATTATCTTGTTTATTCCGCCATAGATTATATGTGAATTAATTCAACATGCATGATGGTAAATTGGTTTTTGGAATTATTATTTGAATTAATTAGGATTAATTCATGCTAGTAATAATTGTATTTAAATTCATATTTAAATTTCATCCCGAATAGATTCCGGGCACCCCTATTTTCCCAACAACTGGTATCAGAGCCACGGTTTTGGGCTCTGATCTTTAAATTGAAATTTAAATTGTTAAACATTAAATTGAAATTGGATAGTAGAATTGCTAGATCTTTTTTGCAGGTATCCAATTGTCATGGTTTTTAATGTTGTTAATTTTTCATGCGTGTGAATTAATTGTTTTTAATTCGATTCGTTCGAATTCGTTTTTCTCGTGAGAAAATCCACGAGTAGATTAGTTGGTTTTATTTTGATTCGATCATTGTAATAGACTAGTCTAGATCTAGTATTTTTTTTTTTTTGTAAAATAATTTATAACCGGATCGTGACGAATAACGAAGAATTAAAGACGGCGTACCCGGACGACGCATGCGTGCACGACGCATGCATGGACGTAAAACCGTGTATGGGGTGAAGAAAACGAGAACAAACGTCGAAACCCGACGCACGGGGTGCAAGGCGCACGACCCGCGCGCGACGGGTGGCCTGCGGCGCGCAAGCGCGCGCAAGCGCCTCGGGGCGCGGCCTGCAGCGCCTCGGGGCGCGGCCTACAGCGCCTCGGTGCTCGGCCTGCAGCGCCTCGGCGCCTCGCCTACAGCGCCTCGGCACCTCGCGTGCGGCGCTTCAGCGCCCGGCACGCAGCGCCTCGACTGCTTGGTCGAGAGGCACGCGGGCCCACTCCGTGGGCCGATGCGCGCCGTATCTCGGGCCGTGGAATTTTTTTTCAGTTCTGTTTTTTTCGTGTGATTTTAAACGTCGTCCCGAACCCCAAACGATGTTGTTTTTGATAAAGTGTTGTTGTTCAAGTGTGAGCGTGTCGAGACGAACGACGGAAAGCAACAAGGACGATTTTTCGCATCAAGACGTGAAGAAATTAAACCGTGACAATTGAATTTGAGTGCTCCAATGTGTTTAATTTTGTTTTGATGGATGTTTTATTTCGTGCACTTATTCTTATTTGTTAATATGTGTTTGCATGAATTTAATTGTCCAAGAAAAACCTTACTTTCGGAAATTACTAAGTATGTTTAATTTAATCGCAATTTTATTCCGGATATTAAAATTGGATTAATTTGGCCTCCATAATTTATTTATTTGTGAAGTTCTTTTGGAATACATTTCCCCCTCGGATCGGCCAAAAGAACGGATTTCACATGAATAAATTCCGAAAGGATGATTGTGGATTATTACTAGTGGCGGTATTGACCCTCACCACGAGTGGCTTGCTCAAAGCGAAATAATAATCCTGTATTTAATTATGGTTATTACTTAGGCATAGAAAATTGATATTAAGTTACTCCCCTCGGAGTCCCTGTCAATTTCTATGTGGTCAAAGTGGGAGTCAACTATTAATTTTGAATTAAGGATTTGTAACTGTTAAGTTTGTGATCCGCTTGAATGTGTTTAAATGTATAGACCACCCCTCGTGGCGCATTTAAATTGTTTCGAGATGTTGGCTGATGCATGATTATATTGTTTTAAGGTTTCAATATAATTGATGTGATCGAATTATGTGATAATTTTGTATTTTTCTAGATATTAATATGAATGTATGTTTATTCTCATTTCATCATGTCGCAACCTTTTAATCCACTGTTTAATATAGTTAAAGTTAATAAACTTTTTGGAGAGAATTATATCGATTGGAAATATAATTTTAAAATTGTCCTTACTGCACGAAAACACAATTGGGTTATTCACGTTAATAAACCCGGCAAGCCTAATGATAAGTCAAGCAATGAGAAAGGGCAGTTTATGATTGACAGCGTGACAATGAACATATGAAGTGCATCATCTTGACATCTCTGTCTGAGGATGTAAGGCGCGTTCATGGAGACATTGTATCCGTTGTTGAAATCATGGAACACCTTGAAGAGATGTTTTCACATCAGAATCCCATGACTAATCAGTTCACCAAACATGACTCGGTCAAGTTGGAAATGGTGGAAGGAACGCCCGTGAAGGAGCACGTTCTCGAGATAATGGCATAACTTAACAAGGTGGAAGTACTTGGTGCGGATTTCGATGTCCCTTCTAAGGTTGATTTCATATACCATTCTCTACCGAGAAACTTTGAGTAGTTTCATCTGAACTGTCAGATGAATGAACAGACAAATCGTTTGCCCGAGCTCTTGCAAGCTCTAGTTTCGATGGAGGTGATAATGGAGCACCAGTCTAGTGTTATGGTGGCTATTGGTCCGTCTACCTCTTTTGGTCCCAAGGGAGGGAAGAAGAGGAAGAGAACCAAAGGCCGGATCCAAGCAAATCCAATTGTTGCGAAAGGCAAATGCAAAGGCTAGCATCGAAGGGGAAGTGTTTTAGTTGCGGTGAGAGAGGACAATGGAGGTATGTCTGTTCCAAGCCTAAGAGGCTAGAAAAGTTAGGTAATTCACACACCCTAGTCGTCGAAACTTGTGAAGTGGGGTATGTTGTCTATTCGTGGATAGTGGATACGAGAGCTACTGATCACATTTGTTTCATGGGTTCAAGCTAACCCGATGACTTAACGGAAGTGAGATCTCCATCACATCGGGCAATGCTACGAGAGTGGCAGCTGAAGCAGTGGGAGAAGTGCGTCTATCTTTTGAAGATAGAGTTATGGTCTTGAGAGACATTCTTCATGTTCCTAGTTTAGAAAGAACTCAACCTTCAGTTTCTAAACTGGTTTTGAATAGATACTCAGTTTCTTTTAATAAGGATGTTATTATTTCTTGAAACGATGAGTTTATCTATTCCGGAACTTCAAAGGATGATCTTTATACCATTATTTGGGCACACCACTCATAAAATTGAATCTAATAACACATCGATTATTTCGAGTAATAAAAGGAAGCATTCTTCGGAAATGAGCGAAAAACTTCTATGGCATCTTAGATTAGGTCATATTAATCTAATGCGGATACAAAGGTTGGTGAAAAATGAATCCTTGAAGTCACTCCAAGTTGAGTCATTTTCAACTTGTGAATCCTGTTTAGAGGGTAAAATGACCTAGAGGGCATTTGGAGCCAAGGGGATAGAGCCACCAAAGTGTTAGAACTCGTTCATACCGATATGTGTGGTTCAATGACGATCATAGCAAGAAGGGGTATGAGTAATTTGATGATTACTCGAGAAATGGATACATCTACCTTATGATGCATAGGGAAAGAAGTATCAAGTTTCTACGATTTGATCGTGGAGGCGAATACCTTAGCAATGAATTATTGAACTACCTATCGGACGAAGGGATTGAATCCCTGTTGACCGCGCCGGGAACCCCTCAATAGAACGGTATGGCGGAACGAAGGAAGCAGACTCTTTTAGAAATAGTCAGATCCATGATGAGTTATTCGGATTTACCCAAATCGTTTTGGGTAACACATTGGAAACGACGGCTTATATTCTAAACTTGGTGCCATCCAAATCGGTTCCTAAAACCCTAATGGAATTGTGGACCGGGCGCGAGCCCAGTCTAAGACACTTGCGGATTTGGGGTTGTCTGGCATACGTGCTAGACAAGGAAGTCAGTAAGTTGGATCCACGTTCGGAATTAAGGCTGTTTGTAGGATACCCTGTGGGAACGAAATGGTGTATGTTCTATAGTCCCAAGGATCAAAAGACCGTGAATAGTTCACACTTTAAATTCTTGGAGGAAGACTATATGAACAAAAGAAAGCCCAGAAGTGAGATTACCTTAGACAAGTTAAGAGGGCAAACTCCTATACCAAGTATACAAGATGATATACCACACATCACACCTTCACAACCGGAACCCCGTCGCAGTGGGAGGATTGATAGGCAACCCGAGAGATTCATGGGAATAGGAGAATCTTCGGATTTAATTCCTGGTGATGAATCAGACCCATGGACATACGACGAGGCAATCCAAGACAAAGACGCGGAGTCGTGGCAAACAGCAATGGAAACCGAGATGGGTTCGATGGATCATAATCAAGTGTGGGAGTTGATCGATCCACCCAGTGGGGTAGAGCCCATTGGATGTAAGTGGGTGTACAAGAGGAAAAGAGGACCGGACGGAAGGGTAGAGACCTTCAAAGCAATGCTTGTGGCCTGTGGCCTGTAGCTATGCTTAAGTCCATCTGTATTCTCTTGTCGATCGTTGCGCACTTAGATTACGAGATCTGGCAAATGGATGTCAAGACAGCTTTCCTTAACGGAAGTCTTGACGGGATCTACATGCAACAGCCCAAAGGTTTCATTGAAAAAGGTCAAGAGCACCTCGTATGCAAGCTTAAGAGATCCATTTATGGACTTAAGCAAGCATCGCGTACTTGGAACCAGTGTTTTGATCAAGTTATTAAGTCTTATGGGTTTGTGATCAAAACAAGTTCGAAAGTTGTGTGTATAAAAGGTGTGACGGAACTGCGGTTCTTAGTATTATACGTAGACGATATTCTGCTCATTGGAAATAATGTAAAGGTATTGTCAGACGTAAGGGTATGGCTGTCAAAACAATTTGATATGAAGGACTTAGGGGAAGCCGGTCACATCCTTGGGATCAAGATCACTCGCGATCGCAAGAAGAGGATGTTGGGCTTATCGCAAGTTTCATACAAATACATTGTTTTGAAGCGATACAACATGCAAGATTCCAAGAAAGGTTTTGTACCTTTTAGGCACGGAATCCATCTATCCAAAGAAATATGCCCTAAGACGCAAGTGGAGATAGATGACATGAAAGACGTTCCGTACGTTTCGGATGTAGGAAGTCTTATGTATGCAACGTTGTATACGAGACCGGATATCTGCTTTGTCGTGGAAATGATGGCAATATATCAAAGTAACCCCGGGAAAGCACATTAGATTGCAATTAAATGCGTTCTTTAGTTTTTGAAAAGAATTTGGTATGGAATACTGATTTAACAGTCAGACGGTCTAATTCTCATGGGATACACGGACTCAAATTTCCAATCAGACATAGACTCCAGAATAACTACCTCGGGTAATGTGTTTTGCATGGGAGAAGGAGCCATGACATGGAGAAGCGATTAGTCGCTGATTCGACCATGAAAACCGAATAAGTAACTGCTTATGAAGCAGCGAAAGAAGCGGTTTGGCTCAAGTACTTCTTAGTGGACTTGGACGTTGTTCCGAATTTGCCCGACAAGATAAACTGTCTTTTGTGATAATGTCGGAGCACTTGCAAATTCAAGGGAACCGAGAGCCCACAAGGCCAGCAAACACATTGAAAGAAAACATCATCTTATACGAAAAATCGTTAAGAGAGGAGATAAAGAGGTGGCAAAGATAAATGTCGAAGGACAACCTAGTACATCCATTCACAAAGGGTCTGCCTCAGAGTACATTCGAGAGACATGTGGATGGAATGAAAGTCAAGACTATTGCCAATCTGCTTTAAGTATAAGTGGGAGGAATTATTAGGTTAGTGTAGGTTGACATGAGATGACACGTAGAGCTACTACACTAAGACATGCGTGATGTATACTAAAAGCAGACTTTAAGTATAAGTGGGAGATTGTTGGAGTTATACGCGAAAGTATGCTTTTACTTTGTATAACTCGTGTATCAAACACTTGTTTTATGAGAGTAATTCTTTTATCACATTTGCTTTAGTTATGATTGAATGTTGAATTTCTATTGCAAACCGTTCAATAAATGGTACTAGTTACATTTTAGTTAATGTGGTGATACCCGATCACGGAAGACAACATTAATTGTTTCCTTGTAACTAAACGTACATTTTCACGACCTTGGTGGAATTGAACAATCCGCCGTGAAAGGTCGATGTGTAAGGCTCAGATTGGTCTGTCTTAACTAAGAGATTGCACTAGCACATTTAGTATGTGTTGAAGAGGACCTACAACGAGGATAAATTCTTCTGTTCTGAAATGTGAAGAATTAGACCTCAGTGATTGTTGATTTCTTAATCTCCGTCACTTAAATAGGACCGTGTGTGCTTAATGGTTACTGCTTTGATTCATGTTGGGTGAGAATCATTGTGACTTCAAACTTTGTGTCTTGGGCAGTAATATTAATCATACGACGTTTGCTAAGATTTAATACGGAGAAACGCGTGCGAGTACGGCTCGTGTGATTAGTCCCATTGGTGGGCTCAGAAGTTTTATCGTACCAAATCTTGCAAGTGAAGAATTAGTTTCTTCGGTACGGATAATAATGTTGAGCTGTCTTTACTTCAAGGTGAAATATATTAATTAATTTAGAGTTATTCAGAAGCTTAATTAATTAATGGGCTTGATAATCTTAAACGCGGGAAATAATAACCGGGAGCCCATATTATCGTAATATGGATTAAGATGGATAGTGCAATATTAATTTATTAGTGGTAATAATTAATATTAATGGATTGAATTATATTGAGGCTCAATATTGAAATTCAGAAGTCCATTAGGAGGTCCAATCTTAATTCTCCTTAAAGGCCCCTCAAGTAGCTCATTAAGTAGCACAATAATGATAAGGTGATTAAAATAAAAAGAAAATAATATGCTGATTTTTCATGCTAATTTTCGAAAATATGATGTCAATAAAAGAGAAGATTTTGTTGATTTTCTTGAAAAGATATTATGGAAGATAAGTATTCTTGGAATACAAGATTATCTCATATATTCAAGAAGATCCAAATCTTGGGATCTTTTAATTGAAATTTTCGAAAATAATAAGTTTATAGGGTGAGTGAGATTTTTGTGGAATATTTTATTTTGGAGAAAAGAATATATGAGATATATTCAAGATTTCTTAGAGTCTAAGAAAAGATTTTCTCCAAGGCCCAATATCACTTAAATTTTCGGCCATCACCATTATAAATAGGGGTGATTATTTCATCCCAAGTACATAATTCCATGTGTTGGAAAAATCAAGAGCATAGATATTTTTCTTTTTCCTTAGTTATTTAAATTGTTCGATAGCATCTCCCACCGGTGATCGAATAAGGTGAAATGGAATACTTGAGAAGGCTTTTGGGTTGATAAAGCGCGTACGTGTTAGTCCCGTTTTATTCAAAGGCCAAGTTCTACGAGAGGTACGTTAATCACATATTATCTTGTTTATTCCGCCATAGATTATATGTGAATTAATTCAACATGCATGATGTTAAATTGGTTGTTGGAATTATTATTTGAATTAATTAGGATTAATTCATGTTAGTAATAATTGTATTTAAATTCGTATTTAAATTTCATGCCGAATAGATTTCGGGCACCCCTATTTTCCTAACAATTGCTTCATATCCTATTGCTGTGAACTTCTATTTTTGCACAGAGTGGTCCAATTTTGGTCTCAAAAAATTTAATTTTTCGGTTAGTACTAAATAATATGCAAAAAGTTGTTCAATTTTGTCAAAATTACTGGAAAATTGAAAACGATATCATTTTATGTCACGTGAATGTCCAAATTTGTCCTTAAAACTTGTCTACTCTTCAATTTTGTCCCCAAATTAAATCCTCACGTGGCATGAAAGGACACCGTTTTGAATTTTCTGGCTGACTTTGGGGCCAACTTGGACAATTATTTGGCATTGCGACTAAATTGAAAAGTAATTTTTCTTGAAACGAAAGTGGACAATAGACAAGTTATGAGACCAAAAAAAAGTTTAACTCATTTTTACAGCGTGTCAGATTTGTTTCCCGAGTTAACTTATTCTGCCAAAAATATCATTTCCTAGGTAATTTGATCTTCAAGAATGGCTGAACCAGCATACACTGTAGCATCAGATAGCGAAAAAACTGGAGAGGACAAATCTTCATCTCTACTGGAAATGGCAATTGGAATCGACATTAGGACTTCTCAATAGGAACACTCGTAACCAAAAGCTGATGCGTTCATACGTCACCTTCAAAGACGAGATTCCAGCCGGAGGAATCACCAACCAACTATCCCACGAGTATGAGATGTTATCCAGTGCTGCAATCTTCAATACCATACGTCTAGTTGGGAGAGTCGATACAGACCCTGTCGTCCATGCAAACAAAAGTGTCCCCTTTCTCGTACAAACATTAAATATCGGAGTTAGGCCATTTATTGCTGCTCTAGTGAAGAACGCGTGGAGATCGACTACCCCCGAAGAAGTTCTTGCTATATTCCTGATTGAATTACGAGCAATGGCCGAGCTTCGTCTAAAGTGTCCAGTACATAATGTTGTCTTGATTCTAGTAATGCAATGTTCCGGTGTAACAAATAGCCATGGGAGCATTTCTAGTGGAAGAAAGTCCATTGTTTCTGATTGATTTTTTTCCTTTTTTTTTTGGGGAGGAGGGGCTAGATGAAGCTAAAGAAAGCGATTATTTTTCATAATTTTTTCATGATTTTGAGATTGATTTAACAAAGATGATTTGGTGTAATTTTTTAACTTATTAGGTTTAGTTTTAGGATTTTGTAAATGAGTGATACAAACATATCATTCTAATTATTTGCTCAAAGAATAACATCGAACCCAGTTTTGTTTGAAGTATGGCTGGCAGGCTGGGGATTCACGTAATTGGTTTAAGGTGGCAATGTAAAATTGGTGGAGCTACAATTAGGCCAATTCTTTAATCTACCTTAAATAATATATCCACCCTTTCAATTTAGTTTGCTCAATTAAATATGACACGAATTTTAATAAAAAATCTATTTATTAGTACTATGCAATGTTCCAATGTCGTTTAGTCAATTACAGCTTACACAAATCGAACGAGCTTGTGCTATGGCTGGACTTCAAGTTCTTAGGTTGATGTCGGAGCCTAATGCTGTTGCATTATTGTATGCTCAGCAACAACAGCAGAATCTGCACGAGAATATGGGGAGTGGAAGTGAAAAAATCGCGGTTATATTCAACATCGGTGCCGAGTTTTGTGATGTGGTTGTCTCCGCCACAGCAAGGGGTGTTTCCCAGATAAAAGCCTTGGCTGGAACTGCATTGGGAGGCAAAGACATACTCCAGAACACAATGTGCCACCTCTTTCCCGATATGGATGCTCACTTTTCCACCGGTGGGATTGATGAAATCACGAGAATGGGGTTGCTTCAGGTTGCCACACAGGACACTATACACAAACTATCGTCACAATCGAACGTTCAAGTTGATTGTTGATATGGGAAAGGGGAGGAAAATATGCAAGGTTCTTGATGTCGAGGAATTCGAGGAGGTGAATCGGGAGATATTTGAGAAATGCAAGAGCCTAATCAAACAGTAATTACACAATGCGAAGGTGGAGATAGGCGGTATAAGCGACGTAATTCTTGTATAACTATATATTTCTCAGAGTTCAATATGATCATACTAGCGTATTTGATGTAAAAAAAACATTATTTCATCATGTCAAATTTGTTCATTGGAAGCATTATGAATTATTTATTGAAGATAGTAATTACATATTCTTGATAATCCATATATCCAAGTTATAAACACACAACATCCATGTAGATTAATTCCGCCGATACATAATGTAGTAAGCCAGATGATGCAGCGGCACGGCCTTAAAACCATCAAAGTGGTCGAGCCCCTCCACAGCCTTCACTACCAGTTCGGCAGCAAATGCCTTTGCCTTCTCGATCCCCATCAGCTTCGGGTATGTTGCCTTACCACTTGCTAAATAATTTTTCGGGCGTCTTCCCCAGCTCATCTGACGACTCCGTAACATCCAAAATGTCATCCACCACCTGAAAAAGAAACCCTACATTTCTAGCATACTTCCTCAAATTCTCAATCTCTTCACCATCTCCGCCGCCAATAATCGCCCCACAAACCACCGCTGCCTCCAACAGTTTCACAGTCTTGTGCACGTGAATGTACTCCAACTCATCTAGACTCATCTCCTTCCCCTCGCTGCATATTGAACTCTGAGCCCAATTGCGAAGCGAAAACAGGCATTTGAATAACAAAAATTCTCGAACCGATTAAGAAGAAATCACAAACAAGAAAGCATAGCATTAGGGTTAGATTTAATTAGGGGATGTATTAAAGTTAGGAATAAATTGCTTGATGATAGAAGACCGTCGAAGATGGCGAGCGCGGACAGCGCGAGCATGGACGACAGACAGCGAGTGCAGACCACGGACGGGGAACCGAGAATATGGAGAGCAAAAAATTGAGATTAGTTGTGCGAGGAGGTTTGATTGATTAGGATATGATATTTGTAATTTTATTGAAATATTAAGTGTAAATTAATTAATATTATAAATTGCTTTTTAAAAATAAAGGGTATTTTTGTAATTTTATATTTATTAATTTAATTTATTAATAGAGCGATGCAGTGCGATTGCAATATGCAGAGTGCAAATGCTCTAATGCAAAATGCAATCCGTTAAAAAAAAAATTATACGTTGGATCAAGATCCAACGATAATAAAAGGGTTTACTGACGTCAGGAAGGGCGAAAGCCTTACTGACCGTAGAAAAGCCCTACATAGTAATCTCCAAAAATATGAAAATAAATCCTTAATACTTATTTAGAAATCAAATCTATAATAATCAGTAGATAAAGTATAGAGTGAAAATGATCCATGAACCACTTAAAGGTATTAGTTGTTTTCTTAAAAGAGTATTAGTTGTTTATATTAAAGAGTATTAATTGTTTAGTGAAAACAAACTAATATTTTTCTGTATAAACAACTCATACATTTCAGTGAAAACAAGCTAATACTCTTTAATAATTCATTTATAAACCAATATTTACTCAATACATAATCTAATTAATACTAATAATATCTGAAAAAAAGGAAAACTATTCCCTGCATAATTAACGCAGACATCATCGCAGGAGAAAAAACAGAACTCCAAATCGGGGTAGATCGATCTTCTCCCTCCATGAAATTAAAAATTAGCTCCCTCTTCACAATTCTCAACAATAATCATCAAGAAAAATTCGGGATCTTCAAATCGGGTTCGAATCTTCCCCTTTCTCCTTTATAAACATGGTAAAAATCCCAATAATTTTGTACTCTCTGTTTCAAACATTACGTTGACCCATTAACTGATTGGTTCCGTAATTGAAGAATTTCACAAAACATGCTTCTTTCTTTTAATAAATACTCTTCCACATATTAACAGTTTAAGAATACTTAAATGCTTTGAGGTTTATTCGTTTCTCAACTATATTACATACTAACACATGTGCAGATAATTATGAATAGGGTTAATTACAAAATAATTCAGGAACTTTATAGTCTTTATTAATTACAACATGAATTTTTTAAATTTGCAATTTGATTCACGAGCTAATTTATTGGTGCAATTCGATACATGGTATAAATTTCGGCGGATTAAATATTCAATATTTTAAAACAGTTTCATGATAAGCTTTGTTGGTGAACGAATCTAATCGTAAGGATTAGTGGCTGTTTTAATCCGTTTTTACGTCACCAATCAATATCGTGTGATTGATCACCACCGTAAATGGTAAATCGAGGTGTGAATTTATCGGGGTGTGAATTTATCGAATTTAAAGTTTGACTTATTTCGTGTATGTGTAGGTTATGGTGTGTTTATGTGTGTATTTTTGTCTGAAATTCGAAATTATATCAATAAGCTGGAGAACAACTATTTATAGAGACTAGCAAGCATGAGGTGTCCAAAACTCTTGGTCTCCCTAGCCTGCATGCTTGACATGTGTCCCTTTGATCTTATCTAAGCTGAATCTTAGCTACAAAGTCTTCTTTGGTCTTATCTCAGACTCATTGTTGTTCGCCTAGGTCGGCTTGATTGATCTTGTTGATTCTCCAAATGAAAGTTGTTCGCCTCTTGAGGTTGTACTTTGGAAGTTGTTCGTCTTATGGCTTTGTTCAGCTTGGCTTTGGGATCTTTGTCCTTTGTTCACTTGTACACACTTCCTTGGCTGTTTGTTGTATCATAGTTTGACCAAGTTGTTCGTCATTGATGACTTCACAGTTGGCTCATTCTTGGTCTCGGGTCTTAGTACCTGTTCGCCCATTAGTTGTTCGTCGGGGGAGTTGTTCGTCACTTTATACACCTCTCAGATTGGTAGATGCACCCCAACTTGATTTTCTTTGTTGATCACCCTTGATTTGAGGTTGGCTCTTCATAATCCTTGATGTAGCTTTAATCCTTGTTCGCCATTTATTAACTTATGTTCGCCTATCAACAATTGCCCCCTATCCTGGCTATATGTTGCCCCAGACGAGCAACTTTGTGGCGAGCAACTATAGTTAGGATATCAAAATGATGAGGGTTGGGGCGAACATCATTGGCTTGGGCGAGCAACATATGGTCTGTCGTTTCGTCTCCCCAAGGTCTGGGGGTTGTACGAAGATGACGTGGGCGGCATGGCTGTGCGCCGCCCACGCGCGAGCAATTCCGAGGCCACGCGCCCCTATATTTGCATGTAGGCCCTTTGATTTTTATACTTGCTCGGAAATTACCCCGTTTTCTTTCAATCTAGTCCCTGAGCTTTTGGGGAATTACGTCTGGGACCCCGTTTTTGCTTGGGGTATAAATAGTGGGAAAACTGAAATTTTTCCCACTTTTCCCCCTCTTGCTACAGTGCTCCGGCGATTTCCACCTTCCTCCGGCGATTTCAAGCTTTCCGGCGTCCGTCCTTCAGCATTTGACTTCAAATTTCAAGACAAGGTAGTTACTTTTTTTTTTCACTTCATCTCTTTTGTTTTTCTTCAAAAAATCTCCATCGCCGCCGTGTGAGGCTTTGCTCCGCCGTCTTCCCCGACGAAACGCCGCCGTCTGGTTCTTCTTCTCCCTTCTCCTTCCATGTCTTCGCATTCGAGTAACAAATCCGAAGAAACACTCGACCCACTCTTCCCAATCGCGGCCCCTGTCAATCAACCTCCCTTCGTTATTTCCTCGGCTTCGGATCCTCACGTGGACTCGGTTGTACGTTCTTTGGAGGATTCTGGTGCTCGCTCATCTGGGAGGGAAGTGGTGGTTGCTGCGAACAGGGACTCTGACAAGGGCTCCTCGTCTAGCGCTGAATCGGAGGATCCCCAATTCGACGAGTTGACTCGCGAATTTTTAGAAGGGATAGACTTTCCATCTCCAAAGATGTTGGAAAACGAGATCCCAGTCGGAGTTGCTCGGCCTTTCGAATGGCGAGCATATGCTGAGGAGTATGCGAACAACTTTGCTCGCCCACAGAGAGAAGTATTGGATCTGGTGAAGACTGAGTACCAGGCGAGCAAGATTAAAAGCGTTGTTCGCGAGTATGAATTGGATTCGATCCGGGAGACCTACAAGATTCCCTTTGATATTCATATGTGGGCTCCCAAGAGAAAAGAGAGAGCTGATCGCCCACCTCCTGGATGCACAGCGATCAACATTCATACTCTGATTACTGGATTGAAATTACCCCTTCCACCTATTGTTGCTCGCTTCCTGGAGGCGACCAACCTTGCCATCACCCAAATTACCCCAATCGGATGGATGAACTTATTGGGGACGATGTGTCTGTTCGCACTAGAGGGATACATTGATCGCATAACTGCAGATGAGATCAACTACCTCATGACGATCACGAGATGTCCCCCTGGAGAGGAAGGATATTTTTATCTCAAGGCCAGGACAGGACTGAAGATGGTAGAGGGAGTGCCGAACAAAATCCGCGATTGGAAGCAGCACTTCTTTTTCATTGGGGGTGATTGGCGAGCATCTTCTGGCCCATATGGTGGTGATGGACGAATAAATTCCCCAGCCTCTTACGGGAAATTTAAACGTAAGATTAATTTCTTGTTCGTCCTCGAGCTGTACTGTTCTAATTTAACTTTTCTTGTTTGTTCGCAGGCCCTCGTTTGCCCAAGTGGAACTCGGAGGAAGAAGAGGTCGGCTCAGAGTTTCTATTCACCTCTTGCTTGGTCGGCCTTCGCAACAAAGCGGAGAGGACTATCGAGTACTTGCGCGATAGAAAGTGCCTGAGAGCTGCTCGCCTGCTCACATACCCCCATCACCTGGAAGCTCAAGCTGAGGTGCCCCCAGGTATGGAAATTTCGAACTCCTTAATGAGAACTTTGCTCGTCATTTGACATCCCCAATCTTGCTCGTCTAATAATTTTTTTTTTTTTTTAGCCGAGCAAGTCACTGTTGTCATCCCTCCAAGTTTTGCTCTCTTAGAACAGAGGGTTTTTGAGATGGCGCCTCCGAAGGGGCGGAAGAGGAGAGGTGATCCGCCTACTAAGATCCTGGGGATGACGAATAAGGTTGAGGGAGCCAAAGTTCCGCGACCAGCTGCTCCTCCTGCTCCTGCTCAGCCATCTTCTCCCATTTCTCCCCCTCGTGCGGGGAAGCGCTTAAAGAAGGCGGATGGGACTCCGCTGGTCCAAGACATCCCCATTGGTGGCAAGGGGAAGGAGAAAGTGGGCCACAGTCATTCTCTTCCTGAGGGGGATGCTATTCGTCGCTCTACTGAGCCTGTAGAAAAATCAGGCAAAGCGAGCAAGGATTCCACCTCTGGTCGCGGCCCCGAGGACCTCACCCATCTGGGTTGGGATGATCGGAAATTTAAAGAGTAAGTTTACCCTTGCCTTTGTCGAGCAAGATTCATCATCATCATTTTTTTTAAGTGTCTTTTTCTTTCTTGTTCGCAGATATCGTGCTGACGATCATCCCGGTCGAGCAAGTGTTGTACACCAGTACGCTTGCTCGAAGACTCCCGTTAACATAAGGGAGATTCCTGGCGAGCATGTTCGCAGGGCGACGGAGTTGGTCGCCCGAGCTTGGACACATCCTCTAGATAAGGCCGTTTTTCAACAGGGGTTGGCGGACAATCTTCACCTCTCAATGATGCTCGTCGCCAACGGCCTCGTCACTGCCCAAAGGGCAATTGCCCAAGTTGCCGAGCAAGAAGAATCTGCTCGTCACTATGCCAGCACTGCTCGGCAACTTACTGAAGAGAAGGATGGCCTGGTCGGCCAATATGAGGCTAAGATTGCTCATCTCAACAACCAGATCAATGTTTACATTGATGCTGAGCATAAACGCCTTGAAGAAATTCAAAGCCTGTCCAAAGAGCTGAAAGACAATGAGGCTCTGCTCAAGGATAAGGAGGCCTTGCTCGGCGAGGGGGAGAAAAAGCTGTCCGCAGCTGAACAAGAAAACGCCGAACTGAAAGCAGAAATTGCTCGTCTTCGGGAGGCGGCAGCCAACCTCTTTACGCGCGAGCAACTTGAAGAGGAAGTTCAGGCTCGAACTGCTCCCATTTCCAACCTTGGATATATCTGCGCCTATGCGGACAGCATCCGCACGGCCGATGCCTATGACTTCAAGGATTTGGTTGAAGAAATGAGCAAGGATCTGAATGAATTCATGGAGCATTATCCACCGCTGAACAACATCGAAATTCAGTTGGCGGATCTGGCCGTACTAGGGGTTAAGCTTGACAAACTTGACCCCAGTATATCCATCACTCATCCTCCTCCTCCAGTTGATGAAGGCGAACAAGAGGAAGAGGTGGCCGCCGCTGTCGAGCAGAGTGCCAAAGAGGCTGAGGATAAGGCTGCCGAAGACTTGGCTCGAGATATGATTGTCGAACCTCCCGCCGAGCAGGCTCAAGATCCTCCCCCTGCCGAGCAACAATAGTTCTTAGGACTTAGCTTTTTTCTTTTCTTTTTTGTAATAGTTCTTCGTTCCTTTTTTGTAGTACTTGTGACTACTTTCAGCTTGTACTATCTTTTGGGCTTAAAAGACTTTGATTTAATGGAATGTCTTTCTCATGTTCGCTCATTTTCTTTATATGTTAATTGCCTTTACATTTTTGTCAATGTCTTTGCAATTATAACATATAGTATTGGGCTTTTGTTCGAATTGAACTTTGCCTTTAGTGGAATCAGGGTTCAGCCTTAGGTTCTGTTCATTTTAAAAAACGAACAACCTTTAGGTGGCTTTGGTCCTTAGGTTCTGTTCATTGTAGAAAACGAACAACCTTTAGGTGGACTTGTACCTCGAGCTTTGGACTTTTCCTCTTTGACGAACAACTATTATATTTACATTCATAAGAAATTACAAGTGTTGTAAGACTGCTCGTCACTAACATATACAAATCGACGAACAACTTTAAATTCTATACTTAGCAAAATTTCAAAAAATTAGGCAAGTTTTTGGCATGCCTTATTTGGTTTCTCTGCCCCCCAAGACAGTTGTTCGTCCAACTAAGAACTTGTTCGCCTTATTGATAATACTTCTTTAGATGTATGGCGTTCCAGGAGTATTGGGCCGGCTTGCCTTCCATATCTTCGATATCGTATACGCCATTAACGAATTTTTCCGTTATACGATACGGGCCCTCCCAAGTTGGTCCCAATACACCTGGAGGTTGGGCGAGCAACTTTCTTAGAACCAAATCTCCAACTCTGAATTCCCTAAGTTTAACATGGGAATTATAGTAGCGTTCTGCTCGCTGCTTATAGGTAGCATTTTTTAGCTCGGCACTCAGTCTTTTTTCCTCGAGCAAATCTATTTCAGCAGCCAGAGCATAGTTGTTCGCCTGCTCATCAAAGTTGGTCGTCCGGAATGTATTGGTCTTTAACTCGATGGGTATCACAGCCTCTATTCCGAAAGCCATTGCAAAGGGTGTTTCTCCGGTGCTTGACCTGGGAGAAACTATGTATGCCCATAAGACTTCCGGAAGCTCTGTTGACCAACTGTTTTTGCCCTCCGCTAGCCGTATTTTTAACGTATGCTTGATGATTTTGTTTATGGCTTCGACTTGTCCATTTGACTGGGGATGATAGGGCGTAGAGTAATGTTTCTTGATTCCCCATTTTGTACAGAAATCTCTCAACTCTTTTCCATCAAACTGCGGACCATTGTCTGTCACGATGGTTTGCGGAATTCCAAAACGACAGACAATGTTCTTCCAAATGAAGTTGATCATTTTCTGTTGCGTGATCTTCAACATGGCCTCTGCTTCTGCCCATTTTGTGTAATAATCGACTGCCACAACGGCAAATCGAACTCCTCCAACTCCTGCTGGGAAGGGACCGATAATGTCCATTCCCCATCTAGCAAAATGCCATGGGCTATAAACCGATACGAGCTGTTGAGCTGGGGTATGAATGTTTGGTGCAAAAATTTGGCATTGGTGGCAAGTCTTTGCTTTTTTGATTGCATCTTGGCGTAAAGTTGGCCAGTAATAGCCTTGTCTGATAGTTTTGTATGCCAAGGCTTGCCCCCCAGTGTGATTTCCACATACTCCGGCATGTATTTCTTCGAGTATTGCTCGTCCTTGCCCCCTAGGCAAACATTTGAGAAGTGGGAGTGATATTCCTCTTTTGTAAAGTTACTCGCCTACCAGAGTATATCTGGCGGCTTGCTTTATTAGCTTGGCAGCTTCAAAAGAGTTGTTTGGTTTTTCCCCACTTTTCAAGTATTTGACTATACTTGTTCTCCAGTCTTCTTCTTCACTGGCTTGATCACTTAGTTGGTTGACATTATAACTTGTTGTTGATGGGTCATTCATTTTCGTAATTATAATGTCTGCCAACTCTGCGGGTCCTTCGCTTGTTGCTAGTCGGGCCAATGCATCTGCTTGAGTGTTGCTCGTCCTTGGGATTTGTTCAATGAATACTTGATCTAACAAGGACATCAGGTGAGCAACAATCCATTGATATTCGATCATATGGCCATCCTTCGCCTCGTATCCACCTCGGACTTGGTTCACAATCAATTGTGAATCGCCGAATATTTGCAATCGTCTGACACCTACTGCAAGGAATAGATGGAGGCCAGCAACGAGAGCCTCATACTCGGCTTCGTTGTTGGTTGCCATAAAGCCAAATCTGATTGCCGAAGTGAATACTTGTCTGCTTGGACTAATGAGAACTACTCCTGCTCCCGAGGCTATGTTAGTCGAAGATCCGTCAACATAAAGATGCCAGGGGTGATCAATTCCTCTCGTCGGATCTGGTGGGAAGGTTAGTTCGACTATAAAGTCGGCCAACGCTTGCCCTTTGATCGCTGTTCGAGGAGCATAAGTCACCCCGAATTGGCTAATCTCTAGTGACCATTTTAATAGACGACCAGCTGTGTCGGGGCGATGGAGAATTTGTCTGAGTGGGAAAGTTGTTAGCACTTCAACTTGATGATCAAAAAAGTATGGTCGTAACTTCCTCACACTCATAACTAGTGCATACGCCAGCTTTTCGGTTGGGGAGTATTTGATCTCTGCCTCATGCAAAGCTTGGCTGACGTAGTAGATAGGTTGATGGAATTTGCCTTCCTCCCGTACCAGAACGGAACTGATGGCCACTTCCGACGCTGCCAAGTATAAATATAGCTTTTCTCCTGGGACGGGTTTTGATAGGATTTTCACATCTTCTAGGTAGTCCTTGAGTTGGTCGAACGCCTTTTGACAGTTGTTAGTCCACGTGAACTGTCCTTTTTTTATGGCTTCGAAGAATGGATGGCATTTGTCCCCCGATCTGGATATGAACCGGTTCAGTGCTGCTAGACATCCTGTGAGTCTTTGCACTTCTTTTATTGAACGTGGTGGTTGCATATCCACTATGGCTTTGACTTTGGTTGGATTAGCCTCAATTCCCCGTTGACTAACAAGATGACCCAAGAACTTGCCTGAATGAACTCCAAAGCTGCTCTTCTTTGGATTCAGCTTCATGTTGTAGTGTCGAAGAATTTCGAACACTTGGGTCAAGTGTTGGAGATGGTCTCCCTTGCGGGGACTTTTGACTACGATGTCATCAACGTAGACCTCTACTGTATTTCCAATTTGCTGGTCGAACATTTTGTTCACCAGCCTTTGATAAGTTGCCCCGGCGTTGATGAGGCCGAAGGGCATTCTCTTCCAGCACAGCAAGTTTTTATTAGTGTAAAAAGCTGTGCTTTCTTGATCGTCAGGATGCATTGGGATTTGATGATACCCTGCAAAAGCATCCATGAATGTTAGCATTTCGTGACCCGCAGTGCTGTCCACCAGTTGATCGATGTGCGGGAGAGGAAAGTTGTCCTTCGGGCATGCTGCATTCAGATCTGTAAAGTCTATGCATAGCCTCCAGGTTCCGTTTGGCTTCCTCACCAGCACGGGGTTTGCTACCCATTGTGGACAAAGTGCTTGACGGATCAGATCGTTGTCTAACAGCTTTTTAACTTCTTCATTCAGAGCTTGATACTTGTCTGGGCCATACTTCCGTCGTTTCTGATGGACGGGCCTCTTTGCATGGTTAATGTTTAGCTTGTGGCAAGCATGTTTCGGATCTATCCCCACCATGTCTGCATGAGACCAAGCAAAAACATCTAGATTTTTGCTGAGGAACTCTTTCATTCGGGATCTGTAAGGCTCAGGGAGCTCAGATCCTATGTATAATTCGAGATCCGGGTTTTCAGGATTAACTTTGAACGTCTCCAGCTCTTCAACTGGAGTTGCTCGTCGTTTTTGTCCTTTCCACCGGGGATCAAGTATTGGTCCCTCAGAGTTAAAATCATTTTCGATGTTCATTGGTTCTGACCCCAGGCGGGGATCTAGATCTTCTGTTGGCCCTGATCTGTTGTTGGTAGTCAGCATCTGGCCCTCCTGGTCATCATTTGAATGTTGCTCGTCACCTCCCCTATGTTGTTTGTCAGGATGATGTATCTTATGGGTGGTGAGGAGTTGTTCGTCCAACATCTGTTCGTCGTGATGTTGTTTGTCAGTATCCATGTGGTCGTCCATGTCCATCATGTTCTCCAATATTGATGGTTCATCAACTGGATAGCTGGTTGTGGCCTCCATCATGGATACTTGCGCATGTTTTGCTTGTAGTTGTAAGAGGCATTCCCGAGCCTTTCTTTGATCTCCTTTAACTGTGCCTGCTCCACTTGCTGTTGGGAACTTTAAGCAATAATGGTAAGTTGAACAGGCAGCTTTAAATTCATTCAAAAAAGGTCGACCAAGGAACCCGTTGTAAGTTGATTCCTGATCTACGACCAAGAAATCAACCATTCTAGTAATATTCTTTTCGGGTTCCTCGATCGTTACAAGTTGTACAAGCAAAGAAATTTCTCCTAACGGGACGGTTACTGCGTTTCCGAAGCCTAGGATTCGATGATTTGAATCCCGGATATGGGCTGAAAAGTCCCCAAGTCTATCAAGCGTGCTCTTGAACAAGATGTTGGTATAGGCTCCGGTGTCCACCAACAATCTGTGGACTCGTGTTCCCATAATCTTTGCACAGATTACGAGCGAATCATTATGCGGAGTCAAAATTCCTTCTAAGTCCTTTTCGGTGAAGGTCAGTTCTGCTGTCTGCATGATAGATGGTTTGACTCCCATTTCCTGGACTTGGTCGATCGCTCGTAATTCAGCCTTTCTTTTCCGGTTGGAGATTGGCGGTCGTCCATCAGAACATCCTCCTGCGGGACCTGCAGGTTCCATCATGTATAAATCTTCCAACGGACGAGTAGGGATGGCAGGAACTGGTCGCGCCGGTTTATTGTTCTGAGGTTGATCATCTTCATCCTCAGAGTTGTTCTCCCGGATTCTCTTCCCGGGTTGTCTTTTGACAAAATCGGAGAGCTTTCCGCCCTCGTAGAAACGCCAGAGCTGTCTGAGCAAATCTCTACATTCACTTGTAAAGTGCCCCACGCTTTGATGGTAGGCACAATACTTGTTAGGATTGAGTTTGCCAGTGTCTTGGCGAATTTTCCGGGGAGGGGAGAGCAACTCTTTGTCCTTCACATTCTCATAAACAGTATCGACTGACACTGTTAGCACCTGATTCAACTTTTCTTTGAGTTCTGTCCCTTCAGTGAATGCCTTCATATTTTTAGGGACTCGATAGCTTGTTGCACCAGATTTTTTGTTGTTCTCCTTGGGGTCGACTTTGTTCTCCCCCAAGTTTGATTGCAGGGCTTCATGCATAGAAACGAATATGCCGGTCTGATTTCTGAACTCGGCGTAGCTTCTTGGGCACTTCAGATGTACCTCTTTCCATAACTTTGACCCTTTCTTCAATCCTACCATTATAGCAACAATTTTTGTATCCTCGCTGACGGGCTCACCCTCCAATAGCACTTTGTCAAACCTTTCCATGAATGCCCGATCTGATTCGTCTTCATTTTGTTTTAGGTCTGATAACCGGTGTTTCTGGGACAAATATGATCCCGCCATTGAGAAATGAGACAGGAACTCCCGACTCAACTGAGTGAATGAATGGATGGATGCTGATGGCAATGCTGAGAACCATTTGTGCACCCGATCTCCCAAGGTTAACGGGAAATTTCGGCATTGAGTGGCATCGCTAGCTCCCACCGAGACCATATAGTCCGAGTATTTTGTTAGATGAACTCTGGGATCAGCAAGGCCGTCATATTGAATGCTTGCAGGGAATTGGACTTTCTTTTGAATCGGGGCTTTCAGAATGTAGGTTGATAATGGTGAAGATGGTAAGCTGGTCGTCCCTAGACCTCTTTGCTGGTCCAATTGTCCTTGCATATTTTCTATCGCCCTCCTCAAGCTTGATAGCTCATCCAGAGATGCCTCCTGACTTGGAGGCTGTTCGGCGAACAAAGGTACAAACCTTTCTGTTCGTCGCAGTCCCTCACTTGGAGAAGGCAAATCCTGGAGCTTCTTTTTAGGGTTGCTCGCCGCATTAGGTCCCAAACGCCTAAAGGCAGATTGAGAAAGTCTTTCATGGACCGAAGGGCGTGGCTGTTCAAATGTTGCTCGCCCATGTCCCTCTTCCTGGCGAGCAACTTTCTCTTGTTGTTGGGGTTGGCCAAGTCTGTCCTGGGCACTGGAGCGTGTTGTTCCGTGGCTCGACATTGTTGTTCGTCCGCGAACAAACTCTGCTTGGCCCTCCCTTGGCTCGTCCATCTTAGCCTTGCCCTTGTCCCGTCAGATCTGGACGCTGTTTACCTCGTGTTGCTCGCCCCTTGTTGATCTGGCCCTAACAACCTCCAAGGGTCTATCTTTAGGTCTTGCCTGTGAAGGCTTATTCTGTTCTTGCTGTCTCTGAAGAGCCTGGAGAGCAGCAATGGTTTTGGCCAGTTCATTAGGGTTGTTCGCCAGGGCCTCCATTTCAGGCGGGAAATTATGGGTTATGGCCGTGTGCTGTGATCTATTCACATGTCTAGGATTTCGATCCTGGTGGTCGGCCGACGAGGCTCGGGTGGGAGATGCTCTCCTTGACAAACGTGATGCTTGGGTTTCCTTTGATTGAGGCATTTGAATTAGATTGTTCTTTAATTTTAATATTGAAGAACACCAAGAACACCTTTGCTTGAATCTTCAAGTATTTCTTGAGGTTTTCTTTGAATCTTCAAGTTTTCAACTTGAAGTTCTTGAGTAATTATACTAACCGGAGGTTCGAACCCTCCTTCTAGCTCCAAATTGTTGGTGAACGAATCTAATCGTAAGGATTAGTGGCTGTTTTAATCCGTTTTTACGTCACCAATCAATATCGTGTGATTGATCACCACCGTAAATGGTAAATCGGGGTGTGAATTTATCGGGGTGTGAATTTATCGAATTTAAAGTTGGACTTATTTCGTGTATGTGTAGGTTAGGGTGTGTTTATGTGTGTATTTTTGTCTGAAATTCGAAATTATATCAATAAGCTGGAGAACAACTATTTATAGAGGCTAGCAAGCATGAGGTGTCCAAAACTCTTGGTCTCCCTAGCCTGCATGCTTGACATGTGTCCCTTTGATCTTATCTAAGCTGAATCTTAGCTACAAAGTCTTCTTTGGTCTTATCTCGGACTCATTGTTGTTCGCCTAGGTCGGCTTGATTGATCTTGTTGATTCTCCAAATGAAAGTTGTTCGCCTCTTGAGGTTGTACTTTGGAAGTTGTTCGCCTTATGGCTTTGTTCAGCTTGGCTTTGGGATCTTTGTCCTTTGTTCACTTATACACACTTCCTTGGATGTTTGTTGTATCATAGTTTGACCAAGTTGTTCGTCATTGATGACTTCACAGTTGGCTCATTCTTGGTCTCGGGTCTTAGTACCTGTTCGCCCATTAGTTGTTCGTCGGGGGAGTTACACCCCAACTTGATTTTCTTTGTTGATCACCCTTGATTTGAGGTTGGCTCTTCATAATCCTTGATGTAGCTTTAATCCTTGTTCGCCATTTATTAACTTATGTTCGCCTATCAACAAGCTTATCATGAACCATTTTCATATATTAAAAGAGTTTTATAATAAGTTTATCATGAAATTATTTTAAAGTATCAAATATTTAATAAAAGTATAAAAAAAATTATCCGGAGTATCAAAAGTCGGGGTTAAAAAAATCAACATCAATTACAATATAAAATCATTGACCTGGTAACATTTTTAAAACTCTTGATCAAATATTTAATACTTTAAAATATTTTCATGATAATCTAGTCGGTTTTTGAGGGAGTCCGAAATCCGTACATTCCCGCAAATTAATCTTAGATTTATATCCCAGAAATATCTCCAAACATACAAGAGAAAGAAAAGTGTAAAGTATTATTGGATAGCTGCCATTTTGTGTTGCAATTAATCTTGATTCTTGGGCTACACTTTTCGTAAAGCAATGATACAACAAAGAAGGGCATGCGAGGTCCACACGCTGTCATCGTCTTTCTTGTCCTACGAGCTTATGGACAGGGAATTGAAAACAAGAATATTAATTATGTTGCTATTTCTCTAGTGTGGAATATTGCAATTTGTTGGTTTACGAGTGAGTATATATATGGGGAATGGGAATGGGAATGGGAATGGGAATGGGAATTGGAATTGGAATTGGTGGGATGCTGGCTTCACGTTATTCATAGAAATTAATATGATCAAGTCGATAAACATACTCTTGAACCACGATTATCTGCCGGATTTCGCAATTGCTTCGACCAACATTAAAAAAAAATCTTTAATGGGAAGAATCATTAAATAGAAGATAATATTATAGATAGATTCTTCAATGAATAGTGATGACAAAAATAGAGGGGATAATATCATAGATCTATCTTCCTGTATTTTCTTTAATTTTTTCAAAGTTTTTTATGTTAATTTTGGTTCTTTTATTGTCAAGTTTTGTCACTTGGTGTCAATTTCGGTTCAATTTTAGACATGTATGCAATTACATTATTTTCATTTTTCAATTTTGTCATTTGGGTCCAAAATTGGCACATAAGAAATAGACACGACAAAAGTTAAGGACGGTCTATGATACTAATATCACAATTTAGAGGTTTCACTTTTAGTTTATTGATCTACTCTTGGAATGACTTGATTAAAAAGAAAAGATTGATTGTTGGTTGATTAATAGAGAAATAATTAAGTATTGAAACGAGGAGATAGATAATCTATTTTGAATTTTATTGGAGAAGTGGACGTGTTTTATTTTTATTAAACCACCATATATAAATTGGGTTTCGGAGTGTTGGGATCGTACAAGGAGGATATGATGAAGGTACTCGGCTCGGCATTCCATTCATTGCACGTGCATCGGGGCCGTCGTCCGACAACTTGTCCTCAGATATATAACTGAAAGTTATTTTATTATTATTTTAATAATAATATTATCCACATATGAAGTTGATAAGAGTAAGGGAAGTTACGGGACTTCCAATCCCATATATATGAGAAGGAGAGATAAACATAAGCGAGGGGAATTCATTTTATCTCTCTCCTGGAAAAAAAAATTTCTCTCCTGATACGCAGTAAAGAAGAATTCTCTGACAGAATTCTTTATCATACACAAACATATATATCATACATGTACTCAATACTAAAAGACATTTATATTGTGGAATACGGATCAATTCATGAATTAATTTCATGTAATTGAGTTCTGACAACAAGGATCACAGTACGTATGTAGAATCCAACCAGGCTCGAATTCCTTCCGCTGTAATTACGAGGTTGGTCGTTCCAACTTCCTTATTTTTTATTATCGAAATCCAACAATAACAATCCTAAATAACCCCACACAACCAACATACCAATTTGATTTATCACGTTATGGAGTATTTGGTTGGAACGAAATGCTCTAATCTTTCGAAAGAACCTTTTACTGTCCATGGGTTTGTCTCGGCGTTCTTGGAGGAGAAGATCAAGAAGGGAGGTGAGGGAGGAGCCGCCTGTTGGGTTCGTAAAACTAAATGTTGATGCTTCGGTGAGGGATGGTGTAGGAGTTGGATTAGAAGGAGTGGTGAGGGGTTGTTTGGGGGAGGTAATATGGTGTTTTTCTCAAAGGGTGGAAGGAAGGTTAATGGTGGACGTAGCTGAGGCGTCGGCAGCACAACGTGGGTTGCAGCTAGCGGTGCAACGGGGACAGCGCCGAGTAATCTTGGAGGGGGATTCACAGAACCTCTTTTTGGCTATCCAGAGGTGTGGGGAAGATTTCTCGTATTTTGGTTCGATAGTGGAGGATATTATTAAGTTTGGGAAGTCTTTGGAGATGTTTGAGTGCAACTGGGTGAGACGTTTCTCTAATGTTCTTGCCCATTTGCTTGCTTCTTTTAGTTTCTCATGTTTAACTCTGTTTGTTGAAGATTTCATTCCTGCTACAGTTGTGATTGAGTTGGAAACCAATTTGGCTATGTGATTAATATATTTCCTTTTCCCGTAAAAAAAATAAAATAAAAAAATTGATTTATAATGGTACGTTTGTGCATACTAACTTAGTTACCTATAAATTAAACCAATTTTGAAATTAGTTCCATTCCAAGAAAAACAAAAGTGGGAGTACAGAATATACGGAATTTGGCTCTTTTTATCATCTGCCTTATACCAAGGAATACAGAACAGAATCCTAAGAGGAAAAATAATTCTGTGACCTAAAATTCTTACGTGATACCCTATAATGTTATATGGGTCCAATTTACAAGCGTTGCTTTCTTATCCACATATTCATAAAATTTACTTTTGAAATTTAACAAGAAATTTTTTTGATTATACAATTTTTAATTTATTTATTAGTATAATTTATTTTTGTTTGAACTATATTTAAAAATAAATTAATAATAATATAAAAGACTACTTAAAATAAATTGACTATATTTGTAAAATAAATTATCGGTTGGGGATACGTATACAAAATTTTAGTTAATTTAATTTATACATTCAAATTTTAAATTTGTAAAAATCATTTCTTGTTTATTTTCAATATTTTTAAAAAAAAAAATCGGATAAGTAAAACCTCTTACATTCATATCTTAATGATTTTAAAATTTTAAATATGGGTTAAGATTTTAAATAAAGAATAAATCATCTTTTTAAATCTTAATTAATTTGATTTAATTATTAGTAAGATTTGATGTAAGATATGATAGAGACTATATAGGGATTTCTCTAACCATAGTTAATTTAGATAAGTTAATTTCAATCCATTTATGACACGTGTCAAAAATCTAACGGTGTAACAGGAGATGTTACACCATTATGTTACAGGAGATCCCGTCCGATAACCGACTCCTCTTTATTGCAAAAATAATTGGGTTATTGATTGTTTTTTACAAATTCGAACTTTTAAATGAGACGAAATTCTTTTGGCTAGTGATGTTATCACAATACATTCCAAGGTTTAATACAAATATATCTGATCATATAATACTTTGAGGAGCAATGACACTTCGAATATTAATGCTTCATTAATTATGTAATACACGACGAAGTGGTATAGCTCAAATGGTTAGAACTCCACATTAATTGTTAAAAAGATAATCCAGAACCCCAACAAACATTTTTCCGCCATTAAGACTTATAAACATTTAATTTTATGTTCCATAATTTTTACTTAGGTCACAAAATTGTTAAAAAAAATCAACTTAATTTTTTAATTCTTAATATTGATGAATTATAAATAGCTTTAACGTTAACATAGAAAATAAGTTTTTTTGTGCAATTGTGTTTAAAAGCATCATTAATATAATTTTGGACCATTATACTCATAATGACATCAACAGAAATTGAAAAAAAAATGATGGTATGGGCTGATTAAATTTTGGTACAGCTCAACATATGGTAATATGTGATGGTACGTACTTAAAACTAATAATACTGGGTGGATAAAATAGTTGTACGTACGAGCTTAAAATAATGGTATAAGCTGAATTTAAGTGAAGTGAAATACCAATGATCAATACCTAGACTTTAGTAGTTGTTTAAGAGGATTTAGGGTTGTAGTTGCTTGCAAGATAGTTGAATGCTTTGTATGTAAAGGTGTCTTCCTTTCTGCCTATTTTCCTCTATTTATAGTGTTTTTAAACTCTTTTTTTTTTTTTTTTTAAAGAAGAAAACACCTTTCATTCATGACGAAATAATTAAAGTACAATAGGTATTTTCTTAATCCACTCAGGGGTCGTTTGGTTCGCAGGATTTTATTGGACTGGATTGGACTGGATTAGTTGGGATTGGACTAGTTGGGATTGGATTTGGTGGGATTCATGTTTTCTAACTTGTGTTTGGATTGCAGGATTGTAAAATTTTTACATTTTTATTTTCAAATTAAAATCTATATTAAATACCCAAATTACCCCCAAAAAACACTTGTTTAATACCCAAATTTCGACTGTGAATTAACCCCCAAAATTCCCCAAAATCGGATTCACCCCCAAATTGATTTCTTCCACCAAATCGTTTCATCTCGCGCCGCGCTGTCCTTCAACGCGCCGCTGACTTTCTTCAACGAACGACCCAGCGCCGCCGCCCGCCGTCCTTCGTAGATCTCGCGGCGCTGCCTTTCTTCAACGAGCGACCCAGCGCCGCCGCCCGCCCTCCTTCAACAAGCTCGCGCCGCTGCCTTTCTTCAACGGGCGACCCAGCGCCGCCGCCCGCCCTCCTTCAACAAGCTCGCGCCGCTGCCGTCCTTCAACGAGCGAGCCAGCGTCGCGCCGCCACCCTCCTTCAACGAACGCCCAACGCCGCGAAGCCCTCCTCTCCGGTACGTCTCCTTTTCAAACTTTCTTAATTTTTTTTGGGGGTTTGCTTGAATTTTTCTTTCATTTCCCCTTTATTATGTTGATTGAATGAAATTATGGATTTTGAGGTGCCGATTATGATTTCTGTGTTGTATAAAAGGGGCTTCAATCAGAGAGAAAGCATAACTGATGTCCAAGTACTGTATACTCAATTATAAGAGCATTTGATAAATGAATGGTCGGTTTCAATTCAATACCTGTTATACAGATTTGTTTATTCTTTTTATCTGTATAATTTTACAAATGTAAATTGTTATGTTAATGAGGGTAATTTTGTCATTCTAGGTTGAATTTGAGGGGTGATATGGTCATTTGATAGCTGGGACTAAGTAGTCCCACCCTCCCCCATGGGATCAGATAGTCCCAATGCATTGGGACTAAAGGGTATTTGGGACCCGGGCCAGAATTGGGTCCTGGGCTGCAGTCATGCAAACCAAATGAATTATTACTTGGGACTATTCAGTCAATCCTGGCTAGTCCTGCGAACCAAACGACCCCTCAGAGATTCGTAAGGACCCGGCTTTTGAACTTAGATACTGTACTTAGACAGCTCTTTTTTACAACCGCTGTCCAAAATAATCTTTGGACAGCGGTTACACAATATATATTAAAAAAAAAAAAAACCTTAGACTGCGGTTTTTAACCGCTGTCCAAAGATATCTTTAGTGTGTGTTTACTTTGCCAGTCTAGATTGTCATGTTTAAATTAAAATAGTCGGACTTCTCCAGTTATCAAGAAATATCAACAGTTTACTTTAAAAGATTTGACTTGAGTTTAAAATATTAGTAAGTGGTTTACTTTCCAAGTTTTTTATTTTAGATTAGATATTAATTTTACTTTTATACCCCTCATTCTTATTACACCCAAAATTAGGAAATCCTACCTCAATTCTTCCAATCCGGCCGCGAAAGAACCCCCACCGCACGGACGGCCGCGAAAGAACCCCCACCGCACGGACGGCTGATTGTTCCGAAATCAGGCCACCCACCGTCTTCCTCAACTCAATCTCCGACTAATCTCATATTTCCGGTCAAAGGTGTTCATCGATAAGCCCTTCTTTTGCCGCATGATCGTTCGTTGCCTACCCGTTTCTATCTCGCCCTTCTTCAATTAATTGGAACGGCGACACACGATTGAAAAAAAAAGTCACCACTAACGGCAGGTAATATACGATTGAGTTCGATTTGGGATCTATTGTTCGTTCCTTTCCGTCTAAATTCTCTAATTTTTTTTATTCATGGAAATTGACATCAAGTTGTATGATATGATTATGTGCTAATTTAAATCATTATCCTTAATTTTGAATTTTGACATGATCGGCCTTGCCCCAACTTCTTTGAAAATGAAAATGAAATTGAAGAAAAAGATACATGCAAGTGATGTGTATTTATGTACTGTCAAGGACTTGAGGTATAATTGAATATAAATAGATACTAGCATCTTATTTATTATTTTGTTGATCACTTTTGTGAGCCTTGGAACATGCCGAATTGCAAATTATAAATTCTCCTTTTATTATTTATGTGGATGTGGAGATGAAACTAGGTGCAGTGGGCTTTAGGAGGGGAAGGACTGTGATAAGCCTCAGTGGTTCTTATTAACTTGTTAACTTTCTTATGTGTTCATCATGCCCCCTTCCCCACTCATCAATTCATGCATTTATCGTGGTTCTTCTACTTACACGACTTGGTGGAGGCCAAAAATCCTATCCCCAATTACTCCCTTAGTTATAGGACCAAATTTAGTAGTAGTTATGTTTGAGGAAGTATTCTTAATTAGTACTGATGTAAATTTGGTAGGCAGTAACATGTGGGGTACTAAATTTGTGTCCACCTGCACTTTATATCTAATGTCATTGGATATTGTCTACTTTTTTTCCCCTGCTACGTTTTCTATGGCCCATTATTTTCTGTCAATGTTCACATGTTATTGTCCTCATTGCTTTATTTTTTCACATAGTTGGTGTATTATTGAAGTTGTTGGGTCCATCTCACATTGCCAATAATTGTAATGACCGTGCTTCGGCCCTATAAAACATAGTTCAGCTCATTCCCAAGTAAAATCATCCAATGCTTTAAGTTTTCTTTATAACAATAGTGTATTTAGTTCCCTTCTCCCTACCAAACTTTTCTCACCAAAAAATGGCTCCAGAAGGTGTTCCTAAACAAGCTTTAAATCAAGATAATGTATTTTTTACTCCGCAATGGACACGCGCAGTAGATAGGCAATTTATCTCTCTATTAATTGACCATCTCGAGTCGAGTGCGTGGATTGTAGGCGACAAAAATGAGCGCGCAATTAGATTCTCATCGCACGACTTGAATCGTTTTACTAGAATTGGTGTTAACTACGAGTTATGCAAGATTCAAACAAAAAAGTTACACAAACGTTACAAAGTTTGGAAGTGGCTTATAAATCTTCCATATGTCAACTATGATGCCACAACCAATCGTGTTCGTGCGGATGACGCCACTTGGAAAAATATAATATATGTAAGTCAATCTATGTAATTTTCTAATATTTATTTTGTATTGCTCAATGTTAATCCATTATCAGTGTCTGTGTTAATGCATTTTTTTTATCAGCAACAACAGTTGGCTGCCGCTTATTATCGCGAAGGAGAGCAATCATCTCATGAATTAAGGAGACTATTTGATGAGGAATACATACCTCCCCCTAGTACTCATTCTTATTCAGTAATCGAGATTTCTAGTGACACTGAACGATCTCATTCTGTTGAGATCATTAATAATCCGAACCCAATACGTCAAATTTCGTACTCATCAAACTTGTCCTATTTTACTGAAGAATCATCGATGCAAACTGATGACGCATTCTGGAATGAGCATGCGTGGTTGACCAATAGCACGCACATTTCACATGGTACAGGAGCAATAGCGGGTGAGGAACGTTCACCAGCACAATCGACCAACTCACCAATCCAACCCCTGAACCCGCAGCAAACTGGAAAACATCGTGCTCGTCATGGTGCGGGGTCTAGCTCAATTGCATCGTGGTCACCATTTAGGTAGTTTTTTTTACCAGAGAAATGTAAGTCTATGCGTCCTTTAAAACGTATGCATTTTCTAGAAGTGGAATTTTTTTAAGTTAGCAGTAATTTCTCGTGTGATGAGTGTTTGTAATTTCAATTGTCGCATTTGTTTATCTTTAAAATCACCATAATAATTAGTGTATCTCTATCATGTGTTATTGATCATATCAAACTGTCTAGTTTTCCTCTCACTTATAATCTTTTTGTTAATCAAGAAATTATTTTCCAATTTCTGTTTTGAGATGTGAATAAAATATTACGTAAATATTATTCAAAATACGTGAAAACCCGTAGCTCAAAATAATGAGATGAGAATCATTCAATCTTGTCCAACGTTGCGTACTCATCTTATACCAAATACTTAACCTTACGATTGTTACTTTGTTGGATATTTTGGTGTTTATAAATTCTAATATGTAACTTTGCATTGTTTAAATAGGCATCCAATTTCATTGCAGTTCAAAACTTATTGTGGCCGATGGAAAATTAATTAGTTCACCAACTCATGTCAGTAACCTGGGTATATTTTATTGACTACAATTATTTCAAGGAAAATGACAAAGTTGCATCAGTATGGGTAGGTTCATGAATCATCTCAAATTAAATGTTGGCAGCTAGCTCCAGGCTCATCAATACCAAATAAAAAAGTCTATTTACCATGGACCTGTAAAAATTCTCAATGTTGTTACCCAAATAAAAACGTACTAATATAGATATTAAAATTCAGAATCAGTACACAGCCGATTAATGGACACAGCCATTCATGATAATTCAGAATCAGTACGCAGCCCATTCATGATAATTATACAAAAGTCTACTTTGACAATTATACAAAAGGCTACAAGTTCATCAGAATTAACACCGTTAAATTGCCAAATGTTCAAAGTAGTACATTCAATACCAGCTGCCAAAAACCTGACAAAAAGTTGATACCACCTGCAAATTTAAATCATTCAAAATAATTAACAACACTTGAAACATCAATTAGATAAACAGTACTACAACCTATGTTAATTATTTCCATACCTTAGTTTTTACAGACGTCCATTAATCACCATACCCACCATAACAACTTTCTCATCGGGAGGGAGACTAAAAAAAAGTTCCAAATCTTTATCACTACTGACAAGGATTTTGGCAACTGCAATTCGGTTCTCTGCGTCTAATCCCGGCACCTTGCCCAACTCTTCACGGATCATCTCTCTTTTTTTGCTCATTTTGATTTCATATCCAATGTTCTCAGCTACCTGCCCCAACCTCTCACTAGTGGTATCACAAAACTTCCCCATCAAATTAACAATTTGCTCAGTACCGACTTCCATAGCTTTACGTTTTCCCCGTTTTCCTTTGCTTGAACTAGATACATTTGATTGAACAGGTATTGTTTCTTCAACGTTGATAGTAGGCTCCTGAGATTCATTTTCCACTGGCATATGATCACTCGTTTCTTCATCCAGTTGAGTTCGATCAGCCGCATTGCAGTCTTCAGCCTTGTCCCCTCTTGCTCTATCCATCCCAAAAAATTCACACCATACGTTGTACAGAGGGTATCTTTTGAACCGCATTTTTCTTCCCCAATCATCTGTCTGCACAAGATAAACAGTTATTAAGGATCAGGGACATAAAATTAAACTAACAACACCATTAAAAAAAACAGCCACAAAAGTGTTACCTTAGCAAATTCCTCCCAAACCTTCTCGTCCTCCACAATGATTTGGTGGGTGGTATTGTCCCATGAAAATCCAGAAATGCCCATCATGGTCTGGAGAGAAGCTTGGTTTTTTTTCCAGTTGGTAACTTTGGACTGGATATGGGGCTCAGCCCGCAAATCGGTATCAGGGATCATTTTTCGAATCTCCTTCTCAAGGGCTACAAGATAGCCAGCTTTGAATCCATTTTCAGCTTTCATCCCATCTTTCATTATTATGTTGAAGGCCTTTAGTAGTGCAGTTTCCTCTAACGGTGTCCATACACGCCGACGATGATTGGGGATGGATGTTGCTCCTCTTTCAGAACCAATGCTACTGCTATCTGCCTCCATTATCCCTACAAGGGATGAAATGCACAAAAATCAGCAACTGAGGTTATTATATTAAAATCAAGTCGAAGGATAGAGGTACATAACATTAAAATCAGCAACTACGATTACAACATTCATCAGCATTAAATTACACTGACAAATCAATATCAAAATATTCCACAAAGTCATAAGCATACAATTAGAAAAAACAGCTACAATGTTAAATTACATGTCTTAAAGTCTGGAATATTACTAACAACTGAGTTTTAAACACGTCGGATTACAAAATTAATATCATAACAAAGCAACTAGTTTGAGTTCTTTTGCTCTATCATCTCCACTCATTGTACATCGAAGCAGCTAACTCATCCCTCCAATTACTCCATTGTTGAGGATTATCGACATGTGGTATATAGTCATCAGCGTCAGGGTTAGGATTAGGTGCATTAATTGGAACTTCATCCTCCATAGGATCAAAGGCCATATTGGTCCGAATGAAGTTATGAAGTAAACAACAGGCAAGGATGATACGATTTTGGACTCTAATCGGGTAAAAAGACGGGCTGCGAAGAATGGCCCATCTTTTCTTCAATACACCAAATGCTCTCTCTATCACGTTGCGGGCCCTAGCATGTTTCATGTTGAAGAACTCCTCTTTATTTCTTGGAACAGCATTACCCGTTCCCCATTCCCGTAAATGGTAACGGACACCTCGGTAAGGAGCAAGAAACCCTTCACCATTTGCATATCCACCATCACACAAGTAGTAATTTCCTATATGAAGAGTGAAACTCTTAGGATTGAATTATTTTATTGGGTCATTGACACTCTAATTCAAAAATATAATGAGTTGGAAGGGAAAAATTTAGATGAATACCACGCGGGACACGAAAACCAGGGTTTCGTGTGAGTGCATCTCGCAACACCCGAGAATCATTAGCACTACCTTCCCAACCAGTGAGGACATAGATAAAGTTCATGTTAATGTCACAAACCGCTAACACATTTACTGAGACCTGACCTTTTCTAGTGCGGTATCGAGCTTGATCTGTTCTAGGTACAGTGACTTGGATGTATGATCCATCCAATGCACCCAAACACCCCTACAATATTTGCATGATAAAAGAGGCAGTTTCTTATTACAAATGTTTCTAGTAGTAATATATTGGAATATTATACACATCACAAATGAAGAAATTCTTTACTGTCTCAATACCTTAAAAGGAGTCCATCTATTGTTTGTGCAATCATCATCAATGGGCTCCGGCCTGACTAACAACAACTCATGTACTCTAAGGATGAAATTAGGAACTTTGTGGAAGTGTTTGCTAACAGTACGTCCTGATCTAGTGTAGTCTCTCTTTACAATGCGATTCTTTGTGTGATGTCCAAGAATGGATAGAAACATAGCCACTTGTTCAGGAACACTACTATTACGAGTAGAAGAAAGACCACCCCTTTGTTCTAAAAGGTGACACAACCTTGAAAATGCACCCCTAGACATCCTTAGATTTTCTATACAAGTAGACTCGGATACCACAGTTATGCGTTGCAAAAAATGTATTTGCTGTGGTATCCTAGTGATGAGGCTATATTGTCTACGAAATCGTGCTCGGTCATTTATTGACATAGTTTCTCTTGTATGAACGTAATAGAGACAGACCATTGACAGGAAACCAACACACGCACTAAGTATTTCATTTAATACAATGAAAACTCGTTCATCAGAAGAAATTTCAGCACGTTGGTTGACATCCATCCTACGATAAAAGAAAGTTAAATTTTATACAGTTCATCTGAATCAACATTCCTCTGGCATCTATAATAAAATAATTATTTTAAAAAAATAGGGTATCTAGCAATTATATTTTATTTATTTGGCCAGAACTTTCTCTTTAAAATATAGTATAAAAAACAGAATTACAAATCAATGTAATTCATGGATTCATCTAAAATACCCACAAATATGGTCCATTAAAGAAAAGGCATGCAGTTAAATGGCACTGCAACAATCTCATTCTCTTCATGTGCTTGTTCCTACACCACACACCACACATGCATAATAATGTTCCAAAAGAATCAACACACACAAAAGGAAAAAAATAACAGTTTGTTAATGCCAAATCCTAGAGTGTCTTATATATAGGCTTGAACTATATATATACTCTACAAATCAAAGACCAGATCCTCTATAACAATGGGCGGCCAGAAACCCCTGCCTGCATATTAGAAAAAATCTACACCTATTTGTTCTCAATGTAATCCAAAATACATTAAAAAAACAATAGCTTCTTCAACTAAAGTCCAATTTCTAATATATATGTAGTCAAAACGTGTGAAATATCACTAAAAAAAAGTAGGCCAAGTTAATAGTAAAAACAAAAATGTGCTTAAATATGATTACCAGTACACATACACACACGAAGCAAATGAAATCAGTAAAGAATAATAAAATATATGCAAAATTATCTTAATAATAAAATGAACATAATTATCATTAACAGTTGCAACCCCATCAAAAGTATAGCTAAAGTTTGTTCCATTTTATCTCAAGAAGTGGAATTTTCAAAAAGAGAATTTTTATGAAATTTTCGATCTATTAACAGTGGATTTGAATTCTTCTCAAAATTCCAAACACCCAAAAATAAAGATATGTCAACAAGTGGAATTTTATGAATGTTGGGAAAGGGGTTTTCCGGCATAGAATGAATCGAAGAATATGGCGTCAAACAAATGTAAAATCGACCATACCTTTCCACCGCAACAAGAGACTTCACCTTGAGGATATTTCATACACTGGTCGTCTTCCCTCAGAAACTACGAACACACCGAGAATCGAAGTATAGCTATCGATTTTACCCCCTTCGATCCAGTCTAAACGAATGGATATCGGTCAATTTAGAAGGAGATTCAAGACACCGAAAAAATTGAAACAAAAAAAAAATACCGTGATGAGGTCGCCGTCGATGAGGTCGCCTTCCCCTTCTCTCTAATTCGTACGTCGCGATCACCTGAAATGGAAAAGGGTTTCTAAACACAAATGATTAGGTCAAAGGAGGGTTAATTTGGTCTTTTCAGCTCCCCAATCTCGAGCCAAAAAAAATATCCGCCCAAGTTGAGCGGATTAAAAATATGTAGTTAAGGGGGGTTTGTTCCGGGTTCGGCCGTTTACCCGATTTTACCAACATGCAAAGTAAACAGGTTATAAGGGCCTATTAATTTAGTAAATGGCCTTTAACGGTTGAAGTAAACCCACGCTTAGATGTTGGTTTGGACAGCGGTTTCAAACGCTCTCCAAGATTACAATTAATAAGTCCTGGTTACAATTAAATTATAAAAAGCCCACATACGCAGCTTCCTCTCCAAAACCACTGCCTTCGCCGCCACTTTTCCACCGCGCACGACGTCCTCCCTTCTTTAGTCGACGCCGCCGACGCACAGTCTTTCTCACGGACGCGCCCTCCTAGCGCCGCCGCCGCTGCCTATCTCCCTCCTTTGAACTACCGTCGCCCCTCTCTCACGGCCGCGCCTTTCTTCGCACAACACCGCCAACCCCGCAGCCTCTCTCACGGCCGCGCCCTCCTAGTGCCGCCGCCGTCGACCGTCGGCCATCTCCTTCTTCGGACGACCGATCGCCGCTTCCCTCTCTTCGGCCACGCACGACCACCGATTGCCGCCCCTCTCTCCTCCTGTTGCTGCCGTCTCACCACCGCACGACTGATGTTGAATCCTGTACCAGTAGAAAGCCCTTGGCGAGGAGAGTAAAACCCCTCAATCAATTTGACGGTCGCACCACCACAGTTAGAGTTCTAATTTTTGGGATTTCTCGATTTTTGTTCAGTTACTATATATATTGTTTCGGTTAAAGCATTATTATCCAGTTAATTGATTGTTGGTGTGGATGGGATCGAAGCCGTGGCTATATCCGGCGCCGGATTATCGATATTTGGAGAGCTACTGGGACTCCGATGAGGACGCGCCGGGGCCGCGGTGTGGCCACACTCTCACCGCCGTCGCCGTCACCGCCACTAAAACGCATGGCCCGCACCTCATTTTGTTCGGAGGCACCACCGCCATTGGCGGAGGCAACGGCGGAGCTTCCGGCATTCGTAATCTCCGAAACTCCTCTCTGGTTTTTTTTTTTTTGCTGTTTAATAGTCTTCGCAGTATTTGAATTCTGCTGCTTGTTGTTTTCTAGGGTTGGATGGAGTGACGAATTGTATTCATTCCTAATGTGCTTACTAGAAAATGGACCAGGTCTTCTTTCTTTGTTCTCTTTTTCTTGTGTGGAATAAATTCAGTATTGAATTATGCTTCTGTGTTTTAGCTGTTGAAGTTTCAATTTGGTGAGAATTTTGCTCAAGAATGAATGCTTATTACGTTGTCGAATTTTTATTAGGCTCCATCCAGCGGGCGAGCCGCCATCGCCCAGAGCTGCACACGTCGCAGCTGCTGTTGGCACCATGGTTGTGTTTCAGGTGATTAGAGCTTCTAATGACTGCATTTTTTGTTGGCTGAATTAGTTTTAATCAATGGATGTTGTTTTTTGCCAGGTCGGGATAGGTCTTGCAGGGCATTCGACAGATGATCTTTACGTTCTTGATTTGACAAATGACAAGTTTAAATAGCATTGGTTAGCCCCCGCAGAATTTTGTTGCATATTCCCTTCGTCGTTATTGTATTTTATTAAATGTGTCGTTTGACTAGGATTTTTTTTTCGGGTTTTAGAGTTGTAGTTCAAGGATAGGGTCCGGGGCCTAGATACGGGCATGTCATGGACTTGGTTGCATAACGGTATCTCGTCACTGTTAGTGGAAACGATTGTGAGAGTAAGAAAACCTTTTTTTCAAATAATCTTTGATGAGAAAGATCTGTTGGTAGTTATGTCACTTTAATATAAAGGAAAATATTATGGGAATAGCACTTTAGAAGTTAATTGCTGCATCAGAAAATTCTTGTCTTTATGGTAACCGAAAAGGATAATGCTTGTTTAATGATAGAAGGAATTCATTTGGTTTTTGGTTGAGACTTTGGCTTGCAGTTGTAGTTGAGAGTAAGAAAAATTAGAAATTGGATAAACCATGTGTTAAAAGGAGCAGAGTTTGTCTATTCAAGCTTTCAATATATTAACCTGCTTCATAAATTTTGAAACAGGTGTCTCTCATGGATATCTTTATCATAGGATATCTTATGGTGTAAGCTCTGATTTTAATTTTCTCAGGTTCTCTTATTATCTGGCTTAAGAGTTCTATATTTGTGAGTCTTTGCTTTTTAAGCATAGTCTAGCTCTTGAAATTAGTCCCGTTGGCTTAAGAGTTCTCTTTGTTGGCATGTGCTATTATTTTCTTCTAACATATGTTTACTTTGATTAAACAATTAAATATGAGCAGAAGCTAAGTGAGAATTAAAATTTCGTGGACCAATGAACAAGTTGAGCCCCAATGCGTTGCTGAAGCACTTTTGTTATTGGCTATGTTACTTAAAGAGAAGTAATATCTAGCACTGAGTATTGATATTTGGTGTTTATTGGCTTACACTACCTAATAGAGATTTTATTCTTTTACAGGTAAATGAGTACTATCAGATGCTTGGGCTTTAGACACTGCACAAAAACCGTATGATGTTTTAGCTTAAAATAATATTAATTAATATGAGTATGATAAGTCGTTTATAACTAATTAAATTGATTTATCATTTTATTTAAATTATTATTGATCGAATAAAAATTCGTATTATCTAATTAAATTTTTCAATATAAATTGCAGTTTGTGTATCAACGTTCGGTCGCTTCTTGCAACGACGAAAGAATGGAGTAATGGAATATGGATTGGATGAAATATTTTTACTTGTATTGTTGTAACTTGTATGACATTATTATAACTTTTGGTAACATGTAACTTATATATTAATTTGTGATGATATATATATTTCATATTCTTGATATATTTAATTGATGTGTATGTTTACATATTTGATTTTTGGTATTGGACAAATAAATATTAGTATAAAAAGGTTTATTTAAATATAAAAAAAATATATAAAAAATTAATATATACAGATAATAGAAAAAAACGGATAAATAATAAAATATATATATATATATAGATAATAGATAGCGGTTCAAAACCGCTGTCTAAGGTTTTGCCTTTGCACAGCGGTTTTTAACCGCTGTCTAAGTGGTTACTTTAGATAGCGGTTATTAACCGCTGTCTAAATGGTTACTTTAGACCGCTCTAAGTGTTTCCTTTACTTAGATAGCTGCCACTTGGACAACCCTTTTAACCGCTGTCTAAGGGAAAAAATAACAGCTATCTAAAGTCAAATTTGTACTAGTACATTTCAAGTTCGTGCGCTACCCTATTACATTCTCTTTTGTTAAAGTAAACGGCCCACACTAGACCGTCATCGGGCTCAGGCATTTCTCTCTTTTTCCGATTATTTAAGCGGCTTGAATTGAGTCTGACCATATACGCCTCTTCCGAATCCCTTTCATCCCAAAATTGCTTCCAGTTCTGCTTCCACCACTGAACCCGCTTGCTTCCCGCCACCGAAATAGTTCCCCTCTCATCAACCATAACGTACCAAACCGTTGCCCTTCCAGACTCCTCATTGAAGCCCGCATCAACACAGACTGAGACTCGAGACTCCTAATGGTCCGCTGATTGGTTCTCGTTTCCTACATCAGGTTATTTGCTTCTCGGAAGCTTTTCAGCCAGTTTAGTGCCCCACTCTTTATCCTCATGGCCTCCCCATCTCCTGGTTTTTGTCAAGCAGCAGGTTGCACCTATTTCTCCAGACTGCCCACATGAGAACCGCCATTTCCTCCCTCTTCTTCTTGATGCACTGTTCAAACAGCATTTGGATCATCTCCCTAGTGTCCCACTCCTTTCCTCTTTTGATCAGATCCCAGTACCCCTGCTGTTTCCAGACTGCCTTGAAGTTAGTGCATAAGAATAGCACGTGAATCGTGCTAGCTCTTGGGTGCCCACACAACGTGCATCTTTCCGAGATGGGAACATGGTGGTTATTCAGATTCCCTTCTGTTGCCACCCATCATTTACAACTTTCCAGAGGAAAATTTTAATTTTTGGCGGTTGTTTCCAGATATATCTCCACAAATTCTTTTCTTTCTCTTCTCTTGAAGAGGTTTCCTCCGTAGTCGGTTTTCTTCTCCCCTCACTATCCTTTTGATACCCCGACTTTACCGTGTAATTTCCTCTAATATCATGCTTCCAAAAAGGAGTATCATCAGTATCTTTTTAGCCATTGTCGTTTTCAGGATAGCTTCCCTTTCGAAAGGTAAGAAGGCTTCCGTCAACAACTGCTCATTCCACTTCTTTGAGGGCAAGATGAATCTATCAATTGTGGATCCGCTGGCGATTCTTGACAGAATTTTCCCTCCATGTAGGCCTTGTACCAAGCAATCCTTAAACACTTGTATTTTCCTCCCATTCCCCACCCTCCACTGCAACCCTCTTTCAATAAGTTTTTTACTCCAGTGTAGCGACCTCCAAACAAATGACAGGTTTGACTCTTCACATATGACTCTTCACAATTCTCCACCTCAGTTGAGAAGTATCCATCATCTCTTCCTCTCCTCCACACTCCAGCTTGGGCCTAAGGAACATCCCATACACTCATCTTTACCAATTCAACACAAAACTTGAATTTAGTACCTGGTAAAGACTTAGTACACATATCTGCAGCATTGTCCTCTGTAGATATCTTCTGGATCTGAACCACTCCCTTGTCAATGATTTCTCTTACAAAATACAACCTTACATCAATGTGCTTTGATCTCTCATAGAACACTTGATGTTTAACCAGATGAACAACACTCCGATTATCACAATGAATGACCACATCCCTTTGATTTATGCCAAAATCCTTGATAATGCCTTTCAACCACAAAGCCTCCTTAACAGCCTCAGACACTGCAACAAACTCTGCTTCTGTAGTAGATAATGCAACCCCACTCTGCAGAACAGATCTCCAGCTAAAAGCAGTGTTATAAAGAGTAAAGATATACCCTGTTAAGGACCTTCTGGTATCCAGATTAGCAGCAAAATCAGAATCTACAAATCCTTTCAGTGGACTCTTCTGGTCAGTCATCCTTTCAAACATCAAACCCAGATCAGATGACCCTTTAAGATATCTGAATATCCATTTCAAAGCTTCCCAATGTAATCTTCCAGGATTAGTCATGTATCTGCTTACCATACTCAATGAATAAGTTAAGTCTGGTCTGCTGCAGACCAGAGCATACATCAAGCTTCCAACCCCATTTGCATAAGGTACTTTCATCATAACCTTATTTTCTTCTTTCAGACTTTGGTTCCATCTCCTTAGATAATTTGAACTGTTGTCTCAGAGGAGTTGACACAGACCTACTCTAATGCATATTAAACCTCTTCAGGACCTTCTCAATGTAACTCTTCTAGGATAAGAATAGTCTTCCAGCTGCTCTGTCCCTAAGAATATCCATTCCAAGAATCCTTTTAGCATTTCCCAAGTCCTTCATATCAAATCTGGCACTTTGCTTCCTTTTGATACTCTGAATCTTCAAAAGACTCTTACTAGCAATAAACATGTCATCTACATAGATCAGAAGATAGGCTATCACATCATTTCCTTGTCTTTCCAAATATACACAAGTATCATACTTGCTTCTTACAAAACCAATGGATAGCATAACTTCATTGAACTTCTTGTGTCATTGTCTTGGACTTTGCTTGAGGCCATAAAATGATTTCTTGAGTAGACACACCTTCCCTTCTCCTCCTGGTTCAACAAACCCTTCTGGCTGGTGCATGTATAAACTTTCAATAAGATCCCCATACAGAAAAGTTGTCTTCACATCTAGTTGTTGTAGCTTCAGATCATCTTGGACTACTCTGCTCAGAAGTAATCTGATTGAACAATGCTTAACCACAGGTGAAAATACCTCATTGTAATCAATTTCTTCTCTTTGAGTAAATCCTCTGGTCACTAACCTGGCTTTAAACCTCACTTGATCCTTCACACTAGATTCAAGCTTCCTTTTAAACAACTATTTGCAACTGAATAGCTTCTGCTTAGCTGGCTTATCAACAAGAATCCAAGTATGATTCTTCTTAAGAGACTCCATCTCTTCTGTCATGGCTGTAATCCATGACTCCCTATCATCACAATCAAGGGCTTCCTTGTAGCTTTTGGGTTCTTGGTACTCTATGGCTTCTGCTGTAACAAGTGCATAAGAGACTAGATCAACACGACCAAATCTTGCAGGAGGATGTATTTGTCTTCTTTTTCTGTCTCTTGTCAGGCTATAATTTCTCAAATCTGCCTCTGGCACTCCTTCCTCCTCTTATGCTGGTGCACTATCCTCATCTGATGACTCATTCTCTCCTGTTTCCTGCTCTGGTTCAGAACCAGATGCACTATCATGATTAGACTCCACCTCAACTTGAGTAATTGGCTCAGAAATAACACCATCCATATCTTCTGTTGATGGCTCTCTATCACCTCTACCAGACTTGTAACCCATCTGTGATTCATTAAACACAACATCTCTGCTGGTAATACACTTCTGGTTCCCAGGTTCTAGACACCACAACTTGTACCCTTTAACACCCTTTGGATACCCAATGAAAATACACTTTAAAGCTCTAGGTTCAAGTTTGTCTTGCTTCATATGAACATAAGCTAAGCATCCAAAAACTTTCAACTTTGAGTAATCTGATATCTTTCCATACCAGATCTCATCTGGGGTTTTAAAATCAACAACAGATGATGACACTTTATTAATGAGATACACAGCTGTGTTAATAGCTTCACCCCAAAAACTCTTAGGTAGATGAGCATCAGATAACATACACCTAACCCTTTCCAGAATAGTTCTATTCATTCTCTCAGCTAGACCATTCTGCTGGGGTATGCTTCCCGTTCTGGTATGCTTGCTTCTTTGATTTCCCCAGAACACACCTTTCACAGAACTCCAGCTTACATATCATCTTCCTAGGGATTGCACCCTTCTTGGATAACTCCAACAGGCCCTTCTCACTAACATGTGTCAATCTCTTATGCCACAGGTTGACTTCAGAGGACTCCATAGCAACATCAGCTTATCCTGTTACTGTCCTTCCAATCAAAGTATACAAACCATTTTTAATCATACCCTTCATGACAATCCTTCCAGACTTGGTTATTGACAGAACTCCCTTTTCTGTCTTGAATTCAAAACCTTTGGAATTCAAAGTTCCAAGAGAAACAAGATTTCTCTTCAATTTAGGAACAAACCTGACATCTGATAAGATTCTATCAACTCCATCAAACATCTTGATCTTGATAGAACCAGATCCTTGCACTCTACAGCTCTCATCATTACCTAAAAGAACAAGACCTCCATCAATCTTCTCAAGATTCAGGAACCAGTCTTCATGTGGACATATATGAAAAGTACACCCAGAGTCTAGGACCCACTCTTGACTTAGTCTCTCATGACTAACCATCAAGACTTCTGCACTATCATATCCTTCAACCTCCACCACAGCTGCATTTCCATCTTGATCATTTTGATTGTCTTTCTTTCTCCTTTCAGGGCAATTCTTTCTCAGATGACCTTCCTTATGGCAAGTGAAACACTTTCTCTTCTCAACAAAATCAGATTAATTCCCATCCTTATTCCCTTTTCCACCATCCTTCTTCTTGGACTGAAACCCCTTCTTCTTCTTGGATTGAACATTCAATCCTTCAGCAGGCTTCTTCCCTTCAGTCTGGATCTGTAGAAACTTGGTTTTTAGGGCAGTTTGAATATCATCAAACATCACCTGATCTTGTCTTCCAAACAACAAGGCATCTTTGAAATTTTCCAGAGACTTAGGTAGAGAATTCAATAGCATTAATGACTTATCCTCATCATCAATTGTAACATCCAAACTCTCCAGATCATCCACCAGTCTGTTGAACTCGTCCAGCTGATCACCAAGATTCTTGTCTTCACTCATCTTGAAGACTTGAAGCTTCTGTTTCATGTATAACTTGTTCGTAACAGACTTGGTCTGGTATAACTGCTCCAGCTTATTCCAGACTTCAAGAGCGGTTTTCTCCTTCGATACTTCCCTCAATAGTTTATCCCCAAGACACAAGATAAGCGCACTGTGCGCTTTCCTCTTGTTCTCCTCCACCTTCGCCGGATTAGTTCCAGAAGCCACCTGATCTGGTGGCAACAAGGCTTCGTATAAACCATTGTGTACCAGGAGAGTTTTCATCTTAATCTTCCATAAGCTGAAATCGTTCTTCCCCTTGAACTTCTCAATGTCGAACTTAGTTGTAGCCATAATTGCTTCCCACATACAGCGCCACTTGTTAATCAGTTTTGGATTCACAAGAAAAACTTGTAATTAGGGAATCAGAATATAACAACAAAATAAGAACGAAATTGAAGTCAACAAGAACACCAGAATTACGTGGTTCGGAGATGAATACTCCTACGTCCACGGGATCGGAGAGGATAGCTTTTCACTAAGAAAGAATGGAAGAAGTTACAATTCACTCAATCTCACAAACTCTCTGTGTTTGCACTCAATAATGATCTCACACTCTCGATTCTATTTTTTATCTGAGAACACCCCTTTATATATAGTTACAGAGATTGAGATGAACCCTAGAATTGATTCAGTTGTAACAAACTCAAATGTAAGGTGGTTATCCAGCTGGCTAACGAATTCAATAACTACTCCAGTTGATTCAGTTAGAACCGTCATTGCGCTAGGTACAATTTGGTGTAATTCGTGTCTTTAAAAATGTTGGGTGATATTTTTTAAAATGAAAACTTGTTAGTGACACTTGTGCACATTTCTCTTGTAAATTTGGCACTTTTACTATTTATTGATGTAAAGAGTTTGAAATTTAAATCCAGTACTGCTTCAACCGATATATTTTTGAAGGAGTTTTAGTGAAATGATCAAATTTTTCGTGAAATTCATTTGTGATTCAATTTTTCTTTTCTAACCCCAAAAGATTGTGACTTATAAAGTTGAAAGAAAATTATTTTATGAAAGAAAAAAGAAAATACAACAATTAAATGTGATGCAGGCAAGTGATAAACAATAAGAACAATTAACACGAATACAATCTGTTGATGCACACTGATACAAAATTGCATTCGAAGGGAGAAGAAACCCATGATCAATATATTTTCTTAATTTGAAAACTATCGTTTACATTAGGGAAAATCATATTTAAATATAATAACTTACAATGAATGACCTTTAAAGCTCACATAAATAAGACAAATTTTAGGGTACATCTAAGTGCATAACATGCACTTGAAATTTGATTCCAATTTGAAATTAATTTTGACCAAAAAGTAAAACTCGCGGGTCAGGCCCAACCCGACCAAAATTCGTGGGTCTGGCAACAAACCAGGTCACAAATGGATCGTGCGCGCTTCGTACCAATACCCCAAGTTATATCACCAATACTCCAAGTTATAATCATCAATACCCCAAGTTATATTACCAATACCTCAAGTTATATCACCACCCCAATTATAATCACTACTCAAGTTATATCACCAATACCCCAAGTTATAATCACCAATACCCCAAGTTATATTACCAATACCTCAAGTTATATCCCCAAAAATTTATTCACCAATATCCCAAGATTTAATCACCAATACACCAAGTTATAATCAACAATACCCCAAGAATTACTCAACAATATCCTAAGTTATAATCATCAATTCCCCAAAAATTACTCAACAATACATTGAACAGAGATTTTTTCAAGAATTATTGAGCAGAACTCAAAACTTAATCACCAACACCTCAATAATTAATCAACAACACAAATTTATTTGGCCAATAAAAATTTACAAATTCAACAAAAATACAATAACATTAAGAATCAATCATCAAGTTATCACTTGGACTTTCAACATGACTCAGAATAAGAAATCTCCTTAGAGAGTCAAAACAAAAGAAAAATAGATTTCCTCAACATGAAGTCCTTGCATTGTTGTTTTGCTTTCATGCGCTTGGAGTCTCAGGTCATCCTGAGCATTATGTTGAAATTGAAATCAATATTCATGTACTATTGGATTATCGATAAGATTATTGGAGTCTCAGGTCATCTTTTGCTTTCATGAATATTGGACGGGCACCGCGTATTATTCATGCGCGCTGGCACCCTCCTCCCCCACAGTTGCATAATGTAATTTAGAAATAGAAAACAATTCACCTAATTTAGGAATAAAAATTCTAAAAGCCTAGCACCCTCCTTGGAGGTGCACCACCACGAGGAAAGGATTGCGTGGATCCGCAGCCGGCGCCGCTGCTGGATCTGGATAAGCTTAAGTTGTGATCCTTCTACAGAGCTCTCATCACCGAGTTTATTGCCACACTTCTCTTCCTGTACGTGACCATCGCCACCTGATCGGGTTTTTGATGCGGGTTTGGCTAACGCGCGAGTTTTTGTCGGGTCGGCTGACTCGCAAATTTTTACAATTTGGTCAAAATTGATTTCAAATTGGGATGCATAATCCAAGTGCATAGTATGCACTCGAATGCACCCTAGAACCACTCCATAAATAAACGTCCAACATTAAAATAAATAACTAATTAGTTCACAATTAATTTAAACTCAAAACATTAGATATAACTATTAGCTCGATCATACTTTTGACTTTTTCATTTATGCTTAGCAATCTCATCGTCATCGTTCCCTCCCTTTGAAAAGCTAGCATTAATTCGCCTTCGAATCAAAATTAGTCATATAGTAGGTTGAGGAGAAAAGCATTTTTTAGGCCCCTATCTTTAGGGTAGTTGGAAAAGGAGGACACTATGTTTTCGGGCTTGGAGAAGGAGGACAATAAGTTTAGAAAGTGGTAAATCTAGGACAATTACCTATTTCGAGATCAATTGTCCTACATTTACCACTTTTTAAAATTATTGTCCTTCTTCTCCAAACCCGAAAACATATTGTTTTTTTTTTCCAACCACCCTAAAGATATTGGCCTAAAAAAATATTTTTCCCATCAAACACACATAGAATTTCAAGCTGGATCTGAGAGGCTGAAAACATGCATACAAGACTCCCTACTTGGTTGGAGATGGAAGTTATTCCCCCATTAATTGCTCTCCAATACACATTGGATTTTGTTTTGTTCGATTTTTTGTAATTTGTAAATATATTATATTTATAGACATTATTTGTAGGGTAGGATATTTAATAGGTCCAGATATATGATGGGCTTTTAGAGTTTCATCTCTATCACTAGTATAAATATATTATTCATTATTTTATTGTATGCATAAATAGAAAATATGGTGAAATCCACCTGATTTGATACGCTAGTTATTCATGATAAATTTGGGTAAACAAATTCTTTATTTGACAACGCAATTCATCTACTTCATAAGTTGTCCAAACAAACAATTCCAAATTCATACACATAAAAATAAAATACAAATATCCATTACACAATCCAGGCTAATAAACTAAAATATATAATTTGGCAAATTTAAGTTTTGAAAGGCTTGTAGGCCTTGACATCATGCGCCAGGCCTTGAATGGATCCAGCGGCGGCGACGAGAGAGACGAGGAGACAAACCCAGGTCAGTACCTTGAGCCATATCCACCTGAAGGAATACTTTGGTACCTTAGCTTGTGCAATGTGCATTTCTATCGGAAAGTAGACGGTCAACGGGTAGAAGGATGCTGCCCCGATGAGGCCCAAGAACCCGTTGAAAAACGGAAATATCATCGCCACCAGTGCTGTTACCATCACGTACGCCGTCCTCCACACTAGTCTGAACATATTAATGGGGTATGGCCCCACTACTGGGATATTCAGTGTGTGCTCTTTGGTCATGAATTTGTTTTCTTTCCATTTTTTGTTGCAGTAGTTCTCCACGAACCCGAATATAGGTTGGGCGAACACCTATTCATCGTAAATACTTATAAATACGTTTCTACAATTCTCAATTTTTTATTATATAGTATTACCGTCTAAGTAATTATAATTTCTAATGAAACAATTTATATTGTTAAATAATTAATGTACACGAAATGCAAAAAAAAAAAAAAAAAAAAAAATCACCTTAAATCTAGTTTTCATTTTATGTGTATTTTTTTTAACAATATTTGTTGTTTTATTAAAATATGTGAATTTATAAATAATATTGTATAATAAAACAAACTATTACATTTTTTAAGTTGCATATCACATGCTTAATTTAAATGGTGATTTTAACTAATCTATATTGCTGAGAGTTATTGGCTTTAACAAAGCTACATGATTTCTTAAATTTTTAAGTATTTTTGTTTTTCTAATAACGAGCGTTTTTGTTTAATTGACGCACTGAGTTCCTCACTTTAGTGAGTGATCTGGGTTCGATTTCTTTTGGAAACAAATTAAGGGAGTTATAAGGTGACTTGGAGAATTCTTGGAGTACTTGGGGATTTGGTGAACTATAACTTCTAACTACTAACAACTAAAAATTTACCGAGATGAATATATATATATATATTGACGCATTGTATTTTTCTTTTTTTGGTTATTAATTTCTTTATTGAAAATGTAAAGAGTTTTCCCTCCTTCACCAACTCGTTAAATTTATTTTGTATGTTTCGAATAAGTACCAACTTAAGTATTCTCTCTCTAATAGTTGTATGTTTAATGACAATATGTTATCGGGTTTAGAAAAGTAGGACAATATATGTTTTGGAGCTTGTAAAAGTAGCACGATAACTTTTTCAAACTTTTAAAATTAGGACAATATATTTCAAAAATACATAAATGTAGAAAAATTGAGCCCATGATCGCGTGTATTTCGGGTTTCTAATTCGGACTCAATTGTCCTACATTTACTGATTTTTGAAGCATATTGTCCTACTTTTACAAATTCGAAAACATATTGTCCTACTTTTACAAGCCCAAAAATATATTATCCTTAAAACACAACCACCACTTACTTACACGGGCCTAAAAATACATTTTTCGTCTAATAATAATAGACAAGACTAGCATTTTGCAATGTCTCATTAACTATTTTTTTAAAATTTCAAAAGTACCGGCCCTATATAATTTTATTAAGTGCGCGTATTTAATTTCATAATTTTGTGAAAATGAAGTAAGTTTACTAAAAATTAAACAGGTAATCATGGTGACTTTTATAGATTTTTTTTAATTTAATGAATTAATATGTACCTGATAAGCAGCAATTAGATGAATGGCGATGCAGACATTGGCAAAGTCGATCAACCAAAAGGGTTCATAAAATCCAAAGCCAGTGAGGAAATTTCCAGGAGCATCATTCCCAAAAGCAGCATAACCTATGCAACCACACAGTACGTAGAAAATAGTAGTGGTTGATACCCCTACCAAAGAAGCCTTCTTCATTACCTTGTTCTCTGCTGGCTCCGATTTTAGTGTATCCTGCAAATTACAACTAATTGTCAATAATATGATTTTTACATTATAATTCCTTCCCAATAACACCTATTGCACGGATTTGGATTTTCGCTAAAAAGTATTAGTTGTTTACTGAAAACAAACTAAGATTTTTCAGTTAAAACAACTAATATTTTTCAATAAAAACAACTAATAATCTTTAGTGAAAATAACTAATACTCTTCAAATGATTCATATGTAAACCAATTTCACTCTATACATACTCTTATATGAATATGGTTAAATACAAAACACTGTTTGATTTAATGAACTACTTAATATCCAAATTTTGTGATAAGGTATTTTGTAAGTGATATTTACTGTTGAAACTTGTTTAAATGGTATCTATAAATTACATTAATGGTTTAAAGGTATCAACTTCAAAGAGTATAAGTTATTTTCACTAAAGTTATTAGTAGAAGTAGTATTAATTAATTTCACTAAAATTACTATTGGTTTCAATATAAATGTTGTTCACGATAATAGTTACCATGAGTATCCTTCACATAATATTTTGCCAATTTTTTATACTATAGGTCAAATTTTGATATTTTAGATGTTTTATTTAAAGATTTGATACTTTAAACTTAATTATCATATAGTAATACTATGTTTTCTTATATTAATTAAATGAAATAATTTAAATAGTTAAAAAAATTAATTGTAACTCCAATTCTTAAATTAATATTTTTAATTAAATATATGATATTTTTAAACTTTTAAAACAATTTCTAGATAAAAAATATACAAATTATTTTCATACAATATTTTCCCTATATGTGAGAAATTTTGTATACATATATGCATATTGTATATAATGGTGCCAATTAAAATTTCTATAAAAATGTATGGGGTTAATTGGATAAAATTCACAACATAAGTGTTTATCATTTACAAATTACAACATGTTTTAAAATTTGCAATTTATATAGGAACTAATTTTTTTTGCAATTTGATTCACCGAGCTAATTTCCAGCAAAGCTAATGACGACAACAGTTGGAGCCATTTTCAATGCCTCATTAGACATTGAAAATTAGCTCAATGCATCAAATTGAAGATGGTTTCAATTGTCTCAACATCTTTAGTTGCGTACGCTACAAATTAGTTTGATGCATCAAATTGCAAAAATTAATTAATTCATACATCAAATTGCAAAATTTAAATAGACATTATACTCCAAAATCTATAGAGTTAATATATTAATTTACAACTTATACTATATTATTTTTATCAATCTGCAACCACCAGTATAAATATTTTTATCCGATTGAAAAAGTTGACCAATTACGACCTAAACTATATATGAAAGTACAATATGCTTAACTAATGCCGATTCACTGGATCGATGGTTTGGTGCTAAAAGACCAACATCAATATATGAAACAGAATATCTATCTGCATATCAACAGGTGAAGACCGGCTATATAAATCACTCAGTCTAGGAGAATATATATATATATATATATATATATATATATATATATATATATATATATATTGTTTTAACAGATTTAGGGATTTCAGAAATAGAAATTTAGAAACAACAATTAAACAACAGGTAGAGACAAAAAAAAAAAAAAAACCCTTGGTTTGGCCGAAAATTACCACAAGCATATAGTTTAGATTGCAATTGGTCAATGTCTAATAGTTCAGATAAAATAAATTATACAGGTTATAGTAAACAGATAAAAAGACTAGTACAAATTGTAAATTGATATTAACTCAAACATATAATCGCGTGTTTTCATTAGTTTATTAAATTGATGGGTAAGGATGTCAAGTCGATCGTTGGGTCTAGATTGGACAATGGTTCGGGTGGTTGAGGCATGAAGCCAAAAGTTTTTAATTGCAAACTGTTAAAACTGCGACAAATTCACGTTAACTAACCTTATTATTATTATTAATATTAATATTAATATAATTATTACTATTATATGTGAACGCGTGCACAACTCAAGTCATTTTTTAGAAAGTCACCTCTATTGTAACATGATGTGATTTTTCATTAAAAAGGATGAGCAACTTTAATAATAATAGAGATTATATTTTAAAAATACACTTAATTAATTGTACTATTAGTGCACCTTGTGCATAAAAAATTAAGGCTAAAAATAAGTCCATATTGTTAATTTGTCATGTTCTATTGGACACCACTAATAAATATACCCTACAAAGAACATGTTTCCCACTAAATCTGAATGAACTTTCCCACTAAATCTGAATAATAATGTAGAAATTAGCGAAGAGCGATGTGATAAATATCCCAAGGAAGGGGAGCTTTCAGATGATAATAATACTATTTGTGGTCCATTTGTATAAGTTGGAAAGTGATAGGACCCGAAAAGAAACGCACTATAGATGTGTAAACAAACTTTTTTAGGCATCCATTTGAGTGGACCATATACACTTTACTATGATACAAGATTTTATTAAATTTTATGACTAACAAAACTACATGTACTCTCAACATATATGCTACTAATTTCCAACTATTATATTTTTAGAGTATGTATGTTGTGTACTTAGTTGCACCGTACCATTTAAGTGCATTTTTTAAAAGATGTCTCTATAATTACTAAAAGTTAATATTGCTATTATATTATTGAAAAATCCATTTAAATGGGAGTAATTATTTAAGTAATAGAAGTAACTTTTTAAAAATACAAATTATATAATTACTAAAAGTTAATATTGCTATTATATTATTGAAAAATCCATTTAAATGGGAGTAATTATTTAAGTAATAGAAATAACTTTTTAAAAATACACTTAATTTGTACAGTGCACGACTATTCTTTATATTTGCAGGAACTCTCATGTACATAGATCAAGATCCATGTAATATAGTTTAGGCAGTAGAAGAAGCGGAAGTAAACATAGAAAGAAAAATTAAAATAGGAGCGATGTTTTCCTCATACAGTAACACTTTTGTATTCATATAATAATATTGTTTTGAGAATAAAAGTTTTTTGGTCCCATAATTTATTGAGTGTCCGATTTTGTTCTTAAAAATTTTGACTCTTTGATTTTGGTCTCATAACTTGTAGGGTTTGTCAAATTTTGGTCTCATTCTCGCCAAGATATTCTTTTTTTGTCCCATATCTTATCGAGTGTTCGAGTTTAGTCCTAAAAATTTTGACTCATCAGTTTTGGTCCCATAACTCCTAGGATTTGTCCAATTTTTGACCATTTTTTCCAGAAATACAAACACGCCGTCATTTCTTACTACGCGTGGCTCACGTGTCTGCGAAACTGGGAGGTTTCCATTTTATTCACTGACGTGACTACCAAGTGTCCTTTTTTAATTACACTCCACTAAATAAAATTAAACTATATTAAATTAAACTAAAATAAACATATTCTTTTCCAACTCTTGCAACCTGTGTGGTTAATTTTCCTCAGACAATCCAGCCCTACGCCCCTTCGCCCCTTCGCCTCCCCCTACCCCCCAATTTGTAGGTTCTTCTCCCCTATGTTTCCAATCACGTATATATTAATGATATGGAAAAAAATGATAAAAAAATATAAAAAAAATGTCGTTAGCAACCACATTTGGGAGGGTAGCGAAAAAACATAAAATTAAGTTAGAATGTGAGTTGCGCATGACATAAAACGGCATTGTTTTTGGATTTTTGGCGAAAATGGAACTAAAATTGGACAATTCATAGGAGTTACAGGACCAAAATGGAAAAGTCAAATTTTTTGGGACCAAAATTGGACACTTGGTAAGTTATGGGACCAAATAACTTTTTTTTCTCATACAGTTTTTAATATTATATATATATGTGCTACTTTTGTGTTACTTTTTCTTATAATAATTGTTCATTCGTTATACATATTCGTTCTTATAATAACATAATTATATTTTTGTCTTAGTGCAACTGTTTTTAATATTCGTTTATCATGGTTTGACCTGCAAAAAATTCGTGAATTTTCAGTTCATTCTTTAAATGTGCTAATATTTTATAATAATGTCATGATATTTAATTTAATGGGACTTTTCACTTTATTAATTCAACCTAATTATATTGTCACCATCTAAAAAGATGTTTTAATTAATCTCTCATACAACGAATTGATAGTTTATTTGCTGATCATTTCAGGCTTTAAATTAATTTCTCATTGTATCAGACGTAGAAATATATTGTAATTCAAAACTTAATAGATAACTTATAAATTGCGAATAAATTCATATCAACATATATATGTATATACCTGGATTTCAATAAGCACAGTTGAGAAAGCATAAGCGAAGGCTATATCCCCGATGGCCTGAAAGCTTTTCCACACCTTATCTGAACCACTTACGTCTACGCCTACTGTCGTCCCCGTCAGGCTCGTCCTCCCACGCCCACTACCTAATTTATTCAACCCAAAACTTATGATAAATTTTACCTCAACATGCCAAAATTAAATTATACCCAATGTCGGTTGTTTGCAAGCACTAATTTGTGAAAAAAATTATAAATATTCATGTAATTTCGTCAGAGTCCTTAGTTCTGTAATTTTTTTTTATCAATTTTGATTCTTTTAATATTAATTTGGGTTTTTTTCACCAGAAATATAATTGTCCTAATTTTTTTGTTTGGTCACGTTGACGGTCGTCACTACTATCATTTGATGCGTCAAGGAAGAAAACCCCTAAATTTGTACTCCCTCCGTCCACCAAATTTTTATCTGTTTTTCGTTTTGGTCTGTTCACCAAATTTTTACTCATTCCTCTTTTGGAAATAAACTACACTTACAAACAAATAAATGGATCTCACAATACCCACCACAATACTCTTATTTTATCTACTTTATCCATTTTTTCAATAATATACAAATTTTCATTAAATATTGTGTTCAACAGTAAATGGGTAAAATTTTTGTGGACGGAGGGAGTATCATATTTCGGTAACACCCTACTCCAACATTTGCGACTTCAAAATCATTCATTTCATCCATTCTCGTGGCTAATTTCTAACGATTTGTTGTGAGTTGTGGGTGTGTATGCTAAAACAGATATCCGGTAACTTTTTCGGCGAAAAGGACAAAATTGATATATAAAAATTTAAGGGACTATTTATGGACTCGGACAAAATTACAGGACCATTTGTGATCTTTTCCCTACTTTGTATTGTTTGCAAGCACTATTTAATCGCCTTAAAATCTCTCCCCCCCCCCCCCCCCCCCCCCCCCCCCCTCCCCCTATAAACTTCCTATTTTGCTATTTTTTGGATATCAACTAATAATATTATATTCATATACTTTATTCATATCTACTCATTTAAACACATTACACTTTATTTTATTCTCTCTCGATCACATCACATGTACTATATCTATATTTAATTACCCTTCTTATGTTATGCCAAAAAACAACGGAAAATTAATATCGAAACAGAGGGAGTAATTTAAAGAAGCGGGAGATTCTAAGAATTGATTATTAATGGGGCACACTAAAAATTATACCACTCAATTAATTTTTTCTGCAAACATTCTCACTTTTAAAAATTATTTTATTTCAAAATACCCTATTTTTTTATTTTAATTCAAAAATCACATATGATTATACATTAGAGTTTTAAAAGATACCCTAAATCAATTTTTATACGTATTGCTCTACAACGGATTCCCCAACACTAAAGAAAATGGGAATATAATTTAGTTAATGATTAGAGTAGATTTGCACATACCTGCAACCTTGGCTATGGAGAGGCCGAATCCAATTGTGGAATAAGCGAAAGACATAACGGCAGCTACTATAGAAAGCCAAGAGAGCTCGTGGAAATTCGGGATTTGGCTTAGGAGTATCTGAATTGCTGCAAATATTGCCATGAAAGGGTAGTTTGATATGGTGCATTTATCCTGGTGGCCGTGCGTGTGGAAGCAATTCGACCTCTCTACCGCCCTATTTCAATTTTTTTATATGAAAAATTAATTTACAAATTAAATAATTTACCATTAATCATAAATTAACCTAAATGAAGGAAAAATAAAAGTATTTATAATATGCACTTGGATTTTAAAAACGCAATTGCAAATAAAGGAATAATGTCAATGCAAGGCCTGAAAGACAGTAAAACTATCAATTTAAGGCTTAAATGATTTTTTTCTATCGATTTAGGATCTGAAAGATAGAATACTATCAATCCAAGACCTGAAAATTTGAACCAATCAATTTAAGACTCAAGAATATTAAGACTATGTTTGACATATTATTATTTATATTCTTATTTTATTTATATACATTATTATTTTTCATTAATTATTTTGTTTCTTATTTTTTCAATCACATGAAATTAATATATATTTATATTTTTGAAAATATGATTTATAAAAATATTATCGGATAATAAAAAATTATTAAAGACCAAACACAGTCTTAAAATGAGTAAGTCTAAAATTAATAGTTTTATCTTTTAGGTTCTGAATCGATAGTTTTTAATCTTTCAGGATCTGAATCGATAGGAAGAATCTTTCAGGCTTTAAATCGATAATTTTAATATCCTTTAGGCCCTCAATTAATAAAACTAATATGATAAATACATTTTGATGTGAACTGTGTTTTTTGAATCAACAATACCTCAAGTAATAATCAACAATCCTCAAACAGTAAATCACAATACTCTAAGCAATAATCTACACTACCCCAATAGTTTTTTTAATTATATATATTTAATTTTAAAAAGTCAAAATTGAATTTAGAACTGAGTTTAAAATCCAAGTACATAGTATGTGGTTGGTTGCATGCTAGAATTGGTGCTACTTTTATCTTTTTTTTGTCTAATTATTGTCTTTTTGCTATTTGTATATATGTGTAGTGCAGTGATGCAAAAATCGCTCTAGGCGGCCATCTAGGCGGCGCCTAGCCACTAGGCAGTCATCAGCCGACCCGATTTTAGTATAATCCGCTTAGGCAGGCTAAACGTCCAGTGTTTTATTTTTTTCCGCCTTGAAACAATATCCTTTAGAGAATTTCACTCGATTTGATGTAAATTATGATGTATTTTTGTTTGTCCTTTAATTTTTATCAATTTGTAGCTTATATATGTATTAATTATTATCTGTTGAATTATTGATTTATACCGTTATAAATACTAAAAAAAAAAAAAAAAAGTAAGTCATGTGTTAAAGGTTATCAAATGATTTTGACCATATTAGTGAGATATAAAGAGCAAAAGATTTAAAAAAAATATGTCGACTAATTCCCGACTAGTCTCCGACTAGGCGCTAGGCGTTCTAAATCCACCCGACTGGCGATTTTCGACTTCTACACCCTTGGTATAGTGTGAAACTTGTTTATGATGAAATTGGTTTGTAACTAATACTCTTTAATATAACAATTCATGCATTCTAGTGTTGCACGTGCTCTAATTTTGAAAAAATGTAGAAAAAGTAAATTTATTGGTTGTGGCATGTGGGATTGATTAAGGAGAATGATTATAAAAAAAATATAAAAATAATCAAATAGGGTAGTGATTATCTTATTTGGGAGAAAATAATGTTAACTTTAAGTAACATTTGATTGTAACACATTTAGTTTATATAACACATTATGGTAACACTTCTTTTAGTTTATATATTACAGTATGTAACATTTTATGTAACACTTTGTTAATATGCAACACTTATATGTAACACTTTTAAATAAGTAGCGTTTTTAGGCAACACTTTATAGTAGGTAACACTTTAATATATGTAACGTTTTTTTGGTAACGCTTTTACAAAGGTAAAACTTTTTAGTAACACTTTAACATAAGTAGCACCTTTCAGGTAACACTTTTATATAGGTAACATATTTTGGTAACACTTTATAATAAATATTTAAATTCAGTATATATATAATCATACATTACCTATAATAATATTATTAGTTCGATATATATATATATATATATATATATAACTATTATAATTATATATATATAATATGCATATGATTAAAAAAAATTCATATGCATAAAATTTATTTACCATTTAAATCAATTTATTTATTAAAAGATATATTTATTATATAGGTACAAAATAATTTATATTTTTCATTTAAAAATATTAAATAATACAATTATACTATTTATGAATTTATATTATATGTATACAAAAACACACACAAATATATATATATATATACACACACACGCATATATTATTTTATAAAGTAGGTAGAAAATTGTTTGGTCCATTAAGAATTTGTAATTTTAATTATAAATGTGAGTTAATATTACCATTGTTCTGCTATAAAAAAAAAAAAGTTAATAAGTTAAATAATATTAAAATCCAAAATGCATAAAGTGTTATAAGTAGCTTAGATGGAAAGTACCAAATTTTCTATCCAAGAGGTCCAGGGTTCAATACCTAGATATTATGTTTTTGTCCCTGTGTTACATATATATGTAACATTTTTTCAAAGTGTTACATTTATTATAAAAAATGTTGCATTAGACTTTAGGCTACGCCAGCAACTGCAACACCCTTAAAAGTGTTGCTTATTGTACATAGGTAACACTTTATACATATTATGTAACATTTTTTGGGTGTTACATAATATCACTTATGTTGTAGTTATAATCTTTTATTCTCCTTAACCACTATAATAACCCTATATTTATTTTTATTCTCATTACTATTGAAGAATTTCTAAATCATGAGTCATCAAATATTTTTTAATGAAAATAATTAATACTTTTTAAAATTAATGTATTCTTTAATAAAAATAATTAATATTCTTTAAATAAATGCTCGCCTCTGTACAGTTTGGAATCTATTATAATTGCATGTCTATATAATAAGACATGGATATGTATACTTACACCATACTGATAGAGGCAGTTATTGTGTAACCAATGGTGATCCCCACAAGATTAGCGTACTGAGCTACTCCACATAGCTTAACTTTCACACCACCTACAAATCATATGAAAACAATCTGCACTAATTAACCAATTCATACCAAATAAATCATTTTCTCGGTTTCAAAAAAATAGATTTATATAAATTTTATACAAAATAAAGAATGAAAATTATTAAACAAAGGATAAAGTAAAAATTGTTCATACATAAATTATTAAAGTGTATTAATTTTTTCACTATGGAGTATTAGTTGTTTTAAATGAAGAGTATTAGTTGTTTACACTAAATAGTGTTAGTTGTTCAGTGAAAACAAAATAATACTCTTCAATATAACCAACTCATACCCTTCAGTGAAAACAAATAATACTTTTTAATGAAAACAAACAAATACTCTTTAATTATTCATGTATGAACTAATTTCAGTCTATACCTACTCAAATAAGAGTATGTATAGAGTGAAATTGGTTCGTACATGAATTACTGAAGAATATTAGTTGTTTTCATTGAAGGGTATTAGTTGTTTTCACTTAACAATTAAGACTCTTCAGTATAAGTAAGTAATAATCTTTAGTAAAAATAACTAATATTCTTTAGTGAAAACAATTAATATCCGTTAATGATTTATATATGAACCAGTTTTTCTCTATACTTTGTCGAAGATAGATAGTAAATTTATTTATTTTTTGGTAATTAATAAAACCTATCCGTATATAATTATAAAGCTGATTTGTTTTGCGTGTTTACAAGGGATGTGATTTGGTTTCATAAAATCATGTGTTTATAATTTTTTACTTGTTTTACCGAAAGCCCAAAAAAAAAAAAAGGGAAAAGTCTGAAATGTTGTTTCTCTCGTCTGAGAGATTTTTGCATACCACATTAATTACTAATACCTCTACTGTCACTTGACAATAGCTGACCAAATTAAATGACTTTTTCTTTTTTCGCACTGTTCTTTTTTAATCAACAAAATTGATATTAATTATATCCTTAATAAAGTCAACAAAATAAATTGAAAAACAAAAAGTGGTACTCCTCCGTCCCTTAGTAACTCTCTCATTTTATTCAAAATGATATTCTTTTTTAGTTGTCATTTTACTAATACCAATGTATATTTTAGCTAATTTTTCCAATAATATCCCTAATAAATAGTAGAAGTAATCAACATCTTGTAAAATAGGAGCAATAAATAAAGGTGTAATTGATGCCCTAATAAATTAAAAAAAATTGGTTTGTATGAATAGATAAAATGGGACAGATAATAAGGAACGGAGGGAGTATGTTCTTTAACATGATGGTGTGTGTTGAATTAAATTGTGTTACGAGTTTAATGTATGGTGATACATGCTTAAAAATGTACAAGGTGAACTAAATGGTGGTACAAATTTTAAAACGACAGTACATGCCAAATTAAATAATTGTTCAAATTTATTTACACGGAAATATAAACTTATTGAGTATTAATTCATACATGAATCATTAGAGGATATTAATTGTTTTCTATTGAAGAGTATTAGTTGTTTTTACTGAACTACTAATACTTTTCAGTGAAAACAAATAATATCATTAGAGGATATTTACACGGAAATATAAACTTATTGAGTATTAATTCATACATGAATCATTAGAGGATATTAATTGTTTTCTATTGAAGAGTATTAGTTGTTTTTACTGAACTACTAATACTTTTCAGTGAAAACAAATAATATCATTTAATGAAAACAATTATTCTTTAACAAAAATAATTAATACCCTTTAATAAATCACGCATAAAACATTTTCGCTCAATACTTTGTGAAACTTATTTACATGATGGTACTGACCGAACTTTATTCAATAACTAAAAGGGTGTAGTTGGAAAAAAAAAAATCACTTGGCTAAAAATAATGCAACTAAACACTAGACAAGAAAATAAAATTAAGAATATTTTATCACCAAAATATATCACACTCATGAAAACAAATGTATCACATGGTTTACTATTAATTCCCACAAACTAATCCCAAAAAATGGGCTCATACAAACAGAGAATGTTACTTATGACATATATTTTGTGATCAATTTATTATGTGCAAATAAATAAAAAAGAAATTAAATTAATTACCTAGGTGAGAACGTACGACCTCCGTGTAAGTATAGTTTCGGTTGCCCTGAACCGGACCGGGGCAGCGGTAAGAGTCGGCAAGGAGGGTGGAAGTGAAGTATGTAATGAAGGAAAAGGCCATGAGCACAGCGGGCCCCACCACCCATCCCAGCTGCGCTATGGCCCACGCCAGAGACAGAACTCCCGACCCTATCACCGCCGTTATTATGTGTGCACTCGCCGTTACCAGTGTCCCTTCACCCACCCATAATATAAAATGAGATTCCAAGAATTCACATATAATCTTGACAAAATATATAAGAAATTGTTTAATTTCAAAAGATAAAAAACTTCTAAAGTGTCCAATGTAAGGTAAATAATGAATTAATTACACAATTTACAAAAAAGAAAAATTATGGGTTCTATTCCCCGATGAAAGCAAATCTACATATATTAAAATGTCCACTTATTGGCCCTCCTCAAAAAGGAAAGTTGAGTCCGGCCCATGAGTGAGAGGAGTATAAGGAAAATAATAAATTAATTTTATACCTCTCTATAAATTCGGACTTTTGGATAAGATAAAATTCTTTCATGGTATCAGAATTAAAGATTTTGTGTTCGATTCCCACTGAGGACAACTCCACCTATGTTAAATTGTCCACTCAATAATTGGACCTTCTCAAAGAGTGAAAGTTGAGTCCGACCCATAAGTGGGGAAGAATGTAAAAGAAATAATGAATTAATTTCATACATCTCCACAATTTTATACTTTTAGATGAGATGAAATTCTTTCAACCTAAATTTTTGCAAGCGAATCTTTTTTACCCTCTTTTTTAAACAAACTTTTTTTTGCTGGAAAAGGTTGGCAAAGAGTTGCAAAGGGCAAAAAAAAAATAGTTGTTCAAAATCAAGACAAAAAATATTTGTACAACGAAATTTAGGGCAAATAATTTTTTTCTCATTTCAATATGTCCAAAGTCTTTTTTATTCAAGAGTATAGAATTGTTCTCTTATGTTCTTAATTGACGAAAATGGCGCCTGATATAGTTGGAGCAATGTTGGAAAAATGGATTAACAAGAATAGAAGATTCATGATTAGGCGGAAAAGAATATTAAATTGAGAAAAAAAGACTTTGAGCATTTGTAATTGGGCTAAAAGATCTTTCACATTTTGAGAAAATGCATTTAATATTTAGATAGAGTCATGAATCAAATAAAATCATCACTTCTATTTTTATGTTCCACTTTGTGTTTCATGAATTGGATATTTGACACCTAAAAAATATCCAATGAACCACAACAACTCTGGGTCTAGATCCAGCAAGTGGAACGACCAGTGAAATACAATAAGTGGAATAGAGGAATCAAACCCCTGCAATAAATGCAGGGTCCAATTATATCTGGACACTTGATGGTGCACATACTGCAGGAATCCAGTTTCATAGATAGATGTATACAAACCAGTTCTTTTGGGACGACCGTCGTCGTCAAAACACTTGCTTGCATGACCATACTCTACTGTTTCTGCGGATTGGCCTATGTACATAGGATTTTTGTTCAACTCATTTGCCATTTAATGGGTAGGGAAAATGGATCGTGGAGGAGGGGGTATATATAGGAGGGAAGGAGGGGGATTGGGGGGTGTCTAAGGTAGGAAAAATGGCGTGTGGAGAAGGGGCATATATAGGGGAGGGTGGGTGAAAAGTGTGGTGCATTTAAATAAACACGATAAGTCAAAATGCAAATGGGATAGTGTACTAATTTTTACTACCCTTCCTGAATAAATGGAACGCTCTGCAATTTTCTCATTTCTTTTGAACTCTTTGATTAATATATTGTGGGTCATTGGTCACACTTTTGTTGAAAAGTGGGGTCAATTTTGAAAAAGTTGAATATTGAATGATTCTCTTTGTAATATTATGTAATATGGAATATAAAGATTATGGGTAGTATAATGTGTTGTTTTTGTTATGTATGAAATGAGAAGAGGAAGACGTCCAAAAAAGAAAATATGGGAAGTTATAGTACGATAGAAGTACTTTCTTTCGTCCCACAAAAATAGTCATATTTAAAATTTTACGAAAATCAATAAAATATAATTTGTTAGTGTTTGAAACTCTAAATTTAATTAAGTTATGAAATGTTTATACAACCTTAATTGTTTTAAAAAAATATATAAAACAAAGGCTATTACATATGGGTATTTTGAATATTTTACACTTAAAAAAAGAAACATGGACTATCTTTGTCCCAAGAAATAGTCTATTTTTTATATTTGTCCAAATTATAGACATTTCTAAATTAAAAGGGTGTAAATTGTTTGAAATACCCTATTTAATACCACTATTTATTTTGTCATTGATGCTTTTGAATTCAATAATTAAGGATATATAATAAACTTATAGATAAAATCAAGAATTTAAGTACTTATTGCTTTGTGTAAATTTTTAAATATGAATATTTTTTGGAATGAATGGAGTAAAATAAAAAAGCAATCTGACTCGATATTTTATATCGTGTTTCCTACTTTTAATAAATGATAAATGGTAATTAATGAAATCACAAATCATATTAATGACACTTTGTTATTTATTAGAGGTAATGAAACACAGGATTGAATACTGTTGTAAATTTAGAAAATTTGATGTGGACATTACTTATGCGCCAAATAGCCTGATAGGCTTTAGCGTTTTGATATTATATATATATACATATATATATATATATACTCGGTATTGTATAGAGAGACATGTATATACACAGAAAATATAGTGGAAAACTCTTGGCTTGGTATGCCCCCAGATGTAGTCATTAATGACGAACTAGGTAAACAAAACAGTATTCTTGTTTGCGCTCTTTATTTAACAACACGTTATCAGCACGAGTGTTCTATCCAATTATTATCGGTAAACTTCTGAAACGGTTTCATCGAAACCGGTAAGTCCTTTACCCAAAAGCTAGCGCATATTTATAATAATATTATATTGGCTTCGGCCATAGTATGATGGTTTTTGTTATTAAATTGTCAATATGATGGTTTCTTTATATGATGATATGTTTTGTGAGAAAAGATCTTGTAATTGTGTCATAAGGAAATCATATCTAATATTGATGATCTAGTTAATTGATTCATATATACTTTTAGGATTGATTTATTCCTCTTTAATAATTTAACTTTCTGCTTTCAATTTTTCCAAATTACTGGACATGCCTAATTTTTCTAGAATCGACAAGGAATTAAACATGTGCATTGAGAATAATGTTTGAGGCGTCACATATTCTCTTGTTGGTTCTTGATATTATTGCTTAAATTTATGAATAAAAGTATAATGATATCCAGATGCTATGGAAAATTTGTACTAAATAAATTATTATCTTAAATAATTTATTATATTGAATTAAAGCTACTTTAATTATTATTATTTTGGCTAATTCGTTCTTGTGTTTGAGTTTTCATTTAAACTCGATACATATTTGGTTGATCCACCCGCTTGAGATATGCATAAGGCCGAGTCGAGAAAGTGGTGTTTAGCACCCTAGTAAAGTGGTTCAATCTCTTTTAAATTTCAGCAATTAAAATTGGTTATTGCAAAATAGACTTGAAAATTAATTGTTATAGAAATTAGGATTTATGTGAAAAATCCTTTTGCGTCTATTATTATCTTTGCTGCTAATTTAATTCACTCAAACAATACCCAAAATTTTCACATACAGGTTTGCCTGAAGCAAACATGGGCATTGACTAAAATTTGAACTTGAATAGTTGCTCATACTTGTATAACTATTTATGTGAATTAAATTTACATTATTAGTTATAGTCCGCATATATTATTTGGGTAGGCGGCACCCAATATTTGTCGGACCGTAAATCATGTTTGGGCAGACAGCACCCAGTATTTGCTCTTTTGTGATTAAGCATGTTCAAATAAATTAAATCTTCTTTCTCCTTTGTTAATAAAAATTCAAATCGTATGTCTTACCATGTCCATTTAAACATAGTGAAAATACTTGGTATTACTAAGAGAGAATTTACTAAGCTTGCTCTCGGTGGTAATAACTACGTGACATTGGACATAGATGTTGAGATTCATCTAGTCTCATCCTAATTAAGCGGAAACATTGTCCATGGTCCCAAATCCACTGATGCCTAGAAGGTAAAAGTGTTGATTTATCTCAGGTACCACCAAAATCAGGATTTGAAATATGAGTACATTATTGAGATGAACCCTAGTATTTTATGGACATCCATGAAGGATTGTTTCCATCAACAAATGATGTAAATTTCCCTCAGGCACAATACGATTGGTTGAACCTCCATTTTCAAGATTTAAATCTATAACGGAGTACAATTCCACCTTGTATCGTATTGTATCTCGGTTAAAATTATGCCAGCAGCAAATTACTGAGGCTGAGTTGATACAGAAAATCTTATCAACATTCCATGCTAGTAACCTTGTACTCCAGCAGCAATACACCTCTCACTCAAAGCTAATTTCTGCAATTTTAATTGTACAAAAATACAACCAACTCCTGATGAGAAATCACAATGCTAGACTGGTTGGCGCACAAGCAGTGCCCGAAGCACATGATGTAGCTCAAGGGAGCCTGAGTGGGCGTGAGCGTGGAAGGGAGGAAATCCGCAACCCCAAGCACTTGGTTAATGCTTATCAAAAGATACAAAAGGACAACAAGGGCAAGGTTCCTCAGGGTGAATCTCACCATGCCAATCTGCCTGAAGCAGATTTTGACATAGATAACGATGATATTTTGAGCTTGGAGCTCGAAGATTTTGGAGACAAAGAGTGATTTACATAATTGGACATTATTAGTATCTTGATTTGGGCATTGATATTCGTCTTGCTTCATTTGAGACGAATGTAATGAAATTTTGACTCCATCTTTGCCTAGAAGGTAGATGCACTGATTAAATTCTCTGATACCATCTCAATAAGATATCAATTATTTATGAAAATTCCCTGAAGGATTATATTCATCAACAAAAATGTTTATCTTATTGAAAAGAAATCATTGTTTATAAAAATCCCTGAAGGATTATATTCATCGACAAAAATGAATAAAATCGATAGCAGAAAATATCGATAGATGAAACTTATGGTTGATGCCAAATAAGTGTTGAGGTGGTTGAGATCGGGGATTTCCCCAAGCAAATCTCAGCACCAGTTTGCATGAAGCAAACATGGACATTGTCAGTGATATGACATTAAAGACTATGAGTTGTCAAGATACATAGTGTCATTATTTTGTGATTTTTTTATGCATGTTATGACTATATGCTTTGTCATAATTAATATTTGTGAAAAATTACATATCAATTATCGGATTTCTTTAACAACTCCAACAGAGTTACTGAATCTCATATTTATATAGAAAATTCCCAGTTAAAATTGATGTCCCTGAAGGACAAAATATTACATGCTAATGAATCTAAAACACGCCTGAATCGTGGAAGACCTCAATAACAAAATTCAACCTCCTGAAGAGTTGTGGATGTGGTCTTAAAATCCAATTTAGATTCATACAAATTATAGCATGAGTGGTTAGTCCATCTAAAATAATTACGTGATATGTCAAATTTTGTCTAAGTTCATTGGCTATAATATGTCAAACTCTTTCGTAAATGTATTTATTTATATGTCATGTACAAAGGGTGAACTTAGAGTACGGCTGAATCGTACTAAAGTTGGAATTAAATCTCCCATTTTTCGAATGGTTTCATAGAGATATTTGTGGACTGATTATCCTAGTATGGAGACCATCTTGATAGTTAATGACCATAATTAATGTTTTTACACGGTGGACTTATGTATGCTTGTTATCCACCTACAATCACGCTTTTGCCAAGCCTATTGCAAAACTATTGAGCTTAGTTCTCATTTTCTAAATTATCAAATTAAATCCATTCGAATGGATAATGCCAGTAAGCTCGCATTGACAACATTCAATGTTTATTATATGGCATTAGAAAATTAAAGTGAAGCATTAAGTCTTTTATGTCCACACCATAATGATCTAGCTGAGTCACTAATATGATGCATTAAACTAATCGCTAGACCGTTATTGCAAAATTTCAACTTTGCTACATGTTAGGGGCATGAAATTTACATGTAGCTACTCGAATTCAAATCCAACCCACTGCATATCATTAGTACTCTCCTCTACAACTAGTGCACAGAAAATGATACATTATTTCCCATCTGCGAACATTCTATTGTACAGTACGCGTACCATGACTTGAAGTGAAAATACTAACTTCTACTAGTCACTTCCCCGCAAGCGAACGGGTTCACTGTAGTATGAGTAAGTATAATGGCCAAGTATTATCGAACCCACGAGATGGAGTGTATGTGAACAGATCCCTCAACATCTACGCGTCGTAGCTAATATGAGTGTAATGTTTTTGGGTTTTTTTTAAAAATTAATTAAAAGACTAAAATAAACTAATTAAACTAGAATACTAAAGAAGACAATTTAACTAAGGGTTGTTTTCAAATGGGAGATGGTGATGCTCAGGATAGGAATCCCTACGTATACCAACGGAGTGGGTACATAATCAAAATAATTGTGCTTAAGTCTATTTCACCTAAGTAAAAGAATGCAAGGTGAAAGCTCAAGATTCTAAACCCTGATACTTTACCCTAACACTCGACTTCACTAATCCACTAACACGTTAATAGATTGTGCTTAATTAATGAGACCCTAATTTAACTAAGGTGATGCGGTCGTCCTCCTTCGCTAAACTGGTAGATGAATTAACCCTTTCTAAACCCTTTAGTTAAGTCTACTCGTTGTTAAAGAGTGATACGGTCGTCCTCTCTCTAACACTTTTCAAACGAAATTCAAAAGTAAAGTTAAGATTAATTTTAAGAATTCATTAATCAAGAGAATTAAAACCTAACGTCACAAGTTACCCTAATTACGTACCCACAACCTACTTCCACGAGTTCATCCTACCCCAAGCATGCAAGGGTTTTAGCTAGACATAGGTTTAACGTAAATAATAGCAATTAAATAAGTAACGAACATGAACATGATAATTAAGACGAAGAAGAGATCAAACATAAACTAGGGTTTAACGAAATTAAGAATAAACTGAAATTAACTCAAGAAAAGAAGTCTAATCGTGTTCAAGAACAAAAATATAAAGAAACAAAACTAAAAACTAAGATCGTAATATGAATTCGTAATGAAAACCTCAAAAATGTAAACGTAAAGCTTGCCTCTCTCCTTCCTCTCCAAAAACGAACTCTAAACGTCTAAATCTATCAAGTGATGTGTGGTCTTCAAAAACGAGCTTTGGACGCGTATATATAAGTCACGGGCCGAATCGTGAACTCATGGGCCGAAAAATGCCTTTGTAAACACGAAAATTGTAGGTGCTCGAGCAGTCGCGCTCGAGCATGGAGCTCGAATGACACAAGTGCTCGAGCGCTCGCGCTCGAGCTGCTCGAGTGGTGGAATTCTTCTGCATGTTTTGGGGCGCTCGAGCTGCTCGAGCGCATGAAATTTTCTGTATGTTTTGGGCGCTCGAGCAACGTGCTCGAGCGCTAGTGCTCGAGTGGTTTACTCGAATGCTCCCAAATTTTCACCAAGTAGTACTTTTCTTCTTCAACACTAACACCAATCGTATTCCTTCGATATCTTCTCATCCGGGCATCCGTTTGAGTTGATTCACAGTCCTACGAACTCCGTTCTTCACCCTCGATTCACCTACGAGCATCAAAGAGACGAATTCATCAATGTATAGAAATAATGCTCAATTGACTCCAAATACTCGACAAAATCGGCCAAAATTAGGGTATTTCGAGTGACGAATCATAACAATTTCACGCCTAATCAACCCCCCCAAACTTACCATGTTGCTTGTCCTCAAGAAACGAAATAACAAGTCAAGTGAAATTGTTAGGAATGAGTCACCGAATCAATCATGCAAGCAAATGAACTCGAGCTTCAAAGATCAATCACACGTATACTCACTCACTTTCCTTCATCATACTCATGCAACAATAACAAGAAACACCAAGATCAAGCATGGATGTGCACTCAACGATGTGTTTCGCTCCCTCACAAGTGTATGTCAATGATCAAGGGACTCACTCAAACAATCAATCACTCAAATTGGCAGCCATAGGCTTGTAAGCGCTCTTAACTCCGACCATACTCTGGAAATCAATGCCGAATCAAAAAGGACTTTCTCAAGGTTGTAATGTAGGCTCTTTGGACAGGTGGGATACAATATGGTAAAGTGACTCAAGTGAATGGAGAATAGAAAATCACACTTTCGCACTTCGAGATTAGGAACAGAATACTTCAAACATATTCAATCAACACACTTTCAATTCCAATTCTCTCAACACTTCAATTTTTTTTTTTTCGCACAAACACATGAGCTCATTTTTTTCTTTTGCTCATTCTCAATTTTTTCTCTTTTTCCCACATCTCATAACTTCATCACACCTTCTTCTCATACTCACTCAACAAACAACATTTTCCTTTTTCAACTCAATTCACTCCCTTCACATTCACACTTTCCTATTCTCCACTCAAATTGGGACAAAAGGGCTTAGGAATTGAAATAGTGTTCATATGTGCTAGAAAATAAAATATGTTTTAGGCTCAAAGGGGTTAACAAGGGATTCAATGTCATTGGTAAGAAAAATTTTGGCTAAGTGACTCAATAAAATCAAAGATGGCCTAAGATCCTATTCGGCATATCAAACTAGACACAATCAAGAAGCAAGAGCACACACAAGTTCTAGCATCCTCTATGGTGACGATCCACTCCCAAACAAAGAGATTAATTCGTATATCAAAATCTCATAAGGCTCAAGTCTCTCGGCTTTCACATCCATGCTAGTCCTAGTGAATTCTCACTCCCATCACACAAGTACTCAAAAGAAAAATTCACACGCATACAAGTTCTTTCCCAAATCAACTCTCATTCAAACACTCACACAAAGGAGTCTCTAACTCAAATCCACAAATCTACTCTACTCATCCAACATGCTCAAGAATAACAATTAATAAGTCGAAGGGGTCAAAAGCATGAAATATGCAATAGCGACTCAGATCAAAATCACCCCAAGGAGCATCTCAAGGCACCAAATAATCAAACACACTCAAAGATAAGGGGTGCTCCGGTGCAATGTAACAAGAAACATAAAAAAAAAACTCCACCCCCCCCCCCAAACTTCGACCTTGCGAAGAGGTCTAAGTTTGGGGTTGTGGGTTACCTCAACCAAACAATTCAGTTTCTCTCAAACGTAGCACACTCCCTTGCTTGAGTTCCTCCCTTTTGAGTACTCCATCGAGACAAGCCTACAAAATAAACTCTCACGTACGAGGTTAAAACTTACTACTCAACAAAACCCTAATAACATAATAAGAAACTAAAAACAAATAAAAGCAAATAAAAATGGGTTGCCTCCCATTCAGCGCTATTTTTAAGGTCCTCATGTCGGACCGAGCTCAAAGGAGCTTATGGGACATCATACTAAAAAAATACCTCCCTTACTCTCATAAGAGTGATGCTTGCATGTCTTTCCTTGATGCCCCACCATCATGAGCTCCTTTGCTCCCTTCTCATCCCCAAGTGTTATGGGTCTCAACTCCTTCTTACCTTTATTTGGAGGCGTCTTACCAAACAATTTCTTGAATTTGAATTTTGTCTTCTTAACTCCTCATTTTCCCTCCAACTGGATCACGTCCACACTTTTCACCTCTTCATCCTTCAACTTCTTCACTTTATCCCTATCAAAATAATCACGATCATAATGCACATGGGTTAAATCATCAAGTGAAGGATTATAAAATTCATGAATATGAGAAGGATTAGGGATAGGAGATGTGTCTTCAACACTAGGATCAATCGCATTCATGCAATACAAGCTCTCATCCTCCTTCGGATGCTTCATGGCTTCATATAGGGAAATCTTTATCTCTTGATCATCAACCTTCAACGTAATCTTCCCATTTGCCACGTCTAGCACCATCCCCGCCGTCGCTAAGAAAGGTCTTCCCAAGATCAGGGGTACGTGCTCATCTTCCTCCATCTCTAGGACCACGAAATCGGCTGAAAAAATGTGATCTCCAACTCTCACGAGGACGTCTTCCACTACACCTTGAGGTCTCGTGATGGACCTATCAGCAAGCTGGAGCGTCATCATTGTGGGTTGAAGCTCTCCACCTTCCAACTTCTTGAACAACGAAAGAGGCATCAAATTTATGCTCGCTCCGAGGTCACATAGTGCTCCCTTCTTGATCCCATTTCCGATATCACAAAGAATGGTGAAGCTCCCGGGATCCTTCAGCTTTGGAGGAAGCGCCTTGTGCACTAATGCACTCACCTCATGGTTCAACTGCACCAACTTCAGCTCATCCACTCGCCGTCTTTTCGCGATCAAGTCCTTCAGAAACTTTGCATAGTTGGGCATCTGTTCCAAAGCATCATAAAAAGGGATATTAATATGTAATTGTTTAAACACATCAAGGAATTTAGCGAATTTCTCATCAAGCTTCTTTTTCATGAAATGTTGTGGATATGGGACGGGTATCACAGATTTGGGTACCCCTCATTCGTCTCGCTCGGTCTCTTTCACTTTCTCCCTTGCTCCCTTTGCCTTCTTCCACTTCGGAACTCTCTCACCCTTCTCAAGGCCTTCCTCTTCAAGCTCTTTGCTCGCTTGAGTGCCTTCAACCTCAACCTTCTTTTCAACTTCCATCTCTTCAATCTCATCTCTATCTTGGGGCATCTCAGAATCAGCAGGCATCTGAGGACCTTCATAGTTGGTTCCACTTCTAAGCTGGATGGCCTTACAATGCTCCTTGGGATTACCCTCAGGCATTGAAGGGTATTTTCCAGGTTCTCTATTCAATGACTTTGCAATCTGGCTCATCTGGAACTCTATTGAAGTGAACCTTCGATTGTTCTCTTGTTGAGTTCTATTCCACTCAACGTTCATCTTCTGGAGCTCTTGATCACGTTGATCACCCTTTTTATGCAACTCTTTCACATCGTACTCCAAGGATGACAACCTCTTACTTCCTTCCTCCACCTTCTGTAGAATCGCTCTCAACATCTCCTCAGTGGAGGAACCGCCTTCTCCACCCGGAGCTTTGAACCTGGGTCAACACCCGGAGGAACTGTAACACCAGCTTTTGGATTAGCATATGAGAAATTCTCATTCTTTCTCCATGTGTTTTGAGGAGGCTGCTGGCCTCCTTGATAGCCTTGAGTGTTCCTCCATTGATTTTGAGGTGGCTGAGGACCCGGAGGTACAAATGGTTGGCCATAAGGAGGCCTTCCATACTGATTTCCACCTTGGTAGCCATTCTGATTGTAATACCATGTAATTGGCTACCTCTTGTTGTCCACTTGGCTGGTCTACTCTCTCATTCTCTGTTGCATGCTCTCCAACCAAATTCTTCCCCAACTCGAGGTTGTTAATCTTTTCCATCATGGCCATCAAAAGCCTTCTCGTTCCTTCACCCTCTTCAACCTAATGCACTCTCTGGAAGTCTGCATCCACACTCCAAACCCCGATATTCTTGACTATGTTGTCTACGATCTCTATACACCTCTCTATTCCTTGATTCAGGAATGATCCACTAGCACAGGCGTCTAGATGGTCTTGCCCAGCCTTGTTGACACCACTGTAGAAGAATGCCATAATATCTCCCTCATTATACCCTTGCTGCGGGCACTCTATCAGCATGTTTGAGTATCTCTCCCACGCTTGACGTAGGTCCTCTCCTTGCTTCTGGCGGAAGGAAGAGATCCCAATCCTTGCTTTGATCGTTCTGGATGGAGGGTAGAATCGCTCGAGGAACAGACGCTCGAGCTCGGCCCAAGTGGTAATACCTCCCCGTGGAAGCGTATTAGCGTACCACTCTTTAGCTATTCCCGTCAATGAGAATGGGAACAACCTAAGCCTCTTGGCATCTTCAGACATGTCATTGTAATTGAAAGTGGAGGCTATTATGAGAAAACTCCTCAGATGAGTATGAGGATTCTCCTTCCCGATCACCCCCTTGAACTGGTTCTCTATAAGCAGCTTTAAAATTCCCGGGGAAATCGAGAAGTTATTTGCCTCAACAGGAGGCAATGCCACTCCATCATAGTACCGTTGTGGCTGTGCTGCAAACCTCCCTCGAATAGCCATATGTTGATCTACGTTCTGAGGAACGTGTTGAGGATTAGCAGCAAGTACGGGTACTTGTTGGGGTGGTGGTTGGTAAACATGTGGTTGATTGTAAACTGGAGGTGGAGGGTACGGGTATGGTGGGTAAGGATAAGGTGGGTATGGGTAGGGTGGATAAGGTAAGTTGTTTTGTGGTAAGTTAGGATGTGGGTAAGCATGGTTGTTATGAGGATTTTGGACAATGTTATGAGCTGGATTGCCTACGTTTTGTGTATCCGGGTTTAGGCTCTGGCTATCCCCTAACGGAACTTGATTCTGGCTACCACTAACTCCAGTGCCTTCAACTCGGCCCAATTCCTTATTGAACTCGTTCGCAGCATCATCCAACTTATTAGAGATGTCCATTGGTTCTTTCCCTCCTCCGGCAGTATTCATTCTCCTCACGAAAGCTTGGTTCCTTCTAGCTATCGTCTCAGGGTCCAACGGTATTCTCTCTTCGCTCGTATTGCCTTGTGAGCGTGTTTTCATATACCTGACACACTAGCAAAAGGATCAAAACACAACTGCCGATTGAATAAAAATAAAAATAACAGAAAAGAAAAGAAAAATCACTCACTACTAACTACTAAGCTATCGACAAGTCCTATTCAAAAAGCATACAACGCCATCCCCGGCAACGACGCCATTGACTTGAAGCGAAAATACTAACTTCTACTAGTCGCTTCCCCGCAAGTGGACGGGTTCACTGTAGTATGAGTAAGTATAATAGCCAAGTATTATCGAACCCACGAGATGGAGTGTATGCGAACAGATCCCTCAAGATCTACGCGTCGTAGCTAATATGAGTGTAATGTTTTTGGGTTTTTTTAAAAATTAATTAAAAGACTAAAATAAACTAATTAAGCTAGAATACTAAAGAAGACAATTTAACTAAGGGTTGTTTTCAAATGGGAGATAGTGATGCTCAGGATAGGAATCCCTACGTATACCAACGGAGCGGATACATAATCAAAATAACTGTGACGCGCAAGAAATAACCTAAGTAAAAGAATGCAAGGTGAAAGCTCAAGATTCTAAACCCTAATACTTTACCCTAACACTCGACTTCACTAATCCACTAGTACGTTAATAGATTGTGCTTAATTAATGAGACCCTAATTTAACTAAGGTGATGCAGTCATCCTCGTTCGCTAAACTGGTAGATGAATTAACCATTTCTAAACCCTCTAGTTAAGTCTACTTGTTAAAGAGTGATACGGTCGTCCTCTCTCTAACACTTTTCGAACGAAATTCAAAAGTAAAGTTAAGATTAATTTTAAGAATTCATTAATCAAGAGAATTAAAACCTAACGTCACAAGTTACCCTAATTACGTACCCACAACCTACTTCCACGAGTTCATCCTACCCCAAGCATGCAAGGGTTTTAGCTAAACATAGGTTTAACGTAAATAATAGCAATTAAATAAGTAACGAACATGAACATGATAATTAAGACGAAGAAGAGATCAAACATAAACTAGGGTTTAACGAAATTAAGAATAAACTGAAATTAACTCGAGAAAAGAAGTCTAATCGTGTTCAAGAACAAAAATATAAAGAAATAAAACTAAAAACTAAGATCGTAATATGAATTCGTAATGAAAACCTCAAAAACCTAAACGTAAAGCTTGCTTCTCTCATTCCTCTCCAAAAACGAACTCTAAACGTCTAAATCTATCAAGTGATGTGTGGTCTTCAAAAACGAGCTTTGGACGCGTATATAATACTTGGATTGTAGGTGCTCATGGGCCGAATCGTGAACTCATGGGCCGAAAAATGCCTTCGAAAACGCGAAAATTGTAGGTGCTCGAGCTCGAGCATGGAGCTCGAATGACACAAGTACTCGAGCGCTCGCGCTCGAGCTGCTCGAGTGGTGGAATTCTTCTGCATGTTTTGGGGCGCTCGAGCGGTGGCGCTCGAGCAACGTGCTCGAGCGCTAGTGCTCGAGTGGTTTACTCGAATGCTCCCAAATTTTCACCAAGTAGTACTTTTCTTCTTCAACACTAACACCAATCGTATTCCTTCGATATCTTCTCATCCGGGCATCCGTTTGAGTCGATTCAAAGTCCTACGAACTCCGTTCTTCGCCCTCGATTCACCTATAAGCATCAAAGAGACGAATTCATCAATGTATGGAAATAATGCTCAATTGACTCCAAATACTCGACAAAATCGGCCAAAATTAGGGTATTTCGAGTGACGAATCATGACAATTTCACGCCTAATCATACCACCACAACACGTTAACAACCTTGTTGGCTAACTGCATAATTGATGAAGAGTCTATTCTCGGCATTTGGGGGAGATTAGGATCCAAAAATTAAATGAATTCCGAGAAGTTTCCTTAAAGGAAATAGATCGAGATATTTTTCTTGAAGGAAAAGGACCAAGAAATTTCCCTGAAGGAAAAAGATCTTCGATATTTAGACTCATGCACTAGTTAAACTGAACTTGAAGTTCAAAAGATAAGTAACTTGCAATATATATAGCTAGTAATCTGCCAAATTCGTTTATTGACCACAAAGATGTGACTAAATTGCATATACCTGTTGTAAATGTACCCCAAAGGGTAGAGGTCCCAAATGAACACGGGTAAACATGCCCCCATACGCCAAAAGCGTAAAGGACCTATAAAGAAACAAACACACCTAGAATGAAAGCTAACAAAACTGGTTAGTCAAATTTGAAATCTCCAGAAGAGATACGTCCAGAAGACTTGAAATCTCCATAAGAGATTCGTCCAGAAGATGAAGAATCCTAGTAACAAAGCACGTGCAAAAAATAATATAATACTTGGATTGCGAAATGACCAGATCAAAATATAAGGGGAATAATGTGAATCGGGTTAATATAAGATCAATATATATATACACACAGGAGAAATAATATAAATTCGTTGTCGACAACATATTTGTGTCCACAATTATTCTTTCTAAAATCTGGATTCAGTACCTAAGTTGGGTGCCCAGAGCACTTTGATTTGGGTGCAATAAGGAATAAGCAAAAATGTGGCAGAGCTAAACTCGCCAAAGATAAGATTTGGTTCTATTGTACGTACACTCAAAGAGTTATCCCTATTGGAGAATGAATATTTACACAAAAACCAAAAGGAAAATAAGGTTGTGAGCGAGATTAATAGTTTTAGGATTTTCGTAGAAACCCATGGTTTTCACATAGTTATAGTCAAACATATTCTCCTGGTATGAACAAACAAAGTTTCGCTAATCACTGGCAGCTAAAATAAAATGCAGTTAATGGACCTTGTAAACCGCATATTTTATATGGTTATTACATGTCAATATTTATATCCCTGGTGGATTTAAGATTCCCCAGATGATGAATGATAAAAACTGCAGTATGTATAGTACAAAACTGCGAAGGTCATTACATGATCTAAAAATAATTGGATCAAATATGGTACGATCAACTTAGTGAATTCCTCCGAAGAAGGAATATACAAACAATGAAGCTTTCTTTTGCGTATTTATAAAGAAATCGCAAAGTGGTTCTTACATTATCTCCGTCTATGTTGATGACCTAAATATAATCGGAACATGTAATGAGATTCAAGACGTTAGTTCAATCTTAAAAGCTAAATTTGAAATTAAGTCTTGATAATGACCAGATATAGCCTCGACCTGCTGATTCGAGCATTTCCCTGAAGGAAAAATAAATTCAAGTATTTCCCTGAAGGAAAATTTAATTTAATTATTTCCCTAATGGAAAATTAATTTGAGCATTTCCCTTAAGGAAAAATAAATTCAAGTATTTCCCTAAAGGAAAATTAAATTTAAGTATTTCCCTGAAGGAAAATTATTTCGAGCATTTCCCTGAAGGATAAATAAATTCAAGTATTTTCCTGGAGGAAAATTAAATTCAAGTATTTCCTTGAAGGAAAATTAATTCGAGCATTTCCCTGAAGGAAAAATGAATATGATATTTCCCTAAAGGACGAATGAATTTTATACACCAGTCAACCTACTTGAAAAAGTTATTTGAAAGATCCTACATGGATAAATCTCATCCACTTAGTACACCTATGGTAGTTCGATCCCTTGAAGTGGATAAAGACTCATTTAGACCCAAAGAAGATACAATGGATATTCTAGGACCAGAAGTCTCTTATCTTAGCACTATTTGGTGCATACTTTATCTCGCAAACTGCACCAGACCGGATATCGCATTTGCGATAAATTTATTTGCGAGATATAACGCTTCTCCTACAAGGAGACATTAGAATGGTGTTAAACACATTCTATGATATCTCAGACTGATTATATTTTTCTTTGTGGTGATACTGTGATTTCATAGAGATCCATTAAACAATACATTCCCCACTGTAATCGATGAAGACAATGCAGTTTGTGTTGCACAAATGAGCAACGGGTACGTTAAGAGGAGCTTAACGAAACATATTTCCCCGAAATTCTTCTTTACATACGAACTCCAGAAGAGTGGGGAAATTACCATACAACTGGTACGGTCTTGTGACAATCCAACAGATATGTTCACTAATCTCTACCTACCTCTACTTTTGAATTTTTTTTTATGGTATTGGGATACGAAGACTTAGAAAGTTGTTGTCTTCAGGGGGAGTAACAACATCGAAACAATCTTAAAGATTGGATTCAGAAAATCAATAGTTGTACTCTTTCCTCAGTTGAATAATTTATTCTGGCAACCTAGTCTATGGAGTTTTTTACGAGACATAGACGTCACGTCGTAATGTCCAAGGAGGAGTGTTGTAAATCTAGAATATTTGATATGTCAAATCCAGAAGATTTGATGTGGACATTACTTATGGGCCAAGTAGTCTGATAGGCTTTAGGGTATTGATATTATATATATATATATATATATATATATATATATATATATATATATATATATATATCCCTGTACTCAATATTGTATAGAGAGACATGTATATACACAGAAAATACAGTGGAAAACTCTTGGCTTTGTATGCCCCCAGATGTACTAATTCATGACGAACTGGGTAAACAAATCGATATTCTTGTTTGCGCTCTTTATTTTACAACAAATACTAAAGTATAAGTGACCTGCATTGTGTGATAACCATAATTAATTAATTAATTATTTAAACTATTACACATAATATTTGTTTAAGTGAAGAAAGTGTAAAATACTAGAGCTATTAAAATGGGTCGGCGGGGCGGGGTGAGCTAAAACCCGCAAAACCCCCAATCCAACCCACTTATTGGCGAGCCGCGGGTTCTGGTGGACCAACCAACTTTGAATTTTTTTTAATTTTTTTTAATTTTAAAAAATATAATTTAAAAGTCCTAATTCATAAATTTCATCAAAATCAAATGTAATCAGATAATTTATCTTGATAACTATCATTATAAAAATATTTAAACAAAATTTATTTTGCAAATAGAATTCATTATCTTTAATCAGAAAAATAATTTTCTACATATTTAAGTTCACAATATATTAACAACAATAATTCCTAAAAATAGACTTCAACTACTTAAATTCATCATCTATGAATTTTTTTTTTCAAAATAGTCCTACAAATGATACTATAATAGTTGACAATGTACAAAAATATAAAATTTTACTTTAAAAACTATACTTTTATTAAATGCGGACCGGCCCGCTAGAGCTGTCAAAGTGAGTTGGGCCGGCCCGCCCCGCCATCCTTAAAATGAGGGTTGGGTTAGAGATTTGTTAGCCCGTTTGGAAGCGGGCCTAAATGGGCTGGCCCGTTTGGGTTGCGGGCTTTTGCGGGTTGGGGGCGGGTTGGGGCGAGCCGACCCGCCTTAAAAAAGTTTTTTTAAAAAATAATTTTTTTATATTTTTTGTACATTGTCAACTATTATAATATTTGTTATATTTATGTTAATAGATGATGAATTTGAATTGTAGGAGTCTATTTTTATAAATTATTATTGTAATATATTGTGAACTTCAATGAGTAGAAAATTATTTTTCTAATTAAAGATAATAAACTTAATTTTAATATTTTTATAATGATAGTTATCAAGACAAAATTGTTTGATTATATTTGATTTTGATAAATTTTATATATTAGAGCTTTTAAATTATATATATTAATTTTTTTAAAAATAAAAAATATATTAAAAAATTAAAAGTGGGCCGGCCCGCCAAAACCCGCAGCACGCCAATAAGTGGATTGGATTGTGATTTTGTAGCCCGCCAAATTTTTGGCCCGCCCCGCATCGCCACGCCAAAAGGCGGGCTTTTACGGGTTTTAGCTCGCTCCGCCCCGTTGGCCCGTTTTGACAGCTCTACGGCCCGCCCCAACCCACAAAAGCCCACGACTAAGATGGGCCGACCCATTTAGATCCGCTTCCAAACAGGCTAAGTGACTTGAAGCGAATATACTAGCTTTCTACTAGTAGCTTCCCCGCAAGAGTACGGGTTCACTGTAGTATTGGCAAGTATAGGGACCAAGTATTATCGAACCCAAGGGAAGGTATGTATGCGAATAGATCCCTGAAGATCTACGCGTTGTAGTTAATATGAGTGAAATGTTTTTGGATTTTTTAAGAAGAATTAATTGTAACTAAATTAAACTAATTAAACTAAAATACTAAAGAAGTTGAATTAACTAAGGGTTGTATTCAAATGAGTGATGGTGATGCTCAGGAAATGAATCTCTACGTATACTAACGGAGCAGGTACATAGTCAAAATAATTGTGACGTGCAAGAAATAACCTAAGTAAAAGAATGCAAGATGAAAGCTCAAGATTTTAAACCCTAATACTTTATCCTAACACTCGACTTCACTAATCCACTAACAAGTTAATAGATTGTGCTTAATTAATGAGACCCTAATTTAACTAATGGTGATGCGGCCGTCCACCATAGCTAAACCGGCAAATTAATCAACCCCTTCTAAACCCTCTAGTTAAGTCTACTAGTTGTCAAAGAGTGATGCGGTCGTCCTCTCCCTAACACGTTCGTACGAAATTCAAAGGAAAAGTTAAGATTGATTTTAAGAATTCATTAATTAAGAGAATTAAAACCTAACGTCACGAATTACCCTAATTACGTACCCACAACCTACTTCTACGAGTTCATCCTACCCCAAGCATGCAAGGGTTTTAGCCGGACATGGTTATAACGATAACAAAAGCAATTGACGAAGTAACAAACATAAACATGATGAATTGAAGTGAAAAACTAAAAAGCATGAACTAGGGTTTTGAAAGAAAATAATTCTAAGAACTGAAATTAGATTAATAAAACAAAGTCTAAAAGAAATAACGAACAAAGGTTTTAAGAAACGAAATTAAAAAATATAAAATCGGACTATAAATTCGTAAAGAAAAACCTCAAAATGTAAAAGTATAGCTTTCTCATTCCTTCTCCTCTTTCTCTCTCTAAAAACTAAGTCTAAAAGTGATTTGGTATGTGATTATTCGTCAATAATCTTCTCAAAACGTGTTCGGGAAGGTATATATAAGCAACGGGTCGAGTCGAGATCTCATGGGCCAAAATTCCGCGCACGCTCGTGCACTAGTGCACGAGCACATCCCACTCGAGCACCTCAAATTGTCCAGAACCGAAAAACTGCACGACCACACGAGCTCGTGCACTAGTGCACGAGCACATGCCTGCTCGAGCGCACTGCACGACTGCTCGTGCAGGGGTGCACGACCTTCACTTCCTCGAGCGCTATACACGAGTGCTCGTGCAGGGGTGCACGAGTACTCCTTGCTTGTGCACTCCAATGATACTTTTGCTCCCTCGACTAATACTTTTCGTATTTCTTCGATATCTTCTCATCCGGGCGTCCGTTTGAGTCGATTCAAAGTCCTACGAACTCCTCTTTTCGCCCTCTATCCATCTATGAGTATCAAAGATACAAATTCATTAGTTTATGAAATTGATACGCAAATGACTCTAAATACTCAACAAAATCAACCAAAACTAGGGCATTTCGAGTGACGAATCATGACAATTTCATGCCTAATCACTAAGAAATCATTATCTCAACCTTTAGGGCATGGTTATTTGTACCCCATTTTAATGGGAGTACGCCCATTAAATTATTAATAAGATTTTTATTAAATTAAAATAACTATAAAATGTCTAAAATACCCTTTTTTTATAATTCAAGCTAAAATATATTGTAAGTACTTCCACCATAATTATATCTCTATCGCACGTACTGGAAGTTCAAGGGACAATTTTTTTCTTTTCCATAACTACCATAACAGTCGTTTGGGGTTGCACGTGCTGCAATGTGGTCGGATATTAAAAGAATGAGGTCGTCCGATTGTGCTAGATATGCATATGTAAGTGTTTCGTTTTAAAAAAAATCTAGTTGTTTTTAAACCCTTTTGGATTATGTTTATGATTTATTTTGGCGCGTTTATTTGTTGGTATTTATGAATTTAAAGATTTTAGCAATTAACACTGGTTCTTTGAACAAATGACCTTCGTTCGAATTTTTTATGAACACGTGTCGTATTTTCATATTAGGATTTTCGAACAATTTGTTCATAAAAAAAATTTGAACATTATGTGAATGTTCGAAATATATTTTCGAACATAACTTACATTTTTATTTTATTTTTTCGACAGCGGACGACGGACAAGGCAAGGCTGACAGCGGGGGCGAACAGCTCATCGGACGGCCCACTGTGCATTCTCGAGTGCGACGACAAACCCTTGTGAAGAAGATAGTCGTTCAAATTAGTATGTGGTGGGTGTACGCTATATTTTTTAATGTAGATAAATTTAAGAGTATTTTAGGTTATTAACTGAGGTGTGTACTCATCTTATTCGGGGTTTAATAATCGAATGGGTGTACTCCCATTAAAATGGGGTACAAATAAACGTACCCCAACCTTTATTATAAGAATGGCGGTTCGGACGCAACCCAATAGGCTCAACCCACTTTGTCATTTCTATAAAAGGCTCATTCTAAAAATATACTCCCTCCGTCCCAAAAGATATTGCGGGGTTCATTATTAATCTCATATAAAGATCTCTAAATTACACCCCATTCCACTTATTATTAAATAATAAAATTTTTATTTTATTCACTTATAGTGAACAATACACTCTCATAAAAAATTATTTTATCAATTTACATATTACAAGTCAACTCACATTTAAAGTCAACCCCACAATATCTTATAGGAGAAGGGAGTATATAATATATTCATCCCCATTAAATATATATATGTGTATGTATACCACTATCCATTTTTCTTTAAAAAAACACTCTCAAAAGTGAAAATAGGCCCCAATACTACACCAATCCCACCCCTTAGGTTGGTTGGTGATGAGAGGATTGTTATGTTTTATTGTGGTTATTGCATTATAAATATTTATTGAACACACTTTAAAGTAATAGATATATTTATAATAAGAGATTAATTAATAGTAAATTAAATGACTAAATGCTATAATTAATTTCAATAATAAATAACTATAATCTGTACAATTTACTAATAAATAAATAATAGAAAACTTGAATTTATTAATAAATAATATTTAATCCTAATCATAATTTCACTAGATATATTAAATAAAAATATATAATTATATCATAGTTTCTTATAAATAATATACTCTACTATTTAATAAAATAAATTAAATTCTAAAACTGCATTAATAAATAATAAATAACTAGATTTAATTATTAAATAATAAATAAACCCTAAACAATATAAATAATTGAAATATGAATTAAAGGCATGGGATTGGGGATTGGGTGTGCCATGTGGGTAAAAAAAAAGTTAATAAGGGTAAATATGTGCTTTTATTTCAAAATGAGTATAAAACTTTTTTTTTAAAAAGGTGTGGGTAAAAAAAATCTATAAAAGTGAGTATTTTGCTTGTTTACCCTTTTATTTCAAAGAGAATGTATTATGTACACCTTGTGCTATGTACACTAGTAATAATAATATTGGTTATTACAAACAATAGTATTGATTTTAATAAGAAATAATATTATGAAATATGGTTCAAAAGATGTACATAATATTGTGTCTTATTTAATATGTATGTTGAAATAAAGGTAATATAAATAAATACCTATAATATGAGGTTGGTGTGTTTTTTATTACTATTGTCTATTTATTTAAGGGGCGTTCACAAAATAATACAATTGAACACCACTATTTACAAGATAGTACAGTGTTCAAAAAATATATACTTATGTTCAACTTTTTTTTGTGCGTCTGTTCAATTATGTTGTACCAATTTGTAAAAAGTGGTTTGGAATTGTATTATCCTACACTTAATCCTTTATTTAATATATTGGAGTTGCACTCTTTTCTTCTTTTCTTGTAAGAAGGTAACCTGTTGTCGGATAGGAGTAGGGTTGATAGTGATGTGGGAATTTGCTCCGAACGAGGTGCACTACAAGAAAATATAATATTACATACGGAAATTGTCAATATGGCTACAGAATTACCAACAAAAAAATTTATAGGGGGAATTGCCTACAAAAATATCTAATTGTATAGGCATCTTTCTTCCACACCTATAAAATAATTTGCCTATGAAAATTCCGTAGGCAAATTGTGTTGTAGGTAAATTTTTGTAGGCAAATGACTTGTAGGTAATTATACCTAGAGATTTTATTTCGTAAGCAAATTAATTCCGTAGGCAAGTTGTTTTAGGTTGAGAAATGTAGATGTTTTAATAATTAGAAATTTTTTTAGGCAAATCGTAGGCAATTCTTTCTACAAACTTTTTTGTTGGTAAATTTTTGTAGGCAATTTAATTTTGTAGGCAAATCATTATTTTCTTGTAGTGATGGAAAATTCCCGACTACTTTTTTTAGGTTGGGGACAAAGACGAGTAGACGACACCCCAAAGGGGGAACGTGAATAGTGTTCCCCGCCCATTTTCATGGGAGTCCTGAATTATTTTAATATTTTTAAATATAATATATATATATATATATATATATATATATATATATAATACGTAAATTTATAACTCAATTATTTAGTAATTATAATTAATTATTTCCTAATTTCATAAAGTAAATGATATAAATTTGGGCAATTTGGATTTGGGAAAAATATATACCCATGTATATATATTCAATATTAGTGTTGCACATTAAATTTATATCTTGTTTAAATTAATATTAAAATTAAAAAGATGAATTGCTTTAAAATTGTTATGTATATTCTAAACCTTAAATTTTAATTTTAAATATGATTTTATATTTATCTATATTTTAAAAATAAGATTAAAAAATAGATGAAGCGGTGAGTGGAGAATCCCCGCCCCCGACGAGGGGGGTGGGGGAAATATTTTTCATGTTTGTGTCGCGGAGACGGGGATGGAAAATTCCCGATTTTGGTGGAGGGAAGAATGGCCTCCGACTCTGGCCCGCCCCTTTAACATCCCTTGAAATGAAAAATCATCTTTTATATTATATTATAAAAGTTTGAGATTTTTTTTCTTACATAGAAATTTAAAGTTTGATTAGTTTTAACGTATTAAAGATGAATTTGAATGTAATTGGCTAATTTAAAAAAAAAAAAACTAAAAAAAGAGGGTGTGGGTGGGGAGGAAGGAGGGGGCCACGGAGAGCATGTTAAGTTATCTTCTAATTAATCCTAAATTCCTAGAGTAGTTTTAGTGTGCATTTGGTGCATTGTATGCACTTGAATTTTGAAAAAAAACACCCTAAGTATGAATCAACAATACCCCAAAATGTAATCAATAGTATCTCAATAAGACATCACTAATACTCCAAGAAGTAATCAGTAATACTCTAATTGCAAAAAAATACACAGTTTGGTGTGTTTTGAAAAAATCAAAATTGAAGTTAAAATTAACTTAAAATTTAAATGCATACTAAAATTTATGAAACTCTTGCACAATCTTCGTAAAGGAAATTAGTTTTAGCAAAAATTCTTCAATCTCATCCATTATGTTTCTTTGTGAAGAAATGGAAAAATCAAGTGGCAATAACTATTGCATAGTGTCCAAATAATGAACATAATAATAACTATTTTTGTGTGATCATATAATATTAGAAGGATTTTGATTGGATTTGATCACATATTTACTGATAGACACATATTAACACATTCGCGGTGGATATACAAATTTGTACCCATCGCTAAATATTTGACCACTTCCGGGGTTTTAATATAACATTACAAGAAAATAAAGAATTGTCTACAAAATATTTCCAACAAAAAAATTTGTAGTAAGAATTGTCTACGATTTGCCTATGAATTTTCTAATTATGAAAGCTTCTACATTTCACAACCTAGAAATAACTTGTCTACGAAATTAATTTATCTACGAAATTAAATCTCTAGGTATAATTACCTACAAGTCATTTGCCTACAAAATTTTACCTACAACACAATTTGCTTACAGAATTTACGTAGATAAATTTTTTTGTAGGTGGGGAAGGAAGACGCTATACAATTAGAAATTTTTGTAGGCAATTAGTAGGTAATCTCCACTACGAATTTTTTTGTTGGAAATTTTGTAGCCATATTGGCAATTTCCGTAGACAATTTTATGTTTTCTTGTAGTGTAGTTACACAAATTAAAATAGAAAAATTCTCTTGGAAGACTTGTTTACAGTATAAAACTAAATTCATTCAGTAGTACTATTATATTTGTTCGATAATACAATAATATTCATTCCATAATACCAGTATTCTTGTAAACTAGCACCATAACATTTTCGCAAACACAAATATGACTAACTATGTGGATAAATGTATGATATTAGTTTATAAGTATAATAATATTAATATTTAATGAATTTTTTGGTATTATTAAATGAATATAATGATATTAAATGTAGACGGTGATCAAGTTTCACCGGAGAATGACTCATTAAAATATATTAATCTTATATACTCACTTTTTATCAATGGTGAAAATCGCTAGTCGGCCGGATTTTGAACGCCTAGCGTCTAGGCGGGGACTAGTCTATAGAAGCTTTTTGTTTTATTTGTTACCCTCTATATCTCAGTAATACAACAAATAATCATTTGATAACATTTTAAATATGACTATTTTTTAGTATATATAAATTTATAATCAAGTATACAACGAATAATAATCAATATATATATATATATATATATATATATATATATATATATATATAAACTAAAATTAGTATAAATCAAATGACAAACAAAAATATATAATAATTTAACAATATAATTTCAACTTTCAAATACAATTAGTCCAACTAGACAATTAAACAAATTTATCAAATTAATTGAAATTTCTTAAATGGCGTTGTTTTAAAGCGGAAAAAAAATTAAAACAATAAATGTATTGTCTGTCTAGGCGAATTATGCTAAAATCGGTCGGAGACAACCACCTAAAGGAATTTTGCATCACTGTTTTTTTTATGTTTCTAAGCCGTTTAATATTTAAAAAGAACCTCTTGTAATTTGTAGCTAACTATAAATACCTAAAATGAAGGAAATAACTTTCTAAAAAAAAAAAAGGAAATAGGTGTTTTTAATGAAATTATAGAAGTTGAAACCGACATAATTATGTAGAAGTTAGGGCAGCGCTGGTTTGGGTTTAATCATGATTTTCCTAAGAGTGACTTCCTCTGTTTAATTTAATATTTTTATTTCGCTTGTGTTTGAATAATTACTTCCACCTTAGACGGTGCATGCCTTTTGTATAATTTCTTTTTGGCAGTGCCCATAAATTTTGGCCTATGGTACGGTCCGAACCATCGAAAGTGATGCACTAATAATATTAATGTTATGAAAACTATAATGCCTAAATTTTGTATCACGATTTTATTTAAATATATTTTTAAACAATATCAATTATTTTTATTGAAAATTGTGGTGGCATGAACGATACAATTTTATGTCCAACAGTAATGGACTAATTGTTCTGTAAAATAAATTCAATTGTTCAGTAAAAAAATTAATATTATTTTAAATATATATTTATATTACACGCTGCACATACTAACAAAAGTCCTCCCCACTATAACAGCAGCTCCCCCGTTGACTAAGTCTTTTCTTTTAAGTCAACTGGTTTTCTTTTTATTAATTTGGCCTTTCGAACATTCGAAGTTATTTTATCAAATAGGATTGCCACGTCATGCTTAGTCATAAAGCAATACAAATTTGGACCAACTTTGGAGCTGTTTGGTTCAAATGACTGAATTGATTAAATGAGATTGAACTATATGAGATTGGATTGTAGGGTTTTGATTAAATATGATTATTTGAGAAAGAATGTGTATTTGGATTGTAGGGTTTTTTTTTTTTTTTTTATATATATATTAATATTAAAATTAGTTTTGTGTTTGGATTGAATGATTAGGTGAGTTTAAAAATATATCATTTTTACCCCCAACTAATTCAACAAATTATGTATTGTGAGGACAAAGTAGTAATTTAGTAATATGGGATTGTGCAGTCCCACCATCCCTAAGGAATTATTTAGTAACTCATTTTATGGATTATGTAGATTTATGGACCAGGACCCTCATTTAGTCCTGGGTCTTAAACCTGTAATTCAAACATAATATTACATGAGATTGAGTGGAACTAAAACTTTAGTTCCACCCAATTCAGCGAACCAAACGACCCCATAATTTTTCTAAGAATTTTATCAATTTATATGAATTGAAAGATAGGGTGACTACTGACTACTCATTTTGACCTAGAAGGCACAAATAAAATTACAAGACTTAAAAGAACATATTTCAGACAATGACACATATCCTTCCATTTTTGTTATGGATTAAGTGCATGATAATACAATCTTAAATCATTTTTATAAATTGGTACAAAATAATTGAACAGATGTACAAAAAAAAAAAAATTGAACATAAATATATATTTTTTTAACATTGTACTATCTTGTAAATAGTGGTTTGAGATTGTAGCATTTTGTGAACGCCCCTTTTGTTATTTTAAGAAATTTCAAATTATAGTACAAAAAAAACACGGTAGATGAATTCAACATATTTATGAAATATTAAAGATGAAAAAAATAAAAATATGATATTTATCGCAAATTGTTATATGAAATATTATACAAATATATGATCCGTAGAATAACTCATATTAAAAAAATTCGCGAATTTTGGTTGGGTCAGGTCGAATTTGACGATTTTTCTCCAAAATTGCACGCAAATCTAATTCCAGTTTTTTGCTCCCAATTTGTGTTATTATATGGGCAAATGCATATTACAGAAGGGCCAAATGTATGTTACTTATCCTACTAAATGTAATTTTTTCACAAATTTTTGTGTGTTTTTACTAAAATAAATATTTTTCAAACGGCAAAATATGTGTTACTTGTTGGTGAACGAATCTAATCGTAAGGATTAGTGGCTGTTTTAATCCGTTTTTACGTCACCAATCAATAACGTGTGATTGATTACCACCGTAAATGGTAAATCGGGGTATGAATTTATTGAATTTGTAAATTCAATAGTCGAAATTGGACTTATTTCGTGTATGTGTAGGTTTTGGTGTATTTGTGTGTGTTGGGAGTGTTTATCAATTTGAACTTGTATTTCACAGCTGGAGAACAACTATTTATAGAGACTAGCAAGCATGAGGTGTCCAAGACTCTTGGTCTCCCTAGCTTGTATGCTTGACATGTGTCCCTTTGATCTTATCTAAGCTGAATCTTAGTTACAAGGTCTTCTTTGGTCTTATCTCGGACTCATTGTTGTTTGCCTAGGTCGGCTTGATTGATCTTGTTGATTCTACAACTGAAAGTTGTTCGCCTCTTGAGGTTGTACTTTGGAAGTTGCTCGCCTTATGGCTTTGTTCAGCTTGACTTTGGGATCTTTATCCTTTGTTCACTTGTACACACCTCCTTGGCTGTTTGTTGTATCATAGTTTGACCAAGTTGTTCGTCATTGATGACTTCACAGTTGGCCCATTCTTGGTCTCGGGTCTTAATACCTGTTCGCCCATTAATTGTTCGTCGGGGGAGTTGTTCGTCACTTCATACACCTCCCAGATTGGTTAATGCACCCGAATCGCGATTTTCTTTGTTTAGACTTCAATAATTGTTCGCTCCATATTTAGATGATGTTCGCCTATCAACAATTGCCCCCTATCCTGACTAGATGTTGTATCAGACGAGCAACTTTGTGGCGGAGCAACTGTAGTTAGGATATCGTCTTGGCCAAGATTTGGACGAACAGCATCTTTGTGGCGAGCAACATTGGAATAACCGTTTCGTCTTCCCATGGGGAGATCACGAAGATGACGCCAGCGCAATGATTGCCCGCCGTTCACGCGCGAGCAACCCCGAGGCCACGCGCTCCTATCATTGTTTAAAGGCCCTTCAATTTGTGGTTTAGCTAGGAATTAACCCCGTTTTCTTTCAATTTTATCCCCGGGGCTTTTGGGAAATTACGCCTGGGACCCCGTTTTTGCTTGGGGTATAAGTAGTGGGGAAACTGAAAATTTTCCCACTTTTCCCCCTCTTGATACAGTGCTCCGGCGAATCCTTCCTTCCTCCGGCGATTTCGAGCTTTCCGGCGTCCGTTCCACAGTATTTGGCCTCAAATTTCAACTCCCAGGTAGTTACTCTTCTTTTCCTATCCTCTTCTTTACTTTTTCTCTCGAAAACGCCATCGCCGCCGTGTGGGTTCGAGCTCCACCGTCTTCTCCGGGATAGCGCCGCCGTCTGCAACTCTTTCTACCACCGTTTGGATTTTTCTTCCTCTTCTATGTCTTCGCAATCGAGCAATAAAACTGAGGAGACCCTAGATCCCCTTTTTCCCATTGTTGCTCGCGATCTAGAGCCAGTTGAAGTTTCTTCAGCGTCGAACGCTCACGTGGACTCTGTTGTTCGCTCTGTGGAGGACACCGGTGCGGGCCCATCTGGGAGAGAACTAACGGTTGCGGCGAACAATAATCGGGACGAAAGCTCTTCGTCTTCTGCTGAATTTGAAGATCCAGACCTTAACGAACTTACTCGCGAGTTCTTGGAGGGTATCAATTTCCCATCCCCAAAGATGCGGGAAAACGAGATCCCAGCCGGGGTTGCTCGACTATTCGAATGGCGAACATATGCTGAAAGGTATGCGAACAGCTTTCCCCGTCCCCAGAGGGAAATAATGGATAAGGTGAAAACTGAGTACCAGGCGAGCAAGATAAAAAGCGTTGTTCGCGAAGATGAACTGGACTCTATCCGGAAGGACTACAAAATCCCATACGATATTCACCTGTGGGCCCCCCGGAGAAAGGAAAGAGCTGATCGCCTACGGCGATCAACCTTCACACCTTGATTGCCGGATTAAAGCTGCCTCTTCCACCCGTTGTTGGTCGATTCCTGGAGGCGACCAACTTGGCCATCACCCAAATTACTCCAATTGGGTGGATGAACCTTCTAGGCTCTATGTGCCTGTTCGCCTTAGAGGGGTATGTTGATCGGATCACTGCGGAAGAGATCAACTACTTGATGACAATTACAAGCTGCCCCTTGGGAGAAGAAGGCTATCACTATCTCAAGGCAAGAACTGGGTTGAAAATGGTGGAAGAGGTGCCAAACAAGGTTCGTGACTGGAAGCAACACTTCTTCTGGATTGGGGGTGATTGGCGAGCATCTTCTGGTCCACACGGCGGCCCTGGACGAATAAATTCTCCAGCAGCCTATGGAAAACTGAAACGTAAGTTTGTTTCTTGCTCGCCTTTGGGCTAAGTAGTTCTAATTTAACTTTTCTTGTTTGTCCGCAGGCCCTCGTCTACCCAAGTGGAATTCGAAAGAGGAGGAGTTGAGCTCGGAGTTCCTATTTACTTCGTGCTTGGTTGGCCTTCGCAATAAAGCAGATAGAACCATTGACTATCTCTGCCGAACAAGGTGTCAAAAAGCTGCTCGCCTTTTGACTTACCCACACCACCTGGAGGCTCAAGCTGAGGTGCCCCCAAGTATGAAAATTTCTAACTCCTTGCTCAAGTCTTGTTCGTCATTATCTTGTTTAACTTGCTCGCCTAATTTTTTTTTATTTTTTAGCCGAGCAAGTAACAGTTGCCGTTCCCCCAAGTTACACTCTCCTTGAGCAAAGGGTCCTTAAAATGGGGCCGCCAAAAGGGAAGAAAAGGAGAGGTGACCCTCCTCAAGCGGTGCTCGCCATGTCGAACAAGCCTGAGGGGGCAAGAGTTCCGAGACAGGCTGCCCCCCCAGTCCAAATCCGGTCCCCTCCCGTTTCCCCTCCTCATGGGGGGAAACGTTTAAAGAAAGCTGACGGGACTCCCTTGTCCCACGATGTCCCCGGCAAGGGGAAGGAGAAAGTGGGTTCGAGCCATGCTCGCCCAGAAGGGGACGTTGTTCGCCGTTCATCTGTCGAGCTCACGGAGAGGTCCGGCAAGGCGAGCAAAGATATAGGTTCCCCCAGAGGCCCCGAGGACACCACATACTTAGGCCGGGATGAGCGAAAATTTTCTGAGTAAGTTTTTACTTTCTTGCCGAACAAGTTTTTTATTTGCCAAATCTTTCAATGTTGACCTTCTTTTTGTTCGCAGATACCGGCCCAACGATTATCCAGGGCGAGCAGATCTGATTCACCAGTTTGCCTGCTCTAGGACGCCGACGAGCTTCCGTGATATTACGGACGACCATGTTCACCGAGCAACTGAAATTGTTGCTCGTGCCTGGTCACGGCCGTTGAACAAAGCGGTCCTCGCCCAGGGCCCCATTGATAATTTTCACTTATCAATGGTCCAAGCTGCAAACTCCCTTGTCTCAGCTCAAAGGGGAATGGCTCAAGTAGCCGAGCTAGAGGAGACTGCTCGTCATCATGCCGCCTCCATTCGCCAGCTCACTGAGGAAAAAGATAAAATGGCGAACAACTTTAATGGCCAGATTGCTCACCTAAAGGATCAATTGAAGTTGGCTGATGACTTGGAGAAGAAGCGCATTGAGGACTATCAGCTTGTCTCCGGCGAGCTTAAGGATACAAAGGCCGAGCTGCTCTCCTCTAAGACTGCGCTGGATGAAGAGAGGAAGAGGAGAGAAGGAGCAGAAGAAGAAATTGCTCGGCTAAAGAAGCAAATGTCTGAGATGCTCTCAAGGGAAGAAGCCGAGCAAGAATTTCAAGCTCGGAGTGGGCCCATCTCAAACTTGGGTTATATATGCGCCTATGCGGACAGCATTCGCACGGCGGATGCTTATGACTTCAAGGATTTAGTCGAAGAGATGAGCAAGGATCTGAATGAATTTCTGGAGAACTATCCTCCGCCGAACAATATCGAGATTCAGCTGGCGGATTTGGCAGTACTAGGGGTCAAACTTGACAAACTCGACCCTAGTATTTCCATTACTCATCCTCCTCTTCCAGTTGATGAAGGCGAAGAAGAGGAAGGGGTGGCCGCGGCTAACGAGCAGAATGCAAAAGAGGCCGAGGATAAAGCTGCTGAAGATCTGGCCCGTGAAATGATTGTTGAACCCCCTGTTGAGCAGGCTCAAGATCCTCCACCCGCCGAGCAACAATAGGCCTTAGACTTAATTTTAATTTTTTTTTTTTGTAATAGTTGTTCGCTCCTTTTTGTAGTACTTGTAATGGCTGCTTCCAGCTTGTACTATTTTTTAGGCTTAATACCTTTGATTAATGGAACGTCTTTCTCATGTTCGCTCATTTTCTTATATATGTTAATTGCCTTTACATTTCTGTCAATGCCTTTACAATTATAACATATAGTGTTGGGCTTTTGTTCGAATTGAACTTGCCTTTAGTGGAATCAGGGTTCAGCCTTAGGTTCTGTTCATTTTAAAAAACAAACAACCTTTAAGTGGCTTTGGTCCTTAGGTTTTGTTCATTTGTAAAACGAACAACCTTTGAATGGACTTGTACCTCGAGCTTTTGGACTTTTCCTTTTTTGACGAACAACTATTATATTTACATTGCAAAATAATTACAAGTGTTGTAAGACTGTCCATCACTATCATATACAATCTGACGAACAGCTTTAAACACAAACTAAAACTTGCTCGCTTATAATATATTTTGCCGAGCAACTCTATCTATAAAACCAAAAGCACTAGCACCAGACTATACAATGTGCCGAGCAACTTTTGAATCTATACTTAAGAAAATTTAAAAAAATAGGCAAGTTTTTAGCCCTTTATAGCCTTCCTTCAGCTCATACGCATCCCTTGCCCCCCAAGACATTTGTTCGCCTAACTTTATTGATAGTACTTCTTTAGATGTACAGCATTCCAGGAGTATTGGGCCGGCTTGCCTTCCATGTCCTCAATATCGTATACGCCATTGACGTATTTTTCTGTTATACGATACGGGCCCTCCCAAGTTGGTCCCAGTACTCCTGAAGGTTGGGCGAGCAGTTTTCTTAGAACCAAATCTCCAACTCTGAATTCCCGGACTTTTACACGGGAATTATAATAACGCTCCGTTCTTTGCTTGTATGTTGCATTTTTTAACTCAGCATTGAGTCTTTTTTCTTCGAGCAAATCCATTTCAGCACTTAGAGCAGAATTATTTGCTTGTTCATCAAAGTTGGTCGTCCTAATCGTACTGGTCCTTAACTCAATAGGTATTACTGCTTCTGTTCCGAAAGCCATTGCAAAGGGCGTTTCTCCGGTGCTAGACCTGGGAGAAACTCTGTATGCCCACAAGACTTCCGGGAGTTCGATAGACCAACCACTTTTGCTCTCCGCCAGTCTTATTTTTAATGTATGCTTTATGATCTTATTCACAGCTTCAACTTGTCTGTTTGACTGGGGATGATAAGGTGTGGAGTAATGTTTTTTGATCCCCCACTTTGCACAGAATTCTCTCAACTCTTGTCCATCAAACTGTGGACCATTGTCTGTCACAATTGCTTGTGGAACTCCAAAACGACAAACAATGTTCTTCCAAATAAAGTTGATCATCTTCTGCTGTGTGATGTTCACCATGGCCTCTGCTTCTGCCCATTTTGTATAATAATCGACTGCCACAACGGCGAATCGAACATTTCCGACTCCAGCCGGGAAAGGACCAATGATGTCCATCCCCCATCTTGCAAAAGGCCATGGGCTGTATACTGACACGAGCTCCTGGGCCGGGGTATGAATATTTGGGGCAAAAATCTGACACTGATGGCAAGTTTTTGCTTTCTTGATCGCATCCTGACGTAATGTCGGCCAATAATACCCTTGCCTGATGGTTTTGTACGCCAAGGCTTGCCCCCCAGTGTGATTTCCACATACTCCGGCGTGAATTTCTTCGAGTACTGCTTGCCCTTGCCCCCTAGGCAAACACTTGAGAAGTGGGACTGATATTCCCCTTTTGAAGAGTTGCTCGTCTACCAGAGTATATCTGGCGGCTCGCTTTACTAGCTTGACAGCTTCAAAAGGATTGTTTGGTTTTTCCCCACTTTTCAAGTATTTGACTATACTTGTTCTCCAGTCTTCTTCACTGGTTTGATCGTCGAGTTGGTTGACATTATAGCTTACTGTTGATGGATCTTTCATCTTTGTAACTATAATATCTACCAACTCTACGGGTCCTTCACTTGTTGCTAGTCGAGCAAGCGCATCTGCTTGAGTATTGCTCGTCCTTGGGATTTGTTGTATGAAAACTTGCTGTAACATGGACATTAGGTGAGCAACAATCCGCTGATACTCGATCATGTGATCATCCTTTGCCTCGTATTCACCTCGGACTTGGTTCACGATCAATTGTGAATCGCCAAATATTTGCAAGCGTCTGACACCAACTGCGAGAGATAGGTGGAGACCAGCAATAAGAGCTTCATACTCAGCTTCGTTGTTGGTTGCCATGAAACCAAATCTGATTGCCGAAGTGAATACTTGTCTATCTGGGCTGATTAAAACTACTCCTGCCCCCGAGGCTATATTGGTTGATGATCCGTCCACATAGAGATGCCAAGGATGATCAAGTCCTCTCGTCAGATCTGGTGGGAAAGTTAGTTCGACTATAAAATCGGCTAATACTTGCCCTTTGATCGCTGTTCGAGGAGCATAGGTCACCCCGAATTGGCTAATCTCCAGTGACCATCTTAAGAGACGACCTGCAGTGTCGGGGCGATGGAGAATCTGCCTGAGCGGGAAAGTTGTTAGAACTTTGACTTGATGATCAAAGAAGTATGGTCGTAACTTTCTCACACTCATAACTAAAGCATACGCCAGCTTTTCGGTTGGAGCATATTTGATCTCTGCTTCGTGTAAAGCCTGGCTGACGTAATATATAGGTTGGTGAAATTTGCCGTCTTCGCGCACCAAAACAGAGCTGATGGCAACTTCTGATGCGGCTAAGTATAGAAAGAGCTTTTCTCCTGGGATTGGTTTTGATAGGATTTTGACATCTCCCAGGTATTCTTTAAGTTGATCGAAGGCCGCTTGGCAGTTGTTAGTCCATGCAAACTTTCCTTTTTTGACGGCCTCGAAGAATGGACGGCACTTGTCCCCTGATCTGGATATGAACCGGTTCAATGCTGCTAGGCACCCGGTGAGTCTTTGCACTTCTTTCACCGAACGTGGTGGTTGCATATCCATGATGGCTTTAACCTTTGAAGGGTTGGCCTCAATTCCCCGCTGGCTAACAAGATGGCCCAAGAATTTCCCTGAGTGAACTCCAAAGCTGCTCTTCTTTGGATTCAACTTCATGTTATAGTGTCGAAGAATTTCGAACACTTGAGTCAGATGTTGAAGATGGTCTTCCTTCTTGGGACTTTTGACTACGATATCGTCTACATAGACTTCAACCGTGTCTCCAATTTGTTGATCAAACATCTTGTTCACCAGTCTTTGATATGTTGCTCCAGCATTTATGAGGCCGAAGGGCATTCTCTTCCAGCACAGCAAGTTTTTGTTAGTGTAAAAAGTTGTGCTTTCTTGATCATCAGGATGTATTGGGATTTGATGATATCCTGCAAAAGCATCCATGAATGTTAGCATTTCGTGACCCGCAGTGCTGTCCACCAATTGATCGATGTGCGGGAGAGGAAAGTTGTCCTTCGGGCATGCTGCATTCAGATCTGTAAAGTCTATGCATAGCCTCCAGGTTCCGTTCGATTTTCTCACCAGCACAGGGTTTGCTATCCATTGTGGACAAAGTGCTTGTCGAATGAGATCGTTGTCTAACAGCTTTTTAACTTCTTCATTCAACGCTTGATATTTGTCTGGGCCGTACTTCCTTCGCTTTTGATGGACGGGCTTTCTTGCTTGATTTATGTTCAGCTTGTGGCAAGCATGTTTCGGGTCTATCCCCACCATATCTGCGTGAGACCAAGCAAAAACATCTAGATTCTTGGTGAGGAACTCTTTCATTCGGGATCTGTAAGGCTCTGGGAGCTTAGATCCTATGAATAGTTCAAGATCTTCGTTGTCGGGATTAACTTTGAACGCCTCCAGCTCTTCGACTGGAGTTGCTCGTCGTTTTTGTCCCTTCCAACGGGGATCAAGTATGGGTTCCTCAGGGTTGAAATCATTTTTGATGTCCATGGGCTCTGCCCCCAGGCGGGGTTCTAGATCATCAGTTGGCTCCGTCCCATTGTTGTTCGTTTGTACTTGGCCCTCCAAGTCCCCCACTGAGGGTTGTTCGTCATCACCCCTTTGTTGTTCGTCAGATGGAGGTTCCTCGCGGGTGGTAACGAGTTGCTCGTCCAACACTTGCTCGTCCAAGTGTTGTTCGTCCGTATCCATGTGGTCGTCCATGTCCATCATATTGTTCAGTATTGATGGTTCGTCGACGGGATAACTTGTTGCTTCCATCATGGATATTTGTACAAATTTTGCTCATAGCTGTTGAATGCATTCTCGTGCTCTCCGTTGGTCTCCTTTAATTGTGCCTGCTCCACTAGCTGTTGGAAATTTCAAACAATAGTGGTAAGTGGAACATGCAGCTTTAAATTCATTGAGAAAAGGTCGGCCAAGAAACCCGTTATAGGTCGACTCCTGGTCTACAACCAAGAAATCTACCATTCTTGTTATATTTCTTTCGGGTTCATTAGCCGTTACAAGTTGTACTGCTAATGTTACAATTCCCAACGGTGTTGTCACAGCATTCCCGAAGCCTATGATTCTATGTGTTGTATTCCGAACATAACCCGAATAATCTCCCAGATTATCGAGGGTCTTCTTGAATAAGATGTTGGTGTAGGCTCCGGTGTCCACCAACAGTCTGTGGACTCTGGTCCCCATAATTTTGGCGCAGATTACGAGTGAATCATTGTGCGGAGTTAAGGCGCCTTCAAGGTCTTTTTCGGTGAAAGTTAATTCTGTCGTTTGCATGATAGACGGCTTAACTCCCATTTCTTGTACTTGGCCAATCGCTCGTTGCTCCGCTTTCCTCTTCCGATTAGAGTCGGGTGGTTGTCCATCAAAACACCCTCCCGCGGGACCTGCGGGTTCCATCATGAACAGATCTTCTAAAGGTTGAGCTGGCATACTGGGAACTGGTCGCCCGGGTTTGTTGTTTCTCTGAGGTTGACCATCTTCTTCGTCTTCTGAGTTGTTCTCCCGAGTTCTTTTCCCAGGTTGCCTTTTAACGAAATCGGATAGCTTTCCCTCCTCATAAAATCGTCAGAGTTGCTTAAGCAAATCTCTACACTCACTTGTAAAATGCCCCACACTTTGATGGTAGGCACAATACTTGTTCGGGTTGAGTTTGCCAGTATCCTGGCGGATTTTACGTGGTGGGGAAAGCAACTCTCTCTCCTTTACGCTCTCATACACAGTATCAACTGATACTGTTAATACTTGGTTCAATTTTTCCTTCAAATCCGATCCTTCAGTGAATGCTTTCATGTTTTTCGGGACCCTGTAGCTTGTCCCGACGGGCTTTTTGTTATTCTCCTTAGGATCAGCTTTGTTCTCCCCTAAATTTGTTTGTAGGGCCTCGTGCATGGAAACGAAAATGCCAGCTTGGTTTCTGAACTCGGCATAAGTCTTTGGGCACTTCAGACGTACCTCCTTCCATAACTTCGACCCTTTTTTTAACCCGGCCATCACAGCGACGATCTTTGTATCTTCGCTCACCGGTTCTCCTTCTAGCAAAACTTTATCGAATCTTTCCATAAACGCCCGGTCAGTTTCATCATCATTTTGCCACAAATCTGACAGCCGGTGTTTTTGGGAAAGATACGACCCCGCCATTGAAAAGTGAGAAAGAAATTCTCGACTTAGTTGGACGAACGAGTGGATTGATGCCGGCGGCATTGATGAAAACCACTTGTGAACCCGATCGCCCAATGTTAAAGGAAAATTCCGGCATTGGGTGGCATCGCTGGCTCCCACGGAGACCATGTAGTCCGTATACTTCGTTAAGTGGACCCGGGGGTCGGCGATGCCTTCATATTGAATGCTAGCCGGAAATTGAATCTTTTTCTGTATCGGGGCCTTCAAAATGTGAGCTGCCAAAGGTGAGGATGGCATGCTGGTCGTTCTCATCCCCCTCTGTTGGTCTAGTTGCCCCTGCATGTTCTCCACAGCCCTCCTTAGGCTTGATAATTCATCAAGAGGTGCCCCCTGACTTGGAGGCTGTTCGGCGAGCAAAGGCATTAACCTTTCTGCTCGTCGCAGTCCCTCGCTTGGAGTGGGCACTTCCTGGGCTTGCCTCCTAATGTTGTTCGCCGCATTTGGCCCTAGGCGCCTGAAGGCTGACTGGGAGAGTCTTTCATGGACTGATGGGCGAGGCTGTTCAAAAGTTGCTCGCCCATCTTCTGCTCCCCGGCGAGCAGCTTCCCGTTGGGGTTGGCTAAGCCTGTCTTGGGCACTGGAACGTGTTGTTCCATGGCTAGACATAGTTGTTCGTCCGCGACCAGACTCAGCCTGTACTTCTCTTTGGTCGACCACCTTGGCCTTTCCCTTATTTCGTCTGACTTGGGCACTATCAACCTCTCGCTGTTCGCCCCTGGTAGTTCTGGGCCTAACAACCTCTAGGGATTTGTCCCTTGGCCTTGCTTGTGTTGGCCTGACCTGCTCTTGTTGTCTCTGGAGGGCCTGGAGAGCAGCTATGGTTTTAGCCAACTCGTTGGGGTTGTTCGCCAAAGCCTCCATCTCAGGGGGGAGGTTATGTGTTATGGCTGTATGCTGTGACCTGTTCGCATGTCTCGGGTCACGGTCCTGGTGGTCGGCCGACGTGGCTCGGGTCTGAGATGCTTTTTTCGACAAACGTGATCCTTGGATCTCTTTAGATTGAGGCATTTCAATTTAAATTATTTCTTAATTTTAAAATTGAAGAACACCAAGAACACCAAGAACACTTTTGTTTGTATCTTCAAATATTTCTTGAGATTTTCTATGAATCTTCAAGTTTTCAACTTGAAGTTCTTGAGTAATCACACTAAACCGAAGGTTCGAACCCTCCTTCTAGCGCCAAATTGTTGGTGAACGAATCTAATCGTAAGGATTAGTGGCTGTTTTAATCCGTTTTTACGTCACCAATCAATAACGTGTGATTGATTACCACCGTAAATGGTAAATCGGGGTATGAATTTATTGAATTTGTAAATTCAATAGTCGAAATTGGACTTATTTTGTGTATGTGTAGGTTTTGGTGTATTTGTGTGTGTTGGGAGTGTTTATCAATTTGAACTTGTATTTCACAGCTGGAGAACAACTATTTATAGAGACTAGCAAGCATGAGGTGTCCAAGACTCTTGGTCTCCCTAGCCTGTATGCTTGACATGTGTCCCTTTGATCGTATCTAAGCTGAATCTTAGTTACAAGGTCTTCTTTGGTCTTATCTCGGACTCATTGTTGTTCGCCTAGGTCGGCTTGATTGATCTTGTTGATTCTACAACTGAAAGTTGTTCGCCTCTTGAGGTTGTACTTTGGAAGTTGCTCGCCTTATAGCTTTGTTCAGCTTGGCTTTGGGATCTTTATCCTTTGTTCACTTGTACACACCTCCTTGGCTGTTTGTTGTATCATAGTTTGACCAAGTTGTTCGTCATTGATGACTTCACAGTTGGCCCATTCTTGGTCTCGGGTCTTAATACCTGTTCGCCCATTAATTGTTCGTCGGGGGAGTTGTTCGTCACTTCATACACCTCCCAGATTGGTTAATGCACCCGAATCGCGATTTTCTTTGTTTAGACTTCAATAATTGTTCGCTCCATATTTAGATGATGTTCGCCTATCAACATTACTATCTATTCAAATATTAGTTTTCACAAATATTTATTTATTTTTACAAAAATAATTATTTTTCCATACAATAACACATATAATGTAGTGAAAAGTATATTACTTTATTACACAAATGTCTTACTCAGTGGATAAATATGTGTTTGCACAAACATATAAATGCACCCTATCAAGTTGTGTTACCATAAAAACAATCATATGTTACAGTAAAAACAAAAGTGTGTTACTTTTGGAGCAAATGTGTGTTAATGATAGAGGCTTAGAGCAAATGTATGTCAATGTTAGAGTAAATATGTAATACTAAAAATGTGTAATAATGTTAGAGCAAATGTGGGTCGATGTTAAAGTAAATTTATGTTACTACGAATATATGTTACTATTGTAGTGAATGTGTGGTACTACAAATGTGTGTTACTATTGGAGCAAAGTGTATTAATGTTAGAACAAAAGTGCGTTAACATTATAGCAAATGTATGTTAGTGTATGAAAAAATAAATCTAGATTTAAAGGGATGAGAAATAAATTAAAAAAAAAAATACATATTTGTTCTTGAAAAAGCACTTATTTGTGCTTATAGTTACTTTAAAAATAATTTTTTTTAAGGACTAGTAACACACATTTTGACTTACAATATTATACATTTGCTCACATAGTAACACAATTTGGAAGTGAAAATCCTGAAATAAGCCTTCCACGAATTATTTTTTTGGAAATCAGCTTGACCCGCTTAGAATCCGCAAATTTTGACCTAAAGCGACCCATGACCCACAAATTTTTTAATATTTATTTATTTTTTGTATATTCTACCTGTAAAATATTTCAAAAGAGAGTACCTCAATGTTTATAAATATTTATATCAATGGTAAAGAGTTTCACAATATACGAAAGTCACTCAAAAATAAATTCTCTATTGATTATGCTCCATAAAAATACATATACATATATAAATGTAAAGGATTTTATATATTTTAAAATATATATATATATATATATATATATATATATATTAAATTAGACACTAAAAAATGGGGCCCTAAAAAATTGAGGGCCCTGTGCGATAGATCACCTTGCTCATGCTATTAGTCGGCCTTGTCAATAATATTACTATAATTATAATTTAATACTATAACACTTATTCATACAGTTGGGTGTGTTTATGTGTATAAAATATTATGATATTAGTTTAAACGAATAGTGGTTATATTGAATAAATGTTATAATTTTACTAATTAAATGTAACTGTATTAGTGGATGAATTCAATTTTACAGCGAACTACTAGTTTCACAGGAGAGTTTGTTCGTTTAGTATCGTTAAGCCTCCTTTTCAAATTTAATTAAAATAATGTTTGGTATGCTACTACCTGTGTACACACTAATTATCATGATAATATAGCAGAATGTTAAGTTTTAGTTATCAAATTTCAATCCAGACTCTCGGTCTCAGTATACTTTAAACTCAGTTTTTTTCAATCAAGGACTATTGTGAGTCACTAATGACCTCTTCTTATATGTTGTTGAATTTTTTTATTTTTTAAGATAATAAAAACAATATTTTTTTAATATAATTTGTAAATGACAATATTTTTTACTTATATTTTTACTGCAAAAATATTATTGCTGCACAATAAAATGGTCTAGCATATTGGTTTTTGATGTAAATAGCTTAAGAAAAAGGGGTTAAAAAAAAAGGCATGTTTGGAAGTAATAAGACTGAAAATTCTGTTGGGATCACGATTAATCGACCCATCAAAATTATGCAATTTACCTCGCAATAAGATATCAAGCAAGTTATTAAACTTTTTGTTATAAAACTATTTTTTGGGGCATATCTTCGATCACAGAGTTTCTACAAAGGTGATTAAAGTTGTGTTACTTCGTATTATTAATGTTTGAAAAGTCTAGAAAGGTTATTTACATTGTTGGAAAAAAAATTAGGTAAATGTGGTGTGTAGACGAAGATGACACAATGCAAGACACGGACTAATACGAAAGTCGAGGCACGAGTTTAACTCGTTCTCCGTAAGACGATATTGCCCCGTACCCAGGTGCAATACGGTTTCATGGCAATCGCCCCCAAGATACAACGACTTTAGAGTCTTCCGCCCGCTGCACTACGTAACGGAATCTATCGGCGAACGGACTCGGGTATCCGGAACTTTCTTGACACGACTCTAATGCATAACTACAACTCTAGTATGCATATGCACTTGATATAGTTTATATGAAACGATTTCTGAATGACTTAAACACTTTGTTTCGAAGTTAATCAAATGACAAATGTGGGGGGTCTATTTATAGATTTCCAAGGGTCGTTAGGTAATAGTTGCGACTCTTCACTATAACTCTTATTCTCCAAAAGTCATAACTCTTGGAAATAATTCACTATTCACCAAAAGATATATCTCTTAAAGACATAACTTTTGGAATAGTTTTAAAAGACACGACACTTCATGTCTATAAGTCACAATCCTTCACTACCTTTATAAATACATTCATTAATGTATTTATCCACATATTAAATGACATTAATTTCTCATTCACCCGAAAATTGGTTTTGAGAAATCGAACCAACCAAATCCATTACGCAAAACGGATAATTAAATTGTCACTTAATATTTAATCAAATATGGTCAAAACCATATTTTTCCAACAATCCCCACATGAATGAAATTAATGCATGTGACACCCTAAGAAAGTTCCGACGAACCATTACTGCATCGGGATAGGTAGCTTCAGGCTTTGAACCTTCCCTAGTGAGATGCCATCGGATTTACTCGCCACTCAATGAACACGGTGTCTTGAACTGGTCGGCTTTTTGTGTAAACCAAGACAATGACATTCACACAATCATGACTCTAATACCTTTTTGGTTCTCACGTTGTTGTCCATTTTGGCCCTGGACCATATCTTGGATTCATAAGCGTGTACTGTATTTCCCAGTCTGAAGCGGCCCCACTTCAACGCTTATATAGGTGATCTCCTATCAAGAGTAACCTGCAATACTCCACCCTTGGGATATAGGAATCATTAAAAGCTATTAAGCTTAACCTTACCACACGTCAACATGTTTTATGCACCTGAAGAGGTACATGTTTGCACTTGAAGGGATTCGAGAATAGGTTGCAAAAGTTTTTCAAGTGCACATCTGAGTGCTTCATAACCTCATTCCCCTTACCCATAATCCTCTAAAATGTCTCATTTTTAACCGGCCGGGTTTTTGTTTCAATGCAATCATCATTGCATTTTTTAGAGGATTTTCATGACACTGCTCCCCCCACTTTTCCAGTGACGGTCATAGAGTCTGTGTCAAATATTCAGTTTTTTTTTGTGTATCTTTCCAACACATCTGGATATTTCCATACAAAATTCCACGTCAGGAAGTTTTCGATTTGTTCAATTAACATTGATATAAGCACACTGTCAGTGCTTCAATCTTTAACATCACCCCCACACTTCGAGATAATTGTAGGATCACTTTATCCTCACAATTTACGAAATTTATCTCCTTGTGTGGTGACTTTTCATGAACGAGATTGAACAAATCCACGTGTGGAAACTTTTCCACTAGCCTCTTTGGCCACTGCCTTTTGGTTTTCCATTTAGCTTCAAGGCCATGCCTTGGCTAAACCACCTCACATTCCGAATGGAGAGTCCTCTTTTCCCCCCCACATTCGAATGTATTAATGGCGAGAATTTATCTCTCATATTCGTTCGAACTGTCCGTCCTTTCCATTATTTAATATTTCAACAAATATTAATTTGGACATTGGAAAACCAAACGTTTGAAGTCACACTTCAAGCCCGAAAATTTAATCTTGGTCAAAATACCAAATTAAATTCAATTTTCAATGTGGCCGTCATTGCCACCTTTGACTCTCAATAATTCTTCATTAAATTATACGAGTCAAATTCTTGTGAATTAAATTCACACCGCTTGTGCTCTCTAGCACAATTTCAAATGAGGCCCTAATTACCACCATTTATTCGCGAGAAATTCTCAAGCGAATTATACGAATCTTTTGGACTAAATCCAAATCACAATTTGCGCTCTCAAGCACATTTTTAAATGAGGCCTTAATTGCCACCATTTATTCGCGAGAAATTCTCAAGCGAATCACAATTTGAGTTCTTAAACCACACAATGTTTGATCCCAAATCAAATTGAATTTGACCCGGATCTAATATTATAGAATAACACTTATAATACCTAAAGTATTATAAGTTGGCCAAGTCATGAAACCAAACTTAATGGTCTGCTTTGCCCAAGAACTCAAAATAAAGGGCCCAAAATTTAATTTGGCCCGTATCATTTTAATTCACCCATATGTGAATTGAGATGGCCCATGTATAATATTAATTGCCTCTTGAGCCAAACCATTATCAATAATGGCCCAAACAAAGAAATTAAGTCATAATTTTGGTAAGCTCAAAAGATTACTAGAATGTCCAAACTTGCCTTTTCTTTGTGCATAACTTAAACGGCCAAATTAATTTCTTTTGTCCGCCATTTCCATTACAATGGCTCAGGCCCATTTCTATTAATTTGGCCCAACCGACCCCAAATAATTAATATGGGAGGAATCGTCATGTCCCTTCCGCATCATTGTTTTGCTATCTGAATTCTGAAGCATTGCAACCATTCCTCCATGATTTTAAGAGGAATTCTCTCAACCGCGTTCGAGAAGTTGAAACAATTTTCAGTGTCTCTCTTCCTCAACCAACGTAGCATCAATGGGGCCGCCGCCCCCTCAACAGCTTATCAGAGAAGCCGCGTTTCGGCCAGGCGCTCGCGAATTAACGCCGTTGGCCGACAACCATCGGATTCCGGCGTAATTGATTGTTGGCCGCATAACCGCCGATCGATCGCCGCCATCGTGAGGCGCGGTTCGCATTTAACCTGCCCAAGTTTACAGATCGCGGCGTTTTCGGGATGCCACCAAAGCCGCTGTACAAGTCGGGTATAAGCCAGCGGTTATGCTGTGAAACGGTGTTGTCTCCATTAATAATGCCGGGCCCTAAACCACGCCCGGTCCGCATCTCTGCCCAGATTCCACGGCACACGGCTTCACCGTTGTGTGCGGCTCATTACTGCCTTTACGCTTACGGCATTGCTGGTGATGCTTGGTATTGAGTATCTCATAGTGATGGGATGCATCCCTCAACTTCAAAGGTTTTGCCATTTATCTAAACCAAAAAATGTCAACAGGCATGAAGAACTTATTTGCAATTTAAGCACGCAAAATAAAATATTAAGTGAGAAGAAAAAAATGAATAAATTCTTCCCTGAAGTCCATGATCCAAGGTTTTTCATAGATTCGTGCAAACTGGTGTGAGCCAACAGTTTTGCATTTTCTCCTACGGAATATTAAAAATTCCATTTTCTGTGATATTCTGCATAAGAAAGAAACTCAAGAAATTTAATTAATATTTCTCAAAAGATTTAAATTAAACTTTCCTCACATATGAGCATGGACATCATCTCCATGTGATTTGATACGGATGAACAATGGTCATAGCCAATCTCCGAATACACACAAATATCGTCTTACGATTGTTGGAAAAAAATTAGGTAAATGTGGTGTGTGTAGACGAAGATGACACAATGCAAGACACGGACTAATACGAAAGTCGAGGCACGAGTTTAACTCGTTCTCCGTAAGACGATATTGCCCCGTACCCAGGTGCAATACGGTTTCATGGCAATCGCCCCCAAGATACAACGACTTTAGAGTCTTCCGCCCGCTGCACTACGTAACGGAATCTATCGGCGAACGGACTCGGGTATCCGGAACTTTCTTGACACGACTCTAATGCATAACTACAACTCTAATATGCATATGCACTTGATATAGTTTATATGAAATCGATTTCTGAATGACTTAAACACTTTGTTTCGAAGTTAATCAAATGACAAATGTGGGGGGTCTATTTATAGATTTCCAAGGGTCGTTAGGTAATAGTTGCGACTCTTCACTATAACTCTTATTCTTCAAAAGTCATAACTCTTGGAAATAATTCACTATTCGCCAAAAGATATATCTCTTAAAGACATAACTTTTGGAATAGTTTTAAAAGACACGACACTTCATGTCTATAAGTCACAATCCTTCACTATTACCTTTATAAATACATTCATTAATGTATTTATCCACATATTAAATGACATTAATTTCTCATTCACCCGAAAATTGGTTTTGAGAAATCGAACCAACCAAATCCATTTACGCAAAACGGATAATTAAATTGTCACTTAATATTTAATCAAATATGGTCAAAACCATATTTTCCAACAAATTTAAGGATTTGATTGTTGGATAAAAATCCAATTTAAGGATTTGATTGTTGGATAACATTGTAACGTATTTATTAAAAGAGAAAAATAAGTAATTTTTGTGCCAATAGAAGTTATAAATTAAAAAAAAAAAAATTAATTTATGTGCATACTCACAAAATTATACATATATTTACTCATATGTCATTACTTCATTTAAAAAATATTTTTTTAAATAAATGTAACTTGATCTTTTCTACGCCCGGGAAGGGTTTCGCCCTTTTTGACGTCAGTAAACTCTTTAAATACCGTTAGATCTTTGATCCAACGTATAATATTTTTTTCTTGTAATTGCACTTTGCATTAGAGCGTTTGCACTTTGCATATTGCAATCGGAGTCTATCGCCCTATTAATAAATTAAATTAATAAATATAAAATTACGAAAATACCCTTTTTATTTTAAAATAATTTAGAATTTTAATTAATTACCATTTAATATCTTAATATCCCCACCTCAATTATCAACCAAGTCAGTGTCGTAAGTTCATTTGTTCATCACTCTTATTCCCAATTTTTCACTTTCAATTTTTTTGTTAGAAAGAAATCATAGTAGCTTTGCTTTTCTTTAATTCTTCCTTCTCCTTTCTCTTTCTAAAACATACGAACCCTGCCTCTCCCATTCCTTTCGAACTCAGTAATTTAGGATAAACAGGGTTCATATGCCAAAGTTAGAGAGCAATTTAAAAACAATGATATTCAAAATTGTCCCAATAAGTAATTCATTGTTATTAATTTGTAATTGATTCACCAAGAAGGTTCATCTGCAAAAGCAGAACCTTGGCTTCACAATACTCATTTACCATCCAATAAAACATCATCGGCAATACAATAACAAATTATTGATATAATCACAACATTGGTAGATAAAATATACAAATAATATATCGACATATACTATCTCAGAGATTCCAGTAATATCATGCTAAGATGCAGCAACCCCAAGGAGGTTCTCCCTGAATTATGTTGAATGTGTTCCCTATCGACAACTATTTCTAATTGAGAAAAATTTGAAACGGCAATAACAAATTACTGATTTAAAGAAAAAAAAAAAGAGTTTTAAAAATGTTAGCAAAGTTTTTCAATGGCTTATCCAGCTTTTTCTATCAAGAATTTTCTGAAGTAAAACTGGTATTAAGTGGAAAGCACACCGTTAGGGTTCATCTGGGAAGAAAGGGGATTAATCGAGAATGGAATTATTCTTTTATTTTTAACACAATCAAATAGTATTTTTTAATATATAGGTAATTAATTAGTTAAATTAATATTGATAGGAGTGGTACATTTGTAAATTCCATACATTTTAAAGAAATAAATAGTAAAAGGGTAGTTTAGTAATTGTATAATTTTTTTAATAAAAAAATAAATATTTTGATTCATTGCGAAGCTATATCGCCATGGACGAAGTAAGATGGTGTGTCAAAATTTTATTGGTTTACTGATATCAGGAAGAGCGAAACCCCTTCCTGACCGTAGAAAAGTTCATGTAACTTTGCAACTGTGCAAGTTAATTCGAGATGGAGGGAGTAATGCTTTGGTTCTGCCTTTTCTTAGTGATATTTAATAAAAAGTTTAGTTTTTATTTTCTCAAGTAAAAAATTATTATATATTTTACAAGGGATCATTTGAACTGTGGGCCGGGACATATAAATAATTGTAGGATTTAGTAGGATTGCACTATTAGATATTTATTGTTCCAAATAATTGTATATATGTTTTGGATTGTACTACTAAAAAAAAAGTCTTGCCTCTAAGAGCATGGCGAGAAACATTTTTATCCCTTGTCAATGGTTAGGGATTGACGAGGGAAATCATCTTTAATTTTTTTAAGGCGAATGCAATTAAAGCCCTAGGTAAAAAGTGAGAGGAAGACGAGAAATGATGAGAATTTTTTTAAAATGGTGAGGAATATTTATGTACTCGCCCAAAAAAAAAAAAAAAACTCACGTTCGTTCCCTAACACAAAACGGCACCCTTTTTTAAAATATTTGACGAGGGTAGGAATGGCAAAACTGCCCGCCCCGAGGTCGCCCCGCCCTGCCCCGCCCCGCACGTGGGGCAGATCGGGTATGGGTATGTATATTGCCCCGTCCCGCCCCGCAATCTATTTAATATATACATATAAATATATTTCTATTAAATATTATATATATCTATAATATATTTAAAAGTGGCTTACAATTGTAAATCATTTTTAGACGACTTTGCCCTTGTCCTTTTTTGTTTTGCTCATTTTTGCCCTTCCTTGCATCAAATTGTGAACGACTCCTAGTGTCTCTCAATCGCTGATTTCTTTCCCCCTTTTCTTCCGCCTATCTTCATCGTCCTCCGCCGCCTATGACCATTGTTGTTCATCGATGCCTTTTCTTCTCCGTTTCCTAACGTCGCGGTACACTCCTGGCATCAGGGCGACCTAAATGCCACGAGACTATCCCAAAAGAATATTTTAGTTGATCTCCCCCTGCTGCTTGTCGCCGTCGTTCTCCTCTCGCCGCCTCTTCTTGCATCCACCCTCTATCTCGCAGGTTTGTTTGTTTGATTTTATTGACGCCTAGGGTTTAGTCGAGAATTTCGTTTTAAGGTATTTATTTTCTTGAATTAATTAGAATCTCGACTCTCTGATGGTGATTTTGGTGCAATAAGACCGATTAAGCAGAATTTTAGACGATTAGACTTGAGGATTAATTTAATTTTTGGGGTTTTCAAGATAGTCTACGTCTAGGGTATGTATGACCAAGATTCTAATTGTGAATCAATTGAATTTTTTGCCATTTGGATATTTTTGTTTACTCTACTAGATTCGAAATGACTCCTTCAAAAGTAATCCAGAAATAATGTTTGTTATATAGTTTCATGTAGAAAACACTTTTAAATGATTAAAGAAAGAATTGCAGATTCATTATGTGTGCATGAAGAGCTTGCATGACATATATATATCATCAGCTTTTCTGTAGTGGAGAAAATTGTTGCTATGTTCTTTAACTTTCAAAAGTACCATTAATTATCTTTGAATTGATTTCATCTGATCTTGGTTTTGTTTGTATTGCAGGTTGTAGCGAAGAAGTCTTAATTTTCGATTATCAAAATCTTTTCATTCCATTCTTTCCGTCTTTTTTATTTTCCAGATTTTTGTTTCTCTTTCTTCTTCGAGAAGACTTGCATGCATCATTTTTTTGATTAAATCATGTTTCTCTATGTTTCTATATTATCTCCCAGTCGTCCGTTAATTCAGGGGATTTCGTGAATTCGAATTCGACTTCCAGCAATTGGATTCGGAAAAACTGTTTGGTGGTCTTCAATGAACAATTTCCATAGGGTTGCAAGAAAAGTTTCGGCGACTGCGTGTTTGGTGATTTTGGTTGGCCTTTTGGTTGCACCATTACGTGAATATAGGGTCCTAAATTTTTCGGTGGTTGCAGGTTTTGTGGTCGTGGAATCAATTCAGTTTTTTGTCCGATTCAGATTGAGTTGGGATACATCAAGTCGAGTATGAGAGAGCAAGCAATGTTTTCTTAAAGGTGTTCCAATTTAGTTTGATTTCTATGTCTCTTCAAGTGCTAATCATTCTTCATTCTTTGCAAGCTTTTACGTGAATATGCATTCTTGTAATGTATTTTTTCCAAATTACAATACCTTGTTATAATTTAATACTCGCTACTAAGGTTTTACTGGAAGCTGCAATGGAAGTATATTTCTCTATTTTGGCAGGATGGTACAGAGAAATTCTAAGACAACGCCTACATGGGGGAAAACAAAACTGATTCAAACTTTCATGGCGATTCATATTCTAAAGTAAGTTTTATAGCAAAAAAACACTTAGAAAGTATGATACTTTGCTCTTTATATATATATATTTTTTTGTAATGCTTTTCGATGGAGAAGTTAAATAGACACATCTTCTCCTGAAAGATTTTTTTGGTTTGATATTTAATGCCCCCCAATTTTATTTAAATGCAATGACACAATTGTACACAATTCTCCAGCCCACAAAAAATTGGTTTGTAATTTTATTCAACCAAGTTTCCTTCAAAATTATTATTTTATTGTTCATTCATACCCTTTTTTGTTTCTCATAGTTGTAATAGGATTGAAAACTATTGCACATGTCAGACTTCTTGAAGATGATGAGGGGTTTCAATGAACAAACAGAGCTCCTTGATTCTAAGACATGAGTTACAACATATGAATCCTATTACAAAGGAACACAGGATCTTTACAATCCTTAATATCACAGTGATGTATTTTCACACCTATAATCTCGCTCACCAATATATATTGATTTAAATGTTTGTGTTAGCCATTTGAATGTTACAAGTATAACATGCGCTGAGTACATGTCGTAATTTTTTTTACCTTTAGAATAGTAACCAAGTTTCGTCATGTTTAAACTAATTTTGAGTGATCCAGTCTTTTGCTTAAGAATAGTTATGGAGGTTATTGGAAAATTACTAATCTTCTGCTATGAAATAATAGATAGGAAAGGGCCTATGTTTGTGTAACGCCATTCTACAGAACACTTGCAGCAGCACATTTAGCGTCCTAGCTCAATATTTTCTGATAATGTAAGAATTTCACTCATTTAAGAGAAGGTAAGAATCTCAATTTAACTTTTTTAGTTTATTAGTTACAATTAGAGAGATAGTTTTCAAGCACCTGTTTACATGCAATATTCTATCATCTTGTGGTTGAGTGTTGGCAGATGGAGATATTAAAGCAGTTACTATGGGATCTCAAACAGTTTTGCTCCTAGATTTTTTTTAATTGGTAAAGTTGTGACTCAAACCCACGATCTCTCAGTCATAGGTAGTGGAGTTTTAACCACTTGAGCTCTCGGTTAGAATTTGTTCCTAGATAATATATTGTGATTCTAGAATTTTTAAAACATTTAGGCTATGTTCTTTTTGGGTTTTAAGTGGTTTTTAAAAACCGGTTTTTGAAAACTAATGGTTTTTGTAATCCATGGGGGTTTTAAAATCAGTGTTCTTTTTGGGTTTTGAGTAGGGTAGGTTTTAACTTTATTATGTAAAAGTAAAGGAGTGTTGTATAGGTTATTTATAGGGTTGTAGGCTTAGGATTTCAAAAACCTAATTTTAAAACCCAAACTAGAATGGGTTTTAGATTACAAAATTCAAATCCAAGTTTTTAAAACCCAAAAAGAACATGACCTTAAATAATGGATGTGTGTCATGATATTTTATCGAAAAATATGAGTTTAATTTATTGTAGATGTTTTAATTAAAGATGTCTTGCAATTTCTTGTGGTTAATGGGTAGAAGTACAAGTATTTAATTTAATAACACAAGAGGCATTGTCCTGGTCAGTGACATGTTTTTTCCGAAAATATTATTATTAGTGGATAAAGTTATTTGTTGGTGATGGTTCTTGGAAAGGTTCTTGCATCTACTGTAGTTCAGTAAGAAGTTATTGTAAGCTGAAATAACAAACTGAAGGGCTATTTTTTAAATAGTTCTTATTTTCTTCGTATTTTTTACAATTTAATGATTGTTGTTTAATTAAACATCATCAAAGGGAAAACATGTTCATCTTAGATTAGATGTTGGTTAGATACAACATTGAATACGTGGAGATACATAATAATACTAATAGAGAGAGCTTTTGTTATTGAAGAGCTAGCTGAGTGCAGTTTATCATGGAATACTGAATTAAACTGAAAAAGTCAGAACGCTGGAAAGTTTTTTTTATTCTCTTAAGGCCCAATTGAAATGATTTATAAAAAAATTGGATTCAGTGAAATTATAACATGGGGGAAGCTTATGTTTCACTTAGTGCATGAATGCTCAATTCTACAGAGTAAGGAAACGCCATTGAAATGAATGAGTAATAATCTCCATTTAGACTTTGATTAAATGATTAATTATTTGAAATTCGTACTATCACACTTATTGCTAAATTTTATGTACTACTGATATGTTTGATTATAGAGTTATCTATACTGGGGCATGAGGATTTGCTTAGTTCCTGTCAAATAATTTTGTAATTATACTTCTGTTGAAGTAAATAATAGGTGTTGAAGATGCTGGTAGTATTTATCCCATCTATCAGTCACAAACCATTGAACAATTTGACACTAAGCATATTGTGTAATGTAATGCGCCACTGGGAGTTCTATATAAGGTACTTAATTGTTAGGTGATTGTACTTGAGCATATATTTAGAAAATCAAGAGTGTTTTTTTCTTTCAATCTTCAAATTGCATATATTTAGTATTTAGTCATAAAATATGACACGCAGTATCCTACCTCAACTATGATATGGTAAATTAGTTAATTGTTGTCTCTATCTTGAAAATTTAATAAGAATTGGAATAACATAAGAATGATATATTGTGTGTATTGTACTGTGTACATGATATAATGAGGTCTCTTATTTTTTTTGTGTTCTACTTAAAGTAAAAAAAAAAAAAAAATATATATATATATATATACATATAATACTTTTATCATGTTATGATTAATAATCAATTAATTTTCATCACTTAAAAAACATGGTGGCATGAAAATTTGATTCTTAAGACTCGGTAAGGTATTATAATCATGGTTCCTCTATTAATATGCATGATCTGAAATCAGTTATTGTGTTTCATTTTCCCTGTGCCGATGATAAAATAGATACTTCAGAAATTTATATTTGTTGAAAAAAAGGGACCTGTTTCTAATTCTATTAGCCCCATTTGTGGAAATGCACAGATTTTGGGTGGTCTGTTGAACCCAAGTGGTGGATATCTGCGTGTGAAGAAGCCTAGGAGTTTTGTGTTTCAGAATCCTGATCATCAAGTGGGATTACCAACAAGTACAAATTCTGGTTTGTACATCTGTCTGTGCTTATATTTTTTAACTTATGGATGACTGATAATGTGTGAGATTGTTTGGAATTTCACCAGTATATCATTTCTTTATTATATGTTTTTGTAATTTGCTAGGGTAAATTGTGTTTTTGGTGAGCAACAAGAACAATAATTGCTAAGCTAATAGTTAACTGTAGGAGTTTTTATTCCATAAATTTGTTGTATTGTTACTGTGGAGGTGGAATTTTGCTAGCTTGTGGCTTGCATTGATCGTAGAGTTGTAGCATCCTACATACTCTCTTCTGTGAATCTGACTTATTCCTTAAGAATATGTGAAGGTGAAAAACACTTTTAGTGCCTATTCATGTGTGCTTCTGCTCATGTAGCTTTTCGAATCACTAGAAATCAGAAAAGGTAAGACATTATTTAGGGCCTAACTTAGCTGGTAGATGGTTTTTTTTTTTGCTGATAGTCTGATTGTTTAAGCTATTGGTTAAAAGATGAAAAGAAGGTTACAAGATGAGATCCTAATTCCTAAGCGGGGATATATTATAGAAACAAAGAGAGATGATATCAAATACATGCATTAAATGGGATTGCAATTTCCTCTATTAGTGAATGGCACAGAATCAAAATCTGAAAGATTCAGACATAGGGATGGATTGTAAATTGGGTTTGAGTTTGGTTATCTGATATTTTTGTTTGCAGGTAGTTATGCCCACAGTAGAGGCTGATGTTGCATTTGGCCTTGACAAGTACGAAATAGCCAATGATGAGATAACGTCCAGAGTGGCTAAAGCCTTGGATGCTGTTGGCATGTATGAATATTTGCGAGTATGTCAAAAGAAGTAAAAAATATTTTTAGATTTTATGAACTCAATAATTCCTCAAGCTAAACTGTTGTTTTTATCCCCCTAGAGATCAGTTCAGACCCTTAGTGGTGGTCAGAAACAAAGGGTTGCTATAGCTGGGTCTCTGGCGGGAGCATGCAAAGTTTTATTACTAGATGAACTCACATCAGTCTTGGATGAATAAGATCAGGTATGAAAAGTACTGTCCTCATTTTCTTTTGTTCTTGGAGAGAATATAAAGACGCTAGAAGTTTTGGCCATGTTTGGGTCTGTTTCAAAAGTTACTCCGCACAGCTTTTGGAAAAAAAAAAACCAAATCTATCAAACACACCTTTAGTTACCAATATTGTGTAAAACCATCATGAACACGTTTGCTTATAGTTTTGAACAACAAAGTCAACAAGATTGTTTGCTACTTTGTGCTAGGTTGGGGTTATAATGCGGATATTAGATGTTATTCATTCTTAAATTTACACTATTTATGCAGGGTTTTTAGCGGGCGAGAGTGAGGGCATTTCAAAAGAATGTGATATCAGTGCTATGTGTATAAGTATTGTGAAAGAGACTGATGTGATTCTTGGAGAAGATGATGGATTTGAATTATTAATCATTAACATTGCCTTGAGTTTAATTGTGTGTCTGAGATTTTCGGGTCATTTCCATTTGTTAAAATATCTCAATTTTTAGATGATGTGAATTACTTTCCAATTGAAGTTTAAAATGTAGGGAAACTTTAAGAATGCAAATTTAAATTCCGTACAAAATTTTATAATAATTCTTACTATCAATTTATATAACATATTATAGACCACGTGCAACGCACGTGTTAAACGACTAGTATATATAAAGGTCTCTCATAAATATATCAACAAACGTGCATATAAATTATTGACTCAATTGATTCAACTCTATCATTCAAATTAACATAATCACATTCATAAATTAATATTTTTTTATTAATATATATTAAACCCTAAGCTTACAATTAATTATGACATTCACATATATATTTTGTTAAACCCTAAGCTTATAATTAATTATGACATTCACATATATATTTTGTTAAATTTGGACTCGTAATTATCTTGAATTTGTTGATTAGACTTATTGTCATTTTTTACTTGAGATTGTGATGAATTTGTGGTTTCATGGTTATGTTTATTGTATAATTTAATTGTGAATTTAATTTTATAATATACATGTGTTTATATTTTAAAATATATATATTTTTCTTGAGATAAGAATGGGGCGGGGCGGGGCGGGACGGGGCGGATCTGCCCCGTGCAGGACGGACATGGGGCACAAAATGCCGCCCGCAGTGGGGCACGGGGCGGGGCGGGTCGACTGGGGATAGGCGTGGGGCGGGTCTGGGTACTTAGGTACCCGCCCTGCCCCGCCCCGCCCCATTGCCATCCCTAGACGAGGGATAATATCTATCACCTTGCCCTCGTCAAAAGTCGAAATAAATGCCACCAGTTTCTTCTTCTTCTCCAAAGACCTGCTCCCATTTCTCTTCTCTCCTAAATCAGTGAAAAAATGAAGGCTACCGTTCATGCACTGTCATCGGCTCCATTTTTTTGTGGAGAATATATATATTTGTAGTAGTGTGATACCTGAATCTCTCACTAGTCATGGACCAATATAATTCACTCAACTATGGTTCTTAATATTAATTAATTTATTATTTATCTATACTAGTATTATCACCCGTGCGATGCACGATTTATAATTTCCATTAATATATATATATATATATATATATATATATGTATATGTATATATATGTATACATCACTTCATTCCATAATTATTCGCGCACTTGTAAGGACACATTTTTTGAGTAAAATAGTTACATATGGATAAATACGGGTATATTTTTGTGTGCGCATATAAAACAATATTTTCTTTTATGGAGTGTGCAAATAATTTGGAACGGACAAATAAGGGAAATGTGCAATAATGTCGAGATGGATGCAGTAATATATAGTTTTCAAGACTACCCATCATTCAAAAGTTATTAGATTATTTTAGAAATATAGATTAAGTTTTATATTATCATTATATTAAATATATATCATCAAAATTAACAAAATTTGTGTATATTGTTTTTAAGGTTATGCATAATGACTTGACCGTAAAATACTAGCTTTCAACTTGCAGTTACCCCACAAAAGCATGAGATCATTATAGCATAAGCAAATATAGGACCAAGTAATATCGAACCCGTATGAGGATTAGTATGCGTGTAAATCCCTGGAAATCTACGTGTCGTAGCTAATATGAATGTGATTTGGGTAAAACACAAATATTTCAAATCTAGTTCTAAAATACTACTATCTAGCAAACAAAGAACAAAACTATAATAACTTCGATTGAAGTGCAATTAAGATGAATGATGCTTTAGATAGGAACCCCTACGTATACTAACGGAGTTGGTACGACGACTAAGATAATCGTGGTGTTAAAAGTAAAATCCTAAGTGTGCAATAAACTAGGCAATCAACTTCCCTAATCTAGCACTAAGAATTGTAAAAGTAAAAGCTCAGATATTTACTCCAATACTCTACTCTTACTAAACTTAACCTCACTAACCCACTAATTAGACGTGAAATTGTTATGTTTTGGTGCCCAATTTGTTAATGTTTTTTAGCGTATTTGATGAGTATTTACAGTCATTTGAGTATCATTTTCATAAACTAATAAATTTGTCTCTTTGATGCTCATAGTAGGAAAGAGGGCGAAAAACAGAACAGACTCCCGGATGAGAAGATATTGAAGTAATATGAAAAATATTAGTTTGTGCGAAGAAAAGTGTCACTTTGCCCAAAAGGAGGAAGTGCTCGAGCACTTAGTGCTCAAGCACTCTTGGTCGAGCACCCCAAGCGCACTGGAAGTCAAGAGCCGCTCGAGTGAGCCTAGCTCGAGCGCTAGATGCTCGAGTGGCAAGTAGTCGAGCGCCCGTTTTACACTGGAGGACGAGACCGCTGGAGTAGCACTGGCTCGAGCGCTAGGCGCTCGAGTAAAGGGTGGTCGAGCGCTCCAAGGACGCTGGAAGAGTGAGGCGCTCGAGGAAGGAGCACTCAAGCGCTAGGCGCTCGAGCAAGTGTCAAGGTCGAGCGCTTAGGCCTATTTTCGCCCAAATCCGGCCCATGCCCTATAAATACCCCATCCAAGCTTATTTTTAGGCACCATCACATATTTAGAGATAGTTTTTGAAGGAGAAGAGTTTGAAGTGAGTTTGGAGAGTTTTAGCAAGATTTCTTATCGTGTAATCGAGGTTTTTAGCATACGAATTCTTAATTTAATTGTTTCTTTCGAACGAATTTCCATTTATTCTTGATTTCTTGATACTTGAGACGAATTTCGTTATGCATATGATTATTGTTATTGTTATTGCTTTTGTTCTTCAAACCACCATGTTAGGCTAGAACCCTTGCATGTTAGAATAGGATGAACTCGTAGAATTTGGATGTTGGTACGTAATTAGGATAATTCGTGATGTATAGTTTTGATTCTCTTAATTATTGAATATTTCTATTAAACTCTAGAATAATCTTGAAATTAAGTACGAAAATTATTAGAGGGAAGACGACCACACCACTCTTTAATAACGAATAGGCTTAAAGAGAGGGTTTTAGAAGGAGTTTATAATCTACCGGTTTATCTAGGGAGGATGGCCGCATCACCTTAGTTAAATTAGAGCCTCAATAATTAAGCACAATCCATATAATTTGATTAGTGGGTTAGTGAAGTAGGTTGATAGGACGAAGTATTAGGGTTAATTCTTAAGCTTTTAGTCTTTCAATCTAGTGCTAGATTAGGGAGGTTGATTACCTAGTTTTAGTACACTTAGGATTATAACTTGCACATCACGATTATTTTAGTTAACGTACCAAGTCCGTTAGTATACATAGGAATTCCTATCCAGAGCATCACCATCATATTTACACTTAATACCGGAGTAGATTAGCTTACTTACTTTAGTTTATTATATAGCATAGAATAGTTAGAGTAATTAGAATAAACAAAACATTACATTCATATTAGCTACGAGACACAAATTTCCAGGAATTTATTCGCATACACACTTTTCCTTGGGTTCGATACTACTTGGTCTCTATACTCGCCCATACTACAGTGATCGAGTTTAAATTACAAATCATCCCATAACTTTTTGACAAAATAGATTTGGTCCAAAAATTAATTTTTAATCATATTTAGTCCCAATTTTTCTGACAGAGTCCAATTTTGGTCCCAATTCTCACTTTGAAGTCTGAATTTCGGTGATTTCCGGCAAGAGTGCTGATGTGACAAAATAGGAGTCACTATTTATATTTTATTTTTTATTTTCTTTTACAATTTTATTGCACATAATATATATTTAGAAATTCTAAAAGAAAGTGACAAAATAAAATATAATTAGCACATATGGACGCCCCATCAACACCCTTGTCATAAATCCCCAATTTTGGACTTTAAAACGACATCATATTGTCTTTTCCGGCCGATTTGGGACCAAAATTGGACTTTGTTAGATAATTTGGGACTAAATCTGATAAAAAATTAATTTTGGGACTAAATTTGTTTTGTCAGAAAGTTATGGGACGATTTGTAATTTAAACTCTACAGTGATCTCATACTCTTGTGGGGTAACTACTAGTAAAACTAGTATTTTGCGTTCAAGTCACCCACTAACCAAATTATATGAGTTGTGCTTAATTACTAAGGCCCTAATTTAACTAGGGTGATTTGGCTGTCCTTCATATATAAACCAGTTAATTACAAACCCTTTCAGAAACCCCCTCCTTAAGCCTATTCGTTGAGAAAGAGTGATTCGGTCGTCCTCTCCTTAACAATTTTCATACTTAATTTCATGATTATTCTAGGATTTTTTAGAATTATTGAATAATTAAGAGAAATAAAACTCGTCACACCACGGATTATCCTAATCGCCTACCAAAATTCTAATTTCTACGAGTTCATCCTACCCTAAGCATACACGAGTTTAGCCAATCATATTGACGATGGATTCAAAAGTAACAACTATGATAATCAAAGACATAATCAAACTAATCAAAAAATTCAAGAACATAAATCTAACTATAGAATTCAATTGCAATTAAAAATCTGGAAAATCAATTCAAAGTATGTAAATAAATCTGGAAATTCAACCTCAAGAATCTCTAAAAGAATCAATAACGAAGAATAAGACTAAACCGTGAAAAGAATTAATCGTCTCGTGTATCTCGTGGTGTTGTAAATCTCTAAGCCCTTCCAAAGTACCCAAAATATGTTCCCAACTTCTTCTCCTTTGAGAATCGTGTGTAAGTGTGTAAAAATAGGGGTTTGATTGGTAATTATACGATTTCCAAATTTAATCTTCGGAGGCGCTCGATCAGACCTCTTGTCGAGTGCCCTGACTAAAGTGCTATGGCGTTTTCTCCTTCGGCCTAAGTCGTGCTCGACCACGTGCTCTGGTCGAGCGCTCATGCTCGACCAGGTGGTCGAGCACCTCTTTTCTTCTGTAGCTCAATGGCACTCAACCGGCTTTGGTCGAGCGGCTAGTGCTCGACCAGAGGGTCTGGTCGAGCGGTTTTTCCTTCCTCCTTGCCAAGTAACACTTTTCTTCTCCCGAACTAATACTTTTCGTAAAACCTTCATATCTTCTCAACCATGAGTCCATTTCAGTCCATTCAAAGTCCTACAAGCTCCATTTTTATTCTCTTTCATATCATGCATATCAAAGAGGCAAATTAATGAGTTTATGAAAATGGTACACAAATATCTCTAAAAACTCACCAAAAACGCTCATAATGTGGACTAAATGAGCATCAAAACATCACAATTTCACGTCTAATCACATAACGTCATATAAAATAAGTTCCATTACTCATGGAACCAAGAAAAAAAACCTAGTCATGTTTAAATTTGAAAAAGAATACATAACAATTGATGATATTTAGAAAACGATTATTCTCTAGTTTGGACTTTTGATTTAATATAGAACTAGTAACTTAACCCGTGCGATGCACGGTCATAATTGTGCAATTAATTTATGAGTCCTCGATTTATATTGAAGTCTGTTTATTTATGTTTAAGAGTATTTATTAGTAATACTATTAAAGTATTTTTCACTTTTAATAGATAATATTATTAATCTTTTATTCTAAGGTTTATTTTTATAGAAAAAGTAATGAAGATGTCAGAAATTTTTTGCGAAAATAAAGTTTAATAAATATTAATTTTATTTATATGAGACAATCTTAAAATTATTTATATTTCACCCTATAATTTTTTTATGATTTACGTAGTAAGAATTTTTTGTAATAGCTACATATCCATATTATAGAGGATGTTACAGAAATCGAAAGGATTACAGATTTTTAAGCACCACTCTAAAAGTCACATTTTTTTCATTTTCGATGAATGTTCATCGTCAGTCACCACACGTCAAAATCTTTTAATTATTGCGATTTTTTACTCTCAAAACATTCACGCACAATTGATTATGACTGAAAACTGGATTCTTAAAAAAATATGCGAATATTAGCGAGCGATTTTTATTGACTCTTATTTATTGGAATTTCATATGAGACAACTAATGTGAATTGTCTCTTCTGAAATTTGAATGGAAGTCGCGGGTCGAATGAAGTCAATGAAAGTTTAAGAATTGACACCATCTCACCTGAATGTCTCAACTTTTAATTTAAATCATGATTCAACAAACCATAACACTTCAAGCTATTCAAGAGTAGATGCAAGTATAACTCTGTCCTTCAAATAATCCAGATCGTCCATAATATTCTTCAAGTGTATCTTTGAACGAAACATTTGTAGAATTATGAATAAAGTCTCTTCACTTCTTTCCTTTTTCAATTAAAAAAATTCATCTATGAAGTCTTCTGTTTCACACGGTTACTCATACATATTAACTTTAAAGATGCATTTTTATAATATTGTGATAAATGCATGCATTAAAATAATAATGAAATTTATAAATAAATAATTAACATTATTCTGTATTCTCCAGATTTAATCTAGGTTTGAGGTTCGAAACCCTTAATTTCTATCCATTATTGTGTTGAGTCAGTCCATACAGAGTTTTGTTCTATCTTCAATTGGAGTGCATTGTTCATATTATTATCCGGTGAAATTATCTCGAATCTAGAGGCAAAAAGATTAAGGAAGACAAAGTATAGAGTGAAAATTATTCACACATGAACCATTGAAGGGTATTAGTTATTTTCACTAAAGAGTATTAGTTTGTTTTCACTTAAGAGCATTAGTTGTATAATGAAAATAAACTAATATTTTTCAGTGAAAACAACTAACACTCTTCAACCGAAAATAATTACCTTTCAATGATCTATGTAAATATCAATTTAACTCTATACATATTCATTGAGGAATATAGAGTTTGTTGGAGATCTTACACTTTTCTTACTCTGTAGATGACAAAGTGCATTAACGTATTTATTGGTTATATGTTAATTAATTAACCCAAAAGATATCCCTCAAAGTTATTCCAATATAACAAATGTGCTCATATATATTTGATGGTTTGCCCAATGGAATATATTGATATATTAATTGTTATATGTATATTATAATCTTTCTTCGAAGTAATTAATTTAGATATATTTTCTTCTACAAAAAATTAAAAGTATGTATAGAGTGAAATTGGTTAATACATAAACTACTTTGCAATATTTTTCATTATAAACAACTAATATTCTTTAGTTAAACAACTAATACTCTTAGTCCAACTAATAATCATAAGTGAAAACAACCAATACCCTTCATAAATAATATTCTTCAGTGAAAATAATTAATATCCTTTAGTGAAAATAACTAATATAAAAAATTAAAGAGTGGCCTTATTCCTTTAGATTAATAAATATTTATTTTAATAACTTTTATAAAAAATAAACTTCTACAAACTATATATCGAATTATTTCTATACATTGATTATTCACAAAAATATTTAATAACTATTTGTTTAAATAATTGAAATATCTTTTATACTACAAAATAGAGGAATTTATCATAATATATATCTCAAAGATATATTCAACATATTTTTATATTATTTCTCAATTATTATAAATTATATTTAAAAATTATATCTAAGTATTTTGTAGACAATTATTTATCAATGTTTATATTAAAATATATTTTAAAGATATATACCAAAGATTTAAAATGAATATTACTCAATTTAGCAGTAGTTTTGGCGGGAAAATTTGACGATTTCCAAATGTAGCCCGATTAGTTTAAAATTCAATGATCTCCAAATATATTTTGTACTACAAAATACATGAAATTATCATAATATATATTTCAAAAATATATTCAACATATTTTTATATTATTTCTCAATATTTATCCAATATATTTTATAAATAATTATTTGTCAATATTTATAATATATATTTTAAAGATATATACCAAAGATTTAATACTTAATTTAGTAATAATTTTGACGGGAAAATTCAATGGTTTCCAAATGTAGGCCGATTAGCGTTATTATATATATATAGATTATAAATTAGTGTACATTTTCACAGAACAACACAAAAAATATGATGTCACTTGGTATTGTTGGTTTGAATTGTAGATTTCTCTTCCTTTGGGTTTAGTTGTTTACAAAAAATCAAATAAATAAATTAATTATTAGAACATTTATAAAATAATATATTTATAATAAATAGTTATGTTGCTTATCAAAATATTGTTCTAAAATAATTCTCAGGGTAACATTTGAAGGAAGTAAATGCAAATAAGTTAATTGATTTATTATTTGCGGTTGTGCTTATGTATCAACACTATATTAGTGACGAACATATAATGTTATGTACATTACTGCATATATTATGGAGTAACTTAATAGGTTACAAAACAATATTTGAAAATAAAGAAATGCAGATCGAGGTCCAATTCTTTGATATGGATCAATTGTTTCGATTTTTTTATTTTAGTTCTATCAACATTAATATTTTATTGTAATTCACTATTAAATACATATTATAAAATACAAGCAAGAAAATAAAATACTACTACTAAAGTATTTAATACACAAAATATATCAATTTCCAAAGTTGCATGTAATATTAAATCTGAACCTCACTAAAAACAACTCAAATAATTAATTAACAGGACAATGCATAATACTTTCACATTTAAACATAATCTCTCCCAAAACAACATAGCACATTCATCACCTAAATGATGCGTCATGCTAGTCAATCATTATCCGACTCCTTCTTCAACACCTAAATGCTGAAAATGTTGAGTCGATGAATTAAATTTTCGAAGAGACTTTTCAAATTTTAAGGGAAGACTTTTGATATTTTCACATTGATTGATCATAATAATTTAATTAGCAATAAAAGAATTTTAGTTTAATATTTTAAAACAAATTTAGAAATATATTTGTCAGTGAAAAGGTAGTTTCTATTTATGGCAGAAGATTTCGTTATAATATATGTATATATTATATCTCATTTTACATCTTCAAGTTTAAATGCTTGTATATTCTATTGAATTTGAAGTCAAAATTTCTACCTAAATTGTTATTACACATTAGTATAAATAAATTGTCAATTACTCAATTGCCAATATATTTGGTGCAAATAGTAAATTTCATTGTATTCATCTGTTACTTATAGTCTTGCAATATTTTATCTTGCTTGCAAATACTAAATTATATATTTTGCCTTGTCTATTTAGTGTTGTGAAAATCCTATAAATATTAAGATTTTATCAGAATATGACGAGAGTCGAGAAGTAAATGTTGATATTTGAATATTTTAAATAATGAATGGTTAGAAATATTAAATAAATACTCTCTCTGTTTTAGGAATTCTTTCACAGTTACTGTTTTCTCGTATTTCAGCGAACAATTTTTTTATTAGTATTTGAAATGATAAAATAATTTTTAAGTCACTTTATAATAGAGGAGATATAGATCTATCATACCATTTCTTAAAAGTCCCTTTATCATTTCAAATATTAATATACAAATCACTTGCTAAAATACGAGATAAAAGATAGTGTGAAAGTAACCATGGGACGGAGGGAGTACAAATTAAGAATTTAAAGAAATAAATTAATTGATAATAAATACATGTGTGTGTGTGTATACCACATAGGTACCTTGACCTTCCACTCTCATAAAGTAGTTGACTCAACTCAACAAGTATAGAAACTTTATACTCTTGGTTCATTATCATATCATGCTTATAATGAATCAACTCATACTCTAAACTTACAATATATTGACCTGCGAAATCTTCAGGATATAATTTCCTTGGAGCTTGCAAATATCATTACTGTTGAATGATTCAAAATAATTTTTAGGATCTAAAGCCACACTAAGAGAAAGTAATTCAACATATGCATCATTAAATCTTGTATCCAACTCCATTAAGATGTAATCTATTGCTCCATTGAAAACATCAAAATGATAATGATGTTCAAAATGAAAACATCAATTATACGGACAATCCAATTTGGGGACATCAATACCATTCTTCAAGTAAAAAACTTTGACTTCTTCAAGTAATCCTTCCCAACCACATTCTTTCAACTCTCGAAAAATGAATTTAGTAGTAGAGACAAATGCAATAGCAGCCAAAATATCTTGAGTTTTTCTTTGAAGAAATTGACAAAGAGAATCAACAACTCTTATAATTCTATGCATCAAGTGCAAAGTGAATACAAATTCAAAACTTGCCATATTTTTGTAAAACCCTTGAATTTCAGCCTTAGATCTTCCATTTTGAAAACGCTCAATGAGATATTCAAACACTTTGCAAGTTGTAGCATACATGTTGATCAAACTCTTCACGGAGTTGTAGTGTAACTCCAATGAGTAGATATAGCTCGCTGTAAATTACCAATTTGATTAGCACCACGTCCAGAATCAATCTTCGTTGCAACCAATAAACTTTGAATTTCATGTCTTTGAGCAACGTGTAGTTGAGAGACACGTTTTGGTGAAGAAAATTATAATATTAACAATATTATTCAAGTGAGAAATGAATTCCCAAACAACAGTACAAATGATTTTTCTCATAACTTTATCAATATGTCCAAATAGTCTCATCAAATCCTCTACATGTCTTAAGTACATAGTGTGTGGTGATGTAGTTGCAGCACTAACATGAGTAAGAAATGCACATTTATTTTCTTGGTTTTTTCTTTTCCAATTGCTAAATTACTCCTTGACCAATGTAGAAGAACCGGACATATTAACATCACTCATGAAAGGAAAGCAATAAAAAAAATATGCCTTACCTGTGGAAGACGAATACTCCAACCAGTGAAACTTGTCAAACCAGCTTTTCTGAAAACTACGATTTTGGGTGCCAAACTTTGTAATAGGATAATCTTCCATTTTGGTTGATAAGCCTGTCTTATATCATCTCGTGCACTAATAGAATATTCTCTTAGTTATTTTTTTCTTGGATCATGCTCAATACACGTTGTAAGCATATTAAATTTGCACTCAATTAAAAGACGACACGTGGAAACTGTGTCTTAAATATCAACTAAAACTATTATTTATTTATTGAGATTTATATACATTTAATTCCTAAATATGTAAATTAATTAATTGATTATTATAAATTAAATTGGGCTTCTAAAGTTCAATAAATCAAATTGGGCCTCCAAAGTCCAATAAGTTAAATCGGACTTCTAAAGTCCAATAAGGTAAATTGAGCTTTTAAAGTCCAATAAGTTAAATTGGGCTTCTAAAGTCCAATAAGTTAAATTGAGCCTCTAAAGTCCAATAAATCAAATTGGGCCTCTAAAGTCCAATAAGTTAAATTGGGCCTCTAAAGTCCAATAAATCAGATTGGACCTAAAGTCCAATAAGTTAAATAAGTGGATAAGATCAAATCTTTTCAAGCCCATCAAACCTGACCCATAAACCTAGAATCCCGCACCTATAAATAGGGGGTCTTCATTCATTCATTTTCCACACAATAGAAAAATAGAAGGTTCGGGATTACAAAATTCTCTTCAAATGCGTTCTTCATGATTTCGGCGAGAAATAAAGTTTGATCCGAGATCAAGGTGTGGAACCTTGCCTATCAACGTTTCTCGAAGATTTCCATTAGAGACGTTCTTCATCAGAGGTCTTCATCAAAGGTCTTCAATAAATTCAAAGGTATTCTTCGTGCAGCTCAAAGGAGTTCATCTACAAAGTCGCCAAAATAATATTTAATCCGTAATAAGGCGCTGAGCCCTTGGAATTAACATTATAAGTCCCTAAATCTAAGTTCGAATAAGATCAAAATAAGGATTTCACCCAGAAAATTAACGGATTAAAAGTCAAACAAAAGAGAAGAATCAGAGGAGCAAATCTAGAGTTTAGAACCCACATAAATTTCTTAGTTCGACCCGGAAAAAATTCGATTGTAAACATTTTCGTATTTTTATGTTCAATTTCACAAAATCAGTTGTTACAAATTTGGCACACCCGGTGGGACATACTCTACCTCTCATATATTTTCAAGGAAGCTTAACTATAATGACGATGAATACCTCAACTATCGAGGAACGACTTGCCAGCCTGCTCAAAGTTGTTGAAGGGCTTGCCTTACAACTCAAAATCAAGACATCAAAATCTCCAAACTGTTGAATAAGGTGGACAATATCAATAAAAGCAACGTTAAGGGAAAACGAATTGAGGGTCACGACTATGCGGAGACCTCAACCAAATGCCAAGTTGGTGAAACTGAGGCAACTACCAAAGAACTGTAGATCTCATCTGATGTAGGAATCCAAGTTGATCAACTCAAGGAGCTCATACTAGAGACAGTAAAGGACAAGTTTGATGACAACTCCACATCAACCTTCACCCACACCAAACCCTATACAAAAAGTATCGATGACTTGAGGATACCAACTAGCTCCAACCCCCAAAGCTTCAACAATTCGATGGTAAAGGGAACCCGAAGCAGCACATAGCTCACTTTGTTGAGATATGCAACAATGCTGGAACCAATTGAGATCATCTGGTCAAACAGTTTGTCCGATCTTTGAAAGAAAATGTCTTTGACTGGTACATCGACTTGGAGCTAACTTCATCGATAGTTGGGACCAAATGGAGCAAGAGTTTCCAAACCGTTTCTACAGTACAAGAAGAACGGTTAGCATGATCGAGTTAACCAACACTCACCAAAGGAAAGATGAGCCTATTATTGATTACGTACACTACAAGAAAAAAGAGGTTTTACAACGGTTCAAAGCCATTGTCTATTTTAAAAAATACCCGATGTAGAAGATCCCGTTGTAGTACGTGGGTATAAATAGACAACGGTCAATTAACCGTCGTATTTCCGCAATTACTACAACGGTTCAGAACAGTTGTGTATTACTAATAATATATGTTGTTGTAGCATAATAATTTCATAAATATTGGGGATATACAACAGTGTTGAACCGTTGTTGTTCTATAATACATACAACGTCTTATGACCGTTGTCTTTCTTTAAAAAGGAGTTGTCGTACCATATATTTTTCTTAAATTTCAAGGAAAGACAATGGTTATTAACCGTTGTCTGTTCATGTTAACTACATCGTATTTGGACCGTTGTCTTTCCATTAAAATATGCATAAATATTGTCATAAATTTCTTGAATAGACAACAGTTATAAACAATTGTCTTTTTATATTTACTACATCAATTTTGCACCTTTGTCTTTCCTAAATATGAGCTATATTATATTTTTTATATTTCAATTACATAAATAAATAATAAAACCTGTTATAAATTTTCAAGATAAATTTAAGCAAAAATAACCATAATATCATTAACATTCATTCCAAATACTACACAATCATTGTATAATAGTTCATAAAAGTGTTCCACACCATAAACAAAATACCATAAATATTAGCTTACAAAAGTTTAAACTACTAATTAAATGAATGCCTTAACATTCATTTACTAAAATTTCAAACAACTTGTGCATTTTTCTTCTGTTCCCCAACAACATTCATGCACCCTTTTCGTAGCTCTCGTCACTACATTAAAAAATAAATAATATTTTAGCAAACATACAAATCAAATTAATCTTCATATTAAAATAAATTATTTCCACAAAATTTAATCCTTTCTATTGAACCATTTCAGCTAGTATTAATTCCATGAAAAAAACTAAGAAGTAACTAAACAAAAGCCAATCGAGTACTGATCATTTTCGACATATATATATAAATATCCTCTACATTTCATTTGCAGTTTTTTATTAGGTGTTACGTTGCATCAGCCTTCAAGGGTCCATAAATTAAGAGACAGTGTCAAGAATTTGCCCATAAAATTTGACCAACAATAAGACACAGAACCCTATGGACTTGCCCAAGTGAAAGACAAATTTCTTTTGTTATTGTGACTACCAAGAATGATGGAAAAGCTAAAAAGGTTCTCCTAAGAGCTAAATTTCTTCTCCAATTCATCTCCAAGTACATCTCTGCATCTACATTGTATACAATGACAATCACACACACTGGAATTCCACATTAAGAACAGTGACATTATAGTCAAACATATCTAACAATCACATACATCAATAAGAGCCTACTAAAACAATGAAAGAAGTTATAGATAGAGAACCGGTTATTGTCCCATTTCAATTCAAAAGCACAAACAGCAAAACTAATGCGTTACATATATATAAAAGGACTGATTTAAAATATTACCTTCATAATTTCGAAATATGGATACGATTGCATTCAAGTTGTGCATAATGGCATTCATCAAAGAAGCGTGATCCACTCCATTTTGATAAAAGAGTGAGGCAGATTATGCAGAAATATCCATATGTTTTAAGTTTTTAACAAGAGCCTGCACATGGAAAGAAAAATAGATGAAGAAAGACTTGGTTTACAAAAAAATTATTTTTTTCAGTGATGCAATTTCAGGCTTTACAGATTAAACTGCTTTGATTGATGACGAATTAGGCTTCATGAGATACATAATTGGAAAGCCACACGAGTCTAGTTTCTAAGAAATTTTGAATTTTGCAATTTGGAATTTTGAGTGGGAAGTTATGGTCAAATTACTAAAGTGTGGCAGACTGCTAGGGAATCTGTCAAAAGACTGTTTATTACCAGTTAAACCAGCGACATAGTCGACTACATCATTCAAAAGAGTCCAGTGTAAGCCTTACCACTGCTTAACAAAAATGACACTATTTAATAGAATAAGTGATTCATATCATAAATTACTCGATTGAAGTTCAAAATTCAGAGGATTTGATTACTTCAAGTAGATAAAGATGACCAAATACATGTAAGTGTTGGTAAGGTGTATTACTATATAGCTCATTGGCCAAATGATAATCGAAGACAACAAAGCTTGGTAACTAAACTAATTGTCCTCCAGGATTGAGCTTCCTTCTTATAACATTTCACATTTCCTAGATTTATAACAACCAGGTCAACAACTGCATATTCTTATATAGATGAATATTACATCTTTCAGCAATTATATATTCACCAATAAGGCCCCTTTATTATAACTCTAGTAATAAGTTGAGGTGAGTATTTAGTATAAATAAGCCATAATGTTGAAATATAAAAATAAACTTTTTTTTCTCATTATAAAAAGCTAAGCATAAATCAGAAGATATATATTTCCCATGTACATTGTCTAATCATATATTAAATGCAATAACATACATTCCCATGCATCAACTTGTGAGGAAAAAAAGTTCCATTTTCTAACCTTTGTTTCATAGTTCGACTCCTCTAAGCTTGAAAGAAAATCATGGGTAAGAAATGGATTCAATTCCCCGGGACTAGAAGTGTCAAGACGGCAAGCATTCCACCCATCTAGTGGAATTTCTAAAATAGCAAACCAATAACTTTCTCGGTTAATCAAAGTTAGTTCTATCTCCCTATTTTAGATCCAAGACAAGTAGAGATATATCAGCTAACAATAGCATCATGAATTATTAACACAATTAACACCAGAAATATTATTGATAAAAACTCGTTTAACTCAGTTCATACATATTAAAAAAAATCCCGAACAGACTTTTATGCACAATAAAACATGAAGCTCGATTGTCTCTACCTCAATAATGACAAAAGAAATTTTTTTTTTAAAATATCGAACTATTCAATCTATACTCATGTTTGACTTCCATAAAGCTTGACTCGAGTTCAATGAATTTAAACAAAAAATTAATGCACATAACAATATTAAAGAACTACTCTAGCTTGACTCGTTTTTACTTCGTCAGAACTCGTTCGAGCTCGACGCAGTTAATTATAACCGCAGCTCATAAAGCTTGTTAGTTAACAATTTCAACAAAGCTTGAACACCTGCACGTTCGACTCGACTCGAATTTTTCAAGATTAATATTGGAGTATGCATACCTTTGAGACCAGAAAGCACATTCTTGATCCGATTGCCACAACCTTCACAATCCATTCGGACTTTGAGTTCAACGGTTCTAATGAGAAATAAAACAACAGATTACATGATAAATTATGCATATAAACAATAAAGTTGGTGGAATGATGCAAAACTTCATCAGAAATATAAATTGCTATAACATATAAACCATTATCAAACCACATTCGATGTCAGCAAGTCAAGAATGCCTCTACCATCTCTCCCTCCTCCAATAAAATGTGGGAAAAATAAAAACAATATTAACAAACTCAAAATAAATATTGCACAAAGAGCAAATCAACCGCTAACTATGAAGAATGAAGCTACTAAAATTTGTTGAGGTAATTCATTCTTCACCTATTGCATATAAACAATAAAGTTGGTGGAATGATGCAAAACTTTTGAAGCTTACCCCTATCCTACTATATATGATTTGTAAATGGTTTAATTTTTGTAAATGTAAAGTAGGCTCGGATTTAAGGTCAAAACTAAAAAAATCCACTGCTTCATCACATAATCTCCAGATTTTTGTCCTCTATATTATCTCCAATTTAGTCAAGCTAATCGAATCTATTTGTTTACAAAATTTAAAAGAGACAAAGGTGCAAACCATCCTAGAAACCCAACAAGCATTTATGAACTTAATAGTCATGAATGCAACATTTGAGTCTTAACAAGACCAAAAATATCATTCAAAATCACAACTCCAATTCCCATTATTTTCCTGACACAAGAAACTAGAAGAAAATAAATAACTAATTCATCAAATAAAGAGTAACATAGAACAAATTAAATCCAAATAATTCTAAAATTAAAAGAGGAACTAAGTAACAGAGACAAATTCTCAAACAAAGTGTGGTCATTGAGAGAAAATTGTATGTTAATCTTGTGTTAAATGTTCAGTTATCATTCCATTAGGATCTTCCACAAGCACTAGAAGATGAGTATAAAGGTTTCCTAAGTCCTCTTATCATGTACGCACAGCAGCTGATCGCTCCTCCCTTTTCTGCTCCATATAAATTCCCATATATGCACAACAGCCAATCATAAACTGATCTAACATATATGCACCATGAATACTCTTTGCTACGACCGAATTCATCCATTCACAGTAGCACTCTTCATAAAAAATCTTTGACAGTCATTTTATCGAACACCTTATATGCATGTACGAATTCTTCACACAAGTTAATTTTCTAAATTAGGGCAGGACACAAACACACCAATAGCAAGTGTACATAAAAGAGAAAGAGAGGTAGAGAGATAGAGCAAAGAAATTGCTTACCTATATTATGACGTCCGTTTCATTAATCCCTAACTCAATCCATCTTTAGGATGCGGAGGACGGTTGCAAACGAAATGGATGCGGAGGACGGCGGAGGGAAAGTGGTGGACGGTAGAGGACGAGAAGGATGGACGGCGGAGGAACGAAGGGAACGCTAGGGCACTGTGGATGCTAGGACGGGAAGGCTGGGAAATAGGGGAGGGAAATTGAAAGATAAAATTTTTTTCAAGTCTTTTGAAAAGTGCTAGTTTTTTCCACAAGTTGTTAAGTAAAAAATTGCTTAAAAGTGTTATATTTAGAAAATGAGATTGCTATTCTTATTTTTATGTGTATTTGAAAAGGTGTTAATTAAATTTAATAAAGTGTCAATCCAAATAAATAAAAGTTATATTTCAAAGATATAATTGTAAAAGTGTCATTCCATATACATGTATTTGTAAAAGTGTTAATCGAAAATTGTTTAAAAGTGTTATTTTCAATGATGAAATTGCCATTCTTATTTATTTACTTATGTGTATTTGTAAAAGTATTACTTCAATTTATTAAAAGTGTCATTCCAAATAAATAAAGTGTTATTTTCCCTAATTAAAAGTGTTGATTTTAATATATGATATATTTTAATTTTTAGAAGATAATAATATTTGTTTAAAAATTGTGGAGAGACAATTCTCAAAGAACGTTGTTGTAATAATTCATTGAAAAAAATGTGCACATTTTTTTTCATTTTACAAATTGGATATACAACGGTTTAAAAGCATTGTCTTTCTACTCAATCCTTAAAAAAACAACGATGAACTACAACTGTGTATAACCGTTGTATATGACCCTTTTTTCGCGCATTTACAATGCGGAACTACAACGGTTGTCCATACCCGTTGTATATCATCAAATCCATGATCTGAAAGACAACGGTTATACTTTAAACAACACATTTTTCACTTTCTACAACGTTTTTTTCGAAACCGTTGTCTATCCAACATCGTAAAACCTTATTTTTCTTGTAGTGTACATTAATCGATGGAGGAACTGTTGGAGTTATACGTGAAAGTATGCTTTTACTTTGTATAACTCGTGTATCAAACACTCGTTTTATGAGAATAATTCTTTTATCGCATTTGCTTTAGATATGATTGAATGTTGAATATTTATTGCAAACCGTTCAATATATAGTACGTGTTACATTGTAGTTAATGTGGTGATACCCGATCACGGAAGACAACATTAACGGTTTCCTTGTAACTAAACGTACATTTCACGACCTAGGTGGAATTGAACAATCCGCCGTGAAAGGTCGATGTGTAAGGCTCAGATTGGTCTGTCTTGACCAAGAGATTGCACTAGCACATTTAGTATGTGTTGAAGAGGTCCTACAGCGAGGAGAAATTCTTCTGTTCTGAAAGGTGAAGAATTAGACCTCAGTGGTTGTTGATTTCTTAATCTCCGTCACTTAAATAGAACCGTGTGTGCTTAGTAGTTACTGCTTTGATTCATGTTGGGTGAGAATCATTGTGACTTCGAACTTTGTGTCTTGGGCAGTAATATTAATCATACGACGGTTGCTAAGATTTAATACGGAGAAACGCGTGCGAGTACGGCTCGTGTGATTAGTCCCCTTGGTGGGCTCAGAAGTTTTATTGTACCAAATCTTGCAAGTGAAGAATTAGTTTCTTCGGTACGAATAATAATGTTGAGCTGTCTTTACTCCAAGGTGAAATATATTAATTAATTTAGAGCTATTCAGAAGCTCAATTAATTAATGGACTTGATATTCTTAAACGCGGAAAATAATAACCGGGAGCCCATATTATCGTAATATGGATTAAGATGGATAGTGCAATATTAATTTATTAGTGGTAATAATTAATATTAATGGGCTGAATTATATTGGGGCTCAATATTGAAATTCAGAAGTCCATTAGGAGGTCCAATCTTAATTCTCCTTAAGGCCCCTCAAGTAGCCAAATTAAGTAGCCCAATAATGATAAGGTGATTAAAATAAAAAGAAAATATTATGCTGATTTTTCATGAAATTTTCGAAAAAATGCATGTGTAGGAGAAATTAGATTTTGTTGATTTTCTTGAAAAGATATTATGGAAGATATGTATTCTAGGAATACAAGAATATCTCATATATTCAAGAAGATCCAAATCTTGGATTTTATCCTCATATTTTTCGAAAATAACAACCTTATAAGCTAAGTGAGATTTTTGTGGAATATTTTATTTTGGAGAAAAGAATATATGAGATATATTCAAGATTTCTTAGAGATTAAGAAAAGATTTTCTCCAAGGCCCATATTCATCATAATTTTCGGCCACTATGCTTATAAATAGGGGGTGATATTTTCATCCCCAAGTACATAATTCCATGTGTTGGAAAAATCAAGAGCATAGATATTTTTCTTTTTCCTTAGTTTATTAAATTACTTGAAAGCATCTCCCACCGGTGATCAAGTAAGGCGAAAGGGAAATACTTGAGAAGGTTTTTGGGTTGATAAAGCGAGATTTTAATTGTCCCGTATATTCAAAGGCCAATTCTACAAGAGGTACGTTAATCGCATATTTAATTGTTTATTCCGCTTAATTAAATATGTGAAATTAATTCAACATGCATGATGATAATTAGTTGTTGGAATTATTATTTGAATTAATTAGGATTAATTCATGCTAGTAATAATTGTATTTAAATTCGTATTTAAAATTCATCCCGAATAGATTCCGGGCACCCCTATTTTCCCAACAGGAACTTGAGCCTAAATTGCAAGTGCCGACTGTCCGAGACTTCTGCAATTAAAATGTGCATCCAAGGGATGCAATGGGGCCTCCAATATATTCTTCAAGGAATTCAACCGAAGACCTTTGAAGACATGGCTACAAGAGCTCATGACATGGAGCTAAGCATGGCTACAAGGGAGTCGAAGGACCACCAATTCAAAAGCATCATGATAAGACTTATGTTAAGCCTCCGAGTAAGAAGTACGTAACAGGTCTTCCTCGCGACAGGGGGCATAATAGATTGACTCTGAAAGAGTTGGGCTAAAAACAATATCCTTTCTTTAAAAAAAAAGTATGTATAGAGTGAAGTTGGTTTATATATGAATCTTTGAAGGGTATTAGTTGTTTTCAATAAAGAGTATTAGTTGTTTTCATTGAAGGGCATTAGTTGTCTTCACTAAAATGTCTTAGTTTATTTTCAGTAAACAACTAATACTCTTCAATGAAAACAACTAATACTCTTTATTGAAAACAAATAATACCCTTCAATTCATATATGAACCAATTCCACTCTATACTTTTCCTTTAAAAATTATAACCTTGAATGATATATAAGAGGTAATATATAACCAAATATATCTATTACTATATAAAAGAGGCTACTATGCTAAATTGACCAGTTTCTAGCCGGTGATCGGTAGTGCACAGCTCCATTTTTCTATTATATTTATTTTGTGGCCCAAACTATCATTTTAGTAGCCCAAAATGGCCCAAATTATCAATGCCAACCCAGAATACATGCCCTCCATTTTAATGAATACATCACCCAACCCAAAATACATGGCCTCTATCTAAACAAATATGTGGCCCATAAGATGCCAGATACTAGAAAACGTGGCGTTTAATAGATTTAGAATTATCTAACTTTTTTCTTCGGAATTCTCACCAACTGCGCATATTTCTTCCTCAAATCTTCTATGGCGGTAAAAGAAAACAACGTTCTCTTTTCTCCTCTTGAGTGCTCCGTAGCAAAGTCTTTTCTCCTCTTGAGTGCTCCGTAGCAAAGGTAATTTATTGTGTGATTTATTTGTAATTTGGGATTGATCAGGATTTAGATTATGAGGGCTACGCTGTTTAGTGATTATACAATTATACCGATGCAAGGTTCTTTGAATTATTAGTCATGGATTATATATATGCTGCCTAACTGTGAGGATGGGTTGTGTAATGGAGTATGCCAACCACATGTTTGATAAAATGTTTCAATCAAATCCTTATACCCACATCATTCTTCACACCTTGTTTTTCTCTCTCCGAAGCCTATTTGAAACGGTTGTTTCTGCACCATTGAAATTCAGGGTTTAAAATTGTTGTTGATTGTTCAATTATTTTGTAATTAATTTATTTCGAATTAATAATTAGTCAAATTCGGTTTGATTAATTTGTCCATTTTTTCCCTCTTGCAGATTCTACTGTGTAAAGGAGGTAATTATGTCACTCTAATTCTTCTTGCAATTTGATTCTCTGTCCAATTCTAATTTGGATTCTCAAATTTTCCTTTACTTTTTTGTATGATTTGTTGTCTTATTACATGTATGGAATTAATCACTTATTATTTCCCAAAAATTCTCTTCTGTTGTAGGACACTACAACTATAAAAAATATCTGGTTCTTCCAGTAGAGCACTAAATAAGTATGTATTTTACAGGTTCTTGTTTTATGTTGCAGTGTCATATGTGTTACCTACTGTGAGTTCTATACGTGTTTTAATTCTTAGTTTTCCAGTTTTTTGTTCTTTGAGTGATCCAAATAACAATCGAGTTGTTTACGCTCATTTAGGCCATGAATTATTTGTTGCAGTATCAAAGTTTGTGTGATCGATTTCCGTTTAGGCCATTATTTTTATTATATGTGTGATTTAAATAACGTTAGTCATTTGTGTATGCTGCTTCTTTTCTTTAGGCTATCAATTCCGTGGCTTGCATAGTGTTGTTAGTTTCATATTTTGTTGACTCTGCTAACTCAACTCTACATGATACTTGCGAATTTTTTTTTGCATATTAATAATGGCCTCCAACTGTAATCTTGATTTTCTTATAGACTATAGTTTACCTCAACATTGATCAGCCCCTTCTTGTCATTTTCATTTATTTTTTATGAGAAAGATTGCATCAAGATTGGGCTATGGTTGACAGATATCTCACACGGGGAATGGAATTATAGAATGCTACCCCTCCCCCCTTTCTGTGACATAACATGCTAAAATTAATCAATTAGTTAACAAGAATAAACAAATTAAAATTGGATTGATTAAGGTTAGTATATTTTGATATCTTATAACACGTACGTTATAGTTATGTTGTTGAGGTTTTGTGCCTAATTTATCTTAAAAACTGGATATATTGAACTCAAACTTAAATTGTTGACAAGAATTGCTTGTAGGATAGAACAACACTATGATATATGGCAAAAAAATTTAAACTGAAGTGTGTTATAATTGGCTACTGAAGTAGATTTTTGTTGCCTAAATGAAACATGGCAGAAAGAGGTTAGATACATTGACAAAATTACTTGCACCATATGCTCCTACTTTTAATATTAATACATGCATTGCACTCAATATCTCTGTTTTCACATACAAAAATCTGGAAAAAAAACCCAATCAATATATACTCCATTCATTGCTTTTATTTCATCTTTTAAAGTTTGTTGGTGATTTAATTAGGAAAGTACGAACAATACCAATTTTTTTTATTATAAAAGATTCTTGTATTGAAATAGAAGTAAATTTGTGAAAAATGGGGGAAAATATCTTAAAACATCAAATAATATAATTTTATCAAAACAGATTTTGATTGAATGATTCATATACTCATAGGGTATTCTTTTTTCATTAACTTATCAACTTGTCTATTTGAGTGCTCCCTGAGTGTCATGGATATGTGTGTAGGTTTGGCATGTGAAAATTTAGTGGGTCAATCTTCACTTTGAACTATAATAGAAACATATGCACCATGCAGTTTTAGTAGTATTTAGTTAGACAATTTATATTTACCCTTGAAACATAATTTAATTATTACAAAAGAATTTACAGAAACTTATCATATTTTCCTTAATTTTAGGCCTGTGGCAGATACATGTACAATACTCTATAAACTAAAACCAAACACTCAAAACTGGTTCGTCAAAGTGTTAGTGGTGGAAAAAACACCTGTTCGTTATTTTAAATGGGGAAGACATCTAAAGCCTGTCTTGATTGACAAAGAGGTAATTTTTTTCAACAGATGTACTACACTTACTGCTACTTTACCTAATCTTAGTTTTATGACTAATTTAACAGAAATGAAGTATGCAGTGTATTATCTATGATCCAGATATTGAGCAACTAGATAAAGTTCTTCAACTTTACAAAACTTACTATATTGGGAATGGCAAAATCAAGGAGCTGACAACAAACTTCCCAAATATGACCAGCTCAACCTACCAGATAACCCTTACCAGGAGCGCTTATATCAAACGTACAAGTGAACAGGAAGAGCTTCCTCTTGACCACATCTACGAACTCACATCATTTGTTGAATGTCCTCAAATTGCGGATATAAGAGACAAGCGAATTAGTTAAGTCCGGTCTTACTTTTTAACTTCTGTGTAATTATAATTCACAAACACTTATCTATTAAAATAGGATTTCCCAGATTTGCTTTGTGGAGTGATACATGTGTTCCCACCATATTTTATTCAAAAATAATAATAGGACGGTCCAGGATTTTGTCATCATCAATGAGGAGTAAGTTTGTCTCTTATAAATACTGAAACTTTGTAATCTAAATTTTATATAGTTATATAATTAAGATAAATTTATGATATTTTCATACATGCAGACGTAGGCCAACTATACTCACATTGTGGGAAGAATTTGTAAAGAGTGAAGGTTGCTATTTGACAGAAAATATTGCCAAAATCCCGGCGATTTTAGGAATGCGACTGTCCGTGAACACCTTCCATGGTAGCATAATTTTTTTTAAAAAATTATTCTAAACAAAACACAATCACGAAAAAGCCTCAACTATTTATTGTAAAGTTCAGAAAATTATATTTGATCATTCATTTCATTACTTAGAAAAACATCTTGTCACAGGTATATCCATTGGGACACTACCTCACAACACCATCTTGTTTAATCCTCCGATACCACAAGCAATGCACCTTGAGTTATGGTAATGTATGATAATATTATTTTTATAATCTCCCTACAACACTACAGATATAGAAATCCACTATCATTAGGGTCGTAATCCACCAACCTACTAAAACTTATAGTTTGTCTGGTTTTATTTGAGGGGTAATGTACCGTTTCGAATTTTTTAGTCTTAATATAATGTGAACTTTGCACATGTTATGGAATTGTTTGTTTAATTAAATAAGTGCTTATACTTTTTTTAATGATGCCCAATTAAGGTACAATCATTGTTATACACTTGTGCGCCCTTGTAGCAGTTTTGGTCTTAGTGGTCATTTTCTGCCTTTCTGCTATAGAGGTTCTGATATGAGACTGATTAGAGCAGGAATTGCACAAAATGAAGCATTTTTTCTGACTTTTAGCTGTAACAGTTTGCAGCTTATCACAATATCGACCTTCACCCAAGCTAAATTCTATTACCTGGTGTTAATTAACAGAATTAACATAGAGCCACTGATTCTGTGTGGCACATTAACTGTTCTTTCATGTCTTATTTGTATATTTGAAATATGTGTTTTGTCTGCTTTTTTTTAAGTCGAACTCTAGGCCTTTAACCAAATATGTGGGATCTTTGTAAACATTGAGAAAAGTACATTACTAATATACCGGTTACTGTACAGGTTAAATGAAAACAAGGACTATGTGAAAGTTGTTATCACTCAGAAACTATATGATAAAAGCAACCAAACCGTGGAACAGCCACATACTTCACAAATTCAAGAAATCAGTTGTATCTTGAACCTTCATGAAATGGTAATTTCTTGTTCATGTACATAACATTAAAACCTTTTACCAAGCTTTTATCTAAAATGAGCCCCTATGTATATCATTTTGTTTCACAGGTCAAATCTTTCTGGATTAAGGCTAAGCTGAAAATTACAAAATTCGACCAACGTCTCTACTTTTTGGTATGTCCAGATTGTTGGAAAGGTAGCGGAGCATCCTACAACAATGACTTCACATGTAACTATTGCGGTAGGGACTTTCCAACACCAAAACCCCGGTAAAGCCCGATAATTTTAATATCAGTTGTTTGAGTTGAGGTCTTCTTACTCTTTTGTACTATGTTTGACTACATTTTGCTAGCTTAGGAAATTTTAGGTGATGGCTGACTTAGTTTCAAAACTCCAGTCTAATGAAGGATTAGACTTAGTAGCCTTGTTATTGACCTTAAATGGACTTCTGTTGCTTTTGTAAATTTACTACAAGAAATCCACTCTTACTACGTGGTGCATTTGGTTTTCTATATGTTAGTTCAATGTGATTTTACGAAGTTCAATTTACTTCTTGCCAATAGATCTTTACTTTATCAATTGTATATTGTATTAGAAATGAGACCAATATTTGTTATTCCCAAATTCATAAATCATGTTTTGAGGTTTGCAGTTTATTTTATTATGTATATTTGCTCTTGGAGTGACTGTGTAGTTAATTCACATATGATTAGTTTGGCTTCTTATATACCTGTAGTTATGTTGGGAACATCTCATTACTCTCAGTAATGGGGTGGTCATTTTTGTTTAATGGTTTATATGTAATAATCTATTTTAACTCACATTATATATTTACAGATTACGTTTCGAGGTCAAATTGTTTGACGACACAGGGAGTTTGAATGCTTATGTGGAGCAGACCGAGGCTGAAACTTTATTATGCATGTCGGCTGACCAAATAGCTCAGTTAGAAATAGAGGTATGTAGCATGACAAATCAATTTTATCGACTATAAATATATTATATTCACTTTTAAATGAATTTGTCAATAATAGGGGAACAGGTTGAAACCTGACGATGTCAATGATCGATTTCACGACAAAGTGTTGTTCTTCCACATCGGGACATCCATCAATGAATTCAGGGGCAAAAAAACTTCACAAAACACGATCATAGCATGCCTCCCATCAACTAAACAGCCCTCAACATCCCAACTATCTCAGAAAACATCCTCCTCAAATACAGGGCAAAGTTTACAGACGGACATAGCAATGACTGAAACTGAACATTACACCTCAACCATCGAAGAAAGCCTCCTTCCAACAAACCGTGTCGAACATCACCCGAAACCAGCTGGTAAAAGAGGCCTCGATTCTACAACAGCCACAAGCCACAAAGGATATCAAACAAGATTAGGTTCCCTATGAAGGACTTCTTTTTGCATCATTTTGCAGGTAACTGAAAACTAGACTTTTAGTACCCATGGTGGATCTATTTTTTGTATCATTCCACCTCTTACCTTTTGTTCACCTGAAAACAATACCCTAGGTAATATTTTTTAGAATTTCGAATGCTTGTAAGCATTCGAGAGCAGCCTATGTACATATGCTGCATTTTGTACATTAGTATTAGTATAACAAATGCAAGGCTGTAAATGTGTTCATATATCATGTTCTGCATTTTGTACATTAGTATAGTATATGCAAAGTTGTTAATGTGTTCATGTATTATGTTCAGAGAACTTCATGTACATAGCTTGGTTCCAACCTATATATACATGTTGCATTTTGTGTGTATTAGTATGGTATATTCAAGGCTAAAATGCAAATCAACATTCTAAAATACTATTCTAGAATTCGACACTAAATAATTCAAAGGAAACCTTGAACCAACCTGATTATTAGTGTGTGCTTTTATAATAATTCTACTGTATAATATACTTATTTTATTCTCTCCTAGCATAAATTTTTATACACAGGCATGCATTATTAATCAAGGAAAAACAAAGTATTATGTAAATGATATCCACAGTAATAATTATCGTGAATAAAAATTTATTATTATTTTATGTTAAAACAACTAATATCTCAACTTCAACTAATACTTTTAATTAAAACAATTAGTATCCTTTAGAACTGATACCTTTAGTGCAATACACGGGTATCAATTTACTAATACCCTTTGAACAAGTTTCGCAGCAAATATCCTTCACATAATACTTTTTTATTAATCAAAATTTTATCTACATCAAAGACATTGTACAATTCAAGTGTATTTTAAAATAATTATAACTATTTTTATTGAATAGTTGCAATTCGTTGAAAAAAGAGTGATATATACCTTCTCTCTTCCATTATATTAAGTAAAAGTATTAAAGAAACAATTTTTAACTGCCATTTAGTTTTACGCAGATTATCTCTTTTCCAAAAATCTCCACTATAGATAAAGTGGGATGCATGTACCATTCTTTTATAAGAAAAATTATATAAAATGGTCACGTATATGATAGGGATCATTTCTAGGTTCAGGTCTATTGATGGAAAAATGCTAAAATTTATATGCAAAGACAAAATTTCATTTACTATATATACGGTAGGAGACTATATCTTGTAGTTGCAATGTATACTTAATACTTTGAACTTAAGAATTTATATGGATCAACCTAATCAAATTTTGAAAAGAAAAAAAATATGACTCAAATATTAAAATAAATTTCTGTTACATACAAAACTTTCAAATTAATCACATTCTTGATAGTAGATCTTATATGAGACCATCTTATAGCATGAGACAATGTGAATAAGTATAACTAGGGTATTAGCTCATGAACACTTTGGTTGGAGTAAGTGTTAATTTGTGTTGTTTCATATCATGAGATGGTCTCATACAAGTTTTGGCTCATTCTTAATTTTTAGGCCATGATTATAATGATATAATTGTCGCACCTAAATTTTTTTTATCGTATAACTATATAAAAGAGTAGATTTTATATGAAAATTATTCATTATAAATTTATCATGAAAATGTTATAAAATATTGAATATTTAATTAAAATGATGAAAAATCACAAATTTAATTAGGAGTATCAAAAGTTAATTTAATAAAATGTACAACTATTACAATATAATACAACTATCCAAATTTCTATCAATAATGCTATTAAAATTTTTGAAACTCTTGTTGCAATTATTTTTCTAATTATAATTCACTTTCTAATAATAATAATTTCGGTTTCCTTGATATAATTTTTAAAAAACTTAAATAAAAAAAATTAAATTTATTCTTCTTTCTTTATATTTCTTAGTAATTATCCTGATTCTAATCGACACTATATTATGAAATATAATTGGTCAAGGAATATGTTTGTATCAAATTGGTTTTATAATTATATCTTTCATTTAAATTAAAGCAACCAATCTCACTCTGCATACATAAATATTTGAATTTTTACAATTTTGTACTATTGATGACTAAGGAGGTTTTCATAAAATAGAAGATATCTATTGTGCTAATTCTAACACTTGTTCACATCACACGGCTTCAACAAAAATATGGTGCAGCATGACAAAGCATTGGCTTGGTTTATTATATATTCACATCATCAAATAGACGATAAAAACAATCAATATGTTCTAACTTCACCAAAATTTATATTTCTCGCTTAACTTATGGAAGATAATAATCCTTGTACCTGCATCGACTGTGGGCAATGTCAATATAATTATATGTTTCAAAAAGAAGTTGAAGAACTGCTGAAACGATTCTTCTCCAATCCTGTATGGGCTGTTATTTTGCGAAGAGTTCTTAATATGAATTGGAAACTTTCTCTTCTACTAGACTACTCCGCCAATATTGACGCAAAATATAATACCACATATCCATAGACATGAGACATGTATGTATGTAAATAGGTATGTAATTACATGTCATTAGCTTGTAATATATTTTCCAAGTTTATATGAATAATATTCACTTTTTCAATTTCTACTTATATTCAGCAAATTATAATTTTAAGATTTCAATATTTATAAAATAAAATACATAAAATAAGAAAAATGGGTAAAACAACACTCTCATTTTTCTAAAACAAGTAGTATTGTTATATTTAATAATATTAATATGTTTAAATGTCTTCCAATGACAACGCATAATTACTCACTATATTCGGTCATATTGAAATCAATCCTTTAGTTCGAATTGCTAATAAATTTTAAAATGAAATCTTATTTGCAACAATTCAAAAGTTTAGATTAAATTGTAATTTATGAAAATATTGAAATTTTATTTGAATTTAACCCAATAAACAACTACAAATAATTTAATTTTTTATTCATTAACTTCGAGTGCTACATATTATAACAAAAAAAAAAACTTTATTAAAATTCTTTTAAAGTATGTTCTTTTTTAGTTTTAAGTGGTTTTCAAAAATCAATTTCGAAAATTAATGATTCTTGTAATCCATGGAGTTTTTATTTTTGGTTTTTAAATAACATAAGTTATTAAATGAGTGTTGTATAGGTTATTTATAAATTTATAGGACTAAGATTAAAAAAAAAACTCAAATTAAAATGAGTTTTTAATTTCAAAATCTAAACCCGAGTTTTTAAAACTAAAAAAAAAAAAACTTAATTAATTTCAATCATGGTATTTGTATACTTCTCGCTTTTAATTCATAAATGTTTTCAAACCTATCCTACATTTGAATAATAGCAAGAGCACAATTGAATTTCATGTAATAATTGACAATTAAAATTAATTAATATAAAATTTTATTTACAACGATTCAAAAATTTAGATTAGATTGCAATTTTACAAAAATGTTAGAATTTTATTTTCCATTAATCCAATAAAAAACTACATATACTTTAAATTTTTATATAAATATTATAAGTTATTTACAGAATTGTAGGATTATAATTTAAAAAACTTAATTTTAAAACTTGAATTTTAAATTCTAAAATTTAAATCCGAAGAACGTATTCTTAATTATTTTCAATCATGGTATTCGTATACTATTCAATTTTAATTTATTAATATTTTCAAACTTATCCTACATTCGAAATAATAGTAAAAGTACAATTGAGCTTCAAGTAATCGTCAACAATCAAAATTAATTAGATACTAAAGAGTGCAAGGAATGAAATTAGGATGATACGTGTCATTACCTCCCTCTCTCTTTTCTTTTATGAATTTAATCAATATACCATCTTTCTATCATATTTTCTCATGTTGTTTCTATCGGTGCCCTGTTTATTGCTCAGCCAGACTCCTGCTAAATCAACTCCGGCCATCGACGCCTCCATCCTTGCAAGTACGTGTACCTTCTCTTATTTATATGCTTATGGAATTTGTATCCCTATTATTTGTTCCTTCAATTACTACTTGTGTTTTCTATACGCGTGTGTAAGTTTCTTTAATTTCTTGTAACAGCCATTTACTGTGATTGAGCATATTTTTTTCTGCCACAATCTGAACCTCTTAGAAGAATGCTACCAAGTGTTTGATAAATTGTTCCTCAATTATTTAGTAGTCAAACATACAATATACATGTAAAGTTATGGTCTCTTTGCACTTCTCCAATCTGTGTGTATTTTTGTTTAGATTGGTTTGCATCTATGGTTCAATTTGGAGGTTAAGTTACAGAGTGCCGATAGATAATTATATTTGATAATTATAGGAAAAAGTATTATGCTCATCAAGTGTTCGATAAAATGCTTGGAGAACTCTTTCTTTTTGGATTTAAATATCCTATATAGTTTCCTCAATTATCTTCATCAACCTATGATTTTATATATTTATGAACAGGCACGGACCTGTTAAGGGTCCAAGGGGGGCACTGGCCCCCACCAAAAAAAAAAAAAAATAGGGGTATTTTAGTCATTTTACATTTATTTAATTAAAATTAAAAAAAAATTACTACCAAGCTTACACCACACGCCATCCACTTCCCCACTTTCTCTCTTTCATTTCCCACCCAATTTTTTTCCATATGTTCTTTTCTCCTTGCTCTTCTCAATTCCTTGCACGCAGGCAACATGTATTTAATTTAGTATTTATTAGTTATTAACTACTTAGTGGTTAATAGGATAATATATATATATATATATATATATATATATATATATATTATTTTTCTTTTCATTTAGTTGATTTTATGTCTTATTTTAAAATTGAAATTATTTATTTAAATGTTGGACCCCACGACCGTAAAATCCTGCGTCCGTCACTGTTTATGAATCATATCTTACCAAACATATAGTTGCTAAGAACCCTGAGACTCTACTATTCTATGTACCATGACACCAAAGTATTGAATTGATCATGAGTTGGAATCTCAATATGGAAAGAGAAATAACTTGATTACTTAGATGTTGTTGATTCTTTCTATAACCTCCATATTTCTCATGCTTAATCTTCCAACTTAGAGCTCTGATCCTTAGTTTTGTAAATGTTGTGCTTGGGAACATGTAGGTTCCTTATTTATTGAGGAAAAAATAGGTATGTCTGATTGTTTGTATTTTGAATTTTCCAAATATATCTGCACATATAGTGTGTGTGTGTGTGTATGTGATTCTCTGCAGTCTTAGGAAATTGGTATGGACCCAAATGAATGTAACATAAGATGAATGACTGCTTGTCCCTTACAAATGAATGTAACATATGATTAAACAATCAAAACAGAGTCCAAATAAATAGGCCGCTAATTGTTATAAAATTTGTATTATTTTATTCTTCTCAGTAGTTCATAAAAAGGCTTCAATAACGAAAAGTTAGGTAAAATTCAAAGCTGCCAAATTAATACAAATAATGAAATATAAGAGCAAGAAAACTACACGATAAAGATTGAGATGAAATGATGTATATATTTATGTGTAGAAATGGTACCAGTAGAGGAAGTGCAGACTAAGGTTGGAACAAAAGAAGTGATTTCAAGAGTATGAAAATGGTTTACTTTGATTGTTTTTCTACCTTGATAAACACAACTATTTTCCTGTATAAAATATAAAAATAGTAAAGCTAATAAAACAGAAGAAGACACCAACATTTCCATCAAGGAATAGCGGGGAGTAGCCATAATTAATTAGTTTATGTGTTTCCTATGAAAATGTGTATACTAAAATAATGACACATTGAAATATTCGTTCTACTAAAATATATATTTCTTTTATACTGCAGTTGATGAACATGGGTGACTCACCTGACAGAAACAATAGACAAGTGACACTCTATCAAGACCTACATAATCTCAAAGAGAAAAACCAATAGCTATTGGTAGAAAATTAACGTTATATTACTTGCATATATTTGTTCTTGGTCTTTAATTTTTAAATTTCATTACAGTCTTTCTTGCTGGACCATATTCAGATTTTACTGCTTTTTAAATATAATAGTCAACCCCATTCTAAAGCTTCATGCCATTAATATCATTGTGCAATATTCTTGGTATGAATACATGATTTTCTCGTGATAGCTGCATAAGTTTAAAAGTGAGCCTATGTTGCCTAATAGGTACGCTCTTTTGCCACACTTAGTGTCATATTTCTGCAAATTCAACTTGTCTAATTAGTCATTACTTTCATAATATTTTATACATATTATTACTATTATTTTTCTTTTTATGCTTAGTATTACAATAGCTGCCCAATTTTTCTATTGTAGTACCATACACTCTATCTGCGCTACCAATAAAAGTACATACATTTCCCGTCTGCCTTGTTTACCTGATCACTATTTTTTACATTCTGCATATATTTTAGGCCTCGATTTTCCTTTTACAGTTATAAGCCCCAACTTTATATTATACCATTTGTTATCCTAGCAACAATGTCGTCAAAAAGAAAATTATGCACCCAAGAAGTTAACACAACAAAAACACCAAGCAAAAGAAAATACGCCTCACTAGAAGATCGTAGACAAGCAAAAAATAAACGACGAAATAAACACCAATTACAAAATGTTAGTGTTGATCCATTAGATTCTATAGTGAGTACTCCTGATTTACTACCTAATGTACAAAACTGTAAATTTTGCAATGCGAAACGTGTTCACTTAGAACCCCCTACATTTTGTTGCTCATCAGGAGAAATAAAACTACTAGAAACTGAGATGCCTCCAGAGTTAGTACAATTATACCTTGGACACACTGAAAATTCCAAAGACTTTTGTAATTGTGTTTGTAGCTACAACAACATGTGTTCTTTCACATCAATGGGTGTACACTGTGACAAATCCTTAGCTGCAAGAAACAAAGGAATTTATACATTCCGAGTACAAGGTCAGGTTTATCATTTTATGGATCAATTAATACCTTCCAATGACGAAAAACCAAAAAATCTTCAGTTGTACTTCTTTGATACTGACCATGAACTTTGGAACCACATGTCTATAAGTTTAAAATTTAACGAAAGCCTTGTCGCAAAATTGATGCATATCCTAGAGGTAAATCCGTACGCGAACTTTTTTAGAAGTCTAAATAGTTTTCAAGATTTAAATGACTATAAAATAGCATTACAGGCTGACCCTAAATCAGATCAGAATACTTTTAACCCACCTTCTACATCTCAGATTGCTGGAATATGGTTAGAGTCTAATGAAAGAGATCAGTGTACAAGTCAAAACATACAAGTTTACCCAAAAAATTGTCAGCCTCAAATTATTAAACATTATTTTGGTTGTTTCGATCCTATGCAATATCCTCTTATATTCCCAAATGGAGAATCTGGTTGGCACCGCATGATTAAAAGATTAAACAAAAGACAAAAAATAATGGTCCCCAGACCAACATGTGATAATGAAATTATCTCCGACATCCAAAATTGCACAAACATAGACAATTTCATGCAATCTGAAGATCAAGGTAGTATTCACATCAATAATTGTTATAGTATCACAATTCAGTCATATTTGGTTTACTAATTAGATATTTATCTTATTGTTCATGTAGGTTCTAGATACGCACACACTCAAAGGACTACAGTATCATGTCGTGAGTACTACTGTTATAAATTACAAATACGAGAACATGACAAATCTTTCTTACTACACATCGGTAGACTTTTGCAACAATATGTAGTTGACATGTATATTAAAATTGAAACCTCAAGGTTAGACTTTTTTAAAAGTGCAGATATGTAAAATCGTTTAAGAAAAGAAGTATATTGTGGTTTAGTAGATGGTATTACACAAGGTTATGAGCTAGGCACTAATGTTGGCCTATGCATGATATTACCTACATCATTTGTTGGAGGACCTAGAGATATGCGAAAAAGATATATGGATGCCATAGCTTTAGTTCAACGTTTTGGAAAACCTGATATCTTCTTAACAATGACCTCAAACCCAAATTGGCCACAAATAAAAGCATTATGCTTACCTTCTGATGAGATACAAAATAGACCTGATTTAGTAGCAAGAATATTTCGTGCGAAGCTTCAGGTCTTAAAAATGAAATATTCAAGAAGGAAATTTTCGGTCACATTGTTGCCTATGCCTATGTGATAGAATTCCAAAAAAGAGGTCTACCTCACGCTCATTTTTTGCTTATTTTGAGTCAGACATCAAAAATGTTCTCCCCCGAGGCATTTGATTGAATTGCTTGTGCAAAACTCCCTGATAGACATACAGATCCATATTTATTCTCATTAGTAGTTAAACATATGATGCATGGACCTTGTGGTTTGCCTAATCCGGTCTGCCCTTGTATGAAAGAAGGTTTATGTAAATTTCATTATCCTAAAGACTTTGCGGAGAGTACTAAATATGCAACAAACTCATATCCAATATATCGGCGTAGATATAATAATAACACAGTTACAGTAAGAGGCTCACAACTTGACAATCGATGGGTTGTACCTTATAATCCATATCTTTTGGCAAAATTTAATTGTCACATTAACGTTGAAATTTGCTCAACTGTTCAAGCTATCAAATATATGTATAAATACATTTACAAAGGACACGATAAGATATCATACTCACTAGCAAATACTGACAACCCAATAGTCGATGAAATAAAAAATTTCCAATGTGCCAGATGGATTTCGCCTCCTGAGGCAGTCTGGCGAATTTTCAAATTCGAGCTAAATCATGTGCACCCCCCTGTAATATGCTTACCAATTCATTTAGAGAATGAACAATTAGTAACATTTACTACTAACCAGTCACTACACAACATTGTAAATAACCCTACACTTCACAAAACTATGTTAACTGAATTCTTCAACATGAATAAATACGACAATTGTGCTAAGAGCCTGAACCTATTATATGTTGAATTCCCTGAATACTTCACTTGGCATAGTGATTCAAAAGAATGGAAACCCCGTAAACAGAAGCAAGTTATTGCCCGAATAATTTCTTGTCAACCATCCAACGGTGAAATATTTTACTGTAAGTTGTTGTTAATGCATATTAGAGGACCAACATCCTTTACAAATTTGAGAACAATCAATGAAAGAAATTTTACCACAAATAGAGAGACTGCACAAGAATTAGGATTAACCGAAGATGATAACACTGCTGAAATGTGTATTCAAGAAGCTATTGCGTACTTAATGCCTCACGCTTTACGGACATTTATTCGCCACTGTCCTTGTCCACTGTAACCCTAAAAATCCGAATCAGTTATGGGTAAAATTTAAAGATTTTCTATCAGAAGACTTCGCTCGAAACAAAACATATAACTCTGACATAATTACGCGAAAATTTTTGGACATTATTGCTCATTATCTTCATTCAATGGGAAAAAAATTGGAGGACTTCCTCTCTGTAAATTATGATGTACTATTAAATTTTCATGATAGTTTGACCAAAGAATTACAAACTGAACAAGATATAATCATACCAAATCAACATCTTTTAGATGTTGAAAAATTGAATGTAGAACAAAAATTTGCCTATAATCTAATTCTATACCATGTAAATAATAATTTACCAAATGTTTTTTTGTGGACGGCCCGGGGGGTACTAGAAAGACCTTTTTATACAAAACACTTCTTGCAACAATAAGATCTTCATGTCATATTTCACTTGCCACAGCTACCTCAGGGGTAGCAGCATCTTTGCTTCCAGGGGGCCGCACTTCACATTCAAGATTCAAAATTCCCTTAGATGAAAATGATTCCAAAGCTTGTACTGTTAGTAAACAAAGCACATTAGCCCATTTGATAAGAATAACAAAATTAATTATTTGGGACGAAGCTACAATGACAAAACAAAATACTATTGAAAAGTTTGATGAAATGCTAAGAGACATAATGAGCTCCGACGATATATTTGGCGGTAAAATTATTGTATTTGGAGGAGACTTTCGTCAAACATTACCAGTTATCCTTAGAGGTACAAAAGCCGATATTATACAAGCTTCCATTGTGATGTCACCTTTATGGAATCAATTTGAAAAGCTAAAACTTAAACAAAATATGAGAGCATTACTTGATCCTGAATTCTCCTCTTACTTGTTGAAAATTGGTGATGAAATTGAAAATACTAACGATAAAGATGAAATCCAAATACCAACTAGAATTAACATTCCTTTTATTGATGATGTTACATCGTTAAATACATTAATAGACATAGTATTTCCAAATGTTAATGATTGCCCTCAAGATTCTTCCGTATTTGTCAAACGAGCTATACTTACTACAAGAAACGATTTTGTCCATGAAATAAATGATGCCTTGATTAACAGACTTCCTGGTGAGGAAACTACTTATTTTAGTTGTGATGAAAACACAGAAACTTATGTTGCACCAGACCAACAAGAATTATTTCACTCTTTAACTCCCCAAGGGCTTCCTCCGCACAAATTAACACTAAAAATAAATGCACCAATCATACTTCTACGGAATATTAATCCAACCGAAGGACTTTGTAATGGCACAAGACTACTTTGCAAAGGTTTTGATAAAAATATTATTTATGCTGAAATTTCAGTTGGCATGCATGCTGGAAAGCCAGTATTTATTCCTCGTATAACATTAGAGGCTCCACATGACAGTTTTTCATCTATTCCATTCAAAAGAAAACAATTTCCAGTACGCCTATGTTATGCAATGACAATTAATAAAGCACAAGGTCAAACTTTAGATTTTGTTGGTATTTACTTGAAAGAGCCCTTATTTTCACACGGTCAACTTTATGTTGCATTGTCTAGAGCAAAAAGTATTGATCAATTAAAAGTGTTTATTAGGCCATCAACTCCGTTAGTGCAGGACACTAACTACATAAAAAATATTGTGTACCATGAGGTTCTAAATGCTGCCAACACTAATTAGATTTCACTAAACTGCTAAAATAGGTAAGTCTAATAATGTTTTAGTTCAATATTTACTTTATCCCAAGACTTAATATTTGTACTTTCTAAATTTAGATTTCTAATACTATCTTATGAATCAAACGACGTACATACATATTATGAATCATCTTATTGCATTCTTTATAATCTTGTAATAACTATCATCTCTTTCTATCTATTTTTATGCGTGGCCTGATTTACAGACCCAAATAAACGCGTTACTAAAAAGCTTCTACTGTTAACTCAGATTTGTCTCATTTTCTTTATCACGTTTTTGCAGGTACTTGTGGAGATCTCGCTGATCATTTTTACTCAGCTCTGTCAAATATTGTGTGATCTACTTTTGGTAAGTCTTGCTTGGCTCTGTTGATAAATTAGGTTTGTTGTACATGCATATGTTCACCAGTAGCAGCTTTTCATGATTTCGAATCTTAGCATCTTTATGTTTCTCAAATTCTAAATTTCTCCGTGTCTCTCTGCACCCCTTTATGTTCCTCAATTTTTGAAAATGTAAACGTCTACCCGTAAAGTTTGGCTTCAGATTTTTAGCATAATTTCCCTTGGTTTGATGATTCAAATCACCTTTGTGTATCAACCTAAATCTTTGATTTTTTTTATCAGTGCATTATATTTGTAAAATCATTATTTCATTAATGATTTATGTTGTATTACAGATCTGTATTTGTAAAATGTGCATTGTGTCATGAACCTGATCTATGATTATATTTACTATATAACTAACCTATTTTTTCATTTTTAATAGTAAATAGAATTGTTCTGGAGACCGATACAAACAGTATTGCTACTAAAGTTACAAGACACACTAACGATTCTGCAACACCTCTTTCAGAGCATGTGTGTAAATTTACATTCTATTGCTTGAAAGTTTTCTTCATAAATTAGTTTAATTTCAAAACACTATGTCAACAATAATAAAGGCTGACCAACCTACAAATTTCATGTTACATATTCTTAATCAAGTGCTCTATGTTAGGTGAAATTGATGAGCAAACTAAAAATATGAACAGATCTAAGAGACCAGCAACACCAATTTGTTCAACAGCTGACTTTCATTGAGGTATAACATCACCCACACCTTTGAAGAGGCAGCGTTCTCAGGGTTCATTCTCATTCAGTGAGAAATTTACGCTCGAGGATTATCCTCCAGAGATTCTGCTTAGTTTTTCTTCAATTTCCTTGGTTGTATCGTTTTGAATTTTGATTTGAATGATAAATTGGTAAATGCTTTTTTGTTCATGCTGATCTAATTGAGTGCCAAGCTTAAACATCATCTATTTAATTAAATTTAATCAACTTCATATAAATTCTATTAAATTAGACTTATTAATTTTTTGTCGTTTGATTAAAACAGGCTTTGGCTGCCAAGGAACACCATTTTGTTTTTAGCACACCTAAGAAGATTGAGTCCTAAAAAATTAACCAGCATTTCGATTAATTTGTTTGCCTCTGGTGATGATGAGGTAAAGGAAAAGGAGAAAAAGGAAAAGAAGAGAGGGCTTTGTATAGCATTGAATGTTGTTAATTGAAGTTTTTGTCTTTTGGTTGATAAAAAAATCATAGGCTCTGCCATCCAGTGAAAATTCTATATTCGACCGGCTTAAGCTAGGTGCCTAAACCATAACTTGCTGTATGATTTAATTAGTCCTACATAACATGGTTTAAGCACAAAATGTTGTTAATCACTGTTTTACCTAATTTACCAATGTTCTTCTATTTCATTTGTTATTATAAATAACACACATAACCTCACTTAAATTAAAATACAAAGTCTGGGTTTACATCTCAAGAATTGAGATGCCCCTTACTAGTGTATATATATATATATATATATATATATATATATATATATATCTTATTATAATATATTTTCAAACCTCTATAAGGTGATGTGTCAACACCACCTTATTCTAAGGATGAGGTGGCATGTCTCAAATCTCTTCATTTTGAAATATTGCGCTCTCATTAAAAGTTGGTTTAAGTTTTAATCTCAACCATTCATTTTATATCATTACGTCTAAACCATTGATTTGTAACTAGGGTTAATATAATTATTCATCATTTTCATTCTCCCATAAGTCGTCTCCCTCACGTTTGATCTCTCTCACACCACCACACTCTTCTTCGATATTTTTCAGAGCGCCACTTCTGCCCCCTCTCCAATTAGCGTGGACCAACAATTTATATCAGATTATAATTTTCTCACCGCCGCCTGCCATGTCCACGCCGCCTCATTCCCAGAATCTTTCAAAGGTTAGAATTTTATTTTAATTCATGAATTTTTGCGATATTATCTTCGATATAAAATTTTCTCTGTGTATTAAGTTGTTCCTTCGCGTAGCCCAGCGCCGTCTCGCTGCTCTATTATAGCTGGCCTGCTTAGCCCAGCACTGTCGTTCCTCTGCCTAACCCAGCGCCTTCTTTCCTCCGGCCAAGATAAACTCCCGATCCCTTTGCACATACGTGTTTCCCTATTCACTTAATCAATTGGGTACAAACATTACACATACAGAGCAAATATTTGATAATATCACAAAATTCTCGGTGTTTCACTCCACTAATCCGGATAAAATTCAATTCAACTTGAAATTCAGCCGGCATGGTGGTGGAAAGTATATGTTAAATGTATGAGAGTGAATTTGAATTTAAAAAAAAAAGGACACTAAGTTTCTTATTTAGATATTTTTAGAATTTATTTTTGCAAAATATTTATATATGTTAATTTTGTTGGAGGACATTGAAATATTTTGCAAAAGATATTGTCACGTAAAAGATGGCAAGATTCTCAAAAAATCTTGCCATCCAATACCATATCTTACATGGATAATAGATTGTAACATTATTTTTTTTTTGACAATATTTTACTAGCCAAAATATATTGTAAATCAAATAATGTAACGGCCCGAATCCATATATATTAATTATATAGAATTCGAGATGTTAATTGAGATCAAAATCCCGAACTATAAATTTTTTTTTGATGAAAAGATAACATAAATAGATGATGAGTTTCATGCAGTAGGAAGGTGGGGAGAAATATTATAATGATGTATCAGACTCCTATATATATATGTATAAAAGTATAGAGAGTTTGGTATTTTGAAATATTACATACTGAGTCTTAGGTACTGAATCATACGAAAATCTGTATCATCTTACAGTGTACTGGCGACAACATTTATTTAGAAATTAGAAAGTAATATAGGCATCGTAGTGTTCTAATTAGTGTTTTAATTGAACGGGGAAACGTCGTGTCTTCCTCATCACTGTCCTTGCTCCCCGTACTCGAAATCTGCAAGGGGTTAGAAAAGTGGGGCGTGAGATTTGAATTCTCACGTATGGATGATTTGCAACGTCATGGGATTGGTAAATCCGAAGTATATTAAGTTGTACTTATTAATAAAGCGTTAATGTATTTAAGTAGTTGATATAAAAACATGAATAACGTATATCACAGAACAAGCAGATTCACGTAATATTTAATTGGGCATAACAAGTCTTACATCATATAATTGGCATATCACAAGTTCCATTTTCAAAAACCTTACTTCTCCCAACCACTTGCAAAATAGAATAACGCAAACCATCAATGGCCTTATTCCCAGTGCGCAACGTAGGAGTCTGACCCGGGGACCAGATCTGTTTGAATCAACAACCTTGATTTTGGGGGCGTCCTTGACAGCTCCCCGGAGGTTGGATTTAATACCCGTACCACAACTCCGTACTTACTGACATTCCGTCCTTTTATAAAACTGACATTTTTAAAACATGGAGGGAAAATTCCTCGATTTGCAATCAAATAAATTCATGCTCACATACGCCCTTAGTCATGCAACAGTGATTGATTTGGATTTAACAATAGATATTTCGTATCATATATGATTATATCACGTAATTCAAACAGTTATATAATAGGGATACATTTATGTTGGATCAGTTGTTTTAGATTTAATTGGTCGAGTTCAGAAAATACCAGCACAACGTATTATAAGCAGATCGATCAACCGATCATCACCCACCTGATTGTTGGGTGTCCTGGGAGTGGTGCACAGACGGATGGTCGAGTCCTTGATGCGTGATCCCACTAGCACTGATTCCTAATATAAAGTTATTCGATTAAAAGTTGATCTTTGAAGAGTTTAGGAAGAATTCAAGAGTTTGCGTTACGTGAGACGAGTGGTTGATGTATCACATACTTTAAAAGGACTTGCTTAAGGGTCACACCCTATTTTGGTAAAAAAGGTGGGTGTATTTTTGGAGTGTACTTACTAATTTTCTTGATTGTATGATTATTTATATTTCTACAAGATAAACCTTTAATTTTCTTTATCCTTTTGTAAAAGCTTTTACTATTTTAAAAGTATAACTTTAAATATTTTTCTTGAAAAGGATAAGAAATTTATAAAAAAATATATTAACATAATATAAGTCCCAAATTAATAACTTACCTTCTAAAATTCTATTTTCTTATTTTTAAAAGAACATTGAATAAATTATATTTTATAAGTGAAACTTTCTTTATCATTAAATAAACTTTAAAGAATCTTATATAATAATTACTTGGAATGATATAAGATGTATATTTTTCTTTTTCTCATTTAAAAGAAGTAATTGTTTTAAAAAGGGTTTTTCCATAACAAATAAATTGAATAAAAGTATTTTCCTATAATACTAGTATTATTAATTGAGTTAACTTGTATCATTTTCAAAACAAAAGAGTACTATTATTTTCTACTAAATTGTTTTTCGTTTGTTACAACTGTTTAACCCGAGACAAGGGAGAAGACGATTTTCCCTTTGTCTACGGATTTAAAACAAAAGTGTTTAATCGATTGAAAGTCATCATCCAAAAGAAATTAACAATACTAATTTTAAAATACTGTCCAACTAAAACAATGATACAAAACTGTTATAGGAATGATACTAAACAACTAAAAGACTAGTACTAGTCCATTAAAGTCCAAATACTCCTATAATTCGCAGCATCAATACTCAGGGAACAATTTTTGTTATACGGCTCCAAAAAGGGTCTCCTCTAATTTTTGTTATACGGCTCCGAAAAGGGTCTCGATAATTTCCAGAATATGAAAAGAAGAAAACGACGGTAGAGACCTTACGTTTCTTCTGGTTCGAGGTGGAAAAATGGGCAGCCTATCGGTGTGTCTCGGGTTTTCCAGAAATCTCGGCAACGGGGTTTCGATTCGGCGTCATTCGATCGAAAAAATAAAGGGGTTTTGGTTAGAATTTGAATTAAATCAAAATCAAAATCAAAAGAGGGATATAAATCGGCTTATGGAAAAAGGAAGAGGAGCGGCGGCGTTTCGACAGGGGCGGCAGCGGCGGTTCGCTGAGCGGCGTCGTGGCGGTTCGCTCCCGTGGTGGCGTCGCGATGGCGTGACGGCGAAGGGGAGCGCGGCGGCCTGGCTTCGAACGGAGGAGGAGGAGGAGGCGCGTCAATTGGAGGAAGATAGGCGTTGAGGCACTGCTTGCAGCGGAAAAGAGACTGAGAGGCGGCGGTTTTGATCGGAAAGAAGAGGCGCGGCTTCTTCTTCAATGAGAGAAGGAAGCACGCGGTGAGGTGAGAGAGAAAGACGTGTCTTCTGCATTTTTGGAGAGAGAAAAGGAAAACGCGTGAATATTTCTTGAAACTGATATTTTCCTTTGGGAAAATGAAAGGGACGTGATCTATATTTATGGAGGAATTAGTCTTTTTTTTTATTTAAGGAATAATTTTAATGACTCTAATTATTTTGTGGCCAAGAATTAAAGAAGCAAGATTTTCATGGATCTCTTTGTACTTACTAAGGCATGTTTGGCCCAAAACTTAAGATTAATTTTTTTTTTGAAATTTGATTAATTAATTAGCTCTTTTAAGACAATGTAATTATTCTTAATAAATTATACGGGTCGAAAACCTCAATTTTTATTTAATTCTCGAAGTTCCTTATTCGTTCGAAAGATTCGATTTCTTTCTACGAATTTTGGAATTTTATAAGCAGGTATAAATTTAAATTACACTAAACACGCAAAATTAAATAAAATTTAAAATAAACAAGAGAAGGAAACAAAAAAAAGGTTTTCTAAAAAGGAAAAAAGGTACAGAACGGGACGGGGTGTTACAAATAACATATTATTCACAAAAAATCTTGCCATGAAATACAATATCTTACCATGTATAATACAATAATAGATATTTTTGGAATTTATTATTGCAGAATATTTATATATGCTAATTTTGTAGGAGGATATTGAAATATTTTGCAAAAGATATTGTCACGTAAAAGATGGCAAGATTCTTAATCTTGCCATCCAATACCATATCTTACCATGAATAATAGATTGTAACGTTTTTTTTTTTAACAAGATTTTACTACCTAAAAGACATTGTCACTGAAATAGCATATGATGGTCCCGTTTTTCGAAAACCAAAATGGGAATTTAGGAGCAATTTTTTTTTTAAACCTTAGCGATGCGCTCTGAAAGAGTTCAGTAAGGGAACACTCAAGTCACTGCGTTGCTAAGAGGCTGAGCTACCAAGTCAGTGAGACTTGAAGACTCATGCTCTTAGCAACACAGTGACTCGAGAGACTGAACTCTCGAGCGTGTTGCCTGATCTGGTCAGTGAGAGGAATCTCCCTGACCTGATTGCTTAACCAAAGTTTTCTTATAACAAAGCTCAGTGAGCTGACTTTCACAATACTTTGGTGAATACTTTAAAGAATAAGTACGCTCAGTTTAACGTGGTTCAGAGACTCAAGCTCTTACATCCACGGGCCTGATTTAACAGGAAATCCACTAACTGAGATTCTTGTTTTTAACGTGCCAAGGTGCACTTACAACTGGACTCACGCCACTCCCTGGGCTGCCCCTTCTCACTGACTAACTTCCACCAACAAACCTAACTAGAGGGTTTTGGTTTCAGTTGGGTTTCTCCAACTAGGTGAGGTTTTCCTTTACAATGTGTTAGCCTTAAGCTAAGATTAGGAAAACCTCTCTAAGCTATGAGTTACAAGCTGAACACTCATTTCCAAAAATCCATGAAATACAATATCTTACCATGCATAATACAATAATATATATTCTTGAAATTTATTTTTGTAGAATATTTATATATGTTAATTTTGTAGGAGGATATTGAAATATTTTGCAAAAGATATTGTCACGTAAAAGATGACAAGATTCTCATATATCATATCTTACCATGGATAATAGATTGTAATTTTTTTTTTTTGGAAAATATTTTGCTAGCCAAAATATGTTGTTATTCCCAAAAAATCTTGTCATGAAATACAATATCTTACCATGTATAATACAATAATAGATATTTTTAGATTTTTTTTGTAGAATATTTATATATGATAATTTTGTAGGAGGATATTGAAATATTTTGCAAAAGATATTGTCACGTAAAAGATGGCAAGATTCCTAAAGAATCTTGTCATCCAATACAATATCTTACCATGGATAATAGATTGTAAAATTAATTTTTTTGGACAAGATTTTACTACCTAAAAGATATTGTCACTGAAATAATATATTATTCCAAAAAATATTGCTATAAAATAGAATATCTTACCATGTATAATACAATAATAAATATTTTTTGGAATTTATTTTTGCAGAATATTTATATATGCTAATTTTGTAGAAGGATATTGAAATATTTTGCAAAAGATATTCTCACGTAAAAGATGGCAAGATTCTCAAAGAATCTTGCCATCCAATATCATATCTTACCATGGATAACAGATTGTAACATTAATTTTTTTTTGTACAAGATTTTACTACCCAAAAGATATTGTTACTGAAATAGTATTATTCCCAAAAATTTTTGCCATGATATACAATATCTTACCATGTATAATACTAAGTCACATAAGGTTAGCAATTTTTTTTATATAAAATACATGTATACATGAAATGTTTAGGAGGAAATTAATTTTTTTTAAATAATTCGAATTGTCGCTTAAATGTAATTCTTAGGGTTGGATTTTTCCATTATAAATACCTGCAAAATTAAATTTGAAACTGTAAAATATAGATATTATTTTGTAGTAGGATTTCAAATTTTTTCAACAATGTCAATTTTTTAACTCTTTTTTTGTTTTTTTTTTTACAAAATATCTGTAAATGTAAAATGTCCAGGTGGAAATTAAAAAAAAAAAAGATTGGTGCCTAAGGGTCAATTCTTATTGTTGAATTGTGTATTATAAATACCAACACATTAATTAATTGTTCCTGTTGTAAATCTAGAAGATTTATTATTCCAAATCTAGAAGATTTGATGTGGACATTACTAATGGACCAATAACCCAATGTGCTTCATATCTTAGACTAGGGTTTTATTCTTATAAATAGACTATTGTACTTATAATTGTAATTACTCATACACAAGAACATTAGTGAAACTCCTGGCTTGGCTCGCCCCCAGACGTAGTCATTCCCGACGAACTGGGTGAACAAATCCCATCTTTTATTTTACGCATTTATTTACAACACGTTATCAGCACGAGACTCTGCCCGAGACTAAACGATACACCCTAAAATAAATTCTCTACAAATCATATGAATTAATCCTCGTACCGAATTATTTGATCCATGCGTCACATGATTTATATGCTCTAGAATTATTAATTTGATTTGTTTATGTTCTTGCAATTAATTGAATCAAGTCGTGTTTCGAATTGGATTAATTTCGAATTGAGAATCGAACAAGCAACGGCCGCCGCCCGAAGACGAACGACTGCCGCCACTAGGAGCAGCGCCGCTGCGCATGCGTCACGGCCCAGCAGCCGCCGCCGACCAGCGCAATGCCCGCGGCCCAGCAGCCGCCGCTGCCCAGCGCGACGCCCGCCGTCCGCCGCCGCCTGCGCGGCGCTACCCGTACGCTGTTGGTCCCCCCTTCGCCGCCTCCGCACGCCTCCGTGCGCGGCGTCGAGGCGGCGCAAGCCCTCCGCACGTGGCGCCATTCTCCCCGGAATTTTGTGAAATCCTAATCTAATTTCGGTTTCGTTTTAGAATAACACAAAATTCTAATTAATTTATTTTAAAATCCTAAAAATATTTCGTTAAATTTCATTAATATACATGAAATACTTAGCCTCATGAATATGCATGTTTATTAAGTCGTAAATTTTCCTTGAAATTATTTTCATGTGATTATCTTTCATAATAAATTATTTTGTATGTATCTATGATTTAATTATCTTACGTGCATTATTTTTCTCGCACATAGTTTATTTCTTTATATCCGCATATTATGCTCGGGTAGGCGGCACCTGGTACTTGTCGGACCGTAATTTATATTTTGGGTAGACGACGCCCAATACTTGCTTCTATGTGCCCTAGAATAATCAAATAAATCCTCGTTTCTCCGTTGTCAATAAATTTGGTCACACCTCTTACCATGTCACTTTAATAATTATAGTGTTTTATGTCTGATATTATCAAAAGAGAATTCGCTGAGCTTGCTATTGATGGTAGTAACTACCTGACATGGGTGCTAGATGTTGAGATACATCTAGCCTCAACCAACCTAAGCGGTGTGATTGTCGATGATTCAAAATCAACTGACGCCCAGAAGGCGAAAGCTCTGATTTTCCTTAGACATCATCTTAATCGGGACCTGAAAAATGAATATCTCACTGAGAGAGACCCCGGAACGTTGTGGAAGTCCTTGAAGGACCGTTTCCAACAACAAAATGACATACTCCTCCCTCAGGCTCAATACGATTGGTTGAACCTCCATTTTCAAGACTTTAAGTCTGTAACGGAGTACAACTCAGCCCTACATCATATTGTATCTCAGTTAAAGTTATGCAAGCAAACTGTAACTGAGGACGACTTAATCCAGAAGACTTTGTCGACTTTCCACGCCAGCAATCTTGTACTCCAGCAGCAGTATAGGGCTAAGAACTACACTGTACACTCTGAGCTAATTTCTGCACTTCTAGTGGCAGAAAACACAACCAACTCCTTATGCAGAATTATAACTCGAGACCGGTTGGCTCAAAAGCTGTGCCCGAAGCACATGCTACAGCTCAAGGTAGTACAAGTGGTCGCAAGTGTGGAAGGTGGAGAGGAAGTGAACGAACTAGTAGCAAAGGTCGAGGTCGTAGTAAGTCCGGTGGTCCAGGTACCTTGAATGACAATCAAGCTCGTGGAAAGGCTGCACCTAACACGAATCCCGCTACTAAAAAATCTGACAATCAAGATAAGGTTGAGCAGTCCTGCTACAGATGCGGATGCAAGGGCCATTGGTCTCGCACGTGTCGCACTCCCAAACACTTGGTTGAGGCTTACCAAAAGCAGCAGAAGGACGATAAGGGGAAGGCTCCTAGAGTTGAATCTCACCATGCCAGCCAGCCTGAAGCAGACCCTGACCAAGACAACGTAGATCCTATGGGCATTGAGCTTAAGGACTTTGGAGATGATGAGTGATTTGCGTATTTGATTAATTCTAGTACTTTGTTTTTTAATAAGACAATTTTATATTTTTGGATCCTTTCTTTCGAATACTTCATTTTATTTTATGGATGATACTATTATTTTAGCTTTGATGTGTTTACCTTAAATAGCTGTCCATTACATTTATTTGGATATTGTTGTTCTCATTTATGGCTTGTAAACATATCAGCTATTAGGTTTGGACAATTTTCTCTTGCACGATGGACGCACATAGTGATTTATGTTTGGTAGATAGCGCCACCACACATACAATCCTAAAAGATAGGAAGTATTTTCATAACTTGATAGAACGTAAGGGGAGTATAACTATAATAGCCAATGATAGTACGTTGATAGTGGGCTCCGGTAGAGCTTCCATTGTCCTCCCCATGGGTACCGAACTCATAATCGATAATGCTTTATTGTTTCCACAATCTAAGCATACCCTACTCAGTTTTAGAGATATTAGGATAAATGGATATCACATTGAAACTGAAACTGAGAACAATAACGAATACCTTTTGATGACTATTACTCGAGGTAACCGTAAACAAGTTATAGAAAAACTTCCTTCCTTTCCCTCCGGATTGTACGATTCCTACATCCGGCCGTCTAGTTCCCATCTAGCTATGAGTATGAAATTCCATGACCCAAATTCTTTTAAATTGTGGCATCAGCGGTTAGGTCATCTAGGACAAACTATGATACGTAGGATTCTATCTAATTCAACTGGTCATAATATTTCGAATAATAGAATCTCTCATATTGATGAATTTATTTGTGATGCATGTTCTAAGGGTAAGTTGATAGTACGTCTGTCGCGCACTAAGGTTGGACTAGAGTCTCCGGTTTTCCTTGAGCGAATTCAAGGAGACATTTGCGGATCGATTCACCCAGCATCAGGACCATTTCATTATTTCATGGTCCTTATTGATGCCTCCACTAGATGGACATATGTCTATTTGCTGTCCACCCGCAATCAAGCCTTTGCGAAGCTCATTGCGAAAACTATCGAGCTTAGAGCTCAATTCCCGGATTATCCAATTAAGTCGATTCACATGGATAATGCTACTGAGTTCAGCTCAAAGGCCTTTACAGATTACTGTATGGCCCTGGGAATTAAAGTGGAGCATTCGGTCCCCTACGTCCATACCCAAAATGGTCTTGCTGAGGCGCTAATAAAATGTATCAAACTTATCGCGAGACCATTGCTTATGAACTCCAAACTACCCACTTCATGCTGGAGGCATGCAGTCCTACATGCATCGCACTTAATACAAATTCGTTCAACTGCATATAATGATTATTCCCCCCTACAGTTAGTGCGTGGGAAAGAACCTAGCATTTCCCATCTGCATATTTTCGGATGTGCGGTATATGTTCCGATAACATTACCAAAGCGGACCTCTATGGGCCCATAAAGGAAACTCGGTATTTACGTTGGATTTGACTCTTCATCCATCGTGAAATACCTCGAGCCTTTGTCCGGGGATCAATTAACGGCCCGGTTCGCTGTTTACACGTTTGATGAAGATTACTTCCCGACATTAGGGGGAGATCCGAATTCAAAATTAAATGAATGTCGGGAGCTTACATGGAACGTAAGTAATTTTCAGTATCTAGATCCATGCACTAATCAATCTGAACTAGAAGTTCAGAAGATCATTAACTTGCAAAATCTAGCAAATAATCTGCCAGACGCATTCACTAACCATAGAGGTGTAACTAAATCACATATACCTGCAGTAAATGCTCCCCAAAGGGTTGAGGTTCCAAGCAAAACAAGTACTCATGCCCCACGCGCCAGAAGCGCAAAGGACCCTCAAGAGATAGTAATACACCTAAATGAAAGGCTAGCAAATCTGGTCAGTCGAATGTAAAATCTCTAGAAGAAATTCGTCTAGATAACTCAAAGTCTCTAGGAGACGAGCGTCCTAGTGATGAAGCATGTGCACAAAATATTCAAAGCACTAAAACCGTGGAACGACCAGACCCAAATACAATGGGAAATGAGGAAGGTCTGGTTGACGTAAATGTCGAAGTCTATGTGAATTTCACGGATATGGGAGAAACATATAATAGAAATATTACTGTCGTTGACGACATATTTGTAGCGTCAATTGCTCTTTCCATTATAAATGATCTAGATCCAGAACCCAAAACAATCGCTGAGTGCCGGAAGCCCTCCGATTGGGTTAAATGGAAAGAGGCAATTGAAGCAGAGCTCGCATCGCTTAACAAAAGACAAGTATTTGGCTCTATCGTTCGTACACCTATGCGCGCTATCCCCGTAGAATATAAATGAGTATTTGTACGAAAACGAAATGAGAACAATACTGTGGAGAGGTATAGCTCAAGGGTTTTCGCAGAGACCCGAGATTGATTTCGATCAAACCCATTCTCCCGTCATGGACTCAATAACGTTCCGCTACTTGATATCTTTGACAATTAAAATGAATCTCCAAATGAGATTAATGGACGTAGTAACCACATACTTATGCGGATCACTTGATGCCGACATTTATATGAAAATCCCCGATGGATTTGACATTCCTCAGATGAGGGCTGGTAAAAATCGCAGTATGTATAGCATACAACTGCAGAAGTCGTTGTATGGCCTGAAGCAATCGGGTCTAATGTGGTACAACCGACTCAGTGAATTCCTTCAGAAGAAGGGATACACATTCGATAAAGCTTTCCCATGCGTATTCACGAAGAAACCGCAAAATGGTTTTTGCATCATATCCATCTATGTTGATGACCTGAACATAATCGGTACATGTAAAGAGATTGAAGAAGCCAGTTCAATCTTGAAAGCCGAATTCGAAATGAAAGCCTTGGGTAAAACCAAGTACTGCCTCGGCCTACAGATCGAGCATCTCCCAGAAGGAATTCTTATACATCAGTCGACCTACGTAAAAAAGGTATTGGAGAGATTTCACATGGATAAATCTCATCCACTTAGCACCCCTATGGTTGTTCGATCCCTCGAAGTGGATAAGGACACATTTAGACCAAAAGAAGATTCAGAAGAAATTCTGGGGCCAGAAGTTCCTTATCTTAGTGCTGTTGGAGCATTGCTCTATCTCGCAAATTGCACTCGGCCGGACATTGCATTTGCTGTCAATTTGCTTGCGAGACATAGCGCTTCTCCTACAAGAAGACATTGGAATGGTGTTAAGCATGTTCTACGGTACCTCCAAGGGTCTCAAGATCTTGTACTGTTTTACCGTAAGAACCAAGACAAAACCTTAGTAGGTTATGCGAATGCTGGCTATTTGTCTGATCCCCACAACGCCATATCCCAGACTGGTTACGTTTTTCTCTGTGGTGGTACCGCGATCTCATGGAGATCGGTTAAACAAACTATGGTTACCACGTCTTCAAACCACTCAGAGATAATAGCTTTATTTGAAGCCGCACGAGAATGTGTTTGGTTAAGGTCCTTGGTAAAACACATTGGTGTCTCGTGTGGTATGCTAAAGGCGATACACCTCCCACCGTTATATTTGAAGACAACGCAACTTGCATCGCACAAATGAGTAATGGGTACGTCAAGGGAAACCTGACGAAAGATATTTCACCTAAGTTTTTCTACCCATACGAACTCCAGAAGCGTGACGTGATTACCATTCAAAATGTGCAATCTAGTAACAATCTAGCAGATCTGCTTACTAAGTCCTTACCTACATCTACTTTTGAAAAGTACGTTCGTGGTATTGGGATGCAAAGACTCAAAGTGTTGTTGTCTTCAGGGGGAGCGGTAACCCCGAAGCAAATCTAGAAGATTTGATCTAGAAGATCGATTACATTCCTCCCTAACTTATTATTTGGCCGATACCTAGCACGTGGAGTTTTTATGACAAGACATTTATGTTATGTCGTAATGTCCAAGGGGAAGTGTTGTAAATCTAGAAGATTTGATGTGGACATTACTAATGGACCAATAACTCAATGAGCTTCATATCTTAGACTAGAGTTTTATTCTTATAAATAGACTATTGTACTCATAATTGTAATTACTCATACACAAGAACATTAGTGAAACTCCTGGCTTGGCTTGCCCCCAGACGTAGTCGTTCCCGACGAACTGGGTGAACAAATCCCGTCTTTTATTTTACGCACTTATTTACAACAGTTCCCACACAAACATCTACACCATATTTTATTTTAATTATGACATCATTTTTGTCAAATGTTACCTTTAGATCTGTAGGATTCTATCTTTAGAGTTGAACTTTTAACGATTTTTATTGTATCTTCATATCATGGTGGAAAATTGGGCATGCAAGTATACAAAAACTTTTATTTTTCAGAAATATTGTGTTATAATAATTTGAGATTAAATGTGTAAATTAGTTAATATTTTTCAAATTTTATATTTAGTCATGTTTAGTATTTATTATTATTTGTTGAATTATAATTACAATTTTAAAATTATATCAAAATTACAAGATATTTTTTTAAAATTAATATTTATAATTTAAAATAATAATAACAAATATTTTTTCAGTCCGCGAATTTCGCGGGGTACGTACTAGTATATATATAAATATATATAAATAAATCTGCCTCTGAGTCAAATAACAAATTAGATGATCATTTGAAGCATCCCGTGATCTTTTCCATCTAGTATTTTGCAAATATAGTAAATATCGAGGTCTTCAAAATAGGAATATAATCTTTATAAAAACAGAATTATAATAGGTCTCTTGTGCACCGTGTGTCGTGCAATTCGAAATTTATTTTTTGAACAATATATATTGTTTTTACTGAATAAGGTTGCTTTAACTAAAAAATACAATTGTTTTCACTTGCAATTCTCAGTAAGAATAACTGCATATTTTTAATAAAAAAATAACTGATACAGCTAAAAAAATGCACTTATATTACACGTACAAGATTTTTTTGTCGAATTAAAACTTGATGAATAAAATATAAAAAATGTAGGACAACTTTAGACTTTAGTCACAGGTTGGAACTTTGGAATATATTATAAAGAAAAAGTCTAATGAATTGACTTATGAATTTGATTTTAAAATATTGTTTTCATACGTTTCTTTGGGCAGAAGTAATCATGTGCGGATAACGACAATCCAGCCCATTCTAAACACACATTAAATTAAAATTTATTTTTCTTATGCATCAAGTTATCATCCCGGCATTTACCAAGGACCTAAATGTCTTTTCTTGCACGTAAGGGCATAAAAGTCTTTTCGTCCATACCAATACAGGAATAAATTGTAACCGACCTGAACAGTGCCTGGGGTATATATATGTAGCCTGCAAACTTTGGTTTCTCAGAAGTTCTCTTGCAGCGGCAAATTGGCAAATTGTACCAAGAGCTTCTCAACTTGTACCCCCTATTTCAGCCATGAATTCATTGAATTACGCTCAAGTGATGGCGATGAATTGCACGGAGGAACTGAAAAGCAGCGCCAAAAAGTTGGGCCGTAGCTCACCGCCAGCATTGGTTTGTGATCCTTTGGTCCAAAATCATTTGAATTTCAAGCAGAGTGCTTGCCCGAAGCGGATTATGTTCTACGATAACGGATCGTGGGTTGATTATTCAGAGGATGTGGCAGATGCGATGAAATTAGGGTTTATGGCGGGCAAGCCCATGGTTGAAGCTGAAGCCCTGGGTTTGAGGTCTTGTTTCGACTTTTATCGCATGCTTGAAATTGATTTGGATTCTGGAAAGCAGCGATCTATTTCGTGGATTGATGTGGATGGTAAGTGTTTTTTCCCGAAGACTTTTGTTAACAGTTACGAAAGTGATCATGAAGCTGATATGGCTAATTTCAATGAAAATTGCACTAAGATTGAGATTGAAGTTAAAATTAGGGATAATTCTGTTGAAATTAAGGAAAATTCTGGGAGCCCGAATGGCTTAGAGGTGAATAGTGTGAACTTGATTAAAAGGAAGAGGGAGGAGAATGTAGAGAAGGAACAAATGGAGAAGAGTTTGTGCAGCAATAGTGCAAAGAGGAGGCACGTGGTTGAGAGTGAATTACTTTCATCTAGGTGGCCGAATGCGAGAGTTTTGGGGAGCGAGGAGAAAGGTTGTACAGTAGTTAAGAGGCTGTTTATGTCGGGACTGGAGATGGTGGAACCAGGTGCAAGGGTTACTGTTGTACATCAGTGTGTAAGGACAGGCCCCTTGGACAAGGCCCGTGTTGAGCTGTTCACGAAGCAAATGGAGATCACAAAACGTGCTAGAGGGGAGAGTAACGTAGTCTTTGCTTGGTATGGCACATCGGCCAAGGGTGTGCAAAGCATTTTAATGCATGGTTTTGGTATACCTGGCAAGTCATCTCGTTCTGAAGGCCATGGAATAGGAATTTACTTGTCTCCGATACGTTCGCCCCAAAATAGGTGTGTTTCCTTGTGTATGATTGTTGTTAGACTTCTTGTGATAGTCATTTTCTTATGATTGCTCGTTTCTTATATTGCACATCCAAGTTATTGATATCATATTGTAATCTAATTGGTATGGCAGGCGATATGTGTGTTTTTTGTGCATGATTTGTGCTTTGGTTGTTAGATAGTTGTGTTAGTAGTAGTGTTTCCTTATTATTTTCAACTTTACAGTATGCTTGCATGTACTAGTTACATCATATTAGTCTAGAATCTAAGTCTTGTTGTAGATGATAGCTTGTTTTCTGTGTATATTTTGCTTAGACAGGTTTGCAAGTTGTTTTAGTAGTGCAGTCTTCTCATAACCATTCACTTTGTATGTTTGCAATAGTAATTTCTTATTTGTTTACAATCTAATTCAGAAAATATTTTTATTTGCTTATCTTTTGTTTCAATTTCTGTTTTCAGTTTGCCTGTTCTTTTAATTAACTAATGTCGTTTGCATGTGCAGTGCAATTTCATCAGAGGTGGATGAGAATGGTGAGAAGCATGTCATATTGTGCAGAGTGATATTGGGAAAATGTGAGAAGGTTGAAGCCGGGTCTCACCAGTTGTATCCTTCAAGTTTAGAGTATGATACTGGTGTTGATGACTTGAATAACCCGAAGTGGTACACAGTGTGGCATACCAACATGAACACTCATGTTCTGCCAGAATGTGTTGTCAGCTACAGGCCTGTTACTATAAATGGTAAATAAGCATCCAAATTGTTGGCCGCCTTTTGAAACTGAGGTTCCATAACCTTTTCTCATCTTTATATTTTTTAAATATCTTTATTTTGCGTGTTCTTTCAGGATCAATTAATTGTACATCTAAGAAAGATGTCCCCATTCCATCCATGTTTGTTGCCAAACTGTTCTCCAAGCTGAGGAATTCTCTTCCGCAGCCTCGATTTCAGGCAGTGCAGACTTTGTGGGGATCATGCAGGGTGAGAATATAATCCTATACGTGATAGTTATACCAAACTAGTGACTAGGTTTTAATTGATATTATATTATTCATGCAGTAAAGTATTTACCTTATCTTTTGCAGGCAGGGAAGTTGGGAAAAGATGCTTTCATGAGGAAATTACGATCAGTTGTTGGGGATGACGTGTTGCGCTCCACTATTCAAGAGATTCGTGGCTGAGAATGGGATTTTTGTACTTAAGTTTGGGTGGGGTTTAAGATTTTCAGAACTCTGCCCATCCATTTAGATTAGTATTGTCTAGTTTTGTTGTGAAAACCTATCAAATAGGAGCAAACTACAACTAGGTTAGGTTTAAATTTAGTTTTAAAAGACTTTGTTGTCTCTACACAGGTAGTAATCAAAGATAGATTCAAGCCGGACTTTCAACCTAGTCTTTTTATAACTTTGTTGTCCAAATATAATTCATGCTGTTATATGCTATCGTCTATGTGCCCTCTTCCTTTTCTAGTGTTAGCTGATGTGTTGACAAATTTAATATTCTTGCTGCTCCGCAGTGTAGGAAATTGAAAATTAATGACCAGGCTTGGTTACTGTAAAGGAATCCCATAAACTGTCTAATGACATATGTTTAAACATATTTTCTTAGATTTCTACTGTTTTAGGTGATAGCTCCTAGAAATATTTCTATGAACATCCATATAATTCTACATCTCATATTGGAATATTCTAGAACCTTCTCTAGTTTTTCAATAGAAACATATTGCATCTAAGTCCTCTTTGTACTAATGCCATTATAATTGCATTACATGGAAGAACAAGTGCAAAACTAATTCTAGTGTTGTCTCTAATATTCTGTTCTGGGTATCGTACGAGATCCACATGGTTTTCCTTCTACTATCTCCATATAGTTTCTTGTCCTGCCATTGACATTCATTAAATTGAATAGATTGTTAGATTGTTGGGTTATGGTATTTTCTATTACCCTGTACACGTATAATAGGCAAATTTACAATGCAAGGGATAAGCAGTGTTTAGTTTTTCTGAGGAATATATAGAATGGATATTTACTAGCTCAATTAGAGAATTGTTTTTTTTCCCTTCTTTTCCTCCTCTTCTTTTTGGATGAGTAGCGGTGGACTTCTAAATCATGAAACTTTCTGCAGATCAATTTAATGCAAGGCACATTTCCTCTTTTTGGTAAGGATTACCTCTCGATTAATATTGTTTTAATCAACTGGTTCCATGCAAAAATTATGGAAGGCATATTCTTACTTATTTAGATAGAAGTATAACAACTCTGATGGATGAAGAAATTGGAATGATATGTTTTCATTTCAAGTTTCATCTTTAGGTTGGACTGTTGGTTATTGTATCATTAAATGGCACTTGTTTTGGGATTGATGGTTATTATAAGTTTGTGGGTTCTGTATAAAGGCAATATAAACCTATCTAATTTATAAAATTATATCAGGCTTTTACATTGCAGACAATCATATTTAAGATGTATTTTATGATTCGACGAATATTATGTTTCGTTGTTTAGTCGTTCTATATTTAGTAGGTAAAACGCTATTTCTTCTTTCCTTATTTTGGTTGCAACCCAGTGTCCTCCCACAATACATGTGGGAGTTCTGTTACATAAATAAAATTAACACAACACGTGTTTGTTTTGTCTGCTTTTAAACCTTTTACATGGTTTCAAAGCTTGTTAAAATCCCCCTTTGAATCCTAATTTCTTCTCCTCGTGTTCAAAATCATTCATAATCAAAAAGTATAGGAAACCCTAATTAAACCCTAACCCTAATACATTGTGCGTCGCTGCCCTTTTTTATTATGCAGCATTGCACACTGCTTCTTTTTCCTGAGAACCTAATGTGTGCTGCCTCTTTTTGGTTGCTGCTTTTGCCCTCTTCCTTTTTCTACTGTTGTTTCCTGCTGGGCTTCACAATGCAAATCTGCACGCAAGCCGTCAACATTTGCGCTGCAACTCTACGTGCTTTTACTGTTGTGTGATGCCTCTGCTTACAATTTCTCTGTCTATGTTAGCTGTCTCCGCTTCGCACAGTGCTTACCTAAGTCGTTCCTCTTTTCGCTCTACTGTGTCACGTTTATATGTTCCATGACTAAACTACCTACAGCGCCATCAAGGAACACAGTCTGACATGATCTTCTACTTGCATTATTCATCATAGCAAATATTATTGTACTCTTAATGATGTCTGTTGTTTACGTCGCTGCTCTCTGAGTAGTCGAGATAACAATCTCCTATTTGTGTTTCTTACTGCGGTACCCGTTTTGGGCTCATGGACGTTGCACTGCTTCCAAGCTTTGTAACAAGCTGGACATGCTCCAGCTTGAGGGGGAGTGTCAGAAGATTTGTTATGATCAATATCTATATTATGCTTCCGAGTTTTGTTATTTTCAATGTTAGTAGGAAAATTGTTATGTATTCTTTCGTTTTATTGGTTGTAATCCTAGATCTTTCTTCAACTGTAAATAAGAGAGTCTTTTACATCAACAAAAATTAACACAACATATGATTTTTCTGCTATACTATCCCTTTTACTTATTACAATTTCTATCACTACAAGAACTCAGTTAAAAGATGTCTACCTGTTGGAGGGCACGTCGGATGAGCAATTGTTCTCCGCCTGAAGTCTTCTATTGTTTCTGTGACTTATTTTTATTGGGCTGTAGCTCGTGGTGTGCAAGGTATCTGCATTTATTAGCTTGCGTTCTTTAGTTATTTATTGTTACTTCTAATTTTATATATATATGTGTGTGTGTGTGTAATGGGATTGTAAGTTGATGAAGCATGTCATGCCATACATCTTTTTATTGATCACATGATTTTGACAGTTATCTTTGTAAGAACTAGAGTTTGTAGTCATTACATCCCAATCGGATTAGTGATAAGGGCTTTGAGGAATTGAGCTGAGATAATATTTTTGGTGAGTCATAATGCAGAACTTTTAAGATTTAGTTACTTCTAAGTTCAAACTTGTTGAAATGTAGGACAATGAGAGAAATGTTATTGGAATGCTTCAAACTCAATTATTTTGCTCTATATGGTAGAGAGGAACTTATGGGGCTATCTGCTGAGGATACAGTTAGTTACTTTCTTCCATGCATCTCCTTTTTCCCTTAAGGTTAAAATTGAATGATGTATAGTTATCCTAATGATGACTAACCATATCCTCTTAGTGATCTCCAACAATAAAAACATGTAGATGGATGGGACACTAACAACTTGACCAAGTTTGGCTGAGACTTTTTTTTTTTAAGTTCTGCAAGGGAAGAGTTTCACACCTTTGTTATAATAAAAACCTTATTGTATCACCTGCTGTAGGTGCATTTGGAGTAGAGGTAAAAGGTCAAATTTAATTCACGTATTGTTATGCGGTATGCACATACACTAATCTCTTAACATACTGTTTTAAGCATCATACAATGCTCTTTTTCCATATCGTATGTTTTTTCTTGTTCACGTGCATTAAAAAATTGAATAAGCTGTAATGGTGGGGTTATGAAATCTTTATCTTCAATTTGACACGTTTTGTTTCTGAGGATAAAATAATATGACTGTGCTCTTTTGGCAGTTTATCAGATATGACGTAAGGCGCGTTCCTCTTTTTTTGGTAAGGAATATCTGGGGACTTACTTTTTTCTTGGCTTCTTTCAGTATGTATAATCTTGTTACATGGTAATGTCTTTTATAATTCAGAAATCAATCAAAGTATGTCTCCATATAGACAATGCAGAAGGTATTCTCACTTTTTAGATGGAAATGTTAATATTTCTTGATGGATAAAGAAATTGGAGATATACTTCCATTTCCATTGCATTTTTGGTGGTTCAAAACCCTTGAATAGTCTCTTTTGCAACCAGTTACTCACCTTGGGTCAGAATAGGAAACAGATACTTAATGCTGTCTATTGTATATTCATTCTTTTTACTACATGATCCAACTTGTTTTCCCTACAAAATCTGCTATAAAATTTTCTCTCTTATTTGTTTGGAGGGCGGTAACCACATGGAGTATGCTGTTAGTCATCTTGTAATCGCTGTAGCTTGGTTTGCTTGAAATATTTTTTTAGTGGTGCCATTTTTGGCAGAACCAAGAAGCTTGTGGTTTATTTATTAGATTGGTCAACATAAGCTTTAGCTATCTTGGCCAATGAGATTAAGTTGCAGAATGAGTTAGTCGATAATTTAACTTTTAAAGGTTGGTCAGATACTTTCTGCTGTGTGGTTTGCTCAGAATTCTCTTTTCTCTTTTAGCTACAATTTTTTTTTGATTTTCAGTCCATTTAGCTTTGCAGTTTTTGTTTTTGGATTGCTAGAAAATTGAGCAAGTATTGATGGATCAAGAGAAGGATCAGAGATGAACAAATAAATACGTGGAAGTTTTATGGGGTAAGTACAAATTCTCATGAGAATACACCAGGTTGAATTAGTTCTTTGGTTTCTAAACTTCGCTGTTCATTGATCTAAGTGCAGGAATATTTTACAAATATCATGACTTTACAGTTTTTTTTTTTTTTTTGAAATTATAAATAGCTGCTTCTGTTGTTTCGAGGGCATTAATTGAGTTACTGTTTTTCGTCGCAAACATTATTTTGGTATAAAATTTGCATTTAAGATAGTGTTGATGTTCTGTATGGCATCCATCAAAGCCCATTAAGGCTTCAGATATGGTATGTTTTTAGCATCTGATCATTATCTCTTTTACTTTGATTTGATTAAAGTACTACTCCGAATCTGGTTATGGCGATTATTTGTGCAGAGTGGTTCATACATGGAATCTTATGAAGTGTTGCTCCCTAAAATTGTACATATTCGAGATTTCATTTAGTCCTTAAGCAGAATTCTTCATGCAAAAAATTTTACTAGAAAGATTTCTTTAACAGAAGAGAATTATATTGCCTTGGATTCCAATAGCTTTAGGTTGTGGTGCCCAGATGGAGATGGATATTGGAAACTTGAAATTGCTTGAGTTGGGAATTGCCTATTTGTAATATACTCCCATCATTTCAAAATAAGTGTCATTTAGATTTTAATTTGTTTCAAAATAAGTGTCGTTTTAACTATTTTTACACATTTTTTCCTAGTTACCCCAAATCTTAATTTAAAATATGAGATATATTTTAAGAATTTTAAAATATAAGCAGGGAGTATTAGAATATACAATAGATCTTTTAGAGGTATGTATAGGGTTATATATGTCAATTTTAGGATTCTTAATTTCAAACAGAATCTCTAAAACAACACTTATTTTGAAACAGAGGGAGTATATCTTTAGGTACAAAAGTAATCCACTGTCTGGGGAAGCAGGCACTCAAGCATGGAAGCCCACACTCCACCCAAAAGTAGATCTCTTCCGCACCACGTCCGACATCCGCCAGGTCGGACCAAATTATTAGGCACTGGGGCATGGAAGCCCCAACTCCACCCAAAGTCAAAACTCAAAAATATTAACCTGAGGATATTGATAATTGTACATTTAGCAAATAACTTCATATGCCTACTTGAAAGTAGAGCACCATGAAATCATGAACACTGGCTGATACTTGCCTCCTAAATTTTTATATTTATGAGGGTTTATTGGTAAGACCTAATTAATGGCTAAGATTATTTTAATGCAATAAGACCTTATTAGTTATTACTTGACTTGAAACCTTATCAATGTATATCTGTTAGAGTTGAATAAAAATTAAACCTCACTGCAGCCAGAGCTTTTAAGCGTATTTACTGTAAGCAAATTGCAGATATTTTGGATTATATATCATCATGATAACCACATTTAGCAAGGATAACAAACCAAGGGAGTGCTGATACAGCTCAATCCACGTGATTCAGTTTGATTTTCATCTAGTCCTTTCATAGTGATTTCGTTAGCGCTTTTTTCATTGTTAGTTTTGGTATTTCCGTTCTGTTTCTTGAATTTCACTTAGAATGTGGTTAGAGTCAGCATTTAAATGCTTTTTGTAAATAAATTGCACTGATGATAAACAGTCTGCAAGTTCTCTTTAAGTTGGCTGATTTATGGGCTCAAGTGTAATGCCAATGATTCAAATCTCCTACTTATGAATAATGAATAAAAAATTAATGGATGAACTTATACTTGTATTTTAGAAGATTAAAAAAAGATATGAGAGAGATGTTGAGTATATATATATATATTTTGGCATTTTGATTTGCATTGTCTCACATGGTTTAATTGAAATGATCAGGTTTCCAGTTTTGGACCCGCATCTCTCTTTTTTCAAGATGTAATGCACTAACCAAAGTGAGCTCTCTCTTTTACATGTTATATATTCATCACTTATCTTGTTTAGTTAGAATCATCATGCAGATTAGGTTGTGAGTTGTGAGACAAATCAGAATTAAATGTACCTTGGCTGGCATTTATCTATTTATCCACTATCTCAATTTAGAACTTTTGAATTTTAACACGTCTCCCGTAAGACGGTGTTGTAAGAGAATGCATCTACGGTGCTATATCGAAACTTATTAATAACAGCGGCTGTCAAACCATTAATATTGCTCATAGCGGATTGGTTCATTTACATATACTGCATTTGGAGAGTTGGTAAGATACTACCCAGGTTCTGAAAGTGGACAAGGATTTATAAATCCGGGCTCGGCTCTAAGGATTTCGATGGGTGAAACGGCCGGAATTCTGATGGAGGAAGAAGGGCTTGTGAATGTGATTATACCAACCAAGAGGAAGTCTTCAGCTGAGTCTGGTCTGAATTTCCAAGTGGAGCAAATTAGATGGACAAATGAAGAAAAAGATTTGAACCACACACGTGGCCCTCTCCAGCTATTTTAATTATTATCTGAAGACCTAAGTTTAATTATGTTCTGCACCCTTTATTTATGTTTTTTTACATTATGTATGGTGGTCCCTGTGGAGGCACTGCAAAAATGCACTCTCTCATATGCATTTGGTGCACTCATTTAACAATTGAAGTTGTTTACTTAGCTAATTATACTGAAAAGTATAGTTAAATCATACTGAAAAGTTTATATTGAAAATCAATTTTCAATAAACTTTTCGACGTAATCAAATTATAATTTTCAGTGTAATCAGTCTCAATTGTTGGGTGAGTTATCATACACTAAGTGTGCAAGAAAATTACCTCTGTAAAAAAAAAAAAAAAAGGAATAAGATTTTTTTAATTATCTTTAGAAAAAGAAATAAGAATTTTTTTACTATCCCTCCTGTCTCCCCATTTTTTCTCTCTTCTCACTCTCTATCCTTTTAATTAATCATCTTCACGTACTTTCACAATATTTCCAAAAAAATACAAAAAAAATTATATTTGATTTATTCCAATATTGCTGAGCGTAACAATCTTCTCAGATTTAATATTATCACTTCATACACATATGTGCATATTAGTGATGTTGGATTTTAAGTTTGTTCGTATAGATTTCACACTGAAGTGTGTTTTTGGATGGAGCTGCATTAAGTTTGATAGTGTCTTGAAAAAATAAATTAGACATAAAATTTGTGCTATGGGAAAGCTGAGGTTTATGAGTTTTAAAGAACATAAAAATAGACATAAAATAAAGTGCTATGCATATTTGGTTTGCCGCTATACTAAGAAAATTGGTTAGAGTCTGTTGCTGAATTTACAAGCACTTTAAAATTTTTATAAGTTTAGAAGTTTATAAATAAGTGTTTGGTAAAATAAAATGTTTATGTATCAAAATTTGATAATTTGTAGTATGTATTAGTGTCAAGAAATATACTTTGATGGTTTAGGTACAAAATCGCGGATAGTTTGGTGAACTTAGTGCAATTATACATATTTAGGATTTTAGGGACCTAACATAAGTTATAAAAAAAAAAAAATGTCCTTTGTGCATCAAGTGTATTTGTGCAATTCAAGTGCATTTTTTATTTTTTTAGCAAAGTTGATTGTTTTTATTGAAAAATATAGTTTTATTTACTTAAAAGTGCAAAATAAAAATAACTGCATTCTACATTTGAATTATTCCATATATTGGTGTGGGCGAGATTGGCTTTTTTAAAATAATAATCTAGGCTCTACAAAACAATATGATAAATAAGATATTGCCGGCGGAGCTCCCGATGTAACAAAGATAGAGTTCGAGGCTCAATAAAAAAACATAAAGATTTAATAGAAAAAATTATTGGGAAAAGAGAATGTAAATGTACTATATATAAGAAAGATAATTTCAATTGATACAGATGATTTACAAACGTGCCTCTTTTATAGAGGAAGGTACAAGAAATAGTTAAAGATAATTTACAACAATTATATCCTAAATTAACGTTAATCAATTACATAAATCAAGGCAAGACTATTTCCTAATACTATAGGCTAAGTACACTATGTAATTCATACGTATTAGTATTCTTTTTTGTTAATTTTTTGTTTGTTTGTTAGGATCAATAGTTTTCACTGAAATGTTAAATGTGTATACTGTGCGAACAATTAGTATACAAGAATCTACAAACTCCCATATGCACCAAATGCATAGTGCACTCACACAACAGTTGTTCATATTTATATTGAAAAGTTTGTTTCAATTACACTGAAAAGTGTGGTTGAATTATGCTGAAAAGTTTACACTAAAAACTGATTTTCATTGTAAAATTTTCAATGTAACCCAACCACACATTTCAGTGTAAATAGAGGCTACTGTTAAGTGAGTGCACCATACACCAAGTGCACAAGAGAGTTACTCACCATAATATTACTAAAATCTGGAGGTTTGTAAATTGTGACAGCATTTGCCTTTATTTTATGATAATAATTTGTATATTTTAACTGCACGATGTCTATTTTTTTTTAATATTTATATATATATTTTGAATTAATAAATTTTTTTCATTTCACCTTTTTAAATTCAATTCTTTTTACCCCTATATTTTGTCTTTTTTGGAACAAATTCTTGGATCCGTCCTTGAATACAATAAAAAAAAAAAATCAAATCGAATCTCTCTAACAATCTCTTAACAACATCGTGGGTTGGAAAACCAGTCAACAAAGGAAGATTTACAAAGGTTCTTTTCTTTATCAGAAAACTAGCTACACCACAACTTGATTGAACTCGTTAAGTACGTGTGTTTCTAAAATGTGTGTTAATTGTTTCATTTAAATGTATTGTTCTACCAGTTTTAATTTTTTCTAAAATTCATGCACTTGACACATTTCAGTATATATTAGCATGTATGCTTCATTTCATCTTTTCAGTTAAATTTAGCCTCATGTTTAAGTTATAATCTCTTCTTCCCAATCTCGATTTCTACTTTGCATTCGGCACAACTTTTAATATAGGAGTTGTTTATTAAAATTTGTAGTGATAAAGTTATTTTTTGTGGCATTGTGATAAATAAATGATGTAAATTAGGAAATAAAGTTGATTTTGTTAACATTTTATTAAATAAAAAATTGGTTATTTATAGAAAGAGAATCAAATTTGAGTCAGACCTTTAGTAAGGGGACAATTGAAATTGAAACGGAATGAGTATTAATTATTACATTTCAATTATATTTATCTACATATTTTAATTATATTAACTTGCATATTTCAAATCTTCACATATATTGTGCAATTGATGCACGAAAGATTGAATTAAAATATATATCTTCTAAAAGGGGTAAATGTGATGTTAGTCGTATTTTTATATGGAAAAGTTGCAGTTCCTTTATATAGGAGTGTAGTGGTTGAGAAAAACTTTATTAAAAAGAGAAAAATGATACAATATGTATGTTATAACTTCATGAGTAATTTTGCTCCATCACAACTCTCAAGAGTTGTACTAAACCACATAAAATCCTAATTAATGGAGGGATACGTTTATTACATGAAACTCTTGTATGGTCGCGCTGTCTCATAAACCAAGTGAACCAAGGGATATCTGAGCAGTTTTTTTTTTTTTTTTTCCCTCAATGAGTGCATCATGTCATTTAAATGCATTGTTAAAAAAATATAAGTTGCTTTTATTAAAAAGTGTAATTTTCAGTTGCACTTTTTAATAATTAAAACATGTAAAAACAATTGATATTGTAAAAATATATTTAATTTACACTTATGCACTTATAATGATATTGGACTTAGTGTAGGGACTGGAGAGGATTTTTTTTTTTTAAATATTAAAATACATATCTCCTTTGATTCTGATAATTTTTGTGGTGGATTTTAAAATTCAATATAATCTTATTTCAATTTGCAACTATACTATAACGTATTTATCAAGTTGTAATATTTACCCTTCTTTTTTTTTTTTATCAAATTGTAATTTATGTTATATTAAATTATCAAATTACAACCTCGAAATTGCAATCTGTCAAATTTAGTATAATATAAGTTGCAATTGGATATAAAAAATTGTACATGTGACAAATTAATAAAAGATTATAGTACATATTGCAAACTGATATTAAATAATATGGGTTTATGTTATGTTTAAAATTAGTTTTTTCTTTCATAAGATTTTTTTTTGACGGGATTTCTTTCATAAGATAAAATATATTGTGAATCTGACTATTTGTTTACACCAATTTCTTATATAATTTTTATATTAAAATTATAGAGATGTGCATACATATATATTTTTTTAACTACGTGCATATATGGTTTGCCGTCAACTAATATTGTTTAATTTCTTTGTATTATAAATTTTTATTGTCGTTTTATTTTGCAGGTTTATTCCAAATTTTGAAGGTGCGATGCTTTTAATAATATAATGTTTATAAGTACATTTATATAAAATATTATATAATAGTTATTTAAAACAATAATTTTAAAACGTATCTCCAATCGCAAGGATTTTGCACTAGTTATTATAGTATTTAATTAGTGAAGTTCTAGCATTTAATTATTTATTATGTAACTAGGGTGGGGTTGGTGGATTAATATCAGTTTGCAATTTATAGTATGACTTTTTTTATTAATTTACAACTTATACAAAAAAATTATCTCATTGCAACAACCTATACAATTTTTTTTTATCTCATTTCAACCTATACTATACTAAATTTAATAAATTGCAACCTCGAGGTTGCCATTTGATAATTTAGTATAATATAGGTTGCAGTTTGATAAAAAAAAATTGTATAGGTTGCAAATTAATAACATTTTTAGTACAAATTGCAAATTGATATTAACCATTTTAATTAATTTTGACAGAAATGTGACCGTCAAATTTAACTAATGGATCAAACTCAACTAGGTCTAACTAATGGCCACAAACTCATTTTATGTTACAATTTGTTTTCAAACACCCCTTGATATCGGGTTTTATGTTCGGATTTTGAGTAAATCTCTTATGCACTAGGTGTATTGTGCAACTCAAGTGCATTATTAAAAAGTTACACCTATTATTGTTAAAAAAATTGCACATGATATTACTAAAAAAAACTTTTTAAAAAAGTATATTTTAATAATATCAGGTGTAACTTTTCAGTAATAACAGTTAATTTTTTTAAAAAATGCACTTGAATTACACGGGTGCACCTGGTGTGCAACAAACTAACCTTGGTTTTTTAGTGGAGATTGATTTCAACAAAGAAATTTTTTGTACTATATTAAGTGCACATGATAAGTGTTGAGTTTGACTTTGAAAAAAAGTTTAGACTTACATTATATAGTATTTAGAATTTAAAGGATAGATTAATTATTATGTTTGAAAATACCATATATTCCTTTGGTATAACAGTGGATGTAAAAGGATTAAACCACATCTGAATCACTGTATATCTTATTTCTGTGTGAATTGGGGATTGATATTCTCACTATATATATGTTGAGACAATGTCGGTTTTGAATTAGATTTTAAAACCCTGAAAAGATATTTTGTCTGTGTCTCTAGATCAGGATTAGTGACCAGGTCAGGATAGAAGAGTCTTTTATATTTACAGGTACTCAGTTGATGGGGAACTCAACTGAAGACAATCAAGAGTGAATAATCCCAAAGACACAAGAGAAGCACCATCACTGAGCTTGAAATTAATCTAACTAAGCTGGTCAGTTTCTAGTCAGGATGAAGAGTCTGATCCTGAGATCAATGTTAAATCAATACATGAAGGAGTCATGCTACCTTGAGTATCTAGGAAAGACTTGTAGTAGAAATCAAGCAACAGATAAAAAAAATATCAGGAATGCAGTAAAGATTGAAGGGTGTATTCTTAAAATGGATGAGGACAAAGTTGAACTCAGAAAAGACAATCCTTAACTGAAGAATGAAGTTTTGACATTCTCACTCAACTGAAGACGTGAACTGATTGCCTATTTTTGTAAAGAACCAAAATGACTCACTAGCAAGTGTACTAGATCATCGTAGTAGATAAGGTAATGATCAAGTTAAATTATCGAACCATAGAAAGCAAGTGGCTAGCAAAATTGAACTATACGTCGACATGCTTGAAATTGAAATTACGAGTTTTTGGGTTTTGGTTTTTATGCTACATTAAACAAGGAAATTAAAAGCACGTTAACTAAACTAGCAATAAATGAAAAAATTATCTAACTTCTAGATGAAGTGCAAGTGGTGATGAGATATGCTTCGAACAATGTCGATTATGCAATTCTCGAAGCTAGTTCAACTTACGCCCTTCCTACATTTCATTGAACGATTGGAATATATCAAGTCAACCTCATCAAATCAACAAATCCTCATTTTGGAAATTCGATGTCTGATTGTGAGTGTTCTAGACTATCTAGTCTCTCTCGACGATCTTAGACGTCTAACACAGGCATTCGATTTTCATTCCCCTCAATTAAGCACCCGATTAAACTAACTCAACTCTCACTTCTTGTCAATTCAATCAAAATGCATAATCTACTAGAAACAAGCCATCAAAGCTCAAGTAATCCACAATCAAGAAATCTAATCATTAAATTCACCATAATCAAGGCATAAATCAAACTAAAACTTTAATTTTTACATAATATAAATCACCCAAAGCACAAGGTTTTAGCCCATGGTGCTACAAACAATACCCATGGCTAACAATAAACGTCATAACAATTAATTGAAATAGCAAATAGAATGGAAGAATAATAACTATAGTGATAAAAATCCAATAACACTCTTCAAATTCTTCAATCCTTCCTTCAATCTTCAAATGCAGCTCAAAGCAAACTAGACTTATGCTAATGGGAGGAAATATATGGTGGTTTTAAAGAGAAATTGAAATAGAATTGAAAGGAAATGAAGAAATCAAAAGGGGATCTATCTATGGGCGTAGTTCGCCTGTCTGAGGAACAGATCATAATCAATATGAATGATCTCAAGGTTGAGAAAGTAGTTAAGTTTTCTCATATCCTTAATAGCAAACTTCTTGTTAACACGAGCAATGAACCTCAAAACAATTGTATTGCTACATATCACAATGATGTCATCAACATAAAGAAGTAAAAAGATTGTGCAGTCAATTCAATGTAAGAAAAATAGAGATGTATCAAAACGACTTGAACAAAACTTAAGGAAATAAGAAAAGCACTAAGACAATCAAACCAGACTCATAGCACTTGACGAAAGCCATAAAGAGCTTTCTTTAACATGCAAACATGATTAGGAAAACGAGGACCAGTAAATCCCAGAGGTTATAACATATAAACAAGTTTTTCAAGAAGACCGTGAAAAAAGACATTTTTAGCATCAAGCTAGTGAAAGAGCCAGCAACATTGAACTGTAGATAAGATTATACAAATAGTAGTAGCCCGAACAATTGGACTAAATGCGTGTGAAAAGTCAAATCCAGATATCTGAGTGAATCCTTGAGCAACCAAACGAGTCTTATAACGATCAATGATCCATCAGATTTATACTTTGTACGGTAAACCCATTTCGATCCTCTAATGTTTTCACCTGGAGGATGCGACAATAATTCCCAAGTTTCGTCAGAATGTAAAACATCTATTTCCTCACGCATGACAGTGAGACAATGAGATATTTTTAAGGCAGTTTGGAAACCTTTAGGTCCTGCATAAATAGTTAGTGAATAAAGAAGATCATAACCACAATATCAACAAAATAATGAGGCTTAAAGATATCAGATTTTGCTCAAGTCTGCATGGGATAAGATGGAGCAGTAACCAGATATAAGTTTGAGTTTGCATGTGAATCCTGAGATGCATGGAGGGGGGGGGGGGGGGTGCTTCAAGCTGGGGTGCAACTTTGATTGGCAATGGTGTGTGCACGACATTGTCAATTCCATGCGAAGGTGTATGCTAAGGTGAGTCAGCCAAAGACTCAGTAAGTGTCAATATTTCAAGTAGAGGTGGATCTTTAGATGGACACAATCCACATGGACCCAAACTTATATCCGAGATGCGAGAATTGGTCCCGGGTAATGTAATTGAGGCAGATGGGCTCGCACCATCCAAAGTAGAAGGTAAGTGTTTAGGCCTGCAAGAAGGACCTTGAAAACAATTTTATTTTTAAAAAAGTTCAAATCTTTGTTACTTGTGTTAAAAGAAGTAGAGAAAGGGAATAAAGACTAAGCAAATTGTGCATGACGAGTGATATAAGTACGGGAAGCAACTGGACTGTAACCTCGAAAACTCTTATGAATGCTATTATAGCCAAATATACATTGGCTTACTACGAGGATCAAGTTTATGAGAAGCATAATTACGAAGGTATGGGAAAACTTGATAACAAAAATCCAAAAGTTGTTATAGTTAGGGTATGAATTAAACATAAGTTCAAATGGTGACTTATTATCAAGCACAATAGTGGGCAATCGATTAATAATGTAAATAGTTATCGAGAAAGCATCAAACCAATAAGGAATTGGAAATTAGCATGAAACAAAAGAATTAACCAGTTTTTGTTATATGACGGTGTTTTCTTTCAACTCGACCATTTTATTGGGTGTATAAGGACAAGAGAATCGATGCAAAACACCACGACTAGCAAAAAAATCATATACTCATTTGTTAGTGAATTCGGTTCCACCACTTTGAATATTTTTATGCTTGAGTTAAATTAATTGCAAACGAGGTTTGTAATATGTTGAAGCACATAAAAAATCTTAGATTTAGCATGTAACAAATAGATCCAAGAAAAGCGTGAAAATCATCAATGAGTAATGCATAATAACGATAACTATCCATATAATAATAGGGGAAGAGCCTATAGGTCTCAGTGAACTAAATCTAAAACATTTGGTGCATGTATTTCATTCAAAGAAAAATGTAACTTCTTACTCGTCACTAACTAACAAGAAGAACATATATAAGGTTTAGGCAAAATAAAAGTACACATCTAAAAAGACCCAAGGTTTTTAACAACTGAATTATAGAAAAATGTGCATGTCCCAAGCAGGAGTGCCATAATTCAAACGCTGATGTAAAAACCCTAGAACTCAAAGCAACAACTAAAGTGGACGACCCTTGTTCCAAGATGTATAATCAATCCCTACATATGCCCCGAGCTATTATCTCTTTTAACAACCAAGTTTGAATAGTAAAAGAACGGTTCAAGAAAATAACATCAATAGGCACATCAGTAGTAAGCTTACTAATAGAAAGTAAATTTTAGTTATATGAGGAACAACCAAAACATCTGACAGAGGTAATTCATTTTCAATGAAATGAGAACCCAAATGAGAAATAGAAAGAGTTTCACCATTACATACGATGACATTTTACCATTAGCAGAGTAGGGTTCAACGTCCAAATTTATTGTTGAAGAGATCATATGCGTAGATGTACCAGTGTCAACGTACTAATCTGAAGGAGGAGATGGATTCACGGAACACAGCATTTGAGAAGCCTGAGCAATGTTGGCTACCTGTGTGGAGTAGTCTCAAGAGTATCGGTTAGGACAGTGGTTGACATAATGAGGGGTTTTTCAAATCTAGCAACGTGGTATGTATAAATTTTTAGTACCATCTGGAGTACGGGAATTGACTCTAAACCCACGATCCTGAGACGAAGAGCCACGAGCCGAACCTTGTCCCAAATCAGCACCAAGAATGCCCTAAGAAGATTGAGGCACGATGCTAGAGGGACAAGTATTTTGTTGCTTTTGGCCGCCGAAAGGGTAAGAAGAGTGATTCCCAAAGTGATTTGCATAAAAGACCATCAATGGTGGCGGCATTTCCGTTGCCTCCATGGCCTTGTCGCGTAACTCGTGATCACGTGTTTGGCCAATTAGATCAAGGAAATAAGGCAATGACGAGATGACCAACCAAACTTCGGTGAATGCCCAAAATTAGGGGCCAAGCACACGAAAAACCACATGTTTTGTCCGGATCCAGAACTTTTTGACCAACAATAGTCAAATGATGGAAAATAATGTTGAATTTACGGTTGTACTATACTACAAACTCCGATCCCCTGTGAAGAAACTGCAACTCATCACGGAGTTACTGAGCATGTGAAGGGGACAAGGGGTTGAACGCAGTGTGTGAGGCTAACCAGATATTGTGCGCCTTCGTCAACTTAACTACCTCCATCATAGCCTCCTCGGTTAGAGAAGAAGTCTAAGAGCACGATCATGGCGCTTGCCCCATGCATGGTATGCCAGATTAATGACATCAGAACTATTGATATTCCTGACTTATGGGGGTTCAGACCTAGCTCCGTTGATGATGGATAATGAATTATCACACTATAACATTGGTAGTACCTGACTTTCCAGAGCAAATAATTAGAGGAAGAAAGATGAATAATAACCATGAGAAATAACGTGAGGAATAACATATGGGTTATTGGAGTTCGTCACCATGGATAAAGGTTAGGGTAGAAAGAGAAAGTAGTAAGGATAGATGAAATTGATGAAGTGGAGGGACAGAGATTTAGGCGGTGGGAACAAATTAATGATCTTAAAATGAATAGAAATTTTTTTATTTTGGAAGTGAATACTGGGGTGAAAAGAGAAAAGAATTTTTAGGGTTTTCAACATTTATCTACTGATACCATGTGAGACAGATGATTTGATCATCGTGTGAATTGATGATTAATATTCTCACTTCATATAACAATGTTTACAACTTGGTGGACAAGAATGAGATCCTAATATAAATAGGGTTTTTGGTACGGTATACCATACCAAAAATTGCATACCGTATATCGTACCGAAAAGTTCGGTATGACAAAATGTCATACTGATCCCGTACTGAAATTTTTGGTATACCGAAAAATTTCAGTATACCTAAAAAATTATACTGTACCGTACCGAATAATCGATATACCATTTCATACTGACATATACCGATATTTTGACATACCAAAATTAAAAAATGTAAAAGTATATCGTTTCATATACTGAAAAATATAAAGGCATACCGTTCCATACCGACATTAGAGCTGTCAAAACGAGCCCGGCCCAATGGGCCGGCCCAAAAAGCCCGGTTTTAAGGGCGGGCTGGGCCCTAAAGATATAGGCCCGAAAAGAACCGAGCTTTTTGGCCCGACCCAGTAAGCTCGGCGGGCCTCCGGGCTTGGGCCGGGTTTAGCCCGATTTTCTGGGCCAACCCGGTTTGGTTTTTTTTTTTTTTTTTGAATAAAATTGAAAACCTAGAGATAAGAAAGAAAAAAAAGGAGCAGTAGGCGAGATTAGTGATTTGACCAAGGTTTGTAATAGTTGCCACATGTCACATCCATCCCTATACTCACTATGGTCTTAATTTCTTCATCCCTATATATATGTACCATATTATTTATGATCATACCCCATTTTTAAAAATAAAATACAGTATAATTTATTGGTTGAATTTTCATCTAGGGAAATGAACGAATTCTTATGAACAACCACAAATTGGTGGTACACATAACACACTTGTACAATTAGGGCAAATATGAATTGAGGGATAAGATTTTAGTTAAGAGTATCACTACTCAAACCCCAAAATCTTCTAAACTCACCCCACTTATTAAACAAATCCCAATAAACAGCTCTAACCGACATACACCGATAATATTTTGGTATATAGCGAAATACGTAAAATTCAGAATATTCATACCGTTACCGTACCGAAATTTTCAGTATTTTCGGTTTTTTTCAATATGATATACGCGGTATTTCGGTATTTTCCCCACCCATATCTACAAGAAAAGGATCTCAAAAGATATACAATAATAAATATAAGAGTTACAAGATATGAAAAATCACTAATTGAAACTATTCGATGTATCCTCTCTATTAGTTTCTTTCCTGTTTTTACAAATTGATGTGATTGCTCATTGTTTGTTTGTTAAGTTGCTCATGTTATCTGCTTGTAAGTCTCAGTTGTTGATTCTCTCATAGTCATAATTGTTGACTCTTCATCAAACTATTAAGTATTGTTCATCAAAGTTTGTATTAATATTCCGCTGCATTTAAACTATTTATAGAAGTGATTTTTGAAGAAGGGGTCCATTTCGTGGGACCATCACATTAGCTTCTAAGAAACTACATAGAGATGAAATGTAATAGAGATTTACTTTGTTCCCACTATGTAAAATAAAATGAATATCTACTTAGTGCCTAATATATAATGGAAGTTGTCATGGTGCGAAATATAAATAAGATTTAATTATAAAACAAACTTAAATAAACCTTAATATTTAAACTGGGGAAAGGTAAAACTATCAACTTTTCAGGATCACATCAATCTGTATAAGAGCATACAAGTTATCCACTGAGATTTTTATCTTAAAGCCCAATAATTTGATATTTTTCAGGATATGATCGAGATGATTCAAAGCTTGTAGTAGCAACAAAAAGTTTCCCTAAATATGATACTATATATATACACACATATATATATAATCATGTAATTGCATTATGAAAATAATTTTAATTATGAAGTCGAGCTACGAACCTTTAAGGGTCACTGGACGATTATCTTGCACACAAGATTTTCTAGTCTTATGTGACACTTATGTTTAAATAAAAGACCTTGCCCACTTATATTTAAGTACTTACTAGATGAGTACCCCGCATAAAAATGCGGGGTTGTTCGCAAAATTAATTTTTATATTTTATTAACACATCATTACATTATTAGATCAATCTATTTTAATACACACATATACTGTACGCTCAATTTTAATTACATATGCATTATATATACTTAAATGAATTTGATCATCGTAAAATAATATAATTATATTATACAATAAAAAATTAATATTATGGCTAAACTGGTATACATCATAACAATTGCTCATGAGGTGTAGGGTTCAAATCCATTTGCATGCCCATTTATTATTATTATTATTATTAGATTCCTTATTATATAAGGTCACATAAATGACATATAAGCAACACATAGACGAAGTAGATGACACGTAAGCATTCGACACATAGACGAAATTAACCTCAGGACGACAAATAGATGAAATTAAACTAAAAACGACACATAAGCATGTCAAACTCCCTATTAGTATAATATAGAATTTTTATTAAACACTACTAAATATCAATAAATATTTTCATATTTAGAAGAAAGATATATATATATATTCTTAACTCAAGTTATGTATAATACATATTCAAATTTTATAACGATTCATAATGAGCTTAATTGGTAAACATACTAAAAAATCCTCATGAGGTCCTTGGTTCAATCCCAACTAAAATCAATTTTTTTATTATACTTTTGCTTATGAAAGATTACAATGCCACATGAATGACACATAGGATAAAGTGACACAAAATCATGCCACGTAAGACTTGACACATAAGCGAAATGCACCAGAAGTCGACACATAAACGAAATGCACCAAAAATCGACACATCAGCAAAATAAACTCCCTATTAGTATAATAAGGGATGATGCAAAGTATTTCATTTACGTAAGTTTGTTGTCTTATTTTAAAAGAAAAAAAATTAAGCTTGAAGTTTACGATTATTAAATAGTGAACCGAGTTTAGAGTGTTCAAACCACAAGAACTGACATTCCAGATTCAGGGCGTTACATAACATTTACATAATTACAAATTAACAATATTGCATCATGTAATACTCCTTAAATATATAAAATAAAAAATCTAGCTGATAACGGAAACTTGTCGGTCAAAACCTGCTCAGTCCGGGTATAAATCCAATACTACTTGTGTATCTAAAAAATATTACATTTTTGCAAATATAATATTACATTACTGTTTAAATTGTTTGCTTTAATATTATATAGACAAACAGTTGAGGTAACAATTAATTTTGTCTATCACCGATTACACTTGAAAGTTTTTTTCACCCACGAGATTTTTAGGACCTTCGTGATTTTTCCTTATATTTTAGACTATTGTATGATTATAATAGTGTATATGTATTAAGTATATTCATCATAAATATAATAATTTTGTAGAAAAGTTATATTGAATATATGTTTACAAATTTATTATGATAATACGTGAAATTTCAAGTTAATTTTTTAATCACCATCATTTTTAAATTGAGAGCATCTTATGAGGCAGTCTAATACATGAGATACTTTCCTCTAAAGTATGGTCTAGTTGAGGCTCCATTAGTCTTGTGCGCATAGTATAAGAATAAGTCTCTTGTAATGCAATTTCACAGGGCAACTCATAATAGTATTCCCTCCATCTCAACTCTATCTTCATAATTGTGTGCACACATATTAAGAAAAATCTACTTTATTGAGTATCAAGCCTAAGAGTGAGTGTTTTTTCTTTATATTCTTGTATAAAGTGGTTAAATATGAATATTTATATTGAGTTTTGTTTCTTTTTTAAGGGTGTGAAGATAAAGTTGTTGATATGCGAGCTACATCACACATAAGGTGGACTGAATTAAGCTAATGAACCCCACAAGAAGTAAGATTAAGCAAGTCAAACCAAGCCTGACCGACCTGGAATAGTCAAACGAACTACTCCAGATAGACGACCTACTTTGTCAAGATGAGCTACATCAAAGTAAGAACCTCCCGAATACAAATAAGACCATGGCGAGCTATTCTAGCCAAAGAGCTAAGGCAGAAAGCTAATCGATCAACAAGATCAAGCTAAGAACTCCTCAAGGACAAGTCCAAACGAGATGAGCAGCTCACTAATACGAGTCAATCCAGCTTAGAGGATATAAATTAGCTTAGATGAGGTCAAATAGTCAACTTCCCATGTATCAAGCATGCACACATGGGAGAGCAAAGGACACTCCACCTCCTACTTGGAGGACTTGTATAAAAGCCATAAATTTCCAATAATAAAAGTAAGTACGAATTCACAAATACAATCAAACTTTGTCTACACACACTCATACACCTAAATCTACACATACATAAGACTTGATTGTAAAATACTAGCTTGACTAGTAGTTACCCTGTAAGAGTATGAGATCACTGTAGTATGGGCAAGTATAGGGACCAAGTAGTATTGAACTCGTGAGAAGGCTTACACGCGAATAAATCCCTGGAAATCTACGCGTCGTAGCTGATATGAATGCGATTTTGGTTTATACTAATGCTAAGCTATATTCTACTAATTATATTCTAAGAACAGAAATAAAGCTAATCTAACTCCGGGTTGAAGTGCAATTATGATGGTGATGCTCGGAATAGGAATCCCTACGTATACTAACGGAGTTGGTACGGTAACTAAAATAATTGTGATGTTCCAAGTTATAATCCTAAGTGTACTATAAACTAGGCAATCAACTTCCCTAATCTAGCACAAAGAATTGAAAGAATAAAAGCTCAGAATTAATCCCAATACTTAGTTCTAACAACTTACTTCATTAACTCACTAATTAAATTATATGAGCTGTGCTTAATTATTGAGACCCTAATTTAACTAAGGTGATGCGGCCGACCTCCCTAGATAAACCAGTTGATTATAAACCCCTTCAAAAATCCTCTCCTTAAGCCTATTCGTTATTAAAGAGTGATGCGGTCATCTTCTCTCTAACAATTTTCGTACTTAATTCTATGATTATTCTAGGGTTTATTAGAATTATTCAATAATTAAGAGAATTAAAACTATACATTACGAATTATCCTAATTATGTACCAACATCCTACTTCTACGAGTTCATCCTATCCTAAGCATACAAGGGTTTTAGCCTAACATGGTGATTATGAAATTAAAAGAAATAACAAGATCAACAATTATAAACATAATTAAAATAATCAAGAAAATCAAGAACATAAACTATCTATGAAAGAAATTGAATCAAATCCAAAAATAAATCTATTAAAATCTGGGAAATTAGGTCTAAGTATCAAAGAATTCAAGAAACAAAAAGATAAATCCAATCCGTTCAAAGTATTAATTAATCTAATGAATTTGTACGATAAAAACCTCGATTATAAACTTGAAATCATTGCCAAACTCTCAAAATCATGTTCCCAAGCTTATGCCTTTCGAAAAACGAGTGTAGATATATAAAAATAGGCTTGAGACAGGTATTTATACAAAAATAGGCCAAAAATCGCCCAGGGCGCTCGAGCTGGGCCCTCGCTCGAGCGCTTGGCGCTCAAGCTTGCTCAGGTCAAGCACTTTTCGCTCACAGAACACTCAGGGCGCTCGAGCTGGTGGATGTCGAGCACTTTTCGCTTGAGTGCTTTTCGGCTGCTGTACACTTGTTCGAAAAATCTTCATATCTTCTCAACCGGGAGTCCGTTTTGGTCGATTCAAAGTTCTACACACTTCTTTTTTCGCCCTCTATCCTAAAATGAATACCAAAAGGCAAATTGATGAGTTTATGAAAATGTTACTCAAATAACTCTAAATTCTCATAAAAACACTCAAAATATGGACTAATCGAGCACCAAAATATCACAATTTCACGTCTAATCAACATAAAAAATAAATACAAAATCAATACTCGTATTTATATTTTATTAATCCCATCCTATCATATTTACTATTTACGGTAGTAATCAATAACATGTTATTATTTGGTGATCCAATTAACGTTTAAAAACAACCACTAATTCAAGTGATTAAAATCAATCCTCAACAATTTGACGCTAGAGAAGGGTCCGAACCTTTGATTTGTGTGTGATTATCAAGAACTTCAAGTTATAAAACTTGAAGATTTGAAGAAGTTAATGAGTTTTTCTTGAAAACTCATACAAAAGTGTTTTTGGTGTTCTTGGTGTTCTTCGTTTAAAGATTTAAACATTCGAAGATTCAAACGAAACCTTAACTCGAGATACCTCAGTCACGAGAGACTCAACACTCTCACCATTCAACGAGTGTCTCACCGACCATGGTCTCCTCGGCCGGTCGACGAGCTCAACCAGCTCGGCCTGTAGACAAGAACAGGCCAACAGCTAGCCAATCAATGCCTCCGGAGCTAGAAATTCTAGCTCGCAACCCAGATAACTTATCCCGCACAATTGCAATGCTACAAGCTTTGCAAAATCAGCAAGGGCAACTTGGTCTTTCCCATGCCCGAGCAAGGCAAGACCCAACAGAAGCTCCCAGGCATGAGAAGGCTCAGGACGAGCAATTCAACGAAGCGGATAGTGCCCAGGATAAAAAAGCTAAGGGCAAAGAAAAGGAGATCGGCCAGCCGGCTAGCCATGGGGAATCTAGCCCAGGTCAAGCAGTAGGGATAAGCCATACGACTACGCGCCAGAGCGTTCTGGATAGACTTGATCGGCCACATGCAAACAGGGATGAAGCTTGTCCCAGAGCAGGAGGAGATCGACCAGGTTACAATCTACCTCGCCAGTCAGTCCATGAGAGGCTGACCTAGTCGACCATTGGTCGCCTGGGTCCTGATGGGGCGTACAACCCCAAAAAGCCAGCCCATGAGGTTCCCCCTCCAAGTGAGGGACTACGACGATCTGATGGTCATGCACCGTTGTTCGCCGAACAGCCTCCAAGTCAGGGGGGATTTCTGGACGAGCTCGTGGCCATGAGGAAGGCCATTGAAAGTATGTAGAGTCAACTGGACTTACAACAGGGTGTTGGGGCAACCACCCTCCATTCCTCACCATTTTCATCAGTTATTTTGAAGGCCCCTATCCAGGAAAAGATTCACTTCCTGGCCAGTATCCAATATGAGGGAACAACTAATCCCCGGGTTTATCTGATAAAGTATTACAACTATATTATCTCCATGGGAGCGAGTGATGCTACCCAGTGTCGGAATTTTCCCTTAATACTCGGGGACAGGGTGCATAAATAGTTCTTGGCAATACCACCGACATCCATTCATTCGTTTGCCCAGCTGGGTAAGGAGTTCCTCTCCCATTCTAGTAAGGGGCAACCTGCTCCAACTGCTGCGACTGGACCACCTGGGGAAATTCTGATGAGGGAGCCGTTGGGGTCCGTATGGGGCTGCTCAGATGGGTTAGCTCCAATTTCAAAGAGAAAGAGAAAGGTTGGGCTACGAGTTGTAGCTCAGGTTCACAAAATAGGGGTTAACCTATCAGTTCAGCATATTCCAGAGTTGACCTTCTCCGAAAGGGACCTTGATGGAATCTTAACTCCCCATAATGATTCCCTCGTAATATGTGCCAATATAATGGGACCAAAGTGCATCGCCTGTTGATTGACACTGGAGCCTATACCAACATCATCTTCAAGAGTATGCTCGACAGATTGGGAGATTATACGAGCTACATTGAAGACTCTAATCATCGAATTTTAGGCTTCGGTGATGCTGTAATTGTCCCTCTCGGGATCATTAGGTTGTCTGTTGAGCTTGTATCAACCGAGAAGCCTGATAGAAGAATAACTAGAATGGTAGAGTTTTTTTTATCATAGATCAACAATCTAACTACAACGGGTTTCTCGGCCGACCCTTTCTAAATGAATTTAAAGCAACAATTTCAACCTACTACTATTGTATAAATTTCCCCACTTCTAAAGGAGCTGGTTCGCTGAAGGGAGACCAGAAAAAAGCACGGGAATGTCTCCTTTAACTTCAATCAAGTGAAAAAAGAGTTTCGATGATGGAAGCATCCACCAATTACCCCACCAACGAACCATCCATCCTGGACGACTTGATGGACTAGGACAAACAACTCAAACCCTCAGGCACACAACTCCAGCTTGAGGGTGAACAATTAATGCAAATGGGTGGATAACCAATGAATATTGACGAGCTACCCCTGAATGCTGGCTTAGAGGATCCGAACCCGACGAACAACTTTGACCTAAGGCCAGCTAAAGATTTCAAGCCCCGCTTAGGAGTTTACCCGATAGACATCGAGGACGAACTGAATCTTGAGGGACCAATAATTGATCCACGATGGAAAGGACAAAAACGACGAGCAACTCCAGTCAAAGAGCTGGAAGCCCTCAAAGTTAATCCTGATCGTGACGATCTTGAACTCTACATTGGATCCGAGCTCCCTGGGCCTTATAGGACCCGAATGAGTGAGTTCCTCAAGGTGAACCTCGATGTCTTCGCTTGGTCCCATGCAGACATGGTAGGAATTGACCCGAAGGATGCTTGCCACAGGCTAAACATTAATCCGGCCAGGAAACCACTTCATCAGAAAAGAAGAAAGTAAGGGCCAGACAAATATCAAGCACTCAACAAAAAGTTGATTAACAATGACCTGATCCGGCAGGCATTGTGCCCACAATAGGTGGAAAACCCGGTTCTGGTGTGGAAGCCAAATGGAACATGAAGGCTCTATATAGACTTCACTGATCTAAATGTAGCTTGCCCGAAGCATAATTTTCCCCTTCCGCACATTGATCAATTAGTGGACAGCACTGCCGGGCACGAAATGTTTACATTCATGGATGCATTCGTCGGCTACCACTAGATTCCAATGCACCCTGATGATCAAGAAGATGCGACATTCTATACAAATAAGAACTTATTATGTTGGAAAAGGATGCCTTTCAGATTGATCAATGCAGGGGCAACTTACCAGAGGCTCGTGAACAAAATGTTCGATGAACACATTGGGGAGACAGTGGAGGTGTACGTTGATGACATAATCATAAAAAGCCCTAGAAAAGAAGACCACCTCTACGATCTCTCTCAAGTTTTTGGTATTATCCGAAAATACAACATGAAGCTAAACCCGAAGAAAAGCAGTTTCGGAGTTCATTCGGAGAAGTTCTGGGGCCATATGGTTAGTAAACGGGGTATCGAAGCTAATCTCATAAAAGTTAACGCTATCATGGATATACAACCTCCTCATTTAGTAAAAGAAGTACAAAGTCTAACTGGATGCCTAGCTGCTCTAAATAGGTTCATATCCCAATCGGGAGACAAGTGTCGTCCATTCTTTGAAGCCATTAAGAAAGACAAGTTCTCATGGACGAGCAGCTGCCAAAGTGCTATTGAAAAACTAAAAGACTACCTGGGAGATGTAAAGATCCTATTAAAACCCGTCCCAGGAGAAAAACTATACTTATATCTGGCAGCATTGGAGGTGGCCATAAGCCCTGTTCTGGTGCGGGCAGATGAAAAATTCCATCAGCTAATCTATTGTGTCAGTCAAGCTCTACATGAAGCTGAATTGATATATTCACCAACCAAGAAGTTGGCGTACGCACTTGTCATGAGTGTTAGAAAGTTAAGACCGTACTTTTTCGATCATCAAGTCGAAGTACTAACAACTTTCCCACTCAGGCAAATCTTACATCGACCAGACACATCTGGCCGCCTATTGTAGTGGTCTGTAGAATTAGCCAATTCGCAGTGACTTATGCTCCTTGAACAACGATCAAGGGTCAAGTATTAGCCGAATTCATAGTCGAACTAACTTTTTCCCAAGACCCGATGAGAGGGCTAGATCACCCTTGACATCTCTATATGGATGGTTCATCTACGAACATGGCCTCGGGGGCAGGAGTAGTTCTTATCAGCCCCGACAGATAAGTATTCACCTCAGTAATTAGATTTGAATTCATGGCTACAAATAATGAAGCTGAGTATGAAGCCCTCCTTACAGGTCTCCACTTATCACTTGCTGTTGGAGTCAGACGACTCCACATCTTTAGAGATTCTTAGCTCATCGTAAATCATGTCCGGGGTGAATACGAGGCCAAAGATGAACACATGATCGAGTATCAAAAGATAGTTGCTCACCTGGTGTCAATGCCAGATCAAATATACATTGAACAAGTACCCCCAGCGAGCAACACCCAAGCTGATGCTCTAGCTCAACTGGCCACTAGTGAAGGACCAATTGATTAACAGACATCATCATCACCAAATGGGTCAATCCATCAACCTCAGATTATCAAGTCAACCAGGTGGATGAACTGCTTGTGATGATGATTGACAAACTCCTTTAGCAAAATACTTGAAAGATGGTGAATTGCCAAGCAATCCTTTTAAAGCTGCCAAAATAACAAAACGAACAGCCAGATATACCCTGGTGGGCGAGCAGCTTTACAAAAGAGGCTATTCAATCCCACTTCTCAAGTATTTGTCTAAGGGGCAGGGACGAGCTACTTTGGAATAGATACATTCAGGAGTTTGCAGAAATCATGTTGGGGGGAAGCTCTAGCCTACAAAACAATAAGACAAGCCTACTATTGGCCAACTCTACGTCAAAATGTCATTCAAATGGCAAGAGCCTGTCACCGATGTCAAATCTTTGCCCCAAGTATCCATACTCCAGCACAAGAGCTCATTTCCATTTTCAGTCCTTGGCCATTTGCGAGATGAGGAATGAACATCATTGGACCTTTTCCACCTGGAAAAGGAAATGTACGATTCGCTGTTGTGGCAGTTGATTATTATACCAAGTGGGCAGAAGCAGAAGCCTTAGTCAAAGTTACCCAAGAGAAGATGATCAACTTTATCTGGAAGAATATTATCTGTCGTTTTGGAGTTCCCCAAGCAATTGCTACATATAATGGTCCTCAGTTCGATGGGAAGAGGCTAAGGGACTTCTGCACCAAGTGGGGGATCAAGAAATATTTTTCGACCCCTTATCATCCACAATCAAATGGTCAAGTTGAAGACGTCAATAAAATAATCAATCATGTTTTGAAGATACGATTCACAAAAAGTAAAGGAAATTGGTCTTTGGAGCTCCCGAATATTTTGTGGGCATACAGAGTTTCTCCTAGATCCAGTACGGGGGAAGCACCATTTGCATTGGCATTCGGAACAGAAGCAATCATCCAATTGAGCTAGAGACCAAAACAATTAGAACAACCAACTTTGATGAAGAGGCGAACAGCTCTGCCTTATCAGTTGAATTGGATTTGCTCGAGGAAAAAAGAATAATGGTTGTGCTAAAAAATACAACATACAAACAACGAGCAGAGCGTTATTATAATTCCCATGTCAAGCTGGGGGAATTCAAAGTTGGCGGCCTAGTCCTAAGAAAGAAGCTTGCCCCACCTCCAGGTGTATTTGGACTGACTTGGGAGGGCCCATACAGAGTAACAGACAGGTTACCCAATGATGTTTATGATATTGAAGACATGGAAGACAATTCAGCCTAATACTCCTGGAATGCAGTCCATTTGAAGAAGTATTATCAATAGGACGAGATACTTTTTTTAAGGGGCGAGCTAGAGACAGACATGTTACCCAATGGTGTTTATGATATTGAAGACATGGAAGGCAATTCAGCCCAATACTCCTGGAATGCGGTCCATTAAGAAGTATTTTCAATAGGACAATCTACTTTGTATAAGGGGCGAGCTAGAGCTGCATATGTGCAAGTAAGACCCAAAAAACTTGCCTAATTTTTTTTTTAAATTTTAATTTTCACTAAGTGTTAGAGGATGAACAAGAATTTCTGGTCAAACTACTTTAACCTAGCAACTCGTTTGTGTTTGTACATTTTTAGTCTTTTTTTAGAAGTGAAGTTGTTTGACAAAGTGTATAGTAGTTGAACTACTTTGACTTAGTTTGTAAAGACTTGTAAAGTTAGTCATTTTCATACTTGTAAATTTTTACTAAGTTCAATCATGGGTGTTCGTTCAAGGAGAAGATTCAAGCTCAAAGCACAAGTCAGATTATTTGATCAAGCTCATTAAAGGTTGTTCGTTTCTAAATGAACATAGCCTAAGGCTAAGGCCCCTATTCCATTTTTAAGGCAAAGTTCTTTTTGAACAAAGCCCAAAAATATGTGGTAAGATTGTGAAGCATGAAAATAAATGCAAAGCAATTAATACATAAGGAAGATATGAGCAAAATAAAAGTTTTCATTAATCCAAGGCAGTTCGCCCAAAAAGGTTACAAAATCAACTCCCAAAAGGAGCGAACAACTACAACAAAAAACTACAAGTCCTAACTTTCTAAGACCCCTGCTCGGCTGGAGGGGGAAGGTTATCATCTCGGGGGTCGATTAGGGGAGCTCCCATAGTCTCGGGATCGACGGGGTACATCCACAGTCAGCTCGACGATCAACCCGGCTGCAACTTCGGCATGCTCGACTGAGGCTTTCTCCTTGGGGTCAGCTGTAGCATCCACTCCGCCCTCGACCTCCTCCTCCTGCTCATCCTCGTTCTCTGGGGATGAGTGATGACAATACTGGGATCAAGGAAGTCAATCTTGACCCCATATTCAGGCAGATCGCCTATTTGCAGTGTTGTGCCCTTGGGAGGAGGATTAGTCTCAAGGAACTCAGTGAACTCCTTGACAATGCCAGCTAGGAAATTGGGCACATTGAATTCATTCACAGCCCGCATGCACTCATCATAGGCACTGACAAAGCCCATAATGGAGCTCGCCTCAAGCTTAGCCACCATTTTGTCCAGAGTGATCAATTCGGCGGACTGCTCTTCCAGGCGAGCAGCTTTGACTTCAGCATTAGTGGCCCATTTCTCGGTTGTCTCTCTCTTTTTCTGCTCTCGGGCGAGCTAAGTCCGAAGTTTTTCCAGTTTGGCCTCCTTTGCCTTAAGCTCTTCGAAGACCTTCTGGTGAAGGTCAAGAGCATTCTGCTTGGCCACTTGGTGAGCCTTCACCTTTTCTTGGAGGTTAGCGACATCCAAGTTCGCCTTAGATTGAGTATCATCCTTCTCTTGGAAGATGCGGCGAACAGTGTTGGCGTGCTGGCGCGCATCTCTCTCTAAGCCCTCCACTTGGTTGACTAGTTTCTGGATGGTCACCAAGGTGTTTCCAGCCTGAACGATGGCAAGACGACCATTGTCCCTTGGAGCTTGCTCGTTCACTATCCCCTCCAGGGGCTTAGTCCATGATCGAGCTACTGACTCAGTAGCCCGCCGGACATGAGAGCTCGGTATCTCCCTGAAGAAGGTCGGCACCTTAGAGCAGGAGTATTGGTGCACAATGTTGGAGCAAGAGTGAAAAAGAATAATGTTAAAAAAAATAAGTGTGTGTAAAGATACTTACTCAGAGTAGCGACCTGCATCCCATTCTAAGAAGGTCACATCCTCTGGAGACTCCAGACTCCTTTGTTGAGCAGTGTTGATCACCTATTGTTCGGTGAGAACCTCCACCGAGCAAGTTCGACTTGCTTCCTGTTGAGTAGGGCGAGGTAGAGGTAGCTCGCCCCCCTGTTGGCCCTTGCTCTTCTTCGGAGCTCGCTCGGCCTCAGGGATAGGAGTGCCATCTCCGCGATGAAGATGTTTCTTCTTCTGGGCATCAGCCGATGGCGGGCTGCTAGCTGGGACGGGCTGTTTGGATGAGCCCGACGCGCCCGCTTGGCGGAGAGATGGGATCTCCTTTTGGATTGGCCACTAAGGCCACCATCTTCGAGATGGGATCTCCTTTCTTCCTGCCTTTCTTGTTCGGCATATCCCACACGTGTTGGTCGAGCTAGCAGAAGGTAGGGGGACAGCGACGGTGACGAGCTGGTCTGCAAGTTGGTCGAGCAACCAGTGTTGGAAATTTTTTGTGAAGAATAAAGCAAGAGTAGTTCGCCCAGGGTGAAAAGGGTTTTTACCTTCAGGAACCTCGGCTTGCACCTCGAGGGTGCGGGTAGGTGATAAGACGAGCTACTCGTCGTGTTGATTCCGAGCAAAGATGGCTCACAGTGCGATCAGCTCAATTTCTAAGAGCAACTTGGCTGAGAGCGAACAAGAACAGGTCCTCCACCTCGTCTTTGGCGCTCCTCTACTTGAGAGTCTTGGGACCTGAAACAAAGAGGAAAAGATTAAAATTAGTTTTACCTCTTCAAAACATGGAAGAAGTAAAACTCACACTTAAGGATCCCAAACTCCACCGGTGTATTGATTCGCTCGGCACTACCGTAGGGGCGAGCTAAGGCTTGCCAATCTCCGCCAATGAAGAACCAGTCATGTTTCCAGTTCTTCACTTTTCCAGGCACGTCTTTAACCACCTTAAGGCCTGGGTGAGCCTTAAGGTAGAACCAGCCCGCCTCAACCCCTGTGCAGGTTGTGGGTGCCATGAGGTAGTTCACCTCGTCCGCCGTAAGTTTGTTGGGGTATCCCTCCAAGGAGAACAACACCATCATGGACATTAGATTCATCCACCCCACTGGAGTAATCTGGCTAATCGCCATATTAGTTTGCTCCAAGAAACGGCCGATCAACGGATGGAGGGAAAGTGTTACCCCGATCTTGAGGATCTCAAGGTTGATCACCATACATCCGCGAGGAGGTCGATCTGCTCGGTATCCTCCATTGGCGCGTACATGTGAACATCGTAAGGGATTTTGTAATCCCTTCTGATCTTTGGTAGCTCGTCCTCTATAATCGACGAGACGATGTAGCTCGCCATGAATTCAGTTGTTTTGATCTTTCGCTTCCCGCAAACTGGTCTCTGGAAGCAAAAGGAGTACTCCCTTTTATAGGTATCCTAGTCAACTTGACGAGCTACTACGATTGGGATCTGGCGCTCAATTGGGTTTGGCATCGGATAATTGATGCTCTCGAGATACTCCCAGGTCAGCTCGTCTACGGGGGTGGCCTGTTGTACTTCGACCTCGCCCTCCTCCTCGAAGTGGAGGTCTAAACTGGTCTACTCTACTATATTGCAAGCTGGAGTGACCTCGGCGACCTCCTCTCTTGATTGGCGAGCTCCTGAGTCTACGGATCGGACTACGGAGGTCGCCTCCGGGTTTGAATCTATATTCACAACTAGAATGGGATTTAAAGCCTCTCCGATTTGGCCTTTTCCAAGGTTTCAAGGGGGGTATGATTCAGTTCGTGAAGTGGAGGACATTTGATTGAATTTTTTTGAAAAATGAAGGTGAGAAAAGCTTATAGCAACTCTAATGGTTGATTCCGGGGAGAAGATGAAGAGGCAACGACGGAGATAAGGTGAAGGAACGGCAGAGTTTGGTTTTCCAAACCCAAAAAACACAAAATCGAATGAAGAACAAGAAGAAAAACACAAAGAAATTACCTTGAGAACTTGGAACAGAAGAAATCGATCGTCGGAAATTGTGGACGGTTGCCGAAAATTTCAAAGGAGGATTCACAAGGGTTTTGCCACTGGAAAATTTGAAGGAAAATGAGAAAAATGGAAGAATTTTTCCTTTTATAGGAAGCAAAAAATGGGGTCAAAATTGAAAAAAAGGCAAAAAAATACAGGGACCAAAGAGCAATATACGGGCGCGTGCAGCCCTACTCCGAAAATATAGGAGGCGTGTCGCCTCGAATTGATGCGTGCATGGGCAGCGGCAATCATGTCGCCCACGTCACGCCTCGAGACATGCCACACGCCTCGGAACTCCAACCGTCGCCCCCTACAACCAGCTCGTCCAAGATGATGCAGTCCGCCCAAGATGATGCAGCTCGTCCGAGAGGCTCAAGATCGTAGCCCACCCTTTAGCAGCTCGACTCTTACCTCACACCATAAAGGCTGGCTAGGGAGTAATTGCTGATAGGTGAGCTACATCACACATAGGGCAGATTGAATTAAGCTAATGAACCCCACAAGAAGCAAGATTAAGCAAGTCAAACCAAGTCTGGCCGACCTGGAATAGTCAGACGAGCTACTCTAGATAGGCGGACTACTTTGCCAAGATGAGCTACATCAAAGAACCTCTCAAATACAAATAAGACCATGGCGAGCTACTCTAGCCAAAGAGCCAAGGCAGAAAACTAATCGATCAACAAGATCAAGCTAAGAACTCCTCAAGGACAAGTCCAAAAGAGACGAGTAGCTCACTAATACGAGTTAATCCAATTTAGAGGATCTAGCTTAGATAAGGTCAAATAGCCAACTTCCCATGTGTCAAGCATGCACACATGGGAGAGCAAAGGAAACTCCACCTCCTACTTGGAAGACTTGTATAAAAGCCATAAATTTTCAATAATAAAAGTAAGTACAAATTCACAAATACAACCAAATTTTGCCTACGCACACTCATACACCTAAATCTACACATACATACGAAATAAATACGAAATCAATACTTGTATTTATATTTTCTTAATCTCGTTCTATCGTATTTACTATTTACGGTAGTAATCAATCACACGTTATTGTTTGGTGATCCAATTAACGATTAAAAACAGCTACTAATCTAAGTGATTAGAATCGATCCTCAACAAAAGTTAGGTCGAACCAAAATGGAACGTATGTAGATAGAGTTGAGACGTAGGGAGTATTATTTATTTTCACAATATTACTACAAACTAATACATTTTAAAGAAATAGTTAATAATGTTCAAAAATACTTACATAATGCAAATATATTTCATGGTGAAATTGGTTGTGAAATCGTTTTAAAAAATATAATGCAAATATATTTTAAAAATACTTACATAATGCAAATATATTTCAAAAATACTTACATAATGCAAATATACTTTGTCATAATATAGCATTGAGATCTTTCTTATGTCTCAGATCGTTTTACTCATTAGTCAGTCTTTTAGATTTTATCAGATGTAACATTAATCAATATTTATATATTCATAAATATTTTATAAATTAAACCAATCAATTTTTTCTTTAATATTATTCTCAAAATAAGAGAGGTTGGAAAAGCAATGTATGAGTTAAATGGTCGAAGAACATATGAAAAATATGGACTTCAATGTTTTCATGTACAAGAGCGTCCAATGCACTCTCACAGCCATTATAATTGATTCAAACAAAATAGTAAAATGTATCTGAGATTGATTGTGTATTGAAAAAATTATGTAATGTATGAGAAATGATATGTAAAGTTAAAAAAAAAAAAGTAAACAAAGTGTAGTGTTGAGTAAATAATACTAAATAAAAAGTGTCTGATACATGATTGATTGAATACTCAGAATTTGTTTGAAAAAAATAAAATAAATATATTGTGAACACGGATTTGTATTCGAAATAAACTAAGTGGTGTGGAAAACCATAACCAAACAACGCCCAAGAGTTGTCAAAATACAAAAAAAAAAAAAAAAAAAAATCAAAATTAGTGATGAGTATATTGAAGCCTCTTGTCTAGGAGGGATACAAATCTCCAAATCCCAAAAATATATATTATATATATCTAGAAAAATATGTATGTAGAGTGGTACTTAGTGATAGCTAGTCCACACACTTGGGCGATGACGAAAAAGGTTCACTTTGTGATAGTAAATAAGTGAAGCATATTGAAGTGATTATGCATTCAAGTTACTGTTTAAGTAACGTGTTTCACGATTCTTTGTTTATACAAATACAATAAAATGTAGACAGTACTCTCGCATAAACAGAAGTTTGTGAAACGACGAAAGTTTTTAGTGAAGAATGACACTTCATTTTCGACATGTTAAAATGTTTGACAAAATGACAAAGATTTTAAGCGGTGGTGGTTGCTTTCAGAAGGACAACATTTTCCCATACTCCAAAGAAGGGCCTGCAAACACATGCATGCTCAATACAATTTTACTTTTTGTTGTTTTATTCTAGTTATACTTCCCCGTACAATAGTTATTCGCATACTTAAAACAAAACGTTTTTTTAGTAAAATAGTAACATATAACTAAATATACTTATGTTATCGTGATTGTGCATACAAATCAATGTTTTCTTTTATGAAACGTGCAAATAACTTTGAAACGGAAGAATAAGGAAAGTGTGCGAATAATCATGGAACGAGGTGAATACTGTGGATAAAAAAAAAACTGTTGGTTTTTATGTGCACCAACAATGAGTTACAATTGACAGGAAAAATAATAAACAAAAATTAAATAATTGGAAAAAGGAGATTACAATTATTTAATAAACTGGAAATAAAAATAATATTTTCTTCTGATAAACCGCACACCAGACTGTAAAACCGGCCAATACGAACTCGAACGAACCGCAACCACGATCAAGGAATTATTCACAAGCAGAACGAGTCAAGGGAATCCCTTTTTCTGCAAAACAAATACGTCCTGGCTAGTGCACACGGTTTGACGTAATGTTAAGAAGTAAAACGATTTTCGTCTTTTACACTAATTGCACCACAAAGAGTAAAAGCTCCAACAAACAAAAGTTAGAACGCCGAAAACTGGACTGATTTCTATATGCACTTTAAATAAAACATGCAAAGTTTTTTTGTAGAAAAATAATGTATGCATGCAGGAGACATGGTCACAAGGGTATGGTTGATTTTTCTGGGGTACCGTAAAATGAAAATGAGACATCCTATTTATAGGCTTTAAGACACTTGTAACCGAGGAAAGTTGGGTTTAATTCGGATTAATGAGGGCGTAAATCCCGGCCTCTTGTAACCGCCCTCACGAATCCAGTCGAAACTCACGACGTACATTCACACACGTGTTAGACACTTTCCGGAAATTATGCCTTGACTTTCGCTCTACCACATTTCATGCCCTATCACAATAGCCTATCTGATACAGACAATATGCTATCATCGATAAGCAATCAGGCTTATCCGGACATTGGGCCAGACCATCTATCGGGCTGTAATTTCTGTAGTGTTTATGACGTTTCAACTTCGTATTTTAATTTCACACTCACCGAAAATTCGATTTTGAGATTTTAAATATACCACAATCATCTACTCGGAGAGCATATCGATCCTACTACGTTTAATTTTGTTGGTCCCGAAACGAGTAAACAGGTGTATGGGGGGGGAATACACCTGTGATTACAAATTAAAACTTCTTCCAAATTAAAACTTCTTCCAAACTTATCGTAAATTAATTTTTTTATCAATTATTTAACTTATTAAACATGAGCGTTACATAACCTCATTATTAATAACATTAAATAATAAAACCAATTTCTCCAACAAAAACTCTTCGTGAGTCGTGAGATCATCTCATATGATACATGTTAAAATTCGTCTAAATAAAACTCCAGAAGAAGTTATTGGATAAGTGGATAATGAAGTGAGATAATATCGCAGATACCAATTCTGAGATATATTAATGGACTTCGAGTTAATCTCATGTGCACTAATGCAATGCAACTGGGCACAAAGAGGAAATGGAATAAAAAAACACTCTTGTATTTAATGGTATATGCACGGTGTTGTGGTAATTATAATCCATAAGTGTCGCACCTCGGTCAGGGACTAGGTCTCGCTCAGCGGGGTCCATTTAGGTCCAAAAGATTTTTTTTATAAATGGATAATTAAGTGAGATAATCTGACATATCCCATTTATGAAACATATTAATTGACTATGAGTTAATCTCATGTGCACCGGTGCAATGCTACTAGGCAAATGGAGGAAATGTGCAGTCTACTACTATCTTCTTCCCTTTTTATTTGTCTCATTGTATCAATTCACACAAACAACTTTTTTCATTTAATAGAGTATCAAAGGTACTTATACTTTTATTTACAACTCCTACTTATTATAAAATAATGAGTATTGTTTAATATATGATGAAGGTACAGACCGTGTGCTTATGAGAGTTGGTAATTGACTAGTATAATGACCAAGTAGGATGAAAAATAAGTCAAATGAATTGTGATTTAATTAAGTGGGATAATCCAGCAGATCCCAATTCCAAGAAATGCTAATGGACTATTATAATGATCAGGTCGGACGAGGATAAGTAAAACATTAAGGGGGTGTTTGCTTCACGAGATTGAATTGGACTAGATAGGATTGTGCTAGATGAGATTGGACCAAAAGGGATTGAATTAGATTGAATTATTGAGTATGAATGTATGTTTGGATTGTAGGATTGAATTGTGTGATTAAGTGGGATAGATCGGGCAGCGGTTATTTTTTATAAGGATAAATCGGGTGGCGGTTATTTTTATTTTGAATAAGGGTATACTGGTCACTTAAAATAAAAATGGAGGACATAATGGTAATTGTAATTCAGTAGAACAAATAATTCCACTTATTTGCCAGGACTCAATAGTCCTTAAAATGGGGGATTAGCTAGGATTATGGACCCGGACCCTAATTTAGTCCAGGATCAAGATCATTTGCAGTCCTTCAAACCAAACATGAGATTATAAAGGCAATCTCAAATAGTCCTTCAAACCAATCAACCCCTAATAAAAAAACCCGCAGATTTGTGACTGTCAGATTTTCCATCGCAAAATTATTAAAATTGCAACATATTTTGAAAATTTTGCGATGGAAAACCGCCAGTTGGTCCTTTTTAACAAAATTAGTGACATCGAATATCATCCATTGCTAATTTATGATGGACATTAGCGACGGACTGGCTTGGAATCAACCATCAGTTATTATTTGCCCTTACTAGGAGCAAGAGTTGAAGTGCCAGAAGAACCAATGCATGAAGCTAAACCACAACAACAACGTACTGAGCCTGCAAGAAACAAACATCAACAATGATGGATTCCCTATTTCTTCTGTAACCATTTATGCATCTCATATTACTAATCAGATTACAGATTTTGACAGAACTATTACAGAACTCAAGGAAACCTTCTCCAGGATGGAACAACAAGATAACTTTTGAAGATTCTTGCTTTCTACTCCAACAGGGAGAGTAGCAGATGAAAATCCTCCTCAAAGAGCTGAAGATGTTGTTGGACCATGTAGACATGGAGGATCCAATCAAGGTGAAGTTGTTGGTGATGATGTTGCATTTGGATGTATTGTTGTTGCTGCTGATGTTCCAACAAATGATGATGATGATCTAGATATGGATACACTATATGGTGACCTTTGAAGGTCAATCCAGAGCTTGCAGATAGGGAGAGTCTATGCAGATCTTTGAAGATGCAGTTGTTTATGTTTAACAACCCAATTTTTTCCCAATTTGTATTATATTTTCCTCTGATGTAATAACTCTGAGTTAATTCTTTTGTTAGAGAGTCTTTATGATGTTCTATCTTTATAGATTTGAACAATAGTTGTTTTATTTTGTTCTATTGTTAGGAATTTTTATGATGATTTTTCATTACCTTTGAACAATAGTTGTGTTGTTGTCTTGTGTTAAGAACAACTTGTTATTGAATTTGTTTGAACCTAAGCATTTGATTTATTCTTAGTGAATTTTTTTTATTTTTTTATTGAAAGACATTTTTGGCAAACTAATATCTGTTTTTAGATATTCATTTGTCATTGTCTATTACACAAATATTATTGAAGACTTTCATCAGGAGTGTTGTAGTAGAAAAGTTAAATTGGGGGAGATTGTTAATAGTATGTCAGTGTTGTCAAATATGTTGAGGCAACATTCAGGATAACATTACTTAGTTTTACCTTTCTCCTAAAACTAACTCTCTTATTATATGTTATGTTTAATGTTGTGCACGCAGGATGAAGATCTAAAAGATTCCAGGTCATGCGCTTGCAGTTTACAAGTGATAAGTAGAGCATACCATGAGCGGTTATTTAAATCATGGAGTTAATGGAGGGAAAAATTTCTAGGTCATTCCAAACTGACTTAGTGGTCCTACTAGTGGTTGATACTTACTTTATAAATACTAGAAGCCCACTGGATAAACATGAGACAATTCGAAGAGAAATAAACGAGAGTTACACTATCGATTGTTTTAGTACATCTAGTGTAGAAAGACAATTATTATCTCTATTTATGTTGGTCGAGTGCTGCAACACTCTTATCAACAATTAGGTCTAAGGATGGACTAGATTATGATCTGGAAGATCAGTTTTCTATTTCATTGTTAGATCATTTTAGGCGGTGTGTTTTTACACCTTACCCAGTTTGAGATCTTAACTTGTAAACATTAGATATTTGTTTGTATCACTATAAGTTATAGTGGAGATTTCGCCATGAGGCATCATAGACTAAATTAGTCTATGAAATTTTTTTGAATTCCATTTGCAAGGTGTTTTAAGTTATCCGTTGTTTATAAATGTTCATATATAACTGTCTGTGTTGTCTTATATATTGTCAATATTTGTTAACACTACTTTGAAAAACACCATACACGCCTTCACTCTTTAATGAAACAATTAATACACTTCAGCGAATATCATTTAGTAAAATAACTAATACATTTTTGTGAAATCAACTGATATTCTCCAAATTTGTTCACGATAAAACTTGTTCGTTCTATACTTTAACCTGAATAAATTGAAATTGAGACTAAACTTAGTTTCATATTATAAATGTAGATGTTTCCACTGATTTAAGCATGTATGAATAAATTGTAGAATTGGATTTTACGTGTAATTTATTTTGGTTAAATGTTAAATAATTATTGTGAATAGTTGCGAATTGAATCCACTAGTGCTAGTCTCTGTCCCTAAAAAAATGTGGTTTGTGAATTTGAGTGGCACACTTACTTGACACTTGACAATGACCGTAAAGTTGAGACCGATTCAGTGAACTGATTCCAATTAATAAGTGAAGATTGGTTATATTATTAAATATTGAACTAATTTTTCTTTTCAAGGGAAAGTAAATCTGCAAAACAAATTCAAGTACATTAGAGGGATGTTGCTAAAAAATACCAAACCTGAGTATTGAACAATGAGCAGTCCAACAACAAATTTATCGATATTGAATACACGACTCAAACGCCTCCACTTATATTATATCTTCCCCTGCAATTTGATTATCCCGCTACAACGCCAACATAAACAACAGTGAGATTTGAGGATATATATAATCTTTATTTTTTACATATACTAAAAAACATTAATTTAGGGGTACACCGCCACTGATTCTGAGTCGGATTCAAGCACCAGTCTTTGACACCCTCTATCTTAAATTATTTGAATGTACCAATATATAGTTGAAACCGTAATTCCAGAGATATAATTAACAAAAATTCATGTGAGATATTTAAAAAATATATATTGTCAAAGGGATATAATTCTATTTAAAAGTAGAAAGTTTCCAAACACTATCACATGCAAGACTTATTCATATAATTACATTGGAATAAAAACATGTATGAGACGAACTCATATATTACCATATTATGTGACTCATGGATGATTGTAATTTTATCACAATCATGTTTTAAAAATTAGTATGACTCAAATATTAAATTAAAAATTTCGGTATGTATTTGATTAATTGAGCTGTAGTTAGTCCAAACAATGACCCAATAAGATTAGTTTATTTGAAAAAATATAAGAAACGTATTTTAGAATTGAAAAAATTTAAGATTTAATCACAAATTAAATTAATATATTTCTCTTAATCACAATCAAATGTAAAATTTTATATATTACAAATAAATTACAAATTTTAAATATTGTTGTAAATTAGTCTTTTATGCAGTTCTATTTGTGTCTATGTTTGGCATGGCTTGTCCACAATGCAGTTAGCAAAGGAGGTGTCACACTGGCAAATTCATGTTAAAATTGCTGATTTACTTACACTTACGCAAATTTTCATATTAAATTTCCAAAAAAAAAAAAACTATATTAAACGTATGGTGATTTAATTTGCAATTAAATTAAAAATTTAATAATATCAAACTAAGTGTAATTGGAGAGTACCCACCTGCGCCTTAATTATTTTCTAGATACGCTAGATAGGTTCACAAGCTATAGAAAATGAATCAACAATAAGGAATAAATTGTTTAGAAAAATTAAATAAATGAATTATTTTTCTATCTCTTTACAAATTCAAACTTTTAAATGAGATGAAATTCTTTCTAAGTTTCATCAAGACTGAAATCATATCCACTTCATTAAAATTAATTTTCATGTTCACAGACATTATATGTTCGCCAACGTAAATATCTCCCTAAATCTCTGCAGTACTATCATTAATTAGACGAAGATGAATTTTCTTCAACTATTTATAGGAGTTAGGTTTTGAGAATTGAGCATTTTCTTTTCATGTAAGAGAATTGAAATCACATATGGATTTAATAGCACTAACGTTGTGCAGGTTTGTATTTTTTAACGAAAATTTTAAATTTACACAGCAAGTTCTGCGAGGCCCCATTTTCAGGAGTCTGGTGAATTAAAATTTGTGTAGTTTAAAGGCTCATTAAAACTAAAGATAATTAAAAAACATTTTGAAATAAACATAAACAACTTTAATTAGATACATTATGCTTATAAATTTATACATGCTAACATATATTTTTGTCTGACGTCGAATTTGTAGAAAAATATATTTTTAAACCATTTTGAATTTATTCTTTTAACAATATTATTGATTTTATTAAAATGTTTAGTTTAATGGTGATATTGTATAATAAAAATAACTCAAAGTGTTAATGAGACAATGCTCTATTTATACCAATATTCATTGTCTCATGCCATGAGTCGGTCTCATACAAGACTTACTCTATTTTAAGTTATATAGTTAAACTAATTAAAAAAAAACTTACTTTTTCATATATATATATATATATATATTAAGTAACGTCAAAGCTTATCAAATAAATAAATATGATGTGGCAATGTGTATATTTTAAGAGCATCTGTAAGCACATGCATGCATACACTAGTCCATGCAATGTTTTGTTGTTGAATATGGGTTCTGGTCCCAATCAATATTCAGCAGTTCTTTAATTAAACCCTTTCATTTGGTTTCCGTGAGAAATAATTTCACTCCGTCCGCCTCAAACTTAACCGCAACTTACCGAAATTATCTCGTTTTTTATTGAATCGATATTGTTATAAATGGTAATAAATGACATTATTTTTTATAATTATATATTATCTAGTATACTTACCTTTCATATTATTATTATTTTACACATATTTTTTTTGAACGTTAAAATATATTTTATTATAAAAATTGGAGAACAAGGGGTACTCCAACCCTTACAATAAAGGAATATTAACCAAGAGTTTATCGGTGATTTTACAATTTTGACATCAGTTTCTTGGGTTTCTACTCCAATCAGCGAACTGGCAACTTCTAAAATTACTCTCTCTAACACCAATCCAAGTCCAAACTCTTGTCTTAATTTATGTAAAAAAAAAATTGCGCTTTCACCTCCGTTCCATTGAAAATCACCTCGTTTCTTGCATTCCAAATGGTCCAAATGATCGTCGTCCACAAGGTTGTAGAGACTTTGCCTTTTCTTGAGCTCCCACTTAGGTCCCTATGCTGCAGAAAAACGACGAAACGGATCATGATGAGGGACCATGGAAATCTTGAACAATTTGTAACATTCTACCCATATCTTTCTTGCAAAATCACAGAAAAAAAAAAGGTGATGGACTGCCTCCTCTTTCCCACAGATTCCGCAAAGCACGTCTCCATTTGAAGAAATGATTCCTCTTCTATGAAGATTCGGTCTTGTAGGTAGGCGTTGTTTCAACACTTTCCAGACTGTTACTTGGGCCTTTCTTGGGGTGAAACTTTTCCACACTCTCGAGCAAGCTTTCTCGTCTAAACTTTTTAGACCTTCAATCATTGTGCTTCTCTTGTACACCTTGCCGGTAGTATAACATCCGTTCGGCGAATATATCCATCTCCATCGATCCCCTTCTTCTGTATTCGGTTTTACCCTGTTAAGAGAAGAAATCAGATTATTAAACATCTCATTATCTCTATCTCTCAATGTTCGTCTCCACTTTCACTCCCATACCCATTCTTCTCCCTCCCATTTTCCCATCTCCTTAATCTTTTCTTCCTTTTGTTCACTCAATCTATGTAATCTTGGAAACTTATCTTTTAATGGCAAATCCCCCACCCACCTATCTCCCCAAAAACTTGTTCTAGCCCCGTTAACTACTATCCTTACAAAATCCTCTCTCAAGCCGGCACCATCCCCTCCCCAAAAAATCTCGCAAACATCCCTCCACCATTCTGAAATATGGGTTCTCCCTCTTCTCTTCCCCCCCTCCCCCCCCCAAAAAAAAAATTATTTCCACTCAACAACGGGTTTTCACCATACTTAGATTTTAAAACTCTAACCCACAATCTATTGTTTTCCTCTAATACTCCCATTTTCCTATTAATGCTTTATTAAATAATTCTAGATCTCTAATCCCCAATCCTCTTCTCTCTTTTTCTCTACAAACTTCACTCCACCTAACCCAAGGAATTTTACTTTTCTCCTCAACCCCCCCTCCCCCCAAATAAATTTGTTGCACTCTAATGAAACCACGAATGACTTTCTTGGGTATTAAGTAAAAAGAGATTCAGTAAATAGGCAACACAGATTACAAAGACTGGATTAAGGTGATTCGACCCCCAAAAGATAGGTTCTTCCCTTCCTAAGAATGAAGACGACTTCTTACTTTCTCAACCAATTTCACCCATGATGCTGCGATACCGTGATTAATCCCAACATTAATGCCCAAATATAAAAAAAGGGTTTGAACTCACTTTGCACTTCAAGCTTTCTGCCATATTTTCAATCATCGATGCTTCCATGTTGATGCCCATCAAACAACATTTTTGGAAGTTAACTTTTAATCCGGACATCTCAAAATTTCGCAAAATGTTTTTAATAGCAGTCATTCTCCAATTTTTCAGAACATGGGAAGATAGCGTCGTCCGCATATTGGAGATGTGATACTCTAACCTTCTCCCTGCCGATTACAGCCGGTTCAAAAATGCCCAAATCCATAGCTCTCCTTGCCTAATTCCTCTTTCAAGTTTGAAAAAATCGGAAGGGCTTCCATTGACTAGAACAGCTGCAGATGTCGTCGTCACACATTCCAAAATCCACGATCTCCATTTCCTCGAGAAGTTCAAACCAATCATCATTTCTTCCAGAAAATTCCAATCAACCGTATCATAAGCCTTGGCGAAGTCTACTTTGAATAGCAGCCTTTTGAGTCTTTTTCTCTTTGCTTCATCTATCATCTCGTTGAGCAGCACAATCTCATCCAAAATCTGCCTACCCCCGACGAAAGCAGATTGGTTAAACTCAATTTAATTTAAAATGACAAACAGTAAAATAAAAGATGAATTTGAGACGGAGGGAGTATGACTTATGAGTCTCACATTTCTTTGGTAGATTGAAATTCCACTTGAAAAGTAATACAAAAAAATTAATTCCACATTTTTTTATATTAGTTCAAATTTTTAGATGAGATGAGATGGGTATGTCTCCTATGAAATTTGTCCGTAGGATGCAACTGATATCATTACATGTATTAATTGATAACATTACATACATTCACTAATACCATAACATTTTATACTGTGGTTTTAGTTTATAAATCTAATGAAATCTTGAATGCATGTAATGATCATATCAGTGAATACATTATACATGTAATGGTGTAAATTTCATACTATGAAAATTGATCATAAGAGATTTTTGGTTTTTATAATATCAAAACTAAAAGACTCGCGTCTACACGTTTAGGGTTCAATGCAATTCAACTCATATTAAATATCCATTTATTGGGGCATTTCAAAAGGAAAAGTTGATAATTCAGCTCATGAATGGAAGTGTAAAAAAAAAAAAATCATTAATTTTATATTTTTTTATAAATTTAAACTTTTAGATGTAATGATTTTTTTTTTTTTTGCAAATCATCTTTAATAATATAGTGGGATTCAGGTCTTCCAATTTTTTCGAATTTTTTTGGTATTCTTTTGTGGAAGGTATCAAATTCCCAAAAAAAAAAAGGAAAAGGATCAATGCCTATGCAACTGCTAGAAAATGAATTAGTTTATAAGCAATTTATTCAAATCTACGTATGGCATTGATAATGGGGTGAAGCCTACTTGTTAGGACGACATAATTGCAATCATGTACCGGTCCACCTTTTTTAAAGCATTACATTTACATATCATTTAAAAGACCGAATTTATAAAATTGTATAGAAAATGTCAATAATTTAATATAAATAAAGTTGATTTTAATAAGATTAACACTTATATATATGAAAAAAAATCATTTAATCTACAAATTCAAACTTATATTTTTTTTTTACAAAATTAACCCATTTATATTAATCCTCTTTTGACATTTTTTCATTTGTATAAAATATTTAGTCAAGCCCACACACATGGTCGTGGATCTCCTCACTTCTAATCTAATCTAATCAAATATATAATAATATAACTAAGCAACCATCATGAATAGAATCTTTCTGAACACCATATCTAATAAAAGTAATTAGAGTGGATCACGCGATATTTGGAATAAATAATTCATGAGATCCAATCATATCTCAGATGATTTAGATGAATAAGTTAAATATGTAAAGACAATGGCCAATACCAATATGAATATCATGTGTGATGTGTCCTCTAAATTAAATATATTTCATGCACAACGCAACTCACACCATGGCTAAGCATATTCATCACCAATTACCACCACAGAAAATTAATTAAACGATTCATGAATCTTAATGGGATTCTTTGTCTTTAATTTCTTTTGCCATATCATGGTACAAATGTGTATAAGAAATTGTATTTTATAATAAAATATTACACAATATTATTTATAAGAGATTGATTAATAAAGGTTAAAAATGTCCTCTAACTCGTATATTTATTCATATTGTTCATCCATTCAAATTGAAATTGAGTTCTTCTAAAAAAGAGAGAGTTTAATTGATATTTTGTCTTCTTTATTTATTTAATTTAAATCACTCCTCCCTCTGATAGTATCTCAATACATAAATAAGTCAATAAAAAAAGAGTCCTCCAGTGCATATACATCTACGAATAAAAATTTCAAACATATTCCCAGTCTTAATATATTCCCAATTCCATTGTTAAAATGCATTCCTGAAATATATTCTCAATAAAACACTTGAAATAATATTGTGGGTGGATGTCATTGTTATTGTTAGGATATATTTTGTTAGTTTTGAAGATGTTAAAATCGGAAGATGTAATAAGACCAATTGAACTTGTTAGTCAGCTAATGAATAAATTAGGACTTAGTTTAGAGGGAACTAGCAGACCAGAAGAGTCATCCAGAAGACCTCTTTCAGATGAGGTTCCAAAGCAGAAGACTTTCCAGCATTCCCCAAACCAGACGAGTCCTAAAGACCAGATGATTCTGTTGATCTAAGAAAAGCCTTAGAATCACTTCAAGAATCTAGGCATATCTTTAGATCACTAGCCTGGTTTGGACCAGATGACATCTTAAGTCTTCTGGTATCTTGTCATCTACTAATGCAGATCAGAAGAGAAGATATTAAAGGAAGTTTGTTACCGTTGGTGATTTAAAGCAAATTGAAGATCAGGATTGAAAAGTTAGCGAGATTTAAATCCAAAGGATCCCACCAACCCAATCAATTAATTAGAGAAATTGATTGATTAACTTCCTTAAATAGGGGATCTGATTAGATTAGCTCTTCCAACGGCTAAACCTAATTCACCCCTATAAATATGAAGTCCTGGAATGAAGAATACACACGCGCAAGAACATTCAAACACATTCATAGAGTAAAAAGGCATTTCAGTACTCTAACATATAATCACAATTTTATATCTACTCTCTAAGGAGTTTTTATTTGAAACAAAGTACTCAATTTGTTCATCTAGTTAGTGTTGGAGTTATACGCAAAAATATGTTTTTACTTTTTATAACTCGTGTATTAAACACTTGTTTATGAGATTAATTCTTTTATCACTATTGCTTTGAATATAAATGAATGTTAAATATTTATTGCAACTCGTTTAATATATAGTACAAGTTACATTGTAGTTAATGTGGTGATACAAGATCACAGAAGATCACATTAACGGTTTCCTTATAACTAAACGTACAAATTCACGACCCATGTGGAATTGAACAATCCGTCGTAAAATGTCGATGTGTAGTTCTCAGATTGGTCTGTCTTGACCAAGAGATTGCACTAGCAAAATTTGTATGTGTTGAAGAGGACCTACAGCGAGAAAAAATTCTTCTGTTCTGAAAGTTGAAGAATTAGACCTCAGTGGTTATTGATTTATTAATCTCTGTCACTTAAATAGGACCGTGTGTGGTTAATAGTTATTGCTTTGATACATGTCGGGTGAGAATCATCGTGATTTCGAACCTTGTGTTTTGGGCAGTAATATTAATCATATGACGGTTGTTAAGATTTAATATGGTGAAACGTGTGCGAGTACGGCTCGTGTGATTTGTCCCCTTGGTGGACTCAGAAGTTTTATCGTACCAAATCTTGCAAGTGGAATTAGTTTTCCGGTACGGATAATAATGTTGAGTTGTCTTCACTCCAAGGCGAAAGATATTAATTAATTTAGAGCTATTCAGAAGTTCAATTAATTAATGGGCTAAATAATATTAAACACGGGAAATAATAATCGAGAGCTCATATTATCGTAATATGGATTAAGATAGATAGTGCAATATTAATTTGATAGTGGTATTAATTAATATTAATGAGCTGAATAATATTGGGGCTCAATATTGTAATGCAGTAGCCCATTGGAGGTCTAATCTTAATTCTCCTAAAGGCCCATCAAGTAGCCCAATAAGTAGCCCGATAATAATAAGGTGATTAAAATAAAAGAAAATTATTATTGCTGATTTTTTATTCATAATTTTTAAAAATTAGGTTTAAGAGAGAAAATATTTTGTTGATTTTCTTGGAAAGATATTATGGAAGATATGTATTCTTGGAATACAAGATTATCTCATAAATGCAAAAAAAATTCAAATCTCGTATTCTATCTCCCTAAAAATTCGAAAATCATCATATATTAGGAGGGTGGGATTTTTGTGGAATATTTTATTATGGAGAAAAAAATATATGAGATATATTCAAGATTTCTTGGAGACAGATAAAATGATTTTTTCTCCCCATATTTCCTAGTAAATTTCGGCCACCCTGTACCTATATATAGGGGATGATTATTTCATCTCCAGTTTACAGTTACACACTGTTGGGATATGTTTTAGTTTTGATGATTTTTCAAAACAACATGTAATAGGTTTGAAAGCAGTCAGGATTGTATCTTTTGTTTTAGGAACACTCAGTTGAGGGGGAACTCAGCGAGGGGGAACTCAGCAACACAGCTTGAGAATATCAAGATGACACCAAGAAGAACTAACTGAAGCCATGCTAGTAACCTGAACCAGAAGAGAAGCCTGAAGGATGTCCCACTGAGTGTAAACCTGGCTGATCTAAGCTAAGTCAGACGGACCACTCAGTGAAGAGCATGGTCTAGAGGATCAGTGCTGCACCAAGTAGGCCCTGAAGGAGTCAGGCTACTGTGGTCAGGGAAGTTTGTCATTCAGCCTTATGACAAACTTCTTGGAGAGATCTTCAAGAGTTCTTGAAGGACAACATCACCGAAGACAAGTATGTCTACTGAAGATCATCAGTTAGTGGAGGATAATGCTATCTGAAGTCAGTGCGCCCTGATCAAGCTCACTGAACCAAAGATCTGTTGGATTCAATCCACGTGGACCAATCAAGTCAAGATAACATATCTGATACTGACAAGGCCGCATTCCAAGAAAAGTAGGTGAAACCTATTAATTATTTGGATTCAAATGTAATTTCCTCCAACGGTTACATTTGAATCCACACTATAAATACAAGCTCATAGCTTCGGTTTAAGGAGTGTGTGAAGTAAGAAAAATCAACACCTACGAGCTGTGAAGGTGTGAGTGTTTAGTGCATTGTATGGGAGTTATAAGGAGGCACGATTCACATCTTGTACACTAACTATTAGGGTCCATATTTATACACAAATGAGTGTTCAACTTGTAACTTTTAGCTTAGAGAGGTTTTCCCAATCTTAGCTTTAGGCTAACACATTGTAAGGGAAAACCTCACCTAGTTGGAGAAAACCCAACTGAAACCAAAACCCTAACTTAGGTTTGTTGGTAATAAGTTGTTCTGTGAGTTAGTAAGGAAGCAAGCAAGATCTGGAAATGTAGATCTGGGTGACCCTTGGCATGTTAAAAACAAGAATCCCAGTTAGTGGATTTCCTGTTAAATCAGGCCGTGGATGTAAGAGCTTGAGTCTCTGAACCACGTTAAACTGAGCGTTTTATTGTTTTAAGTATTTACTAAAGTATTGTGAAAATCTGCTCACTGAGAGCATTGTTAAAGAAAACCTTGGTTAAGTATTTAGGTCAGGGAGAATCCTTCTCACTGACCAGTTCAGGCAACGCACTCGAGAGTTCAGCATCTCGATGTTGGGAAAATAGGGGTGCCCGGAATCTATTCGGGATGAATTTTAAATACGAATTTAAATACAATTATTACTAGCATGAATTAATCCTAATTAATTCAAATAATAATTCCAACAACTAATTATCATCATGCATGTTGAATTAATTTCACATATTTAATTAAGCGGAATAAACAATTAAATATGCGATTAACGTACCTCTTGTAGAATTGGCCTTTGAATAAACGGGACAATCACGATCTCGCTTTATCAACCCAAAAACCTTCTCAAGTATTTCCCTTTCGCCTTACTTGATCACCGGTGGGAGATGCTTTCAAGTAATTTAATAAACTAAGGAAAAAGAAAAATATCTATGCTCTTGATTTTTCCAACACATGGAATTATGTACTTGGAGATGAAATAATCATCTCCTATTTATAATATGTAATGGCCGAAAATATCATGTGGATTTGGGCTTGGAGAAAATCTTTTCTTAGTCTCTAAGAAATCTTGAATATATCTCATATATTTTTTTCTCCAAAATAAAATATTCCACAAAAATCTTATACTACATATTAAGTCCTTATTTTCGAAAACTTCAAGAGGAAATCCAAAGATTTGGATCTTCTTGAATATATGAGATATTCTTGTATTCCTAGAATACATATCTTCCATAATATCTTTCCAAGAAAATCAACAAAATCTTATTTCTTCTTGATTCTCTTATTTTCGAAAATATGAAGAAAAATCAGCATTAATATATTCTTTTTATTTTAATCACCTTATCATTATTGGGCTACTTAATGGGCTACTTGAGGGGCCTTAAGGAGAATTAAGATTGGACCTCCTAATGGACTTCTGAATTTCAATATTGAGCCCGAATATAATTCAGCCCATTAATATTAATTATTACCACTAATAAATTAATATTGCACTATCCATCTTAATCCATATTACGATAATATGGGCTCCCGGTTATTATTTCCCGCGTTTAAGATTATCAAGTCCATTAATTAATCAAGCTTCCGAATAGCTCTAAATTAATTAACATCTTTCACCTTGGAGTAAAGACAGCTCAACATTATTATTCGTACCGAAGAAACTAATTCTTCACTTGCAAGATTTGGTACAATAAAACTTCTGAGCCCACCAAGGGGACTAATCACACGAGCCGTACTCGCATGCGTTTCTCCGTATTAAATCTTAGCAACCGTCGTATGATTAATATTACTGCCCAAGACACAAAGTTCGAAGTCGCAATGATTCTCACCCAACATGAATCAAAGCAGTAACTACTAAGCACACACGGTCCTATTTAAGGTACGGAGATTAAGAAATCAACAACCACTGAGGTCTAATTCTTCACCTTTCAGAACAGAAGAATTTCTCCTCGCTGTAGGACCTCTTCAACACATACTAAATGTGCTAGTGCAATCTCTTAGTCAAGATAGACCAATCTGAGCCTTACACATCGACCTTTCACGGCGGATTGTTCAATTCCACATAGGCCGTGAAAATGTACATTTAGTTACAAGTAAACTGTTAATGTTGTCTTCCGTGATCGGGTATCACCACATTAACTACTATGTAACACGTACTATATATTGAACGGTTTGCAATAGAAATTCAACATTCAATCATAACTAAAGCAAATGCGATAAAAGAATTATTCTCATAAAACGAGTGTTTGATACACGAGTTATACAAAGTAAAAGCATACTTTCACGTATAACTCCAACAATCTCCCACTTATACTTAAAGTCTGCTTTTAGTATACATCACGCATGTCTTAGTGTAGTAGCTCTCCGTGACATCTCATGTCAACCTACACTAACCTAATAATTCCTCCCACTTATACTTAGAGCAGATTGGCAATAGTCTTGACTCTCATTCCATCCACATGTCTCTTGAATGTATTCAGAGGCAGACCCTTTGTGAAATGGATTTACTAGGTTGTCCCCGACGCATATCTTTGCCACCTCTTTATCTCCTCTCTTAACGATTTCTCGTATAAGATGGTGTTTTCTTTCAATGTGTTTGCTGGCCTTGTGGGCTCTCGGTTCCCTTGAATTTGCAACTGCCCCGGCATTGTCACAAAAGACAGTTATCTTGTCGGGCAAATTCGGAACAACGTCCAAGTCCACTAAGAAGTACTTGAGCCAAACCGCTTCTTTCGCTGCTTCACAAGCAGTTACTTATTCGGCTTTCATGGTCGAATCGGCGATGCATTTCTGCAAATCGCTTCTCCATATCATGGCTCCTTCTCCCATGTAAAACACACTACCCGAGGTAGATATTTTGGAGTCTATGTCTGATTGGAAATTTGAGTCCGTGTATCCCATGGGAATTAGATTGTCTGATTGTTAAATCAGCATTCCATACCAAGTTCTTTTCAGAAACTAAAAAACGCATTTAATTGCAATCTAATGTGCTTTCCCGGGGTTACTTTGATATCTTGCCATCATGCCCACGGCAAAGCAGATATCCGGTCTCGTACACAACGTTGCATACATAAGGCTTCCTACGTCCGAAACGTACGGAACGTCTTTCATGTCATCTATCTCCACTTGCGTCTTAGGGCATATTTCTTTGGATAGATGGATTCCGTGCCTACAAGGTACAAAACCTTTCTTGGAATCATGCACGCTGATATGCTTCAAAACAGTGGCTTTGTATGAAACTTGCGATAAGCCCAACATCTTCCTCTTGCGATCTCGAGTGAACTTGATCCCAAGGATGTGACCGGCTTTTCCCTAAGTCCTTCATATCAAACTGATTTGACAGCCATACCCTTACGTCTGACAATACCTTTACATTGTTTCCAATGAGCAGAATACCATCTACGTATAATACTAAGAATACCACCGCAGTTCCGTCACACCTTTTATACACACAACTTTCGAACTTGTTTTGATCACAAACCCATAAGACTTAATAACTTGATCAAAACACTGGTTCCAAGTACGCGACGCTTGCTTAAGTCCATAAAATGGATCTCTTAAGCTTGCATACGAGGTGCTCTTGGCCTTTTTCAACGAAACCTTTGGGTTGTTGCATATAGATCCCATCAAGACTTCCGTTAAGGAAAGCTGTCTTGACATCCATTTGCCAGATCTCGTAATCTAGGTGCGCAGCGATCGACAAGAGAATACGGATGGACTTAAGCATAGCTACAGGCCACAGGCCACAAGCATTGCTTTGAAGGTCTCTACCCTTCCGTCCGGTCCTCTTTTCCTCTTGTACACCCACTTGCATCCAATAGGTTCTACCCCATTAGGTGGATCAACCAACTCCCACACTTGATTATAATCCATCGAACCCACCTCGGTTTCCATTGCGGTTTGCCACACTTCCGCGTCTTTGTCTTGGATTGCCTCGTTGTACGTTCATGGGTCTAATTCATCGCCGGGAATCAAATCCGAAGATTCTCCAATTCCCATGAATCTCTCGGGTTGCCTTGCAATCCTCCCACTACGACGGGGTTCCGGTTGTGAAGGTATGACGTGTGGTATATCATCTTGTATACTTGGTATAGGAGTTTGCCCTCTTAACTCATCTAAGGTAATCTCACTTCTGGGCTTTCTTTTGTTCATATAGTCTTTCTCCAAGAATTTAAAGTGCGAACTAATCACGGTCTTTTAATCCTTGAGACTATAGAACATACACCCTTTTGTTCCCATGGGATATCCTATAAACAACCTTAATTCCGAACATGGATCCAATTTACCGGCTTCCTTGTCTAGCACGTATGCCGGACAACCCCAAATCTGCAAGTGTCTTAGACTGGCCTTGCGCCCCGGTCCACAATTCCATTGGGGTTTTAGGAACCGATTTGGATGACACCAAGTTTAGAATATAAGTCATTGTTTCCAAGGCGTTACCCCAAAACGACTTGGGTAAATCTGAATAACTCATCATGGATCTGACTATTTCTGAAAGAGTCTGGCTCCTTCGTTCCGCCACACCATTCTATTGAGGGGTTCCCGATGTGGTCAACAGGGATACAATCCCTTCTTCCGATAGGTAGTTCAAGAATTCATTGCTAAGGTATTCGCCTCCACGAACAAATCGTAGAGACTTGATACTTCTTTCCCTATGCATCATAAGGTAGATGTATCCGTATCTTGAGTAATCATCAAATTACTCATACCTCTTCTTGCTATGATCGTCATTGAATGAACCACACATATCGGTATGAACGAGTTCTAACACTTCCGTAGTTCTATTCCCCTTGGCTCCAAATGCCCTCTTGGTCATTTTACCCTCTAAACAGGATTCACAAGTTGGAAACGGTTCGACTTGGAATAATTCCAAGGATCCGTCTTTCACCAATCTCTCTATCCACTTTAGATTAATATGACCTAGTCTAAGATGCCATAGAAGTGTTTCGTTCATCTCCGAAGAACGCTTTCTTTTATTACTCGAAATAATCGATGTGTTATTAGATTCAATTTTGTGAGTGGTGTGCCCAAATAATGGTATAAAGATCATCCATTAAAGTTCCGGAACGGATAAACTCATCGTTTCAAGCAATAATAACATCCTTATTAAAAGAAACTGAGTATCTATTCAAACAGTTTAGAAACTGAAGGTTGAGTTCTTTCTAAACTAGGAACATGAGGAATGTCTCTCAAGACCATAACTCTATCTTCACAAGATAGGCGCACTTCTCCCACTGCTTCAGCTGCCACTCTCGTAGCATTGCCCGATGTGATGGGGATCTCACTTCCGTTAGGTCGTCGGGTTAGCTTAAACCTATGAAACAAATGTGATCAGTAGCTCTCGTATCCACTATCCACGAATAGACAGCATACGCCACTTCACAAGTTTCGACGACTAAGGTGTGTGAATTACCTAACTTTCCTAGCCTCTTAGGCTTGGAACAGGCATACCTCCATTGTCCTCTCTCACCGCAACTAAAACACTTCCCCTTTGATGCTTGCCTTTGCATTTGTCTTTCGCAACAATTGGATTTGCTTGGATCCGGCCTTTAGTTCTCTTCCTCTTTTTCCCTCCCTTGGGACCAAAAGAGGTAGACGAACCATTAGCCACCATAGCACTAGACTGGTGCTCCATTATCACCTCCACCGAAACTAAAGCTTGCAAGAGCTCGGGCAAACGACTTGTCCGTTCATTCATCTGACAGTTCAGATGAAACTACTCAAAGCTTCTCGGTAGGGAATGGTATATGAAATCAATCAAAATCCGCACCAAGTACTTCCAACTTGTTAAGGTATGCCATTATCTCGAGAACGTGCTCCCTCACGGGCGTTCCTTCCACCATTTCCAACTTGACCGAGTCATGTTTGGTGAACTGATTAGTCATGGGATTCTGATGTGAAAACATCTCTTCAAGGTGTTCCATGATTTCAACAGCGGATACAATGTCTTCATGAACGCGCCTCAAATCCTCAGACAAAAATGTCAAGATGATGCACTTCATTCATTGTCACGCTTCCGATCATAAACTGCCTCTTCCCATTGCTTGACTTATCATTAGGCTTGCCGGGTATATTAACATAAATAACCCAATTGTGTTTTCGTGCAGTAAGGACAAATTTAAAAAAAAAAACATTTCCAATCGATATAATTCTCTCCAAAAAGTTTATTAACTTTAAGTATATTAAACAGTGGATCAAAAGGTTGCGACATGATGAAATGAGAATAAAACATACATTCATATCAATATCTAGAAAAATATGAAATTATCACATAATTCGATCACATCAATTATATTGAAACCTTAAAACAATATAATCATGCATCAGCCAACATCTCGAAACAATTTAAATGCGCCACGAGGGGTGGTCTATACATTTAAATACATTCAAGCGGATCACAAACTTAAAAGTTACAAATCCTTAATTCAAAATTAATAGTTGGCTCCCACTTTGACCACATAGAAACTGACAGGGACTCCGAGGGGAGTAAGTTAATATCAATTTCCTATGCCTAAGTAATAACCATAATTAAATACAGGATTATTATTTCGCTTTGAGCAAGCCACTCGTGGTGAGGGTTGTCCCCGACACTAGTAATAATCCATTATTAATTTACACGCATGAAATTAACAACATTAAAACCATGACAATTGGATACCTGCAAAAAAGATCTAACGATTCTACTATCCAATTTCAATTTAATGTTCAACAATTTAAATTCCAATTTCAAATTCAGAGCCCGAAACCGTGGCTCTGATACCAATTGTTGGGAAAATAGGGGTGCCCGGAATCTATTCGGGATAAATTTTAAATACGAATTTAAATACAATTATTACTAGCATGAATTAATCCTAATTAATTCAAATAATAATTCCAACAACTAATTATCATCATGCATGTTGAATTAATTTCACATATTTAATTAAGCGTAATAAACAATTAAATATGCGATTAACGTACCTCTTGTAGAATTGGCCTTTGAATAAACGGGACAATCACGATCTCGCTTTATCAACCCAAAAACCTTCTCAAGTATTTCCCTTTCGCCTTACTTGATCACCGATGGGAGATGCTTTCAAGTAATTTAATAAACTAAGGAAAAAGAAAAATATCTATGCTCTTGATTTTTCCAACACATGGAATTATGTACTTGGAGATGAAATAATCATCTCCTATTTATAATATGTAATGGCCGAAAATATCATGTGGATTTGGGCTTGGAGAAAATCTTTTCTTAGTCTCTAAGAAATCTTGAATATATCTCATATATTCTTTTCTCCAAAATAAAATATTCCACAAAAATCTTATACTACATATTAAGTCCTTATTTTCGAAAACTTCAAGAGGAAATCCAAAGATTTGGATCTTCTTGAATATATGAGATATTCTTGTATTCCTAGAATACATATCTTCCATAATATCTTTCCAAGAAAATCAACAAAATCTTATTTCTTCTTGATTCTCTTATTTTCGAAAATATGAAGAAAAATCAGCATTAATATATTCTTTTTATTTTAATCACCTTATCATTATTGGGCTACTTGAGGGGCCTTAAGGAGAATTAAGATTGAACCTCCTAATGGACTTCTGAATTTCAATATTGAGCCCCAATATAATTCAGCCCATTAATATTAATTATTACCACTAATAAATTAATATTGCACTATCCATCTTAATCCATATTACGATAATATGGGCTCCCGGTTATTATTTCCCGCATTTAAGATTATCAAGTCCATTAATTAATCAAGCTTCTGAATAGCTCTAAATTAATTAACATCTTTCACCTTGGAGTAAAGACAGCTCAACATTATTATTCGTACCGAAGAAACTAATTCTTCACTTGCAAGATTTGGTACAGTAAAACTTCTGAGCCCACCAAGGGGACTAATCACACGAGCCGTACTCGCACGCGTTTCTCCGTATTAAATCTTAGCAACCGTCGTATGATTAATATTACTGCCCAAGACACAAAGTTCGAAGTCGCAATGATTCTCACCCAACATGAATCAAAGCAGTAACTACTAAGCACACACGGTCCTATTTAAGGGACGGAGATTAAGAAATCAACAACCACTGAGGTCTAATTCTTCACCTTTCAGAACAGAAGAATTTCTCCTCGCTGTAGGACCTCTTCAACACATACTAAATGTGCTAGTGCAATCTCTTAGTCAAGACAGACCAATCTGAGCCTTACACATCGACCTTTCACGGCGGATTGTTCAATTCCACCTAGGCCGTGAAAATGTACGTTTAGTTACAAGTAAACTGTTAATGTTGTCTTCCGTGATCGGGTATCACCACATTAACTGCTATGTAACACGTACTATATATTGAACGGTTTGCAATAGAAATTCAACATTCAATCATAACTAAAGCAAATGCGATAAAAGAATTATTCTCATAAAACGAGTGTTTGATACACGAGTTATACAAAGTAAAAGCATACTTTCACGTATAACTCCAACACTCGAGTCACTGTGTTGCTTAGAGCGTGAGTCTCCAAGTCTTCACACTGACTTGGTAACTCAGTCTCTAAGCAGTGCAGTGACTTGAAGTGTAACGTCTCGAGTCACTGCCTTGTTAAGAGGCTGAGCTCGCAAGTCAGTTGCACTGACTTGAGTGCTCTGACTCTTAGCAATGCAGTGACTTGGGTATTATTCAATTTTGTTGAACTCCCTGAGGAAAAGGTTTTTAAGGAAAAAAAAATTTGCTCCTGAATTCCCATTTGTCCTGAAAAAGTCTTTAAAAATGGGACCATCAATTGGTATCAGAGCGGGTTGTTCACATGACCACTGATCCAGTTTTGTTAAGAAAAATGGTCAACCGAACAGATCTTAAATGTTTTAAACTATGGAAATTTCTAAATATTTCAAACTATTACCTGTGTTTTGACACTCAACTTGTAATAGAAAATTATTTAGTTAGAAGTTTTGGAATCATCAAAAAGGGGGAAATCGTTGGGATATGTTTTAGTTCTGATGATTTTCCAAAACAAAATGTAATAGGTTTGAAAGCAATCAGGATTGTATCTTTTGTTTCAGGTCAGGATAGGTTAGATCTCAGTAGAATAGACTGTCAGTTGAGAATAACTCAGTTGAGGGAACACTCAGTTGAGGGGGAACTCAGCGAGGGGGAACTCAGCAACACAGTCTAAGGATATCAAGATGACACCAAGAAGAACTAACTGAAGCCATGCTAGTAACCTGAACCAGAAGAGAAGTCTGAAGGATGTCCCACTGAGTGTAAACCTTGCTGATCTAAGCTAAGTCAGGCGGACCACTCAGTAAAGAGCATGGTCTAGAGGACCAGTGTTGCACCAAGTAGGCTCTGAAGGAGTCAGGCTACTGTGGTCAGGGAAGTTTGTCATTCAGCCTTATGACAAACTTCTTGGAGAGATCTTCAAAAGTTCCTGAAGGACAACATCACTGAAGACAAGTATGTCTACTGAAGATCATCAGTCAGTGGAGGATAATGCTATATGAAGTCAGTGCGCCCTGATCAAGCTCACTGAACCAAAGATCCGTTGGATTCAGTCCACGTGGACCAATCAAGTCAAGACAATATATCTGACACTGACAAGGCCGCATTCCAAGAAAAGTAGGTGAAACCTATTAATTGTTTGGATTCAAATGTAATTTCCTCCAACGGTTACATTTGAATCTACACTATAAATACAAGCTCATAGCTTCGGTTTAAGGAGTGTGTGAAGTAAGAAAAATCAACACCTACGAGCTGTGAAGGTGTGAGTGTTTAGTGCATTGTATGAGAGTTATAAGGAGGCAATATTCACATCTTGTACACTGACCATTAGGGTCCATATTTATACACAAATGAGTGTTCAACTTGTAACTCTTAGCTTAGAGAGGTTTTCCCAATCTTAGCTTTAGGCTAACACATTGTAAGGGAAAACCTCACCTAGTTGGAGAAAACCCAACTGAAACCAAAACCCTAAGTTAGGTTTGTTGGTAGTAAGTTGTTCTGTGAGTTAGTAAGGAAGCAAGCAAGACCTGGAGATGTAGATCTGGGTGCACCTTGGCACGTTAAAAACAAGAATCTCAGTTAGTGGATTTCCTGTTAAATCAGGTCGTGGATGTAAGAGCTTGAGTGTCTGAACCACGTTAAACTGAACGTTTTATTGTTTTAAGTATTTACTAAAGTATTGTGAAAATCTGCTCACTGAGAGCATTGTTAAAGAAAACCTTGGTTAAGTATTTAGGTCAGGGAGAATCCTTCTCACTGACCAGTTCAGGCAACGCACTCGAGAGTTCAGCATCTCGAGTCAATGTGTTGCTTAGAGCGTGAGTCTCCAAGTCTTCACACTGACTTGGTAACTCAGTCTCTAAGCAGTGCAGTGACTTGAAGTGTAACCTCTCGAGTCACTGCCTTGTTAAGAGACTGAGCTCTCAAGTCAGTTGCACTGACTTGAGTGCTCTGACTCTTAACAATGCAGTGACTTGAGTATTATTCACTCTAGCTGAACTCCCTGAGGAAAAGGTTTTTTTTTTTTTTTTTTTTTAAAATTTGCTCCTGAATTCTCTTTTGTCCTGAAAAAGTCTTTAAAAAATGGGACCATCACACACACAGTTCCATGAGTTGGAAAAATCGAAAGCAATAAATATTTTCTTCCTCCCTTATTTTATTTTATTAAATTGTTCGTGAGCTCTTCTCATTGGCAAACGAATAAGGCGAAGAGGAAATACTTGAGAAGACTTTTACGGTTGATAGAAACGTTATGCTTGTCTCGGTTATCTCGGTTGGACGTTGCTTCAAGAGGTACGTGTTCACGTAAAATTCTTACTTTATTCCGACGTAGAATTTTATTTGGTAATATTCATATGCATGATCTTTTTGTAGTTGGATTAATTATTATTTGAAATATTTTAGGATTAATTCATGCTAGTAATAATTGGATTTAAATTTGTATTTAAATTTCATCCCGAATAGATCCAAGCACCCCAATTTCCCCAACAACTGGTATCAGAGCCATGGTTTCGGGCTCTGGTCTTTAAATTGGAATTTAGATCGTTAAACATTAAATTGAAATTGGATAGTAGAATTGCTAGATCTTTTTTGCAGATATCCAATTGTCATGGTTTTAATGTTTTAATTTTCATGTGTGTGAATTTAGAGGGTTCTTAATTCGATTCATTCGAATTCATTTTTCTCGTGAGAAAATCCACGAGTAGATTAGTTTTTTTATTTGATTCGATCAATATAATAGACTAGTCTAGGTCTAGGTTTATTTATTTTTGTAAATAAATTAGAACTGGATTGGAATAAAGACGGTGAATTAAAAACGGCGTACCCGGACGATGCATGCATGCATGGCGCATGCATGGACGTGGGTCGTGCATGGGGGGAGAAACGGGCACGGACGAAACACCATGGCGCACGACGAATGCAGCTCGTGCGCGGCGGGCACAACACGCCCCGACGGGCACCTTATGCGCACGCCGGATGGCTTGGCCGCACACCCACACGGTGGGCTGTCGCGCGCCAGGCCTTCGGCCAATGTGACCGTGGTTTCGTGCTTATTTTTAGTGCACGATGTCAAACGTCGTCCCGATCCCAAACAAAGGATGTTTTTGACGAATTGTTGTTGTTCGAGTGAGAGCTTTTCGAGACGAATGATGAAAGTTACAAGGACGATTTCTCACATCAAAACGTGATGAAAATTAAACCGTGACAATTGGATTTGAGTGCTCCAATGTGTTTTATTTTTTGTTTTGATGGATGTTTTATTTTCGTGCATGTATTATTTGATAATATGTGTTTGCATGTTAATTTAATTATCCAAGAAAAACCTTACTTTAAAAAATTACTAAATATGAATTTTATAATTAATCACAATTTTATTCCGAATAATAAAATTGGATTAATTTTTTACCTCCATAATTTATTTATTTGTGAAATCTTTTTGGAATACGTTTTCCCAACGGATCGGCCAAAAAGATGCATTTCACATGAATAAATTCTGAAATGATGATTGTGGATTATTACTAGTGGTGATATTGACCCTCACAACGAGTGGCTTGCTCAAAGCGAAATAATAATCATGTATAAAATTATGGTTATTACTTAGGCATAAGAAATTGATATTAACTTACTCCCCAACGGAGTCCCTATCAATTTTTATGTGGTCAAAGTGGGAGCCGACTATTAATTTTGAATTAAAAGTTTGTAATTGTTCTTATTTGTAATCTGCTTGAATGTGTTTAAATACACGGATCACACTCACGTGGCATATTTAAACTGTTTCGAGATGTCGGTTGATGCATGATTATATTATTTTAAGGTTTCAATATAATTGATGTGATCGAATTATGTAATAATTTTATATTTTTCTAGATATTAATATGAATGTATGTTTTATTCTCAGTTCATCATGTCTCAACCCTTTAATCCACTGTGTTGGGACAATGTCAATTTTGAGTTGATCTCAAAGACCCTGAAAAGATGATTTGCCTAAGTGTGTAATAGTTAGGCTAGTCTTGATAGGATTAGATAAGTTAGAATATTTTATATTCACAGGTACTCAGTAAGAGGAGAACTCACTGATGACAATCAAGACTGAAGTCTGAAGATCACAAGAGCACCATCACTGAACTTATGTTAGTCTTTCTAAGCTGGCTAAGTAAGTGTCAGGATGAAGAGCATGATCCTGAGATCATCGCTAAACTCACGGACCTGAAGGAGTCAGACTGGCTGAGTATTTGGTAAAGACTTGGAGTAGGATCCAAGCAAGCAAAAGGAATGTCAGCGATGGGCCATGTACGAAGATGAGAACAAAGATGAACTCAGAAAAGACAAGATTGAACTGAAGAATGAGTTCCGACATTCTCACCTACCTAATGAAGTGGACCAATCAGGAGAGGACAATGCATGTACGGACCTATCATCAAGCCTGACTATTCCTACAGTTTTCAACGGGTATGCATTTAATACATTTACCAAATCCATGCAAGTAGGCGGCTGCATGAAGGACGATGACCGTTGAAGTACCCTACAAGAAAGATGACTAGGAAGTTATCTCTCCAATGGATAGTTTTTCAAAATCATCTATAAATACAGAAGACCTTGACTCAAACAAGGTCACGGAAAATTTTGAAGCCAAGAAATTACTCAAGACTCTCAAGCAATCAAAGCATTCATAGAAGCACTCGAAATCCCTTTAATTTCCCAAGTATTTCTACTAGTCTGAGTCATTCTATATTCCATTGAGCTTACATATCCATATCTTAAGCTTGGAGTGATAATCCAATCCTTAGCATAGATTTGCCTTGTAAGGATTATCACAACTTAGTTGGAATCCAAACTGAAACTAAAATCCTAAACTGAGTCAGTGTTAGGTTTGTTGGTGAAGGTTAGAAAGTTGGTTAGGAGAAGGGGGACTAGAACTCTAATTCTAAGGATTAGTGATTAGGCGTGAAATTGTTAGATATTAGAGCTAGAAATGCCCGAGTTTTGGTTGATTTTGTTGAGTATTTAGAGTCAATTGAGTATTATTTCTACACATTGATGAATTTATCTCGTTGATGCTCATAGGTGAATTGAGGGCGAAAAATGAAGTTCGTAAGACTTTGAATCGACTCAAGTGGATGCCCGGATGAGAAGATATCGAAGAAATACGAATGGTATTAGTGCACGAGTAGAAAATTATTAGTTGAAGAAGAAGGACGATCACTCGAGCACACTCACTCGAGCGCCACCGCTCGAGCACCAAAACTAACAGAAGATTTTGCCTGTTCGAGTGGCTCGAGCGCCACCGCTCGAGCCCTTGTGCCATTCGAGCAGCACCACTCGAACGCCTTCATTCGAGCCCCTGCACCATTCGAGCTATTAAGCTCGAGCGCCCCCGCTCGAGCACTCAGCCCTTTTACATTCAGATTCGTTTTCTGGCCCATGAGTTCCCGAATCAGCCCGAAGCATATATATACTCGTTCCGAACACGTTTTGGAGACACATCACATACCACATCACTTTTAGAGTTCGTTTTTAGAGAGAGAAGAGCACGAGAGACGAGCAAGCTTTATTTTACATGTAATCGAGGTTTACTTTACGAATTCTAAGTTTTGTTTTAGATTTTTAGTTATTTTCGTTAGCTCGTTGATATTGAATACTTAAGACTTTATTTTATTAATCTGATTTCAGTTTTTAGCATTTATTTTCTTTCTTAAAACCCTAGTTTATGTTTGATAGTCATTTAGTTCGTATAATCATGTTTATGTTCGTTATTTCTTCAATTGTTTTTGTCATCGTTAAAACCATGTCTGGCTAAAACCCTTGTATGCTTGGGGTAGGATGAACTCGTAGAAGTAGGATGTGGGTACGTAATTAGGGTAATTCGTGACGTTTAGTTTTAATTCTCTTAATTAATGAATTCTTAAAATCAATCTTAACTTTACCTTTGAATTTCGTTCGAAAAGAGTTAGAGAGAGGACGATCTTATCACTCTTTGACAACTAGTAGACTTAACGAGAGGGTTTAGAAGGGGTTAATTAATCTACCGGTTTATATAGGGAGGACGACCGCATCACCTTAGTTAAATTAGGGTCTTTTTAATTAAGCACAATCTATTAACTTGTTAGTGGATTAGTGAAGTTGATTGATAGGATAAAGTATTAGGGTTTGAATTCTTGAGCTTTCATCTTACGATCTTTTACTTAGGTTATTTCTTGCACGTCACGGTTATTTTGATTATGTACCTTCTCCGTTAGTATACGTAGAAATTTCTATCCTGAGCATCATTATCACATATTCGAAAAACACACTTTTACGTTCTTAGTTTAATTTTCCTTTTTGCATCCGTAGAGTAATTTAGTTTTGATTATATTTTCTTTTCAAAATCCCAAAAACATACACTCATATTAATTACGACGCGTAGATCTTTGTGGATCTATTCGCATACAACCCATCCCGAGGTACGATACACTTGGTCGCTATACCTACTTATACTACAGTGAACTCGTACACTTGCGGGGAAACTACTAGTAGAAAGTTAGTATTTTCGGTTCAAGTCAATGGCACCGTTGCCGGGGATGGCGATGTATGTCATTTGAATAGGACTTGTAGATAGCTTAGTAGTTAGTAGTGATTGCTTTACTTTTCTGTTATTTCTTACGTGTTCGGTAGTTGTGTTTTGATTCTTTTATTAGTGTTTCAGGTTTATGAAATCACGCTCGCAAGGAGAAACGAGCGAAAAAAGAATACAACTAGATCCTGAGACGATAGCAAGAAGAAACCGAGCGTTTCTAAGAAGGATGAACACTGTCGGAGGAGAAACGATAAGATGAACATCAGTAATGAGTTGGATGATGCTGCAGCTGAGTTTAGTCAGGCAGTGGACCGGGTTCCGGGCACTGGAGGGAATGGCAGTAAGAATCAAGTTCCGTCAGGGGAAAGCCAGAGCCAAAACCCGGGGGCACAAATCAAAACAATCCAGCTCACAACTTTGTCCAAAATCCTCAGAATAACCCTGTTTACCCACAAAATAACCCACCTTATCCATACCCATACCCATACCCATACCCACAATATCCTTACCCACCATACCCGTATCCTCCACCTCCTGCTTATAACCCACCACCAGTCCAGCAAGTACCTATACCACCCGTCTATCCTCAGCATGTTCCTCAGAACGCCGACCAGAACATGGCCATTCGAGGAAGGTTTGCAACACAGCCACAACGGTATTATGATGGAGTGGCATTGCCTCCGGTAGAGGCAAACAACTTCTCAATTTCCCATGGAATTCTAAAACTACTTACCGAGAATCAATTCAAGGGGGAGGTTGGGAAGGAGAATCCTCATACTCATCTGAGGAGTTTTCTGATGATCGCATTCATGTTCAATTATAACGGCATATCTGAGATGCCAAGAGGCTCAGGCTGTTCTCATTCTCTTTAACGAGAATAGCAAATGAGTGGTACGATAACACGCTCCCACGGCGAGGTGTAACCACATGGGCCGAGCTCGAGCGTCTGTTCCTCGAGCGATTCTACCCTCCATCTAGAACTATTAGAGCAAGGATATAGATCTCTTTTTTCCGCCAGAAGCCAGGAGAGGACTTACGTCAGGCGTGGGAGAGATAATCTAACATGTTAATTGAGTGCCCGCAACACGGGTATAATGAGGGGGATATCATGGCTTTCTTCTACAGTGGAGCCAGCAAGGCTGGTCAAGCCCATCTTGATGCATGTGCTAGTGGAGCATTTCTAAATTATGGTACAGCTAGATGCAGAAAGATCGTTGACAATATTATCACGAATGCCGGGCGATGGAACGAGGACCCAGAATTTCAAAGAGCATGTCAGTTGGAGGAGAATGAGGGAACGAGGAAGCTGTTGATGGCGATGATGGAGAAGATAAGTAACCTCGAGATGGGATAGAATCTGGTTGGAGGGAATGTAGCAATGAGTGAGAAAGTGGACCTACCCACGAGTCAGCAAGAGGAGGCCAACTACATGGGAAGGCCTAACTACTACCAAGGCGGGTATCTACAAGGTGGCAATCAATTTGGAAGGCCTTCTTATAGCCAACCATTTGTACCACCTGGTCCACAACCTCCTCAAAATCAATGGAGGAATAACCAAGGATATCAAGGAGGCCATCAGCCTCCTCAGAACCAATGGAGGAAGAACGAGAATTTTTCATATGCCAATCCGAAGGCCGGAATCACAGTTCCTCCAGGTATAGATCCAGGTTCGAAACCCCAGGTGGTGAAGGAGGTGCTTCTACCGAAGATATATTGCTAGCAATCCTCCAGAAGGTGGAAGAAGAGAGTAAGAGATTGTCCTCTTTGGAGTATGATGTGAAAGAGTTGCATAAAAAAGGTGATCAGCGTGATCAAGAACTCCAAAAGAGAGACATAGACTGGAATAGAACTCAACAAGAGAACAATAGGCGGTTCACTTCCATAGAGTTTCAGATAAGCCAGATTGCAAAATCATTGGGAAGAGAGCCGGGTAAATACCCTTCTATGCCGGAGGGGAACCCGAAAGAGCAATGCAAGGCGATCCAGCTAAGAAGTGGAACCATGTATGATGGTCCCCAGATGCCTGCTGATTCTGAGAAGCCCCAAAGAGAGGTTGAGATAGAAGAAAAAGAGCATGAGGAAGTTAGAGATGAGATTGAGGAGGTAGAAAATGAGAAAGGGGTTGAGGGTGAAGGCGATCAGAAAAGTAAAGATATGGACGAGTCTCAGAAGGGTAAAGACCTTGAGGAAGACATTGAGGAGATTGAGAGAGTCCCAAAGTGGAAGAAGGCAAAGGAAGCAAGGAAAAATGTGAAAGAAACTGAGAGGGATGAATGGGGGTACCCAAATATGTGATACATGTCCCATATCCACAGCGGTTTATGAAAAAGAAGCTAGATGAAAAGTTTGCAAAATTCCTTGATATTTTTAAAAAGTTACATATTAACATTCCTTTTTATGATGTTTTGGAACATATGCCCAATTACGCCATGTTCCTGAAGGACTTGATAGCGAAGAGAATGCGAGTAGATGAGCCCAAGTTGGTGCAGCTGAACCATGAGGTGAGTGCATTAGTGCACAAAGCGCTTCCACAAAAGTTGAAGGATCCCGGGAGTTTCACTATCTTATGTGATATCGGGAATGGAGTCAAGAAGGGAGCGTTGTGCGACCTTGGAGCGAGTATCAATCTTATGCCATTGTCGCTATTCAAGAAGTTGGAAGGTGGAGAACTTTAGCCGACAATGATGACGCTTCAACTAGCTAATCGGTCTATTACTCGACCTCAAGGTGTTGTTGAAGACGTCCTCGTGAAAGTTGGAGATCATATTTTTCCAGCTTATTTTGTAGTGCTCGGCATGGAGAAAGATGAGCACGTGTCTTTGATCTTGGGAAGGCCTTTCTTAGCTACGGCCGGGATGGTGTTAGGTGTGGCGAACGGGAAGATCACATTGAAAGTTGATGATCAAGAGGTGAAAATTTCCCTATATGAGGCCATGAAACACCCGAAGGAGGATGAGAGTTGTTATTGCATGGATGCCATTGATCCTTGTGTTGAAGACACACCTCCTGTCTCTAAACCTTCTTATATTCATAATTTTGATAACCCTTCACGTTATGATTTAACCCATGAGAATTATGAACTTGATTGTTGTGATAGGGATAAAGGGAAGAAGTTGAAGGAGGAAGAAGTGAAAAGTGTGGACATGGTCCAGTTGGAAAGGAAAGGAGGTGTTAAGAAGAAAAAGTCCAAACTCAAGAAACTACTTAGTAAGACTCCTCCAGATAAAGGTGAGAAGAAGTTGAGACCCCCACCACTTGAGGATGAGAAGGAAGCAAAGGAACTCATGATGAAGGGGCATCAAGGAAATGAATTCAACCACCACTCTTATGAGAGTAAGGGAGGTAATTTTGAGTATCATGTCCCATAAGCTCCTTCGAGCTCGGTCCGGCATTAGGACCTTAAAATAACGCTGAATGGGAGGCAACCCATTTTTCTTCGCTTTTGAGAGTTTTATGTTATTAGGGTGTTGTTTTGAATCGTATGTTTTAACCTCGTATTTGACTAAGTTGCTTATAGAATTGTCTCGAGGGAGTAGAGGTATCATGAAGTTATTGAAAAAGAACCAACTCGAGACAAGCGAGTGCGTCAAGTGGTTAAGAGAAACTGAATTATTTGGATGAGGTAATCACCACCCCAAACTTAGACCACTTCACGAGGTCGAAGTTTAGGGGGTGGAGTTTTTATGTGTTTTATGGTTACATATGCACCGGCGCACACCCTCTTTTTTAGTTGTGTTGAGTTATATATTGAGCCTTGAGATGCTCCTTGAGCTGACATTGATTTGATGTGCTACTACATATTTCATGCATATCAATTCTCTTATGCTTGTTGATTGTTATTCTTGAGTATGATTTGATGAGTATGGGTGAGTTGTGAAGTTGAGTTAGGAATTTTATTGTGTGAGTGTAGGAGTTAGAGTTGCTTTGAGAGGGAACTAGTATACTTACTATTTTTCCTTTTGAGTACTTGTGTGATGAGAGTGAGAATTTACTAGGACTAACATGGATGTGAAAGCTTTGAGTTTTGAGCCTTTTGAGATTAAGATGCATGAATTGATCTCTTCGTTTGTGAGTGGATCATCACCTTAGAAGATGCTAGAACTTGTGTGTGCTCTTGCTTCTTGATTGTGTCTAGTTTGATATGCCGAATGTGATCTTAGGTCATCTTTAATTTGTTGAGTCACTTAGCCAAGAATTTCCCTACCAATGACATTTATCCCTTGTTAGCCAGTTTGAGCCTTAAGCCTATTTTATTTGCTAGCACATTTTAACACTTATCCAAGTTCCTAAACTTTTTTTGTCCCAATTTGAGTGGAGAATAGGAAAAGTGTGAATGAGGAGGGATTGAGTTGAGTTGAGTTGAGATATGCAATTATGTTGGTTGAGTTGTGATAAAAGAAGGGTGTGATGAAGTTTTGAGTTGTGGGAAAGACAAAAAAAATTTGAGAATGAGCAAAAGAAAAAAAAAAAGCTCATATGTATGTGTGAAAAAGAAAAGTGTGGTGATTGAAAAAGTGCAATGAGTTAGAGAAAAGAAAAATTGAAGTATTGAAAGTAGAGGAATTGAAAAGTGTGTTGAACGAAGATGTTTGAAGTATTTTGATCCTCGTCTTGATGTATTGAAATTTGATTTTCTGTTCTCCATTCACTTGAGTTACTTACTCATATGGTTATCCCACCTGTTCAAAGAGCCTACATTACAACCTTGATAAAGTCCTTTTTGATTCGGCATTGATTTCTAGAGTATGGTCGAAGTTGAGAGTGCTTACAAGCCTATGGTTGCTGATATGTGTGATTGATTGATTGAGCGAGTCCCTTATTAATGATATACACTTATGAGGGAGCGAAACACATTGTTAAGTGCACATCCATGTTGATCTTGGTGATTCTTGTTGTTATTGCATGAGTATGATGAAGGGGAGTGAGTTTGTATACATGTGAACTATCTTAGAAACTTGAGCTCGATTACTTGCATGATTTGATTCTTGATTCATTCCTAACAATTTTACTTGATTTATTATTTCGTTGCTTGAGGACAAGCAACATGGTAAGTTTGGGGGGTTGATTAGGCGTGAAATTGTTAGATATTAGAGCTAGAAATGCCCGAGTTTTGGTTGATTTTGTTGAGTATTTAGAGTCAATTGAGTATTATTTCTACACATTGATGAATTTATCTCATTGATGCTCATAGGTGAATTGAGGGCGAAAAATGGAGTTCGTAGGACTTTGAATCGACTCAAACGGATGCCCGAATGAGAAGATATCGAAGAAATACGAATGATATTAGTGCGCGAGAAGAAAAGTATTAGTTGAAGAAGAAGGACGATCACTCGAGCAAGAAGTTGGCTCGAGCGCCAAAACTAACAGAAGATTTTTCCCATTCGAGTGGCTCGAGCGCCACCGCTCAAGCCCTTGTGCCATTCGAGCAGCACCACTCAAACGCCTTCATTCGAGCCCCTGCACCATTCGAGCTATTAAGCTCGAGCGCCCCGCTCGAGCGGGTGGTGCTCGAGCGCCTCAGCCCTTTTACCTTCATATTCGTTTTCCGGCCCATGAGTTCCCGAATCTGCCCGACGCATATATATACTCGTTCCGAACATGTTTTGGAGACACATCACATACCATATCACTTTTAGAGTTCGTTTTTAGAGAGAGAAGAGCACGAGAGACGAGCAAGCTTTATTTTACGTGTAATCGAGGTTTACTTTACGAATTCTTAGTTTTGTTTTAGATTTTCAGTTATTTTTGTTAGCTCGTTGATATTGAACAATTAAGACTTTGTTTTATTAATCTGATTTCATTTTTAGCATTTATTTTCTTTCTTAAAACCCTAGTTTATGTTTGATAGTCATTTAGTTCATATAATCATGTTTATGTTCGTTATTTCTTCAATTATTTTTGTCATCGTTAAAACCATGTCTGGCTAAAACCCTTGTATGCTTGGGGTAGGATGAACTCGTAGAAGTAGAATGTGGGTACGTAATTAGGGTAATTCATGACGTTTAATTTTAATTCTCTTAATTAATGAATTCTTAAAATCAATCTTAACTTTACCTTTGAATTTCGTTCGAAAGAGTTAGAGAGAAGACGACCTTATCACTCTTTGACAACTAGTAGACTTAACGAGAGGGTTTAGAAGGGGTTAATTAATCTACCGGTTTATCTAGGGAGGACGACCACATCACCTTAGTTAAATTAGGGTCTTTTTAATTAAGCACAATCTATTAACTTGTTAGTGGATTAGTGAAGTTAATTGATAGGATAAAGTATTAGGGTTTGAATTCTTGAGCTTTCATCTTACGGTCTTTTACTTAGGTTATTTATTGCACGTCACGGTTATTTTGATTATGTACCTGCTTCGTTAGTATACGTAGGAATTCCTATCCTAAGCATCATCATCACATATTCAAAAAACACACTTTTACGTTCTTAGTTTAATTTTCCTTTTGGCATTCGTAGAGTAATTTAGTTTTGATTATATTTTCTTTTCAAAAACCCAAAAACATACACTCATATTAATTACGACGCGTAGATCTTCAGGGATCTATTCGCATACAACCCATCCCGAGGTACGATACACTTGGTCGCTATACCTACTTATACTACAGTGAACTCGTACGCTTGCGGGGAAACTACTAGTAGAAAGTTAGTATTTTCGGTTCAAGTCAATTAGTGAGACTGGTCATTGTGCACCTTGGCACGTTAAAAACAAGCTAATCCATTAAGGGATTCTCCTGTTAAATCAGGATCGTGGACGTAGGAGGTTGAGTCTTTGAACCACGTTAAATGCTCTGAGTTCTTTACTGCTTTGATATTGTTCTTAATTGTTTATCATTGCCATTCATTACATACCTTGTCAGTGTTGAATCAATCAGCCTGACCCTTGAACTCATTGCACTTGCCTTCTAACCACGGCTTCTAAGTAAGAAAAATAAAGTTTTCAGAAAGCAACTTAACAAGTCTTTAAACTTTTAGGGCTCGCTCATTTCCGCACTCAGGCATAAATAAATAGTTAGCCAACTGACTTGCTTCAGAGCAGTTAGTAGGTGTAGTATCTATTCAATGTCTAATACTAAGACTCTGAGTTAAAGATGACTCATCTTTGAAAAAGAAAGTAAAATTTATATACGTGTATCCCCCCCATACACGTATCACTCAGACTTGTCTGTGACCAACACACTGTTTAGTATATTTAAAGATAACAAACTTATCGGTGAGAAATATGTTGATTGGAAACATAACCTTGATATTGTCATAACCGCACAACACCACAAATTAGTACTTACTACTGCAAAACCCGATGAGCCAACCGAAGATGCGAGCAAGTCGGTTAAGAAAGAGCATAAGACTTGGAAGGACTCCGATGAGATAGTTAGGTGTAACATCTTGGCTTCAATGTCGGATGTGTTGCAACACCAACACCAACACATGAAGACCGCCTTGGACATTATGCTCAATCTTAAAGCGATATTTCAATATCGATACCGTACCGCTAGGCAAATCACCATGCAAAAGATGCTTTCACAGAAAATGGTGGAGGAAATGCCCGTGGGGGATCATATTCTCGAGATGATGGCTCACCTAAACAAGTTGGAAGTACTCGGTGTCGAGTTTGATGTCCCTACTCAGGTTGATTTCATACTCCATTCTCTGCCGAAAAGTTTTGAGCAGTTTCAATTGAACTATTAGATGAATGAACGGGCAAATAATTTGCCCGAGCTCTTGCAAGGTTTGGTTTCGGCGGAGGCGATAATGGAGCAGCAGTCCACTACTATGGTGGCCAATGGCCCGTCTGCCTCTTCTGGTCCCAAAGGAGGGAAGAAGAGAAAGAGGACCAAAGGTCGGACCCAAGCAAATCCAATTGTTGCGAAAGGCATAACCAAGGCTAAGGGTAAAGGTGACGGCAAGAAGTCTGTCAAGGGTAAGTGCTTCAATTGCGGTGAGAAAGGGAATTGGAGGTCTACCTATTCTAAGCCTAGGAAGATGGGAAAGAAAGGTAATTCTTATGCTTTAGTTGTTGAAACTTATGTTGCAGCGTATGCTACCCACGTTTGGGTAGTGGATACGGGAGAAACTGATCATATTTGTTTCACTCTTCTGGGGTTCCAGCTAACCTGACGACTTAGTGAGAATGAGATCCTCATCACTTTGGGCGATGCTACGAGAGTGGCAGCCGAAGCAGTGGGAGACGTGCACCTGTCTTTTAAAGATGGATTTTTAATTTTAAGAGATGTTCTTTACGTTCCGAACTTTAGGAATAATTTAATTTTGGTTTCTAAGTTATTTTTCGATGGATATTAAGTTACTTTTAATAAAGTTACTACTATTTCTTTTAAGAATGAGTACATCTATCATGAAACGTTAGTGAACAATCTCTATACGATTAAATGTGCACACCACTCGCAAATTGAATCTAATAACACATCGACTATTTAGAGTAATAAAAGGAAGTGTTCTTCGGATATGAACGAAACACTTCTATGGCATCTCAGACTAGGTCATATTAATCTAAAGTGGATACAAAGATTGGTGAGAGATGAATCCTAGAAATCTCTCCAAGTTGAGCCGTTTCCAACTTGTGAATCCTATTTAGAGGGTAAAATGATCAAGATGACATTTGGAGCTAAGGGGAATAAAGCCACGGAAGTGTTAGAATTCGTTCATACCGATGTGTGTGGTCCAATAACGATCAAAGCAAGAGGGGGTAATGAGTATTTTATCACTTTTATTGACGATTACTCGAGATTTGGATACATCTACCTTATGAGGCATAAGTTTAAAACTTTTGACAAGTTCAAGGAGTTTAAGGCCGAAGCCGAGAAGCATAGGGAAAAGAGTATCAAGTTTCTACGATCCGATCGTGGAGGCGAATACATCAGTGATGAATTCTTGAACTACCTAATCGGACGAAGGGATTATATCCCAGTTGACCGCACCGGGAACCCCTCAATAGAACATTGTGGTGGAATGAAAGAACCAGACTCTTTTAGAAATGGTCAGATCTATGATGAGTTATTCAGATCTGCCCAAGTCATTATGGGGTAATGCCTTGGAAACAGTGGCTTACACTCTAAACTTGGTGCCATCCAAATCGGTTCCTAAAACCCCAACAAAATTGTGGACCAGGCGAAAGCCCAATTTGAGACACATGAGAATCTGGGAGTGTCCGGCATACGTGCTAGACAAGGAAGCTGGAAAATTGGATCCATATTCAGAATTAAGGTTGTTTATAGGATATCCCATGGGAACGAAGGGGTGTATGTTCTATAGTCCCAAGGATCAAAAGACCGTGATTAGTACACACTTTAAATTCTTGGAAGAGGACTATATGAACAATAGAATGCCTAAAAGTGAAATTACCTTAGAAGAATTGAGAGGGTAAACCCCAATTCTAAGTATACAAGATGATATACCAATTCTAAGCCGAGATGGGTTCAATGGATCATAATCAAGTGTGGGAGCTGGTCGAACCACACAGTGGGGTAGAACCCATTATATGCAAGTGGGTATACAAGAAGAAAAGATGACCGAACGAAAGTGTTGAAACCTTCAAGGCTAGGTTAGTGGCAAAAGGATATACTCAGAAAGAAAGGATGTTGGTCCCGGGCAAGTCTAAGTGATATGTGTATGAGGGGGAATACATGTATACAAATCTTTTTTCCTTTTTCAAACTGAGTCCCTCAACTCAGAGTCTAGTGATAGGCATTGAATAGATAATACACCTACTAACAGCTCTAAAACACGTTAGTTGGCTAACTATCTAATTATGCCTGAGTGCGGAAATATGTGAGCCCTGAAAGATTTTAGACTTGTTATGTTATTTCTGAAAACTGAACTTTCTTTCTTATGAAGCCGTGGTTAAGAGGGCAGTGCAATGAGTTCAAAGGTCAGACTGATTGATTCAACACTGACAAAGATATGCTATAAATGAAATGATAACCAGTTAAGCACAATATCAAAGCAATAAAGAACTCGGAGCGATTTAACGTGGTTCAGAGACTCAAGTTTCTACGTCCACGATCCTGATTGAACAGGAGAATCCCTTAATGGATTAGCTTGTTTTTAACGTGTCAAGGTGCACAATGACCAGTCTCACTGATCCCTAGAATTAGAGTTCTAGTCCTCCTTCTCCTAACCACTTTCTAACTTCAACCAACAAACCTAACACTGACTAGCTTAGGGTTTTGGTTTCAGTTTGGATTCTAACTAAGGTGTTATAATCCTTAAAAGGCAAAGCTATGCTAAGGATTGGATTATCACTCTAAGCTTAAGATATGTAGATGAAAGCTCGTTGGAAAGCAGATGACTCTAGACTTGTAGAAACACTTGAGAAAGTTAAAGGGTTTCGAGTGCTTCTTTGAATGCTTGTGAGTCTTGAGTAATTCGAGATTTCCCGTAACCTTGTTTGGGTCAAAGTCTTTTGTATTTATAGATAAATTTAAAAAACTATCCGTTGGAGAGATGGCCTTCTAATCACCTTTCTTGTAGGATACTTCAAACAGTCATCGTCCTTCATGCAGCTACCCACTTGCATGGATTTGGTAACTGCATTAAATGCATGCCCATTGAAAACTGCAGGAATGGTCATGCTTGATGTCAGGTTCGTACGTGTGTTGTCCTCCCCTGATTGGTCCATGTCATCAGGTAGGTGAGAATGTCGGAACTCATTCTTCGGTTCAGTCTTGTCTTTTCTGAGTTCAGGTTTGTCCTCATTCATGTACATGACCCATCGCTGACATTCCTTTTGCTTGGATCCTACTCCAAGTCTTTCCCAAATACTCAATGCAGCCTGATCTCCTTCAGGACTGACGAGTTAACAATAATCTCAGGATCATGCATTTCATCCTGACACTCAGTTAGTCAGCTTAGAAAGACTAACTTAAGTTCAGTGATGGTGCTCTTGTGTTCTTCAGGCTTCAGTCTTGAGTGCCATCAATGAGTTCTCCTCTCACTGAGTACCTGTGAATATAAAATATTCTAACTTGTTCTAATCCTATCAAGACTAGCCTGACTATTACACACTTTTACAAATTTATTTTTTCAGAGTCTTTGGGATCAATTCAAAACTGACATTGTCCCAACAAGGGATCGATTATGAGGAAACCTTTTTGCCTGTAGCTATGCTTAAGTCCATCCATATTCTCTTGTCTATCACTGCGCACCTAGATTACGAGATCTGGTAAATGGATGTCAAGACAACTTTCCTTAATGGAAGTCTTGACGGATCAGATATCTATATCTGACAACCCGAAGGTCTTATTGAGAAAGACCAAGAGCATCTTATATGCAAGCTTAAGAGGTCCATCTATGGACTTAAGCAAGCATCACGTACTTGGAACTAGTATTTTGATCAGGTTATTAAGTCTTATGGGTTTGATCAAAACGAGTTCAAAAGTTGTGTGTATAAAAAGTGTGACGGAACTGCGGTAGTATTCTTAGTATTATACGTAGATGATATTCTGCTTATTGGAAACAATGTAAAGGTATTGTCAGATGTAAAGGTATGACTATCAAAATAGTTTGATATGAAGGACTTGGGAGAAGCCGGTCACATCTTTGGGATCAAAATCACTCATGATCGCAAGAAAGAGATGTTGGGCTTATCGCAAGCTTCATACATAGACACTGTTTTGAAGAAAGGTGTTGTACCTTTCAGCATGAAAGATTCTAAGAAAGGTGTTGTACCTTTCAGGCACGGAATCCATCTATCAAAAGAAATGTGCCCTAAGACGCCTGCAGAGATTGATGATATGAAAGGCGTTCCGTACGCTTCGGGCGTAGGAAACCTTATGTATGCAATGTTGTGTACAAGGCCGGATATCTGCTTTGTCATGGGCATGGTGGCAAGATATCAAAGTAACCCCAGGAAAGACCATTGCACTACAGTTAAATGCATTCTGAAGTATCTGAAAATAACTCGCGATAGAATGTTGATTTACCAGTCAGACAGTCTAATTACCGTGGGATACACGGACTCGGATTTCAAATCAGACCTAGACTCCAGAAAGTCTACCTCGGGTAGTGTGTTTTGCATGGGAGGAGGAGTTGTTTCATGGAGAAGCGTTAAGCAGAAATGCATCGCCGATTCGACCATGGAAGTAAAATATGTAGCTGTTTATGAAGCAGCGAAAGAGACAGTTTGGCTCAAGAACTTCTTAGTGGACTTGGACGTTGTTCCGAATTTGCCCAGCACAACCACTATCTATTGTGATAATACCGGAGCAGTTGCAAATTCAAAGGAACTGGGAGCCCACAAGGCCAGCAAACACATAGAAAGAAAATACCATCTTATATATAGAGGTGGCAAAGATAGCGTCGGAGGACAACCTAGCGGATCCATTCACAAAGGGTCTGCCTCAGGGTACATTCGAGAGACATGTGGATGGGATGGGTGTCAAGACTATTGTCAATCTGCTTTAAGTATAAGTGGGAGGAATTATTAGGTTAGTGTAGGTTGACATGAAATGTCACGTAGAACTACACTAGACATGCATGATGTATACTAAAAAACAGACTTTAAGTATAAGTGGGAGATTGTTGGAGTTGTACGTGAAAGTATGTTTTTACTTTGTATAACTCATGTATTAAACACTTGTTTATGAGATTAAATCTTTTATCACTATTGCTTTGAATATGAATGAATGATAAATATTTATTGCAGCCCGTTCAATATATAGTACGAGTTACATCGTAGTTAATGTGGTGATACTAGATCACGGAAGATCGCATTAACGGTTTCCTTGTAACTAAATGTAAAAATTCACGATCCAGGTGGGAATTGAACAATCCGTCGTGAAAGATCGATGTGTAGTTCTTATATTGGCCTATCTTGACCAAGAGATTGCACTAGCACATTTTGTATGTGTTTAAGAGGACCTACAGCGAGGATAAATTCTTCTATTCTGAAAGTTGAAGAATTAGACCTCTGTGGTTATTGATTACTTAATCTACGTCACTTAAATAGGACCGTGTGTGATTAATAGTTATTGCTTTGATACATGTCAGGTGAGAATCATCGTGACTTCGAACCTTGTATTTTGGGCAGTAATATTCGATGGTCCCGGTTTTTAATGACTTTTTCAGGACAAATGGGAATTCAGGAGATTTTTTTTTTAAACCTTTTCCTCGGGGAGTTCAGTAAAAGTGAATAATACTCAAGTCACTGCATTGCTAAGAGTCGGAGCACTCAAGTCAGTGAAACTGACTTGCAAGCTCAGTCTCTTAACAAGACAGTGACTCGAGAGGTTTCACTTCAAGTCACTGCACTGCTTAGAGGCTGAGTTACCAAGTCAGTGTGAAGACTTGGAGACTCATGCTCTAAGCAACACAGTGACTCGAGATGCTGAACTCTCGAGTGCTTTGCCTGAACTGGTCAGTGAGAAGGATTCTCCCTGACCTAAATACTTAACCAAAAATTTCTTTAGCAATGCTCTCAGTGAGAAGATTTTCACAATACTTTAGTAAATACTTGAAACAACAAAACGCTCAGTTTAACGTGGTTCAGAGACTCAAGCTCTTACATCCATGGCCTGATTTAACTGGAAATCCACTACTCGGACTCTTGTTTTTAACGTGTAAAGGTGCACCCAGATCTACAACTCCAAATCTTGCTTACTTCCTTACTAACTCACAAAACAACTTACTACCAACAAACCTGACAAGAGTGTTTTGGTTTCAGTTAGGTTTTCTCCAACTAGGTGAGGTTTTCCCTTACAATGTGTTAGCCTAAAGCTAGGATTGGGAAAACCTCTCTAAGCTAAGAGTTACAAGCTGAACACTCATTTATATATTTGTGAAGACCTTAATGGCCACTGAACAAGGTGTAAGAAGTGCCTTCTTATATCTCCCATGAAAATGCACTATCCTCTCACACCTTCACAGCTCGTAGGTGTTGATTTTTCTCTCTTCACACACTTCAAACCGCAGCTATGAGCTTGTATTTATAGTGTGGATTCAAATGTAACCGTTGGAGGAAATTACATTTGAATTCATACAATTAATAGGTTTCACCTACTTTTCTTGGAATGCGGCCTTGTCAATGTCAGATATGCTGTCTTGACGTGATTGATCTACGTGGATTGAATCCAATGGATCTTTGACTCAGTATGCTTAATCAGGGCGCACTGACTTCAGATAGCATTATCCTCCACTGACTGATGATCTTCAGTAGACATACTTGACTTCAGTGATGTTGTCCTTCAGGGACTTTTGAAGATCTATCCAAGAAGTTTGTCATAAGGCTGAATGACAAACTTCCCTGACCACAGTAGCCTGGCTACTTCAGTGCCTACTTTGTGCAACACTGGTCTTCTTGATCATGCTCTTCACTGAGTGGTCCGCCTGACTTAGCTTAGATCAGCCAGGTTTACACTCAGTGGGACATCCTTTAGGCTACTCTTCTAGTTCAGGTTACTAGCATGGCTTCAGTTAGTTATTCTTGGTGTCATCTTGATATCCTCAGGCTGTGATGCTGAATTCCCCCTCGCTGAGTTCCCCCTCAACTGAGTGTTCCCTCAACTGACAGTCTTTTCCACTGAGAGCTTACCTATCCTGACCTGAACCAATAGATACAATCCTGACTGCTTTCAAACCTATTACATGTAGTTTTGGAAAATCATCAAAACTAAAACATATCCCAACAATTTCCCCCTTTTTGATGATTCCAAAACTTCTAACCAAATGATTTTCTATTACAGGTTGAATGTCAGAATACAAGTAATAGTTTGAAATATGCAGGAATTCCCATAGTTTAAAACATTTTAAGATCTGTTCGGTTGACCATTTTTCTTAACAAAACTAGATCAGTGGTCATGTGAACAACCCGCTCTGATACCAATTGATGGTCCCGGTTTTTAATGACTTTTTCAGGACAAATGGGAATTTAGGAGCAATTTTTTTTTTTAAACCTTTTCCTCATGGAGTTCAGCAAAAGTGAATAATACTCAAGTCACTGCATTGCTAAGAGTCAGAGCACTCAAGTCAGTGCAACTGACTTGCAAGCTCAGTCTCTTAACAAGGCAGTGACTCGAGAGGTTTCACTTCAAGTCACTGCACTGCTTAGAGGCTGAGTTACCAAGTCAGTGTGAAGACTTGGAGACTCATGCTCTAAGCAACACAGTGACTCGAGATGCTGAACTCTCGAGTGTGTTGCCTGAACTGGTCAGTGAGAAGGATTCTCCCTGGCCTAAATACTGAACCAAAGTTTTCTTTAATAATGCTCTCAGTGAACAGATTTTCACAATACTTTAGTAAATACTTAAAACAATAAAACGCTCAATTTAACGTGGTTCAGAGACTCAAGCTCTTACATCCACAACCTGATTTAACAGGATATTCACTACTCGGAACTTTGTTTTTAACGTGCCAAGGTGCACCCAGATCTCCAACTCCAGATCTTGCTTAGTTCCTTACTAACTCACAAAACAACTTACTATCAACAAACCTGACAAGAGGGTTTTGGTTTCAATTGGGTTTTCTCCAACTAGGTGAGGTTTTCCCTTACAATGTGTTAGCATAAAGCTAAGATTAGGAAAACCTCTCTAAGTGAAGAGTTACAAGCCGAACACTCATTTATATATTTGTGAAGACCTTAATGGTCACTGAACAAGGTGTAAGAAGTGCCTCCTTATATCTCCCATGAAAATGCACTATCCTCTCACACCTTCACAGCTCGTAGGTGTTGATTTTTCTCTTTTCACACACTTCAAACCGCAGCTATGAGCTTTTATTTATAGTGTGGATTCAAATGTAACCGTTGGAGGAAACTACATTTGAATCCATACAATTAATAGGTTTCACCTACTTTTCTTGGAATGCGGCCTTGTCATTGTCAGATATGTTGTCTTGACGTGATTGGTCCACGTGGACTGAATCCAACGGATCTTTGACTCGGTATGCTTGATCAGGGCGCACTGACTTAAGATATCATTATCCTCCACTGACTGATGATCTTCAGTAGACATACTTGTGTCCTTTAGGGACTTTTGAAGATCTCTCCAAGAAGTTTGTCATAAGGCTGAATGACAAACTTCCCTGACCACAGTAGCCTGACTCCTTCAGGGCCTACTTGGTGCAACACTGATCTTCTTGATCATGCTCTTCACTGAGTGGTCCGCCTGACTTAGTTTAGATCAGCCAGGTTTACACTCAGTGGGACATCCTTCAGGCTACTCTTCTAGTTCAGGTTACTAGCATGGCTTCAGTTAGTTCTTCTTGGTGTCATCTTGATATCCTCAGGCTGTGTTGCTGAGTTCCCCCTCGCTGAGTTCCCCCTCAACTGAGTGTTTCCTCAACTGAGTTCTTCTCAACTGACAGCCTATTCTACTGAGAGCTAACCTATCCTGACCTGAACCAAAAGATACAATCCTGACTGCTTTCAAACCTATTACATGTTGTTTTGGAAAATCATCAAAACTAAAACATATCCCAACAATATTAATCATACGACGATTGCTAAGATTTAATACGGAGAAACGTGTGTGAGTACGGCTCGTGTGATTTGTCCCCTTGGTGGGCTCAGAAGTTTTATCGTACCAAATCTTGCAAGTGGAAATTAGTTTTTCGGTACGGATAATAATGTTGAGATGTCTTTACTCCAAGGCAAAAGAGATTAATTAATTTAGAGCTATTCAGAAGCTCAATTAATTAATGGACTAAATAATCTTAAACACGAAAAATAATAATCGGGAGCCCATATTATCGTAATATGGATTAAGATGGATAGTGCAATATTAATTTGATGGTGGTATTAATTAATATTAATGGGCTGAATAATATTGGGACTTAATATTGTAATTCAATAGCCCATTGGAGGTCCAATCTTAATTCTCCTAAAGGCCCCTCGAGTAGCCCAATAAGCAGCCTAATAATAATAAGGTGATTAAAATAAAAGAAAATTACTATTGCTGATTTTTTATTCATAATTTTAGAAAATTAGGTTTAAGAGAGAGAAAAAAAATTTGATTTTCTTGGAAAGATATTATGTAAGATATGTATTCTTGGAATACAAGATTATCTCATAAATTCAAGAAAATCCAAATCTAGTATTCTATATCCCTAAAAATTCAAAAATCATCATATATTAGGAGAGTGAGATTTTTGTGGAATATTTTATTATGGAGAAAAGAATATATGGGATATATTCAAGATTTCTTGGAGGCCGAGAAAATTATTTTTTCTTCCCATATTTTCTAGTAAATTCCGGCTACCCTGTACCTATATATAGGGGATGATTATTTCATCTCCAGTTTATAGTTACACACACAAATCAATGAGTTGGAAAAATTGAAAGCAATAAATATTTTCTTCCTCTCTTATTTTATTTTATTAAATTGTTCGTGAGCGCTTTCCACCGGCAAACGAATAAGGCGAAGAGGGAATACTTGAGATGGTTTTACGGTTGATAGGATCGTTACGCTTGTCGCAGTTATCTCGGTTGGACGTCACTTCAAGAGGTACGTGTCCACGTAAAATTCTTAGTTTATTCCGCCATAGAATTTTATGTGGTAATATTCATATGCATGATTTTTTTTGTTGTTGGATTAATTATTATTTGAATTAATTTAGGATTAATTCATGCTATTAATAATTTGATTTAAATTCGTATTTAAAATTTCATCCCGAATAGATTCGGGCACCCCAATTTTCCCAACAGTTAGATAAGGTTGTTGTATTGTATTAGATCTTTAGATCAAAAGTATACAAGGAACTGGTACTTGTCAATTCCATTGAGTGAGTGAGTGAGTGAGCGAGTTAGTAAGAAAGGCCCCTTGTCTAAAGGAGAGTGGACGTAGGATTTTATATCTGAACTGCTATACATCTTGTGTCCTTTACACTCCGCACTGCTTCTTTACTTTGTTTTGCATTCAAAGCTTTCATACTTAAAAGATTTTATCAAAAGTTTGTCTTAATAAGCTTCCGCATATCAAACTAGGTTACATTAACCAGACGACTCTGATCAAAAGACATCAAGTCTTCTGATATTGCATAAGTTTTATAAAATTAGGTTTTGGTGACATAAGTCTATTCAACCCCCCTTCTAGACTTCTCAATCCTTTAAAATTATTTCTTGTGGGACCAACAATTATCAACCAAAACAGTTCATCAAGTCAAATCACTCAGTCATCCATTTTCGATCGTGTGCTAGTTCACCTATCAGACCAGTCTAGTCTGCCTAGAGTATTGTTTCTATAAACAGCCTGCCCAGATCCAAATTAAGATTCACCAATGGACACCTCGACAAGCTAATGGGCGACATATAGGAGGATTCATGGTCTACCACCAGTCAAGTAATTCACATGCACATGCATTGTAACAAGACTTTCATGCACTAATATGTGGCAACAGTAAAAAACACTTGTAACATGAACTAACTAAAAGACCATATCAACTAGTAATATAAATTGGTAAAAAAAGGTCCAAAAGAAACACAAGATTAAGTACTAGAGAATCTCCAAAAAGTTGTAAGAAGTTATAAGTAAGTTAAAGCATTTATATTTATAGTTTTCCAACAAGAGGTCTTGTCCACATATATGTTTATTACTTGGTGGTTCCAATTCTTCATCCAATTAACAGCCACGGCATGACATATTTACAAAATATCAATAATTCGGTGTTAGAAGGAGAACGACAAAACTCAAATTGCATTTTAAAAAATTTCTAAGGCAAGCATAGAAACACCCTATAGAATTCTCATACATGTCTCAGAACAACACTGTCATGGCCACAAGTCACAATTCACCTCAAAACATGACTCAAAACTCACTCAACCCATCAGAAAATCTAATCATTCAAAATTTGCCCATAAAATACACCATGTGACCACTAAACACCACACACAACCTAAATTCCGACCATTTTAGTTTTGGCTCTATTGTGCATAATCGAAGAGTCATTTGTCAAATAAGGGCACTCTTAGGTCAACACCTTTAAAGTTCGAGCAGAGACATTAAATAAACCAATATGTTCATATTATGTTACCTAGTAACAAACAAATGAGATTGCATTTTGATGACTAGCATATGAGATAGAAAAAGAAATATGTGTGAGAGGTAGATGTGAACAAAAATAGGTGATAAAAAGAAGAGAGACTATAATATGGAACGTCATTGTGATGAGGATTTCTTGGAACGATCACCGCACATTATCAAGAGTTTTAAGCCTTGAGTATGCTTGGGAGATGATCTAGACACGATAGATGATGCCTACAACCTAATTAATATTGAAGCGAACACAACCATATAATGTATTTTGTATTTTTCTTTGTTTGCCCCACATGACTTTTGTACTTGGCCACGGGCAGGGACGAATCTAGAAATTCGTCCCAAGGGGGGTGAAATGTATAGGGGGTAACAAAAATTATTCCAAGGGGTGCGAAATGACAAGATTTCATGGTTTTAAGACATATATAAAAAAAATTCTACATATATGATACAAAAAATTTAAAACCCAAGGGGGGCGACCGCCCCCCGCGCCCTCCCCCTAAATCCGTCCCTGGCCACGGGCCCACTTCCTTATAATTAATGAAAATTTTCTTTTATCTCCGATTGTAGATTTCGTAGCATGCTTTTATTTATTATATATGTCTTGCTCATTGGGAGCCTCATCATCTCATACTTGTTTTAATTTCTAAGTAACTCATCCAGAGTCTTTGCTCGTCCGGAGTATTCATAACTTGTTTGGAAACCCAAGGTGCTCGTCGCTAGCGAGCTTGTCAAGAGACTTGTCTTGTCATGGTGGGTTATTTGTTACATTGTAGCTTTCAACTATGTTTGCAAGTATGGTTGCTTGCTAAGAGCACATTGCTCATCTATGCGACCTTTGGCACTTTGGACAACTTATTTAGGTGCAACCAATTTTTTGTGCTCACGCTTTAGGTCGCCCTTGTTCAGGATCGAGCCTCTGGCAAGTTCTTTACCCTTTGTTGGTCATCTTACTTAGGCGCGACCAGGGTATGAATTATTTTGGGTGAACTCGTCTTACTCGCCTTTGCCTATGACTGGGTGAGTTGTGGATTAGAATGATAACAAAAATATACTTATGAATTGCCGAACTATTTACAATAGTGGAAAATGTTCTAAAATCTAGGAAAACTTGGGGGCAAACTTCCTATTGAAAGTATTTCTTAAGGCGACAAGTGTTCCAAGGGTACTGATCCGGAGTTCCGTCAACGTGTTTGAGCTCATAGGCTCCACTGGATAGTCATTTAGATATCCTGAGGGGGTCTTCCAAGTTTGGACTGAATACCTCTTTGTTTGGACCATGTACTTTCTTCAATACGAGGTCGCCTACTTTGATTTTATTACCTTGAACTTCGAGTTGCAGTATTTCTCTCTTTTCTATTTGTACGTCATATTCTTGTGATCGGAGGCCAGGCGTCGTTCCTCTAGCATGTTGAGGTTTAATCTCCTTGCCCTATCTCTATCGTCATTAATAGGTTATGATGTCATATAACTTAGGATGGAGACCTTCGATAGTGTTGCGATTTTGGTGTTGAAGGCAAGTACTAAAGGAGTTCCTCATAGTCGTCTGATATGACCATAGGATATCAGGAAGTTCGCTGACCCATTTTCCCTTCTTAACCTTGAGCTTGGTCTTGATGGTGTGTTTCAAAATCTTGTTAATTGCTTATACTTGACCATTGGATTGTGGGTGGTATGACATGGAGAAAAGTTTCTTGATCCTCCATTTTTCAAAGGAATCTATTATTTCGAGCCCATCGAATTGTTTTTCATTGTAAAAAAATGACTGCTTGAGGTAGAGCAATGCGACAGATGGTGTTCTTCCAAATAAAATTAATAATTTATGCTTAACTAATTTTTTTTAAAGGTTTCGCCTCCGCCCACTTGGTAAAATAGTCGATGGCGACCACTGCACAGTCAGCCTGTCCCGGGCTATTGGCAGAGGATCCAAGGGTTGTATATTGACTTCAGTTATTCTAGCGAGAGCTTGATGTTCGGGGATATGACTTGGCATTTGTGACAAGCTTTGTTGTAGGCAATAAAATCTCGACGAAGAGAGATCCAGTAGAAGTCTTGCCTCATTGTTTTATAAACGAGCACTTGTCCCCCATCATGAAGAAAGGTTCACTTTTGTCTCCTAGCCACAAGATGAACATGTTCAAAGTTGCTAGGCAACCTATTAGGTGTTGTACTTGTTTGACACTATGAGGTTCTTGCATGTCTAGTATCGTCTTGGTTTTTTCCAGATTGGCCTCTATACCTCACTAGCACGATGTGTTCGAGGATTTTTTTTATCTAACTCCGAAACTGCATTTCTTGGGATTCAGTTTCATGTTGAAATTTCTCAAGATCGTGAAAACTTCTTCGAGGTCTCTTAAGTGGTCTTTCTTTTTTACACTCTTAAGGACAATGTCATCGATTTAGACCTCCATTATCTTCCTAATTTGGTCGGCGAACATCATGTTAACCAACAAAACATATTTTGTTGGTTAAGAAATGAGGTATTCTTTATATCACTTGCGAACATTGGTATATAGTGGTAGCCCATAAAAGCATCATGTTAACTATTTGGTAGGTCGCCTTGGCATTCCCCAAGCCGAAAGGCATTTGCAACCAGCAATACATATTTTGCTCGGTAACAAATGAGGTATGCTTTATGTCACTTGCAAAAATTGGTATCTAGTGGCAGCCCACAAAAGCATCCATGAAGGACAACATCTCGTGTCTGGTGGTGCTATCCACCAAATGATCGATATACAACATGGGAAAATGATCGTTTGGGCATATGCTGCATTTTAGCCTATCATTTGGGCATGTTGCATTTAAGCCTATGAAGTGAATGCATAATCTTGAAGAGTTATTTGATTTCTTGACGAGCATAGTGTTTACCATCCATTGTGGTTTATCCTGTACTTCTTCGATTAGTTTGTTGTCAAGCAACTTTTTAACTTCTTCGGCCAAAGCAGCATATTTTTCTGGACCAAACTTTCATCACTTCTTCGAGATCGATCATGCCCCCACATATTTCTGGTGGAATTTTTTAATCGATGGTCACCTTGAGCTCGGGGAGAGCTTGGTCCACTTGGGCGTTCAAGCTCTTCTATTGGGGTTGTTCGCTTCTGACTTCTTGGGTCATGGATTTGACCTTGAAGGTTGAGGTCAGCAATTGTGGGCTCTAATCCTAATTTGGGCTCTAGACCTTCTAGCGAGATTTTTAGGAAGTCAACCTCCATGGGAATTTCTTTTGTGTCTGTGGCGAGCACAAGGTGGGCGAGGTCGAGCTTTTTTCGATTAGGATAAAAATATTTGACAAATGAAAATCTAAACTACGTGCATAATTTAAAACTAGACACATATAGCTCAAATATTTATTTGTCATTCATTGATCCCTTTTTACCATACCAACTATCCCTCGAGAGTGGGGAACTTGATGCAGTAAAAGTAGGAGAAGACCACTGCCTCAAAAATTTCCAGAAAAGGGCAACTAAAGAAGCCCTTGTAAATATTTGGTTGGTCGACATTAAAAAGTCTAGAGGCCTAGTGATACTAATCTTAGTACCTATGATATAGGTGAGCTCGATAGAGACCTTGATCCTTCCATAGGCAGTGGTGGTGTTATCGTAGAACCCTTTAGTTGGGCATTGTATGACTTGATGAAGTTGGTCAGGTTCCCAAGCTGGTCCAGGGCGGCTTTGAATATGATGTTGCAATAACACTCATTGTCGATCAAGGCACGATCAATGATCTTGCAGAGGGCATTAGTTGAGATGACTAAAGCATTATTTTTTGGGTATTGAATGACTTCTCAGTCGATATTAGTGAATTTGATCATAATCATCTTGTAGATGGTAGGTTCTGAGGGAGGAGCAATTATATTGATGTTGGTGAAGGCTCAGAGTTTGGTCTTTCTCTTTTTGATAGGCATTGTTGATATGGGGACTAGGCTGCCCAGGGCGCCTCTACCGACCTGCGGCATATCTATGCACCCCAGGTGTTCAGTGGGGGGGCCTCGTTGTTATTTTCCTTATCTTCAAACTCCTCAACTACGACCACTAGAAAAGGAAGTGCCCTATTCAACCTTCATTGACGAGGTGGTCCTTGACCCTACTGATCTTGTCACGAGGCGGGCTTCTTGATTAAATTGTATCATCCTTCCTTGAAAAAATTCCATAACTATTGGAGGAGGTCACGATAGTAACTTTTGTTATGCCCCAGGCTATCATGGTATGTACAAAATTTTAAAGTGTTGAGTTTTGTGCGGTTCTGGTGGATTTCTTAGGGTTTTCGAGCAAGTTAGAGTCCTAGATGGTGTTGAAAACATATGTGGGTGTGTGTATGAGTTTCTCCACGATATGGACTTCAACCCCTCCCCCCTCGAACTTTTTGAAAGTTTTGGGAGCTTTGTAGTTACTCGTCTTCTCGGTGTGGTGGTTTTTCTTCTTGGATGAGGATGTTTTTTGTTGAGTATTATTAGTTTCAATTTTTGGTTGAATATTACCTTTTAACCTATTAACTTTATCCTTCAAGTAAGAATTAAACTTTTTACTTAAAAGAGCAGTGTCATCAGAATTCTCAACACATAAATCAACATCATTATCAGAATCAACTTCAGTAACATATGAAAACTTTTCAGCACTAGACGAGGCATCATATTAGAAAACTAACACTTTCTTATTATTATTAGACTCATCTTTCTGAGTAAAATTCATTTCATTAGTTTTTAAAATACTTATAAGTTCATTTTGACTCATAATATCCGTATTTTTTAGCCTCTTCTATAACCCATATTTTAGAATCAAATCCTTTAGGAACCGTTCTAAATAAATTTATGAATTGCCCTTGTGTTGGATATTAGATCACCAAGTGAATGAGATCCATTAGTAACCTCACTGATTCGTTCGTTGTAGGATGAAATTGTTTCATCTTTCTTCATTTTTAGATTTTAAAACTTGGTACCAAGCATTCGAAGTTTGGTCCTTCAAACACTCTCAAATTCTTCACAATGCTCTTGTAATCGATCTCAAACATCCTTTGTAGTGATACAGTTCGAAATAATCTTAAACATTGATACATCAACCGATGTGGAAATAGCGTTCAAAGCTTTCAAAATTGTAACTTGCCAAGTTACTTCATCATTTTTCCAATCAAGCTCTCTTTTAATTTGTGCTTCATTGTCATTATCGGCTGGAGTTCTTGGCTAAGTCCATCTAAAAAGTACACTCCTACATGCTCGTTCATCAAGAGATTTGATGTACATCCGCAGTTTAGGCTTCAATAAGCATAATTCGTACCATTTAAACAAGAGGTCTAAGTGCGGGGGTAAATGGGCATTTCATTGCAAACGAAATTAAACACTTGACATAAGATCTAAACTAAGTATATCCAGTGTTTATATCTCTAGTGCCAATTGAAAGTGTGTGAGTGTTTTTGCAGAGTGTTGTCAATAATGTTGGAACATACAAGACAACATACGCACAACAAAAGACTTAAAAACACAATTGCAAATAGATTTAAATTTAAAGACTATAAATAGTCTATGAGTACCTCATGGCGAAACTTCACTATAACGAACTGTGATACAAACAATAAAATAAAATCTAAATAAGCGGTCTAAAAACAAGGTGAAGTATATAATACACACCACCATAATATCCTCTCTATACGTATGAAACTAACCTACCCTCAAAACTAATATACAATATAAAAAGGTTACAATGTTAAGAAGAATGTTTAAACATTCAACCAACACAAAAGCGAAGACAACCAGGCTAGACTAAGTACTTTAAGTACGCGATAAAAATTCATGTTTATCTTGCCTTATTATGTTCCATGCTTCCTCTATATATAGACTTTGAAATCAGCATGTCCACAACCAACAATTGGGTTTCCCTTGATCCAAAATCGTTCCTCCACTAGCAATAACTACCCATGTTCGAACTCAACTTCTCACTCTATATTTCTGCAACTGCTTGAACAAAATAACTTTTGGGTCGTCATCCTACATACTTAAACATTGAGAACATCATATAATAATTGGAGTAAGCGTTAGGAGAAAAGACAAATTCTAATGTTGCATAAATATGTTGTAATATTTTGTACAACATCGGTCAGATATCAACAAAAAACACCAAGATATAATAATGAATAGACTTTAATTTGTAGCTGAAGATGGAAGGGAACGTTTGGCTGAGTTATTTGATGATGGATGATTTCATAGTTAAAAAATTAACATGTAGTACTATACAATGAAATAATTATGGGAGGGGAAATTTTTTTTATATAAAAATAGTTTATGATAAGCTTATCGTGAAATTATTTTGAAAAGTTTGAAGTATTAAGTATCTGATAAAAAATATTAAAAATCTCAGTTGTAGTATCAAGAATCAAGGTCAGTGGTACCATAATATTGTTCAAGAGTATGAACAATATTTTTTTCTATTTAAATTATTCATATTTAAACACATTATTATAATCTAATTTAAAGTATCAAGTTTAAAAAAACGTTTAAAGTATCAAATATTTGATAAAAAAAAATCAAGAATTGAATAGTGATTCATGAAATTTAATATTGGTTCAACCATGTTTATATAAAACCTACTGTGATGGGAGAAATTAGTAAGATATGAATGAGATGATATTATTAATGTGTTCCTATGATCAATGGATAGTAAAAAAAAAAAATTGATATATATAAATTTAGGAGGGTGTATTGGTTATGGAGTTAGTATGATTGTTTTAGACTTTTAAAGTGTGGGGGTATTCAATCTGGATTTTCAAAAGTCTTTAAAAATCTTGAGGTATTCAATACGGATTTTAAAAAGTCTTAAAAAATCTTTAGGCATTCAACAGTCTATGGATTTTAATACTCTATGGATTTTTTTATTCTCTTCCAAAATATAAATAGATTTCACTCTCCAAAATCTCTTCTGATAACCAGAGATTTCTACGGATTTTAAAAAATCTTTAGGTATTCAACAGTCTATGGATTTTTTTTATTCTCTTCCATAGGGATGTCAACTGGGCGGGACGCGGACGGGTGGCCATTCCCCATCCCCGTCCCCGCGAAATCGGAAATTTCCCGTCCTCACAAAATAAACGGGAAAAAATTTCCCCCTATTCTCGCCCCGATAGGGATCCCCGTCCCTGCAGGGATTCCCCGTTCCCCGCCTATTTTTTTTTTCTCATTTCTAAAATATAAAATAATATCTAAATTAAAAAAATTAATCATACACAAAAATTACTTTAAGTTGGTGTTAAAAAGACAAACCTCTAATTTTAATATTTTTAGTTAACATATATACTAAAATAAAAATTATATAATTTGGAACTAATAACATAATATTAAATAAAATATAGATGTAATTTTGAATAAATAGTTAATTGAGTAGGAAATTATGAAATATTTATTTGTAATTTACTTTTACTTTTAAATTATATATATATATATATATATATACATATATATATATATATATATATATATATATTAATTATATAAAAAATAATGTGGGTCTCAACGGGGAACGAGGCGGGGAATACTATCCTTGTCCCCGCCTATGGGGCAAAAAAATTTCCCGTCCCCGTTGCTTCGGGGAATCCCCGCCCCGTTCGGGGCGGATCCCCACGGGGATCGAGGATTCCCAGCCCCGCTGTCAAGTCTACCCGTCCAAAAATATAAATAGATTTCACTTTTCAGTTACGTCTAACAACCAGAGGCTTCTAATGAGACTGAGGTATAACGGTGATAGAATGTGTTGTTTGCCTAAATATGAGCGTGAGTGAATGAGAATTTTATGTGGCTAAAAATAGGCAAAAACATCAAATAAAAGCTCTGAGATCACCAAAAGTCATGAATGATCTCATATTCTAATGATTAGCTATCAATCATTGCAGAAAGTAAGAAAGCGATAAATGCGAGAGGGATTGCCAGGGTTTGTTGGGCCCTGGACTTAATGATTTTTTGTGTGTATATTCACTTTTTTTTTAAGTTGGCCGACCTGGGCCTTTTTAAAAGAAGGAGAACAATAGCAATTTGGCCATTTTGGCCGATCAAAAATTTTGCCTCCCCTCAATTTTTTTTTTAAGTTGGCCGACCCGGGCCTTTTCAAAAGAAAGAGAACAATAGCAATTTGGCCAACCAAGAAATTTCCTTTCAACAATTTTTTTTAATGGGGTGACCGATCAAGAAAATGGTCGGGCCACGTATTTTTTTTTTTTGAAAATGGGGGTAGACTAACAAAATGGCAGAGCTCCATATACCTTTTTTTTTGGACATACCACAATTCGAGGAGAGTAGAGCATTAAATTCGATCGACAACAATTTTGGGGCCAATGGGGCTGGAAACGGTCTCGTTTGATGTGTCCGCGCATTCTTTGGCCGATCATGAGCTTATGGCCAACCATTGCACTGTTCGATTATGCGAATCGGGTTAAACGATTGAAGCCGATCATAGTTTGTGATCGACCACGGGATATGGCCGACCATTTTGAGACCTTGATGGAAAGATCTTCAGTGTTATCTGTGGCTCGGTGAACTTTGAATCATGCTAAGTTAGACGGGAATCGTTCCTCCGTCGTGCCCCCGACCCCCTGAGTTGATATCCTTCATGTGCTCATGATTCGGGGGATCTAGCTTTCTTACTGTGTAACTCTGTGCTAATACTTTGAGGCAAGGCTCTTGTACGAGGCTTTTTTTTGTACCCGTACTTGAGGCGAGACTCTTCATACGAAGTTTTTCTCTTGCTTCGCAGTTGGCGACACTACAACTCGACATTGTGTGGGGCCAAATGTATGTCTTGCAGTCTGTATTAGCCCACTAAAACGCAAACACCATGACTGTGTGGTAGACCGACCGCTTTGGGATCTGCCTATCCTTTAGTGTGATGGACCGACCACTTGGGGGTAGGTCCATTTTTTAGCTTAAATTTTAGTGATAGGTCGACCGTCTAGGGTCTACCTATCCTTTACTAAGTGAGATAGGCTGACCACTTGGGGGTAGACCTTTTTTTTTTAACTTAGATTTTGATGATTGACCGACCGCTTGGGGTCTGCCTATCTTTTACTAAGCGAGATGGGCCGACCACTTGGGGGTAGATCCAATTTTTTAAACTTAGATTTTGGTGATAGGCCGACCGCTTGGGTCTGCTTATCCTGTACTAAGTGTGGTGGGCTGACCACTCTGGGGGTGAGCCCATTCTTTGAACAAAGATTTTGGTGGTAGGCCGACTGCGTGGGGTCTGCTTACCCTATACTAAGCGTGGTGGATCGACCACTTGGGGTGACCCACACTTGAATAATTTTTGTGATATGCCGACCACTCAAGCCTGCCTATCTTGAGTTAGGATTAGCGGGCCGACCACTTTGGGGTAGGTAAGCTTCTAACTTGGTTCCGAGGGTCTTTGGACCGACTATTTGGTGATTTTTATGTGATTTCTTGGAGGGGTGACAATAAAAAATGGGTTTTGAAAGTCTTTCATTGATAATCTAATGGTCTTCCTATTACAAGAAATTAGTGATAGTACTTCTTCAAGAGTATGGCGTTCCATGGGTATTAATCCGAAGTGTCATCTAGGTGTTCGAGCTCGTATGCTCCTTTTGTGAACCACTTGGACTCCCTGAACAAGACCTCTCAGTTCGGCCAAATACCCCTTTAGGGCCTTGAATCTTCTTTAGTAATAGGTCGCCAACTTTGAATTGTTTGTCCTTGACTATCTAGGTCTCCACTTCCTTCTCGGTAGTCTCCATCTTCCCTAGCCTGAGGGCGAGTAACTTCTTACGGGAGAAGAAATCTGTAGCTCTTGATCGGAACTCTGCATAAGTTTGCGGAATGTCCTTATTCAAATGTTTGAACATGGGAGACTTTCCGTGGAAGCCCCCCAGAGCGGAGTGGAGAGTAAGTTGGTCGCCTACGGGTTCGCCAGTGAGAATGACCTCATCCACCCGATCTATGTACTCCTGGTCCGTCTCCCCATTTTCCTTCCTGATGCGCATGAGCCTATGCCAATTCTCAGGGCCCGCTATCTTAGTGGTGAAGTAGGCTGAGAATTGGCTGCTCAACGTAGCAAATGAGTTGATCGACCTCGAGGGGAGGGAGACGTACCATTTGTGCGCCAGATCTCCAAGAGTGAGAGGGAAGAGACGACACTTTGTGGCATCAGTGGCGCCACGACCGGTCATGTAGATCCGGTATTTGCTCAGGTGAGTTTCAGGGTCCGTCTTTCCTTCATAGAGAGGAGTCGGGGGAGGTGCGATCTTCAGCTGTACAGGGGCAAGCTCAATGTCCACAGCTAGTGGTTCATTTGCTACTGTCACCCCCTTAGGACTGTTCTGGGCCTCCAAAAGGGTATGCATCTCATCAAGTTGCCTCTGTATTTCCGCCATGGCGTGGTTTTGTCCTTCCGGCTGATTTCTGGGGATGACCGGCCCGAGGCGGTCATGCACGGCTCCGCGCGATCCATCGTGGCGGTCAAGCACGGCTCCACGCGGACCATCGTGGGCGAGAAGACCACTTTGGAAGAAGCTTATCTTCCTTCTTGCCGAGTTGGTGGGAGCCAAGCTAACCTCGGCCAGTCTTTTGGGAGTTTGGTAGGCGGAGCTCCTAGTGCAGGACATGGTCTCCGTGTCGGGGTGGCCAGACTGGCCACTGGGACGCCATGATGAGTCTGGCCCCAAACGACTAAAAACAGTGTGGGAGTGGCTTTGTCCAGAGTACCGACTCCTGTATGACCCAGAGGAGGCGGAGTGAGGATGACTCTCCCCTTGTTGTTCAAAGACTTTCGCCTTTCCCCGGGCGGACCTTGTACCGTACCTCCTCTTCGAGGCGGAGGGAGTACTCAGGCTAGTGCGCAACTCTCTGGTCTGTCTGCGGGCCAAATCCGCTCGTTGAGGAGTTACAAAATTTCGGGCAGGAGTCAGCTGAGATTCCTCCGGGTAGCGTATCGGCGACGCCCGGGCTTTTCCGCATCCTCCGGCTGATCTCCACATAGCGGCCTCCTGGGTGGTCGGAGCAGCCATGGGATTTTGGACCGCACCTGATTTTGGGGTAGTTGCCTTGGAGGTAGCGGTAGTTTTCTCCATAGAGACTTGAGAGGTGATCAGGTTTGAAGATTTGAAGATATGAAGATTTGGGAACAATTTTCTGAAGAACAGTGAGTGTTCTTCAGGGTTTATGATTTTCTGGGTTTGATACCCTTCTTCTAGCGCCAAATGTTGTTTGCCTAAATATGAGCGTGAGTGAATGAGAATTTTATGTGGCTAAAAATAGGCAAAAACATCAAATAAAAGCTCTGAGATCACCAAAAGTCATGAATGATCTCATATTCTAATGATTAGCTATCAATCATTGCAGAAAGTAAGAAAGCGATAAATGCGAGAGGGATTGCCAGGGTTTGTTGGGCCCTGGACTTAATGACTTTTTGTGTGTATATTCACTTTTTTTTTTCTGGAGCTCTTAATAGCTCTCTATATATAGTATACATGGGGGTACAAAAGGGAATTTAGGGTCTGCAGCAAGGTGCTCTGTCCTCCGTATTACGTTGCCTGCGGGTGCAGCATACGAACCAATGAGGTATCGGCAGCTTGATTGATATTGGAGTGCGGTTATTCCTTTGGCTCATGACACCTGGACGATTTTATTCTTGTCCGTTGGGGATGTCTTGGTGCCTTTGTTGCTAGCTCTTTCATGTTTTCTGCAAGTCCTACTAAAATGGGTGTATTTACTAGCCACTTGAGTGTATGAAAGATGATGATGATCAACCGGGGTGGCCGACCTCACCTCCATGGATGGGTTCTCACTCTGAATTCTCTGATCATCCATATTTGGGTGTATTTTCCATCATGATGGGTGTATGAGGAGCTGCCCATGGTGGCCATACAAAAATAGTGGGACGTATTTGTTCTCATGATAAATATGGTCACAACATAATGAAGATGAGAATAATAACGATGAATAATTTTGTATTTTTTTAACTAATGTATTTTTGGTATTTTTTAAACAGTTTAAATAAAAGAAAATTATATACAAGTGTGTTCCATATACATTTGTATCAATGGTTCCAGCGCCGAAGCCTATGGAAATACATGTAAATCAATAAAAAATGTGTATTCCATAATTCTGTCAAATTTTTGAAAATCCATGTAAATCAATAAGAAAAGTCAGTCAAACTTTGCGTGGAGTCTATAGATTTTCTAAATTCATAAACTTTTTGAAGTCCAAAAAATTCAATAGAATCTCAATTGAATACACATCTCTTAATAAGATTATAAGAGCTTTTTGATACCTTAGTTAATGAGAAAGTTGGTTTGTATGAATGGAAAAAATAAAAAGAAGCATAAAGTATATTTTAGCATACAAAATAACAAGTTTTTTTTTTTTAATGTTTGATTTAATATGTTATTTTATTCTTCACAAAATCGCTAAAAATATTAATCTATATACTAAAAGATATTAATTCCTATAATTAAAAAGTATTATCGAATTCATTGTTAAATTTCATGAACCTAGCTCGCAAACATTTTTTTATACTCCATTCGTTCATTTTTATTTGTTGTTTTGACATTTGTTGGTGGAATTAAGGAGAGGTAAATAATGACAAATTTATTATTCATTAATGAGTTTGTATTATGTGAAAAAGTTTTAACCGTGAAATTAATTTACAACTAATACATTTTAGTAAAAATAATTGATACTCTTTAATGAAACAACTAGTATACTTCATTTAATACACTTTAATTAAACATCTAATACACTTTCAAACTAATATTTTTTTATAGTGAAACCACTAATATCTTTTAGTAAAACACTCTACAAGAAAATTGATCTTTAATGACAATAATTTAGCCATGTCCTGACAATAATTATAAATGATCGTTTTGAGTTATTAAAACATTTTAACTAAAAAAAATAATAATAACAGGTTTTCTGTCATTAAAAGTTCTTGACAATTAATTCTCTCGACAACACTCTTTAGATGCATTCTTCTCCCATTGGCAAATTAATAAAGTTAAAGTTAGAAATTATGGCAGATTTTCTTAAATAAAATAAGTGCAAAATTGGAAAAAGGGTGAAAAAAAAAAAAAAGATTAATGGGCAATTATAAAAAAAAATTACAAAAAAGGATGTTATTTTAAAACATCAAATAAAAATGGAAGGAAAGAATATATATTATTAAGAATTGAGAATCTTATTATAATATATTTCCAAACCCCTCCAAGGTGATGTCTCAACACCACCTTATTCCAATGATAAGGTGACATGTCTCAAATTTCTCCATTTTAAAATATTGTGCTCTCATTAAAAGTTGGTTTAAGTTTTGATCTCAACCATTCATTTTATATCATTACATCTAAACCATTAATTTGTAACTAGGGTTAATATAATTATTTATTATTTTCAGTCGTCCATAAGTCGTCTCTCTCTCCCCTTCGGTCTCCCTCACACCGCCACACTCCTCTTCGATCTTTTTCACAACGCCGCTTCCATCCCCTTTCCAATCAGCGCGGACCAGCCGTGAATGCCAAGTTATAATTTTCTCTGTTATTTTTGTCTTTTCATTTCTACTCATCTCACCGTTCATTTTCTCAAATTTTTCATTTTCTAACGCCCTTACGACGCTGACTTCCTTGTCGCTGCCTGTCATGACTCCGCCCCAGTCTTATTCTCTGCACACGCCGCCTCATTCCTAGAATCTTCCAAAGATTTGGGTTTTTTTTTAATTCACGAATTTTTGCAAAATTATCTTCGGTATTAATTTTTTTTTCTGTGTATTAAGTCGTTCCTTCGCCTAGCCCAGCATCGTGCAAGGTATGTAGGCGTCGCTTCACTGCTCTACTCCCGCCGCCTTAAACCGCATTAGATACTGCGGCCTTGAACCGAATGTATGATACTGATTTTTTATAGTATTTTTCTTGGTATTAGGTTTTTTTCTTCTCGCCTCCTTTTTAGTTTTTGTCATCCTCCATTGAACAGTCTCGGCGTCGCCGCCATGTTCTCTAAGATGTAAAACAAAGTTCAACGATTTTCTTACTTAGATATTTTTAAATTTTATTTTTGCAAAATATTTATATATGCTAATTTTGTAAGAGGATATTGAAATATTTTGCAAAAGATATTGTCACGTAAAAGATGACAAGATTCCCAATTTTTTTTGCCATGAAATGCAATATTTTACCATGTATAATACAATAACAGATATTTTTGGAATAAATATTTTTACAAAATATTTACATATGCTAATTTTCTAAGAGGATATTGAAATATTTTTTACCATGAAATGCAATATCTTACCATGTATAACAGATATTTTTTATAAATATTTTTACAAAATATTTTGCAAAACATATTGTCACGTAAAAGATGACATAATTCCAAAATAGTCTTGTCATCCAATACCATAGTTTAGCGTGGATAATAGATTATAACATTAATTTTTTTTGACAAAATTTTACTATTCAAAAGATATTGTCACTGAAATAACACATCATTTCCAATTTTTTTGCCATGATATACAATATATTACCATGTACTCCCTCCGTCCCACTCTAAGTGTCCCACTTTCCTTTTTTGGTTGTCTCACACTAAGTGTCCCATTCCATAAATGGAAAAAACAACACTCTACTACATATAAACTTTAACCTTCAAATTCACATAATATTACAAAAAATGTCACTCATTCAATCCACTTTTCAACACTATTCATTACTTTATTAAAACATTATTCATTACTTTTCAACACTATTCATTACTTTTCTACCATATATTAATAAACAAATACACTTTCTTAAATCATTCAACCAAAAGAAATGAAACACTTAGACCGGGACGGAGGGAGTATAATACTATGATGCTGAAAGTTAGCAATTTTTTTTTAATTTTTTAATTTTTTAATTTTTTAATTTTTTAATTTTTTTTCTTTTCAAAATACATGTGTACATGAAATGTTTAGGAGGTAATTAATTTTATTTAAATAATTCGAATTGACGTTTAATATTATATCGAAATTGCAAGATATTTAAAATAAAAAATATTTATACTTATTATTTAAAAATAAAAATAGCATTTTTTTTTCAGTCCACGAAAGGCACCAATAAAATATATAGCCCATGATCAATCTTAATACAAGTTGGTTAAATATTCTAGCTAGTAATATATTCGGAATAATTTGTGACGAATAAAAGATGAATTCCTCCAGCCAATTGGGAAGTACTGGAATCCCATATAAATTTCAACCAATGAGTTGTAGGAATCCACTCAAAACTCTTATCCAAAAGGTATCTCGTTAAACATATAATTTCCAAAACATATTTATAGGATAGAGAACTTTTGAATTTTTTTTAATTATGACGTAAATATATTAAACATATAATTTTCAACACATTTTTGTATGACAGAGAACGTTTGAAAAAAAAAAAATACAATTTCATTATGAAGTAAATATATTAAGTATTTGTATTATGAATTTAAATTAGAGTTATTTATTGTATAACCTAAAGACAAATTATAATCGAAGAAGTAGACCGGGTCAAGTAGATTTTTTTTTTTTTTAAGTGAAATATAAAAACTTGCACCTAACTTGTGTTAGTATAAAAATAAACCTATGTAATAAAAATATGTTATTATATGGGCAAAATTATAATATTAAATGAATAAAAAAAAAACATTAGCACTAACCTGAGTGCATGATGAGAATACAAATTAAATATATAAATGCAATATTTACAAGTAAGTTTTTATGTAAAATCAGTTTTAAGGTGCTACTCAAAACAATATTAATTATTTTTCTTATACTGTGTTACTACTAAATTAATATATTTTAATGGTATAAATAATACAATTAAAAATAAATATAGAATGTAAATAAATTTAAGGGTTAAACTGTTATAGGGGCGCTGAACGTGGGTACAAAAAGGGAGTGAGTTAAATTCTGAAATACAAAGTGCAACTATTAAAATTTTGAAATACAAAAGTGCAAAATTGTAGCAATTTATGCATTGCACTTTATGATAAAAATGTTGATTAATTCAAAATGAAATGGGGGGGGGGGGGGGGGGGTTCGAAATAATATTTGCATTTAAAAAAAAATAAATTGCAATTTGTATCTTAAATTTGTCTTTTAAAAAGATTGTTTCGCAATATATACACATCCCCAAACTAAGAATCTTTTTCCCTATTTTATATATGAACGTGTACACTGTACAATATTTTCTGTTTTTATAATGCTTCGAGACATACTAAAACTAGCTAAAGTATCTCCATATCGAACCCTCACCCCAAGTCAGCAACTTAATGGGAAATGAATTAAGATCATCGTTTATATTTTATATTAATTAAAAATGAATTTAAACTTTAATTTTTTAATTTTTTTGACAATTAAAGTTTAATCTTTTTAAAACAATTAAGTTTTAAATGAGCAATGATTGTTCTTGTTAATATAAGGGTGCTTCTGTTTGTTTTTTAACTTCAAGGGTACATCTGTTTTGATTGTAGAATGGAAGGAAATTCTCATACAGAAATCCTTTAATATTTTAAAAAAAAAGGGGCAGTTAACATTTACTACAGTTCTAAAGCCTAAAATGCAAAATGGGGGACAAGAAATCCCATGGCACAATTTGCTACATTTGGTGGTCCCCATTTTTTAACAAAAATCTCAAAATGATACAATTAGGTGGGGTCGTGTTCAGTATCATATTCTTATAAAACTGACATTGACTGATGTCTTTTTGCACATTTCCCGAGGTAAAATTTTGACCAGAAATATCTGTTATTTTAAAAATTTTATAATTTTGAACATAAACATAAATTTTATGAACACCGGTGAATTCAAACAAATTTAAATTAAAAAAATATTTCATTGGTATTAATTTGAGAATTACATCTAAAAAAATTCTAAAATATTACATATGCAAATCTGGGCACATAATGCCCAAAAATTTATGAACAACTGATAAAAAAAATGTGCACAGACGCACATAAATTATGAACAATCGATAAAGAAAATTGAACAATTACTAAAATATTATGAACAGAGAGTCTTTTCGTGTTTGAGACTCCAAAAATCTTCAATTCTACTTGTATTTGAATGCCTGAAAATCAAAATAACAAAATTATGAAGAGACTGCATTTTTAAATAATTCAATAATCTGTATAATTTTTTAAAAAATCATCAATTAATGTAGAAATAGATTATCTCAAGTTTTCCATCGTCTTCCCCATATACCCAGCCCCACCCCCACCACCACCCCCACCCTCCTCACCCTACCCGCACACCTGCCCCTCACCCCACCCACCCCTTCCCCTCCTGCACACACCATTCACACACGCACACAGCCAAACCCCACCCCCTCCTCAAATCCCCCAATTCATGTACAAATAAAACTACAGTTCCCGACATTCGGCAATAAAACTACCACCACCACTTATTCAAAAAATTACATTAAATTCAATGATAAATACTACCTTCATCCGCCTTGTCATCGGAACTAAAGATCTGGACCGAGTCGGCGCTTGAAGAATATAAATCCGTATAGATCTATTGGTATTTTCCTAAATTCAACCACCGGACCAAGAACAGAGAAGAACGCGGCGGTGGCACTTGAATCGCTCACTGTGGCCATGGAGTTGCTCGCGGCGGAGCAACGCCGCCTTCAAAACCCTCGATCTATCCCCACCGTGATACCGCCGCTGCCACTTCATCTTCCCCTAGCGCCGCCACTGCTTCGTCTTCCCTTAGCGCCGCCGCTTTGTCTTCCATCGAAAAATTATAGTGGTGGCCGTCGGAGTCGCCGGTAATTATTAGAGGTGGTTATGGTGTTTTTGAATTAAGAGAGATAGAGAGAGGAGGGGCGTATACAGTGAGGAAGATAGTATGAGAGAGAGTGGTGAAATTAGAGTTGATATTTTAGGCGTATTAGGAGAGAGGAGAGAGAAGATTGGGTGGGGTCTACCTTTTTTAAATACAAATCAGTATTCAAATGTATCAATTTGTGCTATGGGATTTTTGATGTTTTATGGTGTATTTAAGGCTTAGGAATTGTAGTATCTTGTGTATTTCTAAAAAAAAAAAAAAATCTAAACATGTATTCATATTTACTCGTGATGTAGCTAGACATGCTCAAAATTAACCGGAACCGGTGGTTCGAACCGGAACCGGCGGTTCTGGAACCGCCGGTTCCACGGTTCCGCGGTTCCGGTTCCGGAACCGAACCGAAACCGTAAAATACACGGTTCGGTTCCGGTTCCCCTAAATTTTGGAACCGAAACCGCCGGTTCCTGGGCGGTTCCGGTTCAAACCGGCGGTTCCCTGCATTCGAATTTAAAAGAAAATAGCAGTTTCTAGCCGTTAGAACCGGCGGTTCCAACGACAGCTTTTTTTTTTCTTTGTCTTTCCTCCCCTATAAATACTACCTCATTCAACTCCAAAATTCACCCCAAAACAAACATTACTTGCTTGCTTGATGATTGGGTAAGAGCCGAAAGGAGAGCTCAAGAATTCATTGAAAATGATGATGAAGATAGCTCCGAAGAAACTACCACCGGGAGTGATGCATGAACCCGGAACCGAATCGACCCGGAACCAACGAGGTAAGTGAGGTAAGAGAACTACGTGGACTTTGATTCCAATTTTATTTGGATACGTAGGCAACTTAATTTTAAGTTTCAAACTTAGAATTTCTAAGTTTATTTCTTAAAATTAAGCTCAAGTCCAATTTATTTAACCCCTCCCTCAAATTTATTTTGTAAAATTTAAAATTTTAAGTTGTAAATTTGTAAGTTGTAATTCTACTACTTTGGAATAGTTCAGTATTTCATTTGTAAATTTATATATTTCAATTAGTTTGTATCATTAGTCAATACTCAATAGATAGAATAGATATTAGAAATTTAGAATAGATAGAATAGATATTAGAAATTAGTAATTTGTAATAGTTCAATTGTTTTGTAATAATTCAATTAAGTAATGAAATTATTTTCCATTTATTAAATTTGTCATATGATATGCATTTAGCCATTTACATTAAAAAAAAATTCAAATAATACAACTATACAAGTAAAAAAGATAAAAAGAAAACCTGAAATATAAAATATAAATAAAAAAATAAAAAAAAAATGAAAAACCGGCGGAACCGGAACCACCCCGAACCGAAACCGGTTTTCCGCCGGTTCGGTTCCAGTTCTACCTTTAGGACTTTTGGAACCGCCGGTTCCGGAACCGTGAGCATGTCTAGATGTAGCACACAGGATTGTAAAAAGAGATCACAATACAATAATTATATTACCAAAATTAGAATATACCGTATAATATTGAAAATTAAAAAAGTTTAAAAAGAACTAGGATGCGGTGAATTTGAACCTAATTCTACAATACTCAAACACCGCCAAGATAACAATTTTGAAAGTAAAATCTTGTTGTCGGGAAATGATCACATACCCATCGGTGGACATAATATTATATACCCACTGCGAATATGTTAATGATACATAAGCAGGGGCCCACTATTATTTTAATTAATTATTTAAACCTGCTTATGTGTCATTAATACATTCGCAGTGGATATATTATATTATGTCCACTGGTGGACATGTAATTAATTTCGTCTTGTTGTCACCGATTCAATATTATGACTAGGTCTCTTATAAAATTGTTATACCATATAACTCAAGTATTTATTTTTATTTTACAGTAGTAAGTATAAAATTAATATATTTTAATAAAATAACTAATACTGACCCCTCTTAAAGTAAGGTTACTATTTTTCCTAAAGAAAATATTTATTTATATGATGAGTCAATATTCTGACTTTTGTAAAAAAAAAATAATGGATAGTTGTGAAAAGTAAAGAGTAATTATTTAAAAGAATATTTATTTATTATTATATGAAGTGTTTTTTTTTTTTTTTTTTGCTATTTAAGAAAGACGAAACATCTTGTAGAAAAATTAAAAAATGAAAGTGGAATATTTTGCATATGTTTTGAAATTCTACAGTAAAATTAGAAATGATTTTTGTTGTAAAATAAAAGGTGGAGAATATTTTAAAATAAAATAATTTTAAAAGTGAGTGTTAAAAACATGGTTTTTCTATTTCTCCAAAATAGATTCAAAATTCAATTATATCCACAAAGTAGTGATTATTTATCAAGTACTACTGTTATGCATGAACACTATCACTGTTTAATTATTACTTAAAACAATAATAACATATATAATCAAACAATAAAATTGATTTACATTTTCTTCTTTTTAGGGGAAATTGATCTCTAACTTCTATAATGTAAACCAATTTTACAATGTAAATTGATTTACACTATAAATGGTAGAAATTTGCAGACGCGGAGCCGATAGTTGTACAATATACCCATATCTCTCTAATCTGTATCTATCTATCTATATATATATATATATATATCTAGTGTCGTATTATTTGCTCCACGCGTTGCATTTAAGCTTTTTTGGTTCGTAGTACTATTCACTATCCAGCTCATCTCTCTATCTCTCTGTGTGTGTGTGTATATATATATATACCATCATATACGCACATGCACAAACATCTGTCTCTCTCTCCTTGTTCTCGTCTCGGTTAAATCTCTGTTTTCTCGCTCTAATTCCAGCCGCATTCTCCAAAATTCCCGACGGCAGAAAACATTGAAACCCTTATCGTGTGATTCAGAACCGCAATTTGATAAAATTAAATTGAAAAAAAGCATTTGGTTTTTTTGGAGGCGATTGAATTACTTCTCCGTAATAGGGTTATTGAATTTAGCGGCCAAGTGCTAAAACAGGGGCGTATATAGCATATATATATTTTGATTTACACACATAGATATAGATAGTATTTGGGGAAAGAGGATGGGAGGAGAAGTAGCTTATATTAAGGAGGCGGAGAAGGGCGAGGTTGAGGAAGGGAAAATGGCGGCGGCGCAGTGGAAATATCCGGCGACGTCGGTCGGCGGAGGGTTTCCGCCGCCTAGGAAAGTGGTTGTGGTGGGGTATGCGCTTACATCTAAGAAGGTTAAGAGCTTTTTGCAGCCCAAGTTTGAACGCTTAGCGAGGTAATTGGTAATTACTTTCCTTCTGTAATTACATTTTTCCGTTTCTTTTTGGGCTTAATTACACAAGCCTTGGTGTGTTTGTGGCTACATCGATCAATCTATTTTTTATTTATTTAAGAAAAAATTGGGGGAGAGATGATTTAATTTGCGAGTGCTTTGAGCTTCTGTTTTCACACTGGGTTTTGAGATGACGTTTGTTATACATATATATAGTTTCAGCAGTTTTCTTTTGTTTGAATTTATTATTTTCTCTTATTCTAGTGTATATATCTGATATCTGTGGTCAACTGTTATGAGGGGAATATTGTGATTTAGTAAGAGTTCTTGAGTTTGAAATTTAAAATATGTTGATGAATATTCTTCTTGGAATATCCCACATGCGACAAATCTACAGAGACACATCTGTGGTTTGAAACAATGCATCTCAATACAAAGAAGATTTCAACAATTATTCATTTCTACATGTCACTTTCCTCTGTGTTCTTGAGGACACCGCAAGTTGGTTCTGTCCAGTTCATTTTTCTATTTTAGGTGAAAATATGAGCTTATCACATGAGCTCCCTTTGACAATTTGATTGGTAGCTGTCACAATCCCTGGTTGTTTATGTTTTTTTTTGGTCTAGGCTTGGATCATGGGTATGTTTGTTTCTTGCTTAGCAAAGAAAGTTTTTACTTCCAAACACCTAATACATAGTTGTTTGTAAGATTATGTAAGCTAGATTTCAAAATCCAACATAATCCAAACTTATAATACCTATTCTCTCTCACATTATATTTCATATTTTTTCTTTTCACAATAAAACACCTTTATTTTTCATTATATGCTAATCCCACTATCACCTATTCTTTCAACATATTTTTCTCATTCCTACCCTGCCACATCTTATCAACCAAGCATACACAAAAAGTCAAATTCGCCTTTGACTATTCCAAAATTTCTCAACCAGGATTTTCCCAGTCCTCTTACAGCCCGAAGCCAGTCTTTTTTACGTTGGATGACCAAGCTTTTGATTTTTCCATTTTGTCTCTCTTGGTATGTCTAAATGTTGAAAGGGGCTTTGATCGGTCAAAAATCACATTTTGGTATACACATCTTTTGGTCGTTTTGCTATCTTGAGGTGGAGAAAACGGTTAATTCCCATAGTATACCCTCTTTTGCAATCAAACAGTTTTTCTGTCATTCCCTTGCACCTGAAGATAGCATTTTTATACTATTGTGTTGAATCTGTTGATGCAGGAAGAAAGGGATCCTACTTGTACCTATTGATCAAAATAGACCCCTCTCAGATCAAGGCCCTTTTGACATTGTGTTACATAAGGTGAGTTGCTATCTCTTCTACATTTGTTAATCCTACAAAAAAGTTTGTTGAGGATTTTGGATACATGCAAATACATGTTACTAATACACTTTGCTTTAATCATCCACCCGCAGTTATCTGGAAAGGAATGGCGCCAAGTACTTGAGGTTGGTTTTTGTCGTTTAGTGTCTGCATTTATGGTGAATTTGATTAGTTAAGCAATCACATGATACACAATGATGACATGGATGCAGTATTCGTTGGGAGTGACTGGTGTGCAGTCTTTCTCTTGATCTTCTTTACATGTAACACAATACAAAAGTGTGTGTTCTCTCATCATCATAAATGATTTAGAGACTGCTATTCAAAGAAAAACACAGTAAGACACAAATAATCATGAATTTGCTGCACATGAAACATGATTGATGTGAGAAACAATGATCCCCAATAGTGATTGAGTATTACTACCAGTAATTCTCTTCATTCTTATTGCAAATATACCCATTCGCGGATGAAGTAGTAATTGATTATATATGTTGAAACTCTTATTTTTTCAAATTCTGAGACAATTTAAAAAATTCACTGTTTTTTCTCATTGTTTGTCTCTTTGATTTTGGCTCAAGCACTCTAGTTGCCTTGAATTCTTACTGGCAACAGACTAACTCACTACAGATAACACCTTATATACTAGATAGTTCTGGCTGAAAACTTTTTCATTCTTCTTACTGTGGAGGTTCTGGGTTCATTTTTGCAATTATGAATCATGGACCATCTATTACAGGATCAAGCAAATGTTTTGGGCATATCACAATGCTTGGAGCATGCCTCACTTGTTGCAATAATTAGGATAAACTATTTTAACTAGAAGATTATATAGTTGACTTACATACTTGCAAAATGTTATTTTTTATTCTAAAAGAAAATGCATATTAAAAGCTTCAGAGGTGATCCGTTCAGGATGTTCAGCCAGAGAAATTATTGTTTCTGGATCTTGCTGATAGTTTAACTAATAAGATTGGAACTAATATTTTTCATATTTGTTAACTTGCACAGAAAGATTATTTGTCTCATGGGCTTATATCTTCTTTTCCTCATTTTGGATTTTAATAGTTTATTGATTTCTGTTATCTTCACTTGTGCAGTAGAAAAGTCTTTCAACTTCTCTTTTCATGGGGTTGTTTTTGTGAATATGGGATTAATGTGTGAATTATAAGCACAACTTTTTTTAGGTTCTTTATATTGTTAGAACATGCATGTGGAATTGGTATGATTGTTACTTGTCATTTATTTATGCTGCTTTTGTAGGATTACCGCAATGCACATCCTGAGGTTACAGTTCTTGATCCTCCTGATGCCATACAGCAAGTGCATAATCGTCAGTCCATGCTTCAAGATGTTGCTGACCTGAATTTGTCAGACCCTTATGGTAATATTTTAATGCACATCTTAAAATGTTTCTCTCTTGTAGCCTTTTAATTTTCTTAGTTGAGGGGAAATGTCAACCTTGTGAAAAGTCTGCTTCATGTTTTTGCTAATTTTTGGTTCTTAAGAAAAATATAATTAATGTTGCTTAAAGATTGATTCCACTATTCATCTAATTTGCAGGAAAAGTTGGTGTTCCTAAACAGTTGGTTATCAAGACGGATCCATCATCTATACCTGATGCTGTGAAGAAGGCAGGCCTGAGGCTTCCAATTGGTATAACTCCTTTTATGCTTATTTACAAGTTCAATCAGTAATTGACATGACTCCTTTTATGTTTTTGTTATAACAATATTGACTATATTAAAATTTCATGATTTAGTGGCAAAACCTTTGGTTGCAAAGTCGCATGAACTGTCTCTTGCTTATGATGAGTTATCCCTTCAGAAGCTGGAACCCCCACTTGTTTTGCAGGAATTCATTAATCACGGTATAAAGACATATTTAACGTGTTTCTCAGTAACTGTTGAGGGGTCTGCCTTGAGGAATACACGATAAAGATATCTATTAAGTTTTTTCTTTCTGTAGGAGGTGTGCTATTCAAAGTTTATATTGTCGGGGAAGCGATAAAGGTGGTCAGACGCTATTCATTGCCTGATGTTAGCAAGCGTGAATTGTCACGAAATGCTGGTGTTTATCGCTTTCCTAGAGTATCGTGTGCTGCTGCATCTGCTGATGAAGCAGACTTGGATCCTTGTGTTGCTGGTGAGTTTATCTCTTTTAGCACATTGACTACTTGCATTTTGCTCAGTGAGTTCACTTGTTTGATTGTTGTACTTGTACAGTATACTATTTCTGTAACTGACCTTAAGGGTATGTTATGGATTAGAGTGGATTTCAAGTCCAGTTAGAGTGAATTAGATGAATAGTAAAATGTGTATTTGGATTTTGGATATGTTTGGGAGTGCGAATTTTGTAGGATTTAATATGGTTGATTTTTTAAAAAGTGTGATAGATGATTGAATAGGATAGAGAGAGAGAGTGTAAAGTAAAGAAGGAGGAGAGAAAGAGTTCGGATGGGTAGATAATAATAATTAAAAAGTGGGTGATAGATAATTGATAGTGTACTGTGAATTGTGTTTGGAAAAAAAATAGGTGTAAGGTATTAGAGGATAGAATCTTGTAGGATTTCAAATCCTATACCAAATCCGGATAAACAAACAAGGATTTGAATTTGAAATATATATATATATATAAGTGGGCTGTAGGGGTGTTGGGGAAATCTTTGAGAAATCCTGGATAAGTAAAAAGGTGATTTGACTTTGTATCTTTGGTTGATAAGATTTAGTAATTAGTAGGGTAGGATTGCGAAAAAGATATTAATAAAGTAGTGATAGTGGGATTATCATATTGTGAAAAGTGAAGGGGTGGATATTGGGAAAAGGAAAAGTATGTGAAAGAATGCAAGAGAGTGTATATATTATAGATTAAGATTTTGGTGTTCTTTGAAATCCAGCTTGCATTGTCCGACAGGCATGCATTAGAATTTTGAAAGTAAAATTTTGCTTCATTAGACCAGAAACACACCCTAAGGAACAATTGTTCAGTTCTGGCTGAATTATTTCTGGCTTTGTTGTTCAAAATGTGTTTTTGGAGCTACGATAAGTGTCCACAGGGAAACTTATACATTAAATTGTCTTTTCTTTTTTCCTGCAGAGCTCCCTCCAAGACCATTGCTCGAGAGACTGGCTAAGGAACTACGCCGACGGCTGGTATGTCATTCATATTATCTAACTTACGTGTGTTAATGCTTATTTGGGAACCTTTTGAAATAGGCTTCTTGATTGAGGCCATCAAATATGGAAAGCAATGGATCTCAACTTGATTGATTGCTTAGCAAATAAAATAGGGGCTGAAATAATCGATAATGTGTATAAATTGGGGGCCTAAATTAAGGAATACGACTATATTAATAAGGGCATGGAGGGCAGAATTTTAATCGGACTTTAGGCTGGGCAGAGCTATCCTAATAGGAACTATCCTGGAGTTTTGTATCCCTCTCGTTCATCCTTGACAATATCAATAATATTCAGGCATCAAAATCCATTTGCAAATATATATATATATATATATATATATATATGTTTGGTGAATGTTTTCAAATGAACTTTTGAACTAAGTGCTTCTTAAAAGTCTTCTGGGAAATGCAAATTTGTTTGTCTCTAGTTTTTCTTTGAGCTCTTCCCACCAAACACATAACAATATCCATTCTCATTTCTAGAGCCTAAAGAGTCCATTTTATTCTGCTTCCAACATGAACTATGCCTCTCGCCTTATATCAAATTATATGCTCTTTTGATAGGGTCTTCGTTTGTTCAACTTGGATATAATTCGGGAGCACGGGACTCAGGACAACTATTATGTGATAGATATAAACTATTTCCCAGGTATGACATTGCACATTTGAATGAAATATAATTCCAGTAATGTAAAAATATGCTTTGAGGAGCTCATATTTTTTATCCAATTTCCAGGATATGGAAAAATGCCAGAATATGAACATATATTTACAGATTTCCTTTTGAGCCTGGTAAAAAGCAAATAAAAGGGAGTTGTAACCTGGCAATGGCCTTGTGCTGTACGAGGTGAAAATTGGCGCAAAATGCAGCAGCTGCAAATCATGCAGTTTAGCACGTGCAAAGGAGGGCAAGGCATAGTGAAGATAAATTATTCTACAAGGGGCAGCTCCTTTCTAGTTCTGAAGGCAATAAATCGTCTTGGGTAAAAGTCTGATTCGTCCTTCGTGTTTCCTTTGATATTTTAATGTTCGTATGCAACTGGGAAGGCCAAAGTTATGATTCTACTTGTAAATCCTCCCATAGTTAGACATGTAAAGACATTCCGAATTTGCTAATCTGCATTTTGTGATCTTTCGCAAGAAAATTAATGTTGTTGATACTACACTTTAATTTCATTTTGATGAATGGCTTCACTTCTGGTTTCTCTTGGTAAGATTTTGGTTTTATACGTAGTTTATCGGGTCTTGAATTTGTTAAGAGTTCGTCCCCTTGTTTCGTAAATGTTTGACCCCCTTGCCTAATAACATTTTGGCTCCCTGCCTTGTATTATAGTTCATATATCTTCTGTCCCCTTAGAACTATCAATATGTATATGATTCATTACAAGGCTTGAGACTTTACTTCAGTTGCACTTTTGTAGAGTTTTGTACTTTATTAGATCTGTGAATGAGTGGGCGCTTGGTTAGCAACTCTTCAATGGTAATGGGAATGAGATTGAAAATTAGTGTAATTATAATGGTTTATGAGAATAAACTCACTACCTCCTCTCCTAAATAAATTAATCATTATTCCATTTTGATTACTCTATTCTTTTCCTACAATCATCCTCCTTAATCACTCCCCTATTCCTCTATCAACAACCATTTGTTGTTCACTTCTATTCTAAAATTGGGGCATGACACTAGCAATGGAGTTACAATTGTAATAATTTTTTCCCCAAAATATTATTTTTATTATGGGGGCATAGATAGAAAATAATTTTCATTCTCATTACCATTGAAGTGTTGTTAACCAAGCGCCTCCAAGCGGGGTGAATGTTGTGTTAAATTTTGTAATTTAGTTGACCAATTGAATCAAGCTCTTGAGCTCTATGTATTGAATGCATTCCTCCCAATAGGCTATACTTTTAATATCTACCTGGTCCTTTTATGAATCTGTTATTTTTTTTTCTCTATGTCGTCTGATAAAAAATATTTCACTAGCGATCAATAGTCTTGTAATATTGTCTTCCACGAGACTTGAGACTTTATGGCTGGACGTGTGCACTTTATTCAACAATAAATTAACATTTCAAACTCTATTGCCGATTTGTGTAATTCTGGTTTATATAGTGGATTTTAATGATACTATTATAGCTAATAACCGATTATATCTATCAATATAATACAACATGTGGTACAATATGTTAAAGCGTTGTTGTACACTATTTAGCACGATAACATAGAAAATTTCTTAGTAACCACCCACCCACCCACTTGTGTTTGATATTCAGTTGGCTTTATTCTAGCTACTAAACACCCACCCATTTGTGAACTCTTAAGTCTCGTGTTTTGATATTCAGTTGGCATTATATGTTCTAGTAGCCAAGTAGTGATTTAAAGTGTTGTAGTGATGTACAATATATTAAAGGGAGAAAATTTAAAATACTCATTTTCATAAATTTAACCAGGTGGCTTAACCCACCTGGTCACCGGGTTCCTCATTCTAGTGAGTGACTCGGGTTCGATTCCCTTTGGGAACAAATTATGGGAGTTATAAGGTGGGCTTGGAGATTTCTTGGAGTGTTTGGAGACTTGGTGAACTAATCTAACTACTAACAACTAACATTTACTGATAAAAAAAAACTCAGTTTCATAAACTTAAAATTTATTTTGCCCACCTCAAATATAAAAAATCTTTTATACTCACTTTGACACAAAAATACTTTAATACCCTTCTATAAAATAATTTATTTTACCCATATTGGTCCACCATTATCAAAAAATTTAATTTACATATTACCTTCATTTTACTCATTGAATAATTTATTATTAATTTTAATTTGATGATTGTAATAATTTTATTCATTCTTGACAAATTTAAAAATTAATAATTATTTATATATTTTTACTAATTAATAATTACACATGATTTTCACACTATTAATACTAAAATTAATGAGAAAATGAACATATTAATAGAAGTGTTGTGGGAGTAAGAGTGAGGTGTGTGTCTACTTGGGGGACCACCTCAACTTAGTAAAAATTTATTCTACCTACTTTGAGGGGTATTTGTATCTCAAATATATAAAAAAATGTGAGAGTGGGTAGAATAAATTGATTTCATGCAAAGTGGGCAAAATAAATTATTACAAGTTGAAAGTGGGTATTTTGTGGTATTCCCACTATATTAAAACCAAGTAATGATTTAAAGTGTTGTAATACTGTACAATATATTAAAATATAATAATATATTGTACAATACTATATTTTAATATAGCTTATAAAATCTTTAAAATAACTTATAAATGGTTTATGAACTTATAAGTACTCTCAAAGTGTGTGGTAAAATAAGATGTTCAACACCTTATAAGATCTTAAAATAAGTTTCTTTCAGCTTATAAGGTGTAAAAAATAAGTTGGGATTTCTCAGTTTATTTTCCTCACCGCCTCTGCTCACCCTTCCCCACTCTCACCCACTTCTACCTCAATATAAAAAATAAAAAAAAAATATATATATATATATATATATATTAAAATTAAAATTTAAAAAATATTTATTATAAATTATCAAAGATTTATAAACTTTATTAGTCAAACACTTTAGCAACTTATAAAATACTTAAAAATAACATTTTTTGTAAATTTTTAAAATAACTTATAAAGTATTAGAGCTTATAACATACCTAAAATAAGCTTAGCTAAACTAGCCCTTAATTTCACCAACTTTTAGATTCTATTTATTTATTTTGAAGATGTTATATTTTCTTTAAACTTGCATCACAGTACAACCAATACGCTCATGTTGAAAGGCCCTTCTCTATATTACTTTCCCTAAGAATTGTGCATCTAAGCCACAAGATATATATTTAAACACTGGTCAAAATTCATGCTTAACTAGTAAAGGATACTAATAGTCAGGACATGCAATGCCTCCTCTTCAACAATTTATTTTCAAATGTAATTTTTAAAACCACCTTACCTAAGATGCCCTAAGTTGATGAGTGCCCATGTATTATTTTCTTCTACAAATACATGTATGTTGAGAATAAATCCTATTTGAGCTCACGGATCATTGATTTGGATTTAGTAAGTATAATAATATCGTGTGTAGTAAAAAGAAAGACAGTATATATATAACAGTTCTATTGCACAGGACGGTATTGCACTGCAACGTATCCAAAATCCCACAAATTATCTCTTTTGGATGTCCACTACAAACATAATGACTATAAACTCAAACTCAAGCATGTCAATTTGTATGGATTTATTTTTAATTGCATTCTTTCCTTAGCTTCATAATATGGCTTAATTTCTGCCCCACAAATTATAGCCATGTACTTAATTGTATGATATACATTTGGATTTTAAACTCAATTTTAATTTTGATCTTTTAAAACACACACTAATACGCCGAACTGTGTATGCGTGTGTGTAAGTGTTTTTTTTTTTTTTTTTTGCAATTGAGATATTATTGATTACTTTTTGGAATAATACTAATTTCTGTTTGGGTATTCTTTTTTATTTCAAAATCCAAATGCATAACATACTCTCAAGTACACAATAGAACTCTTTCGACAATTGTATGTACGAGTAGTAGTTTAGCTCCATAAGGAATACACCATTAAATTCTTGACCTCCTTTTGTTTCCGGTCAGTCTTCCTCTTCTTGGTAGCATTTTGATCCGTTTGATTAAATTTAGATCGTCTATTTTATTTTGACGTCTCATCTTATATTTCATTATATTAAATAATAACATGTGTTATTAATGATTATTTGTAAAGTTATTTACGTGTTATGTATTACAAGTAGTGAAATACGAAATGGAATATCAAAATGAAATAAGAGATTCAATTCGAGTTGGATTGGTCTTGACTTCAATTTACAACTTGTAGGACTTGTAGTTGTTCTTCTATCCTATCCTCATCTAAAACTCATATCTTATCATTTTTTGTTGAGATAAATCTAATGTACTTTCCAGAAGGAGCTTTTCATTCTAAAAAAATCACCTTATTTGGATATAATAAATAAATAATTATTTTCAGAAGGAGTACTCTTTAATAAAACGATTAATCCGAACCATCTCCATCTCCATCTCCATGTAACAAGTTATCTCTTATTCAGAGTTTGTTTACTGGACCAACAACCCATCACGGCCAGTGTTACATGAAACAACGCAGAATAGATAGGATAAAAATATTTATCCCTCACTTGAGTCATTACATTATCTCCAATGCAAGTTATAACACATTTGAATACTACACGCTTGATAATATTTTGACTCTTCACCAATGATAATACAGGATTGACATACTGATATGTTTAAATTAAATCTCAAAATTCGCTGGAATATGAAAAGAACTTGATTTGGCAGATTTTCAAAGTATTATGTCAACTCTCCAATAAAACAACCATAATCAATTGTAAAAAAATTCCAAATGACTTGCATTGGAATGGAGACTAGATTTATAGGGCTACCAAATCATGTATGGCATTCAATACCAATCAACACAGAAACCGATTTTAATAAATCAAATGCGATTTTGCTCCTCAGTTAAGCCACTACTTGGGAACAAAGTGGTAGAACTATTAATTGTGAAAAAATTGCAATTATTATGCAAATGCTGAAATATTTATCCATAGAACAATATTCTCCCCATTCCAAATTTTTTTTTTTATTTTATTGTTTATTTTTCAAATTAAATTGAATTTAATTAATATAAAGTGAATTCGTAGGTATAAAATCACAACATAACAAAAATGTATAAGAGATATAATGGTAAAAAAAATGTTACTCGTTTGTATTATATTGTTTATCTATTTAAATTAAATTAGATTTAATTAATATAAAGTGAATTCATATGTATAAAATGACAACATTTTATAAATTTATGAAGGATATAATGGTAAAAGAAAATATTATTTTATTAACATTCATGAAAATATTAATGGAGAGGGAATATAATTCATCAATTTTGACACACTATAATCATTATTGATGATGGCAATTGGATTTCCATTTCAAGTTGGTGTAGGAGACAACAACCAAACTTGATAAAATGTGAATGATTTTCAAAGAAGTGCAATTAATTTTTGCCAAAGTTTTATACTAAAATTGTTCGGTTATTATAAAACTATTTTAAACAATTAAATATAAAAAATAGGATAAATAGTATTATATTGTAATTTTTATTAAAAAAATTTACCCTAACTTTTAATATTTTTAATGAAATTTTTTATTCTTATAATTAAATATTTAATAATTTAAAACAATTTTATAATAATATTTTTTTTTTGGTTTAAATTTTGGTGAAGGCACAGGAATTCCAAATGAAATGTATCCAATACTTTTAAATTCATTGAATGGATAAGCAACAATAATCGTAGAACAATGAAATCTTTAATAATTGAGGATTAAATTCCCAAAATATCATAACAAGTGTTGATACACAGTCACAATACAACCTTAATTGAAAAAAAGAAAAGAAAAATAAAAGCAAATCCAACCAATTCAACCTAAATTACTCAGGCTGAGCAGATACCTCCGACGCCGTAGAGGCGGAGGAGGCGTCGTCGGAGACGAAACTCCAGTCGGCGGGAAGAGGCGGAAGTGGAGGGTAGACGGCGGGGCCATGGCGGATGTCGGCAGGAGTAGTCTTACGGGGGCGCGTCTTCCTGTGATGCGCGGTCGCCTTTTTCTGCGGTCTCGATGAGCACTCTATCACCAGACCACGGCCGCCGACCGGCAATTGTCTCGGCGGCGGTGCTGCCCTGGTAGCGGCGGAGGAGGGTGGCGGAACCAGCAGGCTTGAACCGAATATGGCAGATACTGACATTTTTGCTTCTCCCCTAAAATCGAATTGTTTCGTTTCGTTTGGTTTGGGGATAGAGTCGATAAGGTCTGTGTGACCCTATATGGATTCTGAGGGTAGGTTGGGAATTTATCCAAAGGTTAACTTGTTTTTCCTTTTTATTTTTTTTAGAGCAAAAGGTAAAAGAAAAAAATAATAATATAATAATATATATCACTTTCAAGTTTTTATTTGAAAAAAGAAATACAACATTTTTTTTTTAAATTGACATGTGCGATCACTCTATGACCCTGCAAGATCCTTGTTCGACCCTTTTCGGTGGTATTCTTAAAAAAAAAAAAATAGGGATAGAGTTATTAATAGCCTAATGTCAAAAAAATATTTTTTTTATATCTTGAATTTTTAAATTGTTTGTTTTAGCCAAGAGAAAAATTATTTGTTTCATTATACCTCTAATGAACTAACTCATTTAATTTAGTCTATACCACCATTAGTTCACCTCGTACTAATTAATTTATTTCGTACCACACTTTATTAAAACCTGCAACTCTAATTTAGTCTGTAGCCCAATAAATTAACTGTGTACCATATTTTATTTATCTCTGTATCATCATATATTTAGTATGTATCAACAGTGTCATAATTAAATCGTCTCATACCACACTTTGTTTAAACTCGTATCACTATTTTCTTACCACATTTTATTAAGCTCGTCCACAATTTATTTAAATATGTACTACCATTTTCTATCGGTAAATAAAAAACATTATTCAAAACATGGTACATATTTGATTGAATTATTTATTTCTCTTGTTTCTCTTGAAATTTCTTCGTTCTTGATTTCTACACACGTTTTTTTTTTAGGTCTACAACCATTATGTGGCATGGTGGTTACATCCCGCACAAAAGTTAATAGTATGCCACTTCTACGAATAGTTCGTAATGCGGCGTCTCTTCCAAGACCGGGACCTTTTATCATGACTTAGGCTCGTTGCATACCTTGATCCACTACTGTACGAATAGCATTTGCCGCTATTACACAATTCGAACAGTTTCTTCGAATTTACCTCAAATAAAAAATGTATAAAATCTTCGATTCACAAAATATTTTCAAATTCAAATAAAAAAAGCTTTATAGTTTTTGGATCTAAAGAAAGGAATGAGGTTTTTGCTTGGTTAATACAAAAGAAGGGCTCGTCGGTGAAAATCGCGGCTTCTTTTTTATTATAAATGGATTTCTCTTCTAATAATGATTTGAAAATATAAAGTTTGAACTTCGACTTTGATTGCTTCGATAATAAGAGTAGTCCAATTTGATTGCTTCGATAATAAGGGTAGTCCAATAACTGTATTTACACCAATCCAAATCAACCCCGTTCAAATTGCATTCAATTAAGAAGTATTTCATTATTGGACCTTTTGAGGCAATTATAAACCCTAGGAGACATTTCAGATTGATCAATAAAAATCGATTTCAATGCTATTTTCTTTTTGTTTTTCTGTATTTTATCCAATTTATCGTGAAAAGAAAAGGGGGATAAAGGAAACGTGTAGTGACTGTCCTCTAGAGGTAAGTTTTTTTTTCCTTATATAAAAAAGGAATTAACAAATCAATCAAATTGCGGGAGGCTTCATGAAGTGCTTCTTTCGGAGTTAAACTCCCATTTGTCCATATTTCGAGAAATAGTATCTCTTGTTTTGGCCTAACACAATCCTTCTCTTCGAGGAGGTTTACACGCCCTGGTTGGTTGGTTGTCAGCAGGTGTAGCCCCCCCCCCCCCCCCCATAAGTACCCAACAAATATAGCATTCGGTTTACAAATCAAAGAGTTAAGAAGATAACTCTATCACCTTAAAAGGGTCAAAGAACGGAAAATTACGAGTATGAAAAAGATTCGCCACACACCAAGTCCAAAATCTACCTCGAAACACGTTTACCACCTTCCCTTTATCCCAAATGTAGTTCTCAAATATTACCTTATTTTTCTATTTCCATAACACCCAAATTACGCATATCCATAAACCAGACCTAAGACCCCCCTCATTTCTTTCCAACAAACAACCTAGAAAATTGAACGAAGTGTGCTTTAATTTTATTATGCATAACCCATGAGACATTCAACCACTTGAGAATACCCCCCAGATCGAAGAAGTCGTCGGGCATTCAAGAAAGAAATGAATCACCGACTCTTGTACCTACCCACAAGCCGAACAAGTTGCTTCATCATCAGAAAGATTAATGTTTCTTCTTCTCAAATTATATGTAGTATGAATTCTATGTTGGGAAAATAGGGGTGCCCGGAATCTATTCGGGATGAAATTTAAATACGAATTTAAATTCAATTATTACTAGCATGAATTAATCCTAATTAATTCAAATAATAATTCCAACAACAAATTTATCATCATGCATGTTGAATTAATTCACATAAAATCTAGGCGGAATAAACAAGAATTTATGTGACTTACGTACCTCTTGTAGACTTGGCCTTTGAATAAACGGGACGATTACGATCTCGCTTTATCAACCCAAAAGCCTTCTCAAGTATTTCCCTTTTCGCCTTGTTCAATCACCGGTGGGAGATGCTATCGAACAATTTAAATAACTAAGGAAAAAGAAAAATATATATGCTCTCGATTTTTCCAACACATGGAATTATGTACTTTGGGATGAAATAATCATCCCCTATTTATAGGTAGCGATGGCCGAAAATTAGAGGAATATTGGCCTTGGAGAAAATCTTTTCTTAGACTCTAAGAAATCTTGAATATATCTCATATATTCTTTTCTCCAAAATAAAATATTCCACAAGAATCTCACACTCCTAATTATGGGGCAATTTTTGAAAAATATGAAGAATAGAATCCAAGATTTGGATCTTCTTGAATATATGAGATAATCTTGTATTCCAAGAATACTTATCCTCCATAATATTTTTCCAAGAAAATCAACAAAATCTTTTCTCTCCTAACAAACTACAATTTTCGAAAATATGGAAAAAATCAGCATTATTATTTTCTTTTTATTTTAATCACCTTATCATTATTGGGCTACTTGAGGGGCCTTTAAGGAGAATTAAGATTGGACCTCCTAATGGACTTCTGAATTTCAATATTGAGCCCCAATATAATTCAATCCATTAATATTAATTATTACCACTAATAAATTAATATTGCACTATCCATCTTAATCCATATTACGATAATATGGGCTCCCGGTTATTATTTTCCGCGTTTAAGATTATCAAGTCCATTAATTAATTAAGCTTCTGAATAGCTCTAAATTAATTAATATATTTCACCTTGGAGTAAAGACAGCTCAACATTATTATCCGTACCGAAGAAACTTATTCTTCACTTGCAAGATTTAGTACGATAAAACTTATGATCCCACCAAGGGGACTAATCACACGAGCCGTACTCGTACGCGTTTCTCCATATTAAATCTTAGCAACCGTCGTATGATTAATATTACTGCCCAAGACACAAAGTTCGAAGTCACAATGATTCTCACTCAATATGAATCAAAGCATTAACCATTAAGCACACACGGTCCTATTTAAGTGACGGAGATTAAGAAATCAACAACCACTGAGGTTTAATTCTTCACATTTCAGAACAGAAGAATTTATCCTCGATGTAGGTCCTCTTCAACACATACTAAATGTGCTAGTGCAATCTCTTAGTCAAGACAGACCAATTTGAGCCTTACACATCGACCTTTCACGGCGGATTGTTCAATTCCACCTAGGTCGTGAAAATGTACGTTTAGTTACAAGGAAACAGTTAATGTTGTCTTCCGTGATCGGGTATCACCACATTAACTACAATGTAACAAGTACCATTTATTGAACGATTTGCAATAGAAATTCAACATTCATTCATAACTAAAGCAAATGTGATAAAAAAATTATTCTCATAAAACGAGTGTTTGATACACGAGTTATACAAAGTAAAAGCATACTTTCACGTATAACTCCAACAATCTCCCACTTATACTTAAAGTCTGCTTTTAGTATACATCACGCATGTCTTAGTGTAGTAGCTCTACGTGACATCTCATGTCAACCTACACTAACCTAATAATTCCTCCCACTTATACTTAAAGCAGATTGGCAATAGTCTTGACTCCCATTCCATCCTTTGTCTCTCGAATGTACTCTGAGGCAGACCCTTTGTGAATGGATCCGCTAGGTTGTCACCCGACGCTATCTTTGCCACCTCTATATCTCCTCTCTTAACGATTTCTCGTATAAGATGGTATTTTCTTTCTATGTGTTTGCTGGCCTTGTGGGCTCTCGGTTCCTTTGAATTTGCAACTGCTCCGGCATTGTCACAAAAGACAGTTATCTTGTCGGGCAAATTCGGAACAACGTCCAAGTCCACTAAGAAGTTCTTGAGCCAAACTGCCTCTTTCGCTGCTTCACAAGCAGATACATACTCGGCTTCCATGGTCGAATCGGCGATGCATTTCTGCTTAACGCTTCTCCATGAAATGGCTCCTCCTCCCATGTAAAACACACTACCCGAGGTTGACTTTCTTGAGTCTATGTCTGATTGGAAATCCGAGTCCGTGTATCCCACGAGAACAAGACTATCTGACTGGTAAATCAGCATCCGCTCACGAGTTCTTTTCAGATACCTCAAGATGCACTTTACAGCAGTCCAATGGTCTTTCCCGGGATTACTTTGATATCTTGCCACCATGCCTACGACAAAGCAGATATCCGGTCTCGTACACAGCATTGCATACATAAGGCTTCCTACGGCTGAAGCATACGGAACACCTTTCATGTCATCTATCTCCGCTTGCGTCTTAGGGCTCATTTCTTTCGATAGATGGATTCCGTGTCTAAAAGGTACAAAACCTTTCTTGGAATCTTGCATGCTGAAACGCTTCAAAACAGTGTCAATGTATGAAGCTTGTGATAAGCCCAACATCCTCTTCTTGCAATCGCGAGTGATCTTGATCCCAAGGATGTGGCCGGCTTCCCCTAAGTCCTTCATATCAAATTGTTTTGACAGCCATACCTTTACGTCTGACAATACCTCTACATTGTTTCCAATGAGCAGAATATCATGTACGTATAATACTAAGAATACCACCGCAGTTCTGTCACGCTTCTTATACACACAACTTTCGAACTTGTTTTGATCAAACCCATAAGACTTAATCACTTGATCAAAACACTGGTTCTAAGTACGCGATGCTTGCTTAAGTCCATAGATGGATCTCTTAAGCTTGCATACAAGATTCTCTTGGCCTTTTTCAATGAAACCTTTGGGCTGTTGCATATAGATATCTATCCCGTCAAGACTTCCATTAAGGAAAGCCGTCTTGACATCCATTTGTCAGATCTCGTAATCTAGGTGTGCAGCGATCGACAAGAGAATACGGATGGACTTAAGCATAGCTACAAGCGAAAAGGTTTCCTCATAATCGATCCCTTCTTTCTGAGTATACCCTTTGGCCACAAGCCTCGCTTTGAAGGTCTCTACCCTTCCGTCCGGTCCTCTTTTCCTCTTGTACACCCACTTGCATCCAATGGGTTCTACCCCATTGGGTGGCTCGACCAACTCCCACACTTGATTATGATCCATCGAACCCATCTCGGCTTCTATTGCCGTTTGACACGACTCTGCGTCTTTGTCTTGGATTGCCTCGTCGTACATCCATGGGTCCGATTCAACACCGGGAACCAAATCCGAAGATTCTCCTATCCCCATGAATCTCTCGGGTTGCCTAGCAATCCTCCCACTACAACGGGGTTCCGGTTGTGAAGATGTGACGTGTGGTACATCATTTTGTATACTTGGTATCGAGGTTTGACCTCTCAATTCTTCTAAGGTAATTTCACTTTTAGGTTTCTGATTGTTCATATAGTCTTCCTCCAAGAATTTAAAGTGTGTACTTATCACGGTCTTTTGATCCTTGGGACTATAGAACATACACCCTTTCGTTCCCGCAGGGTATCCTATAAACAACCTTAATTCCGAACGTGGATCCAACTTACCGGCTTCCTTGTCTAGCACGTATGCCGGACAATCCCAAATCTGCAAATGTCTTAGACTGGGCTTGCGCCCGGTCCACAATTCCATTGGGGTTTTAGGAACCGATTTGGATGGCACCAAGTTTAGAATGTAAGCCGCCGTTTCCAAGGAATTACCCCAAAACGACTTGGGTAAATCCGAATAACTAATCATGGATCTGACCATCTCTAAAAGAGTCCAGTTTCTTCGTTCCGCTACACCGTTCTGTTGAGGGGTTCCCGGTGCGATTAACTGGGATACGATCCCTTCGTCCGATAAGTAGTTCAAGAATTCATCGCTGAGGTATTCGCCTCCACGATCTGATCGTAGAAACTTGATACTCTTTTCCCTATGTTTCTCGGCTTCGGCCTTAAACTCTTTAAACTTTTCAAAAGTTTCAGACTTATGCTGCATAAGGTAAATGTACCCATATCTTGAGTAATCGTCAATGAAGGTAACGAAATACTCATACCCCATTCTTGCTTTGATCGTCATTGGACCACACACATCGGTATGAACGAGTTCTAACACTTCCGTGGCTCTATTCCCCTTGGCTCCAAATGCCCTCTTGGTCATCTTACCCTCTAAACAGGATTCACAAGTTGGAAACGGCTCGACTTGGAGCGATTCCAAGGATCCGTCTTTCACCAATCTCTCTATCCGCTTTAGATTAATATGACCTAGTCTAAGATGCCATAGAAGTGTTTCGTTCATCTCCGAAGAACGCTTTCTTTTATTACTCGAAATGATCGACGTGTTATTAGATTCATTATTTGAGTGGTGTGCACACTTAATCGTATAGAGATTGTTTATCAACGTTCCATGACAGATAACATCATTCTTAAAAGAAACAGTAACAACTTTATTAAAAGTAACTGAATATCCATCAAAAAACAACTTAGAAACTGAAATTAAATTCTTCCTAAAGTCCGGAACGTATAAAACATCTCTTAAAATTAAAACTCTATCTTCAAAAGATAGGTGCACGACTCCCACTGCTTCGGCTGCCACCCTCGTAGCATCGCCCAAAGTGATGGTGATCTCATTCTTGCTAATTCGTTGGGTTAACTGGAACCCCTGAAGAGTGAAACAAATGTGATCAGTTGCCCCGGTATCCACTACCCAAACGTGGGCAGCATACGCCGCAACATATGTTTCAACGACTAAAGCATGAGACTTACCTTTCTTTACCGCCTTCTTAGGCTTAGAACAGGTAGACCTCCAATGTCCTCTCTCCCCGCAATTGAAGCACTTACTCTTACTGGATATCTTCACGCCGTACGGCTTGAAAACTCTTTCTTTGCCACCAAAAGTGAGACTACTGGTTTGGTTCTGATCAACCACCTTCTTCTCAATCTTACCCTTCATTGGCCTAGATTTCGAGAAAAAGCTCTTGATCACCAAAGCCTCGTCCCTACTCCCTAAGTATGACTCTACCGTTATCAGAGCTTTGAGCAAGGTATCTAAAGTGAACTTGTGTTCAGATAACACGTATTCCCAAAAGAACCCATCAAAACTACTCGATAGCTTTAGGAGTATGGAATCGATTTGACTTTCTTCACTTTGTCCGGCACCAAGAAACTCGAGTTTCTCAAACTCACGCCTAAAATTGAGAACATGATCCCTTACAGGTGTTCCCTTCACCATTTCCTTTGTGAGCTTCTCACGAATGGTGAACAGATTCGCCATGGGCTTCTGATGTTGAAACATCTCTTAAAGGCTATTCATGATATCAACAGCCGCTTCAATGCCTTCATGAATGCGCTTCAAATCTTCAGACATAAATGTCAAGATGACGTGCTTCATGTGCTCATTGGAATGCTTACAATCATCGAATATCGCCCTTTCCCCATTACTTGACTTATCATTAGGTTTCTTGGGTACGTCAACGCTAAATATCCAATAATGTTCTTGCGCAGGAAGGACCATGTTCATATTACGTTTCCAATCAACATAGTTCTCACCAACAAGTTTGTTATCTTTAAGTATACTAAACAGTGGATTAAAAGGTTGCGACATGATGATCTGAGAATAAAACATACATTCATATCAATATCTAGAAAAATACGAAATTATCACATAATTCGATCACATCAATTATATTGAAACCTTAAAACAATATAATCATGCATCAGCCAACATCTCGAAACAATTTGAATGTGCCACGAGGGATGGTCTATACATTTAAATACATTCAAGCGGATCACAAACTTAAAAGTTACAAATCCTTAATTCAAAATTAATAGTTGGCTCCCACTTTGACCACATAGAAATTGACAGGGACTCCGAGTGGAGTAAGTTAATATCAATTTCCTATGCCTAAGTAATAACCATAATTAAATACAGGATTATTATTTCGCTTTGAGCAAGCCACTCGGGGTGAGGGTTAATACCGCCACTAGTAATAATCTACAATCATCCTTTTGGAATTTATTCATGTGAAAACCGTTCTTTTTGCCGATCCGAGGGGGAAATGTATTCCAAAAGAACTTCACAAATAAATAAATTATGGAGGCCAAATTAATCCAATTTTAATATCCAGAATAAAATTGCGATTAAATAAACATACTTAGTAATTTTCGAAAGTAAGGTTTTTCTTGGACAATTAAATTCATGCAAACACATATTAACAAATAATAATAAGTGCACGAAATAAAACATCCATCAAAACAAAATTAAACACATTTGAGCACTCAAATCTAATTGTCACGGTTTAATTTCTTCATGTCTTGATGCGAAAAATCATCCTTGCTGCTTTCCATCGTTCGTCTCGACACGCTCCCACTCGAACAGAAACACTTCATCAAAAACAGCATCGTTTGGGGTTCGGGACGATGTTTAAAATCACACGTAAGAAAAAGGAGAATCGAAAAATTCCACGGCCCGAGATACGGCACGCGTCGGCCCACGGAGTGGGCCCGCGTGCCTCTCGGCCGAGCAGCCGAGGCGCTGCTTGCCGAGGCGCGCCGAAGCGCTGCAGGCCACGCCCGAGGCGCGCGCGCGTGCATGCGCGCCGCCGGCCACCCGTCGCGCGCGGGTCGTGCGCCGTGCACCCCGTGCGCCGGGTTTCGACGTTTGTTCTCGTTTTCTTCACCCCATGCATGATTTTACGTCCATGCATGCGTCGCGCACGCATGCGTCGTCTGGGTACGCCATTTTTAATTCTTCGTTCTTCGTCACGATCCGGTTACAATTTATTTTACAAAAAAAATAAATACTAGATCTAGACTAGTCTATTACAATGATCGAATCAAAATAAAAACAACTAATCTACTCGTGGATTTTCTCACGAGAAAAACGAATTCGAACGAATCGAATTAAAAACAATTAATTCACACGCATGAAAAAAAAACAACATTAAAACCATGACAATTGGATACCTGCAAAAAAGATCTAGCAATTCTACTATCCAATTTCAATTTAATGTTTAACAATTTAAATTCCAATTTAAAGATCAGAGCCCGAAACCGTGGCTCTGATACCAGTTGTTGGGAAAATATGGGTGCCCGGAATCTATTCGGGATGAAATTTAAATACGAATTTAAATTCAATTATTACTAGCATGAATTAATCCTAATTAATTCAAATAATAATTCCAACAACAAATTTATCATCATGCATGTTGAATTAATTCACATAAAATCTAGGCGGAATAAACAAGAATTTATGTGATTTACGTACCTCTTGTAGACTTGGCCTTTGAATAAACGGGACGATTACGATCTCGCTTTATCAACCCAAAAGCCTTCTCAAGTATTTCTCTTTTCGCCTTGTTCAATCACCATTGGGAGATGCTATCGAACAATTTAAATAACTAAGGAAAAAGAAAAATATATATGCTCTCGATTTTTTCAACACATGGAATTATGTACTTGGGGATGAAATAATCATCCCCTATTTATAGGTAGTGATGGCCAAAAATTAGAGGAATATGGGCCTTGGAGAAAATATTTTCTTAAACTCTAAGAAATCTTGAATATATCTCATATATTCTTTTCTCAAAATAAAATATTCCACAAAAATCTCACACTCCTAATTATGGGGTAATTTTCGAAAAATATGAAGAAGGGAATCCAAGATTTGGATCTTTTTGAATATATGAGATAATCTTGTATTCCAAGAATACTTATCCTCCATAATATATTTCCAAGAAAATCAACAAAATCTTTTCTCTCCTAACAAACTACAATTTTCGAAAATATGGAAAAAATCAGCATTATTATTTTCTTTTTATTTTAATCACCTTATCATTATTGGGCTACTTAATGGGCTACTTGAGGGGCCTTTAAGGAGAATTAAGATTGGACCTCCTAATGGACTTCTGAATTTCAATATTGAGCCCCAATATAATTCAATCCATTAATATTAATTATTACCACTAATAAATTAATATTGCACTATCCATCTTAATCCATATTACGATAATATGGGCTCCCGTTTATTATTTCTCGCGTTTAAGATTATCAAGTCCATTAATTAATTAAGCTTCTGAATAACTCTAAATTAATTAATATATTTCACCTTGGAGTAAAGACAGCTCAACATTATTATCCGTACCGAAGAAACTTATTCTTCACTTGCAAGATTTGGTACGATAAAACTTCTGATCCCACCAAGGGGACTAATCACACGAGCCGTACTCGCACGCGTTTCTCCGTATTAAATCTTAACAACCGTCGTATGATTAATATTACTGCACAAGACACAAAGTTCGAAGTCACAATGATTCTCACTCAACATGAATCAAAGCAGTAACCATTAAGCACACACGGTCCTATTTAAGTGACGGAGATTAAGAAATCAACAACCACTGAGGTCTAATTCTTCACATTTCAGAACAGAAGAATTTATCCTCGCTGTAGGTCCTCTTCAACACATACTAAATGTGCTAGTGCAATCTCTTAGTCAAGACAGACCAATCTGAGCCTTACACATCGACCTTTCACGGTGGATTGTTCAATTTCACCTAGGTCGTGAAAATGTACGTTTAGTTACAAGGAAACAGTTAATGTTGTCTTCTGTGATCGGGTATCACCACATTAACTACAATGTAACAAGTACCATTTATTGAACGATTTGCAATAGAAATTCAACATTCATTCATAACTAAAGTAAATGTGATAAAAGAATTAATCTCATAAAACGAGTGTTTGATACACGAGTTATACAAAGTAAAAGCATACTTTCACGTATAACTCCAACATTCTATTCCATAACAATCTCAATGTCGTTGTTGTTGCTTTGAGAGGAGTGATACTCTTCCACACCGACTCGAACGCCTTCTATGTGTTAAACAATTCTCAATTTGCGCCTTTGTTGGATATAAGTAAATTGTATGCTTCATTTGTTTAGTATTTGTCATCTGGTGTTGTCTTGCATCTCCATCTGTCTATTTCCCCTTCTATCGGTTTAAACCTGCCCAACAAAGAAATCAAGAGATTAAGAGACTCTTTTTCCCTATCAAACAACACTCTTCTCCATACCCACTTCTACTTCCAAACACCCTCTTCACAAAGACCTAACTCCCTAACACTGTCTTTTTTTAAACTAAGTCGAAATAATCTAGGGAATTGAATCCTTAGAGCAACACCCCCAGCCCAAATCCCTTCCCAGAAATTTATCTCCGAACTATCCCACATCCCTCTCCATATTGCCCCAAAACCAATTTCCATCAACCCCAATCCCCAATGACACCACCATCTTCCACCAACTAGAACATGTCCCTCTCATTCTCAAATGAAACACACCTTTTTCCTCAATCTCTAATTCCCAAACACATGAGCGAATAACTTTAGTCCAAAGACTCACTCTCTCTCATTGAAAAAACATCATAGTCATTTACCCACTAATTTTTTGTTGAACAAACTCAAATCTCTCACCCAGAGCCCACCCTTATTCTTTTGTCTACAAACATTGTCCCACTTAACCCAAGTAGTTTTACTCCTATTCTCCCCTCGCCCCATAAAAAGTTACGCTGCAAAAACGTAATGACTTTCAAAATTTTCTTAAGTAATAAGTGAAAGGATAAATGGTAGATTGGGACCGATGTCAAGACCGCATTCAAGAGAGTAATCCTCCCCCAAAAGGCAGCTTCTTGCCTTCCCAAGATTTCAATTTACGTGAGATTTTCTACATCGAGTGCTTCCATTCAGTGCATTTGTTAGGATTGACTCTGATTCTAATCTCCAAATACGAGAAAGGAATTTCTCCAACAGCACACCCCAACATACTTGCCATCGCCTCCAGCCTAGGACGATAAATATTAACTCCCATGAGATAACATTTATTATAGTTAATTTTTAAACCCGACAGAAGCTTGAATTTTTTTAAAATGCATCACACTACCCAAACATTCTCGAGAGACCTCGTGCCAAGAAAAATGGTATCGTCCGCATATTGAAGATGAGACACCCTCAGCCTATCTCTTCCGATCTCTACTGCCTCGAAGAGTCCCCCTTGGACTGCCTTTGACATATTTCATTGTCTCATGCCACACAATTAATTCACATTATTTTATATTTTATTAATTTGTAGAATAATTTATTTAAATTTGTAATACAATTTATTCACATCGTACCACTACATATTTAGTCTTTATCACAGTTAATTCACTCCGCATCATGCTTTATTTTATGTCGTACCACCATTAATTCACACAGGTGCACAATTAATTCATACAGTAACATATATTTATTATGCTCGTACCAAAATTTATTTAAGCTTGTACCACCATTAATTCGCTTTGTATGATAACCGTGTTGGATTTTGTTGGGACGAACACCATGTTCGACGCAGCGGAAGAAAATGATTCACCAACAACGAATCTAATATATGATTCTATAACATAAAAACATAAAGGATAAATAACAACATATAAATCCTTACAGCAATTTGTACACGGATTCCTCAACTATGGTATCCACGTAATAGCTTTTTACCAACCCGTACCGACTTGTCAACGTTGAATCTCGAGACGAATTTGCTAGAAAAATTCCGACTGGAGATTTTATGGAGAAATTATATTCCTTGTGTGTTTTCTGAAATTCCCACATGACTCATATTTATGAGGATAATCTTGGCTTAATTCCTAAGATAGATAACAGGTCTAGCCCGTCAAATAAAATCTCTACGGATTTTATTTTCTTATAGATATATTCCTACGAATTATTATCTTGACTATAATATTTTATATAATAATATTCCAAATATTATTATTGGGAATTCATATTTAATTAAATCTAATAATAATTAATTCTAAATATAATTATTATTATATTCTCCATAAATTAAATATTATATCCAATACAATATTTAATCAACCATCTATAATCGATAAATAGTCATTACTTGTTGTGTGACTCATAAGCCCTCGTATATCGAGCAATTAGTCAAACTAACGGTCCTAATTGAACTCTAGACAATAAATCAGACATTCTCAATATACGAGGTGCGTTGCGAGGAAATCTCCAACTACCTATAATATTGTAGGCTATTGTGATATCTTCATTTCATTCACGAATACCCAATTAAGTCTTGAACATGATGAAGTGTATATTCAAATAACTTAATCATATTGTCTCTAATCGCTAATTGATCAAGTATATCACACTTAGCCACAAAGTCTAAGTTGATGCGCGCCGGCCAACGACTTAGATCCAATTATGATGAGAAAATGAGTATTCTCTCCTAATCCACATTAAGGAATGAATCCTATTTTTGGCTCAACTACCACGTACATGTATTTCGTGATGAACTCAATCCATGTCATATCTACCCGTGGAAGGGTGCAAGCGTCAGTCATGGTCAAAGTTCATCACTCCACACATGTCATGAGTATTGACCTCAAGTTAGAGGAGTATCACATCGCTCCCACTAACCAAGACACCCGTAGACACATATTGTAGAATTACATCAAACAGTTTCTCGGATGGGTATATCAATACCTTCTAAGGTATATGTGCATCCATTATGAGATGTCCGGTATCTCGTAGTAAGTGAGATCTTACTACACTCTCTAAGAGTATGATCCAGATCGCACATCAATCTCAATTGCATCATCAATATTTCATTCTTGATGATCCTTGATCGGGGCTATTTGAGAATCATACTTAAGTCATCTGAGTTCTCACTCACTCAATTACAGTAGTGATTCATGGGAACAAAATAAGAATAAATGCAAACAATCAAACATAATATTCAGATAAATACAACGCCATACATTTAAAATTATATCAACAATAATATTAAACCAAAACTGAATATTATCTTAGTATTATGTCCTCACAAAGGATTGTCTCTAGGACACTAACACTAAACAAACAGTACCACCCCTTATTAAGTATGTACCACCATAAATTCACCACATACAACATTATTATCCATGTACCACCATTTAATAGTTGTATAATTTTAGTGTTTAGTCTCGTACAACAATTTTGAAGACATATATTCTTAAGTTTTAAACATGTATCACCATGTTAAACCTTGTATTTTAAACTTGTACAACCGTATATTCTAAACCCTAAATTATTATTATTGTTAAATGATGAGAGATGAAGACACCTGATATTGGAGAGGGAGAAATTGGGAGAAGGGACGATTGATAGCAACACACATGCAAAAAAATTTAAAAGAAGTGGTAGAGATTAGGGAAGCGACTCACAAAATAAAGAAGGAGAAATAAAAAAAACGTAGGAAAAAAAACAAAAGGGAAGAAAAATTAAGCATAGAAAAAAAAAGGAGAAAAAGAACCTGATAAAAAATTTAAAAATATAAAATAGGGGTGATGTTGATAAAAAAAAATTCTCTTGGCTAAAAAAAATTAAAATCTTTGACAAAATACAACTTTTTAAATTAGAATTGGCTAAAAATGGGGGGGGGGGGGGGGGTTATAGAATATGTTAGGTGATATTTTTGCAAATGAATACTTAAGAGTGACATATTATCATATTTCCTAAGAATTTATTTTCCCACAAAATGGCAAAATTACCACTCCGAAAATGTGGTAATTTTCTCTCGCAAGATTATTTTGAAAGTCAAAAGGTGGTGTGTTTTTTTTGGGGGTGGGGGGGGGGGGGTTAAATTCGGATGAGTTTTGAAATTTATAATTTGTGTTAGTTCGGATTTTAAAATTTGATTTAAAAAAAATAATATTACACCCTATAAATAATCTATATAACATTTCACTTCATGCAATACTAGTTTTGACCAAAGATACACACTCTTTCTTCCTATAAAATAATAACAATTACACTCAAAAAATAATATAATAATAAAAGATTTATATCATAAAGTTAAATCATATTCTATTAAGGAATTCAAAACAAACACATATTTTAAAATCTTCTAAATTATAAAAACTACTAAATTATAAATATTGCCTTAGGTTCTAGGAACTTTGGGTTAGTTCTAGAGAGTTTTTGGTCAAACGAGTTTTGAATTTTAGATTAAACGAACAATTAGGTTGTGTTTTGAAACTCTACTCATTTTCAAGAAGTGATATTAATTATTGTTTATAGTAAAATTAAAGGTGTTGAATGTTTGGAAATAAAATTGATTTTAAATTAGATTTAGGAAGTATTGTGTTTGCAAAAAAAATCTCTTTTATTGATGAGTATGTATAGAGTGAAATTGGTTCATACATGAATCATTGAAGGGTATTAGTTGTTTTTACTAAAGAGTATTAATTTTTTTCATTGAAGAGTATTAGTTGTCTTCACTAAAGTATCTTAGTTTATTTTCAGTAAACAACTAATAATACTCTTCAGTGAAAACAACTAATACCCTTCAGTAAAAACAACCAATACTCTTTAGTGAAAACAACTAATACTCTTCAATGATTCATGTACGAAACAATTTTCACTCTATACTTTGTCTTTATTGATATTGGATAGTTAGAATAAATTTTAGAGAATCCAAAAGTATGTAAATCCTGCCTTAACAAAATTAATTTTGAATACTTAAAATAGTGATTGCAAACATTGTAGAATTGGGTTTTTTTTTTTTTTTTAAATCTACTTATAAAGTAGAGTGTGCAAACAATCACTTATTATGATAAATATAATTGTAAAGTTAGAGGGTTTTGGGTTAAACGGGCTGGGTTGGATTTGGAAAAAAAAATTATCAGGACTTGAAAAATAGAAAAATATCAATTCAAGGCTTGAAATTTAGAAATTATCAATTTAAAACTTAGCTTTTAAGAATATGTTTGATATTTATAATTTCCTAATCATCTAATTATATTTTTTAAAATTACAGTTCTAATATATATATATATATATATATATTAATTTGACGGGAATAAAAAATAAGAAATAAATGTAAAAAATAAATAAATAATTATAATATATCTGTTGTTACCCAAAATATGTATCAAAATACGAATTTAACGTGGCTTTGGTTGGCTAACAAACTATATTTATGAGATGATTGGTCATTAATTGTTTGAGGATTGATGATAATAAATGAAGAACACAAAGCAATAAATGCAAAGAGATTTGTCAAGTCTTTGTGTAGGCTTGGGCTTAAAAGTTGGTGATCCTTTATTAAATGTTAAAAAACTTATATTTATAGCCCAAGGGTATGCCTTTGGGCTGCCCTAAAAATATCCAGGCAGCACAACATTAAATGCCTGGGCTGGCCCTAGTTTCGAGTTTGGGCGAGGTCCCTCGTGTAGGTGAACTCGGCCCAATACGAGACGGACACGTGAAAAACTGGTTATACTTTCTCCCGAGATCATGGGATTTACTGCCATAAGTATGGCATGTCTTCTAGGATTAGGTGTTGAGTTACTGTTCATCATACCTAAAAGGAATGATTGCCTGGGTTGCATCCAAATCTGGCTCTATCTTGGATAAGATCTAACACGTGGCCTATTCATCCTACTAGCCGGGATGAAACTCTCTCTCTCTCCCCCCGTCCAGCCCTTGTGATCATACTCTCTTAGATGGGAAAACTAGGCGAACGGGGTGAGAAACTCGTCTGGCTGTTCGTTCCAAAGGCCGAGGTTAGGGGTGGCATACCGTACCGCATACCGTATCGAAAATTTCGATATACCAAACTTCGGTATACCAAAATTTCAGTATACCAAAAATGCATACCGCATACCATACCGAACATTCGGTATGCCGTACCTTATCGATATTTTGATATATACCGGTCCATATCGAAATACTGATTCATACTGAAATATCGGTCATACCGGTCAATACCAAAATATTTAACTAATTATTTAATATAAAAATAATTTAAATATTAAATTTTAATAATAAATTATCAGTACAGTTGATTAGGCGTGAAATTGTTAGATTTTAGAGCTTGAAATGCTCGTGTTTTGATTGATTTAGATGAGTATTTAGAGTCAATTGAGTACTATTTTCATGAACTAATAAATTTGTCTCTTTGATGCTTATAGATGGATAGAGGGCGAAAAATGGAGTTCGTAGGACTTTGAATCGACTCAAACGGATGCCCGGATGAAAAGATATGAAAGAAATACAAAAAGTATTAGTTCGAGGGAGCAAAAGTATTACTGGAGTGCTCAAGCAAGAAGAACTCGTGCACTCAGTGCACGAGTCCTCGTGTACTGTGCACGAGTGCTCATGTATTGTGCACGAGTGAAGCTTGGTCGTGCACTCAGTGCACGAGTGCTCGTGTACTGTGCACGAGCTGGCTCAGGTCGTGCACTCAGTGCACGAGCTCGAGTCGTCGTGCACTTTTTTAGTTCTGGAAGTTTTGGTGCGCTCGAGTTGCACTTGCTCGAGCACTTAGTGCTCAAGCTCTACTTGAGCTTACACGATTTTGGCCCATTAATTTCTAATTTGACCTGTTGCATATTTATACCCCTTCCGAACACGTTTTTGGAGACCACTTCACATATAGAGTTAGATTTTCGAGATAAAAGAGTACCAAGAGTTCAAGCAAGCATAGTTTACTTTTGATCGAGGTTTTTACGTTACGAATTCGTATTTTAGTTTTAGATTTGATTATTTTGATCTTTCATTCTTTGAAACTAGATACTTGAGACTTATTATTTACCTTTTAATTTGATTTTATTCTTAGATTTCGATTATATCTTAAACCCTTATTTATGTTTTTGAGTTATTCAATTAGATTAATTATGTTTTCGTTTGTTTCTTGCTTATTTACTTTCGTTATCGTTAAAACCATGCTAGGCTAAAACCCTTGGATGCTTGGGGTAGGATAAACTAGTAGAAGTAGGACGTTGGTACATAATTAGGATAACATGTGATGTTTAGTTTTAATTCTCTTAATTAATGAACGCTTAAAATAAATTCCGGATTTACCTTTGAATTTCGTACGAAAATTGTTAGAGAGAGGACGACCTTATCACTCTTTAACAACTAGTAGGCTTAACGAGAGGGTTTAGAAGGGGTTAATTCATCTACCTATTTATCTAGGGAGGACGACCGCATCAACTTAGTTAAATTAGAGTCTCTTTAATTAAGCGCAGTCTATTAACTTGTTAGTGGATTAGTGAATTTGATTGATAGGATAAAGTATTAGGGTTTAATTCTTGAGCTTTTCATCTTACAATCTTATACTAAGGTTATTTCTTGCACATCACGGTTATTTTGATTATGTACCGGCGCCGTTAGTATACGTAGGGATTCCTATCCTGAGCATCACCCTTTTATATTTGAGACAAAACCCTTAGATAATTAATTCATTTCTTTATTTTACATTAGTAGAGTAAAATAGTTTAGATTTAATAATTCTTATAACCCAAAAACATACACTCATATTAATTACGACGCGTAGATATTCAGGGATCTATTCGCATACAACTCATCCCGAGGTATGACTTGAAGCGATATATACTAACTTCTACTAATCGCTTACCCGCAAGAGGACGGGTTCACTGTAGTATGAGTAAGTATATCGACCAAGTATTATCGAACCCAAGGGATGGAGTGTATGCGAACAGATCCCTGAAGATCTACGCGTCGTAGTTAATATGAGTGAAATGTTTTTGGGTTTTTTTGAAAGATTAATTAAAAGACTAAAATAAACTAATTAAACTAAAGAACGAAAGAAGACGAATTAACTAAGGTTTGTGTTCAAGTAAGAGATGGTGATGCTCAGGATAGGAATCCCTACGTATACTAACAGAGCAGGTACATAATCAGAATAACTGTGACACACAAGAAATAACCTAAGTTTAAGAATGCAAGGTGAAAGCTCAAGATTCTAAACCCTAATACTTTACCCTAACACTCGACTTCACTAATCTACTAACAAGTTAATAGATTGTGCTTAATTAATGAGACTCTAATTTAACTAAGGTGATGCGGTCGTCTTCCTTCGCTAAACTGGTAGATGAATTAACCCTTCCTAAACCCTCTAGTTAAGTCTACTCGTTGTTAAAGAGTGATACGGCCGTCCTCTCTCTAACACTTTTCGAACGAAATTCAAAAGTAAAGTCTAGATTAATTTTAAGCATTCATTAATCAAGAGAATTAAAACCTAACGTCACGAGTTACCCTAATTACGTACCCACAACCTACTTCTACGAGTTCATCCTACCCCAAGCATGCAAGGGTTTTAGCCGGACATAGATTTAACGTAAATAATAGCGATTAAATAAGTAACGAACGAGAACATGATAATTAAAACGAAGAAGAGATCAAACATAAACTAGGGTTTAACTAATTGAGAGAATAAACTTAAATTAACTCAAAGAATTAGGTTTCAACGTGTTCAAGAACGAAAATATTAAGAAATGAAACTCAAAAGTAAAATCGTAATTCGAATTTGTAATGAAAACCTCAAAATCGTAATCGTAAACTTCCTTCTCTTCTTCCTCTCTAAAAACGAACTCTAAATCTCGTGGGTGTCAAGTGGTTGTTTAAAACGAGTTTGGAAAGAGTATATATAAAGATCGGGCCGAATCGGGATCTCATGGGCCAAAAAACGAAATTTGGAAAATAAGCCTCGGAAGCGCTCGAGCCGTCCCGGTCGAGCGGAGGCGCTCGACCCTTTTGGTCGAATGAACTAGTGGTCGAGCGCCTGTTGGTCGAATGATTGAATACTCGAGCGAAGGCGCTCGAGCCTTTGAGCTCGAGCGGCAAAAACGTTCTGTAAGTCCGGAGCGCTCGACCTACGTTGCTCGAGCGATGGTGCTCGAGTGATGGTGCTCGAATGGGCCATCCTTCCTTGCAACTAACACTTTTCTTCTCATGTACTAATACCAATCGTATTTCTTCGATATCTTCTCATACGGGCATCCGTTTGAGTCGATTCAAAGTCCTACGAACTCCATTTTTCGTCCTCGATTCACCTATGAGTATCAACGAGACAAATTCATAAATGTATATAAATAGTACTCATTTGGCTCTAAAAACTCAATAAAATCGACCAAAACTAGGGCATTTCTAGCTACGAATCATGACAATTTCACGCCTAATCAACCCCCCAAACTTACCATATTGCTTGTCCTCAAGCAATGAAATAATAAGTCAAGTAAAATTGTTCGGGATGAGTCAAAGAATCAATCATGCAAGCTAATGAACTCGAGCTTCAAAAATCAATCACCCGTATACTCACTCACTTTCCTTTATCATACTCATGCAACAATAACAAGAAACACCAAGATCAAACATGGATGTGCACTCAACGATGTGTTTCGCTCCCTCACAAGTGTATATCAATGATTAAGGGACTCACTCAAACAATCAATCACTCAAATTAGCAGCCATAGGCTTGGAAGCGCTCTTAACTCCGACCATACTCTAGAAATCAATGCCGAATCAAAAAGGACTTTTCTCAAGGTTGTAATGTAGGCTCTTTGGACAGGTGGGATAACAATATGGATAAGTGACTCACGTGAATGGAGAATAGAAACTCAAACTTTAGTACTTCGAGATTAGGAACAGACTACTTCAAACATTTTCAATCAACACACTTTCAATTCCAATTCTCTCAACACTTCAATTTTTTTCTTTCTCACTCTTTCACTTTTTTTTTCAATCACTTCATTTTTTCTTTTTTTTGCACAAACACATGAGATCATTTTTTTTTTCTTTTGCTCATTCTCAACCTTTTTTTGTTCTTTCCCACAACTCAAATCTCATTCACACCCTTATTTTATCACCACTCAACCATCATAATTCTTTTTTCTCAACTCAACTCAATCCCTTCAACCTTCACACTTTTCCTATTCTCCACTCAAATTGGGACAAAAGGCTTAGGAACTTGGAATAGTGTTTAAATGTGCTAGCAAATAAAATATGCTTTAGGCTCAAAGGGGCTAACAAGGGATTCAATGTCATTGGTAGGGAAAATTTTGGCTAAGTGACTCAATCAAATCAAAGATGGCCTAAGATCATATTCGGCATATCAAACTAGACACAATCAAGAAGCAAGAGCACACACAAGTTCTAGCATCCTCTAAGGTGACGATCCACTCACAAACGAAGAGATTAATTAATGCATCAAAATCTCATAAGGCTCAAATCTCACGGCTTTCACATCCATGCTAGTCCTATTGAATTCTTACTCTCATCACACAAGTACTCGAAAGAAAAATTTACAAGCATACAAGTTCTATCTCAAATCCACTCTAGCTCAAACACTCACACAAAAGAATCCCTAACTCAAATCCACAAATCACCCTACTCATCAAATCATACTCAAAGATAGCAATCAACAAGCATAAGATGATTGATAGGAATGAAATATGCAATAGCGACTCAGATCAAAATTACCCCAAAGAGCATCTCAAGGCACCAAATAACCAAACACACTCAAAGATAAGGGGTGCTCCGGTGCAATGTAACAAGAAACATAAAAAAAACTCCACCCCCCAAACTTTGACCTTTCGAAGATGTCTAAGTTTGGGGTTGTGGGTTACCTCAACCAAACAATTCAGTTTCTCTCAACAGCGTTGCACACTCCCTTACTTGAGTTCCTCCCTTTCGAGTACTCCATGATTCCTCTATTCTCTCGAGACAAGCCTACAAAATAAACTCTCAAGTACGAGGTTAAAACTCACGATTCAACAACACCCTAATAACATAATAAGACACTAAAAACAAATAAAAGCAAATAGAAATGGGTTGCCTCCCATTCAGCGCTATTTTTAAGGTCCTCATGCCGGACCAAGCTCAAAGGAGCTTATGGGACATCATACTCAAATTTACCTCCCTTACTCTCATAAGAGTGGTGGTTGCATTCCTTTCCTTGGTGCCCCACCATCATGAGCTCTTTTGCTTTCCTCTCATCCCCAAGTGTTATGGGTCTCAACTCCTTCTTACTCACTTTCCATGGAGGTACCCACTTCTTGACTTTTGGCTTCTCCTTTTTAACTCCTCCTTTACCCTCTAATTGGGTCACGTCCACACTTTTCATCTCTTCATCCTTCAACTTCTTTACTTTATCCCTATCAAAATAATCAAGAACATAATGCTCATGGGTTAAATTATCAAGTGAATGATTATAAAATTCATGAGTATGAGAAGGATTAGGGATAGGAGGTGTGTCTTCAATACTTGAATCAATTGCGTCCATGCAATACAAACTCTCATCCTCCTTCGGGTGCTTCATGGCTTCATAAAGGGAAATCTTCACTTCTTGATCATCGACCTTCAACGTAATCTTTCCATTTGCCACGTCTAGCACCATCCCCGCCGTAGCTAAGAACGGTCTTCCCAAGATTAGGGGCACATGCTCATCTTCCTCTATCTCTAGCACTACAAAGTCGGCTGGAAAAATGTGATCTCCAACTCTCACGAGGACGTCTTCAACCACACCTTGAGGTCGAGTAATAGACCGATCGGCTAGTTGAAGCGTCATCATTGTGGGTTGAAGTTCTCCACCTTCCAACTTCTTGAAAAGCGACAACGGCATCAAATTAATACTCGCTCCGAGGTCGCACAACGCTCCCTTCTTGATCCCGTTCCCGATATCACAAAGAATGGTGAAGCTCCCGGGATCCTTCAGCTTTAGAGGAAGTGCCTTGTGCACTAACGCACTCACCTCATGGTTCAATTGCACCAACTTCGGCTCATCCACTCGCCGCCTTTTCGCGATCAAGTCCTTCAAAAACTTTGCATAATTGGGCAGATGTTCCAAAGCATCATAAAAAGGAATATTAATATGCAATTGTTTAAACACATCAAGGAACTTAGCGAATTTCTCATCAAGCTTCTTTTTCATGAAGCGTTGTGGATATGGGACGGGTATCACAGATTTGGGTACCCTCCATTCATCTTTCTCAGTCTCTTTCACTTTTTCCCTTGCTTCCTTTGCCTTCTTCCACTTAGGAACTCTCTCACCCTTCTCAATGCCTTCCTCTTCAAGCTCTTTGCTCTCATGAGACTCATCCTCACCCTTTTTCTCAATCCCTTCACTTTCAATCCCCTTCTCAACTTGGGGCGTCTCAGAATCAGCAGGCATCTGAGGACCTTCATAATTGGTTCCACTTCTAAGCTGGATCATCTTGCAATGCTCTTTCGGGTTTCCCTCCGGCATGGAAGGATACTTTTCCGGCTCTTTATTCAATGACTTTGCCATCTGGCTCATCTGGAACTCTATGGAAGTGAACCTTCGATTGTTCTCTTGTTGAGTTCTAGTCCACTCAACGTTCATCTTTTGGAGCTCTTGATCACGTTGATCACCCTTTTTATGCAACTCTTTCACATCGTACTCCAAGGATGACAACCTCTTACTTCCTTCCTCCACCTTCTGAAGGATAGCTCTCAACATCTCCTCGGTTGATGCACCGCCTTCTCCACCAGGAGGTTTAGACCCCGGATCAACACCTGCAGGAACAGTAATACCAGCTTTTGGGTTAGCATATGAAAAATTCTCATTTTTTCTCCATGTGTTTTGAGGAGGCTGCTGGCCTCCTTGATACCCTTGTGTGTTCCTCCATTGATTTTGAGGTGGCTGTGGGCCTGGAGGAATAAATGGTTGGCCATAAGGAGGCCTTTCATACTGATTTCCACCTTGGTAGCCATTCTGATTGTAATACGGACCTCCCATGTAATTGGCTACCTCTTGCTGTCCACTTGGTTGGTCTACTCTCTCATTCTCTGCTGCATGCTCCCCACCCAAATTCTTCCCCAACTCGAGGTTGTTGATCTTTTCCATCATGGCCATCAACAGCCTTCTCGTTCATTCACCCTCTTTCTCCTCCAACTTACACACTCTCTAAAAATCCGGATCCTCGTTCCATGCACCGACATTCGTGACAATGTTGTCCACGATCTCTCTACATCTCTCTATCCCTTGGTTCAGAAAAGCTCCACTCGCACATGCATCTAAATGGGCTTGGCCATCCTTGCTGGCACTACTGTAGAAGAATGTCATCACATCCCCCTCATTGTACCCGTGCTGCGGGCACTCTATCAGCATGTTTGAGTATCTCTCCCACGCTTGACGTAGGTCCTCTTCTTGCTTCTGGCGGAAGGAAGAGATCTCAATTCTCGCTTTAATAGTTCTCGATGGAGGGTAGAATCGCTCGAGGAACCGATGCTCGAGCTCGGCCATGTGGTTACACCTCCCCGTGGGAGCGTGTTGTCATACCACTCTTTTGTTATTCCCGTCAGTGAGAATGGGAACAGCCTAAGCCTCTTGGCATCTTCAGACATGCCATTGTAATTGAATGTGGAGGCTATCATGAGAAAGCTCCTCAGATGTGTATGAGGATTCTCCTTCCCGATCACCCCCTTGAACTGATTCTCGGTAAGCAGCTTTAGAATTCCCGGGGAAATCGAGAAGTTATTCGCCTCAACAGGAGGCAATGCCACTCTATCATAGTACCTTTGTGGCTGCGCTGCAAACCTCCCTCGAATAGCCAAATTTTGATCTACGTTCTGCGGAACGTGTTGAGGATTAGCAGCTGGTACGGGTACTTGTTGGGGTGGTGGTGGTTGGTAAACAGGTGGTTGATTGTAAACTGGAGGTGGAGGATACGGGTATGGTGGGTAAGGATACGGTGGGTATGGGTAGGGTGGATAGGGTAAGTTGTTTTGTGGTAGGTTAGGATGTGGGTAAGCAGGGTTGTTATGAGGATTTTGGACCATGTTATGAGCTGGGCTGTTTTGGTTCTGAGTACCCGGGTTTTGGCTGTCCCCTAACGGAACTTGATTCTGGCTACCACTAACTCCAGTGCCTTCAACTCGGCCCAATTCCTGATTGAATTTATTCGCAGCATTATCCAACTCATTAGAGATGTCCATGGGTTCTTTCCCTCCTCCGGCAGTATTCATTCTTCTCAAGAAAGCTCGGTTCCTTCTGGCTATCGTCTCAGGGTCCAACAGTATTCTCTCTTCGCTCGTATTTCCTTGTGAGCGTGTTTTCATATACCTGACACACTAGCAGAAGGATCAAAACGTAACTGCCGAATGAATGAAAATAAAAATAAAAACAGAAATTAAAGCACCCACTACTAACTACTAAGCTATCTACAAGTCCTATTCAAAAAGCATACAACGTCATCCCCGGCAACGGCGCCATTGACTTGAAGTGATATATACTAACTTCTACTAATTGCTTACCCGCAAGCGGACGAGTTCACTGTAGTATGAGTAAGTATAACGACCAAGTATTATCGAACCCAAGGGATGGAGTGTATGCGAACAGATCCCTGAAGATCTACGCGTCGTAGTTAATATGAGTGAAATGTTTATGGGTTTTTTTGAAAGATTAATTAAAAGACTAAAATAAACTAATTAAACTAAAGAACGAAAGAAGACGAATTAACTAAGGTTTGTGTTCAAGTAAGAGATGGTGATGCTCAGGATAGGAATCCCTACGTATACTAACGGAGCAGGTACATAATCAGAATAACTGTGACACACAAGAAATAACCTAAGTTTAAGAATGCAAGGTGAAAGCTCAAGATTCTAAACCCTAATACTTTACCCTAACACTCGAATTCACTAATCTACTAACAAGTTAATAGATTGTGCTTAATTAATGAGACCCTAATTTAACTAAGGTGATGCGGTCGTCCTCCTTCGCTAAACTGGTAGATGAATTAACCCTTCCTAAACCCTCTAGTTAAGTCTACTCGTTGTTAAAGAGTGATACGGTCGTCCTCTCTCTAACACTTTTCGAACGAAATTCAAAAGTAAAGTCTAGATTAATTTTAAGCATTCATTAATCAAGAGAATTAAAACCTAACGTCACGAGTTACCCTAATTACGTACCCACAACCTACTTCTACGAGTTCATCCTACCCCAAGCATGCAAGGGTTTTAGCCGGACATAGATTTAACGTAAATAATAGCGATTAAATAAGTAACGAACGAGAACATGATAATTAAAATGAAGAAGAGATCAAACATAAACTAGGGTTTAAATAATTGAGAGAATAAACTTAAATTAACTCAAAGAATTAGGTTTCAACGTGTTCAAGAACGAAAATATTAAGAAATGAAACTCAAAAGTAAAATCGTAATTCGAATTCGTAATGAAAACCTCAAAACCGTAATCGTAAACTTCCTTCTCTTCTTCCTCTCTAAAAACGAACTCTAAATCTCGTGGGTGTCAAGTGGTTGTTTAAAACGAGTTTGGAAAGAGTATATATAAAGATCGGGCCGAATCGGGATCTCATGGGCCAAAAAACGAAATTTGGAAAATAAGCCTCGGAAGCGCTCGAGCCGTCCCGGTCGAGCGGAGGCGCTCGACCCTTTTGGTCGAATGGTTGAATACTCGAGCGAAGGCGCTCGAGCCTTTGAGCTCGAGCGACAAAAACGTTCTGTAAGTCCGGAGCGCTCGACCTACGTTGCTCGAGCGATGGTGCTCGAGTGATGGTGCTCGAAATTGGCCATCCTTCCTTGCAACTAACACTTTTCTTCTCATGTACTAATACCAATCGTATTTCTTCGATATCTTCTCATCCGGGCATCCGTTTGAGTCGATTCAAAGTCCTACGAACTCCATTTTTCGTCCTCGATTCACCTATGAGTATCAACGAGACAAATTCATCAATGTATAGAAATAGTACTCATTTGGCTCTAAAAACTCAATAAAATCGACCAAAACTAGGGCATTTTTAGCTACGAATCATGACAATTTCACGCCTAATCAAGGTACGATATACTTGGTCTCTATACTTGCTGATACTACAGTGAACCCATAAGCTTGCGGAGTAACTTCTAGTAAAAGCTAGTAAAGTTTGGTTCAAGTCAACAATATATACCGCATTAGTGAAATTTTCGGTATACCGAAATATTGTCGGTATACCGAAAATATTATCAGTATTTCAGTATGATACCGAATACCGAAATTTTCTAAATATTCATACCGAAAATTACAGTATACCAAAATTTTCGATAAATTCGGTATTTTTCGATATGGTAAGTGCGGTATACCGGTATTTTCGGTATTTGCTCCACCCCTAGCCGAGGTCATAGGTGTGACAAAGATCTCGTCCGGATGGCCGGATCGTCCGTGTGAAGAGGTAGAGCGAGCATGTGGCTGGTCGTCCAATGCTCGCTATTTGTCGAGGAGCATACCTCGTCCTTGTTGTTGTTTTCCCTTGACGAGCTATGTCGAAATATCAGACGTCTTGGGGGATGCTTGGCCTCGTCATATTAAATCCTTGGTTTTCATCCTACCTCGTCTAAGCCTGAATTATTTCGTCACACAACAATATCAAACATGATAAAAAATGAATATTAAAATATACTTTTTCCCCTCCGTAAATTTTATTTTATTGTTGGACACATGAATTAATAAAAACTAGTCTTTTATTGATAAAATAGATAAAGTAAGGGTATTGTGGGGAGATCAATTTACTTGTTTGTGTGTATTGTTTACTTCAAAAAATGGAATAGAAAAAAATATGGCGAACAACTCAAAAAAGAAAGTGGGAATAAATTTGGTGAACCAAGGGAGTAGTGATTTCTATTTTCATATCCGAATTGATAGTTTTTAATAAGATCCCAATTAATAGGAAAAAATTACAGGCCCCCAGTTGATAATCATACTATTTTCAAGCTCTTAAATGAAAAATTCCAAGAAAATGTTGAAATTATAAAATCAAAATTTAAAATTTAATTAATTAGCTACTTTTTTCTTAAAATTATATGTATTTTCATAGGTGATGCTTGTTTTGGGTTTAAGTGGTTTTTAAAAACCCAATTTTTGCAATCTGGGGGATTTTGAAATCCTGGTTAATAGTAAGTCGTGTTTGTTTTGGGATTTTGAGTAAGGTGAGATTTAACTTTATGTTCAATCAATGTGTAAGAGTTAATGATATTGAATTATTATATTGTTGTTGGGTGTGATTGTAATGATTAGATCATTTGGGTAATGATTTAAATATGTAAGAAAGAGAATTGATTATATTGGAAAATGTGATAATAGGTGTATAGGTGTTGTGGCCTCGTCAAATCGGTCACCAAATGCTAACAACTAATTTTAGAATCAAAACCCCATAAAAGGGTCAAGCTCACAACACAAGCAATCTGAATTTCAAATCTATCTCTGTAAATCCCAACGGCAAAGGTAAGGGACGGATCAAGTTGTCCAGCGAAGAAATCAAACTGCAATGAAAAATACTCTTGGAATCAACCATGTAGTGAATATGGTGAATGAGGAGAGGGTTGAGGATTGGACAAGACGACAAGAAGATGAATGGAGATTGGGAAGTCAACCGTATAAGTTAGCTCACGGATAACGACAACATACCCGTCATAGTCCAAGGCATTCGATTCACAGCTAGTTTTTTTTTTGCGATGCCATTGCCAAACGTAGAAATCATTTTTGGGGATGCCATAATTCACAATTGTGAGCCCATTGACTATTGATTGTTAGAAGATGTACTTCTGCATTTGGATAAACAACAGACTGATCTTATTACAAGGGGCCCCAACCTATACCCGCCTCACAATTAGGGAGAAAAGAGGCTCGAAGGGGCCACTTCTTTTAGTTGAGCTCGCCAGGTTCGATACAAACCTGTGAAAAAATCACTCCAGTAGTTACTCCAACACCAATTGGGACTCGACAATGTGATCATCAAATGCAGCTCATGGATTAGAACAAACTGGTGAACGTTGCACCTTATCGGTACACCCACTTCCAAAAAGATGTGTTCGAGAAGCAAGTGGATGAGATGATGAACATATGATCAATTAAAATTTGGGTAAAAAAAATATGATCAACAATTAAAATACGATACTACTGACCCCCGATTTTTTTTATACTCCTGATACGATATATTAATATTCTTTATCAAATATTTGATATTTTAAAACAATTTCACAATAAACTTATGAACCATTTCATATAAAACATAGTCCATGTATAACCACTCTTCATGAACAAAGTAGGTGTCACTGTGTTCTAACTCTTAAGGTGGTGTTCTTTTTTTGTCTTAAAATTTTTTATTTAAGTTTGAAATTTAAAATTCGTTCTAGTTTGAGTTTTAAAATTTAATTTTTAAAAGTCTAATACTGCATCTTTATAAATAACCTATGAAACCTATTAATTACTTTTACTTATATCCAAAACCAAATTTACACTCTCGTCTTTTAAAATAATAATCACCTAATCATTACAATTACACTTAACAAATAATATTATAACATAACTCTTATATCATAAAGTTAAATCTTATCCTACATCAAACAAACACAATTTTTAAAATCCTGTAAATTTAAAAAAATCCCTAAATTTTAAAAATCACTTAAAAAAAAAAAAAAACATCTCCTTATTGTTTAAATGTAGTTCATTAGCCTTTTAAAAAATTGCCAAAGATTAGTTTGCTGTTCCGAAAGGAAATAACTTGGAAATATTTAACCAAACATATATTTAAATGTTAAAAATAAGAGCCGGCCATTTTACAAATGTCATGCGCCTATGCAGAGAAAAAGTTAATGAAAATGGATAATTAACTTATTTAAAAGGAAAATTAATTTTATTCTCAATAATAACCACCATAATTGCAGATAGTTATTCTCATTCACATTGAGAATTCGCATTGCCAATCTAACCAATTAAATTAATGGAACTTAAAAGTTCAGTAACTCAACACATGCAAATAAGTGCACACATTCAATTAAAAAATAAAACAGAAAGCGAAAACAGGGATACGACCATGCATTATCTCTATTAAAGAAAACGTCACAAATTGGATCTTAAGAAAACTGGTCAACTTAGCTGCACTGTGTATTAAAGCAAGCAATGCAAGAAAAGAGTTTGATATCTACAAATTCTGCATTTTAGCAAAACTACAAGCCTCTCCAGATTGCTGAGAACCGGATATGTACATACAAAGCCTCCTAGGATTAGTAAGATTTACGGATTGATTTTTTCATACTGATAAAAAAATCTCAAACAGGAAAGAATTCGAGGCATTAACATGGATCTACGCTTCTTTCTACTGCTTTGGTTAGATTAGAAATAAGCATTCACACTCCCCAACTTTTCTTCTTACATCTCCTTTCAAGGGTGGTTCGTGCCCGCTTGAAGGACGGTACAGCTTCTTCTTCATCATCATAATCACCTTCCGATTCACTACTAGTAATAATACCAGTGCCTACATGTAAAACAGAGCGATAAAGTTGAGGAATAATTATTTTCAAAATCTTCCACTTATGAAACTATTTGGGCACAGGCAAAGTATTATATGAAAATATCATGAACTATTAAGTATCGAATATTTGACTAGGAGTATCAATAATCTCATCAGGAGTATCATTAATCTGGATCAGCGGTATTATATTGTAATTGTTGTAAATTTTCTTAAACCCAAATTCATGATACCCCTAATGAGATTATCAATACTTCTGGTCAAATATTCAATACTTTAAAACAGTTTCATGATAAATTTATCATAAACCATTTTCATATAAAATTACTCTTGGCATAGGAATTCATATAAATTAATCATCACACCAACTCTTTTGCTCATTTCTGAATTCTGATTATATCCCTCACGTCTTTCCCAGCAAAACTAGCATAATGTTTCCCATTACAAGTCGATGCAAACTTCCAAAAGCAGAGAGAGAGAGAGAGAGAGATCCAAATCACAGCGCAGGTTAATACATTTTTTCGTCCCTAAACTTTACATTTTTTAGTTTTGGTCCCCTTTTCACTCACTATTAAATTTGATACTGGAAGTACACTTTCACTCACATTTGGTTCCACAATTAGTTGACTGAAAGGCATACTAAAAGTAACGATTAAAAAGTTTTGTATTTAAATATAAGTATAAAAAAATAAATCCCAAAAAACTCTTATATATTACATTTGGTCCAAAATGGTTGATTGCATCACGACCAACTAATGGTGGGACCAAATGTGGAGTAAAAGTCAACTTCTAGGATCCAAGTTTGATAAATTAGTGAAAGAGGGACCAAAACTGGAAAAAAGGTAATCTTTAGCACCACCAAAAATGATATTATCCCTTACAGCGCATAAGAAGTACTCCCTCTGTCCCAGACGAATTTGCACACTTTCCTTTTTTGGATATCCCAAACCAATTTGCACACTACCTAAAAAGGAAACATCGATTTGCGTGCACACTCACATAAATATACACATATTTACCCATATGCCACTTCTTTAACACTTTTCTTAATATGTGTGCCATCCCAGGGGTGCAAATTCCCCTGGGACGGAGGGAGTATCTTATTACATGCATGAAACTTGCCAAGGAAACTCATTGAAGAAGCAAATGAGGCCAAACCTTGTGATTTTGTAGCTGCTTTTTCAGGAACTTCGTTGCAGGATTTGGTTGTTTCTTTTGTATTGCCCCCATAATGCTTGGTCGATATTGTGATCAATCCACTTTCAACCTCTTCCTCTGGTAAATCACAAATTCCACTAAAGGGCTTCATATAACAGAACCTAAAACAAAACATGAAATCTAGTAAGACCAGAAACCAAACTACAGTTTGAAAACTTCAACACATGAATTGTGGATAAGGATATCTATTAAATAGGGGCAAGCCTCGCCAATTCTGGATTATAAGTTGCTACTATATAAATGATCTCAGGTATATACTAGCATGAACGAACTTGACTACTTTTCTAAAACTAACTATATCACAATATCCACTTTCTAAAGTTGTACCAAATATTCCGGGTAAATGATAAGAAAAAGAGTAATGATAACCATTCATCAGGTAACGTCTTGCTGTCAAAGTCAGAGCTCATTTTCCTCCATTTTCTGCATTTGTAACACTGCACCCATTCATGATCAGGTTTGTATTGGGCATTGCCCTTTCTCTGCACAAAACGATTTCCAAGTCAAGCATAAGATGAATAGAACCAAAGAAAGATAGATTAGAAGGGGAGATATTCTAACAAAGAAGTGGGAATGATAAGTCACAATTCATGGGTTCAGTGTCACGTAGTGGTAACATTATCATCGTGAGGATTAAATCTTGAGAGAAAAGGATGCCGGTATTTGTTGCAATTTCTAAGGGATTTTAGTGATTGTGAGGATCGAAAAAAAGAAGGAAAAAGGTGTTAGCCTTATGTAGCTCTGGTTACCATATTGAGAATGAGACAAAAGATGATAGATTCAATTGACAAAAGAGTATTAAATACAAGTACAATGAAAGAAATAATCTATGAGAATTCGATGTGGGATACAAGAAGTAAATCATATATACAATACAATACTCCTAATATGTTAACGACTAAATTAGAAAAGCAAATCTTCACCAGTCCTTTAAGACCATAACATTGTTTTTAGACGAAATTCAACAACATTGTATATATCAGCTACGGTGCCAACAATTGGTCTGCTTATTAAATGACTTACCAACTGAATCTTATCAACATATTTGTCGATATATTCATCCACTTTTTCACCTAGCCATTGCTCCAGTTTAGCATATGCTTCACAGTCTTGGAACCCTTGCTTGTTATTGTGAACCCATACATGACCATCGTCATCATCCTGCACAAGAGTATAGAAAAGTCAAGATGCAAGTCGAATTAGGCTTCTTTCTGTTTCAATAACTGACATGAACTTGACTGAAGTGGTGGGGTCTTTAGTTGATTTTGACTGGATTTGGGTAGATTCAGAGATTCTTGATTCCCTTCGAGTTTGCGGGTGTTTTATTAACTTCCGCCATTGTTTCCCGGCGATTTTCATCCCGTTTTAAATTACTCCCTCTGTCCACCAATATTTTACCCATTCCCTTTTTAGAAATAAACTACACTCACAAACAAAAAAAGGGTCCCACAATACCCCCCACTACACTCTTACTTTATTTATTTTATCTATGTTTTTAATAAATATTAATTATCATTAAATCTTGTGCCCAACAGTAAAGGGGTAAAAGATTTGTGGACAGGAGGGAGTATTACTTTTGGTTCTTGCTCTGGGTTCTAAGGGTAATTTTTGTTGAGAGAATCTGTCCCACTGTTTCCCCATTACTCTGGTTATTGATTCCCTTCTAACTGGGTTTTTTATTTCCTAATTTGAGAAGATGAACACTTAAGGGCAATTTTGTCTATTTGTTTTTGTAAGCCCAATTGAAAAATTGTGCAAACAAACATGAGATATGTTCATAAACCAAGGTGTAAACACATTTCACCTTAACATCCCAACCCCCCTAGCAAACGGTACCTAAAAGTGGCTTAAAAATCTCTGGATAACAAGAAAACATTCTATCCAACCAAAAGATGGGACATACAAAAGGCTAGTTGAACTTTAATGATCAATGCAATGGCTAAAAGTAACATGTTGAGGCACATGAGCTTTGCTGCAGATTACAGCGATGGAGATTAAGGAAGATGCTAAAAGATCAGTTCGGCTTCACAAGTAAACAAGCAGACAAAATAAACAGGTCCTCAGTACCCAAAGAAAAAGTTTAATAAGTCATATTTATTAGGCTTTTGATTTACCTGTGCACCAAATGAACATATAAACTACACTCCATTCGCAGCTAGTTTCATAAATAAATTAAAGTGAATGGCCATGGACCTGTCAAGATTAATTTCAGAAAGATTACCATTAACATAGTAACATCAATTACGCCAATGATGCCACGCCCACAGTCTCCATTATGAATCATGCTTCCGACTCTCTTATAAGCCTGATATTGTAACAAAATGAAAGTTAACAGACAAAAACATTAGGAATTTGAACTAGGACAATTAAAGACCACCAAAATGCTCAACATGAAAATACAATATATGGATATAATTAAATTTTCGTTATGTTAACAAATTTCTAATAGGAGTTTTTGTTAACTAATAGAAGGGTGTAAAAAAGCTGTATCATTGAGTTATAGTAATTCAGAGTAAGAAAATCTAATGAAAATCATCAATACTGTGACAGAAGATAAGTAGACCAGATAGATAATGCTCGTAAAGGAAGATAAATATGTTACATTTATTGCATATATTAATTTCTTCCAAGTGGTGGCTAATACTAATACAAGATTCATTCCATTATAAATGAAGGTTTTCTTGTTCAACCAAGATTAATATACTGGTTAAACTAGTGAAGTGATTTGCTGTCCTAGAAGTCAAAATATGATTTTGACTTTCACCAATTGAAATTACAAAAATTGATCAAAAGAAAAAGATCATAATTGCACATATAGGAAAACACAGCAACAAAGCTCTCAAGACAGATTACATACCAAATAGCAACAAACTGAAAGGAACATATGCAAGTCAACTCAGAATATAGAGGTGGTAAAAAAATAAGGCTCTTGAATAAATTCAAAAAGGTCCAACTCAGAATAAAGAAGTGGTAAAAGAATAAGGCTCTTGAATAAATTCTAACTCTTATTTCCAGATATGCATTTCCTTCAATACAGAATGCCCAGAGCAGTGTAAACAAAAAGTGAAAGAGATGGTACCATTTTTGTTTCTTAGTGCAGATATGCAGGAAAACCAATAAAAAAATGAAGTCCTTACCTCAATCAGACGGCCATGCCAATATAAAAATATTCCACAATTTGCTTGCTCCCATTCCACTTGAGAGAAGCCAAGAGTAAGTTGAACAGGTTTTTCCAATATTTTACCATTTTCAACACGTGTTTTGTTCAACGATTTTGCTAGAGGTCTGCTTTTAACCTATTTAAGAAAGTTTACGTCAATAATTATTTATAATCTTAACGGAAGGATATATGCATGTTTTTAGTTGATTATTATATACATTAAATTGTTGAAACGTATAAACTAGAGGTATGTGAAATCAGGGACAAAAGTAGAGTACGTATCATAAAGGGCCCAATAGCACCAAAAAAAGTGCAAAAGGAAAATACAAACAAAAAAATTAAGCAGACTTGATCAAAGTGGCATAGTTAAAATGCTACAAACACAGATTAGTATATTACCAGTGATCCTTGTACATAGATCTTCATCCGTGGATCTAAGAACATAACTTCCAAATACGGTTTAAGAGAATAATCCAAAGGCACCTGGAATTCAAAAAAAAAAAAAAAACTCAATTGGTGTATGTACTTTTTTTTATGAAGTTCACAATTGTGTATGTATAATCACGCACCAATTTAGATATTTGTCCTGGACGAGATCTTATCCTTCCTGAACGTATGTATATACCGCCCTGATGGAAGGAACTCCCACCATCCATCCCATATTCCCATTTCAAGCTATAAGATGGTCCCCACTTATCTAAATTCCATATATAAATTTGTGTTCCAGTACCATTTACACCAAATATGCCCACCTTTTCACCTATAAGGTATTTATCAAATGGAGAATGTTTTTTAATGATTTTCAAGTAGTATTTTGCAGCATCCTCATTCTGGACATTTTTATCCACTTCCATATACTGCCCAATTCTGCGGTAGCTTACAATTGGGATCTCCAAATTCTACAGCACAGACAAGAATAAATAAAATCAATGATTAAACTCTACATGACTTATCATTCATGATTGGGATTTTGACCTACATCCTTTCCTTCATTCAGCAACTGTGATAGAAAGGCGATTGATCTGGAGTTAGTTGTCTGAGTTAGAACCAAAGCCTCCTTGCCCAATCGCATTGCCCCTGTCTGAAATATAATAAGATGGTAAAAGGGGACAAAAATCCCAAAGAAATAAGTGCTCTAATCAATATAATGTTCTCATTAAAAGAAAAACTGAAATAATAAGAAGACCATTATAACAGCGAAGTTTGTTTCTTTCTCACAACATAGACGTAGAAAGATAGTTGAACAAAGGCAAGTAGGCACCAGGAATTGAATCCATTCCGTTTCATAACTACTCCCTCCATCCACAAAAAATAGACTTGTTGTCTTTTTCACGGTTATTAAGAACGTAAATATAATATGTAAAAAGTAAGAATATTGTGGCACACCAAGACCATTTTTTGTGGACGGAGGGAGTACTATTTGGTTTCACCACTGGGACATGTGCAATACATCATTAATTAAAGGCAACAGGAATAGAAGTAGAAATATCCGTTTTCTACTTGAATGGAAAGAAAGTGAAGAAAGAATAAAATACTGTCAATTACTTTTTAATACTTCAAAAGAAACGATAATATAGCATATTTTTCTGTAATAAGAGAGAGAAATCACATTCAGCAAACTTAGCTACAATGGGATGCAACTGCTATATTACCAAAGTTACAAGATCCAGTGAGAAGAACATGAAACGGTTACGAGAATGACACGGAGTTGAAATCATAAAGACATGTTCATCAATGAGGCATGTTTATAACCATCTTATAATTAAATAAACAATAAAGATAAATCATTAACTCCAAAAGAGTTCGAATATGTATCAACTAAAGAACTCCAAAGAACAAGCTGAATTACAAAGGTAAATACCTTAAATCCAATTCCATATTTTCCAATGTGATCAAGATCATCAGCTTTAGGTCGCCCATGGCCAAATGATATCATTCTTTGGATATCTGCATGACGCATTCCATGGCCATCGTCTATTACTGACAACATAGGAATATCTTCACCAGCAGTTATGGAGTAGACCGATTTGATATCCACTTCCAATCTGCAAAATACAGCAACTAGATATCATATCTGTAAACAGAAACAAGTCCTGAAACAATGGTGCCTCCCAATCCAAACATGAAGGCACCAACAAAATGAGAAGAGGAAACATATAAAGTAATAAGGAAAAACAATGTTTATATGCAGATTTATTTGTCGGAGATCATAAAAGATGGTCATACTATTTGAAATATCTCATGATGAAGGGAAAGCTGAAGTTACTACGGTGATGTTTTGTTGAACTTAAAAAACCACAGGTTTTGGATTTATAATGCAAATCTGATTCTACTTCGGGATTTTGAAATTTTATTTCATAAAACTACCACTACAACACCTGTAAATCTACTATCACACTTTCCAATATAATCAATTCTCTCTCTTACAGATTTAAAACCCAAATCATCTAATCATTACAATCACACCCAACAATAATATAATAATAAAACATCATTCACTCTTACACATTGATCGAACATAAAGTTAAAGTTCACCCTACTCAAAATCCCAAAACAAACACGGCTTACTATTTACCAAGACTAGTAATTCTCCGATGCGATGCACGGATTGAATATTATAAGTTTTAAATGTAGGATTATGCAGTGAAACAAATTATAATAAAAGTTATAGTTAAATTTATTTTATCCATCTATCAATAAATTTTATTAACTTCTTTTACTACTATTTTTCATTAACATGTAAAGTTTATATTGTATTGTATGTGGCAATGTATATGTTAAAAGTAAGAATATTTAAAACACAATTAATTTGATATATAGTGTGTTGAAAATAGACTTTAAATTAAAAACTTAAAGAAATTTTAAATTGTTTTTGCAAAGTAAATAAATAAAAAAAGATAAAACTAAATCACTGTCTTTAGTGGAGAGTGAGACTCGCTGTTGCACTACAAAACAAGTGTACTTCACTTGCTCCAATAAATACAACTTTTTCTCTCTCCTTACTTCTACTTTTATATATGATATATAGATTTCAAAATCCTCTGGATTTCAAAAATTGGGTTAAATAAAATCCACTTAAAACTCAAAACAAGCATCACCTATGGAAATACATATAATTTTAACAAAAGAGAAAATGAAAGGACCATGTACGCTTACTTTGTTGCTTTGGCATCTCTCGAATTGTCAACAAGCTCAGCAATTGCCCCAAATATCCAGCTGGAATGTGCTTGACCAAGGGTCTTCAAATAACTGGGGTGTGCTGTTGCAAAGTTTCTCCCAATGGATCTACTTGATCCAAGAGAATTTCCATTGCTACCTTTAGCTTTCAAATCACAAGAGGAATCTTCATCTACTTCTCGACATTGTTGTTCAGGAGCAATTTTATCTTCAATTAGGTCAGAGTTTGATGCAGCCTCAAAAGTCAAAACTCTTGGTTGAGATGATATCTCTGAAACTGAAATAGAAAAATATCAAACAAAAAGGCTAGTTCCTTTCTTCTATGATACAATTTCAATAGTCTTAGAAGTTATGAATTAAATTATAGCCTTGTTGTTTAGCATTTTGATTCAACATGTTTCTCTGTAAGAGGTGGAACCAAAGTTCTTGCATCTATAGATCAAGAACATAAAATGAGCAAATGGAAAATTATGCATCAAGGGACATGCACCACACTCACTCACAAACAAACAAAAAGAAATGGAAATTTATTATATTGTTCATGCTCTGATTGAAAACTTCACTACTTGAATACATCTAGTTATTAGTTAGAGTTCTAGTTGATCTAGATAACAACACTAACTATATAATTCAGCAATCAGGATAGTAAGAAAAAGGCACAACAATAAAAAAAATCGGATCGCATCACTGAGTAGTAATATTTTGAACACAAAGAGAGTACTACATAATCAAATTAAACATGATATTATCATAAGGTGTTGCACCTTTTATAGTTGCTGTAACAGAATCTTGCAAACTTTTCAATAAAGCAAATCATTTCAGAGTTTAACCATCATTTCATTTGATAAGATATTAAGATTACATAACATACTTTTCAACACGATGCAACTTTTTAGATAATTTATGCTGTCAAGTATATAATTTATAAGATAAATAGTTATCCTCGATTGATATATTCTTGAATTAGTTACTAGCTTTAAAGATGACAGTGTATATGTAATACATGAGTTAAAAATTATATAAAGCTAATATTTTTTTTCTAAAGTTGAGACTTGTTACAAGGATTCAACCAAGTCACTTCTTTTTTCTTTTTTCTTGTTCATATGTTTAAAATTTTGGAACAAAATAGCTCAAGAAGTCGGAGTGAGCCTTTTTCCCCCACAAACTAGGAAACTCTTAGTCTCCAAAAACATTATTGAGCTCCAGATATATAGTATGAAGATAGCAGAGGCCACACCCTTTTACTGCTTACTAGGAGCAAGCAATGCATGAGGAGTATAAGAAGCGTACCTATAGGACATAAATTTCGTGTTTTCCCTCTGTATAGAACAGTTGCAAAGCTTGAGTCTCTATGGGCTGGGAGTATGTAGGCTTCATACAGTCCAGGCTTTGAAATAGCAACCTTGAGAAGAAATAGCAATACAAATTATATTGATAATAACCAAAAAAATGGGGGGAGGCAGGGGGTAGTGATTTAGATTCAATCCAAAACTAGAGGGAGTGCAAATTTTGCTTGAAAAGATTCCACATATCTAATGGGGGGACTACGCACTAAACATGTTTCAAAATTGTATCTAAAATTCCCGGCCAGTATCATTTTACAGCCCAAGTTCCACCTTTTAAGGTAAATGGCTCAAGATTATGTTTACTATGCTACCTAAGATTCTCCAAACCACCAACTATCTAACTCCTAGAAAATGAGAAAAAAAGGGTAATAGTTAGCATTGGTTTTGACTAGGAAAAATCAATAAACTGAATTCCAGAACAGTATGATCTTACCCTGTTATACTTCTTCAGAAAATTCAGGAAGATTGTCCACTCTGTTTTTTCATGATCATCTTCACAAGCTGGATTTAGGGAAAAACCAGGCAATCCAGATAGAAAATCAAGCTTATCTTTCCTGACAATGGCACTTATGTCCCAAACTCTGGGCCTGTAAAACATTTCCTTTTAAAAGACTAGAATATTTGATAAGCAAAAAGATACAAATGTGAGGGGCACAAATATGACAAGGAAAAAATGAGAAGTCAAGAGGGAAAGGAAGGTGTTTAGAAGATATGTTATGGACACTTTTGGTACCACCAGCATTTGATCACACATGGATAGGCAAGAGCAAGCAACATGCATAAAACACAACTAACTCATAAGTTGAAATATTAATGATTACCATTCTAAAGTTGTGGCTACCGAAGAAGGGAGATCAAGATGGCACAACCTATTGCAAGGCTTTATGGAAAGGTTTGATATTAATGACGATCTATCATTGACCTTGTGCAGGACATGAAAAGAGAAGAAAAATGACTTTTACTTTGTTTTCGCAAACAAGATAAGGATCTTGTCAATGCAATGGAGAGAATCTTGGTTAAAAACCAGTACCATCACTTTGTGAATATTTTTTTGGAGATTTTTAGGGAAGGAAGTCCACATAGAATGACGACAGGCGACCATAGAACCAGATCAGAAATGGACTATAGTTTAGAGGATCTTAAGGAATGGATTATTAACAAGTAAACAAGTATTGAAGCTTATACACATGTGGATTGTGCAGGCTTTTTCACAAGTAGGTTCCAAAACAGAAACTTGGTAAGTTTTACAAGGCATAAACTAAGTGTTGTTGCAAAGGATGCACTGCAGTTGAATACAAGGTGGCACAAAGGGATCTCAGGGCTATTGTGCCTTGATTGAGCCATCAAAGAATTAAAAGCAACCCATGGAGACCCCAAAAGCTTTATTGTGACAATAAAATTGCAACCAACATCGCATACAATTCATGGCAACACTTCATTTCAAGTTGGAGCATATATTTATTATCATGTTTAACTTGTTGATGATGTTATAGTTGGGTCATTCGAGAAATTTTATCACATTTGCTTTTTTAGTCAGCAATGTTTAAATTCTGGAATAATAAAGAGAATTATTACTGTCACACATACTCTTTTCTTTTATCAACAGGGGAAAGACCTTTCGACACTTAATACCATAATACGGTATCCGATACAATTTCTCTCAATATTCTGCGCCCAAGAATGGTTTGGTCAGGTTTATTGAAATCTGAGATTTGCGCATGACTACACAAGGAAATATAACTATTTGAAGACCAAACAAAAATATAATTCCCTTCATAAATATGATCAGCTTTTGTCAAAGTACAAATCGGGTTATATATCATGTGGAAAAGAAGGAAAGAGAATTTTGGGTAGTAAGAGGAAAAACTGTAAATGTGTGATGACATCTAAAACTTATATATAGGTATTATATATTGAATACTACTTCAATACAAATAGACATGAAGCATAAAAGTCCGCAGATGAATGACATCACTTGTTCAACATAGATAGATCATTATAGATACTGAAACAAAAGTTTAAAGTTTTTGTGAAGCGACGTACATTTGACTGGGTGGATTATCACATGCTACCCGACTTATAGGTTTCTCATCCTTAGTAAGTTTAACAAGAAGTTGAGAACAACGACCTGCAGAAGTTTGCATTAATGGACAAGGATACAATTTGGTACAACTCAATCATCTCTCAAATCACTGACATAAGAATGGACAAGTGAAAGGAAAATATGGAAAATTGGGCTCTCAAGTCATTTATGGAAAAAAATTCACTTTAGGGCGTGGGGCATTTAGTTTCTTATCTTATTTAATGTGTGTCAATATGCATGAATGTATAGCCAAGTGGTTGAACAAGCTAAGATCATTCCAATGCAGATTGCATCAACTTGATTTGTGAAAAACAGAAAGAAAAAAGGTTGATGAAGAAAAGAGCCACTCACCTTCCTTCAAAGGCTTCTTATCAAAGAAATAATCTCCCATTACGACCCCTGTCATAACATGCCATTAGGCGGAAAACAAGCAATACACTACATAGTTCTTAAAGCACAAGGAACAAAGATCATATATTATAATTCTACTGTTAACAATATTGAATGCTAATCACTTAAACAATAAGAGACACAGTAAATAAGATTTTTTTTATAAGCATTTCAGGGCTCCAAGAAGTAGCAACTAGTCGACAGCAATCAACAATAATATATGGTGTCTGATTTGTAATGCAGATCAAAGTAACTCATTAGAATCACCATAATCACCAAAAACAGAAAATCCAATCGTGATCAAACTTTCCAGTAAAAAGTAACATTAGCCAAAACAGGAAATTAGAAAAATATCAACACAAACCCCCCACAGACACTAGTTCCATCCAAAGTTGAAGGCGCATAAAAACAGAAAAACAAAAAGGCAACAGTAAAAAAATCTACAATGGTTGTTTTACTATCCTAATGATGAACTTTAATCTTTTCTACAACGACTTCAAAATTTAATTCAATACAGCAATGCAAAAATTATGCTCCAAATTGTATATTTAATGCACATGGAGGATTCCAGTAAATGCTCACCACATATGGTATAAATGCGTCATATGTAATGCATCATGATAATAAGATGCTAATAGAAAAGGCCATGGAGATCTCTAATTAAAGCTTGTGCACCATATCACATTTTATTGTAAATAATTAGAAATACCTTTAAAATTCTGATGATTATGATTTTCGGCAATAGGCTTTAGTGACTTTGCTAAGATGTCAAAAAGTTCCTTTGCACCTTATAAACAGAATAAAGAGTGAGATACAACAAATGAAGTTAATATCAGCAATAATAAGTCAACATATCAATCTCACAAGCATTACACAACAGCTTAGTTTTTCCTATCACATTTTTGTTTTAGTTTTAATAACATAAAATGGTGTATGAAATGATGAAATATTCAGTTCACATGATAAGCATTAGTAAAATATCATCATGCAATAACTTTTATAAACAAGGTATGAGTTCACAGTAAGGTTGATGGCTAATATCAAGTTGACTGATTAATTAAAACCACAACTCATGTGCTCCCTTTTTTTCTCTTTAAACCTTATATGCAAATATTCATAAAATAAAGTGTGGATTTACATTAATTCCTCAAAAGCAATGTCAAACGAGTGTTGTCTTCTCTCCTCCCACTACCTATCCCGTGCATGAGAAAGAAAACGATTACATTATAATAAAATTATATTAGAAAAAAAATTAAGATTTACAATTAAAGAAATCAAGAATTACTACTTTCAGTCAAGTTGTACAATTTAATGAAACCACGAATAACAGTATAATTGAATGGGAATCAATATTTTAGTAGTTCACTTTAATTATTATTTTATCTTTTTCCTAAAAAGTAGCATTATTAATTGTTTTTTCCCCTAAGCAACTTAATCATCATAATTTCCTTAAAAGAAACTAAAATGTCCAATAAAATAAAATAAAAACACTTTGTGAGGGGTAGAAAAACTTGTAACATCTCTCAAGTTCTCCCCTGTCCTCATAAGTAATCACCTTCAATAATTTAACATTCTTAAATTATATATTCATATCTTTTGTACTTCAAAGGTACAGCAATTTGATCACCTGATAAGAGCTTCTAAATTCTTTGCACCTAAAAAGTTTGAAAGCAAATTTATTATATATAATTATATTTAAAAAAAATCTGAAGTCCCAGTTTTTTATTCGCCAGCTACTTTTTGCTCCATTATATATGTCTATTATCTACCTAAACTACCCCTGCATATCAATATCTTTATATCTCCCTCACCTGCAGGGTGCGGTCAAGTCAACCCCTTAAATTTAATTTTTTTTTTTATAATAAATAGTGTAGGTCTGGCCGAGATCGTTTCATGGTGAGACAAAATATAATTTAAACATGTGATTAACATTTTGGAAGAAATGGACATTAATTTGTTCTGATTGATGAACCATCTCACCGTGAAAACGTCTCTCACATGGCTCTTTGTTTATTAAATACTCCATATCCGCTTCGTTGTTAAATTTCTACCCCACACACCCCACTTCCCCATATGCACGCACTTTGAGTCAACACTTAGAACAAAAAAAAATTACAGTTTACACTGTACAAAATAATGGTGTGGCTTTCGTAAAAGCCGGCGCAAAAACCTTTAATTAAATGGTGGGAAACACAAAGACGATAGAGTGGGAAAAAATAAGAGCAAAACCCTAGAAACCCTACTGATTTACCTTCACCTTCTACTGCTTCTACATCACTTCGCTCATTGCCACACCTTCGATTAAGCACAAAAATGGAAGAATTTGGAAAGTCACGAGAGTGGGGTTGAGAGGAATAGAGAATTCCAGATTACGCTTCCCTCTAAATTCCAGATTATGCAGTCCTGAAATTCACTAAACGCAAATATTATTGTAATATCCTTGTATAATTTTTGTTTGGTTTTTAAAAGGAATTAAAAAAATTCATGGAAATTGAAATAGTAATGATAGTGCTTAGAGGGGTAAGTAATGCGTGTTTTTATATATTTGTGATATTTAATAAATATTGAGAATAAATTATTTGGTTGCTCAAACTCATTAAGCAGTGAGATCAACTTAATTAATTTTGAAAAAAAATTATAGAAAACTTTTGTTTGATCACTTTTTGCCTACACAAGAAAAAAATTACTTAGAAAATATATATTTAAGTGAATATATTGGTAGGATAAGCGTTCGGTCGGTTCGGTTGATTTTGGCGTGATTTCGAATCGAACCGAACAAACGATATTTTAAATTTAAGAACGGTTATTTCGATTCGGTTATTTCAATTTTTTTCGAATTGGACAACTATTATTAATTTTTTATACAAAAACTTGTATTTATATATAAAAAAAAAAAAACAGCATTACAAAACACATTAAATTGAGATATAAAAATAAAACAAAATTTAGAAATAATGTTTATGAATTTCACAAAGCATCACAGCACAAATAGTTCAATATAAATAATCTAACACATATTTAATATAATGATATATATTTTCTTTTAAATATATTTAGTAAAAGAGCTATGAACTTTGTGATAATTGGGTACTAGATTTACTATTGATTGATTTAATTTATATATATATATATATATATATATATATATATATATAATTTACACATATTAATAAATTAATATAATGATATAAAAAATTTAAATATTTTTATATGTAATTAGGTTTGTTGGGTGTTTCAGTGTTAAAACCGAACTTATAAAATATTAAAATTAAAAACTGAATTTCATTCTCAAAAATCGAACCGAACAAAATTAATCGATTCAATTTTCGATTTTTTCGGTACTTTGCTCACCCCTAAAGGGGAAAGTGAGTGGTAATTATTTTGGTAGAATGTATACCCACATCCAAAATCTCAAAGAATGGTATTTCTTCAATTTTAAGGAATGAATTTATTGTAGCAATGAATAAAAGTATCACATCAAACACTTATTTTCATTTCTCACTCATTTACTTCACATTCTCTTTTTAAACGGTCCAACCAAGTAGTCTTTAGTGTATATGATTATACTATCTTATCTTATTATACTATATTTTTATACCTCTCCAAAATAATGTATCAACATCACATTTCTCTTAAGATAATATGTCACCTCTTAATTCGTTTTATTTCAAAATCTTTCATTCCCCTTAAAAGTTATTTTAGACATGTTTTAAATCAAATTAAAACTTAATCTACACCATTTATTTTATACTTTTAATTTCAACCATATATTTCATGTTATATTTTCTATAAATGTCAAATCTCACTTTAGTTTTCATTCTGATTTACAACCCTAATCATCTTCATTTCACGTCGTCGTCCCTCCTTTCTCAGGTTATTCAGGAACCGCCGCCTCCTCACAGATCTCCTCCCTCGAACCGCATCGAACCACTCAAGCCTTGAATCGCATCGGAACACCGCATGGCGCTGCATAGGGTAAGAGATCAATTTTGTTAATCTAATTGAATCGTCTTTTTTTTTTATCTTGCATAAATATGAATAAATTCTCAATGACGATCCCAACCCGAAGCACCACCGTAACAGAAACGGTCTCCAAGACCCCAATTTATCAGGATAATTCGAAAATAGACGGATGATGATTTTTTCTTTAATTCTTTTATGAATTATATATTTGTAAAATATAGAGTTGTTGTTACTAAATTTTTATTTCTCTATTGTTTACTATAAATCTAAATAAAATTTAATCAATGAAAATAAAATATTTACGTATAATGTGGAATATTCTTTTAAACAATAAATTAATGCAAACAATTTTTTTTTCTGTTGTTGAACGATTTTTTTTAGAATTTTCTTATTTTTGCAACATATTGATATAGTTAAAATTTGTAGGAGAGAATTCGAAATAGTTTGGAAAAGATATTTTCATCGAAATAGTGTATGATACAAAAAAAAAAAAAAAAATCTTGCAACCAAATAAAATATTTTTCCTTCAATAATAAATTGTCATAAAAAAGTTTATTTTTGGATAAAATTATGCGGCCAAAATAGACTTTTAAACTGCAAAATACATATATTATTACTAGGATTTTTATTTTATATTTTTTTAAATACAAAAATTAAAAGAATATTGTAATTCATAAATAAGTAAAATATTGTTATATCTTATATAATTAATGTAGATATTTTTTCTTAAAATATGTGGAATAATTTTTATGAGTTAGAAATTATAGTATTGGCCAAAAAAGAAAAAAGAAAAAAAGGACATTATGTTTCTCTACTAACAATTTAATTACTATAACTTTAAAAAATATCCTACTCTAGAATACGATAAATCTAAATATATTTTAATCAATGAAAACAAAATATTTACATATAATATGAAATATTATTTAAAATATTATATTATTGCAAGATGCAATTTTTTTTTTCACGGTTGAACGATTTCTCTTCTTGGATATTTTGGAAGTTATTTTTGCAAAATATTGATAGGATGTAAAAATCTTGTAGGAGAGAATTGAAATATTTCGGAGAAGATATTGTCACTGAAATAGTGTATGATACCAAAAAAAAATTGACACCAAATTTAATATCTTGTCTTCAATAAACAAAATATTTACGTAAAATATGGAATATTATTTTAAATATTATATTAATGCAAGCATATCAATATTTCTCTTCTTAGATATTTTTTGAAGTTATTTTTGCAATAAATTGATAGATGTGAAATTTGTAGGATGAAATTGAAATATTTTAGAAAAGATATTGTCACTGAAATAGTGGTTGATACCAAAAAAATCTTTCCACCAAATATAATATCTTGTTTTCAATAATAGATTGTAATACAAAAGTTTATTTTTTGATAAAATTATGCCGTCAAAATAGACTATTAAGTAAAGTACACATATTCTTTTCTAGATTAGGATTTCGAATTTTCTTTTATATTGTTTTAACATATAAATATTAAAATAATATTATAAATGATAATTAAGTAAAAGGTTGTTATATGTTATATAATTAATGTGTGTGTGTGTGTATATATATATATATATATATATATATATATATATATTTTAAATATATGGAATAAATTTTTCATGGTTAAAAATTTATGGTGTTGGCTAAAAAGAAAAAAGAATATAAAAATGACATTAAGTTTCTTTACTAAAAATTTAAATATTATAACTTTAAAAACCTATCTTACTCTAAAATATTATAAATCTGAATATATTTTAATCAATGAAAACAAAATATTCACATATAATATGAAATATTATTATAACCACTAAACTAATGTAATCAATTTTTTTTCATGGTTGAATGATTTCTTTTCTTAAATATTTTTGGAATTTATTTTTGCAAAATATTGATAGGTGTGAAATTTGTTGGAGAGAATTGAAATATTTAAAAAAAAAATATTGTCGCTGATATATGATTCCCAAAAAATATTGCCACCAAATATAATATCTTACCATCAATAATAGATTGCAACACATTTTTCTTTTGATAAAATTCTACCTGCAAAATAGAATTTAAAACTGTAAATATAGATATTATTTTGTAGAGTAGGATTTCGATTTTTTTTACAATTTTGATTTTTTTTTTTTTTGTAAAGTATTTGTACATATAAAATGTCAAGGAGGATTTTTTTTTTTTTTAAACTAAGATTGCTGCTTAAAAGTCAATTCTTATTATTGAATTGTATATTATAAATACCAACACATTAGTAAATTGTTCCCATACAAACATCTACACAACATTTCATTTTAATTATGATATTTTTTTGTCAAATGTTATTTTTAGATCTAAAATGTTTGATTTTATCTTTAGTGTTAAACTTTTGCGTTCGAATGTTATTGTATCTTCATACCATGGGTGAAAACTGGGCATGCAATTATACAATAAATGTAATTTTAAGTAATACTGTGTTATACTAATTTGAAATTGAATGTGTGAATTAGTTAATATTTTACAAATTTTCTATTTATTCATTTTTAGTATTTTTTACTATTCGTTGAATTATAATTACAATTTAATATTCTATCAAAATTACAAGATATTAAAAATATTAATTATTATATTATATGGCCTTGTTTGGTACGATCCACTAACAATTTGGCTTATTCACGCGCATAGGTATCTGCCCGCTTAGTTGTGGTGCTATAATTAGAAAATCTAAGGAAAAATTGGCAAAAATGCCCTATATATTGACTGTATTGGTAAAAATGTTCTTTATGTTTTTAACTTTGTGATAATGTCCATTATGTTTTCAAAATTAGGCAAAAATGCCCCGTAACCGGCTACAATAGGTTTCTACCCGGTTTTCGCTGACTTGACACTCTCTCTCCACTATGCGGCATTTTATTATCGTTTTTTTTTTATATTTGGAACATAAATGGAAGGGAAAATCATAACATTTCCCTCCAATTCCTAATTGTAGGTACACTTATCACACCTGATCATATCTTCCCTTCTCTCCCATCTCTTCTCTCTCTTTACTAGGTAAGTTATATCTTTTCAAGTTTGCGTGATATTTTTCAAGCAATTTTCAAAATTGACGAAAAAATTACACGAGAAATGAATTATCTATTTTAATTTCTTTTGTGGTTCGATTTATTAAATATTCAAGGAAAGAAATAAATCTATGTGTAATCTATGTCTGATAATTGGGAGCTCTCTGTTTTCAATTTTCAATTCGATTTGAAATTTAGAATTATTAGTTTGATTGAAGATTTCCGGCGCCGATTAACTTCTACCATCAGCCACGCCGCCTACTCCTCGATGCCCAAACTGGCGACACTCCACCGAGTAACGGCGGTAGAGGCCACAACAGGGCGGTGAATTTCGACACAAATATGGTGCGGTGCGGTTGAGGAGACATCTGAAGCGTGGCGTTTTGGGCGGAAGGGACTGAAGAAGGTGGCCCTGTGCTAGATTCTGGTGGTGGTTTATGGGTCGGAGCAAGGAGTCGGGTTCACGGAGTGTCCGATTTGCTTGGGGGAATTCTCTGATGGGGAGAAAATTAGACGGCGGAGTGCGGCGGTGGAATAACGCGGAGGATGGAGGGAGGCAGTCGGGAGAAAATGATGGTGGTCATTACCTCTGCTTCATTTGCACTCAAGTCGCCCCTACGTGTTGTTGAGGGAAAATTAGGAATCAGAGGGAAATGTTATGATTTCCCTCCTAAATCAGACCCAATCAGCCATTTATGTTCCAAATATAAAAAAAATGATAATAAAACGCCACATAGTGGAGAGGGAGTGCCATGTCAGCGAAAATCGGGTAGAAACATATTGTAACTGGTTATAGGGTATTTTTGCCTAATTTTGAAAACATAATGGGCATTATCACAAAGTTAAAAATATAAAGGACATTTTTACCAATACCGCCAACATACAGGACATTTTTTGCCAATTTTCCCAAAATCTAATTGATCTACACCTTTTTATAATGTGTTATACACAAGCTCTCTGGCTTTGAACATATATATTTAGTGAATTAAATTACCATGTTGTCCTCTTGCAAACAATATAATTCCATATGTATGTATTTAAAAATTAAATGTTAAGATTTTGATGAAGCAGAACAAACAACACACTAAAAGTTTGGATCCCTCAAATTTTTACTGAATAGTGAAAGAAACCACAAGAAAACATATGTAAAAGAAGGGAAACATTACATAAGAAAGAAAATTTTAGAATTTTTTTTAATTATTGCAATTGTAGAGAATAAAAGAATCGACAGCCAGCGTCGACAACCATGAATAGACAATCAAATGTAACAATTGAGGATTAAGGTTAATCTACTTTCCAATCACCAAACTCAAGGTTTATTACCTTAATATACTCACGAATCACCAAACTCAAAGTTTATTTGTTGTAGCTTAATGCACTCAATTAAGACAACTTATAACTTGTTGTGATAAGTAAGGAATAATTATTATATCCGAGAAAGTAAGCTAGAAAGCACATTCTCTAAAAATGGTAAGCACTTAGCCATTCACAGTGGCACTCTTTGACTAATACTTCCTGAAATAAAAACTTTAGAAGTTGTTAAGGTACCATGCATAAATGCATGCACTGTTTATCTCATACATGTTGCAGCTACATAAGAAAAGAGAAGAAAAAAAAGGAAGTCGGCTTAGGACTTTTCCTCCAACTAAAACCTTAAGACTATGTTTGGTTGAGGATGGAGTCATCGAAATGGGGGTGTGTCATCCTCCATCCCATTCTATTTTTTATGGACAAATCTCATTCCACATCTTTTCAGCCTTTCATGAACCAAAGTGCGGGGAGCACTAGGGCTGCTCGTCCTTCATCTGCTCGTGGGTGAGCATCATCAACCTTTCTCGCCTTGGGTTTGCCCCCCAGTTTATCCAGCGCACTAGTACGAGATGTACCGTGGCTGGATTCAGTTGCTCGGTTAGGAGTTGACTTTCCATGGCTCCCTAGCTGGTCACTGACTTTAGCTCTTCCCTTTGCCCTCTGGGCCTGTGCAGTGTCAGTTTTATTTGGCTGCTTGTCCTTAGCCTTTCCTTGGCATTGTCCCTTTATAGGTTTGGACAATGCCCTTGTTTGGGACAGGCCAGCTTGATCATGTTGCTTCTGGAGAGCTCACAACATAGCAATGATCTTCTCCAAATCCTCCAGATTTCTTGCCATGTTGTTACTAATAGTTGACGACCCATTTCTATTCGGAGATGCTCGTGGAATCTGTGCTCGTCGACCAACCGAGGAGACTCTGATCGGTGGGGTGCTTGTTGGAGCATTCGAGAGTTTAGTATCTCGTGAGTTTATCATAGGTTTACAAGTTTTTTTTTAATTTTGAAACTTTAAATCTTCAAATGAAGTATACCAAGAACACTTCTTGAGTTTTCAAATAAAACCTCAAGTACACCTTCAAATCTTCAAGATTTAGATTCGAATTTCTTGATGTTTTCTTCGATAATCGGAGGTTTGAACCCTTTTCTAGCGCCAATTTGTTGATGATTTGATCTAATTATGAGGATTAGTGGTTGTTTAATTCTTTTTTAAATCACCAAACAATTACGTGTAATTGATTACCGCCGTGAATCATTAAATACGTAAGATTGGGGTAAATACGGATATTGATCTCATGTATTTGTAAGAGTATTTTCGTAGATTGAGGTGTGTGTACGAGTATATGGTATTTCTTGTGTGTATTTGGGATAATTGACTTAATTTTATTATTGAATTTACAAATATTAATACATACCATCTTTAAGTAGGTGGTGACAACTAGAGCCGGCAATTTGGGCCTGGTCCGCCCGATATATGGGCTGGGTTGGGCCCCAAAAATAGAGGCCCGAAAAAACCGGGCCATTTTTGGCCCGGCCCGGTTGGTTTATTTTTTATTTTTTTTATCTATTTTATTTTTAAAAGATTATAATTAGTGTTATTTCTTCAAATGATATTCAGTGTTATAATTACAAATATATGGACATACTTGACTTGATACTGCCATAATAAGGAATTTAGTGTTGTATATTTAGTTTTTAAATGATATTTAGTGATATTTAAATGATATTTAGTGTTGTATATTTAGTTTTTTTTTAAACATACTTGACTTGATAGTTGATGTCATAATAAGGAATTTTGTAAATGAAGCCCCCCAATTTTCAGTACCGTGGAATAAAAAAACTCTACCAAATATTATTTTGAGATTAGGAAAAAAAAATAAAAAATAAAAAGTTGAAATGGGTCGGGCCGGCCCGTTAGCCCGCGGGCTATGGTTGGGCTGGGCTGGACTGGGATTTTACAGGCCCGACGTACAAATGGACCGGCCCGGCCCGCGAATAGTGATTGGCCCGACGGGCTGGGCCGGGCCCGCCCGTTTTGCCAGCTCTAGTGACAACCTCTCAAATTCTATTTTTGCATGCATGACACTTGTCTTGTTGACTATTTCACCTTATCTAAGCTCTTACTTAGTTACAAAAGTCTTCTTAGTCTGAGATGTTCCGTTGCTCAATCTAGAGCATCTCTAATGAGAATTCTCATCTCTGCTCTTTCCTTTAGGCTGCTCGATTTTCTTGGATTCATGCTCCATTCTGCTCTCACAGCCTTCTGGGTACTTGTACTTGTTTGATAACTCTATAGGTTGCTCGCCCATTGAAGTTGCTCGTCCAAAGGGGCAGCTCACCTCATTGGTCATTGACCTGATTTGACTGTTAATCTTGTATTAAGGACAAGAATGTTGCTCGATTGCTCATTTGGTTGTTCGCATATCAACAAAGTTGTTTAATAAAGTAGATATTTTAAACAACTTAAACAAACAATTTATACCATATTTAAGAAAAAAAATATTTAAACAACTTAATTATGCACATAAAAATTGAAATATGACACCTAATTTTTACACCCAAATACAAATATTTAATTGTTCATGTTGGTCCCACTGGGTACTTTTGAGGAGCTTTAAAAGTCTAGAAGAGGGATTGAATAGACTTCTTAGACTCAAATCCAAATTTTGACTAAGTACCACAAATACCAGTGGACTTGATGTCTTCTGGTCATAGTAGTCTGCTTTAACTAAGCTGGTTTATACGGAAGCGATTTTGGTAAGACTTGTTATAAAACCTTTTAAGAAAAACCAAATCAATTTATGCAATATGCTTTTAGACTTAGTATGTACGTAGAAAAATACAGTGCAGAATGTAAAATGGACACAAGATGTATAGTGGTTCGGATATCAAATCCTAAGTCCACTCTTCCTTGAACAAGGGGTCTTACTCACTAACTCACTTACTACTAAAATTGACAAGTACTAGTATCCTTGTACAACTTTAGATCTACAAGATCTAAGTCTTTTCTTACAACAACCCTTCTAGATGATGAATAGGCTGTGTAAAGTTCCAACTTGAAAATCTTAAAGAGTGTGTTTGCTTAGTGTGTAGAGTACTGGAATGCTTTTGAATATATGAATGACTTGAATGTTCTTGCGCGTGTATTTCTTGATTCCAAGTACTTTAAATTTATAGGGGAGGATGGAGTTAGCTGTTGGAGGAGCTAATCAATCTGATTCCCTATTTTTTGAAGTTAATCAACCAATTATCTTTTGATTGATTGGTTTGGTAAAATCTCTTGATTTTGAACTGAGTTGACTTCTAAAAACCAGATCTTCAATTTGTCTTCAATCACAACGGTTTTGAGACTTCCTTTTACAAACTTCTTCTGACCTGCATGATAAAGTAAGTACCAGAAGACTTAGGTGTCTTCTGGTTTGCCACAGACTAGTGATCTGACAGAGTGACAAAGTTCTTATGAAGATTCTAAGGCTTTTCTGAAATCACCAGTCTAATCTGGTAGAAGACTATTCTGGACAGGGGTAGTCTGAATCTGTCTTCTGGTCGTCTGCTCTGGGTTTTCTCTTCTGGTCAACAGGTTCCCCCTAAACTAATTCCTAAACTATTTTTCAGTTGACTAATAAGTTCAGTTGGTCCTATTACAACTTTGATTTTAACATCTTTAAAACTTTATAAGTAAAAAAATTATCCTAACATTTCATATTCAAATACAATTTAATTTATAGTCTACAATACTACATCAACTTTAGTATTTGTTATCTGTCACACCTGCTACATTTTTTTTATCTAAAAATTATACAAGTAATTGTAGTGGCAAAATAATCACTTTCTTCACACATTCAAATTTAAATAATTAGTATTAATGGACATTTTAAACAATTTCAATAATTAAACAACCTAAACAACTCAAATTATGACTAAGGTATTACTATAATTTAATGAATATAAAATACATTTTTTAAACCATTTATATAAAAAAATCACAAACTTTTTACTCTTTATCAATTACAACATGAACTTTTAAAGTTTGCAATTTGATACATAAATTAATTTATTACTACAATTCGATACATGGTGTAAATTTTTGGAAAGCGAAGACACAGAGACAGATTTCAGTGAAGTATCAGCTCTTGAAACTATCGCATGGGCGTAGCTCAGTTGGTTCCTGGATGACAGATTGCTACAAGCTCGCAGGAGAGCCCTGACAACCCCAGTATGGGGATACCTCCTTGTGGGCAGGCTTCGCCTTTTGCTACAAGGTTCTAGTCCCCTCTCCCCGAGCCGGTCGTCGGATTTTAAGGTAATTCCGAATTTTGATGCAATTATTCGCGTTTGTATGTTCATCCATAGTTGTTTAAAACTGGGTGCTAATTTCTGAAAGCGAACACACAGAGACAGATTTCAGTGAAGTATCAGCTCTTGAAACTATCGTGGGAATGGAGTTTGATTTTGCATATTAAATTCGAATAATTTTAGTTTTAATCGTTTTTTTTCCCCTTATTTCTTTGAGAGGATTCTTTCTCTCTTTACCCGCGTTACCTTTTTTCGATTTCTGAATTTTCTGGCAGCGATAAGCTAGAAATCTGGGGAGCACGCTGGTAAATCGACTGCATTTTTGTGTTTCAGTTTTGACCAAAAGTATCTAGAAATTGGACTTAATAATTGGCTAATTCATGTTCAGCTAAGTATAAACTATTTATCTCATCTGATTTTTAAGCAGTGTTGTCCGGGATCTGTAATGGGGTTAAGCAAAACTGAAGTAAATTTGAGAAGGTTACTTGCATCAGCTCCTCAACAACAAAATAAAGGAAAGCTCGTACATGTATGCCTCTAGTCCTCGATTTTTTGGGAATGAGTATTTTTTGTCGCTAGTGGAAAATTAGGAATTATTCATTTGTGTGTGATGGTATTTAATTAGTATGTTGCCACTATAAGAGAGCAACTGGCAGAAGAGAGGAGCCCTGAAGCTTTGCCAAGGTTCGTCTATTTTATGCTTCACTGATCGCAATATATTACTCCTGCACTTGCTTCAGCTGCTGCCATGTATGCAAAATTGGTGACGAACTTTGATTTTCGTGTGATGGATTATATATTTGGTTTTTGGTTTTTGCATAGTTTGATATGATATAACGTGATATATGTTCCGTTTATACTTCTTTTTGATTGCATATGTTCTCGTTTAATCAGTTGTTGATTGGTAATTTGGTACCTTATTTCATTTGGTGTTTTATTATTTAAAGAAGATTTAAAAACAGTAAATAAATATTTTTGTTGTAACAAGATGCAAGAAAAAAATCATAAACGTAAAGCAAAACGACACAGATTTACGCGGTTCACCAACGTTGTGTTGGCTACAACCACGGCTAGAAGAGAGGGTCCGTATATTATTATGAGATCTTAGCATTTTTCAGAGTATAGAATGACCTAGGTCAAATAATAAGAGTATTTATAAACCCCTAATAGACTGAGCCTCGAAAACAGGCCCGAAACTTTAAATGAGCCCAAACATAGCATACACCGACCAGCTCAATGCAGAGGGTTCAAGGCATCCCAACAATTTTAACTTAAATTTGTTAGAGCTCCCATGAATTATTATGAAAAAATCTACCTGCTATGCTCATCTGTTGTTTACAATTTTAAGAATTTAATGGTGATTTGATTGGAAAGACCTTTAAAGTAAACATCATCATATGTTGTATATTGGAGATTCTATATGTATTTATTTAATGAAGATATTCATCATTTGCCTAGGCCCCCTTGCCTCCAAGCAGCTGGATAAGAGTGTATCATTGATTAATTGTTATCATTGAGTGTATATTTCACATCCATTTGACCATTTATCATTATCAGTTTCGATAAAAACCATAAACTATAACACTTCCACTTTAAAGTTTATTCTCATTCTAGACATCAAAAAGTGATTTGCATCTTCTTGTCTGGCATAGTTTTTTAAGCTTAGTGCTTTGTATTGCCTATTGCCTTTTCATTTGTACCTTAGTCTTTATTTTTTTTTCAAAAGTTGTCTTCTCTACAAACTTATTGCTATCAGTGTGAGCAAAAGCCAGTCCATCTGGTTATTTAATAGGTTATGGTTTCAATAATTGCACTTTCTATGAAGAGCTCATTCCCAACTTCGCATTGTTATCATGAACTCAAATAGTTTTATTTGCATTGCTTTGTATGCTGCATTCTGCTTGTTTCCTTCTGTATCTAATTCTAAATATTTATAGATAGATACAATCCACAGGTTCTAATATGTTTTATTCCAACTATGCGACTACAGGGTTTCAAAAGCTCAGTTAAATGCATATTCAGATAAAATTGAAGCCAGAGCAGCCAAATTAGATGTTACTGAGGTATGTTGTAGTTTTTCTCATTTTATTTTTTGAGCTGCCTGTTTGTTAAATTTTAGTTCATTCCATTATTTGTTTAGGAATTAACAAAAATTAACATTAAGTTTATAAGACTTTCATAGAAAGCAGAACATCCACTCTGTTGTCAATATGATCTGCAAACGTTTTAGTTAATCTGATTTCTCAGCTAGTAAATTTAAGTCAACATTTAGAATGGAATATGTGTTCCTCAGAGCTAAACCTCTATATTAGTACCACAAATGGATATTATCATGCTTTACTACTGGGTGATATATATTTGTTTCTCTAATGAAACTTCTAAGTAAAACACAAATATATATTATCGTGCTGTACTTCTGATTGATATATTTATATTTCTTACTCTTTGTTTTCTCTATCTTTTGACATGATCAATGTCAAAAAGTTTATGCTTCAATCATTTATTGTGCATGTATATGTACCTATGGTCTTTCTATAAGGTCTATTGTCATTAATATTGCCACTTTGAATTTTCTAAAATTTCCACAAATTGGTGAGTAGAGTGTATGGGGTATTTCTGCTGCAATGGTAGTTACATGATTGCTTCATTGCTTTAAGCACTAGTAACTAAGAACTGCTGAACAGGCTCCACGTATCTAACCGATCATGTTTTTCAAAGTATGCCAAATCTCTAAGATCATCTTTTTTCTTGGTAAATTCCAGTCCAGCCCTCAATATTCTGAGGAGCCTTCCTTTGAGGCTAAGATCAGAGAATCCCCTTCTACATCTGAGGGAGAAAGTATTCACTCCCCCAAAGGGCTGAGGAGACTTTTGTATGTCAAATGATAGTTGGTACTTAAAAATTATGTCATCTATAACCTTCCAAGATTGACTTCCAATTCATACAGGCGTCCCTCAGAAGGTAGATCCCCCAGCAATAATGAGGATAGTAATGCTACGAAGTCCGTCAAATTGGACACCGCAGCACAAGCTCATATTGAGAAACACAGGTATTGTTATATTCACTATTTCTGTTGGTGGTATTTCATATTTAAATGTAACTATTATTAAGTGATTTGGAATGAGTAGCAAGTTTAACGGTTATTATTATGTGATCTCATTTTGTATTAGCACATGATGAACATAAAACCCAGTGTGTGGAAGTATTTTAAGCAGAGAGGTTGTGTTGAGTAGTAAATTTTTTACAGGATCTTATAAGATGCTTTTGGAATTTATAAGATGTTGATCTCATTTTGAAAATAAGCTGTTGAAGTATTAGGCTTCCATGGAGCTTTTGTGATGTTAGGAATTACAATTTTGCAATTAAACTATCACAATTAGGGGAGTTCCTTAAAATTATATTTTATTTATAAGTTCAAAGTAAATAATGAATTGTAGCATGTCTGTTGGTTAATTCAATAACAAATAAGTCATCTTCTTGCTTTCTTCAAAGACGGCTTGAACAACTCATAATATCCCAACATTATATATTGGGAATTTTTTAGCTCTTTCTTTTCCTTCCACCATTTTTTTTATTTTTTTTGAATAGCCAAACATTAAAAGAGATCTTATAAGCTCACAAGCACTTCATAAGATGTTTTTTAAGAGCTTATAAAGCCTGTCAAGCACCCATGAAGTTGCCGTGCAGCAAATTTATCACTCTGGAGAACGTTATATAAATGATATGTTATGTGGCAAACACATGTGAAATAGTTTTTTTAATAACTAAAATGGTGCTAGGTTATCCTGTATCTAGGTTTATACATTTCTGAACTGAACAACGCTGATCTGCAGAAAGCTTCAAGAAGATTTGACGGATGAAATGGTTGTTTTGGCACGACAACTCAAATAGAGTAGTCTTATGATGATCAATCCGTTTAAAACACAGAGAAGGTGAGTAATTGTTGCTTGCTTAGTTGCTCTTACTTTTAGCTATTGGAAATTGATTTGGGAGATAGTAATCATTTCTTTCTTTTTGCACGTAAAAATAAAATCATTTGTGTGATACAATAATTAATAATATGCTAATGAAGCATTGAAGTCCACTTTCAGTTGTTCTGAATGTGGAATGAGGTTGCTCATCTAAGAAAACCATTATCTATTCCGTTGGTTTTTCACAAGTTATTAACTTGTCTATTGTTCAATTTTGGTTCTAAAATAAAATAGTCTACTTTTTAAATTTAGTACCAGTATTAAAAAATTTATTCAATTTTAGCCCTAAAATTGTCGGAAAATTGTAAACGATATCATTGCATGTCATATGAGGATACTTTGGGGTATAAATTGGACAGTTGACAAGTTATGAAGCCAATATTAGATATTCATGTGACATGAAAACACTGTTTTCAATTTTTTGGCGATTTTGGGCATAACTCAGACCTTTTTTTTTTTTTTTTTTTTTTAATATTGTGACTAAATCGATTTTTTATTTTATTTTTTGAGACCAAAATTGGATATAAGACAAGTTATAGCCTGTAGGACCAAAAAACTTTTAAACTCGTTTTTCGCACACAAATTGTCTTATTTAATTATTAGTGAAAATGACTTTCAAACCCAATAACTTGAAACTTGTAATTTTTCAGTTCCAAATGAAATCTCGTGTATTTTCGGGTACGTTAAATTGTTGCACTTGTTATACCCGAAAATATTCAGGGATTTCCTTTAGACTGAAAATTTACAACTCCCTACTTTCACTCCCCCAATTATTTACTCATCTTTCCAGCTCTTATCTGACTGATGCAATTGATTCACGATCTCCTCATTGTAGATTCTGGACTCGACTGAAAAAGCGATTGGACACAGCTTAGCAAGCACTGGGCACGTCAACACACGGGCAATGGAGGTTTACTCGCAGAGTTTGAAGACATCGTGCTTCACATGGCTGCACATCTTTGGAATGACATGCATATTCGTTATGGTTATCCTGCCTATACGTGTTGACAACTTAATTCTGCAGGTTGGGTTGTACTTGCCTATTGAATATAGAATCTTTTACTTAAATATTTGTTGTAGATTTTTTTTTTTTTTAATGGAATATTTGCTATAGAATTGACAATTGAGTATATGTGGTAAGGAAGAAAAAACAAGGTCCTTTCGGAATGAGAAAGCGAGAGCAGAGTTGATAAGTGCGACTCCTTTCATTACATTTGCTAGTTTTTCCAAACAAGAAGCTATGAATAAAGGTGAATGGGTAATACAGGAGCCTTTTAATTGTTGTGGAGTGTTGGTTAGAGATTGTTTGGTTTACAAGTTTTTTGTGTAAAGGGTAAGAATTAGTCTTTGGTCAGGTTTTTTTTTTTTTTAATTGCCACCTTTGATATTTTGAAAATATTTCATTTGTTGTTTTTCTTAAAAATGTCTCTTAATATATATTTTGTACATAAATACCTTTATTTAACATAATTTCTTATCGTAATCTTGATGATTAAAAAAGGGATTAAAACAGCCACTAATTCTATTTTAATTAGTTTTTTTGAGTCATCAAACACATATGTGACTTTTCGCGACCATATATGCACAATTTAAAGCAAATTTTTTATTTCACGTAAATGCTCATTAACACAAATTCTAGAGCACTAGCTATTTCACTAAACAAAATATGATCCCAGACGTAAGTGCAATAGCGCGCAATCCTAAATTGCAAATTAGACATTGAAACCTTAAACGTGGATTTCAAGGGTATGTTATTTTTTTAGTTTTAAGTGACTTATAAAAATTAGTTTTTGGAAATTAGTAGTTTTTAAAATTATGAGATTTAAAAATTTGTGTTCCTTTTTAGTTTTGTGTAGGGTAGATTTTAATTTTATGATGCAAATATAGTATTATTATATTATTTATTGAGTATGTATAGAGTGAAATTGATTAAAAAAATGAATAATTGAAGGGTATTAGTTGAGTATTGGTTGTTTTCACTGAAAAAGTATTAGTTGTTTTCGTGAAGAGTCTTAGTTTATTTTCACTGAACAACTAAGACTCTTCAGTGTAAATAAGTAATACTTTTCAGCGAAAACAACTAATACACTTTAGCGAAAACAATTAATATCCTTCAATGATTCATATACGAACCAGTTTCACTCTATACTTTGTCTTATTTATTTAGGGGCCGTTTGGTTTGTTATAAGGAATGAGAATGATAATAATGAGGAATGAAATAAATATGCTCCACAAAAATATAGTGTTTGGTAGATGATGGAGAATAAATATTTATATTAAAAATTGTGAGATAAAAAAAAAAAATTAGGAATGAAAGTCATTCCTCACCATTTTGGGAAGAATGATTCATTCCTTAGTTTTAGTATATGAAGCTTAGTTTCAAGAAATAATACCTCTCCACCAAACACATTTATTTGATTCCATTCCCATTCATTTCTTCTAAAGTTTTCAACCAAGCATACCCTTAGTATGATCGTAATAAATAGATAATTGTTATTATTTTATAATAAATCAGAAAGATTGTGTAAATTGGCATTAAATGGAGTAAAAGTAATTGATGGATTTTATAGATTATTTATAGAGATGTGGTATTAAATTTTTAAAAAACAAAATTTAAAATCTTAATTAAAATAAATTTTAAATTAATTTTTTTAACCACATAACATAACAAAACAGCCATTTATTGATATTTCAGATTCCTCAATTTTAAAATCTGAAAAGTATGCTACAATTGTTTATTCACTATTTACCACCACATTATTGGATGGTATAAATATATGACATGGTTGTCATTTGGGAAATTAAAATTCCTCAAATGCTCCCAGAGATGATCTTCTAAGTATCCTTATCATCTTCATCAATGAAATCCTGCAACTCATCATGCTCTGCCTCTCCCCCATTTTTCTCTCTCTCTTCTCCCTCTTTCTCTCTCATCTCTACTTCCACTTCCACTTCCACTTCCACTTCTTCATCCTGATCACCTTTCTCAAACTCTGCAACCACTTCCTCTAATTCTGGCTTCAAATGTTTCCTCCCAATCTTCAAAATCTGATTCTCATTTTCCTTCTTTGTCACACTTTCTTCCACCATTGCTTCCTTCTTCTTATCTGGTTTCTTCACTTGGTATATAATCCATAAGCAAACTACAACAATTAAAAATATTTGAAGCCCATGTTTTACTTTCAAACTTTTGGACCTCAAATTCCTACTAGAAGATTGCTTCAGCATCACCCCAATCTGCTTGCACAAAATATATACAATATGAGAGATTTTTTTTTTTTCCAAAATATAGATAGATTAAGTGAAAAATAAAATAAAAAACAACACCACAAATAGAGTCCGTAAATGTTCATTTTGGGTTTTGAGAAAAGGGAAAATATAGAGCGAAAATGGTTCATATATAAATATTGAAAAGTATTAATTGTTTTTACGGAAAAATATTAGTAGTTTTCAATAAAGAAAATTAGTTGTCTTCACTGAAAAGTCCCAATTATTTATTGAAAACAAACTAAGACCCTTCAGCGAAAAAAACTAATGTTCTTCAATGAAAATAATTAATATCATTCTTTAGTGAAAACGACTGATACCCTTCAATAATTCATGTATGCAGCAATTTCACTCTATATATACTCTTAAAAAATGGAGTTTGAGATTTTAAAATTTAAATCTATTCTAATTGAGATTCTAGAAGCTAGATTTTAAAAACAAAACATCAAATTCTATAAATTCTACCATTATATAATCATTACAATTATACTCAACAAATAATATAATAACAAAAATATTACCATTATTATACATTGTTTTGATTAAGAGTAAAATCCTACTCCACTTAAACCTCGTAACAACCCATATCATTACAAGTTATGAAGATTTTAAAATCATCTAAATTTTAAAATCCTCATAATCCCATAATAAAACATAACATTACAAGTACTTCTTGTATTTAACTATGGAGAAGTTTTGTGAGAATGGGGTTTCTCCGATCTAAAGAACATGCATAAAATTCTGCATAAAGGAGATAAAATAATACAAGAAGCGCATTATAATCACTTACAGATGGGAAATAAATCCAAGAAGCTTGTATGAAATAACCAGAAACAGCGCTTTTTTTTTGGTGGGAAAGATGATAAAATGGGGAAATGGGTGGACATAAAAAGATTAAAGGAACACTTACTACGAGTTAGTTGGGGGAACAACAACTCAACAAAATGGTACACACAGTACACATGGAGTGTGTGCAAATCCATTGTTCCTTATTTTTTATTCCATTTTGTATTACATAAACAACTAAAAAATAATTTATCCTGAGTTATAAAATTTCAATTTTTCTGTTGAATTATGTTGAGTTAAATTAAAGTTGAATTTACGTACATTGTTATTGCACTTTGTATTCGAAAGTAATTAAAAATTTGAACTTTTCTCCCACAATAATATTTGGTTCAATATTGTACCCCAATAAAATTTAACAAACCACCGTAATAGTTAAAGATTCAGCAGGTGAAAAATAGAGTGGAAAAAAAAGAAAGAGATGAATATGTGGTGGGGGGTGGGGGGGGGGGGGGGGGGGGGGGTGGGATTAGTTATGCGCAAGAAGAGGAAGAGTGCATTAACTGTATATTGGCAGGTGGGGGTTTTCTATTGGGCCTCCATTGTAGTTCCAACTGCCTCACATAATGCTTATCAGTTTTTGGCATTGTAATGGTGTCCAATATTTTTACCATTTTTATGAAAGTTAAATGGCTGCATTAATTTGGATTTTCTCTGGTTCGTATTGATGGCGTGATCGAACAAAACGTGTTTTGTGTGATGGTGGGGAAAACAATACACTCCTCATAAAAAAAAAATTATCTATTTAAATTAGAACCCTTAAAAAGTCAATTGTGTTTATGTAAAGTGTTTAGAAACAGAGCCAGGAGGTAGCGTAGAAAATAATTTTTGAGAAAATACAAGTGATGATTTTTACTTTTAAAGAAGTACTCCTTTGTTGAAAAGATGGTTGATGGTCCCCAAAAGCATTTTGAATTTGCAAATTTATAACAATTTTTTATTTTAATAACGATGTGTATTGTTATAAACCAGTGGTCAGTGCAGTATTTAATCCTGTCAGGATGATTGATTCAATCTTGACTCAAATAATGATGTTATTTTATAAGGATATGCATGACAGAGTTATAGTAAGTAATTAAGCAAATCAGTAAAACAATCAGAAACACAACAATGTAAAGTGGTTCAAAGACTCAAACTCCTACATCCATTGACCCGATTTAAAATGAGAATTTCTCAACACGGAATTGACCTGTTTTTAACCTGTCAAGGTGCACTGATCAAATCTCATCTCTCAGGAAATCCTGATCCCTCAATTGGACTTATATTCCTCCTGATGAACTGCCTTCGAACTGGTCTTACACCCATCTGCGACATTGCATAACATTTGGACTCACATCCCTCTCGAGGAAGGCCTCTCAACAACCTTAGTTCACCAGGAAAGAGTTTGGGTTTCGTGTTGCTTTCCAACTAGGTGAGATTTTTCCTTACATTATTTTAGCCAAGTTAGAGTTGGGAAAATCTCTTTAAGCTTAGGATATATATGATAAGCTCGGATACAAAGTAGAACATTCTAGTATTCTACTTGAATGACTCAATGATCATTGTTCTTCGATGGAGATGCTTGAAGATTTGACTCTATCAGGCTCACTTGCATCAATCCATCCCTTATGCCTCCTTCATAATGAAGGGATTTTGTATTTATAGTGCGGATTTGAATGTCATCGTTGGAGAAACCGCATTCAAATTCAGACCATTCATGGAGCGCAATTCTCATTTTCAGAGTAGGTCTGACTTTGTCAGCTTTTGTCAGACTTGTTGTCTTGATCTTATTGTCCACGTTAGCACAACTATTTTCTTCAGGATACTTGGTCAGAGTGGTCCTGACTTTAGGTAACTTGTCTTAAGCTGACTTGAAGGTCTTCAGGAGAATTGCCTTCAGGAACTTGACATTCTTTAGGGAACTTGTATTTCAGGAGACTTGAAAATCTTCAAAATAGTTAACTTCAGGCTATTTGTCAGACTTCTCGATGTCTTCCATAGCCTAACTTCTTCAGATTCCGAGGCTTAGCACTAATTTTCAGAATCAAGCTCTTTACCGAGTCCACTAACTAGCTTAGAAATATCATATTTATACTCAATGGGGCTTCCTTTAGGATTGTCTTTAGGTCTTTAGGATTCCTGACACCAGCTGAGTTCCCCCTCAATTGAGTACCTGTAAATTGAAAACAAACTAACCTATCCTAAACCTTTACAAAACACAATCCTGACTGCACAATTTCTATTACAAGCTATTATGAAAAATCATCAAAACTAAATATCCCAACAATGTACTTTTTTGTCGTCGCATGGAATACATTTCAAGAGATGATCTCACACTATCTAAATGTTGATATCAATTTAAGTTAAATATTCTTTACATGCTTACAGGCAAGCTCAATTTACTTATACAAATTATTTTTGTTGTAAATCCAGTAGATTTAATATACCAAATCCGGAAGATTTGATGTGGACATTACTTATGAGCCTAATAACCTAAACAGGCTTTAGGGATTAGATTAGGGTTTCTCTATTATAAATAGATCCCTATACTCAGTATTGTATACACACATAAATATTAGTGAAAACTCCTGGCTTGGTACGCCCTCAGACGTAGTCGTTATCGGTGTTCCTACTTTTCTTTTATAATTTTACAACATGTTATTAGCACGAGTCTCTACCCGCAATTAATCAGTACAAATCTCGATTTATTTTCTCTTAAGCATGATAATTAATGATCCGATTAATGATCTGATTCATTCATGCCTTGATTATATCGTATGCATAACCTTGTTAAAGTATTTAATTAATTAATCGCTAGTTAAAGTTATACATACAATTTATATGTGTTTGTGTATATGTACATCGTCGTGAATAAATTCCCTACTTCACCTGTTTTAAACAAGATGCATGTTCTGCCATATATGTATCTATATGCAACATTCATATAATATGTACATACTATCCGAACACACCAATGCTATATATTCTATGGCCATGTACATAAAGATGCATAAATAATGAATATACCATGCCCGACGGAACGGAATTAGCAGGCTCCAGTTGAGACGCAATTCCACAGACCGAGACGAAGAGTTGCGCTTTCGACGGTGCCGCCTCGATCGCGTCTGGACCCACGTCGCCCCGGTGGTGCCGGCCTGTGGCTGGCGAAGTCCGCTCGTGGAGCGGTAACCCGGCGGTGCCGACCTGTAACTGTCGAAGTCCGCCCGTAGAGTGGCACTCAGGCGGCGGCAGCCGTGGCTGTCGACGCCAGGATTCGATGTGCGACGCTCCACTTGCATGAGGATTCGAACCTCCAGGGCTGCGACCGTAGAGCTTGGCTGCTGGTGGCTGCCCACGGTGGCGACAACTGTTGATCGTCCACAGTTTCGCTGCTGCTCACTAGCCCCGCTGCTCTGCCCTACCTCGTTTGGGCCCACTCTATTTGGACTGATTGAAGGAGAAGAGAGTCAGATCATTTTTATTAACCTGTGCCTTTAATTTATTATTAGCCTGAGATGGACCCTAGCATTTTATGGGCCCAAACGAGAGAGGGCAAAAACGTTGATTTTATGGGCCCAAACTAATGCCCAGAAGGCAAAAGCGTTGATTTATCTTAGGACTTGAAATATGAGTACCTTATTGAGATGGACCCTAGCATTTTATGGACATCCCAGAAGGATTATTTTTATCAACAAAATGATATAATTCCTCGGGCACAATACGATTGGCTGAATCTCCATTTTCAAGATTTATATATATAAACGGAGTACAATTCTACCTTGCATCGTATTGCATCTCCTGTTAAAATTATGCCAGCAGCAAATTACTGAGGCCGAGTTGATACATAAAATCTTATCAACATTCCATGCTAGTAACCTTGTACTCCAGCAGCAGTACACCTCTCACAGAGCCAATTTCTGCATTTTAAGTGGCAGAAAAATACAACCAACTCCTGATGAGAAATCACAATAGTAGACTGGTTGACCCACAAGCAGTGCCTGAAGCACATGTTGTAGATCAAGGGAGCCTTGTTGGAGTTATACGTGAAAGTATCCTTTTACTTTGTATAACTCATGTATTAAACACTTGTTTATGAGAATAAATCTTTTATCGCATTTGCTTTAGATATAATTGAATGTTGAATATTTATTGCAACCAGTTCATTATAAGTGGTACATGTTACATTGAAGTTAATGTGGTGATACCCGATCACGAAAGATCACATTAACGGTTTCCTTGTAACTAAACGTACAAATTCACGACCTAGGTGGAATTGAACAATCCGCCGTGAAAGGTCGATGTGTACATCTCAGATTGGCTTGTCTTGACCAAGAGATTGCACTAGCACATTTAGTATGTGTTGAAGAGGACCTACAGCGAGGATAAATTCTTCTGTTCTAAAATGTGAAGAATTAGACCTCAGTGGTTATTGATTTCTTAATCTCCGTCACTTAAATAGGACCGTGTGTGCTTAATGGTTACTGTTTTGATTCATGTTGGGTGAGAATCATCGTGACTTAGAACCTTGTGCTTTGGGCAATAATATTAATCATACGACGGTTGCTAAGATTTAATACGGAGAAACGCGTGCGAGTACGGCTCGTGTGATTTGTCCCCTTGGTGGGCTCAGAATTTTATCGTACCAAATCTTGCAAGTGAAGAATTAGTTTCTTCGGTACGGATAATAATGTTGAGCTGTCTTTACTCCAAGGTGAAAGATGTTAATTAATTTAGAGCTATTCAGAAGCTTAATTAATTAATTGACTTGATAATCTTAAACGCGAGAAATAATAACCGGGAGCCCATATTATCGTAATATGGATTAAGATGGGTAGTGCAATATTAATTTATTAGTGGTACTAATTAATATTAATGGGCTGAATTATATTGGGACTCAATATTGAAATTCAGAAGCCCATTGGAGGTCCAATCTTAATTCTCCTAAAAGCCCCTCAAGTAGCCCATTAAGTAGCCCGATAATAATAAGGTGATTAAAATAAAAGAAAATTATTATTGCTGATTTTTTGCTTATAATTTTTGAAATTTATAGATATGGTAGAGAAAAGATTTGTTGATTTTCTTGGAAAGATATTGTGGAAGATATGTATTCTTGGAATTCAAGAGTATCTCATAAATTAAAGAAGATCCAAATCTAGTTTATTTATCCCATGAATTTCGAAAATCTCATATATTAGGGAGGTGAGATTTTTATGGAATATTTTATTATGGAGAAAAGAATATATGAGATATATTCAAGATTTCTTGGAGGCCAAGAAAAAGATTTTCTCTCCCCTATTTCATATGCAAATTTCAAAATTCCTAGTCCTATATATAGGAGATGATTATTTCATCTCCATTTTACAGTTTCACAGTGTTGAAAAAAAAATCAGCAACAATATTTTTTCTTTCTTCCTTGTTATTCTAATTGTTTGTGAGCACTTCCCACCGGTGAACAAGCAAGGCGAAAGAGACATACTTGAGAAGGTCTTTTGGTTGATAGCATGATCGTGATAGTCCCATTGTTATCAAAGGCCATATCTGCAAGAGGTACGAATTACGTGAACTCCTAGTTTTTCCGCGTTATGTTTTCATGTGAATTAATTCAACATGCAAGATGATAAAATTGTTGTTGGAATTATTATTTGAATTAATTAGGATTAATTCATTCTAGTAATAATTGAATTTAAATTCGTATTTAATTATCATCCTGAATAGATTCCGGGCACCCTGATTTTCCCAACAACTGGTATCAGAGCCACGATTTCGGGCTCTGGTATTTAAATTGGAATTTAAATTGTTTGACATTAAATTAAAATTGGATAGTAGAATTGCTAGATCTTTTTTGCAGGTATCCAATTGTCATGGTTTTAATATTTTTTTTCATGCGTGTGAATTAATTGTTTTTAATTCGATTCGTTCGAATTCGTTTTTCTCGTGAGAAAATCCACGAGTAGATTAGTTGGTTTTATTTTGATTTGATCATTGTAATAGACTAGTCTAGATCTAGTTTTTATTTATTTTTGTAAATAAATTGTAACCGGATCGAGACGAAGACAAAAACGAAGAATTAAAGACGACGTACCCGGATGATGCATGCATGCGTGGCGCGTGCATGGACGTGGGATTATGCACGGTGTGGAAAACAAGGACGAACGACGAAATCCAAAGCACGGTGTGCGCAAGGCGCACGGTGCCGTGCACGACGGGTGCCCGACGCTGCACGGGCGCGCGCGCGAGGCATAGCCTCTCGGCGCTCGGCGCCTCGGCTGCCATGGCCAAGAGGCGTGGGCCCACCTCCGTGGGCCGACGCGCGCAGGATCTCGGGCCGTGGAATTTTTTTCTCTCATTCTTGTTTTTGGTGTGATTCCAAATGTCATCCCGAACCCCAAACGAAGTTGTTTTTTATGAAGTGTTGTTGTTCGAGTGGGAGTGTGTCGAGACGAACGATGAAAAGCAACAAGGACAATTTCTCGCATCAAGACGTGAAGAAAATTAAACCGTGACAATTGGATTTGAGTGCCCCAATGTGTTTAATTTTATTTTGATGGATATTTTATTTCGTGCACTTATTATTATTTGTTAATATGTGTTTGCATGATTTTAATTGTCCATAAAACCTTACTTTAGAAAATTACTAAGTATGTTTCTTTAATCACAATTTTATTCCGGATATTAAAATTGGATTAATTTGGCCTCCATAATTTATTTATTTGTGAAGTATTTTTGGAATACATTTCCCCCTCGGATTGGCTAAAATGACGGATTTCACATGAATAAATTCCGAAAGGATGATTATGGATTATTACTAGTGGCGGTATTGACCCTCACCACGAGTGGCTTGCTCAAAGCGAAATAATAATCCTGTATTGAATTATGGTTATTACTTAGGCATAAGAAATTGATATTAACTTACTCCCCTCGGAGTCCCTGTCAATTTTTATGTGGTCAAAGTGGGAGCCAACTATTAATTATGAATTAAGTATTTGTAACTTTCAAGTTTGTGATCCGCTTGAATGTGTTAAATGTATAGACCACCCCTCGTGGCGCATTTAAATTGTTTTGAGATGTTGGCCGATGCATGATTATATTGTTTTAAGGTTTCAATATAATTAATGTGATCGAATTATGTGATAATTTTGTATTTTTCTAGATATTAATATGAATGTATGTTTTATTCTCTTTTCATCATGTCGCAACCTTTTAATCCACTGTTTAATATACTTTAAGTTAAAAAACTTTCTGGAGAGAATTATATCGATTGGAAATGTAATTTAAATTTTGTCCTTACTGTACAAAAACACAATTGGGTTATTCACGTTAATATACCCGGCAAGCCTAATGATAAGTCAAGCAATGAGAAAAGGCAGTTTATGATTGGAAGCGTGACAATGAACACATGAAGTGCATCATCTTGACATCTCTGTCTGAGGATTTGAGGTATATTCATGAAGACATTGTATCCGCTGTTGAAATCATGGAAAACCTTGAAGAGATGTCTTCACATCAGAAACCCATGACTAATCAGTTCACCAAACATGACTCGGTCAAGTTGGAAATGGTGGAGGGAACGCCCGTGAGGGAGCATGTTCTCGAGATTATGGCATACCTTAACAAGTTGGAAGTACTTGGTGCGGATTTTGATGTCCCTTCTAGGGTCGATTTCACACTCCATTCTCTACCGAAAAGCTTTGAGCAGTTTCATCTGAACTGTCAGATGAATGAACGGACAAGTCGTTTGCCCGAGCTCTTGCAAGCTTAAGTTTCGGTGGAGGTGATAATGGAGCACCAGTCTAGTGCTATGGTGGTGATTAGGCGTGAAATTGTTATGGTTTGGTGCCCGATTTGCTCATGTTTTGAGTGTTTTTTTATGAGTGTTTGGAGTCAATAGAGTATCATTTTTATAAACTCATTAATTTGTCTCTTTGGTTTTCATAGATGGATAGAGGGCGAAAAGAGGAGTTCGTAGGACTTTGAATCGACCAAAACGGACTCCCGGTTGAGAAGTTATGAAGGTTTTACGAACATGTGTACAACCAGCGGTCGAGCGCCTTCGCTCGACCTCTTGACGCGCTCGACCACCAAGCTCGAGCGCTAGCGCTCGAGCTGCACCTGCACTCGAGCGTTTTTGCGTGTTTTTGGCCCAAAATCACCCAAATTCGTCCCAAAGCATATATATACCCCTTCCAAGCATATTTTCACACAACAAGACATATCTACACGTGTTTACACTCGTTTTTCGAAGGAGAAAACTTGGGAAGGAGATTGGAAACAAGTTGTAATCGAGGTTTTAGCTTACGAATTCATAGCTTAATTATTTCTTTCGAACTTCTTAGATTAATTCTTTCTTTCTTTGTTCTTGGAGATTAAAAACCCTAGCTTTTCAGATTATAAAAGATTATTTTTTAGACTTTAATTTATTCTTTGTTTATGTTCTTTGATTTAATTATTGATTCAAGCATGTTTATGTTTCTTATTATCGTTATTGCTTTTGTTCTTTCAATTACCATGTTAGGCTAGAACCCTTGCATGCTTAGGATAGGATGAACTCGTAGAAGTAGGACGTTGGTACGTAATTAGGGTAACTCGTGACATTAGGTTTTAATTCTCTTGATTAATGAATTCTTAAAATTGATCTTAACTTTACTTTTGAATTTCGTTCGAAAAGTGTTAGGGAGAGGACGTTCGCATCACTCTTTAACAACGAGTAGACTTAACTAGAGGGTTTAGAAAAGGGTTAATTCATCTACCGGTTTAGCGAAGGAGGACGACCACATCACCTTAGTTAAATTAGGGTCTCATTAATTAAGCACAATTCATTAACTTGTTAGTGGATTAGTGAAGTCGAGTGTTAGGGTAAAGTATTAGGGTTTAGAATCTTGAGCTTTCACCTTGCATTCTTTTACTTAGATTATTGCTTGCGCGTCACAGTTGTTTTGATTATGTACCTGCTCCGTTAGTATACGTAGGGATTCCTATCCTGAGCATCACCATCTCTTACTTGAACACAAACCTTAGTTAATTCGTCTTCTTTCGTTCTTTAGTTTAATTAGTTTATTTTAGTCTTTTAATTAATCTTTCAAAAAAACCCAAAAATATTTCACTCATATTAACTACGACGCGTAGATCTTCAGGGATCTGTTCGCATACACTCCATCCCTTGGGTTCGATAATACTTGGTCGCTATACTTACTCATACTACAGTGAACCCGTACTCTTGCGGGGAAGCTACTAGTAAAAGCTGGTATATTCGATTCAAGTCAGGTGGCTAATGGTCCGTCTACCTCTTTTGGTCCCAAGGGAGGGAAAAAGATGAAGAGGACCAGAGGCCGGACCCAAGAAAATTCAATTGTTGCGAAAGACAAACCCAAGGCTAGCATCAAAGGGGAGTGTTTTAACTGCGGTAAGAGAGGACATTGGAGGTCTGCCTGTTCCAAGCCTAAGAGGCTAGGAAAGCTAGGTAATTCACACGCCCTAGTCGTTGAAACTTGTGAAGCGGCGTATACTGTCCATTAGTGGATAGATGATACGAGAGCCGCTGATCACATTTGTTTTATTTTGCATGGGTTCAAGTTAACCCGACGACTTAGCGGAAGTGAGATCCCTATCACACCGGGCAAAGCTACGAGAGTGGTAGCTGAAGCAGTGGGAGACGTGTGCCTGTCTTTTGAAGATAGAGTTATGGTATTGAGAGACGTTCTTCATGTTCCTAGTTTAGAAAGAACTCAACCTTCAGTTTCTAAACTGTTTTGATTAGATACGCAGTTTCTTTTAATAAGGATGTTATTATTTCTTGAAACGATGAGTTTATCTGTTCCGGAACATTGCTGGATGATATTTATACCATTAATTGGGCACACTACTCAAATAATGAATCTAATAACACGTCGATCATTTCGAGTTATAAAAGAAAGTGTTCTTCGGAAATGAGCGAAACACTTTTATGGCATCTAAGACTAGGTCATATTAATCTAAAGCAGATAGAAAGATTAGTGAAAGATGGATCCTTGGAATCATTCCAAGTCGAACCGTTTCCAACTTGTGAATCCTGTTTAGAGGGTAAAATGACCAAGAGGGCATTTGGAGCCAAGGGGAATAGAGCCACAGAAGTGTTAGAACTCGTTCATACCGATATGTGTGGTACAATGACGATCATAGCTAGAAGGGGTATGAGTATTTTTGTCACTTTCGTTGACGTTTACTCGAGATATGGACACATAGACCATATGATGCATAGGGAAAGAAGTATCAAGTTTCTACGATCTGATCGTGGAGGCGAATACCCCAACGATGAATTCTTGAACTACCTATCGGACGAAGGGATTGTATCCCAGTTGACCGCACCGGGAACCCCTCAATAGAACGGTGTAGCCGAGAGAAGGAACCAGAATCTTTTAGAAATTGTCAGATTCATGATGAGTTATTCAGATTTACCCAAATCGTTTTGGGGTAATACCTTGGAAACAACGACTTACATTCTAAACTTGGTGCCATCCAAATCGGTTCCTAAAACCCCAATGGAATCGTGGACCGGGCGCAAGCCCAGTCTAAGATACTTACGGATTTGGGGTTGTCCAGCATACGTGCTAGACTAGGAAGCCGGTAAATTGGATCTACATTCGGAATTAAGGTTGTTTATAGGATATCCCATGGGAACGAAGGGGTGTATGTTCTATAGTCCCAAGGATCAAAAGACCGTGTTTTGTACACACTTTAAATTCTTGGAAGAAGACTATAGGTACAATAAAAAGCCCAGAAGTGAGATTACCTTAGGCAAATTAATAGGGCAAACTCCTATACCAAGTGTACAAGATGATATACCAATCGTCACACCTTCACAACCGGAACCCCGTAGCAGTGGGAGGTTTGTTAGTCAACTCGAGAGATTCATGGGAATAGGAGAATCTTCAGATTTGATTCTCGGTGATGAATCAGACCTATGGATTTACGACGAGGCAATCCAAGATAAAGACGCAGATTCATGGCAAACCTCAATGGAAGCCGAGATGGGTTCGATGGATCATAATCAAGTGTGGGAATTGGTCGAACCACCCAGTGGGGTAAAATCCATTGGATGCAAGTAGGTATACAAGAGGAAAAGAGGACCGGACGGAAGGGTTAAGACCTTCAAGGCAAGGCTAGTGGCAAAAGGGTATACTCGTAAAGAAGGGATCGATTATGAGGAAACCTTTTTGCCTGTGGCTATGCTTAAGTCCATCCGTATTCTTTTGTCGATCGCTGCGCACCTAGATTACAAGATCTGGCAAATGGATGTCAAGATGGCTTTCCTTAACGGAAGTCTTGACGGGTTAGATATCTATATGCAACAACCCAAGGGCTTTATTGAAAAAGGTCAAGAGAATCTCGTATGCGAGCTCAAGAGATCCATTTATGGACTTAAGCAAGCATCGCGTACTTGGAACCAGTGTTTTGATCAAGTGATTAAGTCTTATGGGTTTGATCAAAACGAGTTCGAGAGTTGTGTGTATAAAAAGTGTGACGAAACTGCGGTGGTATTCTTAGTACTACACGTAGACAAGATTCTGCTCATTGGAAATAATGTAAAGGTATTGTTAGACGTAAGGGTATGACTGTCAAATCAGCTTGATATGAAGAACTTAGGGAAAGCTGGTCACATCCTTGGGATCTAGATCACTCGAGGTCGCAAGAAAAGGATGTTGGGCTTATCGCAAGCTTCATACAAAGATACTGTTTTGAAGCGATACAACATGCAAGATTCCAAGAAAGGTTTTGTACCTTTTAGACATAAAATCCATCTATCCAAAGAAATATGCCCTAAGACGCAAGTGGAGATAGATGACATGAAAGACGTTCCGTACGTTTCGAACGTAGGAAGTCTTATGTATGCAATGTTGTGTACGAGACCGGATATCTGTTTTGCCGTGGGCATGATGGCAAGATATCAAAGTATCTCCGGGAAAGCACATTAGATTGCAATTAAATGCGTTCTGTAGTTTCTGAAAAGAACTTGGAATGTAATGCTGATTTAACAGTCAGACGGTCTAAATTCCCATGGGATACACGGACTCAAATTTCCAATCAGACATAGACTCCAGAATAACTACCTCGGGTAGTGTGTTTTGCATGGGAGAAGGAGCCATGACATGGAGAAACGATTTGCAGAAATGCATCGCAGATTCGACCATGGAAGCCAAATAAGTAGCTGCTTGGGAAGCAGCGAAAGAAGCGGTTTGGCTCAAGAATTTCTTAGTGGACTTGGACGTTGTTCTGAATTTGCCCAGCACAATCACTGTCTTTGTGATAATGCCGGAGCAGTTGCAAATTCAAGGGAAGCGAGAGTTCGCAAGACCAGCAAACACATAGAAAGAAAATACCATCTTATACGAGAAATCGTTAAGAGAGGAGATAAAGAGGTGGCAAAGATAAACGTCGGAGGACAACCTAGTACATCCATTCACAAAGGGTCTGCCTCAGAGTACATTCGAGAGACATGTGGATGGAATGGATGTCAAGACTATTGCCAATCTGCTTTAAGTATAAGTGGGAGGAATTATTAGGTTAGTGTAGGTTGACATGAGATGTCACGTAGAGTTACTACACTAGACATGCATGATGTATACTAAAAAACAGACTTTAAGTATACGTGGGAGATTTTTGGAGTTATACGTGAAAGTATGCTTTTACTTTGTATAACTCATGTATTAAACACTTGTTTATGAGAATAAATCTTTTATCGCATTTGCTTTAGATTTAATTGAATGTTGAATATTTATTGCAACCAGTTCATTATAAGTGGTACATGTTACATTGAAGTTAGTGTGGTGATACTCGATCACAGAAGACCACATTAACAGTTTCCTTGTAACTAAACGTACAAATTCACGACCTAGGTGGAATTGAACAATTCGCCGTGAAAGGTCGATGTGTACATCTCAGATTGGCTTGTCTTGACCAAGAGATTACACTAGAACATTTAGTATGTGTTGAGGAGGACCTACAACGAGGATAAATTCTTCTGTTCTGAAATGTGAAGAATTAGACCTCAGTGGTTATTGATTTCTTAATCTCCGTCACTTAAATAGGACCGTGTGTGCTTAATGGTTACTGAGAATCATCGTGACTTCGAACCTTGTACTTTGGGCAGTAATATTAATCATACGACGGTTGCTAAGATTTAATACAGAGAAATGCGTGCGAATACAGCTCGTGTGATTTGTCCCCTTGGTGGGCTCAGAAGTTTTATCGTACCAAATCTTGCAAGTGAAGAATTAATTTCTTCGGTACGAATAATAATGTTGAGCTGTCTTTACTCCAAGGTGAGAGATGTTAATTAATTTAGAGTTATTCAGAAGCTTAATTAATTAATGGACTTGATAATCTTAAAAGCGGAAAATAATAACCGGGAGCCCATATTATCGTAATATGGATTAAGATGGATAGTGCAATATTAATTTATTAGTGATACTAATTAATATTAATGGGCTGAATTATATTGGAGCTCAATATTGAAATTCAGAAGCCCATTGGAGGTCCAATCTTAATTCTCCTAAAGGCCCCTCAAGTAGCCCATTAAGTAGGCCGATAATAATAAGATGATTAAAATAAAAGAAAATTATTATTGCTGATTTTTTGCTTATAATTTTCGAAATTTATAGATATGGTAGAGAAAAGATTTGTTGATTTTCTTGGAAAGATATTATGGAAGATATGTATTCTTGGAATTCTCCCATGAATCTTGTTTATCATAAATTCAAGAAGATCCAAATCTTGTTTATTTCTCCCATGAATTTCGAAAATCTCATATATTAGGGAGGTGAGATTTTTATGGAATATTTTATTATGGAGAAAAAAATATATGAGATATATTCAAGATTTCTTGGAGGCCAAGAAAAAGATTTTATCTTCCCTATTCCATATGCAAATTTCGAAATTCCTAGTCCTATATATAGGAGATGATTATTTCATCTCCAGTTTACAGTTTCACAGTGTTGAAAAAAAATCAGCAACAATTTTTTTTTTCTTCCTTGTTATTCTAATTGCTTGTGAGCACTTCCCACCGGTGAACAAGCAAGGCGAAAGGGACATACTTGAGAAGGTCTTTTGGTTGATAGCACGATTGTGATAGTCCCGTTGTTATCAAAGGCCATATCTACAAGGGGTACGAATTACGTGAACTCCTAGTTTTTCCGCGTTAGGTTTTCATGTGAATTAATTCAACATGCATGATGATAAAATTGTTGTTAGAATTATTATTTAATTTAATTAGGATTAATTCATGCTAGTAATAATTGAATTTAAATTCGTATTTAATTATCATCCCGAATAGATTCCGGGAAACCCCGATTTTCCCAACAAGCCTGAGTGGGCGTAAGCGTGGAAGGGAAGAAATCCGCAAATCCAAGCACTTGATTGAGGTTTATCGAAAGATATAAAAGTACAAGGGCATGACACCTCAGTGTGAATCTCACCATGTCAGTCTGCCTGAAGCAGATTTTGATATAGACAACGATGATCTTTTGAGCTTGAAGCTCAAAGTTTTTGGAGACAAAGAGTGATTTACATAAATGTACATTATTAGTATCCTGACTTAGGCTTCTGACTTGAATCGAATATACCAGCTTTCTACTAGTAGCTTCCCCGCAAGAGTACGGGTTCACTGTAGTATGGGCAAGTATAGGGACCAAGTATTATCGAACCCAAGGGAAAGTGTGTATGCAAATAGATCCCTGAAGATTTACGCGTCGTAGTTAATATGAGTGAAATATTTTTGGATTTTTGAGAAGAAATTAATTAAAATCAACTAAACTATCCTACGAATGCTAACAGAAAATTAAACTAAGAATTTAAGATGTGTTTTCAAATAAGGTTTGGTTATGCTCAGGATAGGAATCCCTACGTATACTAACGGAGCATGTACATAATCAAAATAATTGTGACGCGCAAGAGATAACCTAGGTAAAAAGAATGCAAGATGAAAGCTCAAGATTTTAAACCCTAATACTTTATACTAACATTCGACTTCACTAATCCACTAACAAGTTAATAGACCGTGCTTAATTAAAGAAGCCCTCATTTAACTAATGGTGATGCGGCCGTCCTCCATAGCTAAACCGGCAAATTAATTAACCCCTTCTAAACCTTCTCGTTAAGACTACTAGTTGTTAAAGAGTGATACGGCCGTCCTCTCCCTAACACTTTCGTACGAAATTCAAAGGTAAAGTAAAGATTGATTTTAAGAATTCATTAATTAAGAGAATTAAAACTAAACGTCACGAATTATCCTAATTACGTACCCACATCCTACTTCTACGAGTTCATCCTACCCTAAGCATGCAAGGGTTTTAGCCGGACATGGTTATAACGATAACAAAAGCAATTGACGAAGTAACGAACATAAACATGATGAATTAAAGTGAAAAACTAAAAAGCATGAACTAGGGTTTTGAAAGAAAATAATTCTAAGAACTGAAATTAGATTAATAAAACGAAGTCTAAAGTGTTTAATGTAATCAAACTAATGAAAAGAAACTAAGAAACGAAAATAAACTAAGAATTCGTACTGAAACCTCGATTAAACATAAAGTAAAGCTTGCTCGTCTCTTCTCCTCTTTCTCTATCTAAAAACTAAGTTTAAAAGTAATTTGGAATGTGATAATCCTTTCAAAACATTTTCGGGAGGGTATATATAAGGATCGGGCCGAAACGGGAACTCGTGGGCCGGAAAAACGAATCTTGAAAGTTGCTCTCGGAGGCGCTCGAGCTGTCCCACTCGAGCGGACGCACTCGAGCTTGATGGTCGAGTGAAACGGGTGGTCGAGCGGAGGCGCTCGAGGAGTCTTGCTCGAGTGACAAAAGTTTCTGTAAGTCAGAGGCACTAGAGCTGTTGAGCTCGAGCGGAGGCGCTCGAGTGCATTGGTCGAGCGGATCATGAGGTCGAGCGGAAGCGCTCGAGTGCTCTCGCTCGAGCACTTTTCAGCAGCAGTACACTTCTTCGTAAAATCTTCATATCTCCTCAACCGAGAGTCCGTTTCGGCCGATTCAAAGTCCTACGAACTCCTCTTTTCACCCTCTATCCACCTATTAGCATCAAAGAGATAAATTCATCAATTTATAGAAATCATGCTCAATTGACTCTAAATGCTCAACAAAACCGACCAAAACTAGGGTATTTCTAGTGACGAATCATGATAATTTCACGCCTAATCAACCCCCCCCCCCCAAACTTACCATGTTGCTTGTCCTCAAGCAACGAAATAATAAGTCAAGTGAAATTGTTAGGAATGAGTCAACGAATCAAATCATGCAAGCAAATAAATTCGAGCTTCAAAGATCAATCACAAGTATACTCACTCACCTTCCATCATCATACTCATGCAACAACAACAAGAATCACCAAAATCAAACATGGATGTGCACTCAACGATGTGTTTCACTTCCTCACAAGTGTATATCAATATTAAAGGGACTCACTCAAACAATCAATCACTCATATCGGCAGCCATAGACTTGTAAGCACTCTCAACTCCGAACATACTCTAGAAATCAATGCCGAATCAAAAAGGACTTTTCTCAAGGTTGTAATGTAGGCTCTTTGGACAGGTGGGATAACAATATGGTAAGTGACTCAAGTGAATGGAGAATAGAAAATCAAACTTTGGTACTTCGAGATTAGGAACAGAATACTTCAAACATTTTCAATCAACACGTTTTCAATTCCAACACTCTCAACACTTCAATTTTTTCCTTTCTCATTTTTTTTCACTTTTCTCAATCACTTCACTTTTTTTTTCGCACAAACACATGAGCTCATTTTTTCTTTTGCTCATTCTCAATTTTTTTCTTTTTCCCACAACTCAAAACTTCATCACACCTTCTTCTCATACTCACTCAAGCAATCACATTTTCCTTTTTCAACTTAACTCAATCCCTTCACATTCACACTTTTCCTATTCTCCACTCAAATTGGGACAAAAAAGCTTAGGAATTTGGAATAGTGTTCATATGTGCTAGCAAATGAAATAAGCTTAAGGCTCAAAGGGGCTAACAAGGGACAAATATCAATGGTAAGGAAAATTTTGGCTAAGTGACTCATTCAAAACAAAGATGGCCTAAGATCATATTCGGCATATCAAACTAGACACAATCAAGAAGCAAGAGCACACACAAGTTCTAGCATCCTCTAAGGTGACGATCCACTCACAAACTAAGAGATTAATTTATGCATCAAAATCTCATAAGGCTCAAAACTCACGGCTTTCACATCCATGCTAGTCCTAGTACATTCTCACTCTCATCACACAAGCACTCAAAAAGAAAAATTCACAAGCATACGAGTTCTTTCTCAAGTCAACCCTAACTCAAACACTCACACAAAAGAGTCCCTAACTCAAATCCACAATTCACTCTTCTCATCAAATCATACTCAAAGATAGCAATCAACAAGCATAAGATGATTAATAGGCATGAAATATGCAATAGTGAATCAGATCAAAATCAACCCAAGGAGCATCTCAAGGCACCAAATAACCAAACACACTCAAAGATAAGGGGTGCTCCGGTGCAATGTAACAAGAAACATAAAAAAACTCCACCCCCCAAACTTCGACCTTGTGAAGAGGTCTAAGTTTGGGGTTGTGGGTTACCTCATCCAAATAATTCATGTTTCTCAACAACGCATCGCACTCTCTTGCTTGAGTTCCTCCCTTTTGGATAGCTCCATGATTCCTCTACTCTCTCGAGACAAGCCTACAAAATAAAACTCTCAAGTACGAGGTTAAAACTTACGATTCAAAAAACACCCTAATAACATAAAAAAAACTGAAAAACAAATAAAAATGGGTTGCCTCCCATTCAGCGCTATTTTTAAGGTCCTCATGCCGGACCGAGCTCAAAGGAGCTTATGGGACATCATACTCAAATTTACCTCCCTTACTCTCATAAGAGTGGTGCTTGCATGTCTTTCCTTGATGCCCCTCCATCATGAACTCCTTTGCTTCCTTCTCATCCCCAAGTGTTATGGGTCTCAACTCATTCTCACCTTTATCTGGAGGAATCTTACTAAGCAATCTCTTGCGCTTGGACTTTTTCTTCTTAACTCCTCATTTCCTCTCCAACTGGACCACGTCTTCCTTTTTCACCTCTTCATCCTTCCACTTCTTCCCTTTATCCCTATCAACATGATCAAGATTATAATGCTCTTGGGTTAAATCAACAGGTGAATGATTATCAAACTCATAAATAAAAGAAGGATTAGGGGTAGGAGGTGTGTTTTCAACACTAGGATCAATGACATCCATGCAGTACAAACTCTCATCCTCCTTCGGGTACTTCATGGCTTCATATAGGGAGATTTTCACTTCTTGATCATCAACTTTCAACGTAATCTTCCCATTTGCCACGTCTAGCACCATCCCCGCCGTAAGATCAGGGGCACACGCTCATCTTCCTCCATTTTGAGCACTATAAAGTCGGCTGGAAATATGTGATCTCCAACTTTCATGAGGACGTCTTCAACTACACCTTGTGGTCGAGTAATAGACCGGTCGGCTAGTTGAAGCGTCATCATTGTTGGCTGAAGTTCACCACCTTCCAACTTCTTGAAAAGCGACAAGGGCATAAGATTTATGCTCGCCCCTAAATCACATAGCGCTCCTTTCTTGATCCCGTTCCCAATGTCACATAAGATGGTAAAGCTCCCGGGATCCTTCAGCTTTGGAGGAAGCGCCTTGTGCACTAATGCACTCACTTCATGGTTCAACTGCACCAACTTCGGCTCATCCACTCGCCGTCTTTTCGCGATCAAGTCCTTCAGAAACTTTGCATAGTTGGACATCTGTTCCAAAGCATCATAAAAAGGAATGTTAATATGCAATTGTTTAAACACATCAAGGAATTTAGCGAATTTCTCATCAAGCTTCTTTTTCATGAAGCGTTGTGGATATAGGACAGGTATCACAGATTTGGGTACCCCCCATTCATCTTTCTCAGTCTCTTTCACTTTCTCCCTTGCTTCCTTTGCCTTCTTCCACTTAGGAACTCTCTCAACTTTCTCAATGCCTTCCTCTTCAAGCTCTTTGCTCACTTGAGTGCTTTCACCCTCAACCTTCTTCTCAAATCCTACCTCCCCACTCTCATCTCCATCTTGGGGCGTCTCAGAATCAGCAGGCATCTGAGGACCTTCATAATTGGTCCCACTTCTAAGCTGAATAGCCTTACAATGCTCTTTAGGATTACCCTCAGGCATTGAAGGGTATTTGCCAGGCTCTCTATTCAATGACTTTGCAATCTGGCTTATCTGGAACTCTATAGAAGTGAACCTTCGGTTGTTCTCTTGCTGAATTCGATTCAGCTCTACATCTCTCTTCTGGAGGTCTTGATCACGCTGATCAACTTTCTTATGCAGATCTTTCACATCGTACTCCAAAGATGATAAACGTTTGCTTCCTTCCTCCACCTTCTGTAGGATAGCTCTCAACATCTCCTCAGTTGAGGAACCGCCTTCTCCACCCGGGGGTTTAGAACCTGGATCAACCCCTGGAGGAACTGTAATACCCGCCTTCGGGTTAGCATATGAAAAATTCTCGTTCTTCCTCCATTGGTTCTGAGGAAGCTGCTGGCCTCCTTGGTACCCTTGTGTGTTCCTCCATTGATTTTGAGGCGGCTGTGGACCTAGAGGTACAAATGGTTGGCCATAAGAAGACCTTCCTTGAAAATTTCCACCTTGTGGATACCCATTCTGATTGTAATAAGGACCTCCCATATAATTTACTACTTCTTGCTGAATTGTGGGCTTGTCCTCTTGCTCATTCTCTGCTGCATTCCCTCCAACCATAGTCTTCCCCAACTCAAGGTTGTTAATCTTTTCCATCATAGCCATCAACAGCCTTCTCGTTCCTTCACCTTCCTCAACCTGATGAACTCTCTGGAAATCTGCGTCCACATTCCAGGCCCCGACATTCATGACAATGTTGTCCACGATCTCTCTACACCTCACTATTCCTTGATTCAGGAATGATCCACTAGCACAGGCGTCTAGATGGTCTTGCCCAGCCTTGTTGGCACCACTATAGAAAAATGCCATCACATCTCCCTCATTGTACCCATGCTGCGGGCACTCTATCAACATGTTTGAGTATCTCTCCCACGCTTGACGTAGGTCCTCTCCTTGCTTCTGACGGAAGGAAGAGATCTCAATCCTTGCTTTGATTGTTATGGATGGATGGTAGAATCGCTCGAGGAACAGACGCTCGAGCTCGGCCCAAGTGGTAATACCTCCCCGTGGAAGCGTATTATCGTACCACTCTTTTGCTATTCACGTCAATGAGAATGGGAACAACCTAAGCCTCTTGGCATCTTTAGACATGCCATTGTAATTGAAAGTGGAGGCTATCATTAGAAAACTCCTCAGATGAGTATGAGGATTCTCCTTCCCGATCACCCCCTAGAACTGGTTCTCTGTAAGCAGCTTTAGAATTCCCAGGGAAATCGAGAAGTTATTTGCCTCTACTGGAGGTAATGCTACTCTATCATAGTACCGTTGTGGCTGCGCTGCAAACCTTTCTCGAATAGCCATGTTCTGATCTGCGTTCTGAGGAACGTATTACGGATTAGCAGGTGGTACGGGTACTTGTTGGGGTGGTGGTTGATAAGCTGGTGGTGGATTATAAACTGGAGGTGGAGGGTACGGGTATGGTGGGTATGGGTAAGGTGGATAAGGTAAGTTGTTTTGTGGTAAGTTAGAATATGGGTAAGCAGGGTTGTTCTGAGGATTTTGGACAATGTTATGAGCTGGGCTATTTTGATTCTGAGTACCCGGGTTTTGGCTCTGGCTTTTCCCTGACGGATCTTGATTCTTACTGGTATTGCCTTCAGTACCGTCAACCCGGTTCAATGTCTGATTAAACTCATTCTCGACATCATCCAACTCATTAGTAATGTCCATTGGTTCTTTTCCTCCGGCAGCGTTCATCCTTCTCAAGAAGGCTCGGTTTCTTCCAGCTATCGTCTCAGGGTCCAACGATATTCTCTCTTCGCTCGTATTGCCTTGTAAGCGTGTTTTCATATACCTGACACACTAGCAGAAGGATCAAAACGCAACTGCCGAATGAATAAAAATAAAAATAAAATAAAAAATAAAGCACTCACTACTAACTACTAAGCTATCTACAAGTCCTATTCAAAAGACATACAACGCCATCCCCGGCAACGACGCCATTGACTTAAATCGAATATACCAACTTTCTACTAGTAGCTTCCCCGCAAGAGTACGGGTTCACTGTAGTATGGGCAAGTATAGGGACCAAGTATTATCGAACCCAAGGGAAAATGTGTATGCAAATAGATCCCCGAAGATCTACGCGTCGTAGTTAATATGAGTGAAATGTTTTTGGATTTTTGAGAAGAAATTAATTAAAATCAACTAAACTATCCTACGAATGCTAACAGAAAATTAAACTAAGAATTTAAGATGTGTTTTCAAATAAGGTTTGGTGATGCTCAGGATAGGAATCCCTACGTATACTAACGGAGCAGGTACATAATCAAAATAATTGTGACGCGCAAGAGATAACCTAAGTAAAAAGAATGCAAGATGAAAGCTCAAGATTTTAAACCCTAATACTTTATCCTAACATTCGACTTCACTAATCCACTAACAAGTTAATAGATTGTGCTTAATTAAAGAGGCCCTCATTTAACTAATGGTGATGCGGCCGTCCTCCATAGCTAAACCGAAAAATTAATTAACCACTTCTAAACCTTCTTGTTAATACTACTAGTTGTTAAAGAGTGATACAGTCGTCCTCTCCCTAACACTTTCGTACGAAATTCAAAGGTAAAGTAAAGATTGATTTTAAGAATTCATTAATTAAGAGAATTAAAACTAAACATCACGAATTATCCTAATTACATACCCACATCCTACTTCTACGAGTTCATCCTACCCTAAGCATGCAAGGGTTTTAGCCGGACATGGTTATAACGATAACAAAAGCAATTGACGAAGTAACGAACATAAACATGATGAATTAAAGTGAAAAACTAAAAAGCATGAACTAGGGTTTTGAAAGAAAATAATTCTATGAACTGAAATTAGATTAATAAAATGAAGTCTAAAGTGTTTAATATAATCAAACTAATGAAAAGAAACTAAGAAACAAAAATAAACTAAGAATTCGTACTAAAACCTCGATTAAACGTAAAGTAAAGCTTGCTCGTCTCTTCTCCTCTTTCTCTATCTAAAAACTAAGTTTAAAAGTAATTTGGAATGTGATAATCCTTTCAAAACGTGTTCGGGAGGGTATATATAAGGATCGGGCTGAAACGGGAACTCGTGGGTCGGAAAAACGAATCTTGAAAGTTTGCTCTCGGAGGCGTTCGAGCTGTCCCGCTCGAGCGGACGCACTCGAGCTTGATGGTCGAGTGAAACGGGTGGTCGAGCGGAGGCGCTCGAGGAGTCTTGCTCGAGTGACAAAAAGTTTCTGTAAGTCAGAGGCGCTCGAGCTGTTGAGCTCGAGCGGAGGCGCTCGAGTGCATTGGTCGAGCGGAAGCGCTCGAGTGCTCTCGCTCGAGCACTTTTCAGCAGCAGTACACTTGTTCGTAAAATCTTCATATCTCCTCAACCGGGAATCCGTTTCGGCCGATTCAAAGTCCTACAAACTCCTCTTTTCGCCCTCTATCCACCTATTAGCATCAAAGAGACAAATTCATCAATGTATAGAAATCATGCTCAATTAACTCTAAATACTCAACAAAACCGACCAAAACTAGGGTATTTCTAGTGACGAATCATGACAATTTTACGCCTAATCAGCTTTGAGATTCGTCTTTCTTCATTTGGGACAAATGTAATGAAATTTGACCCCATCTTTGCCCAGAAGGCAGATGTACTGATTAAATTTTCCGATACCATCTCAATAAGATATCAATTGTTTATGAAAAATCCTTGAAGGATTATATTTATCGTAGTTTATAAAATCCCTAAAGAATTATATTCATCGTAGTTTATAAAAATCCCTGAAGGATTATATTCATTGCCATTTATAAAAGTACTTGAAGGATTATATTCATCGACAAAATTTGAATAAAATCGATAGCAGAAAATATCGATAGATGAAAATCATGGCCGATTCCAAATAACTATTGAGATGGTCGAGATCGAGTATTCCCCAAGCGAATCTCAGCATACCAGTTTGTCTGAAGCAAACATGAACATTGTTAGTGACATGACATTAAAGACTATGAGTTGTCAAGATACACAATGTCATTATTTTGTGATTTTTATGCATGTTATGACTATATGCTTTGTCACGATTAATATTTGTGAAAAATTACAACTCAATTACCGGATGTCTTTAACAACTCCAGCAGAGTTACTGAATCTCATATTTATATAGAAAATTCCCGGGTAAAATTGATGTCCCTGAAGGATAAAATATCACATGCCAATGAATTTAAAGCACACTTAAAGCGTGAAAGACCTTATTAACAGAATCCCACCTTTTGAAGAGTTGTAGATTTGGTCTTAAAATTCAATTTAGATTCATACATATTATAACATGAGTGGTTAGTCCATCTAAAATAATAAAGTGATACGTCAGATTTTGTCTAAGTTCATTGGCTATGACACGTTAACCCCTTTCGTAAATAAATTTATGGCATGTACAAAGGGTGAACTTAGAGTACGGCTGAATCGTACTAAAGTTGGAATTAAATCTCCCATTTTTAGAATGATTTTTTGAGATAATTGTGGACTGATTATCCTAGTATGGGGACCATTTTGATAGTTAATGGCCATAATTAATGCTTGACGGTAGACTTATGTATGCTTGATCTCCACCTACAATCACACTTTTGTCAAGCCTATTGCAACACTATTGAGCTTAGTTCTCATTTCCCAAATTATCAAATTAAATTCATTCGAATGGGTAATGCCAGTGAGCTCACATTGACTGCATTCAATGTTTAGTATATGACATTAAAAAATTAAAGTGAAGCGTTAAGTCCCTTACGTCCGCACCATAATGGTCTAGCTGAGTCTCTAATTTGATGCATCAAACTAATCGCTAGACCGTTATTGCAAAAATTCCAACTTAGCTACATATTAGGGGCATAAATTTTACATGTAGCTACTCGAATTCATATCCGACCCACTACATATCATTAGTACTCCCCTCTACAACTAGTGCGTAGAAAATGATACATCATTTTCCACTTATGAACATTCTATCATGCAGTACGCGTACCACCACAACACGTCAATAACCCTGTTGGCTGACTGCATAATTGATGAAAAATCCATTCTCGGCATTAGGGGGAGATCAGAATCCAAAAAAAATTAAATGAATGCCGAGAAGTTTCCCTGAAGGAAACATATAGAGATATTTTCCTTGAAGGAAAAAAGACCAAGAATTTTCCCTAAAGGAAAAAGATCCTCAATATTTAGACTCATGCACTAGTTAGACTGAACTTGAAGTTAAAAAAGATAAGTAACTTGCAATGTATAACAAGTAATCTTCCAGATACGTTTACTGACCACAAAGGTGTAAAGGTCCAAATGAGATCAAGTATACATGCCCCAAACGCCAGAAGCTTAAAGGACCTATGAAAGAGACATACACACCTAGAATTAAAGCTAGCAAAACTGGTCGGTCAGACTTGAAATCTCCAGAAGAGATACGTCCAGAAGACTTGAAATCTCCAGAAGAGATCCATCCTGAAGACGAAGAATCCTAGTAACAAAGCACGTGCACAAAATGATCTAATACTAGGATTGCGGAACGACCAGATCAAACACATAAGAGAAATGATATGATCTAGTTAATATGAGATCAATAAATAAATACCAGAGAAATAGTATAAATTCGTTGTCGACAATATATCTGTGTCCAAAATTGCTCTTTCTAAAATTTAGATACAGTACCCAAGTTGAGTGCCCGAAGCACTTTGATTTGGGTGCAATAAGGAAGAAGCAAAAATGTGGCAAAGCTAAACTCGCTAAAATTAAGGTTTTGGTTCTATCGTACGTACACTCGAAAAGTTATCCCTGTAGGATAATGAGCGTTTACACGAAAACCAAAAGAAGAGTGGTAAGCGAGATTAATAACTTTAAGGTTTTTCGCAGAAACCCATGGTTTTCACAAAGACCCATTATTGTTTGTGATCAAACATATTCTCCTGGTATGAACAAACAAAGATCCGCTAATCACTGGCAGCTAAAATAGAATGTAGTTAATGGACCTTGTAAACCGCATATTTTATATGGTTATTACATACCAGTATTTATATCCCTGATGGATTTAAGATTCCCCAGAAGAGGAAGGATGAAAACCGCAGTATGTATAGTACAAAACTGCGAAGGTCATTACATGATCTAGAAACAGTCGGATCAAATATGGTACGATCGACTTAGTAAATTCCTCCCGAAGAAGGAATATACAAACAAAATAGCTTTCCCTTGCGTAGAAATCGCAAAGTAGTTTTTGCATTATATCCATATATGTTGACGATCTAAATATAATCGGAACATGCAAAGAGATTGAAGAAGCCACTTCAATCTTGAAAGCTAAATTCGAAATGAAAATCTTGGATAAAACCAAGTATAGTCTCGACCTGCTGATTTGAGAATTTCCCTGAAGGAAAATTAAAGTATTTTCCGGAAAGAAAATTAATTCGAGAATTTCCCTGAAGGAAAAATGAATATGATATCTCCCTAAAGGACGAATGAATTTTATACACCAGTCAACCTACTTGAAAAGGTTATTTGAGAGATCCTACATGGATAAATCTCATCCACTTAGTACACCTATGGTAGTTCGATCCCTTGAAGTGGATAAAAACTCATTTAGATCCAAAGAAGATACAATGGATATCCTAGGACCGGAAGTTCCTTATCTAAGTGCTATTTGGTGCATACTTTATCTCGCAAATTGCACCAGTCCGAAGAACGCATTTGCGGTAAATTTGCTTGCGAGATATAGCGCTTCTCCCAGAAGAAGACATTGGAATGATGTTAAACACATTCTATGATAACTCAGGCTGGTTATATTTTTCTTTGTGATGATATTGTGATCTCATGGAGAACCATTAAATAATATATTCCTCACTGTAATCGATAAAGACAACGCAATTTGTGTTGCACAAAACGAACAATGGGTACGTTAAGAGGAACTTAATGAAATATATTTCCCCGAAATTCTACTTCTCATACGAACTCCAGAAAAGTGACGTAATTACCATACAACATGTGCGACCTAGTGACAATCACGATCTAGCAGATCTGTTCACTAAGTCCCTATCTACCTCTACTTTTGAAAAGTATGCTTATGGTATTTGGATGTGAAGACTTAGAAAGTTGTTGTCTTCAGGGGGAGTAACAACATTGAAACAATCTTGAAGATTGGATCCGAAAGATCAATAATTGCACTCCTCCCTAGCTAAACATTTTTATCACTACCTAGCATGTGGAGTTTTTCTGAAGAGACATATACGTTGTGTCGTAATGTCCAAGGGGGAGTGTTGTAAATCCAGTAGATTTAATATACTAAATTCGGAAGATTTGATGTTGACATTATTTATGGGCCTAATAACCTAAATAGGCTTTAGGGATTAGAAGGGTTTCTCTATTATAAATATATTCATGTACCCAGTATTGTATACACACATAAATATTAGTAAAAACTCCTGGCTTGGTACGCCCCAAGACGTAGTCGTTTCGGCGAATTGGGTAAAGAAATTGGTGTTTCTACTTTGCGTTTATAATTTTACAACAATTTTATCCCCCCTTTTTATCTATTCTAGAAACTTCTTACTCCTAAAATATGGGTGGAGGAAATACTAAAATATTCGGTATACTGCATTTATCATGTCGAAAATGACCAAATTGATCAAAAAATTCAATATACCGATATTTTTGAGATGGTATGATGTCGTACTGAATTTTTTTAATATGGTAACACTATGGACATTTGACATATTGTGGTATTTTTGGTGTATACCAAAATACCAATAAAATTTTGGTATTTGGTATACCGGTATATAGCATACCAAAATCTACAAAATAATTTATTATTTTATTTATAAATAATTTCGGTATGAACGATACGGAATGGTATACCGATATTTCGGTATAAAAAGATATACAATATTTTGGTAATTACAGAAAATTCGATACGGTATACATGCGGTATGTAACTTTAATATATCAAAATTTCGGTAATCAAAATTTTCGGTATAACATGGGTATGCATTTCCTTATACCAAAATTTATTTATGATACCATATCCAACCATCCCTATCTATATGACAGATGTATGGTGCTTCTTTTGAAATTCTATATTTATATAAATCTGCCATTTCTTTTTTAATTTTTAATTAATCATGACGGTTTTTTTTTGTTAGCATGTTAACAAACTTCCATAGTTTCGTGCAAAGCCAGATTAATTTCTTTGTTTCACGTATAGCATTTCACTTGGTGTTTCATCTGCTGGATCTTTAATACATGGACCTATTATTATGGTGATTCGTTGGATATTTTTTAAAGTTTCACATATCAAACATTCAACCTATAAAACACAAAGTGGAATATATGATTTCATTTGGTGCAAAACACCAACCTCGAAATCTTGCAGGTAATGATTTTTTTCCTCAAATCATATCTAACACTACAAATTTTTGTTGCTATTTTCTTTTTCTTTTTTATTCTAAATATTTTGGAAACCATAAACTCTTTCCGTTTCTAGTGAGTTATTTCATTTTATTCGAAATGATGTTTTTTTTATTTGTTACTACATTAATACCAAAGAAAATTTAGATTTTTCCCAACAAAATACCTCTAATAAGTAATATTTTATTATTGTGGTCTATATAAATTTAATACGGGTATAAGAGTCTTTTGATATTCTAATAAATGAGAAAATTAGTTTATATGAATAGATAAAATGAGTCAGTTAAAAAGAAACGGAGGGAATATGTTCTTCAGACCTGGTTAGCTAATCTCTTCATTTTTTCTGAATATTTGTAGTTCATATGTGTCGTTTAGTGCCTCATGTATGTTTTCCAATTCTGATATATTCAATCTTATCGCAATTAATTTCATTTTTGTGTTCAAATATATTTTTCTAGCGTGCACCTTCTTTCCCTTTTTTCATCAAATATTTACAAAGATTTAGCGGGATTTCTACCCATTTGTACCATTTTCATGAGGTTCCCCTCGTATATTCCTTTGAAATATGTATGTTTTATGTATTTTTCTTCCATATTTCTTATGTACCTCTAAAAACATTTTTCCTTTCCAAAAGTTGTCAATGATGCTACATAACTTGCTTAGCTCTCTTACAATTTGATTTACATTGGTTTTTTTTTTTTTTTTTCATGTTTTACCACAATTTTATCTCCAAAGCTCTCATCTTCTTACTTGAAACATTGAGGGGTGTTTACTTAGAGCTGAACACATTCGAATAGGGGATGAACTTCCCCCCATCCCAGTCACTTTTCGGATTCACACATCTCATCCTTCATCCAAATAAACATTTACCCTTATTATATACCTACACCCCTAAAACATTAACATCACACATTTTTCTTAGACTATTTTTGTCGGAGGGTCATGACGATCGACTGCAGGCTAAAAAACAAGAAAAAAAAATAATCAACATGACAAAATAACAGTGCGATTGAATTGGTTCACCGTACACAGGTATACAATTTTAATTCTTGTAATTTATCTATGTAACTCCAGATGTTATATATATATATATATATATATATATATATATATATATATTACAGTCTATAATTAATTTAACTCTACTTGACATAATATATTTATTTAACATTTATAATTTAAATTCTTGTACTCTAAATTATATAAAAAGGTATTATGTAACGATATTTACAGGGTATTGGTAAATTATACTAAATGTATCAGTCAATTGCACTAAGACATCAGCTTCGAAGGGTATTACAATGGCTACGGTAAATATCATTCACATAATACTTTGCCAAATTTTATTATTAAGATTGTAACTTATTTTAAGTGTATAGTAATTTTTCTCTATTATACTCAATAATTTTGAATATTAACTAATTTAATATATCACTTTATAAATATAGTAAATATTGATTATAAATAAATATAATAATTAAATAATGATATTTTTTTTTAGATTAGATTAGATTGTGTTGGGTTGGATTGTTGATAAAGTATAAAAAAGTTGAGATTAAGTTGAGTTGTGAATTATATATGTGGAGGAGAGATAAATGAATTGTTTATTAAAAGATTGGGTTGTGGGGATTGTTGATAAAGATAGTCTTACACCAACTCATCACCGCTCCTACTTTTCTTACACCAAATTATTATCTCTCTTAATTTTCTTACACCTGATCATTCTCTCTCCTACTTTTCTTACACATATATAATCATTATCCCACTAACTAACAATAATAAAATAATACATCATCATCACTAAAAAATATTGATTTGACATAAAGTTACATTCACCCCTACCACATCTAACAAAAGTAACACAAATTTACTATTCATGAGATTTGTCCCATCCATTTTTTTTTTCAATCCGGACGTGCTCCATCCACCTCCAAGAGTGTTTTTGTTCCATTACTTTCTCCAAATGTGCCCCAAGAGTGCTTTTGTTCCATTACTTTCTGCTTATATAAATAAGATTGCTAATGTAAAAAATATATAAAATTTTCGATAAATTTTATGGTGCATCCAAATGCATGTTATGCACTTGAATTTTAGATTTAATTTCAAATTCAATTGCATATTAGATCCATACCCATTTAAACCGGGTCAGTATACCCATTTCACACTTCACTCTCTTTTTCCTCTTTAGGCTTGGTAGCGGGGCGGGGAATCCCCGTTCGGATCCGCCCCAAATTAGGCGGGAAATCCCCGAACCAAACTGGGACGGGGATGAGGATTTTTTTGCCCGGTGGGTGGGGCCAGGGCGGGGAGGGGGACTGTATTCCCCGTCCCGTTCCCCGCGGAGCCCCGCCTAATTATATATATATAAATAAATAAAAACCCTAACCTAATAATCTTTTTTCCAAAACAGAATCTGCCGTTCTCACTCTCAGAAATCAGAATATTCACTGATCTCTCGGCTCGCAACTCACCATCGCCGCCTGATTCTCTCTCATCTCGCGGTGCGGCACGACGCGGCCATCTCAGTGCAACGCCGGCTCGGTCCGCTCGGTCTCCCTCCCTGGTTCCATAACTCTCACTCTCTGCTCCCACGACTGTAGATCAGTGATCACTTCCATTGAGCTGTAAGATTTTTTTTTTAAAAAGGCAGCGGGGAACGGGGAATCCCCGTGGGGGCGGATTCCCCGGCGGTGCACGGAGTGGGGATATGATTTTTCCAGTGAAGTTCGCGGGGACTGGGATGGGGATTCCCCGCGACCGCGGGGACGGGGATTGGGATTGGCCCCTCGGCCCCGCCCCACCCTGTTGCCAAGCCTATTCCTCTTGCAGCCGTAGCCCATTTCACACTTCTTCTCTCTCTTTCTCTTTCTTTCATCTTGCAACTATGTTCATTTCAATTGAAAAAGACCTACTGATTTGTTCGAACCCAAAGTCGTTGTCTTCATCTTAATTTGTTTTTCTACCATGAATGACGAGCTTGAAGTTTTCCGGCGATGATGGTGGTTTTAATTTCAGTCACCTCTTTTTGCGTGACTAACATTAATTATTTCATCTTGCTCTCAAAAATGGTTTCCCCAACTCAATTTCATGTTTTAGTGTCGTCTTCATCATTACTTTTGAATTTGAATTTTTTTTGTCACTGTCCTCACCATGCTCATCTTTCCCAACCACCATTTTGAACTTCTCCGGCAAAACAACACACTCCCACCACTAGACCCCGCCCTTACTCACACATGATTACACCCATTATGCACAAAAAAAATACTAAAGAAAATAAACTTTATGTTGTTTAGATTATTGATTTAGGAGTATTATTAATTATTTTTGAGGTATTTTTTATTATAACATGGGGTATTGGTGATTAAGTCTCGGGGTATTGATAAATAATTGTTTTGGAATATAACTTGGGGTATTTGTGATTATAACTTGGGGTATTGGTGATATAACTTGGGGTATTGTTGATTATAACTTGAGGTATTGGTGATATAACTTGGGGTATTGGTATGAAGCGCCCGCGACCAATTTGCGACCTGGTTTGTTGCCAGGTCCGTGAATTTTATATGGACAGTTAACAGATCCGCGTAAAGTCAAAATTAATTTCAAATTGAGATCAAATTCCAAGTGTATAGTATGCATTTGCATGCAAGTATTGACATGTTATAGATATACATTGAGTATTTTATTTCAAAATTATTTGTTGCATGTTTTTCAGTTCTAGTCTCCATCCTTCTATTATTCAATATTGGCGAAAACTTCAATTTTAAAACTTTTGAGTAAGTCTTGTATGAGACCCTTTCATGACATGAGACAATGAGAATAAGTGTAATAAGGACATTGATTCATTAAAATTTTGGTAGGGGTGGATATTAATTTGTGATCTCATGCCATGAGACAGTTTCATACTCCCTCCGTCCCAATTTTGTTTACCCAAAAGTCCAAAAAATGAAGGTTTTTTTTGTTTACCCATTTCCTAAAATGGCAAAAAGCAACACCACTTTTTCAAACTCAACCTTCAAAAAACTATTTTATACTAAAAAATATTAATAAACAATTCCTAAAAAGCTACTTTATAGTCAAAAGTATTAATAAACAACTATTTTCTTAAAAACCGTGCCATTTAGAAATTGGTAATCTAAATTATTGCCTTTTGGTAAAGAGTGAATATATTCTCTCAAAGACCCCTCTATTTGTTTTCTTGAAATATGTGAGACACTTTAACTGACTACTTCTCTGTTGCCTTTTTTTTTTTTTTTTTCTTTTACTACTTTGGTTAGAAGGCAACTCTATATGTGAGGACTTACTAAAAACTTGATTCGGAGAAAACAAAGAATTATTCCAAGTTTGATCTGCTGGAAAATGAAAATGTGGATCTGTAAGAAGTGTATAGAAATTTACAATTTATAGTTAGCTCATTTCTAGATAATGATTAAAAAAAATTCTGATAGTTTTAATTTTGTTTTTTTTTTAAATTTTTTATATTTATATTTAATACATTTTGTATCAATGTATATATGGTAGAAATTATAAATATATGACAAAGTATAGAGTGAAAATGATTTATACATAAATTATTGAAGGATATTAGTTATTTTCACTAAAGAATATTAGTTGTTTTCATTGAAGGGTAATTATTTGTTTTCATTGAAGAGTATTAGTTGTTTATTGAAAATAAACTAAGACTCTTTAGTGAAGACAACTAATATCTTTAGTGAAAACAATTAATATTCTTTAATGAAAACAACTAATACACTTCAATAATTCATATATGAACCAATTTCACTTTATACATACTCTTAATATATAATTTGGATTGAAAGATTATGATACAAAATGGTAATAAGATTATATTGAATTTGAATTATAAATATGTGAAGTATAGGATTTCAAAATCCCCTAAAATTTTAGTTCATATATATCTTATTATAATATATTTCCAAACCTCTCCAAGATGATGTGTCAACACCACCTTATTCTAAGGATGAGGTGGCATGTCTCAAATCTCTCCATTTCAAAATAATGCGCTCTCATTAAAAGATGGTTTAAGTTTTGATCTCAACCATTCATTTTATATCATTACATCTAAACCATTGATTTGTAACTAGGGTTAATATAATTATTCATCATTTTCATTCTCTCATAAGCCCTCTCTCTCACATTCGATCTCCCTCACATCACCACACTCTTCTTCGATGTTTTTCAAAGCGCCGCTTCCGCCCCCTCTCCAATTAGCACGGACCAGCAACTTATACCAGATTATAACTTTCTCACCGTCGCCTCATTCCCAGAATCTTTCAAAGGTTAGGATTTTATTTTAATTCACGATTTTTTGAGATATTATCTTCGGTATAAAGTTTTCTCTGTGTATTAAGTTGTTCCTTCGCGTAGCCCAGCACGTCTCGCTGCTCTATTACAGCCGGACCGCTTAGCCCAGCGTCGTCGTTCCTCCGCCTAACCCAGCGCCTTCTTTCCTCCGGCCAAGGTAAACTCCCGATCCCTTTGCACATATGCGTTTCTCTATTCACGGAATCAATTGGGTACAAACACTATATATACAGAGCAAATGTTCGATAATATCACAAAATTATCGGTGTTTCACTCCACTAATCCGGAAAAAATTCAATTCAACTTGGAATTCAGCCGGCATGGTGGTGGAAAGTATATGTTAAATATATGGAAGTGAATTCGAATTCAAAAAAAAAAAAGGACACTAAGTTTCTTACTTAGATATTTTTGGAATTTATTTTTGCAAAATATTTATATATGCTAATTTTGTTGGAGGATATTGAAATATTTTGCAAAAGATGGCAAGATTCTAAAAAATCTTGCCATCCAATACCATATCTTACATGGATAATAGATTGTAACATTATTTTTTTTGGACAATATTTTACTAGCCAAAATATATTATCACTCAAATAACATATTATTCACAAAAAATCTTGCCATGAAATAAAATATCTTACCATTTATAATACAATAATAGATATTTTTTGAATTTATTTTTGCAGAATATTTATATATGCTAATTTTGTAGGAGGATATTAAAGTATTTTGCAAAAGATTTTGTCACGTAAAAGATGGCAAGATTCCTAAAGAATCTTGCCATCCAATATCATATCTTACCATGAATAATAGATTGTAACTTTTTTTTTTACAAGATTTTACTACCTAAAAGACATTTTCACTGAAATAGCATATCATTTACAAAAAATCTTGCCATGAAATACAATATCTTACCATGTATAATACAATAATATATATTTTTGGAATTTATTTTTGTAGAATATTTATATATGTTAATTTTGTAGAAGGATATTGAAATATTTTGCAAAAGATATTGTCACGTAAAAGATGGAAGATTCCCATATATCATATTTTACCATGGATAATAGATTGTAGGCAAAGACTAATTTTTTTTTTTTGGGACAATATTTTGCTAGCTAAAATATGTTGTCACTGAAATAACATATTATTCCCAAAAAATCTTGTCATGAAATACAATATCTTACCAATAATAGATATTTTTGGAATTTTTTTTTTGTAGAATATTTATATATGCTAATTTTGTAAGAGGATATTGAAATATTTTGCAAAAGATATTGTCACGTAAAAGATGGCAAGATCCCCAAAGAATCTTGCCATCCAATACCATATCTTACCATGGATAATAGATTGTAAAAATAAATTTTTTTTTGGACAAGATTTTACTACCTAAAAGATATTGTCACTGAAATAGCATATTATTCCCAAAAATATTGCCATAAAATACAATATCTTACCATGTATAATACAATAATAGATATTTTTAGAATTTATTTTTGCAGAATATTTATATATGCTAATTTTGTAGGAGGATATTTAAATATTTTGCAAAAGATATTGTCACGTAAAAGATGGCAAGATTCTCAAAGAATCTTGTCATCCAATATCTTATCTTACCAGTTACCATGGATAACAGATTGTAACATTAATTTTTTTTTTGTACAAGATTTTACTACCCAAAAGATATTGTCACTGAAATAGCATTATTCCCAAAAAAATCTTGCCATAATATACAATATCTTACCATGTATAATACTATGTCACATAAGGTTAACAATTTTTTTTTATATAAAATACATGTATACATGAAATGTTTAGGAGGAAATTGATTTTTTTTTTAATAATTCGAATTGTCGCTTAAATATAATTCTTAGGGTTGGATTTTTCCATTATAAATACCTGCAAAATTGAATTTGAAACTGTAAAATATAGATATTATTTTGTAGTAGGATTTCGAATTTTTTCAACAATTTCAAATTTTTAACTCTTTTTTCGTTTATTTATTTTTTATTTTTTATTTTTGCAAAATATCTGTAAATGTGAAATGTCTAGGTGGAAAAAAAAAAGAGATTGGCGCCTAAGGGTCAATTCTTATTGTTGAATTGTGTATTATAAATATCAACACATTAATCAATTGTTCCCACACAAACATCTACACAATATTTTATTTTAATTATGACATTATTTTTGTCAAATGTTACCTTTAGATCTGTAGGATTCTATCTTTAGAGTTGAAGTTTTGCCGATTTTTATTGTATCTTTATATTATGGGGGAAAATTGGATATGCAAGTATACAAAAACTGTAATTTTAAGAAATATTGTGTTATACTAATTTGAGATTAAATGTGTGAATTAGTTAATATTTTTCAAATTTTATATTTATTCATGTTTAGTATTTATTATTATTTTTTGAATTATAATTATAATTTTAAAATTATATGAGAATTACAACATATTTTTAAAAAATTAATATTTATAATTTAAAATAATAATAACAAGTATTTTTTTCAGTTTGCGAAATTCGCGGGGTACGTATCAAGATTTTTTTTTAGATCAAGTGAATTAATTATCTGAAATATCCTAGAACAAGATTTTTCTAAATTTAAACCCGTTTTGCATCTCATATTAGGAAAAGCCAGTGTTGGCATTTTTTTCTTATACATGGACTTTTGTTTAAGAAGGTTGTCTTACCGTTTAAGATCTCATTTCTTCGTTTCTTCTAATAATATGGCTGTCTTCTAAACCCAACACTTCATAAATCATATCAAGTTTGAATATTTTCTGTTTCTTGTCCTCAATTCTTTCTTCCACAGACCCAAAAATCTCCTTTCTCCAGATTTTGAAATCCATTCCCTCCCCTCTACTTCATAAGATCGCCATTTTTCCTTCGCAAAGTCGCGGAACCCTGGAACGTATGTCAAGTATTTACAAATTGAAATACTTAACTTTAATTTGAAGAGTAGGGCAGTGATGGGAAAGGGATCTTCTTAAAATATAATTGTGAGGTGTGATGCGATCAATACACAATCCATCCGGTTTGACCATGAAGAGGCAGTCAATTACACTAATGAAGTTATCAAAAGAATTCAAGTCTCTTGGTAATCACTCTGCCCGTCTACCCTTTCTTTCATATTCCTTTCTAATGGAATTGGAAGCATTCTGATAAACTATCTATCCCAAAATTCCACTCCTTTAGAGAGTGGACAAGGTTAATCTACAATATTGCACTCTTTTCGACCCCCAAACGTCATTTACCGCTACTGTTCCTTCCATATGCCATCAACTACTAACACAAAATAAATCTTTATTCCAAATAGAACCAATTCCACCCGATCTACCTATCGATACTCTATACGCCCTGTTGGGTTTTAGAAGCACGAACACCATGTTCAGCGCAGCGGAAGAACACGATTCACCAACAACGAATCTCAAACATGGTTGTATAACATAACAATTTAAAGGATAAATAACGATATATAAATCCTTACAGCGATTTGTACGCGGAACCCTCAACTACGGTATCCACGTAACGGCTTTCCACCAACCCGCATCGATATGCCAGCGTTGAATCTCGAGACGAATTTGCTAGGAAAATTCAGACTGAGATTTTATGGAGAAATTATATTTCTTGTATCACTATCTGATTTCCCATAGGACACATATTTATAGGGAATAACTTAGCTTAATTCCTAAGCAAGATATCGGGCCTAGCCCGTAATATAATCTCTACGGATTATATTTCCCTAGATATGTTCCTACGAATAATATTTTTACCATATCTATTATTCTTGTATAATAATATTCCAAATATTATTATTGGAATTTCATATTTAATTAAATAATAATAATAATAATAATTAATTCCAAATATAATTATTATTATATTCTCCATAAATTAAATATTATATCCAATACAATATTTAATCAACCAACTATAATTGGTAAATTGCCATTACTTGTTGTGTGACCCATAGGCCCTCGTATATCGAGCGATTAGTCAAACTAACGGTCTTAATTGAACCCTAGACAATAAATCAGACATTCTCAATATACGAGGTACGTTGCGAAGAAATCTGCAACTACCTGTAATATTGTAGGCTATTGTGATATCTTCCTTTCATTCACGAATACTCGATTAAGTATTGAACATGATGAAGTGTCTATTCAAATAACTTAATCATAGTATCTCAAATCACTAATTTATCAAGTATATCACACTTAGCCACAAAGTCTAAGTTGATGCGCGTCGACCGACGACTTAGATCCAATTATGATGAGAAGACGTGTATTCTCTCTAAATCCACATTGAGGAATGAATCATATTCTTGGTTCAACTACCACGCACATGTATTTCGTGATGAACCCAATCCATGCCATATCTACCCGTGGAAGGGTGCAAGCGTCGGTCATGATCAAAGTTCACCACTCCACACATGTCGTGCGTATTGACCTCAAGTCAAAGGAGTATCACATCGCTTCCACTAACCGAGACACCCGTAGACACATTATGTGGAATTACATCAAACGGTTTCTCGGATGGGTATACCAATATCCTCTAAGGTATCTGTGCATCCATCATGAGATACCCGGTATCTCGTAGTAAGTGAGATCTTACTACACTCTCTAAGAGTATGATGCAGATCGCACACCAATCTCAATTGCATCATCAATATCCCATTCTTGATGATCCTTGATCGGGGCTATTTGAGAATCATACTTAGGTCATCTGAGTTCTCACTCACTCAATAACAGTAGTGATTCATGATAACACAAATAAGAATATATGCAAATAATCAAACATCATATTCAGATAAGTGTAACGCCATACATTTAATATTAAAACAATAATAATATTAAATCAAATCTGAATATTATCTTAGTATTATGTCCTTTCGATGGATTATCTCTAGAACACTAACACTAACACGCCCAACCATCGTTATTGCCACCACAAATAGGTATACAAAGAGTTTCGTCCATTGCGTCTTTTGTTTTTAATTCCTGGATGCATATGATTTATATTTTCTGATTGTTAAATCAGGATTTATAATTCACAAAAAAACTTGTAATCAGGGATTCAAATATGAAAATTAGAAGTATGAGAATTGAAATCAACGGAACTAAAGAACACCAGAATTTTACGTGGTTCGAAGATAACTCCTACGTCCACGGGATCGGAGAGGTACGATCTTTTACTATGTAAACTCAGGGAATGATACAATCACTCAATTTCACAAATACTCAAGGAATTCTTCTCAACAATGAATGAAGAAACCCTAATCTAGTTATAGAGATATCGATTTCAAAACCCTAGCGTTTCTAAGCAAAGATTCAGCTCTTCTTCTTGTGTAATACATCATATTTATAGTAGTAACCCAACAAGTAACTGCCTCAACAAACCCGTCTTTGGATGTAATCGCCTTCACTTCAGCTTAGATACGAATCTCGCGAATAACAGAATCTCAGTAGACTTCACCTCAACTGCTTAGGAGACTTCACGTCTACTGAACTTCAGCTGACTTCATCTAAGTATACTAAATCTGGCCAACTTTACTCCGCCGACGATTGAAGCTCAAACTCAACTGATTACCTACTTCACAATTCTCCACCTCATATTTGAAGTATCAAACCTCTCTTCCTTTCCATCAGGTACCTTTAAGGCTAAGCACCTTCCATGTGTTCATCTTTACCTGTTCAACACAGAACTTGAACTTCATGCTAGGTAAAGACTTCATACACATGTCAACAACATTATTATCAGTAGATATCTTTTGGATCTGGACCACCCCTTTCTCTATGATTTCCCTCACAAAGTGTAACCTTACATCAATATGCTTTGATCTTTCATGAAACACTTGATGTTTAACCAGATGCACAACATTTTGATTATCACAATGAATAACCACATGACTTTGTTGTATTCCAAAATCCTTAATGATGCCTTTCAACCACAAGGCTCCCTTAACTGCTTCAGAGACTGCCACAAACTCTGCTTCAGTGGTGGATAAGGCAACTCCACTCTGCAACACAAATCTCCAGCTCACAGCAGTGTTGTAAAGAGTAAATATGTACCCTGTCAAGGACCTTCTGGTATCCAGATTAGCAGCAAAATCAGAATCAACAAATCCCACCAGTGGGCTCTTCATATCAGTCTTCTTCTCAAACATCAATCCCAAATCAGATGACCCCTTAAGGTATCTAAATATCCACTTCAAAGCATCCCAATGTAATCTGTCTGGGTTGGACATGTATCTGCTCACCATACTCAATGAATAAGCTAAATCAGGTCTACTGCAGACCCATGCATACATCAAACTTCCAACACCACTTGCATATGGGACTTTCATCATAGACTTCTTGTCTTCTTCAGTCTTGGGCTCCATCTCCTTAGATAACTTGAACTGTTGTCCCAGAGGAGTTGACACAGGTCTACTTTCATGCATGTTGAACCTCTTCAAGACCTTTTCAATATACCTCTTATGAGATAGAAACAGTCTCCCTTGTGTTTTGTCCCTAAGTATATCCATCCCAAGTATTCTCTTAGCTTGTCCCAGATCCTTCATATCAAACCTTGCACTCAGCTTCTGTTTAATACTCTGAATCTTCAACAAGCTCTTGCTAGCAATTAGCATGTCATCAACATAAATCAGAAGATATGTTACCACTTCTGTCACTTGTTTCTCCAGATACACACAAGTATCATACTTGCTTCTCTCAAAACAAAAGGATAACATAACTTCATTAAATTTCTTATGTCATTGCCTTAGACTTTGCTTGAGGCTATACAAAGACTTCTTCAGTAGACATATCTTCCCCTCTGACCCACGTTCCACAAACCCTTCAGGCTGCTGCATATAAATGTCTTAAATAAGATCATCATCTAAGAAAGCTGTCTTCACATCAAATTGTTGTAGCTCCAGGTTATCTTGGACTGCTCTACTGAGAAGTAGCATGATAGAACAATGCTTGACCACAGGTGAGAACACCTCATTGTAATCTATCTCTTCCCTTTGAGTAAACCCTCTAGCCACTAACCTTGCCTTGAACCTCAACTGATCTTTCATCCCGGATTCAAGCTTCCTTTTGAACAACCACTTGCAACTGAATAGTTTCTGCCCAGGTGACTTATTCACAAGAATCCAAGTCTGATTCTTCTTAAGAGATTCCATCCCTTCTGTTATGGCAGTAATTCTTGGTCCCACTAGTTAGATTAATTGCGGAAGCTTAAGTTAAATGTCTTTCAAATTCTTTTTACAAGAGAATAAAAGGCAATAAGACAATAAGTAAAATAAAGCAATAAAGAACACAAGATATATAGTGGTTCGGATTTAAATATCCTACGTCCACTCTCCCTTATACCCAAGGGGTCTCACTAACAACCAACCAACTCACTTACTTACTGGAATTTGGGAAGTACCAGTTCCTTCTTACACCTCTTTAGATTTAACTTAAATCTAAAGATCAACAGCCAACAACCTTGTCTGATAGATGAACAGGTTGTGGTTTCAATAACTCTTTTAGAGTAGATAAATATTATGAACAGTAAGAGTGCTTGGTATGAATATCAAAAGTTTGGATCAACTTATGCGCGTATATGGTCTCTAGAGCTTTTTCTTGAACTGCACTCTTGTATATATAGAGGGGATTAGGGCTAGCCGTTGGAGGGCTAATCCAATCAGATCCTCTATATAAGGAAGCTTCAATCAATCAATTCCCTAATTGATTGATTGGGTTGGTGGGATCCTTGGATTGATTATCTTCAAAACTTTCCAATCCTGATCTTGTTCACTTGATTTGAATCACCAATGGTCAATAACTTCCTCTGCCAAACTCTGATTCTCTCCAGAGAAGGCAAGACCAGACACCAGACAACCTCGGTGTCTTCTGGTCCTAATCTGGTGAACAACCAGAATACTCAGTAGAAACAGGAGATCAAACTGAGCATCTTTTGTTCCACCAGACTCGTCTGGTCCGGACTCGTCTGGTCTGGGGAAGGTCCTCTGCCTCTGGTAAGATCTCATCTGGTGAAGTCTTCTGGTGGAGTCCCCTGGTGAAGTCCTCTGGTGGGGTCTTCTGGTGACTCTTCTGGTGAAGTCTTCTGGTCTGGCAGTTCCCCCTAGACTAAGTCCTAAACTAGATCATCATCTGACTAACAGGTCCAGATGGTCCTATTACATCTTCTGGTTTGTTTTAACTCATCAAAACTAACAACTTTTATCCTAACAATTTCCCCCTTTTTGATGGAGTTAAAACATACCAGAACTGATCAAAAGTAAACTTAAGCAAGAAAACAATAAAGGATAAGACCTTAGAATAGATCTTATCAGGCAAACAAATAAGACAACAAGAGGTTGTCTTTTGAACAGAGAAGATATGAGATTTTCATTGATAAAAAGGACAAAGATGATTACAGATTACAAAGCAATTCTGGTCCTATTCTAAGCATATCTTCTGTTATCCTTGGGCACCAGGAACCAGTCAAAGAATCTATCTTGAATGGCCTTCAACTCTGCAGAAGATGTTGGGGTGAAGTTTGCCAACACCTTGGTCTTGTACAGTCTCTTCAGCTCAGCCCAATCAACCTGGTCTCCTGCCATTGGAGTGTTGAGAAAATGGAATTCAGGAGCAGTGACTTCCAGGTTGAATTCAATAGTTGAATCCATCAACTGCTTGTACAAATCTGCATCATATGCCTGCATCCAAGAATGGAAAGTCCTGTTGATGAGAGCATCATCCTCTGGTGGAGGTCTCTGGATGTAATGTTGAATGAACCAGAGAGTCTTGGCTTCTCTCCATTTTTCTATCAAAGGCACAGGAACAGTTGAGTCAAAGGACCCTTCTGTCCTGAGAGGGAGGATGTTCATGACTTCAACAGGCCCTTTCCTCTTCTGGCTGGATCCACTAGCACCAGGAGTGATCCCAGCTTCTCTGCTCTTCTTATTTTGCCTTCTAACATATCTGAGCCTCTGCTCTTCATCTATATTTTTCCTTATCCTTGCTTGCCTCTCTTCAGGCGACTCTTCCTTGAATCTCTTCTCTGCTTCTTCAACCACAGATTCAAGGAAGCTCTTCTTCACTTTCCTTATCTTCCTCTTTGTAGGTCCAGAGATGGAGATTGGATCCTGCTCAGCCTCTGACTCCTCTTCTGCAGCAAGCTGCTTAGCCATGGAAAGAGATTTGAGCTCTTCCTTCTTCTTCTTCTGCAACTCAGCCTGGGCCAATGTATTCTCCAGCAGGTCCAGACGAGCTCCATGGCTGAAGAGAGTTTCATTTGTGGTCTTCGCCAGATCAGTTCTGGTCTTCTCTTCCCCCTTTTTAACTTTATGAAGGAGGGGCTCCACCACCTGCCTTATGAGATCAGGCAAGGCAGTGTTGGAGGAAGAGTGAAGATCACGTAGCTGCTTGGCCTCCTCCAGGCAGGCTTTAGACTCAGCAACAAGCCTCTCTTGCTTCTCCAACATCTCCTGGAGGGAGTCCTTTAGCTTGGCAGTCTGAATCATCTGGCTAGCCATCTCCACTTTGAGCACAGAGACTGGCCTCATCTGCTCCAGCACGTGCTCCTGGAGCTGCTTCTGGCTGTGCATGACATCCAGCTTGACAAATAAGCCATTAGCCTTGAAAGAAGCTTTAACTTCTGCCAGGGAGGACTTGATCTGCTTCAGGAAAATCCTCCTCTCGTGCTTGATCTGATGCTCTATCATAGCAGGGGCCATGTGTTGAATAACTTTTGAAAAGCGCCCTATCTGCATGATTTGCTCATTGAAGAATGCCTTCATCTTCTGGAGCACAGCAGGAGACATCTCGAAGTCCTCCTCGTCAGAGTATAGCTCAGGAGGGAATGTGAAATGAGGACCAAAGTTGTAAGAGAAGCCCTCTGGAGTGAGCATAACTCCTCTCTGGATAAGGAGAGTCTTGATGAGGATCTTGGCCGCCTCTGGTGTCTCCAACTCTGCTGGGTTCTGAATGTTTAACTTCTTCTTTAGCTCAATCTCCCAAGCAGTGAAGGTAGAGGGAGACATCTCCTCCAGTAGAAGCATAAGATCTTCAACATCTTGGAGTCTGGCCATACTCCAAACTTTGGCATCCGTCATATCTGCCAGTAGGGGTGAGTGCTCCAACAGAATTGGAAATTGCTCTCTTAGCCAGAGCTGAGCACTCACACTCATACTCTGCCTGATGGGACCCATCTCATCAGAAGAGAAAATAAAGGGTTTGGGCCCAGAGGCAGAGGAGGAAGGTGCTAAGTTAGCAGGCTCAAGTGAAGCTTCCTCATCTTCACTATCATCGCTTGTTAAACAGGTGGAAGAAGGGGGAGGGGCAGGAAATCCCAGAGCCATATAAATGGTTGGGTCCTGGTCTGTATGGGTCTGGGGAGGGTTAGGATTTTGTGAGGTAGAGGTGGAGGGGATGGATTGCTCTGCACCAGAAGAAGGTGGGATCTCTGGTACAGAAGGTGTAGGAGGTATTTGAGATGTGGAAGTGTTTGGAGGGGGGATCTCTGCACCAGAAGAGGTTGATGGTACCTCTGGTACAGAAACTGGGGGAGAGGGGTTTGTGGGAAGATGTGTTTGAGAATTTGGGGGAGAAGGTGTTTGAGTAGGATTAGTGGATGGAGTATATACTGGGGTATCTGGGAGAGTCTGCTCTGGTGGAAAAATAGGGTTACCAGAGGCAGATGGGGTTTGGGGAATATTATCTAGGGGAGAGGTAGAGGGGGATACAAGATTAATAGGGGTAGAAGTTGGAATGGAAGGGTTTACCTCTGCTGAGTCAACATCAACAGGTACAACATGCTCTGGAGCAGAGACATCTTCCATCATCTGGGAAGCCTCATCAATGGCCTTCTCCAAGGCCTCTCCAAGATCAGGATCTTGAAAAATGGCTCTCTTGGCCTTGGATTTCTTCATAAGAGGCACATCCTCTTCTTCCTCTTCGTCCTCTGATGGCTCATCCACCAAAAGGGTTTTCCTGGCCTTCCTACTAGTCCTTGACTTCTTAGCAGAGCCTCTCCTGGCCTCCTCTGGCCGCTTCCTCTTGGCTGCTCCAGCCCTCTTAACAGCTTTATCATCATCACCCTTCTTCTTAAGCACTTCAAGAAGGGGAATCTGGTCCTCCTCTGAGGAACCAGAAAAGGCAATGGTTGAGGAACCAGTTGCTTCAGCAGCTTTCTTATGGGTCTTCTGCTTCTGCTGCTGCTTCTGCCCCTTTGCAGGTGAGGGTACTGCCTATAGAGGAGGGGCAGGGATGGCTTCTTCTCCATCAGAATCAGGATGGCCATGAAGGGGACCATCCTTTGAGAATAACACTTTAGACTTGTGAAATCATCTGCACCAAGTCTCCTTCCATCTCTTCTCTGGAAGCAATGAGTCCAAAATCAAGGTAAGTTTCGTTCCCAACGAAACATTAGCAGTGAAATAAAACTGCATCTCCCCTGGCTTGGAAGGACAAGCCTCCTTGTTAACTTTCACTTTATTCTTCCTCAAGACGCCCCAAAAGAACTCTGCCCAGTTGCATTGGACGCCGTCATACAGAGCCCTCATCACACACATTCTTCCATTAAAAATCGCATCCGTGCTGTGATTCTCACACATCAACACCTTTACAACTATGTCAAAAAGTACCTTGTACTTTTGCCTCAGATGTTTATCCAGAAATCCCTTCGTGATACTCTGGCAAGAAGAACGAGCAAACAATTTGAAGGAACCCACAATATCATCCTCCTTGTAGGTTAAAGGATCCACCCCTTCCGCCGAAATGTTTCCAAACAGGGCACATAAATCATGCTTGGAAAACACCAAATCTTCCTTGTCAAATTTTGAAGAAATATGGTCTTCGTTGATCTTCATTCAAACCAGAAACTGGGCCGCATAACCGTCAAGAGTACGAAAATCTCTGGGAACGGTGGAGATCAACTTCTCAACTCCGGATCTCCTCAATAGTTCCAGAATAGCAAGTGCAGACGAGTTCTTGGTGGTGTAGAAGTCAACCACCATCTCCGTTTTCAGTTTCTTCATCATTAGGGCATGATCAAAATTACACGGGGGAGCCATATCTGTGAGAAAGAGAGAGAGAGAGAGAGAGAGAGAGAGAGAGAGAGAGAGAAAGAAAAAGCTTTGCAGAGAGAGGTTAGGGTTTGAAAGTATGGAAACGTGAAAGGACAGATTGAAAGGAAATTTGATTTAAATAGGGTAATACGCGTGGCTTGAATAATAAATGAAGTGTGAACGCGTGTAATTTCAAATTTAATTGAGGAAACAAAATCAATTTTAGCATTGATTGACATTTTGCACAGCGATTAAATCCGATGGCCATGATGAAAGGCGAGATACAGATTTAATCTGGTGCATTGGCATAGACATTGGGACTTGGCATAAAGGGGTTTTGTGGCAGTCAAGAGAAAAAGCGAAATGATTGCCTAGGCCCTATACCCTAGTTATAAATACACTCCGAAGTTGAAACGTTTTGAGTGTACTTACTAATTTGAAAGGTGTATCCCAATGATCAGAGGCCAGAGAAGTAAAGACATACCTGTCACCTGATATTGTAACCAGATGATACATCTCCTCTGATGGAACTCATCTGGTTCAGGCCAGAGAAGACTTTGGATATTGTGGAATCTGGTTCAGCACTTCATCTGGGACAATTGTCACTTGGTGTATACCTCATCTGGAGATATACCTTCTCTGATATGTCTAATCTGCAGGTATGTTAGTTTAAGAAAATAAATGTATGAAGTAAAGTAATAAAACAAAGGATACTTCTCTGTTGTTCCCTCTAAAACAAATCTGTCTCTGGATCCAACAATCCTAACTCAAAGGCTAACTCTCTGAATCTGGTCTCAGCCAAAGGCTTGGTTAAGATATCTGCTCTCTGCTTCTCTGTTGCAATCTTTTCCATCCTTATATCTCCCTTCTCAACATGATCTCTGATAAAATGATGTCTTATATCAACATGTTTACATCTGGTATGAAGAACTGGATTCTGGGTGATTGCAATTGCACTATTACTATCACATAATATAGGAATATCCTTAGCTCTAATCTGGTAGTCCCTAAGTTGTTGACTAATCCAGAGTAGTTGTGAACAACAGCTCCCTGTAGCTATGTACTCTGCTTCTGTTGTTGATGTAGCAACTGAAGTCTGCGTCTTAGAAAACCATGATACCAATTTATTCCCTAAAAATTGGCAAGTTCCACTAGTAGACTTCCTATCTATTCTGCATCCACCATAGTCTGAATCTGAATAACCACTCAATTCTAAATTGTCATCTGCAGGATACCATAATCCTAAATTCACAGTTCCCTTAGGGTATGTTTGTTTTGGGACTCACACGGATGGACTTTGGACTTTGCAATCCACGCCCAATACGAGTTCGGGATTTAAAATCGGGTTTTCAAATCCCAAACTCAATCCCTACCTATAAACCTATTACTATTTTTCATATAATTAAATACAATCACATCATTACTTTTTTATCATCCACTCAACCTCTCTCCTACTTTTCTCTTACACAATATAATAAAATAATACAACATCAATCACTAATAAACATTGATTTGACATAAAGTAAAATCTCACCCTACTAAAATCCCAAAACAAACACATACTCATATTATTCATCAAGATTTTCACATCCTAAGATTTCAAAGTCATGACTTCCCCCGCACACTTAAATCCCAAAACAAACGTACCCTTAAGATATTTCAATATCTTCCTAGCTGCTTCCAAATGACTCTTCTTGGGATTAGCTTGAAATCTGGCACAAACTCCCACAGCAAATGTAATATCTGGTCTGCTTGCAGTCAGGTACAGAAGAGAACCAATAAGTGCTCTGTACTGAGTCTGGTCCACACTCTCTCCAGACTCATCTGGATCCATGTTGAAATTTATCATCATAGGGATCTTGGCTGCTTTGCTAGAACCTATTCCAAATTTCTCTAACATGTTTCTGGTGTACTTAGCTTGATTAATAAAAATTCCCTTCTCTGATTGCTTTACCTGCAAACCCAAAAAGTAATTCATTTCTCCCATCATGGACATCTCAAACTGTCCCTGCATGAGCTCACCAAACTTCTCACACAACTTCTTGTTAGGGGATCCAAATATGATGTCATCAACATATATTTGGACCAGAAGGATGTCCTTTCCTTCTTCTTTCCTAAACAAGGTTCTATCAATCTTACCCTTAGTAAAACCATTGTCCAGAAGAAATTGAGATAGAGTGTCATACCATGCTCTGGGTGCCTGTTTCAGCCCATAAAGAGCTTTCTTAAGCTTAAACACCTTGTCACCTTGTTCAAAACCAGGAGGTTGTTCCACATACACTTACTCAATGAGAATCCCATTAAGAAAGGCAGATTTCACATCCATCTGGTATACTTTGAACTTCATGTGAGCAGCATATGCTAAGAACAATCTGATGGCTTCTAGTCTGGCAACAGGGGCAAATGTCTCATCATAGTCTATTCCTTCAGACTGAGAATAGCTCTGGGCCACTAGCCTTGCCTTGTTCCTAGTAATGACATCATTCTCATCTTTCTTGTTTTTGAAAACCCACTTAGTGCCTATCACCTTTTGATGTCTTGGTCTGTCTACCAGCTCCCAAACATCCTGTTTGGTGAATTGATTCAACTCCTCCTGCATAGCAACAATCCAATTTGAATCTTTCAGTGCCTCCTTGATGTTCTTGGGCTCAATCAAGGACACATAGCAACTGAATAAGGCAGCTAAGTTAAGAGTTCTCCTAGTCTGGACACCCTTAGTTGGATCTCCAAGGATTAGGTCATTGGGGTGATCAACCAGGGTCCTCCTTCCCGTGGTCTTGCCAGGTTGATCATCTTCTGCAGTACCTTGGTGATTATCACCACCTGCAGAAGAGCTTCCCCCTACAGGAGTTCCAACCTCTTCTGGTTCTGCTCCTTGTGAAGGCTGCTGCTTCAGAGAACCAGGAGATGGGTCATCATCTGAATCTGAATCTGAATCAAGAACAGGTGGATTGACTTTGATAACTCTGGGTGTAGTCTGATTCTGAATCTCATCAGAAGACTTTGAGTCCACCTTGCACTCAAAAACAGATTCATCAAAAACAACATGAGGTGTTTCCTCCACACAAAGTGAATTCTTATTAAAAACTCTAAAAGCCTTACTGGTGCTGGAATATCCTAAAAATATTCCATCAGCCACTTTAGCATCAAAGGTTCTTAATTTAGATTTCCCATTGTCATGGATGAAACACTTACATCCAAAAACATGAAAGTATGAAACAGATGGGGTTTTACCTTTCCATACCTCATATGGGGTCTTATTATGTCTCTGGGCAATCAGACATCTGTTCTGAGTGTAGCAAGCTGTATTAATAGCCTCTGCCCAAAATCTCTGTGGAGTGTTGTATTCTGCCAGCAGTGTTCTTGCAGCTTCTTTAAGAGTCCTATTCCTCCTTTCTGCTACTCCATTTTGTTGGGGTGTTCTGGCAGCAGATGTCTCATGAAAAATCCCATGGTCCTTGCAGTAATCTGCAATGTGTGAATTCAAAAACTCTGTCCCTTTACCACTTCTGATTCTGACTATGCTCTGGTTCTGCTCATTCTGAATCTGATTGAAGAATTCTGGCAGCTTAGTCATAGTTTCATTTTTCTTAAACAAGAACACTACCCAAATGTATCTTGAAAAGTCATCCACTATCACTAAGGTGTACTTCCTTCCACTGAAACTAAGAGGAGAAACAGGTCCAAACAGGTCCAAGTGAAGTAGTTGAAGTACTCTGGTTGTGGTTGTGCTCTGGACATCCTTAAAGGAAGTCTTGGGTTGTTTACCCTTCTGGCATGAACCACAAACCTGATCCTTTTTAAACACTTCATTAGGAAGACCTCGAATGAGACCTTTTCTGGCAATCTTATTCAGTGTCTTGAAGTTAAGATGACACAATCTCTTGTGCCAAATCCAGCTGTTCTCTGCAGATCCTTTAGCAACCAGGCAAGCATTTCTTGGGCAACTGCTAAAATCTGCAAGATAAATGTTACCCTTCCTCAAGCCTATTAGCAAGATATCATTATAATCAGAAGAGAAAACAGTGCATGAATCACTAGAAAACTTCACTGAGTATCCCTTGTCACAGAATTGGGATACTGAAAGCAGATTATGCTTGAGTCCTTCAACATAGTAAACTTCATCTACAGAAACTCCATTGAAGGTCAACTTTCCAACTCCTCTGGTGACGCCATAGTTGTTGTCACCAAACATCACTCTTGGTCCATTCAATGGCTTGAAATCTTGGAGATTATCCTTCTGGATGGTCATGTGCTTGGAACATCCACTATCAATGTACCAGACATGGTTGCTTGAAAATCCTTTCTCCAATGGACTCTTATCTACCTGCAGAGAAATCAATTAGGTCCCCTACTAGTGCTGGGTCCTGATTGGTTAGTTGCAGGTTTTGTAGGAATCCAAAGATAAAGATCATCCCTTGATGGATGAGGAGATCTTATCTTCCTTCCAAATCTATCTACCAGCACATGTCCTCTTACAATGACATATTGAGCTACTGGTCTGATAAGGACACCTTTCCTATAAACAGGTCTGGTGTACCTTTTCTCAAATCTGGCCTTTGGAATGGCCTGCCTCAAAGACATGGTCTTAAAGGTCTGGTTGTAAGGGTACATCCTAGAAGAACCATCTCTGGTGTCATAACTACCCAGATCAGTTGGTTTTCTATAGATGGGTCTGGAAGACCTCCTCTGGTTCTGATAATTAGACTTGCTCTGGTGATTATAGTTCCTTTGAGTATACCTATTCTGGAATTGATTCCTCTGAGAAAACTGTCTCTGGGGTACCTGGTGCTGTTGAACATTGTTCCTTCTCTGGTAGTTATTACTCTGATTGGTATTCCCATTTCTTGAGTGTTTCCTTTGAGGTCCCCTAATCTGTTTAGGTTCCCTTTGAGGATTTCTCTGGGGTCCTCCAATTTGAGTAATTTCTACTCCTTGGGACTCATTGTTCACAGAACCATCAATCTTTAATGGTTCCCCTTTTTGACACTTATTCTCTAGCATCTTCTCTTCCAGAACAGTCAACTCTTCTGGACCATATGTTATGTGATTAACAGAGTGATTCCTTTTCCAGTCAGGATTGTGAACCACCTTGTAACCATTACCAGTTAAGTCTTTATCATCCCAGATTTCTACCAATTTACCAGCTCTTACAGACTTGTCTTTATTATAAAAGTATTTATGAGTTTTAGAGGTAATTCCAGAATATCCTAAACCACTCTTATCATAAATGCGCTGAGAAGACTCTGATATGATAGATACAACAGATGGTATCTTAGGAGATTCTCTGGGCATAGGTATCTCCTCTATGTTGTGAGCAACTTGTTTTCCCTTGATAAGAGTCTGGTATTTGGCTCTAAGTTCAGTGATCTCATCTTCTTAAGAGTTCTTTTCTTTCATGAGTTGATCTACCAGAGTATCTCTTTCTGTGATCTTATCCTGAAGTTCAGAGACTTATTTGGAATGATCTTTCATGAGTTCTCTGGTGGATTTATGCTCATGAGAGAGAGAGATTGAACTTCAGCTCTGAGCCTACCATTCTCTTTCTCAAGTTTTTGACAGAGTTGGACACAATTTTGGAGATCTGATAGCATTTGTTGCATATCAGACTCTCTGGAGTTACCAGATGAATTGGAGGATTCAGTATATTTGGAATTTGATAAGACTAGAGTAGTTTCATTTACCTCAGTGATGTCTGCCATAAGACACACATCATCATCTGATCCAAAGTCAGAAGAAGAAGAACTGGAACTAGTATCCTCCTCCTCTGCTTCTGCCAGCAATGCTCTCTTATCTGCATATCTCCTATCTCTCTTGATTCTTTTCTCTTCTCTTTCCCTAGGAGTAAGCTGAGGACAATCATAACTGTAGTGACCAGTCTTGTTGCATGTGTAGCAGGCATTGTCTCCTCTGGGACTAGGACTTGGCTCTCTCCTCCTCTAGTTGTAGTCTGATCTGGCAGGGCTACTCTCTCTCCTCTGGTAGTCAGGTCTGCCAGAGCTAACATCCCTCCTCTGATAATCTGATCTCCCGGAGTTGCCAGGGTTGTCATCTCTCCTCCTTTCTGGAGTTCTGAATCTGGACTCCATTGAGTCTCCAGATGTCTTCTCCTTCTCTGCAGGCTTGAAGGAACTCTTTCTGTCTCTGGAAGATTCCTTCCAATGCCTTTTGTACCTGCCATATTTTGAACTCATTTTATCTATTTTACGAGTTAGAAGTACTACCTGCTCCTTGAGGCTCAAGTCATCTGCAGTAGACTCCTTTGGCTTGACATCAGGCTTGATGGTTGAAGAGAATGCAACACCTTTCTGACCAGAAGAGGAAATCTCTTCTGGTTGATCCTCCTCTTGAAGATCATACTCATAGGCTTTGAGATCAGACAATAAGAGATGATGATCCAGTGTATTGAGATCCTTGTTGTCCTTGATCACAGTGACTTTAATTCTCCACCTGCTTGTTAGTGAACGCAAGATTTTACTATTAATTTCTTTTTCAGAGTAGGTCTTACCTAAGGCACTAGCCTTGTTCAGGAGGTTTGTGAGACGCATGTCCAGCTGGTCAATGGTCTCGTCTGGTTTCATCTTGAAGGTATCAAACGAGTGTTGAACAACTTGGAGTTTGTTGTCTTTGATCTTCTCTGTTCCCTCACAGAGTAATGCCAGTTTGTCCCACATCTCCTTGGCAGTGGCACACGTTCTGACCTTTTCAATCACCTCTTTGGTAAGTGTGTTGATGATCTCTGTTCTTGCCACCTGGTCCAAGTTGTAGAGCTTTCTTTCATCATTATCAAGCTCATCTCTCTTTTTGAGAATTCTCTACCTGGGGACTCTATCCTCTGCATTTTTCTGGGCAGCTTCACTAGTTTCTTCTCTAGACTCTGACCTGCCACTATAAATAGGAGTCCAGTAAAATTGAATGGGGCCACTTTCAACCACATCTAACATGCGGTGGTGAATAGCTCCAAGATGATTGCTCATCATGAAGCTCCAGTGGCTGTAATCCTCAAAAGAGAATGATGGGAGCTTACGGCTCTTGTAAGAAGATTTTGCAGACATTTTGATAAGAAATTAAGGGAAATAACAAGAACTTGAACAAAAGCACTAAAGAGCAATGGATCTGCCCGGTGACCACCAAAAGCTTTTCAAAGCAGTGGTCGTGGACACACTGCTCTGATACCACTTGTTGGTCCCACTAGTTAGATTAATTGCGGAAGCTTAAGTTAAATGTCTTTCAAATTCTTTTTACAAGAGAATAAAAGGCAATAAGACAATAAGTAAAATAAAGCAATAAAGAACACAACATATATAGTGGTTCGGATTTAAATATCCTACGTCCACTCTCCCTTATACCCAAGGGGTCTCACTAACAACCAATCAACTCACTTACTTACTGGAATTTGGGAAGTACCAGTTCCTTCTTACACCTCTTTAGATTTAACTTAAATCTAAAGATCAACAGCCAACAACCTTGTCTGATAGATGAACAGGTTGTGGTTTCAATAACTCCTTTAGAGTAGATAAATATTATGAACAGTAAGAGTGCTTGGTATGAATACCAAAAGCTTGGATCAACTTATGCGCGTATATGGTCTCTAGAGCTTTTTCTTGAACTGCACTCTTGTATATATAGAGGGGATTAGGGCTAGCCGTTGGAGGGCTAATCCAATCAGATCCTCTATATAAGGAAGCTTCAATCAATCAATTCCCTAATTGATTGATTGGGTTGGTGGGATCCTTGGATTGATTATCTTCAAAACTTTCCAATCCTGATCTTGTTGACTTGATTTGAATCACCAACGGTCAATAGCTTCCTCTGCCTAACTCTGATTCTCTCCAGAGAAGGCAAGACCAGACACCAGACAACCTCGGTGTCTTCTGGTCCTAATCTGGTGAACAACCAGAATACTCAGTAGAAACAGGAGATCAAACTGAGCATCTTTTGTTCCACCAGACTCGTCTGGTCCGGACTCGTCTGGTCTGGGGAAGGTCCTCTGCCTCTGGTAAGATCTCATCTGGTGAAGTCTTCTGGTGGAGTCCCCTGGTGAAGTCCTCTGGTGGGGTCTTCTGGTGACTCTTCTGGTGAAGTCTTCTGGTCTGGCAGTTCCCCCTAGACTAAGTCCTAAACTAGATCATCATCTGGCTAACAGGTCCAGATGGTCCTATTACATCTTCTGGTTTGTTTTAACTCATCAAAACTAACAACTTTTATCCTAACAGTAATCCATGACTCTCTATCTCCACTGTCAATGAATTCTTTATAGTTTCTAGGTTCTTGGTACTCTATGACTTCAGTTGTCACAAGTGCATAAGAGACCAGATCAACCTAACCATACCTCAGTTGAGGATGTACTTGTCTCCTGGTTCTGTCTCTTGTCAAGCTGTAATTTCTCGAATCAGCTTCAGGCATTTCTTCCTCCTCTGACATGTTATCTTCAGCAGATGCATTATCCTCTTCAGTTGCTTGCCCTTCCTATGGTTCAGGGCTAGTTGAGGTAACCTCTTCTGAAGCAACAGGTTCCACCTCAACTTGAGTAGTTGGTTCAGCAATAACACCATCCACCTTCTCTGATGTAGGATCTCCTCCACCTGACTTGTATCCCATCTGAGACTCATTGAACATAACATCTCTACTGGTAATACACTTCTGGTTTCCAGGCTCCAAACACCACAACTTATACCATTTAACTCCCTTTGGATAGCCAATGAACACACATTTTAAAGCTCTAGGCTCCAGCTTATCTTGCTTCACATGAACATAAGCTAAGCATCCAAATACTTTCAACTTTGAATAGTCTGATATCTTTCCATACCAAATCTCATCAGGGGTCTTAAAGTCAATAGCAGATGATGTCACTTTATTAATCAAGTACAAAGTTGTGTTAACAGCTTCATCCCAAAAACTCTTAGGCAAACATGCATCAGATAACATACACCTAGAGCTGTCAAAACGGGCGGGCCGGGCCGGCCCATCGGGCCAATCACTATTCGCGGGTCGGGCCGGGCCGGCCCATTTGCATATCGGGCCTATAGAATCACAGCCCGACCCGGTCCAATTCTAGCCCGCGGGCTAACGGGTCGGCCGGGCCCGTTTCAATTTTTTTTCCCTAATCTCAAAATAATATTTGGTAGGGTTTTTTTTATTCCACGGTATTGAAAATTGAGGGGCTTTATTTACAAAATTCCTTATTATGGCATTAACTATTAAGTCAAGTATGTTTAAAAAAATTTAAATATACAACACTAAATATCATTTAAAAACTAAATATACAATATTAAATTTCTTATTATGGCAGTATCAAGTCAAGTATGTCCATATATTTGTAATTACAACACTAAATATCATTTAAGAAACAACACTAATTATAATCTTTTAAAAAATAGATAAAATAAATAAATAAATAAAATCAACCGGGCCAAACGGGCCGGCCCGTGGCCCGCCGGGCCGGGCCAAAAACGGCCCGGTTTTTTCGGGCCTCTATTTTTTGGGCCCAGCCCAGCCCATGGGCCGGGCCGATCGGGCCGGGCCCAAATTGCCAGCTTTACATACACCCAACTCTCTCCAGAATGGTTCTATTCATCCTTTCAGCAAGACCATTCTGTTGAGGATTAGCAGGAACAGTCCTGTGCCTAGTGATACCCTTCAACCTACAGAATTGTTGAAATTCCTCTGAGAGGAATTCAAGTCCATTGTCAGTCCGAAGATGCTTGATGCTCATTCCTCTCTTATTTTCAAGTTCAGTCAACTACTCTTTGAACTTAAAGAAAGCATCACTCTTCTGTTTGAGTATATACACCCAAACCTTCCTGGAATAATCATCAATAAGGGTAAGGAAATATCTGCCTCCACCATGAGTGGACACCTTAGCTGGTCCCCATACATCTTAATATATGTAATCCATCACCTCAGTGGTGGTATGCTTCCCCTTCTGGTATGCCTTCTTCTTTGATTTTCCCAAAATACATCTCTCACAGAACTCCAGCTTACTTATCATTTTCCCGGGAATCACTCTCCCTTGGATAACTCCACCAAACCTTTCTCACCAACATGTGTTAATCTCTTATGCCACAAGTTAACAACAGTGGACTCCATGGTGACATCAGCTGATCCTGTAATTATTCTTAAGAGCACAAACCATTCTTTATGTTACCCTTAACACAGTCCTTCCAGACTTAGTGATAGACAATGTACCCTTGTCTGTCCTAAATTCAAACCCCTTAGAATTCAGAGTACCAAGAGAAACCAAGTTCCTCTTCAGATTAGGTACAAATCTGACCTCAGATAAGATTCTATCAACTCCATCAAACATCTTGATTTTGATAGAACCAGATCCCCCTACCCTACAACTCTCATCATTACCCAAAAGGACAAGACCTCCATTAAACCTCTCAAGATCCAGGAACCAGCCTTCATGTGGACACATATGAAAAGTACACCCAAAGTCTAAGACCCATTCTTAACTTAGTTTCTCATGACTAACCATCAAGACTTCAGCACAATCATATCCTTCAACCTCCACCACAGCTGCATCTCCATCTTGATCATCTTAATTGTCTTTCTTCCTTCTTTCAGGGTAGTTCTTTCTCAGATGACCTTCCTTGTGACAAATGAAACACTTCCTTTGTTCAACAAAACTAGGTTGTTGATCACCCTTCTTCCCTTTTCCACCATTTTTCTTCTTGGCTTGAAAACCTTTCTTTTTCTTGGATTGAACAGTCAAGCCTTCAGCAGGTTTCTTGCCTTCAATTTGAATATGTAGAAATTTGGTTTTAAGGGCTGCTTGCACATTATCAAACCTAACCTGATCTTGTCTCCCAAACAATAAGGCATCCTTGAAATTCTCCAGAGACTTAGGTAGGGAATTCAACAACATCAATAATTTATCCTTATCATCGATAGTAACATCCAAACTCTCCAGATCATCCGCCAATCTGTTGAACTCATCCAACTGATCACCAAGATTCTTGTCTTCATTCATCTTGAAGACTTGAAGCTTTTGTTTCATGTATAACTTGTTCGTAATAGACTTGGTCTGGTATAACTGCTCCAGTTTATTCCAGACTTCAAGAGCGGTTTTCTCCTTCGATACTTTCCTCAACGCTTTATCCCCGAGGCATAAGATGATCGCACTATGCACCTTCTTCTTGTTCTCCTCACCTTCGTCGGATTAGTTCCAGAAGCCACCTGATCAGGCGGCAAAAAGGCATCGTACAAACCATTGTGTACCAGGAGAGCTTTCATCTTAATCTTCCATAAACTAAAATCGTTCTTTCCTGTGAACTTCTCAATATCGAACTTGGTTGTTGACATGATCTCATTTCCCACAGACGACGCCACTTGTTAAATTAGGATTTATGATTCACAAGAAAACTTGTAATCAAGGATTTGAATATGAAAACTAGAAGTATGAGTATTGGAATCAATAGAACTAAAGAACACCAGAATTTTACGTGGTTCGAAGATAACTCCTACGTCCACGGGATCGGAGAGGTTTGATCTTTCACTATGTAAACCCAGGGAATGATACAATCACTCAATCTCACAAACACTCAAGGAATTCTTCTCAACAATGAATGAAGAAACCCTAATCTAGTTACAGAGATATCGATTTCAAAACCCTAGCGTTTCTAAGCAAATATTCTTCTCTTCTTCTTGTGTAATGCATCATATATATAGTAGTAACCCATCAAGTAACCGCCTCAACAAACCCGCCTTTGGATGTAACCGTCTTCACTTCAGCTTAGATACGAATGTCGCGAATAACAGAATCTCAGTGGACTTCACCTCAACTGCTCAGGAGACTTAACGTCCACTGAACTAACTGAACTTCAGCTGACTTCATCTAAGTATACTGAATCTGGCTAACTCTAAATCCGCTGACGATTGAAGCTCAAACTCAACTGACTACCTATTTCACGTATGACTTCACACCGATTCTTGATGAGTTCTCCTATCTCTTTGCATTTTTCCCTACTCCCCAAGCCTCTTGTGTTAGCTTAATACCTTCATTTATGATCAACTCTCTTTGTCTCCTTGACTGACTTCTACTTCTCGTCCTTGCTCAAAAGATTCCAAATATTTTTATAATTTACTACTCTTTGCCCGGTGATTCCAGTTCTATCAACTTGTCCACTTCCCAAATTTTTGAAGTTTCACCTAACGTGTTTGCAGAGATCAATTTTTGGACCCACCTATTATAATTTCCTCTTTTCCCTTCTACTACATTTGTCCATTCTTCTGAAGACACAATATTCGAGTAAAATGACATTCAACAATATTTTAGTCTTTTGTTGTCGCTCATTCTTCTAATGACACAATACCCGAGTAAAATGACATTCAGACTATCTTTATTCATAACCTCTCACAACCCAATCTCATAATAAATAATTCATTTATCTCTCCTCCACATATACAATTTACAACTCAATCTAATCTATCATTTTTCATACTTTATCAATAACCCAACACAACCTAAAATAATTTTTATTGTTTATTATTTAATAATTATATTTATCTTTAATCCATTTTTATTATATTTTTATAGTAATATATTAAATTATTTGATATTTAAAATCCGTAACTATATTAAAGAAAAAATTACAACTCTCTTCGTTTCGATAATTTTTGCACACTATTGATTTTTTGAACCAATGAATGAAGATTTTAAAATAAAGTAGGTATTATGAGAGTGCTTTATTTTCATATTTGAGGTGTGAAAATTATTGTGGGACATCCCAAAAATTAAAAAAGTGAAAGTTATTAGGGGACGGAGGGAATAATAAATATCATGTTAGTTCTATTGATATTGAATTAATTATAAACTATAAATATATATATACCAGTGATGTAAATGGCCGCCGCCTAGGCGGCCTCGGCAGCCTTAACGGTAGGCGGCGCCTAGGGTTTTTTATTTTTTTAAATTTTTAATAACTTTAAAATGTTATATAATTAAAAAAAAAAAAAAAATATATATATATATATATACACACACACACGTATAAGCGGGACGAAGGATTGTGGATTGTGGTAGTTTATGGATTGTGGATTTTTAATACTATCCATTTTGTTAACTACAGATTGTGGATTGTGGTAGTTTATTAAGTTAAACATTTTATTATTTGTGGATTGTGGTAGTTTATTAAATTGAACATTTTGTTATTTGTGGATTGTGGTAGTTTATTAAGTTGCACATCTTTTTACTTATGGATTGTGGTAGTTTATTAAGTTGGACATTTTGTTATTTGTGGATTGTGGTAGTTTATTAATTGGACATTTTGTTGGAGATGTGTTTAATATTTTATTAATATTACTTAATTACTTTAATTATTAAGTTGAATATTAAACAAATCTAGGCTGACGAAGTTGGATAATATACAAATTAAGTTGGAAATGTGGAACTTTATTACTTTGATAAACATTAAACAAGTAAAAAAAACCTAGACGGCCTCGGTGCTTGCCTGCCATATACCGTCTGCCGAGTGTCAAACGCCATCTGCACTCTTGATATATATCATGTAAAATACATAAATTACAATAACTGAAATTGAATTTAGGGAAAGGAATTTGAAAAGTAAACACAATCCGGATTGGTGCAAAGAACGGATTGTGAGATTATCATGCTTTTCTGCTTTTCTTTTTATTATTTTCTCTGTCTTTTAGCTTAAAATCGATTGGGTCGAACCGCGATAGATATAGTCTCAACAATATTTTAGTCTTTTGTTCTCTTCACTAGCTTGTAATCATTATGTTATTCATTTTGTGCATGAAGTATTTCTAAGGGAATTTTTGTAAAATGTCACTCTACATGTTTTTTCTGTAAAAAAATGTGCGGCTCTTGTGCAACCTTGCGCAATCCTATTTAGGAGCATATTAATATATAAAAGTTATGTAGAGTGATAATTTTCAAAATGCAATATTAAAAGTGATATTGTGCTAAATTTTCCTATTTCTAACTCAAACTTTCAGGTTTAACAAATATAATTATATATAATATTTTATCAATGATTAAATATAAAAAATTCTTGTATGCAGCTGAATCGTTTAAAAATAATTATTTCATTTGGATCTCATAAAATATGAAAGCTGCACGCGATTGTGTACTGTGTACAGATATATCTCCTTGATTTTGATAATTCAATTAAACCCGTAGCTGTCACCATTTTGAACCTTAACTCAATTGACAATTCCAAGCCTGTCCATCTCATTCTTTTTACTTTCTTTAGAACCTTATTCATTGTTGTTTACTCCAATTACAAAACAATGAAACGTTTGGGTAATAAAACAAAACTATCCGGGGCATATATACGACATAAGTAGAACATGTGATGAAAAATATTAGTAACAAAATTGATATATAAGTATGATAATAGTAAAATTTCTATTATTCATCATTGTATGCGAATTAGATTCAGTATTTTTAATCGGTAAAACAAGAATTTTAAAGTTGCGTTTGTATGGAGGGATTTGGGCTATGAATTATATATCCACAATCTAAATGCACTCCATTTATTTGTGTAATATATTTAAATTAATGAATTTTAAATTTACAATTGTGATCCTGGTTCAAATTTAAGCAATTTTGTTTTTCAGATTCCTTGTCATTCAAATGAAAAGCAAAAATAAGAGGAGATTTGGAATTAATAAAAGCAGAGGATTGATAAGCCATTTCCAAGTTTCACCAGGGGTGGAAAAGGAAATCTCCACATTTACACTTCCAACACATGGGCTTGTAGTTTGAAATGCCATCTCCTCTAGAATATGCAACTTTTCTTGGAATGGAATGATATGGGTGGTTTGTGGTTTCTTCAACAAAGAATTTCTTAAGGGGCATAATGGGAACTTGCATAGCCTCGCAGTGCCCACAAGAATTGCACCTTTCATCACATTTTGTGCATTATTAATTGTGCATGAAAAATTGGATTCAATAAATTGGGTATGTCATAAAACTTGAATAAAAACAACACTAACACACACTTTTAATATAGGTATAAGTAATCAAATGACTCTAATTTGGGGCAAATCAACAAAGAAATGAGTAACTCATTTTGAATGATTCCTTTTCTTTCTTTCCCTAAAATATTGATAATAGTGAACATAGGAGGAGATATTGATTTAGTCCCACCACTGTTGTAATCCCACTCTTACCTTTTTATTGGATTTTAAAAATAGAATTTGAATTTTAAAATTTAAAATCAGCTCTAGTTCGAAATTTCAAAAATCACTTTTAAAAAACTATTACCGCTATACTATACACCTACTATCACAGTACTCAAAAATAAAAAAATAAACACCACTTAAAATCTCCTTAAATTTCAAAAACTATTTTTAAAAAACCACTTAAAACCACAAAAAAAAAAAAAAAAAACCAAACTACACTCACGATTTTTTATTTTTACAAATTTAATCATGATTTTTTTTAATTTTTTCTATGGTATACCTTATTTTTACTTTTTGCAATTTTATACCCACGAATAATTGCTGGCAACAAACGGCCGACGTGCCAAATAATTTCTACCGTCGTGCCAGCAATTGGTTGTCAAATAAAATAGTACTAATATGTATAGAATTGTGAAAAAATAAAAAAACGGCGTAGGATATTGTTAAAAAAAACCGTGATTAAATTTTAAAAAATTAAAAGATTGCGATTTACTTACAATCCTCAATATAAGTATAAATTACACTTGGAAATTGGAAGGGACTGGGTTCTAGTATTACTTTCTTTACATGCTCCCACGTGTAAATGGATGAAATATATACTTACACAAATATTGGATCCAAATTGGGATAGGAACGAGATTCTACCCCCTATATTAATTTCATCATTACAAAATGAAGATGAGTCATTTTGAAGGATATTTATACTAATAAATGGAGAAGAGAGAATTCAGAAAGCTTACAATTGCACGGCCATCACTTGGTTTGGAGAAGAATTGCCTACCTGAAATGCATGCACGAGAGATGTAAAATGTGTATCTTTGAAAGAAAGTAATTAGGTTATATAATTATTAATCTGACAAGCAAATATAGATGGCAAAAATTATTAATCTGACAAGCAAATATAGATGGCAAAAATTTGTGTTACAACACAAATTAACATCAACGCCGTCAGAGTGTTAATACATCATGCTCAATTTATATCATATCGCACCGTCTCATTTTCACATAAGAATTTCTTAATATAAATAGTTACCTTGAACCGTGAAATTCGAAGGAGTCAAGGTTGGTAAGAGTAGGAGGAATATAAGACATGTAATGAATTGTATTGTTGCTTGGAAACTCATTCCGCAGTTGAAAGAATAAAGTTATAACAAAAGAGGTGATTACGGTAGTAAAAGGGAGTTTGCAAGACAAAAGGGAATTCTGCAGAACAACTTTCTAGAGACCCTATATGGGATAACACCTTTTCCTTCTCCACGTCCGATGAAAATACACGAGGATATATATGATAAAAAAATGAAAAGTACGTGAGTTATGTTGAATTAAATAATAGTATTTCTAATACTTTATTGAATCTTATAAGTGAGAGTTATTTCATTTTTAGAAGTGTGAATATAGTTGTGGATGTTCAAATAAAATAAGTATGAAAATAGTTGTAGTATGATATAGTTAAAATTGATCGAGTGAATTTAAGTGACTCTGATCATAATTGTCTTTTGTAAGTGATGTTTTTGGCGGAGAATATTTAGGGCCTTTTTGGTGTCATAGATAAATCCACGATTGAGATGTAATCGGCCTAAACAGATGTTTGGTTGCTCTCTCGCAAGCCCAAGACAACGCCCAAGGCCCTTGTGTTGATGACCTTAACCTGAATTGATAATTAATGGTTGTTTTACTCTTAGAAGATCATCAAACAAAGAAGTAATCAAAGATCAAAGCTGGATTTTTATAAGGGGGAGTTGAGAGAAATTTTCAAGAGTTTGGTCTATTTTTGAATTAAGTAAACTTGTATTTTTCCCTCATGAAGAGGTATTTATAGGAGTACAAGCAAGTAGGATGTGACACCTTCCTAATCATCCTCATTTACATGGTGACAAGTGTTAAGACACTTGTTAATTCCTAAGCCATTACATCTTTACACAATGACAAGTGTTAAAACACTTGTTTGTTCCTAATGTAATGCCTAATTATTGGGATTCCTGATGATCTTCCGAGGTGCCCTCTTGCTCGCCTGGTCGCCTCCGTGTAATTTTTCTCTGACCCTTCTTGTTCTAGCTGGTCGCCTCCTTTTCATGTCTTGAGTGACCAGTTGCTCGCCTCCTAGCCTCTATGACCAGCTGTTCGCCTACTTGCTCTTAGTCTTCAGGCCCAGCTGCTCGCCACCTAGGGTGCGAAGTCCCTGCTGGTCGTCCTCTTTAATTATTTTATTTTCATTCTTGATTTTTTAATCTTACTATTTTAATATTTTTTATCTCTAATCTTGTATCCCTGCTGTTCGCCTATCAACAATGCCCCCTAGTTTGGCATATAAGGATAAATTTTATCCTTTTTTGTTAAACTTTAAGATAGGATATGTTTTGTGGAAGGAGGCGAGCAACAAGGACTTTGGCTTTCTTATTTTCATTGGGAGCGAGCAGTGGGTTTTTGAATTTCTTGGGCGGGAATCCTCGAAGGCGACCAGTGGGGAACGACCCTTGGGCTTGCGTCGTTCCGTTTCCCGAGGCACGAAGTACGAAATGATGTGGGCGGTTGGTGACGTCACCGCCGCCCACGCGTGTGCTCCCTAAATTGCACACAAGGGCCTTCTTTTTTCGGCTCTCACAATTTTACCCCTGAATCCATATCTATAAATAGTTTATCTTTCCTTCTTTTCTTCTTTTTTCGATTTCTCTCATGCAAAACAGCCATTGACGAATCTTCAAGCTTTTCTTTTCGTTGTTCTCTTCGATTCTTCATCGGATTTCGTTCTAATCAAAGGTGAATCCTTTGATTCTTCCTATTTCTTCTTGTAATTACTTGATTTTACTTTTCAATTTTCGTATTTTTTTCGTTTCTCCTGTCTCTTTGCCGCCGCATCGCCGCCGCGTCGCCGCCGCATTGCCGCCGCGTTGCCTCCGCATCGCCACCGCCCTCTTTTACTTGAAAATACACCACCATTGTGTTCCTCTTAATTCTAAATTTTTTTTGACAATGACATCTCCTTCATCGAGTGATACCCTTTCTCTCGAAATTATTAAACGGAATCCGGGAAAAAGGCCTGTAGAAGATGAACCGCCGCGCACTACTCTTCGCCGCTCGCTCCGGCGAGCAGCCGGTCAGAACCCCAGAACTTTGCTTGTCGACGAGGACATGGGTTCCGAGGCGAGCTCCGTTGCTCGCTCCATTGATTCCTTCTATGTTGTGGAAAGTTCAGGCGAGCAGGACGTCCAAGGCCCTGTTGCTCGTTCCTCGGCTCGTGAAGGAACCTCCTCGGATATAGGCGAAGATTCCGCTGAGGTAGCTGCTGAAATAGAAGAGATGAACCTCCATGGGGATACAGGAGCGAGCAGCGAGCAATCGGCCAGGAGCGAACAAGTAGCCAGATCAGGGAGCGAGCAGGTGGGAGTTACATGGGAATTTCTCCGAGAGATAAATTTTCCCATCTCAAAGCCAACCCCCGAGTCTCTCGTTCCTAAAGCCGTAGTCCGAAGGCAAGATTGGATCGATTATGCCAACAAGTATCACAACACATTCCCTGTTCCTGCTCGACCTATTATGGAGGCTCTTCCATCAACATACACAGCGAGCAAAATAGCCAGTGTGGTTACGGAGGAGGATTTAATTCGGATACGGTCTTGCTACCGTATTCCGTATGATATCCACTTGTACGTCCCCCAACCAGGAGAGAGAGCTGACAACCCACCTCCAGGCTGCACTGCTATTAATCTTGACATACTTAACACGGGGTTCCCTCTCTCTCTACACCCGGTGATCGGACGGTTCTTGAAGGACATAAACCTGGCGATCACTCAGATTACTCCGAACGGTTGGGGTAGTTTGTTGGCGTTTATCACCCTTTTCGGGTTGGAAGGATACAAGAATAAAATCATCACGTCGGAGATACACTATGCTTTGACCATCTCCTCGGCTGTTAACGAAGACGGGCTTGGGTGGTATTATATCAAAGCCCGTAGTGGCGTCAAATTGATCGAAGGGGTGCCTAATAAGATCAAAAGTCGGCACAAGCAATTTTTTTATATTGGCGGCGATTGGCGGGCGTCCTCTGATTTTTCGGGAGGACCGGGACTTATAGATTCACCTACTCGTTTCGGCGAGATTCGGCGTAGGTCTCAGTTCCTAGTTCATCAAATTTTCAGGTGAACTAATTTTAATCATTTTCCCTTGTTTTGCAGGTCTGCGTCTTTTGAAGTGGGGGCATCCGGATTTGAGCGAAGAGTTTTTATACGTCCTTGCGTTGATTTCGCTACGGGACGTTAAGGATCGGAGTATCGAATAATTCTCCCAAGCTCATTGTCGCAAGCTAGCTCAACTCATTACCAGTGCTCATCACTTGGAGACACAAGCAGAAGTCCCCGAGGGTAAGTTTCACTTGTTAATTTTTCAGTTTTTCCTATTATTCGTTCTTGCCCTGTTGGTCGCCTATGACCTGTTGGTCGCCTAAGCCCTGTTGGTCGCCTATGACCTGTTGGTCGTCTATCACTGATAATTTTTGTGTTGTTTTTAGCTCAAAGGGTAACGGTTGATGTCCCCCACCTTCCTGAAAGTTATCATCTACTTGCACGCTGGGTTAAGCAGATGGCTGCCAATCAACCTTCGAGGAAAAAGAAGTTTGACCCGTGTACCTCTTTGATCAAGCTGAGAGCCGAAGCGGATGAGGAAGAAGAAGTTCCTCAGGCTCCTGCCCCCCAGTGCGCTCCTCACCTCCCCCAAAGGAACGAGGGGTAAGAAGAGACTCACGAAGGAGACCGCTCCTCGTAAGGAAGATGATCGCGCCAAACGAGCCAAAGGGCAAGGTTCCTCTCAGGTGAACAAGACTGTTGTTCGCTCCTCGCTTGTGGAGGAGGTGACCGAGCAGCAGGTCGTTGGTGCCATAATTGCCGGTCAGGGTAGGGGCACATCTCCTGACAACACATACTTGGGCTATGACCCAGTAAAGATGAGGGAGTAAGTATTTTCCCTTTCTGTTCGATGTTCGCCCCTTTGACTTTGTTTTCTAACGGTTTTTTTCTTGTATAGGTACCGGAAGAACGATTACCCTGGTCGTGCAAAGGTACTTCACCAATTTAGTTGTGTGAAGTCCCCTCCGGCACCTCATGAGATTAAGGACTCCCACGTCCGAAGAGCCATGGAGTATGTTCCCCGCTCCTGGACTAAGACAGGCGAGGAGATCCTTTAGAGCCAGAGCCTCAGTGATAACGCCCGCTTGTTGAGCTATAACGCGAGCCACCAATCTATCACTGCTCAGCGAGTCCTGGACCAGGCTATCTAGCTTGAGCGAACGAACCGCGGCTTGGGGCGGAGGATCGAGCAAGTTGAAACGGAACGTGATACTCAGCTTGCTCAACTGAAGAAAAAGGATGAGGAATTGGCTAAGTTGAAAACCGACTTTGAGAGAGCCAAGCTTACATGGACGCGGGAGGTGAAAGCTGCCGAGGATCGGGAAATGGTAGCGTCCAACGCCTCAGAGAAGCTTAAATTAGATTTGGGCGTTGCCACGGACCGTTTGCAGGTCCTGGAGACAGAGCGGGTGGGTCTGGTGGAAAGAGTGGAGTCTTTGAAGGTCCACGTCGACCAGCTGGAAAAGAAGAACAAGCGCGCCATCTCTTACACTACTTATGTGCAAGATGTAACTGATAATACCAATCTTGGTTACATCTGCGCATATGCTGACAGTGTGAGGAACGTGAAGTACGCCTTGGACAATGGTCTGGACGTGATGACTTCGACCATTAAGGACTTCACAGACTATGTCACTGAAAACCCTCCAGCTCCTGGCTTCGAGATCCCGGTGGCTGACTTAGGAGAGATGGGGTCAACTTGGGTGTTTTCAAGGACGATGTTCGCGTTGTGGCCCCCAAGGAGAGAGTGGAGGCGGATAGGGATATGACTATCTTTGAAGCTCTGGGCCCCCTTCTCCCGAATCCTCTCGGCGAGACGAGCTCCTCTGCTGCTGCAGGCGAGCAGCAGGTCCCGGGGTCATTGTGCAAGATGTTCAACCTCCTCCTCCTTCCCAAGATCCTCCGGCGCCACCTGCTCCGCTAGCTCCTGAGATTTAAACTTTATCTTTTTTTTTTTTTTTGCTCTTTTAGTTGATGTAGTAGGATGATGATTGCACGCTCCTCTTTTGTAATTTTTGCGCTAATGAATGGAATCGTACTTTCCTTTTCTTTGTTCATCTTTATTTGCCCTTTTATTTATTTTGGCTCAAGTATTTCCTTCCTTTTGAAAGTAAAATACTTTCCCTTTGCAAATATGTGGGTGCTAAACATGTATGGGCCTGTTTGGTTCCTTACAAACTTAGCCTCTATCATGCTTCTCCTCATGCCCTGTTGCTCGCCACTTGCTATGCTTGTGCTTAAATACTTCTAGCTTTGGGGCGAGCAACTCTGTATCATGGGGGTGATTAGTTGGGCTTCTGGGCTTCAAGAGCCCTGCTTCTCGCCTCCTTTTGGACTTGTGTTTTCAACACTTGCTTGTCCTCCGGCGAGCAGTTTTTCTTCTTGGCGAACAATGGGCTTTGATGCCTCTTTAATTTTTTAGCTATTTAATATAGCGAACAACCATTCCTACTCACATATTTTGCTAAATAATGTTTGAAAATTTTGAAAATTTTTCTACCAATCTTACAATAATATACACAACAATATGCATAAAAAACTTTACTCTAATCTACAGAGAAAATTTCTATGGAAAATTTTATTTTACATCGGTCTTCTAACTATTGATAATATTTCTTCAACAAAGCCGCGTTCCAGGTGTATTGGGCCGAGTTGCCTTTCATATCCTCAAGATCGTATGTGCCATTGTACCACTTGTGGGTTATCCTGAATGGGCCCTCCCAAGTCGGTCCAAATACGCCTGGGGGTGTTGCCAGAATTTTTCGAAGTACCAGATCCCCAACCTCGAATTCTCTGATTTTCACTTGCGAGTTATAGTACTTTGCGATCCTTCTTTTGTATATCTCGTTTTTTATTTCTGCCGAGATTCTTTTTTCGTCGATCAGATCCATTTCTGCAGCTAGTGCTTTGTTGTTTTCTTGTTCATGAAACTCGGCTATCCTTTCAGTTGGTACTTTGAGCTCTATAGGTATAAGTGCTTCTGTACCGAATGCCATAGCAAACGGTGTTTCTCCCGTGCTCGTTCTATGTGATATCCTATATGCCCAAAGTACTTCGGGTAGTTCTTCTGACCACTTGCCCTTCTTATCCACTAGACGGATTTTGAGGATGTGCTTGATTATCTTATTAATTGCCTCGACTTAACCGTTGGACTGAGGATGATATGGTGTCGAAAAATGTTTCTTAATTCCCCATTTTTTGTAGAAATTTCTTATCTTTTTTCCTTCGAACTGTCTTCCATTATCGGTTACTATTGCTTGAGGAACTCCAAATCGACACACTATACTCTTCCAGATAAATTTGATCATTTTTTCTTGTGTTATTGTTACTAGTGCTTCAGTTTCAGCCCATTTTGTGTAATAGTCCACGGCCACCACTGCAAATCTTACATTCCCTTTTCCCGTTGGGAAAAGTCCTATGATGTCTATCCCCCACTTTGCAAATGGCCATGGACTATTTACTGAGATCAGCTCTGTTGGTGGCTTATGGATGTTGGGAGCGAACAGCTGGCACCTGTGGCATGTTTTTGCTATTCTGATCGCGTCTTGTAACAGAGTTGGCCAGTAATAACCTTGTCTTACTGTTTTGTATGCCAGTGCTCGCCCTCCTGCGTGATTTCCACATACTCCTTCGTGGATTTCTTTCAGTACCTCTTGGCCTTGCCCCATTGCCAAACATTTTAATAGGGGAAGTGAAAATCCTCTTTTGTAAAGTTGACCTTCCATAATCGTAAATCTTGCTGCTCTTTTGACCAACTTGGTCGCTTCTTGTGGGTCTTCAGGTGTCTCGTTATCCTTGAGATATTTGTATATTGGTGCTCTCCAATCTTCTTTTGTCAACTCTTCTTTAACTTGATTGATCTTGTAGTTACTGGTGGATGGGTTAGGGATTCTTGTTATCGTGACTTCAGAAAGTTTCGCTGGTCCCGTACTAGTAGCTAAGCGAGCAAGCGCATCTGCTTGGGCGTTGTTGTCTCTTGGCACTTGTTCGATGTAAATTTGCTCGAAAAGTGAAGCCAGGTGAGCAACGATTTTTTGGTACAAGGCCATGTTCTCATCCTTGGCTTCGTATTCTCCACGAACTTGGTTGATTATCAGCTGGGAATCTCCATAAATTTGAACTCTTCGAACTCCCACAGCCAGAGCTAGTCGTAACCCGACTATCAATGCTTCGTACTCAGCTTCGTTGTTTGTTGCTATGAACTCGAACCTGACAGCCGAGGTGAATACTTGTTTATCTGGACTGATCAGCACTATCCCGGCTCCTGCTGCTGTATTATTTGATGATTCATCCACGTACATGTGCCGTGGATGATTATGACCTCTCATCGGATCCTGAGGGAAGATTAATTCGACAATAAAGTCGGCTAACGCTTGTCCCTTGATCGCTGTTCGAGGTGCATAAGATATACCAAACTGGCTTACTTCGGGGGACCACTTGAGGAGACGACCATCGGTGTCAGGTCTTTGGAAGATTTGTCTTAATGGAAAAGTTGTTAAGACCTCCACTTGGTGATCAAAGAAATATGGCCGTAGCTTTCTTACGCTCATCACTAGTGCGTAGGCTAACTTTTCCATAGGTGAATATTTAATCTCCGCTTCATGCAAAGCCTGACTCACATAGTAGATTGGCAAGTGAAATTTTCCTTCTGCCCGAACTAAGACTGAGCTGATTGCCACCTCTGACGCTGCTAGATATAGGTATAGCTTTTCTCCGGAAACAGGTTTCGATAGAATCTTAGTGTCACTCAGATACTCCTTTAGCTGCTCAAACGCTTGTTGGCAACTGCTTGTCCACTGGAATTGTCCTTTCTTGATGGCGTCAAAGAAAGGTCGACATTTGTCTCCTGACCTGGAAATGAATTTGTTTAGAGCTGCCAAACATCCGGTTAGCCGTTGAACTTCTTTGACCGACCTTGGTGGTTGCATGTCCATGATTGCTTTGACTTTCGATGGATTTGCCTCAATGCCTCGTTGACTAACCAGGTGTCCAAGGAACTTTCTTGAGTGTACTCCAAAGCTGTTTTTCTTCGGGTTTAACTTCATGTTGTATGCCCGAAGAATTTCAAATGCCTGTGTTAGATTGTTGGGACATTGTCAGTTTTGATTAAGATCCCAAAGCCCCTGAAAAGATGTTTGCCTTAATCTGTCTTTGTCAGGCTAGTCTTGGTTAGGGTTAGTACTTAGTCATTTTACACTTTACAGGTACTCAGTGAGAGGAGAACTCACTGGAGACAATCAAGACTCAGAGCCTGAAGACGAAGAGCACCATCCTGAACTTATGGAAGTCCTCTAAGCTGGCTGAGTAAGTGTCAGTGATGAAGAGTATGACCCTGAGGTCACTACTAACTCAGTCCTGAAGGGAACATGATGTCACTGAGTTAATGGGAAGACTTGGAGTAGAGCCAAGCAATGCAAAAGGAATTTCAGCGTCAGGACAAAACCGGTGAGCTCAAGACAAAATGAACTTAATAAGACAAGCCTGAAGCTCAGGAAATAAGTTCTGACATTCTCACCAACCTGATGACGTGGACCAATCCGAGGAAGACACGCACGTACGGAACCTGACATAAAGACTGAATTCAGACTGCATATTCAACGGGCAAGCATTTAATGTGCATTTAATGCAAATACCAAACCCATGCAAGGGCGGCTGCTGCATGAAGATATGTCCGTTTGAAGCCACTCTACATAGATGACTAGAAGGCTATCTCTCCAACGGATAGTTTTCTAAATCTCCTATAAATACAGAAGACCTTGAACCCATTCAAGGTTACGGGAAATTTCCAAGCCAGAAATTACTCAAACTCTCAAGCAATCAAAGCATTCAGCCTTTAAGAGAAGCACTCGAAAACATTCAAATTTCCCAAGTGTTTCTTAGCAACTGAGAGTTATTCTGTATTCCAAGAGCTAAATAGAATTATCTTAAGCTTAGAGAGATTATCCAATCCTTAGCATAGCTTTGTCTTGTAAGGATAATCTCAACTTAGTTGGAATCCAAACTGAAACCAAAACCCTAAGATGGGCTTGTTGGGAGTAAGCCAGTTAGTGTGTTAGTAAGTGGAGTTTGTATAGATCAGTGAGGTTAGCTGGTCTTGGTGCACCTTGGCACGTTAAAAACAAGAATCCCTTGAGTGGATTTCCTGTTAAGTCAGACCGTGGACGTAGGAGCTTGAGACTCTGAACCACGTTAAACTCCTTGTGTTCTTACTGCTTTGATATTGTGCATATTTGCCATATTACTTGTTCATTCATTGCATTCAAAGTTTATCAGGTCTGAATCAATCAGGCTGATCGTCAAAAGAGCACTGCCCTACTAAACACTATTCAGAATTGAGTTAAACAAGGTTTTCAGAAAGCAAACTAAACAAGACTTTAAACTTTCAGGGCTCAAACATTTCCGCACTGAACTTGAACTGATAGTTAGCCAACTGACCCGCACCAAGTGTAGTCAGTAGGTATATTATCAGCTCCTAGTTCTTTACCACTCTGAGCAAAGGGGACTCAGTCAGTTTTAAGGTTGAAAAATTGGTATACGTGTATTCCCCCCCATACACGTATTCCTCAGTCTTGTACAGGGACCAACATAGATGTTCCAAGTGATCTTCTTTTCTTAGACTCTTCACGACTATGTCGTCCACGTACACCTTCATTGTCCTGCCGATATGATCATCGAATATTTTATTAACAAGTCTTTGGTACGTGGCCCCTGCGTTGATTAACCCGAACGACATCCTCTTCCAACATAGCAGGCTCTTGTTGGTGTAGAACGTCGTGCTTTCCTGGTCGTCTGGGTGCATCGGTATCTGGTGGTATCCGGCAAAAGCGTCCATGAAGGTAAGAAGTTCGTGTCCTGCTGTGTTATCTACCAGTTGATCAATATGTGGTAACGGGAAGTTATCTTTGGGACATGCAGCATTCAGGTCCGTGAAATCAATACACAATCTCCATGTGCCATTTGGTTTTTTCACCAATACCGGATTTGCCACCCACCGAGGACACAAAGCTTCTTTGATCATATCATTATCAAGTAATTTCTTTACTTCGATATCAAGCGCCTCATATTTGTCAGGTCCGAACTTTCTTCTCTTCTGCTTTACCGGTTTTTTAGTCGGGTCAATATTTAGCTTATGACAAGCATGCTCGGGGCTAATGCCTACAATATCTGCATGCGACCATGCGAATACATCGAGATTGGACTTAAGGAATTCGCTCATTCTGGATCTGTATGGCTCTGGGAGCTCAGACCCAATGAATAATTCTAAGTCTTCTCTATTCGGGTCGACTTTTATTGTTTCCAACTCCTCAACCGGGGTTGCTTTCCTCTTTTGGCACTTCCATCGAGGATCAATTATCGGACCTTCCAAGCTGAGTTCATCTTCGATCATGGGCTCTGCTTCTAACCTTGGCTCGATATCGTTTACTCCTTTTGGCTCAGGTACAACTTCTTTTCCCTGCTGCTCGCCATGGCCCTCCTGCTCATCCTCACTCTGCTGGTCGTCCACCTCCATCATTTCTGTGTCGATGGACTCCATGATTTCATCCAACACGGAAGGTTCATTCTCAACCCTGCTGCTCGGCTGCTCGTCCATAACAGACACACTGTTATCTTTCGGTTGGAGTTGCAGGAGGCACTCTCGAGCTTTCTTCTGATCACCTTTAATTGTACCTGGACCCTTCGAAGTTGGAAATTTAAGACAGTAGTAGTACGTTGAAACAGCCGCTTTGAATTCATTTATAAAAGGTCGGCTGAGAAACCCGTTGTAGGCAGACTGTTGATTTACAACTAAAAATTCTATCATTCTAGTCGTCTCCTTTCGGGATTCTCGGTGGATACAAGTTTGACTGGCAACGTTACTAAACCTAAAGGAACGGTTACAGCATCTCCGAACCCTACTATCTTATGATCACATTCCTTTATATACTCTTCACAATCACCTATCTGATCTAATGTGCTTTTAAACAAGATGTTTGTGTAGGAGCCGGTGTCCACAAGCAAACGGTGAACTCGGGCTCCCATGATATTAGCACAGATGATTAGTGAATCGTTGTGTGGAGTGAGTATCCCGTCCAAGTCTTTTTCGGAGAATATCAGATCCCCTGTCTTCTTAGTTGCTTGGTTTACTCCAACTTCTCTGACTTGAGCTACTGCTCTCAAGTCTGTCTTCCTCTTTCTCTTGGATACTGACGGCCTTCCGTCAGAACAGCCCCCTACCGGCCCGGATGGCTCGAGCATTAAGATCTCTCGGATGGGTTCCGTCGGTGCCGTAAACGGCTTTTTGCCTTTTTTGTCCATCCTGCTCGGCTGCTCGTCGCCTTCATCCTCTTCCGAGCTGGATGGAATTGAAACTCTTGGTCTTTTGCCTGGCTGCCTCTTCACGAATTCTGACAACCTTCCTTCTTCATAAAACCTCCACAGCTGCTTTAGGAGGTCTCGGCATTCACTCGTGAAGTGACCTATGGTTTGATGATATGCGCAGTATTTGTTGGGGTTCATCTTCCCCCGCTCTTGTCGTATTTTCCTTGGTTCTGACAGCATGTCCTTATCCTTAACGTTGTTATACACTGCTTCTATTGACGTAGATAGGACATGGTTTAACTTCTCTTTCAACTCGGAACCTTCATTGAAAGCTTTCAAGTTCTTGGGAGCTTTGTAGTCCCCACCGGACTTATTTCTTGATTTTTTTGGTGTCGGCCTTATCTCCCAGCTCTTTTTGGAGAGTTTCTTGCATTGAAATGTATACTCCCGCCTTGTCCCTGAATTCGGAATATGTTTTTGGGAAGGCCAGGTGCATTTCCTTCCACAAATTTGTCCCCTTCCTGAGTCCTGCCATGACTGCCACTATCTTGGTGTCCTCACTCACCATTTCCCCTTCTAATAGGACATTATCAAACCTCTCAAGGAAAGCCCTATCGGATTCTTCCTCTCCTTGCTTCAAATCTGCAAGTCTGTGTCTTTGGGTGAGGTAGGATCCGACCGTGGAAAAATGTGATAGGAATTCCTTGCTGAGTTGCATGAACGAACTGATGGAGCCTGGAGCGAGTGCGGAGAACCATCTGTGGGGACCATCACCAAGGGTTAATGGGAAGTTTCGACACTGTGTTGCGTCAGATGCTTTTATTGATATCATGTAATCAGTGTATTTGGATAAGTGCACTTTCGGGTCTGAATTTCCTTCACACAAACTAACAGCTGGGAATTGCACCTTTTTCTGAACTGGCGCTTTCAATATTGCCGGGGACAATGGTGATGATGGGAGTGTTGTGGTCTCGCCACCATTCTGAGCATCCAACTGCTTCTTCATCTCTTCCACCGCTTTTTTCAAAGCTTGCCACTCATCTGGAGACGTTCTTTCGTTAGAAGGTTGTTCGTCATGATTGGGTTCAATGACCTCTTCACGACGCAGTCCCTTGCTAACGGGACATTTCTCCTGTGTGACGTGCCTAGCGATGTTGCTAGCTCCGTTGAGACCCAAACACCCGAAAGCTGACCTTCTCAATCTCTCATGCACTGAGGGGCGAGCAGCAGGGTATGTTTGCTTGTGTGCTAGCTTCTCGCTTCCTTGATGAACCTCTTCCCTACGTGCCACATGGTGACTTGCCCTCCTTGTATGGGAGTGACTTACACTCTTCGTTTCCCTGCTGCTCGACTCCTCGCCTATCCCCGGAGTGGACTCTCCACGACTCCCTAGCTGGTTGCCTCATTTTCATGTCTTGAGTGACCAGCTGCTCGCCTCCTAGCGTCTATGACCAGCTGCTCGCCTACTTGCTCTTGGTCTTCAGGCCCAGCTGCTCGCCACCTAGGGTGCGAAGTCCCTGCTGGTCGTCCTCTTTAATTATTTTATTTTCATTCTTGATTTTTTAATCTTACTATTTTAATATTTTTTATCTCTAATCTTGTATCCCTGCTGTTCGCCTATCAACCCCTTGCTTAATCACTGTTTACTACCTCCTATTCATCGGCTCAAAATTGGCAGATTTTCCATCTTATCGCAACAGTACTATGAGTTGAATGGGTGAAATGTCCAAAATACCTGTGTTGAATATAAACCCTACCCCACGCTGATCTCTTTTTCATTCTCAACTTTCCCCTCTTCAAACATAGCTACGCCGCGATTTCATGGAGTGAAAAAAAATTCCATCCTTACTGATGGACCCATGAGAATCTCCATACCAGTGACGATTTTTCAGAGTACCAAGACCCCCTCTTCAATACGGATGCCTCGATTATAAGGGCGAGGATTGGGGAGTGACAAAAGATAAAGACGGTATGGTGATTTGTGAGCATTTAGATCAAAACTTAGAAGGCAAAAATTGGAGAGGTCATGGTCTGCTTTCAAAGCACTGCAAATTGTTGCAGAAAGAGTTATACAAGAGTGATATTGTAAATTGAATCCCAAATCTTATTCACGGCTCTAAGGGCAAGTTCTATCCCTTTGAATACATTGTATCTATGATTTTATTTTCATTTCACGTCTCAGATTAGTTCATCAATTCTTCAATATTTATCTGAATATGTTGTGATTTGTTAATGATGGCGAATTATTTTCCCCCTTTAATTCTTTGGGGCAGAGAGATTACGATGAAGAAATTGAATAAGTTTCAATATGAGGGTAGTTTTGGGTTTATATTATTTCATGGGGACAATATTGTAAAACTATGGTTATTTACACTGTGCATAAAAACCAATAGACGCACTAATCAGGTCTCAAATGTGGATGTACCAAACAATTGTTAACAAAATTTATCTTGTATTAATGAGACTAGTGATCGTAAATCCCGTGCTTCGCACGGTCGGAATTTGTTAAATAATTATTTAAACTATAATAATTACCAAATTTTAATTATAAAACTAAAAAACTACAATTTTTTTTAAAGTATACCTAAATTTTTTCCTGAACTCAAATTATATACTTCTCATAAAAAATTTCATATTTCATTTATAATATTTAATACTTTAAAACAGTTTTATTATAAGTTTATCATTATTCATTTTCATATAAAATCTACTCCTGGGATAGAATATAAATTGGACCTAACACACTAATATTTCAACGTACGTGTATTTAAATTTGTATTATCTAATTCCATGGGACAATCTCACACAATTTTAAGCTATAGTTTAAATAATTAAACAATAATCTAAAATACAATTTAAAAAAAATACATTTTCTTTTAAAAAGAAATAAATTAAATGTCAAGATCAAACATATAAGAGTAATTTATGACTTATTGAATATTTGTAAAAATTAATTTTATTGATTAAAAGAATGAGATGACACTCTACGAATAATTAAAAAATGGTAACCACTTTTTTCTTAACTATTTTTTTATTAAACTACAGCCCTACCCGCAATTCACACAGAAGTCATTTTCATTACTAAAATTTCAATATTATCCATTATATATATTTATGTTTAATAAATGTCACAATATTTTAGGGCAATGATTTATAACAATTTTTTTTAATACAATATTTTTTATTATACATAAGTGTATTATTAAAAAATATTTATTTTCTTAAATAGGTTTGCATGTGATGGATCATAAGTTGGACATGACGTATTAACATTTTATAAGAGATGTGTGTTATTTTGCGCTAGTTTGTGAACCGTCTCACTGTGAAACCATCTCACACACGTTTTTTTTTCTTATTTTTATTATAAAATATATATTTATAAAGAATAATAAATTATTTTATAATTCTTACCAACTCATTTTAGTGAAATTATGTGTCTTATATAAATTGTAAATAACCTAAACCTGTAAAGTTTAAAATTATTTATAAAATATTATATAATAACCACGAAAGGCATTAGAATATGCATCTTCTATGATCAATAGTTATAAGTTATAACATCAATTACTAATAAAGTTACAGTAATAAAAGAACACTCAAATATATTACTTATGTTAAATGTTTCACTATTTCTTAAAAAATATAGCAATATACAAAAGACTCAAACAATTTACATTAGTTTTTTAATAATTAATGATAAGTTTTTTGTAATTGATTTAATACAATATATGTATAGTATTTCATATCATTATGTACTAAATCAGTTTTCTAACATATATTTAAACATTAACATCCATATAAAATAATAAATATTCGATAAAATAACAAATTATTATACTGTTGATGAAATTTATAAAAATAAATAAAAAAATATCCAACAAATGGACTCAATTATAAAGATCCAATCAAGCGGGCAAGTAATTTTTTTAAGAACCATAACTTTATGGTGACAAAATGAGAATTGTAATTGTTCGAGCTTGCAAAATGAAGATCATAACTCTTCAAGGTAGCAATTGAAGGACAATAACTTTTAAAAATAATAAATTCACGCCAAATTGGTTCGAACCAACCCTAATCAAAGCCAAATTCAGCCAATTAGCCCCACTTGATTTTAGTTTTTGACCTCAATTCATGACTTTTAAAATTATTGCTCTTAAATTATCCGTCCGGAGATTTAACATCCTAGGTTTGCCACCACCCTTAAGTTACAATCCTTAAAAAAAATCATATCAACCAGACAACCTTGGTATAAAAAAACAAAATAATTCTTACTCTGATATCAATATTATTATACTTGTTAAAAATAATTTAATCATCTTTACAAAATCCTACACTCTATCAAATTTAAACCAAAATTTAGTGAGCAGAAGCATGCATAGATTCGTGCCACCAATAAATATGTATTGATAAGAAATTGGGAAAAATATCTAGTACTTCAATATAATAAAATCCGATTCAATATCCAGTACTTTAAACATTATATCATTTCATACAAAGTCCAGTAATTTTACCAACATTTATTGGCTCTAATTTTTCTTCAACATAATTTTCAAATAATCAATTTGACTTTCAGTAAATTTATTTGGAGGAAAACTTAATTTCCTATGCATGGTAGTATTTTTTATTATTCAAACAGAAACTAATAAAAGAATATAATAAAAAGAAAAAAAAAGACTATCGCATTGACATTAAAAAAATATAATACGGATCAATAAATTACTTTATTTTGGTGGTTTCTTTCACATTCAACTTTCAATCATTCTGTTTAATAGACACTCTTGTGTAAATATGTTAATCTTGATTTTTACCAATAGATTAAAGAGGTGGGGAAATAGATATTTTATGTGGTTTTATTGAAATTGAATAACATTAGTAGTTGAATATTTTCAGGGATGTACATGTATGTTGAATAAAATTATAATTTTATAATCGGTATATTTAGTACATATTATGAAATAAGATGGGTGAATTTTGAAGTAGGTGAACTTAGAGAAATAGTTGATGCTAAAACTACTCATTTTATAATTCTCTCCATATAATTGAGTTTGTTCAATTTGAAATTATTTATCATATAATATTGGACAACAACATAAGGTATTAGAACATATATATTTTTAATGACCATGCTTTTAGTCAATTTAACACTCATCCTACTCATAACTAAAGTATAAATAAAAAACAAAAATACATTTAAAAAAAGATAAAACTTAGATACCAGGAGACATCAAAATCTATCAATCTTTTCAACATTAATAGGAAATTAATTGTAAAAATATTGAAACTGGATTGAATTAAATTGATATGGAAAAGTATATATACTCAACACGTAGATCTTCAAGTTTATATTTAAGGATAATAACTTATAGGGGTAAAATGAGGAACATAACTCTTCAGGTTGACAAATTAATGACAATAAATTAAAAAGGTGGCAAATTGAGGCAAAATAAACCTAAAATATGGCAATTTCGCTCGATTTGACTTGGGTTCAAACTAAATATGACTCGATTTTGGTTAATTCGAACTGATTTGAGCTTAATTTGCCACTTTTAGAAGTCACGGTCTTTAAATTTTCAACTTAAGAAATTATTATCCTCAATTGTTTGCTTGAAAAGTTATGATCCTTATCTTGCCACTCCTACTAAGTTAGGGTCCTTGAAAAGAAATATCCAATTAAAATTACAATTTGAAGCATACATAAAAAATTTGCAAAGGTGATTACATCAACTAAAATCAGTGATGCAGAATGGGGCTAGACGGCCTCCCATGATCCAATTTCTGCAAAATCAGTGGTTCTAGACATTTTTAGCCAAGGTCCCACCTATGTGGCTGTAGTCGACCGTAGGCGGTCCGACCATAGGTGTGCCTAAACGGCCCTATTATATAATAAAGAATTATAAATAAATAAATAAATTCTCTAGCGCTAGTCAGCTAGAAAACGTCCGATCACCGATTTCCGTCTTTTTCACCTTTGACCAAAATTTTAAAGATTTTACTACTGTTGGCATGAATGAAGTAGCAAACATATTTATATACACTAATAACTATCATATACTCCCTTTGTCCCCTAATAAACTTCATACTTTTTTTTTGGACATCCTACACTAACTTTCATATCAAAAAATGGAAATAAACACTCTCACACTACTCACTTTATTCAAAATACTCTTCATTTATTGGTCCAAAAAGGTAATAAAACAGTTTTTCTTAAAAGTGTGTCACCCCACCTATGAAAATTAATAGATAAATTAATTTTGAGAGACTTAAAAGAAATAAATTGATGGATTTCGTATATCTTAGTGTCACATCCAATGCACCGTCGTTCAATATTGATCACAAAAAAATTGTGAAATAATTAGATAAACAAATTTATTGTAGTGTACCTTTGGTGAAAATTCATATCTTTGAAATAAGAACGAAGGTAATAAGTTATTATATGAAGATTGAGACTCCTCTTGTGATAATGTCATTTTAGGAATCGTGCTTTGAACAAAGATATGCACAAAATATACCTACAAAAAAAGAAGTGAGAACTTGTTGATATATTGCAGAAGAGACCGACAGACATAAAAATAAGTCTTTTATTTGTAACTAACACTGTGTAGGGAGTTATTTTGGATGTCTATACAACTGAATAAGGTTTTTGTGGTTTATAAATATTATCTCCTATCACTAAAGCACAAGCATATTCACATTCTATCGACACCAATATATAATCATTTTCCTTGAAAACAAAATAGACTCTTTTAAGAAAAAATAGTGTATGATATAAGAATATAATTAATCACAACTTATATTAAATACCTTAATATTTTTGGACTCTTTGCAAGGTTTTTGGTGGTTTAGTTATGAGAGGGCGCTTGGTTAACAACACTTCAATGGTAATAGAAATGCAAATTTATTTTTCATCTATGTCCCCATAATAAAAATGATATGTTGGGGGAAAACTTGTTTCAATAGTGGTTGCATTGCTAGTGTCATGCCCCAATTAAGTGGACAACAAATATTTGTTGGTGGTTGTTGGTGGAGGAATAAAAGAGTGATTGATGAGGATGCTTGTAGGTGTGAAATATGATAATCAATGAGTAGTAATTATCTTATTTAGAGGGGGAGATAATGATTTTGTTTCAATAAACCATCATAACTGCACTGATTTTAAACTAATTTTCATTATCATTGAAGAATTGCTAATCAAGTACCCCCTCAGGCTTTCACACCATCAATATAAGTCACCATCAATTGTGTAACATATCCAAATAACGAAACATAATACATGTTTTAAGATTCGTCTCAATTCTTATATTTTAGAATTTTTTTATCTTTGGTAATAGTTGAAAGAACCAAGCAATTATACATTATAATATAATCTATAAAGAAGATAAAATACTTACGATTATATTAATTCGATAATTATTCAGTACATACGTATAGTCATAAATTAAAATTAAGAATATAATAACCCCAGAGAGTTGACCGGTGGTGTAGGGCGGACACTTAGGAGTGTGCTCCTCCATAGATTTGAAACCTTCAAGTTGCTATCATCTCTTGAGGGGGTAATTCATACAAAAGCAAAAATATCCTGACTTTAAATGGGCCCCCCCGCAAGTGGATGGTGGATTGTGGGTCCCTTGAATTAGTCGAACCTTGAGCCAGATGCTGAGTCATAAAAAAAATCATGAATATTAAGATAAAAATTTGGTAAAAATAATAAATATTTATATCTCATATAGTACTACTACGACAATGTTTTAGAAGATGAAATGGGTAAAATAAATAGATTTGCTTATAAAAATATGTGTTCGAAGTACGAATTAAAGAATGTGGTTTTGATTTTGAGATGGTATAATTGAAAAAAAAAGATAAATTCTTAAGAATTATGTGACATGTGTATAAAGAAGTCTGTATATGGGAATTCATATAATTGTGTGTAATGAATAACACTTGTGTGGTACAGTTTCTTTTATGAATTAACTTTAATGATGATATTTAAGTTATATTTTTCTTTAATATTAACATTATTAGATTTGGTAAAAATTATTAACATGTTGTAAACTTGTAATCATTAACATGTAATGTGAAAATTTATATAAAATAGCAAAATAATCCAGAAGTAATTAAATTGAATAATAATTATTTAATAATATATATATATATATATTATGTTATAATGACAAAAATGTATGTGAGATCGTCTCATAATATGAGACCCATTTCAAAGAAGTGACTATTTTTTAATTAATAAGTGATGCATTTTAAGTTAAAAGTGAGTCATATAGTATTGGTCTCATCATACTATGAGACAGTCTCACACAAGACTTTTATTATAATTTAGTCACTGATTCATTGTCTATGTACACCAACAATCAATTGTGAACTTGAGTAGTTACTAATTATATTTATCAATCTTAATCTTAAAAATAAATTTCCTACCAACATATACATGGACAAACTCATTGAATTAGCCTTAGACCTAGAATCAAATTGAAGAATATGTGAATAAATTATGGAAAGTTGAAAAAGTGTATTATAAACAAAAATAACCTGACACATTAAGTACAAAATTTAATTATATTTAATGTAACTTATTACACAATAAATAATATTTTAAGAAAGGTTGATTTTACCTCATAAATACACAAACAATTATATAATTATGACTAAAACTAAAACTCTGATAATATATAAATTGTATTTCATTAGAATATATAATTACAAATTTTAGAACTCATATATAATTACTTCATAAATTGATTTTTTTATTTCATGAAATTAGAAGAGAAAATAAATGATTATACGTCAGAAACATAAGTCAATTAGAAAATACAATACTTGTAAAATTAAATTAAAATAACCTTAGCAAATTGAATGTTGCAAGGGACATAAGGAATATGAATTTTTGTTTCAATCTTAAACTTAGCTCCAATAAATTGGCATTCAACAAATTATAAACAAAACTTACGCACCTATAAACTATAACATTTAATAATTATATATTAAAATTACTAAAATTATACTTTTAGTAAATTGTTTAGATTCTCCATCCTTTTGAATCAGTTATTTGATATGTTTAATGAACTGAGTTTTCATGACTAATTTATAAAATTAATATACTAAAATTCAAAATGAGTTATAAATAAAATATAATATTAAATGGGAAATTTGTAAATATAAGATAATACACATTAATTAACTAAGTGAAAGCTGTAGAAAAATAGTTCTTCAATTTTTTTTTCTAAAATGAAGATTTTGGAAGATAATATTAGAATATGATCATATATATTTACAATCTAATTAAATATCCTCTAGTAGATAAACTATAAATTATTTCAAATATAATTAATATTTTGGAGATAATAAAAAAAAAATAGATATATAAATTTTGTTGTGAACATCATATATATGGATCTACATTGACTTGTGCATCTTTTCAAATTAAAAATTATTAAAAAAATTATATATATATATATTATTAAATGAGTGACTATTATAGGGATTTGGGGTTTTAGGATTTAATATCAAATCTCAATTGTGACATTACTGATTCAATTAATCTGTAAACAACAAAAAACAATAAAATCTGGAAACATGAGATATGATGCCTTAAAATATTTGACGAATATATTTTCAATATATAAGAACAATTGAAATACTTAGTCTTGTCATTGGTAATTTTCTCTTATAATTATTTTCAAAGAATAACTGATATTATTAATCAATGAATATAAAAAATCATAACCAACGAACAAAATTTTAGACATAAAAATAGAAATATTGGTTAATAATACCTTAATTTTAAAAACAAGCACGATGGATTAATCATTAATGATGTAATCTTAAAAAAAATGATGTTGGATTTGGAATTTTCAAATTTTTTAATACAATCAACCTTAAATCCGTAATTAGTGACTTAGTGTTATTCCTAAATGGAAAAAAAATTAATTAGTAGATAAAGTTAAAAAAATTATTTATTATAAAAAAATATATATACTAATCTTCTTATATTACCTTGATATAAAAAAAAAATTAATTAGTAAATATAAACAATATATGACTTAATTAATTTAACCTTCCGAAAATAGATTAGTAAAAATAATATTGATGGAAATTTATTAGGTAAATATAGACAAATAATTAATTTATCCATATGAATGACATTTATTAGGTAAATTAATATACACAATTATTAAATTGATCCTTAAAACTAATATTTCAACATCGCTAATTGAAATAAAAAAAAAAAATCCTTTGTCCAAATTACAAAAATATGTGAAATTAAATAATACTCTCTTTGTCTATCTCATTTTATATATTCACATAAACCAGTTTTCTCATTAATTAGAATATCAAAACTATACCCATATATATTAAATTTCTACATAAAAAAAATACTTATTAGGGGTATTTTATTAAAAAATAAACAATTTTTTTTTTTAAATATTATAAGTGGTAGAATTCTAAAACTAAAATGGATGTCAAGTCCATGGACTTACGGAAAACTATTTTCACCAAGTTAGGTGAGTGGAAATAATAAAAATTAAACTCTAAATTAAATTTAAAAGAAGGGATCAAAATACATGTGAATTAAAATTAGTCTTGAAGTCCAAAATAGTTGTGGCCTCAATCTTCATTTCCGTCCATCATCATCTTCATATCCTTCATCCCTCAATTTCTAAACTCTCGCAATCAAACTAATTTGACTATATACAAAATCATGTGTAACTTAGTGAAGTCTATATGTATTCACACACATTATTCAATGATTTGAAAATCCGATCAACATTGGTAACAAATATGATTCCCTATACTGATTCAAATATTTACCACAAATTTATATCCACTAAAAAATATTACACATTAATTCACTGATCTATATATCTCTAATCGGATAAAAAAGAACAATGAAACTAAAGAAACATGTTGAAAATCAACAAATGATGAAGGGTATAAATAGGAGGAAAAATATAAATGTTCCTAAAATTTTGGCAATTGATCCAACAAATAATTGGTTGCTAATTGGATCCTTGATTGACAAAATTTCCATATGTTGTAGGATATAAGAATGAACGGTTATGATGAGTTAGTGAATGAAAGATCAAGGGCTCACAATCTCTCCCTCCAAAACTATTTATGGAATTCATTTTGCTATTATATATTTATGATAACTACAAAGGGCCACCAAACGAGGTCTTAAGACAGACTAACTCTTAGTAATAGTAATTAAGGGTTATAAATTTAGAAGTGTGTTTCTCTTTAAATTTGAAGTGGATTTTAGAAGTGTGTTTTTATAATAAACATAAAAACCTAATTTGGACCTAAATTTGCGAAAATTAAACTTTCACAGGCCTAAGTTTGGACAAAAATGTGCTATCTTTAAATTACCACCTCCTATAATTAATATTTTTGCCCAATAATTTGCCTCAAATAATTGGAGGGACTTGCGAAGGACTGTGAAATAGGGTTAATGGGCTTTCGTTTTCCATGGATTTTCATCTTTTAATCCTGTCCTCATATCTGTGTGTGGAGATGAACACTGTTGATGTTGCTTGGATTTTGTCGTAGAACTATTCCCTAGGGATCACATTTAGAAATTACATGGTTCAATTTTTGGGGCTCTTTTAAATATTAACTCAACGACACAATTAATGGGACCATCCACGATGGCTATCCAAAAGTTGGATTGGTGTTTGGTGTTTTAAAATTTACGATCTAGTTGAATTGAGTCGAACATTAAAGAATTGAGTTTGATTTAACTATCTGTAATAAATAATAAATCAAACTCAATTCTTTAATGTTCGACTCAATTCAATTAATTATCTGTAGTTTTATTATAGCAAAGAATATTAGTTGTTTAACTAAAAAAAATTAATTTGTTATACTAAAATGTATTAATTGTTATATTAAAAAGTATCGTAAATTAGTTCGTGTATGAACTAATTTCACTCCATATATACTTTATGCAAATAATTTAAAAACCCATAATGACATTTACAAAGAACAGAAGGGGGTATTATTTAGTAAAAACTACTAATGTTATTTTTGGATGGAGGAATTTGGGCTATAAATTTTAAATTCACAACTTAAATCCATCCCACTTATTTGTGTAAGATTTTCAAACGGATGAATTTAAAATATTTAGCTTTAATCCTAGTTCAAATGAGAGGAATTTTAAATATTTAGCAAAATCATTTCATTTGAAATCTGTTCATTTTTTAAATTCTTTGGATTTCAAATAACTACATTCAAACACTTTTAATTCGTGAATGTAATTAATATTATTTTAAAATACACTCCAGTTATTTACACAATGCAATTGGTGTTGGCAAAAACATGTATGAGACCGTCTCATGGTATGAGACCACACAAATTAACACCTACCTCTACCAAAATGTTAATGAATCAATGTCCTAGTTACATCCATTCTCATTATCTCATGTCATGAGACGGTCTCATACAAGACCTACCCATTGGTGTTTTGTGTATAATTTGCCGTTAGAAATTCGGTAAAAAAATGTTTCATCTAAATATTTTGTTTGGGTAAAATGTGAATGCTAATCGGACCAGAGTGGAAGCAAGGATGAAAATATCCGAAAATTTACCCGATATATCCTCGATATATCCATTTTTCGGTGTCACTAATATCGATATGGGGGGATAACAATATTTCCATAATATTCGTAAAAAATTTATAAATATCGGTATGCAAGATCAATTTCGACTATATTTTTTGTGCAAATTGAGCATAATATCGGTAAAATATCGTAAAAATCGATAAAATATCGAAAATGTATCGAGAAATATCGAAAAAGTATTCATAAATTTTGATAAATATCACAAATGTAAAATTTGGTTAATTTCTATTGTAAATTTTATGGATTAAAAGTTTGTTATTAAATTTTTAGGATTTTTTAAATTGACCGATATTGATATTCGATATCGATATATCCATCGATATTTTTATAAATTTAAGCTCTCGATATATCCACCGATATCGATATTTTCAACCTTGAGTCGAAGATTGTTTCCAATATCGCATGCACGACCATTAATTATACAACTCTAAATTAAGAAGTCAATTTGTAAGACCACCTGTCTTCCCTTTCTGATTACTCTGCAGCTTTGCCCTTTCATCAGGTTTCAGGGATAAAAGCTTTTAGGTTAGGAGGAACTTCGCTTTCTATTGATCAGATGCACACAAATCAAATTCTTCCATTCGCCATCTATTTCACCTTTTCTGAGATCTCATGACAGCCTAAATTCTCTTTGTACACGGTCTGTGATTTTAAAATAAATTAATAATTAACTCAATGCGATGCACGATTATAATTGCCCAATAAATTTATATTTAGGGGTGAAAATAGGTTAAATTACTCAACAGGGGTCTACGGCTCGACCTACTAAAGTCCAACTCGGCTCGACTCGTTTAATAAATAAGTCAGACTTAAACTTTTTTTAAAACTCATTTACTTAAATAGGTCAGGTTTGAGCCTTTTGGTAAGCCTTTTAAGCTCAACGGACCTGCCTATTTAACTATACCAATAAATTATATTATATAATATCACAAATTGTTATATGAAATATTCTGCGGATCCTAGATGCGTAGAATAACCCATATTTTAAAAATTTGTGGATCTTGGTCGGGTCGGATCGAATTTAATAAAAAAATTCAAAATCCCGCGCATGCCAAGTTTCAGGATTTTTGCTCCCAGTTTGTGTTACCATATGGGCAAATACATGTTATTGAAGGGCAAAATGTGTATTACTATTTGACTAAATGTTATTTTTTCACCAATTTTTGTGTGTTTTTACTGAAATAAATATTTTTCCATACAATATAAGAACAAAGTGTGTGTTATTATCTATTCAAGTATTGATTTTCACAAATATATATTTATTTTTATAAAAATAATGATTTTTTCATATAATAACACATGTAAGGTAATGAAAACTGTATTACTATATAACACAAATGTCTTACTCAATAGATAAAAATATGTTTGCACAAGTACATAAAAGCACCCTCTCAAGTTGTGTTACCATAATGACAATCATATGTTACTGTAAAAACAAATACTACCTCCGTCCCAGATCTTATTTCATACTACCTTTTTTTTTCGTGTTTTAGCGAGGGGGTTGTTTATTAATATTTAAAATGATAAAGTAATTTTGAAAAAGTGGTATGATAGATCTATCTCTCCTCTAGTATAAAGTGACTTAAAAATTACTTTATCATTTCAAATACTAATTAAAAACTCGCTCGCAAAAACACGTGAAAATAGTAAACGTGAAAAAAGATCCGGGACGGAGGGAGTATGTGTTACTGTTGGAGCAAATATGTGTTAATGCTAGAGCAAATGTGTGTTACTAGTGGAGAAAATGTGTGTAGATGTTAGAGTAAATATGTGTTACTGCATATGTTTGTTAATATTAGAGTAAATATGTGTTACTACAAATATGTGTTACTATTAGAGCAAATATGTGTTACTGCAAATATGTGATAGTGTTAGAGTAAATGTATGTTACTACAAATATGTGTTACTATTGGAGCAAATGTGTGTTAATGTTAGAGGAAATGTGTGTTACTATTAGAGCAACGTGTGTTAATGTTGGAGCAAATTTGTGTTAATGTTAGAGTAAGGGGTGGGGGGAGGGTGTATTGGTTGTGGAGTCTGTAGGATTTTTTTTAGACTTTCAAAGTCTGGAGGTATTCAATCCGGATTTTCAAAAGTCTTTAAAAATCTTGATTTATTCAATACATATTTTAAAAAAAAACTTATAAAATCTTTAAGTATTCAACAATCTATGAATTTTAATACTATATGAATTTAATTTGATTCTCTTAAAAAAATATAAATAGATTCCACCCTCCAAAATTTCTTCTAACAACCAGAGATTTCTACGTATTCTCTCAGAGAACTTTGAAGACGAAAGGTCAAAAAAAAAAAAAAAATCTAACTCCAGCTTTTGTCCGCCGATCGCCGCTCAACACCTGCTGACCGCCGCCCAACGACTGATACTCTGTTAGTATTTCAGAATTTGGCTTCACATTTGTATTGTGCTTTGTTTTCACATTCAAGAATTAAGAGATATATTGGCATATTGCTAGTTCGGTTGAGACGTATATAAGTATATACAGTAAAACCTCTATAAATTAATAATATTGGGATCGGAAAAAAATATTATTTTAGAGAGGTATTAATTTATTTATAAATTAATAATTTATTAATTTAAGGAGTGATTTTTCAGTACGCTAAGTAAAAAATTATTTTTATAAAAGTGAGTGCATTTAACTAATATATGCATTATATTCATTGAACTACTATACATAATTATTTTCCTCATTGTTCGTTCGGATGGTGAAGGATTAATGAATTTAAATGATCCTAACATTGAAGAAGATATTCAAGAAATAGAGACAATGATAAGTGATTTCGATTACCGCAACAAAATGAAGTGCAGTATGGATATAAAACGACAAAACCATTGGATGAAATAAGAAAAGTTAGAGATGTGATCCAAGTAGAATTGAAGTTTAACAAGAAGCTATCAATAGCTACTTAAATTACTAAATTGACCTAATTATTTTTATAATTTAAAAAATTATTAATTTATGATATTGATGGGACCACTAATTCATATAGGAATTTTTTGAAAAATTATTAGTATCTTATTACTTTATCGAAATTTGTAAAATTTTGAACTGGCCCAAGTCGAGACCGGAGAAAATTATTATTTTAGAAAGTTTATTAATCTATAGAGGTTTTACTGTATTTGCATATTGCTAGTTGGTCTGTTGTATAAGACCAGAGATATAATATATAAGTATATATTGCAATTGTTATATGTAAAAAAGAAAAAAAAAGAAAAAAAAAAGTAGGCGGATTTCTAGGCGGCTAAGAAATGCCCGCCTAGCATTTTCTGACTTCTGCACCCTTGATGTATTGGTTGAAGCTATTTGCTATCACTTTTTTGTTGTATTTTCTCTTTCTATTTCTTCTATTTTGTGTATGGTTGAAGCTATGTGTATGGAATAAGTTTGCTTTGAGATTTTTGTGTGTCACTTATAATTTAAATCGCAACAGAAAAGAGAATTTGTGGCAAGATTTGTGTGGTTATAGAATTGTTATAGATTTGTGTTATGATTAACGTGATATGGAAGAATTCCATTTTCGTGGTTTGTGATTTGAATTTTTTAGTGTTGATACCTATGATGGTGTTGTAGTTAAAATTTTTGGAATGTCTTTTATATATATATATATATATATATATATATATATATATATATATAGTCATAGTTATAAAAAAAATAGTTTGATGTATGTAGAATATATATTTATGTGAATGAATTGAAAATATATAATCTGTTGAGAGACTTTGTTTAGAATTTTTACGAGTGTCATCAAGAATTTGAGAAAGCAGTTACTCATAATTTACTTGTCAATTAATGAGGATTTTTTTTTTATATGCATCGATGTCCTTGCTGCATATAACAAGCTGATTTCAGGTGCTTGATTATATGTTAAGTAACTCTATTTCAATTTGGAACTTTCAACTTTGGTGTGAGATATGCATAAACTATTAATATATTAACTAATATATCTTAATATATTATAAAGACAAAGTTTTGGAATCCTATGTGGCAAGCTCCCAAGCCTCTATTTTAAAAATACTCTCCTCCCATTCACCCAATTCATTGACTTTTAAAACTATTTTCAGCCATTGAATCTTAATATCTATTCTAATCTTGACCATTGATTTTTTCACATTTCCTCTATATATACCATGTATCTCACACAACAAAAAATCAATTACAATAATTTCTCCATATCCTATTCCAATTCTTCTTCTTCTTCTTCTTCTTCTTCTTCTTCTTCTTCTTCTTCTTCTTCTTCTTCTTCTTCTTCTTCTTCTTCTTCTTCTTCTTCTTCTTCTTCTTCTTCTTCTCAATTTTGCTATGAAGTTTTATATTATATTTCTTTTCATCTAAATCTTCATGTTTTTCTTTTCTTGCAGAATGTTCATCCCAATATATTCAATCTTAATATTTCTTTTTTTTTTTGCAGGATCTTCATCTTAAGGTATTTATTTTTTATTTTCTTTTTTATTTTATAGATTTGGTGTATGAATTTAATATTCATATTTTGTCTAATCTCTTCTACCAATGATCATTTCCTTAAACTCACTTTTTTTTGGTGATTCGGAGGAATACAAATTTCTACGTGTCTAAAGGTATTTACTCTATTTACTAATTATTTGATTTTTGTTTTTTATTAATTATTGTTTAATTTTATTTTATTCGTATGAAAATGATTATTGTGTGATTTTTTTAATTATATATTTAGGATTGAACATCAACAATGAAGATGAAGTGGATGATCAATTTTTTATATGAAGACGAAGTGGAAGATCAATTTTATTGTAAAGATGAAGAATCATTGATTATATGTTAAAAATTAGATTTTTTTTAACATTATAATGTATTAATTACTATTCAATGTGTTATTTACAATTCTATAAATAATATTCTTTATGAGAAGTTATAATTTTTATTTTTATTTAATTTTATAATGATGAAGAATCGTTCAAATTTGGATGATAATGAATATATCTTTCGAAATATATTATGTAATTCGAAAATATTAATTATACAAATATTCAAATAATACCTAATATTTTATGTAATAATTATACGAATATATATTAGGAATAATTAAATATACGAATATTCAAATATTTTAATTAATTATACGAATATTTTAAAATATACGAATATATCAAATATACGAATATATATTGGAATAATTAATTATACGAATATTAGGAATATATCAAATATACGAATATTCAAATATTTTAGGAATATATATTAGACTCTTTATAAAATATTAATTATTCGGATCTTTAACAAATATGGATGATGGATATATTTTATATATTATTTTAAAAGATTAGTTTTGAAATAATTATATTAGGAACAATATATAAATTTATAATAAATATAAACTTTACTTATTTAATCAATTTTAAATTTCAATTTGAATATATTATGAAAAGTTGACTAATTTTGAATGATAATTTAGTAAGATAATTTATTAGGTAATTTTATATTATCCTACATTCCTAAATCCTAAATTTTTGGTTAGTGGTATCTTTAAAAACAAAATAAGTAAATAATGTATTCTTCAAACTAATATTTTTCAACTATTTTTGGATGGTGGATATCTTTTAAAAAAAAATTCGATCATGATTCATTAATAATAAATAATTTTTTGTGTATGAATTTGAATGTTATATATACAACCAAAATATGTCTTTGATAAATTCAACTGAGTAACAATTCTAATTGTTTTTTAAATTAAAAAATAATTTAATGTCTTCAATATTTTTAGGAAAATTTGATCTTTTTAAAACATGTGATTTAACTATAAAGTCATACACCAATCAATATATAAATTTAAACTAATTATATACTATACTTATTTACATCAATTTTAAATTTATTGATAAAAGATTAATTATATTAGAAAAAAATTGACTAATATAATATGATGATATAGTCCCTAATTTCGAAATTACATTCCAAAATATTAAATTTCAAAATACTACGTCATGTGATCTTTTATATATTAAAATAATAATATTTTCACAAAGATTCTCAACTTACAATATACATTCATCTAATAAAAAAAAAGGGCCGAATCTCTTTATATCACTATGCAACATTATTTATAAGCTATGAAATTCAATTGAAAGGAAAAAATTATGACATCTATGAAATCTATATTTAATTATTCATAAAAACAGAGTGTATTTAGACAAATTATAAGTTGAGATTGATTAAAACACATGTTTTATAAAGAGTCAAATTTACCTAATATTTTATGTAATTCGAAAATATATGACTTAAATCATGCTATAGAAAAGTAGTCAACTTTTCATAATATAATTAGTCTATATTTATATATTCATAAAAATGGGATGTATTTAGATAATATATAAATTAAGATTAATTAAAATACATATTTTATAAAAGAGTCAAATTTACCTAATATAAGTAATCTATATTCAATGATACAAAAATAATAGCATAAAATTAAATTTAAAATTAATATAAATAAATAAAGTATATAATTAAGATAAATTTATATATTGATTGATGTATGAATTTACAATATTAAATCACATATTTTGAAAAGAGTCATTTTTTCCTTTAAAAATAACTAAGAGTAACAATATTAACATATTTAATAAATATTCGAATTTAAAAAAAAAAATCAGAATTTTACATAGTAGAAAGTATTCAACTATTAAAAATATAAAAAATATAAATTATTTTCGAAATGATTCATCATATTAAAATTTATTCTCCAAGGTTCGATGCTTATGTTTTATCTATAAAGAATGATTAAGAAAGTTTTCATCATATTAAAAAAATAGTCAAGAATTTACATTATTATCGATTAAAAAAAAACAGATTTGTTAATCAATTGAAAATATCAAAGGTATATTTTGATGTATCTATAACATTCAAATTAAATTATAATCAATATAAATATTATTATTTATAGAAATATAAATAAACATAAAAATTATTATTTAAAGAATTATAATAATATACATTGAAATAATTATTAGTAAAAGAGATTAAGCAAAAGATGCGGATTAAATTAATACAATTAAATGATCAAAAACATAAAATAAAATATAAATACCTTGACAATTATAGATTCATATCCTGCAAAAAAGAAATACGGATTCTCACGAAAGATGAATTGATGAAATTTACAATACCTTGAGATGTATAGATTCTTATCCTACAAAAAAAAAAATATAAATAATATATTGAGATGTATAGATTCACCAAAAAAAAAAAATTAGAAGATTTAGACGAAATGAGAATCAATAAAGGAAAAAAAATTCTCGCATTGTGATGAGTCTGATTCTTACTATATATTTTATATTTTGTATTATTTTAGTTGAACAAATTATAAAATATAATAATTTTAATTAATTTTTTTAATCAATTCAATAATTTTATTTGTACTTGAGGAGATTGAAGGATAAACTGAATGATAGTATTGTTGGTGAACTTAAGAGGATGGTGGATACTTTCAATCCATTTGCAATCAATTTCGCAAGGAAAAGTATTATGTCTGGAGGTGAGCCAAATTTGTGATTAAATTTGCTAGAAAGAATGAGTTCAGTTGGAAGAGTTTATAACCTTCCTACTGCTTCTGAAGTTGTAGCTCTTATTCCAGGGGACATGATGCAGCTATGGAAAAAAGAGATGTGATACTAAAAGACCCGTAGCGGTGAATTGTAAAGAATAAGTGAATTACATCCATCTTATGTTCCATTACAGTATCATTTATTGTTTTTATATGACGAGGATGTTTATAGGATTGATGTGGTTCATAATGATTCTGGTTTTACAACAAGAAAAAAAATCAGACTAACAATGCGAGAATTCTTTTCGTTTAAGATACACGAGCATAATAATGAAACAAACTTTATTCCTATCTAAGAGACTTTTCCAGCAATTTTTGGTGGATTCATATACTATGATTTAGTCGAAAAGGTTGTTATTTATAAAATTTAATCAAGTTAAATTGAGGTCTAGCAGAGTGAATGATATGAAAATTGCAGTTGATAGAGGTGATTTGGATCCATCTTCTACGGGTAAAAGAATAATGTTTGCATCCTTCACAGACAGACCTAGGTATATGATTCAAAATTTTCAAGATGTCATGACACTTTGCAAGTGTTTTTCTTACCCAGATTTATTTATCACAATTACTTGCAATCTAAAATGGCCCCAGATTACAAGATTCTTAAATGAGAAAGGTCTTGAATCTGTTGATAGGCCATATATTCTCTATATATTGTTTAAGATGAAACTTGATCGTATTGTGAAGGAGTTTAAGGAACTTCAAATATTTGAAAAAATTGATGCATGTAAGTTTATCTTTTTATATTTATTAAATTTTTAGCTCCATAATATTTATCTTTCATGAATAAAATAATTTTATATTTCTATTAAATTATTTTAGTATATAACTTGATTCAAATATTTTCAATCTGTAGTGTTATATTCAGTAGAATTTCAGAAAAGAGGATTGTTACATGCTCAAATTCTTTTGTTTCTAAACCATGAAAACAAAATTCCAAATCCGAAGGATGTTGACCGTATCATATCTGTAGAAATACTAGATAGAGATGATGATGTATTTTGTATGATTTGGTAAGTGACTACATGATTCACTAACCCTGTGGATTGGTGAAAATAAATTCTCCTTGCATGGTCAACAACATTTGCTCAAAGAATTTCCCAAAGAGTTATAATGAGTTTACATATGTTGATGACGAAGGTTTCCCACTGTATAGAAGAAGAAGTTGTTCATTTGGATAACCGTTTTGTAGTTCTTTACAGTCCAATATTGTTGCAAAGGTATCAAGGTAATATAAATGTTGAGTGGTGCAATAGGTATAAATTCATCAAGTATTTGTTCAAGTATATCAATAAAGGAGTTGATGGGTTATAGCTAATATGGAGAAGAAAGGGGCCACTAAAGGTGAATAAAAATCAAAAGGCGAAGTGGAAAATTTCGTAAACTGCAGATACATATCTCCATGTGAAGCAGTTTGGAGAACTCTTCAGTTCGATATACATTATAGGTATCCAACGGTTATGAGATTGGATTTCCATCTTCCTAATCAACAGAGAGTTATTTTTCGAGATGAAGATTCCATTGATGATGTACTCGAAAGACCATCTTCAGGTAAATCAATGTTCTTGGCGTGGATGGATAAAAATAAAACTGATGATGAGGATGCAAAGAAGCTAACTTATCTGGAATTTCCAAAGATGTATGTTTGGGGTAGAAAATAATATCAGTGGGAAAAGAGAAAGTACAATAGATTTTCTCTGGGAAGACTATACAGTGTTCTATTGGGGGCTGGTGAAGAGTATTATTTGTATCTCTTATTGTCTTATAGTAACGAATCAACATCTTTTGAGATGATACGAACCATTGGTGATATTGTGTATGTTACCTTTAAGGATGCTTGCTATTCAATGAGATTGCTGGATGATGATCTTGAGTACATTGATAGGATAACAGAGGCAAGTTATTGGACAGACGCTCATCACGTGAGGAACTTATTCATTATTCTTCTCATGTCATCTTCAATGAACTCTTCAGAAACCGTGTTCGAAAAGACGTGGGAGTGTATGCCAGATGATATACTCTATAAAAGAAGATGAACATTGAATATTACAGGTATAACATCTTAAAAAAAATTAATTGATTTAGATTGTAAAAATAATTTACAATTATATTTTTTTGTAATTTTTTTTTTTAGATTTATAGCTTAACAGTGAAAAGTTGAACAAGTTGACTTTAATTAAAATTGATAAGCTACTGCAGATGAATGGATTCACTTTGAGTAGATTTGCATCAATGTCAGTACCAGATTTTGAGTTTGAGAAAGATGTAGTAAATAACAAGAATTGAATTACGATCGGCCTGAACAAAGAGAAGAATATGACAAGTTAAGTTCAACTCTAACTCAAGAACAAAAAATTGTGGTTAGTGAAATACTTGAAGTTGTTTGGTTGCAAAAAGGAAGAGTCTTCTTTTTATACGGATATGGTGGAACTGGAAAGACATTCATTTGGAGAACGATCTCCGCAACAATACGTTCGGAAGACAATATAGTTCTTAATGTTGCATCAAGTGGAATAATTAACATCACTCTTCTGTCCGACGGACGTACTGCTCATTCAAGATTTGTTATACCGCTTAATATTGATGAGACCTTCACGTGTAACATAAAGCTGGGGACACATTTGTCCTAACTATTATTGAAGACAAAGCTTATTATATGAGATGAGACACAAACGATTAACAGATTTAGCTTTGGATAGAAACTTGAGGGATATTGTTAGATCTCTAGATGGAACCATGAGTGATATGTCTTTTGGTGGTAAAATCATTGTGCTTGGAAGAGATTTCAGAAAGAGACTCCATGTTATACCCAAAGGAAGTCGAGAGGATATTGTGCACTCAACTATCAATGCTTCATATTTGTGAGATCATTGCAAGGTATTTTATGCATCTTTTATTAAATGATAATTTTTTTTTTAAATTATTATTGAAAAACTAAATACATCTTATTTGTTTTCAATATTAAGAATTTAAGATTGACGAAGAACATGAGATTACAACGTTCTGATCTCAATACGTCCTCAAATGATGATGATATTGTTAACTTCTCAAGGTGGAATTTGAAAGTTGGTAATGAGAAAATTAGAAATAGGCAAGATGATGTCACTGAGATTGAGATTCTGAAAGATAATTTAATTTGTGATGTTGTTGCTCCAATTGCATCTATAATAAAAAATATTTATTCATCCTTGATTGATAATTTAAGGACATATAAATACTTTGAGGATAAAGCAATACTTGCACCTACTCATTGAGATGTGGAGTTTATAAATGATAAGTTTTTATCTGATTTCGGGTGATACTAAAGTATACTTAAGCTCAGACAGTATTTGTGTCTCTAAATTTCGAGAAGGAGGTAATGGACATATGGTTATAGTTGAATTTTTAAATTCTGTTAGGTGTTCTGGAATGTCAAATCACCGTCTAATCTTGAAAGAAGGAGTGTCTATAGTGTACTAAGAGGTATTGATCACAAATCCGATTTGTGCAATGGAACAAGATTGATCGTCACAAAACTTGATAACCACATTCTCTAGACTGAAATAATATCTGGAAGGAATATTGGAGATAAAGTCTTCATTTCAAGAATTACATTGACAAATTTTGATCCTACAATGCCGGTATATTTTACAAGGTGACAATTTCCAATTCTACTGTGTTTTGTCATGAAAATAAATAAAAGTCAAGGGCAATCGCTTTCTACTGTTGGATTGTATCTTCCCAAGCCTATTTTCACTCATGGTCAACTTTATGTTGCAGTATCCGGAGTTAGTTCAAGTAGAAGATTGAAGATTTTGTCACTTGATTCTAAAGGAAATCCTTCCAAATACACCACAAATGTTGTTTATAGAGAGATTTTCCGCAATTTGTAAGCATTATTTTCTAAACATTTGATCAATAATAGATGTCATGAATTTATAGTTTATTGTCATTGAAATAGAATTATTTATTATTAGCTAACATTTTAAAAAATACAATAAAAATATTGAATAATTAAAATAATAATAGTAACCACATTTATAATACTTAAAATAAATTAATTAATAACTTTACCATAAATTTTATATACAGTTCCGCGATAATCGCGGGTTTAGCACTAGTACTATATATATATGTATCATAATAAGCTATTTTGTGTCTATTAGTAATTGAACCCATGCGATGCACGATCATAATTGTACAATTAATTTATGAATCTTTACTTCCATATATTTGTGAGTCTTACCACAACTTACGTGGCTTCTCTACAAATCAGTATTTCAAATTCTCAATTTCTTATTAATTTGAGTTATATGACAATTATTAATGCAGTTATTTTTAATTTAATATTTCTTATTAACTTGAGTTATATGACAGTTATTTTTAATTTAATTTTTAACCTCTATCTCCCATATGATTAATTCTTAACCGCTCATTTGAATTTTTCCATGGTTATAATTTTGCACTCTTCATCTTCTTCAATTTGATTTTTTTCCACGAATCTTCTTCAATTGTCGCCCTCAATATTGTCCCCGTTGTAGGACCATGTTCATCTTTGCCCTTACTGTAGTACTATTTATGTTCTTTTAACTACCGTATTCGATCTATTCCCCAGTGAAATGCCAACATATTATTGGTCGCATGATGAATGTTACATAATTGTAAGTCAAAGTTTCTTCTCCAAATTGGAATCTTCTCGCACGTATTTGTTTTTTACTTTGCCACTACCGATTGTCTAATGTCTTAATTTATTTATTTTACATTTTTTTGTTTTGTGGTATCTCCTTATTTCTATCTGTCGTATCTGTTTTGGGTGCGGATTTATTTTTGCAAAATTTAGATGAAGATGGGTACGCCATATTTCTCCTTATTTTGTTATAATTTCAATTTCGGTATTCTTGGTTGGTGCAATATATTCAAATTTCAAATTCTCGCTGATACAAGGTTGAGTTTGATACCACCACATTCATTTGAGTCATTGTTTTTTGTCCAACTTTAAAAAAAAAATTTAATTTTGCCTTGAAAAAGTTGGCAAAAAGGTTGGCACGTGCCAACCTGAAAGCCAACTGTTTTGCCAATCTTTTTGGGACAAAAAAATATTTTCTAAAAAAAGTTGGGTAAACTACTATTGCCCTACCCAAATAACCAGATTTTTTTTAAATGGTGGTGTTGCTAATATTTAGGATTTATGTGTCCATAACTGCTCATTTTCTTTTATGATAGATAATTTAAAAAAAAAGTACAAAACCTGCAACACAAGGTTGAGTTTGATACCACCACATTCATTTGAGTCGTTGTTTTTTGTCCAACTTTAAAAAAAATATTTAATTTTGCCTTGAAAAAGTTGGCAATAAGGTTGGCACGTGCCAACCTGAAAGCCAACTGTTTTGCCAATCTTTTTGGGACAAAAACATATTTTCTAAAAAAAGTTGGGTAAACTACCATTGCCCTATTAATTTAAGGGTAATTTTGTGGATATACACTTTATATAACATAATATAACTATTTTATAATAAACATATATATATAAAATTTAAAATTTATTTGGTTTTTTTTTTTAGAAGAAAAATTATTTAGTTTAAAGTAGTTATACTTAAATAATACATTATTTTTATAAATTGATAATTAATAAGATATATATTAGAATTAATATATTAAACAATTAATATATACATATTTTTCATATATACTACTTTTTTTTAGTTCCCGCGTAGTACGCGGGTTATGTACTAGTTCTTAATTTATATTGAAGTATGTTTGTTTACGTTTGAGGGTGTTTATTAATATTTCTATTAAAGTATTTTTCATTTCAAATAAATAATATTTTTTTTATTTGAAGGTTTTTTTTTAAGGGAAAGTAATGTAAATGTCGAGAAACTTTTGTGAAAAATAAAGTATTATAAATATTACTCTTTCTATCCCAAAGTTACCTTCTCACTTTTTTATGTTGAATGATTTAAGAAATTGTATTTGCTTATTAATATATGATGAATCATATGTTGACTTTTGGAGTAAAATAATGAATGGTGCTGAAAAGTGAATGAAATGAGTGACTCTTTAGGTAATATTATGCAAATTTGAATGTTAAAATTTTTATGTAATGAAATGTTGTTTTTGTCATTTATGGAATGAGAAACTTGGTGTAGGCACATGGTGCATGTTGCACTTACTCAACAGTAGCTATTGTTTACACTGAAAAGTGCAGGCTGACTATACCGAAAAATGTAGTTAAATTACACTAAAAAAATTATAACGAAAATCAATTTTCCATGCAAATTTTTTAAGTGTAATCTTACCACATCTTTCAATGTAAATAATTTCAACTTTTGAGTGAGTGCACCATACATTAAGTGCACAATAAAGTTACCCAACATTGATAACATCTCTACAAAACAATTATATTTGAAAAGAGTGAGTTTTATATGAAAACGCTTCATAATAAGATTAACATGAAATAGTTTTAGAGTATCATTAAACCTGTCAGGGGTATCACTAATTTGGGTTAGTGGTATTATATTGTAATTGTTTTAAATTTTCTTGAACTCAAACTAATGATACCCCTTATGAGATTAATGATATCCCCGATAAAATTAATAATACTTTAAAATTATTTCATGATAAACTTATCATGAACTATTTTCATATAATACCGAATTCACATACATTCAAGTTCATACCAAATTTTGTCCTCATGTATATATACACTTTTATAAGTTTAGGGCCTATTAGGCATCCCCCATAGTCGCCTAGCCCATGAAAGACTTTGATTGTCAAAACTTTATCCACCAGAGCTCCAAAATCCATAGGAACAATTCGAAGGCACCTCCTTCTTCAATAACATCATATTTATAACTCATGCTCCCTTCTTTCCGGTTTTGATTGCCCCCTTGCATTAAAGATTATATATTATTGTCGATTTTCCATTCTATAAATAGTCAGCTTTTGTTTACCAAAATATCACTAAAATAAATTTATTCCCTTTTATTTACCACAATACCATAAAAAATAACTTTATTACTATAAATACTAATAAATGACCACCACATTAAAACACATGTCAAAAGCAAAGGGACAATCGAGCTTGCGACAGAGGGAATATATAAAATATACTTAATTCAACCCAGTCTATAATTGAAAATTGTCGATCATATGCTGCACTACATCCGCACCATCAGAATTCATACATTCACTTTTCACCTAAACACACAACAACGGAAGCTATGTTAATTTCTTTATTTTCAGCAGGCTTGAAAATATCGAGATATCTTAAACTTTAATCTTCACTAACAAACTTGGGAGAAAAACATGTCAAGAGAATAGTTCTGAAAAAGATGCTTCAAAGGAAAAAATGAAAAAAAAAAAAAATATATATATATATAAGAGAGAGAGAGAGAGAAGAGAAAGAAGGTACCAGATAATATACATTTTGAATCAGAAGGACTAAGCAAGGTTCAATTGAAACAAGAAGATTGGAGCTAAATAAATAGCGCAAAGGTAGCTGATGATATTCAACATACTACAAAATAAATAATCTCTTGTACAAATAGAACAAACAATCTATTTGATGTTAAGTGGAATCTTGGAAGCACTAACTAAACTAAACTAAACTAAACCAAGAGATGATCAAAATGCGACGTGATACTATACCTGAATTGTAGTGTGAGCAAGAAGTCTTTGTATACTTGCGGTGAAGTTGACATCAACTCGTTCCCATTTAAGTCTCGTTAACCCTCTGATCATCGTCTCTACAATGTAAACAGAACTGAACATCAGCACCCTTAATCGCAACGGACAATAACATTCTTCCAGCTAAGTAGAAACATTATGCTAAGACATGTTTAGTTTTACACCAGTCAAACTGAGACCATGAAAATGTTTCAAATTTGCAGATACTGGGTTTTGAACAATTTAAGCTAAAAGACACACCTTCCATATCTCTGGTCCTGCCTTTGGCTTCTGAAGAAACTTCTTCCTGAGGCCTGGCCGTATTTGATTTCTCCTCGTTGATGATATGTGGGTATTTAGCATTTTTCACAAGACTCCGACGCTAAAACAAACACACTGTAAGATGTTTTGACATATATTAATCAGAAGCGTATGTGGTAAAATGTACCTTTGGTAGCTCGTTTCGACGACGTAATGATGATGAACTCCACCCTACAAGATCTATGTTACATGTCAAGGTCATCATAAACAGAACACTCTTACTTAGTACCTAAGGCATCAATAAACCTCTTAACTATCAATTTTTGTTTCAATACGTCCTTAAACTATTACTCCCTCCGTCCCGGTCTAAGTATCCCATTTCTTTTGGTTGAATGGTTTAAGAAAATGTATTTGTTTATTAATATATGGTAGAAAAGTAATGAATATTGTTGAAAAGTAATGAATAATGTTTAATAAAGTAATGAATAGTGTTGAAAAGTGGATTGAATGAGTGACATTTTTGGTAATATTGTGTGAATTTGAAGGTTAAAGTTTATATGTAGTAGAGTGTTGCTTTTTCTATTTATGGAATGAGACACTTAGTGTGGGGCAACCAAAAAAGGAAAGTGGGACACTTAGAGTGGGACGGAGGGAGTACTAACTTGTCCCCACCTCGATTGCCCCTTTCTATTTACCAAAATACCACCAAAAGCAATTTATTATCTTTTATTTACTACAATGCCACTAAAAAACAATTTTATCACTATAAATACTACTCCCTCTATCCCAGGGGAATTTGCACCCCTAAAATTGCACTTAGATTAAGAAAGGTGGTAACATATGGATACATATGTATATATCTATGTGAGTGTGCACACAAATCAATGTTTCAATTTGAGGTAGTGTACACATTGGTGTGGAATGTTCAAATAAGGAAAGTGTGCAAATTCCTCTGGGACGGAGGGAGTAATAAACAACTACCACATTAAAACACGAGCCAAAAGCAAAAAGACAATTGAGCTGGGGACAGGGGGAGTATTTGCTTAAAGCAACGCTTCAAGTATTGAAATTTTATTTCACGAGCTACCTTAACATGAGAATTGACAAATTTTATTTAGGGGGCGTTTGGTTAGCAATTCCTCAATAGTAATGGGAATGAAAATTATTTTCCACTTATGCCCCCACAATAAAAATGATATATTATGTGAAGACTTGTTACAATTGTGACTCCATTGCTAGTGTCATGCTCCAAATTTGGAATAGAAGTGGGCAACAAATGGTTGTTGGTGGAGGAATGAGGGAGTGATTGAGGAGGTGAATTGTAGGAAGAGAATAAGGTAATCAAAATGGAGTAGCGATTACCTTATTTAAGAGAGGAGGTAGTGATTTTATTCTTATTAACCATCACAATTACACTAATTTTCAATCTCATTCCCATTACTATTGAAAAGTTCATAACCAAGTGCCTCCTTATTCATCTTAGTTGTCACAGTTAAATAATATACACGTTAATTTTATTATTATATAAATGTGTTCTGCACAACTTATTTCCTACCTAATTCTTCAAGTACGGAATACCTGAGCTTGCTAAAAATACTTTTGTATATAATTAAATTAAATATAACTGACATGTATATTACATAATGGGACGATTACGGTGAATCAAGAAATTCTGTCAATTTTGGTCTCGAGGAAGCTCGTGAACTAAAATTTTAATATGGGACCTGTTAAAAAAAATTGATAGTTTAGGAACCGTTTCATGCATTATCCCTAAAATATAACTTCATATGTACATCCAAATGCAGGCAAGGGAATGGAAATGATGTAAAATAAAATGAGGATACAATCAAAACGTGCATTTGCATAGGCAACACGCCTCTTGAACGACTTCAAAGCAGATCTGCAATGGGTACCAAGATTGATAACTCATAACTTTGAATGATTCAGTTTAAAATAGTTTAGAAGTAATTCAAAATGATGGGCTCACATGAATTCAAGATCTTCAGAGTCCGTACTCATCCTAAGCAGAAGAGGAGGCTTTCCGTCGTCACAATCTCTCAAGAAGAGATGTTTCCCTGTTCGTCCAAGTAACCAGCAAGCACGGGAAGCTAATTTCTCCATGGTGTTAAAACCACAAAACACTGGAACCTACAAGAGTTATCAGACATGATTGGCACTTATCTTGTGCAAAATATGAGTAAATTATGATGGAACTTATCTGGAATCACCACATTATATAAAACAATAGCCAGGAAGATAAAGGTTTCAATTTTCAAATCAATCATCCTCAAAACAAGATAATAATATGTAAATGAGAGTAGCAAAGAAAGGCTTCAGAGAAGATAGAAGGGAAATAGTAAAAACATTTAAGGGAGCTTGAACACCTGATATTAGAATGTAACGTGCTGGGACTTATAGAGAAGATGAGGATATTTATTCTTATGTCAACATATATGAACAACTAAGGGAGCTTAATGGGAATGGTAATATTGGAAATGAAATTGAGGTAATTGTCATGGTTAATTTGTGTGTAAAAGATGATCGATCAATGCACCTTCATACGAGGTAATGAGACTAATCATTACCTAATTTTGATTAACTAATCATTTCTATTCAATCATTCAACTGTTCCTCAACAAATGGTCACTTTTTAATCCCAAGATTAGAGCAATACACCAACAATGTGACCATCATTTTCATTGTAATTCATTACTCGATGACTCCCATTGAAGAATTTGGATTTTGAACCAAGCGCCCCCTAAATATGGTAGGATTTTGTTTTTCCGCATCCAAACAATTAAGCAAATGTTATGGATCATAAAGCATTTCAGAACATTAAATAAGATATACAATACCTGTTTATGCCCTCTGGAACCAAGATGTGGTGTTGCAAAGGTAAGGAAGTTCATCGGTTCAAGTCCAGCAATTCGTCTACGTTTCTCTTCTGGAGATGATCTACGAGTCTCATCCCCAACACATTCACCATTTTTTGTTTGATAAAGCACAGCAACAGCATATCTTGCTATAAGGCCACCAAGCGAGTGACCTACAAAAGAAATCTTCTGAAGATTTGGATGGCGATCAACAACAGAAATCACCTGAAATTTTAATAAGGCTTGTTAAGCTCTAGCTGCAGAAGCTATTGACTCGAATAGCAGCTTGCGTTATATTATATATGGGCATGAGTGATAAAATATTCTCAGGAAATGCATATCAAATTACAAACCTCATCTGCTAATCTCTTGCCCATAACATCAACACCATCAAATGTCAACATTGAATAATTAGATTCACTGCCTGAACCATGTCGACTGAGAACAATTAGGTTGCAGTTTCAAGCTTTGACTTCACACTATATGGTTTCTCACAAAAGCAACCAGTAAAACTCTATAACTTTCAGAGTATGTTAGTTTCTAGCTTACCAAATCAAGGTTTTACTTTCAAAATCCTACTACATGTTTGTTCATAAGATTATGCAAGCTGGATTCCGAAATATGGTTTCTCTCTTTTTATCCTTTTCCCAATCTCACAACCTTTATATTTTATGATATAATAATCTCCATCACTTATTTTCTCACTGTCTATTTCTCAATTCTACCCAGTATTTAATCATCCATCACCTTTTAGATATTCCAAGGTTTATCAATTAGGATTTCCCCAATCCTGTTACAACATGAAACAAAAACGGAATGTTCCACACAATTGGATTTTTTTTGGAATTGAATGCAATCATGCTTCATGGAAGCAATCCACTCCATTCCATTCCATCCAGGCTCAAGCCACATACTATTGACTTGGTAGTGAATCCCATCCCATATCACTAGCCTTAAAATAATGTGATTTGGAAAATAGGAAGTGCTTTTTTTTTAAAAAAACAACAAAAGACTACTGTGACATGTTCATAAAATTATATGTTTGATTTCAAACATTGTGGTAATAATTCGGACTAAGAGTATATCTCGGACAAAGTTCCAAATGTTACTCAAACACGCAACGACAGAAATAAGCGTTATATGAAGTGTAAAAACTTTCAAGACATCTTAATAGTCTAAAAAATAAAAGGAGAATTAATCATGCTTGTTAAGAGAGCAAATGAGAGCTCGGCCAAAGGGAAGATACACTAAATTTTGAATGAGAAAATAGTTGGAACTACTACATAATCTGCTCACCAGATTATGTAAACAACACTAATATAAAATCATCCAATATGCCTAAAACCAGTCACTCGATAAACTGCAGAATTGCTCTCTTCATATAAAAAAAACACATACTCCCTCCGTCTCAATCTCGATTGTCCCCTTGCCTTAAAGGTCCGTCTTATTCTCAATTGTCCTTTTAATAATTAGACAACTTTTATTTACTGAAATGTCACCAAAAGCAACTTTATTCCCTTTAGTTTACCACAATGCCACTAAAAAACAATTTTATCACTACAAATATTAATAATCAACTACCACATTAAAATTCGTGCCAAAAACAGAGGGACAATTGAGATTAAGACGGACGGTGTATCAATTTGTGGTTTTAAAAAAAAAAAAAAGCTGGGGAGTATATTTGCAGATTTCATAATCATTCAAGAAAAATGCTAAACAAAATCAATATGATCCCAATGTCACAAACAAAAATGCTAAAAAAATCCCAAAATAAATTTATAAACAAATGCAAATATAAGAGATAGAGCTCACAATGTACTATAACATCATTTGGGTACGCCTTCACGAATTGCTTAGCAGCATACCTCCAATCCTGAGCACTGTAAAAAAAAAAAAAAAAAAAAACATTAATCCTACTAAAATATCATGATAAGTAACAAAAAAAACTCAATATGTTTGAATTGCTAATTTCAGACCTTCCAATAATTCCATTAACCATAACAACGAGGTGGGCCGGCGAGTGATCGGAAGCGGCCTCAACGTTAAAACCGGCGTTCGCGTCGTCTGGTGTCCTCATACACCCAAATTTGGGAATAAAACGACACTTCTTCTTTTTCTTCGGCCTCTTACTTTTGTTCTCTGTGATTTTTTTATTAGTCAAGTTATTTTGCGCTAAATCATCGTCTTTCACTTTACCTTCAACCGGGGTATTCTCCGTCTCCATTGAACCCAATAACTGAAACTATATGTTTTTGCTTCTACGCATTGAATATGTAGTGTGCAACCGCTTGCCATTAATGGGTTTTGGTGAGAAATTTGTACAACAAATGGGGGCGCCATTCATGACTTCAAAACCAAACAATTCAACGCATTTAAACTTCTCTTTCTTTCTATAACTGCTTAAGATTTTCCTACTTATTTTTAAGTGGAGTTTTATGTAAAATAATTGAAAAAAAAAAACAAAATAACTCATATATAAAAATATTTTAGGGCCTAGATCTATAATAAAAATCTCTCGAATTCTGGGTGGGTATTTATTGTTGTAAATTTGGAAGATTTGATATTCCAAATCTAGGAGATTTGGTGTGGACATTACTTGAGGACCAAGAATAATATTGGGCTTTACCCATTAGACTAGGGTTTTTACTATTATATATATCCCATTATATTAATGAATTATGTACTCTCATACACAATAATATTAGTGGAACTCCTGGCTTGGATCGCCCCCAGACGTAGTCCTTCCGGACGAACTGGGTAAACAAACGCTGTCTATTTAATTTACGAACTCAATTACAACACGTTATCAGCACGACGCCCTAACTAACTGAGCTAAAAGGTATGTCTCTCGGATTAATTCCCGTTGAATCTCATGAGTTTATTCCCTATCTCAAAATTATTTGATCTTGTTTATACTCAAATTATATGCACAAATTTAATTATCATGATCCTTTTATGATGTTCGTTCATGATTAAATTATATGTCTTTTATATGTTATCTATTGAGTATATTGGTTGGGTTGAGATCGAAAAACGAACACCGCGAGACGCATGACGTAGCACTGCCCGAAACGGCCCCGGAGCGCCGCTCGGGGCAGCGCCACGCAGCCACCCGGAGTGGCCGTCCAACGCCGCCGCCGCTGCGAGAGCCACGGGCGCCGCCACCCTTCGTTCACTGGCGGGGCTTGCCCGCTGCCGCTGCCGCTGCCGCCACCGATGACAACGCGACACCGCCGCCCTTCGTTCACGGGCGGGGCTCGCACGCCGCCATCGTCTCTCGCCCACGATCGACGCCGCTGCCCTTCGTTCACGGGCAGGGCTCGCCCGCTGCCGTCGCCTCTCGCCAGCGAGCACCGCCGCCCCCTCGTCCGCGCCAGCGCGTCGCCGCCGTGGCTGGAAGCCACCGAGCGCGACGCGGCCGTGAGCCGCCGCGACGCGGGCAGCTTTCCCCGGCGGGCGAACACCGGATACCTCCTCCGCCGCCTCCGCTCGCCCCCGGGCATCGCGTTGAGATGGCGCAGCCTTCCTCCCGCGGCCGAAATCGCACCGGGAAGATGCCAGGAAAATTGGCCCCGATCGCGCCTGGCAGACGCGATCGGAGGCGGGATGTCACGCATAGGGAGCGCGATCCCACGGGCTGGTCGCGTCCCATAAGCGCGATCAGCCCCGATTTTTCCAATTTTATTTATTTTCGTTTTTCTTTTGTTTTTCGATTCTCTCCTCTCGCCATGTGTTACCTGCATAGTTTTACGTGCACTTTTAGTCACATGTTGCGATCACCCCTTGTGAATTTTGTGATAACCCCGATTTTATTTCGGTTGTCGTATCACAAAATTTATATTATATAATCCTGAAAATGTTTCGTTAAATTGCGTTAATATACACGAAATAATTATTCTAATGATTATTTCCTCTGTCTATTAAACCGTATATTTTCTGCAAATTATTTTCATGTGATTATCGTTATTCATTGTTATTGCATGCTTAATTGATTTTATTATCCTACGTGCATTAACATTGTGCACATAGTTTATAGTCCGCTCTTTATGCCCGGGTAGGCGGCGCCCGGTATTTGTCGGACCGTAAATTTATGCCTTGAGTAGACGGCGCTCAGTACGTGCATCTATGTGCCTTAGAATAATCAAATAAATCCTTATTCCTCTGTTGTTAATTAATTTGGTCACAACTCTTACCATGTCACTTTAAAAATTATAGTGAATAATGTCCAATATTACCATGATAGAATTTGACGAGCTTGCTCTCGATGGTAATAACTACCTGACATGGGCGCTAGATGTTGAGATCCATCTAGCCTTAAATGAGTTGAGCGAAATAGTTCTCGAAGGTTCGAAATCCACTAACGCCCTGAAGGCAAAAGCGTTGATTTTTCTCATGAACCACCTGAGTGAGGAATTCATTATTCATATCCTCATTCAGGGACCCCGGAATATTATGGAGCTCCCTGTAGGACCATATACTCCTCCCTCCTGTACAATACGACAGGTGTATGCACTGTATTGTAACCCAGTTGATGCAGAACAATCTGCCAACATTCCACGCTAGCAACCTTATACTCCAGCAGCAGTATAGGGACGATTATATTATTGGTTGCAAACGTGGAAGGGGGAGAGAGAGTAAGATGATCTGGGTTAAAGGCCGAGGTCGTCGTACATCCGGTGGTCACTGAACCTCGAATTTTGCTCTTCAAAATCTGGCAAGGTTAAGCAGTCCTGCTACAGATGCGGATGCTGAGGCCATTGGTCTCGCACGTGTCACACTCCCAAGCACTTGGTCGAGGCTTATCAAAAGCAGCAGAAGGACAACAAGGGGAAGACCCCTAGAGTCGAAACTCACCATGCCAGACTGCTTGAAGCAGAATTTGACCAAGACAACGTCGATCCTCTGGGCATCAAGCTCAAGGACCTTGGAGATGATGAGTGATTTGTGTATTTGATTGTTTTAGTACTTTATTTTTGGATCCTTTCTTTCGGATATTTTATTTATGGATGAATTTATTAGCTTTGATGTGTTTACCATAATAGTTGTCCATGTGTTTATTCGGATATTGTTGTTTTTATTTATGGCTAGTAAACATATCAGCTATTAGGTTTGGGTTAATTTCCTCTGGCATGATAGAGTTGAGGTAGTGATTTATGATTGGTAGATAGCGCCACCACTCATACAATCTTATAGAAGAACTTTCTTCCTTCTCCCCCGGATTGTACTATTTCTACATCCGCCGTTAAAATCTCCATCTAGCCATGAGTATGAAATTTTATAACCCGAACTTCTTTAAATTAAGGCATCAGCGGTTAAGTCATCTAGGACAATATATGATACGTAGGACTCTACCCAATTTGAATAGTAGAATCCTTCCTGTTGATGAATTTATTTGTGATGCATGTTCTAAGTAGGGGTGGGCATCGGTTCGGGACCCGAATTTCGGGTAGAATATTATGCTACCCGAACCCGAATTAGATCGGGTACCCGAAATTCGGGTCCCGAAATTTCGGGTACCCGAATTCGGGTTCCCGAAATTCCCGAAAAACTATCCCATTTTTATTTTTTATTTTTTTTAATTAATTAATATAAGAATTCATCACAAACATGTTTGATTATGTCATGTGTGCATATAATCAAATGTCTATAATCATTTTAATTTGTTATAAACTATGTCATGTGTACATAAACAACATAACTCAATACTAAAATATAATATTAAAATTTAAAAAAATAAAAATAAAAATTTCGGGTACCCGATCGGGAAATTCGGGTTATGTTTCAATACCCGAACCCGAAGTTTAAGGTTCGGGTTCGGGTTACCCGAAACCCAAAATTTCAAGAAAATTACCCGAACCGATCGGGTAATTTTTTCGGGTTCGGTTCGGGTACTCAAAACCCGAAACTCAATGCCCACCCCTAGTTCTAAGGGTAAGTTAATAGTGCGCCAGTCGCGCACTAAGGTTGGACTAGTGTCTCCGGTTTTCCTTGAAGTGAATTCAAGGGGACATTTGCGGACCGATTCACCCAGCATCAGGACCATTTTGTTATTTCATGGTCCTTATTGATGCCTCCACTAGGTGGACATTTGCATTTTGTTGTCCACCCGCAATCAAGCTTTTGCGAAGCTTATTGCGAAAACTATCGAGCTTGGAGCTCAATTCCCTGATTATCCAATTAAATCGATTCGCATGGATAATGAAGCTGAGTTTAGCTCGAAGGCCCTTACAGATTACTGTATGGCCCTGGGAATTTAAGTGGAGCATTCGGTCCCCTACGTCATACCCAGAATGGTCTTGCTGAGGCGCCAATAAAACGTATCAGATTTATCGCGAGACCATTGCTTATGAACTCTAAACTACCCACATCATGCTGGGGGCATGCAGTCCTACATGCATCCAAATCCGTCCAACTGCATATAATGATCATTCCCCCCTACAGTCAGTGCGTGGGAAAGAACCTAGCATTTCCCATCTGTGAATTTTTCGGATGTGCGGTATACGTACCGATTACGATACCCATGCGAACCTCTTTGGGCCCACAAAGGAAACTCGGTATTTACGTCGGATTTGACTCTCCATCCATCGTGAAATACCTCGAGCCTTTGTCAAGGGATCAATTAACGGCCTGGTTTGCTGATTGCACGTTCGATGAAGATTACTTCCCGGCATTAGGGGGAGATCCGAATTCAAAATTGAATGAATGCCGGGAACTTACGTGGAACGTAAGTAATCTTCAGTATCTAGATCCGCGCACTAACCAATCTGAACTAGAAGTTCAGAAGATCATTAACCTGCAGAACTTAGCAAATAACCTGCCAGACGCGTTCACTGACCATAGAGGTGTGACTAGATAGCATATACTTGCAGTAAATGCTCCCCAAAGGGTTGAGGTCCCAAGTAAAATGAGTACTCATGCCCCCACACGCCAAAAACGTAAGGGACCCTCAAGAGATAGTAACATACCTAAATGAAAGGCTAGCAAATCTGGTCAGTCGAATGGAAAATCTCTAGAAGAGATCCGTCTAGATAACTACAAGTCTCTAGGAGATGAGAGTCCTAGTGATGAAGCACGTGCACATAATATTCCATGCACTAGGACCGTGGAACGACCAGACCCAGATACAATGGGAAATGAGGAAGGTCTGGTTGACGTAAACGTCAAAGTCTCTGTGAATCTCACAGATACGGGAGAAACATGTAATATAAATATTACTGTCGTCGACGACACATTTGCAGCGACATTTGCTCTTTCCATTAACGATCCGGATCCAGAACCCAAAACTATCGTAGAGTGCCGGAAGCGCTCCGATTGGGTAAAATGGAAAGAGGCAATTGAAGCAGAGCTCGCATCGCTTAACAAAAGATAAGTATTTGACTCTTTCGTTCGTACACCCGCGCGCGCTATCCCTGTAGGATATAAATGAGTATTTTTACGAAAACGAAATGAGAACAATACTGTGGAGAGGTTAAAGCGAGGCTGGTAGCACAAGGGTTTTCGCAGAGACCCGGGATTGATTTTGATAAAACCTATTCTCCCGTCATGGACTCAACGCCATGGACTCAATAACGTTCCGCTATTTGATATCTTTGGCAATTAAGTTGAATCTCCAAATGAGATTAATGGACGTAGTAACCGCGTACTTATACGGATCACTCGATGCCGACATTTATATGAAAATCCCAGATGGATTTGACATTCCTCAGTTAAGGGATGGTGAAAATCGCAGTATGTATAGCATACAACTGCGTAAGTCGTTGTATGGCCTAAAGCAATCGGGCCTTATGTGGTACAACCGACTTAGTGAATTCCTTCAGAAGAAGGGATACACGTTCGATAAAGCTTTCCCGTGCGTATTCACGAAGAAATCGCAAGATGGTTTTTGCATCATATCCGTATATGTTGATGACCTGAACATAATCGGAACATGCAAAGAGATTGAAGAAGCCAGTTCAATCTTGAGAGTTGAATTCGAAATGAAGTCCTTGGGTAAAACCAAGTACTGCCTCGGCTTGCAGATCGAGCACCTCCCAGGAGGAGTACTTGTTCATCAGTCGACCTACGTGAAGAAGGTATTGGATAGATTTCACATGGATAAATCTCATCCACTTAGCACCCCGATGGTTGTCCGATCCCTTGAAGTGGATAAGGATCCATTTAGGCCAAGAGAAGATTCAGAAGAAATTCTGGGACCAGAAGTTCCTTATCTTAGCGTTGTTGGAGCTTTGCTCTATCTTGCAAATTGCACCCGGCCGGACATTGCATTTGCAGTTAACTTGCTTGCGAGATATAGCGCTTCTCCTACGAGGAGACATTGGAATGGTGTTAAGCATGTTCTACGATACCTCCAAGGGTCTCAAGATCTTGGACTGTTTTATCGTAAGAACCAAAATAAAACCTTAGTAGGTTACGCGGATGCTGGCTATTTGTCTGATCCCCACAACGCCGTATCCCAGACTGATTATATTTTTCTCTGTGGTGGAACCGCAATCTCATGGAGATCGGTTAAACAATCCATGGTTATCGCTGCTTCAAACCACTCAGAGATCATAGCTTTATTTGAAGCCGCACGAGAATGTGTTTGGTTAAGATCCTTGGTAAAGCACATTGGTAACTCGTGTGGTATCGCCAAGGGCGATACATCTCCCACCGTTATATTTGAAGACAACGCTGCATGCATCGCACAAATGGGTAATGGGTACGTCAAGGGAAACCTGACGAAACATATTTCACCTAAGTTTTTCTACCCATACGAACTCCAGAAGAGTGGCGTGATTACCATTCAAAAGGTGCAATCTAGTAACAATCTTGCAGATTTGTTTACTAAATCCTTACCTACGTCTACTTTTGAAAAGTACGTTCGTGGTATTGGGATGCAAAGACTTAAAATTTTGTTGTCTTCAGGGGGAGCGGTAACCTCGAAATGAATCTGGAAGATTTAGATCTAGAAGATCAATGACATTCCTCCCACTTATTATTGTGGCCGATCCTTAGCACGTGGAGTTTTTATGACAAGACATTTATGTCGTAATGTCCAAGGGGGAGTGTTGTAAATATGGAAGATTTGATATTCCAAATCTAGGAGATTTGGTGTGGACATTACTTGAGGACCAAGAATCATATTGGGCTTTACCCATTAGACTAGGGTTTTTACTATTATATATATCCCATTATATTAATGAATTATGTACTCTCATACACAATAATATTAGTGGAACTCCTGGCTTGGATCACCCCCAGACGTAGTCCTTCCGGACGAACTGGGTAAACAAACGCTGTCTATTTAATTTACGAACTCAATTACAACATTTATAATAAAAAAATCGTGCAAATTTAGGAGTCCGCTCCCAATTTATATTATTAATGGTGATATCTCCCCGTCAATTTTGCGGACTGAAAATAAAATTGTTATTATTAATTCAAATTATAATAAATAATATTTTTATTTTTAATATTTAATAATTTTAGTATAATATTAAAATTTTAATTGTAATTTAACGAATACTGAAATTACCAAATATGAATAAATAAACTAATTTAAAAAAAATATAAAAAAATTCAGACAAGCAATCTCAAAATACTATTCCCTCCGATTCATTTTTTATTATCCGTATTACCATAAAAGGAAAGTTTTTTTGTTTTGTTTTCCACTTACCCAAAATAGCAAAAAGCAATTACTACTCTTTTTAACGTACCCCTTAAAAACAACATTTATTTACACTCATGTCACAACTTTATCAACTTTATACCCAAAAATACTAATAAACAACTCTTACACCTTTTAAAAAGCTACTTTATACCCACAAATACTAATAAACAATTCTTTTTATTAAAACATGTGTCATTTTCTTATGGACAATCAAAATCGAATCGGAGGGAGTATAAGACAAAATTATTTCAAATTGCAAATTTTTTAAAACTTATCTGTAGACAATATTTATCGTATACTTGCATTGTCTTCCATTAAAAGTAAGGTAAAGATTTTTCTTTTGCTTTTCACTCTCGGAGCTACACCATGTAATTGTCCATGTGTAAAAACGGGCTTGGGAAGATACACGCCCACAGTCGACAATGATTGATCTTAACTTTTATTTATAGTTATTGTGAAACACAAAAGAACCGAAAACAATCTCCTTTAAATCCTTAACAACAAAGTATCCGCCGAATTAATTAGGATCATTTTTGGGGTGCATATACCTTATATTTATTTCAAAAATGATCTCAACTTTTAAAATATGATTTTCAAGTTTCGTGACTATCAATATAGTTTTATTACACAACCTTGACTTTTAGTTAACATTTCTGAGAAACATTATACACACACCAACTTTTAGAGTCATAAAAGTTAAATGGACCCGTTGGGCTGACCAGTACCTTATACATAAATTGAGGGTTGGGTGAAATATTTTTTAGACCATTTGAAGGCGAGCCTTAATGGGCTGGCCTGTTTGGGGCGCGAGCTTTGGTAGGTTATTGGTGGGCTTTGTCGGACCGGCCAGCCTCCAAATTTATTTTTTATTGTTTTGTACATTCTTAACTATTATAATATCATTTTTAGGACTATTTTGTAAAATTTATTTTTATAGATGATATTTAAATTGTGGAAGATTATTTTTATGAATTATTATGGTTAATGTATTATGAACTTCAATTTGTAGAAATTTATTTATTTTTATTAATGAATTATGAACTTTATTTGTAACATATTATTTTAATATTTTTATAATGATAATTATGAAGATAAATTATTTGATTACATTTGATTTCGATAAATTTTATGCATTAGAACTTTTAAATTACATATTTTAAAATTTAAAATTTTAAAATATATTAAAAAAATTAAAATTGGGCGGCCCGCCTAAACCCACACCAAACAATAAATGGGTAGGGTTAGGAGTTTTGCAGCCCACCAAATTTTCGGTCCGCATCACACTAATGTCCCATTGAAATTTGAAAATTATGTGGGAAAAAAATGTTAAAACGACATTTAATTAATATGTATTTATACACAGATACTCCCTCCTTCCCAATTTTATTTGCCCGTTTGACTGTGCGCGGAGTTTAATGCGGGAGTTAAATTTCGTATTCAAATGAATAAAGTAGTATTGGAAATGGTAAATGGTGAATAAAGTAGTATTTAAATAAATAAAGTAGTATTGAGAATGGTGAATGATGAATAAAATAGTATTTAAATGAATAAAGGTGAATCACTTTATTTATATTTTAGGGATGTAAAAACAAAATTGTGACGAACTTTTTTGGCAAATGGGCAAATAAAACTGGGACGGGGGGAGTATAAGATTTCTAGGAATAAAAGCATGGATTTCCGTACCCTGGATAAATATACTCCCTCCGTCCCAGTTTTATTTTCCCGTTTGACTGTGCGCATAGTTTAATGCGAGAGTTGAATTTTAGTATTTAAATGAATAAAATAGTATTGAGAATGATGAATGGTGAATAAAGTAGTATTTAAATGAATAAAGTAGTATTGAGAATGATGAATGGTGAATAAAGTATTATTTAAATGAATAAAGTAGTTTCAATTTTATGGATGAGAAAACAAAATTGGGACGGACCTTTTTGGCAAATGAGAAAACAAAACTGGGACGGAAGGGATATTAATTATATAGAACTCATAAAAAAGTAACATAAAACATTATCCATATGCAATGTAGCAATTCAAAAAAATTATCAATATGTATTAATAAATTATCAAAAAATATTTTTAAATTCAATTAAACTCAAACTTTTAAATATCTCAATATCATGACCATGTCCAACTTCATCAAACGAACAACTTTAATTTTAAAGATAGAATTACACGTATCAGACCTAATAGTAATATTTGACCAAAGTGATGTCATTGTTAAAATGCAATATCATGCGGAAGTTTGTGTAGAAACAACTAATCAATGTGTTGATATTTATAATACCCCAAAATAAGAAATACGTTCTAAGCGGAATTTAAAAAAAAAAAAAAAAAACTCGATCCACCATGCAAAGTTGACATCTTAAATCCCCCCCCCCCCCCTACAAAATTTGAATTTATAACATACAAATATTGAATTCCCCCTAATTTTTTTTTCTAAATTATCTAAGAAAAAATCTTTTAAAACTATAAAAATCCATATCTATATTTTACAATTTAATATTTTATTTCGATAATAAAATTTTATCCCAAAAAAATTGGGTGAAAAATATCGAATTTAATAGCAAGATACAAAATTAGGTGACAAGATTTTTTGGAATCAAAAAATATTTCGGTAACAATACGATTTCCAAAATAATCATAAAAAAGAATATTAAAAAATAAAACTAAATCTTCTGTAAAACATGTTAGATTTTATTTATGTATAGAAATATTCATGCTAATCTTTTCATTTTAAAAGATGAATAATTATTCTAAAAAACTTATTATTTTTTAGAGAATAACTAAAAATATTTTGAAAAAATGAAGGGATATATTTAAAAAAATTTTTTAGAAAAAATTCAAGTTTGATCCTACAAATTTCATATCTATCATTATTTTACAAAAAATAAATCATCTAATAAAAAAATGTACAAAATAATAGAAATTTATATCTAAAATTTACAATTTAATAGTCTGTTTTGGTAATAGAATTTTCTCTCAAATAACTTTAGTTAATCTATTCTTAATGACCCCGTCAAAAAAAAAAAAATTCTTAATGGCAAGATATTACATTTGGTGAAAAGATTTTTAGGAATCATACACTATTTCGGTCACAATATTATTTCAAAAAATAATTATAAAAAAAATATAAGAAAATCAAACTAAATCATAGAAATATTCTTGCTAATCTTTTCATTTTAAAATATGAATAATTATTCTAAAAAACTTATTATTTTTTAGAGAATAACTAACAATATTTTGAAAAAAAATGAAGGGATATATTTAAAAAAAAATTAGAAAAATTTCAAGTTTGATCCTACAAATTTCAAATCTATCATTATTTTACAAAGAATAAATCATCTAAAAAAAATTGTACAAAATAATAGAAATTTATATCTAAAATTTACATAATAGTCTATTTTGGTAACAAAATTTTCTCTCAAATAACTTTAGTTAATCTATTCTTAATGGCCCCATCAAAAAAAAAAAAAAATTCTTAATGGCAAGATATAACATTTAGTGAAAATATTTTTAGGAATCATACACTATTTCGGTCACAATATTATTTCAAAAAATAATTATAAAAAAATATATTAGAAAATCAAAGTAAATCATAAAAATATTCTTGCTAATCTTTTTATTTTAAGATATGAATAATTATTTTGAATTTTTTATTTTTTTAGAGAATAAATAACAATTTTTTAAAAAATTGAATCGGTAATTTATTTATTTTTTTAAGAAAATTTCGAGTTTGATCTAACAAATTTCACATCTACCATTATTTTGAAGAAAAAAAATTGCTAATAATCTAATAAAAAATCGGTACAAAATAATAGAAAGTTATATCTAAATTTTATAATTTAATAATCTATTTTGGTAGCAGAATTTTCTCCCAAATAACTTTGGTGAATCTATTATTAATGACAATATATTACATGTGGTGGAAAGATTTTTAGGAATCATACACTATTCCGGTCACAATATTATTTCCAAAATATAAAAAACATTTCTACAAAATCAAACTAAATGTTAAACATTACTTGTTTTGGGAAATATTCTTGCTAATCTTTTTATTTTGAGAAATTAATAATTATTTTTTGAAACATATTATTTTAAGAGAATAACTATAATATTTTTTTAAATAAAGCAGGTTTTTTTTTTAGAAAATTTTTTAGTTTTTGTCTTACAAATTTCACATCTACTATTATTTTGCAAAAAAAAAAAACCCCCAAATAATTTAATAAAAATTGGTAAAATATAGAAATTTGTATCTAAATTTTACAATTTAATAATCTATTTCGATATCATAATTTTCTTCCTAATAACTTCAGTGAATCTATTCTTAATGGCAAGATGTTACATTTAATGGAGATATTTTTAGGAATCATACAATATTTTGATAACAATATTATTTCCAAAATAATAATAAAAAGAATATACAAAATCACACTAAATGAAAAGAATATTACAAAATCACACTAAATGTTTGGCAATACATACATTACTTTTTAAATGATTTCGATATCTTCAATTTGCAGAAGTTTTCGATATCCTCAATCGATCTAAAAAAGGAAAAATATCATACTTAGAAAAAAAATTCAGATAAGAGATATTCGAAAAAAAACAGCAACAGACGAATATATGAACAATTAAACAATTTAAATCTGAATAAATAAGAACCTTCAATAACAGCGGAGATGACATTCATGTGCAATATTGGTGAACATGGCGACCGTGTCAAGTAGATGCGGAGAGACGATATTCAAGGCAAAAGAAAAGAGAAAATAAAAAATATCGTATTTAAGTAAACAAATCAGACCAACAATACTCAGAGAAAACGACGAATGTATGGACGATTATAAGATCGAGATTTGAACAATTATGAACCTATTATAACGACAGAGACGATAGTTGCGTATAATAAAAACAGAGGCTGCGGATGTATAAAGTATATGTGGCGGAGCGTGGCCGTGTGAAGTAGATGTGGTGGAGACATGATCGTGTGAAATAGATATGGTGGAAGCGCGACGTTTGAAATAGACGTGGCAGAGGAACGTTCGTGTGAAGTAGATGGGGCAGAGATGACATTCAAGATTAAAAAAATGAGAATGAAACTTTGAGATTAAGGTTTAAATATATATGGTTTTATTATAAAATTACTAAATTAATTTTAATGGTGTAGATTTAATTGTGTAAGATCAAGGGTCAAGATTAAGGGTTTAACCAACTTTTAATGAGAGCACAATATTTCGAAATGAAGAGATTTTAGACATGTCACATCAGCCTAAAAATAAGGTGGTGTTGACACATTATTTTAGTGAGGTTTGAAAATATAGTATAATAAGATATAATGAGTAGTTCTGGTGTGCACTTGAGTGCATAGTATGCACTTGAATTTTAAAAAAAATACCTCAAGCAGAAATCAACAATACCCCAAAAAGTAATTAGTATTACCCCAAGAAGATATCAGTAATACCCCAAGAAGGCATCAGTAACACCACAACTATAAAAAAATACACAGTTCGGCATGTTTGTGTGTATTTTAAAAAAATCAAAACTGAAGTCAAAATTGAGCTTAAAATCTAAGTGCATGTTATGCACTTGGATGCACCCTATAATCTACCTATGAGCAAATATGAATTATTGTACAAATAAAATGTGGTTTATGATTAAGCGTGAAATTGTCGGAATTTATAGCTCGAAATACCCGTGTTTTGATTGATTTATATGAGTATTTAGAGTCATTTGAGTATCATTTTCATAAACTAATGAATTTGTCTCTTTGATACTCATAGATGGATAGAGGGCGAAAAGAGGAATTCGTAGGACTTTGAATCGACTCAAACGGATGCCCGGATGAGAAGATATCGAAGAAATACGAAAAGTATTAGTTTGAGGGAGCAAAAGTATAATTGGGGTACACAAGCGAGAAGAACTCGTGCACTCAGTGCACGAGTGGTCGAGCATAGTGCTCAAGCAACACCAAGTCGTGCACCTAGTGCACGAGCGCTCGTGCATAGTGCTCGAGCAACATCAAGTCGTGCACCTAGTGCACGAGCTCGAGTACTCGTGCACTTTTCGGTCTCTGGAAGTTTTGAGCGCTCAATTGGATTGTGCTCCTGCACATAGTGCACAAGTTGTGCTCGAGCAAGCGTGGATTTGACCCATTAACTTCCGATTCGACCCGTTGCCTATTTATACCCCTTTCGAACACGATTTTGAGTACCACTTCACGCATAGAGTTAGTTTTTGGAGAGAGAAGAGCACCGAGAGTTCGAGCAAGCTTATTTTATGTATAATTGAGGTTTCTACGTTACGAATTTATTGTTTAAACTTAGATTTTTGGACTTCTTTCTTTCGTTTTGCAACACGTGTTACATGAGACTTTTAATTCCATCTTTAATTAATATTCTTTCTATCAAAACCCTAGTTCATGCTTGTTAGTTTTTCACTTCAATTAACTATGTTTTCATTCGTTGCGTGTTTAATTGTTTTTGTTACCGTTAAAATCATGTCTAGCTAAAACCCTTGCATGCTTGGGGTAGGATGAACTCGCAGAAGTAGGATGTGGGTACATAATTAGGGTAACATGTGATGTTTAATTTTAATTCTCTTAATTAATGAATTCTTAAAATCAATCTTAACTTTACCCTTGAATTTCGTTCAAAAAGTGTTAGAGAGAGGATGACCTTATCACTCTTTAACAACTAGTAGACTTAACGAGAGGGTTTAGAAGGGGTTAATTAATCTACCGGTTTATCTAGGGAGGACGACCGCATCACCTTAGTTAAATTAGGGTCTCTTTAATTAAGCACGATCTATTAACTTGTAAGTGGATTAGTGAAGTTGATTGATAGGATAAAGTATTAGGGTTTGAATTCTTGAGCTTTCATCTTACAATCTTTTACTTAGGTTATTTCTTGCACGTCACGGTTATTTTAATTATGTACCTACTACGTTAGTATACGTAGGAATTCCTATCCTGAGCATCACCATCACATATTCGAAAACACACTTTTACGTTCTTAGTTTAATTTTCCTTTTTGCATTCGTAGAGTAATTTAGTTTAGATTATATTTTCTTTTCAAAAACCCAAAAACATACACTCATATTAATTACGACGCGTAGATCTTCAGGGATCTATTCGCATACAACCTATCCCGAGGTACGATATACTTGGTCGCTATACCTACTTATACTACAGTGAACTCGTACGCTTGCGGGGAAACTACTAGTAGAAAGTTAGTATTTTCGGTTCAAGTTAATGGTGCCATTGTCAGGGATGGCGATTTATGTCATTTGAATAGGACTTGTAGATAACTTAGTAGTTAGTAGTGAGTGCTTTATTTTTCTGTTAATTCTTACGTGTTCGGCAGTTGCGTTTTGATTCTTTTGTTAGTGTTTCAGGTTTATGAAAACACGCTCGCAAGGAGAAATGAGCGAAGAGAGAATACAGCTAGATCATGAGACAATAGCAAGAAGAAACCGAGCTTTTTAAGAAGGATGAATACTTCCGGAGGAGAGAACGAAAACATGGACATCAGTAATGAGTTGGATGATGTTGCAGGTGAGTTTAATCAGGCAGTGGACCGGGTTGCGGGCACTGGAGGGAATAGCAGTAAGAATCAAGTTCCATCAGGGGAAAGCCAGAGCCAAAACCCGGGTACACAAAATCAAAACAATTCAGCTCACAATTTTATCCAAAATCCTCAGAACAACCCTGTTTACCCACAAAACAACCCACCTTATCCTTACCCATACCCACCATATCCTTATCCACCATACCCGTATCCTCCACCTCCTGTTTATAACCAACCACCAGTCCAGCAAGTACCTATACCACCTATACCACCCGTCTATCCTCAGCATGTTCCTCAGAACGCCAACCAGAACATGGCTATTCGAGGAAGGTTTGTGGCACAGCCGCAATGGTATTATGATGGAGTGGCATTGCCTCCGGTAGAGGCCAACAACTTCTCAATTTTCCCAGGAATCCTGAAGCTACTCACAGAGAATCAATTCAAGGGGGAGGTCGGGAAGGAGAAGCCTCATACTCATCTGAGGGGTTTTCTGATGATTGCTTCGACTTTCAATTATAACGGCATGTCTGAAGATGCTAAGAGGCTCAGGCTGTTCCCATTCTCTTTAATGGGAATAGCAAAGGAGTGGTACGATAACACGCTCCCATGGGGAGGTATAACCACATGGGCCGAGCTCGAGCGTTTGTTCCTCGAGCGATTCTACCCTCCATCTAGAACTATTAGAGCAAGGATAGAGATCTCTTCTTTCCGCCAGAAGCCAGGAGAGGACTTACGTCAGGCGTGGGAGAGATACTCTAACATCTTAATTGAGTGCCCGCAGCACGGGTATAATGAGGGGGATATCATGGCTTTCTTCTATAGTGGAGCCAGCAAGGCTGGTCAAGCCCATCTTGATGCATGCACTAGTGGAGCATTTCTGAATCACGGTATAACTAGATGCAGAGAGATCGTTGATAATATTGTCACGAATGTCGGGCAATGGAATGAGGACCCAGAATTTCAGAGAGCTTGTCAGTTGGAGGAGAATGAAGGAACAAGGAAGTTGTTGATGGCAATGATGGAGAAGATAAGTAACCTCGAGATGGGACAAAATCTGGTTGGAGGGAATACCAGAGTGAGTGAGAAAGTGGACCAACCCATGAGTCAGCAAGAGGAGGCCAACTACATGGGAAGGCCTAATTATAACCAAGGCGGGTATCCACAAGGTGGCAATCAATTTGGAAGACCTTCTTATGGCCAACCATTTGTACCACCTGGTCCACAACCTCCTCAAAATCAATGGAGGAACAATCTAGGATATCAAGGAGGCCAGCAGCCTCCTCAGAACCAATAGAGGAAGAACGAGAATTTCTCATATGCCAATCCAAAGGCCGGAATCACAGTTCCTCCAGGTGTTGATCCAGGTTCAAAACCCCCGGGAGAAGAAGACGGTTCCTCAACTGGGGAGATATTGAGAGCTATCCTTCAGAAGGTGGAGGAAGGAAGCAAGAGATTGTCTTCATTGGAGTACGATGTGAAAGAATTGCATAAGAAAGGTAATCAGTGTGATTAAGAACTCCAAAGAAGGAACATTGATCTAAATAGAGCTCAACAAGAGAACAACCGTAGGTTCACTTCTATTGAGTACCAAATTAGTCAAATTGCAAAGTCTCAGACAAGAGAGCCAGGCAAGTATCCCTCAATGCCCGAGGGAAGCCCAAAGGAGCAATGAAAGACTGTTGAGTTGAGAAGTGGGACCAAATATGATGGTCCCCAGATGCCTGTTGACTCAGAGACGCCCCAAGGAAAGGTTGAGATAGAAGAAAAAGAGCCTGAGGAAGTTAGAGATGAGATTGAGGAGGTAGAAAATGAGAAAGGGGTTGAGGGTGAAGGCGTTCAGATAAGTAAAGATATGGATGAGTCTCAGAAGGGTAAAAATCTTGAGGAAGGCATTGGGGAGATTGAGAGAGTCCCAAAGTGGAAGAAGACAAAGGAAGTAAGGAAGAATGTGAAAGAAACTGAGAGGGATGAATGGGGGGTACCCAAATCTGTGATACCTGTCCCATATCTACAACGGTTTATGAAAAAGAAATTAGATGAAAAGTTTGCAAAATTCCTTGATGTTTTTAAAAAGCTACATATTAACATTCCTTTTTATGATGCTTTGGAACAGATGCCTAATTACGCCAAGTTCCTGAAGGACTTGATAGTGAAGAGATGGAGAGTGGAAGGACCCGAGCTAGGGCACTTGAACCACGAGGTGAGTGCTATGGTGCACAAGGCGCTTCCTCCCAAGTTGAAGGATCCCGGTAGCTTTACCATTCTATGTGATATCGAAAACGGGATTAAGAAGGGAGCTTTGTGTGATCTAGGGGCGATCATTAATTTGATACCTCTTTTGTTGTTCAAGAAGTTGGAAGGGGGTGAGCTTCAACCCACGATGATGACTCTCCAGCTTGCTGATAGGTCTATCCCTAGACTTCAAGGAGTGGTGGAGGATGTTCTAGTGATGGTGGAGAATCACGTTTTTCCCACCGACTTCATGGTACTCGATATGGAGGAGGATGAGCACGTGCCGCTAATTTTAGGGAGGCCATTTCTGGCCACAACCGGGATGGTACTTGATGTAGCGAATGGGAAGATTACGGTCAAAATTGATGATCAAGAAGTGAAGATAGCTATGGAATACCCTATAGGAGATGAGAGCTGTCACTTCATTGATATCATGGACACTTGTGTTGAAGACACACTTCTAGACCCTTGCTCTTTCTATGTTCACCAGTTTGATTATCCTATCCTTGACAATTTATCTTATGATTCTTATGATCTTAATTATTTTGACAGCTTGAAAGATAATGAAGATGTCAAGTTCTTGGAGTTGAAGAAAGTAGAGGATGAGGACGACTTGGAAGCTGAGGAGTCGACTTTCGAGAAAATGTTTGATAAGGCGCCACCATTGAAGGCGAAAAAGGAGTTGAAACCACTTCCAGATCACCTCAAGTACGCCTACTTGGATGAGACCGAGAAGTACCCAGTAATTATATCTTCCCTTTTATTTGATGATCAGCTTGAGAGACTTTTAGTAGTGCTTCATAAGCACAAATATGCTATAGGATGGTCGATCGTGGATATTAAGGGAATTAGTCCCTAAATTTGCATGCATAGGATTAGATTAGAAGAGGGTAGAAAAGCTGTAGTGCAAAATCAACGAAGAGTTAATCCGGTAATTCAAGAGGTGATACATAATGAGGATTTAAAGTTGTTAGATAGCAACATGATCTTTGCGATTTCTGATAGTCCATGGGTGAGTCTGTTACACGTAGTTTCTAAGAAGAGGGGTACCACAGTGATTAAGATTGAGTCTAATGAATTGGTAGCCACTAGATTAGTGACAGGATGGCGTGTGTGTGTTGATTATAGGGAGTTGAACCAGGCAACATGTAAGGATCACTTTCCCCTGCCGTTCCTTGATCAGATGATTGATAAATTAGGTGGTTTTGAGTATTATTGTTTCTTAGATGGGTATTCGGGGTATAATCAGATCATGATAGCCCCCGAGGATCAAGAGAAAACCACCTTCACCTACTATTATGGGACTTTTGCTTTTAGGAGAATATCGTTTGGGTTGTGTAATGCACCCGCCACCTTTCAAAGGTGTATGATGGCTATCTTTCATGGGTTGATAGAAAAGATTATGGAGGTTTTCATGGACGACTTCTCCGTTTACGGGGAGTCGTTTGATAAATGTCTAATCAATCTTGAAGTTGTGTGAGCAGGTGTGAAGAGACGGACTTGGTGCTAAATTGGGAGAAGTGTCACTTCATGGTGAGAGAGGGTATTGTTCTTGGACATCATGTGTCCTCGAAAGGTATCCAGGTTGATAAGACAAAGGTGATTGCTATTTAGAAGCTTCCACCACCTTCGACCGAGAAGGGGATTCAGTCATTTCTAGGACATGCGGGATTCTATAGACGTTTCATAAAAGACTTTTCACAAATTGCTAAACCCCTTTCGCGGCTTCTTGAAAAAGAAGTCGCCTTTGAGTTTACTAATGAGTGTTTAGTGGCTTTTAACAGATTGAAAGAAGCGTTGGTGAATGCCCCGATACTTGTGACCCCAGATTTGTCTAGCCCGTTTGTGCTTATGTGTGATGCAAGTGACTTTGCGATGGGGTTGCTTAGGGGCAGATTCGTGAGAAGCGTTTTCACGCTATATACTATGCCTCGAAGATGCTGAATTCTGCTCAAGTGAATTACACTACGACCGAAAAGGAGCTGTTAGCTATCGTGTATGCCTTTGATAAATTTCGACCCTACCTAGTAGGGATGAAAACAATAGTATATACGGACCACGCAGCAATTTGGTACCTTATGAGCAAGAAGGATGCAAAGCCCCGTCTCATTCGTTGGAACCTATTACTCTAGGAATTTGATGTCGAGATTCGAGACAAGACGGGATGCGAGAACGTGATAGCCGATCACCTTTCGAGGTTGGAGCTTACAAAGGAAAACACAGTGGAAGATCGAGAGGTGAACGATGAATTTCTGGACGAGAGGCTGTTTGGTTTAGGAGATATTCCGGTATATCGAGTTGAAGGGAAAGCGCCGTGGTTTGCTGATTATGCTAATTATTTAGCAAGTGGAGAGTTACCGAAGGAGATGGACTCGTTGCACCGGAAATCATTTTTAAAGAAAGTTCGGGAATTTATTTGGGATGATCCCTACTTGTTCAAAAGAGGGATTGATCATGTGTTGAGAAGGTGTGTGCCAGAGGAGAGGTGGAGTGATATCATAAGGCATTGTCATGCCTTGCCATGTGGAGGACATTTGGGTGGAGAGAAGACCGGGAGGAAGATGCTTCAATCTGGTTTTTATTGGCCAACTCTCTTGAAAGATTGCATGGAATGGGTAAGAAGGTGTGATAAGTGCCAACGATTTGGCTCTATCACTAAGGGGGACGAGATGCCGCTGCACGTATTCATGGAAGTCGAGGTATTTGATGTATAGGGGATAGATTTCATGGGTCCATTTCCTCCTAGCAATGGATTCTTGTACATTCTCGTGTGCATCGATTACGTCTCGAAGTGGATTGAAGTTGTCCCTACAAGAGTGAATGATTCCCGAGTGGTGATTGAGTTCTTGAGAAAGAATATTTTTGCTAGATATGGAGTCCCACGAGCTTTGATTAGTGATGGGGGTAGTCACTTTGTGAACAAGTGGATGGAGAAGTTGCTGTCAAAATATGAGGTAAGCCATCGAGTCTCTACTGCTTATCATCCTCAATCTAACAGTCTTGCAGAGGTATCGAATCGTCAAATCAAGGAGATCCTTGAGAAGACGGTGAGCATTAGTAGGAAGGATTGGGCATTGAAGCTTGATGATGCGATGTGGGCGTATAGGACATCCTTCAAAACACCTCTTGGTATGTCTCCGTACCAATTAGTTTTTGGAAAGGCATGTCACCTGCCCGTGGAGTTAGAGCATAAGACATATTGGGCAATCAAGAAGCTGAATTTTGATAGTGCATTGGTGGGTGAGAAGAGATTACTTCAATTGCATGAGTTGGAGGAGTTTCGAGATAGTGTCTATAAGAATGCCCGAATTTTCAAGGAGAAGACTAAGAGATGGCATGATGCTCGATTGAGGAAAAAGGAGTTCCAAGTGGGAGATCAAGTCATTGTATTTAATTCGAGGATGAAGTTGTTTGGTGGAAAGCTCAAGTCCAAGTGGAACGGGTTGTATGTTGTGAGGAAAGTTCATAAGAGTGGATTCCTTGAAGTCGAGAAGGAGGATGGACATGGATTCATGGTGAACGGGCATCGAGTAAAGAAATTCTTCAACTTCTCTTATGAGAATAAGGGAGGTATTTTAGATTCTCAAGTCCCGTGAGCTCCTTCGAGCTCAATCCGGCATTAGGACCTTAAAACTAGCGCTAAATGGGAGGCAACCCATTTTTACTTACCTTTATGTGTTTTGTTCATTTTGTCGTTTTGTGAATCGTATATGTTAACCTCGTTTGTTGAGATTTTTGGTGAAGGCTTGGTTCGTGGTGCTTGATTCGAGTAAGTGAGCCTAAGGAGAAGCAATTCATGAAGTTGTAGAGACGTTGAGTAGTGGAGCATTCGTTTGTTGGTGTATGAGGTAACTCGAACCCCAAACATAGACCTCTTTGCGAAGTCGAAGTTTGGGGGGTGGAGTTCTTGTTGTTCATTGATTTGCATTGATAGTGATTTAAGTTCATGAGAATTTAGTGTACATACTCGTTCGTACTCATTCTTTTCAAACTTTATTATTGCGTAGCAAGAACAAAGTTTGGGGGGGGTGTGCATTCGTACTTCGAGTGAAAAATTTATTGTACATGAAATTCGAGTGAAAAATTTGGTCAAATTTTTTCGAAAATATTGATGCATGAAGTGAGTGCAAAGTGGGGAGAATGTGATTCAATTGGGTGATGGTTTGGTTCGTTGAGCGATTGGGCTTAAATCGAGGAGTTTTCCAAGTTAGTACTTGTGTTGGTCATAAATTCTAGCAATTCGGTTCGAAAAGGTTGAAATTCGAGCTTGGGAAGTGGATGTGCTCGAGCAGCCTTGCTCATGCACTAAGTACTCGAGTGGTCGTGCACTATGCTCGAGCTTGGCTAGGTCGTGCACTCTTTGCACGAGTACTCGTGCATAGTGCTCGAGCATAATCAAGTCGTGCACTCAGTGCACGAGCTCGAGTACTCGTGCGGTTTTTGTATTCTGGAACTCTGGGGCGCTCAAACTGAATCTACTCGTGCACTTAGTACTCGAGTAGTGCTCGAGCAATCGCACTCTCTGGATTTCAGAGCCCTAGTTCGAATTTTCCACAATATAAATACATTCCACACACTTTTCACACACCACACACACACTAGGTGCGATTTTGGCTGCGAAAAACTCACTCTTTGCACCAAGTTCTCCACGTATTATTCATTTTTTCCCACGAATTCCTTCGATTCTTCAATAAAAGGTATGTATTCTCTCATTCTTTTCATTCAATTCGTAGTTTAGGCTTGGATTTGGCATGGATTGAGTATGAGAAAGTAGGGTTCATGTGTTCTTGAGAAGAATTGGGGATTTTCACATTTCTTGTCGGTTTATGCTTCTGTATTGATAAATGATGCCTCTATGCGGTGGGTTTATGAATTCAAGCTTCAATTTTGAAATTGCATGAGTGCATTTTGTGCATTTCTAGAGAGAGAAAGTAAGAATTGACATGGGTATTGTGAAATATGGAGTATTGAGATTGAATTGAGAAGTGAGAGTGATGAATAGAGTCTTGAGCATGTAAATTGCATGTATGTGTGATGTTACTTCATGATAGACTTGTGTTTTGGAGTTCTTGTAAATTGTGAAAGAGTATGAGAATGGTAAATTGATTTGAGATGATGATATCACCCGTGTGTGAAACCTTGTGCACCATTGATGAAATTTGAGTTTGAAAAGGTTATTTGACTTGATTGTGATTTTCTTAGATATTCATGAGTTGTGTTTGGTGAATTGTTGTGATGCATTAGGTAATGGCTCCTCCAAAGAAATACGAGGATAGGTTTGTTGAGGGGGATGAGTTGCTAGCTTTGACTGCGGAATTAACGAGGAAGGGATTGATGCCCTCTCGTTGGGATAATTTAACATATGTGGAGAGATGGTTTGCTCACGCCTACCGGTGGAATTTGGTTGCTGGGAAAGTGAAGAAGACTCGGCGACCTTGTGTTGAGTTCATGAGGCAGGTGGGAATCGTAGAAGAGATCAAGAGAGTTTTCGAGAGGAACAATATGCATGAATTTTACGAGATTTTGGTCTCCATGAAGACTGTTGGTCCTACTAGTTAGATTAATTGCGGAAGCTTAAGTTAAATGTCTTTCAAAGTCTTTTACAAGAGAGCAATAATCAACAAACAATAAGTAAAATAAAGCGATAAAGAACACAAGATGTATAGTGGTTCGGATTGAATATCCTACGTCCACTCTCCCTTATAACCAAGGGGACTCACTAACAACCAACTCACAAACTTACTTACTGGAATTGGGAAGTACCAGTTCCTTCTTACAACCTCTTTAGATTTAACTTCAATCTAAAGATCAACCAGCCAACAACCTTGTCTAATAGATGAACAGGTTGTGGTTTCAATAACTCCTTTAGAGTAGATAAATATTATGAACAGTAAGAGTGCTTGGTATGAATATCAAAAGCTTGGATCACTTATGCGCGTGTAGAGTCTCTAGAGCTTTTTCTTTGAACTGCACTCTTGTATATATAGAGGGGATTAGGGCTAGCCGTTGGAGGGCTAATCCAATCAGATCCTCTATACAAGGAAGCCTCAATCAATCAATTCCCTAATTGATTGATTGGGTTGGTGGGATCCTTGGATTGATTATCTTCAAATACTTTCCAATCCTGATCATGTTGACTTGATTTGAATCACCAACGGTCAATAGCTTCCTCTGCCTAACTCTGATTTTCTCCAGAGAAGGCAGGACCAGACACCAGGCAACCTCGGTGTCTTCTGGTCCTAATCTGGTGAACAGCCAGAATACTCAGTAGAATCAGGGGATCAAACTGAGCATCTTTTGTTCCACCAGACTCGTCTGGTCTGGGGAAGGTCCTCTGCCTCTGGTCTGTCTCATCTGGTGAAGTCTTCTGATGGAGTCCTCTGGTGGGGTCTTCTGGTGACTCTTCTGGTGAAGTCTTCTGGTCTGGCAGTTCCCCCTAGACTAAGTCCTAATCTAGATCATCATCTGGCTAACAGGTCCAGATGGTCCTATTACATCTTCTGGTTTGTTTTAACTCATCAAAACTAACAATTTTTATCCTAACAATTTCCCCCTTTTTGATGGAGTTAAAACACTACCAGAACTGATCAAAAGAAATAATAAACTTAAGCAAGAAAACATTAAAGGATAAGACCTTAGAATAGATCTTATCAGGCAAACAAATAAGACAATAAGGGGTTGTCTTTTGAACAGAGAAGATATGAACTTCATTGATAATAAGGACAAATATGATTACAAATTACATTGAAGATCAGGTCCTATTCTATGCATATCTTCTGTTGTCTTTAGGCACCAGAAACCAATCCAGAAACCTATCCTGGACGGCCTTCAACTCAGCAGAAGATGTTGGAGTGAAGTTCACCAACACCTTGGTCTTGTACAATTTCTTCAGCTCAGCCCAATCAACCTGGTCTTCTGCCATTGGAGTGTTGAGAAAATGGAACTCAGGAGCAGTGACTTCCAGGTTGAATTCAATAGTTGAATCCATCAACTGCTTGTACAAATCTGCATCATATGCCTGCATCCAAGAATGGAAAGTCCTGTTGATGAGAGCATCATCCTCTGGTGGAGGTCTCTGGATGTAATGTTGAATAAACCAGAGAGTCTTGGCTTCTCTCCATTTTTCTATTAAAGGCACAGGAACAGTTGAGTCAAAAGACCCTTCTGTCCTGAGAGGGAGGATGTTCATGACTTCAACAGGCCCTTTCCTCTTCTGGCTTGAACCACTGGCACCAGAAGAAACACCAGCTTCTCTGTTCTTCTTATTTTGCCTCCGAACATATCTGAGCCTCTGCTCTTCATCTATGTTTTTCCTTATCCTTGCTTGCCTCTCTTCAGGCGACTCTTTCTTGAATCTCTTCTCTGCTTCTTCAACCACAGATTCAAGGAAGCTCTTCTTCACTTTCCTTATCTTCCTCTTTGCAGGTCCAGAGATGGAGATTGGATCCTGCTCTGCTTCGGACTCCTCTTCTGCAGCAAGCTGCTTAGCCATGGAAAGAGATTTGAGCTCTTCCTTCTTCTTCTTCTGCAACTCAGCCTGGGCCAAAGTGTTCTCCAACAGGTCCAAACGAGCTCCATGGCTGAAGAGAGTTTCATTGGTGGTCTTCGCCAGATCAGTTCTGGCCTTCTCTTCCCCCTTTTTAACTTCATCAAGGAGGGGCTCCACTACCTGCCTTATAAGATCAGGCAAGGCAGTGTTGGAGGAAGAGTGGAGATCACGCAACTGCTTGGCCTCCTCCAGGTAAGCTTTAGACTCTGCAACAAGTCTCTCTTGCTTCTCCAACATCTCCTGTAGGGAGTCTTTCATCTTGGCCGTTTGAATCATCTGGCTGGCCATCTCCACTTTATGCACAGAGACAGGTCTCAACTGCTCCAGCACGTGCTCCTGTAGCTGCTTCTGGCTGTGCATGACATCCAGCTTGACAAATAAGCCATTAGCCTTGAAGGAAGCCTTTACCTCTGCTAGAGAAGACTTTAACTGTTTCAGGAAGATTCTCCTCTCATGCCTGATCTGGTGCTCTATCATAGCAGGGGCCATATGTTGAATAGATTTTGAAAAGCGCCCAATCTGCATGATTTGCTCATTGAAGAAAACTTTCATCTTCTGGAGCACGGCAGGAGACATCTCAAAGTCTTCCTCATCTGAATATAGCTCTGGAGGAAAGACAGAATGAGGACCAAACTTGTAAGTGGGGCCCTCTGGAGTGAGCATTACTCCTTTCTGGATGAGCAGGGTGCGAATCAAGACTTTAGTTGCACCAGGGGTCTCCAGCTCTGCTGGGTTCTGAATATTCATCCTCTGCTTTAGCTCAATCTCCCAAGGAGTGAAGTTGGAGGGACCCATTTCCTCAAGCAACAACATTAGGTCCTCCACATCTTCAAGTCTGGCCTTGCTCCAGACCTTGGCATCAGTAAGCTCTGCCAGAAGTGGTAAGTGCTCCAGAAGAACTGGAAAATGCTCTCTTAGCCAGAGCTGAGCACTTACACTCATACTCTGCCTAATGGGACCCATTTCTGCAGATGAGAAAGTGAAGGGTTTGGGCCCAGAGGCAGAGGAGGAAGGGGCTAAGTCAGCAGGCTCAAGTGAAGCTTCCTCATCTTCACTATCATCGCTGGTTAAACAGGTAGGAGAAGGGGGAGGGCCAGCGAATCCCAGAGCCATAGAAATGGATGGGTCCTGGTCTGTATGGGTTTGGGGAGGGTTAGGATTTTGTGAAGTAGAGGTGGAAGGAATGGGTTGCTCTGTACCAGAAGATGATGGAATATCTGGTATAGAAGGTGTAGGAGGTATCTGAGAGGTGGAAGTGTTTGGAGGGGGGATTTCTGCACCAGAAGAGGTTGAGGGTACCTCTGGTACAGAAGGTGTGGGAGAGGGGTTTGTGGGAAGATGTGTTTGGAAATGTGGGGGAGAAGGTGTTTGGGTAGGAATGGTAGAGGGAGTATATACAGGGGTATCTGCTCTGGTGGAACAATAGGGTTACCAGAGGCAGATGGGGTTTGGGGAATATTATCTGGGGGAGAGGTAGAAGGGGAGACAAGATTAATGGGGGAAGAAGATGGAAGGGAAGGGTTTACCTCTGCTGGGTCAACACCAGCAGGTACAGCAGACTCTGGAGCATCCTCCATCATCTGGGAAGCATCCTCAATTGCCTTTTCCAAGGCCTCTCCAAGATCAGATCCAGAGTCAGGATCCTGAAGAAGGGCTCTCTTGGCCTTGGATTTCCTCACAAGAGGCTCAACCTCTTCTTCCTCTTCTTCCTCTGATGGCTCATCCACCAGAAGGGTTTTCTTGGCCTTCCTGCTAGCCTTTGACTTCTTAGCAGAGCCTCTCCTGGCCTCCTCTGGCCGCTTCCTCTTGGCTGCTCCAGCCTTCTTAACAGCTTTATCATCATCACCCTTCTTCTTAAGCACATCAAGAAGGGGAATCTGGTCCTCCTCTGAGGAACCAGAAAAGGCAACGGTTGAAGAACCAGTTGCTTCAGAAGCTTTCTTATGGGTCTTCTGCTTCTGCTGCTTTCTCTGCCCCTTTGGAGGTGAGGGAATAGATTGAATAGGAGGGGCAGGGATAGCCTGCTCTCCATCAGAGTCGGCATGGCCATGAAGAGGGCCATCCTTTGAGAAGAGGATCTTGGACTTGTGATAACTATGGCACCAAGATGATTTCCACTTCTTCTCTGGAAGGAGAGAATCCAGAATAAGAGTTAACTTAGTCCCCAAAGAGACATTTGCAGTGAAGAAGAACTGCAACTCCCCTGGCTTGGAAGGACAAGGCTCCTTCTTCACCTTCAATCTGTTCTTCCTCAACACATCCCAGAAGAACTCCGCCCAATTGCATTGAACGCTGTCATACAATGCCCTCATCACACACATCCGGCCATTGAAAATGGCATCTGTGCTGTGATTCTCACACATAAGCACCTTTACCACAATATCGAACAACACCTTGTACTTCTGCCTTAAATGCTTGTCCAAAAAGCCCTTTGTGATATTCTGGCAGGAAGAACGAGCAAAAATCTTGAAGGATCCAACGATATCATCTTCCTTGTACATCAAAGGATCCACTCCCTCTGCAGAAATGTTCTCGAAAAGAGAGCAGAAATCGTGCTTAGAAAACACCAAATCATCTTCATCAATCTTTGAAGAAACGTAATCCTCATGAATCTTCATACGAACCAACAACTGGGCCGCATATCCGTCAAGAGTACGAAAATCCTTGGGCACAGTGGAGATCAACTTCTCCACCCCTGCATTCTGGAACATCTCCAGAATCGACAGCACAACTGGGTTCTTGGTGGTATATAAGTCCACCACCATCTCCGTCTTTAGCTTCTTCATCATCAGGACATGGTCAAAATTGCACGGAGGAGCCATTACTGTGAAAGAGAGAGAGAGAGAAAGAAATGCTTTGCAGAGAGAGCTTAGGGTTTGAAAGTATGGAAACGTGAAAGGACAGATTGAAAGGAAAATTGATTTAAATAGGTTAATACGCGTGGCTTGAATATTAAATGAAGTGTGAACGCGTGTAATTTCAAAATTTAATCGAGGAAACAAAATCAATTTAGCATTGATTGATATTTTGCACAGTGATTAAATCCGATGGCCACAATGAAAGACAAGACACAGATTTAATCTGGTGCATTGGCATGATCATTGGGACTGGGCATAAAGGGGTTTTGTGGCAGTCAAGAGAAAAAGCGAAATGATTGCCTAGGCCCTATACCCTAGTCTTAAATACACTCCGAAGTTGAAACGTTTTGAGTGTACTTACTAATTTGAAAGGTGTATCCCAATGATCAGAGGCCAGAGAAGTAAAGACATACCTTTCACCTGATATTGTAACCAGATGATACCACAGCCAGTCTGGTGCAACATCTCCTCTGATAGAACTCATCTGGTTCTGGTCAGAGAAGACTTTGGATATTGTGGACTCTGGCTCAGCACTTTATCTGAGACAAGTGTCACCTGGTGTATACCTCATCTGGAGATATACCTTCTCTGATATGCCTAGTCTGCAGGTATGTTAGTTTAAGAAAATAAATGTATGAAGTAAAGTAATATAGAACAAAGGATACTTCTCTGTAGTTCCCCCTAAAACAAATCTGTCTCTGGATCCAACAAACCTAACTCAAAAGCTAACTCTCTGAATCTGGTCTCAGCCAAAGGCTTGGTTAAGATATCTGCTCTCTGCTTCTCTGTTGCAATCTTTTCCATCCTTATATCTCCCTTCTCAACATGATCTCTGATAAAATGATGTCTTATATCAACATGTTTGCACCTGGTATGAAGAACTGGATTCTGGGTGATTGCAATTGCACTATTACTATCACAGAATATAGGAATATCCTTAGCTCTAATCTGGTAATCTCTAAGCTGTTGACTAATCCAGAGTAGTTGTGAACAACAGCTCCCTGCAGCCATGTACTCTGCTTCTGTTGTTGATGTAGCAACTGAAGTCTGCTTCTTAGAAAACCAGGATACCAATTTATTCCCTAAAAATTGGCAAGTTCCACTAGTAGACTTCCTATCTATTCTGCATCCACCATAGTCTGAATCTGAATAACCACTCAATTCTAAGTTATCATCTGCAGGATACCATAATCCTAAATTCACAGTTCTCTTAAGATATTTCAATATCTTCCTAGCTGCTTCCAAGTGACTCTTCTTGGGGTTAGCTTGAAATCTGGCACAAACACCTACGGCAAAGGTAATATCTGGTCTGCTTGCAGTCAGGTACAGAAGAGAACCAATAAGTGCTCTATACTGAGTCTGGTCCACACTCTCTCCAGACTCATCTGGATCCATGTTGAAATTTGTCATCATAGGGATCTTGGCTGCTTTGCTAGATCCTATTCCAAATTTCTCTAACATGTTTCTGGTGTACTTTGCTTGATTAATAAAAATTCCCTTCTCTGATTGCTTAACCTGCAAACCCAAAAAGTAATTCATTTCTCCCATCATGGACATCTCAAACTGTCCCTGCATGAGTTCACCAAACTTCTCATACAGCTGCTTGTTAGGGGATCCAAATATGATGTCATCAACATATATTTGGACCAGAAGGATGTCCTTTCCTTCTACTTTCCTAAACAAGGTTCTATCAATCTTACCCTTAGTAAAACCATTGTCCAGAAGAAATTGAGATAGAGTGTCATACCATGCTCTGGGTGCCTGCTTCAGCCCATAAAGAGCTTTCTTAAGCTTAAACACCTTGTCACCTTGTTCAAAACCAGGGGGTTGTTCCACATACACTTCCTCAATGAGAATCCCATTAAGAAAGGCAGATTTCACATCCATCTGGTATACTTTGAACTTCATGTGAGCAGCATATGCTAAGAACAATCTGATGGCTTCTAATCTGGCAACAGGAGCAAATGTCTCATCATAGTCTATTCCTTCAGACTGAGAATAGCCCTGGGCCACTAGCCTTGCCTTGTTCCTGGTAATGACATCATTCTCATCTTTCTTATTCTTGAAAACCCACTTAGTGCCTATCACCTTTTGATGTCTTGGTCTGTCTACCAGCTCCCAAACATCCTGTCTGGTGAATTGATTCAACTCCTCCTGCATAGCAACAATCCAATTTGAATCTTTCAGTGCCTCCTTGATGTTCTTGGGCTCAATCAAGGACACATAGCAACTGAATAAGGCAGCTAGGTTAAGAGTCCTCCTAGTCTGGACACCCTTAGTTGGATCTCCAAGGATTAGGTCATTGTGGTGATCAACCAGGGTCCTCCTTCCCGTGGTCTTGCCTGGTTGATCATCTTCTGCAGTACCTTGGTGATTATCACCACCTGCAGAAGAGCTTCCCCCTACAGGAGTTCCAACCTCTTCTGGTTCTGTTCCTTGTGAAGGCTGCTGCTTCAGAGAACCAGGAGATGGGTCATCATCTGAATCTGAATCAAGAACAGGTGGATTGACCCTGATAACTCTGGGGGTAGTCTGATTCTGGGTTTCTTCTGAAGACTTGGAATCCACCTTGCACTCAAAAGCAGATTCATAAAAAACAACATGAGGTGTTTCCTCCATACAAAGTGAATTCTTATTAAAAACTCTAAAAGCCTTACTGGTGCTGGAATATCCTAAAAATATTCCATCAGCCACTTTGGCATCAAAGGTTCTTAATTTAGATTTCCCATTGTCATGGATGAAACACTTACATCCAAAAACATGAAAATATGAAACAGATGGGGTTTTACCTTTCCATACCTCATATGGAGTCTTATTATGTCTCTGGGCAATCAGGCATCTGTTCTGAGTGTAGCAAGCTGTATTAATAACCTCTGCCCAAAATCTCTGTGGAGTGCTGTATTCTGCCAGAAATGTTCTTGCAGCTTCTTTGAGGGTCCTATTCCTCCTTTCTGCTACTCCATTTTGTTGGGGTGTTCTGGCAGCAGATGTCTTATGAAAAATCCCATGGTCCTTGCAGTAATCTGCAATGTGTGAATTCAAAAACTTTGTTCCTTTGTCACTTCTGATTCTGACTATGCTCTGGTTCTGCTCATTCTGAATCTGCTTGAAGAACTCTGGCAGCTTAGTCATAGTTTCATTTTTCTTAAACAAGAACACTACCCAAGTGTATCTTGAAAAATCATCTACTATCACCAAGGTGTACTTCCTTCCACTGAAACTAAGAGGAGAAACAGGTCCAAACAGGTCCATGTGAAGTAGTTGAAGTACTCTGGTTGTGGTTGTGCTCTGGACATCCTTAAAGGAAGTCTTGGGTTGTTTACCCTTCTGGCATGAACCACAAACCTGATTCTTCTTAAACACTTCATTAGGAAGACCTCGAATGAGACCTTTTCTGGCAATCTTATTCAGTGTTTTGAAGTTAAGATGACACAGTCTCTTGTGCCAAATCCAGCTATTCTCTGCAGATCCTTTTGCAACTAGGCAAGCATTTCTTGGGCAACTGTTAAAATCTGCAAGATAAATGTTACCCTTCCTCAAGCCTATTAGCAAGATATCATTATAATCAGAAGAGAAAACAGTGCATGAATCACTAGAAAACTTCACTGAGTATCCCTTGTCACAGAATTGGGATACTGAAAGCAGATTATGCTTGAGTCCTTCTACATAGTAGACTTCATCTACAGATACTCCATTGAAGGTCAACTTTCCAACTCCTCTGGTGACTCCATAGTTGTTGTCACCAAACATCACTCTTGGTCCATTCAATGGCTTGAAATCTTGGAGATTATCCTTCTGGAAGGTCATGTGCTTGGAACATCCACTATCAATGTACCAGACATGGTTGCTTGAAAATCCTTTCTCCAATGGACTCTTATCTACCTGCAGAGAAATCAATTAGGTCCCCTACTAGTGCTGGGTCCTGATTGGTTAGTTGCAGGTTTTGTAGGAATCCATAGATAAAGATCATCCCTTGATGGATAAGGAGATCTTATCTTCCTCCCAAATCTATCTACCAACACATGTCCTCTTACAATGACATATTGAGCTACTGGTCTGATAAGGACACCTTTCCTATAAACAGGTCTAGTGTACCTTTTCTCAAATCTGGCCTTTGGAATGGCCTGCCTCAAAGACATGGTCTTAAAGGTCTGGTTGTAAGGGTACATCCTAGAAGAACCATTTCTGGTGTCATAACTACCCAGATCAGTTGGTTTTCTATAGATGGGTCTGGAAGACCTCCTCTGGTTCTGATAATTAGACTGTCTATGGTGGTTATAGTTCCTTTGAGTATACCTATTCTGGAATTGATTCCTCTGAGAAAATTGTCTCTGGGGTACCTGGTGCTGTTGAACATTGTTCCTTCTCTGGTAGGTCTTACTCTGATTGGTATTCCCCTTTCTTGAGTGTTTCCCTTGAGGTCCCCTAATCTGGTTAGGTTCCCTTCGAGGATTACTCTGGGGTCCTCCAACTTGAGTAAGTTCTACTCATTGGGACTCATTGTTCACAGGACCATCAATCTTTAATGGTTCCTCTTTTTGACACTTATTCTCTAGCATCTTCTCTTCCAGAACAGTCAACTCTTCTGGACCATATGTAATGTGATTAACAGAGTGATTCCTTTTCCAGTCAGGATTGTGAACCACCTTGTAACCATTACCAGTTAAGTCTTTATCATCCCAGATTTCTACCAATTTACCAGCTCTTACAGACTTGTCTTTATTATAAAAGTATTTATGAGTTTTAGAGGAAATTCCAGAATATCCTAAACCACTCTTATCACAAATGCGCTGAGAAGACTCTGATATGATAGATACAACAGATGGTATCTTAGGAGCTTCTCTGGGCATAGGTATCTCCTCTATGTTGTGAGCAACTTGTTTTCCCTTAATAAGAGTCTGGTATTTGGCTCTGAGTTCAGTGATCTCATCTTCTTGAGAGTTCTTTTATTTCATGAGTTGATCTACCAGAGTATCTCTTTCTGTGATCTTATCCTGAAGTTCAGAGACTTCTTTGGAATGATCTTTCATGAGTTCTCTGGTGGATTTATGCTCATGAGAGAGAGAGATTGAACTTCAGCTCTGAGCCTACCATTCTCTTTCTCAAGTTTTTGACAAAGTTGGACACAATTTTGGAGATCTGATAGCATGTGTTGCATATCAGACTCTCTGGAGTTACCAGATGAATTAGAGGATTCAGTACATTTGGAATTTGATAAAACTAGAGTAGTTTCATTTACCTCAGTGATGTCTGCCATAAGACACACATCATCATCTGATCCAAAGTCAGAAGAAGAAGAACTGGAACTAGTATCCTCCTCCTCTGCTTCTGCCAGGAATGCTCTCTTATCTGCATATCTCCTATCTCTCTTGATTCTTTTCTCTTCTCTTTCCCTAGGAGTGAGTTGGGGACAATCATAACTATAGTGACCAGTCTTGTTGCATGTATAGCAGGCATTGTCTCCTCTGGGACTAGGACTTGGCTCTCTCCTTCTCTGGTTGTAGTCTGATCTGGCAGGACTACTCTCTCTCCTCTGGTAGTCAGGTCTGCCAGAGCTACCATCCCTCCTCTGATAATCTGATCTCCCAGAGTTGCCAGGGTTGTCATCTCTCCTCCTCTCTGGAGTTCTGAATCTGGTCTCCCTTGAGTCTTCAGATGTCTTCTCCTTCTCTGCAGGCTTGAAGGAACTCTTTCTGTCTCTGGAAGATTCCTTCCAATGCCTTTTGTACCTGCCATATTTTGAACTCATCTTATCTAATTTACGGGTTAGAAGTGCTACCTGCTCCTTGAGGCTCAAGTCATCTGCAGTAGACTCCTTTGGCTTGACATCAGGCTTGATGGTTGAAGAGAATGCAATACCTTTCTGACTAGAAGAGGAAACCTCTTCTGTTTGATCCTCCTCTTGAAGATCATACTCATATGCTTTGAGATCAGACAACAGAAGATGATGATCCAGAGTATTGAGATCCTTGTTGTCCTTGATCACAGTGACTTTAATTCTCCACCTGCTTGTTAGTGAACGCAAGATTTTACTATTGTTGGTCCCACTAGAAAGATTAATTGCGGAAGCTTATGTAGTAATGTCTTTCCAAAATCTTTTATAAGAGATCAATAAAACAATATTTAAAATAAAGCGATAAAAGACACAAGATATATAGTGGTTCGGATAGATATCCTACGTCCACTCTCCCTTATCACCAAGGGGTCTCACTAACAACCAACTCACAAACTTACTCACTGGAATTTCTGAAGTACCAGCACCTTCTTACAAACTCTTTAGATCTAACTTCGATCTAAAGATAAACTCACTCCAACCTTATCTTAACAAGATGAACAGGTTGAGTGTATAAACTCCTTACGAGTAGATAAGTAATTAAGAACAAAGTGTGAGTACAATATGCGTAGTGATCACAAGCTTAGTATGGCTATATGCGCGTGAATACTTCTAGAGCTTTTTCTTGATCTGCACTCAAGTATATATAGAGGGGATTAGAGACATAGCCGTTGGGAGGCTAATCCAATCAGATCCTCTATATATGGAAGCTTCAATCAATCAATTCCCTAATTGATTGATTGGGTTGGTGAGATCTTGATTGATAGTCTTCATATCTTCTCAATCCAATCTTATTTGACTTGATTTGAATCACCAACGGTCAATGCTTCCAATTGCCTAACTCTGATTCTCTCCAGAGAAGGCAGGACCAGACACCAGGCAACCTCGGTGTCTTCTGGTCCTTATCTGGTGAACAACCAGAATACTCAGTAGAATAAGAGGATCAAACTGAGCATCTTTTGTTCCACCAGACTCGTCTGGTCCGGACTCGTCTGGTCTGGGGAAGATCCTCTGCCTCTGGTCTTGATCTCTTCTGCTGAAGTCCTCTGGTGGAGTCCTCTGGTGAAGTCCTCTGGTGACTCTTCTGGTGAGGTCTTCTGGTCTGGCAGTTTCCCTTAGACTAAGTCCTAACCTAGATCATCATCTGGCTAACAGGTCCAGATGGTCCTATTACATCTTCTGGTTTGTTTTAACTCATCAAAACTAACAAATTTTTATCCTAACAATTTCCCCCTTTTTGATGGAGTTAAAACACTACCAGAACTGATCAAAAGTAAAACTTTAAGCAAGAAAACAATAAAGGGATGAGACCTTAGAATAGATCTCATCAGGCAAAATAATAAGACAACAAGGAGTTGTCTTTAGAACAGAGAAGATATGTAATTTTCATTAATAATCAGAGGACAAGATAATTACAGATTACATTGAAGTTCATTGTCCTATTCTAGGCATATCTTCTGTTCTCTTTAGGGACAAGAAACCAGTCAAGGAACCTATCCTGGACGGCCTTCAACTCTGCAGAAGATGTTGGGGTGAAATTCACCAACACCTTGGTCTTGTAAAGCTTCTTCAGTTCTGCCCAATCCACCTGGTTCCCAATCATGGGAGTGTTAAGATAAGTAAATTCAGGAGCAGTCACCTCCAGGTTGAACTCAATGGTTGAATCCATCAGCTGCTTGTACAAGTCTGCATCATAGGCTTGCATCCAAGAATGGAAGGTTCTGTTGATTAGCTCATCATCTTCTGGTGCTGGCCTCTGGATATAATGCTGAATGAACCAGAGGGTCTTGGCTTCTCTCCATCTCTCAATCAGAGGATAAGGCACAGTAGAGTCAAAAGACCCTTCTGTCCTTAGTGGCAAGATGTTCATAACCTCCACAGGAGCTTTCCTCTTCTGACCTGAGCCACCTGCACCAGAAGGAATACCAGCTTCTCTGGCCTTCTTGTTATGTCTCCTAACATATCTGAGCCTCTGCTCTTCATCTATGTTCTTCCTGATTCTGGCTTGCCTCTCCTCTGGAGTCTCTTCCTTGTATCTCTTCTCTGCTTCTTCGACAACAGATTCAAGGAAACTCTTTTTAACTTTTCTAATCTTCCTCTTAGCAGGACCAGGAATGGTAGAAGGATCCTGCTCAGCTTCAGATGACTCTTCTTCTGCAGCAAGCTGTTTAGCCATAGATAGAGATTTCAACTCTTCTTTCTTCTTCTTCTGCAACTCAGCCTGGGCCAAAGTGTTCTCCAACAGGTCCAGACGAGCTCCATGGCTAAACAGAGTCTCATTGGTGGTCTTCGCCAGATCAGTTCTGGCCTTCTCTTCCCCCTTTTTAACTTCATCAAGGAGGGGCTCCACTACCTGCCTTATGAGATCAGGCAAGGCAGTATTGGAGGAAGAGTGAAGATCACGAAGCTGCTTGGCCTCCTCCAGGTAAGCCTTAGACTCTGCAACAAGTCTCTCTTGCTTTTCCAACATCTCCTGGAGGGAGTCCTTCAGTCTAGCAGTCTGAATCATCTGGCTGGCCATTTCCACCTTGAGTACAGAAACTGGCCTCATCTGCTCCATCACATGTTCCTGGAGCTGCTTCTGGCTGTGCATAACATCTAGCTTGACAAACAAGCCATTAGCCTTGAACGAAGCTTTAACCTCTGCCAGAGAGGACTGGAGCTGCTTCATGAAGATTCTCCTCTCTTGCTTAATCTGGTGCTCAATCATAGCAGGGGCCATATGTTGGATTGCTTTGGAAAAGCGCCCTATCTGCATGATCTGCTCGTTGAAGAAAGCCTTCATCTTCTGGAGCACAGCAGGAGACATCTCAAAGTCCTCCTCGTCTGAATAAAGCTCTGGAGGGAAGACAAAGTGAGGACCAAACTTGTAAGTGGGGCCCTCTGGAGTGAGCATGACTCCTCTTTGGATAAGCAGGGTGCGAATCAAAACTTTGGCTGCACCAGGAGTCTCCAGCTCTGCTGGGTTCTGAATGTTCATCTTCTGCTTCAGCTCAATCTCCCAGGCAGTGAAGTTGGAGGCACCCATTTCCTCAAGCAAAAGCACCAGGTCCTCCACATCTTCAAGTCTGGCCTTGCTCCAGACCTTGGCATCAGTAAGCTCTGCCAGAAGTGGTAAGTGCTCCAGAAGAACTGGAAAATGCTCTCTTAGCCAGAGCTGAGCACTTACACTCATACTCTGCCTAATGGGACCCATTTCTGCAGATGAGAAAGTGAAGGGTTTGGGCCCAGAGGCAGAGGAGGAAGGGGCTAAGTCAACAGGCTCAAGTGAAGCTTCCTCATCTTCACTATCATCGCTGGATAAACAGGTTGGGGAGCGGGGAGGGCCAGCGAATCCCAGAGCCATAGAAATGGTTGGGTCCTGGTCTGTATGGGTTTGGGGAGGGTTTGGATTTTGTGAAGTAGAGGTGGTGGGGATAGGTTGCTCTGCACCAGAAGAGGAAGGGATATCTGGTACAGAATGTGTATGGGGGATTTGGAAAGTGGAAGTGTTTGAAGGGGGGGCTTCTGCACCAGAGGAGGTTGAGGGTACCTCTGATACAGAAGGTGGGGGAGAGGGGTTAGTGGGGATATGTGTTTGGAAATATGGGGGAGAAGGTGTTTGTGTAGGAATGGTAGAGGGAGTAAAGATGGGGGTATCTGGGATAGTCTGCTCTGGTGGAAGAATAGGGTTACCAGAGGCAGATGGGGTTTGGGGAATGTTATCTGGGGGAGAGGTAGAAGGGGAAACAAGATTTATGGGGGAGGAAGAGGGAAAGGAAGGGTTTACCTCTGCTGGGTCAACACCAGCAGGCAAAACAAGCTCTGGAGCATCCTCCATCATCTGGGTGGCATCCTCAATGGCCTTCTCCAAGGTCTCTCCAAGATCAGATCCAGAGTCTGAATCTTGAAGAAGGGCTCTCTTGGCCTTGGATTTCCTCACAAGAGGCACTTCATCTTCTTCCTCTTCCTCTTCTGATGGCTCATCCACCAGAAGGGTTTTCTTTGCCTTTCTGCTAGTCCTCCTTTTCTTAGCAGAACCTCTCCTGGCCTCGTCTGGCTGCTTCCTCTTGGCTGCTCCAGCCTTCTTAACAGCTTTATCATCATCAGCCTTCTTCTTAAGCACATCAAGAAGGGGAATCTGGTCCTCCTCTGAGGAACCAGAGAAGGCAACGGCTGAAGAACCAGTTGCTCCAGCAGCTTTCTTCTGTGTCTTCTGCTGCTGCTGCCTTCTCTGCCCCTTAGGAGGAGAGGGAATTGATTGAATAGGAGGGGCAGGGATGGCATGCTCTCCATCAGAGTCAGGATGGCCATGGAGAGGACCATCCTTGGAGAACATAATCTTGGACTTATGAAAGCCCTTACACCAGGATTGTCTCCATTTCTTCTCTGGAAGAATCGAATCCAGAATAAGAGTGAGTTTTGTGCCCAATGAAACATTAGCATTGAACACAAATTGTTGCTCTCCTGGCAACTGGGGGCATTCTTCCTTCTGTATTTTCACCTTGTTCTTCCTCAGCACCCCCCAGAAGAACTCAGCCCAGTTACATTGAACACCATCCAGAATGGCCCTCATAACACAGAGCCTGCCAGCGAAGATGGCATCTGTGCTATGGCTCTCACACATGAGAATCTTCACCACAATGTCAAATAACACTTTATACTTCTGCCTAAGATGCTTGTCCAAGAAACCCTTGGTAATATTCTGGCATGAATTTCTGGCAAACATCTTGAAGGATTCCAACGCCTCTCCTTCTTTGTACTTCAGAGGGTCCACTCCTTCCGCAGAAAGATTACCAAAAAGACCACAGAAGTCTGCCTTAGAGAAAACAAGATCCTCTGAATCAATCTTTGAAGAGAAATAGTCGTCGTGGATCTTCATCCGGATAAGAAACTGTGCAGCATATCCATCCAAGGTACGCAGATCCTTGGGAACCTTTGAGATCAACTCCTCCAGCCCAGAACGTCGGAGGAGTTCCAAAATCTCCAAAGCGGCCGGATTCTTAGTGGAATAGAAGTCCACCACCATTTCTGACTTGAGTTTCTTGCAGACATAGTCTGGATCAAAATTGCACTTGGGTGCCATAACTGTGAGAGAGAGAGAGAGAAAAAAAAAAATGCTTCGCAGAGAGAGGTTAGGGTTTGAATAGTATGAAAACGTGAAAGGACAGATTGAAAACAAAAGTGATTTAAATAGAGTAATACGCGTGGCTTGAAAATTAAATGAAGAGTGAACGCGTGTTGTTTCAAATTCAATTTAGGAAACAAAATCAATTTTAGAATTGATTGACATTTTGCACAGTGATTAAATCCGATGGCCATGATGAAAGGCGAAATACAGATTTAATCTGGTGCGTTGGCATAGTCATTGGGACTGGGTATAAAGGGGTTTTGTGGCAGTCAAGAGAAAAAGCGAAATGATTGCCTAGGCCCTATACCCTAGTCTTAAATACACTCCGAAGTTGAAAGGTTTTGAGTGTACTTATTAATTTGAAAGGTATCTCCCAATGATCAGAGGCCAGAGTAGAAAAGACATACCTGTCACCTGATATTGTAACCAGATGATACCACAACCAGTCTGGTGAAACTTCTCCTTTGATGGAACTTATCTGGTCCTGGTCAATAAAGACTTAGGACATATCTCTGACTCAGCACCTCATCTGGGATTAGTGTCACCTGGTGTATACCTCATCTGGAAGTATACCCTCTCTGATATATCTAATCTGCAGGTATGTTAGTATAAAGAAAATTTATGAAGAGAATTAATAAAGTAAGGATACTTCTCTGATGTTCCCCTAAATCAAATCTGTCTCTGGATCCAACAATCCTAACTCAAAGGCTAACTCTCTGAATCTGGTCTCCGCCAAAGGCTTGGTTAAAATATCTGCTCTCTGCCTCTCTGTTGCAATCTTTGCCATCCTTATATCTCCCTTCTCAACATGATCTCTGATAAAATGATGCCTTATATCAACATGTTTGCATCTGGTATGAAGAACTGGATTTTGGGTGATTGCAATGGCACTATTACTATCACAGAAAATAGGAATATCCTTAGCTCTAATCTGGTAATCCCTAAGCTGTTGACTAATCCAAAGAAGTTGAGAACAACAACTCCCTGCAGCCATGTACTCTGCTTCTGTTGTTGATGTAGCAACTGAAGTCTGCTTCTTGGAAAACCAGGATACCAATTTGTTCCCTAAAAATTGGCATGTACCACTTGTAGATTTCCTATCTATTCTGCACCCACCATAGTCTGAATCTGAATAACCACTTAATTCTAAATTGTCATCTGCAGGGTACCATAATCCTAAATTCACAGTTCCCTTGAGATATTTCAATATTTTCTTAGCTGCTTCCAAGTGACTCTTCTTGGGGTTAGCTTGAAATCTGGCACAAACTCCTACAGCAAAAGTAATATCTGGTCTGCTTGCAGTCAGATACAAAAGAGAACCAATAAGTGCTCTGTACTGAGTCTGGTCCACACTCTCTCCAGACTCATCTGGATCCATGTTGAAATTTGTCATCATAGGGATCTTGGCTGCTCTGCTAGATCCTATTCCAAATTTCTCTAACATGTTTCTGGTGTACTTAGCTTGATTAATAAAAATTCCCTTCTCTGATTGCTTAACCTGCAAACCCAAAAAGTAATTCAATTCTCCCATCATGGACATCTCAAACTGTCCCTGCATGAGTTCACCAAACTTCTCACACAGCTTCTTGTTAGGGGATCCAAATATGATGTCATCAACATATATTTGGACCAGAAGGATGTCCTTTCCTTCTTCTTTCCTAAACAAGGTCCTATCAATCTTACCTTTAGTAAAACCATTGTCCAGAAGAAATTGAGATAGAGTGTCATACCATGCTCTGGGTGCCTGCTTCAGCCCATAAAGAGCTTTCTTAAGCTTAAACACCTTGTCACCTTGTTCAAAACCAGGAGGTTGTTCAACATACACTTCCTCAATGAGAATCCCATTAAGAAAGGCAGATTTCACATCCATCTGGTATACTTTGAACTTCATGTGAGCAGCATATGCTAAGAACAACCTGATGGCTTCTAGTCTGGCAACAGGAGCAAAAGTCTCATCATAGTCTATTCCTTCAGACTGAGAATAGCCCTGGGCCACTAGCCTTGCCTTGTTCCTAGTAATGACATCATTCTCATCTTTCTTATTTTTGAAAACCCACTTAGTGCCTATCACCTTTTGATGTCTTGGTCTGTCTACCAACTCCCAAACATCCTGTCTGGTGAATTGATTCAATTCCTCCTGCATAGCCACAATCCAATTTGAATCTTTCAGTGCCTCCTTGATGTTCTTGGGCTCAATCAAGGGCACATAGCAACTGAATAAGGCAGCTAAGTTAATAGTTCTCCTAGTCTGGACACCCTTAGTTGGATCTCCTAAGATCAGGTCATTGGGGGGATCAACCAGGGTCCTCCTTCCCGTGGTCTTGCCTGGGTGATCATCTTCTGCAGTACCTTGGTGATTATTACCACCTGCAGAAGAGCTTCCCCCTACAGGAGTTCCAACCTCTTCTGGTTCTGCTCCTTGTGAAGGCTGCTGCTTCAGAGAACCAGGAGATGGGTCCTCATCTGAATCTGAATCTGAATCAAGAGTAGGTGGATTGACCTTGATAACTCTGGGTGCAGCCTGATTCTGGGTCTCATCAGAAGACTTAGGATCCACCTTGCACTCAAAAGTAGATTCATCAAAAACAACATGAGGTGTTTCCTCCACACAAAGTGAATTCTTATTAAAGACTCTAAAAGCTTTACTGGTGCTGGAATATCCCAAAAATATTCCATCAGCCACTTTAGCATCAAAGGTTCTTAATTTAGATTTCCCATTGTCATGGATGAAACACTTACATCCAAAAACATGAAAATATGAAACAGATGGGGTTTTACCTTTCCATACCTCATATGGGGTCTTATTGTGTCTCTGGGCAATCAGGCACCTGTTCTGAGTGTAACAAGCTGTATTGATGGCCTCTGCCCAAAATCTCTGTGGAGTGTTGTACTCTGCCAGAAGTGTTCTTGCAGCTTCTTTGAGAGTCCTATTCCTCCTTTCTGCAACTCCATTTTGTTGAGGTGTTCTGGCAGCAGATGTCTCATGAAAAATCCCATGATCCTTGCAATAATCTGCAATATGTGAATTCAAAAACTCTGTTCCTTTGTCACTCCTGATCCTCACAATGCTCTGGTTCTGCTCATTCTGAATCTGCTTGAAGAACTCTGGCAGCTTAGTTATAGTTTCATTTTTCTTAAACAAGAACACTACCCAAGTGTATCTTGAAAAGTCATCAACTATAACTAAGGTGTACTTCCTTCCACTGAAACTAAGAGGAGAAACAGGTCCAAACAGGTCCATGTGAAGTAGTTGAAGTACTCTGGTTGTGGTTGTGCTTTGGACATCCTTAAAGGAAGTCTTGGGTTGTTTACCCTTCTGGCATGACCCACAAACCTGATCCTTCTTAAACACTTCATTCGGAAGACCTCGAATGAGACCCTTTCTAGCAATCTTGTTCAATGTTTTGAAGTTAAGATGACACAATCTCTTGTGCCAAATCCAGCTGTTCTCTGCAGATCCTTTAGCAACCAGGCAAGCATTCCTTGGGCAACTGCTAAAATCTGCAAGATAAATGTTACCCTTCCTCAAGCCTGTTAGCAAGATATCATTATAATCAGAAGAGAAAACAGTGCATGAATCACTAGAAAACTTCACTGAGTATCCCTTGTCACAGAATTGGGACACTGAAAGCAGATTATGCTTGAGTCCTTCGACGTAGTAGACTTCATCTACAGATACTCCATTGAAGGTCAACTTTCCAACTCCTCTGGTGACTCCATAGTTGTTGTCACCAAACATCACTCTTGGTCCATTCAATGGCTTGAAATCTTGGAGATTATCCTTCTGGAATGTCATGTGCTTGGAACATCCACTATCAATGTACCAGACATGGTTGCTTGAAAATCCTTTCTCCAATGGACTCTTATCTACCTGCAGAGAGATTAATTAGGTCCCCTACTAGTGCTGGGTCCTGATTGGTTAGTTGCAGGTTTTGTAGGAATCCATAGATAAAGATCATCTCTTGATGGATGAGGAGATCTTATCTTCCTTCCAAATCTATCTACCAGTACATGTCCTCTTACTATGACATATTGAGCTACTGGTCTGATAAGGACACCTTTCCTATAAACAGGTCTGGTGTACCTTTTCTCAAATCTGGCCTTTGGAATGGCCTGCCTCAAAGACATGGTCTTAAAGATCTGGTTATAAGGGTACATCCTAGAAGAACCATCTCTGGTGTCATAACTTCCCAGATCAGTTGGTTTTCTATAGATGGGTCTGGAAGACCTCCTCTGGTTCTGATAATTAGACCTGTTCTGGTGATTATTGTTCCTTTGAGTATACCTATTCTGGAATTGATTTTTCTGAGAAAATTGTCTCTGGGGTACCTGGTTCTGTTGAACATTGTTCCTTCTCTGGTAGTTATTACTCTGATTGGTATTCCCCCTTTTTGAGTGTTTCCTTTGAGGTCCCCTAATCTGTTTAGGTTCCCTTTGAGGATTTCTCTGAGGTCCTCCAATTTGAGTAATTCCTACTCCTTGTGACTCATTGTTCACAGAACCATTAATCTTTAATGGTTCCCCTTTTTGACACTTATTCTCAAGCATCTTCTCTTCCAGAGTAGTCAACTCTTCTGGACCATTAGTTAAGTGATTAACAGAGTGATTCCTTTTCCAATCAGGATTGTGAACCACCTTGTAACCATTACCAGTTAAGTCTTTATCATTCCAGATTTCTACCACTTTACCAGCTCTTACAGACTTGTCTTTGTTATAAAAGTACTTGTGAGTTTTAGTGGTAATTCCAGAATATCCTAAACCACTCTTATCACAAATGCGCTGAGAAGACTCTGATATTATAGATACAACAGATGGTATCTTAGGAGCTTCTCTGGGCATAGGTATCTCCTCTATGTTGTGGACAACTTGTTTTCCCTTGATAAGAGTTTGGTATTTGGCTCTGAGTTCAGTGATCTCATCCTCTTGAGAATTCCTTTCTTTCATGAGTTGATCTACCAGAGTATCTCTTTCTGTGATCTTATCCTGAAGTGCAGAGACTTCTTTAGAATGATCTTTCATGAGTTCTCTGGTGGATTTGTGCTCATGAGAGAGAGATTGAACTTCTGCTCTGAGCCTACCATTCTCTTTCTCAAGTTTTTGACAGAGTTGGACACAATTTTGGAGATCTGATAGCATTTGTTGCATATCAGACTCTCTGGAGTTACCAGATGAATTAGAGGATTCAGTACATTTGGAATTAGATAAAACAAGAGTAGTTTCATTTACCTCAGTGATGTCTGCCATGAGACACACATCATCATCTGATCCAAAGTCAGAAGAAGAAGAGCTGGAACTAGTATCCTCCTCCTCTGCTTCTGCCAGCAGTGCTCTCTTATCTGCATATCTCCTATCTCTCTTGATTCTTTTCTCTTCTCTTTCCCTAGGAGTAAGCTGAGGACAATCATAACTGTAGTGACCAGTCTTGTTGCATGTGTAGCAGGCATTGTCTCCTCTAGGACTAGGACTTGGCTCTCTCCTCCTCTGGTTGTAGTCTGATCTGGCAGGGCTACTTTCTCTCCTCTGGTAGTCAGGTCTGCCAGAGCTACCATCCCTCCTCTGATGATCTGATCTCCCAGAGCTGCCAGGGTTGTCATCTCTCCTCCTCTCTGGAGTTCTGAATCTGGTCTCTCTTGAGTCTCCAGATGTTTTCTCCTTCTCTGCAGGCTTGAAAGAACTCTTCCTGTTTCTGGTAGACTCCTTCCAATGCCTCTTGTACCTGCCATATTTTGAACTCATTTTGTCTAATTTATGAGTTAGAAGTGCTACCTGCTCCTTGAGGCTCAAGTCATCTGCAGTAGACTCCTTTGGCATGGCATCAGATTTGAGAGTTGAAGAGAATGCAACTCCTTTCTGGCCAGAAGAGGAAACCTCTTCTGTTTGATCCTCCTCTTGAAGATCATATTCGTAAGCCTTGAGATCAGACAACAGAAGATGGTGATCCAGAGTGTTGAGATCCTTGTTGTCCTTGATCACAGTGACTTTAATTCTCCACCTGCTTGTTAGTGAACGTAATATTTTACTATTAATCTCTTTTTCAGAATAGGTCTTACCTAAGGCACTAGCCTTGTTCAAGAGATTCGTGAGACGCATGTCCAGCTGGTCAATGGTCTCGTCTGGTTTCATCTTAAATGTGTCAAAAGAGTGTTGAACAGCTTGGAGCTTGTTATCTTTAATCTTCTCTGTTCCTTCACAGAGCAAAGCTAACTTGTCCCACATCTCTTTTGCAGTGGTGCACGTCCTGACCTTTTCAATAACTTCTTTAGTAAGAGTGTTAATAATCTCAGTCCTCGCCACCTGGTCCAGGTTGTGTAGCTTTCTCTCATCGTTGTCAAGTTCGTCTTTCTTTTTGAGGATTCGTTGTCTGGGAACTCTATCCTCTGCAGCATCGCTAGTTTCTTCTCTGGACTCAGACCTGCCACTATCAATAGGAGTCCAATAAAATTTAATGGGGCCACTTTCAACCACATCTAACATGCGGTGGTGAATAGCTCCAAGATGATTACTCATCATGAAGCTCCAGTGGCTATAATCCTCGAACGAGAATTCTGGCAGTTTGCGACTCTTATAAGAAGATTTCGAAGACATATTGATAAGAAATTTAGGGAAATAACAAGAACTTGAATAAAAACACTAAAGAGCAATGGATCTGCCCGGTGACCACCAAAAGCTTTTCAAAGCAGTGGTCGTGGACACACTGCTCTGATACCACTTGTTGGTCCCACTAGAAAGATTAATTGCGGAAGCTTATGTAGTAATGTCTTTCCAAAATCTTTTATAAGAGATCAATAAAACAATATTTAAAATAAAGCGATAAAAGACACAAGATATATAGTGGTTCGGATAGATATCCTACGTCCACTCTCCCTTATCACCAAGGGGTCTCACTAACAACCAACTCACAAACTTACTCACTGGAATTTCTGAAGTACCAGCACCTTCTTACAAACTCTTTAGATCTAACTTCGATCTAAAGATAAACTCACTCCAACCTTATCTTAACAAGATGAACAGGTTGAGTGTATAAACTCCTTACGAGTAGATAAGTAATTAAGAACAAAGTGTGAGTACAATATGCGTAGTGATCACAAGCTTAGTATGGCTATATGCGCGTGAATACTTCTAGAGCTTTTTCTTGATCTGCACTCAAGTATATATAGAGGGGATTAGAGACATAGCCGTTGGGAGGCTAATCCAATCAGATCCTCTATATATGGAAGCTTCAATCAATCAATTCCCTAATTGATTGATTGGGTTGGTGAGATCTTGATTGATAGTCTTCATATCTTCTCAATCCAATCTTGTTTGACTTGATTTGAATCACCAACGGTCAATGCTTCCAATTGCCTAACTCTGATTCTCTCCAGAGAAGGCAGGACCAGACACCAGGCAACCTCGGTGTCTTCTGGTCCTTATCTGGTGAACAACCAGAATACTCAGTAGAATAAGAGGATCAAACTGAGCATCTTTTGTTCCACCAGACTCGTCTGGTCCGGACTCGTCTGGTCTGGGGAAGATCCTCTGCCTCTGGTCTTGATCTCTTCTGCTGAAGTCCTCTGGTGGAGTCCTCTGGTGAAGTCCTCTGGTGACTCTTCTGGTGAGGTCTTCTGGTCTGGCAGTTTCCCTTAGACTAAGTCCTAACCTAGATCATCATCTGGCTAACAGGTCCAGATGGTCCTATTACATCTTCTGGTTTGTTTTAACTCATCAAAACTAACAAATTTTTATCCTAACAACTATTAATTTCTTTTTCAGAATAGGTCTTACCTAAGGCACTCGCCTTGTTCAGGAGGTTTGTGAGACGCATGTCTAGCTGGTCAATGGTCTCGTCTGGTTTCATCTTGAAGGTATCAAACAAGTGTTGAACAGCTTGGAGTTTGTTATCTTTGATCTTCTCTGTTCCCTCACAGAGTACCGCCAGTTTGTCCCACATCTCCTTGGCAGTAGCTGGTGTGCTGTCGCCGGCACCCAAAAATAAAATATTTCCTGAGCCAACCCACTAATGTAGTAGGGTAAGTACAGGGTCGAATCCACAGGGACTAGATTAAAATAATTAAATATAAACGTGCACGAAAGCAATAAAAATAGGGGGGATTGATTTGATTTTTTTTTAACTACTAAAAAGCTCATGCAAATAACTAAAATTGCAAAAGTAAATGCAACTCAATAAAATTATCAAATAATGGGTAAACAATCTAGCCCTCGGATAGCCTTTCCCTAGAATGATTCTTTCATCTCAACAAGCGATAATAATTTTCTTATTCCTATCTCGAATCTTGCCCCTAAACCAGTGGTACGACCAAACTAGTTCGAATTGTTTCTTATGTTTAATTAATTAGAAAGTACGACCCCTAATTAATCTATTCAATGAACAACCTCAAAACATGTATTTTAGATTCAATTCATCGAACGCATTAATGCACCAAAACAATAGAGCAAACTAGACCATGAAAACGAAACGTTCGAATCATGCAACCTAGACTTCGTTATCCCTAGCTACTCCGATCACACAAATATAACAATTACGGATTATATTGTGCAAATTAGCGATGATTAATAATTAAGCATGCAAGATGATCAGACTCACAATACTAATAAATTAACCCATGCATAGCAAAATACCAAATAACGAAAAAGACAAGATGAAATAGAAAATTACTACTACTCAATTAAAAATTAAGAATCATTCTAGGTTTGGCGTCTCCTCGGACTAGAACAAAAACTTAGCCTCTAAACATGGCTATAGGAAATTCAAAATAAATCATCCAAAACAAATAATTTAAAATTTCAAAAGCAAAATATAAACTCAAACTCTATTTTCTTCTTTCTTCTCTCCTCTCTGCATCCTCCAATCTCCCCTCTTAATTCCTCCTCTTCTCCTTTTTAATGCCTTCATTTCTTTCTTCTTTCTTTTTCCTATTTTTAATTATTTCCTTATTCTCTCTTCCTTCTCACGTCCAAATTCATCCCCCCAAATCTCTTCTCTTTCTTTCCTTCTTTATTCCTTGTTGACTTCTTGCACTCAATTAATTATTTCCTTCTTCTCCTGAATTAAAAATAAAAATGCACAATCAATACATTCAGAGAAAATAATATTCACAAGTGGAATTTCGAAGATATAGCTAAAAATTAATTATAAAATAATCAACTTAAGCTCATAATTCAAGTACAAAAAATCCACTTATCAAATCCCCCCACACCTAAATCATGCTTGTCCTCAAGTATGGACTAAACAAAAGCACAAGTGGATAGAAATCAATAGCACAAACTCAATAAGCCTCACTCCTACCCAAAATCACCAAGCACTGAAATATTGAGTTAATAACATTCCAAAGAATCAGTGATCAAGACATTATTTCTCAAGATAAAATATAAGCACTTCATCAATACTCAATAACATCACGAAGTCAAACATGTCAAGATTCAATACCTCACGTGGGTATCACTCAATTCCCTCAAGTGTTTGCAAGGGAACAAAAAAATCACTCAATATCAAAACACAACATGTCATTACCATAAGCTTGCTTATATATCAAATCTCCACCACTAATTTATGAATATCATACAAAAGTCAAAGGGTCTTTTTAAGGGTTGTAATGGGGCTTTGGTTAGGGGTAGGATAAGGAGTATAATGTAGGCTATATCAAGTCAAGAAGTTGTGAATTTAAAGCACGCATAAGGAATTTATCCCCCATTCACTACACTTTTCAATACATATCACCCCTACTCATTTTTCACCTTACTTGGTAACTCTTAAATATATCAAGAATTAATGTACCAAGTAATCACCCTATTAGATTTCCCCATCGAATAACAACACTTTTCTCATTTTTTTTTTTTTCAACTCTTCCCGCAGTGGCTCTTTTTTTTTTTTTTTAACCCCCCCTTCTCCAATCACAATCATAGTTCACTATTGGCACATGCATTTCATTCAAACTTCTTGACAAGAAGGGTTCAAAATATTGGCCAAATAGAAGAAAAGGGATATAAGCTTATTATGTGTTCAATCAATAATAAGGTCATAAGCTCAAAGGGGTAAACTAGTGGAAAAATCAACAAGGGTAGAGTTTCAAAGAAAAGGCTATCAAGAGGGTTAATCCTAAGTGCCCTTATCATTCAAATGCATGAATTCACTATGTGGTCTCGAAATGCATAACAAAGCAAGTTCTAGAATGTACAAGTCATGTTTGATCACTCATAACACGAAAAATAATAGAGCATGATATATATGTTTTGCTCAAAAAGGCTCAAAAGCTCACATAAAACGGCTATTGTATTGAATCTTGCACATTTTCATTCATTCAATTATCAAGATCAACAAAATGTTTCACTTTATCCCAAAGAAAATTATCAATCACACCTAACCTTCTTCAAGTTATTAAACTCAACTCAACAAAACATGGTATATCTCCCCCCACACCTAAACATGTGATAGTCCCTAGCACAGATGTACAAGGCATAAACAAAACATACACAAGAGAATGGGAAGATAAGAGAATGGAACGGGGTTACCGGGTCTAATCAGTGGGAGGATGGTGTTGCTCCCGTAGCAAACGCAAAATCTCTGAAATCTGAAATCCTTGTGCCTCCTGGCGAGCCTCTACCCTATCCAATCGGCGTTGCAACTCTATATCTCCAACACCGAGTCCATGTATAGGCGTCGAAGATGATGCGGGACTCGTGGGCCAAGATGTGAACATCATATGAACATTTAACATGTTCTCAATACTGGTGTAATCGGGGTTCGGTAATGGCAGCCGATGCTGCTGGGAAATGGTCCACCAATATGTGCCATGGTCGTTCTCAAGCACCCCCATCTGCTGCAACACCTCATAACCTAAAGTCTGAACAGGGGCGACTGGAACTCGTCCTGAAAGCGAGATGCCTGCACTGACGGCGATCCCGGTGATAAGGCCTCCAATGGCTATACCACCGTCTCTCCTGCATGTGGTCTCAAAATGCTCGAGCACATAGTCACTCCATGGTAGTGCCGTGCGATGATAAATGGAATACATCACAAACATCTCCTTGAACTCCACCACGTTCTTGTTGGACTCCCTCCCGAAAACAGTCCCTGCAAGAAGCCTTTGAATGTACCGGAAAATTGGATTTCTAATGGCACTCGCTTTGGCACTTGCTGGTTGGTACACAATCGTACCATCAGTGATGTCGTTCCAAAATAATTGAGGATGGAATGGAGGGACTTCAAATGTAACATCAGGGAGACCTAAAGCATCCATCAAACGACCAACAGACCAAGTAAAAGTATTCCCATCCAATCGAAACCGAACACCACTATTACACCTTTCAAAAGAGCTCAAAAATTCAAATGTTAAATCAGCATAAGCTGGCCAATTGCCAGTGACCAAATAACGCAAACATCCAACACTTAGCAAATTCATAACGTCATCTAACAGACCCAGAGAACGAAGCAGTGGCATATCTAAATACGTAGTAGCCCTAATCTTACGAGTACAAACATTACGATAACGAGATACCTGAGCCGGATTAGCCATCCGAATGGAATGAGCATTTGGGAAGCACCAGTGAAGGCCGGCACTCGGTTGTTCATCTGTACTCTCGTCAGGCTGCTGCTCGTTCAACGGAGATAGGGCAGCCTCCAGTTCGTCGTCTTCGTCTACTGTAATCACTGGAGGGGCCTGTGAGGACGAACCCCTACGTCCCTTACGTGGACGGAGATTCACCATTTGCGTGTGGGCTGTGCGATGCCGCTGCTAAGCAATCTGCTGTTGTGGTCGGTGAAGAGAGGACTGGGCGTGGAGAATTACTGGCGGCGCATCGCTGGTGCTCGGCGGAAAGCAGCCGGAAATTGTGGCGGGGTGTCGGCGTCCAGCGGCGGAATATAATCCTTGCTCCTGCTGTCTGCGTGACGAAGAAAGAGAAAAAAAAAAAAAAAAAAAACAGAGTGAAATAGGGATACACCTTCCGTGTGCAATTGGGAAATAAAAGAATGGGCTTTCTTTGAAATGGGCTCTCTTGGAAATGGGCTCACAGTATTTTAAACTTAAAATAAAGGAATGAGCTCTCTTTTTATTTTTATAAATTCTTGCAGGCCCAATTCTTAATTTTTAGTAAAATTATGCTAACCCATTTCCTCTTATTCCTGCATAACCTGAACTTAAAATAAACAAATAATTTATTAATAAGAAAATTAAAATTAAATAATGGAAATGAAAATAAAAAAATAAAAAAAATATTGGGTTGCCTCCCAACAAGCGCCTTTGTTTATTGTCGTTAGCTCGACTTAGGAACTCCCTTGTTTGGCTCACGGAAATGGATCCTCCAAAGCTAAATATTCAACATGTTCATCATGGAATCCTTCACGATATTCTTTCAATTGGTGCCCGTTCACTTTAAAAATTTTATTCGTCTTCAAGCTCCTAATCTCAACTGCACCATGAGAAAAAATATTAGTGATCATAAATGGACCAATCCAACGGGAACGTAACTTACCTGGAAATAATTTCAACTTTGAATGATAAAGTAGCACTTTTTGCCCAACAGTGAAATTTTTTCGTGAAATCCTTGCATCGTGGAAAGCCTTAGTCTTCATCTTATAGATGACGGAATTCCCGTAAGCTTCATTCCTTAATTCTTCAATCTCTTGCAATTGCAACTTCCTTTGCACCCCCGCTTCATCAAAATTCATGTTGCACTTTTTCACCGCCCAATAAGCTTTGTGCTCGAGTTCTACCGGCAAGTGACATGGCTTACCATAAACAAGCCTAAATGGAGACATCCCTATGGGAGTCTTGTAGGCTGTACGGTACGCCCAAAGTGCATCGTCCAATCTCAAACTCCAATCCTTGCGGTTGGGCTTCACCGTCTTCTCCAAAATAGCCTTAATTTCCCGATTAGAAACTTCCGCTAGCCCGTTCGTTTGAGGGTGATAAGGAGTGGACGTCCTATGCGTTACCGAATATTTTCGCAATAATGCGTCAATAGTTTGGTTGCAAAAATGTGTCCCCTTATCACTTATGATCGCTCTCGGAATCCCAAATCTGGAAAAAATGTTAGAACGCAAAAAACCTGCCACCGCTTTAGAATCATTAGTGCGGGTGGCTTTTGCTTCCACCCATTTCGAGACATAGTCAACTAGAAGCAAAATATAAGAATTGCCAAACGACGAAGGAAACGGGCCCATAAAATCCATACCCCAAACATCAAAAATCTCACAAACAATTATAGGATTTTAGGGCATTTCATTTCTACGAGAAATGTTTCCTGTTCGTTGACAATTATCACAAGACTTGCAAAAATGATAGGCATCACGAAACAAGGTTGGCCAATAAAAACCACACTCAAGGACCCGAAATGCAGTACGCTTTGACCCAAAATGTCCCCCACATGCATAACTATGGCAAAATGTGAGAATAGAAATAAATTCAGAGTCAGGTACGCACCTTCGTATTACCTGATCGGCACAATGTCTCCACAAGTATGGGTCATCCCAGACGTAGTATTTGGCATCACTACGTAGCTTGTCTCGTTGGGCCCTACTCATATCTTCTGGATAAACTTTAGCAGCAAGGTAATTCACTAAATCAGCGAACCAAGGCACAGACTGCACTGACACTGAGGGGGTCAGTGTTACTGGAACTGAACTCCATTTTTCAACAGCGAGCAGCTGCTCGTCTGGGAATTTTTCCAGCAAAGGTTCAGCCTCTTCAGGCCTCTCTAATCTGCTCAAATGATCAGCCACCAGGTTTTCTGTCCCCTTCTTATCCCTAATTTCGAGATCAAACTCCTGAAGTAGTAGAATCCACCGAATTAATCTCGGTTTGGCATCTTTCTTCTTCATCAAAAACTTCAAAGCTGCATGATCAGAAAAAATTATAACTTTAGTACCAAGCAAATATGATCGAAATTTTTCCAATGCAAAAACAACAGCTAGAAGTTCTTTTTCAGTAGTAGAGTAATTGGCTTGAGCATGATCCAAGGTACGTGATGCATAATAAATCACATGAGATTTTTTATCAACACGTTGTCCAAGTATAGCCCCTACAGCGTAATCGCTCGCATCACACATGATCTCAAAAGGCATGCTCCAATTCGGGGGTTGGATGATGGGCGGGGTGGTTAGTAAATTTTTCAATCTATCGAACGCCTCCTTGCACGCCTCATCAAAATTGAACTCCACATCCTTTTGCAAAAGATGGCAAAGAGGTGATGCTATCTTGGAGAAATCTCGAATGAACCTCCTGTAGAAACCTGCATGGCCAAGAAAAGAGCGTACTTCCCGCACTGTGACGGGGTAAGGCAAAGCAACAATAAGCTCAACTTTAGATTTATCTACCTCGATCCCCTTTTCAGAGACAACATGCCCTAAAACTATCCCGTTATCCACCATGAAGTGACACTTCTCCCAGTTTAGAACCAAATTCGTCTCAATGCAACGCTTAAGAATTAAACCAAGGTTTTCAAGACAAATTTCAAATGTGTCACCGTACACACTGAAATCATCCATAAAAACCTCGATTATATTTCCTACGTATTCAGAAAAAATACTTACCATGCACCTTTGAAAGGTGGCGGGGGCGTTGCAAAGTCCGAAGGGCATCCTTCGATATGCAAAGATACCGAATGGGCAAGTAAATGTCGTCTTCTCCTGATCCTCTGGGGCAATTGCAATCTGAAAATAACCAGAAAAACCATCAAGGAAACAATAATAAGAATGACCAGCTAACCTCTCTATCATTTGATCAATAAACGGCAAAGGAAAATGATCCTTCCTAGTCATAGAGTTAAGCTTGCGGTAATCTATACATACTCTCCAACCCGTTTGGATACGAGTTGGAATCAATTCACCCGCATCATTCTTTACCACTGTTACCCCAGACTTCTTCGGTACAACCTGTGTTGGGCTTATCCACTTGCTATCTGAAATGGGAAATATTATCCCAACCTGCAAAAGTTTCAAAACCTCCTTCTTGACTACCTCCATCATTGGTGGATTCAATCGGCGTTGAGCTTCTCGAGTGGGGCGAGCATCCTCCTCAAGATGAATACGGTGCATACATATGGAAGGGCTGATCCCCTTGAGATCTGCAACTGTCCATCCTATAGCATTCTGATGTTCCCTTAACATCGTTACCAACTTAAACTCTTGATCTGCTTTCAACTTCGAAGAGATAATGACTGGAAGAGTGTCATTGGGCCCTAGATAAACATACTTCAAATGGGCAGGTAGTGGTTATACTAACACTGACCCCTTCAGTGTCTGTTCAGAATTTTTGTTTCAGTGAATGATCACTCGTTCAGATCGTGGTGCACAGCTTGAGTTCAATCCAGAGGTAGAAAAAATAGCCAGGCATCTTAGGAAAGAAGCTCGTTTGCGTCGGCGAATTGATTTTACATCAACAACAGGAACGAGTAGTGACGAAGGGGGTGAAACTAGTGAAGAGTCGCAGTTCGAACCAATCCTTGAAAATATGGCTGCAGAAGATGAAGAAAGGACGATGAATGAGTTGGCAAACCCAACCATAAATCGTCAACCTCTTTGCATTACTATACCTACTCTTCAAGCTAATGTTAATTTTGAACTTAAATCTGGACTTATTCACTTACTACCTTCTTTTCATGGTCTTGCAGGTGAAAACCCTCATACCTTCTTGAAGGAGTTTCACGTAGTATGTTCGAGCATGAAACCGACCGGAGTTTCAGAAGAGCATGTGAAGTTAAGTGCATTTCCATTTGCACTAAAGAGCACCGCAAGAGATTGGTTGTATTTCTTGCCACCCAGTTCAGTTACATCGTGGAACGAGATGGAGAGATTATTTCTCCAACATTATTTTCCAGCAACCAGAGTAGCGGTCCTGAGGAAAGAGATTTCAGGAGCTAAACAGGGGCAAGGGGAGACACTGTATGAGTATTGGGAACGATTCAAGCGTCTTATAGCCTCATGTCCTCAGCATCAGATTAGTGATCAGTTACTCATTCAGTATTTCTATGAGGGACTATCCCTCACAGATAGAAACATGCTCGATGCAGCCAGTGGAGGAGCTTTGATGGGAAAAACACCAACAGCTGCACGAGAATTGATCTCTAGCATGGCAGCAAATACTCAGCAGTTTGGTGTACGTGAAGCTATGATTAGGCCGGTGGAGCAGCCCAAAAATGATGCCCTTGAGAAGATTGCAAGCATGATGGAGATGATGATGAAGGTTAAGACTCCAGATGTTCGTCCATGCAAGCTTTGTCATACCATAGAGCATTCTACTGAGGATTGTCGTGTTCTGAACGAGCAGATAGAGCAGCATGCTAATGCAGTGGGTTTTGGGAATTTTCAAGGTAGAAGGTATGATCCGTATTCTAACACTTATAATCCAGGGTGGAGGGATCATCCCAACCTTCGTTACGGGAACCAACAAAACAATCAACAAGGAGAGAGTTATAGGCCTCAATACCCGGACCGAAAATTTCAGTTATTTAAGGGGAATGAAAGAGGTGCTGAGAGCTCTAGGCAACAAATGGGTGAGAAAGATTCTGGACCATTTTTAGAGGATATGATGAAAACAATGGCATCCAATGCCATAAAATTTCAGCAAGACACTCAGGTGGCGATAAACACTTTGCAGTCGGGACAAAGAAATTTGGAATCACAAGTGAGTCAAATAGCCACTGCCCTCAGTCAAATGCAAGCACAAAATAGTGGCAAGTTACCTTCTCAGCCCGAGACCAATCCTAGGAATGTGAGTGCAGTTACTTTGAGGAATGGGAAACAATTGCAAGAAGTCTCACCACCCAAGCAGGGGGAGAAGAGTGACGTGGCAGTAGAAGGAGAGTGTTCCGAGGCATCTAAGGACCAGGTTGAGTTTGAGGATGAATTGGTTGAGTCGGAAGGGAAGAAACTGGACGTTCAGGCTAACACTGACCCCCTCAGTGTCAGTGCACCAGAACGTAAAAATGAGGTAAAAATCAATAATTCGATTCCTTTTGAAACTAATGAAGTTCCTTTTCCTTCCAGGTTGAAAAAAGTTGAAAAAAGTGTCAAGGATCAACAGACACTTGAGGTGTTCCGAAAGGTTGAGCTTAGCATACCTTTGATGGAGGCAGTGAAGCAGATTCCGAGATACGCCAAATTTTTGAAGGAGCTATGTACCAACAAGAGGAGGTTGGCGAATGACGAGAAGGTCATTATGGGAGAAACTGTTTCTGCTGTCTTTCAGAAAAAGTTGCCTCCCAAAAGGAAGGATCCTGGCATGTTCGTGATTCCTTGCATGATAGGTGATCACAAGATCGAGCAGGCTATGCTTGATCTTGGGGCTTCTATCAATGTTATGCCTTGGTCCGTTTATGAGAAGCTAGGCATTGGGCCATTGAAGACGACGGGGGTAGTTATTCAGTTGGCAGATAGGAGCCATTCATACCCAGCTGGAGTTGTTGAGGATGTTCTCGTACGGGTAAATCATTTAATTTTTCCTGCAGATTTTTATGTGTTGAATATGGAAGGTACCTTTGGAAGTTCCACACCTATTTTGTTGGGGAGGCCATTCTTGAATACTTCCCAAACAAAAATAGATGTACGTGAGGGAACTCTCACCATGGAATTCGATGGGGAAATCATTCATTTCAATATATTTGATGCCATGAAATATCCTGATGAATCTGACTCTCTTTGTGCTTTGAGTATTATTGAGCCAGTTGTACAGGAAGTATTTGAGCTTGAAAGCAGGAATAAATTGGAGGAAAAATTTGTGCAAAACCTACAAGGCGAGGATATGGAAGCTGAGGTCACCGAGATGGAAAACAGGTATCAAGTTTCATTTGTAAAATTACCTGATTCTTACCCAAAAATTCTTCCATCTTCTGTGCAGGCTCCAGAGTTAGAGTTGAAACCACTACCTGCCCATTTGAAGTATGTTTATCTAGGGCCCAATGACACTCTTCCAGTCATTATCTCTTCGAAGTTGAAAGCAGATCAAGAGTTTAAGTTGGTAACGATGTTAAGGGAACATCAGAATGCTATAGGATGGACAGTTGCAGATCTCAAGGGGATCAACCCTTCCATATGTATGCACCGTATTCATCTTGAGGAGGATGCTCGCCCCACTCGAGAAGCTCAACGCCGATTGAATCCACCAATGATGGAGGTAGTCAAGAAGGAGGTTTTGAAACTTTTGCAGGTTGGGATAATATTTCCCATTTCAGATAGCAAGTGGATAAGCCCAACACAGGTTGTACCGAAGAAGTCTGGGGTAACAGTGGTAAAGAATGATGCGGGTGAATTGATTCCAACTCGTATCCAAACGGGTTGGAGAGTATGTATAGATTACCGCAAGCTTAACTCTATGACTAGGAAGGATCATTTTCCTTTGCCGTTTATTGATCAAATGATAGAGAGGTTAGCTGGTCATTCTTATTATTGTTTCCTTGATGGTTTTTCTGGTTATTTTCAGATTGCAATTGCCCCAGAGGATCAGGAGAAGACGACATTTACTTGCCCATTCGGTATCTTTGCATATCGAAGGATGCCCTTCGGACTTTGCAACGCCCCCGCCACCTTTCAAAGGTGCATGGTAAGTATTTTTTCTGAATACGTAGGAAATATAATCGAGGTTTTTATGGATGATTTCAGTGTGTACGGTGACACATTTGAAATTTGTCTTGAAAACCTTGGTTTAATTCTTAAGCGTTGCATTGAGACGAATTTGGTTCTAAACTGGGAGAAGTGTCACTTCATGGTGGATAACGGGATAGTTTTAGGGCATGTTGTCTCTGAAAAGGGGATCGAGGTAGATAATATTGTGAGTCTGATCATCTTGCATGCTTAATTATTAATCATCGCTAATTTGCACAATATAATCCGTAATTGTTATATTTGTGTGATCGGAGTAGCTAGGGATAACGAAGTCTAGGTTGCATGATTCGAACGTTTCGTTTTCATGGTCTAGTTTGCTCTATTGTTTTGGTGCATTAATGCGTTCGATGAATTGAATCTTAAATACATGTTTTGAGGTTGTTCATTGAATAGATTAATTAGGGGTCGTACTTTCTAATTAATTAAACATAAGAAACAATTCGAACTAGTTTGGTCGTACCACTGGTTTAGGGGCAAGATTCGAGATAGGAATAAGAAAATTATTATCGCTTGTTGAGATGAAAGAATCATTCTAGGGAAAGGCTATCCGAGGGCTAGAACAAAAACTTAGCCTCTAAACATGGCTATAGGAAATTCAAAATAAATCATCCAAAACAAATAATTTAAAATTTCAAAAGCAAAATATAAACTCAAACTCTATTTTCTTCTTTCTTCTCTCCTCTCTGCATCCTCCAATCTCCCCTCTTAATTCCTCCTCTTCTCCTTTTTAATGCCTTCATTTCTTTCTCCTTTCTTTTTCCTATTTTTAATTATTTCCTTATTCTCTCTTCCTTCTCACGTCCAAATTCATCCCCCCAAATCTCTTCTCTTTCTTTCCTTCTTTATTCCTTGTTGACTTCTTGCACTCAATTAATTATTTCCTTCTTCTCCTGAATTAAAAATAAAAATGCACAATCAATACATTCAGAGAAAATAATATTCACAAGTGGAATTTCGAAGATATAGCTAAAAATTAATTATAAAATAATCAACTTAAGCTCATAATTCAAGTACAAAAAATCCACTTATCAGTAGCACACGTTCTGACCTTTTCAATCACCTCTTTGGTAAGTGTGTTGATGATCTCCGTTCTTGCCACCTGGTCCAAGTTGTAGAGCTTTCTTTCATCATTGTCAAGCTCATCTTTCTTTTTGAGGATTCGTTGCCTGGGGACTCTATCCTCTGCAGCTTTTTGAGCAGCTTCACTAGTTTCTTCCCTGGACTCAGACCTGCCACTATCAATAGGAGTCCAGTAAAATTGAATGGGGCCACTTTCAACCACATCTAACATGCGGTGGTGAATAGCTCCAAGATGATTGCTCATCATGAAACTCCAGTGGCTGTAATCCTCAAAAGAGAATTCTGGGAGCTTACGGCTCTTGTAAGAAGATTTTGCAGACATTTTGATATAATTAAGGGAAATAACAAGAATTTGAACAAAAGCACTAAAGAGCAATGGATCTGCCCGGTGACCACCAAAAGCTTTTCAAAGCAGTGGTCGTTGGACACACCGCTCTGATACCACTTGTTGGTCCCACTAGTTAGATTAATTGCAGAAGCTTAAGTTAAATGTCTTTCAAAGTCTTTTACAAGAGAGCAATAATCAACAAACAATAAGTAAAATAAAGCGATAAAGAACACAAGATGTATAGTGGTTCGGATTGAATATCCTACGTCCACTCTCCCTTATAACCAAGGGGACTCACTAACAACCAACTCACAAACTTACTTACTGGAATTGGGAAGTACCAGTTCCTTCTTACAACCTCTTTAGATTTAACTTCAATCTAAAGATCAACCAGCCAACAACCTTGTCTAATAGATGAACAGGTTGTGGTTTCAATAACTCCTTTAGAGTAGATAAATATTATGAACAGTAAGAGTGCTTGGTATGAATATCAAAAGCTTGGATCACTTATGCGCGTGTAGAGTCTCTAGAGCTTTTTCTTTGAACTGCACTCTTGTATATATAGAGGGGATTAGGGCTAGCCGTTGGAGGGCTAATCCAATCAGATCCTCTATATAAGGAAGCCTCAATCAATCAATTCCCTAATTGATTGATTGGGTTGGTGGGATCCTTGGATTGATTATCTTCAAATACTTTCCAATCCTGATCATGTTGACTTGATTTGAATCACCAACGGTCAATAACTTCCTCTGCCTAACTCTGATTTTCTCCAGAGAAGGCAGGACCAGACACCAGGCAACCTCGGTGTCTTCTGGTCCTAATCTGGTGAACAGCCAGAATACTCAGTAGAATCAGGGGATCAAACTGAGCATCTTTTGTTCCACCAGACTCGTCTGGTCCGGACTCGTCTGGTCTGGGGAAGGTCCTCTGCCTCTGGTCTGTCTCATCTGGTGAAGTCTTCTGATGGAGTCCTCTGGTGGGGTCTTCTGGTGACTCTTCTGGTGAAGTCTTCTGGTCTGGCAGTTCCCCCTAGACTAAGTCCTAATCTAGATCATCATCTGGCTAACAGGTCCAGATGGTCCTATTACATCTTCTGGTTTGTTTTAACTCATCAAAACTAATAATTTTTATCCTAACAAAGACTCACCAAGACTTAGTGGAGCAATTCTTAGCCTCAGTAAAGATGCAAGGGGATGGCACTTTCCGATTCATGATAAGGAATGAGTGGCACGCCTATGAGATAGGGATGGTGAATACAGCCCTGCACTTACCCCAACTAAGTGACAGGAACACGAGATAGTTCAAAACTGATGAATTATGGCAGCTTATTACCGGAGGTTTAGCTGGAAAGTACTCTTCGAGGACGGCCCGAGCTTCTTCTATCAGGAATCCTGTGATCTGATACCTTGAAAAAATCCCAGGGAACACCATCTATGCTATGTCTGAAACAGGCACGATGGCCCCGAAAGAGTTGTATGGACTGTGGTGCTTGCTTCATCGAAGGGAGCACGACTTTGGTAAGGATTTCCTAGAGATGCAGATTGAGGCCCCATACAAGTATGGGATGAAGACTTCTAGGATACAAGGAGGAGGCCTCATTTGTGCGTTCTTGGAGAGCCTAGATATCAGACCGATGGTAGCTCCTTGTGATGGAAAAGATATCGATTTTGAGCACATGTATCACACATGGATGTGTGAGCATTGGAGTGGGAAATATTGCATGAGACTTCGAGATGATGAGTTGTTCCCGATGTGTTAGGATATATTTTAGTTTTGATGATTTCCCAAAACAACATGTAATAGATTTGAAAGCAGTCAGGATAGTATCTTTTATTTCAGGTCAGGCTAGGTTAGCTCTCGTAAGAATAGGCTGTCAGTTGAGGGAACACTCAGTTGAGGGGGAACTCAGCGAGGGGGAACTCAGCAACACAGCCTGAGGATATCAAGATGACATCAAGAAGAACTGACTGAAGCCATGCCAGAGACCTGAATCAGAAGAGAAGCCTGAAGGATGTCCCACTGAGTGTAAACCAGGTTGATATAAGCTAAGTCAGGTGGACCACTCAGTGAAGAGCATGATCAGGAGGATCAGTGCTGTACCAAGTAGGCCCTGAAGGAGTCAGGCTACTGTGGTCTGGGAACTTTGTCATTCAGCCTTATGACAAAGTTCTTGGAATGATCTTCAAACAGTCTCTGAAGGACAACTACACTGAAGACGTTCAGTCCACTGAAGATCATCAGTCAGTGAAGGAGGAAGCTACCTAAAGTCAGTGGGTCTTGGTCAACCCACTGAGTCAAAGATCCGTGAATCCAGGCCACGTGGACCAATCAGCACGAGGCAGCAACTCTGACACTGATAAAGGCCGCATTCCAAGAAAAGTGGTTGAAACCATTAATTGTATGGATTCAAATGTAATTTCCTCCAACTGTTACATTTGAATCCACACTATAAATACAAGCTCATAGCTGCGGATTCAAGTGTGTGTGAAGTTAGAAAAATCAACACCTACGAGCTGTGAAGGTGTGAGTGTTTAGTGCATTATATTGGGAGTTATAAGGAGGCACGTTTCACACCTTGTACACTGAACTTTAGAGTTCATAGATATACACAAATGAGTGTTCAGCTTGTAACTCATAGCTTAGAGAGGTTTTTCCTAATATTAGCTTTAGGCTAACACATTGTAAAGGAAAACCTCACCTAGTTGGAGAAACCAACCGAAACCAAAACCCTCTAGTTAGGTTTGTTGGGAGTAAGTCAGTTAGTGAGGTGAGGAGAGGCAGCCCAGGGAGTGGCGTGAGTCCAGTTGTAAGTGCACCTTGGCACGTTAAAAACAAGAATCCCAGTTAGTGGATTTCCTGTTAAATCAGGCCCGTGGATGTAAGAGCTTGAGTCTCTGAACCACGTTAAACTGAGCGTTGTTTTGTGTTTAAACACTTGCTAATTATTTGTAGTGTATGCTCACTGAGTGTACTTGGAAAGGCTGAAAAGGAAATTAGTAAGTATTTTAGTCAGGAAGAATCAATCTCACTGACAGGCTTAAGCAAGCACTCGAGAGTTCAGTCTCTCGAGTCACTGCCTTGTTAAGAGCCTGAGCTCACAAGTCAGTTGCACTGACTTGAGTGCTGTGACTCTTAGCAACGCAGTCACTTGAGTATCTTTCACTGAACTCATTCAGGGTGCGATGCGAAGGTTAAAAAAAAATTTGCTCCTGAATTCCCATTTTTTGTTTTCAAAAATGGGACCATCACGATGCCTAATGAGAAGTTGGTGACCTTGAAAGGTTTGAAGAAGGAGAATATACAGATGGATGGTTCACACCACATAAAGGTAATGGAAAAATTCAAGGCAAGATTGGAGAGCTGCGGTTTATGGGATCAGAGGCCAAAGAAGAGGCATAGAAGTGCAGCAGGAACGAGTGGAGCCGGATCTAGTGGAGTTCGGGACCTCGATGAAGAAGAGGAAGACGAGTATGAAGAAGGAGGGAACACGTCTGAGGAAGAAGAGGCCGACTTTGGTGGAGGAGGTCAAGAACCTCAAGAGATGGAGGTTGAGGCACCTGAAGTGTCCACTCCCGAGCCGTGGTACCCAACCCAGATTCAGTGGGATGGAATGAGAACTGATATTCAAGATTTGTGAATCGAGGTTACGCATCTTCGCTCAACGCAGAATCAGTGGTACACGGATGCTACGAGTATGTGAGGGAGTTTTAAGAGGTCTGATCAGAAGTTTCAGATTTGAGAAGATGGATGGAGGCACTCTTTGTCTCCCACTTAGGATCGGATCACCCGAGCTACCACCCGCCACCGCCTCCGGATGCTTGAGGATCATGGGGGTTTCCCCAGTTTCTGTTGCCTTTTCCTTATCTTTTCTTTTCTTTGTTTTTTCATATTTCTTGCTTTTGAAGTGTGAACTGTCTTGTTTGAGTGATGTGGTTGATTATGGGGCTGTGATGGAATTGTTATTCAAACTATTGGGTTTTGATTTGTGTGAACTCATTGAGATGATTGAATTATTTTATGCCTATTAACCCTTGCTACTTGCTGATTGTTATTCTTGAGTATGATTTGATGAGTATTGGTGAGTTGTGAAGTTGAGTTAGGAATTTTATTGTGTGGACTATAGGAGTTAGAGTTGCTTTGAGAGGGAACTAGTGTACTTATGAGTTTTTCTTTTGAGTACTTGTGTGATGAGAGTGAGAATTCACTAGACTAGCATGGATGTAAAAGCCGTGAGAATTGAGCCTTTTGAGATTAAGATGCATGAATTGATCTCTTCGTTTGTGAGTGAGTCGTCACCTTAGAAAATGCTAGAACTTGTGTGTGCTCTTGCTTCTTGATTGTGTCTAGTTTGATATGCCGAATGTGATCTTAGGCCATCTTTGATTTGTTGAGTCACTTAGCCAAAAATTTCCCTACCAATGACATTGATCCCTTGTTAGCCAGTTAGAGCCTTAAGCCTATTTTATTTGCTAGCACGTTTTAACACTATTCCAAGTTCCTAAACTTTTTTGTCCCAATTTGAGTGGAGAATAGAAAAAGTGTGAATGAGGAAGGATTGAGTTGAGTTGAGAAAAGGAATTATGTTGGTTGAGTTGTGATAAAAGAAGGGTGTGATGAAGTTTTGAGCTGTGGGCAAGAAAAAATTGAGAATGAGCAAAAGAAAAAATAAGCTCATATGTATGTGAGTGAAATGAGTTAGAGAAAAGAAAAATTGAAGTATTGAAAGTAGAGGAATTGGAAAGTGTATTGAACGAAGTGTTTGAAGTATTTTGATCCTAATCTTGAAGTATTGAAATTTGATTTTCTGTTCTCCATTCACTTGAGTCACTTATCCCATATGGTTATCCCACCTGTCCAAAGAGCCTACATTACAACCTTGATAAAGTCCTTTTTGATTTGACATTGATTTCTAGAGTACGGTCGAAGTTGAGAGTGCTTACAAGCCTATGGCTACTGATATGTGTAATTGATTGATTGAGTGAGTCCCTTATTATTGATATACACTTGTGAGGGAGTGAAACACATCTTTGAGTGCACATCCATGTTTGATATTGGTGATTTTTGTTGTTATTGCATGAGTATGATGAAGGGAGTGAGTTCGTATATATGTGAACGATCTTTGAAACTTGAGCTTGATTACTTGCATGATGTGATTCTTGATTCATTCCTAACAATTTCACTTGACTTATTATTTCTTTTCTTGAGGACAAGCAACATGGTAAGTTTGGGGGGTTGATTAGGTGTGAAATTGTCGGAATTTATAGCTCGAAATGCCCGTGTTTTGATTGATTTATATGAGTATTTAGAGTTATTTGAGTATCATTTTCATAAACTAATGAATTTATCTCTTTGATACTCATAGATGGATAGAGGGCGAAAAGAGGAGTTCGTAGGACTTTGAATCGACTCAAACGGATGCCCGGATGAGAAGATATCGAAGAAATACGAAAAATATTAGTTCTAGGGAGAAAAAGGATCATTGGAGTACACAAGCGAGAAGAACTCGTGCACTCAGTGCACGAGTGGTCGAGCATAGTGCTCGAGCAACACCAAGTCGTGCACCTAGTGCACGAGCGCTCGTGCATAGTGCTCGAGCAACATCAAGTCGTGCACCTAGTGCACGAGCTCGAGTACTCGTGCACTTTTCGGTCTCTGGAAGTTTTGAGCGCTCAATTGGTTTGTGCTCGTGCACATAGTGCACGAATTGTGCTCGAGTAAGCGTGGATTTGGCTCATTAACTCCCGATTCGATCCGTTGCCTATTTATACCCCTTTCGAACACGATTTTGAGTACCACTTCACGTATATAGTTAGTTTTTGGAGAGAGAAGAGCACCGAGAGTTCGAGCAAGCTTATTTTATGTATAATCGAGGTTTCTACGTTACGAATTCATTGTTTAGACTTAGATTTTTGGACTTTTTTCTTTCGTTTTGCAACAAGTGTTACGTGAGACTTTTAATTCCATCTTTAATTAATATTCTTTCGTAGATTAAATTCTTTCTATCAAAACCCTAGTTCATGCTTGTTAGTTTTTCACTTCAATTAACTATGTTTTCATTCGTTGCGTGTTTAATTGTTTTTGTTACCGTTAAAATCATGTCTAGCAAAAACCCTTGCATGCTTGGGGTAGGATGAACTCGTAGAAGTAGGATATGGGTACATAATTAGGGTAACACGTGATGTTTAGTTTTAATTCTCTTAATTAATGAATTCTTAAAATCAATCTTAACTTTACCCTTGAATTTTGTTCGAAAAGTGTTAGAGAGAGGATGACCTTATCACTCTTTAACAACTAGTAGACTTAACGAGAGGGTTTAGAAGGGGTTAATTAATCTACCGATTTATCTAGGGAGGACGACCGCATCACCTTAGTTAAATTAGGGTCTCTTTAATTAAGCATGATCTATTAACTTGTTAGTGGATTAGTGAAGTTGATTGATAGGATAAAGTATTAGGGTTTGAATTCTTGGGCTTTCATCTTACAATCTTTTACTTAGGTTATTTCTTGCACGTCACAATTATTTTGATTATGTACATGCACCGTTAGTATATGTAGGAATTCCTATCCTGAGCATCACCATCACATATTCGAAAACACACTTTTACGTTCTTAGTTTAATTTTCCTTTTTGCATTCGTAGAGTAATTTAGTTTAGATTATATTTTCTTTTCAAAAACCTAAAAACATACACTCATATTAATTACGACGCGTAGATATTAAGGGATCTATTCGCATACAACACATCCTGAGGTACGATATACTTGGTCGCTATACCTACTTATACTATAGTGAACCCGTACGTTTGTGGGGAAACTACTAGTAGAAAGTTAGTATTTTCGGTTCAAGTCAGTTTTGCATAAATATTATCTATTTTTATAAAAATAAATATTTTCGTTCTGTAGCACATGTAAGATAATTAAAAATGTGTTACCTTATTGAAAAAGATATAATGCGCAAAAATATACAAATTATCTCCCAGGTTATGTTACTATACAGTCAAACATGTGTTAATGTAATGCTAAATGAGTATTGTACGAACAATATTTAACCTTACAAAAATAATATTTTTTCTTTATAGCAACACCAGTAAACTATTGAAAAAATGTGTTATTATATAAACACAAATGTATGACATAAAAATATGTTACTATATGAACAAAAATAGTATTAATGTATGATGGTCCCGGTTTCGAAAAGCAAAATGGAAATTCAGGGAAAAAAAATTCTTTTAAACCTTTTCCTCAAGAAGTTCAGCAAGAGTGAACAGTTCTCAAGTCACAGCATTGCTAAGAGGCTGAGCTACCCAGACAGTGAGAAGACTGGAAGGCTCATGCTCTTAGCAACACAGTGATTCGAGAGGTTACACTTCAAGTCACTGCTCTGCTCAGAGGCTGAGCTACCAAGTCAGTGAGAAGGCTTGGAGACTCATGCTCTGAGCAAGGCAGTGATTCGAGATACTGAACTCTCGAGTGCGTTGCCTGAACTGGTCAGTGGGAGGATTCTCCCTGACCTGAGTATTTAACCAAAGTTTCCTTTTTAACAATACTCTCAGTGAGCAGATTTTCACAACACTTTAGTAAAAACTTTTAAGGATAAGTACGCTCAGTTTAACGTGGTTCAGAGACTCAAGCTCTTACATCCACGACCTGATTTAACAGGAAATCCACTAACTGGGATTCTTGTTTTTAACGTGTCAAGGTGCACTTACAACTGGACTCACGCCACTCCCTGGGCTGCCCCTCCTTACAAACTCACTAACTAACTTACTCCCAACAAACCTAACTAGAGGGTTTTAGTTTCGGTTTGGTTTCTCCAACTATGTGAGGTTTTCCCTTACAATGTATTAGCATCAAACTAAGATTGGGAAAACATCTCTAAGCTAAGAGTTACAAGCTTGAAACTCAATGAATATAAGTGAAAGCCTAATGATCAGTGTCATGGGTGTGAAACACTTCCTTATGACTCCCTAACAACTTACACACCCTCACAACTTGTAGGTGTTTGTTTTTCTTTCTACACACTTTGAAACGAAGCTATGAGCTTATATTTATAGTGTGGATTCAAATGTAACCGTTGGATGAAATTAAATTTGAATCCATACAATTAATGGTTTCAACCACTTTTCTTGGAATGCGGCCTAGCCAGTGTCAGAGTTGCTGCCTTGTGCTGATTGGTCCACGTGGGCTAGATCCAACGGATCTTTGACTCAGTGGGTTGACCAAGACCCACTGACTTTAGGTAGCTTCCTCCTTCACTGACTGATGATCTTCAGTGGACTGAACGTCTTCAGTGTAGTTGTCCTTCAGAGACTGTTTGAAGATCACTCCAAGAAGTTTGTCATAAGGCTGAATGACAAACTTCCCTGACCACAGTAGTCTGACTCCTTCAGGGCTTACTTGGTGCAGCACTGATCCTCTTGATCATGCTCTTCACTGAGTGGTCCACCTGACTTAGCTTAGAACAACCAAGTTTACACTCAGTGGGACATCCTTCAGGCTTCTATTCTGGTTCAGGTTACAGGCATGACTTTAGTCAGTTCTTCTTGGTGTCATCTTGATATCTTCAGGTTGTGTTGCTGAGTTCCCCCTCGCCGAGTTCCCCCTCAACTGAGTGTTCCCTCAACTAAGTTCTTCTCAACTGACAACCTATTCTACTAAGAGCTAACCTAGCCTGATCTGAAACAAAAGATACTACTAAGACATTGTCAGTTTTGATTAAGATCCCAAAGCCCCTGAAAAAATGATTGCCTTAATCTGTCTTTGTCAGGCTAGTCTTGGTTAGGATTAGTACTTAGTCATTTTACACTTCACAGGTACTCAGTGAGAGGAGAACTCACTGGAGACAATCAAGACTCAGAGCCTGAAGACGAAGAGCACCATCCTGAACTTATGGCAGTCTTCTAAGCTGGCTGAGTAAGTGTCAGTGATGAAGAGTATGACCCTGAGGTCATTACTAACTCAGTCCTGAAGGGAACGGGATGCCACGAAGTTAATGGGAAGACTTGGAGTAGAGCCAAGCAATGCAAAAGGAATTTCAGCGTCAGGACAAGACTGGTGGGCCCAAGACAAAATGAACTTAATAAGACAAGCCTGAAGCCCAGGAATAAGTTCTGACATTCTCACCAACCTGATGACGTGGACCAATCCGAGAAGGACACGCACGTACGGAACCTGACGTGAAGACTGAATTTAGACTGCATATTCAACGGGCAAGCATTTAATGTGCATTTAATGCAAATACCAAATCCATGCAAGGACGGCTGCTGCATGAAGATATGTCCATTTGAAGCCACTCTACATAGATGACTCGAAGGCTATCTCTCCAACGGATAGTTTTTCAAATCACCTATAAATACAGAAGGCCTTGAACCCATTCAAGGTTACGGGAAATTTCCAAGCCAGAAATTACTCAAACTCTCAAGCATTCAAAGCATTCAACCCTTAAGAGAAGCACTCGAAACCTTCTAAATTTCCCAAGTGTTTCTCAGCATTTGAGAGTTATTTTGTATTCCAAGAGCTAATTAGAATTATCTTAAGCTTAGAGAGATTATCCAATCCTTAGCATAGCTCTGCCTTGTAAGGATAATCTCAACCTAGTTGGAATCCAAACTGAAACCAAAACCCTAAGTTAGGCTTGTTGGGAGTAAGTCAGTTAGAGTGTTAGTAAGTGGAGTTGTATAGATCAGTGAGGTTAGCTGGTCTTGGTGCACCTTGGCACGTTAAAAACAAGAATCCCTTGAGTGGATTTCCTGTTAAGTCAGGCCGTGGACGTAGGAGCTTGAGACTCTGAACCACGTTAAACTCCCTGTGTTCATACTGCTTTGATATTGTGCATACTTGCCATATTATTTGTTCATTCATTGCATTCAAGTTTATCAGGCCTGAATCAATCAGGCTGATCTTCAAAAGAGCACTGCCCTACTAAACACTTTTCAGGTTTGAGTAAAACAAGTTTTTCAGAAAGCAAACTTAACAAGACTTTAAACTTTCAGGGCTCAAACATTTCCGCACTGAACTTGAACTGATAGTTAGCCAACTGACCCGCACCAAGTGTAGTCAGTAGGTGTGTTATCAGCTCCTAGTTCTTTACCACTCTGAGCAAAGGGGACTCAGTCAGTTTTAAGGTTGAAAAATTGGTATACGTGTATCCCCCCCATACACGTATTCCTCAGTCTTGTACCGGGACCAACAAGTGGTATCAGAGCAGTGGTTCGAAAGATCACTGACTTTGAATACTAATAGTTTCAGAGGAGAAACTGTTGGTGGTCACTGAACAGATCTGAGTTTGCTTTTCATAAAACTTGCATCATCATGACTTCGAGGAGACTTGAAGCTTCATTACCTGAATTCTCTGTGTCTAACTTTGTCTATTGGAAGTTCAGATTAGAAGCACATCTAGATGCCATCCATGACCAGATGCCACGTGTACTCAGGGAGGGACCGATCAAGATCACTATTCCTAACGTCAGAGGACTGGGATATGAGGATCTTGCGATTGGCGTGCAGGTTCCTAAAGAAAGGAAAGACATGACCAACGATGAACTCAAGATGGTGGGACTTGACAACGTCGCCAGAAACATCATCTTGCACACGGTGCCCTTCGAGGAGTCAGCCAGGCTGATGAACTTAAAGACGGCAAAGGAGGTCTGGGATGAGCTAACAAGGATGTGTGAGGGATCTGAAAAGATCAAGGAGAACAAGAGAAACATTGCCATTCAGAAATTCGAGGCGTTCGAGATGCTACTTGACGAGAGCATAGATCAAATGGAGTCTAGATTCATCAAGTTGATGAATGAGTTGGTGATGTTGGACAAGGATGTCCCAAGGAGAGATGTTGCTTCAAAGATCCTGAATGCCCTTCCTGAGAGATGGGACAACAGTGTAATTATGCTTAAGAACACTCAGGATATGAGTAACATAACTTCTGCTTTACTTTTCTCAGAGCTCAAAGCGCTTGAATTCGACCTTAACAAAAGAAAGAAGAAAGTACAGTCAGAAGAGGAAGTGAAGGAGAAAACTCCTGAGAAAAGTGTGGCGTTCAAGGCCAGATCTGAACCTGTTGAGCCCTCATCAAACTCTTCATCAAAGTCACTGATGGAGATGAGCAGAGAAGAACTCGCTGAAGAGTACAGCCTGATGGCCAGACGATTCGACAAGCTCAATTCCAGGTTTGGTCGTTATAAAAAGTTTTATCAGGACTCACGTGACAGGAAACCTGAAGGAACCCACCAAAGCTCAAGGAGATATGAGGAGCGAAGGAATACTGACCAGAGGAGAGAACGTGGTGATGAAAGGAGATATTCTGAACCAAAACCTGAAAGAAGAGACGAACAGAGACGTACTCGCGATGATAGATATCCAACCAGAACTGAAAGCTCACCAAGAACCAGGGAACCTGACTCAAGGAGGAACCCTGAACCAAGAAAAGAAAGAGTAAGTGAGCAGGTAGCATGTTACAACTGTAACAAGATTGGTCACTATCAGTACGACTGCCCGGAGCTGAGTGCGAGAGAGAGAGAGAGGAAAGGAGAGCCACTAGGGATCTAAGATCTGCTGATCAGAGAGCGATGGTCGCTGAAGATGCAACAGATTCCGACGGTCCTGCTGAAAGGTCACCTGAACTCTTCTCAGATGACGAGTACGATGATGTCTGTCTGATGGCTAGGGATGAGCCTCAGGTAACATCAAATTCTATTTGTGCTTCTTACACTGGTCAAAATCCTGAGCTTAGCTCAGAGTCAGTTAGAGAAATGAACCTTCAGATCTGTCTTGATCAATTGATGGTTGATTTCTCCAGATTGCAGGAAACTAATGTCTTCTTGGTAGAGGAGAACAAGAAATTGAGTACTGAAGTTCAAAACCTGAATGAACAACTTACTCAGTCTGATCTTAAAGAATCAGCTCAAATTGTGAGACTAACTCGGGAGATTGATTTAATCAATGCTGAGCGTCTTCCAAGAGAGAAGATTCTAAAGGAACTGGCTGAGGAAGAACTGGTCAGGAAGGAAGAACTGAAAGTACTTAAGAGTAAGTTTGATGACCTCTTTACCAGACATGAAATCCTGAAAAAGAGTGAGGACTCTCTCAAGAAAAAGGTTGCAGCAATGAATAAATCCTCAGTGGCTAGAGAGGAAATAAATAGCAACCAGATACTTGGGAACAAGAAAAAGGGACTTGGATATGTCCCTGAGAAATCCTCACAGGGTCAGTCTCAGGTTGCCTCAGGGAGCAACACTGAGAGGGTATTTGTTCAGACAGGCCAGAGTGCACCTAAGGTTGTGCTCCAGGCCCGTCAAACTGATAAGGGCAAGGAAACCGTTGACACAGTCAGGGTTGCTCCTAAGGTAGCTAAGCCAAAACCCAAGGGAAAGGCAAAGCAACCTACGGAAGCCCCTGAGAGCTCAGGCCAGGGAAAACCTCAGCGAAAGCAGAGGAAGACTCAGGCCAAGAGCTTTCAGACTGGTCAGCGAGGGTACCTTCATGCTTGGCAATACCAACAGGGAAGGCCAAATATGATGACACCCCCGTGGTTTTGGCATCCTGAGGCCTTTAACTGCTTTCCATTCCCTCACTTGCCTAGGGGGAATAGAAATCAGGGTCCTTATCAAGAACAAGGCCCAAGACCTGCTGCACCCAGACCTAGGAAGAACAGGAAGCCAGCCCAAAAGGCACCCACTCAGGCTCCTGTGAAGCCTAAGTCTAGCACCCATACACCATCTTCCTCTCAGGCAAAGAAGAAGAAAGTTGTGTATGTTGATGTTTCAGGGAGACAGATTTACCACTCTGAGGCAATCAAGGTTGTGAAGCAAGTCTGGATCCCGAAGGGTACAGCTGACACGATAGGACCCAACACCCAATGGGTACCTAAAGCCTGATTTACTTGCAGGCGGCTGTGGATCACAACAAAAGGAGAGGAGACTCAATCAAAGCTGTTTGGTACCTAGACAGTGGTTGCTCAAGGCACATGACTGGAATGAAGAGTCTTCTCCAAGAATATCAAGCTAAAAATGGTCCACAGGTAACCTTTGGTGATAACTCAAAAGGTGTTACTAAAGGTTTCGGTGTTCTAATTATAGGTACAGTCAGAGTGGAAAATGTGTCCTTTGTGGAAGGACTGAAGCATAACCTGCTGTCAGTAAGTCAATTCTGTGACAAAGGGTTCAGTGTTGAGTTTTCATCGAACACATGTTCAGTCAAGGACAAATCAACACAGGTGCTTTTATCAGGTATAAGGAAAGGTAATGTTTATCTCGCTGATTGGAGCAGCACTATTCCTAATACTTGTCTTCTTGCTAAAAGCTCTCTAGAGCTCAGTTGGTTATGGCATAAAAGATTAAGCCACCTGAACTTCAAGATTCTTAACAAAATTTCTAGACAGCCACTTGTTGATGGTCTACCTAATGAAGTTTTTAGCAAAGATCACGTGTGCAAAGCTTGTCATGAAGGGAAGCAGGTCAGAGCATCATTCAAAGAAAAAGCTTCTTACTCCACTGACAGGATACTTCAGCTTTTGCACATGGATTTGTTTGGTCCCATAACACCTGTGAGTATGAATGGTAGAAAGTATACCCTTGTGGTTATTGATGATTATTCTAGATATACTTGGGTCATTTTCTTGTTAAATAAGAAGGAAACACAGGTGAAGCTTCCAGAGTTGCTCAGGAGACTCAGCAATGAGAAGAATCAGTCCATTACTAAGATCAGATCTGACAAGGGCACTGAATTTATAAATTCATATATTTCTGACTTCTGTAATGAACTTGGTATAGCTCATGAGACTTCTGCAGCTAGAACCCCACAACAGAATGGTGTCACTGAAAGAAGGAACAGGACACTGAAGGAGGCTGCAAGGACCATGCTGGCTGAGTCAGGATTGCCCAAGAAATTCTGGGCTGAGGCAATCAACACTGCATGCTACACTCAGAACAGATCCATGCTGAACAAGCAACATGCAAAAACCCCATATGAGACATGGAACAAAAGGAAACCTCGTATTTCTTATTTTCATGTATTTGGTTGTAAGTGCTTCATGCAAAACAATGGGAAGACCCAGTTGAAAGCCTTTGATAGAAAATCTGATGAAGGAATATTCTTAGGATATTCTGAAGTTAGTAAAGCCTTCAGGGTTTACAACTGTAGGACCCTTGTTGTTGAAGAATCACCTCATGTTGTCTTTGATGAATCTGCTAATGAGTCTAGGGCAAAGGTGTTGAATCCTGACACTGAGGAGGTCACAAGGAGTGTGACAAGGCTGAGCTTGAAGAATCAACCTGATCCCAAGATCAAGACTGTGCCAATTCCGAGATGGGATGATGATGACGATCAGGATGATGAATCAGGTGCCACTCCTAAGCCCAGCACATCAGGGATTGTTGAGCCTCAGACTGAGGAACAGGCTCAACCTGAGGTAAGCACCGTCTATGAAGATGCTATTGCAGCTGAGACGGTTCCTGAGTTACCTCATCAAGGGGGAATCAATGTTTCTGACATTGAACTTATTAATCCCTTTGGCATAGACTCAGGATCATCCCCTTCCGTTCAATTTCCTGAATTTTATGAGCCTGTAGACACTAACATTGCAGGTACTTCAGGAACAACTTCTGGCAAGAGAACATGGTTAGAAGATCATCCCATTGATCAAATCATTGGTGATCCAACTGAGGGAGTCAGGACCAGACGGTTCCATGGTGAGAGTGCATTGTTCTGTTGCTTTCTCTCTGAGCAAGAGCCTCAGAACATTGAAGAAGCTCTCACTGACTCGAACTGGATCATTGCCATGCAAGAGGAGTTGAATCAGTTCACAAGGAATCAAGTTTGGGAACTGGTGGATAGACCTAGGCATCAAGGTGTGATTGGTACCAAGTGGGTCTTTAAGAACAAGAAGGATGAGAATGGTGTTGTGGTAAGGAACAAGGCTAGACTGGTTGCAAAAGGGTATTGTCAGTCTGAAGGAATAGACTATGATGAAACTTTTGCTCCAGTGGCTAGGTTGGAAGCTATCAGGTTGTTCCATGCATATGCAACATACAAGAAGTTCAAGGTGTGCCAAATGGATGTCAAGAGTGCCTTCCTGAATGGTGTACTCAATGAAGAGATATATGTTGAACAACCTCCCGGGTTTGAGGTTGGAGATGGAGTATACCATTTGAAGAAAGCACTCTATGGACTCAAGCAAGCACCAAGAGCTTGGTATGATACCCTCTCTCAATTCCTGACAGATCATGGGTTCAAGAAAAGAACTGTGGATAGGACATTGTTCAGGATTACTGAAGGTGATGACATTCTCTTGGTCCAGATTTATGTGGATGACATAATATTTGGATCACCAAATCATCAGCTTTGTGAGAAATTCTCTAAGCTGATGACTGGTAAATTTGAGATGTCCATGATGGGAGAGATGAACTTCTTCTTAGGATTGCAGGTCAAGCAGACTGATCAAGGTATATTAATTAATCAGGCCAAGTATACAAGAGACTTGATTCATAAGTTTGGTGTTCAGAACAGCAATCCAGCAAGGATCCCTATGAACACAAATTGGAAGATGGATCCTGACACTGAAGGGACTTCAGTAAATCAGACTGAGTATCGTGGGCTGATAGGTTCTTTATTGTATCTGACTGCAAGTAGGCCTGACATTACGTTTGCAGTTGGTGTGTGTGCTAGGTATCAGTCTGATCCCAAGAGAAGTCATTTGGAGGCTGCTAAGAGGATACTTAACTATTTGAAAAGGACAGTCAATATGGGACTATGGTATCCTTCAGATGACAACTTAGAACTGACAGGTTATTCAGATGCAGATTATGGAGGTTGTAGGATTGATAGGAAATCAACCTCAGGGACATGTCAGTTTTTGGGAAGTAAGTTGATCTCGTGGTTTAGTAAGAAGCAGAATTCAGTGGCTACATCCACGACTGAGGCTGAGTATATGGCTGCAGGTAGTTGTTGTGCTCAGATTTTATGGTTGAGGCAACAGTTGAGAGACTACCAAGTGTTTGCTAATCAGGTCCCAATTTATTGTGATAACAATAGTGCTATAGCAATTACTCAGAACCCAGTGCTTCACACAAGGTGCAAGCATGTGGATATTAGACACCACTTCATTCGAGATCATGTGGAGAAGAAAGATATCAGGATGGAGAAGATTCACACTGACAGGCAAAGAGCTGACATCTTGACTAAGCCTTTGGCTGAATCGAGGTTTATGGAACTGTCAGTGGAGTTAGGACTCTTCGATCCGGGAGAACAGTCAGTGTAGGGTTCTAGGGGGAACTCAGGCCAGACTCGACTCAGTGAGGTATCAGGGTGCTACAATGTCTCCCTGACAGGTATGAGTTCTAACCTGACTCTTGTGAATTTCAAGCGTCTCCCTGAGTCCTTCGTCCTGAAAATCTTTATTAAATGCATTCCGTTCTCATTAAAAGCGCGCCTTTTCATATTTAAACCCACGCTCACGGAGCATTTAATGCTACAGTTACTTTTTCATATACGTGTCCGTTTTATACGGAATATGACTGACATGGGGTCTAATTGAAGCTGAGATTAATCCTGGACCCTCATTTCAAAACCTTTCGAATTCAGGGATCAATCTCAACCCCACGTTTGAGTAACTGACTTAGTCTTATCAATCAAGAGTGCCATTTGAGGTTTTTACGCAAACACAACGCACAACCTGCACACTGAGTTTTCTCTTGCTCAAACACAAATAATTCTTTCGAAAAATCTCTTCTTTTCAAAACAATGGCATTTCTCGATTCCAACTGGACAACTGACAAGATAGTGGACGTTGTTGAAAAGAAACTGGTACACATGGAGCAAGTCATCTCCATGGAAGGTATCTGTCTTACGGTTGAGGAAATCAAACCCGTATTTAAATGGATTTCCGATGTCGGGTTGGAAACATACTTCACCACCCGCCCCATTTCCTTGCTCCCAAGAACAGTTGTGGAAGCATATTTGAATATGTTCTTGTGGAAGGGGGAAGTTTTCACGAAGGTAACTGCACTGAAGCCGACGGGAGAGAAGGACGGCGACGGCGAACCTCTTTACAACACAGAGGTGGTCACTATCAACTTCAGGCAGGCGGTGAGGGAAGTCTTTAAGTTGCCTTCCACAGGCATTAACCCAAGAACTTACAAGGAGAACTCAGAAGGAGAGCTTCTTGCAAAATGGACCAAGTCAGGGTCATCGGAGTTCAAGGCTCGTCAGAACAAGAATACTCTGAAGCCTGAGTACAGAGCGCTGGTGGACTTAGTGTCCAAGTTAGTGATGGGAGCAACTGGCTCTCACGAGCAGTTGAGTCTGCCCAAGCTGAGGCTCATGGGGGCAATTGTTGATGGAGTGGAAGCAAACTGGGAGCAGTTCTTTCTCGATCAACTCCATCAGGCAGGATTGGACAAGCTTAAGCGAGATGAGGAGGAGAAGCACATTTCTGTCAGTGCCATCTTGCCATTCGGCACGAGGATGTCCATCCTGATTGCTCATGCTTGCCATGAGTATACCTTCGACTTTGAGGACAGTCTCTCCTCAAAGAAGGTCATGTTTTCCTCACTGAGTGATACCTATTCAGTGCTAGGGCTGACTGATCCCAATGCGAAAGCAAAGGGTTAGGCCAAAAAGCCAGCTGGTAAGGCCAAGAGAGTGGCAACCAGTCTCATTGAACGGGTAGATGAGCTCCTTGAGAGGAGTAAGGAGGGTGAGGAGGTTGCAGCTGAGGAGATGGAGCAGCCTGAAGTGGAAGCGGCTGAGAAGAGGAAGAGGGTGAAGATAGTGCTGTCAGGGAAGAGCACGAAATCTGGGACTGAGTCTGATCCCAAGAAGGCCGGATCTGAGGCTGAGGGAACTGACGATGACGTCAGAAAGGAGGGTGCTCAGGGAGAGAGGCCCCTGAAAAGGCTTAGGAAGGGGACCAGAAAATCCCCTGCTAAGAAGCTGCCTGAGGTGAGTGAGAGGGAGAAGTCAAGCTCTCCTGGAGCCTCTGACTTGGAGGAAGTGAGAAAAACTGTCGAGACGGCTGAGTCGTTGCAGCCTGAGACAGTACCCACTCAAACACCCCCACACCCTGAAACCCAAACACCCTTCATTCCTGACCTCACACCTCAAACTCCCCAACCACCCCGAACCTCAGAGCCAAACCATCCTACTGAGTCAGCGCCTTCAACTTCACACATGAATGAGCCTGACCAGTCAGCCGAGCCGAACCTTCCAAACCCCTCAGATTTTCCCTCATACCCTAATCCCAAAGACTGTCCAAAATCCATTTCAGCTGAGGAGGACGAATTCCTCGAAGTGGAGGAGGAGGATTTGGATGAACACATGGCTGGAGGGATTCTGGAGAACACGCTCAGGGGGAACGCCACAGAATGGGCAGGAAAGTGCTGGCCTGGGCTATCCAAGTATACTGAGCTGCTGGCGTATATGATAGAGCTCAAAGTTTGGTTGGACTTCAAACAATCAAACATGCAGGAGCAACATATGCTGGTGGATGCTCGTGGCTGGGAGCACTGGGAGGCGGAAGAGGCCAAGATTTGCTCGTTCTTTGGACTTACTAGCTGGCTTCAACTCTTGAACTTTGACAACCTGAAGCAGCTAGTGGCTGATATGATGTCCAAAAGCAAGGCTGACCTCCTATCTGATGACGGGAAGGATGGTGATGAGGATGATGAAGAAGCTCAGGGTGGAGACTTGGAGAAGGCTGTGGAGGAAACAGCACAGGAGGTTGATGAGATGAACTCTGAGGCTCAGGCTCAGGGGGAAGGTGATAAGAACACTGGTGCCAAGGGTGGACCAGTGGCTGAGGATGTTGTGAACATCTCAGCTGCCAATGAGACATCTGTCAATGACGGGATTCCCTGCCCTGAGACAAGAGAGGAAGATGTTGAGGCATTCAAAGAGACTCTCAGTTCCGAGGGACGTGCTCCTAAGGTTCAAGTTAGCTTAGCTGAGCCTGAGGAGGCGGCTATGACTACTTCACAACTGCCTTCAGTGCACCTTGAAGAAGGGACTGATGCTGCAGGGGCTGACAAGGGAAAGCAGCTGTTGGTCCCAAAAATATCCAGCGGAAAGCGTTTTTAAGTTTATTTTTAATGAAAACCCAATTTATAAATTAAGTACTAAAATTGAAATGCAGAAATCTAAATTGCAGAAAAGTAGAGAACACTGGAATTTATAGTGGTTCGGACAACAGGTCCTACGTCCACTCTCCCTTTCTCCAAAGGGGACTTTATCTTTCTCCAACCAACTTACTCACGAACCACTGGAATTGCGAAGTACCAGCTCCTTCGTACAACTGCTTACAACAACCTTATCTTGTAGATGAACAGGTTGAATAAAGCTCCAACTAGAACTCCTAAAGAGTATATAATACTTGAATGAACAAGGTGAGTGTTTGGAAGAGTTCGTGTGTTCTTGTTGTGTGCTCTCGCGCGACTCTTGTCTCTATTGAACTAATCCAAGCACTCCTATTTATAGTTGTGAATTAACTAGCCGTTGGAGAGCTAGCAATTCAAACAACCATAATTGGAGGGATATAATCAATCAAAGATTGATTATATGATTGATTAGTTGACTTGCAATCAATCAATCAAATCCTCCATCAGTTGACTCTCCAGATTGCCTCTTCTCAATCCTAGAAACTCCAAAATCTCCTTGTCTCCAGATTACACGCAGCCTCTAAGTGGGTGAACTAATATGTCTCTCTCATCTGGTCAGGTCTGGGGTCTTCTGGTCTGGTCTCATCTGGTCAGGTAATACTTCTGCTCTGGTCCTCATCTGGGAGAGGTCTTCTGGCAGACTCCTCTGGTCAGACTCCTCTGGCAGACTCCTCTGGCAGACTCCTCTGGTCTGACTCCTCTGGCAGACTCCTCTGGTCAGAGCTCATCTGGTCCATACCTCACCTGGTCACCTCCTCTGATCAGACTCCTCTGGTCATCTCCTCTGGTCAGCACAGATTTCTTCCCCCTTAACCAAAGACCTATTCTAGACCTAGACTAATCTGTAGCTGACTAACATATTCAGCTAGTCCTATTACAAGTTCTTGTTTTAACATCTTCAAAACATCTATTCTATATCCTAACAGCAGCCTATCACTAATGCGGCCGTTGTTGATAAGGATGTGATCATAACCGGGGTCGGACGTGCTGAATTCACCAGCATAGTGGAGGTCAAGCAGGAGAAAACCTCAGAAAATCTAGCTGAACTTCAGGAGGAGGTAATGAGGCTACGAGCAGAGAAGGAAGAAGACTCCAAGGCCCTGGCGAAGCACATCAGGTGGACGAAGTCAGCTTACAACACCCTTGCTAACAGGGAGCTGATTTTGTTAAAGAAAACGATGACTGACACGGCCAAGTCAGTGAGGAATGAGTGGAAGCGCACCAAGAAGATGCTTAGGAATACTCTCAAGAAGCTTGAAGAGAGGGATGCGATCAGGGACGAGAAGATGAATCAGGCAGTGGACAGGCTTGCAGTTCAGACTGGAGCTATTGTCACTCAGGCCTTGAAGGACTCAGCGTCAAAACTGGAGCTGGAGTCAGGGAGGATGGATCGCACCTCTCAGTCACTGGCCGACACCTTGGCAAAGGCCACTGAGGAATCGGCAAAGATACTAACTGAGGCTAGCAGAGTCAGCGGTGAGTCCTTTAAGGTGGAGGAAAGGATCACCAAGGCTGAACAAAGACTCCAACTCTCCATGGAGGTCTTTGAGAAGAAAGTCAATGCTGCTATCAGTTCAGTTTCTTTTGCAGGCACTGGGATTGCCACGAGAGTTGAGATGCTGAAGGAGGGCGTTTTGGAAGTACAATCCTTAGCCTCTTTTGTTATCAACAGTGGAGCTGAGTCACTCCCATCCCAGGCCAATGATGATGCCAAAAAGGGGGAAAAGAAGAAAAGATCCCGCCCTGAGGCATCGGAGGCAGTCAATCAAGGTGGAACCGTTCTAGCTGACCCTGAAGCCAATCCTGATGGAAACATTTTAAGGGTGAGGAAGTCAGCTAGGTTAGCGGCGGTGGAAAAGGAAGGAGAAGAAATTGTTGCCAAGCTGAGAGAGGAGGCAACACAGGCAAAGGCTAATGAACCTTCCAAGCAACAACCTGAGCCAGTTCAGAGATCGTCTCCCATGAGCTCAAGGAAGAATCCCATCACTTACTCAGGAGAGTTGGTTGCGGAGCTATGTGCTGAAGCGTGGGGAGATCAATCTGAAAAATCTGAGGCTATGCGTAGAGTTGAAATTGCTCAGAAGGAGAAGATGCACATCTTAGAGAAGAAGGTTGAGAAGCTGACGGATACCACTGAGCTTCAACAACGTGAACTAGATGATGCAGTGATCAGCTTGCTAAGGAGGAAGAAGGCGAAGCCTGAGCCAAGGAAGTACAGGAAGAAGCCAACAGTTAGGAAATCAACAATTCTTCAAGTCAGAAGGCCAGAATCAGGAGCAAGGGAAGCTTTTGTTGATGAGTTCGTCTCAGAGACATTGAAGGAGTTTTGGACTGATGCAAGGGATGAATTTGTTAGATTGTGGTTTGTTGTGAAGAAGTGGGGCGACACTGACGATATCAATGCCCACTTCACTGACTACATGATGGACAACCATCCTGAGCTATTCCAGAAGATCTTGGAGGAGGCTGAGGCAGCTCAAGTTCAAGTGAAGGCTCCTGAGTTCACCATTCGAGCTCCTCCCTTGGTTCCTGGAACTCAAAAGCATGATACAAAGGCCATTATGATGGAAGTCTTGAAAATAGCCAAAGCTGAAGGGTACGTGAATCAACCTGGAAGACTTGACGAGCTGAAGGCAAGAGTTTATGCAGGATATGGACTCAAGCCTGAAATGAGATTAGTCTAGGTGTTCACAGGCTTCTTTGTAATAGATTAGATTCATTGTAATCATTTCCACATCAATCAATGAAATCTATTACTTTTGCCCATAGACAAAAACTCATTGTCTTTTTGGCTGTTGTTTAAAATTCTGTACCTTATCAAGAATTGCTCTAACACTGTCTTATCTTATAGATAGGTTTATCTTGTTTCCTCTAAGTGTTTTGAGGATCTTTTCAGTGTTTTGGCATCATCAAAAAGGGGGAAATTGTTGGGACATTGTCAGTTTTGATTAAGATCCCAAAGCCCCTGAAAAGATGATTGCCTTAATCTGTCTTTGTCAGGCTAGTCTTGGTTAGGATTAGTACTTAGTCATTTTACACTTCACAGGTACTCAGTGAGAGGAGAACTCACTGGAGACAATCAAGACTCAGAGCCTGAAGACGAAGAGCACCATCCTGAACTTATGGCAGTCTTCTAAGCTGGCTGAGTAAGTGTCAGTGATGAAGAGTATGACCCTGAGGTCATTACTAACTCAGTCCTGAAGGGAACGGGGTGCCACGGAGTTAATGGGAAGACTTGGAGTAGAGCCAAGCAATGCAAAAGGAATTTCAGCGTCAGGACAAGACTGGTGGGCCCAAGACAAAATGAACTTAATAAGACAAGCCTAAAGCCCAGGAATAAGTTCTGACATTCTCACCAACCTGATGACGTGGACCAATCCGAGAAGGACACGCACGTACGGAACCTGACGTGAAGACTGAATTCAGACTGCATATTCAACGGGCAAGCATTTAATGTGCATTTAATGCAAATACCAAATCCATGCAAGGACGGCTGCTGCATGAAGATATGTCCGTTTGAAGCCACTCTACATAGATGACTCGAAGGCTATCTCTCCAACGGATAGTTTTTCAAATCACCTATAAATACAGAAGGCCTTGAACCCATTCAAGGTTACGGGAAATTTCCAAGCCAGAAATTACTCAAACTCTCAAGCATTCAAAGCATTCAACCCTTAAGAGAAGCACTCGAAACCTTCTAAATTTCCCAAGTGTTTCTCAGCATTTGAGAGTTATTTTGTATTCCAAGAGCTAATTAGAATTATCTTAAGCTTAGAGAGATTATCCAATCCTTAGCATAGCTCTGCCTTGTAAGGATAATCTCAACCTAGTTGGAATCCAAACTGAAACCAAAACCCTAAGTTAGGCTTGTTGGGAGTAAGTCAGTTAGAGTGTTAGTAAGTGGAGTTGTATAGATCAGTGAGGTTAGCTGGTCTTGGTGCACCTTGGCACGTTAAAAAGAAGAATCCCTTGAGTGGATTTCCTGTTAAGTCAGGCCGTGGACGTAGGAGCTTGAGACTCTGAACCACGTTAAACTCCCTGTGTTCATACTGCTTTGATATTGTGCATACTTGCCATATTATTTGTTCATTCATTGAATTCAAGTTTATCAGGCCTGAATCAATCAGGCTGATCTTCAAAAGAGCACTGCCCTACTAAACGCTTTTCAGGTTTGAGTAAAACAAGTTTTTCAGAAAGCAAACTTAACAAGACTTTAAACTTTCAGGGCTCAAACATTTCCGCACTGAACTTGAACTGATAGTTAGCCAACTGACCCGCACCAAGTGTAGTCAGTAGGTGTGTTATCAGCTCCTAGTTCTTTACCACTCTGAGCAAAGGGGACTCAATCAGTTTTAAGGTTGAAAAATTGGTATACGTGTATCCCCCCCATACACGTATTCCTCAGTCTTGTACCGGGACCAACAGATACTATCCTGACTGCTTTCAAACCTATTACAAGTGGTTTTGGAAAATCATCAAAACTAAATATATCCCAACAATTTCCCCCTTTTTGATGATTCTCAAACTTCTAATCAAATGATTTTCTATTACAGGAGTAGTGCCAGAACACAAGTAATAGTTTGAAATATGCAGGAATTCCCATAGTTTAAAACATTTAAGATCTGTTTGGTAGACCATTTTTCTTAACAAAACTGGATCAGTGGTCATGTGAACAACCCACTCTGATACCAATTGATGGTCCCGATTTCGAAAAGCAAAATGGGAATTCAGGGAAAAAAAATTTCTTTTAAACCTTTTCCTCAAGAAGTTCAGCAAGAGTGAACAGTTCTCAAGTCAATGCATTGCTAAGAGGCTGAGCTACCCAGTCAGTGAGAAGACTGGAAGGCCCATGCTCTTAGCAACACAGTGACTCGAGAGGTTACACTTCAAGTCACTGCTCTGCTCAGAGACTGAGCTACCAAGTCAGTGAGAAGGCTTGGAGACTCATGCTCTGAGCAAGGCAGTGACTCGAGATACTGAACTCTCGAGTGTGTTGCCTGAACTGATCAGTGAGAGGATTCTCCCTGACCTGAGTATTTAACCAAAGTTTTCTTTTTAACAATACTCTTAGTGAGCAGATTTTCACAACACTTTAGTAAATACTTTTAAGGATAAGTACGCCCAGTTTAACGTGGTTCAGAGACTCAAGCTCTTACATCCACGGCCTGATTTAACAGAAAATCCACTAACTAGGATTCTTGTTTTTAACGTGCCAAGGTGCACTTACAACTGGACTCACGCCACTCCCTGGGCTGCCCCTCCTTACAAACTCACTAACTGACTTACTCTCAACAAACCTAACTAGAGGGTTTTGGTTTCGGTTTGGTTTCTCCAACTATGTGAGGTTTTCCCTTACAATGTATTAGCATCAAGCTAAGATTGGGAAAATCTCTCTAAGCTAAGAGTTACAAGCTTGACACTCAATGAATATAAGTGAAAACCTAATGATCAGTGTCGTAGGTGTGAAACACTTCCTTATGACTCTCTAACAACTTACACACCCCCACAGCTTGTAGGTGTTTGTTTTTCTTTCTACACACTTTGAAACGAAGCTATGAGCTTGTATTTATAGTGTGGATTCAAATGTAACCGTTGGATGAAATTAAATTTGAATCCATACAATTAATGGTTTCAACCACTTTTCTTGGAATGCGGTCTTGCCAGTGTCAGAGTTGCTGCCTTGTGCTGATTGGTCCACGTGGGCTAGATCCAACGGATCTTTGACTCAGTGGGTTGACCAAGACCCACTGACTTTAGGTAGCTTCCTCCTTCACTGACTGATGATCTTCAGTGGACTGAACGTCTTCAGTGTAGTTGTCCTTCAGAGACTGTTTGAAGATCACTCCAAGAAGTTTGTCATAAGGCTGAATGACAAACTTCCCTGACCACAGTAGCCTGACTCCTTCAGGGCCTACTTGGTGCAACACTGATCCTCTTGATCATGCTCTTCACTGAGTGGTCCACCTGACTTAGCTTAGAACAGCCAAGTTTACACTCAGTGGGACATCCTTCAGGCTTCTCTTCTAGTTCACGTTACAGGCATGGCTTTAGTCAGTTCTTCTGGGTGTCATCTTGATATCTTCAGGCTGTGTTGCTGAGTTCCCCCTCGCTGAGTTCCCCCTTGTTGGTCCCACTAGTTAGATTAATTGCGGAAGCTTAAGTTAAATGTCTTTCAAAGTCTTTTACAAGAGAACAATAATCAACAAACAAAAAGTAAAATAAAGCGATAAAGAACACAAGATGTATAGTGGTTCGGATTGAATATCCTACATCCACTCTCCCTTATAACCAAGGGGTCTCACTATCAACCAACTCACAAACTTACTTACTGGAATTGGGAAGTACCAGTTCCTTCTTACAACCTCTTTAGATTTAACTTCAATCTAAAGATCAACCAGCCAACAACCTTGTCTAATAGATGAACAGGTTGTGGTTTCAATAACTCCTTTAGAGTAGATAGATATTATGAACAGTAAGAGTGCTTGGTATGAATATCAAAAGCTTGGATCACTTATGCGCGTGTAGAGTCTCTAGAGCTTTTTCTTGAACTGCACTCTTGTATATATAGAGGGGATTAGGTCTAGCCGTTGGAGGGCTAATCCAATCAGATCCTCTATAGAAGGAAGCCTCAATCAATCAATTCCCTAATTGATTGATTGGGTTGGTGGGATCCTTGGATTGATTATCTTCAAATACTTTCCAATCCTGATCATGTTGACTTGATTTGAATCACCAACGGTCAATAGCTTCCTCTGCCTAACTCTGATTCTCTCCAGAGAAGGCAAGACCAGACACCAGGCAACCTCGGTGTCTTCTGGTCCTAATCTGGTGAACAACCAGAATACTCAGTAGAATCAGGGAATCAAACTGAGCATCTTTTGTTCCACCAGACTCGTCTGGTCCGGACTCGCCTGGTCTGGGGAAGGTCCTCTGCCTCTAGTCAGATCTCATCTGGTGAAGTCTTCTGGTGGAGTCCTCTGGTGAAGTCCTCTGGAGGGGTCTTCTGGTGACTCTTCTGGTGAAGTCTTCTGGTCTGGCAGTTCCCCCTAGACTAAGTCCTAATCTATATCATCATCTGGCTAACAGGTCCAGATGGTCCTATTACATCTTCTGGTTTATTTTAACTCATCAAAACTAACAACTTTTATCCTAACAATTTCCCCCTTTTTGATGGAGTTAAAACATACCAGAACTGATCAAAAGTAAACTTAAGCAAGAAAACAATAAAGGATAAGACCTTAGAATAGATCTTATCAGGCAAACAATTAAGACAACAAGAGGTTGTCTTTTGAACAGAGAAGATATGAGATTCTCATTGATAAAAAGGACAAGAATGATTACAAATTACATTGAAGATCAGATCCTATTCTATGCATATCTTCTGTTATCTTTAGGCACCAGAAACCAATCGAAGAATCTATCTTGAATGGCCTTCAACTCTGCAGAAGATGTTGGGGTGAAGTTTGCCAACACCTTGGTCTTGTACAGTCTCTTCAGCTCAGCCCAATCAACCTGGTCTCCTGCCATTGGAGTGTTGAGAAAATGGAATTCAGGAGCAATGACTTCCAGGTTGAATTCAATAGTTGAATCCATCAACTGCTTGTACAAATCTGCATCATATGTCTGCATCCAAGAATGAAAAGTCTTGTTGATGAGAGCATCATCCTCTGGTGGAGGTCTCTGGATATAATGTTGAATGAACCAGAGAGTCTTGGCTTCTCTCCATTTTTCTATCAAAGGCACAGGAACAGTTGAGTCAAAGGACCCTTCTGTCCTGAGAGGGAGGATGTTCATGACTTCAACAGGCCCTTTCCTCTTCTGGCTTGAACCACTGGCACCAGAAGGAGCACCAGCTTCTCTGCTCTTCTTATTTTGCCTTCTAACATATCTGAGCCTCTGCTCTTCATCTATGTTTTTTCTTATCCTTGCTTGCCTCTCTTCAGGTGACTCTTCCTTGAATCTCTTCTCTGCTTCTTCAACCACAGATTCAAGGAAGCTCTTCTTCACTTTCCTTATCTTCCTCTTTGCAGGTCCAGAGATGGAAATTGGATCCTGCTCTGCTTCTGACTCATCTTCTGCAGCAAGCTGCTTCGCCATGGAAAGGGATTTGAGCTCTTCCTTCTTCTTCTTTTGCAACTCAGTCTGGGCCAATGTATTCTCCAGCAGGTCCAGACGAGCTCCATGGCTGAAGAGTGTTTCATTTGTGGTCTTCGCCATATCAGTTCTGGCCTTCTCTTCCCCCTTTTTAACTTCATCAAGGAGGGGCTCCACTACCTGCCTTATAAGATCAGGCAAGGCAGTGTTGAAGGAAGAGTGAAGATCACGCAGCTGCTTGGCCTCCTCCAGGTAAGCTTTAGACTCTGCAACAAGTCTCTCTTTCTTCTCCAACATCTCCTGGAGGGAGTCTTTCAGCTTGGCAGTTTGAATCATCTGGCTGGCCATCTCCACTTTGAGCACAGAGGCAGGTCTCATCTGCTCCAGCACGTGCTCCTATAGCTGCTTCTGGCTGTGCATGACATCCAGCTTGACGAATAAGCCATTAGCCTTGAAAGAAGCTTTTACCTCTGCCAGAGAAGACTTTAACTGCTTCAGGAAGATTCTCCTCTCATGCCTGATCTGGTGCTCTATCATAGCAGGGGCCATATGTTGAATAGCTTTTGAAAAGCGCCCAATCTGCATGATTTGCTCATTGAAGAAAGCTTTCATCTTCTGGAGCACGGCATGAGACATCTCAAAGTCTTCCTCATCTGAATATAGCTCTGGAGGGAAGATAAAATGAGGACCAAACTTGTAAGTGCGGCCCTCTGGAGTGAGCATTACTCCTCTCTGGATGAGCAGGGTGCGAATCAAGACTTTAGCAGCACCAGGAGTCTCCAGCTCTGCTGGGTTCTGAATATTCATCCTCTGCTTTAGCTCAATCTCCCAAGCAGTGAAGTTGGAGGGACCCATTTCCTCAAGCAAAAGCATTAGGTCCTCCACATCTTCAAGTCTGGCCTTGCTCCAGACCTTGGCATCAGTAAGCTCTGCCAGAAGTGGTAAGTGCTCCAGAAGAACTGGGAAATGCTCTCTTAGCCAGAGCTGAGCACTTACACTCATACTCTGCCTAATGGGACCCATTTCTGCAGATGAGAAAGTGAAGGGTTTGGGCCCAGAGGCAGAGGAGGAAGGTGCTAAGTCAGCAGGCTCAAGTGAAGCTTCCTCATCTTCACTATCATCGCTGGTTAAACAGGTAGGAGAAGGGGGAGGGCCAACGAATCCCAGAGCCATAGAAATGGTTGGGTTCTAGTCTGTATGGGTTTGGGGAGGGTTAGGATTTTGTGAGGTAGAGGTGGAGGGAATGGGTTGCTCTGCACCAGAAGAGGATGGAATATCTGGTACAGAAGGTGTAGGAGGTATCGGGGAGGTGGAAGTGTTTGGAGGGAGGATTTCTGCACCAGAAGAGGTTGAGGGTACCTCTGGTACAGAAGGTGGGGGAGAGGGGTTTGTGGGAAGATGTGTTTGGGAATTTGGGGGAGAAGGTGTTTGGGTAGGAATGGTAGAGGGAGTATATACTGGGGTATATGGGATAATCTGCTCTGGTGGAAAAATAAGGTTACCAGAGGCAGATGGGGTTTGGGAAATATTATCTGGGGGAGAGGTAGAGGGGGAGACAAGATTAATAGGGGTAGAAGATGGAGGGAAAGGATTTACCTCTGCTGGGTCAACACCAGCAGGTACAGTAGACTCTGGAGCATCCTCCATTGTTAGGATAAAAATTGTTAGTTTTGATGAGTTAAAACAAACCAGAAGATGTAATAGGACCATCTGGACCTGTTAGCCAGATGATGATCTAGATTAGGACTTAGTCTAGGGGGAACTGCCAGACCAGAAGACTTCACCAGAAGAGTCACCAGAAGACCCCACCAGAGGACTTCACCAGAGGACTCCACCAGAAGACTTCTCCAGATGAGATCAGACCAGAGGCAGAGATCCTTCCCCAGACCAGACGAGTCCGGACCAGACGAGTCTGGTGGAACAAAAGATGCTCAGTTTGATCCCCTTATTCTACTGAGTATTCTAGTTGTTCACCAGATAAGGACCAGAAGACACCGAGGTTGCCTGGTGTCTGGTCCTGCCTTCTCTGTTGAGAATCAGAGTTAGGCAATTGGAAGCATTGTTCCGTTGGTGATTAATCAAGTCAAATCAAGATCAGGATTGGAAAGTATTTGAAGACAATCAATCAAGATCTCACCAACCCAATCAATCAATTAGGGAATTGATTGATTGAAGCTTACATATATAGAGGATCTGATTGGATCAGCCTCCCAACGGCTATGTCCCTAATCCCCTCTATATATACTTGAGTGCTTTTATTACATAAGATCCATTGGTCACCCGGGCTCAGACACCAATTGTTAGGATAAAAATTGTTAGTTTTGATGAGTTAAAACAAACCAGAAGATGTAATAGGACCATCTGGACCTGTTAGCCAGATGATGATCTAGATTAGGACTTAGTCTAGGGGGAACTGCCAGACCAGAAGACTTCACCAGAAGAGTCACCAGAAGACCCCACCAGAGGACTTCACCAGAGGACTCCACCAGAAGACTTCTCCAGATGAGATCAGACCAGAGGCAGAGATCCTTCCCCAGACCAGACGAGTCCAGACCAGACGAGTCTGGTGGAACAAAAGATGCTCAGTTTGATCCCCTTATTCTACTGAGTATTCTGGTTGTTCACCAGATAAGGACCAGAAGACACCGAGGTTGCCTGGTGTCTGGTCCTGCCTTCTCTGTTGAGAATCAGAGTTAGGCAATTGGAAGCATTGTTCCGTTGGTGATTAATCAAGTCAAATCAAGATCAGGATTGGAAAGTATTTGAAGACAATCAATCAAGATCTCACCAACCCAATCAATCAATTAGGGAATTGATTGATTGAAGCTTACATATATAGAGGATCTGATTGGATCAGCCTCCCAACGGCTATGTCCCTAATCCCCTCTATATATACTTGAGTGCAGATCAAGAAAAAGCTCTAGAAGTATTCACGTGCATATAGCCATACTAAGCTTTTGATCACTACGCATATTGTACTCACTTGTGTTCTTAATTACTCATCTACTCGTAAGGAGTTTATATACTCAACCTGTTCATCTTGTTAGACAAGGTTGGAGTAAGTCTATCTTTAGATCGAAGTTAGATCTAAAGAGTTTGTAAGAAGGTGCTGGTACTTCGGAAATTCCAGTGAGTAAGTTTGTGAGTTGGTTGATAGTGAGACCCCTTGGTGATAAGGGAGAGTGGACGTAGGATATTTATCAGAACCACTATATATCTTGTGTCATTTATCGCTTTATTTTAATTATTGTTTATTGCTCTCTTATAAAAGATTTTTGGAAAGACATTATTACATAAGCTTCCGCAATTAATCTATCGAGTGGGACCAACATCCATCATCTGGGAAGCATCCTCAACTACCTTTTCCAAGGCCTCTCCAAGATCAGATCCAGAGTCAGGATCTTGAAGAAGGGCTCTCTTGGCCTTGGATTTCCTCACAAGAGGCTCAACCTCTTCTTCCTCTTCTTCCTCTGAAGGCTCATCCACCAGAAGGGTTTTCTTTGCCTTTCTGCTAGTCCTTCGCTTCTTAGCAGAACCTCTCCTGGCCTCGTCTGGCTGCTTCCTCTTGGCTGCTCCAGCCTTCTTAACAGCTTTATCATCATCACCCTTCTTCTTAAGCACCTCAAGAAGGGGAATCTGGTCCTCCTCTGAAGAACCAGAGAAAGCAACGGTTGAAGAACCAGTTGCTTCATCAGGTTTCTTCTGAGTCTTCTGCTTCTGCTGCTTCTTCTGCCCCTTTGCAGGTGAGGGAATAGATTGAATAGGAGGGGCAGGGATGGCTTGCTCTCCATCAGAATCAGCATGGCCATGGAGAGGGCCATCCTTGGAGAAGAGGATCTTGGATTTGTGATAACTATGGCACCAGGATGCTTTCCACTTCTTCTCTGGAAGGAGAGAATCCAGAATAAGAGTTAACTTAGTCCCCAAAGAGACATTTGCAGTGAAGCAGAACTGCAACTCTCCTGGCTTGGAAGGACAAGGCTCCTTCTTCACCTTCAGTCTGTTCTTCCTCAACACATCCCAGAAGAACTCCGCCCAATTACACTGAACACCATCATATAAAGCCCTCATCACACACATCCTACCATTGAAAATGGCATCTGTGCTGTGATTTTCACACATAAGCACCTTCACCACGATATCGAACAACACCTTGAACTTTTGCCTTAAATGCTTGTCCAAGAAGCCCTTTATGATATTCTGGCAGGAAGATCGAGCAAAAATCTTGAAGAAACCAATAATGTCATCCTCCTTGTACGTCAAAGGATCCACTCCCACCGCAGAAATGTTCTCGAAAAGAGCGCAGAAATCGTGCTTAGAAAACACCAAATCATCTTCATCAATCTTAGACGAAATGTAATCCTCATGAATCTTCATACGAACCAACAACTGGGCCGCATATCCGTCAAGAGTACGAAAATCCTTGGGAACTGTGGAGATCAGCTTCTCCACCCCTGCATTCTGGAGCATCTCCAGAATCGACAGCGCAACAGGGTTCTTGGTGGTATAAAAGTCCACCACCATCTCCGTCTTTAACTTTTTCATCATCAGGACATGGTCAAAATTGCACGGAGGGGCCATTACTGTGAAAGAGAGAGAGCGAGAAAGAAATACTTTGCAGAGAGAGGTTAGGGTTTGAAAGTATGGAAACGTGAAAGGACAGATTGAAAGGAAATTTGATTTAAATAGGGTAGTACGCGTGGCTTGATTATTAAATGAAGTGTGAACGCGTGTAATTTCAAAATTTAATCGAGGAAACAAAATCAATTTTAGCATTGATTGACATTTTGCACAGTGATTAAATCCGATGGCCACGATGAAAGGCAAGATACAGATTTAATCTGGTGCGTTGGCATAGTCATTGGGACTGGGCATAAAGGGGTTTTGTGGCAGTCAAGAGAAAAAGCGAAATGATTGCCTAGGCCCTATACCCTAGTCTTAAATACACTCCGAAGTTGAAACGTTTTGAGTGTACTTACTAATTTGAAAGGTGTATCCCAATGATCAGAGGCCAGAGAAGTAAAGACATACCTGTCACCTGATATTGTAACCAGATGATACCACAGCCAGTCTGGTGTTACATCTCCTCTGATGGAACTCATCTGGTTCTGGTCAGAGAAGACTTTGGATATTGTGAAATCTGGCTCAGCACTTCATCTGGGACAAGTGTCACCTGGTGTATACCTCATCTGGAGATATACCTTCTCTGATATGTCTAATCTGCAGGTATGTTAGTTTAAGAAAATAAATGTATGAAGTAAAGTAAAGAAACAAAGGATACTTCTCTGTTGTTCCCCCTAACACAAATCTGTCTCTGGATCCAACAAACCTAACTCAAAAGCTAACTCTCTGAATCTGGTCTCAGCCAAAGGCTTGGTCAAGATATCTGCTTTCTGCTTCTCTGTTGCAATCTTTTCCATCCTTATATCTCCCTTCTCAACATGATCTCTGATAAAATGATGCCTTATATCAACATGTTTGCACCTGGTATGAAGAACTGGATTCTGGGTGATGGCAATTGTACTATTACTATCACAGAAAATAGGAATATCCTTAGCTCTAATCTGGTAATCCCTAAGCTGTTGACTAATCCAGAGTAGTTGTGAACAACAGCTCCCTGCAGCCATGTACTCTGCTTCTGTTGTTGATGTAGCAACTGAAGTCTGCTTTTTAGAAAACCAGGATACCAATTTATTCCCTAAAAATTGGCATGTTCCACTAGTAGACTTCCTATCTATTCTGCATCCACCATAGTCTGAATCTGAATAACCACTCAATTCTAAGTTGTCATCTGCAGGATACCACAATCCTAAATTCACTGTTCCCTTAAGATACTTCAATATCTTCCTAGCTGCTTCCAAATGACTCTTCTTGGGATTAGCTTGAAATCTGGCACAAACTCCTACAGCAAAAGTAATATCTGGTCTGCTTGCAGTCAGGTACAAAAGAGAACCAATAAGTGCTCTGTACTGAGTCTGGTCCACACTCTCTCCAGACTCATCTGGATCCATGTTGAAATTTGTCATCATAGGGATCTTGGCTGCTTTGCTAGAACCTATTCCAAATTTCTCTAACATGTTTCTGGTGTACTTAGTTTGATTAATAAAAATTCCCTTCTCTGATTGCTTTACCTGCAAACCCAAAAAGTAATTCATTTCTCCCATCATAGACATCTCAAACTGTCCCTGCATGAGCTCACCAAACTTCTCACACAGCTTCTTGTTAGGGGATCCAAATATAATGTCATCAACATATATTTGGACCAGAAGGATGTCCTTTCCTTCGTCTTTCCTAAACAAGGTCCTATCAATCTTACCCTTAGTAAAACCATTGTCCAGAAGAAACTGAGATAGAGTGTCATACCATGCTCTGGGTGCCTGCTTCAGCCCATAAAGTGCTTTCTTAAGCTTAAACACCTTGTCACCTTGTTCAAAACCAGGAGGTTGTTCCACATACACTTCCTCAATGAGAATCTCATTAAGAAAGGCAGATTTCACATCCATCTGGTATACTTTGAACTTCATGTGAGCAGCATATGCTAAGAACAATCTGATGGCTTCTAGTCTGGCAACAGGAGCAAATGTCTCATCATAGTCTATTCCTTCAGACTGAGAATAGCCCTGGGCCACTAGCCTTGCCTTGTTCCTAGTAATGACATCATTCTCATCTTTCTTATTTTTGAAAACCCACTTAGTGCCTATCACCTTTTGATGTCTTGGTCTGTCTACCAGCTCCCAAACATCCTGTCTGGTGAATTGATTCAATTCCTCCTGCATAGCAACAATCCAATTTGAATCTTTCAGTGCTTCCTTGATGTTCTTGGGCTCAATCAAGGACACATAGCAACTGAATAAGGCAGCTAAGTTAAGAGTCCTCCTAGTCTGGACACCCTTAGTTGGATCTCCAAGGATTAGGTCATTGGGGTGATCAACCAGGGTCCTCCTTCCCTTGGTCTTTCCTGGTTGATCATCTTCTGCAGTACCTTGGTGATTATCACCACCTGCAGAAGAGCTTCCCCCTACAGGAGTTCCAACCTCTTCTGGTTCTGCTCCTTGTGAAGGCTGCTGCTTCAGAGAACCAGGAGATGGGTCATCATCTGAATCTGAATCTGAATCAAGAACAGGTGGATTGACTTTGATAACTCTGGGTGTAGTCTGATTCTGAATCTCATCAGAAGACTTAGAGTCCACCTTGCACTCAAAAGCAGATTCATCAAAAACAACATGAGGTGTTTCCTCCACACAAAGTGAATTCTTATTAAAAACTCTAAAAGCCTTACTGGTGCTGGAATATCCTAAAAATATTCCATCAGCCACTTTAGCATCAAAGGTTCTTAATTTAGATTTCCCATTGTCATGGATGAAACACTTACATCCAAAAATATGAAAGTATGAAACAGATGGGGTTTTACCTTTCCATACCTCATATGGGGTATTATTATGTCTCTGGGCAATCAGGCATCTGTTCTGAGTGTAGCAAGCTGTATTAATGGCCTCTGCCCAAAATCTCTGTGGAGTGTTGTATTCTGCCAGAAGTGTTCTTGCAGCTTCTTTAAGAGTCATATTCCTCCTTTCTGCTACTCCATTTTGTTGGGGTGTTCTGGCAGCAGATGTCTCATGAAAAATCCCATGGTCCTTGCAATAATCTGCAATGTGTGAATTCAAAAACTCTGTCCCTTTATCACTTATGATTCTGACTATGCTCTGGTTCTGCTCATTCTGAATCTGATTGAAGAATTCTGGCAGCTTAGTCATAGTTTCATTTTTCTTAAACAAGAACACTACCCAAGTGTATCTTGAAAAGTCATCCACTATCACTAAGGTGTACTTCCTTCCACTGAAACTAAGAGGAGAAACAGGTCCATGTGAAGTAGTTGAAGTACTCTGGTTGTGGTTGTGCTCTGGACATCCTTAAAGGAAGTCTTGGGTTGTTTACCCTTCTGGCATGAACCACAAACCTGATTCTTCTTAAACACTTCATTAGGAAGACCTCGAATGAGACCTTTTCTGGCAATCTTATTCAGTGTTTTGAAGTTAAGATGACACAATCTCTTGTGCCAAATCCAGCTATTCTCTGCAGATCCTTTTGCAACTAGGCAAGCATTTCTTGGGCAACTGTTAAAATCTGCAAGATAAATGTTACCCTTCCTCAAGACTATTAGCAAAATATCATTATAATCAGAAGAGAAAACAGTGCATGAATCACTAGAAAACTTCACTGAGTATCCCTTGTCACAAAATTGGGATACTGAAAGCAGATTATGCTTGAGTCCTTCAACATAGTAGACTTCATCTACATAAACTCCATTAAAGGTCAACTTTCCAACTCCTCTGGTGACTCCATAGTTGTTGTCACCAAACATCACTCTTGGTCCATTCAATGGCTTGAAATTTTGGAGATTATCCTTCTGGAAGGTCATGTGCTTGGAGCATCCACTATCAATGTACCAGACATGGTTGCTTGAAAATCCTTTCTCCAATGGACTCTTATCTACCTGCAGAGAAATCAATTAGGTCCCCTACTAGTGCTGGGTCCTGATTGGTTAGTTGCAGGTTTTGTAGGAATCCATAGATAAAGATCATCCCTTGATGGATGAGGAGATCTTATCTTCCTTCCAAATCTATCTACCAGCACATGTCCTCTTACAATGACATATTGAGCTACTGGTCTGATAAGGACACATTTCCTATAAATAGGTCTGGTGTACCTTTTCTCAAATCTGGCCTTTGGAATGGCCTGCCTCAAAGACATGGTCTTAAAGGTCTGGTTGTAAGGGTACATCCTAGAAGAACCATCTCTGGTGTCATAACTACCCAGATCAGTTGGTTTTCTATAGATGGGTCTGGAAGACCTCCTCTGGTTCTGATACTTAGACCTGCTCTGGTGGTCATAGGTCCTTTGAGTATACCTATTCTGGAATTGAGTCCTCTGAGAAAATTGTCTTTGGGGTACCTGGTGCTGTTGAACATTGTTCCTTCTCTGGTAGGCCTTACTCTGATTGGTATTCCCCTTTCTTGAGTGTTTCCCTTGAGGTCCCTAATCTGGTTAGGTTCCCTTCGAGGATTACTCTGGGGTCCTCCATCTTGAGTAAGTTCTACTCCTTGGGACTCATTGTTCACATGACCATTAATCTTTAATGGTTCCCCTTTTTGACACTTATTCTCTAGCGTCTTCTCTTCCAGAACAGTCAACTCTTCTGGACCATATGTAATGTGATTAACAGAGTGATTCATTTACCAATCAGGATTGTGAACCACCTTGTAACCATTTCCAGTCAAGTCTTTATCATCCCAGATTTCTACCAATTTACCAGCTCTTACAGACTTGTCTTTATTATAAAAGTACTTATGAGTTTGAGTGGAAATTCCAGAGTATCCTAAACCACTCTTATCACAAATGCGCTGAGAAGACTCTGATATGATAGATACAACAGATGGTATCTTAGGAGCTTCTCTGGGCATGGGTATCTCCTCTATGTTGTGAGTAACTTGTTTTCCCTTGATAAGAGTCTGGTATTTGGCTCTGAGTTCATTGATCTCATCTTCTTGAGAGTTCTTTTCTTTCATGAGTTGATCTACCAGAGTATCTCTTTCTGTGATCTTATCCTGAAGTTCAGAGACTTCTTTGGAATGATCGTTCATGAGTTCTCTGGTGGATTTATGCTCATGAGAGAGGGAATGAACTTCAGCTCTGAGCCTACCATTCTCTTTCTCAAGTTTTTGACAGAGTTGGACACAATTTTGGAGATCTGATAGCATTTGTTGCATATCAGACTCTCTGGAGTTACCAGATGAATTAGAGGATTCAGTATACTTGGAATTTGATAAGACTAGAGTAGTTTCATTTACCTCAGTGATGTCTGCCATAAGACACACATCATCATCTTATCCAAAGTCAGAAGAAGAAGAACTGGAACTAGTATCCCCCTCCTCTGCTTCTGCCAGCAATGCTCTCTGTTAGGATATAGATTAGATGTTTTGAAGATGTTAAAACAAGAACTTGTAATATGACTAGCTGAACCTGTTAGTCAGCTACAGATTAGTCTTGGTCTAGAATAGGTCTTTGGTTAAGGGGGAAGAAATCTGTGTAGACCAGATGAGGTGACCAGATGAGAGGTGATCAGATGAGGTGACCAGATGAGAGGTGACCAGATGAGGTGTCCAGACCAGAGCAGATGAGGTCCAGAGGAGTCTGCTAGAGGAGTCCGACCAGAGGAGTCCGGCCAGAGGAGTCTGCCAGATGAAACTGGCCAGAGGAGTCCGGCCAGAGGAGTCTGCCAGATGAAACTGACCAGAGGAGTCTGACCAGAGGATTCTGACCAGAGGAGTCTGACCAGAGGAGTCTGCCAGAGGATTCTGACCAGAGGAGTCTGACCAGAGGAGTCTGCCAGAGGAGTCTAGCCAGTGGAGTCTGCCAGAAGACCTCTCCCAGATGAGGTTCAGAGCAGAAGTGTTACCAGACCAGACGAGACCTGACCAGATGAGGGAGACGGATTAGTTCACCCACCTTAGAGGCTGCGTGTAATCTGGAGACAAGGAGATCTTGGAGTTCGATGATAGAGAAGAAGGCAATCTGGAGAGTCAACTGATGGAGGATCTGATTGATTGCTTGATTGAAAGTCAACTAATCAATCAATATAATCAATCTTTGATTGATTATATTCCTCCAATTATGGTTGTTTTGAATTGCTAGTTTCCAACGGCTAGTTAATTCCTACAACTATAAATAGGAGTGCTTGGATTAGTTCATTAAGACAAGAGTCGTGCGAGAGCACACAACAAAGAACACACGAACTCTTCCAAACACTCACCTTGTTCATTCAAGTATTATATACTCTTTAGGAGTTCTAGTTGGAGCTTTATTCAACCTGTTCATCTACAAGATAAAGTTGTTGTAAGCAGTTGTACGAAGGAGCTGGTACTTCCAAATTCCAGTGGTTCGTGAGTAAGTTGGTTGGAGAGTGAGAAAGACCCCTTTGGAGAAAGGGAAAGTGGACGTAGGATCGTTATATTCGAACCACTATAAATCCGGTGTTATTTACTTTTCTGCAATTTAGATTTCTGCATTTCAATTTTAGTACTTAATTTATAAATTGGGTTTTCATTAAAAATAAACTCAAAACGCTTTCCGCTGGATAACCTTTTTGGGACCAACAAGTGGTATCAGAGCAGTGTGTCCTACAGACCACTGTTTTGAAATTATTTTGGTGGTCACCAGGGCAGATCCATTTTATTGAAAACCCAAATATTTGTTGTGCTAACAATTTTTGCAGAAATGGGTTCAAAGAGAAGCAGTAAAAGATACACTGGGAATTACTTCAAAAGAAGCCTAGCAGATGAGGAAGATGAGGTATCCACTTCTGGTTCATCATCAAATTTTGGACCAGACGAAGAGATATGTCTGGTAACAGACGAGGTATGTAATCAAACTCCCTCTTCTTTTTCATCTTCTTCTTGTTCTGGACAATCAGAGGAGTCTGATATGCAGAAGATGCTATTAGATCTCCAATCTTCTATACAACTTTGTCAAAAATTGGAAGAAGAGAACACAAAGTTGAAAGCAGAAAATCAGAAGCTTTCACAATGTTTTGGCAACCCAACTGATCTACCAGCTGAACAGGTTCAAACACTGGTAGAAGAGTCCACTGACTTGAAAACTAGATGTGATGAACAAACTAAGCTGATAGAAAAGTTACTTGTTGAAAACATTGAGAAAGATAATGAATATACTCTGCTGAAAGCTAAGTTCGATGAACTCTTCCATCAAAACAAAATTGTAAAAGATAGTGAGGACAAGCTCAAGCTGAGACTGGAGCAGCTGACTACAGCAAACAATGCTGTGTCACACATAGCTGCCTCATCTCAAAGAGAGCATGATAAGACAGGTCTTGGTTATTCCAAACCTGAATCCTCACATGTTCAGAAAGAAGAACAGCCTAGAAATTTTATTGATAAGAGCAAGAGGCCAGCTGACCAGGCAACTCAGCCTAATGGGCAGATGAGTACTGAAACTCAAAAACCCAAAAGGCAGAGGAGGAAATTTAAGAAGGGTTATACCCAGAATAAAATACCTCAGCCAGGCCAGCAGAGTAGAAGACAGTCTGGATCTTCTCAAAAGAAGCAGAACCAGATGACTCATACTCACCTGCAGAGGACTTTCAAGTCATCTGCCAGACCAGCTGGAACCTTTAATGGTTCTAGTAAGACTTATCCCTATCAAAAGAATTTCAAGTCTGTTGCTTTAAGACAAGTTACTTCTTCTACTGGACAAGCTCATAAGAGAAGAAGAGCCTCTAGAAGAAATAACCATGTCAAAGGTTCTTTTGTTGAGTGTGTTTTTGTGGATATATATGGAAGAAAGATAAGATCACCTGATTCAAAAAGGGATGATCTATTCTTATGGCTTCCTAAAAACTGTGCTAACCCCCCTGGACCCAGTAGGGTACCAAAAAGTTGATTACCTGCAGATACACAAGAAGACCAGCTGATGTTTTGCCCCAATATCAGCTGAGCATACTTTGAGGGGGAAGATCAGTTGACCCAACCTGCTAGAATCTCTATTTAGATATTTCAATATTTTCTTGTCTTGTTTTATTTAAAGTTCTTCCAGTTTTAACATCATCAAAAAGGGGGAAATTGTTAGGATATAGATTAGATGTTTTGAAGATGTTAAAACAAGAACTTGTAATACGACTAGCTGAACCTGTTAGTCAGCTACAGATTAGTCTTGGTCTAGAATAGGTCTTTGGTTAAGGGGGAAGAAATCTGTGCAGACCAGATGAGGTGACCAGATGAGGTGACCAGATGAGAGGTGACCAGATGAGGTGACCAGATGAGAGGTGACCAGATGAGGTGTCCAGACCAGAGCAGAAGAGTCACCAGAGCAGATGAGGTCCAGAGGAGTCTGACCAGAGGAGTCCGGCCAGAGGAGTCTGCCAGATGAAACTGACCAGAGGAGTCCGGCCAGAGGAGTCTGCCAGATGAAACTGACCAGAGGAGACCGGCCAGAGGAGTCTGCCAGATGAAACTGACCAGAGGAGTCTGACCAGAGGATTCTGACCAGAGGAGTCTGACCAGAGGAGTCTGCCAGAGGATTCTGACCAGAGGAGTCTGACCAGAGGAGTCTGCCAGAGGAGTCTGGCCAGTGGAGTCTGCCAGAAGACCTCTCCCAGATGAGGTTCAGAGCAGAAGTGTTACCAGACCAGACGAGACCTGACCAGATGAGGGAGACGGATTAGTTCACCCACCTTAGAGGCTGCGTGTAATCTGGAGACAAGGAGATCTTGGAGTTCGATGATAGAGAAGAAGGCAATCTGGAGAGTCAACTGATGGAGGATCTGATTGATTGCTTGATTGAAAGTCAACTAATCAATCAATATTATCAATCTTTGATTGATTATATTCCTCCAATTATGGTTGTTTTGAATTGCTAGTTTCCAACGGCTAGTTAATTCCTACAACTATAAATAGGAGTGCTTGGATTAGTTCATTAAAACAAGAGTCGCGCGAGAGCACACAACAAAGAACACACGAACTCTTCCAAACACTCACCTTGTTCATTCAAGTATTATATACTCTTTAGGAGTTCTAGTTGGAGCTTTATTCAACCTGTTCATCTACAAGATAAAGTTGTTGTAAGCAGTTGTACGAAGGAGCTGGTACTTCCAAATTCCAGTGGTTCGTGAGTAAGTTGGTTGGAGAGTGAGAAAGACCCATTTGGAGAAAGGGAGAGTGGACGTAGGATCGTTATATCCGAACCACTATAAATCCGGTGTTATTTACTTTTCTGCAATTTAGATTTCTGCATTTCAATTTTAGTACTTAATTTATAAATTGGGTTTTCATTAAAAATAAACTCAAAACGCTTTCCGCTGGATAACCTTTTTGGGACCAACACTCTCTTATCTGCATATCTCCTATCTCTCTTGATTCTTTTCTCTTCTTTTTCCCTATGAGTAAGCTGAGGACAATCATAACTGTAGTGACCAGTCTTGTTGCATGTGTAGCAGGCATTGTCTCCTCTGGGACTAGGACTTGGCTCTCTCCTCCTCTGGTTGTAGTCTGATCTGGCTGGACTACTCTCTCTCCTCTGGTAGTCAGGTCTGCCAGAGCTACCATCCCTCCTCTGATAATCTGATCTCCCAGAGTTGCCAGGGTTGTCATCTCTCCTCCTCTCTGGAGTTCTGAATCTGGTCTCCCTTGAGTCTCCAGATGTCTTCTCCTTCTCTGCAGGCTTGAAGGAACTCTTTCTGTCTCTGGTAGATTCCTTCCAGTGCCTTTTGTACCTGCCATATCTTGTACTCATTTTATCTAATTTACGAGTTAGAAGTGCTACCTGCTCCTTGAGGCTCAAGTCATCTGCAGTAGACTCCTTTGGCTTGACATCAGGCTTGATAGTTGAAGAGAATGCAACACATTTCTGGCCAGAAGAGGAAACCTCTTCTGTTTGATCCTCCTCTTGAAGATCATACTCATAGGCTTTGAGATCAGACAACAGAAGATGATGATCCAGAGTATTGAGATCCTTGTTGTCCTTGATCACAGTGACTTTAATTCTCCACCTGCTGGTTAGTGAGCGCAAGAATTTACTATTAATTTCTTTTTCAGAGTAGGTCTTACCTAAAGCACTAGCCTTGTTCAGAAGGTTTGTGAGACGCATGTCCAGCTGGTCAATGATCTCGTCTGGTTTCATCTTGAAGGTGTCAAACGAGTGTTGAACAGCTTGGAGCTTGTTGTCTTTGATCTTCTCTGTTCCCTCACAGAGAAGTGCAAGTTTGTCCCACATCTCCTTGGCAGTGACACATGTTCTGACCTTTTCAATCACCTCTTTAGTAAGTGTGTTGATGATCTCTGTTCTTGCTACCTGGTCCAAGTTGTAGAGCTTTCTTTCATCATTGTCAAGCTCATCTTTCTTTTTGAGGATTTGTTGTCTGGGGACTCTATCCTCTGCAGCTTTTTGGGCAGCTTCACTAGTTTCTTCCCTGGACTCAGACCTGCCACTATCAATAGGAGTCCAGTAAAATTTGATGGGGCCACTTTCAACCACATCTAACATGCGGTGGTGAATAGCTCCAAGATGATTGCTCATCATGAAGCTCCAGTGGCTGTAATCCTCAAAAGAGAATTCTGGGAGCTTACGGCTCTTGTAAGAAGATTTTGCAGACATTTTGATAAGAAATTAAGGGAAATAACAAGAACTTGAACAAAAGCACTAAAGAGCAATGGATCTGCCCGGTGACCACCAAAAGCTTTTCAAAGCAGTGGTCGTTGGACACACTGCTCTGATACCACTTGTTGGTCCCACTAGTTAGATTAATTGCGGAAGCTTAAGTTAAATGTCTTTCAAAGTCTTTTACAAGAGAACAATAATCAACAAACAAAAAGTAAAATAAAGCGATAAAGAACACAAGATGTATAGTGGTTCGGATTGAATATCCTACATCCACTCTCCCTTATAACCAAGGGGTCTCACTATCAACCAACTCACAAACTTACTTACTGGAATTGGGAAGTACCAGTTCCTTCTTACAACCTATTTAGATTTAACTTCAATCTAAAGATCAACCAGCCAACAACCTTGTCTAACAGATGAACAGGTTGTGGTTTCAATAACTCCTTTAGAGTAGATAGATATTATGAACAGTAAGAGTGCTTGGTATGAATATCAAAAGCTTGGATCACTTATGCGCGTGTAGAGTCTCTAGAGCTTTTTCTTGAACTGCACTCTTGTATATATAGAGGGGATTAGGTCTAGCCGTTGGAGGGCTAATCCAATCAGATCCTCTATATAAGGAAGCCTCAATCAATCAATTCCCTAATTGATTGATTGGGTTGGTGGGATCCTTGGATTGATTATCTTCAAATACTTTCCAATCCTGATCATGTTGACTTGATTTGAATCACCAACGGTCAATAGCTTCCTCTGCCTAACTCTGATTCTCTCCAGAGAAGGCAAGACCAGACACCAGGCAACCTCGGTGTCTTCTGGTCCTAATCTGGTGAACAACCAGAATACTCAGTAGAATCAGGGAATCAAACTGAGCATCTTTTGTTCCACCAGACTCGTCTGGTCCGGACTCGCCTGGTCTGGGGAAGGTCCTCTGCCTCTGGTCAGATCTTATCTGGTGAAGTCTTCTGGTGGAGTCCTCTGGTGAAGTCCTCTGGAGGGGTCTTCTGGTGACTCTTCTGGTGAAGTCTTCTGGTCTGTCAATTCCCCCTAGACTAAGTCCTAATCTATATCATCATCTGGCTAACAGGTCCAGATGGTCCTATTACATCTTCTGGTTTGTTTTAACTCATCAAAACTAACAACTTTTATCCTAACACCCCTCAACTGAGTGTTCCCTCAACTGAGTTCTTCTCAACTGACAACCTATTCTACTAAGAACTAACCTAGTCTGACCTGAAACAAAAGATACTATCCTGACTGCTTTCAAACCTATTACAAGTGGTTTTGGAAAATCATCAAAAATAAACATATCCCAACAATTTCCCCCTTTTTGATGATTCTAAAACTTCTAACCAAATGATTTTCTATTACAGGAGTAGTGCCAGAACACAAGTAATAGTTTGAAATATGCAGGAATTCCCATAGTTTAAAACATTTAAGATCTGTTCGGTAGACCATGTTTCTTAAAAAAACTGGATCATTGGTCATGTGAACAACCCACTCTGATACCAATTGATGGTCCCGGTTTCGAAAAGCAAAATGGGAATTCAGGGAAAAATTTCTTTTAAACCATTTTCTCAAGAAGTTCAGCAAGAGTGAACAGTTCTCAAGTCACTGCATTGCTAAGAGGTTGAGCTACCCAGTCAGTGAGAAGACTGGAAGGCTCATGCTCTTAGCAACACAGTGACTCGAGAGGTTACACTTCAAGTCACTGCTCTGCTCAGAGACTGAGCTACCAAGTCAGTGAGAAGGCTTGGAGACTCATTCTCTGAGCAAGGCAGTGACTCGAGATACTGAACTCTCGAGTGCGTTGCCTGAAGTGGTCAGTGAGAGGATTCTCCCTGACCTGAGTATTTAACCAAAGTTTCCTTTTTAACAATACTCTCATTGAGCAGATTTTCACAACACTTTAGTAAATACTTTTAAGGATAAGTACGCTCAGTTTAACGTGGTTCAGAGACTCAAGCTCTTACATCCACGGCCTGATTTAACAGGAAATCCACTAACTGGGATTCTTGTTTTTAACGTGTCAAGGTGCACTTACAACTGGACTCACACCACTCTCTGGGCTGCCCCTCCTTACAAACTCACTAACTGACCTACTCCCAACAAACCTAACTAGAGGGTTTTGGTTTCGGTTTGGTTTCTCCAACTATGTGAGGTTTTCCCTTACAATGTATTAGACTCAAGCTAAGATTGGGAAAACCTCTCTAAGCTAAGAGTTACAAGCTTGACACTCAATGAATATAAGTGAAAACCTAATGATCAGTGTCGTGGGTGTGAAACACTTCCTTATGACTCCCTAACAACTTACACACCCTCACAGCTTGTAGGTGTTTGTTTTTCTTTCTACACACTTTGAAACGAAGCTATGAGCTTGTATTTATAGTGTGGATTCAAATGTAACCGTTGGATGAAATTACATTTGAATCCATACAATTAATGGTTTCAACCACTTTTCTTGGAATGCGACCTTGTCAGTGTCAGAGTTGCTGCCTTGTGCTGATTGGTCCACGTCGGCTGGATCCAACGGTTCTTTGACTCAGTGGGTTGACCAAGACCCACTGACTTTAGGTAGCTTTCTCCTTCACTGACTGATGATCTTCAGTGGACTGAACGTCTTCAGTGTAGTTGTCCTTCAGAGACTGTTTGAAGATCACTCCAAGAAGTTTGTCATAAAGCTGAATGACAAACTTCCCTGACCACAGTAGCCTGACTCCTTCAGGGCCTACTTGGTGCAACACTGATCCTCTTGATCATGCTCTTCACTGGGTGGTCCACCTGACTTAGCTTAGAACAACCAAGTTTACACTCAGTGGGACAAACTTCAGGCTTCTCTTCTGGTTCAGGTTACAGGCATGGCTTTAGTCAGTTCTTCTGGGTGTCATCTTGATATCTTCAGGCTGTGTTGCTGAGTTCCCCCTCGCTGAGTTCTCCCTCAACTGAGTGTTCCCTCAATTGAGTTCTTCTCAACTGACAACCTATTCTACTAAGAGCTAACCTAGCCTGACCTGAAACAAAAGATACTATCCTGACTGCTTTCAAACCTATTACAAGTGATTTTGGAAAATCATCAAAACTAAACATATCCCAACAATGTAAAACGGAAAAACTTTGATTTCAATAGATGAAAAATAGATTAAAAAACACTTATTTATCCTTATATTATTATAAAGACAAATATTTATTGTTGTAAAAACTAGTAACACATAAAAGCTCTCTTAGCTACACATACTTACCCTTTATAATAATACACCTGGGAGCGAGTTTTTAAGTTTCTACCTAGACGTGATTTTTTTTTTAAATTCACTTGACCCGGTGTAACTCATTTAGGTACCGCGAATTTTGACCAGAATCTACCCATGACCCACATAATTATCATAATTGTCTATTTTAAACATATTCTACGGCAGAATATTTTACATGAGTGGTTCTCAAAATAATTTTAACATGCGGGTTTGCAATTATAGTAGAATTTCCGTATATTAATATTTGATAAATGAGTAAGTTACACTAAGTGCATCGTGCAACTCAAATGTATTTTTAAAAAAAAATCACATCTATTATATCTGAAAAGTTGTCATTGTTTTACTGAAAAATTACAGCTGTTATGATTTACCACGGAGTGATTTTTAGTGATAAAATAATTAAATCTTAAGAAAAAATATTTAAATTGCACAGTACATCTGCTGCATATAAGACTAAGGCTTGATAAATTAAAAGAATAATGACAAATTGTAGCATGCATCCAAGTGCATATTATGCACTTGGATTTTGAGTCTAATTTCAAATTTAATTTTGACTTTTAGAAAATTCATTAAAAAGAAAATAGTAACGGGTCACTCTCTTGACCCGAATCCCATTTTCTCCTTTTCTCCCCCTCTTATTTCTCTCTGCTTCTCTTCACTGCAATTTCTGTCAAACCTCAAATTTTCCTTCATCTTGTTCTCTCTCAATCCATCATCTTCCCCACCTCGCCAGCTCTCTCATCCGAAGAATTTCTGAGTCTTTTAATGTTGATGATTAGGTTTTCAATGAAACAATGTTGTCATAGGGGTTGGAGAGGAATACTTGAGAAACGAGCTTGAGTATTGCTATAATAGGAAATCATTTGGAGTATGATTTTGATATTGGTAGAAAAAGGAGTTTGAGCATTTGACTCGTTTCTAATTGGATTGAATATGAAGGTATCAATAGAGTAATTGGATTTTGGGAAAATAGAAAAGCTCTATTGGCCGTAATTAATGATTTTTTACTTTGTTGCCAGTAGATATAAACTTGTAATACCAAAACCAAGGCAATTTAAGCACGCCTGGGGTCTTGAATGTAGATAGTCATTTTAATTACGTGGATGAAGATAAAAGAAAGTCTCGTCGTGCTAGGTATTGTTGGGTTTTTTTTAATAGTATTGTTGATTATTATTCGGAGTTTTACTGAATACTGCTTGAAGTACTGTTGATTATTACTCGTGATATTATCAGATATTGTTAATTATTATTTTGAGTATTGTTGATTATTGCTTGTGGTATTGATGATTGTTGCTTTGAGTATGGTTGATTACTAGTGTTTCTCCCGTACGATGCACGGATTGAATATTATAAATTTTAAATGCAAAATTGCATAATGAATTATATAAATAATTTAAATTAACTTTATTTAATTCATAAACCAATTAATATGTAAAAATTATATTATATATTATGTGAGTATTACAATTGTTTAATTAATCATACAATTTTCAATTATGTATTAAATTCACAACAAATACTAAAAGACAAAGTATTGAGTGAAACTGGTTTATACATTAATTATTGAAGGATATTAGTTATTTTCATTAAAAAATATTAGTTGTATTTACTGAAGAGTATTACTGATTTACACTAAAGAGTCTTAGTTGTGAAAATGAACTAACACTCTTTAGTGTAAATCAGTAATACTTTTCAGTAAAAACAACAAATACACTTCAGTGAAAAAAAAAAACTAATACCCTTCAGTGATTCATATATAAACCAATTTCACTCTATACATACTCATACTAAAATTCATAAAATAATTTTAATATTTAACAAAACTTATATAGTCTAAATAAAAACTATTTAAATTCAATTCATCATATATAGTTAAAGTCAATAAAAAACACTTTAAAAATAATAAAATAAATATTTTAAATATAAATTTTCTTTTTATATGCGTAGTATATATCTTAAATTAAAAATGTTCAAAAGTTAATTTATTTGATATATGGTGTGTTGAAAATATATTTAAAATTAATAGCTTAAAGAATTTTAAAATTATTGGTGCAAAATAAAAAAGAAAAATAAATAATAAAGTTAATTCACTCTCTTTAATGGAGAGTGAGACTCATCATTGCACTATAAAGCAAGTGGACTTTACTTGCTCCAATAATAACTTTTTTTTTTCTCTCCTCACTTCTACTTTTATATATATAAATATAGATTACTTGGGGTATTATTGATTATTGTTTAGGGGAATTGATGATTATTGCTTGGAGTATTGTCGATTATTGCTTGGGGTATTGTTGATTACTACTTAGAGTATTGATGATTTTTGTTTGGAGTATTGTTAATTATTGCTTGAGGTATTGTTGATTACTATTTGAGGTATTGATGATTTTTGTTTAGGGTATTGTTGATTATTGTTTGGGGTATTAGAAATTATTGTTTGGGGTATTGCTCACTATTGTTTGAAGTATTGTTGGTTACTAGTATTTTTCCCGTGCGATGCACGGATAAAATATTATAAATGCGAAATTGTATAATGAACGACTATAAAAAAAAGTTTAAATTAAATTTATTTTATCCATAAATCAATTAATATGTAAAGATTATATTATATATATGTGAATATTATAATTATTTAATTGTATACTAAATTCACAACAAATACTAAAATTGATAAATTATTTTAACATTTAAAAAACTTATATAGTCTAAATAAAAATTATTTAAATTCAATCAATCATATAATTAAAGTCAATAGAAAACACTTAATAATAAAATAAATATTTTAAATATGATTTTTCTTTTTATATATTAAATTAAAAATGTTCAAAAGACAATTTGATTTCATATATAGTGTGTTGAAAATAAATTTATAATTAAAGAGTTAAATAATTTTGAAATTATTGGTGCATAGTAGAAAAAGAAAAGAAATTGGCAAAATTAATCCACTCTCCTTAGTGAAGAGTGAGATTCACTATTGCACCATAAAGCAAGTGCACTTCACTTGCTCCAACAAATACAACTTTTTCTCTCTCCTCACTTCTACTTTTATATATACTAGTATTTCTCCCGTGCGATGCACGGATAAAATATTATAAATTATAAATGTGATATTGTATAATGAACGATTATAAAAAAAAGTTTAAATTAAATTTATTTTATCCGTTAATCAATTAATATGTAAAGATTATATTGTATATATGTGAGTATTATAATTATTTAATTGTATACTAAATTCAAAACAAATACTAAAATTCATAAAATTATTTTAATATTAAAAAAACTTATATAGTCTAAATAAAAATTATTTAAATTCAATCAATCATATAGTTAAAGTCAATAGAAAACACTTAATAATAAAATAAATATTTTAAATATGATTTTTTTTATTTGTGCAATATAGATATTAAATTAAAAATATTCAAAAGACAATTTAATTTGATATATAGTGTGTTGAAAATAGATTTAAAATTAAAAAGTTAAATAATTTTGAAACTATTAGTTCAAAAATAAAAAAGAATAGAAATTGGTAAAATTGATCCACTCTCTTTGATGGAGAGTGAGATTCACTATTGCACCATAAAGCAAGTGCACTTCACTTGCTCCAATAAATACAATTTTTTCTCTCTCCACACTTCTACTTTTACATATATATATATATATATATATTGTTTATGGTATTGTTCACTGTTGTTTGAGATATTGTTGATTATTGTTTGGAGTATTACTTATTATTGTTTGAGGTATTGCTAATTATTGTTTGGGGTATTACTGATTTATTGTATATGATATTACTGATTATTTGAGGTGTTGCTTATAATCGTTTGGGTTATTGTTAATTATTATCTTTTGTATTGATGATTATTGTTACTAATAAATGAATTTGATATTATAGATTCTACTTGATAAGTGTTGATCAAACTTTAAATTTTCGATTTACATATGTAGCATTTTCACTTGTTTTTTTTACCAATGATATTACTAACCATTGCTTATGAATACAATTTTGAATTAGTAAGAACTTTTCAATTAAAGAAATAAGAAAATGAATATTTAATATTAAAAAAAGTCGAAAGAGATATTTACCCAGGATCAAATTCAAACGAAATTATCTCAAGTCAGTACATTTGTTTTGTATTTACTAAGATAGGATCCGCGAGTTTGAACAGTTGACCCGTTCCGAATTGGGTTGTAATTAAATTAAATATAAATCAAAATTGAGTCAAAATTAAATTTAAGGATTTATTACCTTCTACTACACTTAAATATAAGCAATTGCACCACAGTTTTCGTTTTCAATCAATAGGCAACTTACTACATTTTAAAGCAATTAGCTACAACAGCTGACTCTTACACGCATCACACATCACAGTACTTTTTCAAAATTGGGATATCTGATTTGACTATATCCTACTATTATATTTTATATAATTTATATTATGAAAAGAAATTCAAAATCGTTATTATCTCTTCATCCTCCAGACTCTCCCTCTCTCTCTGGTTTTCTCTCTAGGCGACAATGGCCGCCCAAAGCCGCCTCTCTAGGCGAAGTCCGACGATGGCCGCCCAAGTCCGCCTCTCCGCTCTCTGTACATCTCTTCCACCGAACGATGGTCGCCGGAGTCCGACGAAGAAGCCAGCGCTACGACCACCGCGTCCCCACCTAAATCGATTCCCGCAGCCATGTCGCCTCCTTTGTCGAAGATGGGGCGAACGCGACCAGAGCGGCGCTCGATCCACCACCAGATCCACCACAGCAGCGCTCGATCGAAGAGTTTTGGGGGTTTTGTGCGCGGAGAGACATTCCGGTATGTTGAATACGATAGAATTTATTTTTGATTATTTCTCTGTACCCTTTCTATCTGTATTTTATGAATTTTGTTTCTTTGAGGTGTGATTGAGATTTTAAGAGTTTTTTTATATTTGTTTCTCTTCCTAGAATCATTTTTTTTCCTGTAAGATATATCAGAGTTTTTTGAGGTGTGACTGAGATTTTAGGAGTTTTTTGGTATTTGTTTCTGATTAGGCGTGAAATTGTCATGATTCGTCACTTGAAATACCCTAATTTTGGCCGATTTTGTCGAGTATTTGGAGTCAATTGAACATTATTTCTCTACATTGGTGAATTTGTCTCTTTGATGCTCGTAGATGAATCGAGGATGAAGAACGGAGTTCGTAGGACTTTGAATCGACTCAAACGGATGCCCGGATGAGAAGATATCGAAGAAATACGATTGGTGTTAGAGTCGAAGAAGAAAAGTGCTACTTGGTGAAAATTTGGGAGCATTCGAGTAAAGCACTCGAGCACTAGCGCTCGAGCACGTTGCTCGAGCGCCCAAAACATACAGAAGAATTCATGCGCTCGAGCAGCTCGAGCGCCACCGCTCGAGCGTGTTCCTCAAGCGCCCCAAAACATGCAGAGAAGTTCACCATTCTAGCAGCTCGAGCGCGAGCGCTCCCGTGTATCATTCGAGCTCCATGCTCGAGCGCGACCGCTCGAGCAGGTCCGCTCGAGCACTTCCAATTTTCGCGTTTTACAAGGCGTTTTTCGGCCCAGGAGTTCACGATTTGGCCCGTGGCTTATATATATGCGTCCAAAGCTCGTTTTTGGAGAAGAATACCGGACACCACACTTCACGAGATATTTTTAGAGTTTTAGAGTTCGTTTTTGGAGAGGAAGGAGAGAAGTAAGCTTTACGATTACGTTTTTGAGGTTTTCATTACGAATTCGAATTACGATCTTACTTTTTAGTTTCTTTTCTTTATATTTCGTTATTGAACATATTGAGACTTCTTTTATTGAGTTAATTTGAGTTTATTCTTAATTTCGTTAAACCCTAGTTTATGTTTGATTTCTTCTTCGTCTTATTTATCATGTGCATGTTAGTCACTTATTTAATTGCTATTATTTACGTTAAACCTATGTCTAGCTAAAACCCTTGCATGCATGGGGTAGGATGAACTCGTAGAAGTAGGTTGTGGGTACATAATTAGGGTAACTTGTGACGTTAGGTTTTAATTCTCTTGGTTAATGAATTCTTAAAATTAATCTAGACTTTACTTTTGAATTTCGTTTGAAAAGTGTTAGAGAGAGGACGACCGTATCACTCTTTAACAACGAGTAGACTTAACTAGAGGGTTTAGAAAGGGTTAATTCATCTACCAGTTTAGCGAAGGAGGACGACCGCATCACCCTAGTTAAATCAGGGTCTCATTAGTTAAGCACAATCTATTAACTTGTTAGTGGATTAGTGAAGTCGAGTGTTAGGGTAAAGTATTAGGGTTTAGAATCTTGAGCTTTCACCTTGCATTCTTTTACTTAGGTTATTTCTTGCGCGTCACAGTTATTTTGATTATGTACCCACTCCGTTAGTATACGTAGGGATTCCTATCCTAATCATCACCATCTCTTATTTGAAAACAACCCATAGTTAATTCGTTTCTTTAATTCTTTAGTTTAGTTAGTTTAGTATAGTTTTAATTAATCTTTCCAAAAACCAAAAAAACATTACACTCATATTAGCTACGACGCGTAGATCTTCAGGGATCTGTTCGCATACACTCCATCTCGTGGGTTCGATATACTTGGCCGTTATACTTACTCTTACTACAGTGAACTCGTCTGCTTGCGGGGGAGCGACTAGTAGAAGTTAGTATTTTCGCTTCAAGTCAATGGCGCCGTTGCCGGGGATGGCGTTGTATGCTTTTTGAATAGGACTTGTCGATAGCTTAGTAGTTAGTAGTGAGTGATTTTTCTTTTCTGTTTTTTTTATTTCGTACATATTCGGCAGTTGCGTTTTGCTTCTTCTGCTAGTGTGTTAGGTATATGAGAACACGCTCACAAGGCAATACGAGCGAAGAGATAATACCTTTAGACCCTGAGACAATAGCAAGAAGAAACTGAGCCGTCTTAAGAAGGATGAACGCTGCCGGAGGAGGGAAAGAACCAATGGACATCTCTAATGAGTTAGATGACGCTGCGAACGAGTTCAATCAGAAATTAGGCCGAGTTGAAGGCACTGGAGTTAGTGGTAGCCATAATCAAGTTCCGTTAGGGGATAGCCAGAGCCAAAACCCGGGTACTCAGAACCAAAATAGCCCAGCTAATAACATTGTCCATAATCCTCATAACAACCCTGCTTACCCACATCCCAACTTACCACAAAACAACTTACCCTATCCACCTTACCCATACCCACCGTATCCTTACCCACAATACCCGTATCCTCCACCTCCTGCTTATAACCTACCACCTGTTTACCAACCACCACCCCAATAAGTACCCGTACCTGCTGCTAATCCTCAACACGTTCCTCAGAACGTAGATCAACATATGGCTATTCGAGGGAGGTTTGCAGCGCAGCCACAACAGTACTATGATGGAGTGGCGTTGCCTCCTGTTGAGGCAAACAACTTCTCGATATCCCCAGGAATTCTTAAGCTGTTTACCGAGAATCAGTTCAAGGGGGTGATCGGGAAGAAGAATCCTCATACTCATCTGAGGAGCTTTCTAATGATAGCATCTACTTTCCATTACAATGGCATGTCTGAAGATGCCAAGAGGCTTAGGTTGTTCCCATTCTCATTGACGGGAATAGCTAAAGAGTGGTACGATAATACGCTTCCACGGGGAGGTATTACCACTTGGGCCGAGCTCGAGCGTCTGTTCCTCGAGCGATTCTACCCTCCATCCAGAACGATCAAAGCAAGGATTGAGATCTCTTCCTTCCGCCAGAAGCAAGGAGAGGACCTACGTCAAGTGTGGGAGAGATACTCAAATATGTTGATCGAGTACCCGCAGCACGGGTATAATGAGGGAGATGTGATGGCATTCTTCTACAGTGGAGCCAGCAAGGATGGCCAAGCCCATTTAGATGCATGTGCGAGTGGAGCTTTTCTGAACCAAGGGATAGAGAGATGTAGAGAGATCGTGGACAACATAGTCACGAATGCCGGTGCATGGAACGAGGATCCTGAGTTTCAGAGTGTTTGCAAGTTGGAGGAGAAAGAGGGTGAAGGGACGAGAAGGCTGCTGATGGCCATGATGGAGAAGATCAACAACCTCGAGTTGGGGAAGAATTTGGTGGGAGAGCATGCAGCAGAGAATGAGAGAGTAGACCAGCCAAGTGGACAGCAAGAGGTAGCCAATTACATGAGAGGTCCGTACTACAATCAGAATGGCTACCAAGGTGGAAATCAGTATGGAAGGCCTTCTTATGGCCAACCATTTGTACTTCCAGGTCCACAGCCACATCAAAATCAATGGAGGAACAATCAAGGCTATCAAGGAGGCCAGCAGCCTCCTCAAAACACATGGAGAAAGAATGAGAATTTCTCATATGCTAACCGAAAAGCTGGTATTACAGTTCTTGCAGGTGTTGACCCGGGGTCTAAACCTCCTGGTGGAGAAGGCGGTGTTGGTCCCACTCGATAGATTAATTGCGGAAGCTTATGTTATAATGTCTTTCCAAAATCTTTTATAAGAGAGCAATAAACAATAATTAAAATAAAGCGATAAATGACACAAGATATATAGTGGTTCGGATAAATATCCTACGTCCACTCTCCCTTATCACCAAGGGGTCTCACTATCAACCAACTCACAAACTTACTCACTGGAATTTCCGAAGTACCAGCACCTTCTTACAAACTCTTTAGATCTAACTTCGATCTAAAGATAGACTTACTCCAACCTTGTCTAACAAGATGAACAGGTTGAGTATATAAACTCCTTACGAGTAGATGAGTAATTAAGAACACAAGTGAGTACAATATGCGTAGTGATCAAAAGCTTAGTATGGCTATATGCGCGTGAATAATTCTAGAGCTTTTTCTTGATCTGCACTCAAGTATATATAGAGGGGATTAGGGACATAGCCGTTGGGAGGCTGATCCAATCAGATCCTCTAGATATGGAAGCTTCAATCAATCAATTCCCTAATTGATTGATTGGGTTGGTGAGATCTTGATTGATTGTCTTCAAATACTTTCCAATCCTGATCTTGATTTGACTTGATTAATTACCAACGGATCAAAGCTTCCAATTGCCTAACTCTGATACTCAACAGAGAAGGCAGGACCAGACACCAGGCAACCTCGGTGTCTTCTGGTCCTTATCTGGTGAACAACCAGAATACTCAGTAGAATAAGGGGATCAAACTGAGCATCTTTTGTTCTACCAGACTCGTCTGGTCCGGACTCGTCTGGTCTGGGGAAGGTCCTCTGCCTCTGGTCTTGATCTCTTCTGGAGAAGTATTCTGGTGGAGTCCTCTGGTGAAGTTCTCTGGAGGGGTCTTCTGGTGACTCTTCTGGTGAAGTCTTCTGGTCTGGCAGTTCCCCCTAGACTAAGTCCTAATCTAGATCATCATCTGGCTAACAGGTCCAGATGGTCCTATTACATCTTCTGGTTTGTTTTAACTCATCAAAACTAACAATTTTTATCCTAACAATTTCCCCCTTTTTGATGGAGTTAAAACACAACCAGAACTGATCAAAAGTAAACTAAAGCAAGAAAACAATAAAGGGATGAGACCTTAGAATAGATCTCATCAGGCAAATAATAAGACAACAAGGAGTTGTCTTTAGAACAAGGAAGATATGTATTTTTAATTAATAATCAGAGGACAAAATAATTACAGATTACATTGAAGTTCATTGTCCTATTCTAGGCATATCTTCTGTTCTCTTTAGGGACAAGAAACCAGTCAAGGAACCTATCCTGGACGGCCTTCAACTCTGCAGAAGATGTTGGGGTGAAATTCACCAACACCTTGGTCTTGTAAAGCTTCTTCAGTTCTGCCCAATCCACCTGGTTCCCTATCATGGGAGTGTTAAGATAAGTAAATTCAGGAGCAGTCACCTCCAGGTTGAACTCAATGGTTGAATCCATCAGCTGCTTGTACAAGTCTGCATCATAGGCTTGCATCCAAGAATGGAAGGTTCTGTTGATCAGCTCATCATCTTCTGGTGCTGGCCTCTGGATATAATGCTGAATGAACCAGAGGGTCTTGGCTTCTCTCCATCTCTCAATCAGAGGATACGGCACAGTAGAGTCAAAAGACCCTTCTGTCCTGAGTGGCAAGATGTTCATAACTTCCACAGGAGCTTTCCTCTTCTGACCTGAGCCACCTGCACCAGAAGGAATACCAGCTTCTCTGGCCTTCTTGTTCTGTCTCCTAACATATCTGAGCCTCTGCTCTTCATCTATGTTCTTCCTGATTCTGGCTTGCCTCTCCTCTGGAGTCTCTTCCTTGTATCTCTTCTCTGCTTCTTCGACAACAGATTCAAGGAAACTCTTCTTTACTTTTCTAATCTTTCTCTTAGCAGGACCAGGAATGATAGAAGGATCCTGCTCAGCTTCAGATGACTCTTCTTCTGCAGCAAGTTGTTTAGCCATAGATAGAGATTTCAACTCTTCTTTCTTCTTCTTCTGCAACTCAGCCTGGGCCAGAGTGTTCTCCAACAGGTCCAGACGAGCTCCATGGCTAAAAAGAGTCTCATTGGTGGTCTTCGCCAGATCAGTTCTGGTCTTCTCTTCCCCCTTTTTAACTTCATCAAGGAGGGGCTCCACTACCTGCCTTATGAGATCAGGCAAGGCAGTGTTGGAGGAAGAGTGAAGATCACGAAGCTGCTTGGCCTCCTCCAGGTAAGCCTTAGACTCTGCAACAAGTCTCTCTTGCTTCTCCAACATCTCCTGGAGGGAGTCCTTCAGTCTAGCAGTCTGAATCATCTGGCTGGCCATCTCCACCTTGAGAACAGAGACTGGCCTCATCTGCTCCAGCACGTGCTCCTGGAGCTGCTTCTGGCTGTGCATTACATCTAATTTGACAAACAAGCCATTAGCCTTGAACGAAGCTTTAACCTCTGCCAGAGAGGACTTGAGCTGCTTCATGAAGATTTTCCTCTCTTGCTTAATCTGGTGCTCTATCATAGCAGGGGCCATATGTTGAATTGCTTTGGAAAAGCGCCCTATCTGCATGATCTGCTCGTTGAAGAAAGCCTTCATCTTCTGGAGCACAGCAGGAGACATCTCAAAGTCCTCCTCGTCTGAATAAAGCTCTGGAGGGAAGACAAAGTGAGGACCAAACTTGTAAGTGGGGCCCTCTGGAGTGAGCATAACTCCTCTTTGGATGAGCAGGGTGCGAATCAAGACTTTGGCTGCACCAGGAGTCTCCAGCTCTGCTGGGTTCTGAATGTTCATCTTCTGCTTCAGCTCAATCTCCCAAGCAGTGAAGTTGGAGGCACCCATTTCCTCAAGCAATAGCATCAGGTCCTCCACATCTTCAAGTCTGGCCTTGCTCCAGACCTTGGCATCAGTAAGCTCTGCCAGAAATGGTAAGTGCTCCAGAAGAACTGGAAAATGCTCTCTTAGCCAGAGCTGAGCACTTACACTCATACTCTGCCTAATGGGACCCATTTCTGCAGATGAGAAAGTGAAGGGTTTGGGTCCAGAGGCAGAGGAGGAAGGGGCTAAGTCAACAGGCTCAAGTGAAGCTTCCTCATCTTCACTATCATCGCTGGTTAAACAGGTTGGGGAGGGGGGAGGGCCAACGAATCCCAGGGCCATAGAAATGGTTGGGTCCTGGTCTGTATGGGTTTGGGGAGGGTTTGGATTTTGTGAAGTAGAGGTGATAGGGATAGGTTGCTCTGCACTAGAAGAGGAAGGAATATCTGGTACAGAATGTGTAGGAGGGATTTGGGAGGTGGAAGTGTTTGAAGGGGGGACTTCTGCACCAGAGGAGGTTGAGGGTACCTCTGATACAAAAGGTGGGGGAGAGGGGTTAGTGGGAAGATGTGTTTGGGAGTTTGGGGAAGAAGGTGTTTGTGTAGGAATGGTAGAGGGAGTATAGACGGGGGTATCTGGGATAGTCTGCTCTGGTGGAAGAATGGGGTTACCAGAGGCAGATGAGGTTTGGGGAATGTTGGGTTGGTGAGATCTTGATTGATTGTCTTCAAATACTTTCCAATCCTGATCTTGATTTGTCTTGATTAATTGCCAACGGATCAAAGCTTCCAATTGCCTAACTCTGATACTCAACAGAGAAGGCAGGACCAGACACCAGGCAACCTCGGTGTCTTCTGGTCCTTATCTGGTGAACAACCAGAATACTCAGTAGAATAAGGGGATCAAACTGAGCATCTTTTGTTCCACCAGACTCGTCTGGTCCGGACTCGTCTGGTCTGGGGAAGGTCCTCTGCCTCTGGTCTTGATCTCTTCTGGAGAAGTATTCTGGTGGAGTCCTCTGGTGAAGTCCTCTGGAGGGGTCTTCTGGTGACTCTTCTGGTGAAGTCTTCTGGTCTGGCAGTTCCCCCTAGACTAAGTCCTAATCTAGATCATCATCTGGCTAACAGGTCCAGATGGTCCTATTACATCTTCTGGTTTGTTTTAACTCATCAAAACTAACAATTTTTATCCTAACAGGCGGTGCATCAACTGAGGAGATGTTGAGAGCGATTCTACAGAAGGTGGAGGAAGGAAGTAAGAGGTTGTCATCTTTGGAGTACGATGTGAAGGAGTTGCATAAAAAGGGTAATCAACGTGATCAAGAGCTTCAGAAGATGAACGTTGAGTGGACTAGAACTCAACAAGAGAACAATCGAAGGTTCACTTCCATAGAGTTCCAGATGAGCCAGATGGCAAAGTCATTGAATAGAGAGCCGGGAAAATATCTTTCCATGCCGGAGGGGAACCCGAAAGAGCATTGCAAGGCGATCCAGCTTAGAAGTGGAACCAACTATGAAGGTCCTCAGATGCCTGCTGATTCTGAGACGCCCCAAGGAGATGTTGAGAGTGAAGGGATTGAGAAGAAGAAAGATGGAGATGAGATTGATGAGGTGAAAGTTGAGGATGAGAGCACTCAAGCAAGCAAAGAGCTTGAAGAAGAAGGCATTGAGAAGGGTGAGAGAGTTCCTAAGTGGAAGAAAGCAAAGGAAGCAAGGGAGAAAGTGAAAGAGACCGAGAAAGATGAATGGGGGGGGTACCCAAATCTGTGATACCCGTCCCATATCCACAACGCTTCATGAAAAAGAAGCTTGATAAGAAATTCACTAAATTCCTTGATGTGTTTAAACAATTGCATATTAATATCCCTTTTTATGATGCTTTGGAACAGATGCCCAACTATGCGAAGTTTTTGAAGGACTTGATCTCGAAAAGAAGGCCAGTGGATGAGCCGAAGTTAGTGCAGTTGAATCACTTGGTGAGTGCATTAGTGCACAAGGCGCTTCCTCCAAAGCTGAAGGATCCTGGGAGCTTCACCATTCTTTGTGATATCGGAAACGGGATCAAGAAGGGAGCGCTATGTGACCTCGGAGCGAGCATAAATTTGATGCCTCTTTCGTTGTTCAAGAAGTTAGAGGTGGGCGAACTTCAACCCACGATGATGACGCTCCAGCTTGCTGATAGGTCCATCACGAGACCTCAAGGAGTAGTGGAAGACGTACTCGTAAGAGTTGGAGATCACATCTTTCCAGCCGACTTTGTAGTGCTAGAGATGGAGGAAGATGAGCATGTGCCCCTGATCTTGGGAAGACCGTTCTTAGCGACGGCGGGGATGGTGCTAGACGTGGCAAACGGGAAGATCACGTTGAAAGTTGATGATCAAGAGATAAAGATTTCCCTATATGAAGCCATGAAGCACCCGAAGGAGGATGAGAGCTTGTATTGCATGGATGCAATTGATCCTAGTGTTGAAGACACATCTCCTATCTCTAATCCTTCTCATATTCATGAATTTTATAATCCTGCACTTGATAATTTAACCCATGAGCATTATGTTCTTGATTATGTTGATAGGGATAAAGTGAAGAAGTTGAAGGATGAAGAGGTGAAAAGTGTGGACGTGGTGCAATTAGAGAGTAAAGGAGGAGTTAAGAAGGAAAAGTTAAAAGTCAAGAAGTGGGTACCTCCGTGGAAAGTGAGTAAGAAGGAGTTGGAACCCATAACACTTGGGGATGAGAGGAAAGCAAGAGGGCTCATGATGGTGAGGCATCAAGGAAAGGAATGCAACCACCATTCTTATGAGAATAAGAGAGGTATTTTTTAGTATGATGTCCCATAAGCTCCTTTGAGCTCGGTCCGGCATGAGGACCTTAAAAATAGCGCTGAATGGGAGACAACCCATTTTTATTTGCTTTTATTTGTTTTGGTGTCTTATTATGTTATTAGGGTGTTGTTGAATCGTAAGTTTTAACCTCGTACTTGAGAATTCTGTTGTAGGCTTGTTTCGATAAAATAGAGGTGTCATGGAGTACTCGAAAGGGAGGAACTCAAACAAGGGAGTGTGCAACTCTTTTGAGAGAAACCGAGTTGTTTGGTTGAGGTAACCCACAACCCCAAACTTAGACCTCTTCGCAAGGTCGAAGTTTGGGGGGGTGGAGTTTTTTTTATGTTTCTTGTTACATTGCACCGGAGCACCCCTTTCTTATCTTGGAGTGTGTATGGTCATTTGGTGTCTTGAGATGCTCTTCGGGGTGATTTTGATTTGATTTGCTGTTGCATATTTCATGTTTATTGACCCCTTCTACTTATTAGTTGTTATTCTTGAGCATGTTTGATGAGTAGAGTAGAATTGTGAGGGTGAGTTACGAATTCTTTTGTGTGAGTGTTTGAGTTAGAGTGGATTTGAGAGAGAACTTGTATGCTTGTGAAATTTTCTTTTTGAGTGCTTGTGTGATAAGAGTGAGAATTCACTAGGACTAGCATGGATGTGAAAGCCGAGAGATTTGAGCCTTATGAGATTTTGATATATGAATTAATCTCTTCGTTTGTGAGTGAATCATCACCTTAGAGGATGCTAGAACTTGTGTGTGCTCTTGCTTCTTGATTGTGTCTAGTTTGATATGCCGAATAGGATCTTAGGCCATCTTTGATTTTATTGAGTCACTTAGCCAAAATTTTCCTTACCAATGACATTGAATCCCTTGTTAGCCCCTTTGAGCTTTAAGCCAATTTTATTTGCTAGCACATATGAACACTATTCCAATTCCTAAGCCTTTTTGTCCCAATTTGAGTGGAGAATAGGAAAGTGTGAATGTGAAGGGGTTAAATTGAGTTGAAAAAAGGAAAAGGTTGTTTGTTGAGTGAATATGAGAAGAAGGTGTGATGAAATTATGAGATGTGGGAAAAAGAGAAAAATTTGAGAATGAGCAAAAGAAAAAAAACGAGCTCATGTGTTTGTGCGAAAAAGAAAAAAAAAGTGAAGTAATTGAAAAAAGTGAAAAGAGTGAGAAAGAAAAAAAATTGAAGTGTTCAGAGAAGTGGAATCGAAAGTGTTGATTGAATATATTTGAAGTAGTCTGTTCCTTATCTCGAAGTACCGAAGTTTGATTTTCTATTCTCCATTCACTATAGTCGCTTTACCATATTGTTATCCCACCTGTCCAAAGAGCCTACATTACAACCTTGAGAAAGTCCTTTTTGATTCGGCATTGATTTCTAGAGCATGGTCGAAGTTAAGAGCACTTACAAGCCTATGGCTGCCAATTTGAGTGATTGATTGTTTGAGTGGGTCCCTTGATCATTGATATACACTTGTGAGGGAGCGAAACACATAGTTGAGTACACATCCATGCTTGATCTTGGTGTTTCTTGTTATTGTTGCATGAGTACGATGAAAGAAAGTGAGTGAGTATACGTGTGATTGATCTTTGAAGCTCGAGTTCATTTGCTTGATTCTTTGACTCATTCCTAACAATTTCACTTGACTTGTTATTTCGTTGCTTGAGGACAAGCAACATGGTAAGTTTGGGGGGGTTGATTAGGCGTGAAATTGTCATGATTCGTCACTTGAAATACCCTAATTTTGGCCGATTTTGTCTATTATTTCGAGTCAATTGAGCATTATTTCTCTACATTGATGAATTTGTCTCTTTGATGCTCGTAGGTGAATCGAGGGCGAAGAACGGAGTTCGTAGGACTTTGAATCGACTCAAACGGATGCCCGGATGAGAAGATATCGAAGAAATACGATTGGTGTTAGAGTCGAAGAAGAAAATTGCTACTTGGTGAAAATTTGGGAGCATTCGAGTAAAGCACTCGAGCACTAGCGCTCGAGCACGTTGCTCGAGCGCCCAAAACATACAGAAGAATTCATGCGCTCGAGCAGCTCGAGCGCCACCGCTCGAGCGTGTTGCTCGAGCGCCCCAAAACATGCAGAGAAGTTCACCATTCGAGCAGCTCGAGCGCGAGCGCTCGAGCCCGTGTATCATTCGAGCTCCATGCTCGAGCGCGACCGCTCGAGCAGGTCCGCTCGAGCACTTCCAATTTTTGCGTTTTACAAGGCATTTTTCGGCCCATGAGTTCACGATTCGGCCCGTGGCTTATATATATGCGTCCAAAGCTCGTTTTTGGAGAAGAATACCGGACACCACACTTTACGAGATATTTTTAGAGTTTTAGAGTTCGTTTTTGGAGAGGAAGGAGAGAAGCAAGCTTTACGATTACGCTTTTGAGGTTTTCATTATGAATTCGAATTACGATCTTACTTTTTAGTTTCTTTTCTTTATATTTCGTTATTGAACACATTGAGACTTCTTTTATTGAGTTAATTTGAGTTTATTCTTAATTTCGTTAAACCCTAGTTTATGTTTGATTTCTTCTTCGTCTTATTTATCATGTGCATGTTAGTCACTTATTTAATTGCTATTATTTACGTTAAACCTATGTCTAGCTAAAACCCTTGCATGCTTGGGGTAGGATGAACTCGTAGAAGTAGGTTGTGGGTACATAATTAGGGTAACTTGTGACGTTAGGTTTTAATTCTCTTGGTTAATGAATTCTTAAAATTAATCTAGACTTTACTTTTGAATTTCATTCGAAAAGTGTTAGAGAGAGGATGACCGTATCACTCTTTAGCAACGAGTAGACTTAACTAGAGGGTTTAGAAAGGGTTAATTCATCTACCAGTTTAGCGAAGGAGGACGACCGCATCACCCTAGTTAAATCAGGTTCTCATTAATTAAGCACAATCTATTAACTTGTTAGTGGATTAGTGAAGTCGAGTGTTAGGGTAAAGTATTAGGGTTTAGAATCTTGAGCTTTCACCTTGCATTCTTTTACTTAGGTTATTTCTTGCGCGTCACAGTTATTTTGATTATGTACCCAATCCGTTAGTATACGTAAGGATTCTTATCCTAAGCATCACCATCTCTTATTTGAAAACAACTCATAGTTAATTCGTTTCTTTAATTCTTTAGTTTAGTTAGTTTAGTATAGTTTTAATTAATCTTTCCAAAAACCAAAAAAACATTACACTCATATTAGCTACGATGCGTAGATCTTCAGGGATCTGTTCGCATACACTCCATCTCGTGGGTTCGATATACCTGACCGTTATACTTACTCTTATTACAGTGAACCCGTCCGCTTGCGGGGGAGCGACTAGTAGAAGTTAGTATTTTCGCTTCAAGTCAGTTTCCTAGGAAATTTTTAAAATTCTCAATGATCTGCTGAATTTGACTAATTATATTTATATTATTTGTATAAATGCTCTATAATTATTTTTCTGAAAGTTTTTCGTAAATGGCAGTTCTTTGAGCCTATGCATGAGAGGTGAAATGACGATTCAGTGGAGCAAAGATCAGACGGCTATGGTGATGCTGCGGAATATGTGACTTGACGAGGTAAACTGTCATCCTAGAGAAATTTTGGGCCAAAATTTAAGTTGAAGAAATTTATTAGGTGTTTGTTTCCACTCGCGGTTGAAGTTTTTGATAGTTATAATTGTATACTTTTTTAGAATTCTTTTCTTATTGTACCACTTCACATTACAGACAGTAAAATGTATATATGAGTGTGTTATACCAATGTATTATATTTGTACCACGGTATTGTGTATTATACCACAGTATTATGTATTGTACTACGGTGTTATGTAGTGTGCCACAGTGTACCATGATGTATCATTATACTTATATATTTTCTGGTAATGCAAAAATAGAAAACGAGAGTTTTAAAAAATCCCATAAAGAAAACTGAAATTTATAAACAAAAGTAATCAACATAACTGCAAATAGTGGGGTGAATAGTATAAAGTAAAAAGTGATATTTGATTTGATAGGTGTACTTTTGTTGTATTGTGTAATTTATAGAAAAGTGATTTCTTCAATGTACTTAAGGCTCCAATTTTGTTGCTAAATGTAATGGATCCTAAATTTAAAATCTAAGTAATGGAGTAGTATGTATTTGAGTGCACTAAAAAATAATAAAGACAAACACACCTATACAATTTTTCACAGTCAAAGATCCATGCAATCATATTTAAATATAAAATTTTGCGAATTCTAATGCGGTCGGTCTAGGTCAAGCGGATGTATTTATACTCCGAACCAAAATTCCATATGCTACAACAAAGAGAAATTAATAATTAAATGATTTATCTATTTTATATGAAATATATGTTTTTATGTTTTGAATTTTTAAAAATGAACCATCATTTTAAGATAAGAGCACTCTTCGCACATTTAAGATGATATATTAAGGATTAATTTATAATAAGAAGGAAGAATTTTATATCACGATCCAAATTTTAGGTTATGTCTCAATTTAAATATTCATTTTAAAATTGTTTCAAATCAAGTCTCAATGTTTTGAATTCTTATGTCTCAATTCAAGACCCAACAAACAATTATTTTTTAAATTAATTTCATTCAATATGAAAAAAAAAAAAATTAGAGACATCCGTTATAAAAAGAAACTTAATTTATTTTAAAAAAATAACCTTTTATTAATAATGAATATTTCTAATTTTTTAATATCATCGTGTTAATTTAATTTAAAATTTTAATTTATTGTTTAAAAAAATTGATAACTAGCATTTTGAAATTAAAAAATAAAATTAACATTTTTTTATACACAGCGGGAAAAGATTATACGGGGAAAATGTTAGTTGTCATATTTTTTAAAATACTAAATTAATACATGGTGATAATAAATAAAAATTAGAAATATATATTGTATTAATAAAAAAAATATTTTTTTATAATTAAAGTTTTTTATAATTTAAGACGAATGTCTCTAATATTTTTTTTAATGTCTCTAATATATTTTTTGTATTGAATAAATTTAATTGTTTGTTGGGTCTTGAATTGAGACACAAGAATTAAAAACAAGCCTTAAATTGAGAAAAAAAATAAAAAAATGAGACTTAATTTGAGACACTTTTAAAATGAGTACTTAAATTGAAATATAACTTAAAATTTGGGTCTTGATATAAAATTCTTCCTAATAAGAAAATATAAAATTTTATTTTATTTTGTAAAAGGCATATCAAAGTCTTCGTGTGCGTGTATATATATGGTAAAATAAAACAACGTAATTCGACGATGACATTCATCACATCTAAATAATATTAAAGTATTCAAAATAGCCAAATGAAGCATAAAAATATTATGATAAAAAAATTAATAAAATGTTGTATAAATACAACCTTCTAATGTTTTAAACAATTGAAATATTTTTGGTATATAAATTATACAATTATCATGAGTAACCGTTGAATATAAACAATTCTCATTGTTCAATAACAAGTTTAACTATTCGAATATATACTCGAACTTCATGATTCACCTGATCCAAAAGAGACTTACTGATTAAAAATACAATTAAATTGCACACCTAATGTTGTTGAATTCTCTCAATCATGTAATTTAATCACCCAATTTTATTTCTCAATTGTAAATGATGTACATTGCATGTTTTTATACAAGTAGAAGGAAGCAAAGAGGAAGCATGTGCATGGCATATGTTAAATAAAAAACTAACTGCTTTCTATCTGATTTGTGATAACTATCTATAACTAAATAACAAACTAAGTTATTCGCCCTTAGCTGCTCTTAGTTGCATTGCTTCTGAATTCTTTTGGAGGCTTCTGGAATGCATGCATGCGTATACTACAATACGCCCCTTTGATTACAAACCCTCTCTTAGAAAGATACTGAGAAACGAACACATTAATCGAAAATGGACAGGAGCCAAGGGTTTTGTAAAGACATTGGCTGGTTGATCTTCAGTGGAAATGTACCTAAAATCAATAATTTGGTCTTGAACTTTCTCACATAAGTAATGCACGTCGATCTCTATAGGTTTTGTGCGAGAGTGAAGGGCTGGCTATATGAGAGAGTGACAACGCCTTGGCTGTCACACCAAAGCAAAGAGGGGGTGCGAAGCGGAAGACAAAGTTCTGAGAACAAGGATGTGATCCATACAATATCAGTGGCAGAAGAGGCCATTGATATGTACTCGGCCTCGGTTGTGCTACGAGCAACATTGGTTTGCTTCTTTGAGCACCATGAAAGAAGGTTTGAGCTGAGCATATACAATAACCGGAAGGTGCTACGCTATCATCCAATGATGAGGCGAAATCTGCATCGGCAAAACCTTGCAACTGAAAATTAGTAACATGTGTAAAGTGTAAACCAAAAAATATACTACCTTTCAAGTATCGAAGAACCCGTTTACAAGCACCCCAATGGTTCGTGGTTGGAGAGGCAAGAAATTGACTTAACTTGTTGACACTGAAGGCAATGTCGGGACGAGTTAGAGTTAAGTATTGTAAAGCACCAACAACAATACGAAATAAGGATGGTTGTGAGAATGGAGGGCTATCTTGTTGTGTAAGCTTAACACTAGGACAAGCAGGAGTAGGACAAGGCTTGCATGAAGAAAGGTTAGTTCTAGCTAGAAGCTCTTTCACATATTTAGACTGTGAGAGTTTGATGTTATGTGGAGCAACAGTGGATTCAATGCCAAGAAAGTAATTAACACAACCAAGATGTTTCAAGGAAAACCTTTGATGAAGAGTGTTAATCAGCTGAAGAATGGCACCATTGTCATCTCCTGTTATAAGTATATCATCCATATATACCAAAACAAGAAGCCTTTTACCAAGAACAGACTTATGGAACAAGCAATGATCAGACTTGCTGTGAACAAAGCCATCCTGTAGTAAGAAGGCCTCGAGTGTATCATACCAGGCCTTGGGAGCCTATTTTAGACCATAAAGAGCTTTGGCTAGCTTGCAAACATGATCATGTTTAGTGGAATCAATAAACCCTGCAAGCTGAGAAATATACACAGGTTCATTCAACTCTCCCTTCAAAAATGCATTGTTAATATCAACTTGCTGAACTTGCCATCCAAAAGTAGCAGCCAAAGTGAACATTATCCTTATAGTAAGGTGTTTAACAACAGGTGAGAATGTTTGAAAGTAATCAACACCAGCATTCTGTTGGAAACCTCTAGCAACAAGCCTAGCTTTATACCTTTCTACATAACCATCAACTTTGTATTTGACCCTAAAGATCCATTTGGTCGAAATAGGACTTATATGTGATGAAGAAGGAACCCGCTCCCATGTATTATTGGCAAGTAAGGCATTATACTCATCAAGCATATCCTGTTTCAATTCAAGAACTAGGAATGCCTGATCAACAGTGTCTAGTTCAGGAAGGATTGGAAGAGCAGAAGAAATAAATGACTTAGGCTTGACGATGCCAGCCTTGGCTCTGGTGATCATAGAGTGTGAAGGAGCAACAAGTGGCTCAGGAGAAGAGTGTGAAGGAACAGGAATAGGGGTGGTGATGGAGACTGATATGGAGAAACATGTGGACAGAGAGCAGCATGTGGAGAGTGTATATGAGAAGAATTTGTACTGGAAGAAATATCAGGTGGATGGGGTGAATGTAAAATAGGAGGAGACAATTTGACCAATGAGTGAGAATTAGAATCTATTTTAGAGGAAGAGGTAAAGAAGACAGTAAAAGGAAACTCAAACTCATTGAAATCAACGATAGAGGATATATAGACTCTACCAGAGGGATGAAAAAATCTATATCCCTTATGGAAAGGGTTGTATCCAAGAAAAAGGCACTTGTCTGATCTAAATTGATGTTTAGAAGAATTATATGGTCTTAGATAAGGAAAACAGGAACAACCAAATACTCTGATAATAGAATAATCTGGTGGAAAGTGAAATAGCATCTAGTAGGGAGAGATATTATGAATTACAGGAGTAGGAAGCTTATTGATAAGAAAGACAGCAGTATGGAATGCATCCCACCAAAAATCCATAGGTAGCTTAGCTTATGCAAGTAAAGAAAGTCCCATTTCAGTAATATGTTGATGTTTTCTCTCAATAAGACCATTTTGTTGATGTGTATAAGGACATGAATGCCTAAAAACAATCCCCAGATTCTGAAAGTGTTTATGTAAAACAATAAACTCTCCACCCATATCTGATTGAAACATCTTAACTATAGTTGAAAACGGTCTCTCCACCATAGTGATGAAATTCATAACAGCAGAAGCCACATCAGATTTAGCTCTTAGAGGATATATCTGTTGATAGGCGAACAACATTTGGCATTAGGCGAATAAATTTTATGGCCAAAGTAGGGATTATAGCAACATATGGTCAAGTCCCAATGATGAACAAGTATGATGAAAGAGTGGTGCATAAACTAATCTGAGTAGTGTTATTGCATCCACCAACACACTTGGCGAAAAGCTCCCACTGAAGATAAAGATCTAGATTATCTAAATCCACGGTGAGATGATGTGCGAGCAACTTTACACCCATCATTCCCAAGAGAAGAACAACTTACAATATAAAGCACATGATAGAGATCAGCAAACAAAGCACCAGCGAACAACTCTATGGACGGGATAAGACACAAATGAAGACTTTGTAACTAAATTTAAGCTTAGATAAGGTCAAACTAAGTCAAATAGACACATGTCAAGCATACAAGTGTGGAAGTCCATGAGTCTCATCCACCTCCTACTTGGTGATTTGTATAAATAAGATGCTCTTCCTTAATAAAAAATAAGTTCAAATACACAAAAATTCTCTCTACACACACTCATACACCACAAAATGCACATATACGAAATAAATACATAATCAATACACGTATTTATAGTTTTCTTAACCGATCTATCGTATTTACTATAAACGGTAGTAATCAATCACACGAAATTATTTGATGATCCTAATCTCGACTTAAAAATAACCACAAATTCACGTGATTAGAATCGATCATCAACAATATATAAGTATATCTAGTACATTCATCAACAAGAGAAATATAGTACTTATAACCCTCAGTAGATACATGTGAAGAAGGACCCCAAATATCCATGTAAATCACAGTACAGTAGCATGTTTGACAACAGGTCTAAAAGTTTTCTGATGCATTTTACCAAGTTTGCAAGTCTCACAAAAGGTCAAATGTTTAACAAATACATTCAATGAATGAAGTATAGAAGAAAAAGTATCATGGCAAGGATGCCCCAGTCTAAGATGCCCCAGGTCAGCTTTGTTTATCAAAGGAGAAGAAACAGTAATACATTGAGGGAAAGTAGATTGAACAGAAACATGAGAGGATCTCTTCAAAGCAGTAACATTCAGTGGGTATAGTCCATCTCTAAGAGCTCCTCTCAAAAGAACTCTGTTGGTTTTCTTGTCCTTGACAAAACATGTGGTAGCATGAAACCCAATTACAACATCATTATCATGTAAAAATTTAGAGATACTGATCAAATTCTTAGTGATATCAGGAACATGAAGAACATCACAGAATACTAATGGCTTGCCACTGTCTAAACTGGGAATATGCATTGAACCAATATTCAAAATATAAGCAGTTGAGCCATTACCAACAATGAGCTTAGAATTATATGTATAGGGCTGTTGAAGATGCAGATTCCTAAGAGAAGAGGTAATGTGATGAGTAACTCTACTATCAACATACCACTCATTACCTGTACAGTTATGAGAAGAAGAAGTAGGCTCATAAGAAGAATTGGTAGTGTATGCAAATGGATGAGTCTGTGGACTAGTTGTTTGAGTAACATGAGCAACATTAACCTAAGTATGTTGTTGGTCCCAAAAATGGTTATCCAGCGGAAAGCGTTTTGAGTTTAATTTTTAATGAAAACCCTTTTTAAATAAAGTGCTAATAGAAATGCAGAAAACTAAATGCAGAAAAGTAAATAACACAAGGATTTATAGTGGTTCGGACCAACTTGTCCTACGTCCACTCTCTCTTTCTCCAAAGGGGACTTTCTCTCCAACCAACGTACTCACTAACCACTGGAATTGCGAAGTACCAGCTCCTTCGTACAACTTCTTACAATAACCTTTCTATATAGATGAACAGGTTGAGTAAAGCTTCAACTAGAACTCCTAAAGAGTGGATATAGAACTTGAATGAACAAGGTGAGTGTTTGGAAGAGTTCGTGTGTTCTTGTTGTGTGCTCTCGCGCGACTCTTCTCTGTTGAACTAATCCAAGCACTCCTATTTATAGTTGTAGAATAAACTAGCCGTTGGAAACTAGTAATTCAAACAACCATAATTGGAGGGATATAATCAATCAAAGATTGATTATATGATTGATTAGTTGACTTTCAATCAAGCAATCAATCAATCAGATCCTGCATCAGTTGACTCTCTAGATTGCTTTCTTCTCCATCATAGAACTCCAAAATCTCCTTGTCTCCAGATTACACGCAGCCTCTGGGAGGGTGAACTAATCCGTCTCCCTCATCTGGTCTGGACTCGTCTGGTCTGGGTCTCATCTGGTCAGGTAACACTTCTGCTCTGAACCTCATCTGGGAGAGGTCTTCTGGTCAGACTCCTCTGGTGACTCCTCTGGTCAGAACTCATCTGGTCAGACTCTCATCTGGTCACCTCCTCTGGTCACCTCATCTGGTCACCTCTCATCTGGTCACCTCCTCTGGTCAGACTCCTCTGGCAGACTCCTCTGGTCAGACTCCTCTAGACCTCATCTGGTACCTTCTCTGGTCACCTCATCTGGTCACCTCATCTGGTCACCTTCTCTGGTACCTTCTCTGGTCACCTTCTCTGGTCTGCACAGATTTCTTCCTCCTTAACCAAAGACCTATTCTAGACCAAGACTAGTCTGTAGCTGACTAACAGGTTCAGCTAGTCCTATTACAAGTTCTTTGTTTTAACATCTTCAAAACATCTAATCTATATCCTAACAATTTCCCCCTTTTTGATGATGTTAAAACTGGAAGAACTTAAATAAAACAAGACAAGAAAATTTTGAAATATCTAAATAGAGATTCTAGCAGGCTGGGTCAACTGATCTTCCCCCTCAAAGTATGCTCAACTGATATTGGGGCAAAACATCAGCTGGTCTTCTTGTGTATCTGCAGGCAATCAACTTTTTGGTACCCTGCTGGGTCCAAGGGGGTTAGCACAATATTTAGGAAGCCACAAGAATAGATCATCCCTTTTTGAATCAGGTGATCTTATCTTTCTTCCATATATATCCACAAAAACACACTGAACATAAGAAGCTTCGACATGGTTATTTCTTCTAGAGGCTCTTCTTCTCTTATGAGCTTGTCCAGTAGAAGAAGTAACTTGTCTTAAAGCAACAGTCTTGAAATTCTTTTGATAAGGATAAGTTTTACTAGAACCATCAAAGGTTCCAGCTGGTCTGGCAGATGACTTGAAAGTCTTCGGCAGGTGAGTAGGAGTCATCTGGTTCTGCCTCTTTTGAGAAGATCCAGGTTGTCTTCTACTCTGCTGGCCTGGCTGAGGTATTTTATTCTGGGTATAACCCTTCTTAAAATTCCTCCTCTGCCTTTTGTGTTTTTGAGTTTCAGTACTCATCTGCCCATTAGGCTGAGTTGCCTGGTCAGCTGACCTCTTGCCCTTATCAATAAAATTTCTAGGTTGTTCTTCTTTCTGAACATGTGAGGATTCAGGTTTGGAATAACCAAGGCCTGTTTTATCATGCTCTCTTTGAGATGAGGCAGCTATATGTGACACAGCATTGTTTGCTATAGTCAGCTGCTCCAGTCTCATTTTGAGCTTGTCCTCACTTTCTCTTACAATTTTGTTTTGATGGAAGAGTTCATCAAACTTAGCTTTTAGCAGGTTATGTTCATTGTCTTTCTCAATGTTTTCAACAACTAACCTTTCTATCAGCTTAACTTGTTCAATACACCTGGTTGTCAAGTCAGAAGACTCTTCAACTAGTGTATGATTTTGTTCAGCTGGTAGATTAGCTGAGTTGCCTAAACATTGTGAAAGCTTCTGATTTTCTGCTTTTAGCTTTGAGTTCTCATCTTCCAATTTTTGACAAAGTTGTATAGAAGATTGGAGATCTAATAGCATCTTATGCATATCAGACTCCTCTGATTGTCCAGAACAGGAAGAAGATGAAAAAGAAGAGGGAGTTCGATCACATACCTCGTCTGTTACCAGACATATCTCTTCGTCTGGTCCAAAATTTGATGATGAACCAGAAGTGGATACCTCATCTTCCTCATCTGCTAGGCTTCTTTTGGAGAAACTCCTAGTGTTTCTTTTACTGCTTCTGTTTGAGCCCATTTCTGCAAAAAATTGTTAGCACAACAAATATTTGGGTTTTTTAAAAAAATGGATCTGCCCTGGTGACCACCGAGATAATTTCAAAACAGTGGTCTGTAGGACACACTGCTCTGATACCACTTGTTGGTCCCAAAAATGGTTATCCAGCGGAAAGCGTTTTGAGTTTAATTTTTAATGAAAACCCTTTTTAAATAAAGTGCTAATAGAAATGCAGAAAACTAAATGCAGAAAAGTAAATAACACAAGGATTTATAGTGGTTCGGACCAACTTGTCCTACGTCCACTCTCCCTTTCTCCAAAGGGGACTTTCTCTCCAACCAACGTACTCACTAACCACTGGAATTGCGAAGTACCAGCTCCTTCGTACAACTTCTTACAACAACCTTTCTATATAGATGAACAGGTTGAGTAAAGCTCCAACTAGAACTCCTAAAGAGTGGATATAGAACTTGAATGAACAAGGTGAGTGTTTGGAAGAGTTCGTGTGTTCTTGTTGTGTGCTCTCGCGCGACTCTTCTCTGTTGAACTAATCCAAGCACTCCTATTTATAGTTGTAGAATAAACTAGCCGTTGGAAACTAGTAATCCAAACAACCATAATTGGAGGGATATAATCAATCAAAGATTGATTATATGATTGATTAGTTGACTTTCAATCAAGCAATCAATCAATCAGATCCTCCATCAGTTGACTCTCCAGATTGCTTTCTTCTCCATCATAGAACTCCAAAATCTCCTTGTCTCCAGATTACACGCAGCCTCTGGGAGGGTGAACTAATCCGTCTCCCTCATCTGGTCTGGACTCGTCTGGTCTGGGTCTCATCTGGTCAGGTAACACTTCTGCTCTGAACCTCATCTGGGAGAGGTCTTCTGGTCAGACTCCTCTGGTGACTCCTCTGGTCAGAACTCATCTGGTCAGCCTCTCATCTGGTCACCTCCTCTGGTCACCTCATATGGTCATCTCTCATCTGGTCACCTCCTCTGGTCAGACTCCTCTGGCAGACTCCTCTGGACCTCATCTGGTACCTTCTCTGGTCACCTCATCTGGTCACCTCATCTGGTCACCTTCTCTGGTACCTTCTCTGGTCATCTCCTCTGGTCTGCACAGATTTCTTCCTCCTTAACCAAAGACCTATTCTAGACCAAGACTAGTCTATAGCTGACTAACAGGTTCAGCTAGTCCTATTACAAGTTCTTTGTTTTAACATCTTCAAAACATCTAATCTATATCCTAACATATGTCTAGTTAATGGTTGAGGTGTAGAGTGAGGAGAGAACTGACTACCAGGAGAGGCACCATGAGTATGATCTAGGCCCTGGAAGGAGTGGTCAAACCTCTTAAAGCGCTTAGCTGCAGTGTGATTAGTTTTGCCACAGATTTGACAAGGAGATTTTGACTTAGGGAAGAACTTAGGCCTGCCCTCGGTTTACCACATGTACCAAATTTAGGATCCTTGGAAACATAGTTTGCTAAAGGCACCATAGAGGATGAAGAGGATGAAATCGGCATCAATTGTTGGTTAGTTGTAAACTGTTGTAGGCGTATTTCATGTGAGTGAAGAATAGATTGAACTTCTGGAAAGGATAAAGACTCAGATCTAGTGGTAAGATTGACCACAACAACATCATACTCAGAACCAAGACCACCAAGAAGATGCATAATCAAATCATCATCACTTAGTTCATGACAAAAAACATGTAATTCATCTGCAATGGATCGAATCTGAAGCACATATTCATCAATATATAGAAGAGTTACCTTTCTTAAGAGTTTGAAGACGATACCTCAGATTCATGGCTTTAACTTTAGATTGAGACCTGAACAAATCCTCAAACACCTTCCAAACATGATAAGACTAACTGCATCGATTCACATGGCCTAGCATGGACTCTAAAATCGAGCATAACATACAGCTTAGAAGGAATTGGTCTCTTTGATGGCACAATTGTGCATCAAGGTTCAGCTGAGAAACACCAGCTTCATCAATAGAAATTAGATTTGGAACATCATTGGTCGTGCAAGTGAGAAAATGCTCAAAATAATAAGCTCAAGCAACTGCCAAACTTGAGTACGCCAAAACAAAAAATTATTCCTATCTAAATGGATGGAGAGAGTAACAAAAGATTTAGGAAGAGTAGAGTTCGAAGAATCCATGAAAATTCGAAGTAGAGTAGAATTAAAGTAGGATCAAAAGGGAGAATAGGAAGAAGAGGAACGAGAAAAGAGGATGAAGATTAACCAGTCGAACTAGTGGAGATGGTCGCAACCGAACTCAGTGATACCATGTTGAATTCTCTCAATCATGTAATTTAATCACTCAATTTTATTTCTCAATTATAAATGATGTACATTGCATGTTTATACACAAGTAGAAGGAAGCAAAGAGGAAGCATGTGCATGGCACATGTTATGTAACAAACTAACTGCTTCCTAGCTGATTTTGTGATAACTAACTATAACTAACTAACAAACTGTTGTTTGCCTAAATATCGCGGGAGTAAACGTGGATTTTATGTGGCTAAAATAGGCAAAAATATCAAATAAAAGCTATGAGTTCACAAAAAGCCATGAATGATCTCATATTCTAATGATTAGCTAATAATGATTGCAGAAAGTAAGAAAGCGATAAAATAAGAGAGAGATTGCCAGGGTTTGTTGGGCCCTGGACTTAATGATTTTTCTGTGTATATTCACTTATTTTTTGGAGCTCTTAATAGCTCTCCATATATAGTATACATGGGGGGTACAAAAGGGAATTCAGGGCCTGCAGCAAGATGCTCTGTCCTCCGTATTGCGTAGCCTGCGGTTGCAGAGTACGAACCAAGGAGGTATCGGCAGCTTGATTGATATTGAAGTGAAGTTATTCCTTTGGCCCATGACACCTGGATGATTTTATTCTTATCCGTTGGGGACATCTTGGTGCCTTTGTTGCTAGCTCTTTCATGTTTTCTGCAGGTCCTACGAAAATGGGTGTATTTACTAGCCACTTGAGTGTATGAAAGATGGTGATGATCAACCTGGTGTTGGGAAAATAGGGGTGCCCGGGATCTATTCGGGATGAAATTTAAATACGGATTTAAATACAATTATTACTAGTGTTAGGATAAATATTGTATAGTTTTGATGAGTTAAAAACAAACCAGAAGATGTAATAGGACCATCTGGACCTGTTAGCCAGATGATGATCTAGAATAGGACTTAGTCTAGGGGGAACTGCCAGACCAGAAGACCTCACCAGAAGAGTCACCAGAAGACCTCACCAGAAGAGTCACCAGAGGACTTCACCAGAGGACTCCACCAGAGGACTTCACCAGATGAGACTGACCAGAGGCAGATGACCTTCCCCAGAACCAGACGAGTCCGGACCAGACGAGTCTGGTGAAACAAAAGATGCTCAGAATCATCTCCTGATTCTGATGAGCTATCTGTTTCTTAACCAGATCAGGACCAGAAGATATCAAGGTTGCCTGGTGTCTGGTATTGCCTTCTCTGGAGAGAATAAGAGTTTGGCATTGGAAGCTATTGACCGTTGGTATTTCAAATCAAGTCAACAAGATCAGGATTGGAAAGTCTTGAAGTCAATCATTCCAAGGATCTCACCAACCCAATCAATCAATTAGGGAATTGATTGATTGAAGCTTCCCTAAATAGAGGATCTGATTGGATTAGCTCTCCAACGGCTATTCCCTAATCACCTCTATAAATACATAGTGCAATCTCAAGAAAAAGGGCTAGAGAGAGAATATACGCGCATGAAGATACATTCCAAGCTCTTGTTTATCAAGCATATAGCACTCTTATACTGTTCATACTTTTATATTCACTCTTAAGGAGTAGTTGGACCTCAACCTATTCATCTACAAGATAAGGTTGAAGGCTGTTGTCTTTAGATCGAAGTTAGATCTAAAGAGTTTGTAAGAAGGAACTGGTACTTCACAATTCCAGTAAGTAAGTTGGTTGTTGGTTGGATAGTGAGACCCCTTTGATCAAGGGAGAGTGGACGTAGGATATTCAGATCCGAACACTATATATCCGGTCTTATTTACTGTTTTCTGCATTTAATTTCTTGATTGTTATAGTGTGCTCCTGTGAAAAGAACTTTGCCAAAGACATTTACTTTAAAGCTTTCGCAATTTATCAATCTAGTGGGACCAACAACTAGCATGAATTAATCCTAATTAATTCAAATAATAATTCCAACAACTAATTTATCATCATGCATGTTGAATTAATTCACATAAAATCTAGGCGGAATAAACAAGAATTTATGTGACTTACGTACCTCTTGTAGAATTGGCCTTTGAATAAACGGGACAATCACGATCTCGCTTTATCAACCCAAAAACCTTCTCAAGTATTTCCCTTTCGCCTTACTTGATCACCGGTGGGAGATGCTTTCAAGTAATTTAAATAACTAAGGAAAAAGAAAAATATATATGCTCTTGATTTTTCCAACACATGGAATTATGTACTTGGGGATGAAATAACCATTCCCTATTTATAGAGAGTAATGGCCGAAAATTATAGGAATATTGGGCCTTGGAGAAAATCTTTTCTTAGACTCTAAGAAATCTTGAATATATCACATATATTCTTTTCTCCATAATAAAATATTCCACAAAAATCTCACTCTCCTAAATATAGGGCAATTTTCGAAAATAATAGAAGAAAAGCACAAGATTTGGATCTTCTTGAATATATGAGATAATCTTGTATTCCAAGAATACTTATCTTCCATAATATCTTTCCAAGAAAATCAACAAAATCTTTTCTCTCCTAACAAACACAATTTTCGAAAATAAGAGGAAAAAAATCAGCATATTATTTTCTTTTTATTTTAATCACCTTATCATTATTGGACTACTTAATGGGCTACTTGAGGGGCCTTTAAGGAGAATTAAGATTGGACCTCCTAATGGACTTCTGAATTTCAATATTGAGCCCCAATATAATTCAATCCATTAATATTAATTATTACCACTAATAAATTAATATTGCACTATCCATCTTAATCCATATTACGATAATATGGGCTCTCGGTTATTATTTTCCGCGTTTAAGATTATCAAGTCCATTAATTAACTAAGCTTCTGAATAGCTCTAAATTAATTAATATATTTCACCTTGGAGTAAAGACAGCTCAACATTATTATCCGTACCGAAGAAACTAATTCTTCACTTGCAAGATTTGGTACGATAAAACTTCTGAGCCCACTAAGGGGACTAATCACACGAGCCATACTCGCACACGTTTCTCCGTATTAAATCTTAGCAACCGTCGTATGATTAATATTACTGCCCAAAGCACAAGGTTCGAAGTCACAATGATTCTCACCCAACATGAATCAAAGCAGTAACCATTAAGCACTCACGGTCCTATTTAAGTGACGGAGATTAAGAAATAACCAACAACTGAGGTCTAATTCTTCACATTTCAGAACAAAAGAATTTATCCTCGCTGTAGGTCCTCTTCAACACATACTAAATGTGCTAGTGCAATCTCTTAGTCAAGACAGACCAATCTGAGACTTACACATCGACCTTTCACGGCGGATTGTTCAAATCCACCTAGGTCGTGAAAATGTACGTTTAGTTACAAGGAAACTGTTAATGTTGTCTTCCGTGATCGGATATCACCACATTAACTACAATGTAACTAGTACCATTATGAACTGTTTGCAATAAATATTCAACATTCAATCATATCTAAAGCATATGCGATAAAATAATTATTCTCATAAAACAAGTGTTTGATACACGAGTTATACAAAGTAAAAGCATACTTTCACGTATAACTCCAACAATCTCCCACTTATACTTAAAGTCTGCTTTTTAGTATACATCATGCATGTCTTAGTGTAGTAGCTCTACGTGACATCTCATGTCAACCTACACTAACCTAATAATTCCTCCCACTTATACTTAAAGCAGATTGGCAATAGTCTTAACTCTTATTCCATCCACATGTCAATCGAATGTACTCTGAGGCAGACCCTTTGTGAATGGATCCGCTAGATTGTCACCCGATGCTATCTTTGCCACATCTATATCTCCTCTCTTAACGATTTCTCGTATAAGATGGTATTTTCTTTCTATGTGTTTGCTGGCCTTGTGGGCTCTCGGTTCCTTTGAATTTGCAACTGCTCCGGCATTGTCTTGTCGGGCAAATTCGGAACAACGTCCAAGTCCACTAAGAAGTTCTTGAGCCAAACTGCCTCTTTCGCTGCTTCACAAGCAGCTACATACTCGGCTTCCATGGTCGAATCGGCGATGCATTTCTGCTTAACGCTTCTCCATGAAATGGCTCCTCCTCCCACGCAAAACACATTACCCGAGGTTTACTTTCTTGAGTCTATGTCTGATTGGAAATCTGAGTCCGTGTATCCCACAGGAACAAGACTATCTGACTTGTAAATTAGCATCCGCTCACGAGTTCTTTTCAGATACCTCAAGATGCACTTTACGGCAGTCCAATGGTCTTTCCCAGGATTACTTTGATATCTTGCCACCATGCCCACGGCAAAGCAGATATCCGGTCTCGTACACAATATTGCATACATAAGGCTTCCTACGGCCGAAGCGTACGGAACACCTTTCATGTCATCTATCTCCGCTTGCGTCTTAGGGCTCATTTCTTTCGATAGATGGATTCCGTGCCTAAAAGGTACAAAACCTTTCTTGGAATCTTGCATGATGAAACGCTTCAAAACAGTGTCAATGTATGAAGCTTGCGATAAGCCCAACATCCTCTTCTTGCGATCGCGAGTGATCTTGATCCCAAGGATGTGACCGGCTTTCCCTAAGTCCTTCATATCAAATTATTTTGACAGTCATACCTTTACGTCTGACAATACCTTTACATTATTTCCAATGAGCAGAATATCGTCTACGTATAATACTAAGAATACCACCGCAGTTCCGTCACGCTTCTTATACACACAACTTTCGAACTCGCTTTGATCAAACCCTTAAGACTTAATCACTTGATCAAAACACTGGTTCCAAGTATGCAATGCTTGCTTAAGTCCATAAATGGATCTCTTAAGCTTGCATACGAGATTCTCTTGGCCTTTTTCAATGAAACCTTTGGGCTGTTGCATATAGATATCTATCCCGTCAAGACTTCCGTTAAGGAAAGTTGTCTTGACATCCATTTGCCAGATCTCGTAATCTAGGTGTACAGCGATCGACAAGAGAATATGGATGGACTTAAGCATAGCTACAGGCGAAAAGGTTTCCTCATAATCGATCCCTTCTTTCTGAGTATACCCTTTGGCCACAAGCCTCGCTTTGAAGGACTCAACCCTTCCGTCCGGTCCTTTTTTCCTCTTGTACACCCACTTACATCCAATGGGTTCTACCCCATTGGGTGGTTTAACCAACTCCCACACTTGATTATGATCCATCGAACCCATCTCGGTTTCCATTGCCGTTTGCCATGACTCCGCGTCTTTGTCTTGGATTGCCTCGTTGTATGTCCATGGGTCTGATTTATTGCCGGGGACCAAATCCGAAGATTCTCCTATCCCCATGAATCTCTCGGGTTGCCTAGCAATCCTCCCACTACGACGGAGTTCTGGTTGTGAAGATGTGACGTGTGGTACATCATCTTGTATACTTGGTATCGAGGTTTGACCTCTCAATTCTTCTAAGGTAATTTCACTTTTAGGTTTCCGATTGTTCATATAGTCTTCCTCCAAGAATTTAAAGTGTGTACTAATCACGGTCTTTTGATCCTAGGGACTATAGAACATACACCCTTTCGTTCCCGCAAGATATCCTATAAACAGCCTTAATTCCGAACGTGGATCCAACTTACCGGCTTTCTTGTCTAGCACGTATACCGGACAACCCCAAATCCGCAAATATCTTAGACTGGGCATGCGCCCGGTCCACAATTCCATTGGAGTTTTAGGAACCGATTTGGATGGCACCAAGTTTAAAATGTAAGCCGCCGTTTCTAAGGCATTACCCCAAAACGACTTGGGTAAATCCGAATAACTCATCATGGATCTGACCATCTCTAAAAGAGTCTGGTTTCTTTGTTCCGCCACACCGTTCTGTTGAGGGGTTCCCAGTGCGGTTAACTGGGATACGATCCCTTTGTCCGACAAGTAGTTCAAGAATTCATCGCTGAGGTATTCGCCTCCACGATCTGATCGTAGAAACTTGATACTCGTTTCCCTATGTTTCTCGGCTTCGGCCTTAAACTCCTTGAACTTATCAAAAGTTTCAGACTTATGCCTCATAAGGTAAATGTACCCATATCTCGAGTAATCGTCAATGAAGGTGACGAAATACTCATACCCCATTCTCACTTTGATCGTCATTGGACCACACACATCGGTATGAACGAGTTCTAACACTTCCGTGGCTCTATTCCCCTTGGCTCCAAATGCCCTCTTGGTCATCTTACCCTCTAAACAGGATTCACAAGTTGGAAATGGTTCGACTTGGAATGATTCCAAGGATCCGTCTTTCACCAATCTATCTATCCGCTTTAGATTAATATGACCTAGTCTAAGATGCCATAGAAGTGTTTCGTTCATCTCCGAAGAACGCTTTCTTTTATTTCTCGAAATGATCGACGTGTTATTAGATTCATTATTTGAGTGGTGTGCACACTTAATCGTATAGAGATTGTTTACCAACGTTCCATGATAGATAGTATCATTCTTAAAAGAAACAGTAACAACTTTATTAAAAGTAACTGAATATCCATAAAAAACAACTTAGAAACTGAAATTAAATTCTTCCTAAAGTTCGGAACGTATAAAATATCTCTTAAACTCTATCTTCAAAAGATAGGTGCACGACTCCCACTGCTTCGGCTGCCACTCTCGTAGCATCGCCCAAAGTGATGGTGATCTCATTCTTGCTAAGTCGTCGGGTTAGCTGGAACCCCTGAAGAGTGAAACATATATGATCAGTTGCCCCTGTATCCACTACCCAAACGTGGGCAGCATACGCCGCAACATAAGTTTCAACGACTAAAGCATGAGATTTACCTTTCTTTACCGCCTTCTTAGGCTTAGAACAGGTCGCCCTCCAATGTCCCTTTTCACCACAATTGAAGCACTTACCCTTAGCAGCTTTCTTTCCACCTCCTTCTCCCTTAGCCTTGGGTTTCGCAACGGTTGGATTTGCTTGGGTCTGGCCTTTTGTCCTCTTTCTCTTCTTCACTCCCTTGGGACCCGAAGAGGCAGACTGACTATTTACCACCATAGCAACAGTTTGATGATCCATTAACGTCTCCGCCGACACCAAAGCTTGCAAGAGCTCGGGCAAACTATTTGCCCGATCATTCATTTGATAGTTCAACTGAAACTGCTCAAAGCTCTTCGGCAGAGAATGGAGAACGAAATCGACCTTAGTAGGGAGATCAAATTCCACACCAAGTACTTCCAACTTGTTGAGATAACCCATCATCTCGATAACGTGATCCCTTACGGGAGTACCTTCCACCATCTTCAACGAAAGCATCTTTCGCATGGTGATTTGCCTAGCTGTACGGTTCTGATGTTTAAACATCGCTTCAAGATTGAGCATTATCTCAGAGGCGGTCTCCATGTGTTGGTGTTGGTGTTGCAACATATCTGACATTGAAGCCAGAATAGTACACCTAGCCATCTCATCGGAGTCAAACCAACTCTTATGCTCTTTCTTGACCGCCTTGGTCGCATCTTCGGCAGGCTCTTGGGGCTTAGGAGTAGTAAGTACCCATTTGTGGTGTTGAGCGGTTAGGACAATATCAAGATTACGTTTCCAATCAACATAATTCTCACCGACAAGTTTGTTATCTTTAAGTATACTAAACAGTGGATTAAAAGGTTGCGACATGATGAACTGAGAATAAAACATGCATTCATATCAATATCTAGAAAAGTACGAAATTATCACATAATTCTATCACATCAATTATATTGAAACCTTAAAACAATATAATCATGCATCAGCCAACATCTCGAAACAATTTAAATGCGCCACGAGGGGTGGTCTATACATTTAAACACATTCAAGCGGATCACAAACTTAAAAGTTACAAATCCTTAATTCAAAATTAATAGTTGGCTCCCACTTTGACCACATAAAAATTGACAGGGACTCCGAGGGGAGTAAGTTAATATCAATTTCTTATGCCTAAGTAATAACCATAATTAAATACAGGATTATTATTTCGCTTTGAGCAAGCCACTCGTGGTGAGGATCAATACCGCCACTAGTAATAATCCACAATCATCCTTTCGGAATTTATTCATGTGAAAACTGTCCTTTTGGCCGATCCGAGGGGGAAATGTATTCCAAAAAGACTTCACAAATAAATAAATTATGGAGGCCAAATTAATCCAATTTTAATATCCGGAATAAAATTGCGATTAAATAAACATACTTAGTAATTTTCGAAAGTAAGGTTTTTCTTGGACAATAAAATTCATGCAAACACATATTAACAAATAATAATAAGTGCACGAAATAAAACATCCATCAAAACAAAATTAAACACATTGGAGCACTCAAATCCAATTGTCACGGTTTAATTTCTTCACGTCTTGATACGAAATATCATCCTTGTTGCTTTTCATCGTTCGTCTCGACACGCTCCCACTCGAACAACAACACTTCATAAAAAACAACATCGTTTGGAGTTCGGGACGACGTTTAAAATCACACAAAAAAATGCAGAACTGGAATTAATTTAAAAAAAATTCCACGGCCCGAGATACGGCGCGCGTCGGCCTACGGAGTGGGCCCGCGCGCCACTCGGTGCGACGCCGAGCAGCGGCCGCACGGGCGCCGGCGATAGGCGCGCGCGTCCATGCCTTGGCCTGCCCCGTCGTGCGCGGGTTGTGCGCCTTGCGCACCCCGTGCACCGGGTTTCGTCGTTCGTTCTTGTTTTTCACCCCATGCATGATTTTACGTCCATGCATGCGCCACGCATGCATGCGTCTTTAATTCTTCGTTCTTCGTCACGATCCGGTTACACTTTATTATTTAAAATAAATAAATACTAGATATAGACTAGTCTATTACAATGATCGAATCAAAATAAAAACAACTAATCTACTCGTGGATTTTCTCACGAGAAAAACAAATTCGAACGAATCGAATTAAAAACAATTAATTCACACGCATGAAAAATTAACAACATTAAAAACCATGACAATTGAATACCTTCAAAAAAGATCTAGCAATTCTACTATCCAATTTCAATTTAATGTTAAACAATTTAAATTCCAATTTAAAGATCAATGCCCGAAACCGTGGCTCTGATACCAGTTGTTGGAAAAATAGGGGTGCCCGGGATCTATTCGGGATGAAATTTAAATACGAATTTAAATACAATTATTACTAGCATGAATTAATCCTAATTAATTCAAATAATAATTCCAACAACTAATTTATCATTATGCATGTTGAATTAATTCACATAAAATCTAGGCGGAATAAACAAGAATTTATGTGACTTACGTACCTCTTGTAGAATTGGCCTTTGAATAAACGGGACAATCACGATCTCGCTTTATCAACCCAAAAACCTTCTCAAGTATTTCCCTTTCGCCTTACTTGATCACCGGTGGGAGATGCTTTCAAGTAATTTAAATAACTAAGGAAAAAGAAAAATATATATGCTCTTGATTTTTCCAAAACATGGAATTATGTACTTGGGGATGAAATAATCATCCCCTATTTATAGAGAGTAATGGCCGAAAATTATAGGAATATTGGGCCTTGGAGAAAATCTTTTCTTAGACTCTAAGAAATCTTGAATATATCTCATATATTCTTTTCTCCATAATAAAATATTCCACAAAAATCTCGCTCTCCTAAATATAGGGCAATTTTCGAAAATAATAGAAGAAAAGCACAAGATTTGGATCTTCTTGAATATATGAGATAATCTTGTATTCCAAGAATACTTATCTTCCATAATATCTTTCCAAGAAAATCAACAAAATATTTTCTCTCCTAACAAACACAATTTTCGGAAATAAGAGGAAAAAATCAGCATATTATTTTCTTTTTATTTTAATCACATTATCATTATTGGGCTACTTGAGGGGCCTTTAAGGAGAATTAGGATTGGACCTCCTAATGGAATTCTGAATTTCAATATTGAGCCCCAACATTATTTCACCTTGGAGTAAAGGCAGCTCAACATTATTATCCGTACCGAAGAAACTAATTCTTCACTTGCAAGATTTGGTACGATTAAACTTCTGAGCCCACCAAGGGGACTAACCACACGAGCCGTACTCGCACGCATTTCTCCGTATTAAATCTTAGCAACCGTCGTATGATTAATATTACTGCCCAAAGCACAAGGTTCGAAGTCACAATGATTCTCACCCAACATGAATCAAAGCAGTAACCATTAAGCACACACGGTCCTATTTAAGTGATGGAGATTAAGAAATAACCAACCACTGAGGTCTAATTCTTCACATTTCAGAACAGAAGAATTTATTCTCGCTGTAGGTCCTCTTCTGTTAGGATAAAAATTGTTAGTTTTGATGAGTTAAAACAAACCAGAAGTTGTAATAGGACCATCTGGACCTGTTAGCCAGATGATGATCTAGATTAGGACTTAGTCTAGGGGGAACTGCCAGACCAGAAGACTTCACCAGAAGAGTCACCAGAAGACCCCTCCAGAGGACTTCACCAGAAGACTTCACCAGATGAGATCAGACCAGAGGCAGAGGACCTTCCCCAGACCAGACGAGTCCGGACCAGACGAGTCTGGTGGAACAAAAGATGCTCAGTTTGATCCCCTTATTCTACTGAGTATTCTGGTTGTTCACCAGATAAGGACCAGAAGACACCGAGGTTGCCTGGTGTCTGGTCCTGCCTTCTCTGGAGAGAATCAGAGTTAGGCAGAGGAAGCTATTGACCGTTGGTGATTCAAATCAAGTCAACAAGATCAGGATTGGAAAGTATTTGAAGATAATCAATCCAAGGATCCCACCAACCCAATCAATCAATTAGGGAATTGATTGATTGAGGCTTCCTTATATAGAGGATCTGATTGGATTAGCCCTCCAACGGCTAGCCCTAATCCCCTCTATATATACAAGAGTGCAATTCAAGAAAAAGCCCTAGAGATTCTACACGCGCACATAGCATTCTAAGCTTTTGATCACTACGCATTTGCACTCACTTGTTCTTAATTACTCATCCAACTCGTAAGGAGTTTATATACTCAACCTGTTCATCTTGTTAGATAAGGTTGGAGTAAGTTTGTCTTTAGATCGAAGTTAGATCTAAAGAGATTGTAAGAAGGTGCTGGTACTTCGGAAATTCCAGTGGTTAGTGAGTTTGTTGGTTGATAGTGAGACCCCTTTGATCAAGGGAGAGTGGACGTAGGATATTCAGATCCAAACCACTATATATACGGTCTTATTTATTGCTTTCCTTAATACTTGTTTGTTTATAATTTGTACTCTTAGAAAAGGATTTCTTCTAAAGACATATCGGTTAAAAAGGCTTCCGCAATTAATCTATCTAGTGGGACCAACATCTTCAACACATACTAAATATGCTAGTGCAATCTCTTAGTCAAGACAGACCAATCTGAGACTTACACATCGACCTTTCACGGCGGATTGTTCAATTCCACCTAGGTCGTGAAAATGTACGTTTAGTTACAAGGAAACTGTTAATGTTGTCTTCCGTGATCGGGTATCACCACATTAACTACAATGTAACTAGTACCATTATGAACTGTTTGTAATAAATGTTCAACATTCAATCATATCTAAAGCATATGCGATAAAAGAATTATTCTCATTAAACAAGTGTTTGATACACGAGTTATACAAAGTAAAAGCATACTTTCACGTATAACTCCAACACCGGGGTGACAGACCTGTTGGTCCCAAAAAGGTTATCCAGCAGAAAGCGTTTTGAGTTTATTTTTAAGAAAACCCTTTTAAATTAAGTGCTAAAAGAAAAGTGCAGAAAACTTAAAAGCATAAAGTAGAGAACACCAGATTTATAGTGGTTCGGACCAACTTGTCCTACCTCCACTCTCCCTTTCTCCAAAGGAGACTTTCTCTCCAACAAACGTACTCACAAACCACTGAAATTTGGAAGTACCAGCTCCTTCATACAACTTGCTTACAACAACCTTTCAAGGTGAATAGGTTGATTATAAGATCCAACTAAAAACTCCTAATGAGTATATAAATGTGAATGAACAAGGTGAGTAAGTGGAAGAGTTCGTGTGTCTTGTGTGCTCTCGCCCGACTCTTATGTAGAACTCATCCAAGCACTCCTATTTATAGTTGTAGGAATTAACTAGCCGTTGGAAAGCTAGCAATTCAAACAACCATAATTGGAGGGATATAATCAATCAAAGATTGATTATATGATTGATTAGTTGACTTTCAATCAAGCAATCAATCAAATCCTCCATCAGTTGACTCTCTAGATTGCCTTCATCTCCATCAATGATCTCCAAAATCTACTTGTCTCCAGATTACATGCAGCCTCCATGTGGGTGAACTAATCTGTCTCCCTCATCTGGTCAGGACTCGTCTGGTCTGGGGTCTTCTGGTCAGGTAAGGTAACACTTCTGCTCTGAACCTCATCTGGGAGAGGTCTTCTGGCAGACTCCTCTGGTCAGGCTCCTCTGGGCAGACTCCTCTGGTCAGACTCCTCTGGCAGACTCCTCTGGTCAGACTCCTCTGGTAAGACCTCATCTGGTCCTCTGGTCAGAGCTCATCTGGTCAGACTTCTCTGGTGACTCGTCTGGTCAGACTCCTCTGGACCTCATCTGCTCTGGTGACACTTCTGCTCTTGTCTGGACACCTCATCTGGTCTGCACAGATTTCTTTCCCCTTAACCAAAGACCTATTCTAGACCTAGACTAATCTGTAGCTGACTAACAGGTTCAGCTAGTCCTATTACAAGTTCTTGTTTTAACATTTTCAAAACATCTAATCTATATCCTAACAATTTCCCCCTTTTTGATGATGTTAAAACTGAAAGAACTGAAATAAAACAAGACAAGAAAACTTGAAATATCTAAATAGAGATTCTAACAGGCTGGGTCAACTGATATTCCCCCTCAAAGTATGCTCAGCTGATATTGGGGCAAAACATCAGCTGGTCTTCTTGTGTATCTCCAGGCAATCAACTTTTTGGTCCCTTCTGGGTCCAGGAGGGTTAGCACAATTTTTAGGAAGCCACAAGAATAGATAATCCCTTTTTGGATCAGGTGATCTTATCTTTCTTCCATACATATCCACAAAAACACACTCAACAAAAGAACCTTTGACATGGTTATTTCTTCTAGAGGCTCTTCTTCTCTTATGAGCTTGTCCAGTAGAAGAAGTAACGTGTCTTAAAGCAACAGACTTGAAATTCTTTTGGTAAGGATAAGTTTTACTAGAACCATCAAAGGTTCCAGCTGGTCTGGCAGATGACTTGAAGGTCTTCTGCAGGTGAGTAGGAGTTATCTGGTTCTGCCTCTTTTGAGAAGATCCAGACTGTCTTCTACTCTGCTGGCCTGGCTGAGGTCTTTTAAGATTCCTCCTCTGCCTTTTGGGTTTTTGAGTTTTAGTACTCATCTGCCCATTAGGTTGAGTTTCCTGGTCAGCTGACCTCTTGCCCTTATCAATAAAATTTCTAGGCTGTTCTTCTTTCTGAACATGTGAGGATTCAGGTTTGGAATAACCAAGGCCTGTTTTATCATGCTCTCTTTGAGATGAGGCAGCTATGTATGACACTACATTGTTTGCTGTAGTCAGCTGCTCCACTCTCATCTTGAGCTTGTCCTCACTTTCTCTTACAATTTTGTTTTGGTGGAAGAGTTCATCAAACTTAGCTTTAAGCAGATTATATTAATTGTCTTTCTCAATGTTTTCAACAACCAACCTTTCTATCAGCTTAACTTGTTCAGTACACCTGGTTGCCAAGTCAGAAGACTCTTCGACCAGTGTATGATTTTGTTCAGCTGGTAGATCAGCTGAGTTGCCTAGACATTGTGAAAGCTTCTGATTTTCTGCTTTCAACTTTGAGTTCTCATCTTCCAACTTTTGACAAAGTTGTATAGAAATTTGGAGATCTAATAGCATCTTCTGCATATCAGACTCCTCTGATTGTCCAGAAAAAGAAGAAGATGAAAAATAAGAGGAAGTTCGATTACATACCTCGTCTGTCACTAGACATATCTCTTCGTCTGGTCCAAAATTAGATGATGAACCAGAAGTGGATACCTCTTCTTCCTCATCTGCTAAGCTTCTTTTGGAGTAACTCCTAGTGTATATTCTACTGCTTTTCTTTGAACCCATTTATGCAAGAAATTGTTAGCACAACAAATATTTGGGTTTAAAAAAAAAGGATCTGCCCTGGTGACCACCAAAGACTTTTCAAAGCAGTGGTCTGTAGGACACACCGCTCTTATACCACTTGTTGGTCCCAAAAAGGTTATCCAACGGAAAGCGTTTTGAGTTTATTTTTAAGAAAACCCTTTTAAATTAAGTGCTAAAAGAAAAGTGCAGAAAACTTAAAAGCATAAAGTAGAGAACACCAGATTTATAGTGGTTCGGACCAACTTGTCCTACATCCACTCTCCCTTTCTCCAAAGGGGACTTTCTCTCCAACCAACGTACTCACAAACCACTGGAATTTGGAAGTACCAGCTCCTTCGTACAACTTGCTTACAACAACCTTTCAAGGTGAATAGGTTGATTAAAAGATCAAACTAAAAACTCCTAATGAGTATATAAACGTGAATGAACAAGGTGAGTAAGTGGAAGAATTCGTGTGTCTTGTGTGCTCTCGCTCGACTCTTATGTAGAACTCATCCAAGCACTCCTATTTATAGTTGTAGGAATTAACTAGCCGTTGGAAAGCTAGCAATTCAAACAACCATAATTGAAGGGATATAATCAATCAAAGATTGATTATATGATTGATTAGTTGACTTTCAATCAAGCAATCAATCAAATCCTCCATCAGTTGACTCTCTAGATTGCCTTCATCTCCATCAATGATCTCCAAAATCTACTTGTCTCCAGATTACATGCAGCCTCCATGTGGGTGAACTAATCTGTCTCCCTCATCTGGTCAGGACTCGTCTGGTCTGGGGTCTTCTGGTCAGGTAAGGTAACACTTCTGCTCTGAACCTCATCTGGGAGAGGTATTCTGGAAGACTCCTCTGGTCAGGCTCCTCTGGTCTGACTCCTCTGGTAAGACCTCATCTGGTCCTCTGGTCAGAGCTCATTTGGTCAGACTCCTCTGGTGACTCGTCTGGTCAGACTCCTCTGGACCTCATCTGCTCTGGTGACACTTCTGCTCTGGTCTGGACACCTCATCTGGTCTGCACAGATTTCTTCCCCCTTAACCAAAGACATATTCTAGACCTAGACTAATATGTAGCTGACTAACAGGTTCAGCTAGTCCTATTACAAGTTCTTGTTTTAACATCTTCAAAACATCTAATCTATATCCTAACAAGACCTCACCTCCATGGATGGGTTCTCACTCTGAATTCTCTGATCATCCATATTTGGGTGTATTTTCCATCATGATGGGTGTATGAGGAGCTGCCCATGGTGGCCATTCAAAAATAGTGGGATGTATTTGTCCTCGTGATAAATATGGTTACAACATTTGCCCCCCAGTCTGTCTCCTATGTGTATTAGGAGAGGGACTGGAATTTGTGCTTGACTAAACTTGAATCTCCGGGAACATAGTACTTGATGGGGGCGGCCCACTATGTGACAAAAAATAAAAAATAAAAAATAAAAATAGTGTACTTTGCCACATTTAAAGAGTGGCCGATTTGGGCCCAAACAATTACAAAAGGGGCGAGTCGGCCCAAAAAAGAAAAATGGCCTACCCGGGCCTTCTCGGTAGAGTAAGAAAAGGAAAAAGAAGGAAAGACCATGAGGAAAGTTGCCTGTCCTGGAAAAATTCTCACATTTTTCCCCATTTTTTTTAATAAAGAAATTGGCCTACCTGGCCTAAATTAAAATGGCTGACTTGGGCCTGATAAGAGGAAAAACCATGGCCATTATGGCCGACCAGGGAATTACCCCTTCTTTTTTTTTTTTTTTGATGTTGGCCGACTTGGGCCTGACAATAGGAAACAACTTGGCCACTTTGGCTGACCAAGAGGTTACTTCCCTTCAATTTCCTCTTTTTTTTAAGGGAATTGGTCGACCTAGGCAGCAGTATAAAAAAAAGAGTAGTAGGGGCAGCAGTAATGAAAGATGCCGACTTGGAGCAGCGCCCCCTCCTTTTTTTTATTTGAAATAGGCCGATCTGGAAACTTGGCCGATCTGGGCAGCAGTACTGAAAAGAGGCCGAATTGGCCAGCGCCCCCTCCCCCTTTTTTTTTTATTGAAATTGGTTGACTTGGGCCTTGTAGCAGTAAAAATGGCTCTCAATTTTGAAATAAAAAAATTAATACTCTCACAAAAGAGGGGGAAACCACACTCTTCCCTTGAAGACTGAAATTTTTCCTCCTCCTCCTCCAAAAAATCAGCGGTCGACGGCTTTGAGGGTGAAAATCACATCTTATTTTCTTTCTTCATCTCCTACACACCATTGACAATGGCGGCAACTTCTAAATGGTAAGCAAAAATTTCTCCTCTCGTTTATTCTTCAATTATTTTCACAAAAGAGGAGGAAACCGTGTCCTTCCCTTGGAGACTGATTTTTTTTAAACACAACAGTCGAAGGCCTCGAAGGTGAGAACAAAATTTCCTTTTACTTTCCTCAATATTTTCTTCAGTTTTTCTTTAAATGGCACGGTGTAGGGGTGGGGGTAATTCGCGGAGGGGGAGGGGTTGGAGGCGGTGGTGCTCCGGCCGGTCCTGGTTTGACTGGAAGTGGGGTAGAGGTTGGTGGCGGAGCACCCATGGTGGGGGACCCGGCGCGGGGACGCGCGGCCGCGAGGTGGGGGCTGGGGGTGCGGCCGTGGCGGATTGGGGTGCTGTGCGTCAGGGCTTGACGTGGGGTGCAACGCGTGGGGATTGTGCGCTTGAGCACAGTGGTGTTAGTCGCCGTTTATCTTTTGGTGAGAGTAGTTTTGGTAGTAATTTTTGGCCTAGGATGATTTTTGGAAAATATTGTCCTATTGATGATGATGGTTTAGGAACATGTTTTCCCGCTGCCCGGCGTTTGGTTGATGATTGTCAAAGTAGTGATGTTGGGGAGCCTTTAGATGATATTATGGAAGAAGATGAAGCGGGTGATCTTTCTGTTGAATGTGAAGAGGAAATTGAGAGTGCGGGGGAGCTTGAAAATGTAGTCTTGAGGAGGGGTCAAAAAGAAAATCCACTTCTAAACAGAAATTTGAGATAACATACAGAATATGGGAGGAGTATGTGGATGGGTTAGCAGGGGTACCTTTAACCTTTGATTTTGTTGATTATCTTGAGACACACCCGTACATACTGCCCCCTCGGGATCCTGAAACAATTCGACGTGCCACCCCTACCGAGAATGATTGGTGGATGTCAGGGTGTAAAAGTGTAGTTACTGCTAGTAAACTGGCTACATGGAGACTGAAGTGGGATGTTCCTCAGGATGTTGACCTCTTTGTACCGGAACCGGGAGAGCGGGCGAACTAGCCTCCCGAGGGGATGGTTGCTATTAGTTTCTCCATAATGCAAGCTGGCCTTCGTTTTCCCCTACACCCGGCGATCTCCCGTCTGCTTAACTTTTGGGGTTTATCACCACTCCAGATTCATCCGAATGGATGGTTGCAGATATTAAGTGTGATGACCCAATTTTGTCTCCACCGCCTTTACCGCTTGCCAAACCCGGGGGAGATGACTAGTATGTTGAAGATTATTGGTGAGAAAAATCGGTTCGGTGATGTGTATCTTCAGTCCAGAGGGGCTAAGCTTATTGGCGGCTTGCCGAACAAATCTCGTCTATATTGGGATATATGGTTCTTTGTGAGTGGGGCTTGGAAGACCACATATGGTGGGGCTGAAGTAGATATTCCCACTGAGCCACGTTTGAAGGAACTAAGTAAGATTTTTCAATTTGTATTGGAAACATGTACTGATCTAATTTCCTTTGTTGTTTTTGCAGGTTATGATTTTCCCACCGGAGATGATCACAACTTTGATTTCTTGGTAGTCCGTGGGAAGATTTTGCAGTTGCCACTCAGTGAACAAGATCAGCCCGTATTGAATACCCCTGAGTCTCGATTGAACGCACGTCTCTTCAGATTTTCGAGGCACCTTGTGGAGTTTGGCCTTTCTGGTTCAGAATTCCCCACTTATCAAGATTGTCCTCCTGCTCTCCAGATCAAAATTCCTAAAATGTTAGCCATGCTTGGAGGTGCGACAAAGAAGAAAAAGAAATGAGCTTCTCGTGAGAAGCCGTAAGCCCCTGAATCCAGACCGATCACCCTGCAGGACACTTCAGCTGAGAAAGAGGCCGGCGGGGATGACTCTGATCAGCATATGGTAGGACTGGACCATGGGGTATCGCCCGGGACTGGCACATCATCCCCAATTTCGGGGAATAAGAGAGTTCGGGAGGATACCAGAGAGGCCGGGCGTCAGGGGGAGGCTTTGAGCTGGTCGCTCGTCGATCTGACTGATCTCCTAATGCCTGAGCATGATCGACCACAACTTGCCCCCCGAGCCGACCCTACTCGGGACGCTTTTGATCGCACCTACTTTGGATGTGACATGGCTAAATTTCAAAAGTAAGATTCTCAAATATATATGCCTTCTATTGTTACACGGATGCACGAATATTCTCTCTTGTTGCTTAGATGTTTTGTCTAAATATATAATTTTTCCTTTCTGCAGGTTGGTCAGAGAAGACCCCGGCCGTCCGTCACTGTTCTTGGACTACATGTCCTCCCGCACTCCTGACTCTTTTGCAGAGATGCCCGACCATCTTAATAGGTCATTGAACTCTATTCTCACAGCTTGGACTGTAGAACTGGAGGATATTGTCGATCGTCACTCGGACGATGCCTTTCCAGCAGCCAGTGCCCTCACTAGCCAGACTCTATCCATGTTCCATCGGGCCGAGAGTCGGCATTACTTTAGGTTTTCTCAGCTCTAGGAGTTGGAAACACAGCTTGTGAAGGAGAGAGAAGAGAAGAAACTGTTGGAGGATAGATCAGCCACATTGGAGGGCGAGATTGCTTCCCTCTTGAAGGATAAAAAAGAGTTGGCCTTGCAGGTCGAGAGGGGCACGAAGAAGAAAGATGAGTTTTTTGCTCGGGTTGAGACAGCCATGAGAGAAAAGGAGGCGATGGCCGCTCGGGTCGAGGAGGTCGCCAAAGAGAAAGATGATGCAGTATCTCGAGTGGTGTCGTTAGATGCTATAGTCAAAAAACTCAACCATGATCTTGAGACTGTCCAGAAGTAGCTGTCTGAGGCTAAAGAAAAGTTGGAGGGGGTAGACACTGATGATCCTGTGAAGAAACCCAAGTTTTTTGCGGATTTTTGCTACTACATAGCATATGCTAATGCTATCGGGGATGCGAAGAAAGCTCAGCTTGACTCTACCTGCTTTGAGGCTTCTCTCAAAGACTATGCTGGGAAGCATCCCCTTCATGAGAGTTTTTATCTTCATATTCTGGATTTGGAGACTGTACACGGATTTAGTCTCTCTTGGTATCCTGATCGGTTAAAGCTGCTTCTGCCTGACCAAGACATCCCCCATGATGACGAGGTGTCCTCCCTACTCGTGGATGGTCAGCCCAGTGTGGATGTGGATGTGGGAAACAGGCAGGACATGGTGTGATTGACCTTGTCCACCTTTTTATTGTTAGGATATGCTGTAAACGGCTTCGGCCGTCTTTTTATTGTTGAACCTGATGTAGTTGGCTCCTGCCCTTTTCATTAATGTAATCTGTTGTTCTCCTTTAGTGTTTATGTTTTGCATTTTTATTTGTTTGTTTTGAGCATAGATTTAGATGATAGACCGATCATTAGAAATCTGTCCATCCTGCAATAAGTGTGGTGGGTCAATTCCTTGAGTGAGCCCACACTTTGAACTTAGATTTTGGGATAGGCCGACCATGTGAGGTCTGTCCATCTTGTACTAAGTGTGGTGGGCTGATCATTTGTAATCAGCCTGCGCATTGGACTTAGATTTTGGTGGTAAGTCGACCGCAAAGTCTGCTTACCCTATACTAAGCATTGGTGGGTCGGCCATTTAGGCAACCCATACTTGAGAAAAAATTCGGATGACCACTAATTGAGAAATTTTTAGGAAAAATAAAAACTCAGACTTGACAGTCCTTCATTCAATCACGTGATTTTCCTAATACAATAAACTACTGATAGTACTTTTTCAAGTGTACCGCATTCCAGGGGTATTGGTCCGGAGTGCCATCTGGGTGTTCGAGCTCATATACTCCTTTGGTGAGCCACCTAGACACCCTGAATGGACCCTCCCAGTTCGGGCCAAATACCCCTTTAGGGCCTTGAAATTCTTCAGTACTAGGTCCCCCATCTTGAACTGTCTCGCCTTGACTCTAGAGTTGAAAAATTTCTCAGGTTTTTGCTTGTAGGCGGCATTTTTGTGTTCGGACGCAAGTCTTCTTTCTTCTAGCATGTCAAGGTCCACCTTCAGAGCAAGGTCATTATCTTCATTAATTATTTGGGTAGTTCTGTGGCTTGGGACGACGACTTCAGATGGTTTGACTGCTTCGGTGCCGAATGCCAAAGCGAATGGGGTCTCGCCCGTGGAATTTCTGGTAGTCGTTTGGTATGCCCATAGCACATCTGGGAGCTCGGCGGCCCACTTTGTTAGGATAAATTTTGTTAGTTTTGATGAGTTAAAACAAACCAGATAATGTAATAGGACCATATGGACCTGTTAGCCAGATGAGGAACTAGATTAGATCTTAGTCTAAGGGGAACTGCCAGACCAGAAGACTTCATCAGAAGAGTCACCAGAAGACCTTCCAGAGGACTTCACCAGAGGACTCCACCAAAAGACTTCACCAGATGAGACTGACCAGAGGCAGAGAACCTTCCCCAGACCAGACGAGTCTAGTGAAACAAAAGATCCTCAGAATCATCTCCTGATTCTTCTGAATAATCTGTTTCTTAACCAACTCTGGACCAGAAGACATTGATTTTGCTTGGTGTCTGGTCCTGCCTTCTCTGGAGAGAATCAGAGTTAGGCATTGGAAGCATTTGACCGTTGGTGATTTAAATCAAGTCAACAAGATCGGATTGGAAAGTTTTGAAGTCAATTAATCCAAGGATCCCACCAACCCAATCAATCAATTAGGGAATTAATTGATTGAAAGCTTCCTTAAATATGGATCTGATTAGATTAGCTCTCCAACGGCTAAACCCTAATCACCTCTATAAATACAAGAGTGCAGACTCAAAGAAAGGCTCTAGATTCTCACACGCAAGAAGTCACATTCAAGCCTTTGTTTTATCACTCTTAGCACTCTTATTGTTCTTATATTTCATACATACTTTAAAGGAGTAGTTGGATCTCAACCTGTTCATCTCTAAGAAAAGGTTGAAGGCTGTAGACTTTAGATCTAAGTTAGATCTAAAGGGATTGTAAGAAGGAACTGGTACTTCACAATTCCAGTAAGCAAGTTGGTTGTTGGCTGGTTAGTGAGACCCATTTGATAAAAGGGAGAGTGGACGTAGGATATCGAAATCCGAACCACTATAAATCTAGTCCATTTACTGGTTTCTTCAATTCTGTCTTGTTTAAATTATTGTGCTCTTATTAAAGATCTTGTTAAAGACATAACCTTTAAAGCTTCCGCAATTAATCTACTTAGTGGGACCAACACACTTTCCTTTCTTCTCATCAAGCTTAGCTTTGATGGTGTGCTTCAAGATTTTGTTAACTGCCTCAACTTGACCATTCGTTTGTGGGTGGTACGGGGTGGAAAAGAGTTTCTTGATCTTCCACTTTTCACAAAATTGAATCAACTCGAGGCCCTCAAATTATTTTCCATTGTCAGATATGATCACTTGAGGAAGCTCGAAACGACAGATTATATTTGTCCAAATGAATTTGATGATATGTGACTGGTCAATCTTGTTTAGGGGTTCCACTTCAGCCCATTTCGTGAAATAATACACTGTTACCACTGCGAATTTGCGGCCACCCGGCGTAGTGGGTATTGGACCAATTAAGTCAATGCCCCACTGTGCAAAAGGCCAAGGACTATACATCGAGGTCAACTGCTCTGGTGATAGCTTAATGTTCGGCCCCAGAATTTGGCATTTGTGGCATGCCCGGGCATAGGCAACTGCGTCCCTACGGAGGGTAGGCCAGAAGTAACCTTGCTAGATGGTCTTATGGACGAGCGCTTGCCCTCCGGCATGGTTCCTGCACACCCCATCATGGATCTCAGATAATACTTTTTGGCCCTCTTTGGGTGTTATGCATTTAAGTAATGCTAAACAAAAACTCCGCTTGTAAAGTTGATCATCAATGAGAGTGTACCTGGCCTATCGTAATTGTAGTTGTCTAGCCCGCACCTTGTCCTCTGGTTGCTCCCAGACTTTAGGTATTTGATGATCGGGGTCATCCAGTTCTCTTCAACATTGAGGATAAGTGCTAGAGCTACCTTATCGATGGTCGGCGCCTCGAGTGTGGTGAGCTGGATATTTGAGAAATCTGTTACTCCCTCCGCACTTGCGAGCTTGGAGAGGGCATCGGCCTGTGAGTTTTGTTCGCGTGGGACTTGCTCGATGAAGACTTGGTGGAAATTCTCATATAGAGTAGCGACAAGCTCTTGGTACTTAGCCATCTGCCCACCCCGGGCTTTATATTTACCTTTAACCTGGTTGACCACCAATAGGGAGTCCATGAAGATGTGTAGGCGGCAGACTCCAATGGCGATGGCGAGCTCCAACCCGCCGACCAAGGCCTTATACTTTGCCTCGTTATTAGTCGCGGTAAAGTTGAAACGAACCGCATAGGTGAAGCATTGACCATCTGATCCGGTTAGAATTATCCCAGCGCCCGTGCACGTGCTTGTTGAGGAGCCATCTACGTGAAGCTTCCAAGGAGGGTGGTCCACCCTTGAAAGTTTTGGAGAAAAAGTTAATTCCACCACAAAATCAGCGAGGGCCTGTCCTTTGATGGCCGTTCGTGGAGCGTATGTGACTCCGTACTGGGCTATCTCAAGGGACCATTTTAAAAGTCTCCCACTAGTGTCTGGTCTGTGTAAAACTTGCCTTAGTGGGAGGGTGGTTAGCACTTCCACTTGGTGGTCAAAGAAGTAAGGTCTTAGCTTTCAGACACTCATCATCAAGGCATATGCAAGTTTTTCAAGCGGGGTGTACCTGAGTTCGGTATCATGGAGAGCCTGACTGACAAAATAGATGGGGAGGTGATCTTGACCCTCCGCTCTCATGAGTACGGCACTGAGGGCGACCTTGGAAGCGGCCAAGTAGAGGAAAAGTTTCTCTCTTGGCACTGGCTTGACAAGGATTTGAGGGTTAGAAAGATACTCCTTTAGTTTGGCGAAAGCAATCTGGCTCTCCCTGTTCCATGAAAATTTTCCATTTCTAATGGTGGTGAAAAAAGGTTTACTCTTGTCACCGAGCCTGGATATGAATCTGTTTAGAGACGCCAGGCACCCGGTCAAACGTTGCACCTGTTTGATGCTCCGCGGCTCCTGCATGTCGAGGACTGCTTTGATCTTCGAAGGGTTAGCTTCGATTCCTCTTTGGCTCACAATGTGTCCAAGAAACTTTCCTGACTCCACCCCAAAACTGCATTTCTTGGGGTTTAACTTCATGTTGTAAGCTGTAAGGATGTTGAACGTCTCGGCAAGGTCTCTCAAGTGGTCCTCCTTCTTCAAGCTTTTCACGACGATGTCATCGATGTAAACTTCCATGGTCTTCCCAATTTGATCAGCGAACATCTTGTTCATCAATTGCTGGTAGGTTGCCCCGGCGTTGATCAGACCAAAAGGCATCCTCAACCAGGAAAACATATTTTTCTTAGTATGGAAAGATGTGTGTTTTACATCCTCTACCGCCATAGGGATCTGGTGGTATCCTGCAAAGGCATCCATGAATGACATCATCTCGTGGCCAGCTGTGTTGTCTACCAAGTGGTTTATATGCGGCATTGGAAAGTGGTCCTTTGGACAAGCAGCATTAAGGTCGGTGAAATCGATGCATAGCCTTCAGGATTTATTTGCCTTTTTAACCAAGACTGTTTTGTCCACCCAATGTGGCTCGTCCTCAGCTTGCTCAATTAATTTGTTGTCCAGCAATTTCTTGACCTCCTCGGCTAGAGCTGCATACTTGTCGGGACCGAACTTTCTCCTTTTTTGGTAGACTGGACTCTTCTTTGGGTCAATCTTTAGACGGTGGCATGCATGTTTCGGATCAATTCCGACCATGTTTTGATGAGACCAGGCAAATATGCCTATGTTTTCCTTGAGAAACTCTATCATAGCCCCCCGCATTTCAGTTGGGATCCACGAGCCGATTAACACTTCTAGCTCTGGTCTTGTGGGGTCGACTGGAATGTATTCAAGATCTTCTATAGCAGTTGCCTGTTCATGACTTCGTCGATCTTGTGCATCGAACCTGGGGTCCAAGTTAAGTTCCGTGGGCTCAAAACCGATCCGTGGCTCAAGGTCATCTCCTTGAGGGGGACTCTGGATTGCAGCTCCGGTAGGGGTGTTGTCAACCATTGGGGTATCAGCATGGTCGGCCAGAGGCCTATCTAGATCCATCATGTCTTGGTCGGCCTCTGCCGGGACGTCAGCGGGCTCGAGGTTTGCTATGTTTTGAGAAATTAAATCATTTGTGGAAATTAAAATTGGACAAGTGTAGTTCAAATATTTATTTGCCATTGTCTGATCACCTTTTACAGTACCAACCACCCCCTCGGGTGTTGGGAATTTGACACAGTAAAAATAGGAGGAAGCTACAGCTTCAATTTCTAGAAATGGACAACCTAAGAAGCCGTTATAGATACTCGGCAGGTCGACAATTACAAACTCTAGGGGCCTAGTGATCCTAACACTAGGGTTTGAGTTACAGATGAGCTCGACAGACAGCTTAATTCTTCCGTAAGCAGCTACGGTCACATCCCCAAATCCTCTCAGTTGTGTATCAAAAGGCTTGATGAAACTAGCCAAGTCACCCAACTGATCCAGTGTGGACTTAAAAATAATATTGCAGAAGCACCCGTTATCAACCAGAATCCGGTGAACTTCTTTTCCCAAGATTTTGGTAGTGACCACCAAGGCGTCCCCCTTGGGACATAGTATTCATTCTCGATCTTTGTTGGTGAAGGTGATTTCCAAATTTTTGTGGATGGTCGGCTCTGGAGGTTTGACGATGTTCTCATTGGCAAAGGCTCGGAGTTCGGCCTTCCGCTTTCTGTTGGATAGGGTAGACACTGGGTTAGGCCTCCCAGTGTTCCTCAGCTTGCTTGGATCATGCTCACTCTTCCTCCAACATTCATTGGAGGGAGTGGGTCATCCTCGTCATCCTCCTCTTCGTCAACTGCGGCAACAGGACGTCAGGGTCGGCCATCCTCTTCCCGACGGGGGGGCCTCTGGTCGTTCCGTGGGGCCAGTCTCTGGACTAGGTCGTTCAGATGCCCTTCTTCAAACAACCTCCATAGCTGCTTGAGGAGATCACGACATTGGCTCGTATTGTGGCCTATACTGTCGTGATAGGCGCAGAACCTCTTAGGGTCTAGCTTAAACCGGTCCCCAGTGTAGGGCTTGGGCCTGGGGAGGATATCTTTGTGCTGGATGGCACTGAACACGTTGGCAGGTGATCGCTTCAACTTTTGTGTGAGGTGCACCTCCACATCCTCAAAAGACTTGAAATTTCCGGGTGGTTTGGCCACCCTCTTTGCCTTTGGGACCCCCTTCAAAGTGGACTGTGAAGCCTCCGCCACTTTGTCCGTTGTCTCCGTTTCACCAAGCCTGAGGGCGAGTAACTTCTTACGGGAAAGAAAATCTGCAGCTCTTGATCGGAACTCTGCGTAAGTTTTCGGGATGTCCTTAGTCAGATGTTTAAACATGGGAGAATTTCCGTGGAAGCCCCCCAAAGCGGAGTGGAGAGCAAGTTGGTCGCATACGGGTTCGCCAGTGAGAATGACCTCATCCACCCGATCTATGTACTCCTGGTCCGTCTCCCCCTTTTACTGCCTGATGCGCATGAGCCTATGCCAATTCTCAGGGCGCGCTATTTTAGCGGTGAAGTAGGCTGAGAATTGGCTGCTCAAGGTAGCAAAAGAGTTGATCGACCTCGAGGGGAGGGAGACGTACCATTTGTGCGCCAGATCTCCTAGAGTGAGAGGGAAGAGACGACACTTTGTGGCATCAGTGGCACCACGATCGGTCATGTAGATCCGGTACTTGCTCAGATGAGTTTCAGGATCCGTCTTTACTTCATAGAGAGGAATCGGGGGAGGTGCGATCTTCAGTTGTACAGGGGTAAGCTCAATGTCCACAGCTAGTGGTTCATTTGCTACTGTCACCCCCTTTGGACGGTTCTGGGCCTCCAAAAGGGTACGCATCTCATCAAGTTACCTCTGCATTTCCGCCATGGCGTGGTTTTGTCCTTCCGGTTGATTTCTGGGGATGATCGGCCCGAGGCGGTCATGCACGGCTCCGCGCGGTCCATCGTGGTGGTCAAGCACAGCTCCGCGCAGACCGTCGTGGGCGAGGAGACTACTATGGAAGAAGCTTATCTTCCTTCTTGCCGAGTTGGCGGGAGCTAAGCTAACCTCGGCCAGTCTTTTGGGAGTTTGGTAAGCGGAGCTCCTAGTGCAGGACATGGTCTCCGTGTCGGGGTGGTCACTGGGACGCCATGATGAGTCTGACCCCAAACTACTAAAAACAGTGCGGGAGTGGCTTTGTTCAGAGTTAGGGATGTTAAACAGGCCGCGGGCTGGCGGGCTGGCCCGTTTAGCCATGAACCGAACAAGGGTTAGGTCCAAGCATTTGGTGGCCCGTTTAAAAACGAGCCTTTTTGGCCCGGACCGTTTAGCCTTCGGGCTAAACGGGCTAGCCCGCCGGTCTACCGGGCCAACCCGTATAGCCCGATTCTTTTTTTTACCTTTTATATATTTTACTTGTACAACTACAACCATATATACAACCTACCTATTTTACTTCAACTTCAAATTTTTAATTCAAGTCCAACTATCCGATATATATATATATATATATATATATATATATATATATATATATATTCAAGTTTTTATTTAGTTAACTGTTGGGACATTGTCAGTTTTGATTAAGATCCCAAAGCCCCTGAAAAGATGTTTGCCTTAATCTGTCTTTGTCAGGCTAGTCTTGGTTAGGATTTGTACTTAGTCATTTTACACTTCACAGGTACTCAGTGAGAGGAGAACTCACTAGTGACAATCAAGACCAAGAGCCTGAAGACGAAGAGCACCATCCTGAACTTATGGCAGTCCTCTAAGCTGGCTGAGTAAGTGTCAGTGATGAAGAGTATGACCCTGAGGTCATTACTAACTCAGTCCTGAAGGGAACAGGATGTCACTGAGTTTATGGGAAGACTTGGAGTAGAGCCAAGCAATGCAAAAGGAATTTCAGCGTCAGGACAAGACCGGTGAGCTCAAGACAAAATGAACTTAATAAGACAAGCCTGAAGCTCAGGAATAAGTTCTGACATTCTCACCAACCTGATGACGTGGACCAATCCAGGAAGGACACGCACGTACGGAACCTGACAAGAAGACTGAATTTAGACTGCATATTCAACGGGCAAGCATTTAATGTGCATTTAATGCAACTACCAAATCCAAGCAAGAACGGCTGCTGCATGAAGATATGTCCGTTTGAAGCCACTCTACATAGTTGACAAGAAAGGCTATCTCTCCAACGGATAGTTTATCAAATCATCTATAAATACAGAAGACCTTGAACCCATTCAAGGTTACGGGAAATTTGCAAGCCAGAAATTACTCAAACTCTCAAGCATTCAAAGCATTCAGCCTTTAAGAGAAGCACTCGAAACCATCTAAATTTCCCAAGTGTTTCTTAGCAACTGAGAGTTATTCTGTATTCCAAGAGCTAAATAGCATTATCTTAAGCTTAGAGAGATTATCCAATCCTTAGTATAGCTTTGTCTTGTAAGGATAATCTCAACCTAGTTGAAATCCAAACTGAAACCAAAACCCTAAGTTAGGTTTGTTGGGAGTAAGTCAGTTAGTGTGTTAGTAAGGAAGTTTGTATAGATCAGTGAGGTTAGCTGGTCTTGGTGCACCTTGGCACGTTAAAAACAAGAATCCCTTGAGTGGATTTCCTGTTAAGTCAGGCCGTGAACGTAGGAGCTTGAGCCTCTGAACTACGTTAAATTCCTTGTGTTCTTATTGCTTTGATATTGTGCATACTTGCCATATTATTTGCTCATTCATTGCATTCGGTTTATCAGGCTTGAATCAATCAGTCCGATCCTCAAAAAGAGCACTGCCTTACTAAACACCTTTCAGAATTGAGTAAAACAAGTTTTCAGAAAGTAAACTAAACAAGACTTTAAACTATCAGGGCTCAAACAATTCCGCACTGAACTTGAACTGATAGTTAGCCAACTGACCCGCACCAAGTGTAGTCAGTAGGTGTGTTATCAGCTCCTAGTTCTTTACCACTACCACTCTGAGTAAAGGGGACTCAGACAGTTTTTAAGTTTGAAAAATTGGTATACGTGTATTCCCCCCCATACACGTATTCCTCAGTCTTGTACCGGGACCAACAAGTGGTATCAGAGCAGTGGTTCGAAAGACCACTGACTTTGAATACTAATAGTTTCAAATGAGAAACTGTTGGTGGTCACTGAACAGATCTGAGTTTGCTTTCCATAAAACTTGCATCATCATGACTTCGAGGAGACTTGAAACTTCGTTACCTGAATTCTCTGTATCTAACTTTGTCTATTGGAAGTTCAGATTAGAAGCACATCTCGATGCCATCCATGACCAGATGCCGCATGTTCTCAGGGAAGGACCGATCAAAATCACTGTCCCTAATACCAGAGGTAGAGGGTATGATGATCTTGATATTGGTGTACCCATTCCTAAGGAAAGGAAGGATATGACCACTGATGAGATCAAGATGATGGGGCTGGATAATGTGGCCAGGAATATCATCTTGCACACGGTGCCTTTCGAGGAGTCAGCAAGGCTGATGAACTTAAAGACGGCAAAGGAGGTTTGGGATGAGCTGACCAGGATGTGCGAAGGGTCAGAAAAGATAAAGAAGAACAAGAGAAACATTGCCATTCAGAAATTTGAAGCGTTCGAGATGCTGCCTGACGAGAACATAGATCAAATGGAGTCTAGATTCATCAAGTTGATGAATGAGTTGGTGATGTTGGACAAGGATGTCCCAAGGAGAGATGTTGCTTCAAAGATCCTGAATGCCCTTCCTGAGAGATGGGATAACAGTGTAATTATGCTTAAGAACACTCAGGATATGAGTAACATAACTTCTGCTTTACTTTTTTCAGAGCTCAAAGCGCTTGAATTTGATCTTAACAAAAGAAAGAAGAAAGTTCAGTCAGAAGAGGAAGTGAAGGAGAAAACTCCTGAGAAAAGTGTGGCGTTCAAGGCCAGGTCTGAACCTGTTGAGCCCTCATCAAATTCTTCATCAAAGTCACTGATGGAGATGAGCAGGGAAGAACTCGCTGAGGAGTACAGCCTGATGGCCAGACGATTTGACAAGCTCAATTCCAGGTTTGGTCGTTATAAAAAGTTTTATCAGGACTCACGTGACAGGAAACCTGAAGGAACCCACCAAAGCTCAAGGAGATATGAGGAGCGAAGGAATACTGACCAGAGGAGAGAACGTGGTGATGAAAGGAGATATTCTGAACCAAAGCCTGAAAGAAGAGACGAACAGAGACGTACTCGCGATGATAGATATCCAACCAAGTCTGAAAGCTCGCCGAGAACCAGGGAACCTGGCTCAAGGAGGAACCCAGAACCGAGGAAAGAAAGAGTAAGCGAGCAGATAGCATGTTACAACTGTAACAAGATTGGTCACTATCAGTACGACTGCCCAGAGCTGAGTGCGAGGGAGAGAGAGGAAAGGAGACCCACGAGGGATCTAAGATCTGCTGATCGGAGAGCAATGGTCGCTGAAGATGCAACAGACTCTGACGGTTCTACTGAAAGGTCACCAGAACTCTTCTCAGATGACGAGTACGATGATGTTTGTCTTATGGCTAGGGATGAGCCTGAGGTAACATCAAATTCTGTTTGTGCTTCTTACACTGGTCAAAATCCTGAGCTTAGCTCAGAGTCAGTTAGAGAAATGAACCTTCAGATCTGTCTTGATCAATTGATGGTTGATTTCTCCAGACTGCAGGAAACTAATGTCTTCTTGGTAGAGGAGAACAAGAAACTGAGTACTGAGGTTCAAAACCTGAATGAACAACTCACTCAGTCTGATCTTAAAGAATCAGCTCAAATTGTGAGACTAACTCAGGAGATTGATTTAATCAATGTTGAGCGTCTTCCAAGAGAGAAGATTCTGAAGGAATTGGCTGAGGAAGAGCTGGCCAGGAAGGAAGAACTGAAAGTACTTAAGAGTAAGTTTGATGACCTCTTTACCAGACATGAAATCCTGAAAAAGAGTGAGGACTCTCTCAAGAAAAAGGTTGCAGCAATGAATAAATCCTCAGTGGCTAGAGAGGAAATAAATAGCAGTCAGATGCTTGGGAATGAGAAAAAGGGACTTGGATATGTTCCTAAGAAATCCTCACAAGGTCAGTCTCATGTTGCTTCAGGGAGCAACACTGAGAGGGTATTTGTTCAGGCAGGCCAGAATGCACCTAAGGTTGTACTGCAGGCCCGTCAAACCGATAAGGGCAAAGAAACTGTTGACACAGTCAGGGTTGCTCCTAAGGTAGCTAAGCCAAAACCCAAGGGAAAGGCAAAGCAATCTAAGGAAGTCCCTGAGAGCTCAGGCCAGGGAAAGCCTCAGCGAAAGCAGAGGAAGACTCAGGCCCAGAGCCCTCAGACTAGTCAGCGAGGGTACCATCATGCTTGGCAATACCAGCAGGGAAGGCCAAACATGATGACACCCCCGTGGTTTTGGCATCCTGAGGCCTTTAACTGTTTTCCATTCCCTCACTTGCCTAGGGGGAATAGAACACAGGGCCCTTATCAAGAACAAGGCCCAAGACCTGCTGCACCCAGACCTAGGAGGAACAGGAAGCCAGCCCAAAAGGCACCCACTCAGGCTCCTGTGAAGCCTAATTCTAGCACTCATACACCATCTTCCTCTCAGGCAAAGAAGAAGAAAGTTGTGTATGTTGATGTTTCAGGGAGACAGATTTACCACTCTGAGGCAATCAGGGTTGTTAAGCAAGTCTGGATCCCGAAGGGTACAGTTGACATGATAGGACCCAACACCCAATGGGTACCTAAAGCCTGATTTGTTTGCAGGCGGCTGTGGATCACAACAAGAGGAGAGGAGACTCAATCAAAGCTATTTGGTACCTAGACAGTGGTTGCTCAAGGCACATGACTGGAATGAAGAGTCTTCTCCAAGAATATCAAGCTAAAGATGGTCCACAGGTAACCTTTGGTGATAACTCAAAAGGTGTTACTAAAGGTTTTGGTGCTTTGATTATAGGTACAGTCAGAGTGGAAAATGTATCCTTTGTGGAAGGACTGAAGCATAACCTGTTGTCAGTAAGTCAATTATGTGACAAAGGGTTCAGTGTTGAGTTCTCATCGAATATATGTTCAGTCAAGGACAAATCAACACAAGTGCTTCTATCAGGTATAAGGAAAGGTAACGTTTATCTCGCTGATTGGAGCAGCACTATTCCTAATACTTAATTTGTTGCTAAAAGCTCTCTAGAGCTCAGTTGGTTATGGCATAAAAGATTAAACCACCTGAACTTCAAGATTCTTAACAAAATTTCTAGACAGTCACTTGTTGAAGGTCTACCTAATGAAGTTTTTAGCAAAGATCATGTGTGCAAAGCTTGTCAGGAAGGGAAGCAGGTCAGAGCGTCATTCAAAGAGAAAGCTTCTCATTCCACTGACAGGATACTTCAGCTCTTGCACATGGATTTATTTGGTCCCATAACACCTGTGAGTATGAATGGTAGAAAATATACCCTTGTGGTTATTGGTGATTATTCTAGATATACTTGGGTTATTTTCTTGTTGAATAAGAAGGAAACATAGGTGAAGCTTCCAGAGTTGCTCAGGAGACTCAGCAACGAGAAGAATCAGTCCATTACTAAGATCAGATCTGACAAGGGCACTGAATTTATAAATTCATATATTTCTGACTTTTGTAATGAACTTGGTATAGCTCATGAGACTTCTGCAGCTAGAACCCCACAGCAGAATGGTGTTGCTGAAAGGAGGAACAAGACACTGAAGGAAGCAGCAAGGACCATGCTGGCTGAGTCAGGATTGCCCAAGAAATTCTGGGCTGAGGCAATCAACACTGCATGCTACACTCAGAACAGATCCATGCTGAACAAACAACATGCACAGACCCCATATGAGACATGGAATAAGAGAAAACCTCGTATTTCTTATTTTCATGTATTTGGTTGTAAGTGCTTCATCCTCAACAATGGGAAGACCCAATTGAAAGCTTTTGATAGCAAATCTGATGAAGGAATATTCTTAGGATATTCTGAAGTTAGTAAAGCCTTCAGGGTTTACAATTGTAGGACCCTTGTTGTGGAAGAATCACCTCATGTTGTTTTTTATGAATCTGCTAATGAGTCTAGGGCAAAGGTGTTGAATCCTGACACTGGGGAGGTCACAAAGAGAGTGAAAAGGCTAAGCTTGAAGAATCAACCTGATCCAGAGGTTAAAACTGTGCCAATTCCAAGATGGGATGATGACGATGATCAGGATGATGAATCAGGCGCCACTCCTAAGCCCAGCACATCAGGGACTGTTGAGCCTCAGACTGAGGAACAGACTCAACCTGAGGTAAGTACCGTCTATGAAGATGCTATTGCAGCTGAGACGGTTCCTGAGTCACCTCATCAAGGGGGAATCAATGTCCCTGACATTGAGCTTGTCAATCCCTTTGGTATAGACTCAGGATCATCCCCTTCTGTTCAATTTCCTAAATTTTATGAGCCTGTAGACACTAACATTGCAGGTACTTCAGGAACAACTCCTGGCAAAAGAACATGGTTAGAAGATCATCCCATTAATCAAATCATTGGTGATCCAACTGAGGGAGTCAGGACCAGACGGTTCCATGGTGAGAGTGCATTGTTCTGTTGCTTTCTCTCTGAGCAAGAGCCTCAGAACATAGAAGAAGCTCTCACTGACTCGAACTGGATCATTGCCATGCAAGAGGAGTTGAATCAGTTCACAAGGAATCAGGTTTGGGAACTGGTAGATAGACCTAGGCATCAAGGTGTAATTGGTACCAAGTGGGTCTTTAAGAATAAGAAGGATGAGAATGGTGTTGTGGTAAGGAACAAGGCTAGACTGGTTGCAAAAGGGTATTGTCAGTCTGAAGGTATAGACTATGATGAGACTTTTGCTCCAGTGGCTAGGTTGGAAGCTATCAGGTTGTTCCTTGCATATGCAACATATAAGAAGTTCAAGGTGTATCAAATGGATGTCAAGAGTGCCTTCCTGAATGGGATACTCAATGAAGAGGTATATGTTGAACAACCTCCCGGCTTTGAGGTTGGAGATAGAGTATACCATTTGAAGAAAGCACTCTATGGACTTAAGCAAGCACCAAGAGCTTGGTATGATACCCTCTCTCAATTCCTGACAGACCATGGGTTCAAGAAGGGAACTGTGGATAGGACATTGTTCAGGATCACTGAAGGTGATGACATTCTCTTGGTCCAGATCTATGTGGATGACATAATATTTGGATAACCAAATCATCAGCTCTGTGAGAAATTCTCTAAGTTGATGACTGGTAAATTTGAGATGTCAATGATGGGAGAGATGAACTTCTTCTTAGGATTGCAGGTCAAGCAGACTGATCAAGGTATCTTCATAAATCAGGCCAAGTATACAAGAGACTTGATTCAAAAGTTTGGTGTTCAGAACAACAATCCAGCCAGGATCCTTATGAACACCAATTGGAAGATGGATCCTGACACTGAAGGGACTTCAGTAAATCAGACTGAGTATCGAGGGCTGATAGGTTCCTTATTGTACCTGACTGCAAGTAGGCCTGACATTACGTTTGCAGTTGGTGTGTGTGCTAGGTATCAGTCTGATCCCAAAAGGAGTCATTTGGAGGCTGCTAAGAGGATACTTAAGTATTTGAAAAGGACAGTCAATATGGGACTATGGTATCCTTCAGATGACAACTTAGAACTGACAGGTTATTCAGATGCAGATTATGGAGGTTGTAGGATTGATAAGAAATCAACCTCAGGGACATGTCAGTTTTTGGGAAGTAAGTTGATCTCGTGGTTTAGTAAGAAGCAGAATTCAGTGGCTACATCCATAACTGAGGCTGAGTATATGGCTGCAGGTAGTTGTTGTGCTTAGATTTTGTGGTTGAGGCAACAGTTGAGGGACTACCAAGTATTTGCTAATCTGGTTCCAATCTATTGTGACAACAATAGTGCAATAGCAATTACTCAGAACCCAGTGCTTCACACAAGGTGCAAGCATGTGGATATTAGGCATCACTTCATTCGAGATCATGTGGAGAAGAAAGATATTAGGATGGAGAAGATTCACACTGACAGGCAAAGAGCTGACATCTTGACTAAGCCTCTGGCTGAAGCAAGGTTTATGGAACTGTCAGTGGAGTTAGGACTCTTAGATCCGGGAGAGCAGTCGGTGTAGGGTTCTAGGGGGAACTCAGGTCAGACTCGACTCAGCGAGGTATCAGGGTGCTACAATGTCTCCCTGACAGGTATGAGTTCTAACCTGACTCTTGTGAATTTCAAGCGTCTCCCTGAGTCCTTCGTCCTGAAAATCTGTATTAAATGCATTCCGTTTTCATTAAAAGCGCGCCTTTTCATATTTAAACCCACGCGCACGGAGCATTTAATGCTTCAGTTACTTTTTCATATACGTGTCCGTTTTATACGGAATATGACTGACATGGGGTTTCGATTGAAACTGAGATTAATCCTGGCCCTTCATTTCAAAACCTTTCGAATTCAGGAATTAATCTCAACCCCATGTTTGAGTAACTGACTTAATCTTATCAATCAAAAATGTCATTTGAGGTTTTTACGCAAACACAACGCACATCTGCACATTGAGCTTTCTCTTGCTCAAACACAGAAAATTCGAAAAACCTCTTCCTTTCAAAGTAATGGCATTTCTTAATTCCAACTGGACAACCGACAAACTCGAAGACGTTGTCAATAACAAATTGGTACACATGGAGCAAGTCATCTCCATGGAGGGTACCTGTCTTACGGTGGAGGAAATCAAACCCATTTTCAAATGGATTTCCAAAGCCGGGTTGGAGACATACTTCACCACCCGCCCCATCTCCGTGCTTCCTAGAACAGTCGTGGAGGCATATCTAAATATGTTCTTACGGAAGGGTGAACTGTTCACCAAGGTGACGGCGCTCAAGCCGACAGGAGAGAAGAACAGCGACGACGAACCTCTTTACAGCTCGGAGGTAGTCACCATTGACTTGAGGAGGGCGGTTAGGGAAGTTTTTGCACTATCATCATCAGGCATCAACCCAAAGACGTACAAGGAGAACTCGGAGGGAGAACTTCTTGAGAAATGGACCAAGTTTGGGTCATCAGAGTTCAAGGCTCGTCAGAACAAGAATACTTTAAAGCCTGAATACAGAGCTCTGGTGGATTTGGTGTCCAAGATTGTGATGGGTGCAACTGGCTCTCACGAGCAATTGAGCCTGCCCAAGCTGAGACTCATGGGAGCAATTGTTGATGGAGTGGAAGCGAACTGGGAGCAGTTCTTCCTCGATCAAGTCCATCAGGCTGGGTTGGACAAACTCAAATGAGATGAGGAGAAGAAGCACACCTCAGTTTGTTCCATCTTGCCGTTCGGAACGAGGATGTCCATCCTGATAGCTCATGTCTGCCATGGGTATACCTTCGATTTTGAGGATAGTCTCTCCTCAAAGAAGGTAATGTTTTCCTCATTGAGTGATACCTATTCAGTGCTAGGGCTGACTGATCCCAATGCGAAAGCAAAGGGTCAGGCCAAAAAGCCAGCTGGTAAGGCCAAGAGAGTGGCTACCAGTCTCATTGAAAGGGTAGATGACCTCCTTGAGAGGAGTAAGGAAGGTGAGGAGGAGGTAGTAGCAGAGGAGGTGGAACAGCCTGAGATGGACGCGGCTGAGAAGAAGGTAAAGAGGGTGAAAATTGTGCTGTCAGGGAAGAGCACGAAGTCAGGGACTGAGTCTGATCCCAAGAAGGCCGGGTCTGAGGCTGAGGGAACTGACGATGACGTCAGAAAGGAGAGTGATCAGGGAGAGAGGCCCCTGAAGAGGCTTAGGAAGGGACCCAAAAAGTCCCCGGCTAAGAAGTTGCCTGTAGTGAGTGAGAGGGAGGAGTCAAGCTCACCTGGAGCCTCTGACTTGGAGGAAGTGAGAAAATCTGTCGAGACGGCTGAGTTGTTGCAGCCTGAGACAGTACCCACTCAAATACCCACTCACCCCGAAACCCAAACACTTTCCAACCCTGACCCTACACCTCAACCCCATCAATCACCCCAAACCACAGAGACAAATCATCCTACTGAGTCAGTGCCATCAAACTTACCAACGAATGAGCCTGACCAGTCATCTGAGCCAAACCTTCCAAATCCCACAGACTTTTCTTCATACCCCAACCCAAAAGATTGTCCCAGACCCTCCCAAGCTGAAGATGACGATTTCCTGGTGATGCAGGAGGAGGAGGAGCTGGATGAGCACTTGATGGGTGGAGTAATTGAGAACACCCTTAGGGGTAATGCCACTAAATGGGCATCTAAGTGCTGGCCAGGACTGAACAGATACAAAGAACTACTGGCAAATGTAGTTGAGCTCAAGGTTTGGTTGGAATTCAAACAATCAAACATGCAGGAGCAACATTTGTTAGTAGATGCTCGTGGGTGGGAACACTGGGAGACGGAGGAGGCCAGGCTGTGCTCCTATTTTGGCCTGACTAGCTGGCTTCAATTGCTTAACTTCGATAACCTGAAGGAGCTAGTCAACAGCCTGATGTCCAAAAGCAAGGCTGACATCCTGTCTGATGAAGAAAATGATGATGAGGATGATGATGTTGCTCAGGGTGGAGCTATGGAGAAGGCAGTGGAGGAGACTGCTAAGGAAGTTGATGAGATGATCTCTGAGCCTCAGGCTCAGGGGGAAGGTGAAAGGGACACTGGTGCTAAGGGTGGACCAGTGGCTGAGGATGTTTTGAACATCTCAGCTGCCAATGAGACATCTGTCGATGAAGGGATTCCTGCCCTGAGACAAGAGAGGAAGATGTTGAGGCATCCAAGGAGACTGTTGGTCCCACTAGTTAGATTGATTGCGGAAGCTTAAGTTAATATGTCTTTCAAATTATTTTTACAAGAGAGCAACAACTAATGAGAGAATAAGTAAATCGAAAGCAATAAAGAACACAAGATATATAGTGGTTCGGATTTGAATATCCTACGTCCACTCTCCCTTTTATCCAAGGGGTCTCACTATCAACCAACTCACTTACTTACTCACTGGAATTGTGAAGTACCAGTTCCTTCTTACAACTTCTTTAGATTTGACTTCAATCTAAAGATCAACAGCCAACAACCTTATCTGGTAGATGAACAGGTTGAGGTTTCAACAACTCCTTAAGAGTAGATAAATATTATGAACAGTAAGAGTGCTAAGAGTGATTATCAAAAGCTTGGATGAACTTATGCGCGTATGTAGTCTCTCTAGAGCTTTTTCTTGAACTGCACTCTTGTATTTATAGAGGGGATTAGGGCTAGCTGTTGGAGGGCTAATCCAATCAGATCCTCTATTTAAGGAAGCCTCAATCAATCAATTCCCTAATTGATTGATTGGGTTGGTGGGATCCTTGGATTGATTATCTTCAGAACTTTCCAATCCTGATCTTGTTGACTTGATTTGAAACACCAACGGTCAATAGCTTCCTTTGTCTAACTCTGATTTTCTCCAGAGAAGGCAAGACCAGACACCAGGCAACCTAGGTGTCTTCTGGTCCTAATCTGGTGAACAACCAGAATACTCAGTAGAGACAAGGGATCAAACTGAGCATCTTTTGTTCTACCAGACTCGCCTGGTCTGGGGAAGGTCCTCTGCCTCTGGTCAGATCTCATCTGGTGAAGTCTTCTGGTGACTCTTCTGGTCTGGCAGTTCCCCCTAGACTAAGTCCTAATCTAGATCATCATCTGGCTAACAGGTCCAGATGGTCCTAATACATCATCTGGTTTGTTTTAACTCATCAAAACTAACAATTTTTATCCTAACAATTTCCCCCTTTTTGATGGAGTTAAAACACTACCAGAACTGATCAAAAAGTAAGACTTAAGCAAGAAAACATTAAAGGATAAGACCTTAGAATAGATCTTATCAGGCAAACAATTAAGACAACAAGAGGTTGTCTTTTGAACAGAGAAGATATGAATTTCATTAATGATAAAGATAGAATGATTACAGATTACAAGGCAAGTCTGGTCCTAATCTAGGCATATCTTCTGTTATCTATAGGCACCAGAAACCAGTCCAGAAACCTATCATGGACGGCCTTCAACTCTGCAGAAGATATTGGAGTGAAGTTCACCAACACCTTGGTCTTGTACAGTTTCTTCAATTCAGCCCAATCAACTTGGTCTCCCACCATTGGAGTGTTGAGAAAATGGAATTCAGGAGCAGTGACTTCCAGGTTGAACTCAATAGTTGAATCCATCAGCTGCTTGTACAAATCTGCATCATAAGCTTTCATCCAGGAGTGAAAGGTTCTGTTGATGAGAGCATCATCCTCTGGTGGAGGTCTCTGGATGTAATGTTGAATGAACCAGAGAGTCTTGGCTTCTCTCTATTTTTCTATCAAAGGCACAGGAACAGTTGAGTCAAAGGACTCTTCTGTCCTGAGAGAGAGGATGTTCATGATTTCAACAGGCCCTTTCCTCTTCTGGCTGGATCCACTAGCACCAGGAGTGATACCAGCTTCTCTGCTCTTCTTATTTTGCCTTCTAACATATCGGAGCCTCTTCTCTTCATCTATGTTCTTCCTTATCCTTGCTTGTCTTTCTTCAGGCGTTTCTTCTCTAAATCTCTTCTCTGCCTCTTCCACTACTTCCTCTAAGAAGCTTTTCTTAACTTTTCTGATCTTCTTCTTAGCAGGTCCAGAGATAGAGATAGGGTCCTGTTCTGCTTCTGACTCTTCTTCTGCAGCAAGCTGCTTAGCCATAGTAAGAGATTTGAGCTCTTCTTTCTTCTTCTTCTGCAACTCTGCTTGAGCCAGTGTGTTCTCTAGCAGATCTAGGCGCGCTACATGGCTAAAAAGTGTTTCATTGGTGGTCTTCGCCAGATCAGTTCTGGCCTTCTCTTCCCCCTTTTTAACTTCATCAAGGAGGGGCTCCACTACCTGCCTTATAAGATCAGGCAAGGCAGTGTTGGAGGAAGAGTGAAGATCACGCAACTGCTTTGCCTCCTCCAGGTAGGCTTTCGACTCTGCAACAAGCCTTTCCTGCTTCTCCAACATCTCCTGGAGGGAGTCCTTCAGCTTGGCAGTTTGGATCATCTGGCTTGCCATCTCAACTTTAAGCACAGAGACAGGCCTCATCTGCTCCAGCACGTGCTCCTGGAGCTGCTTCTGGCTGTGCATCACATCCAGTTTGACAAAGAGATCATTGGCCTTGAAAGAAGCTTTAACTTCTGCCAGAGAGGACTTGATCTGCTTCAGGAAGATCCTCCTCTCCTGCCTGATCTGATGCTCTATCATAGCAGGGGTCATGTGTTAAATAGCTTTTGAAAAGCGCCCTATCTGCATAATCTGCTCGTTGAAGAAGGCTTTCATCTTCTGGAGCACGGCAGGAGACATCTCAAAGTCCTCCTCATCTGAATATAGCTCTGGAGGAAAAGTGAAATGAGGACCAAAGTTGTAAGAGAAGCCCTCTGGCGTGAGCATAACTCCTCTCTGGATCAGGAGAGTTTTGATGAGGACCTTGGCCGCCTCTAGTGTCTCCAACTCTGCTGGGTTTTGAATGTTTAACTTCTTCTTCAGTTCAATCTCCCACGCAGTGAAGGCAGAGGGAGACATCTCCTCCAGCAGAAACATAAGATCTTCAACATCTTGGAGTCTGGCCATACTCCAAACCTTGGCATCCGTCATATCTGCCAGGAGGGGTGAGTGCTCCAACAGAATTGGAAATTGCTCTCTTAGCCAGAGCTGAGCACTCACACTCATACTCTGCCTGATGGAACCCATCTCATCAGAAGAGAAAATGAAGGGTTTGGGCCCAGAGGCAGAGGAGGAAGGTGCTAAGTTAGCAGGCTCAAGTGAAGCTTCCTCATCTTCACTATCATCACTGGTTAAACAGGTGGGAGAAGGGGGAGGGGCAGGGAATCCCAGAGCCATAGAAATGGTTGGGTCCTGGTCTGTATGGGTTTGGGGAGGGTTAGGATTTTGTGAGGTAGAGGTAGAGGGGATGGGTTGCTCTGCACTAGAAGAAGACGGGATCTCTGGTACAGAAGATGTAGGTGGTATTTGGGATGTGGAAGTGTTTGGAGGGGGGATCTCTGCACCAGAAGAGGTTGATGGCACCTCTGGTACAGAAGGTGGAGGAGAGGGGTTTGTGGGAAGATGTGTTTGGGAATTTGGGGGAGAAGGTGTTTGGGTAGGAATGGTTGAGGAAGTATATACGGGGGTATCTGGGAGAGTCTGCTCTGGTGGAATAATAGGGTTACCAGAAGCAAATGGAGTTTGGGGAAGGTTATCTGGGGGAGAGATAGAGGGTGAAACAAGATTAATAGGGGCAGAAGAGGGAATGGAAAGGTTTACCTCTGCTGAGTCAACATCAGCAGGTACAACATGCTCTGGAACAGAAGCATCCTCCACCATTTGAGAAGCTTCATCAATTGCCTTCTCCAAGGCCTCTCCAAGATCAGAGCCAGAGTCTGAATCTTGAAATATGGCTCTCTTGGCCTTGGATTTCTTTTTAAGAGGTTCAACCTCTTCTTCCTCTTCTTCCTCTGATGGCTCATCCACCAGAAGGGTTTTCTTGGCCTTCCTGCTAGTCCTGGACTTCTTAGCAGAGCCTTTCCTGGCCTCCTCTGGCCTCTTCCTCTTGGCTGCTCCAGCCTTCTTAGTAGCCTCAGCTACTTCACCCTTCTTCTTCAGAATATTCAGAAGGGGAATCTGGTCCTCCTCCGAGGAACCAGAGAAGACAACCGTAGAAGAACCAGTTGCTCCAGCAGCCTGCTTTGAACTCTGCTGCTTCTTCTGCTGCTTCTGCCCCTTAGCAGGTGAGGGTACTGCCTATAGAGGAGGGGCAGGGATGGCTTCTTCTCCATCAAAATCAGGATGGCCATGAAGGGGACCATCCTTAGAAAATAATACCTTGGACTTGTGAAATCCTCTGCACCAGGATTCCTTCCATCTCTTCTCTGGCAGCAAAGAGTCCAAGATCAGAGTAAGTTTCGTTCCCAATAAAACATTTGCAGTGAAATAGAACTGCATCTCCCCTGGCTTGGAAGGACAAGCCTCCTTGTTCACTTTCACCTTATTCTTCCTCAAGACGCCCCAAAAGAACTCTGCCCAGTTACATTGTACGTCGTCATACAGAGCCCTCATCACACACATTCTTCCATAAAAAATCGCATCCGTGTTGTGATTCTCACACATCAGCACCTTCACCACAATATCAAAAAGTACCTTGTACTGTTGCCTCAGATGTTTGTCCAAGAAGCCCTTTGTGATGTTCTGGCAAGAAGAACGAGCAAACAATTTGAAGGAACCCACAATATCATCCTCCTTATAGGTTAAAGGATCCACCCCTTCTGCAGAAATATTTCCAAACAGCGCACAGAAGTCGTGCTTAGAAAACACCAAATCCTCCTTGTCAATCTTTGAAGAAATATGGTCTTCATTGATCTTCATTCGTACCAGAAACTGGGCCGCATAACCATCTAGGGTGCGAAAATCTCTGGGGACTGTGGAGATCAACTTTTCAACTCCGGATCTCCTCAATAATTCCAGAATAGCAAGTGCAGACGAGTTCTTGGTGGTGTAGAAGTCGACCACCATTTCCATTTTCAATTTCTTCATCATCAGGGCATGGTCAAAGTTGCACGGAGGGGCCATTTCTGTGAAAGAGAGAGAGAGAGAGAGAGCAATACTTTGCAGAGAGAAGTTAGGGTTTGTAAGAATATGGAAACGTGAAAAGACAAATTGAAAAGAAATTTGATTTAAATAGGGCAATACGCGTGGCTTGATTAATAAATGAAGTGTGAACGCGTGTAATAGCAAATTTAATTTAGGGAACAAAATCAATTTTCGAATTGATTGACATATTGCACATTGATTAAATCTGATGGCCACGATAAAAGGCGAGATACAAATTAAATCTGGTGCGTTGGCATAGTCATTGGGACTGGGCATAAAGGGGTTTTGTGGCAGTCAAGAGAAAAAGCGAAATGATTGCCTAGGCCCTATACCCTAGTCTTAAATACACTCCGAAGTTGAAACGTTTTGAATGTACTTACTAATTTGAAAAGTGTATCCCAATGATCAGAGGCCAGAGAAGTAAAGACATACCTGTCACCTGATATTATAACCAGTTGATACCACAGCAAGTCTGGTGCTAAATCTACTCTAATTCGACTCATCTGGTTCTGGTCAGAGAAGACTTTGGACATTTCTTGAAGTTGACTCAGCACCTCATCTGGGACAAGTGTCACCTGATACATACCTCATCTGGAGATATAACTTCTCTGATATGTCTAATCTGCAGGCATGTTAGCTTGAGAATAAATATATGAAGTAAAGGAAAGAAACAAAGGATACTTCTCTGATGTTCCCCCTAAAACAAATCTGTCTCTGGATCCAACAAACCTAACTCAAAAGCTAACTCTCTGAATCTGGTCTCAGCCAAAGGCTTAGTTAAGATATCTGCTCTCTGCTTCTCTGTTGCAATCTTTTCCATCCTTATATCTCCCTTCTCAACATGATCTCTGATAAAGTGATGCCTTATATCAACATGTTTACACCTGGTATGAAGGACTGGATTCTGGGTGATTGAAATTGCACTATTACTATCACAGAAAATAGGAATATCCTTAGCTCTAATCTGGTAATCCCTAAGCTGTTGACTAATCCAGAGTAGTTGTGAACAACAGCTCCCTGCAGCCATATACTCTGCTTCTGTTGTAGATGTAGCAACCGAAGTCTACTTCTTAGAAAACCAAGATACCAATTTATTCCCTAAAAATTGGCATGTTCCACTTGTAGACTTCCTATCTATTCTGCATCCACCATAGTCTGTATCTGAATAACCACTCAACTCTAAGTTATCATCTGAAGGATACCATAATCCTAGGTTCACTGTTCCCTTAAGATATTTCAATATCTTCCTAGCTGCTTCCAAGTGACTCTTCTTGGGATTAGCTTGAAATCTGGCAAAAACTCCTACAGCAAAAGTAATATCTGGTCTGCTTGCAGTCAGGTACAGAAGAGAACCAATAAGTGCTCTGTACTGAGTCTGGTCCACACTCTCTCCAGACTCATCTGGATCCATGTTGAAATTTGTCATCATAGGGATCTTGGCTGCTTTGCTAGATCCTACTCCAAATTTCTCTAACATGTTTCTGGTGTACTTTTCCTGATTAATAAAAATTCCCTTCTCTGATTGCTTAACCTGCAAACCTAAAAAGTAATTCATTTCTCCCATCATGGACATCTCAAACTGACTCTGCATGAGCTCACCAAACTTCTCACACAGCTTCTTGTTAGGGGATCCAAATATAATGTCATCAACATATATTTGGACCAGAAGGATGTCCTTTCCTTCTTCTTTCCTAAACAAGGTTCTATCAATCTTACCCTTAGTAAAACCATTGTCCAGAAGAAATTGAGATAGAGTGTCATACCATGCTCTGGGTGTCTGCTTCAGCCCATAAAGAGCTTTCTTAAGCTTAAACACCTTGTCACCTTGTTCAAAACCAGGAGGTTGTTCCACATACACTTCCTCAATGAGAATCCCATTAAGAAAGGCAGATTTAACATCCATCTGGTATACTTTGAACTTCATGTGAGCAGCATACGCTAAGAACAATCTGATGGCTTCTAGTCTGGCAACAGGAGCAAATGTCTCATCATAGTCTATTCCCTCAGACTGAGAATAGCCCTGGGCCACTAGCCTTGCCTTGTTCCTAGTAATGACATCATTTTCATCTTTCTTATTCTTGAAAACCCACTTAGTGCCTATCACCTTTTGATGTCTTGGTCTGTCTACCAGCTCCCAAACATCCTGTCTGGTGAATTGATTCAACTCCTCCTGCATAACAACAATCCAATTTGAATCTTTCAGTGCCTCCTTGATGTTCTTGGGCTCAATCAAGGACACATAACAACTAAATAAGGCAGCTAAGTTAAGAGTTCTCCTAGTCTGGACACCCTTAGTTGGATCTCCTAAGATCAGGTCATTGGGGTGGTCAACCAGGGTCCTCCTTTCTATGGTCTTGCCTGGTTGATCATCTTCTGTAGTACCTTGGTGATTATCACCACCTGCAGAAGAGCTTCCCCCTACAGGAGTTCCAACCTCTTCTGGTTCTGCTCCTTGTGAAGGCTTCTGCTTCAGAGAACCAGGAGAAGGGTCATCATCTGAATCTGAATCTGAATCAAGAATATGTGGATTGACTTTGATAACTTTGGGTGTGGTCTGATTCTGGGTCTCATCAGAAAACTTAGAGTCCACCTTGCACTCAAAAGTAGATTCATCAAAAACAACATGAGGTGTTTCCTCCACACAAAGTGAATTCTTATTAAAAACTCTAAAAGCTTTACTGGTGCTGGAATATCCTAAAAATATTCCATCAGCCACTTTAGCATCAAAGGTTCGTAATTTAGATTTCCCATTGTCATGGATGAAAAACTTACATCAAAAAACATGAAAATATGAAACAGATGGGGTTTTACCTTTCCATACCTCATATGGAGTCTTATTATGTCTCTGGGCAATCAGGCACCTGTTCTGAGTATAGCAGGCTGTATTAATGGCCTCTGCCCAAAATCTTTGTGGAGTGTTGTATTCTGCCAGAAGTGTTCTTGCAGCTTCTTTGAGAGTCCTATTCCTCCTTTCTGCTACTCCATTTTGTTGGGGTGTTCTGGCAGCAGATGTCTCATGAAAAATCACATGGTCCTTGCAGTAATCTGCAATGTGTGAATTCAAAAACTTTGTCCCTTTATCACTTCTGATTCTGACTATGCTCTGGTTCTGCTCATTCTGAATCTGCTTGAAGAATTCTGGCAGCTTAGTGATAGTTTCATTTTTCTTAAACAAGAACACTACCCAAGTGTATCTTGAAAAGTCATCCACTATCACCAAGGTGTACTTCCTTCCACTGAAACTAAGAGGAGAAACAGGTCCAAATAGGTCCATGTGAAGTAGTTGAAGTACTCTGGTTGTGGTTGTGCTCTGGACATCCTTAAAGGAAGTCTTGGGTTGTTTACCCTTCTGGCATGAACCACAAACCTGATTCTTCTTAAACACTTCATTAGGAAGACCTCGAATGAGACCTTTTCTGGCAATCTTGTTCAGTGTTTTGAAGTTAAGATGACACAATCTCTTGTGCCAAATCCAGCTATTCTCTGCAGATCCTTTTGCAACCAGGCAAGCATTTCTTGGGTAACTGCTAAAATCTGCAAGATAAATGTTACCCTTCCTCAAGCCTATTAGCAAGATGTCATTAAAGTCAGAAGAGAAAACAGTGCATGAATCACTAGAAAACTTCACTGAGTATCCCTTGTCACAAAATTGGGATACTGAAAGCAGATTATGCTTGAGTCCTTCAACATAGTAGACTTCATCTACAGAAACTCCATTGAAGGTTAACTTTCCAACTCCTCTGGTGACTCCATAGTTGTTGTCACCAAACATCACTCTTGGTCCAGTTAATGGCTTGAAGTCTTGGAGATTATCCTTCTGGAAGGTCATGTGCTTGGAACATCCAGTATCAATGTACCAGACATGGTTGCTTGAAAGTCCTTTCTCCAATGGGCTCTTATCTACCTGCAGAGAAATCAATTAGGTCCCCTACTAGTGCTGGGTCCTGATTGGTTAGTTGCAGGTTTTGTAGGAATCCATAGATAAAGATCATCCCTTGTTGGATGAGGAGATCTTATCTTCCTTCCAAATCTATCTACCAGCACATGTCCTCTGACAATGACATATTGAGCTACTGGTCAGATAAGGACACCTTTCCTATAAACAGGTCTGGTGTACCTTTTCTCAAATCTGGCCTTTGGAATGGCCTGCCTCAAAGACATGGTCTTAAAGGTCTGGTTGTAAGGGTACATCCTAGAAGAACCATCTCTGGTGTCATAACTTCCCAGATCAGTTGGTGTTCTATAGATGGGTCTAGAAGACCTTCTCTGGTTCTGAGAATTAGACCTGCTCTGGTGGTGAAGGGTCCTTTGAGTATACCTATTCTGGAATTAATTCCTCTGAGAAAATTGTCTCTGGGGTACCTGGTGCTGTTGAACATTGTTCCTTCTCTGGTAGTTATTACTCTGATTGGTATTCCCCTTTCTTGAGTGTTTCCTTTGAGGTCCCCTAATCTGGTTAGGTTCCCTTTGAGGATTTCTCTGGGGTCCTCCAATTTGAGTAAGTTCTACTCCTTGGGACTCATTGTTCACAGAACCATCAATCTTCAATGGTTCCCCTTGTTGACACTTATTCTCTAGCATCTTCTCTTCCAGGACAGTCAACTCTTCTGGACCATATGTTATGTGATTAACAGAGTGATTCCTTTTCCAATCAGGATTGTGAACCACCTTGTAACCATTACCAGTTAAGTCTTTTTCATCCCAGATTTCTACCAATTTACCAGCTCTTACAGACTTGTCTTTATTATAAAGGTATTTATGAGTTTTAGTGGTAATTCCAGGATATCCTAAACCACTCTTATCACTAATGCGCTGAGAAGACTCTGATATGATAGATACAATAGATGGTATCTTAGGAGCTTCTATGGGCATGGGTATCTCCTCTATGTTGTGAGCAACTTGTTTTCCCTTGATAAGAGTCTGGTATTTGGCTCTGAGTTCATTGATCTCATCTTCTTGAGAGTTCTTTTCTTTCATGAGTTGATCTACCAGAGTATCTCTTTCTGTGATCTTATCCTGAAGTTCAGAGACTTCTTTGGAATGATCTTTCATGAGTTCTCTGGTGGATTTATGCTCATGAGAGAGAGATTGAACTTCAGCTCTGAGCCTACCATTCTCTTTCTCAAGTTTTTGACAGAGTTGGACACAATTTTGGAGATCTGATAGCATTTGTTGCATATCAGACTCTCTGGAGTTACCAGATGAATTAGAGGATTCAGTATATTTGGAATTAGATAAGCATAGGGTAGTCTCATTTACCTCAGTGATGTCTGCCATGAGACACACATCATCATCTGATCCAAAGTCAGAAGAAGAAGAACTGGAACTAGTATCCTCCTCCTCTGCTTCTGCCAGCAATGCTCTCTTATCTGCATATCTCCTATCTCTCTTGATCCTTTTCTCTTCTCTTTCCCTAGGAGTGAGTTGAGGACAATCATAACTGTAGTGACCAGTCTTGTTGCATGTGTAGCAGGCATTGTCTCCTCTGGGACTAGGACTTGCCTCTCTCCTCCTCTGGTTGTAGTCTGATCTGGCTGGACTACTCTCTCTCCTCTGGTAGTCAGGTCTGCCAGAGCTACCATCCCTCCTCTGATAATCTGATCTCCCAGAGTTGCCAGGGTTGTCATCTCTCCTCCTCTCTGGAGTTCTGAATCTGGTCTCCCTTGAGTCTCCAGATGTCTTCTCCTTCTCTGCAGGCTTGAAGGAACTCTTTATGTCCCTGGTAGATTCCTTCCAGTGCCTTTTGTACCTGCCATATTTTGAACTCATTTTATCTAATTTACGAGTTAGAAGTGCTACCTGCTCCTTGAGGCTCAAGTCATCTGCAGTAGACTCCTTTGGCTTGACATCAGGCTTGATGGTTGAAGAGAATGCAACAACTTTCTGACCAGAAGAGGATACCTCTTCTGTTTGATCCTCCTCTTGAAGATCATACTCATAGGCTTTGAGATCAGACAACAGAAGATGATGATCCAGAGTATTGAGATCCTTGTTGTCCTTGATCACAGTGACTTTAATTCTCCACCTGCTGGTTAGTGAACGCAAGATCTTACTATTAATTTCCTTTTCAGAGTAGGTCTTACCTAAGGCACTAGCCTTGTTCAGGAGATTTGTGAGACGCATGTCCAGCTGGTCAATGGTCTCGTCTGGCTTCATCTTGAAGGTATCAAACGAGTGTTGAACAGCTTGGAGCTTGTTGTCTTTGATCTTCTCTGTTCCCTAACAGAGTAGTGCCAGTTTGTCCCATATCTCCTTGGCAGTGGCACACGTTCTGACCTTTTCAATCACCTCTTTAGTAAGTGTGTTGATGATCTCTGTTCTTGCCACCTGGTCCAAGTTGTAGAGCTTTCTTTCATCATTATCAAGCTCATCTTTCTTTTTTAGGATTCTTTGCCTGGGGACTCTATCCTCTGCAGTTTTCTGGGCAGCTTCACTAGTTTCTTCTCTGGACTCTGACCTGCCACTATCAATAGGAGTCCAGTAAAATTGAATGGGGCCACTTTCTACCACATCTAACATGCGGTGGTGAATAGCTCCAAGATGATTGCTCATCATGAAGCTCCAGTGGCTGTAATCCTCAAAAGAGAATTCTGGGAGCTTACGGCTCTTGTAAGAAGATTTTGCAGACATTTTGATAAAATTAAGAGAAATAACAAGAACTTGAACAAAAGCACTAAAGAGCAATGGATCTGCCCAGTGACCACCAAAAGCTTATCAAAGCAGTGGTCGTTGGACACACTGCTTTGATACCACTTGTTGGTCCCACTAGTTAGATTGATTGCGGAAGCTTAAGTTAATATGTCTTTTAAATTCTTTTTACAATAGAGCAACAACTAATAAGAGAATAAGTAAATCGAAAGCAATAAAGAACACAAGATATATAGTGGTTCGGATTTGAATATCCTACGTCCACTCTCCCTTTTATCCAAGGGGTCTCACTATCAACCAACTCACTTACTTACTCACTGGAATTGTGAAGTACCAGTTACTTCTTACAACTTCTTTAGATTTGACTTCAATCTAAAGATCCACAGCCAACAACCTTATCTGGTAGATGAACAGGTTGAGGTTTCAACAACTTCTTAAGAGTAGATAAATATTATGAACAGTAAGAGTGCTAAGAGTGATTATCAAAAGCTTGGATGAACTTATGCGCGTATGTAGTCTCTCTAGAGCTTTTTCTTGAACTGCACTCTTGTATTTATAGAGGGGATTAGGGCTAGCCGTTGGAGGGCTAATCCAATCAGATCCTCTATTTAAGGAAGCCTCAATCAATCAATTCCCTAATTGATTGATTGGGTTGGTGGGATCCTTGGATTGATTATCTTCAGAACTTTCCAATCCTGATCTTGTTGACTTGATTTGAAACACCAACGGTCAATAGCTTCCTCTGCCTAACTCTGATTTTCTCCAGAGAAGGCAAGACCAGACACCAGGCAACCTAGGTGTCTTCTGGTCCTAATCTGGTGAACAACCAGAATACTCAGTAGAGACAAGGGATCAAACTGAGCATCTTTTGTTCTACCAGACTCGTCTGGTCCGGACTCGTCTGGTCTGGGGAAGGTCCTCTGCCTCTGGTCAGATCTCATCTGGTGAAGTCTTCTGGTGAGGTCTTCTGGTGACTCTTCTGGTCTGGCAATTCCCCCTAGACTAAGTCCTAATCTAGATCATCATCTGGCTAACAGGTCCAGATGGTCCTAATACATCTTCTGGTTTGTTTTAACTCATCAAAACTAACAATTTTTATCCTAACAGAGACTCTCAGTTCCGAGGGACAAGTTCCTAAGGTTCGAGATGGTGGAGCTGAGCCTGAGCAGGTGGCCCTGACCACTCAACAACTGCCTTCAGTGTACCCTGGAGAGGGGACTGATGTCGCAGGGACTGACAAGGGAAAATAGCCACTCACTGATGAGGCTGTTGATGATGATGAAGATGTGATGATCACCGGGGTCGGCCGTGCTGAGTTTACAAGTATAGTGGAGGTCAAGCAGGAGAAAACCACATAAAATCTAGCTGAACTTCAGGAGGAAGTAATGAGGCTACGAGCTGAGAAAGAAGAAGACTCCAAGACCCTGGCGAAGCACATCAGGTGGACAAAGTCAGCGTACAACACCCTTGCCAACAGGGAGCTGATTTTGCTAAAGAGAACAATGACTGACACGGCCAAGTCAGTGAGGAATGAGCGGAAGAGGACAAAGAAGATGCTAAGGCAGACCTTGAAGCAGTTGGCTGAGAAGGATGAGCAAAGGAAGGAGGATCTCAATCAGGCTGTGGAGAAGCTTGCAGCTCAGGCTGGAGTACTATTCACTCAGGCCATTTCTGGCTCAGCGTCAAAGTTTGAGCTGGAGTCAGAGCGCATTGCTCAGACTTCAAAGGACATTGCTGAGAGGCTGACTCAAGCAGATGAGCGCTCTGCTCTGGTGGAGGAGAAGATAGAGAAGGTTGAGCAAAGACTCCAACTCTCCATGGAGATCTTTGAGAAGAAGGTGAAAGCTGCAATCAGTTCAGTCTCTTTTGCAGGAACTGGTATCTCGATGGGGGTTGAGTTATTGAAGGAGGGAATTAATGATGTCCATTCCCTAGCCTCCTTCGTAATCAACAGCGGATCTGACGCATTCCCATCGGAGGCCAATGATGATGCCAAAAAGGGGGAAAAGAAGAAGAAAAGATCCCGCCCTGAGGCATCAGAGGCAGTCAACCAAGGCGAAACCGTTCAAGCTGATCCTGAAGCCAATCCTGAAGGGAATGTGCTAAGGGTGAGGAAGTCAGCTAGGTTGGCAACAGTGGAGAAGGAAGGAGGGGAGATAGCTGCCAGGCTGAGGGCGGAGGCAGCAAAGGCAAAGGCTGATGAACCTTCCAAGCAACAACCTGAGCCAGTTCAGAGGTCTTCTCCCATGAGCTCAAGGAAGAATCCCATCACTTACTCCGGGGAGTTGGTGGCGGAGTTATGTGCTGAAGCATAGGGAGATCATTCTGAGAAATCTGAGGCTATGCGCAGAGCTGAAATTGCTCAAAAGGAGAAGATGCGCATCTTGGAAAAGAAGGTTGAGAAGCTGACTGACATCACTGAGCTTCAACAAAAGGAGTTAGATGATGCAGTGATCAGTCTGCTTAGGAGGAAGAAGGCGAAGCCTGAGCCTAGGAAGTACAGAAAGAGGCCAATAGTTAGGAAGTCATCAATTCTTCAAGTCAGTAGGCCAAAATCAGGATTAAGGGAAGCTTTTGTCGATGAGTTCGTCTCAGAGGCATTGAAGGAGTTTTGGACTGATGCAAGGGATGAATTTGTAAAATTGTGGTATGTTGTGAAGAAGTGGGGTGACACTGATGATATCAATGCCCACTTCACTGACTACATGATGGACAATCATCCTAAGTTATTCCAGAAGATCTTGGAGGAGGCTGATGCAGCTCAAGTTCAAGTGAAGGCTCCTGAGTTCACCTTTCGAGCTCCTCCCTTAGTTCCTGGAACTCAAAAGCACGATATAAAGGCTATTATGATTGAAGTTTTGAAGATAGCCAAAGCTGAAGGGTACGTGAACCAACCTAGAAGACTTGACGAGCTGAAGGCAAGAGTCTATGCTGGATATGGACTCAAACCTGAAAGAGATTAGTCTAGGTGTTCACAGGCTTCTTTGTAATAGATTAGATTTATTGTAACTATTTCCAAATCAATCAATGAAATCTATTACGTTTGCCCACAGATAAAAACTCATTGTCTTTTTGGCTGTTTGTTTAAATTCTGCACTTTATCAAGAATTGCTCTAACACTGTCTTATCTTATAGATAGGTCTTTTTATTTCCTCTAAGTGTTTTGAGGATCTTTTCAGTATTTTGGCATCATCAAAAAGGGGGAAATTGTTGGGACATTGTCAGTTTTGATTAAGATCCCAAAGCCCCTGAAAAGATGTTTGCCTTAATCTGTCTTTGTCAGGCTAGTCTTGGTTAGGATTTGTACTTAGTCATTTTACACTTCACAGGTACTCAGTGAGAGGAGAACTCACTAGTGACAATCAAGACCAAGAGCCTGAAGACGAAGAGCACCATCCTGAACTTATGGCAGTCCTCTAAGCTGGCTGAGTAAGTGTCAGTGATGAAGAGTATGACCCTGAGGTCATTACTAACTCAGTCCTGAAGGGAACAGGATGTCACTGAGTTTATGGGAAGACTTGGAGTAGAGTCAAGCAATGCAAAAGGAATTTCAGCGTCAGGACAAGACCGGTGAGCTCAAGACAAAATGAACTTAATAAGACAAGCCTGAAGCTCAGGAATAAGTTCTGACATTCTCACCAACCTGATGACGTGGACCAATCCGGGAAGGACACGCACGTACGGAACCTGACAAGAAGACTGAATTCAGACTGCATATTCAACGGGCAAGCATTTAATGTGCATTTAATGCAACTACCAAATCCATGCAAGAACGGCTGCTGCATGAAGATATGTCCGTTTGAAGCCACTCTACATAGTTGACAAGAAAGGCTATCTCTCCAACGGATAGTTTTTCAAATCATCTATAAGTACAGAAGACCTTGAACCCATTCAAGGTTACGGGAAATTTCCAAGCCAGAAATTACTCAAACTCTCAAGCATTCAAAACATTCAGCCTTTAAGAGAAGCACTCGAAACCATCTAAATTTCCCAAGTGTTTCTTAGCAACTGAGAGTTATTCTGTATTCCAAGAGCTAAATAGCATTATCTTAAGCTTAGAGAGATTATCCAATCCTTAGTATAGCTTTGTCTTGTAAGGATAATCTCAACCTAGTTGAAATCCAAACTGAAACCAAAACCCTAAGTTAGGTTTGTTGGGAGTAAGTCAGTTAGTGTGTTAGTAAGGAAGTTTGTATAGATCAGTGAGGTTAGCTGGTCTTGGTGCACCTTGGCACGTTAAAAACAAGAATCCCTTGAGTGGATTTCCTGTTAAGTCAGGCCGTGGACGTAGGAGCTTGAGCCTCTGAACCACGTTAAATTCCTTGTGTTCTTATTGCTTTGATATTGTGCATACTTGCCATATTATTTGCTCATTCATTGCATTCGGTTTATCAGGCTTGAATCAATCAGCCTGATCCTCAAAAAGAGCACTGCCTTACTAAACACCTTTCAGAATTGAGTAAAACAAGTTTTCAGAGAGTAAACTAAACAAGACTTTAAACTATCAGGGCTCAAACAATTCCGCACTGAACTTGAACTGATAGTTAGCCAACTGACCCCCACCAAGTGTAGTCAGTAGGTGTGTTATCAGCTCCTAGTTCTTTACCACTCTGAGTAAAGGGGACTCAGTCAGTTTTTAAGTTTGAAAAATTGGTATAAGTGTATTCCCCCCCCCCCCCCATACACGTATTCCTCAGTCTTGTACCGGGACCAACATTAATTTATGCTTTCACTTAGTTAATTTATTAAATTACTTGAAATTGAATTTAGCCATTTAATTAATATTTGATATTTATGAACAATGTGTGAATGTAATTTTTATAAATTTATGAATAAGGTAGGATTTCAACATCCCTACTTCATTATTATCTTTTCAATTTGGGTTCATCGGTCGTCGCCATGACTCTCAAATCGTCATTGTCAGTTGCTGCCCGCTCTTAAATCACCATTGGCGTTATAAATTTATTTCATGAAAAGGTGAAATGTTGAACAATGTTTAAATGTAATTTTCATGAATTTTTTAACGATGTTTGAATTTTAAGTTTAAATGACATTGTATTACAATTACATGTCTATATTTTATATTAAAAATTAATTTTTTACTTTTTTTTCGGAGCCCGTTAGTGGCCCGTTTAGCCCGCGGACCGCTAGGGTTAGAGTTAGGTTTTAAGTGTTAGTGGACCGATTAAAATGAACCGATAAGGCCCGAGACCGTTTAGGCCCGACTCCTGTATAACCCAGAGTACCGACTCCTGTATAACCCAGAGGAGGCGGAGTGAGGATGACTCTCCCCTTGTTGTTCAAAGACTTTCGCCTTTCCCCGGGCGGACCTTGTTTCGTACCTCCTCTTCGAGGCGGAGGGAGTGCTCAGGCTAGTGCGCAACTCTCTGGTCTGTCTGCGGGCCAAATCCGCTTGTTGAGGAGTTACAAAATTTCGGGCAGGAGTCGGTTGAGATTCTTCCGGGTAGCGTATCGGCGACGCCCGGGCTTTTCCGGATCCTCCGGCCAATCTCCACATAGCGGCCTCCTGGGTGGTTGGAGCAGCCATGGGATTTTGGACCGCACCTGATTTTGGGGTAGTTGCCTTGGAGGTAGCAATAGTTTTCTCCATAGAGACTTGAGAAGTGATGAAAAGGTTTGAAGATTTGAAGATATGAAGATTTTGGAATAATTTTCTGAAGAACAGTGAGTGTTCTTCGGGGTTTATGATTTCCTGGGTTTGATACCCTTCTTCTAGCGCCAAATGTTGTTTGCCTAAATATCGCGGGAGTAAACGTTGATTTTATATGGCTAAAATAGGCAAAAACATCAAATAAAAGCTATGAGATCACAAAAAGCCATGAATGATCTCATATTCTAATGATTAGCTATAATGATTGCAGAAAGTAAAAAAGCGATAAAATGCGAGAGGGATTGCCAGAGTTTGTTGGGCCCTGGACTTAATGATTTTTTGTGTATATTCACTTGTTTTTTGGAGCTCTTAATAGCTCTCCATATATAGTATACATGGGGGATACAAAAGGGAATTTAGGGCCTGCAGCAAGATGCTCTATCCTCCGTATTGCATAGCCTGCGGGTGCAGAGTACGAACCAATGAGGTATCGGCAGCTTGATTGATATTGGAGTGTGGTTATTCCTTTGGCCCATGACACTTGGATGATTTTATTCTTATCCGTTGGGGACGTCTTGGTGCCTTTGTTGCTAGCTCTTTCATGTTTTCTGCAGGTCCTACGAAATGGGTGTATTTACTAGCCACTTGAGTGTATGAAAGATGGTGATGATCAACCGGGGTGGCCGACCTCACCTCCATGGATGGGTTCTCACTCTGAATTCTCTGATCATCCATATTTGGGTGTATTTTCCGTCATGATGGGTGTATGAGGAGCTGCCCATGGTGGTCATCTAAAAATAGTGGGACGTATTTGTCCTCGTGATAAATATGGTTACAACACAAACTAAGTTATTCGCCCTTAGCTGCTCTTAGTTGCATTGCTTCTGGATTCTTCTGGATTCTTCTAGAATGCATGCATGCGTATACTACAATAAATGCATACAAAACCTTGACCTCGATCATAAATTTTTTTAAAGCAAGAAAAATTCATTAAGTTAAACAATACAGTTTTCGATAAACATAATTAATTTTGTAAATATAAATGGTAAAAATGAACACATTTCCTAATTTTTAAAATATTTCCATATATAACCCCCACGTCTCTCTTTTCTCTTTAACATTGCCAACCCTCCCATTTCTTTTATTAGAGTAGTTCTAGTAATCAGTAATTAGCAATCAACAATACCCCAAGAAGTAGTCAGTAATACCCCAAGAAGACATCAGTAATACTCCAAGAAGATATCAGTAATATCCCAACTGTAAAAAAAATACACAGTTCTGTGTGTTTTTGTGTATTTTGAAAAAATCAAATTTGAAGTCAAAATTGAGCTTAAAATCCAAGTGTGTGTTATGCACTTGGATGCACCCTAGAATTTGTCCTTTTATTAATACTCACTCATATCTCCTTCGATTAATTCACTGTTTCCTCTACCAAGAAAGGTAAGCTCATCCAATTCTTCCTCTGAAAATCAGTATACTCCATTGAAGACGAGAAGTAATTTTGGGAAAGTATTATATGAAAATAGTTCATGATAAGCTTATCATTAAATTTATTTTGAAATATCGAATATTTGACCAGAAGCAGGGATGGATCCAGAAAATATTCATGGTCGGGGCATAAAAAAGTCCAAACATAATATATTAAGATTTCTACGTAACAACTCAAGTATGCCGAGATGACAAAGAGTCTTACCGTCTCCTGATAATTAATTATGTACGGTATTTATGTTGAAAGTTTATTTTGTACCAAACTTCTTATAAAGATCCTTGCATGTTATTTTTAAAAGATTGTCATTGTGTTTCATTACGAAATATATGCTTCTGTTGTGAATGTGATATTATTGTGAGTGCTTTAAACAAAAGAAAAAGTGTAGTTCGAATTTTTAGTCACTAAGTGACGACTTAGATTTATTGAGTGTTAAATTTATACTTTAGAAAATTGGGATGCTACAAATACAGAGCGGCTCTTTTGCAAAATTCTTCTGGTTTTGAGTGTTTCTTTGAATACTTGAGAATATTGGTTAATTTCTTAGTTTTTGAAATTTCCTGTTACCTTGTTTGGCCAAGGTCTTCTGTATTTGTAGACAATTTAGAAAAAGAGTAGTTCTAGGGTGCATCCAAGTGCATACTATGCACTTGGATTTTGCACCAAATTTAAAATCAATTTTGACCAAAAGTAAAAATTCATGGGTCAGCCCAACCCGACCAAAACTCACGGGTCAAACTAACCCGTAGCAAATCTCGCGGGTACAACCAAGGCACTCTGCAGCATGCGTTTAATGAGAAAGGCCCGGTACTCCAAAAATCGGCGATTTTTGCAAAAATATCGACGTCCCTCCTCTCACCCCACCCCCGTCTTACTATGCCAATGTGAACCTCAATGCCTCGTCAAAGAAGCACTCAAAATCAAGGGTTTTTATGCGAACCCTACTTAGAAGAATCAATTGCAAGAAGTCATCTCGGTTGGCCTCGTTTCCATCTTCATCTTTATTGGCCTCATTTTCGTTCTCATCGTCTTCCTACTTGTTGCTACGTGATCTGGTGATGAGTACGGCGGTGCCGATTTTCAAGCTGGGGCAGCAAGAGGGCGGGGGATAAAGGTTTTGTGATTGGTAAGAACGATGATGAGAAGAAGAAGTCTCATGGGTATAATTCGTCGATTTATGTGGTGAAGAAGGTTTTTTTGGCAATTGTTGGCCTTCAATCTGCAACTTAATTATTTAAGCTGTTGGGATATAGATTAGATGTTTTGAAGATGTTAAAATAAGAACTTGTAACTAGTCTAGGACTAGAATAGGTTTTAGGCTAAGTGGGAAGGGAATTAGACAAGACAAGAGGAGTTCCAGACAAGAGAAGTCCCAGACAAGAGAAGTCCCGGACAAGAGGAGTCTCGGACAAGATGAGTCTTGGACAAGATGAGTCTTGGACAAGAGGAGTCTTGGACAAGAGGAGTCTTGGACAAGATGAGTCTTGGACAGGAGGAGTCTTGGACTGGAGGAGTCTTTGACAAGAGGAGTCTTTGACAAGATGAGTCTTGGACAAGAGAAGTCTTGGACGAGAGAAGACTTGGACGAGATGAGTCTTGGACAAGAGGAGTCTTGGACAAGAGGGGTCTTGGACAAGAGGAGTCTTGGACAAGATGAGTCTTGGACAAGAGGAGTCTTGGACAAGATGAGGTTCGGACAAGATGAGCTCTGGACAAGATGAGGTCTGGACAAGATGAGTAAAGGACCAGATGAGGTAGAGGACCAAAGGACCAGATGAGGTAGAAGACCAGATGAGGTAGAGGACCAGACTACTCTACCAGATGAGCTCTACCAGACTACTCTACCAAGATCTTGTGATCCAAAGATAAGAAGAGTCAAGAAAGGGAATTCAACTGATATCAATGAAGATTGGTTGTAGATCAAAGAAGAATCAATCAAAGAAGGAGTCAACCAATCAACCATATAATCAATCAAGATGATTGATTATTGTTGGTCCCACTAGTTTGATAAATTGCGGAAGCTTTAAAGTAAATGCCTTTGGCAAAGTTCTTTTTACAAGAGCACACTATAATAAACAGGAATTTAAATGCAGAAAACAGTAAATAAGACCGGATATATAGTGGTTCGGATCTGAATATCCTACGTCCACTCTCCCTTGATCAAATGGGTCTCACTATCCAACCAACAGCCAACTTACTTATTGGAATTGTGAAGTACCAGTTCCTTCTTACAAACTCTTTAGATCTAACTTCGATCTAAAGATAACTTCCTTCAACCTTATCTTGTAGATGAACAGGTTGAGATCCGACTACTCCTTAAGAGTGAATACAAGAGTATGAACAATATAAGAGTGATATATGCTTGATAATCAAGAGCTTGGATTGTATCTTCGTGCACATATTATCTCTAGCCCTTTTTCTTGAGATTGCACTCTTTATTTATAGAGGTGATTAGGGAATAGCCGTTGGAGAGCTAATCCAATCAGATCCTCTATTTAGGAAAGCTTCAATCAATCAATTCCCTAATTGATTGATTGGGTTGGTGAGATCCTTGGATTGATTGACTTCAAGACTTTCCAATCCTGATCTTGTTGACTTGATTTGAATCACCAACGGTCAATAGCTTCCAATGCCAAACTCTGATTCTCTCCAGAGAAGGCAATACCAGACACCAGGCAACCTTGATGTCTTCTGGTCCTGATCTGGTTATGAAACAGATAGCTCATCAGAATCAGGAGATGATTCTGAGCATCTTTTGTTTCACCAGACTCGTCTGGTCCGGACTCGTCAGGTCTGGGGAAGGTCCTCTGCCTCTGGTCAGTCTCATCTGGTGAAGTCCTCTGGTGAGTCCTCTAGTCTGTCTTCTGGGGACTCTTCTGGTGACTTTTCGGGTGAGTCTTCTGGTGAGGTTTTCTGGTCTGACAGTTCCCCCTAGACTAAGTCCTAATCTAGATCATCATCTGGCTAACAGGTCCAGATGGTCCTATTACATCTTCTGGTTTGTTTTTAACTCATCAAAACTATACAATTTTTATCCTAACAATTTCCCCCTTTTTGATGGAGTTAAAACAAAAACCAGAACTGATAAAAAATAAGACTTAAGCACAAAAACAGTAAAAGAATAAGACCTTAGAATAGATCTTATCAGGCAAACAATTAAGACAACAAGAGGTTGTCTTTTGAACAGAGAAGATATGATACTTTCATTAATAATAAGGATAAAAGCGATTACAGATTACAAAGCAAGTCTGGTCCTATCTAAGCATATCTTCTGTTCTCTTTAGGCACCAGGAACCAGTCAAAGAATCTATCTTGAATGGCCTTCAACTCTGCAGAAGATGTTGGAGTGAAATTGACCAACACCTTAGTCTTGTACAATTTCTTCAATTCATCCCAATCAACCTGGTCTCCTACCATTGAAGTGTTGAGATAATGGAATTCAGGGGCAGTGACCTCCAGGTTGAACTCTATAGTTGAATCCATCAGCTGCTTGTAAAGCTCTGCATCATAGGCTTTCATCCAAGAATGGAAGGTTCTGTTGATGAGAGCATCATCCTCTGGTGGAGGCCTCTGGATGTAGTGTTGAATGAACCATAAAGTCTTGGCTTCTCTCCACTTCTCTATCAGAGGGACAGGTACAGTAGAGTCAAAGGACCCTTCTATCCTGAGTGGCAAGATGTTCATAACCTCAGCAGGTGCCTTCTTCTTTTGACTGGATCCACTGGCACCAGGAGTGATACCAGCTTCTCTGCTTATGTGTCATTAACACATTCACGGTGGGTATATTAATATAATATATGCCCACTGGTGGGCATGTGATCATTTATGTATCTTGATTGTCTGCCTTCATTACTTTACCATCATTGCTTTGCTCATTGTTGTTTGGTCCATTGTCTGGTATAGAAAATTAATGAATGAGCACACTTTTAATTATAACTTAGGGTATTGATGATTATATCTTGGGGTATTGTTTATTATAACTTGGGGTATTGGTGATTATATCTTGAGGTATTGGTTATAACAACTTGGGGTATTGGTGATTATATCTTGGGGTATTGTTTATTATAACTTGGGGTAATTGTGATTATATCTTGGGGTATTGGTTATAACAACTTGGGGTATTGATGATTATAGCTTGGGGTATTGGTGATATAACTTGGGGTATTGATATGAAGCGCGCGCGATCCATTTGTGACTCGCTTTGTTGCCAGACCCGCAAATTCTGGTCGGGTTGGGCCTGAACCGCAAGTTTTTACTATTTGGTCAAAATTAATTTTAATTTGGGATCAAATTCCAAGTGCATGCTATGCACTTGATGCACCCTAGAATTTGTCTTAGAAAAATGTCCATTGAAGAGATAATTTCTTATTTGTCTATTTTTAGGAGTTACAAATGGGCATTTGAACCTGCAATATTGTAACAACATGCTTACGAGCACCTAAATAGAGGTGAAAAATCCTATGTGGAATGCTACTCCTCACACAAATTATAGAAATGAATGATTGAGGAGTAGAATATGTGACATGGAAAGCAAAATGGGCGATGAGTATTTCTCACTAGGTAGAAGAAAAAAAATGAGTGGTCTCCCCCAACCTTAATAATACTTTTTTTTTTTACTTTCTTATTCAATAAGAAAAGTTAATGAATAAAATATAATATATAATTTGATAGTTGATCTCAGTTACTTTTGGGGTAAGATGCATTGGAAGGGGTTGAATTTTTTTTAGGTAGAAGTTGAATTTTTTTAGATGGCACGCATGCGTCCAAATTCCTCATTTAAAAATTTTCACTTGCATTGGAGATGTTCTAAGGGATGTTCGCATTAAGTGCTCGTTAGTTGCTTTTTAGTAGACTTGTCAGGTTAGATGTCCATACTCGCGTTGTCGATCTTTGATTGGTCCACATCATCAATTAGGTGCACAAGTTAGATGATATTCTTTAGTTTACGTTTCGTCTTTACTAAAGTCAATCTTTATTGTATGCACTTCAACTTCAAGGATTCACCTGACATTCCAAAGGTCTTCTTGCTTGGTTCTTACTCCAAATCTTCCTAAATACTCATAGTAGCCTGATTCCTTAAAGGTCTACTGAGCTCAACACCAATCTAGTCAAGACTGTGCTCTTCGTCAAGGATGTTACTGGTCAGCTTAGAAAGATCGAATGCTTGTTTAATGTCTTCTAAATCAGTTTCATGTCAGGGATCTTGAATGACTTCAGTTGAGTTCTCCCACAATCGAATACCTATAAATAACAAAATACATATTCTATATTAATAGTTTTATAAAGGCAAAGTATATTGTGAACATGTGTTATTGTGAAACTTGTTTGTATTATATATGTATTTTTTTAACATTATTAGCTATTTTATTAAATAAAAAAATTAGTTTGATAGTAATATTATATAACAAAAATAGCTAAAATCTTTCTTAGTTGTACAATGAAATTGATTTATAAAAAACTTATTTTTTTAGAGAATTAGTGAAAATGAAAAAGTTAGAATTTTATTTGAATGAGTTGGTCTCCTATAATTGCATTACCGTGAAAATTTAGGCAAAGTATAAAATGAATATGGTTCATATACGAAATATTTAAAGGGTATTAATTGTTTTCAGTGAAGGGTATTAGTCGTTTTTATTGAAGGGTATTAATTTTGGATGGTATTAGTTGTTTTAACTGAAATATATTAATTGAAGGGCACAAAGAGTATTAGTCGTTTAAGTAATATTAGTTTATTACACTAAAGGGTATTAGTTGATTATACTAAAACGTATTGCAAAGTAATTCATGCATGAACTATTTTGACTTTGTACATACTCGCAAATTTGTCCTTATTCCAGAAAAACAATAGGTGTGAAAGTGAAGGATGAAAAAAAGGGAAAAACGAAAAATGATTATTCGCATGAAAAATTATGACTTTTAGGGTGTTTATCAATTATAATATAATTATTTGAAATTTGTAATTTGATAACACAAAATATTGGAATTGATCAAGTGTCCACCAAACTTATATATCCACCGAAAATGTGATAATGACACATAATCAGGGGACTCATTATTATTTTAATTGATCACTCACATGTTTCTATGTGTCATTAGCACATTTACGGTATAAATTTGTGCCCAACGGTGTGCATATAATCATTTTCACACAAAATATTAACAGAAAAAGGATTAATCGCATAAAAAGTTATGATCATTAAGGTGTTTATCAATTACTCACTTCGTCTGGTGAATACTTCCACACATTCATTATTCGTCTGTGTCAAGTATATTGTACTTGTAAATTTTCTTTATATTTCTAATATAAAATATACTACTTGCGACGTTAATTTCCATCATGGCATGTAGTATATTTTATTTAAGAAAATAAGAAACACAATATACATATACAACTCTACTTGCAATAGAAGAATAATGAAAGTGTGCAAATAATCGCGGGACGGAAGAAGTATAATATAATAAGGGGTCTTAAACGGGCCGCGGGTTGGCGGACTGTCCCATTTAGCCCTGAACCAAACAAGGGTTAGATTCAGATATTTGGTGGCCCGTTTAAAACCGAGCCTTTTTGGCCAGGCCAGCCCGTTTAGCCCGGTTCTTTTTTTTCTTTTTACTTTTTATATATTTTACTTGTACAACTACAATCGTGTACGCAACCTACCATATTTTACTTCAACTTCAAAATCTCAATCCAAGTCCAACTGTCCGACACATATATTTAAGTTTTTATTTAGTTAATTTATGTTTTCATTTAGTTAATTTATTAAATTACCTGAAATTGAATTTAGTCATTTAGTTATTTCTTGAATTTTATAAACAACGCATGAATGTAGTTTTTATAAATTTATGAATAATGTGGATTTTCAACATCCCTACTTCATTATTACCTTTCCAATTAGAGTTCATCTGCCGTCGCCACGACTCTCAAATTGTCATTGCCGGATGCCGCCCACCGCTCTCAAATCGCCATTGACGTTATAAATTTGTTTCATAAAAAAATGATCTGTTGAACAATGTTTAAATGTAATTTTCATAAAAATTTTAACAATGTTTGAATTTTAAGTTTAAATGGAATCGTATTACAATTACATGTCTATATTTTATATTAATTTTTTTTCGGAGCCCGTTAGTGATCCAATTAGCCCGCGAATCGCTAGGGTTAGGTTTAGGGTTACGTTCCGAGTGTTACTGGACCGATAAAAATGAACCGTTAAGACCCGGGACCGTTTAGGCCCACAGCCCTGTAGGACTAACCCTAATGGGTTATGACTAGCCCGTTTAACATTCCTAAATATACTCTCTCCGTCCGTGAAAATTGAGCTTGTAGTCCTTAGCACGATTGTTAAGAAAGTAAAAATGATGTGTAAAAAATAAAAATATTGTGACAAAACAAGTACAAAATAATTGTTTTAAAAATATTGTGTGTATGGTTCAATGACAAATGATGTAAATAAATATATGTTGAAGGGTATAGATAAAGATATTTACTTTCATTTCAATTTTCAGGAAACAAGACTATTTTTCAAGAATGAACTAATAAGGCAACATGGACCACTTTTCCTGGATAGTGGGAATATTTTTTTATTTTTATTTTTTAATTTACAATTCGATATCCAAATTAATGCACCTACCTAATTTTCGACCTAACAAAAAATAGAGTATGTAAGGTAGTTTTCAACCAATACTATATTTGTGAAAATAACTAATGTTCTTTCAGTTAAACAATTCCTTTAAATAAAATAACGAAATATTTTTTAGTGAAATCAATTAATATCCATTATAAACACAATTAATATTCTCAAAACTTATTCATGATTAAACTTGTTCGCTCTAATACTTTACACTAAAAATATTGTGGCAGCTTGAACGATTTCGAAATCGGTGTTCACACACGTCCCTACCAAATTGTTAATACATCATACTCAATTTATATCACATTTCACTGTCTCATGCCTTGAGAAGGTATCATATAAGACCTATTTTTTCTTATATTCACAAATATTAAATATCAAATTATTTAATATATGACCTTATAAATATTAATTATAAATAAATATAATTATTAAATAATAAAAAATATTATTTTAAATTCTGTTGGATCGCTGATAAAATATAGAAAAATAAGATTATGTTGAGCAGTAAATTGTATATATAAAGAAAAGAGAAATGAGTTATTAATTAGAATATTGAGTCAAAAGATATTAGTGATAAAGACACTCTTAGATGCATGTAAGTTCTATTCGAATTTACACTTGGAAGAATTTACACTTGGAACGATGGAAGTAAGAAGTCTGAATTTAGTTGGGAGGTTTAGCTTAGATCGTTGAGATATTGTCCACAATCATTTGGGAGTTGCAAAACTCACCGGCGGGGCCCACCGTCCATAAAGCGGAGGTCACACCAACACCACTATTACTCTTTATTACTGTCCTATGATTGGACCGTTGTGCGCTTATTTAAACAACAGTTCAATTTCTGTCTCTGAATGCCTGCTTTATGGGCCCTCTCCCCACATGACCATATACCAATTTGCCGTTTAAATGTAAATAAAGTCACGGCCTTTTTGCTATTTATAATTTAATTTAAATTATTTAATTGTTGTAAATAAAACTTCAATTTTAAATTTATCAGTAATTCTAACCAAATGATAAATTTCAATCTGCCTGAAACTGATGATTAATTATGTGTTATCATTCGAACCAATCTAAATATATTAATACAATTAATCATTCACTGTCGAGTAATTGAAACATTATTTTCGGATAATAAAAAAAATTATCTCTTAGTTCTAATTACAACCAAATGTTAAGTTGGAGTTTTATTTGCAAAGATTCAAAAGTTTAGATTAGATTGCAATTTGCGAGAATGTTGTGATTTTATTTGTAATTAACCCTATTTTTAATGTACAAATTCTTTTAAAAATATCATAATGCATTAGTAGATTAGTATCTATGTGTCTTTTAAATTTGCGAATTCAATTCTCCACATGGCAGATTGATTAGGCGTGAAATTGTCATGATTTGTAGCTAGAAACGCCCTAGTTTTGGTCGAGTTTATAGAGTATTTAGAGTCAATTGAGCATTATTTCTATACATTGATAAATTTGTCTCTTTGATGCTCATAGGTGAATAGAGGACGAAAAACGGAGTTCGTAGGACTTTGAATCGACTCAAACGGATGCCCGGATGAGAAGATATTGAAGAAATACGATTGGTATTAGTGCGGACGAGGAAAAGTATCATTTGGGAGGATTAGAGATCACTCGAGCGCATCACTCGAGCGCCACCGCTCGAGCGCATTACTCGAGCGCGCAAACATACAGAACCATTCTTGCGCTCGAGCAGCTCGAGCGCCACCGCTCGAGCGAATCACTCGAGCGCCCAAAAGTAACAGTGTCATTTCAGCGCTCGAGCAGCTCGAGCGCGACCGCTCGAGCGAATGCACCATTCGAGCTACACTGCTCGAGCGGGACCGCTCGAGCGTTTTGCTCGAGCGCCCATATACTTTCGCCTCCGGATGCGTATTTTCGGCCCATTAACTCCCGTTTCGACCCGGTGCCTATATATACCTCGTCCAAACACGTTTTGAAGAATCCCCAACTTTTACACATCACGTTTCATAGAGTTTTTTAGAGCAAGAAGGAAGAGGAGAAGAACGAGCAAGCTTTATTTTACGTTTTGTTGAGGTTTTTCATACGAATTCGTAGTTTCTTTTCATTAGTTCGTTACTTTAAACGCTTTTAATTTCGTTTTAGTCAATTCAATTTCAGTTCTTCGTATTTATTTTCTTTCAACCCTAGTTCATGTTTCTTATGTTCTTCGTTCAATTCAATATGTTTATGTTCGTTGTTTCTTTAATTGCTTTTAGTTTTGTTAAAACCATGTCCGGCTAAAACCCTTGCATGCTTAGGTTAGGATGAACTCGTAGAAGTAGGATGTGGGTACGTAATTAGGGTAATTCGTGACGTTAGTTTTAATTCTCTTAATTAATGAATTCTTATAATTAATCTGAACTTTACCTTTAAATTTAGTACGAAAGTGTTAGAGAGAGGACGACCGCATCACTCAATAACAACTAGTAGTCTTAACGAGAGGGTTTAGGAAAGGTTAATTCATTTACCGGTTTAGCGAAGGAGGACGACCGCATCACCTTAGTTAAATTAGGGTCTCATTAATTGAGCACAATTCATTAACTTGTTAGTGGATTAGTGAAGTCGAGTGTTAGGGTAAAGTATTAGGGTTTAGAATCTTGAGCTTTCACCTTGCATTCTTTTACTTAGGTTAATTCTTGTTTGTCACGATTACTTTGATTATGTACCTGCTCCGTTAGTATACGTAGGGATTCCTATCCTGAGCATCACCATCTCTCATTAGAAAACAACCCGTAGTTAATTCGTTCTTTTTCATTCTTTAGTTAATTAGTCTATTTTAGTCTTTTAATTAATTTTTCAAAAACCCAAAAACATCACACTCATATTAACTACGACGCGTAGATCTTCAGGGATCTATTCGCATATACACCATCCATTGGGTTCGATAATACTTGGTCCCTATACTTGCCCATACTACAGTGAACCCGTTCTCTTGCGGGGTAGCTACTAGTAGAAGCTAGTGTAGTCGCTTCAAGTCACAGATTCGCTGCCACTTGACAAATTCAACTAGTGAATTCTCGAATTCGCTTCGCAAATCCTACTTGTTAAACATTAAATATTGTTTCAATTGAATTTTATTACTTAATATAATTTAAATTGAAAGTGTGACACTCAATTAGATTGAATTTGCTATTATGACGTACATATTTGTCTAATAAAATTTGAACTGTAAAACTTTATTAAATTGATAAATATGATTAAGTTTTGGATCAAAGGAAAAAATATAAATGATATATATATATATATATATATATATATATATATATATATATATATTAGATTTTATATATAATGAAATATAAAATAAAATAATATATCTTTGACAAATTACACTCTAAATATTTTGAAAATTTGTATTCCCAAATCTGTATCTTATCACCCGCACTCTCGCACTCCACATTCATGTTAACTATATATACTCCCTCCTCAAGAAAATTATATACTACAATCATCATTCCATTTAAAAATCTTATTATTAAACTTTAATAATTATTGCAGTTTACTTTTATTTCTAAAACAACTTTAATCGACTAACTTGTTAGTCAATCTGATTATTATTTTATTATCATTTATGAAAAAATCGATTAAACAAGGGGAGGACAATTACATTTGAGATGGTGGGAGTAATACTGGTGATTGATAAAATTTGTTGTCAACAACATTAAACATAAATTTTCTGCCTCAAATTTTAGAGCAAAACACACTACTACCAAAAAGTTAATAGAAAACGGGTATTATCTGTTGTTTAGTTTAAATGTATGTTATCTATTAAGGTGTAGCCCAGTTAAAGACACTCCCTATTTGGTAATAGATTATGTTTCTTGTCTATTATTCGAATAAATAACGGTTCATACCTTAATAGAACGGTTACACTTCATTGTCTGTCAATTTTTTGGCAACGGGTTGCATCTTAATATACAACTGTTTTTATCCATTGTCTATTAGAGTTTTGACAACGTATCACTTCTTAATAGACAATGGTGATTCTGCGTTGTGTATCAAAATTTTGACAACGAATCGGATCTCAATAGACAACAGATACTACCCGTTGTCTATCAGTATTTTTTGTTGGGGGTATACATGAAAATATGTTTTTACTTTGTATAAACTATGTATTAAACGCTTACTTATAAGAATAAATATGTTATCACAGTTACTTTATATATGAATGAATGTTATATATGTTTATTGCAAACCGTTCAATATATATAGTACGTATTACATTGTAGTTAATGTGGTGATACCAGATCACAGAAGATCGCATTAACAGTTCCTTGTACATAAATGTACAATTCCACGACCTAGGTGGAATTGAACAATCCACCGTGAAAGGTTGAAGTGCAGTTCTCAGATTGGTCTGTCTTGATCAAGAGATTGCACTAACACGTTTTGTATGTGCTGAAGAGGACCTGCAGAGAGGATAAATTCTTCTGTGCCGAACGAAGAAGAATTAGACCTCAATGGTTGTTGATTTCTTAATTCTTGTCACTTAAATAGGACTGTGTGTGGTTAATACTTATTGCTTTGATTCATGTTGGGTGAGAATTATTGTGGCTTCGATACCTTGTGTTTTGGGCAATAATATTAATCATACGACAATTGCTAAGATTTAATACGGAGCAACGTGTGCAAGTACGGATTATGTGATTTGTCCCCTTGGTGGGCTCAAAAGTTTTATCATACTAAATCTTGCAAGTGGAAAATTAGTTTTTCGGTATGGATAATAATATTGAACTGTCTTTACTCCAAGACACAAGATATTAATTAATTTAGAGCTATTCAGAAGCTCAGTTAATTAATGGACTAAATAATCTTAAATACGAGAAATGATAACCGGAAACCCATATTATCGTAATATTGATTAAGATGGATAGTGCAATATTAATTTAATAGTGGTATTAATTAATATTAGTGAACTGAATTATATTGTGGCTCAATATTGAAAATTCAGATGCCCATTGAAGGCTCAATCTTAATTCTCCTAAAGGCCCCTCAAGTAGCCCATGTTGATGACCTTTTCTAATCGATGATGATTAGTGGTTGTTTTTGCTAAGTAAGATCATCAAACAAGAACTAAGATCATGGATAATAATCAAGAATGAAATTTGTAAGAGTTTTGGTGTATTTTTTTAATTATGGAACCCTCTCAATTGTTCGCTCCATGTCTGTGATCTTTGCACAATTGCTCGCTTAGATGATCATCATCTTGACCAACTGCTCGCCTTGGCCTCTCGCACAGCTGCTAGCCTTGGCCTCTCGCACAGCTGCTCGCCCTGGCCTCTCGCACAGCTGCTAGCCTTAGCTCTTTGCACAGCTTCTAGTCTTAGCCTCTCGCTCAGCTGCTCGCCCTACTCAGTTGTTAGTCACTTGCTCAGTTGTTCGCCATTAAGTTTGATGTCTTGATTATCTTTCGTTGACCCTTTGATCAGCTGCTCGCCTACCAACAGTCCAATAATAATAAGGTGATTAAAATAAAAGAAAAATATTGTTGCCTAATTTTTCTTGTAATTTTTGAAATTTTGAATTAGGAAAAAGAAAAGATTTTGTTGATTTTCTTAAAAAGATATTATGGAATATATTTATTTTTGGATATCTATTGTCTATTGTTTATAACACAATATTATTTAACAACAATTTTTATCTATTGTCTTTTACATATTCGACAACACAATTCTACCACGGGGTTGTTTATTATATTTTCCACAACACAATTACACATTAAATTTTACACACAAAACACACACACTCCTTTATAAAAGAAATACCCATAAATTTAGAATCATAAGTTGCGTTTCGAATTTTCAAACTATAACTTTCATCTATTATGTTACATAAATTGTGCCCACAGTACAAAATAAAAAGCATAATCTGTTCCAAAACATAATATGTTCCAAAAATACCAAAGTTACATATATAAACATTATATATTCCAAAATACTACCGTTTACATCAAGTTCAAATTATCAAATAAATTGAATAAAGGAAGTCTAAGTACTCCATTACATGCAACCCTGGATGCGTTTAGCTCATTCCAATCATACTTCATCAACATAGATTTTAACTATACTACATTATGCAAAATTAGATCTCTCTTTTTGAATTTTCTTGTCATTGTCTCTTTATTGAACATTCTTACTAGATGTTATCACAATAGCTATGAAATAATAATAAAAGTAATACGGACATATATGTTAACAACTTATTTCCATGCGTCAGTCACTGATATCATCATAAAGATGATCAAATAAACAAAGTTCCCTGTGTATATACTTGTATACTAAGTGAATCTAATGAATTTATCACAAAGTTTAATAGTTAAAGTGATTTCTCACTTACTTTACGTTACATGGCACGACATATAGTTGTCAAATATTATCAATTCGTGGTGCTTAAAAAACCATTCTCTCTATCACACTATAAGTTTCATACTTTTCTTTTTGATGTCTCATTATAATTCTTATTCCATAAAAAACAAAAATAATACTCCATATATTAATAAACAAATACTAATTTCTTAAACAACTACATTTTACTTTTTCACAACTCTCCATTACTTTACACAAAGTCAACATTTTACCCATCATATATTAATAAACAATATAATTTTTTAACAAATAAAAAAAAGGAAACTTATATCAGTACTTATGTATTTAATACTCTCCCCATTTCAAAGTAAATGTCATTTTACCATTTTGCATCTTTTACATAATAAATATCATTTTAACTTTTGAAACGTTTTTCAAAGTATATAAAGTAGCTTATAGGTTTTTTTGGACCAATAAAATTAATCTTTTTCAAAAAAAATAATTTTTGTATAAAGGTAATATGACAAAATTAGATGTCTTAATATGTGTTAAGAAACCTAAAATGTATCTTGAAAGGTTGGGAGTAGCAATGCTATTACTAAGTTTGTTTTAGGATATAGTCATGGAGAACATATTAGAACTAATCATGATGATAACATTGTGTATTAATACAATTAAATCACATCTCCAAATAAAATATGTATATTGACTAGGGCATCCAATTAATTGATGATTATATTGTGTCTGGTGGGTGAGTTGGGAAACAGCTCCCGCGGCATTTTCGCGCGCCCTAAACAAGAGGAGGCAGTCCTACACGGGGGACCCCCGCCTCATATAACCTAGATGTGTCTAACGTTGATGCTTTTCTTCTACTTTCTTTAATTTGTTCCATTATTATCTTCTTGCTCTTTCATTTTCCTACTTTAAAATTCTTTAACCTTAAATTTAGAGAATATATAATGTGGAATTTATTTATTGTTAAATTAATTTGCAATTTTTCAATATTATCGGTTTTTCAAATTTTTCCAAAATTTAAATTACATTATTATTATATACTCTCTCCGTCTCCTAATAAATTTCACACTTAAAAAATAGAAATAAAATATTCTCACAACACTTAATTTATTTTAAAATATTCTTTATTCATTGATTAGTAAAGTCAATGAAATAGTTTTTCTTATAAAAATGTGCACACTCTCCTATAAAATTTATTAGGAGATCGAGAGAGTACTATTTTATTAATTGTTCAATTTAAAATTATGACTTATCAAGTAAAATTGATCATGCCGTTTTTATCAATTTTAGTTGGTTTCTGGTATTTTAACAGTTAAGATAATAGGATATCAAATAAAAATGTAACTGTAGTCGGTAGTAAATAAGTAAATAACAAGTTATTATAATGTGAATGATGACCGTTATTATAGTTTTGTGGAATTGATCATATGTCCACCGGTGGATACAATATTATATATCTACTGTGAATATGGTAATGACACATAAACAATTACATGCAATCAACTAAAATAATAGTGGACCCTTGCGTATATCTCGTTAACACATTCATTGTGGGTATATAATATTGTGTCAACCGGTGGGCATATGATCATTTCCGTATCATTTTGAATGAAAGAATCTAGCTTACTAGTATCTCGATGTTCATTTTTTTCTAAGTATGATATTCCCCGTTTTAAAATAAGTGTCGTTTTAAAAGTTAAATTTTATTTCAAAATAAATGTCGTTTTAGCTATTTTTAACATTTTTTTAAGGCCGCGGCTATTAACACTCGAACTTTTGCTCTTTAAACCCGAAATATTTATTTTACCAAAATAGCCCAATGTAATTAGACTATTATACCCTTTACCACTTAAAATCTATTAAAATATAAATTTTAGTTTTGCTCAATACACCCAATCCAATATTTTTTCTTGTTGATCGTGACTTTATTTCTCCCACACCCAACTCTTTCTTCTTCATTCTTCACTCAACCACTTAAATCAATACTCATGATAAATGTCATGGAGGAAGAACACACTTCGAAAAATACATGTAATGTAAAATTTCTATGAGTTTTTTGTTCTATATGACGTGTTATGGTATAAATCTATATAGAGAAGAATATTTAGGGTTTAAAAGTTGTATTACTTGAGTTACGATGACGATTTTGAGGTTTAAGAATTCTGAAAATCGCGCATGTTTGGCAAACCAGAGCCGAACATTTATCATTATGTTTGGCCACAGTTGGCCAAACGCAATGATAAATGTTCGATCAATGTTGGCCAAACATTATGAACAAAGTTCGGCCACTGTTAGCCAAACATCATGAACAAAGTTCGGCCACTGTTAGCCAAACATTCTGTGTTTTTTTTCTTGTTCTAGTCTTCTGTGTGCGTGAGTGCTCTACGTTTTGGGTGTGGGTGCGTGATTGTTTTGCGTTTTGGATGTGGAGGTTTTTTTTTTTTTTAGTTTTTGATTTGGGTGTGTGGGTTTATTTTAGGGTTTAAGATTTGGATGTATGAAAATATTGAAATTTAAGTTGAGGGGTAAAATAGACAATATATTACGGGTGTTTTGAGTAAAAAAAAAATATAGGCTCGGGTGTGAAGAGCAACGGGTGTGATAAGCAAAAGTCCGAGTGTTATTAGCCGCGGCCTTTTTTTAGTTTATCCTGAACTCGAATTCAAAATATAAGAGATCTTTTAGGGATTATATTAATATATAACAGACCTGTCATGTGGATGATCAAAATATTATACTCCCTTTGTGACCTCTTAATTTTCAGAGATGAATGAACACACTTTTTAATAAAAATTGTTTTGTTGACTTTTTTTACTAATGAATGAAGAATTTTTTTGAAATAAAATAGTTTTATGTTTTATTTTCTTATTTGGGGTGTGAAAATTATTGTGGGACATCTCAAATAAGAAAGTGTGAAAATTAAGAGGGGACAGAGGGAGTAGATATTTTAGAGATGAATATGGAGTATATATGTAAAAAAAAAATCTAATTTAATACGAAATCTTTAGAACGGCATTTATTTTGAAACAGATAGATCGGGGTAAAATTTAAAACATCGAGTTTGGAAACAACCTAAGAGGATATTTGGCTGAGCTTATAAGTACTATCAATATGTTCAAATAAAATGTTTAACAGCTTATAAGATTATAAAATAAACTCCTAATGGTTTATAAACAGTAAAAAAATAATTTGAGATTTCTCAACTTATTTTCCAAACCACCCTACCCCTCCCCTGCCCCCACCCACCTCTATTACACATAAAAAATAAATTATTTTATATTAAAATTAAAATTTTAAAAAATATTTATTATAAATTCTTAAGGAATAATGTCGATTTAGGGACTCAAAAATGATAAAACTATCAATTTAAGACCCAAAAGATTTTTCCTATCGTTCAAAACTTGAAAGATAGAAAACTATCAATTCAAGACCTGAAAGATAGAACCAATCAATTCTTAAAGATCTTATAAGTTATATTAGTCAAACACTTTAGCAACTTATAAGCTACTTAAAAATTACATCTTATAAGCTCTTAAAACAACTTATAAGATGTTAGAGCTTATAAGAAGTTTCAAATAAGTTTAGCCAAACGGGCTCTAAATCTTCATATAATCGTCACAATTTATGTCGGATATAGTGCCCATTGCAAATGGCTGTCGCAAATCTCTGTATTTTATTTTTAGTCATGGGTTATTATAATTTCACACATTTTTGTATGCACTCAAGTGCATGACATACAATTGAATCTTAAACTTAATTTTGATATTTTCAATTAGAAATATATATATATACATACATATATATATATATATATATATATATATATATATATAATTGACTACCATTGTTGATTATTGTTCGTGATATTACCGATTATTACTTGAGGTTTTGTTGTTTATTACTTGGGGTATTACTGACTACTGCTTGGGTACTGATTCAAAAACCACACATTACACACCGAATTGTGTGTTTTTGTAATTGATTTTTTAAATCCAAGTGCATATATAGGTGCATACAAGAATCAGTCTTACTCCCTCCATCCCGGAATAAGCTTCTCACTTTCCTTTTTGAGGTGTCCCATTATAAGTTTCTCATTCCATAAATGACAAAAATAACACTCCACTACATATAATCTTTAACCTTCAAATTTACATAATATTACAAAAAATATCACCCATTTCATCTACTTTTCAGCATTATTTATTATTTTACTCCAAGTCAACATGTAATCCACCATATATTAATAAACAAGTATATTTTCTTAAACAAAACAACAAACAATTATAGAAAGTTTACTCAAGGACAAATGGAGTATAATTTATAGAGTATGTCTTGTATGAGATCGTCTCATAACATGAGACAATGAGTATGTATATAACTAAAATATTGACTTAACACTTTGATAATAGTGAATGTTAATTTGTATTTTCTTATGACATGAGATAGTCTCATACAAATTTTTATCAAATTTATAATAGTCTATGTCACTAAATGAGATACTAAATATTGTCTCACCTAATTTTTCGGGTTCATGAATATGATAAATAATATTCCGCTATACATTCCTTAAAAAAAAAAAATCCGCTATACATAACAACACTATGGGTTTGTGATGTTTTAGACTTTTAGCTATTCCTATCAATACAGTGGCATCAGAGGCCACATTTAATATAGGAACTTGTTGGATCCTTATAGTTAAGGTTAAAATCGGTATGGTACAAATTAAATTTGATTTATGGAATAGATTGGGTCGTCAAATTCATGGGGTCAAGACCCATTATGATATATGTGAGTTAAATTATTTTTTAATTTATTTGAAATTTATGATGTATTTCTTTAATAAAATTGTTTTTTTTTTTATGCAGGAACAAGCAAGAAGAGCTCATTCATGTTATGCTGCAAAACACTTGATTGAAAACTTGGTGGAAGATTTGATGCTCGTCACTTGAAAGTGCTATTTGATAATTTATCTTTTTTTTTCGTTTATGTAATTGATAATGTTATGCAAACTTTCAAATTTGTGGTTTGTCTTGTGAATTGAAACAATTTGATCAATTTTGAAATGTATACTATCTTTTTAGAACATGCTTGAGAAAAAAGCAAATGAATATTCAACACGAGTTTTTGAATAATTCTGAATGATTTGATATTAATTTCAAATCAAATACAAATCAAATTTATTATTTGAAAAATATTTAATTTGTGCAAATTTAATATTCGAAATAATCCCATAAATACAAATATAGTGGTATTAATTCGATATGATATCATTAGTTTACAACTTCATAATATTGATTCATTGAATGGGGAAAAACTATGATGATCATATAGGAAGTATTAGAGTAACTAAAATATTCACTTCCTATTTTTAGTCAATACATCTGTTGAATTTTACTATTGTTTTGGCTATTCAGTACAGTTTGAGTAATAAACAATCCTTCTTCTGTTTGTCAAAGGAAATAATGAAATTTTGATTGATGGAGAGTATCTACACCATCAAGGAATTAAAGTTGTATTAGGAGTAATGATTTAGCCAATAATGCTAAGCAGCTGGATGCTAAATAGAGTTTAGACTAATTAAATTATGGGTAAGTCTATTGTGCACTTGGTGCGTAGTACACCCACTTAACAATTGAGTCTGTTTACACTAAAAATTGAGGGTTGTTTACACTAAAATGTGGGAGTTATTACATTGAAAACCAAAATTTTCGGTATAATCAACCAACACTTTTTAATATAAAAAATTTCAATTGTTGAGTGAGTGCACGGTGCACCAAATGAATATGACACATTGACTTAAATTATTGTTTAGGGAAAGTAATTATGTGAATATATGCTATTTCCAGTAGTTTTGATAAGTTAATCAGTCTCTTTGGATTCTTTTTACTGTGCTTGATTGGTAGCTTAGTCAATAATTAGGATAAGATCATATAGCACATCTAGTTAACACATAGGTCTGTAGTCGCTTTCTGTAATGATGATATTCTTTTTAGATAAATTATTGTTAGGGTAGTATAAAACTAAATATGTTGTGAGAATTTTTTAAATAAAATGTAACCCTATAACTCAGTTTATATTTTTCTTCTCAAAAAATTGATAAATGAGACGGTATCAAGAAAGTTCTTCCTTTTTAAATTGGGGTAGTATTTCTTCATGATGGAAAAAGTGTTTTGTACATAAAGTGCGTGTGTCAAAAAATAAAAATAAAAATTCATCCATATGGTGTAATCTTAGTTGACGCACTATTCCATATGAAATTAGACCATCTTTATCCATGCCCGGCCACAACCGGGTCATCAAATATAAAATTCATTTCTCACTCCTCCACATATACATGTTACACCACAACTCAAACTCATCTTTTTTCATACTTTATCCATAACCACCACAACCACAACCAACATTTAATAAATTATTTCTTTTATAATTTAATAATTATATCTATTATTAATTTTTTATAATATTTACATAATATTAAAAAAATTAATAACTATAATAAAAAATTATCATACACTTAAAAAAATTACAACATTCAATAATAAAATTAAAATTACAAAAATTGAAATAAAACTGAAAATAAATAAACCGAATTACAAATAAATGCATAAATTACAACAAAACAAAAGATGCAAGTTACATAATTAATTAGCAGCGCCGAATTTTTGCCATATATGCTCAAACAGTATTAAAAAACGATTGAAAATTTTGTGAACTTAACTGGTTTTCGGAGTAGTGATGATAATTAGGATCATTTTGATCCATGTTAGAAGAGAAAATGAGGATAATTAACACAATTTAGATGAGAAAAAAATTAGGAGAAGAGAAAAGGGAGTGTATGAAATTGTGATCCAAAACATATCAAGATTGGTCTCTATTTATAGAGAATTTAATTTCATGAATTTTGGTATATATATATATATATATATATATATATATTTTTTTTTTTTTTTTTTTAAGTAGATAAGTAAAAATCGAAAATTATCTAAATAAAATATGGTCGACGAATAAAATTTTGACATGTGGCATTCATAGATATTTTGGGGATAAAAATTACCCCACCAAAGTATAGATTGTTCTTGGTTGTGTAACACCCATGGTCATGGGGTTATATTCAATTTTTTATGTTTTTTTTGTCATTTTGCCCCACGCCCAGGGCGTTTTGGAGGCGTTAAAGATGGTCTTAGAAGGACGTGCGTTTGTTCCAGGCTTTATTAATATGAATAGAATTTTATTATATAGTGAAAATGTATTTTTAAAATTTTCATGTATTTAATTATACCTAAGTTCACTTAGTGAACAGTGCACTTACTAAACAATTGATACTGTGTATTTCAAAAAGTGTGGGCTGATATATTACATTGAAAATTAAATGTGGCTTGATTATATTGAAAAGTTTACACTGAAAATCGATAACACTGAAAACTTTTTAGTGCAATCAACTCACAGTTTTTAATGTAATCAGTCCACACTTTATACGAAAGACTTACGCTTAGTTATAAGATGGAAGGGTGCTTGTATACGTATTTAAACATGTAAACCATAATTGAATTATTTTAGAACCAAAATAAATTTTTTAGGATATATTGTAAATATATTATGGACATTACATGTATGGTAAGATATTTAATTGGCTTAAGATGTCTAATGAGTTTTTAGAGTTACATTCCTATCACTAGTATAAATACATTTTTAACTATTGTTTTATTGCATGTACATAGAAAATACACAGAGATATAGTGAAACTCTTTTGGTTTGGTACATCCACAGACGTAGTCATTCATGATAAATTGAATATACAAATTTTGTATTTTTCACGTTTTTTATTTAACAACACGTTATCAACACGAGTGTTCTAACGATTAGATTTCAGAATTTCATAGTCCTCTTTAATTCTTTCATCGAATTTCAGGTCTTATCTCGTTAGATGCAGTTTTGAGTTAAGAATTTATTGTTACAAATTCCTTTTGTTTGAAAATTAGTATGGCTATTAGTTTCATCGATTTTTATTTTTTTTTAATGTATGCATTATAGTTCATATAGGTAACCCTTATTTTCTGATTGAATTTAGACGTATATAAGTATTGGAATTTGGGGTAGTGAGAATTATATACCTTCCTCGCGGTAAGAAAATAAAGAATTGCCTACAAAAAAATTTCAATAAAAAAGTTCATAGTAAAAAATATACATAAACATTATATGCAATTATATAATATAAATATAATAATATACCATTATATAAAATAAATATAATAATATACCATTATATATATAATATACCATTTTACACAACCCTATATAAGGTAACCCTAATTAATATAATAATTAAAAAATATATATTAAAAAATCGATTTTTCGGTTAATTAACCGAAACTGAAACGAAAATTTCGGTTTGGTTTCATTTGATTTTATGCTTATTCGATTCGATTTCGGTTCTAATTGGTTATTTCGGTTATGGTTAACCGAATGCACACCCCTAGCAACAGCGGCGTGACAGAGGCGGCGACAACGTCGAACGTTGGCCTCGGCGGTGGTAGCATTGGCGCCGGTGGAGGCGGCGGCATAAGGACTAGGGCGACGAGAGCGAGGCGGAGTAATGACTGTATATGAATGGTGGCGGTGGCATAGGCGTCGAACGGTGGGTCGGCGGTGGTGGCGGTGGCGATGGCGTCGACGTGAGGGCTAACTAGAGCGACGAAGAGAGAGAAGCGAAGTGTGTATGCACTAGCTGAATATTAAAGTGGGTATATATATATGCTAACACTTTTCCCCATCTCATTGGGGGCGGAAAACGAATAGAGTGTGGTTAATAATTGCTCTCCAAGTTCCTCTTGGAGTGTGGTTATTAACCGCTGTCCAACAAAGCTTAGAGTGCATTTAATAAGCGCTGTCCAAACACTTAGAGGCGGTTTGAGAGCGGTTTAAAACCGCTCTCCAAAGAGTACAATTTTTAACCGCACTCTAATACACACACACACATATATATATATATATATATATAAATGATGTCAAAAAAGCCATTATCTCTGGCATGGAAATAGACATGAGCCAAAATAGTGCTTTATTTTACTGCGCTCCTTCTATTCTAAAAGATATAAATGACTTAAAAAATTTAAAAATTGGAATTCAAACTAAAGGATGTGAAGATTATGAAGGTAATAATCTGGTTATTAGCATAGGAGTGTTAGGAAAAGCTAGTAACAGATCAGGAATGAAATTTAAACTAAATATAGAAGGAATCGTTAAAAACATAGTAAGCAGAAGTATTCCGATACCATTACGGTAGGGGTGTGTGTTTTAAAACATGGTACACATTGACCATAGAATAAAACAAATATAAACAGAGAAACACAAAACAATAACAACAAAATTAAAGTAAAAGAAACAAGACATCAATACAGCTTAAGGACAAAAAATAAAAACTACGGATTAATAATTTAAAACAATAATAAAAAGTTCTATAAAAACGATACTCTAAGGAGAGGAGGAAGATCATACTTACACAGAGATGATGTTTGAACTCAGAGTGGGAAGCGGTAGAACAGGGAAGAGAGGATATACTATTTTTGGGTTTTTTGGGTTTTACAATATACAAAATATAGGGCGTTATTAAAAACCTAAGGGGTGTTGATAACTAACTTATAGGAATCGGAAAAATAGAAAATTAAGCTTGCATATTTGTGCTAAATGCTAATATTATTGCTGAAAAGTTTTCGTTGCTTTTTTCCTATGTTTACAATGGAGAATGAAGTCTCCTTATATAGAAAAGAAAGCGTAAATCCTAAGCTAATGTAAAAAAAAAAAAAAATCCTGATATAAGAATTATAACTGCTAACATAGAATATAGTCCTTTGGACAAGGAAGAATTTAAAAAACAAATTCCTGAAATGCTAAAACAAGGCTTGATTCAAAAATCCGAAAGCCCCCATAGATCAGTAGTCTTTGTTGTTCGAAACCATTCTGAAATTAAAAGAGGAAAAGCTAGAATTGTTTACAATTATAAAAGGTTAAACGATAATACTATCGATGATGGTTATAATATCCCTAACAAAGACAGTTTAATAGGATTAATACAATCAAGAATTTTTTTAGTAAATTTGATCTAAAATCCGGTTACAATCAATTAAAACTCGAAGAATGGTTTAAAACATGAACAACTTTTACCTGTTCATAAGGACTATTCGAATGGAATGTCTTAAGCTTTGGTTTAAAAAATGCTCCATCAGTTTTTCAAAGATTTATGGATAGTATCTTATTGAAATATGACTTTTGTCTTGTCTACATAGATGATATACTTGTAGCTAGTAATAGTTTGAATGAACACGAAAAACATCTTAAAATAAATTTTGACGAAATTAAAAAACATGGAATTGTTATATCAAAAAATAAAATGAAATTATTTAAAAGAAAAATCTATTTTCTAGGATTAGAGATAGGAAATGGAAGAATAGAACTGCAACCTCATATTGCAGAAAAATTATTAAACTTTCCTGATAAATTAGAAGGTCTAAAACAAATACAAGCTTTCTTAGGACTTCTTAATTATGCCAGAAAATTTATACCAAACCTAAGTAAATTAGCTGGTCCGTTATATAGCAAAACTACAAAGAACGGACAAAGACACTTCAATAAAGAAGACTGCTTGTTAATTCAAAAAATAAAACAGGCCATAAAAAATATTAAACCATTAGAATTGCCCTTAATATCTGATTATATTACCATAGAGTGTGATGGCTCTAAAGAAGGATGGGGAGCTATCTTATTATGTAAACCAAATAAGTATTCTGCTAAATCCGAAGAAAGAATAGCAGGCTATTCTAGTGGGAATTTTGGAAAAATTGGTCAAAACTGGACTTCTTTAGATTTCGAAATACAAGCATTGATAAATGCTTTAGATAAATTTAAAATTCATCTTCATAAAGAATTCTCAGTCAGGACAGATTGTGAAGCCATTGATAAATTCTTAAAGAATGAAAATAGTAAGAAGATTAATAGAACTAGATGGGTTAATCTTCAAAATTTAATCCAAGGAAATGGGTATATTATAAATTTTGAACATATTAAAGGAAAAGATAATAATCTTGCTGACTTATTATCTAGAAATATTTCTAAATTTTTGAATGCAGGATATGGAAAGAAGAATACTTAAACCAAAGGGAAAGGAAAAACTCTCAGAGTCTAAAGCATTGAAAAGGGAGAATCTAAGGAATCATCCTCATCTATGGATATCTCAGATGATGAAAAGAATCAAGAAATGTCTAAAACTCAAATTATGTTTGGATACTTTTAGTAATATTTGGTCCTTTTTCAAATTCATGACTTAAAAGATTTCCTAAAAAGGCTAAAGCTTCATTTTCGATAAAATTTTGTCGATTTTTATTTTGTTTTAAAAAATCTAATTCCCCTAGTCCACCACGCTTCTGAGCGAACTCTGATGTATATATATATATATATTAATAGTTTATGTGTATATGAGAGCTGTTATTAAAAAATGTTGTTCAAGTGGAGCTGTCCAAGTTTAAAAGTGTAGTAGTGATAAGCTTATCATAAATAGTTTTAAATTATTATTAGTCTCATCAGGATTGGAGTATCATTAATCTCATTCGGAGTATCATTAATTTGGGTTCAAGAAAGTTTACAACAATTATAATATAATATCACTGACCCAGATTAATAATACTCCTGATGAGATTAGTGATACTTTAAAAACTATTTAATGATAAGTTTATCATGAACTATTTTCATATAATAGGCCTAGTTCAAATTGGAGGAATTTTAAATATTTAGCAAATCCATGTAATTTGAAATCTATGAATTCCCAAATCTGTTCATTTTTAAATCTCTTGCATTTCAAATGATTTCATCCAAATACAACCTCATGGTGTCAGAGTCAAAAGACTCACGTCCGGTTCAATTCCCGCTTAAAGCAATTTCACTCGAAATTATAATAAATTCCAACTTTTAGATGAGATTATCCACGGGTCAACTCTCCAATTAACCTATTGTATTTTCAACTTGGCAAATCCAACATGGAAAAGGTGAGTTGATTACTGTTTGGGCTGTGTGCTTCCTAACTCCCAACAGATTACAGTAGCTGGTGAATTCCGGAAATAAACAAGATCAACTATGCAAACGAGAGACCAGCTAACAGTTATAAACAAATTAAGTAAATACTCCTGCAATTGGTCTATATGCAACATTTTATGAATTATGAATGCATGGGAAATGTGTGAGCTAGACGTGACAATTAAAGGTACGTAAGTTGGAACAGTAAATGTTGTGTGTGTTTGGGAAACGTCAAATCACAGAGTGTAAAAAAACGTAAAATAGGGTGAAAAGAGAGATAGAGGAAGGCAATGTCATGTCTTTCCTTCTTTAATTGTGGGTCCCAAATTAACCAAACCAACCTCATGCACACACTGACCCTGCGCCAGTGCACTCCTTTGAGCCCGGAATTTGCGGGCGTATTAAGCTCAGTTGGGCCCCACTTCTCCCTTCCCATCCACCTGCCCTTTCTATCTCTCTCACACTCAATTCTTTCTCCCTCTCACACTCGCATTCAATGATGTAAAAATTCCTTTTAAGTAAAAATCCCCTTAAACGGCCGTCAATCAACCAATTTTAGTGAGTGATGCTATATGCGATGTGTCTAATCAGTGTGCTAGACTTTAAATTTTTTTTTTTTGAGAATTAGATTTTAATTATTTAATTAATTAATCTTACTAATTATTTGAAATGTCATATTTATTTTTATGCAATATTTGAAAAGTGATATATAAGTGACCAAATTAATTTGTGCGTTCAAATATTTGCTAAATTGCATCAAATATTTGAAAAGTCATATTTATTTTTTACATTAACTTTAATTGTACTCTAATTATTTATTTACACTAATTATTTTACAAAAAATATTAGTAAAATGTTTAGGGTGATGATGAGATGATGCTATTTTCCTTTATTTATTTACTCTAAGTATTTTACAAAAAATATTAGTTGTTTCATTCAAAAGTATTAATTGTTTAGAGTAACTATTTTTTAATATTACAAAAATATTAGTTATTTAATTCAAAAGTATAAGTTGTGAAGAAGGGCAAATATACACAATTCTAACAAAAATACACTCATTACAAGAAAAAAATACAATCATTACAGGAAAAAAAAAAATACACACATTACATATTTTTCATAAAAAAAAGGACTTTTTTTACCTGTTATTTTTTGTCATATGTCGAAGGATATTATGAGATATTGTAAGTTTCATTTATAAATAAAGTGATTGTAAATGAAAAATATAAGTATCATATATTTCATAAACAATCTCATTTTTCATAATTGGACCTCACAATACCACATACTAATATTTTTCAAAATATGACAAAAAATAACATATAAAAAAACAGGACTATTAAAATTGAATGGAGTATAAGCCTTCAATATTGATTAAAAAACATTATACATTGTTATCATGTTTTAAAATTTTCAACTTCTATTTGTTCGATAAAAAATAATTTAACTTTTATTTGTTCGGCAAAAATTGCAAATGTTAGCACATTTGATTTAAATCATTGCCAAAATTCAAGTGTTTCTTAGCAGTGTATGACCTCAAAAATGGGTTGCACACTGATTAGACATATGTCTAATCAGTGTGCATTTAGTATTTGTGAATTTTAGTGTAATCCATCTAATATAAACAAAATATTTATTGTTTTATTTTATTTTTTTCATTTTCAAAAGATGCTTTTTAATTAATTTGATAAATATATATGGTTGTCTAATTGAACTATTTGTATTTGAAGGTGAAATTATGTAATTAACGTATTATATATTTTTTTGTCAATTTATTTATATTATATATATACATATTGATTATTATTAGTTCAATCAGTAATTTATACAGTTATATATACTAAAAAAATAAGTTATATTTAAAATGTTATCAAATAATTTTTTACTATATTACTGAGATATAGAGAATAAAAAAACAAAAAAACAAAAACCTCCTATGTATCGACTAGTCCCTTTTTAGACGGTCTAGACGCTAGGCGTTTCAAATCCGTTCGACTTGCAATTTTCAACCTCTACACCCTTGCTTGTATAGGAGGGGCTCCTCTTCTACCTCCGGTCGGGCTTTATCCCATTTTTTAGATAAGGTATATACTTGTTTGAAGGTTATTACTAAATTACATTAAATGTACTAGTGAATTGCACTAAATATATCAACTGCGAAGAGTATTAGTTGTTTTCAAGAAAGTTATTAGTTGAAGTGGTATTAATAAATTCTATTAAAGGTATCAATTGTTTCAATATAAGATATTAATAAATTATTGTGCACTGTAATTGTTACCGTGTGTATCATTCAAATAATAGGTTGCCAATTTTTTTTAGCCCCTTTATTTTTTAGTGGCATTTTAAAAAAAAGATGTAAAGAAAAAAGAATAATTTTTTTGACACACTATTGTAAATAAAACTTGATTATTTATGGATGTACGATTGAAAAAAAAGAAAATCTTTTCGACAAAGGGAAATTTACTAGAAAAAAAATAAAAAAATTAATAACGAAATTTGTTAATATAACTACAAAATTTCCAACAAAAACTTTTGTAATGGAAATTGACTATAAAATTGCTCAAAGAATTTGTCTACGAAATTTTCATAGCAAAATTAATTGTTGTAGGTAAATTTTTATAGACAAATTGCTTGTAGGTAATTAATAACCTAGAATTTTTATTTTGTAGGAAAATTAGTTTTGTAGACAAATTATTTATGGATTGAGAAATAAATGTGTTTAGATGATTAGAAAAATTTGTAGACAATTTTGTAAATAATCCTCATTACGAAATTTTCTCATACCCATTTTTTTTAAGTGAATCGAACTGGGATGGCGGAAGTAAGATTCAACAAAATTTTCTGAAAAACACTACGAACATTCGTTCATTATCAATGGAAATTCTTTGGTTAATTTTTTTTTTTATGGGTCGTTGCAGAACGAAATTTATAAACAACTCATTTGTTGCTTTTGAACCTGTCAGTAATTTTTTTATGACGAAGTGTCACTTCCGTCGTTAAGTAAGACCCGTTTGGTTGGGGGTTATGATTATAGGATGATGGTCCCATTTTCGAATAGCAAAAATGGGAATTCAGGAGAATTTTTTTTTTTTAAAAACTTATCCTCAGGGAGTTCAGCAAGAGTGAATAATACTCAAGTCACTACATTGCTAAGAGTCAGAGACATCAAGTTAGTGTGATGACTTGAGGGCTCAGTCTCTTAACAAGGCAGTGACTCGAGATATTACACTTCAAGTCACTGCATTACTCAGAGGCTGAGCTACCAAGTCAGTGTGAAGACTTGGAGACTCATACTCTAAGTAACACAGTGACTCGAGATGCTGAACTCTCGAGTGTGTTGCCTGAACTGGTCAGTGAGAAGGATTCTCCCTGACCTGAATATTTAACCAAAGTTTTCTTTTAATAATGCTTTCAGTGAGCATATTTTCACAACACTTTAGTAAATACTTTAAAAGATAAGAACACTCAGTTTAACGTGGTTCAGAGACTCAAACTCCTACGTCCACGGCCTGATTTAACAGGAAATCCACTAGCTGGGATTCTTGTTTTTAACGTGCCAAGGTGCACCCAGATCTATACTCCAGATCTTGCTTACTTCCTAACTAACTCACAAACAACTTACTACCAACAACCTGACAATGGTTATGGTTTCAGTTGGGTTTTCTCCAACTAGGTGAGGTTTTCCCTTACAATGTGTTAGCTTAAAGTTAAGATTGGGAAAACATCTCTAAGCTAAGAGTTACAAGCTGAACACTCATTTGTGTATCTGTGAAGACCTTAATGGTCAGTGAACAAGGTGTGAAACGTGCCTCCTTATATCTCCCTTTGAAACGCATTAAACACTCACACCTTCACAGCTCGTAGGTGTTGATTTTTCTTACTTCACACACACTTCAAAACGCAGCTATGAGCTTGTATTTATAATGGGATTCAAATGTAACCGTTGGAGGGAATTACATTTTAATCCAGCATTTACTGATTTCAACCACTTTTCTTGGAATTCGGCCTTGTCAGTGTCAGATTTGTTGTCTTGTGCTGATTGGTCCACGTGGGCTGGATCCAACGGATCTTTGACTCAGTGGGTTGACCAAGACCCACTGACTTTAGGTAGTTTAATCCTTCACTGACTGATGATCTTCAGTGGACTGACCGTCTTCGGTGTAGTTGTCCTTCAGAGACTGTTTGAAGATCTCTCCAAGAAGTTTGTCATAAGGCTGAATGACAAACTTCCCTGACCACAGTAGCCTGACTCCTTCAGGGCCTACTTGGTGCAGCACTGATCCTCCTGATCATGCTCTTCACTGAGTGGTCCACCTGACTTAGCTTAGATCAGCCCAGTTTTACACTCAGTGGGACATCCTTCAGGCTTCTCATCAGGTTCAGGTCACTAGCATGGCTTTAGTTAGTTCTTCTTGGTGTTATCTTGATATCCTCAGGCTGTGTTGCTGAGTTCCCCCTCGCTGAGTTTCCCCTCAACTGAGTGTTCCCTCAAATGAGTTCTTCTCAATTGACAGTCTCTTCCACTGAGAGCTAAGCTAGCCTGACCTGAAACAAAATATACTATCCTGACTGCTTTCACCTATTACATGTTGTTTTAGAAAATCATCAAAACTAAACCATATCCCAACATAGGGTAATGGAAATTAAAGTGATTGAAGAGTCATTCAAGTAGAGGGTAATGAATGAAGAGTCATTTGATAGGTAAATTATAACTTATTTTCAATCTTATTACAAAGTATTGATAATATCAATCACTACTAATGGAATTATTCCCATTACCCTATAATCATCACCTCCAACCAAGCGGACCCTAAGTAAATAAATTTGTCGATAATATATTAGAGGTGTTGTTTATCATTGTTTTACGAAAATAATTTGTTGTTAAGTCGGTTGTTATATTACGAAACCTAACGTGCACTTGAATTTAATACTCAATTTTGTTTTATTCAAAATATATACTAACACATCGAATTGTATACTTTTTTGCAATTAATATATTATTGATTATTTTTTGGAGTATTACTGATGACTTTTTAGGATATTACTCATTTCTGCTTAAATATATTTTTAAAAATTAAAATGCATATTATACACTCAAATGTTAACTATAACTGCTCAATGCTATTACATTATGACATAATATTTCATCGCTATATACTCGATGGATAATTATCGTAAATTATCAAATATGAAAAAAATTCCTTTGCTAATAAATACGGTAAAGAGATTTGACTTGTTCCAAACTAGATGAAACACAAGGGGCTAGACTTCTAATTGGACGTCTTGAGTCTGATATATAATATTTAGGCCCGTGTCTGGTATATTACCTAGACTTTTTAAGAGATTAGGCCTGACCTTTTTAACAAGTAGATCTGACCCAAAAACCTTTTAAGGACCTCTTTAGTCATCGTTATGAAATAATTTCTAAAAATTGTATTAGGGTTAATTTCATATAAATTCACCATCTTTTACTTAGTATCAATTTAATCACGAACTTTTGGATTTTTGTAAAAAAACACAACCTTTGACATTGTTGAAATTTGATACACGTTTTTTTTCTTCCGGTCGGCAACCGATAATGTGGCTCGCCGGAGCGTGTGTCATCTTGCCACGTAGGGTTACACATGTTTATTTTATTTACTTTATAAATTCACATCACAAGTAACACTTACAATTTAAATAACACATTTCTACTTAAAATTAAAATAGCAACCAAATAAATTAAACAACTACCAACATAAATTATATGTAATATTTCTCTTTACGCTCTTAGTTTTTGAGATTTGTTTGGTTGCTATTTTAATTTTAAGTAAAAAGATGTTATTTAAATGGTAAGTGTTACTTGTGAAGTGAATTTAAAAAATAAATAAAATAAACATGTGTAACCCTACGTGGCAAGATGACACACGCTCTAGTGAGTCACATCATCGGTTGCCGGACGAAAGAAAAAAAATATGTATCAAATTGCAACAATGTCAAAGGTTGGGTTTTTTTACAAAAAATTAAAAGTTCGTGATTAAATTGATACTAAGCATAAAGGATGTGAATTCATATGAAATTAACCCATTGTATTATCATTAAATCATACTCCCTCTATCCCATTTTTGTTATCTCATTTTGCTATGTACCCACCTTCAAACTCTTCTAAATTACTCTAATAATATTATATAGAAAAATATCTTTATTTTATCTCATTCACTTTACACTACAAAAAACGCTCACTTTTACGACGAAATTTTTCAATGGACACGTACTCCGTCGCTAATATACACGTTTTACGATGGATCTACGACGGAAATTAACCAAAGCTTTAAGAGCTTAAAATTTATGACTGATTTATGACGGGAAAGGCCGTCGTAAAACAAGCTGGTCCTACTCTTCGTTTATTCTGCCAAATTTAACGACGGAAGGGCCGTCGTAAGTTTCAAAATCAACATTTACGACGGGCAAGCCCGTCGTAAAATTCCAATCATTTGACCGAGACCTTTCAGAACAGTGCAAAATTATTGTGGCCGACAAGTTTACGACGGGAGGCCCGTCGTAAAATTTAACTTTACGTTTTACGACGACCATGTCCGTCGTTAAACGTAACGTTTGACCGTGACTTTTTGAGAACCGGTGCTCATTTATTGCCAGTGACTAATTTACGATGGGCCTGCCAGTCATAATCTGCATATATGATGCTATTTTTTGCGTAAAGGCGACAATCCGTCGTAATTTTTTTTGCCTATTTAAGACAGCGCCAACGAGCTCATTCTACACCCGAGCAAAATCCGAGCAAAATCGAAGAAGAAGAAGAAGAAGGCAACGTCCGGCGAGCACTCAGGAGCCAATTTCATTCCTATCAAAGTTCTCTTTTTCGACGATCTCTACACTTTAATCGTAAGTTTTTCTATTTTTTACCGTTTAAATTTCATTTTAAAACATTTGATTAGTCTTAGTTTTTTATTTTGATATGAGTATGTATGTGATATGTTAATTGTTTAGATATGAGTATATACAAAATATGTTAATTGTTTAGATTTTTGTTTAGATATGAGCATGTATGTGACATGTTAATTGTTTAGAATTTTGTTAGATATGACTATGTACAAAATATGTTAATTATTTAGATTTTTGTTTAGATATGAGCATGTATGTGACATGTTAATTGTTTAGAAGTTTGTTTAGATATGACTATGTACAAAACATGTTAATTGTTTAGATTTTTGTTTAGATATGAGTATGTATGTGACAAGTTAATTGTTTAGAATTTTATTTAGACATGAGTATGTACAAAACATGTTAATTGTTTAGATATTTGTTTAGATTTGAGTACGTATGTGACATGTTAATTGTTTAAAATTTTGTTTAGATATGAGTATGTATAAAGCATGTTAATTGTTTAGATATGAGCATGTATGTTGATAGACGAGCTACATCCCCCTTAAGACGAACATAATTAAGTTGATTAACCCTACAAGAAATAAGATTAAGCAAGTCAAACTAGGCCCAGCCGATCAGAGATAGCCAGATGAGCTACTATTGTTAGGCAACCTACTTTATCAAGGCGAGCTACAACAAAATAAGAACCTCCTGAATACAAATAAGACCATGGCGAGCTACTTTAGCCAGAAAGCCAAGACAGAAAGCTAATCGACCAACATAATCAAGCTAAGAACTCCTCAAGGACAAGTCCAAAAGAGATGAGCAGCTCGCTAATACGACCTAATCCAGTTTAGAGGATAGAAATTAGCTTAGATAAGGTCAAATAGTCAACTCTCCATGTGTTAAGCATGCACACAAGGGAGAGCAAGAGTCACTCCACCTCCTACTTGGAGGATTGTATAAAAACCTTGAATTTTTAACAATAAAACTAAGTACAAATTCACAAATACAACTAAATTATGTCTACACATACTCGTACACCTAAACTTACATACACATACGAAATAAATACGTAATCAATACTCGTATTTATCTTTTTACCCCAAAAATCCGTATTTACTATTTACGGTAGTAATCAATCACACGTTATTGATTGATGATCACTTAAATTAACTAAAAATAGCCACTAATCTTTTCGATTAGATTTGATCGTCAACAATTTAGTGCTAGAAGGAGGGTCCGAACCTTCGTTTCGTGTTTGATTATCAAGGATTTCAAGTTAGAGGACTTGCAGATTTGAAGGTGTTCTTGAGTTTTATTTGAAAACTCAAACAAAACATTATTGGTGTTCTTTGTGTTCTTCACTTGAAGATTGGAACATTTGAAGATTCAAACCAACTCATAACCCAAGATGCCTAGATCAAGGGAGGCCCAGTTATCTCATCACCCAAGCAGGGCTTCACCATCCAGGGCGTCCACAGCAGCTCGCCGACCTCGAGACCCCCAGCCCACGGTTAGAAATGGGCCGACAAACAGTCAGGCTATGCCACCAGAGTTGGAGGTTTTAGCCCACAACCCTGATGATCTTGCCCGTACAATTGCAATGTTGTGAGCATTGAAAAAACAACAGGGGCGACCTAGTCCTTCTCATGCCAGAGCAAGGCTTGAACCCAACAGAAGCTCCTAGGCATGAGAAGGTTCTGGAGAAATAGCCCAATAAGGCAGATAGTGCCCAGGCCCAGAGAGCCAAGGGCAAGGTAAAGCAGTTCGACGAGCCAGCCAGTCATGGGGAGTCCACCCCAAGTCAAGCAGTGGGGGTAAGACAGGACCACACGTCAGAGCATCCTGGACAGACTTGGTCGGCCACAGGCGGACAGGGATGGAGCTCATCCAAGAGCTGATGAAAGTCGACCAGGCCAAAATACAGTTCGTCAATCGGTCCATGAGAGGTTGACCAGGCCAGCTTTTGGTTGCCTGGGACTTGATGGGGCGAACAACCCCAGAAGACCAACTCATGAGATTTCTCCTCCAAGTGAGGGACTGCAGCGAGCTGATGGTCATGCATCACTGTTCGCCGAACAGCCTCCGAGTCAGGGGGCATCTCTAGATGAGTTGGTAGCAATGAGGAAGGCTATCGAGAGCATGCAAAGTTAGCTAGATTTGCAACGGGGTGCCAGGTCAACTACCCTACCTTCCTCTCCTTTATCACCGGTAATTCTGAAACCCCGATTCATAAAAAGATTTAGTTCCCTGCCAGTATTCAATATGAGGGAACAACAGACCCCTGGGTCCATTTGATGAAATATTCTAACTATATGATATCCATGGGTGCGAGTGATGCTACTTAATGTCGAAACTTTCCCCTCACTTTAGGGGATCGGGTACATAAATAATTTTCGGCTATACCGCCGGCTTCCATTCATTCATTTTCCCAATTGGGCAAGGAGTTCCTCTCCCATTTTTCAACGGCCATGTCTTATCTATCTCAAAGATACCAATTATCTGACCTCAAATAATTTGATAATGAGTCGGATCGATCTTTTATGGAGAGGTTCGATAAAGTAGTATTGGAAAGAGAACCCGTTAGTGAGGACACAAAGATTTTTGCCATTATGGCCGGGTTGAAAAGGGACACTGAACTATGGAAAGAAATGCATTTAAACTGCCCAAAGAATTATGCAAAGTTCCGTAATCGGGTCGGTGTTTTTGTTTCCATGCACGAAGCATTACAAACCAACGTAGGAGACAACAAGATGGACCTGAAGGAAAGTATGAAGAAACCCGGGGGAACCGGCTACCGAGTCCCGAAAAATATTAAAGCATTCAACGAGGGGACGAAATTGAAAGAAAATCTGAACCAGGTGCTCACTGTATCCATTGATAAGGTGTACAAAAATGTAAAAGAAAAGGAGTTGCTCTCCCCGCCCAGAAAAATCCGCTAAGAGGCTAACAAGCTCAACCCGAACAAGTATTGTGCCTACCACCAAAGTGTGGGGCACTTTTCTAGTGAGTGTAGAGACTTGCTTAAGCAACTCTGGCAATTCTACGAGAAGGGCAAGTCATCCGACTTTGTGAAGAGATCACCTGGAAAGAGGGTTCGGGGGAACAACTCAGATGAGGATGAAGATGAACAACCCCTCAAGAGCAATAAACCTGGGTGACCTGCTCCAGCTGCTGCGGCTGGACCAGCTAAGGAGATACTGATGATGGAGCCATCGGGACCCGTGGGGGGCTGCTCGGATGGGTGAGCTCCAATTTCTAAGAGGAAAAAGAAGGCCGAGCTACGAGCAGTAGCTCAAGTCCAAGAGATGGGGGTCAACCTATCAGTTCAACATACTCCAGAGTTGACCTTCACCGAAAGGGACCTTGACGGAATCCTTACTCCCCATAACAATTCCCTCGTAATGTGTGCCAACATTATGGGGACTGAAGTTCATCGCCTACTGATCGACACCGGTGCCTACACCAACATCATCTTTAAGAGTACGCTAGACCAACTAGGAGACTACACGAGCTACATTAAAGATTCAAATCATTGAATTCTAGGCTTCGGTGATGTTGTAACTATCCCTCCCGGGATAATTAGGTTATCTGTTGAACTTGTATCGACCGAGGACCCCGAAAGAAGAATAACTAGAATTGTAGAATTTTTTATTGTATATCAGCAATCTACCTACAACGAGTTTCTCGACCAACCTTTTCTCAATAAATTCAAAGAAGCAGTTTTAACCTACTATTACTGTATTAAGTTCCTCATATCTAAAGGAGCTGGTTCATTGAAGGGAGACAAAAAAAGCAAGAGAGTGTGTCCTTCAACTTCAATCAAGTAAAAATAGGGTTTCAATGATGAAAGCATCCACCAGTTACCCCGCAAATGAACAATCTGTCCTGGATGACATCCTGGAGCCCCAGGATGACCAGATGGACTTGGATGAACAACTTCTACCCTCGAGCGAACAACATTTACTCGGGGCGAACTACTTATGCCACTGGGGGAACTAGTCGACTTGGGCGAACAACCAATGAATGTTGACGAGCTGCCCCAAAATGCTGACCTGGAGGGCCCAATCCTAGCAAATAACATTAATCCAGGGCCAGTCGAAGACATAGAACCCCGCCTGGGAGTTGACCCAATGAACATCGAGGATTAACTAAACATAGATGGACCAATAATTGATCCACGGTGGAAGGGACAAAAATGGCGAGCAACTCCAGTCGAAGAACTGAAAGCCCTCAAAGTAAACCTTGATCGTGATGATCTTGAAGTTTACATTGGGTCCGAGCTCCCTGAGCCTTACAGGACCTGAAAGGCTGAGTTCCTCAAAGCAAACCTCGATGTCTTTGCATGGTCACACGCAGATATGGTGGGAATTGACCCGAAGCATACTTATCACAGGCTAAATATTGATCCGGCCAGGAGACCAGTTCATTAAAAGAGAAAAAAATATGGACCGGAGAAATATCAGGCACTCAATGAGGAAGTAAGAAAACTGCTCGATAATGACCTGATCTGGCAGGTATTATATCCTCAATGGGTGGCAAACCCAGTTTTAGTGTGGAAGTCAAATGGAACTTGGAGGCTCTGCATTGATTTTACTGACCTAAATGCAGCCTGCCCAAAGGATAATTTTCCTCTTCCACACATCGATCAACTAGTGGACAACACAGCTGGGCATGAAATGTTCACATTCATGGATGAATTTGCCGGCTACCACCAGATTCCAATGCACCCCAATAATTGAGAAGATACGACATTCTACACAAACAAAAACTTACTCTGCTGGAAAAGAATGTCATTTGGATTAATCAATACGGGGGCAACTTACCAGAGGCTGGTGAACAAAATGTTCGATGAACACATTGGAGAGACGGTGGAACATAGTTGTAAAAAGCCTGAAAAAGGAAGACCACCTCCTGCATCTGGCCCAAACATTCGGCATACTCCGAAGCTATAACATGAAGTTAAATCCGAAGAAGAACAGCTTCGGAGTTTATTTGGGGAAATTCCTGGACCATCTGGTAAGCCAACGGGGTATCAAAGCCAACCCCATAAAAGTCAAAGCCATCGTGGATATGCAACCACCACGTTCCGTGAAAGAAGTACAAAGTGTTGGGATATGTTTTAGTTTTGATAATTTTCCAAAACAACATGTAATAGGTTTGAAAGCAGTCAGGATTGTATCTTTAGTTTCAGGTCAGGCTAGGTTAGCTCTCAGTAGAATAGGCTGTCAGTTGAGAAGAACTCAGTTGAGGGGGAACTCAGCAACACAGCCTGAGGAAATCAAGATGACATCACAAGAAGAACAGACTGAAGCCATGGCAGAGACCTGAACCTGAAGAGAAGCCTGAAGGATTTCCCACTGAGTGTAAACCTGGCTGATCTAAGCTAAGTCAAGTGGACCACTCAGTGAAAAGCATGATCAGGAGGATCAGTGCTGCACCAAGTAGGCCCTGAAAGAGTTAGGCTACTGTGGTCAGGGAAGTTTGTCATTCAGCCTTATGACAAACTTCTTGGAGAGATCTTCAAACAGTCCCTGAAGGACAACTACACTGAAGACGTTCAGTCCACTGAAGATCATCAAGTCAGTGAAGGATGAAGCTACCTAAAGTCAGTGGGTCATGGTCAACCCACTGAGTCAAAGATCTGTTGGATCAAGTCCACGTGGACCAATCAGCACAAGGCAACAAATCTGACACTGATAAGGCCGCATTCCAAGGAAAGCGGTTGAAACCATTAAATGCTGGATTCAAATGTAATTCCTTCCAACGGTTACATTTGAATCCACATTATACATACAAGCTCATAGCTGCGTTTTGAAGTGTGTGTGAAGTAAGAAAAATCAACCCCTACGAGCTGTGAAGGTGTGAGTGTTTTAGTGCATTGTATGGGAGTTATAAGGAGGCACGACTCACATCTTGTACACTGACCAGTAGGGTTCATATATATACACAAATGAGTGTTCAGCTTGTAATTCTTAGCTTATAGAGGTTTTCCCAATCTTAGCTTTAGGCTAACACATTGTAAGGGAAAACCTCACCTAGTTGGAGAAAACCCAACTGAAACCATAACCATTGTCAGGTTGCTGGTAGTAAGTTGTTTTGTAAGGAAGTAAGCAAGATGTAGAGTATAGATCTGGGTGCACCTTGGCACGTTAAAAACAAGAATCCCAGTCAGTGGATTTCCTGTTAAATCAGGCCGTGGATGTAAGAGCTTGAGTCTCTGAACCATGTTAAACTGAGTGTTCTTATCTTTTAAAGTATTTACTAAAGTGTTGTGAAAATCTGCTCATTGAGAGCACTGTTAAAAGAAAACTTTGGTTAAGTATTCAGGTCAGGGAGAATCCTTCTTACTGACCAGTTCAGGCAACGCACTCGAGAGTTCAGCATCTCGAGTCACTGTGTTACTTAGAGTATGAGTCTCCAAGTCTTCACACTGACTTGGTAGCTCAGCCTCTGAGTAATGCAGTGACTTGAAGTGTAATCTCTCGAGTCACTGCCTTGTTAAGAGACTGAGCCCTCAAGTCATCACACTAACTTGATGTCTCTGACTCTTAGCAATGCAGTGACTTGAGTATTATTCACTCTTGCTGAACTCCCTGAGGAAAAGGTTTTAGTTTTTTTTTCCTAAATTCCCATTTTTGCTATTCGAAAATGGGACCATCAATTGGTATCAAAGCGGTTTTTTCACATGACCACTAATCCAGTTTTGTTAAGAAAAATGGTCAACCGAACAGATCTTAAATGTTTTAAACTATGGGAATTCCTGCATATTTCAAACTATTACCTGTGTTCTGACATTCAACTTGTAATAGAAAATTATTTGGTTAGAAGTTTTGGAATCATCAAAAAGGGGGAAATTGTTGGGCTATGTTTTAGTTTTGATGATTTTCCAAAACAACATGTAATAGGTTTGAAAGCAGTCAGGATTGTATCTTTAGTTTCAGGTCAGACTAGGTTAGCTCTCAGTAGAATAGGCTGTCAATTGAGAAGAACTCAGTTGAGGGGGAACTCAGCGAGGGGGAACTCAGCAACACAGCCTTAGGAAATCAAGATGGCATCACAAGAAGAACAGACTGAAGCCATGGCAGAGACCTGAACCTGAAGAGAAGCCTGAAGGATGTCCCACTGAGTGTAAACCTGACTGATCTAAGCTAAGTCAAGTGGACCACTCAGTGAAGAGCATGATCAGGAGGATCAGTGCTACACCAAGTAGGCCCTGAAGGAGTCAGGCTACTGTGGTCAGGGAAGTTTGTCATTCAGCCTTATGACAAACTTCTTGGAGAGATCTTCAAACAGTCCCTGAAGGACAACTACACTGAAGACGTTCAGTCCACTGAAGATCATCAAGTCAGTGAAGGATGAAGCTACCTAAAGTCAGTTGGTCTTGGTCAACCCACTGAGTCAAAGATCCGTTGGATCAAGTCCACGTGGACCAATCAGCACAAGGCAGCAAATCTGACACTGACAAGGCCACATTCCAAGGAAAGTGGTTGAAATCATTAAATGCTTGATTAAAATGTAATTCCTTCCAACGGTTACATTTGAATCCACATTAAAAATACAAGCTCATAGCTGCATTTTGAAGTGTGTGTGAAGTAAGAAAAATCAACACCTATGAGTTGTGAAGGTGTGAGTATTTTAGTGCATTGTATGGGAGTTATAAGGAGGTACGACTCACATCTTGTACATTGACCATTAGAGTTCATATATATACACAAATGAGTGTTCAGCTTGTAACTCTTAGCTTAGAGAGGTTTTCCCAATCTTAGCTTTAGACTAACACATTGTAAGGGAAAATCTCACCTAGTTGGAGAAAACCCAACTGAAACCATAGCCATTGTCAGGTTGCTGGTAGTAAGTTGTTTTTTGAGGAAGTAAGGAAGTAAGGAAGTAAGCAAGATCTGGAGTATAGATCTTGGTGCACCTTGGCACGTTAAAAACAAGAATCCCTTGAGTGGATTTCCTGTTAAATCAGGCCGTGGACGTAGGAGCTTGAGTCTCTGAACCACGTTAAACTCCATGTGTTCTTACTGCTTTGATATTGTGCTTGCTTGTCATATTACTTGTTCATTCATAGCATTTGGTTTTTATCAAGCTGAATCAATCAGCCTGATCATCAAACAGAGCACTGCCCTACTATTCACTACTTCAGAATAGAGTAATCAAGTTTTCAGAAAACAAACTAAACAAGACTTTAAACTATCAGGGCTCACGCATTTCCGCACTGAACTTGAATTGATAGTCAGCCAACTGACCCACACCTAGTGTAGTCAATGGGTAGATTATCAGCTCTTAGTTCTTTATCACTATGAGTAAAGGGGGCTCAGTAAGGTTTTAAGTTGAAAAATTGGTATATGTGTATTCCCCCCCATACACGTATTCATCAGTCTTCTACCGAGACCAACTCAAAGGCTAACAGGATGCCTAGCAGCATTAAATAGGTTCATATCCCGATCAGGAGGTAAGTGCCGTCAATTCTTTGAAGCCATAAAGAAAGGCAAGTTCTCATGGACGAGCAGCTGCCAGAGTGCTTTTGAAAAACTTAAAGACTACCTGGGAGATGTGAAGATTCTATCAAAGCCCATCCCAGGAGAAAAGTTGTACTTGTACCTAGCAGCATCGGAGATGACGATCAACCCTGTTCTTGTGCGGGTAGATGGAAAATTTCATCAACCCATCTACTATGTCAGCTAAGCTTTACATGAAGCCGAAGTGAAGTATTCACCAACCGAAAAGCTGGCATATGCACTTGTCATGAGTGTTAGAAAGTTAAGACCGTACTTCTTCTATCATCAAGTTGAAGTGCTAACAACTTTCCCACTCAAGCAAATCTTACATCGTCCAGATACAGCTGGTCGCCTGCTTAAGTGGTCCATAGAGATTAACCAATTCGGGGTAAGCTATGCTCCTCGAACAAAGATCTAGGGTTAAGCATTAGCCGACTTCATAGTCGAACTAACTTTTCCCCGAGATCCAACGAGAGGACTAGATCATCCCTGGTATCTTTATTGTTGGTCCCTGTACAAGACTGAGTGATACGTGTATGGGGGGGAGAATACACGTATATAAATTTTTCTGACTTTCAAACTGACTGAGTCCCCTTAACTCAGAGTGATCTATAACACTGAGTAGATAATCCACCTACTAACAACATTGAGTGTAAGTTAGTTGGATAACTATCTACTTGTGTTTAGTGCGGAATGTGTGAACCCTGAAAGTTTATAGTCTTGTTTTAGTTTGCTTATTAAAAACTTGTTTTCTTTTTTAAGAAGTTGTGGTTAGAAGGGCAGTGCTCAGTTTAATGATCAGGCTGATTGATTCAGGTCTGATAAACAATGCAATGAATGGCTTAACCAAATGAACAATTAAGAGCAATAACCAAAGCAATAAAGAACACAAGGAAGTAACATGGTTCAGAGAATCAAGCTCCTACGTCCACGGTCCTGATTTAACAGGAGAATCTACTAAGGATTGGCTTATTTTTAACGTGCCAAGGTGCACCAGAAACAGCTACACTTACTAACCCTTACTTCCTCCTTCTAACTCACTAACAACCTCAACCAACAAACCTGACTAGAGCGTTTTGGTTTTAGTTTGATTTCCAACTAAGATTGTGATTATCCTTACAAGACAATACTATGCTAAGGATGGATAATCACTCTAAGCTTATGATATAACTAGGTTCGCTCAGTGGAATACAAAATAACTCTCTAACTAAGAAACACTTGGGAAATTTAAGGTTTTTCGAGTGCTTCTTTTAATGCTGAATGCTTTGTACGCTGAGAGTTTGAGTAATTTCTTGGCTTCGAAATTTCCCGTAACCTTGATTGGGTCCAAGGTCTTCTGTATATATAGGCAACTTTGAAAAACTATCCGTTGGAAGAGATAGCCTTCTAGGTTGTCTTCTCGTAGGATTTGTTCAATGGATATATCCCCATGCAGCAGCCATCCTTGCATGGATTTGGTAATTGCATTTAATGTTTGCCCGTTGCACTGTGCAGGGATGTCTGGTTCAAGTCAGTGTCCGTACATGACTTGGCGCTCTCTGATTGGTCCACGTCAGCTGGTAGGTGAGAATGTCAGAACTCATTCTTCAGTTCAGTCTTATCTATACTGAATTCAGGTTTGTCCTCATCTACGTACGTTTCCCAGTGCTGACATTCCTTTTGGCTTGCTTGGATCCTACTCCAAGTCTTTTCCCAATACTCAGTGTGATCCTGTTTCCTACAGGACTAAGTTAACAATGATCTCAGGATCATGCTCTTCATCCTGACACTTACTCAGCCAGCTTAAAAGGACTGCCATAAGTTCAGAATGGTGCTCTTGTGTCTTCAGGCTCCAGTCTTGATTGACATCAATGAGTACTCCTCTTTGAGTTCCTGTAAAATGTAAAATACACTAACTTACAAACCTAACAAGACTAACCTGACTATTACACATTCTAAGGCAAGTCATCTTTTCAGGGGCTTTGGGATCTAATCAAAACTGACATTGTCCCAATATTTATGTAGACGGTTCATCCATGAACATGGCCTCGGGGGCAGGAGTAGTTCTCATCAGCCCCGACAGACAAGTATTCACCTCAGCCGTCAGATTTAAATTCAGGGCAACAAACAATGAAGCTGAGTATGAAGCCCTCATTGCAGGTCTCCATTTATCACTTGCCGTAGGGGTTAGACAACTCCATATTTTTGGAGACTCTCAACTTATTGTGAGTCAAGTCAGAGGAGAATACGAAGCCAAGGATGAACACATGATTGAATATCAGAAGATAGTTGCTCACCTAGTGTCAATGCTAGATCAAGTATATATTTAACAAGTACCCCGGACGAGCAACACCCAAGCTGATGCTCTAGCTCGACTGGCAACCAGTGAAAGACCAGCAGAGTTATCAGACATCATCATCACCAAAATGGCCAATCCATCAACATCAGATTACAAAGTCAACCAAATGAAACGAACTACTTGATGATGATGATTGGCGAACTCTTTTACCCAAATACTTGACAAATGGAGAATTGCTGAGCAACCCTTTTGAAGCTGCCAAAATAACAAAACGAGCAGCCACGTATACCCTGGTGGGCGAGCAGCTTTACAAAAGAGACTTTTCAATCCCACTTCTCAAGTGTTTGTCTAGGGGGGCAGAGACGAGCTACATTAGAAGAGATACATTCAGGAGTGTGTGGAAATCATGCTGGGGTGCAGGCTGTAGCTTACAAAACAATAAGACAAGGCTATTACTGGCCAACCTTACGTCAACATGTTATTCAAATGACAAGAGCATGTCATCGATGTTAAACATTTGCCCCAAGTATCTACACTCCGGCACAAGAGCTCGTTTCGATTTTCAATCCTTGGTCATTTGCAAGATGGGGAATGAACATCAATTGACCTTTTCCACCTGGAAAGCGAAATGTACGATTCGCTGTTGTAGCAGTTGATTACTATACCAAATGGGCAGAAGCAGAGGCCTTAGTCAAAGTTACCCAAGAAAAAATATCAATTTCATCTGGAGGAACATTATCTGTCAATTTGGAGTTCCCCAAACAATTATTACAGATATTGGTCCTCCATTTGATGGAAAGGGGCTAAGGAACTTCTGCACCAAGTGGGGAATCAAGAAACACTATTCGACCCCTTATCATCCACAATCAAATGGTCATGTTGAAGTCGTCAACAAAATAATCAAACATGTTCTGAAGATACGATTGAAAAAAAGTAAAGGAAATTGGTCTTTATAGCTCCCGGATGTCTTGTGGGCATTCAAAGTTTCTCCAAGATCCAGTACGGAGGAAACACCATTTGTATTGTAATTCAAAACAGAAGAAGTCATCCTAATCGAGCTAATGACCAAAACAATTAGAACAACCAACTTTGATGAAGAGGCGAACAACTCTGCTCTAGCAGTCGAACTGGATTTGCTCGAGGAAAAAAGAATAATGGCCAAGCTAAAAAATACAACATACAAGCAGCGAGCAGAGCATTGCTACAATTCCCATATCAAGCTAAGGGAATTCGAAGTTGGTGACCTCGTCCTACGTAAGGTGCTCGCCCCACCACCAAGTGTATTTGGACCGACTTGGGAGGGCCCATACAGGGTAACAGACAGGTTACCCAATGATGCATATGATATTGAAGACATGGAAGACAACTCGGCCCAATACTCCTGGAATGTAGTTCACTTGAAGAAGTATTATCAATAGGGCGAACAAATTTGGTGAAGGGGCGAACAAGATATGCATATGAGAAAGTAAGACCCAAAAACTTGCCTAATTTTTTGAAATTTTTCCTAAGTACTAGAGGCCGAACAAGATTTGCTGGGCAAACTACTTTAGCCAAGCAACATGTTTGTGATTGTATATATTTAGTATTTTGAGAAGTGTAAAGTTGTTTGACAAAGTGTATAATAGTCGAACTACTTTGATATAGTTTGTAAAGACTTGTAAAGTTAGTCTTTTTTATACTTGTAAATTTTTATCAAGTTTAATAATAGTTGTTCATTCAAGGAGAAGATTCAAGCTCAAGGCAAAGTCAAATTATTTGATCAAGCCCATTAAAGGATGTTCATTTTTAAATGAACATAGCCTAAGGCCAAGGCCCTTATTCCATTTCTAAGGCAAAGTTCTTTTTTAACAAAGCCTAAATACATGTGAAGCAATTAATACGTAAGGAAAATATGAGAAAAAATAAAGTCTTCATTAATGATAGACAGATCGCCCAAAAAGTACAAAATAAGCTCCCTAAAGGAGCGAGCAACTACAACAAAAAAAGAAGAAAAAAGATTACAAGTCTAAAAACTATTCTAAGTCCCTTGACCCCCTAGAGAAAGGAGATTGTCATCTTGGGGGTCGATCAAGGGAAGCCCCGCAGTAGAGGGATCAATGGGCACATCAACTTTGAGGCTTTCTCTTTGGGTTGCATCTTCAGCTTGCTCGGCCGAGGCTTTCTCTTTGGGTTCAGCTAAAATATCGACTTTGACCTCGGCCCCTTCTACTTGCTCGTCCTCGTCCTCTGGAGGATGAGTGATTTCAATACTGGAGTCAAGAAGGTCAATCTTGACCCCATACTCCTGCAGATCGCCGATTTGAAGTGTTGTGCCTGGAGGAGAAGGGTTGGCCTGAAGGAATTCGGTGAACTCCTTTGCAATTCTAGCCAAGATGTTGGGGATGTTGAACTCGTTTACAGCCCGAAGGCATTCAGCATAGGCACTTATGTAGCCCATTATCGAGCTCGCCCCCAATTTGACCACTAGCTCGTCTGAGGTGATCAACCCTACAGACTGCTCCTCCAGGCGAGCAGCTTTTGCCTCGTCATCTGTGGCCCATTTCTCGGCAGTCTCTTTCCTTTTCTACTCATGAGTAAGCTGGGTACGAAGTTGTTCCAGCTCAGCCTCTTTAGCCTTAAGCTCTTCAGAGACTTTTTGGTGAAGGTCAAGAGCATTTTGCTCGGCAGCTTGATGAGCCTTCACTTTCTCCTAGAGGCTGGTAACCACTTTGTTCACCTCATCCTTGGCATCATCCCTCTCTTGGGAGATACGGCGAACTGTATTTACATGCTGATGCACGTCCCTCTCCAAGTCTTCTACTTGGTCGACCAGATTTTGAATGGTCACCAAGGTATTGCCTGTCTGGACGAGGGCAAGGACACCATTATCCCTTGGGACCTGTTCGTTCACCACTCCCTCCAGGGGCTTAGTCCAATACCGAGCTATCGACTCAGCAGCTCGTCGAACATGGGAGCTCGAAATCTCCCTGAACGAGGTCGACACCTTTGACCAAGAGTACTGGTGCACGATTTGGGAGTGGCCAGGGAAGTGAGAAGGCTGGTAGCTACAGAGAGTAAAAGGAAAATTTTTAGAGAGTTAAAAAAAGAAGAAAAAAAAACTCTAAGTTTGAAGATACTTACTCAGAGTAGCGACCAGCATCCCAAACTAGGAAAGTCTGATCGTTTGGAGACCCTGGCCTCCTTTGTTGAACGGTGGAGATCACTTGTGGTTCAGTGAGGACCTCCACCGAGGAAGCTCGAGCTGCTTCCTGCTCAGTTGGGCGAGCTACATGTACCTCGCTCCCTTGTTGGACCTTGCTCCTCTTCGGAGCTCGCTCGGCCTCAGAGATAGGAGTGCTATCTCCGCGAAGAAGCCGCTTCTTCTTTTGAACCTCAGCTGCCGATGGGCTACTAACTGGGACGAGCTACTAAATGAGCCCGATGTGCCCGCTTGACGGGGATCCTCCTTGGGGTTGGCTATGAGAGCCACCATCTTCATGATGGGGTCTGACTTCTTCCTCCCTTTCTTGTGAGGCATCTCTCAGACATGCTGGTCGAGCTGGGTAAAGGCAGGGGGAACCGCGACGGTAATAAACTGATCTGCAAGTCGATGAACTACCGGTGTTAGAATATTTTTTTTTAAAAAAGATGATGACAAAGTAGCTCGCCAAGGTAAAGGGAACCTTACCCTCAGGAATCTAGGCTTGCGCTTCTAAGTGGTGCAGACTGGTAGTGAGGTGAGCTACTCGTCGAGTCGACTCAGAACAGAGATGACTAACAGTGCGATCTGCTCTATTCCAGAGGGAAACTTGACTCAGGACGAACAGGAATAGGTCGCCCGCCTCGTCCTTGGTGCTCCTCCACTTAAGGGTTTTGGGACCTGAAACAAAGAGAAAAGATTAAAATTAGTTTTACCTCTTCAAAAGCATCGAAAAAGTAAAACTCACACTTAAGTTTCCCAAACTCCACCGGCGTGTTAATCCCACTCTACACCACCAAAGGGGCGAGCTGAAGCTCTCCAATCCCCGCCAATGAAGAACTTGTCGTGTTTCCAGTTCTTCACTTTGTTGGGCACATTCTCAACTACCTTAAGGCCAGGACAAGCCTTAAGGTAGAATCAGCCCGCCTCATCCTCAGTACAGGCTGTAGGTGCCATGATGTAATTCACCTCGTCCGTAGTCAATCTATTCGGGTATCCCTCCAAGGCGAACAACACCATTATTGACATCAAGTTCATCCACCCCACAGGAGTAATCTGGCTAATCGCCAGGTTTGTTTGCTCCAAGAAACGACCAATCAAAGGATGGAGAGGGATTGTCACCCCAATTTTGAGGATCTCTAAGTTGATCACCGTACATCCATAGGGAGGGCAATCAACTCTGTCATCCTCCAGAGGAGCATACTTGTGAATGTCGAAGGGGATTTTATAGTCTCTTCGTATTGTATGGAGTTCCTCATCGATAATGCATGAGATGATGTAGCTCGCCATGAAGTTAGTGATCTTGAGCTTACGCTTCCCGCGAGCTGCTCTCTGGAAATGAGTAGAGTATTCCCTCTCATAAGCATCCCAGTCCACCTGGCGAGCTACTGCAACTGGGATCTGACGCTCGATTAGGTTCGATATTGGATAATTTATGCTTGCCAGATACTCCCAAGTTAGCTCATCTACGGGGGTGGCCTGTTGCACCTCGGCCTCACCCTCTTCCTCAAAGTGGAGGTATGAACTAGTCTCTTCCTCGAGTACCTCACAAACTGGATTTGGGTGGGCGACCTCCTCTCTTGATGGGCGAGCTCCAAAATCCACAAAGCAAGCTATGGAGGCCGCCTCTGGATCTGAATCTATGTTAACTATGAGAATGGGATTTGAAGAGGTATCTTCGATGGGGCATTTTCCAGGATTTCGGGGAGGATTCGATGCGGTTCGTGAAGAAGAGGACATTGATAAAATTTTAAAGAAAAAATAGAGGAAAAGCTTGGAGCGACTCTAATGGAGGATTCCGACAAGGATTCGAAGGGTCGACGGTGGCGGTTTGAGTAGAGACACGACGGAGTTTGGATTTTAAGCCAAAGAAAAATGGAAGCAAAAGAACAACAAAAAGAAATGCAACAAATATATTTACCTTAAAGACTTGGATCGAAAGGAACAATCACCGGAAATGGACTCATGCAAGCCCTCCTCCAAAAATTGGGGGCGCATCGACTCGAGTTCGTGCGCGCATGGGCGGTGGCAATCATGCCACCCACGTCATGCCTCGAAGCGTGACAATTGCCTCGAAATTCCATACGTTGCCCCTCAAAAGTAGTTCGTAAGACCATGTAACTCGACCCCAATGCACTAGGTTATAGTCCACCCTTTAGCAACTCGCCCCTTACCTCACAGCATAAAGGCAGACTAGGGGGCAATTGTTGATAGGCGAGCTACATCCCCCTTAAGACGAACATGATTAAGTTGATTTACCCTACAAGAAGTAAGATTAAGCAAGTCAAACTAGGCCCAACCGACCAGAGATAGTCAGACGAGCTACTACTGTTAGGCGACCTACTTTGTCAAGGCGAGCTACAACAAAATCAGAACCTCCTGAATACAAATAAGACCATGGCGAGCTACTTTAGCTAGAAAGCCAAGGCAAAAAGCTAATCGACCAACATAATCAAGCTAAGAACTCCTCAAGGACAAGCCCAAAAGAGACGAACAACTCGCTAATACGAGCTAATCCAGCTTAGAGGATAGAAATTAGCTTAGATAAGGTCAAATAGTCAACTCTCCATGTGTCAAGCATGCACACATGGGTGAGCAAGAGTTACTCCACCTCCTCCTTGGAGAATTGTATAAAAACCTTGAATTTTCAGCAATAAAACTAAGTACAAATTCATAAATACAACTAAACTCTGTCTACATATACTCGTAAACCTAAATATACACACACATACAAAATAAATACGTGATCAATACTCATATTTATCTTTTTACCCCAAAAATCCATATTTACTATTTACGGTAGTAATCAATCACACGTTATTGATTGATGATCACTTAAATTAACTAAAAACATCCACTAATCTTTTCGATTAGATTTTATCGTCTGTTGATAGGCGAGCAGAATCGCCATTCGGCGATCATGATTAACCCAAAAAATCCGCACTTAAAATGAAGGTAAGGCAAGATTAACTGGAAGGTGTCGGGCGAGCAGATCTTGCTCGCCGAACAACATTAACCAAGCGAGCAACTTTGGTTTGAAGATCATGTGGACCCGGATAAGGTCCTAGCGAGCACAGTCAACACCTTGTCGAACAGATCTAGCTACAATACCAAAACTACAATTCATCAAGACCAAAGACCATCAGAATCAAACTAAAGACTCCTCGAGGACAAGTCCAACAGGACAAGCAGCTCCTGACTGCGAGCAAGTCCAGCGTAGAAGGATAGAATTTAGTTTAGATAAGGTCAAACTAGTCAAAGCCCAAGTGTCATACATGCACACTAGGGAGGTCAAAGGTCATGTACACCTCCTGCTAGGCAGACTTCTATAAATACTTAGATTTTTTCAGCTAATAAAATAAGCAAAAATTCATATACACGTCCAAACTTTGATTATATATCCAAAGCAGCTCGATTATCTTACATACGAATTAATTACGTAATCAATACACGTGTTAATTCTACCCTAATCCCAAAATTTTGTATTCACTAATTACGTTAGTGATCAATCACACGTAATTGTTTGGTGATTTAATTAATGTGTAAAAATAGCCACTAATCCTTGTGATTAGAATCGATCACCAACATATTGACGCTAGAAGAGGGTTCGAACCTTCGGTTAAAGATTGGAAAGTGGTTAGTCAAGAACTTCAAGCTCAAGACTTGAAGATTTGAATATTAGAGCAAAGGTGTTCTTGGAATTCTTCATTTAAAGTTTAAACTTTTTAAGACCAACACTCATACATAGACTAGAGATGCCTCAGTCTCACGAGACCCAGCATTCCCAGCATATGACAAGGAATTCACATTCAAGAGCGTCCCAGGTCGGCGGGTGAGCAGAAGTAGCTCGCCGCGCACAAGAAAATCGTGCCACCCGAGCTGGACGCATTAGTTAGCAATCCCGATGAAGTAGCTCGAACAATCACAATGCTTCAGGCTTTGCAAAAGCAACAAGCATAGCCTGGCCCATCTCATATCCGAGCAAGGCATAGCCTGACAAGAGCTCGCGAGCATGAGAAGGCCAGAGATGACCATCAAAATGAAGTAGACAGTGCCCAAGTTCATAAGTTGAAGGGCAGGGAGAAACAGCTCGCTGGAGCTACCAGCCATGGAGAATCAACTACAAATCAAGCTCTGGGGGTTAGTCAGGGCACACGCCAAAGTGCACTGAACAGATTAGGTCGCCATGGTCGGGGAGCAACGGAGGTCCATCCAATAGCAGAGGTAGCTCGCCCGACCTACGTACCAGCTCGCCAGTCAGTCCATGAAAGGCTGACTAGGTCAGCTTTTGGTCGCCTAGGCCCTGATGCAGAGCCCAATCCTAGAAGGCCAGTCCAGGGGGTTCCCATACCAAGTGAGGGACTGCGGCGGACAGATGGTTATGCACCTCTGTTCGCCGAACAGCCTCCAAGTCAAGGGGGATCCTTGGAAGAACTGGTCTCCATGAGGAAGGCAATTGAAAGCATGCAGGGTCAGCTAGACTTGCAAAGAGGTTATGGGAATACTGCTCTTCCGACTTCGTCATTATCTTCAATGATTCTGAAGGCTCCTATTCAAATAGGTTTCAGAGGACCCCCGGGTGCATCTAATGAAATATTCTGATTATATGATATCAATGGGGGCAAGCAATGCAACCCTGTGCCGTAATTTTCCTTTGACTCTGGGGGACCGTGTCCACAAATAGGTTTCAGCTCTGCCACCAGCTTCAATTCATTCGTTTTCCCAGCTAGGCAAAGAATTCTTGTCCCACTTCTCCACGGCCGGGTCTTATCTATCCAAAAGACATTGGTTATCCAACTTGAAACAAGCTGATGATGAGTCGGACCATTCGTATTTGAAAAGATTTGACAAGGTCCTGCTAGAAGGGGAGTCAGTCAGCGAAGACACCAAAATTATAGCCGTCTTAGCTGGATTAAAGAAGGGCACTGAACTTTGGAAGGATGTGCATCTCAGATGCCCAAAAACTTACGCTGAATTCCGTGACCGGGCAGAAGTCTTTGTCTCCATGCACGAAGCTTTGCAGAAAGACATGTGGGACAAATGTGACCAGAAGAAAAGTGGATAAAAGTCTGGTGGTGGAGGTTATCGTGCCCCGAAGAACATGAAATCATTTAATGAGGGGACGGAACTGAAGGATAAACTGTATCATGTACTTACCATATCAATTGATGCGGTGTACAACAATGTCCGGGATAAGGAACTACTCACTCCTCCCAGAAAGATACGCCAAGATGCTAGCAAGTTAAACCAAAACAAATATTATGCCTACCATCAAAGTGTGGGACATTTTACAAGTGAATGCCGTGACTTGCTGAAGTAGTTGTGGTGATTCTACGAGGAGGGTAAGCTATCTGAGTTTCTGAAGAGACTGCCCGGCAAGAGAGATAGAGGTGAAGATTCCGAGGGAGAAGATTTGGAGCAAGCTCCTCGGCGGAATCGAGCTGGGTGACCAGCTCAGGTGCCAGCAGGAGGTCCAGTTCCTGAAATCCAAATGATGAAGCCTGCAAGACCTGTTGGTGGTTGTTCTAATGGGTGACCCCCAATCTCAAATCGAAAGAGAAAGGCTGGGCTACGGGCGTTGGCCCAGATACAGGAAATGGGTGTTAACCTATCCATTCTTCACACAGCAGAGTTGACCTTCACTGAAAAAGATTTGGAAGGAATAGTAACTCCCCATAACGATTCCCTCGTTATTTGCACCAAGATAATGGGAACCAAAGTACACCGACTATTGGTGGACACCGGAGCCTACACTAACATCACCTTCAAGAAAATGCTTGATCAGCTAGGCGACTATGCTAGCTACATTTAAGATTCCAATCATTAATCCTAGGCTTCGGAAATGCTGTAACAGAGCCGTTACGCATAATTAGGTTATCTGTACAATTGGTGTCGACCAAGGATCCCGAAAAGAACATAACAAGAATGGTGGATTTCCTGGTCGTAGATCAAGAGTCCACCTACAATGGGTTCCTTGGCCGACCGTTTTTGAATGAATTTAAAGCAGCAGTTTCAACCTACCACTACTGTATTAAGTTCCCAACAGCAAGCGGCGCGGGAACACTAAAATGAGACCAAAGAAAAGCTCGGGAATGTCTCCTTCAACTTCATCCCATCAAAGAACATACATTTATGATGGAAGCATCAGCCAGTCCTCTCGATAATGAACCGTCAATTCTTGAAGATATTTTGGGAACCCAGAATGATCAGATGCATATAGACGAACAACCTTCATCTATGGGCGAACAACCTTCGTCTATGGGCGAACAGAAGCTACTGGACGGTGAGCAAACCTTGCCAGACACCAGGTTGTCAACAGTCACCAATGAACCAAGCCCATACATCAACCTGGAGGGCCCAGTGGTGGTGACCAAAAATGATAATAATCCAACAGAGGATTTTGACCCCCGGTTAGGTGTAGAGCTAATGAACATCGAGGATGAGCTCAGCCCGGAAGGGCCAATCATTGATCCACGGTGGAAAGGACAGAAACGACGAGCAACTCCAGTCAAAGAGCTGGAAGCCCTCAAAGTTAACCCTAACTATGGTGATCTCGAACTTTACATCGGGTCCGAGCTCCCTGTGCCCTACATGACTCGAATGTCAGAGTTCTTGAAAGCTAACCTCAATGTCTTTGCATGGTCGCACACTGACATGGTGGGGATCAATTCAAAAGATGCTTGTCACAGACTAAACATTAATCTGACCCGAAGACCCGTCCACCAAAAATGACGGAAATACGGGCCTGACAAGTATCAAGCTCTGAATGAAGAAGTCAAGAAATTGTTGGACAACGACCTAATCAGACAGGCGCTGTGTCCACAATGGGTGGCAAATCTCGTCCTAGTGCGGAAGCTGAATGGAAGCTGGAGGCTATGCATAGATTTCACAGATCTGAATGCAGCATGCCCGAAGGATAACTTTCCACTTCCGCACATTGACCAACTGGTGGATAGCACAAAAGGGCATGAAATGTTCACATTCATGGATGCTTTTGCTGGTTATCACCAGATTCCAATGCACCCGGACGATCAAGAAAACACGGCTTTCTACATGAACAAGAACTTACTTTGCTGGAAAAGAATGCCGTTCGGGTTAATCAATGCAGGAGCAACTTACTAGAGACTGGTGAAAAAAATGTTCGACGAACATATCGGGGAGACGGTGGAGGTATATGTTGATGACATAGTCATCAAAAGTACTCGAAAAGAAGATCACCTCAATCATCTATCCCAGGTGTTCGACATTCTCCAAAAATACAACATGAAGTTGAATCCAAAGAAAAGTAGTTTCGGAGTACATTCAGGAAAATTCCTGGGTTATCTGGTTAGTAAACGAGGTATCGAAGCCAACCCAGCAAAAGTCAAAGCAATCGTTGATATGGAACCTCCTCGTTCCGTCAAAGAAGTACAAAGGCTGACGAGATGCCTAGCAGCTTTAAACAGGTTCATATCACGATCGGGGGAAAAATGTCGTCCATTCTTTGAAGCCATCAAAAAAGGCAACTTTACATGGACGGGAAGCTGCCAGAAAGCTTTTAACCAGTTAAAAGACTATCTGGGAGATGTTAAGATTCTGTCAAAACCAGTCCCCGGTGAAAAGTTATACTTGTATCTAGCAGCGTCGGATACGGCCATAAGTTCGGTATTGGTGTGAGCGGAAGGTAAATTTCACCTTCCCATCTACTATGTCAGCCAGGCTCTGTATGAAGCCGAGGTGAAATATTCACCCACAGAAAAACTGGCATATGCTCTTGTCATGAGCGTTAGAAAGTTAAGACCGTACTTCTTCGATCATCAGGTTGAAGTACTAACAACTTTGCCGCTCAGACAAATATTACACCGACCCGACACAACTGGCCGTCTGTTAAAATGGTCCATACAGATAAGCCAGTTCGGAGTGACGTATGCACCTCAAACAGCGATTAAGGGACAAGCATTAGCCGACTTTATAGTCGAGCTAACTTTTCCCCAAAATCCGAAGAGAGGGCTAGATCACGCATGGCATCTCTATGTGGACGGTTCATCAATAAATCTGGCCTCGAGGGTAGGAATAGTTCTCATCAGCCCCGACCGGCAAGTATTCACTTCGGTAGTCAGATTCGAGTTTATGGCCATCAACAATGAAGCTGAATACGAAGCCCTCGTTGCAGGTCTCCACTTGTCACTAGCAGTAGGAGTCAGACAACTCCAGATCTTTGGAGACTCTCAACTCATTGTAAGCCAGGTATGAGGTGAATATGAGGCCAGAGACGAACAAATGATCGAGTATCAACGAATTGTTGCTCACTTGGTATCTTTTTTAGACCAAGTATATATCCAGCAGATACCTCGAACGAGCAACACATAAGCCGATGCCTAGCAAGATTAGCAAAAAGTGACAGCAGATCTAACAGACATCGTCATTACTAGGAAAACCCAACCATCGACAGTGGATTACGAAGTAAATCATGTGGTTGAACAGAAAGATGACAATGATTGGAGAACTCCTATAGCCAAATATTTGAAAGACGGTGAACTGCCAAACAATTCTTTTGAAGCTGCAAGAATAACAAAAAGCAGCCAGGTATACCCTGGTGGACGAACAACTTTACAAAAGAGGCTTTTCAGTCCCGCTACTCAAGTGTTTGTCTAGGGGGCAAGGAAGGACTACTTTGGAAGATATACATTCTGAAGTCTGTGGAAATCATGCTGGGGGGCAAGCTTTGGCTTACAAAACTGTAAGGCAAGGCTATTATTGGCCGACCTTACGAAAAGATGCAATCCAGCTGGCCAGAGCCTGTCACCGGTGTCAAATATTTGCTCCAAGTATTCATACCCCTACTCAAGAACTCATTTTGGTTTTCAGTCCTTGGCCGTTTGCACGATGGGGAATGGATATTATTGGGCCTTTCCCGTATGGGAAATGAAATGTGCGATTTGTTGTTGTGGCTGTGGATTACTATACAAAGTGGGCAGAAGCAGAAACTCTAGTTTAAGTTACCCAAGAAAAGATGATTGGTTTTATATGGAAGAACATTGTTTGTCGGTTCGGAGTGCCTCAAACACTTGTAACAGACAATGGTCCTCAGTTTGATGGGAAAAAACTTCAAGACTTCTGCACAAAGTGGGGGATCAGAAAGCATTATTCAACCCCTTATCATCCACAATCAAATGGTCAAGTGGAAGCCGTCAATAAGATAATCAAGCATATTCTTAAAATTCGGCTAACAGAAAGTAAAGGCAAATTGTCTACTGAATTTCCAGACGTGCTATGGGCATACAGGGTTTCTCCCAGGCCGAGCACCAGAGAAACACCTTTTGCATTAGTATTCGGAACTGAGGTCGTCATTCCAGTTGAATTGAAGACCAAAACATTGAGAACGATCAACTTTGAAGAAGTGGCGAACAGCTCTGCCCTATCAGTCGAGCTAGATTTGCTCGAAGAAAAAAGAATCACAACTGAATTAAAAAATGCGACATACAAGCAGAGAGCAGAGCGTTACTACAATTCTCAAGTCAAAATAAGAAAGTTTGAGGTCGACGATCTCGTTTTGAGGAAAAAGCTAGCCCCACCTCCAGGCATATTTGGCCCGTCTTGGGAGGGCCCATATAGGGTAACGAACAGGTTACCCAATTGTGCATATGACATAGAAGACTTAGATGGCAACTCGGCCCAATATTCCTGGAATGCAGCTAATTTGAAGAAGTATTTTCAATAGGTGAGCTACTTTACCTATAAAAGGTGAAAGCAATGTTACTTGGCTGGGCGAGCTACTAAGTTCCTTGGGCGAGCTGAAATGGCAGGCTGCACAAGTAATATAAAAAAACTTGCCTAATTTTTTGAAAATTCTACCAAGTACGGATGGTCGAACATAATTGATTGGGTCAAGTTATTTGCGATCTATTGCTGCTTACCTTTTGTGTAGTTTCATTTCCTTTTAAGAGTTTAAGGTTAGCTTGGCAAAATGTATAGTGGTCGAGCTACTTTAACTTTTGATGTAAATTATGTGTTTTGATAAGTTGATTGTTTGATAATGTTCAAGTCGAACAACTTCAACTTAAGTTTATTATAGTTTGTAAGTTAGGTCACGTTTGATACTTGTGATTTTTGAAAGCAAGTTCAATCTTAAGTTGTTCGCTCAAAGGAGATTCAAGCTCGAGGCACAAACTGATTATACAATCAAGCCCATCAAAGGTTGTTCGTTTTTAAATGAACATAGCCTAAGGCCAAAGCCCTTAGATTTCTAAGGCAAAAGTTCTTAAGGAACAAAGCCCAACTACATTAAGATTGTTAAGCATAAATATAAATGCAAAGAACAATTAATGTAAAGAAAACAAGTCGAGCAAAACATGATTTCATTAATGATAAGGCATGATCTCCCAAAAATTACAAGATAAACTCCACAAGGGAGCGAACAACAAAAAGAAAAGTACAATGAAAGGTCTATCTACCCTAATCCTCTAAGAGTCTTGTCCGGCAGGAGGGGGAATGTTATCATCCTTGGGGTCTTCAAGAGGTATCCCAGCAAGAGCAGGATCAATTGGGACCTCTTGAGTGAGCTCGGCAATAAGCCCCTCATCATCTGCTCGCTCTTGGAGAGCTTTATCGCTTTGATCGACCAGCTGAGTCTGCTCATCCCCAGTGACCTCTTCCTCCTCATCATCCTCAGGGGGACTCGTAATTATAACCCCAAGACTAATGAAATCAAGTTTAACTCCATAATCGGGCAGATCGCCGATTTGGAGGGTTGTGCCTGGGGCTGGAGGATTGGATTCCATGAAATTGGTGAGCTCTTTACTAATCTCTTCGACCACGGCCTGGGCTTTGAACTCGTTGCCAATCCGGATGCTTTCAGCATAGCCCGTTACATAGGCAATGATCGAGCCCGCCTCCATCTTTGGAATAAGCTCTTCTGGAGTAATGGAGTTGGCGAGCTGGGTCTCGAGGTCGGTAACCTTAGCAGTTGCTTCAGTCGCATACTTCTCAGCAACCTCTTTTTGCTTCTGGACGCGAGCAAGCTCTGCCCGCATCTGCTCGACCTCGGCCATTTTGACCTTGAGCTCTTCAGAGACCTTGACGTGCAGGTCCAAAGCGCGCTGCTCACTTGTCTGATGGGCCATGACCTTATTCTCTAGGTCGGCCACCATTCTCTTCGCCTTAGCTTTGGCCTCGTCCCGTTCCTTGGCAATACAGCTCACCACGGCCGCATGCTGGCGAGTATCTCTTCGAGATCTTCTACCTGGTCGACCAGCCTCTGCACAGCCGCCAGGGTGTTGCCCGCCTCAATAAGGCACATGCGACCATTATCACGAGGTGCCTGTGCCTTAACAGTCTCATTCAGCTCCTTTGTCCAGCCTCGAGAGACAGATTCGGATGCGCGGCGGACAAAGGAGTTCGGGATCTCTTTGAAGTTGGTCGACACTTTAGAGCAAGTGAACTGGTGTACCAAGTTTAACCGCCCCGAGTACTGCTCGGCCTCATAACTGAAAAAAAAGAACAATCATGAGATAAAAAAAAAGTGAAGTACCCAGGGCGAAGAGAAACATACGTTTCGAAACGGCCCTTATCCCATCCTAGATAGGTTGGTTCAAAAGCAGGACCATGTCCTTCATGAGCAGCAGCGACCAGAGGCTTCTCTGGGTGGCGCTCTACAGAGGGAGTCTGCCGGCTTTCGAGCTCCGAGGGGTGGGCAGCGACGGTCACCTTTTCCTGGCCTGCCTTAACTTTTTTGGCCATCTTTTCAGAATCGGAGACGGGAGTGCCATCTCCTCGAAGAAGTGTCTTCGATCTGGGGGTGGTAGTCTTCGACGGACTACTTATTGGAGTGAGCTGTTGCGCCGAGCTCGACCCACCAGTTGGCCTTGGGTCATCTTCCCCCCCTTGGCCGCCAGGGCGATCATCTTCGCTAATGGATCAGCTTTCTTTCGCCCACGTTTGGTCGGCATTTCCCAAACGTGTTATCTAGAAATAGGTACAAAGGGTGAAGGGCGACACTGACGAGCAGATTTGTAAAAGAGAAAAAATACAGTTAGTGATATACATTAAAACGCGGACAGATCTGTTCGCCAAAATTGAGACTTACCCTCAGGAACTGGGGCCTGGGCCTCAAGATGATGAGGGTAAGTAGTGAAATGGGCAACCCTGAGAGTGGAGTCGAGGAAGAGATGACTGATGTTGCAATCTTCCCGACGACGGAGGGCAATCAGGCTGACAACGAACATGAACTTGTCGCTTATGCTGTCCTTAGCACTTCGCCACTTCAGATTTTTGGGACCTGAGACACAAAAAAAAAAAAAATTAAAATTAGTCTTATCACTTCAAACTAGCAAAAGGGATAAGACTCACGCTTTAGGTCCTTAAACTTCGTCGGGGTTTCAATCCACTCGGGACAGCCGTATGGGCGAGCAGAAGCACGCCAATCACCCCCTATCCAGAACCAATCGTGCTTCCAGTCTCGCACTTTCCCAGGAATATCTTCCACCAACTTTAGGCCTGGTCGCGCCTTGAGGTAATACCAGCCCGCCTCTTCTCCAGTACAGGTTGTGATCATCATCAAGTAGCATACCTCCTTAGCGGACAGTTTGTTTGGATACCCCTCCAGGGCGAACAGAACCATCAAAGACATGAGGTTCATCCATCCCACTGGAGTCAGTTGGGTTATTGCTAGGTTTGTTCGCTCTAGGAACCTGCCGACCAGGGGATGCAGTGGCAGTGTGACCCCAGCATCTAGTGTTGCCAGGTTGATCGCCGCGAGCCCGCGCGGTGGGCAATCAGCTCTATCGTCCGTTAGAGGAGCGTACTTTTGTATGTCTTAGGGGATCTTGTACTCCTTCCTAATTTGAGGTAGCTCCTCCTCGGTGATGGCAGATACAATGCAGCTCGCCGCGTACTCAGTTGCTTTGAGCTTTTACTTCCCATGAATTGGAACCTCGAAGTGACCTGAGTACTCCCTCTCATACTCATCCCAGATAATTCTGCGAGCAACATCAACCGGGATTTGATGTTCTATGGGGTCTGGCATTGGGAAGTTAATATCCTTCAGAAACCCCTAGGTCAGTTCGTTAGGGTTGACGGGCTGGAGTACCTCGGCCTCCTCGTCCTCATCTTTGTGAAGATCAGAGCTTGTCTCCTCCATGACCTAGCGAGCAGGATTTGCTCGCTCTTCCCTTTCCCCAGATGGACGAGCTCCTGAGTTCACGGAGCGAGCAACTGAGGCTGCCTCAGGGTTAGACTCTAGATTTACGAAGGCGGGGAGTTCTTCGATGGGCTGTTTCCCAGGATTGCAGGGAGGATATGATCCGGTCTCAGAGTGTGAGGACATTGGGATTTAGAAGGTTCAAGGTGACGTTAATGGCAGTTTCCGGCGGAAGGGTTAGCGGCGGTTCAAAATCCCAGGTGGCAGAGTTTGGGGTTTAATGGTATTTTTCCACACACACGGTTACAGAAATGAAAGAGAAGAAGAAAGAAAATAGGAAAAAGTACTACCTTGGTACGAAGAAAACGTCGCCGGAGTTGGAGTGCAGTTGCCGGAAATTCGAAATTGGGAAGGAGAGATTTTCGCGCTGAGTGAACAGTGAAAGTGAGTGAAAATGAATTTTTTTCCTTAAATAGTATCTGAGAAAACGGGGTACCTGGCGAGCAAGTTCGAAAGTTGGAGGACTAAAGTGCAATTACCTGGCGCGTGCGAGCTCATTCCGAGAAAATTGGGGGCGCGTCGCCTCGGGATCGTGTGCATGTGGGCGGCAGCAATCATTCTGCCCACGTCACACCTCGAGCCACTCCCGAGCCTTGGGATTCCAACCGTCACCCGCCCGGGTCAGCTTGACCAATGTTGTTCGCCAGTGAAAGATTGTTCGCATCATGGTACATCAGCTTACCTCTGTGTCATCGAATATTTGCCAACCCATAAGTTGTTCGCTTTAACTGATCATAATTTAATGATCAACAAGGGGGCAATTATTGATAGGCGAGCAGAATCGTCATTCGGGCGATCATGATTAACCCAAAATACCCGCGCTTAAGATGAAGTTAAGTCAAGAATAACTGGAAGGTGTCGGGCGAGCACATCTTGCTCGCCGAACAACATTAACCAAGTGAGCAACTTCGGTTTGAAGACCATGTGGACCCGGATGAGGTCCTAGCGAGCACAGTCAGCACCTTGTCGAACAGATCTAGCTACTATACCAAAACTACAATTCATCAAGACTAAAGACCATCAGAATCAAACTAAAGACTCCTCGAGGACAAGTCCAACAGGACGAGCAGCTCCTGACTGCGAGCAAGTCCAACGTAGAAGGATAGAATTTAGTTTAGATAAGGTCAAACTAGTTAAAGCCCAAGTGTCATACATGCACACTAGGGAGGTCAAAGGTCATTTACACCTCCTGCTAGACAGACGTCTATAAATACTTAGATTTTTTCAGCTAATAAAATAAGTAAAAATTCATATACACGTCCAAGCTTCGATTATATATCCAAAGCAGCTCGATTATCTTACATACGAATTAATTACGTAATCAATACACGTGTTAATTCTACCCTAACCCCAAAATTTCGTATTCACTAATTACGTTAGTGATCAATCACACGTAATTGTTTGGTGATTTAATTAATGAGTAAAAACAGCCACTAATCCTTGTGATTAGAATCGATCACCAATATCGTCAACAATGTATGTGACATGTTATTTGTTTAGAATTTTGTTTAAATATGAGTATGCATAAAATATGAATTGTTTAGATTTTTATTTAAATATGAGTACGTATGTGACATATTAATTGTTTAGAATTTTGTTTAGATATGAACATGTTAATTGTTTAGATTTTTGTTTAGATATGAGTATGTATGTAACATGTTAATTGTTTAAAATTTTAAATAGATATTGTTTAAAATTTTATTTAGATATAAGTATGCATAAAACATGTTAGTTGTTTAGATTTTTATATATAAATATTGATTGTTGTTATATATTGTATGTTTTAAATTTTTATATATAAATATTGATTGTTGTTTGTTGGGACATTGTCAGTTTTGATTAAGATCCCAAAACCCCTAAAAAGATGATTTTCCTTAGAATGTCTTAGTCAGGCTAGTCTTGGTTAGGTTTCTATACTTGGTCATTTTACACTTCACAGGTACTCAGTAAGAGGAGCGCTTACTGATGTCAATCAAGACTAAGAGCCTGAAGACGAAGAGCACCATCCTGAACCTACGGCAGTCCTTCTAAGCTGGCTGAGTAAGTGTCAGTGATGAAGAGTATGACCCTGAGGTCATTACTAACTCGGTCATGAAGGGAACAGGATGACACTGAGTAATGAGAAAAGACTTGGAGTAGGGCCAAGCAATGCAAAAGGAATGTCAGCGTCAGGATAAGACCGTTGTGCTCGAGGCAAAAAGAACTTAATAAGACAAGCCTGAAGCCCAAGAATGAGTCATGACATTCTCACCAACCTGATGACGTGGACCAATCCAGAAAGGACACGCACGTACGGACCTGACATGAAGACTGAATTCAGACTGCACTTTCAACGGGCAAGCATTAAATGGAGCATTAAATGTAATTACCTAATCCATGCAAGGACGGCTGCTGCATGAGAGATATGTCCGTTGAACAACTCTACGTAGATGAATAGAAGGTTATCTCCTCCAACTGATAGTTTTCAAATCCATCTATATATACAGAAGGCCTTGAACCCATTCAAGGTTACGAAAAATTTCCAAGCCAGAAGTTACTCAAACTCTCAAGCATTCAAGCATTCAGCATTCTAAAAAAAGCACTCGAAACCAAATAAATTTCCCAAGTGTTTCTTAGATTAGTGAGAGTTATTCTGTATTCCACTGAGCGTTCAAGCCATATCTTAAGCTTAGAGTGATTATCCATCCTTAACATAGCTTAGCCTTGTAAGGATAATCACACCTTAGTTGGAATCCAAACTAAAACCAAAACCCTCTAGTCAGGTTTGTTGGTTGAAGTTGTTTAGTGAAGTTAGGAAGGAGTTTGTATAGGTCAGTGAGGTTAACTGATCTTGGTGCACCTTGGCACGTTAAAAAAAAGTTAATCCCAAGTAGTGGATTATCCTGTTCAATCAGGATCGTGGACGTAGGAGCTTGAGTCTCTGAACCACGTTAAACCCCTTGTGTTCTTACTGCTTTGATATTATTCTTAACTGCCATTTCATTAAGTCATTAATAGCATTTATTTTCATCAGGCTTGAATCAATCAGCCTGATCATCAACTTGAACACTGCCCTACTAATCAATATTTCAGAAAAGAGTAACCAAGTTTTCAGAAAGCAAACATAACAAGACTATAAACTTTCAGGGCTCACGCATTTCCGCACTGAACTCAAGTTGATAGTTTGCCAACTGACCCGCATTCAGTGTAGTCAGTAGGTCTGTTATCAACCCTGACTTCTTTATCACTCTGAGTAAGGGGACTCAGTCAGTTTGAAAGTGAGAAAAATTGGTATACGTGTATCCCCTCATACACGTATTCCTCAGTCTTGTACCGGGACCAACATTGTTATATCTTGAATATTTTAGATAAGTGGACAAGGCATTGGATCTGCTGGAGGGAGTGGAAGCCAGGATAGGGGTCGAGGGAGAGGGAGGAGACGAGTGGGGTCTCTTAGACCCATTGTAGCGCTGATTGTCCAGCCTGAGGGATCCTCGTCCGCACCCCAGACGAGTGAGGCCTCATCTTCCTCTCGACAGCATCCCACTGGGTAGTTGCGGATTGCTGTTGAGCCCCGTGTGACATCGTAAGTTTTAATATTTTATATTCAATTTTTTTATTAAAGTGTAATTATTTTACTAACTTTGTAATTTTAATGTTGCAATTGGATTCCGGAACATGAGGTTACTACACACGTAACCTAGTCCATCATGAAGGGTGGATTCGAGCCCACTGATTACAGTTGGTCAGCGGTGTCTAAAGGGAAGAAACGACAGTATTTTGAGTTTATTTAATTTATTGAATTTATTCATTATTTATTAATATAAATTATATAAATAAATTGATATTTATAATTTAATGTAATTGCAGAAATTTGTCGTCTGGACACCGGAGCATGAGGCCCAGATGTGGAAGAACTTCTGTGCGAAGGGGTCCAACCGATACAGAGACATGATATATAACTTTCAGAATGAATACCAGAAGAAGGGGACCCCACAAATATGGGGAAGGACAACAGGGGCTGGGAGATTTGGCCCCAATTTCTCGCCTATTGGAACAACCCCGAATTTTTGGAGAAGTCGAAGAAGAACAAGGTGAATCACCTTAGCGACCTTGATGGAGAAGGAATCGCGTGACATCGGGCCGATTCTCGGTCCATTTATGAGCACATATTGTAATTTGTAAGCAGCCAATTTTATATAAATTTTTAATAATTTTTATGAATTTTTTGGTAATATAAAATACTAAATATTTATTTGTAGGAGCGGGGGCATGAACCTGAGCCCTCTCATTTTGAGAGACTGCAGCTTGCCCATCCGCTGGATGAGGAGATCGGAAGGTCCACCTACGGCTGCACCACCGAGATCAACATAAGTATTATTTTTTATTTTAATTAGAGTATTATTTAAAAAAAATCATTTATTAATTTAAAGTATTTTTAATTTGCAGAGGAAGATGCACGATGACCTTGCCTCACAGTCTCAGCCTCCGGAAGGGACGAAAGGATCAGCCTCTATGTCCCCCCCTCAGAGCCTTCTGTAGACGTTCAAAATGAGCTCTACTTTAAGAACGTCAAGTCTAAGAAGGGGCGGTTCACTGGATTGTGTGGTTTTGGAAAGAGCCTACTTTGATCTCGTGGATTCGGCTCATCCTCCTCCCAGTCCTCCATCGACTCTCATTCCAGTGAGATCGAGAGACAGCTTTCGACTGTCATCAAGCAAATGAAGCTCCTCCAACAGCGAGAGGCGGAGCGATAGGCGCAGCTGGAGTACAAGAGGCAGCGACGAGCAGCAGAGGAGGAGGCTGCGTGGAAGGATAGCGCCGAGATGACCAAGTGGTGGAAACTACTTACCTCCACATTATGTGGATCGCTATCACCACCACCGGACCCGGTGCAGTTTGAGATCCCGCCGCCCCCGCAGGAGCTCCAAATGCCTTATCCGGAAGATGAAGAGTTAGAGGATTCTGGTTTCCTATCCGATGATTATGATTTTTTTTATTATCTTGTATTGAATTTTTTTTATTGAACATTACTTTAATTATCTTTTTTTTGCTAATATTATATTTTTATTATAATTTACATGTTTTAGTTTACAATCATATCAATTATAAATGTTGAATTAAATAAATTTACAAACAAAAAAATATAATTAGTAATAACATTTATTAAAACAAGTTAGAAACGAAAAGTAATTAATTTGATGAATAATAAAAAATAATGGCTCAATTTGGATACATATACAATTAATTATGTACAAATGAACGGATTATAATATTAATTACGCGTTTTTCGAATTAAATAAATTTACAAAATAAAAAAATATAATTAGTAATAACATTTATTAAAATAAGTTAGAAACAAAAAAGAATTAATTTGATGAATAATACAAAAAGAATGTCTCAATTTGGATACATATACAATTAATAACGTACAAATAAACGGATTATAATATTAGTAATGCGTTTTCCGAATTAAATAAATTTGTAAAACAAAAAAATATAATTAGTAATAACATTTATTAAAATAAGTTAGAAATGAAATGGAATTAAATTGATGAATAATAAAAAAAGAATATCTCAATTTGGATACATATACAATTAATTGCAAGAAATCGAACAATAGAAGCAAGTGTCCTAACGGCGTGCCCCCCCTCTACATGCAAGAGAGGTCGCGGGTTCGATTCTCCTTGGATGCACCCAATAGGGCTAATATGAAAATTGGACTGACATATATAGCTTGGGGGTCGATGGCCCAGTGGTTCCAGGTTCGAACCACACGAACCTTTTTCTTGTTCCAGGTTTGAGTTTTACGATGGACACGTGTCCATCGTAAATTATGTATTAACGACGGATAATAGCCTGTCGTAAATATTTTCCAGATAAATTGAAAACTGAAAATTCAGATATTTTTTACGACGGGCACGTGCCCGCCGTAATTTTTTTACGTCGGACCGGGTTGAGAACGGGCTGATTTTACGACGGGTGAGGCCGTTGTACATTTACTACGGGCGGCTTAAAGCCATCATAAATTTTAGCTACGACTATTTTGACTATTGCCACATGTCCATCGTAAAATCCATCGCTAAACGTGTTTTACGACGGACTTTCCTTCATTAATTCCGTCGTTAAACCGAATAATTCTTGTAGTGTTAATCAAATAATATGTCATCTGTTGATGATCGGTTCAAATCACATGGATTAGTGGCTATTTTTAACCGGAGTTAGGATCATCAAACAATTTTATGTGATTAATTACTACCGTTTATAGTAAATACGGAAGATCAAATAAGAAAATTGTAAATACGTGTATTGATTACGTATTTATTTCGTATGTGTGCATTTTGTGGTGTATAAGTGTGTGTGTTTGAAGATTTTTAGTGTATTTGAACTTAAATTTCATTAATAGAGAGCAACTTATTTATACAAATCACCAAGTATGTGGTGGACAAGACTTTTTGACTTCCAAGCTTGCATGCTTGACATGTGTCCCTTTGACCTAATTTGACCTTATCTAAGCTTTAACTTAGTTACAAAGTCTTCATTTGGGCCTTATCTTACCTTCACAGTTGTTCGCTTGTGATTGAAATATTGCTCACCATTATGTGCTTTGCATTCAAAGTAGCCCGCCTTTTGAATATGATGGTTGATAAGTTGTTCGCCGATTAGTTCATCATGGATTAAGTAGTCTGTATCTTCACCCAAAAGCGGGAGCTGTTCGTACGATAGCTGTTTGTCAGGTTATTGGTGGATATTGAATACACTCCATTGATTAGTTTGCGCACTGCTCTTTACGTCATTCTTGTTCGCCATCTGTGATTTGGTTTGGTTAATGCCATAATCCCTTTTTATCCCTCAAAACCTGTTCGCCCAAAGCCAAGAGTTGTTCGCCTATCAAGAATTACCTCCTATCTTGGCCTCATGAGGCGCCGCTCATGCGCGCGTTGGATCGAGGTCACACGCATTCAAAATTTGCAAGTAAATCCTTCAATTTTCAAAATCGCTCGGAATTTACCCCGTTTCTTTGTGTTTTGGCCCCAAAATTTTTGAAAATTATGGGGCTTACCCCATTTTTTTCTATGGGGTATAAATACGGAAATGAAACAAAAATTTTCCCACTTCACACACTTGCATTTTGAAATTCCGGCGACTGCTTCACATTCTCCGGCACCTTTTATGCTTTTCCGACAATCTTTCACCTTCCATTTCAGCATTTAATCTTCACAAGGTAGTTATTTGCATTCAATTTCTTGTTTTCTTATCTTATTATCACTTTTTGGCATTTACTTTCTCTTCTTCTGGGTAAAATCACGATCCATCACCAACACCGCCATCATCACCCGCCGGATTTTTAGTCTTAGGGCTTCGAATATCTTCACCCCTTCTCTTTTTATCAAATAAGCTCCATGTTCTCTCAGTCTTGCAATGAAAATCCCTCAGAAAACCTTGAAAAATAACCCCTTGAAATTACTCCATTCGAAGGGCAACCTCTCTTTGAAATTTCATCCAAATCGGATTCGAACGCCAACTCTGTGGTTAGATCTATGGAAGATACAGGATCTCGCCCTTCTGGCGAGGAGGTTGTGGAGGTTACGTAGGGAGTCAGACGAGGAGGAGTCTTCCAGTTCAGAATCTGAAGAAGAGTCAGATTCTGAAGACGACGAACTAACTTGGGAATTTTTAGAAGGAATAGGGTTTTCCAGCCCTAATTTGATAGAGAATAACATTCTACCAGGGTTGCTCGCCCCTTCGATTGGCGAGCTTACACGGAGCAGCTCACCAATTCTTTCCCCCACCAAGGCATAAATTCAAATCTCCAAGGACTGAATTCCAGGCGACCAGGATCAAGAGTGTCGTACAAGTGGATGAGCTCGAGTTGACCCGATAAATGTACCAGATCCCCTATGATATTTTCATGTGAGCTCCTAAGAAGAAAGAGTGAGTTGATCGCCCTCCTCCAGGATGCACGACGATCAACATTGACACCCTGATCGTCGGGCTTAGATTGCCACTTCCTCCCATAGTTGGTCACTTTCTCGAGGTGACCAATCTAGCCATTACTCAGATTAACCTAATAGGGTGGATGAATCTGCTCGGCATCATGAGTCTGTTCGCCTTGGAGGGATACATAGATCGTATTACTCCTAACGAGGTGAATTACATGATGACAATCACGAAGTGCTCGGCTGCTGAGAAAAGGGTATTACTACCTAAAAGCGCGACCAGACCTTAAAGTGGTGGAGGGGGTTCTGAACAAGATTCGAAATTGGAAGGAGCGCTTCTTCTTCATCGGGGGTGATTGGCGAGCAGTATCTGGCGGCTATGGTGATGGTGCTAGGATCCAATTCCCAGAAGCTTATGGAAAAATCTATCATGAGCCCACTTTTACTTGAGACTTTATTCAAATGGGACTAATTTAACTCTTTTTTATTGTCATGCAGGTCCTCGTTTGCTTAAGTGGGCGAGCAGGGAAGAAGAGATTAACTTGAGTTCCTCTTTACCTCATGCCTGGTCGCCCTGCGGGATCGAGCAGAGAGGATAATTGACCACCTTAACGAGGATAAGTGCAAGAAAGATGCTCGCCTATACACTTATCCTCATCATCTTGAAGCTCAGGCCGAGGTACCCCCAGGTACAGAACTTGGAAATTTCTCAACCTTCCACTTAAATACTTGCTTGCCTTGTACTATCTTTTACTATTTGCCCGACTTAATGTGTTTTTCCTTTTCTCTTTTTATTTTTATTTTTAGCCGAGCAAGTTACAGTTGCTATTCCCCCAAGTTTTACCCTGTTAGAACAGAGGGTCTATGAGATGCCTCCAGCTCGCGGGAGAAAGGTTAAGGGTGACCCCCCATCAAGATCATTTCCTTGGTGATAAGAACCGCCGGAGCACAAGCTGCTCAACCCATTTCGCTCCAGGATATTCCCGGCGATCATGTTTGCCAGGTGACTGAAGTTGTTGCTCGTACCTGGAGCAAACCCCTGGATAGGACTCTTCAAAATCAAGGGGCGATGGACAACTTCCATCTTTGGATGATCCAGGCCGCCAACTCGCTCGTCGCTGCCCAAAAGGGGTTATCTCAGTTGGCTGAGATAGAAGAAACTGCTCGCTGCCACGCGGCCACTACTTGACAGCTGACCGAGGAGAAGGATGGCATGATTGAAAATTTTAATGCCAAGATTTCTCGCCTCAACAACCAGCTTAAACTCGCCAGTGAGACCGAGCAAAAATAAATCGAGGCTTATCAAGAAGTCTCTGCTGAGCTAAAGGCCAAATCAACTGAGCTCGCCACTTCCCAAACTGCCTTTGAGGAAGAGAATAAGAAAAGGGAAAAGGTCGAGCAAAAATTGGCTGAGCTGGAGGCTGAAAATGCTCGTCTTAAGGAAGGCATGGTTGGGATGCTTACCCAAGAGGAGTTTGACACCCAGCTAAATGCTCACCTCGGACCCTGCTCGAACTTGGGGTACATTTGTGCCTATGCTGACTGTATCCGTTCAGTCAGTACGCATAATGTTCCAACGATTGTGGAGGACATCGGCCAAGACTTAACTGAATTTCTCGAAGCCTATCCTCCTGCGCCCGGATCAACCCTTCAACAGGGTGATATGATTGATTATGAGATCAAGTTAGACTTTCTTGATCCCAAAGTTACTTTGACTCGTCCCTCAGCTGCAGAGAAAAATGATGAGGGCGAGCAGGCCGCTGCTGAAGGCGAGCAAAAAAGGGCAGAAGACCTAGTTGCTGGGATGTTGGTTGACAATCTCACCGATCAACCCCAAGACCCAACCTCAGCCGAGCAACAGCAGGGTTAGGCCTTAGGATTTTTCTTTTAGACTTTGTAATAGTTGTTCGCTTCTCTACAGAGCTTTTGTACTCTTTTTTGGGCTTAAAGCCTTTGTGTTAATGAATTATCTTTCTTGCTCGTTATTTCTCCATATGTTAATTACTTTACATATATTTCAATGCTTTGCAATATTAACATATGTAATTGAGCTTTGTTCAATTTGAATTTTTCCTTTAATAAAAAAGAATAAGGGTTTAGCCTTAGGCTTTGCTCGCTCTAAAAAACGAACAACCTTTCAATGGCTTAGATCCTTAATAATGGACTTGTACCTTTAGCTTAGACTTCTTTTCTGAACGAACAACTATCATTATATTCATCAAAAGATTTACAAGTGTAAAAAGGTTGTTCATCACTATCATCTATACTTTGACGAACAACTCTGGACATCTTCAAAATAATTACAAGTGAGAAACAGTTGCTCGCTTATAACGAATCTTGTCGAACAACTTTACACTAATCGATCAAAAAACGTAACAAATGTTGTTCAACCTATACACTTCGACGAACAACTTTTGTACTATACTTTGAAAAATTTAAAAAAACTAGGCAAGTTTTTGGCTTACTTGCACATGTTAAGACTTGCTCGCCCTGATAAGAAATTTGTTCGCCTTACAGATAGTATTTCTTTAGATGAACTGCATTCCAGGAGTATTGGGCCGAATTGCCTTCCATGTCTTCGATGTCATAGACACCATTGGGTAACTTATCAGTTATCCTGTATGGGCCCTCCCAAGTCGGGCCAAATACACCTGGAGGTGGGGCGATCAACTTCCTTATAACTAAATCTCCAACTTTGAACTCCTTGAATTTAACATGTGAATTGTAATAACGTGCTGCTCGCTGCTTGTATGTAGCATTTTTTAGGTCGGCATTCATTCTTTTTTCCTCGAGCATATCCAATTTGGTAGCCAGAGCAAAGCTATTCGCCTCTTCATCAAAGTTGGTCGTCTGTATGGTTTTGGGTTTTTAGCTCTATTGGAATAACAACCTCTATCCCGAAAGCCAACGCAAAAGGTATTTCTTCGGTACTAGACCTAGGAGAAACTCTGTATGCCCATAGGACTTACGGAAGCTCTTCAGACCAATTACCCTTACTTTTCATCAACTGAATTTTCAACACATGCTTGATTATCTTGTTGACGGCCTCAACCTAACCATTAGACTGGTGGTGATACGGGGTTGAATAATATTCTCTGATTCCCCACTTTGTGCAGAAGTCTCTTAGTTTCTTCCCATCAAAATGTGGACCATTGTCCGTCACAATTGTTTGCGGAACCCCAAATCGACAGACAATGTTCTTCCAGATGAAGCTGATCATTTTCTGCTACGTAATCTTGACCAAAGCTTTTGCTTCTGCCCATTTTGTATAGTAGTCGACTTCTACATTTCCTTTCCCGGGAGGAAAAGGTCCAATTATGTCTATCCCTCATCTTGCAAATAACCACAGATTGTAAACTGAAACGAGCTCTTGGGCCGGAGTGTGAATGTTTGGAGCAAAAATCTGGTATCGATGGCAAGTCTTGGCTATCTTGATTACATCTTGTCGTAAAGTTGGCTAATAATAACCTTGCCTAACAGTTTTGTATGCTAAAGTCTGCCCCTAGTGTGGTTTCCACATACTCCGACATGTATTTCTTCGAGTATGACTCGTCCTTGCCCACTAGGCAAACACTTGAGAAGTGGAAGTGAAATTCCCCTTTTGTAAAGTTGTTCGTCCACCAGGGTGTATCTGGCGGCTCGTCTGGTTAACTTGACAACTTCAAAAGGGTTACTTGGTTGTTCACCATTTCTCAAGTATTTGACTATTTCTGTTCGCCAACCATCTTTCTCTGGCTACTCGTCTAGCTGATTAATTTTGTAATTGGTTGTCGACGGGTCGAATATTTTAGTGATAACAACGTCAGACAACTCTGCAGGGCCTTCGCTTGTTGCTAGTCGAGCCAATGCATCCGCCTGAGTATTGCTCGCCCTAGGCACCCGTTCGATGAATACTTGATCTAAAAGGGACATAAGGTGAGCAATTATCCTTTGATACTCCATCATTTGTTCATCTTTGGCCTTATATTCCCTTCAGACTTGATTGCCGATTAGTTGGGAATCACCAAACACTTGTAGTCGTCTAACACCCACATCAAGTGATAGGTGAAGACCAGCAATTAAAGCTTCGTACTCAGCTTCATTGTTTGTGGCCATGAATTTGAATTTGATTGTCGAGGTGAAGACTTGTCTGTCGGGGCTTATAAGAACAACACCTGCCCCTGAGGCCATATTTGTGGATGATCCGTCAACGTAGAGATGTCAGGGGTGATCAAGTCCTCTCGTTGGATCTTGGGGAAAAGTTAGCTTGACTATAAAGTCTGCTAATGCTTGACCCTTGATCGCAGTTCGAGGAGCATAAGTTACCCCGAATTAGCTAATCTCCAGTGACCATTTGAGTAGGCGACCTACTGTGTCCGGGCGGTGTAAGATTTGTCTGAGTGGGAAAGTTGTTAGCACTTCGACTTGATGACAAAAAAAGTAGGGCCTTAACTTTCTAACACTCATAACAAGTGCGTACAACAGATTTTTCCGTTGGAGAGTACTTGATTTCCGCTTCATGCAATGCTTGACTGACATAATAGATTGAATGATGGAATTTTCCATCAGCTCGCACCAGTACAGAGCATATCGCCACCTCTGATGCTGTCATGTAGAGGTATAACTTTTCACCTGGGACGAGTTTTGATAGAATTTTTACATCTTCCAGGTAATCTTTTAGTTGTTCGAACGCTCTTTGGCAGCTGTTCATCCATAGAAACTTTCCTTTCTTAATAGCTTCAAAAAACGGATGACATTTGTCTTCCGATCGGGATATGAACCTATTCAGAGCTGCTAGGCAGCCTGTCGCCTCTGGACTTCCTTTACTAATCGTGGAGGTTGCATATCCACGATTGCTTTTACTTTCACGGGGTTGGCTTCAATCCCCCGTTGACTAACAAGATGGCCCAGGAATTTCCCCGAATGGATCCCAAAGCTATTTTTCTTTGGATTTAGTTTCATGTTATATTGTCGGAGAATGTCAAACACCTGAGCGAGATGCTGGAGGTGGTCTTTCTTCCTTGGACTTTTTAATACGATGTCATCGACGTACACCTCCACTGTATCTCCGATATGTGCATTGAACATCTTGTTCACCATCCTCTGATAAGTTGCTCCCGCGTTGATTAGCCCAAACGACATTCTTTTCTAGCATAGCAATTTTTTGTTTGTATAGAACGCCGTATTTTTTGGATCATCGGGATGCATGGAAATTTGATGGTAGCCAGTAAATGCATCCATAAAAGTTAGCATTTTGTGCCCTGTTGTGTTGTCCACCAACTGGTCGATGTGCGGAAGGGGGAAATTATCCTTCGGGAAGAATGCGTTCAGATCAGTAAAGTCTATGCATAGCCTCCAGGTTCCATTTGGCTTCCGCACTAAGACTGGATTGGCCACCCACAGTGGGCAAAGAGCTTGCCGGATTAAGTCATTGTCGAGCAACTTTTTTACTTCTTCGTTGAGGGCCTGGTACTTATCTGGTCCATATTTTCACATTTCTTTGAAGGCTGGTTTCTTTGTCGGATTGATATTGAGCCGATGGCAGACATGCATTGGATTGATCCTCACCATGTCTGCATGTGACCAAGCAAACACATCTAGATTTCCCTTGAGGAATTCTGCCATATGGGTTTTGTAAGGCTCTGGGAGCTCAGACCCAATGTAGAGTTCGAGATCCTCGTTCTCGGGGTTAACTTTGAGGCCCTCCAGCTCTTCGACTGAAGTTGCTCGTCATTTTTTCCCTTCCAACGAGGATCTACTATCGGTCCCTCAAGGTTGAAATCATTTTTGATGTCCATCGGGTCAGCTTCAAGGCAGGGCTCCAGGTCATCTGCTTGTCCAGGTTCAACATTGTTTGCCTGATTCTGGCCCTCAGGGTCATTGACAAGATGTTGCTCGTTAATGTTTATATACTATTTGGCAAGTGTAGACATTATTTCCCCTGGAGTAGGCTGTTCATCATTGGGTGAGAGCTGTTCGCCCAGGGCAGGAGTTTGCTCGTCCAACTCCATATGGTCTTCCCTGAAGTCCAGGATATCATCCAAAATGGATGGTTCATCTGTTGGATAGCTGGTGGACGCCTCCATTGCTGAAACTCTTTATTCATTGGATTGAAGTTGGAGGAGGCACTCCCTTGTTTTCTTTTGATCGCCCTTTAAGGATCCCGCACCTTTTGAGATTGGGAACTTTATACAATAGTAGTAATTTAAAACTGCTGCATTAAATTCATTCAAAAAGGGCCGACCAAGAAACCAGTTGTAGGTAGACTCCTGATCTACAATCAAGAATTCTACCATCCGAGTCAATTTCCTCTCCGGGTTCGCGGTCAATACACACTTTATTATCCCTAGTGGGACTGTTATAACATCATCGAAACCTAGTATTCTATGATTACAATCTTCAATGTAGCTCGCATAGTCCCTATTGGTCCCGGTACAAGATTGAGGAATACGTGTATGGGGGGGGGGGATACACGTATACCAATTTTTCAAACTTAAAACTGACTGAGTCCCCTTTACTCAGAGTGGTAAAGAACTAGGAGCTGATAACACACCTACTGACTACACTTGGTGCGGGTCAGTTGGCTAACTATCAGATCAAGTTCAGTGTGGAAATGTTTGAGCCCTGAAAGTTTAAAGTCTTGTTTAGTTTGCTTTCTGAAAATTTTGTTTTACTCAGTTCTGAATAGTGTTTAGTAGGGCAGTGTTCTTTTGAAGATCAGCCTGATTGATTCAGACCTGATAAACTGAATGCAATGAATGACCAAGTAATATGGCAAGTATGCACAATATCAAAGCAGTAAGAACACAAGGAGTTTAACGTGGTTCAGAGTCTCAAGCTCCTACGTCCACGACCTGACATAACAGGAAATCCACTCAAGGGATTCTTGTTTTTAACGTGCCAAGGTGCACCAAGACCAGCTATCCTCACTGATCTATACAAACTACCTACTAACACACTAGCTGACTTACTCCCAACAAACCTAACTTAGGGTTTTGGTTTCAGTTTTGGATTCCAACTAAGTTGAGATTATCCTTACAAGGCAAAGCTATGCTAAGGATTGGATAATCTCTCTAAGCTTATGATAATGCTATTTAGCTCTTGGAATACAGAATAACTCTCGATTGCTAAGAAACACTTGTGAATGCTTTGAATGCTTGAGAGTTTGAGTAATTTCTGGCTTGGAAATTTCCCGTAACCTTGAATGGGTTCAAGGTCTTCTATATTTATAGGTGATTTGAAAAGCTATCCGTTGGAGAGATAGCCTTCGAGTCATCTATGTAGAGTGGCTTCAAACGGACATATCTTCATGCAGCAGCCGTCCTTGCATGGATTTGGTATTTGCATTAAATGCACATTGAATGCTTGCCCGTTGAACATGCAGTCTGAATTCAGTCAACTTGTCAGGTTCCGTACGTGCGTGTCCTTCCAGGATTGGTCCACGTCATCAGGTTGGTGAGAATGTCAGAACTTATTCCTGAGCTTCAGGCTTGTCTTATTAAGTTCATTTTATCTTGGGCTCACCGGTCTTGTCCTGAAGCTGAAATTCCTTTTGCATTGCTTGGCTCTACTCTTAGTCTTCCCATAAACTCAGTGACATCCTGTTGCCTTCAGGATTGAGTTAGTAATGACCTCAGGGTCATACTCTTCATCACTGACACTTACTCAGCCAGCATAGAGGACTGCCATAAGTTCAGGATGGTGCTCTTCATCTTCAGGCTCTGAGTCTTGATTGCCTCCAGTGAGTTCTACTCTCACTGAGTACCTGTGAAGTGTAAAATGACTTACTAATCCTAATCAAGACTAGCCTGACAAAGACAGATTAAGGCAAACATCTTTTCAGGGGCTTTGGGATCTTAATCAAAACTGACAATGTCCCAACAATTTCCCCCTTTTTGATGATGCCAAAACACTGAAAAGATCCTCAAAACACTTAGATGAAATATGATTAACCTATCTATAAGATAAGACAGTGTTAGAGCAATTCTTGATAAAGTACAGAATTTAAACAACAGCCAAAAAGACAATGAGTTTTTGTCTGTGGGCAAAAGTAATTGATTTCATTGATAGATGTGGAAATGGTTACAATGAATCTAATCTATTACAAAGAAGCCTGTGAACGCCTAGACTAATCTCATTTCAGGTTTGTGTCCATATCCTGCATAGACTATTGCCTTCAGCTCGTCAAGTCTTCTAGGTTGGTTCACGTATCCTTCAGCTTTGGCTATCTTCAATACTTCCATCATGATGGCCTTTGTATCATGCTTTTGAGTTCCAGGAACCAAGGGAGGAGTTCGAATGGTGAACTCAGGAGCCTTCACTTGAACTTGAGCTACATCAGCCTCCTCCAAGATCTTCTGGAATAGCTCAGGATGATTGTCCATCATGTAGTCAGTGAAGTGGGCATTGATATCCTCAGTGTCGCCCCACTTCTTCACAACATACCACAATCTAACAAATTCATCCCTTGCATCAATCCAAAACTCCTTCAATGCCTCTGAGACGAACTCATCGACAAAAGCTTCCCTTACTCCTGATTCTGGCCTGCTGACTTGAAGAATTGTTGATTTCCTAACTGTTGGCTTCTTCCTGTACTTCCTAGGCTTAGGCTTCGCCTTCTTCCTCCTTAGCAAGCTGATCACTGCATCATCCAGTTCTCGTTGTTGAAGCTCAGTGATATCAGTCAGCTTCTCAACCTTCTTCTCCAAGATGCGCATCTTCTCCTTCTGAGCAATTTCAGCTCTGCGCATAGCCTCAGATTTCTCAGAGTGATCTCCCCTTGCTTCAGCACATAACTCCGCCACCAACTCCCCTGAGTAAGTGATGGGATTCTTCCTTGAGCTCATGGGAGACGATCTCTGAACTGGCTCAGGTTGTTGCTTGGAAGGTTCATCAGCCTTTGCCTTTGTTGCCTCCACCCTCAGCTTGGCAACAACTTCCTCTCTTTCCTTCTCCACTGCCGCTAACCTAGCTGACTTCCTCACCCTTAGTATATTCCCTTCAGGATTGGCTTCAGGGTCAGCTAGAACGGTCTCACCTTGGTTGACTGCCTCAGATGCCTCAGGGCGGGATCTTTTCTTCTTCTTTTCCCCCTTTTTGGCATCATCATTGGCCTCAGATGGGAATGCGTCAGATCCGCTGTTGATTACGAAGGAGGCTAGGGAATGGACATCATTAACTCCCTCCTTCAATAATTCAACTCCCATCGAAATTCCAGTCCCTGCAAATGATACTGAACTGATTACAGCTTGGACCTTCTTCTCAAAGACCTCCATGGAGAGTTGGAGTCTTTGTTCAACCTTCTCTATCTTCCCCTCCACCAGAGCAGATCGCTCATCTGCTTGGGCCAGTCTCTCAGCAATGTCCTTTGAAGTCTGAGCAATGCGTTCTGACTCCAGCTCAAACTTTGACGCTGAGCCAGAAATGGCCTGAGTGAATAGTGCCCCAGCCTGAGCTGCAAGCTTCTCCACAGCCTAATTAAGATCCTCCTTCCTTTGCTCATCCTTCTCAGCCAACTGCTTCAAGGTTTGCCTCAGCATCTTTTTGGTGCGCTTTCGCTCATTTCTCACTGACTTGCCCGTGTCAGTCATCGTCCTCTTTAGCAAAATCAGCTCCCTGTTGGCAAGGGTGTTGTAGGCTGACTTTGTCCACCTGATGTGTTTTGCCAGGGCCTTGGAGTCTTCTTCTTTTTCAGATCGTAGCCTCATTACTTCCTCCTGAAGTTCAGCTAGATTTTCTGTGGTTTTCTCCTGCTTGACCTCCACTATGCTTGTGAATTCAGCACGACCGCCCCAGTTATTATCACATCTTCATCATCAACGGCCGCATCAGTGATTGGCTGCTTTCCCTTGTCAGCCCTTGCAGCATCAGTCCCTTCGTCAAGGTGCACTGAAGGCAGTTGTGAAGTAGTCATAGCCGCCTCCTCAGGCTCAACTAAGCTATCTTGAACCTTAGGAGCAAGTCCCTCGGAACTGAGAGTCTCCTTGGATGCCTCAACATCTTCCTCTCTTGTCTCAGGGCAGGGAATCCCTTCATCGACAGATGTCTCATTGGCAGCTGAGATGTTCACAACATCCTCAGCCACTGGTCCACCCTTGGCACCAGTGCCCTTATCACCTTCCCCCTGAGCCTGAGGCTCAGAGATCATCTCATCAACCTCCTGTGCAGTCTCCTCCACTGCCTTCTCCAAGTCTCCACCCTGAGCACCATCATCATCCTCATCCTCCTCGTCACCAGACAGGATGTCAGCCTTGCTCTTGGACATCATATCAGCCACTAACTGCTTCAGGTTGTCAAAGTTCAAAAGTTGAAGCCAGCTAGTTAGTCCAAAGAAAGAGCAAATCTTGGCCTCCTCCGCCTCCCAGTGCTCCCAGCCACGAGCGTCTACTAGCAGATGTTGCTCCTGCATGTTTGATTGTTTGAAGTCCAACCAAACCTTGAGCTCAATCACATACACCAGCAGCTCATTGTTCTTGTACAACCCAGGCCAGCACTTTCCTGCCCATTATGTGGCGTTCCCCCTGAGAGTGCTCTCCAGAATCCCTCCTGCCATGTGTTCGTCTAATTCCTCATCCTCCACTTCAAGGAATTCACCCTCTTCAGCTGAAATGGATTTGGGGTAGTCCTTGGGATTGGGGTATGAGGGAAAGTCTGTGGGATTTGGAAGATTTGGCTCGGCTGACTGGTCAGGCTCATTCGTAGGTGAGTTTGATGGCACTGACTCAGTAGGATGATTTGGCTCAGTTTGGGGTGTTTCAGTGGGTCGGGTAGTAGGGTCAGGGTTGGAAGGTATTTGGGTTTCAGGGTGTGGGGATGTTTGAGTGGGTACTGTCTCAGGCTGCAACAACTCAGCTGTCTCGACAGATTTTCTCACTTCCTCCAAGTCAGAGGCTCCAGGAGTGCTTGACTTCTCCCTCTCACTCACCTCAGGCAGTTTCTTAGCAGGGGACCTTTTTATTCCCTTCCTAAGCCTCTTTAGGGGCCTCTCTCCCTGATAACCCTCCTTCCTGACGTCATCGTCTGTTCCCTCAGCCTCAGACCCGGCCTTCTTGGGATCAGACTCAGTCCCTGATTTCGTGCTCTTCCCTGACAGCACGATTTTCACCCTCTTCTTCTTCTCAGCCTTTTCCGCCTCAGGCTGCTCCACCTCTTCAGCTGCAACCTCCTCACCGTCCTTACTTCTCTCAAAGAGGTCATCTACCCGTTCAATGAGACTGGTTGCCACTCTCTTGGCCTTACCAGCTGGCTTTTTGGCCTGACCCTTTACTTTCGCATTGGGATCAGTCAGCCCTAGCACTGAATAGGTATCACTCAGTGAGGAAAACATTACCTTCTTTGAGGAGAGACTGTCCTCAAAATCGAAGGTATACCCATGGCAAGCATGAGCAATCAGGATGGACATCCTCGTGCCGAATGTCAAGATGGCACTGACGGATATGTGCTTCTTCTCCTCATCTCGCTTAAGCTTGTCCAATCCGGCCTGATGGAGTTGATCAAGGAAGAACTACTCCCAGTTTGCTTCCACTCCATCAACAATTGCTCCCATGAGTCTCAGCTTGGGCAGACTCAGTTGCTCGTGAGAGCCAGTTGCCCCCATCACCATCTTGGACACCAAATCCACCAGAGCTCTATACTCAGGCCTCAGCGTATTCTTGTTCTGTCGAGCCTTGAACTCTGATGACCCAGATTTGGTCCATTTCCCAAGGAATTCTCCCTCCGAGTTTTCCTTATACGTTCTTGGGTTGATGCCAGAGAATGGCAACTTGAAGACTTCCCTCACCGCCCTCCTGACGTCAATAGTGACCTCCTCGGAGTTGTAGAGAGGTTCGCCATCGCCGTCCTTCTCTCCCGTCGGCTTAAGCGCAGTCACCTTCGTATAAATCTCCCCCTTCCGTAAGAACATATTTAGGTATGCTTCCACAACTGTTCTTGGGAGCACGGAAATGGGGCGGGTGGTGAAGTATGTTTCCAACCCAGCATCGGAAATCCACTTGAATACAGGTTTGATTTCCTCAACTGTGAGACAGATACCTTCCATGGAGATGACTTGCTCCATGTGTATCAGCTTGTTATCGACAACGTCCACGATCTTGTCGGTTGTCCAGTTGGAATCAAGGAATGCCATTGTTTTGAAAGAAGAGATTTTTGAAATTTCTGTGTTTGAGAAAGAGAAAACTTAGTGTGCAGATTGTGCGTTGTGTTTGCGTAAAAACCTCAAATGGCACTCTTGATTGATAAGACTAAGTCAGTTACTCAAACGTGGGGTTGAGATTGATCCCTGAATTCGAAAGGTTTTGAAATGAAGGGCCAGGATTAATCTCAGCTTCAATTAAACCCCATGTCAGTCATATTCCGTATAAAACGGACACGTATATGAAAAAGTAACTGTAGCATTAAATGCTCCGTGCGCGTGGGTTTTAAATATGAAAAGGCGCGCTTTTAATGAAAACGGAATGCATTTAATAAAGATTGTTGGGAAAATGTATAAGACTTGTTTTGATTAGATGCCAACATGTCCCTCCCTAAGTTGTTTGTAAGTAAATTATTCAGTAGAGTTAGAGTTTAAATTAAACAGTTCTAAGTGTTAAGAACTGAAGTGCAGTTAGTAATAACTAGAGTGTATTTTAGTATGAAGTCTACTGAAGATGAAGTCCGCTGAAGTGAAGTCCGCTGAAGACTAAGTGATCTGAGAAAGAAGTCTAAGTCTTGAATGTTTTCTAAGTACATTCTCACTAAGACTAAATCTATTAGTAGAGGACGAAGGTCCACTGATGGGAACTAACAAAGTACATTTAATGCTAAACATATTTAAAGCTGTTAGTAAAATCTGGTTGGAACAAGGCAAAATGAGTATCAGTGAAGCTTACAATAAAAGAAGGAATAAGAAGGTTCTCATCAGAGGAGTTCCAACTTAAAGCTAGACAAGAATCTGGGCATGCAGACTTAAGGTCCAATGAGAAGATGACACGTCAGTGTATCTTACTGACAGCCGACCTGTCCCAGCCTGACAAGTACCAAAAGTCTTTCACCTAGCAATCTACAGAAAGTTGGTGAACAGGCATGGTTTTGCAGCCATTTCTTGACAAGACTTAAAGCTTCAAATAGAGTCGTTTGAACCAATCAGATACAAGAAGACTTACTTGAGAAGATTCAAATCCAACGGGAATATTTTCAAGGAAGCCTATAAATACAGAAGGACGTGCACATTTTCAAGTACGGGAAACTCACAAGATCAAAGCTATCTCTACATTCATAACTATCTAGAAACACTCAAAATTATCATTGTTTCCCAAGTGTTTCACAATTGTAGAGAAACTAACAAACCTTCTGTAACCAAGCTTAAAGCTACATCCAAACCTTAGAAAGAGATAATCCAATCCTAAGCCTTGAGCTAAACTTGTAAGGATTATCTCAAAATAGTTGGAACCAAAACCCTACTCAAAACCCTACTCAGTGTTTAGGTTGAGAGCTAGTGTTAAGTGGTGTTAGTAAGCTGATTGTTGTATCAGTCTGAAAGCTGGTTTGTTTTGGGAACTAGGACCTGGAATTTCCTAGTGATCAATCATCCTAAGAGAGGAAAAGTTGATCAGTGCACCTTGGCACTATAACACAAGGAATTCCAAGTAAAAGGAATTCTCCTGTTTGATCAGGCCAGTGGACGTAGGAGATTTATCTCTGAACCACTTTACATCTTGTGTACTTACATTCTGCTATTTCATAAGTGTGTGTTAATCTCAAGTTTATCAAAGTAAAACGAGTTTTCTAAAAGGGCTCACTAATCCACATCTGAAAGCTAATTAGATAGTAGTTCAACTGAAAGTCTTGTACTTTCAGTGGAGGTATTATCTCAGTAAGCTTTCACAGAGTAACTCTCAGCAGACCTCAAGTCCACTGACGAGCTACTGTCTTAAGTAACCTGATAAGTTTTAAAGAAGTTTTAATTTGTAACCACAGGTGTATTCCCCCCCCCATACACCTGTTTACTCATTTCGGGACCAACAATTGGTATCAGAACAGTGGTTCAAAAGACCATTGTTCTAAGTATACCTTGTGCTCAAAGGTATTTTTTTAAGGTCACCTGAATTGATCTTTTGATAAACTTGTTTTTATTCTATGGCTGACAACACAGCTAGGGTTGCACCACCAGCAGAGAACAACATGGGAGTTAATCCCTTGAACCATATGTCTCATCACAAGCTTCCACAATTCTCAGTGGAAAACTATGATTTCTGGAAAATCAGAATGAGAGCTCATCTTGCCTGTGTGCATGATGAAATGTTAAGGGTTATTACTAAAGGTCCATTTGTGTTTATGACACCTAACCCTAGAACTACAGCTGAAACTATTGCAGATCCTAGAGAAGAATGGCCCAAAGATGAAGATAATTTCACTGCAGATGAGAGGAGGAGAAACAACCTCAACTTCATTGCCATGAACATTCTCTACACCACTATTCCAGACTCTGTAATGGGAAGAGTGATCCACTGCAAGACAGCAAAGGAACTATGAGACACTCTTGCTCTCATGTGTGAAGGAACTGACAAAATAAAAGAGAACAAGCTTTCAGTAGCTGTTCAAAAGTATGAGCAGTTCACCATGGAGTCCACTGAGACCATAGACCAGCTTGATGGGAGGTTCACTGACATCATGAATGAGATTAATTCTCTGGGAAAGGTCTACACCAAAAGAGAAGTTGCCTTAAAGATCCTGAGAGGTCTAACCTCAAGATGGGATGTGTACTCTGTGATGATGCAGAATACCAAGGATTTATCCAGCATGTCTATGCAACAGGTATTCTCTGAACTAAAGGCTTATGAGTTTGATCTGAACAGGAAAAGGGCTCCTGATGAGACCTCAGCTGAGAAGGAAGTTGCCTTCAAAGCTAAGGAGCCTGAGCCAAAATCCCCAAAGCCTCAGAAGAGTTCAAAGGCAAGTAAGTCTCAAAGCAAGGCTGAGATGCAGGAGGAACTCAGCCTGATGGCCAGAAGGTTTGAACAACTTAACAGCCGCTTTGGCAAATATAAGAGATTTTACAGGGATAACAGGGAAGGTAGAAGTTATCCACAAAAGACTACCAGAGAAGGAGAGAAAAGCTCATCTGAGCTGGAAAAGAGGAAGGAATACAAGAATTACACCAAGGCTGAAGGTTCATCATCAAAAACCAGAGAGTCCACCGAAGAAAAGAATGATGATGCCAACAGGTGTTTTCAGTGCAAGAAGATTGGGCACTTTCAATATGATTGTCCTCAACTGAGCACTAAAGAAAGAAGAGAAAGGCAAGCCAAAAGAGACAGAAGATATGGAGAAAGGAAAGCTATGATGGCTGGGGATGTTGATGAAAACCTGGAGTCACCTGATGAACTGTTCTCTGACAGCAGTGAAGATGACATGTGCCTCATGGCAAGAGAAGAACCAGAGGTACAATCTAAACCATCCATTTCTCTAGAACACACACCTGAGCTAAGCTCAGAGTCAACTGAGGAACTCAATCTTCAGTCCGCCTTGGAACAATTGATGATTGATTTCTCAAGGTTGCAAGAAGCAAGTTTCTGTCTTCAAGATGAGAACAAACAACTCTTGAGTGAAAACTCCAAGTTAATCGAGTCTGGGAATCAAGAAGATCTGAACTCAGCCAAATCTACCATTGAACTGACAAAAGAGGTGGAAACCCTCAGGAGTCAAGGAAATGGTAGAGATCAACTGATAAAAGATCTCAATGAATCTAAAACAAAGTTAACTGAAGAAAATTTAAAATTGGTAAGCCAAATAAAGGATTCTCTCCTGAAAATTGATGTCTTACAAAAATCTGAAGAGACCTTGTTAAAAAGGATTGATGCTCTAAACAAACCCTCTCTTGCCATAGAGGAGATCCAAAGTTTTCAAACCAATCCAAATAACAAGTGTGGGATATGCTTTATTCCAAAACCTTCAGAAGGTCCTCTGAGTGTTGCTTCTTCAAGTGGCACAAAGAGAGTTTTTGTTAAGTCTGTGACATTTCAACCACAGACTGTAGATAAAGGAAAAAGACCAGCTAAGATCACACAAAAGAAAAGTCAATCTAAGCCAAAACCAAATGGAAAGGCTCAGGTGACTTATCAAAATAGATCTCAGCAGAGGTACTATCAGCCGAGGTCTTCACAGATGAAGCAACCTCAGCTGAGAACACCCAGGCATGAGCAGTCCTCAAGGAATGACTCATATGGAAGACCTAGTCCTTTTGTGCCTAAAGGAAAAGGTCCTTCATACCTTTATCAACAAAAACCAAGACCAGGTGCACCCAAGCCAAATAGAAAGAATGTGAAGAAGGTTCCTGTTCCTTCAAAGGCTGACACCCATAGAAAGTTTACTCCCAAGGCACCCAGGGAGATAACAATCTATGTAGATGTTTATGGAAGACAAATTAGCCAATCTAAAATAATTAGAACTGTGAGGCAAATTTGGATTCCGAAAGGTACAGCTAACCTTGTAGGACCCAACACCAAATGGGTACCTAAAGCTTGATCTGTGATTGCAGGGCTCAGTGGACCTCAACAAAGGAGAAGCTCTTAAATCATCAGTCTGGTACTTGGACATTGGATGTTCTAGGCACATGACTGGCAACAAAGATCTCCTAACAGAATTTGTTGAGAAGGAAGGTCCACAAGTCACCTTTGGTGACAATTCTCAAGGAGCCACTAGAGGTTATGGTACTTTAATAATTGGCTCAGTAAGAGTAAGCAATGTATCCTTTGTCAGTGGACTTAAGCATAATCTTCTGTCCATAAGTCAATTCTGTGATAAGGGATACAGTGTTGAATTTTCATGTAACCTGTGTTTTGTTAAGAATATATCTTCACAACAGGTATTACTAACTGGGTCAAGAAAGGGAAATATCTATCTTGCAGATTGGAAGTCTTGCACATCAAATGCATGTCTTATTGCCAAAAGCTCAACTGACACTAATTGGTTGTGGCACAAAAGGCTAAGTCATCTAAACTTCAAGATGATGAACAGGATAGCAAGACATGGACTGGTAGAAGGAATGCCAAATGAAGTATACAATAAAGAACATATCTGTAAAGCCTGTCAGGAGGGGAAGCAAGTAAAGGCATCTTTCAAAAGCAAAGTAGCAACCTCTACTGACAGAGTACTTCAACTATTACATATGGATCTTTTTGGTCCAGTAACCCCTGTAAGTATAAATGGGAGAAAGTATACACTTGTTGTTGTTGATGACTTCTCCAGGTACACATGGGTGATATTCCTTGCAAGCAAAAAGGAGACTCAACTGAGACTGCCAGAGCTCCTGAAGAAAGTTAGCAATGAAAAGAGCCTGAACATTGTAAAGATAAGATCAGATAAGGGCACTGAATTCATAAATTCTATCATATCTGATTATTGTAAAGAATTAGGTATTTTTCATGAGACATCAGCTGCAAGAACTCCACAACAAAATGGAGTAGCTGAAAGAAGAAATAGGACTCTCAAGGAGGCAGCAAGGACAATGTTAGCTGAAGCTCAGGTTCCTAAAAGATTCTGGGCTGAAGCTATTAATACTGCCTGCCACACTCAAAACAGATCCATGGTAACCAAACATCAAGGAAAAACTCTATATGAGTTATGGAATGGCAGAAAGCCACAGGTATCTTACTTTCATATTTTTGGTTGCAAGTGTTTCATTCACAACAATGGGAAAACTCAACTGAAAGCTTTTGATAGCAAAGCTGATGAAGGAATTTTCTTAGGATATTCCCAAATCAGTAGAGCTTTCAGAGTTTACAACTGTAGAACTCTTGTTGTGGAAGAAACACCTCATGTGGTATTTGATGAATCTACTTTTGAGTCCAGAAGTAAGGAGACTGAGGATGTGATAAGCAAAAGGCTAACTAGACTGAGTATCAAATCAAAAGGATATCCTGAGAATTCTGTTGATACATTCATCCCAACCTGGGACAACCTCAATGATCAACAATTCAAAGAGGACACTCAAAATCAGACCACTCCTCAAAGCTCACCTGAGAGCTCTCCTGAAGATGTAACTGAACTGATGAACACCATCCCAGTTCAAGAGGTAACCAATGTCAATGAAGATGTGGTCACAGCTGAGACATTCACTGAACCCATCATTCAAGGGGGAACCAATGAAATTACCATTGAGAATGAAAATACCTTGAATGATGACTCAGGACTTCAACCCTCTGTCTTATTTCCTGAATTCGATTTCATTCCAATATCTAGTGACTCAACTTCAGAAGAGTTAAACTCAACTGAAGGGCATCAGCCTAGGAGGACTTGGCTCTCAGATCACCCTGTTGAGCAAATCCTAGGTGATCCTTCCTCAGGAGTCAAAACTAGAAGTTTTCATGGTGAAAGTGCTTTGTTTTGTTGTTTCTTATCAAACCAGGAACCAAGTTCCATAGCAGAAGCACTTCAAGATTCCAACTGGATCATTGCCATGCAAGAAGAGCTCAACCAGTTCACAAGGAATCAAGTATGGGAGTTGGTGGACAGACCATATCACTGCAATGTGATAGGAACCAAGTGGGTATTCAAAAACAAGAAGGATGAGAATGATATCATAGTCAGAAACAAGGCCAGGCTAGTTGCAAAGGGCTACTCTCAAGTTGAAGGATTTGACTATGATGAAACATTTGCTCCAGTAGCCAGATTGGAGGCAATAAGGTTATTTCTTGCCTATGCTGCTCACAAGAAATTCAAGGTGTACCAGGTGGATGTTAAAAGTGCCTTCTTGAATGGAGTACTCAATGAAGAAGTCTATGTGGAGCAACCCCCAGGTTTTGAAGAAAGTCACAAAGTATATAGACTGAGGAAAGCTCTATATGGACTGAAACAAGCTCCAAGAGCTTGGTATGATACTTTGTCTCAATTCCTTTTGGATCATGGTTTTATCAAAGGGAGAGTTGATAGAACACTTTTCAGAATCACAAAAGGAGAGGACACATTGCTGGTTCAAATTTATGTGGATGATATCATCTTTGGTTGTCCTAACCAAGTCCTCTGTGAGAAGTTTTCTCAACTGATGAAGGGAAAGTTTGAGATGTCTATGATGGGAGAAATGAATTTCTTCCTAGGACTTCAAGTCAAGCAGTCCACTGAAGGAATCTTCATCAACCAAGCCAAATACACAAGGGAGCTGGTCAACAAGTTTGGATGCCAGACCAGCAAGGTTGCAAGAGTTCCACTCAACACCAACACCAAGATGGAACCAGATGAAGATGGAGAATCAGTAGACCAGACTTCCTACAGAGCTATTATTGGATCTCTACTGTATCTCACAGCAAGCAGGCCTGATATCACATTTGTAGTTGGCATTTGTGCTAGATATCAAGCAAATCCCAAGAAAAGTCACCTGGAAGCTGCCAAGAGGATTCTCAAATATCTTAAGGGTACCGTGAATATGGGATTGTGGTATCCCTCAGATGACAATCTAGAACTTACAGGATACTCAGATGCTGACTATGGAGGATGCAGAATTGATAGAAAATCAACCTCAGGCACTTGTCAATTCTTGGGAAGTAAACTGATTTCTTGGTTTTCCAAGAAACAAAATTCAGTAGCCACAAGCACTACTGAAGCTGAGTATATGGCAGCTGGAAGTTGTTGTGCTCAAATTCTTTGGCTAAGACAACAACTGAGAGATTACAACATCTTTGCCAATGAAGTCCCAATTTTCTGTGACAACAATAGTGCAATTGCTATTTCAGAAAATCCAGTTCTCCACACAAGATGCAAACATGTGGATATAAGGCATCACTTCATCAGAGATCATGTGGAGAAGAAGGACATCAAGATGCTCAAAATCCACACTGACAAGCAGAAGGCAGATATCTTCACTAAACCTTTGGCTGAAGCAAGGTTTCAAGAGTTGTCAGTGGAGCTTGGACTCCTAGATCCAGGAGAGTAAAGAAAGGATTGAATCTCAGTTGAGTTACCTTCAACTCAGTGGAGGTTCATACTCAGAAGAGGATTTTCTCTCAGAAGAAGCTCCCCATCTCAGAAGATGTCTAAATATCAGACGAGGTCTAACCTCAGTAGAGGTCAAGTCTATACTTATGTTATTTTCAAAGATAAAGCCTCTTAGTGTTATATATTTTTTTAATTGGTTTCATTATATTTACTAATGAGTACTTTCTGGAAAACTAAATCTCTTTCCACTGTTCCGAAGAGATTTTGGTATGGCAAGCATTTAATGCGCGTGGTACAAGTCAGACATGCTTTTTCAATTACCTATCTCACGCGCCCTAAAAGCCAGATGATGTGACCTTCCGGTTACCAACCTTTTCAATCCATACCATTCAATTAGGCGGTTCTTTTCTAACCGTCAAGATTTCTTAAAACCCCCCCACTAAACCCTGCAACTATCCACGATCTCAAAATCAATCAATCTCAGACGTTGATTTCCTTGTTCAAATCTCACCGTTCCTCACTCATATAAAAAACTCCAAACGATCGATTGTAAACCTTTTCGAATACACTTCCAAGCAAACACTTACTATCTTACTCTGTAATTTGTTCTCTCAAACCCTCTTGTTCAAATGACGAAACTAAATCTCAGTTTCCTTACCCAAAAAGATAACTTCTGGTATGAACCCATTGTGGTTTTTGATAACCCAGAAATTGAGTCCAGACCAGAGTATGCTCACATCAAAGAAGCCCTAGATATGCTCAAAAGTGCTGGGTTAGAGAAATTCTTATCTGTTCGTCCAGAGAACTGTTTTGACAGACAGGTTCTTGATTTCTACAACAATGTCTCCAACTCAGATACAAAGATCAGGTCTCATCTGATCTTGCAAAGGAAGAAGAAGGTGATGAGGGATGACATGGAGGTCATTGAACACCAGAAAATTAAGAAGGATATACGCATTAGTGGAGATGTCTTGAAGGAATTATTTGATCTTCCCTCTGAAGGTCCGAATCCAGATACCTGCATCATGGATGAAGAAGAAGAATGGGTGAAAACCATTATGCAGAGGAAGGTACCATACACTCCAACAATGAACAGAAGTGAACTCCTGCCAGTTTATAATATTCTTTGTGAAGTTGTGAGTAAGTGTATTTTGGGAAACCAAGGGAGTACTGAGCAAGTGAGCAAGCCAAAGCTCAGGCTGATGAAGGCGATTGTTGAGAGCAAGGAAAGGCCATACAACTGGCAGCAGTTCTTTCTGAGGGCCTTGAATAAGGAGCATTCAAAGTTTCAACCCGACAAAACTCCCCAACTATCAAGTAAGCTAAACTATGCAACAAAAATCTCTTACTTGATAGAGAATGTAGATTTGGGCGTAGATTGGATCCCTGACAGGAAATGGAGCAATCTAAAGATTTTATTCAAGTCTGGAAAGACTCTGGAGGCTAGGATGATTAAGCCTGCTGTGGAAAGCCCAGAGGCAGTAGAGGAGGAGGAAGATACCCCAGCTGAAGGGAAGAAAACAAAGCTGAAAAGGAGACTGGTAAAGTTGAGTGACAAAATGGCTCAACATAAGGAGGCTGTGGCAGAGAAGGCCTCAAGGAAGGAGAAGAAGAGGTCTTCTGAAGCAGAGAAGGAGGCTGCTTCGAAGAAAGTCAGAGTCACAGACTCTACTGATGAGTCCTCATCAGGTAACCCTACCTCTTCCCCCAACACTATCTCAACTGAGTCTGACTCAGATGTTCCTGCTCCTACTCCTATTAAACCCAAGACCAAACCTCGCACCCCTGCAGCCAAAACCAAACGCATCTCCAAAATAACTCACACTCAAACCCCCACTGATGGCTCTCAAAAGCCAGCCAGTGGATCTCAAACTCAAACCCCCACTGAACCCATCTCCACCCCAACTGAAACCACCCCATCAAACCCATCTGAACCCGTATCATCAACCCCCACTGACCAAAACTCAACCTCATCTGAAACTCAAACTCAAACCTCTTCTGAACCTAACCCTCCTGAAACCCAAACCTCAACTCACCTGGAATCTATTCCAGAAGAACCCACTGATATCAGATCCCCTACCCCTTCCCTTCCTTCAGACGATGAAGAAGAGTACTCATTCTTAGACACCCTTAAGGATGAGGTTGCTTACTCTTTGGAGTCTAAGTACCCTGAACTTGACAACTTCCCCACTCTCAAGGCTTTATTCTTGAGGCTGAGACTCCTTGTCCAGCTCAAGGATAGGAGGCTAGGAGAAATTCTATTGGCAGTCAGAGGCAGCAATGCTGATGATTGGAAGAAGGAGGAGGTAGAGGTGTTACAGTTTGCAGGGATGACCAAATCCAGACTTCTCTGTGATGAGAAAATTTTTGAGAGTCTGGTGATGGAGAAGATAACTGAGGCTAAGAAGGCAGCTGATGGTGGTGAGCAAGAGAAGTCAGCTGATGTGATAGCTGAAGCAGAGGAGGAGAAGGAGAAAGAGATGGAGGAAAATGTACAAGGAGGAGGGACCTCACCAAGGCAAGGTGATGGTGAGGTAGCCAAGGATGTATCCAAGGCAAGGGATACTGAGGCTCAAAATTTGCCACAGGAGAGTCCAGTAGAGGTGTCTACTGAGATTCTCCCACAACAGCCCTCAGTGGTGGCTTCAGAGTCAACTGAGGTGACTGAAATAGAAGGAGTTGAAAAAGAGAAAGAAAAAGATGAGGGTGCTGAAAGAGATGTTGAAATCACAGGAGTTGTGAGTGGCCAAATAAAAGCAATCATTCCTGTAAAGGATGCATTGGCTGAAAAAATCTTAGTTGAAAATAAGAGTGATGAAAGAAGTAAGCTGAGTGAGGAGGAGGGAGTTCCAATGGAGTTAGAGACTTCAGGAGATCTAGGTTGTGAGATTGAGGGAGGAAAAACTAACACTGTCTTAAATGCAGGTACCCAAACTGATGAGATCCCCTCAGTCCAGGTCAACCTAACTCCCCTGAAGGATGAAGTGCTTAAACTTCAAGAAGAAAGAATCCCTGCTCTTGAAACTCAGCTGAAAGATGTCCAAGAAGTTGTCCAAGAGGAGGTAGACGAAATGATCATACTCTCAGATCACATTGACGAACTCATGGAGTCCACAACTACATCACTTCAAAATCTCACACTGAAAGTTGAAGACTCACAGCAGATGGTAATTGATGTAGTTGAGGGACAAAGTGTGCTAGTCATTGAGGCTCTAAAAGATCTGGAGAAGAAGGAGGAAGAAGCCAGAACTCAATTCCTGAAGGACTCAGTGGAGAACGTGTCCATCAACCTAAAGTCTTCTATTGAAGCTTTCTCAGCTGACCTTGTTGGGAAGGTTGAAGGGTTGTGGAACCAGAAGATGCAGGAGTTCGAGGCAAAGCACGAAGAACTCGGAGCCAAGCTTGGTGAAGTTCTCAAGAAGGCTGCTGAGGACTTCCCAACTCAAGAAAAGACCAATGTGCTAATCGATGAGAAACTGGCCCAATTTGTGCAATTTGGTCAAACTGCTGGAGCTGCACTGGAAAGAATGGAAGATGAAGTTGACCACTGCTCGACTGAACTTAAGGCCATCGCTCACGATCAGATGAAGTTAAACATCACTGTGGCTGAGTGCATGATTAATGCCGGAAAGGGGGAAAGATTGAGATCTTCTAAAGAGCTGAAGGCTGATCCAAGGAACAAAATGCAAATCATCTTTGAAACCCCGGAGTTCGAGAAAGGTCAACAAATCAAAAGCACCATAAAGAAAGTTGATGCTGAGGCCCAGAAGCTGGCTGAGGAAAAGAAGGGAAAGGAGACCGCATCAGTGGACCTCTCAAAGTTCAAGGAAGCTCATCTGAAGGAGAAGGAAGAGAGAGCTGCAAAGAAGGGGGAACCTGCCAAGAGAAAGGCAACTGATGTACTCTCAGCAGAGGTTGCTAAAAAGACAAGAACCTCAGGGAGGTTGGCAGCGAAGTCCACAACCTCTACTGATGAAGTTGAGGTACTTCCCATTCTTAACCCTGATCCTTTGTCTTCTGAAATTCCCAAATCTGCACCCACCCGAGTCACGGAGCTCACTGAGCTAATCAAAGAGGCTGGTGGAATGAACGAGAGAGCAAGGAAGCTAACAGCCCAACAGCAGGAGATGAGAGATAAGGTGGTTGGAAAGATGGAAACCATTGCAGAACTGGCTGAGAGGAAGAAGCAGGAGAGGTTAGCCACTTTTGACAAAACTACTTCTAAAAAGTTCAGAAGTGGTTATCTTAAGTGGGCTACCAAACTGAAGAAAGACAAGATCACACCATCTCAGAACAGATTCCCTCACCACGATGCCTGGGTTCCTAAGAAGCTCAATGATGCTTGGGAGACTGCAAAAAGGGACTTTGTATATTCCTTCTATGTCAGTGGAGAGTTAGGAAGGGACAATGCACAAGAAGTCTTCAACTCATGGTTATTTGATGCCTATCCCAAACTCTATCCCGAGATCTGTGATGCTTGGAATGATGCCTTCCCAGATCATGCTCTGAAGGCCCCTGAGCCAATCACATACTGGCCTCCTCAAGATGCAACAGGAGCTGTTGATAGAGAAAGGATCACTGTAGAGTGGACATCCTTATGTGAACACCTTGGTCTCAGAGGACATTCCAAGGAGATGATGGAAAGGAAGAATGAGCTGAAGATCAGAGTCTTCAAACAATATGGACTTGAACCTTTGTTTGAGTCCATCTGAGAAAGTTGTATCTTTTGCTGGGCATCTGTTTATAAGTCCCAGATGTTTTTAAGTTTGAAACCTTTTGAGAGTTGACTTCATGTAATTTGTACTTCATATTTTTCAATGAAAGGAACTCTGCTGATGTTTTGCCCAAGATAATATCTCATTATCATTTAGGCTTATGTACTTGAATGTTTTTACTTACAAAAACTATGAACTTTGAATGTCATCTGAAGAACCTCATCTGGAAGAAGATATGTAATAAGATAGGTTCCGGCATAATCAAAAAGGGGGAAATTGTTGGGAAAATGTATAAGACTTGTTTTGATTAGATGCCAACATGTCCCTCCCTAAGTTGTTTGTAAGTAAATTATTCAGTAGAGTTAGAGTTTAAATTAAACAGTTCTAAGTGTTAAGAACTGAAGTGCAGTTAGTAATAACTAGAGTGTATTTTAGTATGAAGTCTGCTGAAGATGAAGTCCGCTGAAGTGAAGTCCGCTGAAGACTAAGTGATCTGAGAAAGAAGTCTAAGTCTTGAATGTTTTCTAAGTACATTCTCACTAAGACTAAATCTATCAGTAGAGGACGAAGGTCCACTGATGGGAACTAACAAAGTACATTTAATGCTAAACATATTTAAAGCTGTTAGTAAAATCTGGTTGGAACAAGGCAAAATGAGTATCAGTAAAGCTTACAATAAAAGAAGGAATAAGAAGGTTCTCATCAGAGGAGTTCCACCTTAAAGCTAGACAAGAATCTGGGCATGCAGACTTAAGGTCCAATGAGAAGATGACACGTCAGTGTACCTTACTGACAGCCGACCTGTCCCAGCCTGACAAGTACCAAAAGTCTTTCACCTAGCAATCTATAGAAAGTTGGTGAACAGGCATGGTTTTGCAGCCATTTCTTGACAAGACTTAAAGCTTCAAATAGAGCCGTTTGAACCAATCAGATACAAGAAGACTTACTTGAGAAGATTCAAATCCAACGGGAAGATTTTCAAGGAAGCCTATAAATACAGAAGGACGTGCACATTTTCAAGTACGGGAAACTCACAAGATCAAAGCTATCTCTACATTCATAACTATCTAGAAACACTCGAAATTATCATTGTTTCCCAAGTGTTTCACAATTGTAGAGAAACTAACAAACCTTCTGTAACCAAGCTTAAAGCTACATCCAAACCTTAGAAAGAGATAATCCAATCCTAAGCCTTGAGCTAAACTTGTAAGGATTATCTCAAAATAGTTGGAACCAAAACCCTACTCAAAACCCTACTCAGTGTTTAGGTTGAGAGCTAGTGTTAAGTGGTGTTAGTAAGCTGATTGTTGTATCAGTCTTAAAGCTGGTTTGTTTTGGGAACTAGGACCTGGAATTTCCTAGTGATCAATCATCCTAAGAGAGGAAAAGTTGATCAGTGCACCTTGGCACTATAACACAAGGAATTCCAAGTAAAAGGAATTCTCCTGTTTGATCAGGCCAGTGGACGTAGGAGATTTATCTCTGAACCACTTTACATCTTGTGTACTTACATTCTGCTATTTCATAAGTGTGTGTTAATCTCAAGTTTATCAAAGTAAAACGAGTTTTCTAAAAGGGCTCACTAATCCGCATCTGAAAGCTAATTAGATAGTAGTTCAACTGAAAGTCTTGTGCTTTCAGTGGAGGTATTATCTCAGTAAGCTTTCACAGAGTAACTCTCAGCAGACCTCAAGTCCACTGACGAGCTACTGTCTTAAGTAACCTGATAAGTTTTAAAGAAGTTTTAATTTGTAACCACAGGTGTATTCCCCCCCCCCATACACCTGTTTACTCGTTTCGGGACCAACACAGATTTTCAGGACGAAGGACTCAGGGAGATGCTTGAAATTCACAAGAGTCAGGTTAGAACTCATACCTGTCAGGGAGACATTGTAGCACTCTGATACCTCGCTGAGTCGAGTCTGGCCTGAGTTCCCCCTAGAACCCTACAGTGACTGCTCTCCCGGATCTAAGAGTCCTAACTCCACTGACAGTTCCATAAACCTTGCTTCAGCCAAAGGCTTAGTCAAGATGTCAGCTCTTTGCCTGTCAGTGTGAATCTTCTCCATCCTAATGTCTTTCTTCTCCACATGATCTCAAATGAAGTGATGCCTAATGTCCACATACCTACACCTTGTGTTAAGCACTGGGTTCTGAGTAATTGCTATAGCAATATTGTAGCTGAATGTATGATTAATGCCGGAAAGGGGGAAAAGAGGATAAGTGCTAAGGACATGAAGGCTGATCCCAAAAATAAAATGAACATTATCCTTGAAACCCCTGATTTCGAGAAAGGCCAACAGGTGAAGTGCACCTTGAAGAAAGTTGATGCTGAAGCACAGAAGATAGCAGAGTCCAAGAAAGGAAAGGAGATCTCCTCAGCTGACCTTTCAAAGTTCAAAGAAGAGCATCTAAAAGAGAAGGAGGAGAGAGCTGCGAAAAAGGGGGAATCTACAAAGAGAAAGACATCTGATGCTCTCTCAGCAGAGGTTGCCAAAAAGACAAGAACCTCAGGGAGGTTGGCAGCTAAGTCCACAACCTCTACTGATGAAGTTCAGGTACTTCCTATTCTCAATCCTGAACCCTTATCTTCTGAACCTCCCAAGTCTGCACCTACAAAAGTCACAGAGCTCGCTGAGCTAATTAAAGAGGCTGGAGGTATGAATGAAAGAGCAAGGAAGCTAACAGCCCAGCAGCAGGAGAGGAGAGATAAGGTGGTTGGTAAGATGGAGACCATTGCAGAGCTTGCAGAGAGAAAAAGAAATGAGAGGCTAGCCACTTTTGACAAAACTACTTCTAAGAAATTCAGGAGTGGTTATCTAAAGTGGGCTGCCAAGCTGAAGAAAGACAAGATCACACCATCTCAGAACAGATTTCCTCATCATGATGTCTGGGTTCCTAAGAAGCTCAATGATGCTTGGGAGACTGCTAAAAGGGACTTTGTGTATTCCTTTTATGTCAGTGGAGAGTTAGGAAGGGACAATGCACAAGAAGTCTTCAACTCATGGTTGTTTGATGCCTATCCCAAACTCTATCCTGAGATCAGTGATGCTTGGAATGATGCCTTCCCTGATCAAGCTCTGAAGGCCCCTGAGCCAATCACCTACTGGCCTCCTCAAGATGCAATAGGTGCTGTTGATAGAGAAAGGATCACTGAAGAGTGGACATCCTTGTGTGAGCATCTTGGACTCAGAGGACATTCGAAGGAGATAATGGAGAGGAAGAATGAGCTAAAGATTAGAGTTTTCAAGCAATATGGACTTGAACCCATTTTTGAGTCCATCTGAGAAAGTTGTATCTTTTGCTGGGCATTTGTTTATAAGTCCCAGGTGTGTTTAAGTGTTAAACTTTTGAGAGTTGACTTCATGTAATTTGTACTTCATCATTTTTCAATGAAATGAACTCTACTGATGTTTTGCCCAAGATAATATCTCATTATCATTTAGGCTTATGTACTTGAATGTTTTACTTACAAAACCTGTGAACTTTGAATGTCATCTGAAGAACCTCATCTGAAAGAAGATATGTAATAAGATAGGTTCCAACATAATCAAAAAGGGGGAAATTGTTGGGAAAATGTATAAGACTTATGTTTTGATTAGATGCCAACATGTTCCTCCTAAGTTATTTTGTAAGTAAATTATTCAGTAGAGTTAGTACTTAGTCAAACAATTCAAAGTGTTAAGAACTGGAGTGCAGTTAGTAAAAACTAGAGTGTATTTTAGTATGAAGTCTGCTGAAGATGAAGTCCACTGAAAGTGAAGTCCGCTGAAGACTAAGTGATCTGAGAAAGAAGTCTAAGTCTTGAATGTTTTCTAAGTGCATTCTCACTAAGACTAAACTATCAGGAGAGGACGAAGGTCCACTGATAAAGAACTACCAAAGTACTGTTAATGCTAATCATATTTAAAGATGTTAGTTAAATCTGGATTGGAACAAGGGAAAATGAATTTCAGTGAAGCTTACAATAAATGAAGGAATAAGAAGGTTCTCTCAGAAGAGTTCCACCTTAAAGCAAGACAAGAATCTGGGCACACAGACTTAAGGTCCAATAAGAAGATGACACGTCAGTGTACTTTACTGATAGTCGACCTGCCCCAGCCTGACAAGTACCAAAAGTTCTTCACCTAGCAATCTACAGAAAGCTGGTGAACAAGCATGGTTTTTGCAGCCGTTTCTTGACAAGACTTAAAGCTTCAAATAGAGCCGTTTGAGCCAATCAGATACAAGAAGACTTACTTGAGAAGATTTAAATCCAACGGGAAGATTTTCAAGGAAGCCTATAAATACAGAAGGACGTGCACATTTCCAAGCACGGGAAACTCACAAGATCAAAGCTATCTCTACATTCATAACAACTAAGAAGCACTCAAAATTATCATTTTTTCCCAAGTGTTTCACATTTGTAGAGAAACTAACAAACCTTCTGTAACCAAGCTTAAAAGCAATATCCAAATCTTAGAAAGAGATAATCCAATCCTAAGCCTTGAGCTAAACTTGTAAGGATTATCTCAAAATAGTTGGAACCAAAACCCTACTCAAAACCCTACTCAGTGTTTAGGTTGAGAGCTAGTGTTAAGTGGTGTTAGTAAGCTGATTGTTGTATCAGTCTGAAAGCTGGTTTGGTTTGGGAACTAGGACCTGGAATTTCCTAGTGATCAATCATCCTAAGAGAGGATTAGTTGATCAGTGCACCTTGGCACTATAACACAAGGAATTCCAAGTGAAAGGAATTCTCCTGTTTGATCAGGACAGTGGACGTAGGAGATTCATCTCTGAACCACTTTATACCTTGTGTTCTTACATTCTGCTATTTCCTAAGTATGTGTGAATTCAATAAGTTTATCAAAGTAAAACGAGTTTTCTAAAGGGCTCACTAATCCGCATCTGAAAGCAAATTAGATAGTAGTTCAACTGAAAGTCTTGAGCTTTCAGTGGAGGTATTATCTCAGTAGGCTTTCTCCAAGTAACTCTCAGCAGACCTTCAAGTCCACTGACGAGCTACTGTCTTAAGTAACCTGATAAGTTTTACAAGAAGTTTAATTTGTAATCACAGGTGTATTCCCCCCCATACACCTGTTTACTCATTTCGGGACCAACAATTGGTATCAGAGCAGTGGTTCAAAAGACCATTATTCTTAGTATACCTTGTACTTAAAGGTATTTTTTCAAGGTCACCTGAATTGATCTTTTGATAAACTTGTTTTTATACTATGGCTGACAATGCACCTAGGGTAGCACCACCAGCAGAGAACAACATGAGAGTTAATCCCTTGAACCATATGTCTCATCACAAGCTTCCACAATTCTCAGTGGAAAACTATGACTTCTGGAAGATCAGAATGAGAGCTCATCTTGCCTGTGTGCATGATGAAATGTTAAGGGTTATTACTAAAGGTCCATTTGTATTTATGACACCTAACCCTAGAACTACAGCTGAAACTATTGCAGATCCTAGAGAAGAATGACCCAAAGATGAAGATAACTTCACTGCAGATGAGAGGAGGAGAAACAACCTCAACTTCATAGCCATGAACATTCTCTACACCACTATTCCAGATTCTGTAATGGGAAGAGTGATCCACTGCAAGACTGCAAAGGAACTATGGGACACTCTAGCTCTCATGTGTGAAGGAACTGACAAGATAAAGGAGAACAAGCTCTCAGTAGCTGTTCAAAAGTATGAGCAGTTCACCATGGATTCCACTGAGACCATAGACCAGCTTGATGGGAGGTTCACAGACATCATGAATGAGATAAATTCTCTGGGTAAAGTCTATACCAAGAGGGAGGTTGCCTTAAAGATCCTGAGAGGTCTAACCTCAAGATGGGATGTGTACTCTGTGATGATGCAGAATACCAAGGATCTATCCAGCATGTCTATGCAACAGGTATTCTCTGAACTCAAGGCTTATGAGTTTGATCTGAACAGGAAAAGGGCTCCTGATGAGACCTCAGCTGAGAAGGGAGTAGCCTTCAAAGCCAAGGAGTCTGAGCCAAAATCCCCAAAGCCTCAGAAGAGTACAAAGGCAAGCAAGTCACAAAGCAAGGCTGAGATGCAGGAGGAACTCAGCCTGATGGCTAGAAGGTTTGAACAACTTAACAGCCGCTTTGGCAAGTATAAAAGATTTTACAGGGATAACAGGGAAGGTAGAAGTTATCCACAAAAGACCACCAGAGAAGGAGAGAAAAGCTCATTTGAGCTGGAGAAGAAGAAAGAATACAAGAATTACACCAAGGCTGAAAGATCATCATCAAAGACCAGAGAGTCCACTGAGGAAAAGAATGATGATGCCAACATGTGTTTTCAGTGCAAGAAGATTGGGCACTTTCAATATGACTGTCCTCAACTGAGCACTAAAGAAAGAAAGGAAAGGCAAGCCAAAAGAGACAGAAGATATGGAGAAAGGAAAGTCATGATGGCTGGGGATGTTGATGAAAATCTGGAGTCACCTGATGAACTGTTCTCTGATAGCAGTGAAGATGACATGTGCCTCATGGCAAGAGAAGAACCAGAGGTACAATCTAAACCATCCATTTCTCTAGAACACACACCTGAGCTAAGCTCAGAGTCAACTGAGGAACTCAATCTTCAGTCCGCTTTGGAACAATTGATGATTGATTTCTCAAGGTTGCAAGAAGCAAGTTTCTGTCTTCAAGATGAAAACAAACAACTCTTGAGTGAAAACTCCAAGTTAATTGAGTCTGGGAATCAAGCAGATCAAAACTCAGCCAAATCTACCATTGAACTGACAAAAGAGGTGGAAACCCTCAGGAGTCAAGGAAATGGTAGAGATCAACTGATAAAAGATCTCAATGAATCTAAGACAAAGTTAACTGAAGAGAACTTAAAATTGGTAAGCCAAATAAAGGATTCTCTCCTGAAAATTGATGTCTTACAAAAATCTGAAGAGACCTTGTTAAAAAGGATTGATGCTCTAAACAAACCCTCTCTTGCCATAGAGGAGATCCAAAATTTTCAAACCAATCCTAATAACAAGTGTGGGATAGGTTTTATTCCAAAACCTTCAGAAGGTCCTCTGAGTGTTGCTTCTTCAAGTGGCACAAAGAGAGTTTTTGTCAAGTCTGTGACATTTCAACCACAGAATATGGATAAAGAAAAAAGACCAGCTGAGATCATTCAAAAGAAAAGTCAATCTAAGCCAAAACCAAATGGAAAGGCTCAGGTGACTTATCAAACTAGATCTCAGCAGAGGTACTATCAGCCGAGGTCTTCACAGATGAAGCAACCTCAGCTGAGAACACCCAGGCATGAGCAGTCCTCAAGGAATGACTCATATGAAAGACCTATTCCTTATGTGCCTAAAGGAAAAGGCCCCTCATACCTTTATCAACAAAAACCAAGACCAGGTGCACCCAAGCCTAAGAGAAAGAATGTGAAGAAGGTTCCTGTTCCTTTAAAGGCTGACACCCATAGAAAGTTTACTCCCAAGGCACCTAGGGAGATAACAATCTATGTAGATGTTTATGGAAGACAAATTAGCCAATCTAAAGTGATTAGAACTGTGAGGCAAATTTGGATTCCGAAAGGTACAACTAACCTGGTAGGACCCAATACCAAATGGGTACCTAAAGCTTGATCTGTGATTGCAGGGCTCAGTGGACCTCAACAAAAGAAAAAGCTCTTAAATCATCAGTCTGGTACTTGGACAGTGGATGTTTTAGGCACATGACTGGCAACAAAGATCTCCTGACAGAATTTGTTGAGAAAGAAGGTCCACAAGTAACCTTTGGTGACAACTCACAAGGAGCTACTGAAGGTTATGGTACTTTAATCATTGGCTCAGTAAGGGTAAGCAATGTATCCTTTGTCAGTGGACTTAAGCATAATCTTCTGTCCATAAGTCAATTCAATGATAAAGGATACAGTGTTGAATTTTCATGTAACCTGTGTTTTGTTAAGAATATATCTTCACAACAGGTACTACTAACTGGGTCAAGAAAGGGAAATGTCTATCTTGCAGATTGGAAGTCTTGCACACCAAATGCATGTCTTATTGCTAAGAGCTCAACTGACACTAATTGGTTATGGCACAAAAGGCTAAGTCATCTGAATTTCAAGATGATGAACAGGATAGCAAGACATGGACTGGTAGAAGGAATACCAAATGAAGTATACAATAAAGAACATATCTGTAAAGCCTGTCGGGAGGGAAAGCAAGTAAAGGCATCTTTCAAAAGCAAAGTAGCAACCTCTACTGACAGAGTACTTCAATTGTTACATATGGATCTTTTTGGTCCAGTAACCCCTGTAAGTATCAATGGGAGAAAGTATACACTTGTTGTTGTTGATGACTTCTCCAGGTACACATGGGTGATATTCCTTGCAAGCAAAAAGGAGACTCAATTGAGACTGCCAGAGCTCCTGAAGAAAGTTAGCAATGAAAAGAGCCTGAACATTGTAAAGATAAGATCAGATAAGGGCACTGAATTAATAAATTCTATTATATCTGATTATTGCAAAGAATTAGGTATTTCTCATGAGACATCAGCTGCAAGAACTCCACAATAAAATGGAGTAGATGAAAGAAGAAATAGGACTCTCAAGGAGGCAGCAAGGACAATGTTAGCTGAAGCTCAGGTTCCTAAAAGATTCTGAGCTGAAGCTATTAATACTGCCTGCCACACTCAAAACAGATCCATGGTAACCAAACATCAAGGAAAAACTCCATATGAGTTATGGAATGGCAGAAAGCCACAGGTATCTTACTTTCATATTTTTGGTTGCAAGTGTTTCATTCACAACAATGGGAAAACACAACTGAAAGCTTTTGATAGCAAAGCTGATGAAGGAATTTTCTTAGGATATTCCCAAATCAGTAGAGCTTTCAGAGTTTACAACTGTAGAACTCTTGTTGTGGAAGAAACACCTCATGTGGTGTTTGGTGAATCTACTTTTGAGTCCAGAAGTAAGGAGAATGAGGATGTGATAAGCAAAAGGCTAACTAGACTGAGTATCAAATCAAAAGGATATCCTGAGAATTGTGTTGATACATTCATCCCAACCTGGGACAACCTCAATGATCAACAATTCAAAGAGGACACTCAAAATCAGACCACTCCTCAAAGCTCACCTGAGAGCTCTCCTGAAGATGTAACTGAACTGATGAACACTATCCCAGTTCAAGAGGTAACCAATGTCAATGAAGATGTGGTCACAGCTGATACATTCACTGAACCCATCATTCAAGGGGGAACTAATGAAATTACCATTGAGAATGAAAATACCTTGAATGATGACTCGGGACTTCAACCCTCTGTCTTATTTCCTGAATTCGATTTCATTCCAATATCTAGTGACTCAACTTCAGAAGAGTTAAACTCTACTGAAGGGCATCAGCCTAGGAGGACTTGGCTCTCAGATCACCCTGTTGAGCAAATCCTAGGTGATCCTTCCTCAGGAGTCAAAACTAGAAGTTTTCATGGTGAAAGTGCTTTGTTTTGTTGTTTCTTTTCAAACCAGGAACCAAGTTCCATAGCAGAAGCACTTCAAGATTCCAACTGGATTATTTCCATGCAAGAAGAGCTCAACCAGTTCACAAGGAATCAAGTATGGGAGTTGGTGGACAGACCATATCACTGCAATGTGATAGGAACCAAGTGGGTATTCAAGAACAAGAAGGATGAGAATGATATCATAGTCAGAAACAAGGCCAGGCTAGTTGCAAAGGGCTATTCTCAAGTTGAAGGATTTGACTATGATGAAACATTTGCTCCAGTAGCCAGATTGGAGGCAATAAGATTATTTCTTGCATATGCTGCTCACAAGAAATTCAAGGTGTACCAGATGGATGTTAAAAGTGCCTTCTTGAATGGAGTACTCAATGAAGAAGTCTATGTGGAGCAACCCCCAGGTTTTGAAGAAAGTCACAAAGTATATAGACTGGGGAAAGCTCTATATGGACTGAAACAGGCTCCAAGAGCTTGGTATGATACTTTGTCACAATTCCTTTTGGATCATGGTTTTATCAAAGGGAGAGTTGATAGAACACTTTTCAGAATCACAAAAGGAGAGGACACATTGCTGGTTCAAATTTATGTGGATGATATCATCTTTGGTTGTCCTAACCAAGTCCTCTGTGAGAAGTTTTCTCAACTGATGAAGGGAAAATTTGAGATGTCTATGATGGGAGAAATGAATTTCTTCCTAGGACTTCAAGTTAAGCAGTCCCCTGAAGGAATCTTCATCAATCAAGCCAAATACACGAGGGAGCTGATCAACAAGTTTGGATGCCAGACCAGCAAAGTAGCAAGAGTTCCACTCAACATCAACACCAAGATGGAACCAGATGAGGATGGAGAATCAGTAGACCAGACTCACTACAGAGCCATCATTGGATCTCTACTGTATCTCACAGCAAGCAGGCCTGATATCACTTTTGCAGTTGGGATTTGTGCAAGATATCAAGCCAACCCCAATAAAAGTCATCTGGAAGCTGCTAAGAGGATTCTCAAATATCTTAAGGGTACTGTGAATATGGGATTGTGGTATCCCTCAGATGACAATCTGGAACTCACAGGATACTCAGATGCTGATTATGGAGGATGTAGAATTGACAGGAAATCAACCTCAGGCACTTGTCAATTCTTGGGAAGTAAGCTGATTTCTTGGTTCTCCAAGAAACAAAACTCAGTAGCCACAAGCACTACTGAAGCTGAGTATATGGCAGCTGGAAGCTGTTGTGCTCAAATTCTTTGGCTAAGACAACAACTGAGAGATTACAACATCTTTGCCAATGAAGTCCCTATTTTCTGTGACAACAATAGTGCAATTGCTATTTCAGAAAATCCAGTTCTCCACACAAGATGCAAACATGTGGATATAAGGCATCATTTCATCAGAGATCATGTGGAGAAGAAGGACATCAAAATGCTCAAAATCCACACTGACAAGCAGAAGGTAGATATCTTCACAAAACCTTTGGCTGAAGCAAGGTTTCAAGAGTTGTCAGTGGAGCTTCGACTCCTAGATCCAGGAGAGTAAAGAAAGGATTTAATCTCAGTAGAGTTACCTTCAACTCAGTGGAGGTTCATATTCAGAAGAGGATCTTTCTCAGAATAAGCTCCTCATCTCAGAAGAGGTCTGAATATCAGACGAGGTCAAACCTCAGTGGAGGTCAAAGTTTATACTTAGTGTTTTTCAAAGTTAAAGCCTCTTAGTTTTATATAGATTTATTTGGTTTCAAAACTTACTAATGAGTGCTTTCTGGGAAATTAAATCTTTTTCCACTGTTCTGAAGAGATTTTGGCATGGCAAGCATTTAATGCGCGTGGTACAAGTCAGACATGCCTTTCAATTACCTATCACACGCGCCCTAAAAGTCGGATGATGTGACCTTCCGGCTACCAACTTTTCCAATCCATGCCATCCATTTTTGGGCGGTTCTTTTCTAACCGTCAAGATTTCTTAAAAACTCCCCACTAAACCTTACAACTACCCACGATCTCAAACCCAATCAATCTCAGATGTTGATTTCTTTGTTCAATCTCACCGTTCTTCACTCATATAAAAACCCCAAACGTCCGCTTGTAAACCTTTTCGAATACACTTCCAAGCAAACACTTACTATCTCTTCAACCTTTTTCTGCAAACTTTTTCAAATCCTACTTACAAACATGGCCAAAATTAACCTAGGGTTTCTAAACAACAAAGATAGTTTCTGGTATGAACCTATAATTCTTTTCAACAATCCAGAAATTGAATCAAGACCAGAGTTCTCTCACATTAAGGAGGCTTTGGAAATGATCAAAGCTGCTGGTTTAGAGAAATTTCTTTCAGTACATCCAGAGTACTGTTATGATAGGCAAGTTCTTGAATTTTTCTACAACATATCCAACTCTGACTCAAGAATCAAATCGTGTCTTTTTGTACAAAGAAAGAAGAAGGTGACGAGAGACAATATGGAGGTTGTTGAGCACCAGAAAATAAGAAAAGAGATTCGGATAGGAGGAGATGAGCTGAAGGAGTTATTTGAACTCCCATCTGAAGGCCCAAATCCAGATACTTGTATCTTGGATAAGGAGGAGGAATGGGTCTACACAATAATGGAGAAAAGGGTGAAGTATAGTCCCACGATGAACAGAAGCCTACTATTACCAGCATACAATGTCTTTGTGAGATTGTTGGTAAATGTATCTTGGGAAATCAAGGAAGCACAGAACAAGTGAGCAAGCCGAAGCTCAGGTTGATGAAGGCAATATTAGAGAGCAAGGAGAAGCCATACAATTGGCAGCAGTTCTTCTTGAGGGCTTTGAACAGGGAACACTCAAAATTCCAGGCTGACAAAACTCCCCAGTTGGCAAGTAAGCTAAATTTTGCCACTAAAATTTCTTACTTAATTGAGAATGTGGATGTGGGAGTAGACTGGTTAAAGGATAGGAAGTGGAGTAACTTGAAGACCCTATTCAAGTCTGGTAAAACTCTGGAAACAAGGATGCTCAAGCCTGCTGAGGAGAGCCCAGAGGAAATCGAGGAAGAGGAAGCTAACCCTGCTGAAGGGAAGAAGACCAAATTGAAGAGAAGATTGGTCAAACTGAGTGACAAGATGGCCCAGCACAAAGAGGCCGAGGCAGTGAAAGCCTCTAGGAAGGAAAGCAGGAGGTCCTCTGAGGCAGAGAAGGAGAGTGCCTCAAAGAAAGTCAGAGTCACAGACTCTACTGATGAGTCTTCATCAGGTAACCCTGACTCATCTCCAAACATCATCTCAACTGAGTCTGACTCAGATGTCCCTGCACCTACCCCCATCAAACCCAAAACAACAATGTCTCGCACCCCTGCCAAAACAAAACACATCTCCAAAATAACCAAAACCCCCACTGATGGCTCTCAAAAGCCATTAAATGGATCCCAAACAACCCCCACTGAACCCATCTCCACCACTACTGAAACCACCCCATCAAACCCTACTGAACCCATTCCCTCAACCCCATCTGAACCCACATCATCAACCCCACTGACCAAAACCCAACCTCACCTAAAACACAACCTCAAACCTCATCTAAACCAAACCCTCCTGATTTTCATTCAACTCAACTGGAGTCTATCCCAGAAGAGCCAATCGAAAGCAGATCCCCTACTCCTTCCCTTCCTTCAGACGATGAAGAAGAGTACTCTTTCCTTGATACTCTCAAGGATGAGGTAGCTTACTCTTTAGAGTTTAAATACCCTGACCTTGATCAATTCCCCACACTCAAAGCCTTGTTCTTGAGACTTAGACTCATTTTCCAACTCAAGGATAGAAGGCTTGGTGAAATACTTCTTGCTGTACGAGGCAGCAATGCAGAGGAGTGGAAGAAGGAGGAAGCTGAAGTGCTGCAATTCGCTGGGATGCACAAGACCAGACTTCTCTGTGATGAGAAGATCTTTGAAAGTTTGGTCTTGGAAAAGATTGCTGAGGCAAAGAAGGAAGTAGAAAAGGCTGCTGAGGGAGAGAAGGCTGTTGATGGAGATAAGCCAGCTGAACCCTTATCTGAGAAGGAGGAGGAGAAGGAGAAGAGTGCAGAGGAGAAGGCAGTGGAGTCTGAACTTGAGGGAGGTGCTTCACCTAAGCAAGGTGATGGTGAAGCAGCCAAGGATGTATCCATGGCAAGGGATACTGAGGCTCAAAATTTGCCACAGGAGGGCTCAGTAGAGGTGTCTACTGAAGCTCTCCCACAACAGCCCTCAGTGGTGGCTTTAGAGTCAACTGAGGTGTCTGGTACTGAAGGAGTTGAAAAAACAAGTGAGAAAGAAAAAGAGGTAGAAATCACTGCTGTGAAGAGTGGAGAGATAAGAGCAATCATCCCTGTAAAGGGTGAATTGGCTGAAAAAAAACACAGTTGAAAAAGAGAGTGAAGGAGAGAAAAGAAAGTTGAGTGAGGAGGAGGGAGTCCCCATGGAGATAGAGGCATCAGGAGTTCTAGGTTGTGAGGTTGAGGGAGTTAGAACTTACACTGTTTGCAATGCAGGTACTCAAACCTTTGAAACTCCCCCAGCTGTGGTCAACCTAACTCCACTGAGTGATGTTGTTCACTCTATCAAAGAAGACAACCTTCCATCTCTTCAAACTCAGCTCAGAGAGGTCCAGGAGATTGTACAGGAGGAGGTGGATGAGATGGTTATTCTCTCAGACCACATTGATGAACTCATGGAGTCCACAACTACATCACTTCAGAATCTCACACTTAAAGTTGAAGACTCTCAGCAGATGGTGATTGATGTAGTTGAGGGACAAAGTGTGTTAATCATTGAAGCCCTGAAGAAGCTGGAAGAGACTGAAGAAGAGGCAAGAACCAAATTCCTCAAAGACTCAGTAGAGAACGTATCCATCAACCTGAAGTCATCAGTGGAGGCCTTCTCAGAAGACCTACTTGGAAAGGTTGAAGGATTATGGAACTCTAAGATGTCTGAATTCGAGGCCAAGCATGCTGAGCTGGGAGCCAAACTGGGAGAGGTACTGAAGAAGGCAGCTGAAGACTTCCCAACTCAAGAGAAGACTGATGTGCTGATCAATGAAAAGCTTGCGCAGTTTGTTCAATTTGGGTAGACTGCTGGGGCTACTTTAGTAAGGCTTGAAGATGAGGTAGATCACTGTTCAACTGAGCTGAAGGCATTGGCCCATGATCAACTGAAGCTCAACATCACTGTAGCTGAATGTATGATTAATGCCGGAAAGGGGGAAAAGAGGATAAGTGCTAAGGACATGAAGGCTGATCCTAAAAATAAAATGAACATTATCCTTGAAACCCCTGATTTCGAGAAAGGCCAACAGGTGAAGAGCACCTTGAAGAAAGTTGATGCTGAAGCACAGAAGATAGCAGAGTCCAAGAAAGGAAAGGAGATCTCCTCAGCTGACCTTTCAAAGTTCAAAGAAGAGCATCTAAAAGAGAAGGAGGAGAGAGCTGCGAAAAATGGGGAATCTACAAAGAGAAAGGCATCTGATGCTCTCTCAGCAGAGGTTGCCAAAAAGACAAGAACCTCAGGGAGGTTGGCAGCTAAGTCCACAACCTCTACTGATGAAGTTCAGGTACTTCCTATTCTCAATCCTGAACCCTTATCTTCTGAACCTCCCAAGTCTGCACCTACAAAAGTCACAGAGCTCGCTGAGCTAATTAAAGAGGCTGGAGGTATGAATGAAAGAGCAAGGAAGCTAACAGCCCAGCAGCAGGAGAGGAGAGATAAGGTGGTTGGTAAGATGGAGACCATTGCAGAGCTTGCAGAGAGAAAAAGAAAGGAGAGGCTAGCCACTTTTGACAAAACTACTTCTAAGAAATTCAGGAGTGGTTATCTAAAGTGGGCTGCTAAGCTGAAGAAAGACAAGATCACACCATCTCAGAACAGATTTCCTCATCATGATGCCTGGGTTCCTAAGAAGCTCAATGATGCTTGGGAGACTGCTAAAAGGGACTTTGTGTATTCCTTTTATGTCAGTGGAGAGTTAGGAAGGGACAATGCACAAGAAGTCTTCAACTCATGGTTGTTTGATGCCTATCCCAAACTCTATCCTGAGATTAGTGATGCTTGGAATGATGCCTTCCCTGATCAAGCTCTGAAGGCCCCTGAGCCAATCACCTACTGGCCTCCTCAAGATGCACAAGGTGCTGTTGATAGAGAAAGGATCACTGAAGAGTGGACATCCTTGTGTGAGCATCTTGGACTCAGAGGACATTCGAAGGAGATAATGGAGAGGAAGAATGAGCTAAAGATTAGAGTTTTCAAGCAATATGGACTTGAACCCATTTTCGAGTCCATCTGAGAAAGTTGTATCTTTTGCTGGGCATTTGTTTATAAGTCCCAGGTGTGTTTAAGTTTGAAACTTTTGAGAGTTGACTTCATGTAATTTGTACTTCATCATTTTTCAATGAAATGAACTTTACTGATGTTTTGCCCAAGATAATATCTCATTATCATTTAGGCTTATGTACTTGAATGTTTTACTTACAAAACCTGTGAACTTTGAATGTCATCTGAAGAACCTCATCTGAAAGAAGATATGTAATAAGATAGGTTCCGGCATAATCAAAAAGGGGGAAATTGTTGGGAAAATGTATAAGACTTATGTTTTGATTAGATGCCAACATGTTCCTCCTAAGTTATTTTGTAAGTAAATTATTCAGTAGAGTTAGTACTTAGTCAAATAGTTCAAAGTGTTAAGAACTGGAGTGCAGTTAGTAAAAACTAGAGTGTATTTTAGTATGAAGTCTGCTGAAGATGAAGTCCACTGAAAGTGAAGTCCGCTGAAGACTAAGTGATCTGAGAAAGAAGTTGTTAGGATAAAAATTGTTAGTTTTGATGAGTTAAAACAAACCAGAAGATGTAATAGGACCATTTGGACCTGTTAGCCAGATGATGATCTAGATTAGGACTTAGTCTAGGGGGAACTGCCAGATCAGAAGACCTCACCAGAAGAGTCACCAGAAGACCCCACCAGAAGACCCCACCAGAGGACTCCATCAGAAGACTTCACCAGATGAGACAGACCAGAGGCAGAGGACATTCCCCGACCAGACGAGTTCTGACCAGACGAGTCTGGTGGAACAAAAGATGCTCAGTTTGATCCCATAATTCTACTGAGTATTCTGGTTGTTCACCAGATGAGGACCAGAAGACATCGAGGTTGCCTGGTGTCTGGTCCTGCCATCTCTGGAGAGAATCAGAGTTAGGCAGAGGAAGCTATTGACCGTTGGTGATTCAAATCAAGTCAACAAGATCAGGATTGGAAAGTATTTGAAGATAATCAATCCAAGGATCCCACCAACCCAATCAATCAATTAGGGAATTGATTGATTGAAGCTTCCATATATAGAAGATCTGATTGGATTAGCCCTCCAACGGCTAGCCCTAATCCCCTCTATATATACAAGAGTGCAGTTCAAGAAAAAGCTCTAGAGACCCTACACGCGCACATAGCATTCTAAGCTTTTGATCACTACGCATTTGCACTCACTTTGTTCTTATTTACTCATCCAACTCGTAAGGAGTTTATATACTCAACCTGTTCATCTTGTTAGATAAGGTTGGAGTAAGTTTGTCTTTAGATCGAAGTTAGATCTAAAGAGATTGTAAGAAGGTGCTGGTACTTCGGAAATTCCAGTAAGATAGTGAGTTTGTTGGTTGGATAGTGAGACCCCTTTGATCAAGGGAGAGTGGACGTAGGATATTCAGATCCGAACCACTATATATACGGTCTTATTTATTGCTTTCTTTAATACTTGTTTGATTATAATTTGTGCTCTTAGAAAAGGGATTTCTTCTAAAGACATATCGGTTAAAAAGGCTTCCGCAATTAATCTATCTAGTGGGACCAACAAGTGGTATCAGAGTAGTGTGTCCAACGACCACTGCTTTGAAAAGCTTTTGGTGGTCACCGGGCAGATCCATTGCTCCTTAGTGCTTTTGTTAAAGTTCTTGTTATTTCCCAAATTTTATCTAAAATGTCTGCAAAATCTTCTTATAAGAGTCGCAAATTGCCAGAGTTCTCATTTGAGGACTATAGCCACTGGAGCTTCATGATGAGTAATCATCTGGGAGCTATTCACCACCGCATGTTAGATGTGGTTGAAAGTGGCCCCATTAAATTTTATTGGACTCCTATTGATAGTGGCAGGTCTGAGTCCAGAGAAGAAACTAGCGACGCTGCAGAGGATAGAGTTCCCAGACAACGAATCCTAAAAAAGAAAGACGAACTTGACAACGATGAGAGAAAACTACATAACCTGGACCAGGTGGCAAGAACCGAGATTATCAATACTCTCACCAAGGAGGTAATAGAGAAGGTCAGAACCTGTGTCACTGCAAAGGAGATGTGGGACAAACTTGCACTTCTCTGCGAGGGAACAGAGAAGATTAAAGACAACAAGCTCCAGGCTGTACAACACTCGTTTGATATGTTCAAAATGAAACCAGACGAGACCATAGACCAGCTGGACATGCGCCTCACAAATCTCCTAAACAAGGCTAGTGCCTTAGGTAAGACCTACTCTGAAAAAGAAATTAATAGCAAAATCTTGCGTTCACTAACAAGCAGGTGGAGAATTAAAGTCACTGTGATCAAGGACAACAAGGATCTCAACACTCTGGATCACCATCTTCTGTTGTCTGATCTCAAAGCTTACGAATATGATCTTCAAGAGGAGGATCAAACAGAAGAGGTTTCCTCTTCTGGCCAGAAAGGAGTTGCATTCTCTTCAACTCTCAAGCCTGATGTCAAGTCAAAGGAGTCTACTGCAGATGACTTGAGCCTCAAGGAGCAGGTAGCACTTCTAACTCGTAAATTAGACAAAATGAGTTCAAAATATGGCAGGTACAAAAGGCATTGGAAGGAGTCTACCAGAGACAGGAAGAGTTCTTTCAAGCCTGCAGAGAAGGAGAAGACATCTGGAGACTCAAGGGAGACCAGATTCAGAACTCCAGAGAGGAGGAGAGATGACAACCCTGGCAACTCTGGGAGATCAGATTATCAGAGGAGGGATGGTAGCTCTGGCAGACCTGACTACCAGAGGAGAGAAAGTAGTCCAGCCAGATCAGACTACAACCAGAGGAGGAGAGAGCCAAGTCCTAGTCCCAGAGGAGACAATGCTTGCTACACATGCAACAAGATTGGTCACTACAGTTATGATTGTCCTCAGCTTACTCCTAGGGAAAGAGAAGAGAAAAGAATCAAGAGAGATAGGAGATATGCAGATAAGAGAGCACTGCTGGCAGAAGCAGAGGAGGAGGATACTAGTTCCAGTTCTTCTTCTTCTGACTTTGGATCAGATGATGATGTGTGTCTCATGGCAGACATCACTGAGGTAAATGAAACTACTCTAGTTTTATCTAATTCCAAATGTACTGAATCCTCTAATTCATCTGGTAACTCCAGAGAGTCTGATATGCAACAAATGCTATCAGATCTCCAAAATTGTGTCCAACTTTGTCAAAAACTTGAGAAAGAGAATGGTAGGCTCAGAGCTGAAGTTCAATCACTCTCTCATGAGCACAAATCCACCAGAGAACTCATGAAAGATCATTCCAAAGAAGTCTCTGAACTTCAGGATAAGATCACAGAAAGAGATACTCTGGTAGATCAACTCATGAAAGAAAGGACCTCTCAAGAAGATGAGATCAATGAACTCAGAGCCAAATATCAGACTCTTATCAAGGGAAAACAAGTTGCTCACAACATAGAGGAGATACCTATGCCCAGAGAAGCTCCTAAGATACCATCTGTTGTATCTATCATATCAGAGTCTTCTCAGCGCATTTGTGATAAGAGTGGTTTAGGATATTCTGGAATTACCACTAAAACTCATAAATACCTCTATAATAAAGACAAGTCTGTAAGAGCTGGTAAATTGGTAGAAATCTGGAATGATAAAGACTTAACTTGTAATGGTTACAAAGTGGTTCACAATCCTGATTGGAAAAGAAATCACTCTGTTAATCAAATAACAAATGGTCCAGAAGAGTTGACTGTTCTGGAAGAGAAGATACTAGAGAATAAGTGTCTAACAGGGGAACCATTAAAGATTGATGGTTCTGTGAACAATGAGTCCCAAGGAGTAGGAATTACTCAAATTGGAGGACCCCAGAGAAATCCTCAAAGGAAACACTCAAGAAAGGGGAATACCAATCAGAGTAACAACTACCAGAGAAGGAACAATGTTCAGCAGAACCAGGTACCCTAGAGACAATTTTCTCAGAGGAATCAATTCCAGAATAGGTATACTCAAAGGAACTATAATCACCAGAACAAGTCTAATTATCAGAACCAGAGGAGGTCTTCCAGACCCATCTATAGAAAACCAACTGATCTGGGGAGTTATGACACCAGAGATGGTTCTTCTAGGATGTACCCTTATAACCAGACCTTTAAGACCATGTCTTTGAGGCAGGCCATTCCAAAGGCCAGATTTGAGAAAAGGTATACCAGACCTGTTTATAGGAAAGGTGTCCTTATCAGACCAGTAGCTCAATATGTCATAGTAAGAGGACATGTACTGGTAGATAGATTTGGAAGGAAGATAAGATCTCCTCATCCATCAAGGGATGATCTTTATCTATGGATTCCTACAAAACCTGCAACTAACCAATCAGGACCCAGCACTAGTAGGGGACCTAATTGATTTCTCTGCAGGTAGATAAGAGTCCATTGGAGAAAGGATTTTCAAGCAACCATGTCTGGTACATTGATAGTGGATGTTCCAAGCACATGACCTTCCAGAAGGATAATCTCCAAGATTTCAAGCCATTAAATGGACCAAGAGTGATGTTTGGTGACAACAACTATGGAGTCACCAGAGGAGTTGGAAAGTTGACCTTCAATGGAGTATCTGTAGATGAAGTCTACTACGTAGAAGGACTCAAGCATAATCTGCTTTCAGTATCCCAATTCTGTGACAAGGGATACTCAGTGAAGTTTTCTAGTGATTCATGCACTGTTCTCTCTTCTGATTATAATGATATCTTGCTAATAGGCTTGAGGAAGGGTAACATTTATCTTGCAGATTTTAGCAGTTGCCCAAGGAATGCTTGCCTGGTTGCTAAAGGATCTGCAGAGAACAGCTGGATTTGGCACAAGAGATTGTGTCATCTTAACTTCAAAACATTGAACAAGATTGCCATAAAAGGTCTCATTCGAGGTCTTCCAAATGAAGTGTTTAAGAAGGATCAGGTTTGTGGTTCATGCCAGAAGGGTAAACAACCCAAGACTTTCTTTAAGGATGTCCAGAGCACAACCACAACCAGAGTACTTCAACTACTTCACATGGACCTGTTTCTCCTCTTAGTTTCAGTGGAAGGAAGTACACCTTAGTAATAGTAGATGACTTTTCAAGATACACTTGGGTAGTGTTCTTGTTTAAGAAAAATGAAACTATGACTAAGCTGCCAGAGTTCTTCAAGCAGATTCAGAATGAGCAGAACCAGAGCATAGTCAGGATCAGAAGTGACAAAGGAACAGAGTTTTTGAATTCACATATTGCAGATTACTGCAAGGACCATGGGATTTTTCATGAGACATCTGCTGCCAGAACACCTCAACAAAATGGAGTTGCAGAAAGGAGGAATATGACTCTCAAAGAAGCTGCAAGAACACTTCTGGCAGAGTACAGCACTCCACAGAGATTTTGGGCAGAGGCCATCAATACAGCTTGTTACACTCAGAACAGGTGTCTGATTGCCCAGAGACACAATAAGACCCCATATGAGGTATGGAAAGGTAAAACCCCATCTGTTTCATATTTTCATGTTTTTGGATGTAAGTGTTTCATCCATGACAATGGGAAATCTAAATTAAGAACCTTTGATGCTAAAGTGGCTGATGGAATATTTTTGGGATATTCCAGCACCAGTAAAGCCTTTAGAGTTTTTAATAAGAATTCACTTTGTGTGGAGGAAACACCTCATGTTGTTTTTGATGAATCTGCTTTTGAGTGCAAGGTGGATTCTAATTCTTCTGATGAGACCCAGAATCAGACTACACCCAGAGTTATCAAAGTCAATCCACCTGTTCTTGATTCAGATTCGGATTCAGATGATGACCCATCTCCTGGTTCTCTGAAACAGCAGCCTTCACAAGGAGCAGAACCAGAAGAGGTTGGAACTCCTGTAGGGGGAAGCTCTTCTGCAGGTGGTGATAATCACCAAGGTACTGCAGAAGATGATCATCCAGGTAAGACCACGGGTAGGAGGACCCTGGTTGATCACCCCAATGACCTGATCTTAGGAGATCCAACTAAGGGTGTCCAGACTAGGAGAACTATTAACTTAGCTGCCTTATTCAGTTGCTATGTGTCCTTGATTGAGCCCAAGAACATCAAGGAGGCACTGAAAGATTCAAATTGGATTGTTGCTATGCAGGAGGAATTGAATCAATTCACCAGACAGGATGTTTGGGAGCTGGTAGACAGACCAAGACATCAAAAGGTGATAGGCACTAAGTGGGTTTTCAAAAATAAGAAAGATGAGAATGATGTCATTACTAGGAACAAGGCAAGGCTAGTGGCCCAGGGCTATTCTCAGTCTGAAGGAATAGACTATGATGAGACATTTGCTCCTGTTGCCAGACTAGAAGCCATCAGATTGTTCTTAGCATATGCTGCTCACATGAAGTTCAAAGTATACCAGATGGATGTGAAATCTGCCTTTCTTAATGGGATTCTCATTGAGGAAGTGTATGTGGAACAACCTCCTGGTTTTGAACAAGGTGACAAGGTGTTTAGGCTTAAGAAAGCTCTTTATGGGCTGAAGCAGGCACCCAGAGCATGGTATGACACTCTATCTCAATTTCTTCTGGACAATGGTTTTACTAAAGGTAAGATTGATAGGACCTTGTTTAGGAAAGAAGAAGGAAAGGACATCCTTCTGGTCCAAATATATGTTGATGACATCATATTTGGATCCCCTAACAAGAAGCTGTGTGAGAAGTTTGGTGAGCTCATGCAGGGACAGTTTGAGATGTCCATGATGGGAGAATTGAATTACTTTTTGGGTTTGCAGGTTAAGCAATCAGAGAAGGGAATTTTTATTAATCAAGCTAAGTACACCAGAAACATGTTAGAGAAATTTGGAATAGGATCTAGCAAGGCAGCCAAGATCCCTATGATGACAAATTTCAACATGGATCCAGATGAGTCTGGAGAGAGTGTGGACCAGACTCAGTACAGAGCACTTATTGGTTCTCTTTTGTATCTGACTGCAAGCAGACCAGATATTACTTTTGCTGTAGGAGTTTGTGCCAGATTTCAAGCTAACCCCAAGAAAAGTCACTTGGAAGCAACAAGGAAGATTTTGAAATATCTTAAGGGAACTGTGAATTTAGGATTATGGTATCCTGCAGATGACAACTTAGAATTGAGTGGTTATTCAGATTCAGACTATGGTGGGTGCAGAATAGATAGGAAATCTACAAGTGGAACATGCCAATTTTTAGGGAATAAATTGGTATCCTGGTTTTCCAAGAAGCAGACTTCAGTTGCTACATCAACAACAGAAGCAGAGTACATGGCTGCAGGGAGCTGTTGTTCTCAACTACTTTGGATTAGTCAACAGCTTAGGGACTACCAGATTAGAGCCAAGGATATTCCTATTTTCTGTGATAGTAATAGTGCCATTGCAATTACCCAGAATCCAGTTCTTCATACCAGGTGTAAACATGTTGATATAAGGCATCATTTTATCAGAGATCATGTTGAGAAGGGAGATATAAGGATGGAAAAGATTGCAACAGAGAGGCAGAGAGCAGATATTTTAACTAAGCCTTTGGCTGAGACCAGATTCAGAGAGTTAGCTTTTGAGTTAGGTTTGTTGGATCCAGAGACAGATTTGTTTTAGGGGGAACATCAGAGAAGTACCCTTGTTTCATTACTTTTCTTAATATATTTATTTCCTTGAGTTAACATACCTGCAGATTAGATATATCAGAGAAGGAAACAGATGAGGTTTGCACCAGGTGACACTTGTCCCAGATGAGGTGCTGAGTCATTTGTCCAAAATCTTCTCTGACCAGAACCAGATGAGTTCCATCAGAGGAGATGTAGCTATGGTTTCATCTGGTTACAATATCAGGTGACAGGTATGCATTTACTTCTCTGGCCCCTGATCATTGGGATACACCTTTTAAATTAGTAAGTACACTCAAAACCTTTCAACTTCGGAGTGTATTTAAGACTAGGGTATAGGGCCTAGGCAATCATTTCGCTTTTTCTCTTGACTGCCACAAAACCCCTTTATGCCCAGTCCCAATGACTATGCCAACGCACCAGATTAAATCTGTATCTTGCCTTTCATCGTGGCCATCAGATTTAATCACTGTGCAAAATGTCAATCAATGCTAAAATTGATTTTGTTTCCTAAATTGAATTTGAAACAACACGTGTTCACACTTCATTTAATTTTCAAGCCACGCGTATTACTCTACTTAAATCAATTTTGTTTTCAATCTGTCCTTTCACGTTTCTATACTATTCAAACCCTAACCTCTCTCTGCAAAGCACTTTCTCTCTCTCTCTCTCTCTCTCTCTTTCACAGTAATGGCTCCTCCGTGCAATTTTGATCATGTCCTGATGATGAAAAAGCTTAAGACGGAGATGGTGGTGGACTTTTATACCACCAAAAATCCAGTTGTGCTGTCGGTTCTGGAGATGTTCCAGAATGCAGGGGTGGAGAAGTTGATCTCCACTGTTCCCAGGGATTTTCGTACCCTTGACGGTTATGCGGCCCAGTTTCTGGTTCGCATGAAGATTCATGAGGATTACATCTCTTCAAAGATTGGTGAAGATGATTTGGTGTTTTCTAAGCACGATTTCTGCGCTTTGTTCGAGAACATTTCTGCGGTGGGAGTGGATCCGTTGACGTACAAGGAGGATGATATCGTTGGATCTTTCAAGATTTTTGCTCGTTCTTCCTGCCAGAACATCACAAAGGGCTTTGTGGATAAGCATTTAAGGCAGAAGTTCAAGGTGTTGTTCGATATCGTGGTAAAAGTACTTATGTGTGAGAATCACAGCACAGATGCCATTTTCAATGGTAGGATGTGTGTGATGAGAGCGTTATATGATGGTGTGCAATGTAATTGGGCGGAGTTTTTCTGGGATGTGTTGAGGAAGAACAAGCTGAAGGTGAAGAAGGAGCCTTGTCCTTCCAAGCCAGGGGAGTTGCAGTTCTGTTTCACTGCAAATGTCTCTTTGGGTACTAAGTTAACACTTATTCTGGATTCTCTTCTTCCAGAGAAGAAGTGGAGGTCATCTTGGTGCCACAATTATCACAAGTCCAAGATCCTCTTCTCCAAGGATGGTCCTCTCCACGGCCATGCCGACTCTGGTGGAGAGCAAGCCATCCCTGCCCCTCCTATTCAATCTATTCCCTCACCTCCTAAGGGGTAGAGAAAGCAGCAGCAGCAGCAGAAGACACAGAAGAAAGCTGCTGAAGCAACTGGTTCTTCAACCGTTGCCTTTTCTGGTTCCTCAGAGGAGGACCAGATTCCCCTTCTTGATGTGCTTAAGAAGAAGGGTGATGATAAAGCTGTTAAGAAGGCTGGAGCAGCCAAGAGGAAGCGGCCAGAGGAGGCCAGGAGAGGCTCTGCTAAAAAGTCTAAGATTAGCAGGAAGGCCAAGAAAACCCTTCTGGTGGATGAGCCATCAGAAGAAGAAGAGGAAGAAGAGGAAGTGCCTCTTGTGAGGAAATCCAAGGCCAAGAGAGCTATTCTTCAAGATCCTGGATCTGGATCTGATCTTGGAGAGGCCTTGGAGAAGGCTATTGATGAGGCCTCCCAGATGATGGAGGATGCTCCAGAGACAGCTATACCTGCTGGTGTTGACCCAGCAGAGGTAAATCCCTCCATTCCATCTTCTTTTCCCATTAATCTTGTTTCCCCTTCTACCTCTCCCCCAGATAACTTTCCCCAAACCTCATCTGCCTCTGGTAACCCCACTCTTCCACCAGAGCAGACTATCCCAGATACCCCTGTCTTTACACCCTCTACCATTCCTGCTCAAACACCTTCTTCCCCAAACTCCCAAACACATCTTCCCACAGACCCCTCTCCCCCACCTTCTGTACCAGAGGTACCCTCAACCTCCTCTGGTGCAGAAGTCCCCCCTTCAAACTCTTTCACCTCCCATATCCTCCTACACACTCTGTACCAGATATTCCTTCCTCTTCTGGTGCAGAACAACCCCTTCCTACCACCTCTACTTCTCAAAACCCCAACCCTCCCCAAACCCATACAGATCAGGACCCAACCATTGCTATGGCTCTGGGATTCCCTGCCCCTCCCCCCTCCCCAACCTGTTTAACAAGCGATGATAGTGAAGATGAGGAAGCTTCACTTGAGCCTGCTCCCTTAGCACCTTCCTCCTCTGCCTCTGGGCCCAAACCCTTTATATTCTCTTCTGATGATATGGGTCCCATTAGGCAGAGTATGAGTGTGAGTGCTCAGCTCTGGCTAAGAGAGCAGTTTCCAATTTTGTTGGAGCACTCATCCCTTCTGGCAGATTTGACTGATGCCAAAGTTTGGAGTATGGCAAGACTCCAGGATGTTGAAGATCTCATGCTTCTGCTAGAGGAGATGTCTCCTTCTGCCTTCACTGCTTGGGAGATTGAGCTGAAGAAGAAGCTAAATATTCAAAACCCAGCAGAGTTGGAGACACCAGAGACGGCCAAAATCCTCATCAAGACTCTCCTTATCCAGAAAGGTGTCATGCTCACTCCAGAGGGCTTCTCCTATAATTTTGGTCCGCATTTCTCATTTCCTCCAGAGTTGTACTCTGATGAGGAAGACTTTGAGATGTCTCCTGCTGTGCTCCAGAAGATGAAGGCCTTCTTCAATGAGCAAATTATGCAGATTGGGCGGTTTTCCAAAGCAATCCAACATATGGCCCCTGCTATGATTGAGCATCAGATTAAGCATGAGAGGAGAATCTTCCTGAAGCAGCTCAAGTCCTCTCTGGCAGAGGTAAAAGCTTCATTCAAGGCTAATGGCTTGTTTGTCAAGTTAGATGTCATGCACAGCCAGAAGCAGCTCCAGGAGCACGTGCTGGAGCAGTTGAGGCCAGTCTCTGTTCTCAAGGTGGAGATGGCCAGCCAGATGATTCAGACTGCTAAGTTGAAAGACTCCCTCCAGGAGATGTTGGAGAAGCAAGAGAGACTTGTTGCAGAGTCTAAAGCTTATCTGGAGGAAGCCAAGCAGCTGCGTGATCTTCACTCTTCCTCCAACACTGCCTTGCCTGATCTTATAAGGCAGGTAGTGGAGCCCCTCCTTGATGAAGTTAAAAAGGGGGGAGAGAAGGCCAGAACTGATCTGGCGAAGACCACCAATGAGACTCTGTTTAGCCATGGAGCTCGTCTGGACCTGTTGGAGAACACTCTGGCCCAGGCTGAGTTGCAGAAGAAGAAGAAAGAAGAGTTGAAGTCTCTTACTATGGCTAAACAACTTGCTGCAGAAGAAGAGTCATCTGAAGCTGAGCAGGATCCTTCTACCATTCCTGGTCCTGCTAAGAGGAAGATTAGAAAAGTAAAGAAGAGTTTCCTTGAATCTGTTATTGAAGAAGCAGAGAAGAGATACAAGGAAGAGACTCCAGAAGAGAGGCAAGCCAGAATCAGGAAGAACATAGATGAAGAGCAGAGGCTCAGATATGTTAAGAGATAGAACAAGAAGGCCAGAGAAGATGGTATTCCTTCTGGTGCAGGTGGCTCAGGTCAGAAGAGGAAAGCTCCTGTGGAAGTTATGAACATCTTGCCACTCAGGACAGAAGGGTCCTTTGACTCTACTGTGCCGTATCCTCTGATTGAAAGATGGAGAGAAGCCAAGACCCTCTGGTTCATTCAGCATTATATCCAGAGGCCAGCACCAGAAGATGATGAGCTGATCAACAGAACCTTCCATTCTTGGATGCAAGCTTATGATGCAGACTTGTACAAGCAGCTGATGGATTCAACCATTGAGTTCAACCTGGAGGTGACTGCTCCTGAATTTACTTATCTTAACACTCCCATGAATGGAAACCAAGTGGATTGGCCAGAACTGAAGAAGCTTTACAAGACCAAGGTGTTGGTGAATTTCACCCCAACATCTTCTGCAGAGTTGAAGGCCGTCCAGGATAGGTTCCTTGACTGGTTTCTTGTCCCTAAAGAGAACAGAAGATATGCCTAGAGTAGGACTATGAACTTCAATGTAATCTGTAATTATTTTGTCCTCTGATTATTAATGGAAAAATACATATCTTCTTTGTTCTAAAGACAACTCCTTGTTGTCTTATTATTTGCCTAGTGAGATCTATTCTAAGGTCTCATCTTTTTATTGTTTTCTTGCTTCAGTTTTACTTTTGATCAGTTCTGGTAGTGTTTTAACTCCATCAAAAAGGGGGAAATTGTTAGGATAAAAATTGTTAGTTTTGATGAGTTAAAACAAACCAGAAGATGTAATAGGACCATCTGGACCTGTTAGCCAGATGATGATCTAGATTAGGACTTAGTCTAGGGGGAACTGCCAGATCAGAAGACCTCACCAGAAGAGTCACCAGAAGACCCCACCAGAAGACCCCACCAGAGGACTCCATCAGAAGACTTCACCAGATGAGACAGACCAGAGGCAGAGGACATTCCCCGACCAGACGAGTTCTGACCAGACGAGTCTGGTGGAACAAAAGATGCTCAGTTTGATCCCCTTATTCTACTGAGTATTCTGGTTGTTCACCAGATGAGGACCAGAAGACATCGAGGTTGCCTGGTGTCTGGTCCTGCCTTCTCTGGAGAGAATCAGAGTTAGGCAGAGGAAGCTATTGACCGTTGGTGATTCAAATCAAGTCAACAAGATCAGGATTGGAAAGTATTTGAAGATAATCAATCCAAGGATCCCACCAACCCAATCAATCAATTAGGGAATTGATTGATTGAAGCTTCCATATATAGAGGATCTGATTGGATTAGCCCTCCAACGGCTAGCCCTAATCCCCTCTATATATACAAGAGTGCAGTTCAAGAAAAAGCTCTAGAGACCCTACACGCGCACATAGCATTCTAAGCTTTTGATCACTACGCATTTGCACTCACTTTGTTCTTATTTACTCATCCAACTCGTAAGGAGTTTATATACTCAACCTGTTCATCTTGTTAGATAAGGTTGGAGTAAGTTTGTCTTTAGATCGAAGTTAGATCTAAAGAGATTGTAAAAAGGTGCTGGTACTTCGGAAATTCCAGTAAGATAGTGAGTTTGTTGGTTGGATAGTGAGACCCCTTTGATCAAGGGAGAGTGGACGTAGGATATTCAGATCCGAACCACTATATATACGGTCTTATTTATTGCTTTCTTTAATACTTGTTTGATTATAATTTGTTCTCTTAGAAAAGGGATTTCTTCTAAAGACATATCGGTTAAAAAGGCTTCCGCAATTAATCTATCTAGTGGGACCAACAGAAGTCTAAGTCTTGAATGTTTTCTAAGTGCATTCTCACTAAGACTAAACTATCAGGAGAGGACGAAGGTCCACTGACAAAGAACTAACAAAGTACTGTTAATGCTAATCATATTTAAAGCTGTTAGTTAAATCTGGATTGGAACAAGGCAAAATGAATTTCAGTGAAGCTTACAATAAATGAAGGAATAAGAAGGTTCTCTCAGAAGAGTTCCACCTTAAAGCAAGACAAGAATCTGGGCACACAGACTTAAGGTCCAATAAGAAGATGACACGTCAGTGTACTTTACTGACAGTCGACCTGCCCCAGCCTGACAAGTACCAAAAGTCCTTCACCTAGCAATCTACAGAAAGCTGGTGAACAAGCATGGTTTTTGCAGCCGTTTCTTGACAAGACTTAAAGCTTCAAATAGAGCCGTTTGAGCCAATCAGATACAAGAAGACTTACTTGAGAAGATTCAAATCCAACGGGAAGATTTTCAAGGAAGCCTATAAATACAGAAGGACGTGCACATTTCCAAGCACGGGAAACTCACAAGATCAAAGCTATCTCTACATTCATAACAACTAAGAAGCACTCGAAATTATCATTGTTTACCAAGTATTTCACATTTGTAGAGAGCCTAACAAACCTTCTGTAACCAAGCTTAAAAGCAATATCCAAATCTTAGAAAGAGATAATCCAATCCTAAGCCTTGAGCTAAACTTGTAAGGATTATCTCAAAATAGTTGGAACCAAAACCCTACTCAAAACCCTACTCAGTGTTTAGGTTGAGAGCTAGTGTTAAGTGGTGTTAGTAAGCTAATTGTTGTATCAGTCTGAAAGCTGGTTTGTTTTGGGAACTAGGACCTGGAATTTCCTAGTGATCAATCATCCTAAGAGAGGATTAGTTGATCAGTGCACCTTGGCACTATAACACAAGGAATTCCAAGTGAAAGGAATTCTCCTGTTTGATCAGGACAGTGGACGTAGGAGATTCATCTCTGAACCACTTTATACCTTGTGTTCTTACATTCTGCTGTTTCCTAAGTGCGTGTGAATTCAATAAGTTTATCAAAGTAAAACGAGTTTTCTAAAGGGCTCACTAATCCGCATCTGAAAGCAAATTAGATAGTAGTTCAACTGAAAGTCTTGAGCTTTCAGTGGAGGTATTATCTCAGTAGGCTTTCTCCAAGTAACTCTCAGCAGACCTTCAAGTCCACTGACGAGCTACTGTCTTAAGTAACCTGATAAGTTTTACAAGAAGTTTAATTTGTAATCACAGGTGTATTCCCCCCCCCCATACACCTGTTTACTCGTTTCGGGACCAATAATAGTGTTTAGTAGGGCAGTGTTCTTTTGAAGATCAGCCTGAATGATTCAGGCCTGATAAACTGAATGCAATGAATGACCAAGTAATATGGCAAGTATGCACAATATCAAAGCAGTAAGAACACAAGGAGTTTAACGTGGTTCAGAGTCTCAAGCTCCTACGTCCACGGCCTGACTTAACAGGAAATCCACTCAAGGGATTCTTATTTTTAACGTGCCAAGGTGCACCAAGACCAGATATCCTCACTGATCTATACAAACTACCTACTAACACACTAGCTGACTTACTCCCAACAAACCTAACTTAGGGTTTTGGTTTCAGTTTTGGATTCCAACTAAGTTGAGATTATCCTTACAGGGCAAAGCTATGCTAAGGATTGGATAATCTCTATAAGCTTATGATAATGCTATTTAGCTCTTGGAATACAGAATAACTCTAGATTGCTAAGAAACACTTGGGAAATTTGGATGTTTTCGAGTGCTTCTCTTAAAGGGTGAATGCTTTGAATGCTTGAGAGTTTGAGTAATTTATGGCTTGGAAATTTCCCGTAACCTTGAATGGGTTCAAGGTCTTCTGTATTTATAGGTGATTTGAAAAGCTATCCGTTGGAGAGATAGTCTTCGAGTCATCTATGTAGAGTGGCTTCAAACGGACATATCTTCATGCAGCAGCCGTCCTTGCATGGATTTGGTATTTGCATTAAATGCACATTGAATGCTTGCCCGTTGAACATGCAGTCTGAATTCAGTCAACTTGTCAGGTTCCATACGTGCGTGTCCTTCCAGGATTGGTCCACGTCATCAGGTTGGTGAGAATGTCAGAACTTATTCCTGAGCTTCAGGCTTGTCTTATTAAGTTCATTTTGTCTTGGGCTCACCGGTCTTGTCCTGACGCTGAAATTCCTTTTGCATTGCTTGGCTCTACTCTAAGTCTTCCCATAAACTCAGTGACATCCTGTTCCCTTCAAGATTGAGTTAGTAATGACCTCAGGGTCATACTCTTCATCACTGACACTTACTCAGCCAGCTTAGAGGACTGCCATAAGTTCAGGATGGTGCTCTTCGTCTTCAGGCTCTGAGTCTTGATTGCCTCCAGTGAGTTCTCCTCTCACTGAGTACCTGTGAAGTGTAAAATGACTTACTAATCCTAATCAAGACTAGTCTGCCAAAGACAGATTAAGGCAAACATCTTTTCAGGGGCTTTGGGATCTTAATCAAAACTGACAATGTCCCAACAGTCCCCAAGTTGGTCGAGCGTACTTTTGAAGATAATGTTGGTGTAGGCCCAGGTGTCAATCAACAAGCGATGTACCCTTGTCCCCATTATACTTGCACATATGACAAGAGAGTCATTGTGGGGAGTAAGGATCACATCTAGATCTTTCTCAGTGAAAGTCAACTCCGGAAGTTTCTTGACGGCGGGGTTGACTCCCATCTCCTGAACCTGAGCTACAACTTGTAACTCAGCTTTCCACTTTCTTTTGGACACTGGTGCCCGTCCATCTAAACATCCTCCAACAGGAACTGATGGCTCCATCATGAAAATATCTCCTGCTGGTCTAGTTGCGGCTGCAGGAGCTGGTCACCCGGGTTTATTACTCTTGATAGGTTGGTCGTTATCTTTCTTATCAGAACTGTCCTCCTAGGCTTGCTTGCCAGGTCGTTGCTTAACAAAGTCGGATAATTTTCCCTCCTCGTAAAATTGTCATAGTTGTTTTAACAAATCCCGACATTCACTAGTAATGCCCCACACTTTGGTGGTAGACACAGTACTTATTTTGGTTGAGTTTGCTTGCTTCTTGGTGGATCTTTCTTGGTGGGAATAGCAACTCTTTCTCCTTCACATTTTTGTACACCGTATCAATAGGTACAGTAAGCACCTGGTTCAGCTTTTCTTCCAGTTCCATCTCTTTGTTGAATGCCTTCATATTTTTTGGGACACAGTAGTCAGTTCCGCCGGGCTTCTTCGGATTTTCCTTCGGGGTCCATTTTGTTGTCTCCCATATTTGATTGCAATGCTTCATGCATGGAGACAAAGACTTCAGCCCGATTCCGGAATTTAGCGTAGTTTTTTGGGCAATTTAGATGCATTTCCTTCCATAGTTCGATGCCCTTCTTTAAACTGGCCATGATGGCTACAATCTTTGTATCTTCGCTTACAGATTCCCCTTCTAACAGCACTTTGTCGAACCTTTCCATGAAAGACCGATCCAATTCATTATAGACTATTTCAGATCAGATAATCGATGTTTTTGGGAGAGGTACAATCTGGCTGTAGAGAAGTGGGATAAGAATTCCCAGCCTAGCTGGGCAAAAGAATGAATGGATGCTGGTGGCATGGCTGAGAACCACTTGTGCACCCGATCCTCCAATGTTAGGGGAAAATTACGGCATTGGGTGGCATCGCTGGTCCCCATGGAGTGTTGGTGTATACTGTAAAGCAAACTTTTGTTGGGCTTTTATGGATATATTCGATTTCCTTATTATCTAAAATAATTGGTTTTTCACATTATTGCAATCTTATTAATTGCTTGTATTACTTGTATGTTTGTTTATCTTATATTGTAGATAATGTGGTGGGTTTGTAGTCACACAGAAGATCACATTGTCAGTTCCTTATAAGATATAAACAGTATTCACAACTGAGATAGTTCTGGACATAACTATTGGTATAAGTTGTAGTATGAACTTGTTAGTGACTTGTCTTGGCCATTAGTTCATACTAGTACGCTATGTCGTATTGAATGGATCACAGTTAAGACATGTTCTTCTATTCTGACTGTTATGAAGAACTAAAGGTCTTGGTGACTCTTGTAATTCTTAACCCTAATTGTGATATCTAGATATGTGGAGCGCTTGTTCACTACTTTGATTTACTATGGGTGAGAATCTTGTTAGATTCAACGCACTATGTATTTTGGGTAGTGACATCGTTTGCACGATGTCTATTTATTGACATTAAGGCACCGTGTCCTGGTGATCCAGGTTGATGACGTCTCCTTGAAGAAACTCATAAAGGATTGTCGTATTAAACCCTGCAGGTGGATTATATCCGTACGACAACAAGGTTGAGTGGTACTACTCAAGGAATAATAGATGTTAATTAATTAAAGCGGTCAGGAGCTTTAATAATTAATGGACGTGCGATATCTTTAACACGGGGAATTATAGAGTCTAATAGAAGCCCTGATTCGGTTCGGGATAGGATGGGAGTGCAACATTAATTCTCTAGTGGAATGAATTAATGTTCACGGGCCAAATAAATGTTCTGGGCTGAACATAAGAGTATTTGGGTCCGTGAGGAGCCCAAACCCTATACCTTCTAACAGATCCCTAGTCTGGCCCATGAAACTTAAGGAGTCTATATAAAGGCTTCAATTTCGTGTTTAAAACCCTAGCACTCTAAGATAAAATGTGTAGCAGCCGAAATTCGTGAGTGGGGTTGAGAGGGAGACGAAATTGTGAGGCACTTTTCTCCACGTTTGCTAGTTCGCCGTCCACCCGGTGTACGAACGAGGTTGGGAGACAGACTAGAAGATCAGTAGTGGAATCAACGCCTCGGTCTTCAAGGGTAACAGATCTAAACTTATCTTTAGATGCATGTTTAGGTCTTTAATTGTTTATACACGTTTGGTATCCCAACAACGATCTTGGGGACGGACCGTCTTCACCGGCGCGTTCCATCATGGAGATCATACAGTTAGAGTATTTTGTCAAATGAACTCGGGGGTCTGCCATGCCTTCATATTGGATGCTCGCCGGGAATTGAATCTTCTTTTGGATTGGGGCCTTCAAGATTATAGATGACAATGACGAAGTTGGCATGTTAGTCACCTCAATCCCCCTCTATAAGTCTAACTGACCTTGCATATTCTCCACTGCCTTTCTCAAGGCTACCAACTCATCCAAAGATACCCCTGACTTGGAGGTTGTTCGGCGAGCAGGGGTGCATGACCCTCTGCTCATCGCAGTCCCTCACTCGGAGGGGGAAACTCATGAGCCGGCCTTCTAGGGCTGCTCGCCACATTTGGTCCCAGACGCGCGAAGGTAGATCTGGACAATCTTTCATGAACCGATGGGCGAGCTGGTTGAGGAGTTGTTCGCCCATCTCCTGCTCTCTGGCGAGCAACTTTTTGTTGTGGCTGGGGTCTACCAAGCCTATCCAGGACACTGGGACGTGATGTCCCCTGGATTGATCCAGCTGCTCGGCTGGGAGCAGACTCAGCTTGGCCCTCTGTTTGTTATACTACCTTGGCCTTCCCTTTAGCCCTCTTGACCTGGGCACTGTCCACCTCTTGATGTTGTTCGTCATGAGCTAGTCTAGGCATGGTGGTGTCAACAGGTCTTATTCTGGCCCTTATTTGTGAAAGGTCAGCTTGATCTTGCTGCTTTTTCAAGGCTTGCAAGGCAGCAATGGTATCAAGTGGTCTGTGATATTCTGTGATTCCTCCAAAACGAGTTTGGAATGAGTATATATAAGCGTTGGGCCGAATCGGGAACTCATGGGCCGAAAAAATGCATCCAGAGGCAAAAATAGGATAGTGCTCGAGCAGCACCAGCTCGAGCGGGGGCGTTCGAGCATGAAAGGTCGAATGGTGCAAGGGGTCGAGCACTAGCGCTCGAGCTGGTCGAGTGCCGAAAATTTTCTGTAAGTTTTTGGGCGTTCGAGCAACATGCTCGAGCGGTGGCGCTCGAGTTACTCGAGTGCTGGAAATTCTCTGTAAGATTTAGGTGCTCGAGCCACATGCTCGAGTAGCTCGAGTGGCAAAACTTCTCTAGACAAATTGGGCACTCGAGTGGCATGCTCGAGTGGTGGTGCTCGAGTGGATCCACTCGAATGGCTCTCCCTCTTCTTCAACTGATACTTTTCTTCTTCCGTACTAATATCAATCGTATTTCTTCGATATCTTCTCATCTGGGCATCCGTTTGAGTCGATTCAAAGTCCTACGAACTCCATTTTTCACCCTCAATTCACCTATGAGCATCAAAGAGAAAAAATCATCAATGTGTAGAAATAATACTCAATTGACTCTAAATACTCAATAAAATCGACCAAAACTGGGGTATTTCTAACGACGAATCATGACAATTTCACGCCCAATCAACCCCCTAAACTTACCATATTGCTTGTCCTCAAGAAATGAAATAAGAAGTCAAGTGAAATTGTTAGGAATGAGTCAAAGAATCAAATCATGCAAGTAAATGAACTCGAGCTTCAAGGATCAATCACACGTATACTAACTCACCTCCCTTCATCATACTCATGCAATAACAACAAGAAACACCAAGATCAAACATGGATGTGCACTCAACGATGTGTTTCACTCCCTCACAAGTGTATATCAATAATTAGGGACTCACTCAAACAATCAATCACGCATATCGGCAGCCATAGGCTTGTAAGCACTCTCAACTCCGACCATACTTTAGAAATCAATGCTGAATCAAAAAGGACTTTTCTCAAGGTTGTAATGTAGGCTCTTTGGACAGGTGGGATAACAATATGGGTAAGCGACTTAAGTGAAAGGAGAATAGAAACTCAACCTTTAGTACTTCGAGATTAGGAACAGAATACTTCAAACATTTTCAATCAACACATTTTCAATTCCAATACTCTCAACACATCAATTTTTTTTTCTAACTTATTTCACTTTTTTCAATCACTTCACTTTTTTCTCTTTTCTCCTTTTCGCACAAACACATGGGCTCATTTTTTTCTTTTGCTTATTCTCAATTTTTTTCTTTCCCACAACTCATATTTTCATCACACCTTCTTCTCATAATCACTCAAGCAATCACAATTCTCCTTTTTAAACTCAAATCAACCCCTTCACATTCACACTTTTCCTATTCTCCACTCAAATTGGGACAAAAAGGCTTAGGAACTTGGAATAGTGTTTAAATGTGCTAGCAAACGAAATAGGCTAAAGCTCAAACGGGCTCACAAGGGATAAGTGTCATTGGTAGGGAAAATTTTGGCTAAGTGACTCAATCAAATCAGAGATGGCCTAAGATCGCATTCGACATATCAAACTAGACACAATCAAGAAGCAAGAGCACACACAAGTTCTAGCATCCTCTAAGGTGACGACTCACTCACAAACGAAGAGATCAATTCATGTATCTTAATCTCAAAAGGCTCAAATCTCACAGCTTTCACATCCATGCTAGTCCTAGTGAATTCGCACTCTCATCACACAAGTACTCAAAAAGAAAGTTTGCAAGCATACGAGTTCTCTCTCAAATCAACCTTAACTCCCATACCCACACAAGAAAATTCCTAACTCACCCTCACAACTTAACTCTACTCATCAAAACATACTCAAGAATAGCAACCAACAAGCATAAGATGATTGATAGGCATGCAATATGTAGTAGCAAATCAAACCAATATCAGCCCAAGGAGCATCTCAAGGTACCAAATAACCAAAATCAACTCAAGAGAGGGTGTGCGCCTGTGTAATGTAACCATAATACATATAAAAACTCCACCCCCCAAACTTCGACCTTGTGAAGAGGTCTAAGTTTGGGGTTGTGGGTTACCTCATCCAAATAGTTCAAGTTTCTCAACAACATGTCACACTCCTTGGTCTCGAGTTGGTTCTTTCAGTCTGAATAACTCCATGATACCTTTACTCATTCGAGACAAGCCTACAAAATAAACTCTCAAGTACGAGGTTAAAACTTAGGATTTAAAACAACACCCTAATAACATAAAACACTCAAAAGCAAATAAAAATGGGTTGCCTCCCATTTAGCGCTATTTTTAAGGTCCTCATGCCGGACCGAGCTCAAAGGAGCTTATGGGACATGATACTCAAAATTACCTCCCTTACTCTCATAAGAGTGGTGCTTGCCTTTCTTTCCTTCATTCCCCTTCATCATGAGTTTTTTTGCTTCCTTCTCATCCCCAAGTGGTGGGGGTCTCAACTTCTTCTCACCTTTATCTGGAGGAGTTTTACTAAGCAATTTCTTGAGTTTGGACTATTTCTTCTTAACTCCCCCTTTACTCTCCAACTGGACCTCGTCCACATTTTTCACTTCTTCATCCTTCAACTTCTTCCCTTTATCCCTATCAAAATAATCAAGATCATAATGCTCATGGGTTAAATCATCAAGTGAAGGACTATCAAAATCATGCTTAATAGAAAGACTAGGGAGAGGAGGTATGTCTTCAACACGAGGATCAATGGCATCCATACAATAACAACTCTCATCCTCCTTTGGGTACTTCATGGCCTCATAAAGTGAAATTTTCACCTCTTGATCATCAACTTTCAATGTGATCTTCCCATTTGCCACATCTAGCACCATCCCGGCCATTGCTAAGAACGGCCTCCCTAAAATCAGCGGCACATGCTCATCCTCCTCTATATCGAGCACTACAAAGTTGGTTGGAAAAATGTGATCCCCAACTTTCACGAGGAAATCTTCAACTACACCTTGAGGTCGAGTAATAGACCGATCGGCTAGTTGAAGCGTCATCATTATCGATTGAAGTTCTCCCCCTTCCAACTTCTTGAATAGCGACAATGGCATAAGATTAATGCTCGCTCCAAGGTCGCACAACGCTCCCTTCTTGACTCCATTCCCGATATCACATAAGATCGTGAAACTACCGGGATCCTTCAACTTCGGAGGAAGCGCCTTGTGCACTAACACACTCACCTCATGGTTCAGCTGCACCAACTTGGGCTCGTCTACTCTCCGTCTCTTCGCTATCAAGTCCTTTAGGAACTTGGCATAATTAGGCATCTGTTCCAAAGCATCATAAAAAGGAATGTTAATATGCAATTTCTTAAATACATCAAAGAATTAATCGAATTTCTCATCAAGCTTTTTCTTCATGAAGCGCTGTGGATACGGGATGGGTATCACCGATTTGGGTACCCCCCATTCATCACGCTCGGTCTCTTTCACTTTCTCCCTTGCTTCCTTTGCCTTCTTCCACTTAGGAACTCTCTCAATCTTCTCAATGTTTTCCTCTTCAGGCTCTTTGCTCTCTTGAGTCCCTTCACCCTCTATCTTTTTCTCAACTCCTACCTCCTCAATTTCATCTCTATCCTTCTTAGGCTCTTTCCCCTCTATCTCAATGTCTCCTTGGGGCGTCTCAGAATCAGCAGACATCTGGGGACCATCATAGGTGGTTCCACTTCTAAGCTGGATCGTCTTGCAATGCTCTTTCGGTTTTCCCTCCGGTATAGAAGGATATTTACCCGGCTCTCTACCCAATGATTTTACGATCTGGCTCATCTGGTACTCCATCGAAGTGAACCGCCTATTGTTCTCTTGCTGAATTTGATTCAGCTCTACATCTCTCTTCTGGAGTTCTTGATCACGCTGATCACCTTTCTTATGCAACTCTTTAACATCATACTCCAAATAAGATAATCTTTTGCTTCCTTCCTCCACCTTCTGAAGGATAGCTCTCAACATCTCCTCAGTTGAGGCAGCGCCTTCTCCACCCAGAGGCTTTGAACCTGGATCAACACCTGGAGGAAATGTAATTCCGGCCTTCGGATTGGCATACGAGAAGTTCTCATTCTTCCTCCATTTGCTTTGTTGAGGCTGCTGGCCTCCTTGATAGCCTTGATTATTCCTCCATTGATTTTGAGGAGGTTGTGGACCTGGAGGTACAAATGGTTGGCTATAAGAAGACCTTCCAAATTGATTGCCACCTTGTGGATACCCGCCTTGATTGTAGTAAGATCCTCCCATATAGTTGGCTACCTCTTGCTGAACTGGGGCCTGGTCCACTTTCTCACTCACTGCTACATTCCCTCCAACTAGATTTTGCCCCATCTCAAGGTTACTGATCTTCTCCATCATCGCCATCAACAACTTCCTCGTCCCCTCATTCTCCTCCAACTTACAAGCTCTCTGAAATTCTGGGTCCTCGTTCCATGACCCAGCATTCATGATAATATTGTCAACAATTTCTCTACACCTCGCTATACCTTGGTTCAGAAATGCTCCACTAGCACATGCATCAAGATGGGTTTGACCAGCCTTGTTGGCTCCGCTATAGAAGAACGCCATGATATCCCCCTCATTGTACCCGTGCTGCGGGCACTCAATTAACATGTTCGAGTATCTCTCCCACGCCTGACGTAAGTCCTCTTCTGGCTTCTGGAAGAAAGAAGAAATCTCTATCCGTGCTCTAATGGTTCTGGATGGAGGGTAGAATCGCTTGAGGAATAGACGCTCGAGCTCGGCCCATGTGGTTACACCTCCCCGTGGGAGCGTGTTATCGTACCACTCCTTTGTTATTCCCGTTAAAGAGAATGGGAACAGCCTGAGCCTCTTGGCATCTTCAGACATGCCGTTATAATTGAACGTGGATGCGATCATCAGAAAACTCCTCAGATGTGTATGAGGATTTTCCTTCCCAACATCCCTCTTAAATTGATTCTTGGTAAGCAGCTTTAGAATTCCAGGGGAAATTGAGAAGTTGTTTGCCTCTACAGGGGGCAATGCCACTCCATCATAGTACCGTTGCAGTTGTGCCGTGAACCTTCCTCGAATAGACATATTCTGATCGGCATTCTGAGGAACGTGCTGAGGGTTAGCAGGTGGTACGTGTACTTGTTGGGCTGGTGGTGGGTGATAGACTGGTGGTGGGTTGTAAACAGGAGGTGGAGGGTACGGGTATGGTGGATATGGATATGGTGGGTATGGGTAAGGATAAGGTAAGTTGTTTTGTGGGAATGCAGGGTTGTTCTGAGGATGTTGGACAAGGTTATGAGCTGGATTGTTTACGTTCTGTGTACCCGTGTTTTGGCTCTGGCTTTCCCCTAGCGGGACTTGATTCTGACTACCATTCCCTCCAGTGCCCTCAACCCGGTCCACTATCTGATTAAACTCATTTGCAGCATCATCCAACTCATTACTGATGTCCATGTTATCGTTCTCTCCTCCGGCAGCATTCATCCTTCTTAAAAATGCTCTGTTTCTTCTTGCTATTGTCTCAGGATCTAGCTGTAGTCTCTCTTCGCTCGTATCACCCTGCGAGCGTGTTTTCATAAACCTGAAATACTAATAAAAGAATAAAAATGCAACTGCAGAACACGTACGAATAAAACAGAAAAGTAAATCACTCACTACTAACTACTAAGCTATCTACAAGTCCTATTCAAAAGACATACAACGCCATCCCGGACAATGGTGCCATTGACTTGAAGCCGAAAATACTAGCTTTCTACTAGTAGTTTCCCCGCAAGCGTACGGGTTCACTGCAACATGGGCAAGTATATCGACCAAGTATTATCGAACCCAAATGAGAGAGTGTATGCGAACAGATCCCTGAAGATCTATGCATCGTAATTAATATGAGTGTATATTTTTGGGTTTTTTAAAATAAAATATAATATAAACTAAATTACTCTAAGAATGCAAAAAGGAAAATTAAACTACGAACGTAAAAGTATGTTTTCAAATATGAGGTGATGATGCTCAGGATAGGAATTCCTACGTATACTAACGGAGCAGGTACATAATCAAAATAACCGTGACGCGCAAGAAATAATCTAAGTAAAAGATTGCAAGATGAAAGCTCAAGAATTAAAACCCTAATACTTTATCCTAACAATCAACTTCACTAATCCACTAACAAGTTAATAGATAGTGCTTAATTAACGAGACCCTAATTTAAACTATGGTGATACGGTCGTCCTCCCTAGATAAACCGGTAGATTAATTAACCCTTTCTAAACCCTCTCATTAAGTCTACTTGTTGTTAAAGAGTGATAAGGTCGTCCTCTCTCGAACACTTTTCGAACCAAATTCAAAAGTAAAGTTAAGATTGATTTTAAGAATTCATTAATTAAGATAATTAAAACTAAATGTCACGAATTACCCTAGTTACGTACCCACATCCTACTTCTACGAGTTCATCCTACCCTAAGCATGCAAGGGTTTTAGCTAGACATGGTTTTTACGGAAATGAAAATAATTGAAGAAGTAACGAACATGAACATAATGATTTTAACTAAGAAATTATCAAACATTAACTAGGGTTTAAAGAAATAAATGCTAAGAACTCAAATTAAATTAATAAAACGAAGTCTCAATGTATTCAAGAACAAAGATCTAAAGTACAGAAACTAAAAATCAAAATCGAACTATGAATTCGTAAATAAAACCTCGAATACGTAAAACTAAAGCTTGCTCGTCTCTTCTTCTCTTCCTCTCTCCAAAAACTAACTCTAAAAGTGATATGGTATCAAGTGGTCTGTGATATTCTGTGATTCCTCCAAAATGAGTTTGGAATGAGTATATATAAGCGTCGGGCCGAATCGGGAACTCATGGGCCGAAAAAACACATCCGGAGGCAAAAATAGGATAGTGCTCGAGCAGCACCAGCTCGAGCGGGGGCGTTCGAGCATGACAGGTCGAATGGTGCAAGGGGCCGAGCACTAGCGCTCGAGTTGGTCGAGTGCCGAAATTTTTCTATAAGTTTTTAGGCGTTCGAGCAACATGCTCGAGTGGCGGCGCTCGAGTTGCTCGAGTGCTGGAAATTCTCTGTAAGTTTTAGGTGCTCGATCCACATGCTCGAGCGTTAGTGCTCGAGTAGCTCGAGTGGCAAAACTTCTCTGGACAAATTGGGCGCTCGAGTGGCATGCTCGAGCGGTGATGCTCGAGTGGATCCACTCGAATGGCTCTCCCTCTTCTTCAACTGATACTTTTCTTCTTCCGCACTAATACCAATTGTATTTCTTCGATATCTTCTCATCCGGGCATCCGTTTGAGTCGATTCAAAGTCCCTCGATTCACCTATGAGCATCAAAGAGACAAATTCATCAATGTGTAGAAATAATACTCAATTGACTCTAAATACTCAATAAAATCGACCAAAAATGGGGCATTTCTAACGACGAATCATGACAATTTCACGCCCAATCAATGTGTTGGGAGATTTTTTGTGTATTTGAACTTAAATTTCTTTAATGGAGAATAACTTATTTATACAAATCGCCAAGTAGGTGGTGGACAAGACTTTTGGATTTCCAAGCTTGCATGCTTGACATGTGTCCCTTTGACCTAATTTGACCTTACCTAAGCTTAATCTTAGTTACAAAGTCTTCATTTGGGTCTTATCTCACCTTCACAGCTGTTCACTTGTGTTTGAAATATTGATCACCATTACGTACTTTGCATTCAAAGTAGCTCGCCTTTTGAATATGATGGTTGATAAGTTGTTCGCTGATTAGTTCATCATGGATTAAGTAGTCTGTATCTTCACCCAAAAGCGGGAGTTGTTCGCACGATAGTTGTTCGTCAGGTGATTGGTGGACATTGTATACACTCCATTGATTAGTTTGCGCACTGCTCTTTACGTTATTCTTGTTCGCCATCTGTGACTTGGTTTGGTTAATGCCATAATCCTCGTTTATCCCCCAAAACATGTTCGCCCAAAGCCAAGAGTTGTTCGCCTATCAACATCATCATAAAAAAATTATTCATTTAATTTACAAATCAAGTCTCATATTAAAAGTCAAGAAATGTTAAATGGAAAAATAAATTTGGGACGGTGGGAGTAATAATTAACTTTTTAGATCTAAAAATGAAGAATAAAAACAATTTACCAAAAAAAAAATCAAATAATTGCACAAAACAAATTCATCAAATAAAAATTTAATTTATATTTAATAGTTTTCTAATATATATATATATATATATATATATATATTATATGTATTGTATTATATATATGATATATTATGTAATATATATATATATTTTATATATTTACTATTATAGTTAAATATGTCGACTTGTTGGACTTAAAAAGCTTACAAAATAAGCTTAAATCTGTCCTTTTTATGTAAATGAGCTTTTAAAAAAGTCCGAGCCGACCTACTTACTAAACATGCCGAACTGGGCTTTAGTAGGTCGAATCTTAGGCCCATATCGGGCAGTCTGACCTATTCTCCCTCTTACACAAGCAAAGTGAAATGATCTCTGCCGCTTTGACAAGCCATATTCTCTTCGCAAAAGCCTAATTTGTCAACAATTCATGCTCAACTTTACAACACTAGCTAGTTTGTACATCCTTAGCCTCTGTCCGCTAGGCTCACCAGCATTCGACATATCATGCTTATCTTTACAACAACTGATCACCTTTGGGGATAACATCAACTAATCACTTCAATACCCTTAGCTTGGCCAACTTCTCGCTATTTGACAACTCATGTTGGACTTCGTCAACAACTGTAATTCACCTCATCATCCTCAACATGTTAGGCTCGCCTTTGGGACAAATTACTCATAAAACGAGGGTTGTAAGAATTGTAATGACTACATCTTTATAAATAGAGAAGTAAACTCTCATTGTAAAGGGTTGTATTCTCTAACCTCCGAACCGACTACATAAATCCAAAAAAGAAAATAAAAAATTATCGGGCTCACCTTAGGTAAATTGAATTACTTCACAATTTCTATTGTTTGATTTGTCTAATTGTACGATTGTTCATTCATACATGTAAGATTGAATATATTAAGCTTTTAGTGCGGATGCGCTCAACACTATGATCTATTATGTTCGCATTAACCTTCATATTTCTCAACAATTTGAGTTAATATGACATTGATCTATTAATGCAACATCTCTCTCACTTAATCATCACTATGATCTATACTTTGTGGAGTGTAAAAAATATGATGATGATGCGAAGCCAATAGTTGTAGGTTGTTTGATGAAGATTTTAGTTATATATGGTCAGGGAGGAGGAACCACTCTCCTTGGTATTCATAGATAACTCAACTCGGAAGCTAGGAAATCTTAGCAAACTCCAGATCTCGGGGCTAGTTTGATGAAGATTTTAGTTATATATGGTCAGGAGGAGGAACCACTCTTCTTGGTATTCATAGATAACTCAACTCGGAAGCTAGGAAATCTTAGCAAACTCCAGATCTCGGGGCTAGTTTGACTCTCTTTTAGATCTCTTTTACATCCATCTAATCCTGGTTGGTTCAAGATGAATATTGATGGGAGTTCGGTTGCTTCTTCTAGTGTGAAGGGTTTAATAATTTAAAACATTGTCGCAGACAAGTTAGGAGAGCTATCAAGGAGCAAATTGTGCAAATCAAAGATGTTTCACTTGACAGATGACACTAAAGATACAAAGACAAAGATGGATGAATCCTTGGTATTATACGAAATTAGAATTTTAAATCCTAGTTTGGTATGGTAATTTGGTGCAAGATGTTACATGCCATCAATATTGTGAGTAAATTTCTTCAATATAAAAATTTGGATAATGATGTTGCTATCAAACTTCTGCAAGGAATCATTATATCTCTCGAAGAGTATAAAGAGCATGGTTTTGATAAAGCCATGAGTGAAGCTAAACAATGACAAGTCATATAGGGATTGAAGCAGTTTCTAGAAAAACACATTGATGACATAAACAATTTGATAAAAACGAAAGTGAATGAGTAACACAACCAGGAACTTTTTGGAGTTAATTACTCTTCTTTTATATACATACACACACACACACACATATATATATATATATATATATATATTGTTGATCAAACTCTTTCATATATAGAAACCTAATGTGCCAACTTAAAAAAAATATGAAGATATTTTTGAATTTATGCTCAATATTGAGAGGTTCCATGATATTAATGATGAAAAGTTGTTGAGGTCTTGCAAGAATGTACAAGGTTCTTATACACTTAATGGTTAATATGGATGGATATGATTTGTTTTCTAAGCTAGATTTATTGAAATATGTTTTATCAAAAAACAAAATCTACAATTGAATGGATGAATTATTTGAAGGAAGTGAATGATTATTTTTTCAATATTTCTTACAAGATATTATTGACAATACCAATTACAGTAGCAAGTGCCAAAAAAGGCGAATTATTATATGCACTATGTGCACCATACACCATTAATGCCATTGTTGTAAGAACTAACATTACAAAAAAACTCGCGTTTTAGCGACCGCCTTCAAATCGGTCTCTAAATAATGTATTAGCAACCGATTAGCGACTGATTAAGACAACTTGTCTCAAATTAAGAAAATTTGTGATCGACACCAAAGGCGGTCGCTAAATCGAAGGATTAGCGACCGCGTACGACCGCTTTGGCGATCACTAAAACTCAAAGGTTGGTCAAAATTAACCAACACTTCTGATCAGCGACCGCCTAGGCGGTCTCTGAATTCAATTTTGTAATTAGCGACCGCCCAAAGGCGGTCGCTAGCCGGTCACAAACTGGTCAGTTGACCCATTCTTAGAAACGGGCACTGGTCATTTATTGCTGGGTTATTAGCGACCGCCTGTGGCGGTCGCTAATTTTTCTTCCCTTTTTAGGCGCTGGCTGTACGCATTTCGGCCTTCATCACAAAAATACCACCGCCGCCGCAGATCGCCGCCGTCGCCACCGCCATCCGTCGAGCAATCTGTTCCGGTCAATAGCCTTGTTGCTTCCCCGTCTACCTAACAACCGCAAGTTTTTTAAACTTTAACCGTTTATTATCTTTGTATATCATTTTTTTAATATATAGGATTAATTGATATCTATACATGAAGTTAGATATATATATGTTTGTATATATGAATCATTTGTGTATGTTTGTATATTTGAATTATGCATACATGAAGTTAAATATATATATATATATATATATATATATGTGTGTGTGTGTGTGTGTGTTAGATATATATGTATGTATATGTATGATTTTATATGTTTGTATATATTTTTTAAATCATGTATATATAAATGTTTAGTATTTTTAAGTTAGTTGGTATGTTAGTATATATTAAATTAGTTGATTGATATGTATAGATATGAATTTAGTTGATTGATATACGTAGATATACGTAGGTATGAATTTAGTTGATTGATATGTGTAGGTATGAATTTAGTTGATTAATATGTAGGTATATATGAATTTAGTTGATTGATATACATAAATATACATAGGTATGAATTTAGTTGATTGATATGTGTAGGTATATATGAATTTAGTTGATTGATATACGTATGTATGAATTTAGTTGAATGTGTATAAATATAATATGTTATCTTAATCTGTTGAATTTATAATTATTACAGATTAGCTCTCAAGATAACCCTGATCTGAGCGAGGGACAAGGTCGGGGACAGGGTCGGGGGAGTGGGAAGAGGAGGTCGGGGTCGTTGAAACCGGTGATCCCGGAGGTTCGACGGGCCACGGAGATGACACCATCCTCCTCACAGCAGTCCAGTGCTGCTGGCTCTGCTTCTGTTGTCGGATCTACGCCTTCACGGCAGCATCCCCAGTTTGATAGCCGTCTCACTGTTGTCCTTAGCGACAACATGTAAGTATTCTTAAATAATTTTAATTGTATTCATTAATATTAATTATTAATATTAACTTGATTTTTTTTATGTTACAATATGCTTCCAGGCCATGAGAGTAGCTTTCGCGTCTCGGAGGCTATTAAGAAGGCCCCGTTCGAGGTTGGTGCCCCCTCGTGGTCCATGGTGTCCGAGCAAAAGAGGAGGGAGCACTCCGAGGAGTTCAAGGTATATTTATTATGATTTTAATTATTTTGAATTTATTTGTTAATATTTTATTTTTAATTTAATTGCAGAAGATTGCGTCTGGGACCCTGCCCATGATAATGTTATGTACGGCTTGTTCTGCACGAAAGCGCAGGAGTGGTACAAAAACATTATCTACGGGCTGAAGAAGAAGTTCGATAGTGGGGTGCAGCTGGAGCTGGGCCGAGGGCTAGACAGACGTTCCGTCTGGGATGCTTTGGTTGCTCACTGGAATATTGAGCAATTCAAAGCCAAGTCTGAGAAGTCCAGGGAGAAACGGTTGAAGGACCCCATCGAGCAAGGTGTCGCCAGACATAGGGCTGGATCCCGATCCATCTACGAGCACTCCATCGCCTTTGTAAATATTATACTTTTTATTTACATTTTAATATTAATAAAATTTTAAATGTTTAATATTTAAAATCTATTGAATTTGGTTCGCAACAAGAGAGGGAGAAGGGACGAAAGTCCACTCTCTATGAGCAGATGGAGATCTCCCACCCAGTGAACCCGGAGACTGAGATGTCTACCTACTCCCGCACCACCGAGATCCACATAAGTATTTTTTTAATTTTAATTAATTTAAATTTAATTATTATAATTTTAATTTCAGAACCAGTTTAAGGATCGTCTCGTCCAAGCCTCGCAGCAGGTGGCCCCCGGAGACGACAGCGGAGAGAACCCCACCCCTCTCCGGATTGACGAGGACCACATCTATTTAGATGTGGTCGGAGTCAAGAAGGGGAAGGTCGTGGAGCAGGGCGGATCACAGTAATGCCATCCTACAGACCTACCGCTCTGCTTCTTCTTAGGTGGAGCGTGAGCTGAGAGACGTCCGGAAGCAGATGGAGGCCCTCACTGCCTACAACGAGAGTCTTCGGAACTGGTTCTCCAACATCTCCCAACAGATGGGAGTAACCGTTCCACCTCCACCCCCACCCCCACCCCTACCTCCCACAAAATTTTGCTATCGGGGGGAGCGGGCACGGAGGTGGTGAGGATGAGGATGACGAGATCGATATCGACCGCTTCCTCTCTGGATATGAGAGAGAGAGAGAGATAGATAGAGAGAGAGAGAGAGAGATGACTTTTTATATTTTTTGTTGAATATTTTATTTTATTTGTTGAATGTTTTTTATTTTGTTGAATATTTTATATTTTTTTATTGAATATTATAGATTTGCATTTTGGAATTATATATACAATTAAATGAATAAAAACGAATAAATTAATAATTTAGAATAGTGTTAAAATATTAAATTTATAAAATTAATAAAAAAAGTTAGTAAATATATATATATATATATATATATATATATATATATATATATATATATAAACGAATTAGAAACAAAAAGGAATTATTTTGATGAATTTAAAAAAAAAAACGGGAGTCAATTTGGAATTATATACAATTAAATGAATAAAAACGAATAAATTAATAATTTAGAATAGTCTAAAATATTAAATCTATAAAATAAAAAAATTAGTATATATATATATATATATACGAATTAGAAAAAAAAGAAATTAATTTGATGATTTTTTTTTTTAAAAAGGGGATAAGCTATATTTTCAATCTAGAAAGCTTATATTATAAAAAAAAAAAATCGATCAACAAAGTCTCATGATGTAACGAATGGATAAGCTATATTATCAATCTAGAAAGCTTGGCTGAACAAATAAAGTATACAAATGTATTTAATAAATTTGCCACCAAAATTGTTTGTATAGTTCTATTTAAGTAATTTTTTTTAAATATTCATCATTTAATTTAAGAATAAAGGTTTTTTTTTAATGCAATGTTTAATGTCATATTATTTAATTTTTGTGTTGTTTTAAATTTATGTAATTATAAACAATTACGAGGGGCTTAAATTTAGAACTTCGCCGAAGCTTCATATGAAAATGTTTATGATAAGTTTATCATGAAATTGTTTTAAAATATTGAATATTTTATTAGGAGTGTTAAAAATTTCATCAGGAGTATCATTAATTTGAGTTCAATTTTTTTTTACAACAATTACAATATAATACTATCGACCCAAATTAATGATACTCCTAATAAAATTATTGATATTTCTGATGAAATATTTATATTTTAAAATTGTTTCATAATAAATTTATCATTAATTATTTTCACATAATACTTTGTCTTTGAATATACATCTATCTTTAATTTCATTTTAATAATATTACTTTTAGCTGTCACATATTTTTAGTGTTTAATAATATTACTTTTAGTTGTCACATATGTCTAATGTAGTTGTCACTTGTCACATATTTCTAATTTATCGATTGTGATATATACGGTGCAAATTTGCTTGCGCATGAGGCTCACTAACTATACATTTATAGTATCCAACAATATAATAAATAACAAACAAAATACTACTCCCTCCGTCCACGAAATACGGTCTTGTTACTTTTTGCACGGTTATTAAGAAAGTTGATATAATATGTAAAAAGTAAGAATATTATGTCAAATCAAGTACAAAATAAATTATTTTAAAAATGTTATGTGTGTATGTTGAAAAAATAGATAAAATTTATTCTTTCCATTTTAGGCAACAAGACTATTTTTTGTGGACGACCCAATAAGGCAACCAGACCTATATTTTGTGGACGGAGGGAGTATTTCATAATAAAAGCATGACATACCCTCAATTTCCTACCCAAATGGCCAAATTTTTAAATAAAATAAAAAAAGTAAACAGTGTAAAGGTGCTATATGTGGTGAAATAATCGATAAAGCCCGCGTGGAAGTTGGGGGTAAAAGGTATAGTAAAACGGAATATTTCTTTCTTATATTCTTCTTATTATTATATATACACAATTTTTTTTTTTTTTTTGAGGAATATATACACAAATTCTATGCACTTGAGTGGATATGCATGCAATTTGATTTTAAACTCAATTTTAATTTTAATATTGATTTTTCAAAATACACACAAATACACTGAACTGTATTTTTTTTTTCAGTTGGAGTATCACTAGTTATTTCTTGGGGTATTACTGACGACTTCTTGAGGTATCACTGGTTACTTCTTAGGGTATTACTAATTTCTGCTTTAGGTAATTATTTTAAAGTCCAAATGCATATCATGCACTTAAGTGCACACTAGAACCTACTCTTGTACATATACTTCTCCAAAAAAAAAAAAAATCTTAAAATTATAACATTCTACCAAATCGAATGTTCCATGTTAAGTTTAGCATTTCGTTTTTAGAAAATTTCTTAAATAAAATATCATATAAATTGCATAGTGCTCTTTACCTTTTTTATTTTTCTCTGGCATTTTTCATCAGCAGCTTTACAATTAAATACTACGTTCGTTCCGAAATGCTCTTTATTGTTGACTTTTAGAGGAATTTGATATGAGAGTTGATTCGTAATATTTAAATTGATATTTTTTAATGAGAGTTTACTGTTTAATTTAAAAAAAAAAACAAAACAAAAAAACTTATTTTAGTATGTGACTATTAGTAAAATAAAGTGTATGAACTATGTGTGTGGGAACAAAGATAGTACTATATTATTTAAAATCCATGTCATCCTCCAAATATTAACCTCGCGACAAAAATTTGTATGAGACCGTTTCATTATATGAGACAATACAAATTCACACTCATCCTCCTATTAAAATGTTACTTCCTCCGTCCATGAAATATAGTCCTGGTTGCTTTATTTGGCTGTCCACGAAAAATAGTCATGTTGCCTAAAATGGAAATAATAAATTTTATCTACATTTTTCACCATACACAAATATCATTTTTAAAATAATTTATTTTGTACTTGATATAACACAATATTTTTACTTTTTACATATTATATCAATTTTTTTAATAACCGTGCATAAAACAACAAGACTATATTTCTTGAACGGAGGGAGTAATAGTTAATGCCCAAGTTATACCCCATCCCATTATCTCATTCAACGAGACTGTCTAAACTTAATGAGATAAAAAGGAGTAGTTTTTTTTTTTAATGGATACTCCTTCTGTCCACGAAATACGGTCCTGTTACTTTTTGCACGGTTATTAAGAAAGTTGATATAATATGTAAAAAGTAAGAATATTGTGTCAAATCAAATACAAAATAAATTATTTTAAAAATGTTATGTGTGTATGTTGAAAAAGTAGATAAAGTTTATTCTTTTTATTTTAGGCAACATGACTATTTTTCGTGGACAACCCAATAAGACAACCAGGCTTATATTTTGTGGACGGAGGGAATAGAAAACAAGGGAGAAAAATCTAAGTGTTTCATAGTAATTGTCAACTAGTGGTCTTTCTTTGCTTTCCAAGTATTTATATATATTTGTTTACTCCTCATGAAGGAACGTCTTGTCACCCACCCAACCCTCCCTCACTATTCCAACTTCCATTCCCGGCCACTCGCCGCCGCCCTCCTGCCCACCCCACCCCACCCCACCGGTTTTATCTTATAGTCGACCGATCCATTTCTTTAAGCTCCTAATAAAGCCTAAAAAAAATAAAAAACCTTAATCTAAAATGCAAAACTTCTAACTATTCATTTTATAAAGCATGAAATAGAGCGATCCTCCCCTTTTCACAATCCGAGTAGATATATGACCTGGTTTCGTGCCTACTCTCTAGGTTTCGTTTTTCTTTCTTGATTTATGGATGAATACACGAATCCGAGGGGTGGTTTTCTCTACAGAAGGAGCAGTGGGCCCACCAATCATCAGTTTCCGATCAGTAGCTTTCATCATCTTGAATCGGACGGTCAGAATCACACGGTCGTGAAAACCGAAGGCGGGACTTCGGTGAACCACGCTCACAGGTTTGAATACCCCAATATAATCAGAACCCCTCATCATGAGGGGAATGATGATATAAAATCAAGGATTATTGCTCACCCTCAGTATTCAAATCTTTTGCAAGCCTACATGGATTGCCAAAAGGTAACCCTTTTTTTTTATTTAGTAGCCTACATTTTTTTATATTATTTTAGTAGTTAATATATTATTAAATCTTGAATTAATTAAAGGTGGGAGCTCCGCCGGAGGTGGTGGAGCAGCTGACGGCGGTACGGCGGGAGTTCGAGGATAGGCAGCCAGCGGCGGCGGCAGCAAGTAGGGATGATTCTAAAGATCCAGAACTTGATCAGTTCATGGTAGTTTTTTTTTTTTTTAAATTATATACTCTCCCCATATCGTAAAAATTTGCTAAGGGTTTACACATTAATGTGTTATTTTTAAATTAAATAATGATATATAAGTAAATATGTAAAAAAACAAATCAATGATATATATATATATTTTTATAATAGTGTGTAAATTTCTGTAAGAATTATGGATGGAGTATAATTATTTGTATAACACGATTTTTGGATGTTAAATAGTGATGTGAAAAAATTGTAGGAAGCGTATTACGATATGCTGGTGAAGTATCGGGAGGAGTTAAGTAGGCCTTTGGAAGAAGCTATGGAATTCATGCGACGGATTGAGTCACAACTCAACGTGCTTCAGACCAACTCAGGTACCTTCTTTTCCATTTTAAATAAAAGTTCAGTACAATTTAATATTGATCTATTTTATAGTAAGGTGGGTATAGAGTGAAATTAGTTCAAACATTAATATTTGAAAAATATTAATTATTTTAATGAAAGAGTATTTCACCGAAGATTCAACAACTAATAAAAAATATTAGTTGTTTTCACTGGAGAGATCTTCACTGAAAAAACTAATATTTTTTAGTAAAAATAGTTTTTTTAATGGTTTATGTATGAGCTATTTTCACACTATATTGCGCAACTTCTTCACAATACATGAAGTGAGAGATAGGTTGCCTATCTTGGTGAGAGAGAGGGGGAGAGTCATGTTTCATGGGCATTGCCAATCTTGGAAAGAAGGGGCACAAGAATAATAACATTAAGTGCAGAAGGTTGCTTGGAATTTGTAGAGCAGTGGAAAACTGATAGTCGAAACTGTCCACCTCTAAATTGGGGGGTAGGGTGGGCGGTGGTGCCGGAGGGGGCTTCCTTTCTCTCTCTAACTCTTGTTCATTCAATATTCTACTGCCCTTTGCTATTTCCCAATGAACAGAAGGTTTGACTGCTACGACCTTCAATTTCCAACGCTTATCTTGTCACGAGTAGTCTCTCTAACCAAATTTAAAAACCCTAATCACGAGTAGTGTATTACTCAAAAGATTTGATTTGTTTCCTTTATGCTGCTCCTATTAAAATATGAGAATCACACCTTCTAATTTCTTTGGGGATTTTTTTTTTTATATTAAGCCCCTAATTTAGGCAGAAATTAGGTAATTGATCCCCCCTTAATATTACTAAGTGAAAAGTGAATAATATTGTTATCAATGTTTTCTTCTAACATTATACTTTCTGTTAAATTTTGCGTGATCGTTTTGAATAATACAACACAAATTAATATTCATCCCTGTAAAAGTGTTAACGCGTCATAGTCAATTTATATTATATTCTATTGTTTAATGAGACGTGCTCACGCAAGACCTACTTTATATTTTTTTTCGTCTTTTCATTGGAAGATTATATTATCTATGATAGATGCAGTTTTTTTTTTCTCTAATTTGGGATTGCATAAGTATGGTACTTCCTTTGTACCCCAAATATATTTTCCTTGAAATGGATACAGAGTTTTTAGAAAAATGAGATAAAATAAATAAAGTAACATTATTTGTGAGGGTGTACTAAAACGATAATTTAAAAAAATAATAACTAATTTGGGAAGAGAGGTCAGTCAAAAAATGAAAATGAGAATAGATTCAAGGGATAGACGACCCTTAAATTAAGGACTATATTTTTTAGGCTAATTCAGGTAATTTGTCTACATTTACATAAAAAAAATAAAAAACAAACATTGTTAATTTTGCCAACCCCAAAGTTATGAGCATAAAAAGAAATAATTCTCTTCTTTAATTAAGAATGATGAAATTTTACCCCTCTAATCACAAATTTCCACTTTTTTAATGGGGGGTTCCCACTCTTGTTGTGCTGACCAGATTATCATCATATATGGAGTATTTAAATGGATATCTCATTTTATGTCCCTTAATCTTCATTATATCATGATTCACGACCCCATCTCTCTAAGATAATATTTATGTGTGTATAAATAGAGTACGGAAATATAGGTGAATAATTAATTAATGGCATGTGATGCATTGCATGAGTGCATGGAAGAATTGGATGATACCATACCAACCATTAATTTTGTCATTTCTGATGGTAATGCGTGGAGAGAACTGTTTGCAAAATTAGCTTTTAGGCTTTGGAAAAATGAGAAACATAGGATGCTGTTCAAATCACTGTGCTACCCCATCTAGTCTATACCTCAGGTTTCTGTTTTTATGTACTAAAATAACATTTTTATTTCTGACATGCATATTCTGTTTTTCCTTCTTTATTTGAAAAAGAATTCCTTTGCCATTAATTTCTTGGGTGTTATATGAAGGAGAAGAAATACTAACTCCGTCCATGGAAATTTACACCCCTAAGGGTCCGTTTGGTTCGAAGGATTGCTTGGGATTGATTGTCTTCATAATTCCAGACAATCTCAGATTTTGTTTGAGGGATTGCACAAGACCATGATCCTAAATTATATTAAATTTTAGACATAATCTAATCCTACAATTCATACATACATTCACATTCATATAATCTCATCTAATCCAATCCCTTAAACCCAATCTCATCTAATCAAATCCTGTCCCGTGAACAAAATTGCCCCTAAAATTGCATGTGGATTAAAGTAAAATAGTGGCATATGAGTAAATGTGTATATATTTGTGTGAGTGTGCACGCGAATTAATATATTCTTTTTAAATAGTGTGCAAATTGGTGTGAGACGTCCAAATAAGAAAAATGTGCAAATTCTTCTGAGATGGATGGAGTAACTTTTTCTCTGTCAACACAAATCTCTATTCGTGATGAAGTTAAAAAGTGTTCTATCCCTCTCTTTTGTATGAGAGTATGTATAGAGTGTAATTGGTTCATACATGAATTATTGAAGGATATTAATTATTTTCACTAAAGAATATTAACTGTTTTTATAAAAGGGTATGAGTTATCTATACTGAAGACTATTATTTTGTTTTTACTAAACAATTAATACTCTTTATTGGAAACAACCAATACCCTTTAGTAAAAATAATTAATACTCTTCAATTGTTCATGTATAAACTATTTTTGCTCTATGTTTTGTCTTTGTAAGATATTATTTTACATTGTCCCACGATGCATTAAATGTGATAATTATTGCGTGAGTCATTTTATTTTGACAGAAATTATTGCGTGAGTCTAATCCAAACTAGGTGTGGTATTTGATTCATTCTGATCTATGTCATTTACGATTTCTTACAAGATAGTGTTTATTCTACAATGTTAATGTTCTTTGTTAACAACTCAAATGGGATTCTAACTGAATAGCTTCTAAGTAATTAGCTAGCACTGAAATGGATATTGAATTGCCAGTGTAAAACATGTGCTAATTTGAGATATATGATCCCTGTAGGTAGTGATGAAAAATTAGGAGGTAAAAAATTGTGATTTTGGAAAAAAAAAAAAAAAAAAAAAAGCTCTAGGCACCGTGTCTAGGCGGCCAGAAAATACTCGATTACCGATTTTCAACTTTTGCACCTTTGCCCGAAGACAATGAACTATGCCTTTTGAAAACCTTTAAGGCTACAAATCTTTTGAATCGTATATTTAGTACTATTTGGAAATCTTTGTGTGGAAGGACTAGGCGATTTAATATTAATGTGTCCTGCAGTTACTTCCATTATTTCATTACTTGGTGAAATGCTATATGTTGGTGAATTTTCAATAATGGCTTCATAAGATTGCTATCAGAATAGGCATAGGGATTTTAGTAAATGAATGCATTAGATGAAACAGTATGTTCTCTTTATTGAAATATTTAGATTGTAGCAATAACTCTGGTGATGCATTTGGTACTCGTTTTGATATCTTCCTCAACTACACGCTTGATTCAATTCCACTGTAAGAAAATAAAAAAATTGTCTAAAAAATTAGAATTGCCTATGAAATTTTCTAACAAAAATTTTTCGTAGTGGAATTGTTTATGACTTAAAATTTGTAAATCATGTAGGCACCTTCATTCCTTAAACTACAATAAATTTTCCCAAGAAATCAGTTTGCCTATAAAATGAAATTCATAGGTATTAATTACCTACAAACAATTTGTCGACAAAAAATTTACCCTCAAACAATTTGTCTACGAAAATTCCGTAGACAAATTCTTTGTAGGTAAAGAATGAAAATGTCTTTATAATTAAAAAAAATTGTAGGTAATTTCGTAAGCAATCCCCACTATGAATTTGAACATTTCGTAGCCATATTAGTCAACTTTATGTTTTCTTGTAGTGTTTTTTTTATGAGAATACCAGTGAAAATCATCCAATAGTTAATTACAATGATGGTAATATTGTTAGTAATATTTTTATTTTAATTTGCCTATGAATTGGACAAAAAATTATTGTTGCTTGAAGAATAGTGGAATGATTGAACATAAATGATTATATAAAAGAGAAATGTAGTTAATCATAACAGGATACTGATTAGCATATTTTGAATTTTATTACTTCGTACCAAGTACGTTGAAGGTGATTCGATTATTTTCTATTCTCGTTAATCTAACTTCATCTATGTATTAATTCCATTAATGACAACAGAGGAGAAGAGTGAGGGCGTGGGTTCGTCCGAAGAAGAGCAAGAAACAGGAGTGGATCCTCGAGCCGAAGACCGAGAGCTAAAGAATCACCTCTTGAAGAAGTATAGTGGATATTTAGGTAGTCTAAAGCAAGAACTGTCCAAGAAAAAGAAGAAAGGAAAATTGCCCAAAGACGCCCGTCAAAAGCTACTAAGCTGGTGGGACCTACATTACAAGTGGCCCTATCCATCGGTATGTCCTCTCCCTCTACTTTCAATCGTCCGACTGAATTTATGATTTCTTTAAAACTACTTATAAGATGTTTAGTAGCTAATAAGTGTTTTCAAAGTATTTGGTAAAATTCCTGTCAAAAAAAAAAAGTATTTGGTAAAATAAAATGTATAACAACTTATAAAATTTTAAAATAAGTTATAAGTTGTAAAAAAATAAGTTGTGACATTTCAACTTATTTTTCTAATCATCTTCACTGAATCACCCCATGTTCAACCTCACCACTCCTCCACCATACCTTAACATAAAAAATAAAAGGATAATTATTTTATATTAAATTTAAAATTTTAAAAATATTTGATATAAATGATCAAAGATTTTATAAAGTTTAATTAACCAAACACTATAGCAACTTATAAGAAATTAAAATATTACATTTTATAAGCTCTTAAATTAACTTATTAGATTTTAAAACTTATAAAATGTTTAAAATAATTAAGCTTGGGGCGTATCTAAAAATTAATAATGTGATGGACCATAATACAAATTTGTTTTGGGTTTTGAACGACTTTTACCTATCAGTTTTTGAAACTTAAGAGATTTTGATATCCTGATTAATTGCGTGTATTGTGCGATTGTTTTGGATTTCTGAGTAAGTGAGATTTAAAATTATGTGAACTTATATAATGACAAAAATTGAATAAAGGTGTATTATCTATTATTGTTGAGTTGATTGAAATGATTTGATGATGTGAATTATTATTTAAATAAATAAGAGTGCTAGGAGAAAAAACTGATTGTGTTAAAAAGTGTGATGGTTGGTTAATTTATAGACATTGTATTAGCGATTTTTTTTTTTTTAAATCACAAGCGGATACTGGCCGGTTTAAAACTTCAAAATCAAAATCCTAATTTATTTAAATCCAAAACAAACATCACCCTATATATATAGGTTGTGGAGAATTATAGAGTGGTGGGGAAAGTGAAAAGGATTTGAGGTTTGGGAATGGGTAAATTGATTGTGTGTTTGGGGTTGATGTGCAGGAGTCGGAGAAGGTGGCGTTGGCCGAAACAACGGGTTTGGACCAGAAACAAATCAATAACTGGTTCATTAACCAAAGGAAACGCCATTGGAAGCCTTCAGAGGACATGCAATTTATGGTTATGCAGGATAATACCTTTCATCCACCACCTCTCTACTTGGAACCTCATTATATGCCCCAACCTCCTAATTACCGCTTGCCTCCTTAATTAATAACCTACTCAATATATATATATATATATATATATATATATATATATATATATATATATGGACAATATAGGTGCTTAAATTATATATATATATATATATGTGTGTGTGTTTTGCAATATCTTTGGAAAATCATTATTTGTATTGTTACTTATATCTTCTTTTATTTTACTTTGGAGTATATGCGTGAAATTTATGTGTAGGATTATAATGTAGTGTAGTTAGTGAATTGAAGGATTATTGGTATAGTTGAAATTGGCTGTTCAATTGTACAAGTTACTCATAAGTTTATATGTTCGGTGACATGCCCCATCAACCTTAACCCTATTTCTCATAGCTTGTTCAACAATATTTCTTATCTGTATTGAAGGATTTGAAGATACATGGATTCTGAAATCATTACGGCAAACTATATTGTTTTTGTTTGGATTGATATGAATTTATACTTCATATTTTCATTTTAATAACTCTCTCGTGTATTATTATATCCTCAATATTCTAAATATAGTGAAAAAGACGTTATTAAAACATAAAAAAAAAAAAAAATACAAAATATATAGTTAATCAGCTTCATAGTGTAAAAATAATAATTAAATGAATTAATTTTACATCTATCTATAAGTTCGCACTTTTAGATGAGTTGGTCTGCTGATAGCAACTCTACCTATTTTAAATTGTCCACTCATTGAGGCTCCTCAAAGAGGAAAAAATTGAGTTAAACCCATGAGTGAGGGAAAGTGTAAGGGAAAATAATCAATTGAATTAATTTCACACCTCTCTATAAGTTTGAGTTTTTAGATGAGTCTGAATTCTTTCACATAATATGAAAATTATAGCATTACATGCATTCACTGATACCATTTACATATATTGACCGATACCATAATATTTTATGGTATAAAATGCTATAGTATCAGCAAATGCATATAACGATATCAGTAGTTGCATGTAATGATATCAGTTTCATAATAAAAAAAAATTCCAGAAAAAACCTTCTCTATATTATTATTCATTTAGAATATCACTGTTTCCGTAATTCTACTTGAATGACATTGTTTGTACCTTGCATAATGTGTTATTGGTTAGTGTAATATTACAGGAACAAACAAATAATATTAGCAGAGGAAATACACAATACCTTCTCTCTGAGCGGATTCGACTTAGAGGTGGTTACCAGTTGGGATGATAAATTGTGTAATCGTGCCATTTATTGTGTTGACGCGATAACAACATAACACAATAAGATGAAACACAAATACGATATGATAAGGATATATGTCGATACGATACAAACACAATTTTTTTTTGTGTCAACACGACACGACAATAAAATTGATAATATAATCTAATAAAATAATATTTAAAAATTTAAAATTTATTGTCATGTTTTAATTGCATATTTGTTATTAATGTGTTCTATTAGATATATGTCAATAATATATATTGAATTACTAACAAATTAACAGGTTGCAATTAATGGGTTAATGTGTAATTTGTTAATTTTATTGTGTTTAGAGGGTTGACACAATATGACATGAAATATATGTGTCATTATTAGATCGACACGATAAGGATACAAACGCGATAAGCCCAAACACCAACACACAATTTTTATAGTGTTTCTTGTCCTGTATCCAAAATTATCATTCCTAGTTATCAATATATCGTTTGTTACCATGTTTGTGATAAGGTGAGATAATATACAGTTGATTAGTTAACACGTGGTAGATTTATTCAAGTGTTTGTTACAAGTGATAAGCTATAAGTGATAACTCTTATTTCGTGTTTGTTATTATGCATTATTTAATGGGATAACATAGTAAATGACAAATATACCCCTCATTTACACTAATAAAGTAAAAAGTAGGAGAGGTATTAAGTAATACCATGGGGAGGGTGGGATGGGTAATACCTTTAAAAAGGTATTACAATACCGGGTCAAAAAATTATAATGGGTTAAAGGTATTATTCCAACACGGTAACAAACATGAGATAGTGCGGGATTGAACATTAATACCTATCTTATCAAGCCTAACAAACAAGGCCTGAAAGTATTGTGTAATACCATATATCTTGACGAAATTTTCATTATGTAAAATTACATAACAATTCATACTAGGAAAAATACTTAACGTTGCCGAACCAAAATTTCGGTATATATATTAAAATTTTAAACGGTATCGATGTATACCACTTACTGCATGCAATTTATATTCTAAATGATATGCATATTCTTTTATGAAATTTCAAAAGAAAATCAGCACTTTGGTATATAAATACCGATTTTTAAAAATGTTTTATCATTATTATATCGAAAGCTTTTATACCATACTGAAAATCTCAATATACCAAAAAAGTTCTAGTATTTTTTATATTCGATAAGTGTAGTATACATAAATTTTAATATTTTTTCTCACCCTTTGATTCAACCCAATTTTGACTTGTGATATATTTATGGCTCATGCAATAGTTATTTTTTCTTTTGAAAGGGGCCTTTGAATATTATTTTTTCGAGTGATTCTTGTGTGCACTCAAGTGCCTAATATATATTTAAATTTTGAGTGCAATTTCATATTTATTTTAACTTTTTAAAGCCCAATTTACTTAATAAGCTTTGAAAAATCAAAATTGAATTGAAATTGAATTCAAAATCTAAATACATGCTATACACTTGTGTGTATACAAGAATTTGTATATTCTATTTTTTAATATCGAATAGATTATTTGGAGTTATTGCATTTATGCTATGCACTTAATGAAGTTCTCGCATATATGTTATTGAAATTCTAATTGATATTTAAAAAGAAATAAGAAAAGAACATGTATATATAATATATTTATTAATTTAAAAATTGATAATTAAATTTATCAGAATATTAATTAAGTCAATATGTGTTGTGTGTTTCCTTATAACATAAAGACAATGTGAGAAAATAGGTTTCTTTCCCATCTCAATTATTGTGTTGTCTCCTAAAAAAATAAAAAAATTGCTAGGAATTAATTATGTTCACCAAATGGACTTAATCAAATTCACTAATAAGTGGGTAGATTACCCTGTAGATATATAAAGGATTCTTCCATCCCCGCTATATATTTGCTTGCACTCTGCAATATTTAATGCTTTCTTAAATCGTACGTAGCTGCTCCAATCTTTTCAAATTAATATTTAGACCCAACATCTGCACTCAAAGCACACTACTAAATGTGGTATAATTTTGTACTCATGGTTATAAATGAAAGTCCCACAAATATTCAATACTGCACACCTGCATATCCCACGCTGTCTTTTTTGGTATGGCTATCCTTTATTCTTGACACCTACTCTATTAGGAAATGTTTCTCTACCGTCATCTAATCTAATGAACTTATAGTTCTACTTTTTAAAATCAAATTTCAATCTTGTAAAAGAAATCGTATGTCAATGACATAATTACTACGCACACTATTCATGCGCACTAATTAAAAACACTAGTATTTTATATGTTTGTTGTAAAATGATTAGTTATGTCTATCTAAATATTTATGTACGTTATATAAGAAAATACGTAATTATTTTTATAAAAACTTATATAATAAAACTTTATATATTTTTTTGTATGTTGCAAGAGAATATTTTAAATAAAAAATTTCACGTGAATCAAATTCAAAGGTAATCTACTCATATAAAATTATTATGTCAACATCCGATTTTTTACCATGTAAGGAATTAACACAACTCTTGAACTATTATAACATTACATAATTATAATATCTAATAGTAGTACTCAAATCTGAAAAAAAAAATTGTGTCTATAAGACAACACAAATTAATACCTCCCTCTGTCAAAGTGATAAAGCGTTATGCTCAATTTATATCTCATCCCACCATCTTATGGCATGAGACGACCTCACATAAGACCTACTCTTGAAATATAATGATTAAAAATGCTTAAACTATTACAAACATCATCATGTAGCATAATATTTTAAAAATATTAACCCTTGTATAATTTAAATGATGAATCATAGTCATTATATTAGGTTAAACGCTTTCACTCCAGCTCAATTTTGGTTCAATCTTAAGATACTCATTTTTCCAATTTAAAAAATAAATTGTAATTTTTTTAAATACTTTTTCACACCTTTATCATCTCCTATAATTCTGGCAACACCAAATCGAATCAGATGTTGCTGCGTCAAACCTCCTTTGGAAGAAGATTTTCTCAAAAAATATAAATGGAGCTCTTCATTCTAGAGTTGTAACCATGGAAGTACTTAAATTATTGCACAGACCTTAGGTTCTAACAATAATTTTGCGTTTTGTAAATTGTTTCCACATTTTCTTGGTGTCCAATCTTAGAACTGCTTAGGTAAATCTCATATCCATATTGAAAGAATATTATCTCATCTAAAGGTTCGAATTTGTAGAGAGGTGAGGAATCAATTCATTTATTTAATTTCCCTTAACACTTCTCTTACTCATGGGGACCAATTTTCCTTTTGGATGAGATCTAATGAGTGGACAATTTAATACGGGTGAAATTGTATTTTACATAATTCGATAGTTTGATAGCATAAGTCTTTTGACTCTCATAGCATAAAAATAATTTGATTACGTAAAAAAGTCTGAAATAATAGAAAATTGAGGAATCAATTCATTATTTAATTTCCCTAATACATATCCTTTTTCTAATCTTTAACACCAATAACTCATATTTTCGGATTAGTTAGATTTTTTAATTCTTATAGCCATAATTTTTAATATTTTTATATTAATTGCAAGTCTGAAAAAATCTGGTTATAGAAATCTACTTAAAAGGGTGTTTGAAGCATCAAATTCTACATGCAAATTCTTAAGTTTAAAGAGTCGGACATATATTTGTAATTGGAAGAGCCACATAGTCACCGTAGGTTAAAAACATGTTATTTTTGTTGAGATGGTAATTAATATATAGAAAATTTTAAAGAGTAGTAAGAATTGCAGCATAGCAATTTTTAAATTTGGTTAAAAAGATTAAACTTGATATTTCAATAGGAATTAAGTAGATTAAGAATTACAATTTGAGGCCGTTCATGTGATAAGGTTTTGTTGATTAAGTTGATGAATCATATAAACTTTTATCTCTTCTAATGCTCTGCTGCTGATGTAAGTCTTTCTATATCATGTTACATAGGTACTAGCTACTATGATATGATTGTCATGCTAAAAACTATTGAGTTCATTCACATATCAAAGCCACTATCTAATTGGAAATTAGGAATCTACTTATCATTTCATTGTACCTCAAATTTTGATCAAATATTTCATTTCTGAAAGCAGGTTCCTTATATGGATCTTCAAGAATCATGCAGGCTGTGAAGACAAAGTCCCATCGAAAAACCTGAAGAGTACAATCATTTATGCCATTATGTGGAAGAAACAAATATATTAATGTATGTTACATGGAATTGTAATAACAAAAGAAAAAACAAAGTCTAAATCAATTCAATGAATCTTATTAATGACCTAAATTAGAAAGTTAACCGTCAATTCATTACAACGGAGGAAACAAAATAGTTGCAAGAAAAATGATCCAGTATTTATTGAATTCTGGAGGAATTTGAATAGACATCTAAATTGGGGTTTATATTTTAAATTTGAATAGAGGCGGGTTTGGTTAGCAGACCAGATTCTAACTTATTCTGCTTGTGTCATTACTGCACTAATTGCTTGCCATTTCAAATTAAGAAAAATATTAAATTATATCTTCAAAGGCGATGCTGCCAACAGAAAACGACGAAATACTCATTTGTTCTAGCTATCTATAACTATACAAAAGCAGCAGCCACTGTCTAAATGGAAGAAGTCTACTGTGGCAAGTACACTGTAACTCGCCCTCCTGTACAACCGTGCAATTCACGCTCTAATTTACGCGTGACCAGTACAATTGTACAAATAACTAGAGCGTGAATTGCACGGTTGCACAGGGGAGCGAGTTACAGTGCACTTGCCACAGTAGACTTCTTCCATTTAGACAGTGACTGCTGCTTTTATATAGTTATAGATTATACATATCAAATGATCTCTTATTACATAATATATATATACATATATATATATATATATGTATATATATATGTATATATATATGTATGTATATTGTTAGGAAAATATATATATATGTATGTATGTATATATGTATATATATACATATATATATATATATGTATATATATACATATATATATATATATATATGTATATATATATGTATGTATATTGTTAGGAAAAATGCACACACGCAATCACGAAAAATAGAAGAATACGAAATTTGTTCACCCAATTCGTCTTACGACTACGTCTTGGGGCGATGCCAAGCCAGAGTTTTTCACTATATTTTTCTGATACCGGATACAAGGGGAAAACGTCTATTTATATAGATAGCAACGAACCCTAACTCTAAACCCAGTTGGATCACCGCTTTGGGCCTTAGTGTATGGTCCATTCAGGCTCCTATTCTAACAATTTCCCACTTGGAGACTGAATTCTCCATGTAACTATATCTTCTTGTCTTTCCTCCCTCATCCGCCTGACATCACCAAACCTCATCTTCAAGTTTCAAGGCCAATTGAAGCTTTGCACAACTTCAACTTCTCTAAGGTCACCACCTTAGTAAACATTTCTGCCAGCAAGCACTTCCTAGGATCTTCATAAGATGCAAGATCTTCTTCTCCAAAAGGTGATGAATGTAGTGATACTAGTGAAATACCAGATTCTTCGCCATAAATATAGCACTTTGAATATCACTGAAAAGAGTGTTGTTCTCATGCTTCTTCCCAAGCCCACCAAAGAAATACTGCAACCCCACCATCTCCTTACTTGTCTCTGTCACAGCTACATACTCTGTCTCTGCAGTGGACAACACAACAATCTTCTGCAACTTAGAAGTCCAAGATATAGCAGTACTACCATAAGTGAAGACTTACCCGGTTGTACTTCTTCTCCCATCAAGGTCATTTGATGCTAAGTCTGCATCCACATAACCCGCCAACTCCATACTCTTGCCATTGAAACACAAAACCTTGTCTGTGGTACCTCTCAAGTAATGCAAGACCCACTTTACTACTTCCCAATGTTGCTCGCCCAGATCACCCATAAACCGATCACTACTCCCACTGCATGAGCAATATCTGGTCTTGTACACACCATTGCACACATGATGCTATCAATTGCTGAGGCATATGAAACTTTCATCATTTGGGCACGTTCCTCATTACTCTTTGGTGACTCATTCCTCGAAAGCTTGAAGTGACTGCCTAATGGGACACTCACAGGCTTCGACTCCGTCATGTTGAATCTTTCTAGGACCTTCTGAATATAACTCGACTGTGAAAGATACACATTTCTCGTCACCTTATCACGCTCAATTCTCATGCCCAAAATCCGCTTTGCCTCTCCAAGATCCTTCTTGGAGAACTATTATGACAATTGTTTCTTCAACTTATGCACTTCACTTGCATCAGCTCCTACAATCAACATATCATGAACATATAGTAAGAGAATACGAAAGTTATTATCAAACCTCTTGTAGTAGCAACAATGATTAGCATGGCATCTCTGGTAACCAATCTCCATCATAAAACTGTCAAACTTTTTGTACCACTAAAAGGGAGCTTATTTCAGGCCATACACGCTCTTCTTCAACTTGTACACAAGTTTCTCCTTTCCCTTCAGTACGAACCCCTCAGGCTGTGTCATGTACAACTCATGCACCAAGTCACCATGGAGGAATGACGTTTTCACATCCAAATGTTGCAACAACAAGTTCACTGCAGCTACCATACTCAACACCATTCGAATAGTGGTTAGTTTCACAATAGGAGTAAAAACATCAGTATAATCAATACCATATCACTGCTCAAACCCTTTGACAACCAGTCGGGCTTTGTAGCATTTTCCACCATTAGCTTCATTCTTGATTCGATAGACCCACTTGCAGTGCAAAACCTTCTTGCCTTTTGGAAGCTCAACAGGTTCCCAAGTGTCGTTCAATAACTTGAACGCAAAATACTAGTTATTTAGTTCCCCCTTTTTTATGATGCCAAAACACTGAAAAGATCCTCTAAACACTTAGAGGAAAAATAAAATCCTATCTATAAGATAAGTCAGTGTTAGCGCAGTTCTTGATAATGTACATAATTTAAATAACAGCAAAAAAGATAATGAGTTTTTGTCTGTGGGCAAAGTAATAGATTTCATTGATAATATGTTTCAGTGGGTACAATGATCTAATCTATTACAAGAGGTTGTGAACACCTAAACTAATCTCATTTCAGGCTCGAGTCCATAGCCAGCATAGACTCTAACCTTCAGCTCTTCAACTCTCTTAGGTTGGTTCACAATTCCTTCAGCTTTAGCGATCTTCAAGACTTCAGTCATAATAGCCTTCGTATCATATTTGTTTGTTTTAGAGATTAGAGGTGGTGGTCGTGCAATGAACTCAGGGGTCTTCACTTGGACATTGGCTGCATCAGCTTCCTCCAAGATCTTCTGAATCAGTTCAGGGTGATTGTCCATCATGTAGTCAGTGAAGTGGGCATTGATGTCTTCAGTGTCATCCCATTTCTTCACTATGTACCACAGTCTGACAAACTCATCCCTTGAATTAACCCAAAACTCTTTTAAAGTCTCTGAGATGAACTCATCGACAAGAGCTTCCCTCAGTGTCACCTCCGGCTTCCTGACTTAAATAATTATTGATTTTCTGGCTGTTGGCCTCTTTCTGTACTTCCCCGGCTCAGGCTTCGCCTTCTTCCTCCTTAACATGCTCATGATCCCATCATCCAGCTCCCTTTGTTGTAGTTTAGTCAGCTCTGAAAGCTTTTCAACTTTCTTTTAGAGGATGCACATCTTCTCCTTTTCAGCGATCTCTGTCCTGCGCTGTGCCTCACTCTTCTCATGGGGCAAACCCCAAGCTTCTTCGCATAAGAATGCCACTTCATTGGTATTTAAGGAAATTGGGTTCTTCCTTGTGCTAAGTGGTGAGCGCTCTGAGCTTCCTTCAGAGATGGATGGAAGTTGAGCTTGAACTTGTTCCTCCGAAGGGTCATTAGCCTTTGCCACAGCCGCCAATCTCGCTGACTTCCTTGGAGTAGATTGAGCCTCTGATACCTCAAAGAGGGATCTTTTCTTCTTCTTCTCTTCCCCCTTTTTGGCATCATCCTTGGCATGAGGCAGAGCCTCCCTGAGGACCTCCTGCCCGTTGTTGACAATGAAGGTTGCTAAGGACTGGACCTCCAACACATCTTCCTTCAACATGTCCACCCCATTCGCAATCCCAGATCATGCGAAAGAAACACTGGTGATACTGGCCTCCAACTTCTTCCCAAATATCTCCATGTTGGCATGAAGTTTCTCCTCAGCCCGAGTAATCCTAGCCTCCACCTTTACATTTTCCTCACTGATCCGATTGGCCTCTGAAGTGATCCTAGCATACTCCTGAGTCGCTTTAGCTAATCCCTGAGTGACACTCTCAGAGATCTGAGCGATCTTCCCTGACTCCAGTGCCAGCTTGGCCACTGAGTTATTTAGGGCCTGAGTGAAAATCTCTCCAGCCTGACTCGCCAGATGCTCCACTGCCTTAGTCAATCTCTTCTCATGCTTCTATTTGAGCAGGGTCAGGGTCTGCTTGAACTGCTTCTTCATCTTCCTCCTCTCCTGCCTTACTGACTTAGCAGTACCAACCATTATTTTCTTTAGCGCAATTAGCTCCTTGTTGGCGAGAGTGTTGTAGGCTGACTTGGTCCACCGGATATGCTTGTGGAGAGCCTTGACTGCTTCCTCTTTCTCTTCCCTGATCCTCTGGATCTCTTCCCTAAGCTCATCCAAGTTCTCTGTTGTCTTTTCTTGCTTTACCTCAATGATGCTGGTAAAGTTGCCTTTCGGGATGTCAGTGAAGACCACTTCATCATCAGCCTCTTCTTCCTCAGTCATTGGCTGTTTATCCTTGTCAGCCCTTGCAGCATCAGTCCCCTCTTCAGGGTGCACTGAAGGCAGTTGTTGAGTGGTCAAAGTCGTCTGCTCAGGCACAGCTGAGCCATCTCGAACTTCGGGTAAGATACCCTCAGAACTAGGAGTCTCCTTTGGTGCCTCCACATCATCCTCCTTTGCCTCAGGGCAGGGAATCCCTTCACAGGCAGATGTGTCATTGGCAGATGAACCAACCTTGTTGGTCTCATCGACTGCTCCACCCTTGGACGCAGCCCCATTATCACCTTCCCCTTGAGCACTAGGCTCAAAGATCACTGCATCTATCTCCTTCACAGTTTCCTCTACTTCCTTCTCATCTACTCCTCCCTGAGCATCATCATCATCATCGTCCTTGTGCTCATCCTCGAAATCATCTTTCATGTCAGTCCTCATTCTATCCACCAGCTGCTTTAGATTTTCAAAATTCAGCAATTGCAGCCAGCTGGTGAGATTGAAGTATGAGCACAACCTTGCTTCATCCTTCTCCCAGTGCTCCCAGCCTCTGGCATCGACAAGCATATGCTGCTCCGGCATATTGGATTGCTTGAAGTCGAGCCAAACTTTAAGCTCAATGACATTAGAGCATAGCTCCCTGTATCTTTGCAGATTGGGCCAGCACTTCGATGCCTATTCACAGGTGTTCCTCCTGAGAGTATTCTCATACATACCTCTCATTAACTCGGCATCCAGCTCCTCCTCCTCCTCCGCCATGTCAAGAAACTCATCAGCTGAATCTCTTGCGGCAGTGGTTTTGGGGCAGTCTTTGGGGTTGGGGTAGGACGGGAAGACTTCAGGGTTGGGTGTGGAAGTGTTTGGTTCTGGGTTATGGTCAGGCTCAGTGGTGGGTGATTTTGTGGGCTCTGACTCATTTTGAGTGGGAGTGAGTTCAGGGTTAGATGATGGTAAGGTGGGTTCAGTGGGGTATGTGGTTTGGTCAGGGTGAGATGAGGTGGGTTCAGGGATGGATGGGTTTTGGGGTTCAGGTTGAAGAATCTCAGCGGTCTCAACCATTTCCCTCACTTGTTCTAGGTCAGAGGCTCGTGGAGAGCTTGACTCCTCCCTGACAGGGCTAATCTCCCTCAGCGCCTTCTTGGGAGACCCCTTCAGGCACTTTCTTAACCTCTTCAGTGGCCTTGCCACTATCTCCTCACCTTCTCCACTGGCTTCATCAGCCGTCTCCTCAGCCTCTGAACTGGCCTTCATGGAGACTTTCTCAGCCCCCTTCTTCACACCCTTAGCAGTGGCCTTTGCCTTCAGCACCACTTTCAGACTGACTCTCTTCTCCTCCTGAGCCTTCTCCGCCTCAACTTTCTCTTTCTCCCTCTCTACGGTAACCTCAGCCTCCACCTCCTTGTTCTTGTCGAACAACTCATCCACCTTCTCGAGCAGGCTGGTTACCACCTTTTTGCCTTTCCCTGCTGACTTCTTCTTCTGACCCCTCTGAGGTGCGTTGGGCGCAGTCAGGCCCAAAATGGCATATGTATCACCCTCAGTGGTGAACATACTTTTCTTTGGGGAGAGGTCATCCTCCAGATCAAAAGTGCAGCCCTGACAAGCTTCAGCTATCAGCAGAGACATCCTGGTCCCAAACGGAAGAATGACACCCACTGAGATGTGCTTCTTCTCCTCGTCTCTCTACAATTTATCTAGGCCAGCCATAGTGATCTGGTCAAGGAAAAATTGCTCCCAATTTGCCTCAACACCATCCACTAAGGCTCCCATGATCCTCAGCTTGGGTAAGCTCAGCTGTTCGTGGGACCCAACAATGCCCATGATTATTTTCGAGACCATATCGACCATGGCACGATACTCAGGCTTGAGAGTATCCTTATGCTGCCTCGCCTTGAACTCGGAAGAGCCTGACTTCGTCTACTGCTTCAGCAACTCTCCTTCCTTGTTCTCCATATAGGTCTTGGGATTGATCCCTTTACACGACATCCCAAACACCTCCTTCACCGTCTTCCGGAGGTCAATGTCACGAGATTCCTCATTATACAGATTCTCTCCTTCCTCGTTTTTCTCCCCTATTGGCACCAGTACAGTCACCCTTGTGAACAACTTACCCTTGCGAGTGAAGAAGTTCAAATACATTTCCACGACTGCCTTGGGAAGTACAGAGGTGGGTCTCCTTGTGAAGTACTTCTCCATACAGGCCCTGGAGATCCAGTGGAATACAGGTTTGGTCTCCTTGACATTAGTACACGCTCCTTCCATGGTGATGATATGCTCCATGTTCACCAGCTTGTTCTTGACAACATCAGAGATGTTATCAGTAGTCTAGGCAGTTTCAAGAAAAGCCATTGAGTGAGATTTTGAGAAAATTGCAAAAGATTGATTTGAACGAGAGAATGTTCAGTGTGCAGTGTGAATTTTGTGTTTGCGTAAATTTCTCAAATGGCTTCTCTAATTGATTTGAAATGAGCAGTTACTCAGACGTGGTTTTGAGATTAATCCTAAATTCGAAAGGATTTTGAAATGAAAGGCCAAGATTAATCTCAAGTACAATCATTTACCCAAGTCAGTCATATTCCGTATAAAACGGACACGTATATGAAAAAGTAACTGCGTGCATTAAATGCTCTACACGCATGGGTTTAAATATCAAAAGGTGTATTTTAATGAAAACAGAATGCATTTAATGAAGATTTTCAGGACGAAGGACTCAGTGAGACGCTTCAAATTCACAAGAGTTGGGATTGAACTCATACCTGTCAAGCAGACATTGATTGTAGCACCCTGATACCTTGTTGAGTCGAGTCTGACCTGAGTTCCCCCTAGATCCTACACTGACTGCTCTCCCGGAACTAAGAGACCTAACTCCACTGACAGTTCCATAAACCTTGCTTCAGCCAAAGGCTTAGTCAAGATGTCAGCTCTCTGCCTGTCAGTGTGAATTTTCTCCATCCTAATGTCCTTCTTCTCTACATGATCTCGAATGAAGTGATGCATAATATCCACATGATTGCACCTTGTGTGAAGCACTGGGTTCTGAGTGATTGCTGTAGCACTATTGTTGTTACAATAGATTGGAACTTCATTTGCAAATACTTGGCAGTCTCTCAATTGTTGCCTCAACCATAAAATTTGAGCACAACAACTACCTGCAACCATATACTCAGCCTCAGTTGTGGATGTCGCCACTGAATTTTGTTTCTTACTAAACCACGAGATCAACTTACTCCCCAAAAACTGACATGTCCCTGAGGTGGATTTCCTATCAATCCCGCAACCTCCATAATCTGCATCTGAATAACCAGTCAGTTCTAAGTTTTCATCTGAAGGATACCATAGTCCCATATTGAATATCCTTTTCAAATACTTGAGTATCCTCTTTGCAGCCTCCAAATGACTTCTCTTGGGGTTAGACTGATACCTAGCACACACACCAACTGCAAAAGTAATGTCAGGCCTACTTGCAGTTAGGTACAACAATGATCCTATCAGCCCTCGGTACTCAGTCTGATTCACTGAAGCTCCTTCAGTGTCAGGATCCATCTTCCAATTGGTGTTCATGGGGATCCTAGCCGGATTGCAATTCTGAACTCCAAACTTCTGAATCAAGTCTTTTGTATACTTGGCCTAATTAATGAAAATCCCTTAATGAAAGTCTCTTCTGAATCAGTCTGCTTGACCTGCAATTCTAAAAAGAAGTTCATCTCTCCCATCATAGACATCTCAAATTTACCAGTCATTAACTTAGAGAATTTCTCACAGAGCTGATGATTTGGTGATCCAAATATTATGTCATCCACATAAATCTGGACTAAGAGAATGTCATCATCTTCAGTGATCCTGAACAAAGTCCTATCCACAGTTCCCTTCCTGAACCCATGGCCAGTCAGGAATTGAGAGAGGGTATCATACCAAGCTCTAGGAGCTTGCTTAAGTCCATAGAGTGCTTTCTTCAAATGGTATACTCTATCTCCAACTTAAAACCCGGGAGGTTGTTCAACATATACCTCTTCATTGAGTACACAATTCAGGATGGCACTATTGACGTCCATTTGATACACCTTAAACTTCTTGTATGTTGCATATACAAGGAACAACCTGATAGCTTCCAACCTAGCCACTGGAGCAAAGGTCTCATCATAGTCTATCCATTCAGACTGACAATACCCCTTTGCAACCAGTCTTGCCTTGTTCCTTACTACAACACCATTCTCATCCTTCTTGTTCTTGAAGACCACTTGGTACCAATAATACCTTGATGCCTGGGTCTATCTACCAGTTCCCAAACCTGATTCCTTGTGTAATGATTCAAATCCTCTTACATGGCTATAATCCAGTTCGAGTCAGTGAGAGCTTCTTCAATGTTTTGAGGCTCTTTCTTAGAGAAAAAGTAATAGAACAATGCGCTCTCACCATGGAACCGTCTGGTCCTGACTCCCTCAGTTGGATCACCAATGAACTGGTCAATGGGATGACTTTCTAACCATGTTCTCTTGCCTGGAGTTGTTCCTAAAGTACCTGCAGTGTTAGTGTCTACAGGTTCATAGAATTCAGGATATTGAACAGAAGGGGATGATCCTGAGTCTATACCAAAGGGATTTACCAACTCAATATCAGGGACATCGATTCTCCCTTGATGAGGTGACCCAGGAACCGTCTTAACTATGATCGCATCTTCATAGATGGTACTTACCTCAGGTTGAGCTTATTCCTCAGTTTGAGGCTCAACTATCCCTAATGCGTTGGGCTTGGGAGAGGCTCTTGATTCATCTTCCTGATCGTCGTCATCATCCCATCTTGGAATTGGTACAGTTTTGACCTTTGGATCAGGTTGATTCTTTAAGCTCATCCTTGTCACTCTCCTTGTGACCTCCTCAGTGTCAGGATCCAACAATCTTGTTGGTCCCGGTACAAGACTGAGAGATACGTGTATAGGGGGAAAATACACGTATATAAATTTTTCTGACTTTCAAACTGATTGAGTCCCCTTAACTCAAAGTGGTGTAGAACTCAGGGTTGATAACACACCTATTAACTACACTGAGTGCTGGTTTGGAAAACTATCAACTTGAGTTTAGTGCGGAAATGCGTGAGCCCTGAAAGTTTATAGTCTTGTTAAAGTTTGCTTTCTGAAAACTTGATTACTCTTTTTCTCTGAAGTAGTGATTAGAAGGGCAGTGTTCAAGTTTGATGATCAGGCTGATTGATTCAAGCCTGATAAAATAATGCAATGAATGACTTAATGAACTAACAGTTAAAAACAGTTATCAAAGCAATAAAGAACACAAGGAGGTAACGTTGGGTTTTGGCTTGCCAACCTTTGGGGCAACCCTGACTATCTCAGCAGTTTCTTTACCCTTATCAGTTTTGCGGGCTTCGAATACAACTTTCTTTGTACCCTTGCCTGCTTGGACAAATACTCTCTAAGTGTTGCTCCCTAAAGCAACATGAGATTGACCTGTGAGGATTTCTTAGGGACATATCCAAGCCCCTTTTTCTCATTCCCAAGCATCTGGCTGCTATTTATTTCCTCTCTAGCCATTGAGGATTTATTCATTGCTACAACCTTCTGCTTAAGAGAGTCCTCACTCTTTTTCAGGATTTCATGTCTGGCAAAGAGGTCATCAAACTTACTCTTGAGTGCATTCAGTTCTTCCTTCCTGACTAGCTCTTCATCAGCATAGACTCTGACCTTCAGATCTTCAACTCTCTTAGGTTGGTTCACAAAACCTTCAGCTTTAGCAATCTTCAACACTTCAGTCATAATCGCCTTTGTATCATACTTGTTTGTTCCAGGAATTAGAGGTGGTGGTCGAGCAATAAACTCAGGAGCCTTCACTTGGACATTGGTTGCGTCAGCTTCCTCCAAGATCTTCTGAATGAGTTCAGGGTGATTGTCCATCATGTAAGTGAAGTGGGCATTGATGTCTTCAGTGTCGCCCCATTTCTTCACTACGTACAAAAGTCTGACGAACTCATCCCTTGCATCAACCCAAAACTCTTTTAAAGTCTTTGAGATGAACTCATCGACAAGAGCTTTCCTCAGTGTCACCTCCAGCTTTTTGATATGAAGAATTGTTGATTTCCTGGCTGTTGGCCTCTTTCTGTACTTCCTCGGCTCAGGCTTCGCCTTCTTCCTTCTCAACATGCTCATGATCCTATCATCCAGCTCCCTTTGTTGAAGTCTAGTCAGCTCTAAAAGCTTTTTAACTTTCTTCTCAAGGATGCACATCTTTTCTTTTTCAGCAATTTCCGTTCCGCGCTGAGCCTCACTCTTCTTATGGGGCAAAACCCAAGCTTCTTCGCACAAGGATGCCACTTCATTGGTATTTAACGAAATCAGATTCTTCCTTGTGCAAAGAGGTGAGCGCTCTGAGCTTCCTTCAGGGGTGGATGGAAGCTGACCTTGAACTTGTTGTTCAGAGGGATCATTAGCCTTTGCCACCACCGTCAATCTCGCTGACTTTCTCAAAGTAGACTGAGCCACCGCCCTTGTCAGATTTTATCTTAGTAATAGACTGATTCTTCTCATTGCTGAGTCTTCTGAGCAACTCTGGAAGCTTCACCTGTGTTTCCTTTTTATTTAATAAGAAAATAACCCAAGTATATCTAGAATAGTCATCAATAACCACAAGGGTATACTTCCTACCATTCATACTCACAGGTGTTACAGGGCCAAACAAATCCATGTGCAAGAGCTGAAGAACTCTGTCAGTGGAGAAGGAAGCCTTCTCTTTGAATGATGCTCTGACCTGCTTTCCTTCCTGACAAGCCTTGCACACATGATCCTTGCTAAAAAATTCATTAGGTAAACCTTCTACAAGAGAGAGTCTAGAAATTTTGTTAAGAATCTTGAAGTTCAGGTGGTTTAAACGTTTATGTCATAACCAAATGAGCTCTGAAGAGCTTTTAGCAACAAGATAAGTATTAAGAATAGTGCTGCTCCAATCAGCTAAATAAACATTACCTTTCCTAATACCTGATAGAAGCACTTGTGTTGATTTGTCCTTGACTGAATATGTATTCGATGAGAACTCAACACTAAAACCCCTGTCACATAACTGACTTACTGACAATAGATTATGATTCAGTCCATCCACAAAGGACACATTCTCCACTCTGACTGTACCTATTTTCAAAACACCAAAACCTTTAGTAAAACCTTTTGAGTTATCACCAAAGGTTACATGTGGACCATCTTTAGCTTGAAATTCTTTGAGAAGACTCTTCATTCCAGTCATATGCCTTGAACAACCACTGTCTAGGTACCAAACAGTCTTGGTTGAGTCTCCTCTCCTCTTGTTGTGATCTACAACCGCCTGCAAACAAATCAGGTTTTAGGTACCCATTGGGTGTTGGGTCCTATGGTGTCAGTTGTACCTTTCGGGATCCAGACCTGCTTTACTATCCTGATTGCCTCAGAGTGGTAGATCTACTTCCTAGAAATATCCATATACACTACTTTCTTCTTCTTAGCCTGAGAAGAAGATGGTGTATGAGTGTCATGCTTAGGCTTCACATGAGCCTGAGTGGGTGCCTTTTGTGCTGGCTTCCTATTCTTCCTAGGCCTTGGTGCAACTGGTCTTGAGGTCTGTCCCTGATAAAAGCCTTGCTTTTGGTTCCCCCTAGGCAAGTGAGGGAACTGAAAGCGATTGTAGGCTTCATGATGCCAAAACCATGAAGGTGCTATCATGCCTAGCCTTGGCCTGAGTGCTCTTGGCCTGAGTCTTCCTCTGCTTGCACTGAGGTTTCTTCTGGCCTGAGCTCTCAAGGGCCTCCTTTGGTTGCTTTGCCTTTCCCTTAGGTTTTGGCTTGGCAATCTTAGGGGCAACCCTTGTTAAGATAAATGTTGTATAGTTTTGATGAGTTAAAACAAACCAGAAAATGTAATAGGACCATCTGGACCTGTTAGCCAGATGAAGAACTAGATTAGGACTTAGTCTAGGGGAACTGCCAGACCAGAAGACTTCACCAGAAGACCTACCAGAGGACTTCACCAGAGGACTCCACCAGAAGACTTCACCAGATGAGACTGACCAGAGGCAGAGGACCTTCCCCAGACCAGACGAGTTTGGTGAGACAAAAGATGCTCAGAATCATCTCCGGATTCTCCTGAGTAATCTGTTTCTTAACCAACTCTGGACTAGAAGACATTGAGGTTGCCTGGTGTCTGGTCCTGCCTTCTCTGGAGAGAATTAGAGTTAGGCATTGGAAGTATTTGACCATTGGTGATTCAAATCAAGTCAACAAGATCAGATTGGAAAGTTTTGAAGTCAATCAATCCAAGGATCCCACCAACCCAATCAATCAATTAGGGAATTGATTGATTGAAAGCTTCCTTAAATAGAGATCTGATTAGATTAGCTCTCCAACGGCTAAACCCTAATCACCTCTATAAATACAAGAGTGCAGACTCAAAGAAAGGCTCTAGAATCTCACGCGCAAGAAGTCACATTCCAAGCCTTTGTTTTATCACTCTTAACACTCTTATTGTTCATATTTTATATATACTCTAAAAAGGAGTAGTTGGATCTCAACCTGTTCATCTCTAAGAAAAGGTTGAAGGCTGTAGACTTTAGATCGAAGTTAGATCTAAAGGGTTTGTAAGAAGGAACTGGTACTTCACAATTCCAGTATGAAAGTTGGTTGTTGGTTGGTTAGTGAGACCCTTTTGATAAAAGGGAGAGTGGACGTAGGATATTATAATCCGAACCACTATAAATCTGTTCCATTTACTGCTTTCTTCAATTCTATCTTGCTTTATTTATAGTGCTCTTATAAAAGACTTTGTCAAAGACATAACCTTTAAAGCTTTTGCAATTAATCTATCTAGTGGGACCAACAAGTGGTATCAGAGCAGTGTGTCCAAAGACCACTGCTTTGTAAAGCTTTTTGGTGGTCATCGGGCAGATCCATTGCTCTTGATTGTGTTTGGTTAATTTCTTGTTAAATTTCTTTAAGATTAGTAAAAATGTCTTCATATTCTTCATATAAGAGCCGCAAGTTACCAGAATTCTCCTTTGAGGATTACAGCCACTGGAGCTTCATGATGAGTAATCATCTTGGAACTATCCACCACCGCATGTTAGATGTGGTAGAAAGTGGCCCCATCAAATTTTATTGGACTCCTATTGATGATGGCAGGTCCGAGTCCAGAGCAGAAATAAGTGAATCTGCAGTGGAGAGAACTGGTGCCCGTATCGCTAGATAGAATATATTAAAGAAGAAAGATGAGCTTGACAATGATGAAAGGAAGTTGTATAACCTAGACCGGGTGGCAAGGACTGAAATCATCAACACACTCACTAAGGAGGTGATTGAAAAGGTCAGAACATGTGCCACTGCCAAGGAGATGTGGAACAAACTTGCACTGCTCTGTGAGGGAACAGAGAAGATCAAGGACAACAAACTCCAAACTGTTCAACACTCGTTTGACACCTTTAAAATAAAACCAGATGAGACCATTGACCAGCTGGATATGCGCCTCACAAATCTCCTCAACAAGGCTAGTGCCTTAGGTAAGACCTATTCAGAGAAAGAAATCAATAGTAAAATTTTGCGTTCACTAACCAGCAGGTGGAGAATCAAAGTGACTGTGATTAAAGACAACAAGGATCTCAACACTCTGGATCATCATCTTCTGCTGTCTGATCTCAAAGCTTATGAGTATGATCTTCAAGAGGAGGATCAAACAGAAGAGGTTTCCTCTTCTGGCCAGAAAGGAGTTGTCTTTTCCTCAACTATCAAGACAGATGATAAGCCAAATGAGTCTACTGCTGATGACTTGAGTCTCAAGGAGAAGGTAGCACTTCTAACCCGTAAACTTGATAAGATGAGTTCTAAATATGGCAGGTATAAAAAGCATTGGAAGGAATCTACTAGAGATAGGAAGACTTCTTTCAAAGATGCAGATAAAGAGAAGACATCTGAAGACTCTAGGGAGACCAAATTCAGAACTTCGGAGAGGAGGAGAGATGGCAGCTCTGGGAGATCAGATTACCAGAGGAGGGATGGCAGTTCTAGCAGATCTGACTACCAGAGGAGAGAGAGTAGTCCAGCTAGAACAGAGTACAACCAGAGAAGGAGAGATCCAAGTCCCAGTCCCAGAGGAGACAACACCTGTTATACCTGCAACAAGCCTGGTCACTACAGTTATGATTTTCCTCAATTAACTCCTAGAGAAAGAGAAGAGAAAAGACTCAAGAGAGATAGGAGATATGCAGACAAGAGAGCACTACTGGCAGAAGCAGAGGAGGAGAATACTAGTTCCAGTTCTTCTTCTTCTGATTTCGGATCTGATGATGATGTATGTCTTATGGCAGACATCACTGAGGTAAATGAACCTACCCTATGCTTATCTAATTCCAAATATACTGAATCCTCCCATTCATCTGGTGCTTCCAGAGAGTCTGATATGCAGCAAATGCTATCAGATCTCCAAAATTGTGTTCAACTTTGCCAAAAGCTTGAAAAAGAAAATGGTAGGCTAAGAGCTGAAGTTCTATCTCTATCTAATGAGCAAAAATCTGCCAGAGAACTCATGAAAGACCATTCTAAAGAAGTCTCTGAACTTCAAGAAAAGGTCCCAGAAAGAGATACTCTGGTAGACCAGCTCATGAAAGAGAAGAACTCTCAGGCAGAAGAGTTCAATGAGCTCAAGACCAAATACCAATATCTTATCAAGGGTAAGCAAGTTGAACAACCTATCATGGAAGTACCCAAGACCAGAGAACTGTTGTATCCATGATACAAGGATCTTCTCAAAGAGTACATGATAAGAGTGGTTTAGGATATTCTGGAAATACTACCAGATCTACTAAATTTTTATGCAATAAAGGCAAGTTGTCGGAAAGATCTGGTGAAGTGGTAGAAATCTGGGATGAAAAGGATCCTAATGGAAAAGGTTACAGAGTAGTTAAAAATCCTAATTGGAATAAAGACTGCTCTGCTGACCATATAGATGATGTTCCCAATGAGTTCACTGAACTGGAAGAAGAAATCTTAGAGCATAAACGCCAGATAGGAGAACCTATGAAGATTGATGGTTCTGTTCAGATGCCTAACCAGATTAGGAGACCTCAGAGGAAACCTAAAAGAGTGGAACCTAAGCAAATTAGGGGACCTCAGAAGGGAAACTCTAAGAGGAAACCTAATCAAAATAGGAGATATCAAAGGAGATATACTGAACCAGAGAACCTCAATCAGATTCAGGGATCTCAAAGGGGGTATGCTCAAAGAAGATTCCAGAACAAGAATACTCAGAAGGAATTTAATCATCAGAATAGATTAAATTTTCAGAACCGGAGGAGGTCTTCCAGACCCATCTATAGAAAACCAACTGATCTGGGTAGTTATGACACCAGAGATGGTTCTTCTAGAATGTACCCTTACAACCAGACCTTTAAGACCATGCCTTTAAGGCAGGCCATTCCAAAGGCCAGATTTGAGAAAAGATACACCAGACCTGTTTATAGGAAAGATGTTCTGATCAGACCAGTAGCTCAATATGTCATTGTTAGAGGACATGTGCTGGTAGATAGATTTGGAAGGAAGATAAGATCTCCTCATCCAGCAAGGGATGATCTTTATCTTTGGATTCCTACAAAACTTGCAACTAACCAATCAGGACCCAGCTCTAGTTGGGGACCTAATTAATTTCTCTACAGGAGGACAAGAGCCCATTGGAGAAAAGACTTTCAAGCAAACATGTGTGGTATACCCCAACAAAATGGAGTAGCAGAAAGGAGGAATAAAACCCCCAAGGAAGCTGCAAGGACTCTTCTAGCAGAGTACAACACACCACAGAGGTTTTGGGCAGAAGCTATCAACACAACCTGTTATACTCAGAACAGATACCTAATTGCCCAGAGACATAGTAAGACTCCATATGAGGTATGGAAAGGTAAAACCCCAGCTGTTTCATATTTTCATGTTTTTGGATGTAAGTGTTTCATCCATGACAATGGGAAATCCAAATAAAAAACTTTTGATGCTAAAGTAGCAGATGGAATATTCTTTGGATATTCCAGCACAAGTAAAGCATTCAGAGTCTTTAATAGGACTTCACTTTGTGTGGAGGAAACGCCTCATGTTGTTTTTTATGAATCTGCTTTTGAGTGCAAGGTGGACTTAAAGTTTTCTGAAGAGACACAGAATCAGACTACTCCCAGAGTAATTAAGGTCAATCCACCTATTCTTGATTCAGATTCAGATTCAGATGATGGCCCATCTTCTGGTTCTCTGAAGGAGAAGTCTTAACAAGGAGCAGAACCAGAAGAGGTTGGAACTCCTGTAGGGGGAAGCTCTCCTGAAGTTAGTGATAATCACCAAGGTACTGCAGCAGATGGTCAACCAGGCAAGGCCACGGGAAGGAGGACCCTGGCTGATCACCCCAATGACCTGATAATTGGAGATCCAACTAAGGGTGTCCAGACTAGGAGAACTTTTAACTTAGCTGCCTTATTCAGTTGCTATGTGTCCTTGATTGAGCCCAAGAACATCAAGGAGGCACTGAAAGATTCAAATTGGATTGTTGCTATGCAAGAGGAGTTGAATCAATTCACCAGACAGGATGTTAAGGAGCTGGTAGACAGACCAAGACATCAAAAGGTGTTAGGCACTAAGTGGGTTTTCAAAAATAAGAAAGATGAGAATGATGTCATTACTAGAAACAAGGCAAGGCTAGTGGCTCAGGGCTATTCCCAGTCTGAAGGAATAGACTATAATGAGACATTTGCTCCTATTGCCAGACTAGAAGCCATCAGATTGTTTCTAGCATATGCTGCTCACATGAAGTTCAAAGTATACCAGATGGATGTGAAATCTGCCTTTCTTAATGGGATTCTCATTGAGGAAGTGTATGTGGAACAACCTCCTGGTTTTGAACAAGGTGGCAAGGAGTTTAAGCTTAAAAAAGCTCTTTATGGGCTGAAGCAGGCACCCAGAGCATGGTATGACACTCTATCTCAGTTTCTTCTGGACAATAGTTTTACTAAAGGTAAGATTGATAGGACCTTGTTTAGGAAAGAAGAAGGAAAGGACATCCTTCTGGTCCAAATATACGTTGATGACATTATATTTGGATCCCCTAACAAGAAGCCGTGTGAGGAGTTTGGTGAACTTATGCAGAGTCAGTTTGAAATGTCTATGATGGGTGAGATGAATTATTTCTTAGGATTGCTGGTTAAGCAATCAGAGAAGGGAATCTTCATCAATCAGGCCAAGTACATCAGAAACATGTTAGAGAAATTTGGAGTAGGACTAGCAAAGCTGCCAAGATTCCTATGATGACAAATTTCAACATTGATCCAGATGAGTCTGGAGAGAGTGTGGACCAGACTCAGTACAGAGCATTTATTAGTTCTCTTCTGTACTTGACTGCAAGCAGACCAGATATAACCTTTGTCGTTGGTGTGTGTGCCAGATTTCAAGCTAATCCTAAGAAAAGTCATTTGGAAGCAGCTAGGAAGATATTGAAGTATCTTAAAAGGACAGTGAATTTGGGGTTATGGTATCCTGCAGATGACAACTTAGAGTTAAGTGGTTATTCGGATTCAGATTATGGTGGGTGCAGAATAGATAGGAAGTCTACAAGTGGAACATGCCAATTTTTAGGGAATAAATTGGTATCTTGGTTTTCTAAGAAGCAAACTTCAGTTGCAACATCAACAACAGAAGCAGAGTACATGGCTGCAGGAAGCTGTTGCTCACAACTACTCTGGATTAGTCAGCAGCTAAGGGACTACCAGATTAGAGCTAAGGATATTCCAATCTTCTGTGATAGTAATAGTGCAATATCAATCACCCAGAATCCAGTTCTTCATACCAGATGCAAACATGTTGATATAAGGCATCATTTTATCAGAGACCATGTTGAGAAGGGAGATATAAGGATGGAAAAGATTGCAACAGAGAAGCAGAGAGCAGATATTTCTGACTAAGCCTTTGGCTGAAACCAGATTCAGAGAGTTAGCTTTTGAGTTAGGATTATTAGATCCAGAGAGAGATTTGGTTTAGGGGGAACATCAGAGAAGTATCCTTTGTTTCATTTTACCACATATTTTATTTTCAAACTAACATGCCTACAGGTTAGATATATTAGGGAAGTTACATCTCCAGAAGAGGTATGTACCAGATAAGATTTATACCAGGTGAGGTGCAGAACCAGATTCAAGAGAAATCCGGAGTCTATTCTGACCGGACAAGATGTGGTTCCATCAGATGAGATGTAACACCAGACTAACAGTGGTATCATCTGGTTACAATACCAGGTGACAGGTATGTATTTACTTCTCTGGCCTCTGATCATTGGGATACACTTTTCAAATTAGTAAATACACTCAAAATGTTTCATCTTCAGAGTGTATTTAAGACTAAGGTAGAGGGCCTAGCCAATCCTTTCCCTTTTTCTCTTGACTGCCACAAAACCCCCCTCGATCCCAGTCCCAATGTCCATGCCCACGCACCATATTAAATCTGTAACTTGTCTTTTAATCGTGGCCGTCAGATTTAACAACAGTGCAAGATGTCAATCAATTTAAAAATTGATTTTGTTCCCTAATTTAAATTTGGGCTTTACACGTGTTCACACTTCATTAAATGTTCAAGCCACACGTCTTTCCCTATTTAAATCAAATCTTTTTCAATCTGTCCTTTCACGTTTTCTTACTCTCAAACCCTAACCTCTTTCTGCAAGTTCTCTCTCTCTCTCCTTCAGAAATGGCACCCAAATGCAACTTCTACCCAGACCATGTGTGCAAGAAGCTTAAGTCAGAAATGGTGGTTGACTTCTATTCCACCAAGAACCCGGCGGTGCTAGAAATTCTGGAATTGTTAAGGGAATCTGGGGTTGAAGACCTGTTATCCAAAGTTCCCAAGGATCTGCGCACTTTAGATGGGTATGCTGCCCAGTTTCTCGTCAGGATGAAGATCCACGATGATCACATATCATCCAAGCTTGACAAGGAGGATGTTGTCTTTTCTAAGCATGATTTCTGCAGATTGTTTGGGAACATCTCATCAGAAGGAGTTGATCCGTTGAAGTAAGGAGGGTGAAGTAGTAGAGTCGTTCAAGATCTTTGCTAGAATCTGACAAAAGGCTTTTTGGATAAACACCTTAGACAAAAATACAAGGTACTTTTCGACATAGTGGTTAAGGTGTTGATGTGTGAGAGCCATAGCACAAATGCCATCTTCACTGGCAGGCTCTGTGTTATGAGGGCATTGTATGGTGGAGTCCAATGTAATTGGGCGGAATTCTTCTGGGGAATTTTGAGGAAGAACAAGTTGAAGGTGCATAAGGAAGAATGTCCCAGCAAGCCAGGGGAGTTGCAATTTTTCTTTAATGCAAATGTCTCCCTGGGTACCAAGCTTACTTTGATATCGGATTCCATCTTTCCAGAGAAGAAGTGGAAGGACTACTGGTGCAAGGGCTTCCACAAATCGAAGATAATTTTCTCCGAGGATGGTCCTCTCCATGGCCATCCTGACTCTGATGGAGAACAAGCCATCACTGCCCCTCCTCTCCAAGCAGTGCCATCACCTGCTAAAGGGCATTAGCCAAAGAAGAGCCAGAAGAAGAAGGCTAAAGCTACTGGTTCTTCAACCGTAGCGTTCTTTGGTTCATCAGAGGATGATCAAATTTCTCTTCAAGCTGTCTTGAAGAAGAAGAAGGGTGATGATATTGAGGCTACAAAGAAGGCAGGAGCAGCCAAGAAGAAGCAGAGGCCAGAAGATGCTGTACGAAAAGCCTCTGCTAAGAAGCCCAGAACTTCAAGAAGGGCGAAGAAGACTCTTCTGGTGGATGAGCCATCAGAAGAAGAGGAAGAAGATGTTGAAGAGGTTGAGCCTCTTAAGAAGAAGTCCAAGGCCAAGAGGGCCATCCTTCAAGAGTCAGATTCTGGATCTGATCTTGGGGATGTACTGGAGCAGGCCATTGATGAAGCTACTCTGTTGATGCAAGAATCAACTGCTCCAGTCTCACCTGTTCAGGTAAACCCCTCTGACCCCCCCTCTATTCCCATTAACCTTGTTACCTCCACAACTTCTCCCCCAAAATCCCTCCCCTGCTCCTAGTGCCCCCATTCCTTCACCAGAGCAGCCCCTACCTGATACACCCATATACACTCCCTCCACCATCCCTACTCAAACTCCCTCTCTCCCCACTTCACATAACCCTCTCCCCACAAATCCTTCCCCCCCAGCCCCTGTACCAGAGGTGCCATCAACCTCTGGTGCAGAACAACCCCTTCCACCCCCCCACAAATTCCCATTCCAACCTCTGTACTAGAAGTTCCATCTACTTCTTCTGGTGCAGAACAACCTCTTCCCTCAATCCCTACCCCTCCCCAATCTCATACTGGACAGAACCCCTCTGTTTCTATGACCTTGGGATTTACTACTCCCCCTCCCTCTCCCACATGCCTATCTAGCGATGATAGTGAAGATGAGGATGCTTCACTTGAGCCTAAAAACTTAGCATCCTCCTCCTCTGCCTCTGGGCCCAAACCCTTTACTTTCTCTTCTGAAGAAATGGGTCCCATCAGGCAGAGCATGAGTGTAAGTGCTCAGCTCTGGCTAAGAGAGCACTTTCCTATCCTCTTGGAGCACTTACAACTTTTGGCGGATCTGACTGATGCCAAGGTCTGGAGCAAAGACAGACTTGAAGATGTAGAGGACCTGTTGTTATTGCTTGAAGAAATGGGTCCTTCTACTTTCACTGCCTGGGAGATTGATCTCAGAGGAAGCTCACCATTCAGAATCCTACTGAACTTGAGACCCCAGATGCAGCCAAGGTGTTGATCCGCACCTTGTTGATCCAGCAGGGAGTGATGATCTCCCCAGAAGGCCCCTCGTACAAATTTGGTCCTCACTTCTCTTTTCCTCCAGAGCTCTACTCTGATGAAGAGGATTTTGATGTCACTCCTGCAGTCCTCCAGAAGATGAAGCTGTTCTTCAATGAACAAATCCAGCAGATTGGCAGATTCTCAAAGGCAATGCAGCATTTGGCGCCTGCTCTGGTTGAGCACCAGATCAAAGATGAGAGAAGAAAGTTCTTGAAGCAGATAAAGGCTGTGTTTGCCTCTGCTAAAGCTGCCTTCAAGTCTGACTGCCTCTACTTGAAGATGGATGTGCATGAGAGCCAGAGGCAGATCCAGCAGTATGTTCTGGACCAGGTGAGACCTGTTTCAGTGCTTAAGGTGGAGATGGCATCTCAAATGCTGCAGACTGCTAAGCTCAAGGACTCCCTCCAGGAGATGCTCGAAAAGCAGGAGAAGCTGGTTGCTGAATCGAAAGCCTATCTGGAGGAGGCTAGGCAACTCCGTGATCTTCACTCTTCCTCTTCCACTGCCTTGCCTGATCTCATAAGGTAGGTGGTGCAGCCCTTGTTTGACGAAGTTAAAAAGGGGGAAGAGCAGGCCAGAACTGATCTGGCGAAGATGACTCTGGAGACCCTCTTCAGCCATGGAGCTCGTCTGGACTTGTTAGAGAACACTTTGGCTCAAGCTGAGGTGCAGAAGAAGAAGGAAGAGCTCAAATCTCTAACAATGGCCAAGCAACTTGCAGCTGAAGAAGAGTCCTTTGACTCTGAGCAAGACCCTGTCCCCATTCCTGGCCCAGCCAAAAGAAATATCAGAAGGGTCAAGAAGAGTTTCTTGGAGCAGGTGCTTGAAGAAGCAGAGAAGAGATTTAAAGAGGAATCTGAAGAAGAGAAGCTTGCTAGGATAAGAAAGAACATAGATGAAGAGCAGAGGCTCCGATATGTTAGGAGGCAGAACAAGAAGGCCAGAGAAGCTGGAATATCTTCTGGAGCCAGTGGATCAATCCAAAGGAATAAAGGACCTGTTGAAGTAATGGAGATCTTGCCACTCAGGACAGAAGGGTCTTTTGACTCTACTGTGCCTGTTCCTCTGATAGAGAAGTGGAGAGAAGCCAAGACATTGTGGTTTATCCAGCATTACATTCAAAGGCCTCCACCAGAGGATGATGCACTCATCAACATGAGTTTCCACTCTTGGATGAAGGCTTATGATGCAGATCTCTACAAGCAGTTGATGGACTCCACTATCCAATTCAACCTGGAAGTTACTGCCCCTGAATTCAATTATCTTAACACTCCTATGGTTGGGGACCAGGTGGATTGGGCAGAGCTGAAGAAGTTATACAAGACCAAGGTGTTGGCAAATTTCACTCCAACATCTTCTGTTGAGTTGAAGGCCATTCAAGACAGATTCTTCGACTGGTTCCTGGTGCCTAAGGAAAATAGAAGATATGCTTAGAATAGGACCAGATATGCATTGTAATCTGTAATCGTTTTTGTCCTTATTATTAATGGAACATCGTATCTTCTCTGTCTAAAAGACAACTCCTTGTTGTCTTCTTGTTTGCCTGATAAGATCTATTCTAAGGTCTTATTCTTTTATTGCTTTTATGCTTAAGTATTTTATCTTTGATCAGTTCTGGTTGTGTTTTAACTCCATCAAAAAGGGGGGAAATGTTAGGATAAATGTTGTATAGTTTTGATGAGTTAAAATAAACCAGAAGATGTAATAGGACCATCTGGACCTGTTAGCCAGATGAGGAACTAGATTAGGACTTAGTCTAGGGGGAACTGCCAGACCAGAAGACTTCACCAGAAGAGTCACCAGAAGACCTACCAGAGGACTTAACCAGAGGACTCCACCAGAAGACTTCACCAGATGAGACTGACCAGAGGCAGATGACCTTCCCCAGATCAGACGAGTCTGGTGAAACAAAAGATGCTCAGAATCTCTTGATTCTCCTGAGTAATCTGTTTCTTAACCAACTCTGGACCAAAAGACATTGAGGTTGCCTGGTGTCTGGTCCTGCCTTCTCTGGAGAGAATCAGAGTTAGGCATTGGAAGCATTTGACCGTTGGTGATTCAAATCAAGTCAACAAGATCGGATTGGAAAGTTTTAAAGTCAATCAATCCAAGGATCCCACCAACCCAATCAATCAATTAGGGAATTGATTGATTGAAAGCTTCCTTAAATAGAGATCTGATTAGATTAGCTCTCCAACGGCTAAACCCTAATCACCTCTATAAATACAAGAGTGCAGACTCAAAGAAAGGCTATAGAATCTCACGCGCAAGAAGTCACATTCCAAGCCTTTGTTTTATCACTCTTAGCACTCTTATTGTTCATATTTTATATATATTCTAAAAAGGAGTAGTTGGATCTCAACCTGTTCATCTCTAAGAAAAGGTTGAAGGCTATAGACTTTAGATCGAAGTTAGATCTAAAGGGTTTGTAAGAAGGAACTGGTACTTCACAATTCCAGTACGCAAGTTGGTTGTTGGTTGGTTAGTGAGACCCCTTTGATAAAAGGGAGAGTGGACATAGGATATTATAATCCGAACCACTATAAATCTGGTCCATTTACTACTTTCTTCAATTCTATCTTGCTTTATTTATAGTGCTCTTATAAAAGACTTTGTCAAAGACATAACCTTTAAAGCTTCCGAAATTAATCTATCTAGTAGGACCAACAAGCCTGACTGTCTCAGCAGTTTCCTTACCCTTATCAGTTTTGTGGGCTTCGAATACAACTTTCTTTGTACCCTTGCCTGCTTAGACAAACACTCTCTCAGTGTTGCTCCCTGAAGCAACATGAGATTAACCTTGTGAGGATTTCTTAGGGATATATCCAAGCCCCTTGTTCTCATTCCCAAGCATCTGGCTGCTATTTATTTCCTCTCTAGCCACTGAGGATTTATTCATTATTGCAACCTTCTGCTTAAGAGAGTCCTCACTCTTTTTCAGGATTTCATGTCTGGCAAAGAGGTCATCAAACTTACTCTTGAGTGCATTCATTTCTACCTTCCTGACCAGCTCTTCATCAGCCAGTTCTTTCAGAATCTTCTCTCTTGGAAGACGTTCAACTTTGATCATGTCAATTTCCGAGTTAGTCTCATAATCTGAGCTGACTCTTTTAGATCTGACTGAGTGAGTTGATCATTCAGGTTTTGAACTTCAGTACTCAGTTTCTGGTTCTCCTCTACCAGGAAGACATTAGTTTCCTGCAGCCTGGAGAAATCAACCATCAATTGATCTAAACAGATCTGAAGGTTCATTTCTCTAGCTGACTCTGAGCTAGGCTCAAGATTTCTACCACTATGTGAACCACACACAAAATTAGATGTTACCTCAGGCTCATCCCTAGCCATAAGGCAAAGATCATCATACTCATCATCAGAAAAGAGTTCAGGCGACCTCTCCTCAGGACCATCCGAGTCTGTAGCTTCCTCAGCGAGCATAGCTCTCCGGTCAGCGTACCTCTGGTCTCTCTTGGCCCTCCTATCTTCTCTTTCCCGTGCACTTAGTTCTGGGCAGTCGTACTGATAGTGCCCACCTTTGTTATAGTTGTAACATGTAGCTTGCTCATCTCCTCTTTCCTTTCTTGGCCCAGAGTTCCTCCTTGAGTCAGGCTCCCTTTGTCTTGATGAGCTTTCAACCTTTCCTGAGTGTCTATCATCACGAGTACGTCTCTGTTCATCTCTACGATCGGGCTTTGGATCTGATTGTCTCCTTTCATTGCCACGATCACGTCTTAGTTCAGTGTTTCTCCTTTCCTCATATCTCCGAGAACTTTGGTGGCTTCCTTCAGGGTTTTCTGTCACGAGTATCCTGATAATATTTCCTATAATGACCAAACCTGGAATTGAGCTTTTCAAAGCGTCTGGCCATCAGGCTGTACTCCTCAGCGAGCTCTTCTTTGCTCATCTCCATCAGTGACTTTGATGAAGATTCGACAGGTTCTGACTTGGCTTTGAATGCCACACTTTTCTCATTCTCTTCCTCTTCAGGCTGAACTTTCTTCTTTCTCTTGTTCAGATCGTATTCCAAAGCTTTGAGCTCTGAAAAAAGTAAATTTGAAGTTATATTTGTTGGTCCCACTAGTTAGATTAATTGCGGAAGCTTAAGTTAAATGTCTTTCAAAGTCTTTTACAAGAGAACAATAATCAACAAACAATAAGTAAAATAAAGCGATAAAGAACACAAGATGTATAGTGGTTCGGATAGAATATCCTACGTCCACTCTCCCTTATAACCAAGGGGTCTCACTATCAACCAACTCACAAACTTACTTACTGGAATTGGGAAGTACCAGTTCCTTCTTACAACCTCTTTAGATTTAACTTCAATCTAAAGATCAACCAGCCAACAACCTTGTCTAATAGATGAACAGGTTGTGGTTTCAATAACTCCTTTAGAGTAGATAAATATTATGAACAGTAAGAGTGCTTGGTATGAATATCAAAAGCTTGGATCACTTATGCGCGTGTAGAGTCTCTAGAGCTTTTTCTTGAACTGCACTCTTGTATATATAGAGGGGATTAGGGCTAGCCGTTGGAGGGCTAATCCAATCAGATCCTCTATATAAGGAAGCCTCAATCAATCAATTCCCTAATTGATTGATTGGGTTGGTGGGATCCTTGGATTGATTATCTTCAAATACTTTCCAATCCTGATCATGTTGACTTGATTTGAATCACCAACGGTCAATAGCTTCCTCTGCCTAACTCTGATTCTCTCCAGAGAAGGCAAGACCAGATACCAGGCAACCTCGGTGTCTTCTGGTCCTAATCTGGTGAACAGCCAGAATACTCAGTAGAATCAGGGGATCAAACTGAGCATCTTTTGTTCCACCAGACTCGTCTGGTCCGGACTCGTCTGGTCTGGGGAAGGTCCTCTGCCTCCGGTCTGTCTCATCTGGTGAAGTCTTCTGATGGAGTCCTCTGGTGGGGTCTTCTGGTGACTCTTCTGGTGAAGTCTTCTGGTCTGGCAGTTCCCCCTAGACTAAGTCCTAATCTAGATCATCATCTGGCTAACAGGTCCAGATGGTCCTATTACATCTTCTGGTTTGTTTTAACTCATCAAAACTAACAATTTTTATCCTAACAATATTACTCATATCCAGAGTGTTTTTCAACATAATAACATTATTATCCCATCTCTCAGGAAGAGCATTTAGGATTTTAGAAGCAACTTCTCTCTTAGGAACCTCTTTTCCCAACATCACCAACTCATTCATCATTTTGATGAATCTTGACTCTATCTGATCAATAAATTCATCAGGCATCATCTCAAATGCTTCAAATTTCTGAATGGCAATATTTCTCTTGTTCTCCTTTATCTTTTCTGAGCCCTCGCATATGCTGGTCAGCTCATCCCAAACCTCATTTCCCGTCTTTAAGTTTATCAGCCACACTGACTTCTCGAATGAAACCGTATAAAGAATAATGTTCCTGGCCACGTTGTCCAGTCCCACCATCTTGATCTCATCATTGGTCATATCCTTCCTTTCCTTAGGAACCTGTACGCCAATGTCAAGATCATCATATCCCAGACCTCTGACATTTGGGATGGTGATCTTGATCGGTCCGTCCCTAATAACTCGCGCCATTTGGTCATGGATGACATCTAGATGGGCTTCAAGTCTAAACTTCCAATAGACAAAGTTAGCAATAGAAAATTCAGGCAATGAAGCTTCAAGTCTCCTTGAAGTCATGATGATGCAAGTTTTATAAAAAGCAAACTCAGATCTGTTCAACGACCACCAATAGTTTCTCCTCTGAAACTATTAGTATTCAAAGTCAGTGGTCTTTTGAACCACTGCTCTGATACCACTTGTTGGTCCCGGTACAAGACTGCGAGATACGTGTATGGGGGGGAATACACGTATGCAAATTTTTTTTTTTAAACTGACGGAGTCCCCTTATCTCAGAGTGATGTAGAACCCAGGGTTGATAACATACCTATTGACTGCAAGTGAATGTTGGTCAGTTGGCAAACTATCAACTTGAGTACAGTGCAGAATGCATGAGTCCTGAAAGTTTATAGTCTTGTTTAAAGTTTACTTTCTGAAAACTTGATTACTCCTTTTCTGAAGTGGTGATTAGAAGGACAATTATCAGTTTTAATGATCAGGCTAATTGATTCAAGCCTGATCAACAATGCAATGAGTGACTTAATGAATGAACAGTCAAGAACAATAGTCAAAGCAATAAAGAATACAAGGAAGTAATGTGGTTCAGAGACTCAAGCTCCTACGTCCACGATCCTGATTTAACAGGAGAATCCACTAAGGATTGCCTTATTTTTAACGTGCTAAGGTGCACCAGAATCAACTAAACTCACTGACCCTTACTTCCTCCTACTAACTTACTATCAACCTCAACCAACAAACCTGACTAGAGGGTTTTGGTTTCACTTTGGATTCCAACTAAGGTGTGATTATCCTTACAAGACACAGCTATGCTAAGGATGGATAATCACTCTAAGCTTAGGATATAACTTGGTTCGCTCAGTGGAATACATAATCACTCTCTAACTAAGAAACACTTGGGAAATTTATGGTTTTTCGAGTGCTTCTTTTGAATGCTTGATTGCTTGTACGCTGAGAGTTTGAGTAATTTCTTGGCTTCGAAATTTCTCGTAACCTTGAATGGGTTCAAGGCCTTCTGTATTTATAGGTGGCTTTGAAAACTATCTGTTCGAAGAGATAATCTTCTAGTCATCTACGTAGGGTTTGTTCAATGGACACTTCTCCCATGCAGCAGCCGTCCTTGCATGGATTTGGTAGTGCATTTAATGCTTGTCCATTGAAGGGTGCAGTCTGAACTCAGTCTTCATGTCAGGTCCATACGTGCGTGTCCTACCTGGATTGGTCCACGTCATCAGGTTGGTGAGAATGTCAAAACTCATTCATATGCTTCAGACTTGTCTTATTGAGTTCTTTTTGTCTCGAGCACAACGGTCTTGTCCTGACGCTGACATTCCTCTTGCATTGCTTGTCCCTACTCCAAGTCTTTTCCCATTACTCAGTGTCATCCTGTTTCCTACAGGACTGAGTTAGTAATGACCTCAGGGTCATACTCTTCATCACTGACACTTACTCAGCCAGCTTAGTGAGACTGCCGTAAGTTTAGGATGGTGCTCCTGTGTCTTCAGGCTTCAGGCTTGATTGTCGTCAATGAGTAATCCTCTCATTGAGTTCCTGTGAATTGTAAAATAACTAAGTACAAATCTAACCAAGACTAGCCTGACCACTAAGGCAAATCATCTTTTCAGGGGCTTTGGAATTTAATCAAAACTAACATTGTCCCAACATACTAGTAGTTACCCCACAAGAGTATGGGATTACAGTAGTATTAGCAAGTATAATGACCAAGTATATTATACCCAAGGGAAGGTATGTATGCGAATAGAGCTCTGGAGATCTACGTGTCGTAGTTAATATTAGTGTATGTCCGAGTTTAAGAATTCTGATTAAACTACTCTATATTCTACCACTATTAATGCAAATAATTAAACTAAACTAATAATTAACTTGGGTTTAAGATTCAAATATGGATGATGATGCTCAAGATAGGAATCCCTACGTATACTAACAGAGTTGGTAAAATAACTTGTTGGTCCCACTAGTCAGTTCAATAAGGAATGCAGAAGCTTAATTAAACTCTTTCAAGACCTTTTTACTAAGAGCACAAGTATAAATAAAGAGTAAATGAAAGCAATAAAGAACACACGATGTATAGTAGTTCGGATGTTAAAATCCTACGTCCACTCTCCCTTTTATCAAGGGGCCTTACTAACCAACCAACCAACTTACGAACTTTATGGAATTGAGAAGTGTTGGTCCCAAAAAGGTTATCCAGCGGAAAGTGTTTTGAGTTTATTTTTAATGAAAACCCAATTTATAAATTAAGTACTAAAATTGAAATGCAGAAAAGTAAATAACACCGGAATTTATAGTGGTTCGGATATAACGATCCTACGTCCACTCTCCCTTTCTCCAAAGGGAACTTTCTCTCTCTCCAACCAACTAACTCACGAACCACTGGAATTGCGAAGTACCAGCTCCTTCGTACAACAACTTACAACAACCTTTCAAGATGAACAGGTTAATTATAAGATCCAACTGAAACTCCTAAAGAGTGTATAAACGTTAATGAACAAGGTGAGTGTTTGGAAGAGTTCGTGTGTTCTTGTTGTGTGCTCTCGCGCGACTCTTGTCTATATGAACTCATCCAAGCACTTCAATTTATAGTTGTGAATTAACTAGCCATTGGAGAGCTAGTAATTCAAACAACCATAATTGGAGGGATATAATCAATCAAAGATTGATTATATGATTGATTAGTTGACTTTCAATCAAGCAATCAATCAATCAGATCCTCCATCAGTTGACTCTCCAGATTGCCTTCTTCTCCATCATGATCTCCAAAATCTCCTTGTCTCCAGATTACACGCAGCCTCTAAGTGGGTGAACTAATCTGTCTCCCTCATCTGGTCAGGACTCGTCTGGTCTGGGGTCTTCTGGTCTGGTCTGGCCTGGTCTGGTAACACTTCTGCTCTAGTCCTCATCTGGGAGAGGTCTTCTGGAAGACTCCTCTGGTCAAGCTCCTCTGGCAGACTCCTCTGGTCAGACTCCTCTGGTCAGACTCCTCTGGTAAGACTCCTCTGGCAGACTCCTTTGGTCAGACTCTTCTGGTCTGGTGACTCTTCTGCTATGGTCTGGACACCTCATCTGGTCACCTCTAGTCTGGTCACCTCATCTGGTCACCTCTCATCTGGTCACCTCTCATCTGGTCTGCACAGATTTCTTCCCCCTTAACCAAAGACCTATTCTAGACCAAGACTAATCTGTAGCTGACTAACAGGTTCAGCTAGTCCTATTACAAGTTCTTGTTTTAACATCTTCAAAACATCTAATCTATATCCTAACAATTTCCCCCTTTTTGCTGATGTTAAAACTGAAAGAACTGAAATAAAACAAGACAAGAGAAATTTAAAGTATCTAAATAGAGATTTTAGCAGGCTGGGTCAACTGATCTTCCCCCTCGAAGTATGCTCAGCTGACATTGGGGCAAAACATCAGCTGGTCTTCTTATGTATCTGCAGGCAATCAACTTTTTGGTACCCTACTGGGTCCAGGGGGGTTAGCACAATTTTTAGGAAGCCACAAGAATAGATCATCCCTTCTTGAATCAGGTGATCTTATCTTTCTTCCATATATATCCACAAAAACACACTGAACATAAGAAGCTTCGACATGGTTATTTCTTCTAGAGGCTCTTCTTCTCTTATGAGCTTGTCCAGTAGAAGGAATTACTTATCTTAATGCAACAGTCTTGAAATTTGTTGATAAGGATAAGTCTTACTAGAACCATCAAAAGTTCCAGCTAGTCTGGCAGATGACTTAAAGGTCTTCTGCAGGTGAGTAGAAGTCATCTGGTTCTGCCTCTTTTGAGAAGATCCAGACTGTCTTCTATTCTGCTGGCCTGGCTGAGGTATTTTATTCTGGGTATAACCCTTCTTAAAATTCCTCTTCTGCCTTTTGGGTTTTTGAGTTTCAGTACTCATCTGCCCATTAGGCTGAGTTGCCTGGTCAGCTGACCTCTTGCCCTTATCAATAAAATTTCTAGGCTGTTCTTCTTTCTGAACATGTGAGGATTCAGGTTTGGAATAACCAAGGCCTGTTTTATCATGCTCTCTTTGAGATGAGGCAGCTATGTGTGACACATCATTGTTTGCTGTAGTCAGCTGCTCCAGTCTCATTTTGAGCTTGTCCTCACTTTCTCTTACAATTTTGTTTTGATGGAAGAGTTCATCAAACTTAGCTTTTAGCAGGTTATGTTCATTGTCTTTCTCAATGTTTTCAACAACTAACCTTTCTATCAGCTTAATTTGTTCAATACACCTGGTTGTCAAGTCAGAAGACTCTTCAACTAGTGTATGATTTTGTTCAGCTGGTAGATTAGCTGAGTTGCCTAAACATTGTGAAAGCTTCTGATTTTCTGCTTTTAGTTTTGAGTTCTCATCTTCCAATTTTTGACAAAGTTGTATAGATTTTTAGAGATCTAATAGCAGAGTTTGCGTATAAGACTCCTCTGATTGTTCAGAAAAAGAAGAATAAGAAGAAGAAGAGGGAGTTCGATTGCATACCTCATCTGTCACAAGACATATCTCTTCGTCTGGTCCATAATTGGATGATGAACCAGAAGTGGATACCTCTTCTTCCTCATCTGCATAGCTTCTTTTGGAGTAACTTCTAGTGTCTCTTTTACTAAATCTCTTCGAGCCATTTCTGCAAAAATTGTTAGCACAACAAAAGTTTGGGTTTTCAAAAAAATGGACCTGCCCTGGTGACCACCAAAATAATTTCAAAACAGTGGTCTGTAGGACACACTGCTTTGATACCACTTGTTGGTCCCAAAAAGGTTATCCAGCGGAAAGCGTTTTGAGTTTATTTTTAATGAAAACCCAATTTATAAATTAAGTACTAAAATTGAAATGCAGAAAAGTAAATAACACCGGAATTTATAGTGGTTCGGATATAACGATCCTACGTCCACTCTCCCTTTCTCCAAAGGGGACTTTCTCTCTCTCCAACCAACTAACTCACGAACCACTAGAATTGCGAAGTACCAGCTCATTCGTACAACAACTTACAACAACCTTTCAAGATGAACAGGTTAATTATAAGATCCAACTGAAACTACTAAAGAGTGTATAAACGTTAATGAACAAGGTGAGTGTTTGGAAGAGTTCGTGTGTTCTTATTGTGTGCTCTCGCGCGACTCTTGTCTATATGAACTCATCCAAGCACTTCAGTTTATAGTTGTGAATTAACTAGCCGTTGGAGAGCTAGCAATTCAAACAACCATAATTGGAGGGATATAATCAATCAAAGATTGATTATATGATTGATTAGTTGACTTTCAATCAAGCAATCAATCAATCAGATCCTCCATCAGTTGACTATCCAGATTGCCTTCTTCTCCATCATGATCTCCAAAATCTCCTTGTCTCCAGATTACACGCAACCTCTAAGTGGGTGAACTAATCTGTCTCCCTCATCTGGTCAGGACTCGTCTGGTCTGGGGTCTTCTGGTCTGGTCTGGTCTGGTCTAGTAACACTTCTGCTCTGGTCCTCATCTGGGAGAGGTCTTCTGGAAGACTCCTCTGGTCAAGCTCCTCTGGCAGACTCCTCTGGTCAGACTCCTCTGGTCAGACTCCTCTGGCAGACTCCTCTGGTCAGACTCCTCTGGTCAGACTCCTCTGGCAGACTCCTCTGGTCAGACTCTTCTGGTCTGGTGACTCTTCTGCTATGGTCTGGACACCTCATCTGGTCTCCTCTAGTCTGGTCACCTCATCTGGTCACCTCTCATCTGGTCTGCACAGATTTCTTCCCCCTTAACCAAAGACCTATTCTAGACCAAGACTAATCTGTAGCTGACTAACAGGTTCAGCTAGTCCTATTACAAGTTCTTGTTTTAACATCTTCAAAACATCTAATCTATATCCTAACAAGAAGTACCAAATCCTTCTTACAGCCTTTAGATCTAACTTTGATCTAAAGTCTAACTTACTGCAACCTTGTCTAATAAGATGAATAGGTTGAGTATTCCAACAACTCCTTAAGAGTAGATATGAATAAGAACAAAGTAAGAGTGTTAAATGCTTAGTGATTAAGTTTCTTGGATATAAGCTTCGTGCGCGTGTTTAGAGCCTTTCTTCAATGATGCACTCTTGTATTTATAGAGGTGTTTAGGGTTTAGCCGTTAGACAGCTAATCTAATCAGATCTCTATTTATGGAAGCTTCAATCAATCAATTCCCTAATTGATTGATTGGGTTGGTGAGATCCTTGGATTGATTTTCTTCCAATACTTTCCAATCCGATCATGTTTGACTTTATTTGAAATACCAACGGTCAAATGCTTCCATAGCACAACTCTGATTCTTCCAGAGTAGGCTGAACCAGACACCAGATGACCTCGATAACCTCGATGTCCTCTAGTCCAGAGTTGGTTAACAATCGGAATACTCAGTAGAATCTAGAGATGATTCTGAGCATCTTCTAGTTCACCAGACTCGTCTAGTCTGGACTCGTCTGGTCTGGGGAAGGTCTTCTGCCTCTGATCTTGATCTTCTCTGGTGAAGTCTTCTGGTGGAGTCCTCTGATGAAGTCTTCTGGTGAATTCTTTTGGTCTGGCAGTTTACCTTAGACTAAGTCCTGATCTAATTCCTCATCTGGCTAACAGGTCCAGATAGTCCTATTACATCTCCTGGTTTGTTTTAACTCATCAAAACTAACAACATTTATCTTAACAATTTCCCCCTTTTTGATGAAGTTAAAACACTAACCAGAACTGATCAATACCAGAATAAGCAAGAAAGCAAATAAGATAAGACCTTAGAATAGATCTTATCAGGCAAACAAGGAGACAACAAGAAGTTGTCTTGAGACAGAAGAGATATAACTTTTCATTAATAATAGAGGACAAAAGAGATTACAAAATTACAAATCAAGTCCTAACTATGCATATCTTCTGTTCTCCTTAGGTACCAGAAACCAATCCAGGAATCTGTCTTGAACAGCCTTGAGCTCTGCTGAGTTTGCTGGAGTGAAATTCACCAACACTTTCGTCTTGTACAACTTCTTCAACTCTGTCGAATCAATCTGATCTCCATTCATTGTAGTATTGAGATAATGGAACTCTGGAGCAGTGACTTCCAGATTAAACTCAATGGTAGAATCCATGAGTTTCTTGTACAGATCTGCATCGTAAGACTTCATCCAAGAATGGAAGGTTCTGTTGATTAAGGCTTCATCCTCTGGAGGTGGCCTGTGAATGTAGTGCTGGATAAACCACAGAGTCTTTACTTCTTTCCACCTTTCAATGAGGGGAACAGGCACAGTAGAGTCAAAAGACCCTTCTGTCCTGAGAGGCAGAATATCCATCACTTCAACAGGTGCCTTCTTCCTCTGGCTTGATCCACTTGCAGCAGGGGTGAGACCTGCTTCTCTGGCCTTCTTATTCTGCTTCCTAACATATCTGAGCCTCTGCTCTTCATCTATGTTCTTCCTTACTCTGGCCAATCTCTTCTCTGGAGTCTCTTTCTTAAACCTCTTCTCAGCCTCCTCAACTACTTGCTCCAGGAAACTCTTTTTGACTCTCCTAATCTTCCTTTTGGCAGGACCAGGGATAGACACAGGGTCCTGTTCAGAGTCCAAAGATTCCTCTTCTGCTGTAAGCTGCTTGGCCATAGCTAAAGATTTTAACTCTTCTTTCTTCTTCTTCTGCAGCTCAGCTTGTGCAAGAGTATTTTCCAACAGGTCCAGACGACCAGCATGATTGAAGAGAGTCTCGTTGGTGCTCTTTGCCAGATCAGTTCTGGCCTTCTCTTCCCCCTTTTTAACTTTATCAATGAGGGGCTGCACCACTTGCCTTATTAGATCAGGCAATTTAATGGAGGAGGAAGAGTGAGGATCCCTGAGCTGCTTGGCTTCTTCCAGATAGGCCCTTGCTTCAGCTACCAGGCTCTCTTGCTTCAACAACATCTCTTGCAAGGAGTCCTTCATCTTGGCAGTCTCAAGTATTTGAGAGGCCATTTATACCTTGAGCACAGAGACTGGGCGCAGCTGGTCCAGAACATATTGTTGGAGTTGCTTCTGGCTCTCATGAACATCCATCTTGAGGTAGAGGCAGTCAGATTTGAACGAGGCTTTAGCAGAGGCAAAAGTAGCCTTGATCTACTTCAGAAACTTCCTTCTTTCATCCTTGATCTGATGCTCTATCATTGCAGGCGCCAGATGCTGCATAGCCTTGGAAAACGTCCAATCTGCTGGATCTGCTCATTGAAAAATAGCTTCATTTTCTAGAGAATGGCAGGGGTGACATCAAAATCCTCCTTATCAGAGTACAACTCTGGAGGAAAGATGAAGTGAGGTCCAAAGTTGTAAGAGGGACCCTCTAGAGTAAACATGATCCCTCTCTGGATCAAGGGAGTCCTCAAACTACCTTTGCAGCTTCTGCAGATTCAAGCTCTGCTGGGTTTTGCAGGTTGAGCTTCTTCTTAATATCTATCTTCCAGGCAGTGAACCCAGCAGTGGTCATCTCCTCCAGCAGCATGACCAAGTCTTCAACATCTTCTAGTCTGGCCTTGCTCCAGACTTTGGCATCAGTAAGATCTGCCAAAAGTGGTGAGTGCTCCAACAGAACAGGGAATTGCTCTCTTAGCTAGAGATGAGCACTTACACTCATGCTCTGCCTGATGGGACCCATGTCAGCATCGTTGAATGTGAAGGGTTTGGGCCCAGAGGCAGAGGATGATGAGGCTAAGTTTCTTGGCTCCAGTGAAGCATCACCATCTTCACTATCATCGCTAAGTGAGATTGCGGGGGAGGCAGGAGGACCAGGAAATCCCAAGGACATTGAAGAGTAGGGATTCTGGTCAGGTTGTGATTATGGAGGGATAGGTATTTAAGGTTGGGAGGTGGAAGGCTGTTCTATACCAGAAGAGGTCACTGGCACCTCTGGTACAGAGGCTATATATGGGGGTGAAGGGTCTGTGGGTAAGGGTGTTTGTGATGGAGGAGGAGAGGGTATTTGAGTGGGTAGTGTAGAGGATGTATATGGGGGAGTTTCTGGGATAGTCTGCTCTGGTAGAGACTGTGAACCAGAGACAGAGGGTTGGGGTTGTGTTTGGGTTTGTGGGGGTGAGATGGAAGGAGAAACTAAATTAACATGATGGGGAGAGGAGGGGTTTACTTCAGCTGAGTCAACATCAGCTGGAATAACAGGCTCTTGGGCTGTTGCATCCTCCATCAGCTGAGATGCCTCCTCAATTGCCTGCTCCAGGGCATCTCCCAGATCTGAACCAGAATCTGGATCATCTTGTAAAATGGCACTCTTGGCTCTAGGTTTCTTATTCAGAGGAACATCCTCCTCTAACTCCTCCTCTGATGGCTCATCCACCAGGAGAGTTTTCTTCCCTCTTATAGCCCTCTTGGAAGTTCTGGGCTTCTTAGCAAAAGGCGTGCTTGCAACACCATCCTGCCTGGTCCTCTTCTTAGCAGGATCACCCTTCTTGGTAGCTTCTTCACCATCACCCCTCTGCTTCTTCAAAGCAGCTTTGAGGGGAATCTGGTCATCCTCTGATGAGCCAGAAATAACAAGGTTGGAAGAAGCAGGAGCTGCATCCTTCTTCTTCAAACTCCTCTTCTTCTGCCCTTTAGTAGAGGAGGGCACTGCTTGAATCGGCTGGGCAGGGATGGCACCTTCATCATCAGAATCGGCATGGCCGTGAAGGGGCCCATCCTTGTGTAAAAGGATCTTGGACTTGTGGAAGCCTTTACACCAGGAGGCCTTCCACACCTTGTCTGGAAAAATGGAGTCCAGAATCACGGTTAATTTCGTTGCCAATGACACATTCGCATTGAAGTAAAACTGCAACTCCCCTGGCTTACTGGGGCATTCATCCCTTTAAATCTTGGCCTTGTTCTTCCTCAACATATCCCAGAAGAACTCTGCCCAGTTGCATTGAACTCCATCATATATTGCACGCATCACACACAATCTTCCTGTGAAAAAACATCCGTGCTATGATTTTCACACATCAACACCTTGACCACAATGTCGAATAACACCTTGAACTTCTGCCTTAGGTGTTTATCAAGAAACCCCTTCGTCATATTTTGGCATGATGATCTAGAAAACAACTTGAAAGATTCCAAAGCTTCATCCTCTTTATACCTCAACGGATCAACTCCTTCCGCAGAGATATTCCCAAAAAGCTTGCAGAAGTCATGCTTGGAGAACACCACATCTTCTCCATCGATCTTCGAAGAAATATGCCCGCCATGGATCTTTATCCTCACCAGGAATTGGGCAGCATACCCATCCAATGTTCGAAAACCTTTGGGAACGGCGGAAATCAATTCTTCTACTCTAGATTTCCGCAAAAACTCCAGAATCACCAACGGCATGGGGTTGTGAGTGGAGTAGAAATCAACCATCATCTCCGACTTTAACTTCTTGCAGATATAGTCTGGGTCGAAGTTATACTTGGGTGCCATTATTGAAAAATAGAGAAGAAAAGTGTTAGGATAAAAGTTGTTAGTTTTGATGAGTTAAAACAAACCAGAAGATGTAATAGGACCATCTGGACCTGTTAGCCAGATGATGATCTAGATTAGGACTTAGTCTAGGGGGAACTGCCAGACCAGAAGACTTCACCAGAAGAGTCACCAGAAGACCCCACCAGAGGACTTCACCAGAGGACTCCATCAGAAGTCTTCACCAGATGAGATATGACCAGAGGCAGAGGACCTTCCCCAGACCAGACGAGTCCAGACCAGACGAGTCTAGTGGAACAAAAGATGCTCAGTTTGATCCCCTGACTCTACTGAGTATTCTGGTTCTTGACCAGATGAGGACCAGTAGACACCGAGGTTGCCTGGTGTCTGGTCCTGCCTTCTCTGGAGAGAATCAGAGTTAGGCAGAGGAAGCTATTGACCGTTGGTGATTCAAATCAAGTCAACATGATCAGGATTGGAAAGTATATGAAGATAATCAATCCAAGGATCCCACCAACCCAATCAATCAATTAGGGAATTGATTGATTGAGGCTTCCTTATATAGAGGATCTGATTGGATTAGCCCTCCAACGGCTAGCCCTAATCCCCTCTATATATACAAGAGTGCAGTTCAAGAAAAAGATCTAGTGACTCTACACGCGCATAAGTGATCCAAGCTTTTGATATTCATACCAAGCACTCTTACTGTTCATAATATTTATCTACTCTAAAGGAGTTATTGAAACCACAACCTGTTCATCTATTAGACAAGGTTGTTGGCTGGTTGATCTTTAGATTGAAGTTAAATCTAAAGAGGTTGTAAGAAGGAACTGGTACTTCCCAATTCCAGTAAGTAAGTTTGTGAGTTGGTTGATAGTGAGACCCCTTGGTTATAAGGGAGAGTGGACGTAGGATATTCAATCCGAACCACTATACATCTTGTGTTATTTATTGCTTTATTTTACTTATTGGTTGTTGATTATTGCCCTCTTGTAAAAGACTTTGAAAGACATTTAACTTAAGCTTCCGCAATTAATCTAACTAGTGGGACCAACAAGTGGTATCAGAGCAGTGTGTCCAACGACCACTGCTTTGTAAAGCTTTTGGTGGTCACCGGGCAGATCCATTGCTCTTAAGTGCTTTTGTTCAAGTTCTTGTTATTTCCCTAAATTTCTTATCAAAATGTCTGCAAAATCTTCTTACAAGAGCCGTAAGCTCCCAGAATTCTCTTTTGAGGATTACAGCCACTGGAGTTTCATGATGAGCAATCATCTTGGAGCTATTCACCACCGCATGCTAGATGTGGTTGAAAGTGGCCCCATACAATTTTACTGGACTCCCATTGATAGTGGCAGGTCTGAGTCCAGAGAAGAAACTAGTGAAGCTGCCCAGAAAACTGCAGAGGATAGAGTCCCCAGGCAGAAAATCCTCAAAAAGAAAGATGAGCTTGATAATGATGAGAGAAAGCTATATAACCTGGACCAGGTGGCAAGAACCGAGATCATCAACACTCTCACCAAGGAGGTAATAGAGAAGGTCAGAACCTGTGTCACTGCGAAGGAGATGTGGGACAAACTTGCACTTCTCTGCGAAGGAACAGAGAAGATTAAGGACAACAAGCTCCAAGCTGTTCAACACTCGTTTGACACCTTCAAAATGAAACCAGACGAGACCATTGACCAGCTGGATATGCGTCTCACAAACCTCTTGAACAAGGCTAGTGCCTTAGGTAAGACCTATTCTGAAAAAGAAATTAATAGCAAAATCTTGCGCTCACTAACAAGCAGGTGGAGAATTAAAGTCACTGTGATCAAGGACAACAAGGATCTCAATACTCTGGATCATCATATTCTGTTGTCTGATCTCAAAGCTTACGAGTATGATCTTCAAGAGGAGGATCAAACATAAGAGGTTTCCTCTTCTGGCCAGAAAGGAGTTGCATTCTCTTCAACTCTCAAGCCTGATGTAAAGCCAAAGGAGTCTACTGCAGATGACTTGAGCCTCAAGGAGCAGGTAGCACTCCTAACTCGTAAATTAGATAAAATGAGTTCAAAGTATGGCAGGTACAAAAGGCATTGGAAGGAGTCTACCAGAGACAGGAAGAGTTCTTTCAAGCCTGCAGAGAAGGAGAAGACATCTGGAGACTCAAGGGAGACCAGACTCAGAACTCCAGAGAGGAGGAGAGATGACAACCCTGGCAGCTCTGGGATATCAGATTATCAGAGGAGGGATGGTAGCTCTGGCAGACCTGACTACCAGAGGAGAGAGAGTAGCCCTGCCAGATCAGACTATAACCAGAGGAGGAGAGAGCCAAGTCCTAGTCCCAGAGGAGACAATGCCTGCTACACATGCAACAAGACTGGTCACTACAATTATGATTGTCCTCAGCTTACTCCTAGGGAAAGAGAAGAGAAAAGAATCAAGAGAGATAAGAGATATGCAGATAAGAGAGCATTGCTGGCAGAAGCAGAGAAAGAGGATACTAGTTCCAGTTCTTCTTCTGACTTTAGATCAGATGATGATGTGTGTCTCATGGCAGACATCACTGAGGTAAATGAAACTACTCTAGTTTTATCAAATTCCAAATGTACTGAATCTTCTAATTCATCTGGTAACTCCAGAGAGTCTGATATGCAACAAATGCTATCAGATCTCCAAAATTGTGTCCAACTGTGTCAAAAACTTGAGAAAGAGAATGGTAGGCTCAGAGCTGAAGTTCAATCTCTCTCTCATGAGCATAAATCCACCAGAGAACTCATGAAAGATCATTCCAAAGAAGTCTCTGAACTTCAGGATAAGATCACAGAAAGAGATACTCTGGTAGATCAACTCATGAAAGAAAAGAACTCTCAAGAAGATGAGTTCAATGAACTCAGAGCCAAATACCAGACTCTTATCAAGGGAAAACAAGTTGCTCACAACATAGAGGAGATACCCATGCCCAGAGAAGCTCCTAAGATACCATCTGTTGTATCTATCATATCAGAGTCTTCTCAGCGCATCTGTGATAAGAGTGGTTTAGGATATTCTGGAATTTCCTCTAAAACTCATAAATACTTTTATAATAAAGACAAGTCTGTAAGAGCTGGTAAATTGGTAGAAATCTGGGATGATAAAGACTTAACTGGTAATGGTTACAAGGTGGTTCACAATCCTGACTGGAAAAGGAATCACTCTGTTAATCACATTACATATGGTCCAGAAGAGTTGACTGTTCTGGAAGAGAAGATGCTAGAGAATAAGTGTCAAAAGGGGGAACCATTAAAGATTGATGGTTCTGTGAACAATGAGTCCCAAGGAGTAGAAATTACTCAAATTGGAGGACCCCAGAGAAATCCTCAAAGGGAACCTAAACAGATTAGGGGACCTCAAAGGAAACACTCAAGAAAGGGGAATACCAATCAGAGTAATAACTACCAGAGAAGGAATAATGTTCAACAGCACCAGGTACCCCAGAGACAGTTTTCTCAGAGGAATCAGTTCCAGAATAGGTATACTCAAAGGAACTATAACCACCAGAGACAGTCTAATTATCAGAACCAGAGGAGGTCTTCCAGACCCATCTATAGAAAACCAACTGATCTGGGTAGTTATGACACCAGAGATGGTTCTTCTAGGATGTACCCTTACAACCAGATCTTTAAGACCATGTCTTTGAGGCAGGCCATTCCAAAGGCCAGATTTGAGAAAAGGTACACCAGACCTGTTTATAGGAAAGGTGTCCTTATCAGACCAGTAGCTCAATATGTCATTGTCAGAGGACATGTGCTGGTAGGTAGATTTGGAAGGAAGATAAGATCTCCTCATCCATCAAGGGATGATCTTTATCTATGGATTCCTACAAAACCTGCAACTAACCAATCAGGACCCAGCACTAGTAGGGGACCTAATTCATTTATCTGCAGGTAGATAAGAGTCCATTGGAGAAAGGATTTTCAAGCAACCATGTCTGGTACATTGATAGTGGATGTTCCAAGCACATGACCTTCCAGAAAGATAATCTCCAAGATTTCAAGCCATTGAATGGACCAAGAGTGATGTTTGGTATGCACCAGGTGACACTTGTCCCAGATGAGGTGCTGAGTCAAATGTCCAAAATCTTCTCTGACCAGGACCAGATGAGTTTCATCAGAGGAGATGTAACATCAGATTAGCTGTGGTATCATCTGGTTACAATATCAGGTGACAGGTATGGTTTTACTTCTCTGGCCTCTGATCATTGGGATACACTTTTCAAATTAGTAAGTACACTCAAAACCTTTCAACTTCGGAGTGTATTTAAGACTAGGGTATAGGGCCTAGGCAATCATTTCGCTTTTTCTCTTGACTGCCACAAAACCCCTTTATGCCCCGTCCCAATGACTATGCCAACGCACCAGATTAAATCTGTATCTTGCCTTTCTTTGTGGCCATCGGATTTAATCACTGTGCAAAATATCAATCAATTCAAATATTGATTTTGTTCCCTAATTTAATTTTGGTATTACACGCGTTCACACTTCATTTATTACTCAAGCCACGCGTATTACCCTATTTAAATCTAATTTTCTTACAATCTGTCCTTTCACGTTTTCATACTTTCAAACCCTAACCTCTCTCTGCAAAGTTCTTCCTTTCTCTCTCTCTCTCTCACATATATGGCTCCCCCGTGTAATTTTGACCATGAATTAATGATGAAGAAACTCAAAACGGAGATGGTGGTTGACTTCTACACCACCAAGAACTCATCTGCTCTTGCTATTTTGGAACTTTTGAGGAGATCCGGAGTTGAGAAGTTGATCTCCACCATTCCCAGAGATTTTCGTACTCTTGACGGTTATGCGGCCCAGTTTTTGGTTCGCATGAAGATCAATAAAGACCATATTTCTACAAAGATCGACAGGGAAGATTTGGTGTTTTCCAAGCATGATTTATGTGCCTTGTTTGGAAACATTTCGGCGGAAGGAGTGGATCCTTTAACCTACAAGGAAGATGATATTGTGGGTTCCTTCAAACTGTTTGCTCGTTCCTCTTGCCAGAATATCACGAAGGGATTTCTGGATAAGCATCTGAGGCAAAAGTACAAGGTACTTTTTGACATAGTTGTTAAGGTGTTGATGTGTGAAAATCACAGCACAGATGCGATCTTTAATGGAAGAATGTGTGTGATGAGGGCTTTGTATGACGGCGTCCAATGCAATTGGGCAGAGTTCTTTTGGGGCATCTTGAGGAAGAATAAAGCGAAAGTTAACAAGGAAGCTTGTCCTTCCCAGCCAGGGGAGATGTAGTTTTATTTCACTGCTAATGTTTCGTTGGGTACGAAACTTACCTTGATTTTGGACTACTTGCTTCCAGAGAAGAAATGAAAGGAGACTTGGTGCAAAGGATTTCACAAGTCTAAGGTGCTATTCTCAAAGGATGGTCCCCTTCATGGCCATCCTGACTCTGATGGAGAGGAAGCCATCCCTGCCCCTCCTATTCAATCTATTCCCTCTCCTGTAAAGGGGCAGAAGAAACAGCAGCAGCAGAAGACCCAGAAGAAAGCTGCTGAAGCAACTGGTTCCTCAACCATTGCTTTCTCTGGTTCCTCTGAGGAGGACCAGATCCCTCTTCTTGATGTACTGAAGATGAAGAGTGAGGTTGCCAAGAAGGCAGGAGCGTCAAAGAGGAAGAGGCCAGAGGAGGCCAAGAAGAAATCTGCCAAGTAGCCAAGAACTGGCAGAAGAGCTCCCAAGAAAACCCTCCTGGTGGATGAGCCGTCAGAGGAGGAAGAAGAGGAAGAGATTGAGCCTCTTGTGAGGAAATCCAAGGCCAAGAGAGCCCTTCTTCAGGATCCTGACTCTGGATCTGATCTTGGAGAGGCCTTGGAAAAGGCTATTGAGGATGCCTCCCAGATGATGGAGGATGCTCCAGAGACTGCTGTACCTGCTGGTGTTGACCCAGCAGAGGTAAACCCCTCCCTTCCATCTTTTTCCCCCATTAATCTTGTCTCCCCCTCTACCTCTCCCCCAGATAATATTCCCCAAAACCCATCTGCCTCTGGTACCCCTATTGTTCCACCAGAGCAGATTATCCCAGATACCCCAGTATATACTCCCTCTTCCATTCATACCCAAACACCTTCTCCCCCATCTTCCCAAACACATCTTCCCACAAACCCCTCTCCCCCACCTTCTGTACCAGAGGTACCCTCAACCTCTTCTGGTGCAGAAATCCCCCCTCTAAACACTTTCACCTCCCAGATACCTCCTACACCTTCTGTACCAGATATTCCATCATCTTCTGGTGCAGAGCAACCCATTCCTACACCCTCTACTTCACAAAATCCTAACCCTTCCCAAACACATACAGACCAGGACCCAACCATTTCTATGGCTCTGGGATTCGTTGGCCCTCCCCCTTCTCCTACCTGTTTAACTAGCGATGATAGTGAAGATGAGAAAGCTTCACTTGAGCCTGTTGACCTAGCACCTTCCTCCTCTGCCTCTGGGCCCAAACCCTTCACTTTCTCATCTGCAGAAATGGGTCCCATTAGGCAGAGTATGAGTGTAAGTGCTCAGCTCTGGCTAAGAGAGCATTTCCTAGTTCTTCTGGAGCACTTACCACTTCTGGCAGAGCTTACTGATGCCAAGGTCTGGAGCAAGGCTTGACTTGAAGATGTGGAGGACCTAATGTTGTTGCTTGAGGAAATGGGTTCCTCCAACTTCACTGCTTGGGAGATTGAGCTAAAGCAGAGGCTGAATATTCAGAACCCAGCAGAGCTGGAGACTCCTGGTGCTGCTAAAGTCTTGATTCGCACCCTGCTCATCCAGAGAGGAGTAATGCTCACTCCAGAGGGCCCCACTTACAAGTTTGGTCCTCATTTTGTCTTCCCTCCAGAGCTATATTCAGATGAGGAAGACTTTGAGATGTCTCCTGTCATGCTCCAGAAGATGAAAGCTTTCTTCAATGAGCAAATCATGCAGATTGGGCGCTTTTCTAAAGCTATTCAACATATGGCCCCTGCTATGATAGAGCACCAGATCAGGCATGAGAGGAGAATCTTCCTGAAGCAGTTAAAGTCTTCTCTGGCAGAGGTAAAAGCTTCTTTTAAGGCTAATGGCTTATTTGTCAAGCTGGATGTCATGCACAGCCAGAAGCAGCTACAGGCGCACGTGCTGGAGCAGTTGAGACCTGTCTCTGTGCTCAAAGTGGAGATGGCCAGCCAGATGATTCAAACTGCCAAGCTGAAAGACTCCCTCCAGGAGATGTTGGAGAAGCAAGAGAGACTTGTTGCAGAGTCTAAAGCTTACCTGGAGGAGGCCAAGCAGCTGCGTGATCTTCACTCTTCCTCCAACACTGCCTTGCCTGATCTTATACAGCAGGTAGTGGATCCCCTCCTTGTTGAAGTTAAAAAGGGGGAAGAGAAGGCCAGAACTGATCTGGCGAAGACCACAAATGAAACTCTCTTCAGCCATGGAGCTCGTCTGGACCTGCTGGAGAATACATTGGCCCAGGCTGAGTTGCAGAAGAAGAAGAAGGAAGAGCTCAAATCCCTGTCCATGGCTAAGCAGCTTGCTGCAGAAGAGGAGTCTGAAGCAGAGCAGGATCCAATTTCCATCTCTAGACCTGCAAAGAGGAAGATAAGGAAAGTAAAGCAGAGGTTTCTTGAATCTGTGGTTGAAGAAGCAGAGAAGAGATTCAAGGAAGAGTCGCCTGAAGAGAGGCAAGCTAGGATAAGGAAAAACATAGATGAAGAGCAGAGGCTCCGATATGTTAGAAGGCAAAATAAGAAGAGCAGAGAAGCTGGCATCTCTCCTGGTGCTAGTGGATCCAGCCAGAAGAGAAAAGGGCCTGTTGAAGTCATGAACATCCTTCCTCTCAGGACAGAAGGGTCCTTTGACTCAACTGTTCCTGTGCCTTTGATAGAAAAATGGAGAGAAGCCAAGACTCTCTGGTTCATTCAACATTACATCCAGAGACCTCCACCAGAGGATGATGCTCTCATCAACAGGACTTTCCATTCTTGGATGCAGGCATATGATGCAGATTTGTACAAGCAGTTGATGGATTCAACTATTGAATTCAACCTGGAAGTCACTGCTCCTGAATTCCATTTTCTCAACACTCCAATGGCAGGAGACCAGGTTGATTGGGCTGAGCTGAAGAAACTGTACAAGACCAAGGTGTTGGCAAACTTCACTCCATCATCTTCTGCAGAGTTGAAGGCCATTCAAGATAGATTTCTTGACTGGTTTCTGGTGCCCAAAGACAACAGAAGATATACTTAGAATAGGACCAGAATTGCATTGTAATCTGTATTCTTCTTTGTCCTTATTATCAATGAAAATATCATATCTTCTCTGTTCAAAAGACAACCTCTTGTTGTCTTATTTGTTTGCCTGATAAGATCTATTCTAAGGTCTTATCCTTTATATGTTTTCTTGCTTAAGTTTATTATTCTTGATCAGTTCTGGTATGTTTTAACTCCATCAAAAAGGGGGAAATTGTTAGGATAAAAGTTGTTAGTTTTGATGAGTTAAAACAAACCAGAAGATGTAATAGGACCATCTGGACCTGTTAACCAGATGATGATCTAGATTAGGACTTAGTCTAGGGGGAACTGCCAGACCAGAAGACTTCACCAGAAGACCCCACCAGAGGACTCCATCAGAAGTCTTCACCAGATGAGATATGACCAGAGGCAGAGGACCTTCCCCAGACCAGACGAGTCCGGACCAGACGAGTCTGGTAGAACAAAAGATGCTCAGTTTGATCCCCTGACTCTACTGAGTATTCTGGTTCTTGACCAGATGAGGACCAGTAGACACCGAGGTTGCCTGGTGTCTGGTCCTGCCTTCTCTGGAGAGAATCAGAGTTAGGTAGAGGAAGCTATTGACCGTTGGTGATTCAAATCAAGTCAACATGATCAGGATTGGAAAGTATATGAAGATAATCAATCCAAGGATCCCACTAACCCAATCAATCAATTAGGGAATTGATTGATTGAGGCTTCCTTATATAGAGGATCTGTTAGGATAAAAATTGTTAGTTTTGATGAGTTAAAACAAACCAGAAGATGTAATAGGACCATCTGGACATGTTAACCAGATGATGATCTAGATTAGGACTTAGTCTAGGGGGAACTACCAGACCAGAAGACTTCACCAGAAGAGTCACCAGAAGACCCCACCAGAGGACTTCACCAGAGGACTCCACCAGAAGACTTCACCAGATGAGATCAGACCAGAGGCAGAGGACCTTCCCCAGACCAGACGAGTCCGGACCAGACGAGTCTGGTGGAACAAAAGATGCTCAGTTTGATCCCCTTATTCTACTGAGTATTCTGGTTGTTCACCAGATAAGGACCAGAAGACACCGAGGTTACCTGGTGACTGGTCTTGCCTTCTCTGTTGAGAATCAGAGTTAGGCAGAGGAAGCTATTGACCGTTGGTGATTCAAATCAAGTCAACATGATCAGGATTGGAAAGTATTTGAAGATAATCAATCCAAGGATCCCACCAACCCAATCAATCAATTAGGGAATTGATTGATTGAGGCTTACTTATATAGAGGATCTGATTGGATTAGCCCTCCAACGGCTAGCCCTAATCCCCTCTATATATACAAGAGTGCAGTTCAAGAAAAAGCTCTAGAGACTCTACACGCGCATAAGTGATCCAAGCTTTTGATATTCATACCAAGCACTCTAACTGTTCATAATATTTATCTACTCTAAAGGAGTTATTGAACCACAAGCTGTTCATCTATTAGACAAGGTTGTTGGCTGGTTGATCTTTAGATTGAAGTAAATCTAAAGAGGCTGTAAGAAGGAACTGGTACTTCCCAATTCCAGTAAGTAAGTTTGTGAGTTGGTTGTTAGTGAGACCCCTTTGATCAAGGGAGAGTGGACGTAGGATATTCAGATCCGAACCACTATAAATCTGGTGTTATTTATTTATTGCTTTCTTTTATACCTGTTGATTATTATTTGTGCTCTTAGAAAAGATTTTCTCTAAAGACATTTTGGTTATAAAGGCTTCCGCAATTAATCTATCTAGTGGGACCAACAAGTGGTATCAGAACAGTGTGTCCAACGACCACTGCTTTGTAAAGCTTTTGGTGGTCACCGGGCAGATCCATTGCTCTTAAAGTGCTTTTGTTAAAGTTCTTGTTATTTCCCAAATTTTATTTAAAATGTCTGCAAAATCTTCTTATAAGAGTCGCAAATTGCCAGATTTCTCATTTGAGGACTATAGCCACTGGAGCTTCATGATGAGTAATCATCTGGGAGCTATCCACCACCGCATGTTAGATGTGGTAGAGAGTGGCCCCATTAAATTTTACTGGACTCCTATTGATAGAGGCAGGTCAGAGTCCAGAGAAGAAACAAGCGACGCTGCAGAGGATAGAGTTCCCAGACAACGAATCCTCAAAAAGAAAGAAGAACTTGATAATGATGAGAGAAAGCTATATAACCTGGACCAGGTGGCAAGAACCGAGATCATCAACACTCTCACCAAGGAGGTAATAGAGAAGTCAGAACCTGTGTCACTGCGAAGGAGATGTGGGACAAACTTGCACTTCTCTGCGAGGGAACAGAGAAAATTAAAGATAACAAGCTCCAGGCTGTTCAACACTCATTTGATACGTTCAAAATGAAACCAGACGAGACCAGAGACCAGCTGGACATGCGCCTCACAAACCTCCTAAACAAGGCTAGTGCCTTAGGTAAGACCTACTCTGAAAAGGAAATTAATAGTAAAATTTTGCATTCACTAACTAGCAGGTGGAGAATCAAAGTTACTGTGATCAAGGACAACAAGGATCTCAATACTCTGGATCATCATCTTCTGTTGTCTGATCTCAAAGCTTACGAATATGATCTTCAAGAGGAGGATCAAACAGAAGAGGTTTCCTCTTCTGGCCAGAAAGGAGTTGCATTCTCTTCAACTCTCAAGCCTGATGTAAAGCCAAAGGAGTCTACTGCAGATGACTTGCGCCTCAAGGAACAGGTAGCACTTCTAACTCGTAAATTAGATAAAATGAGTTCAAAGTATGGCAGGTACAAAAGGCATTGGAAGGAGTCTACCAGAGACAGGAAGAGTTCTTTCAAGCCTGCAGAGAAGGAGAAGACATCTGGAGACTCAAGGGAGACCAGATTCAGAACTCCAGAGAGGAGGAGAGATGACAACCCTGGCAACTCTGGGAGATCAGATTATCAGAGGAGGGATGGTAGCTCTGGCAGACCTGACTACCAGAGGAGAGAAAGTAGTCCAGCCAGATCAGACTACAACCAGAGGAGGAGAGAGCCAAGTCATAGTCCCAGAGGAGACAATGCCTGCTACACATGCAACAAGACTGGTCACTACAGTTATGATTGTCCTCAGCTTACTTCTAGGGAAAGAGAAGAGAAAAGAATCAAGAGAGATAGGAGATATGCAGATAAGAGAGCATTGCTGGCAGAAGCAGAGGAGGAGGATACTAGTTCCAGTTCTTCTTCTTCTGACTTTGGATCAGATGATGATGTGTGTCTCATGGCAGACATCACTGAGGTAAATGAAACTACTCTAGTTTTATCAAATTCCAGATGTACTGAATCCTCTAATTCATCTGGTAACTCCAGAGAGTCTGATATGCAACAAATGCTATCAGATCTCCAAAATTGTGTCCAACTTTGTCAAAAACTTGAGAAAGAGAATGGTAGGCTCAGAGCTGAAGTTCAATCACTCTCTCATGAGCACAAATCCACCAGAGAACTCATGAAAGATCATTCCAAAGAAGTCTCTGAACTTCAGGATAAGATCACAGAAAGAGATACTCTGGTAGATCAACTCATGAAAGAAAAGAACTCTCAAGAAGATGAGATCACTGAACTCAGAGCCAAATACCAGACTCTTATCAGGGGAAAACAAGTTGCTCACAACATAGAGGAGATACCTATGCCCAGAGACGCTCCTAAGATATCATCTGTTGTATCTATCATATCAGAGTCTTCTCAGTGCATCTGTGATAAGAGTGGTTTAGGATATTCTGGAATTTCCTCTAAAACTCATAAATACTTTTATAATAAACACAAGTCTGTAAGAGCTGGTAAATTGGTAGAAATCTGGGATGATAAAGACTTAACTGGTAATGGTTACAAAGTGGTTCACAATCCTGACTGGAAAAGGAATCACTCTGTTAATCACATTACATATGGTCCAGAAGAGTTGACTGTTCTGGAAGAGAAGATGCTAGAGAATAAGTGTCAAAAAGGGGAACCATTAAAGATTGATGGTTCTGTGAACAATGAGTCCCAAGGAGTAGAAATTACTCAAATTGGAGGACCCCAGAGAAATCCTCAAAGGGAACCTAAACAGATTAGGGGACCTCAAAGGAAACACTCAAGGAAGGGGAATACCAATCAGAGTAACAACTACCAGAGAAGGAACAATGTTCAACAGAACCAGGTACCCCAGAGACAATTTTCTCAGAGGAATCAATTCCAGAATAGGTATACTCAAAGGAACTATAATCACCAGAGCAAGTCTAATTATCAGAACCAGAGGAGGTCTTCTAGACCCATCTATAGAAAACCAACTGATCTGGGTAGTTATGACACCAGAGATGGTTCTTCTAGGATGTACCCTTACAACATGTTTTAGTTATGACACCAGATATGCTTTAGTTTTGATGATTTTCCAAAACAACATGTAATAGGTTTGAAAGCAGTCAGGATAGTATCCTTTAGATCAGGTCAGGCTAGGTTAGCTCTCAGTAGAATAGGTTGCTCAGTTGAGGGGGAACTTAGCGAGGGGGAACTTCTCAACACAGCCTGAAGATATCAAGATGACAACCAGTAGAGCTGACTGAAGACATGCCATCAACCTGAACCAATGGAGAAGCCTGAAGGATGTCCCACTGAGTGTAAGTCAGGCTGATCTAAGCCAAGTCTGGTGGACCACTCAGTGAAGAGCCTGATCAGGAGGATCAGTGCTGCACCAAGTAGGCCTGAAGGAGTCAGGCTACTGTGGTCAGGGAACTTTGTCATTCAGCCTTATGACAAAGTTCTTGGAAGTGATCTTCAAACAGTCTCTGAAGGACAACTGCACTGAGGACGAGTCAGTCCACTGAAGATCAGAGTCAGTGAAGGAGAAAGCTACCTAAAGTCAGTAGGTCTTAGTCAAACCTACTGAGTCAAAGATCCGTGAATTCAGGCCACGTGGACCAATCAGCACAAGGCGGTAAATCTGACACTGACAAGGCCGCATTCCAAGAAAAGTGGTTGAACCCATTAAATGTTGGATTCAAATGTATCTTCCCTCCAACGGATACATTTGAATCCCCATTATAAATACAAGCTTCCAGCTGCGGATTGAAGGGTGTTGGATTGTGTGTGAGAGGAGAAAATCTACACCTACGAGCTGTGAGGGTGTGAGAGTTTTTGTGCGTTTCAAAGGGAGATATAAGGAGGCACATCTTACACCTAGAACACTGACCATTAGGGTCTTCACATATATTATCTGAGTGTTCAGCTTGTAACTCATAGCTTAGAGAGGTTTTCCTAATCCTAGCTTTAAGGCTAACACATTGTAAGGGAAAACCTCACATAGTTGGAGAAAACCAAACCGAAACCAAAACCCTCTAGTTAGGTTTGTTGGGAGTAAGTTGTTTGTAAGGAGAGGCAGCTCCGTGGAGGGGCGTGAGTCCAGTTGTAAGTGCACCTTGGCACGTTAAAAACAAGAATCCCAGGAGTGGATTTCCTGTTAAATCAGGCCGTGGATGTAAGAGTATTGAGACTCTGAACCACGTTAAACTGAGCGTACTTATCTTTCAAAGTATTTACTAAAGTGTTGTGAAAATCAGCTCACTGAGAGCTTTGTTAAGAAAACTTTAGTTAAGCAATCAGGTCAGGGAGATTCCTCTCACTGACCAGATCAGGCTAGGCACTCGAGAGTTCAGTCTCTCGAGTCACTGCCTTGTTGAGAGCCTGAGCTTTCAAGTCTCATCACTGACTTGATAGCTCTGACTCTCAGCAACGCAGTGACTTGAGTATTTCGTCACTGAACTCAGTCAGGGTGCAACGCGAAGGTTTAAAAAAAAAATTTTTGCTCCTGAATTCCCATTTTGCCCTTCGAAAACGGGACCATCAATTGGTATCAGAGCGGGTTGTTCACATGACCACTGATCCAGTTTTGTTAAGAAAAATGGTCTACCGAACAGATCTTAAACGTTTTAAACTATGGGAATTCCTGCATATTTCAAACTATTACCTGTACTCTGACATCATTCTTTTAATAGAAAATCATTTGGTTAGAAGTTTTGGAATCATCAAAAAGGGGGAAATTGTTGGGATATGCTTTAGTTTTGATGATTTTCCAAAACAACATGTAATAGGTTTGAAAGCAGTCAGGATAGTATCCTTTAGATCAGGTCAGGCTAGGTTAGCTCTCAGTAGAATATGTTGCTCAGTTGAGGGGGAACTCAGCGAGGGGGAACTTCTCAACACAGCCTGAAGATATCAAGATGACAACCAGTAGAGCTGACTGAAGACATGCCATCAACCTGAACCAATGGAGAAGCCTGAAGGATGTCCCACTGAGTGTAAGTCAGGCTGATCTAAGCCAAGTCTGGTGGACCACTCAGTGAAGAGCCTGATCAGGAGGATCAGTGCTGCACCAAGTAGGCCTGAAGGAGTCAGGCTACTGTGGTCAGGGAACTTTGTCATTCAGCCTTATGACAAAGTTCTTGGAAGTGATCTTCAAACAGTCTCTGAAGGACAACTGCACTGAGGACGAGTCAGTCCACTGAAGATCAGAGTCAGTGAAGGAGAAAGCTACCTAAAGTCAGTAGGTCTTAGTCAAACCTACTGAGTCAAAGATCCGTGAATTCAGGCCACGTGGACCAATCAGCACAAGGCGGTAAATCTGACACTGACAAGGCCGCATTCCAAGAAAAGTGGTTGAACCCATTAAATGTTGGATTCAAATGTATCTTCCCTCCAACGGATACATTTGAATCCCCATTATAAATACAAGCTTCCAGCTGCGGATTGAAGGGTGTTGGATTGTGTGTGAGAGGAGAAAATCTACACCTACGAGCTGTGAGGGTGTGAGAGTTTTTGTGCGTTTCAAAGGGAGATATAAGGAGGCACATCTTACACCTAGAACACTGACCATTAGGGTCTTCACATATATTATCTGAGTGTTCAGCTTGTAACTCATAGCTTAGAGAGGTTTTCCTAATCCTAGCTTTAAGGCTAACACATTGTAAGGGAAAACCTCACATAGTTGGAGAAAACCAAACCGAAACCAAAACCCTCTAGTTAGGTTTGTTGGGAGTAAGTTGTTTGTAAGGAGAGGCAGCTCCGTGGAGGGGCGTGAGTCCAGTTGTAAGTGCACCTTGGCACGTTAAAAACAAGAATCCCAGGAGTGGATTTCCTGTTAAATCAGGCCGTGGATGTAAGAGTATTGAGACTCTGAACCACGTTAAACTGAGCGTACTTATCTTTCAAAGTATTTACTAAAGTGTTGTGAAAATCAGCTCACTGAGAGCTTTGTTAAGAAAACTTTAGTTAAGCAATCAGGTCAGGGAGATTCCTCTCACTGACCAGATCAGGCTAGGCACTCGAGAGTTCAGTCTCTCGAGTCACTGCCTTGTTGAGAGCCTGAGCTTTCAAGTCTCATCACTGACTTGATAGCTCTGACTCTCAGCAACGCAGTGACTTGAGTATTTCGTCACTGAACTCAGTCAGGGTGCAACGCGAAGGTTTAAAAAAAAAAAATTTTGCTCCTGAATTCCCATTTTGCCCTTCGAAAACGGGACCATCAATTGGTATCAGAGCGGGTTGTTCACATGACCACTGATCCAGTTTTGTTAAGAAAAATGGTCTACCGAACAGATCTTAAACGTTTTAAACTATGGGAATTCCTGCATATTTCAAACTATTACCTGTACTCTGACATCATTCTTTTAATAGAAAATCATTTGGTTAGAAGTTTTGGAATCATCAAAAAGGGGGAAATTGTTGGGATATGCTTTAGTTTTGATGATTTTCCAAAACAACATGTAATAGGTTTGAAAGCAGTCAGGATAGTATCCTTTAGGTCAGGTCAGGCTAGGTTAGCTCTCAGTAGAATAGGTTGCTCAGTTGAGGGGGAACTCAGCGAGGGGGAACTTCTCAACACAGCCTGAAGATATCAAGATGACAACCAGTAGAGCTGACTGAAGACATGCCATCAACCTGAACCAATGGAGAAGCCTGAAGGATGTCCCACTGAGTGTAAGTCAGGCTGATCTAAGCCAAGTCTGGTGGACCACTCAGTGAAGAGCCTGATCAGGAGGATCAGTGCTGCACCAAGTAGGCCTGAAGGAGTCAGGCTACTGTGGTCAGGGAACTTTGTCATTCAGCCTTATGACAAAGTTCTTGGAAGTGATCTTCAAACAGTCTCTGAAGGACAACTGCACTGAGGACGAGTCAGTCCACTGAAGATCAGAGTCAGTGAAGGAGAAAGCTACCTAAAGTCAGTAGGTCTTAGTCAAACCTACTGAGTCAAAGATCCGTGAATTCAGGCCACGTGGACCAATCAGCACAAGGCGGTAAATCTGACACTGACAAGGCCGCATTCCAAGAAAAGTGGTTGAACCCATTAAATGTTGGATTCAAATGTATCTTCCCTCCAACGGATACATTTGAATCCCCATTATAAATACAAGCTTCCAGCTGCGGATTGAAGGGTGTTGGATTGTGTGTGAGAGGAGAAAATCTACACCTACGAGCTGTGAGGGTGTGAGAGTTTTTGTGCGTTTCAAAGGGAGATATAAGGAGGCACATCTTACACCTAGAACACTGACCATTAGGGTCTTCACATATATTATCTGAGTGTTCAGCTTGTAACTCATAGCTTAGAGAGGTTTTCCTAATCCTAGCTTTAAGGCTAACACATTGTAAGGGAAAACCTCACATAGTTGGAGAAAACCAAACCGAAACCAAAACCCTCTAGTTAGGTTTGTTGGGAGTAAGTTGTTTGTAAGGAGAGGCAGCTCCGTGGAGGGGCGTGAGTCCAGTTGTAAGTGCACCTTGGCACGTTAAAAACAAGAATCCCAGGAGTGGATTTCCTGTTAAATCAGGCCGTGGATGTAAGAGTATTGAGACTCTGAACCACGTTAAACTGAGCGTACTTATCTTTCAAAGTATTTACTAAAGTGTTGTGAAAATCAGCTCACTGAGAGCTTTGTTAAGAAAACTTTAGTTAAGCAATCAGGTCAGGGAGATTCCTCTCACTGACCAGATCAGGCTAGGCACTCGAGAGTTCAGTCTCTCGAGTCACTGCCTTGTTGAGAGCCTGAGCTTTCAAGTCTCATCACTGACTTGATAGCTCTGACTCTCAGCAACGCAGTGACTTGAGTATTTCGTCACTGAACTCAGTCAGGGTGCAACGCGAAGGTTTAAAAAAAAAAAATTTTGCTCCTGAATTCCCATTTTGCCCTTCGAAAACGGGACCATCACAGACCTTTAAGACCATGTCTTTGAGGCAGGCTATTCCAAAGGCCAGATTTGAGAAAAGGTACACCAGACCTGTTTATAGGAAAGGTGTCCTTATCAGACCAGTAGCTCAATATGTCATTGTCAGAGGACATGTGCTGGTAGATAGATTTGGAAGGAAGATAAGATTTCCTCATCCATCAAGGGATGATCTTTATCTATGGATTCCTACAAAACCTGCAACTAACCAATCAGGACCCAGCACTAGTAGGGGACCTAATTGATTTCTCTGCAGGTAGATAAGAGTCCATTGGAGAAAGGATTTTCAAGCAACCATGTCTGGTACATTGATAGTGGATGTTCCAAGCACATGACCTTCCAGAAAGATAATCTCCAAGATTTCAAGCCATTGAATGGACCAAGAGTGATGTTTGGTGACAACAACTATGGAGTCACCAGAGGAGTTGGAAAGTTGACCTTCAATGGAGTATCTGTAGATGAAGTCTACTACGTAGAAGGACTCAAGCATAATCTGCTTTCAGTATCCCAATTCTGTGACAAGGGATACTCAGTGAAGTTTTCTAGTGATTCATGCACTGTTTTCTCTTATGATTATAATGATATTTTGCTAATAGGCTTGAGGAAGGGTAACATTTATCTTGCAGATTTTAACAGTTGCCCAAGAAATGCTTGCCTAGTTGCAAAAGGATCTGCAGAGAATAGCTGGATTTGGCACAAGAGATTGTGTCATCTTAACTTCAAAACACTGAATAAGATTGCCAGAAAAGGTCTCATTCGAGGTCTTCCTAATGAAGTGTTTAAGAAGAATCAGGTTTGTGGTTCATGCCAGAAGGGTAAACAACTCAAGACGTCCTTTAAGGATGTCCAGAGCACAACCACAACCAGAGTGCTTCAACTACTTCACATGGACCTGTTTGGACCTGTTTCTCCTCTTAGTTTCAGTGGAAGGAAGTACACCTTAGTGATAGTAGATGACTTTTCAAGATACACTTGGGTAGTGTTCTTGTTTAAGAAAAATGAAACTATGACTAAGCTGCCAGAGTTCTTCAAGCAGATTCAGAATGAGCAGAACCAGAGCATAGTCAGAATCAGAAGTGACAAAGGAACAGAGTTTTTGAATTCACACATTGCAGATTACTGCAAGGACCATGGGATTTTTCATGAAACATCTGCTGCCAGAACACCCCAACAAAATGGAGTAGCAGAAAGGAGGAATAGGACCCTCAAAGAAACTGCAAGAACACTTCTGGCAGAATACAGCACTCCACAGAGATTTTGGGCAGAGGCCATCAATACAGCTTGCTACACTCAGAACAGATGCCTGATTGCCCAGAGACATAATAAAACTCCATATGAGGTATGGAAAGGTAAAACCCCATCTGTTTCATATTTTCATGTTTTTGGATGTAAGTGTTTCATCCATGACAATGGGAAATCTAAATTAAGAACCTTTGATGCTAAAGTGGCTGATGGAATATTTTTAGGATATTCCAGCACCAGTAAAGCTTTTAGACTTTTTAATAAGAATTCACTTTGTGTGGAGGAAACACCTCATGTTGTTTTTGATGAATCTACTTTTGAGTTCAAGGTAGAATCTAAGTCTTCTGATAAGACCCAGAATCAGACTACACCCAGAGTTATCAAAGTCAATCCACCTGTTCTTGATTCAGATTCAGATTCAGATGATGACCCATCTCCTGGTTCTCTGAAGCAGAAGCCTTCACAAGGAGCAGAACCAGAAGAGGTTGGAACTCCTGTAGGGGGAAGCTATTCTGCAGGTGGTGATAATCACCAAGGTACTGCAGAAGATGATCAACCAGGCAAGACCACGGGAAGGAGGACCCTGGTTGATCACCCCAATGACCTAATCCTTGGAGATCCAACTAAGGGTGTCCAGACTAGGAGAACTCTTAACTTAGCTGCCTTATTTAGTTGCTATGTGTCCTTGATTGAGCCTAAGAACATCAAGGAGGCACTGAAAGATTCAAATTGGATTGTTGCTATGCAAGAGGAGTTGAATCTATTCACCAGACAGGATGTTTGGGAGCTGGTAGACAGACCAAGACATCAAAAGGTGATAGGCACTAAGTGGGTTTTCAAGAATAAGAAAGATGAGAATGATGTCATTACTAGGAACAAGGCAAGGCTAGTGGCTCAGGGCTATTCTCAGTCTGAAGGAATAGACTATGATGAGACATTTGCTCCTGTTGCCAGACTAGAAGCCATCAGATTGTTCTTAGCATATGCTGCTCACATGAAGTTCAAAGTATACCAGATGGATGTGAAATCTGCCTTTCTTAATGGGATTCTCATTGAGGAAGTGTATGTGGAACAACCTCCTGGTTTTGAACAAGGTGACAAGGTGTTCAAGCTTAAGAAAGCTCTTTATGGGCTGAAGCAGGCACCCAGAGCATGGTATGACACTCTATCTCAATTTCTTCTGGACAATGGTTTTACTAAGGGTAAGATTGATAGGACTTTGTTTAGGAAAGAAGAAGGAAAGGACATCCTTCTGGTCCAAATATATGTTGATGACATTATATTTGGATCCCCTAACAAGAAGATGTGTGAGAAGTTTGGTGAACTCATGCAGAGTCAGTTTGAGATGTCCATGATGGGTGAGATGAATTACTTTTTAGGTTTGCAGGTTAAGCAATCAGAGAAGGGAATCTTCATTAATCAAGCAAAGTACACCAGAAACATGTTAGAAAAATTTGGAGTAGGATCTAGCAAAGCAGCCAAGATCCCTATGATGACAAATTTCAACATGGATCCAGATGAGTCTGGAGAGAGTGTGGACCAGACTCAGTACAGAGCACTTATTGGTTCTTTTCTGTACCTGACTGCAAGCAGACCAGATATTACCTTTGCTGTTGGAGTTTGTGCCAGATTTCAAGCTAATCCCAAGAAAAGTCACTTGGAAGCAGCAAGGAAGATTTTAAAATATCTTAAGGGAACAGTGAACTTAGGCTTATGGTATCCTGCAGATGACAATTTAGAATTGAGTGGTTATTCAGATTCAGACTATGGTGGATGCAGAATAGATAGGAAATCTACAAGTGGAACATGCCAATTTCTAGGGAATAAATTGGTATCCTGGTTTTCTAAGAAGCAGACTTCAGTTGCTACATCAACAACAGAAGCAGAGTACATGGCTGCAGGGAGCTGTTGTTCTCAACTACTCTGGATTAGTCAACAGCTTAGGGATTATCAGATTAGGGCCAAGGATATTCCTATATTCTGTGATAGTAATAGTGCCATTGCAATTACCCAGAATCTAGTTCTTCATACCAGGTGTAAACATGTTGATATAAGGCATCATTTTATCAGAGATCATGTTGAGAAGGGAGATATAAGGATGGAAAAGATTGCAACAGAGAAGCAGAGAGCAGATATCTTAACTAAGCCTTTGGCTGAGACCAGATTTAGAGAGTTAGCTTTTGAGTTAGGACTGTTGGATCCAGAGACAGATTTACTTTAGGGGGAACATCAGAGAAGTATCCTTTATTTATACTTTATTGCATATTCCTTATTTCGTTTAAAACTAACATACCTACAGATTAGACATATCAGAGAAGGTACCAGATGAGGTATGCACCAGGTGACACTTGTCCCAGATGAGGTGCTGAGTCAAATGTCCAAAATCTTCTCTGACCAGGACCAGATGAGTTTCATCAGAGGAGATGTAACATCAGATTAGCTGTGGTATCATCTGGTTACAATATCAGGTGACAGGTATGGTTTTACTTCTCTGGCCTCTGATCATTGGGATACACTTTTCAAATTAGTAAGTACACTCAAAACCTTTCAACTTCGGAGTGTATTTAAGACTAGGGTATAGGGCCTAGGCAATCATTTCGCTTTTTCTCTTGACTGCCACAAAACCCCTTTATGCCCCGTCCCAATGACTATGCCAACGCACCAGATTAAATCTGTATCTTGCCTTTCTTTGTGGCCATCGGATTTAATCACTGTGCAAAATATCAATCAATTCAAATATTGATTTTGTTCCCTAATTGTTGGTCCCGGTACAATACTGAGGAATACGTGTATGGGGGGGGGGGAATACACGTATACCAATTTTTCAACCTTAAAACTGACTGAGTCCCCTTTGCTCAGAGTGGTAAAGAACTAGGAGCTGATAATATACCTACTGACTACACTTGGTGCTGGTCAGTTGGCTAACTATCAGTTCAAGTTCAGTGCGGAAAAGTTTGAGCCTGAAAGTTTAAAGTCTTGTTTAGTTTGCTTTCTGAAAACCTTGTTTAACTCAATTCTGAATAGTGTTTAGTAGGGCAGTGCTCTTTTGACGATCAGCCTGATTGATTCAGACCTGATAAACTTTGAATGCAATGAATGAACAAGTAATATGGCAAATATGCACAATATCAAAGCAGTAAGAACACAAGGAGTTTAACGTGGTTCAGAGTCTCAAGCTCCTACGTCCACGGCCTGACTTAACAGGAAATCCACTCAAGGGATTCTTGTTTTTAACGTGCCAAGGTGCACCAAGACCAGCTAACCTCACTGATCTATACAAACTCCACTTACTAACACACTAACTGACTTACTCCCAACAAGCCTATCTTAGGGTTTTGGTTTCAGTTTGGATTCCAACTAAGTTGAGATTATCCTTACAAGACGAAGCTATGCTAAGGATTGGATAATCTCTCTAAGCTTAAGATAATTCTATTTAGCTCTTGGAATACAGAATAACTCTCAGTTGCTAAGAAACACTTGGGAAATTTGAATGTCTTCGAGTGTTTCTCTTAAAGGCTGAATGCTTTGATTGCTTGAGAGTTTGAGTAATTTCTGGCTTGGAAATTTCCCGTAACCTTGAATGGGTTCAAGGTCTTCTGTATTTATAGGAGATTTGGAAAACTATCCATTGGAGAGATAGCCTTCTAGCCATCTATGTAGAGTGGCTTCAAACGGACATATCTTCATGCAGCAGCCGCCCTTGCATGGATTTGGTATTTGCATTAAATGCACATTAAATGCTTGCCCGTTGAATATGCAGTCTGAATTCAGTCTTCATGTCAGGTTCCGTACGTGCGTGTCCTCCTCGGATTGGTCCACGTCATCAGGTTGGTGAGAATGTCAGAACTTATTTCTGAGCTTCAGGCTTGTCTTATTAAGTTCATTTTGTCTTGAGCTCACCGGTCTTGTCCTGACGCTGAAATTCCTTTTGTATTGCTTGGCTCTACTCCAAGTCTCCCCATTAACTCAGTGACATCCTGTTCCCTTCAGGACTGAGTTAGTAGTGACCTCAGGGTCATACTCTTCATCACTGACACTTACTCAGCCAGCTTAGAGGACTGCCATAAGTTCAGGATGGTGCTCTTCGTCTTCAGGCTCTGAGTCTTAATTGTCTCCAGTGAGTTCTCCTCTCACTGAGTACCTGTAAATTGTAAAATGACTAAGTACTAACCCTAACCAAGACTAGCCTGACAAAGACAGATTAAGGCAAACATCTTTTCAGAGGCTTTGGGATCTTAATCAAAACTGACAATGTCCCAACAATTTCCCCCTTTTTGATGATGCCAAAACACTGAAAAGATCCTCAAAACACTTAGAGGAAACAAGATAAACCTATCTATAAGATAAGACAGTGTTAGAGCAATTCTTGATAAAGTACAGAATTTAAACAATAAGCCAAAAAGACAATGAGTTATTGTCTGTGGGAAAAAGTAATAGATTTCATTGATTGATGTGGAAATGATTACAATGAATCTAATCTATTACAGAGAAGCCTGTGAACACCTAGACTAATCTCATTTCAGGCTTGAGTCCATATCCTGCATAAACTCTTGCCTTCAGCTCGTCAAGCCTTCCAGGTTGGTTCACGTACCCTTCAGCTCTGGCTATCTTCAAGACTTCCATCATTATGGCCTTTGTATCATGCTTTCGAGTTCCAGGAACCAAGGGAGGAGCTCGAATGGTGAACTCAGGAGCCTTCACTTGAACTTGAGCTGCCTCAGCCTCCTCCAAGATCTTCTGGAATAGCTCAGGATGATTGTCCATCATGTAGTCAGTGAAGTGGGCATCGATATCGTCAGTGTCGCCCCACTTCTTCACAACAAACCATAGCCTGACAAATTCATCCCTTGCATCAGTCCAAAACTCCTTCAATGTTTCTGAGACGAACTCATCAACAAAAGCTTCCCTTGCTCCTGATTCTGGCCTACTGACTTGAAGAATTGTTGATTTCCTAACTGTTGGCTTCTTTCTGTACTTCCTTGGCTCAGGCTTCGCCTTCTTCCTCCTTAGCAAGCTGATCACTGCATCATCTAGTTCTCGTTGTTGAAGCTCATTAATGTTAGTCAGCTTCTCAACCTTCTTCTCCAAGATGCGCATCTTCTCCTTCTGAGCGATTTCAGCTCTGCGCATAGCCTCAGATTTTTCAGATTGATCTCCCCACGCCTCAGCACATAGCTCCGCAACCAACTCTCCTGAATAAGTGATTGGATTCTTCCTTGAGCTCATGGGTGACGATCTCTGAATTGGCTCGGGTTGTTGCTTCGTAGGTTCATTAGCCTTTGCCTTTGTTGCCTCCTCCCTCAACTTGGCAACAATTTGTTCTCCTTCCTTCTCCACCGCCGCTAACCTAGCTGACTTCCTCACCCTTAGAATGTTCCCTTCAGGATTGGCTTCAGGATCAGCTAGAACGGTCTCTCCTTGGTTAACTGCCTCAGATGCCTCAGGGCGGGATCTTTTCTTCTTCTTTTCCCCCTTTTTGGCATCATCATTGGCCTCAGATGGGAATGCGTCAGATCCGCTGTTGATTACGAAGGAGGCTAGGGAATGGACATCGTTAATTCCCTCCTTCAATAACTCAACTCCCATTGAAATTCCAGTCCCTGCAAAAGAAACGGAACTGATGGCAGCATTGACTTTCTTCTCAAAGACCTCCATAGAGAGTTGGAGACTTTGTTCAGCCTTGGTGATCCTTTCCTCCACCTTCAAGGACTCACCACTGACTCTGCTGGCCTCAGTTAGTATCTTTGCAGACTCCTCAGTGGCCTTTGTCAAAACGTCCGCCACTGACTGAGAAGTGCGATCCAGCTTCCCTGACTCCAGCTCCAATTTGGACGCTGAGTCCTTCAAGGCCTGAGTGACAACGGCTCCAGTCTGAGCTGCAAGCCTGTCCACTGCCTGATTCATCTTTTCGTCCCTGATCGCATCCCTCTCTTCAAGCTTTCTGAGAGTGTTCCTAAGCATCTGCTTGGTGCGCTTCCTCTCATTCCTCACTTACTTGGCCGTGTCAGTCATCATTTTCTTTAACAAGATCAGCTCCCTGTTAGCAAGGGTGTTGTAAGCTGACTTTGTCCACCTGATGTGCTTCGCCAGGGCCTTGGAGTGTTCTTCCTTCTCAGCTAGTAGCTTCATCACTTCCTCCTGAAGTCCAGCTAGATTTTCTGTGGTTTTCTCCTGTTTGACCTCCACTATGCTGGTGAATTCAGCACGTCCGACCCCGGTTATGATCACATCCTCATCATCAACGGCCGCCTCAGTGATTGGCTGCTTTCCCTTGTCAGCCCCTGCGTCATCAGTCCCTTCTTCAAGGTGCACTGAAGGCAGTTGTGAAGTAGTCATAGCCGCCTCCTCAGGCTCAGCTAAGCTAACTTGAACCTTGGGAGCAAGTCCTTCGGAACTGAGAGTCTCCTTGAATGCCTCAACATCTTCCTCTCGTGTCTCAGGGCAGGGAATCCCTTCATTGACAGATGTCTCATTGGCAGCTGAGATGTTCACAACATCCTCAGCCACTGGTCCACCCTTGGCACCAGTGTTCTTATCACCTTCCCCCTGAGCCTGAGGCTCAAAGTTCATCTCATCAACTTCTCTTGCAGTCTCCTCCACTGCCTTCTCCACAGCTCCACCTTGAGCTTCATCATCCTCCTCATCACCATCCTTCTCGTCATCAGAAAGGAGGTCAGCCTTGCTCTTGGACATCATTTCCCTCACTAGCTGCTTCAGGTTGTCAAAGTCCAAGAGTTGAAGCCAGCTAGTCAGTCCAAAGAAGGAGCAAATCTTGGCCTCTTCCATCTCCCAATGCTCCCAGCCACGAGCATCTACTAGCATATGTTGCTCCTGCATGTTTGATTGTTTGAAGTCCAACCAAACCTTGAGCTCAATCACATATGCCAGCAACTCAGTATACTTGTATAGCCCAGGCCAGCACTTCCCTGCCCATTCCGTGGCGTTCCCCCTGAGCGTGTTCTCCAGTATCCCTCCTGCCATGTGCTCATCCAACTCCTCCTCCTCTATTTCAAGGAACTCATCCTCTTCAGCTGAAATAGATTTGGGACAGTCTTTAGGATTGGGGTATGAGGGAAAATCTGAGGGGTTTGGAAGATTTGGCTCGGCTAACTGGTCAGGCTCATTTGTAGGTGAAGTTGAGGGCGCTAACTCAGTAGGCTGATCTGACTGTGAAGGTTGGGGGGTTGGGGAGTTTGAGGTGTGGGGTCAGGGATGGGAGGTGTTTGGGTTTCAGGATGTGGGGGTGTTTGAGTGGGTGCTGTCTCAGGCTGCAACGACTCAGCCGTCTCGACAATCTTTCTCACTTCCTCCAAGTCAGAGGCTCCAGGAGAGCTTGACTTCTCCCTCTCACTCAGCTCAGGAAGCTTCTTAGCAGGGGACTTCTTTACTCCCTTCCTAAGTCTCTTCAGGGGTCTCTCTCCCTGAGCACCCTCCTTTCTGACGTCATCGTCAGTTCCCTCAGCCTCAGATCCGGCCTTCTTGGGATCAGACTCAGTCCCAGATTTCGTGCTCTTCCCTGACAGCACGATCTTCAACCTCTTCCTCTTCTCAGCCGCGTCCACCTCAGGCTGCTCCACCTCCTCAGCTGCAATCTCCTCACCCTCCTTACTCCTCTCAAAGAGCTCATCCACCTGTTCAATGAGGCTGGTTGCCACTCTCTTGGCCTTACCAGCTGGCTTTTTGGCCTGACCCTTTGCTTTCGCATTGGGATCAGTCAGCCCTAGCACTGAATAGGTATCACTCAGTGAGGAAAACATTACCTTCTTTGAGGAGAGACTGTCCTCAAAGTCGAAGGTATACCCATGGCAAGCATGAGTAATCAGGATGGACATCCTTGTGCTGAAAGGCAAGATGGCACTGACGGAAATGTGCTTCTTCTCCTCGTCCCGCGTGAGCTTGTCCAATCCTGCCTGATGGAGTTGATCAAGGAAGAACTGCTCCCAGTTCGCTTCCACTCCATCAGTAATTGCCCCCATGAGCCTCAGCTTGGGCAGACTCAACTGCTCGTGAGAGCCAGTTGCACCCATCACTAACTTGGACACCAAGTCCACCAGCGCTCTGTACTCAGGCTTCAGAGTGTTCTTGTTCTGACGGGCCCTGAACTCCGATGACCCTGACTTGGTCCATTTCCCAAGGAATTCTCCCTCCAAGTTCTCCTTGTAAGTTTTGGGGTTGATGCCTGAGAATGGCAGCTTGAAGACTTCCCTCACCGCCTGCCTGATATTGATCGTGACCACCTCTGCATCGTAAAAAGGTTCACCCTTGCCGTCCTTTTCTCCAGTCGGCTTCAATGCAGTCACTTTCGTGAAAACCTCCCCCTTCCGCAAGAACATATTCAAATATGCTTCCACTACTGTTCTTGGAAGCACGGAAATGGGGCGGGTGGTGAAGTATGTTTCCAACCCGGCATCGGAAATCCATTTAAACACGGGTTTGATTTCCTCAACCGTTAGATAGATACCTTCCATGGAGATGACTTGCTCCATGTGTACCAGCTTCTTCTCAACAACGTCGACGATCTTGTCGGTTGTCCAGTTGGAATTAAGGAATGCCATTGTTTTTTAAAGAAAGGTTTTTGAAATTTCTGTGTAGAGCAAGAGAAAACTCAGTGTGCAGATTGTGCATTGTGTTTGCGTAAAAACCTCAAATGGCACTCTTGATTGATAAGACAAAGTCAGTTGCTCAAACGTGGGGTTGAGATTGATCCCTGAATTCGAAAGGTTTTGAAATGAGAGACCAGGATTAATCTCAGTTTTAATTAAACCCCATGTCAGTCATATTCCATATAACACGGACACGTATATGAAAAAGCAACTGTAGCATTAAATGCTCCGTGCGCGTGGGTTTAAATATGAAAAGGCGCGCTTTTAATGAAAACGGAATGCATTTAATAAAGATTTTCAGGACGAAGGACTCAGGGAGACGCTTGAGATTCACAGGAGTCAGGTTAGAACTCATACCTGTCAGGGAGACATTGTAGCACCCTGATACCTCGCTGAGTTGAGTCTGGCCTGAGTTCCTCCTAGAACCCTATACTGACTGCTCTCCCGGATCTAAGAGTCCCAACTCCACTGACAGTTCCATAAACCTTGCTTCAGCCAAAGGCTTAGTCAAGATGTCAGCTCTTTGCCTGTCAGTGTGAATCTTCTCCATCCTAATATCTTTCTTTTCCACATGATCTCGAATGAAGTGGTGTCTGATATCCACATGCTTGCACCTTGTGTGAAGCACTGGGTTCTGAGTAATTGCTATTGCACTATTGTTGTCACAATAGATTGGAACCTGATTAGCAAATACTTGGTAGTCCCTCAACTGTTGCCTCAACCATAAGATCTGAGCACAACAACTACCTGCAGCCATATACTCAGCCTCAGTTGTGGATGTAGCCACTGAATTCTGCTTCTTACTAAACCATGAGATCAACTTACTTCCCAAAAACTGACATGTCCCTGAGGTTGATTTCCTATCAATCCTACAACCTCCATAATCTGCATCTGAATAACCTGTCAGTTCTAAGTTGTCATCTGAAGGATACCATAGTCCCATATTGACTGTCCGTTTCAAATACTTAAGTATCCTCTTAGCAGCCTCCAAATGACTTCTCTTGGGATCAGACTGATACCTAGCACACACACCAACTGCAAACGTAATGTCAGGCCTACTTGCAGTCAGGTACAATAAAGAACCTATCAGCCCACGATACTCAGTCTGATTTACTGAAGTCCCTTCAGTGTCAGGATCCATCTTCCAATTTGTGTTCATTGGGATCCTGGCAGGATTGCTGTTCTGAACACCAAACTTATGAATCAAGTCTCTTGTATACTTGGCCTGATTAATGAATATACCTTGATCAGTCTGTTTGACCTGCAATCCTAAGAAGAAATTCATCTCTCCCATCATTGACATTTCAAACTTACCAGTCATCAACTTAGAGAATTTCTCACAGAGCTGATGATTTGGTGATCCAAAGATTATGTCATCCACATAAATCTGGACCAAGAGAATGTCATCACCTTCAGTGATCCTGAATAATGTCCTATCCACTGTTCCTTTCTTGAACCCATGATCAGTCAGGAATTGAGAGAGGGTATCATACCAAGCTCTTGGTGCTTGCTTAAGTCCATAGAGTGCTTTCTTTAAATGGTATACTCTATCTCCAACCTCAAACCCGTGAGGTTGTTCAACATATACCTCTTCATTGAGTACACCATTCAGGAAGGCACTCTTGACATCCATTTGATACACCTTGAACTTCTTATATGTTGCATATGCAAGGAACAACCTGATAGCTTCCAACCTGGCCACTGGAGCAAAAGTCTCACCATAGTCTATTCCTTCAGACTGACAATACCCTTTTGCAACCAGTCTAGCCTTGTTCCTTACTACAACCCCATTCTCATCCTTCTTGTTCTTGAAGACCCACTTGGTACCAATCACACCTTGATGCCTAGGTCTATCTACCAGTTCCCAAACCTGATTCCTTGTGAACTGATTCAACTCCTCTTGCATGGCAATGATCCAATTTGAGTCAGTGAGAGCTTCTTCAATGTTCTGAGGCTCTTGCTCAGAGAGAAAGCAACAGAACAATGCACTCTCACCATGGAACCGTCTGGTCCTGACTCCCTCAGTTGGATCACCAATGATTTGATCAATGGGATGATCTTCTAACCATGTTCTTTTGCCAGGAGTTGTTCCTGAAGTACCTGCAATGTTAGTGTCTACAGGCTCATAAAATTCAGGAAATTGAACAGAAGGGGATGATCCTGAGTCTATACCAAAGGGATTTACAAGTTCAATGTCAGGGACATTGATTCCCCCTTGATGAGGTGACTCGGCAACCGTCTCAGCTGCAACAGCATCTTCATAGACGGTGCTTACCTCAGGTTGAGCCTGTTCCTCAGTCTGAGGCTCAACAACCCCTGATGTGCTAGGCTTAGGAGTGGCACCTGATTCATCATCCTGATCATCATCATCATCCCATCTAGGAATTGGCACAGTCTTGATCTTGGGATCAGGTTGATTCTTCAAGCTCAGCCTTGTCACCCTCCTTGTGACCTCCTCAGTGTCAGGATTCAACACCTTTGCCCTAGACTCATTAGCAGATTCATCAAAGACAACATGAGGTGATTCTTCCACAACAAGGGTCCTACAATTGTAAACCCTGAAGGCTTTACTAACTTCAGAGTATCCTAAGAATATTCCTTCATCAGATTTGCTATCAAAGGCTTTCAACTGGGTCTTCCCATTGTTGAGGATGAAGCACTTACAACCAAATACATGAAAATAAGAAATATGAGGTTTTCTCTTATTCCATGTCTCATATGGGGTCTGAGCATGTTGTTTGTTCAGCATGGATCTGTTCTGAGTATAGCAAGCAGTGTTGATTGCCTCAGCCCAGAATTTCTTGGGCAATCCAGACTCAGCCAGCATGGTCCTTGCAGCTTCCTTCAGTGTCCTGTTCCTCCTTTCAGCGACACCATTCTGTTGAGGGGTTCTAGCTGCAGAAGTCTCATGAGCTATACCAAGTTCATTACAGAAGTCAGAAATATATGAATTTATAAATTCAGTGCCCTTGTCAGATCTGATCTTAGTAATGGACTGATTCTTCTCATTGCTGAGTCTCCTGAGCAACTCTGGAAGCTTCACCTGTGTTTCCTTCTTATTTAACAAGAAAATAACCCAAGTATATCTAGAATAATCATCAATAACCACAAGGGTATATTTTCTACCATTCATACTCACAGGTGTTATGGGACCAAATAGATCCATGTGCAAGAGCTGAAGTATCCTGTCAGAGGAGTAGGAAGCCTTCTCTTTGAATGACGCTCTGACCTGCTTCCCTTCCTGACAAGCTTTGCACACGTGATCTTTGCTAAAAACTTCATTAGGTAGACCATCAACAAGTGACTGTCTAGAAATTTTGTTAAGAATCTTGAAGTTCAGGTGGCTTAATCTTTTATGCCATAACCAACTGAGCTCTAGAGAGCTTTTAGCAACAAGACAGGTATTAGGAATAGTGCTGCTCCAATCAGCGAGATAAACGTTACCTTTCCTTATACCTGATAGAAGCACTTGTGTTGATTTGTCCTTGACTGAACATGTATTCGATGAGAACTCAACACTGAACCCTTTGTCACAGAATTGACTTACTGACAGCAGGTTATGCTTCAGTCCTTCCACAAAGGACACATTTTCCACTCTGACTGTACCTATAATTAGAACACCAAAACCTTTAGTAACACCTTTTGAGTTATCACCAAAGGTTACCTGTGGACCATCTTTAGCTTGATACTCTTGGAGAAGACTCTTCAATCCAGTCATGTGCCTCGAGCAGCCACTGTCTAGGTACCAAACAGCTTTGATTGAGTCTCCTCTCTTCTTGTTGTGATCCACAGCCGCCTGCAAGCAAATCAGGCTTTAGGTACCCATTGGGTGTTGGGTCCTATTGTGTCAGCTGTACCCTTCGGGATCCAGACTTGCTTCACAACCCTGATTGCCTCAGAGTGGTGAATCTGTCTCCCTGAAACATCGACATACACAACTTTCTCCTTCTTTGCCTTAGAGGAAGATGGTGTATGAGTGTTAGACTTAGGCTTCGCAGGAGCCTGAGTGGGTGCCTTTTGGGCTGGCTTCCTGTTCTTCCTAGGTCTGGGTGCAGTAGGTCTTGGGCCTTGTTCTTGATAAGGACCCTGATTTCTATTCCCCCTAGGCAAGTGAGGGAATTGAAAACAGTTAAAGGCCTCAGGATGCCAAAACCACGGGAGTGTCATCATGTTTGGCCTTCCCTGTTGGTATTGCCAAGCATGATGGTACCCTTGCTGACCAGTCTGAGGGCTCTTAGCCTGAGTCTTCCTCTGCTTTCGCTGAGGTTTTCCTTGGCCTGAGCTCTCAGGGACTTCCTTAGATTGCTTCGCCTTTCCCTTGGGTTTTGGCTTAGCTACCTTAGGAGCAACCCTGACCGTGTCAACGGTTTCTTTGCCCTTATCAGTTTGACGGGCCTGGAGCACAACCTTAGGTGCACTCTGGCCTGTCTGAACAAATACCCTCTCAGTGTTGCTCCCTGAAGCAACATGAGACTGACCTTGTAAGGATTTCTCAGGAACATATCCAAGTCCCTTTTTCTTGTTGCCAAGTATCTGGTTGTTGTTTATTTCCTCTCTAGCCACTGAGGATTTATTCATTGCTGCAACCTTTTTCTTGAGAGAGTCCTCACTCTTTTTCAGGATTTCATGTCTGGTAAAGAGGTCATCAAACTTACTCTTAAGTACTTTTAGTTCTTCCTTCCTGACCAGCTCTTCCTCAGCCAATTCCTTCAGAATCTTCTCTCTTGGGAGACGCTCAGAATTGATCATATCAATCTCTTGAGTTAGTCTCACAATCTGAGCTGATTCCTTAAGATCAGACTGAGTGAGTTGTTCATTCAGGTTTTGAACTTCAGTACTCAATTTCTTGTTCTCCTCTACCAAGAAGACATTAGTTTCCTGCAGTCTGGAGAAATCAACCATCAATTGATCAAGACAGATCTGAAGGTTCATTTCTCTAACTGACTCTGAGCTAAGCTCAGGATTTTGACCAGTGTAAGAAGCACAAACAGAATTTGATGTTACCTCAGGCTCATCCCTAGCCATTAGGCAGACATCATCGTACTCGTCATCTGAGAAGAGTTCAGGAGACCTTTCAGTGGGACCGTCAGAGTCTGTTGCATCCTCAGCAACCATTGCTCTCCGATCAGCAGATCTTAGATCCCTCGTGGCTCTCCTTTCCTCTCTCTCCCTTGCACTCAGCTCCGGGCAGTCGTACTGATAGTGACCAATCTTGTTACAGTTGTAACATGCTACCTGCTCACTTACTCTTTCTTTCCTTGGTTCAGGGTTCCTCCTTGAGTCAGGTTCCCTGATTCTTGGTGAGCTTTCAGCCTTGGTTGGATATCTATCATCGCGAGTACGTCTCTGTTCGTCTCTTCTTTCAGGCTTTGGTTCTGAATATCTCCTTTCATCACCACGTTCTCTCCTCTGGTCAGTATTTCTTCGCTCCTCATATCTCCTCGAGCTTTGGTGGGTTCCTTCAGGTTTCCTGTCACGTGAGTCTTGATAAAACTTTTTATAACGACCAAACCTGGAATTGAGCTTGTCAAATTGTCTGGCCATCAGGCTGTACTCCTCAGCGAGTTCTTCCCTGCTCATCTCCATCAGTGACTTTGATGAAGAATTTGATGAGGGCTCAACAGGTTCAGATCTGGCCTTGAACGCCACACTTTTCTCAGGAGTTTTCTCCTTCACTTCCTCTTCTGACTGAACTTTCTTCTTTCTTTTGTTAAGATCAAATTCAAGCGCTTTGAGCTCTGAAAAAAGTAAAGCAAAAGTTATGTTACTCATATCCTGAGTGTTCTTAAGCATAATTACACTGTTGTCCCATCTCTCAGGAAGGGCATTCAGGATCTTTGAAGCAACATCTCTTCTTGGGACATCCTTGTCCAACATCACCAACTCATTCATCAACTTGATGAATCTAGACTCCATTTGATCTATGCTCTCGTCAGGCAGCATCTCGAACGCTTCGAATTTCTGAATGGCAATATTTCTCTTGTTCTCCTTTATCTTTTCTGACCCCTCGCACATCCTGGTCAGCTCATCCCAAACCTCCTTTGCCGTCTTTAGGTTCATCAGCCTGGCTGACTCCTCGAAAGGCACCGTGTGCAAGATGATGTTTCTGGCGACGTTGTCAAGCCCCACCATCTTGATTTCATCGTTGGTCATGTTTTTCCTCTCTTTAGGAACCTGCACGCCAATCGCAAGGTCATCATATCCCAGTCCTCTGACGTTAGGAATAGTGATCTTGATCGGTCCTTCCCTGAGTACACGCGGCATCTGGTCATGGATGGCATCTAGATGTGCCTCTAATCTGAACTTCCAATAGACAAAGTTAGACACAGAGAATTCAGGTAGCGAAGCTTCAAGTCTCCTCGAAGTCATGATGATGCAAGTTTTATGAAAAGCAAACTCAGATCTGTTCAGTGACCACCAACAGTTTCTCCTCTGAAACTATTAGTATTCAAAGTCAGTGGTCTTTCGAACCACTGCTCTGATACCACTTGTTGGTCCCGGTACAAGACTGAGGAATACGTGTATGGGGGGGGAATACACGTATACCAATTTTTCAACCTTAAAACTGACTGAGTCCCCTTTGCTCAGAGTGGTAAAGAACTAGGAGCTGATAATATACCTACTGACTACACTTGGTGCTGGTCAGTTGGCTAACTATCAGTTCAAGTTCAGTGTGGAAAAGTTTGAGCCCTGAAAGTTTAAAGTCTTGTTTAGTTTGCTTTCTGAAAACCTTGTTTAACTCAATTCTGAATAGTGTTTAGTAGGGCAGTGCTCTTTTGACGATCAGCCTGATTGATTCAGACCTGATAAACTTTGAATGCAATGAATGAACAAGTAATATGGTAAATATGCACAATATCAAAGCAGTAAGAACACAAGGAGTTTAACGTGGTTCAGAGTCTCAAGCTCCTACGTCCACGGCCTGACTTAACAGGAAATCCACTCAAGGGATTCTTGTTTTTAACGTGCCAAGGTGCACCAAGACCAGCTAACCTCACTGATCTATACAAACTCCACTTACTAACACACTAACTGACTTACTCCCAACAAGCCTATCTTAGGGTTTTGGTTTCAGTTTGGATTCCAACTAAGTTGAGATTATCCTTACAAGACGAAGCTATGCTAAGGATTGGATAATCTCTCTAAGCTTAAGATAATTCTATTTAGCTCTTGGAATACAGAATAACTCTCAGTTGCTAAGAAACACTTGGGAAATTTGAATGTCTTCGAGTGTTTCTCTTAAAGGCTGAATGCTTTGATTGCTTGAGAGTTTGAGTAATTTCTGGCTTGGAAATTTCCCGTAACCTTGAATGGGTTCAAGGTCTTCTGTATTTATAGGAGATTTGGAAAACTATCCGTTGGAGAGATAGCCTTCTAGCCATCTATGTAGAGTGGCTTCAAACTGACATATCTTCATGCAGCAGCCGCCCTTGCATGGATTTGGTATTTGCATTAAATGCACATTAAATGCTTGCCCGTTGAATATGCAGTCTGAATTCAGTCTTCATGTCAGGTTCCGTACGTGCGTGTCCTCCTCGGATTGGTCCACGTCATCAGGTTGGTGAGAATGTCAGAACTTATTTCTGAGCTTCAGGCTTGTCTTATTAAGTTCATTTTGTCTTGAGCTCACCGGTCTTGTCCTGACGCTGAAATTCCTTTTGCATTGCTTGGCTCTACTCCAAGTCTTCCCATTAACTCAGTGACATCCTGTTCCCTTCAGGACTGAGTTAGTAGTGACCTCAGGGTCATACTCTTCATCACTGACACTTACTCAGCCAGCTTAGAGGACTGCCATAAGTTCAGGATGGTGCTCTTCGTCTTCAGGCTCTGAGTCTTGATTGTCTCCAGTGAGTTCTCCTCTCACTGAGTACCTGTAAATTGTAAAATGACTAAGTACTAACCCTAACCAAGACTAGCCTGACAAAGACAGATTAAGGCAAACATCTTTTCAGGGGCTTTGGGATCTTAATCAAAACTGACAATGTCCCAACACTAATTTAATTTTTGTATTACACGCGTTCACACTTCATTTATTACTCGAGCCACGCGTATTACCCTATTTAAATCTAATTTTCTTACAATCTGTCCTTTCACATTTTCATACTTTCAAACCCTAACCTCTCTCTGCAAAGTTCTTCCTTTCTCTCTCTCTCTCTCACAGATATGGCTCCCCCGTGTAATTTTGACCATGAATTAATGATGAAGAAACTCAAAACGTAGATGGTGGTTGACTTCTACACCACCAAGAACTCGTCTGCTCTTGCTATTTTGGAACTTTTGAGGAGATTCGGAGTTGAGAAGTTGATCTCCACCATTCCCAGAGATTTTCGTACTCTTGACGGTTATGCGGCCCAGTTTTTGGTTCGCATGAAGATCAATGAAGACCATATTTCTACAAAGATCGACAGGGAAGATTTGGTGTTTTCCAAGCATGATTGCTGTGCCTTGTTTGGAAACATTTCGGCGGAAGGAGTGGATCCTTTAACCTACAAGGAAGATGATATTGTGGGTTCCTTCAAACTGTTTGCTCGTTCCTCTTGCCAGAATATCACGAAGGGATTTCTGGATAAGCATCTGAGGCAAAAGTACAAGGTACTTTTTGACATAGTTGTTAAGGTGTTGATGTGTGAAAATCACAGCACAGATGCGATCTTTAATGGAAGAATGTGTGTGATGAGGGCTTTGTATGACGGCGTCCAATGCAATTGGGCAGAATTCTTTTGGGGCGTCTTGAGGAAGAATAAGGCGAAAGTTAACAAGGAAGCTTGTCCTTCCCAGCCAGGGGAGATGCAGTTTTATTTCACTGCTAATATTTCGTTGGGTACGAAACTTACCTTGATTTTGGACTCCTTGCTTCCAGAGAAGAGCTGGAAGGTGACTTGGTGCAAAGGATTTCACAAGTCTAAGGTGCTATTCTCTAAGGATGGTCCCCTTCATGGCCATCCTGACTCTGATGGTGAAGAAGCCATCCCTGCCCCTCCTCTTCAGGCAGTACCCTCACCTGCAAAGGGGCAGAAGCAGCAGCCAAGGCAGAAGGCCCAGAAGAAAGCTGCTGGTGCAACTGGTTCCTCAACCATTGCCTTTTCTGGTTCCTCGGAGGAGGACCAGATTCCCCTTCTTAACATTCTTAAGAAGAAGGGTGGTGATGATGATGAAGTTGTTAAGGCTGGGGCAGCCAAGCGGAAGAGGCCGGTGGAGGCCAAGAAGAAATCTGCCAAGAAGCCAAGGACTGGCAGAAGAGCTCCCAAGAAAACCCTCCTGGTGGATGAGCCATCAGAGGAAGAAGAGGAAGAGGAGGTTGAACCTCTTAAGAGGAAGCCCAGGGCCAAGAGGGCAATTCTACAGGATCCTGACTCTGGATCTGATCTTGGTGAGGCCCTGGAGAGAGCTATTAATGATGCTTCCCAGATTATGGAGGATTCTCCAGAGCTCGCTGTGCCTACTGGTGTTGACCCAGCAGAGGTAACCCCTTTCTTACCCTCCTCTACTTCCATTGATCTTGTCTCCCCCTCTACCTCCCCACCAGATACTCAAACACATCCCATCTCATCTGCTCCTGGTGTTCCTTCATTCTCACCAGAGCAGACTCTCCCAGACACACCTACATTCTCTACCTCAACCATTCCTCAAACACCCTCTCCCCCATCTTCCCATATACCTCTAAACACAAACCCCTCTCCCCCACCTTCTGTACCAGAGGTACCCTCAACCTCTACTGGTGCAGAAATCCCCCCTCCAAACACTTCCACCTCCCAGATACCTCCTACACCTTTTGTACCTGATATTCCATCATCTTCTGGTACAGAGCAACCCATTCCTACACCCTCTACTTCAAAAATCCTAACCCTCCCCAAACCCATACAGACCAGGACCCAACCATTTCTATGGCTCTGGGATTCGTTGGCCCTCCCCCTTCTCCTACCTGTTTAACCAGCGATGATAGTGAAGATGAGGAAGCTTCACTTGAGCCTGCAGACTTAGCACCTTCCTCCTCTGCCTCTGGGCCCAAACCCTTCACTTTCTCATCTGCAGAAATGGGTCCCATTAGGCAGAGTATGAGTGTAAGTGCTCAGCTCTGGCTAAGAGAGCATTTCCAAGTTCTTCTGGAGCACTTACCACTTCTGGCAGACCTTACTGATGCCAAGGTCTGGAGCAAGGCCAGACTTGAAGATGTGGAGTACCTAATGTTGTTGCTTGAGGAAATGGGTCCCTCCAACTTCACTGCTTGGGAGATTGAGCTAAAGCAGAGAATGAATATTCAGAACCCAGCAGAGCTGGAGACTCCTGGTGCTGCTAAAGTCTTGATTCGCACTCTGCTCATCCAGAGAGGAGTAATGCTCACTCCAGAGGGCCCCACTTACAAGTTTGGTCCTCATTTTGTCTTTCCTCCAGAGCTATATTCAGATGAGGAAGACTTTGAGATGTCTCCTGCCGTGCTCCAGAAGATGAAAGCTTTCTTCAATGAGCAAATCATGCAGATTGGGCGCTTTTCAAAAGCTATTCAACATATGGCCCCTGCTATGATAGAGCACCAAATCAAGCATGAGAGGAGAATCTTTCTGAAGCAGTTAAAGTCTTCTCTGGCAGAGGTAAAAGCTTCTTTTAAGGCTAATGGCTTATTTGTCAAGCTGGATGTCATGCACAGCCAGAAGCAGCTACAGGAGCACGTGCTAGAGCAGTTGAGACCTGTCTCTGTGCTCAAAGTGGAGATGGCCAGCCAGATGATTCAAACTGCAAAGCTGAAAGACTCCCTCCAGGAGATGTTGGAGAAGCAAGAGAGACTTGTTGCAGAGTCTAAAGCTTACCTAGAGGAGGCTAAGCAGCTGCGTGATCTTCACTCTTCCTCCAACACTGCCTTGCCTGATCTTATAAGGCAGGTAGTGGAGCCCCTCCTTGATGAAGTTAAAAAGGGGGAAGAGAAGGCCAGAACTGATCTGGCGAAGACCACAAATGAAACTCTCTTCAGCCATGGAGCTCGTCTGGACCTGCTGGAGAATACTTTGGCCCAGGCTGAGTTGCAGAAAAAGAAGAAGGAAGAGCTCAAATCCCTTTCCATGGCTAAGCAGCTTGCTGCAGAAGAGGAGTCCGAAGCAGAGCAGGATCCAATTTCCATCTCTGGACCTGCAAAGAGGAAGATAAGGAAAGTAAAGAAGAGCTTCCTTGAATCTGTGGTTGAAGAAGCAGAGAAGAGATTTAAGGAAGAGTCGTCTGAAGAGAGGCAAGCAAGGATAAGGAAGAACATAGATGAAGAGCAGAGGCTCCGATATGTTAGAAGGCAAAATAAGAAGAGCAGAGAAGCTGGCATCACTCCTGGTGTTAGTGGATCCAGCCAGAAGAGAAAAGGGCCTGTTGAAGTCATGAACATCCTCCCTCTCAGGACAGAAGGGTCCTTTGACTCAACTGTTCCTGTGCCTTTGATAGAAAAATGAAGAGAAGTCAAGACTCTCTGGTTCATTCAACATTACATCCAGAGACCTCCACCAGAGGATGATGCTCTCATCAACAGGACTTTCCATTCTTGGATGCAGGCATATGATGCAGATTTGTACAAGCAGTTGATGGATTCAACTATTGAATTCAACCTGGAAGTCACTGCTCCAGAGTTCCATTTTCTCAACACTCCAATGGCAGGAGACCAGGTTGATTGGGCTGAGCTGAAGAAATTGTACAAGACCAAGGTGTTGGTGAACTTCACTCCAACATCTTCTGCAGAGTTGAAGGCCGTCCAGGATAGGTTTCTGGATTGGTTTCTGGTGCCCAAAGACAACAGAAGATATGCATAGAATAGGATCTGATCTTCAATGTAATCTGTAATCATTCTTGTCCTTATTATTAATGAAAATATCATATCTTCTCTGTTCTAAAGACAACCTCTTGTTGTCTTAATTGTTTGCCTGATAAGATCTATTCTAAGGTCTTATCCTTTATATGTTTTCTTGCTTAAGTCTTCTTTGTGATCAGTTCTGGTAGTGTTTTAACTCCATCAAAAAGGGGGAAATTGTTAGGATAAAAATTGTTAGTTTTGATGAGTTAAAACAAACCAGAAGATGTAATAGGACCATCTGGACCTGTTAGCCAGATGATGATCTAGATTAGGACTTAGTCTAGGGGGAACTGCCAGACCAGAAGACTTCACCAGAAGAGTCACTAGAAGACCCCACCAGAGGACTTCACCAGAGGACTCCACCAGAAGACTTCACCAGATGAGATCAGACCAAAGGCAGAGGACCTTCCCCAGACCAGACGAGTCCGGATCAGATGAGTCTGGTGGAACAAAAGATGCTCAGTTTGATCCCCTTATTCTACTGAGTATTCTGGTTGTTCACCAGATAAGGACCAGAAGACACCGAGGTTGCCTGGTGACTGGTCTTGCCTTCTCTGTTGAGAATCAGAGTTAGGCAGAGGAAGCTATTGACCGTTGGTGATTCAAATCAAGTCAACATGATCAGGATTGGAAAGTATTTGAAGATAATCAATCCAAGGATCCCACCAACCCAATCAATCAATTAGGGAATTGATTGATTGAGGCTTCCTTATATAGAGGATCTGATTGGATTAGCCCTCCAACGGCTAGCCCTAATCCCCTCTATATATACAAGAGTGCAGTTCAAGAAAAAGCTCTAGAGACTCTACACGCGCATAAGTGATCCAAGCTTTTGATATTCATACCAAGCACTCTTACTGTTCATAATATTTATCTACTCTAAAGGAGTTATTGAAACCACAACCTGTTCATCTATTAGACAAGGTTGTTGGCTGGTTGATCTTTAGATTGAAGTTAAATCTAAAGAGGTTGTAAGAAGGAACTGGTACTTCCCAATTCCAGTAAGTAAGTTTGTGAGTTGGTTGATAGTGAGACCCCTTGGTTATAAGGGAGAGTGGACGTAGGATATTCAATCCGAACCACTATACATCTTGTGTTATTTATTGCTTTATTTTACTTATTGGTTGTTGATTATTGCCCTCTTGTAAAAGACTTTGAAAGATATTTAACTTAAGCTTCCGCAATTAATCTAACTAGTGGGACCAACAAAAAGAGAGAAATGTTTTTGCAGAGAGAGATTAGGGTTTGAAAGCTTTGAACAAGTGAAGAGACAGATTAAGAAAATTTGCGTTTATAAGAGGAATACACGCGTGGGTTTGAAATTAAATGAAGTGTGAATGCGTGTAAATTTAAAATTAAATTTGGGGGACAAAATCAATTTGTCAATTGATTGACATATTGCACTTTAATTAAATCTGATGGCCATGATTGAGTTTGGCAAGATACAGATTTAATTTTGTGCGTGGCATAGTCATTGGGACTGGGTTCAAGGGGGTTTTGTGGCAGTCAAGAGAAAAAGTGAAATGATTACCTAGGCCCACGACCCTAGTTCTAAGTACACTCTGAATATGAAACGTTTTGGGTGTATTAAGTAATTTCAAAGGTGTGTCCCAATGATCAGAGGCAGAGAAGTAAACACATGCCTGTCATCTGGTATTGTAACAAGATGATACCTCAAATAGTCTGATGTTACATCTCATCTGATGGAACTCATCTGGTTCTGGTCAGAGTTTACTCCGAATTTCTCTCGAATCTGACTTTGTACCTCATCTGGTACATACCTCATCTGGAGATGTAACTTCTCTGGTATATCTAACATGTAGGCATGTTAGTATAACAGGTAAAGAATAAGGATATAATTTAAATAAATGATACTTCTCTGGTATTCCCCCTAAACCAAATATGTCTCTGGATCCAACAATCCTAACTCAAAAGCTAACTCTCTGAATCTGGTCTCAGCCAAAGGCTTTGTGAGAATATCTGCTCTCTGCTTCTCTGTTGCAATCTTTTCCATCCTTATATCTCCCTTCTCTACATGATCTCTGATAAAATGATGCCTAATATTAACATGCTTGCATCTGGTGTGAAGAACTGGATTCTGAGTGATGACTATTGCACTGTTGCTATCACAAAATATTGGAATATCCTTAGCCCTAATCTGGTAGTCCCTAAGCTGCTGACTAATCCAGAGTAGTTGTGAACAACAGCTACCTGCAGCCATATACTCTACTTATGTAGTTGATGTAGCAACTGAAGTCTGTTTCTTAGAAAACCAAGATACCAATTAATTCCCTAAAAATTTGCATGTTCCACTTGTAGACTTCCTATCTATTCTGCACCCACCATAATCTGAATCCGAATAACCACTTAATTCTAAGTTGTCATCTGCAGGATACCATAACCCCAAATTAACTATACCCTTAAGATATTTCAATATCTTCCTAGCTGCTTCAAGGTGACTCCTCTTAGGATTAGCTTGAAATATGGCACACACACCTACAACAAAAGTGATATCTGCTCTGCTTGCAGTCAGGTACAGAAGAGAACCAATAAGTGCCCTATACTGAGTCTATTCCACACTCTCTCCAGACTCATTTGGATCCATGTTGAAATTTGTCATCATAGGAATCTTGGCAGCCTTGCTAGATCCTACTCCAAATTTCTCTAACATGTTTCTGATGTACTTAGCTTGATTGATGAAAATTCCCTTCTCTGTCCGCCTTACCTGCAAACCTAAGAAATAGTTCATCTCACCCATCATGGACATTTCAAACTGGCTCTGCATGAGATCTCCAAACTTCTCACACAGCTTCTTGTTAGGGGATCCAAATATAATGTCATCAACATATATCTGGACCAGAAGAATGTCATTTCCTTCTTCTTTCCTAAACAAGGTCCTATCAATCTTACCTTTAGTAAAACCATTGTCCAGAAGAAACTGAGATAGAGTGTCATACCATGCTCTGGGTGTCTGCTTAAGCCCATAAAGAGTCTTCTTAAGCTTATACACCTTGTTCAAAACTAGGGGGTTGTTCCACATACACTTCCTCAATGAGAATCCCATTAAGAAAGGCAGATTTCACATCCATCTGGTATACTTTGAACTTCATGTGAGCAGCATATGCTAGAAACAGTCTGATAGCTTCTAGTCTGGCAACAAGAGAAAATGTCTCATCATAGTCTATTCCTTTAGACTGAGAATAGCCCTAAGCCACTAGCATTGCCTTGTTTCTAGTAATGACATCATTCTCATCTTTCTTATTCTTGAAAACCCACTTAGTGTCTATCACCTTTTGATGTCTTGGTCTGTCTATCAGCTCCTAAACATCCTGTCTGGTGAATTGATTCAACTCCTCCTGCTTAGCAACAATCCAATTTGAATCCTTTAGTGCTTCCTTGATGTTCTTGGGCTCAATCAAGAACACATAGCAACTGAATAAGGTAGTTAAATTAAGAGTTCTCCTAGTCTGGACACCCTTAGCTGGATCTCCTATAATTAACTCATTGGGGTGATCAACCAGGGTATTCCTTCCCTTGGCCTTGCCTGATTGACCATCTACTGCAGTACCTTGGTGATTATCACCAACTGCAGGAGAGCTTCCCCCTACAGGAGTTCCAACCTCTTCTGTTTCTGCACCTTGTGGAGGCTTTTGCTCCAGAGAACCAGGAGATGGGCCACCATCTGAATCTGATTCTGAATCAAGAATAGGTGGATTGACTTTGATGACTCTGGGAGTAGTCTGATTATGTGTCTCTTCTGGAGACTGATTCCTTAAGTCCACCTTGCACTCAAGAGTAGATTCATAAAAAACAACATGAGGTGTTTCTTCCACACAAAGAGAATTCCTATTAAAGACTCTGTATGCTTTACTTGTGCTGGAATATCCTAAAAAAATTCTATCTGCCACTTTAGCATCAAAGGTCTTTAACTTGGACTTCCCATTGTCATGAATGAAACACTTACATCCAAAAATATGAAAAAATGAAACAAATGGGGTTTTACCTTTCCATACCTCATATGGTCTCTTACTATGTCTCTGGGCAATAAGGCATCTGTTCTGGGTGAAACAAGCAGTGTTGATAGCTTCTGCCCAAAATCTCTGAGGTGTGTTGTATTCTGCTAGAAGAGTCCTTGCAGCTTCTTTGAGGGTTTTGTTTCTCCCTTCTGCTACTCTATTCTGTTGGGGTGTTCTGGCAGCAGATGTCTCATGAAAAATCCCATTATCCTTGCAATGCTCTGCAATGTGTGAATTCAAAAACTCTGTCCCTTTGTCACTTCTGATCCTCACTATGCTCTGGTTCTGCTCATTATGAATATGCTTGAAGAACTCTGGCAGTTTAGTGATAGTTTCATTTTTCTTAAACAAGAACACTACCCAAGTGTATCTTGAAAAGTCATCTACTATCACCAAGGTGTACTTCCTTCCACTGAAACTAAGAGGAGAAACAGGTCCAAATAGGTCCATGTGAAGTAGTTGAAGTACTCTGGTTGTGGTTGTGCTCTGGACATCCTTGAAGGAAGTCTTGGGTTGTTTACCCTTCTGGCAGGAACCACAAACCTGATCCTTCTTGAACACTTCATTAGGAAGACCTCGAACTAGAACTTTTCTGGTAATCTTGTTCAGTGCTTTGAAGTTCAGATAACTCAATCTCTTGTGCCAAAGCCAGTTGTTCTCTGCAGATCCCTTTGCAACCAGGCAAGTGTTTCTTGGACAACTGTTAAAATCTGCAAGATAAATATTATCTTTCCTCAAGCCAATAAGCAAGATATCATTATAATCAGAAGAAAAGACAGTGCATGAATCACTAGAGAACTTCACTAAATATCCCTTGTCACAAAATTGGGATACTGAAAGCAGATTATGCTTGAGTCCTTCAACATAGTAGACTTCATCTACAGATACATCATTGATGATCAACTTTCCAACTCCTATGGTGACTCCATAATTGTTGTCACCAAACATCCATCTTGGCCCATTCAGTGGCTTGAAATCCTGGAGATGACCTTTCTCAAATGGCATATGCTTGGAACATCCACTATCAATGTACCAGACACGGTTGCTTTAAAGTTCTTTCTTCAATGGGCTCTTGTCCTCCTACAGAGAAATTATTAGGTCCCCTACTAGTGTCGGGTCCTGATTGGTTAGTTGCAGGTTTTGTAGGAATCCATAAATAAAGATCATCCCTTTCGGGATGAGGAGATCTTATCTTCCTTCCAAATCTATCTACCAATACATGTCCTCTGACAATGATAAATTGAGACGCTGGTCTGATGAGAACACCTTTCCAATACACCGGTCTGGTGTATCTCACCTCAAATCTGGCCTTTGGAATGGCTTACCTCAAAGACATGGTCTTAAAGATCTAGTTGTAAGGGTACATCCTAGAAGAACCATCTCTGGTGTCATAACTACCCAGATCAGTTGGTTTTCTATAGATGGGTCTCTGGTTCTGATGAAAGTTAGACCTTTTCTGGTGATTATAGTTCCTCTGAGTGTTTCTATTCTGGAATTGATTCTTCTAAGAGAACTTTCTTTGGGGTCCCTGGTTCTGATGATAATTCTGTGTTAGGATATAGATTAGATGTTTTGAAGATGTTAAAACAAGAACTTATAATAGGACTAGCTGAACCTGTTAGTCAGCTACAGATTAGTCTAGGTCTAGAATAGGTCTTTGGTTAAGGGGGAAGAAATCTGTGCAGACCAGAGAAGGTACAGAGAAGGTACCAGATGAGGTGACCAGAGAAGGTACCAGAGAAGGTACCAGATGAGGTGACCAGAGAAGGTACCAGAGAAGGTGACCAGAGAAGGTACCAGATGAGGTGACCAGATGAGAGGTGACCAGATGAGATGTCCAGAGCAGAAGAGTCACCAGAGCAGAAGAGTCGCCAGAGCAGATGAGGTCCAGAGGAGTCTGACCAGATGAGCTTGGACCAGAGGAGTCTGCCAGAGGAGCTTGGACCAGAGGAGTCTGCCAGAGGAGCTTGGACCAGAGGAGTCTGACCAGAGGACTCCCCAGAAGACCTCTCCCAGATGAGGACCAGAGCAGAAGTGTTACCTGACCAGATGAGACCAGACCAGAAGACCCCAGACCAGACCAGACGAGAGACGGATTAGTTCACCTACCAGAAGCATCATTGTAATCTGGAGACAAGAAGACTTTGGAAATTCTTGATGGAGAAGAAGGCAATCTGGAAGTCAACTGATGGAGGATCTGATTGTTTGATTGATTGATTGAAGTCAACTAATCAATCAATATAATCAATCTTTGATTGATTATATCCCTCCAATTATGGTTGTTTGAATTGCTAGTTCCCAACGGCTAGTTAAATTCCTACAACTATAAATAGGAGTGCTTGGATTAGTTCAATATAGAAGAGTCGCGCGAGATCACACAACACGAACACACGAACTCTTCCAATCACTCAACCTGTTTATACAAGTTTACATACACTCTATTAGGAGTTTAGTTGGATTATTACTCAACCTGTTCATCTTGTTAGATAAGGTTGTTGTAAGTTGTACGAAGGAGCTGGTACTTCCCAATTCCAGTGGTTCGTGAGAAAGTTGGAGAGTGAGAAAGACCCCTTTGGAGAAAGGGAGAGTGGACGTAGGACAAGTTGGTCCGAACCACTATAAATCTGGTGTTCTCTACTTTATGCTTTTTAGATTTCTGCATTTATATTTTAGCACTATCTTTTAAAAGGGGTTTCATTAAAATAAACTGAAAACGCTTTCCGCTGGATATTTTTGGGACCAACAAGTGGTATCAGAGCAGTGTGTCCTACAGACCACTGTTTTGAAATTATCTCGGTGGTCACCAGGGCAGATCCATTTTTTTTGAAAACCCAAATATTTGTTGTGCTAACAAATTTTGCAGAAATGGGCTCAAAGAGATGCAGTAGAAGAGACACCAGGAGGTACTCCAAAAGAAGCATAGCAGATGAGGAAGATGAGGTATCCACTTCTGGTTCATCATCTAATTTTGGACCAGACGAAGAGGTTTGTCTTATGACAGACGAGGTATGCAATCGAACTCCCTCTTCTTCTTCTTATTCTTCGTTTTCTGAACAATCAGAGGAGTCTGATATGCAAAAGATACTATTAGATCTCCAAACTTCTATACAACTTTGTCAAAAGTTGGAAGAAGAGAACACAAAGTTGAAAGCAGAAAATCAGAAGCTTTCACAATGTTTTAGCAACCCAACTGATCTACCAGCTGAACAAGTTCAAACTCTGGTAGAAGAGTCCACTGACTTGAAAACCAGATGTGATGAACAAACTAAGCTAATAGAAAAGTTGCTTGCTGAAAACATTGAGAAAGATAATGAATATACTCTGCTGGAAGCTAAGTTCGATGAACTCTTCCATCAAAACAAAATTGTAAAAGATAGTGAGGACAAGCTCAAGCTGAGACTGGAGCAGCTGACTATAGCAAACAATGTTGTGTCACATATAGCTGCCTCATCTCAAAGAGAGCATGATAAAACAGGCCTTGGTTATACCAAACCTGAATCCTCACCTGTTCAGAAAGAAGAACAGACTAGTAATTTTATTGATAAGGGTAAAAGGCCAGCTGACCAGGCAACTCAGCCTAATGGGCAGATGAGTCCTAAAACTCAAAAAACCCAAAAGGCAGAGGAGGAAATTTAAGAAGGGTTATACCCAGAATAAAAGACCTCAGCCAGGCCAGCAGAGTAGAAGACAATCTGGATCTTCTCAAAAGAGGCAGAACCAGATGACTCCTACTCACCTGCAGAAGACTTTCAAGTCATCTGCCAGACCAGCTGGAACCTTTGATGGTTCTAGTAAGACTTATCCTTATCAAAAGAATTTCAAGTCTGTTGCTTTAAGACAAGTTATTCCTTCTACTGGACAAGCTCATAAGAGAAGAAGAGCCTCTAGAAGAAATAACCATGTCGAAGCTTCTTATGTTCAGTGTGTTTTTGTTGATATATATGGAAGAAAGATAAGATAACCTGATCCAAAAAGGGATGATCTATTCTTGTGGCTTCCTAAATATCGTGCTAACCCCCCTGGACCCAGTAGGGTACCAAAAAGTTGATTGCCTGCAGATATACAAGAAGACCAGCTGATGTTTTGCCCCAACATCAGCTAAGCATACTTTGAGGGGGAAGATCAGTTGACCCAGCCTGCTAGAATCTCTATTTGTTATTTCAATATTTTCTTGTCTTGTTTTATTTAAAGTTCTTCCAGTTTTAACATCATCAAAAAGGGGGAAATTGTTAGGATATAGATTAGATGTTTTGAAGATGTTAAAATAAGAACTTATAATAGGACTAGCTGAACCTGTTAGTCAGCTACAGATTAGTCTAGGTCTAGAATAGGTCTTTGGTTAAGGGGGAAGAAATCTGTGCAGACCAGAGAAGGTACCAGAGAAGGTGACCAGAGAAGGTACCAGATGAGGTGACCAGAGAAGGTACCAGAGAAGGTGACCAGAGAAGGTACCAGATGAGGTGACCAGATGAGATGTCCAGAGCAGAAGAGTCACCAGAGCAGAAGAGTCGCCAGAGCAGATGAGGTCCAGAGGAGTCTGACCAGAGGAGTCTGACCAGATGAGCTTGGACCAGAGGAGTCTGCCAGAGGAGCTTGGACCAGAGGAGTCTGCCAGAGGAGCTTGGACCAGAGGAGTCTGACCAGAGGACTCCCCAGAAGACCTCTCCCAGATGAGGACCAGAGCAGAAGTGTTACCTGACCAGATGAGACCAGACCAGAAGACCCCAGACCAGACCAGACGAGAGACGGATTAGTTCACCTACCAGAAGCATCATTGTAATCTGGAGACAAGAAGACTTTGGAAATTCTTGATGGAGAAGAAGGTAATCTGGAAGTCAACTGATGGAGGATCTGATTGTTTGATTGATTGATTGAAGTCAACTAATCAATCAATATAATCAATCTTTGATTGATTATATCCCTCCAATTATGGTTGTTTGAATTGCTAGTTCCCAACGGCTAGTTAAATTCCTACAACTATAAATAGGAGTGCTTGGATTAGTTCAATATAGAAGAGTCGCGCGAGATCACACAACAAGAACACATGAACTCTTCCAATCACTCAACCTGTTTATACAAGTTTACATACACTCTATTAGGAGTTTAGTTGGATTATTACTCAACCTGTTCATCTTGTTAGATAAGGTTGTTGTAAGTTGTACGAAGGAGCTGGTACTTCCCAATTCCAGTGGTTCGTGAGAAAGTTGGAGAGTTAGAAAGACCCCTTTGGAGAAAGGGAGAGTGGACGTAGGACAAGTTGGTCCGAACCACTATAAATCTGGTGTTCTCTACTTTATGCTTTTTAGATTTCTGCATTTATATTTTAGCACTATCTTTTAAAAGGGTTTTCATTAAAATAAACTCAAAACGCTTTCCGCTGGATATTTTTGGGACCAACATTCTGTTGTCCATAGTTCCCTCTCTGAGAATTCCTACTCTGATTGAAGTTCCCCCCTTCTTAAGTATCTCCTCTGAGGTCCCCTAATCTGCTTAGGTTCCACTCTTTGAGGATTCCTCTGGGATCCTCCAATCTGATTAGATCTTACTCTTTGAGGTTTATTTTGAACAGAACCATCAATTTGCATTGGTTCCCCATATGAAGTTTTGTCTCTAAGACTTTCTCTTTCAGAACAGTCAACTCTTCTGGCCTATATTCTAAATGATTAGCAGAGTAGTTCCTTTCACATCCAGGTTTGTGAACTACTTTGTAACCATTACCGTTAGGATTTTTTTCATCCCAGATTTCTACAAATTCACCAGCTCTCACAGACCTGTCTTTGTTATAATGATATTTATGAGATCTAGTGGTAATTCCAGAATATCCTAAACCACTCTTATCATTAATGCGCTGAGAAGACTCTGATATAACAGATACAATCGTTGGTATCTTGGGAGCTTCTCTGGGCATAGGTACTTCTTCAATATTATCTACAACTTGCTTTCCCTTGATAAGAGATTGGTATTTGGCTCTAAGTTCATTAAACTCATCTTCCTTAGAGTCTCTTTCTCTAATGAGTTGATCTACCAGAGTATCTCTTTCTGTGATCTTATCCTGAAGTTCAGAGACTTCTTTGGAATGATCTTTCATGAGTTCTCTGGTGGATTCTTGCTCATGAGATAAAGATTGAACTTCTGCTTTGAGTCTACCATTCTCCTTCTCAAGTTTTTGACAAAGTTGTACACAATTTTGGAGATCTGATAGCATTTGCTGCATATCAGACTCTCTGAAAGTACCAGATGAATGAGAGAATTCAGTATATTTGGAATTAGATAAACACAAGGTTGATTCTTGTACCTCAGTGATGTCTGCCATGAGACATACATCATCATCAGATCCAAAATCAGAAGAAGAAGAAGAACTTGAACTAGTATCCTCCTCATCTGCTTCTGCCAGCAATGCTCTCTTGTCTGCATATCTCCTATCTCTCTTAAGTCTTTTCTCTTCTCTTTCCCTAGGAGTAAGTTGAGGATAATCATAGCTGTAGTGGCCTGGCTTGTTGCATGTGTAGCATGTATTGTCTCCTCTGGGACTGGGACTAGGATCTCTCCTCCTCTGGTTGTATTCTGATCTGGCTGGACCATTCTCTCTCCTCTGATAGTCTGATCTGCCAGAGCTCCCATCTTTCCTCTGGTAGTCTGATCTGCCAGAGCTGCCATCTCTCCTCTTCTCTGGTGACTTGAATCTGGTCTCCCTTGAGTCTCCAGATGACTTCTCTTTGTCTGCAGACTTGAAGGAACTCTTCCTGTCTCTGGTAGATTCCTTCCAGTGTCTTTTGTACCTGCCATACTTGGAGCTCATTTTATCATGTTTTCGAGTTAGAAGTGCTACCTACTCCTTGAGGCTCATGTCATCTGCAGTAGATTCTTTGACCTTTTCTTCAGTCTTTATTGTTGAAGAGAAAACAACTCCTTTCTGACCAGAAGAAGAAATCTCCTCTGATTGATCTTCTTCTTGTAGGTCATACTCGTAGGCCTTCAGATCAGATAGAAGAAGATGATGATCCACAGTGTTGAGGTCCTTGCTGTCCTTGATGACCGTGACTTTAATTCTCCACCTGCTAGTTAGTGATCTTAATATTTTACTATTAATTTCCTTTTCAGAGTAGGTTTTAACTAAGGCACTAGCCTTGTTAAGGAGGTTGGTGAGACGCATGTCCAGCTGGTCAATTATCTCATCTGGTTTCATCTTGAACGTATCAAATGAGTGTTGAACCGCCTGGAGCTTGTTATCTTTTATCTTCTCTGTTCCTTCACAAAGAAGAGCCAATTTGTCCCACATCTCCTTGGCCGTTGCACAAGTTCTAACCTTTTCAATCACTTCCTTGGTGAGAGTGTTGATAATTTCAGTCCTAGCCACCTGGTCCAGGTTGTATAGCTTTCTCTCATTGTTGTTTAGCTCATCTCTTTTCTTGAGGATTCTTTGCCTGGGAACTCTGTCCTCAGCATTTTTCTGTGTCGTTTCACTGATTTCTTCCCTGGACTCTGACCTGCCATCATCAATGAAAGTCCAGTAAAATTGTATTGGGCCACTTTCTACCACATCTAGCATGCGGTGATGGATAGCTCCAAGATGATTACTCATCATGAAACTCCAGTGGCTGTAATCCTCAAAAGAGAATTCAGGCAAATTGCAACTCTTGTAAGAAGATTTTGAATACATTTTTGAAAGAAATTTAAAGGATTTTAGCAAAAATAATAAAGAGCAATGGATCTGCCCGGTAACCACCAAAAGCTTTTCAAAGCAGTGGTCTAGGACACACTGCTCTGATACCACTTGTTGGTCCCACTAGTCAGTTTAATAAGGAATGCAGAAGCTTAATTAAACTCTTTTAAGACCTTTTTACTAAGAGCACAAGTATAAATAAAGAGTAAATGAAAGTAATAAAGAACACACGATGTATAGTAGTTCAGATGTTAAAATCCTACGTCCGCTCTCCCTTTTATCAAGGGGCCTTACTAACCAACCAACTTACGAACTTTATGGAATTGAGAAGTACCAGATCCTTCTTACAGCCTTTAGATCTAACTTCGATCTAAAGTCTAACTTACTGCAACCTTGTCTAATAAGATGAAAGGGTTGAGTATTCCAACTAACTCCTTAATAGTAGATATGAATAAGAACAAAGTAAGAGTGTTAAATGCTTAGTGATTAAGTTGCTTGGATATGAGCTTCGTGCGCGTGTCTAGAGCCTTTCTTCAATGATGCACTCTTGTATTTTTAGAGGTGATTAGGATTTAACCGTTAGAGAGCTAATCTAATCAGATCTCCATTTATGGAAGCTTCAATCAATCAATTAGGGAATTGATTGATTGGGTTGGTGAGATCCTTGGATTGATTTTCTTCAAAAACTTTCCAATCCGATCATGTTTGACTTCATTTGAAATACCAACAGTTAAATGCTTCCATAGCACAACTCTGATTCTTCCAGAGTAGGCTGAACCAGACACCAGATGACCTCGATGTCCTCTGGTCCAAAGTCGGTTAACAACCAGAATACTCAGTAGAATCTAGAGATGATTCTGAGCATCTTTTGGTTCACCAGACTCGTCTGGTCTGGGGAAGGTCTTCTGCCTCTAATCTTGATCTTCTCTGGTGAAGTCTTCTGGTGGAGTCCTCTGATGAAGTCTTCTGGTGAAGTCTTCTGGTCTGGCAGTTCCCCCTAGACTAAGTCCTGATCTAATTCCTCATCTGGCTAACAGGTCCAGATGGTCCTATTAGATCTTCTGGTTTGTTTTAACTCATCAAAACTAACAACATTTATCCTAACATAACTAAAATAACCATGATGTGCAAGTGTTAATCCTAAGTGCACTAAAACTAGGCAATCAACTTCCCTAATCTAGTACTAGATTGAAAGACTAAAAGCTCAAGAATTAATCCTAATACTTCGTCAAATCAACCTACTTCACTAATCCACTAATCAAGTTATATGGATCGTGCTTAATTATTGAGACCCTAATTTAACTAAGGTGATGCGGTCGTCCTCCCTAGATAAACCGGTAGATGATAAACCCCTTCTGTAACCCTCTCATTAAGCCTATTCGTTATTAAAGTGTGATATGGTCATCTTCTCTCTAATAATTTTCGTACTCAATTCCAAGATAATTCTAGGATTTATTTTAAGAATTCAATAATTAAGAGAATCAAAACTAAACATCACTAGTTATCCTAATTATGTACCAACGCCCTACTTGTACGAGTTCATCCTACCCTAAGCATGCAAGGGTTCTAGCCTAACATGGTGATTACGATAACAAAAACAATTAAATTAACGATAAATATAAACATGGTGAATTTAAAGAAAGAACTCAAGAACATAAACTAGGGTTAACAATGAATCGAAGTCTCAAAACAAATCTCAATAAATAACGGAAACTAGGTTCAATAGTATCAAGTGTTGAAGAAAGAAATAACAAAATAAAACTCTAATCTATGAATTCGTAAGATCAAAAACCTCGATTACACATTAAAACTCTTGCCAAACTTTTCCAAGTTCTTCTATATCAAAATCTCTAAGTATGAAGTGGTGGTCAAAAATGTGTTTGGGATGGGGTATATATAGGCATGGGCCATTTAAAAACATCATGGGCCAAAATCTCCCGCAAAGCACTCGACTTGAGTGCCTACTCGAGCGCTAGGCGCTTGAGTGATTGCACTCGAGTGCTAACATTGTACAGAACCTGCAAACTGCTCGAGCACCCCCTACTCGAGTACTAGGCGCTCAACTCGCGTTCACTCGAGCGCACCACTCGAGTGCTCGAGTACTAAGTGCTCGAGTGAGTATTGCTCGAGTTCTCTCTCTTCCAAAACCTCAACAGTGCTCGACCTCCATTGCTCGAGCACTAGGTGCTCGAGTTCTCTTGCTTGAGCACCTCCAAATGACACTTTTGCTTGCTCGAACTAATACTTTCCGTATTTCTTCAATATCTTCTCATCCGGGCATCCGTTTGAGTCGATTCAAAGTCCTACGAACTCTATTTTTCGCCCTCTATCCATCTACGAGCATCAAAGAGGAAAATTCATTAGTTTATGAAAATAGTACTCAATTGACTCCAAATACTCATAGAATTCACTCAAAACACGGGTAAATCGAGCCATAAATCATAATAGTGTCATGCCTAATCAATCCCGCCAAACTTACCATATTGCATGTCCTCAAGCAATGAAATAATAGGTCAAGTGAAATTGTTAAGAATGAATCATAGAACTAAATCATGCAAGTCATAGTGTTCGAGTTTCAAAGATCGATCCCACATACAAACTCACCCTCTTCATCATACTCATGCATAAACAATAAGAATCACCAAAATCAAATATGGATGTGCTCTCAACGATGTGTTTCACTCCCTCACAAGTGTATATCAATAATAAAGGACTCACTCAATCAATCCATCACACATATCAGCAGCCATAGGCTTGTAAGCACTCTCAACTTCGACCATACTCTAAGATCTATGCCGAATCAAAAAGGACTTTCTCAAGGTTGTAATGTAAGGCTCTTTGGATGGGTGGGGTAACTATATAGGATAAGTGACTCAAGTGAATAGAGAATACAAACTCAAATTTCAGTACTTCGAGACGAGGAACAGAATACTTCAATCATCTTCATGCAATACACTTTCAATTCCCCACTACTCTCAACACTTCAAATTTTCTTCTAACTCTCTCACTTTTTCAATCACTTCACTTTTTTTTTCACACAATGTATGAGCTCATATTTTCTTTTCTTTTGCTCATTCTCAAATTATTGTTCTTTTCCCACAACTCAAAATATCATTACACTTTTTTCTCATATTCACTCAACCATTAATAATTCTCCTTCTCAACTCTCGATCCCTTTCCAATCACAATTCTTCCTATTCTCCACTCAAATTTGGACAAAAAAAGTTTAAGAATTTGGTTAAGTTCAAATGTGCTAGCAAATAAAATAGGCTAAGGCTCAAACGGGCTAACAAGGGATAAATGTCATTGGTAGGGAAAATTTCGCTAAGTGACTCAACAAATCAAAGGTGGCCTAAAATCACTTTCGGCATTTCAAACTAGACATAATCAAGAAGTGATTGCACCCACAAGTTCTAGCATCCTCTAAGGTGACAATCCACTCACAAACAATGAGATCAACTTAATGAATTTAATCTCTAAAAGGCTCAAATTTCACGGCTTTCACATCCATGCTAGTCCTAGTGAATTCTCACTTTTATCACACAAGTATTCAAAAGGAAAATTCGTAAGTATACGAGTTCCCTCTCAAATCAAATCTAACTCTTACACTCACACAACTTAGACTCTAATTTCACTCCATAAATCACTAACTCATACTCACACTCAAAGATAGCAATCAACAAGCATAAGAGAATTGATAGGCATGAAATATGTAGTAGCACCCAATTAGTTCTCAATATAAAAACAACTCAAGGAGTATCTCAAGGCACAATATATAACCTAACTCAACTCAAAGAGAGGGTGTGCGCCTGTGCAATGTCAGCATAAAATATATAAAAACTCCACCCCCCAAACTTCAACCTTGTGAAGCGGTCTAAATTTGGGATTGTGGGTTACCTCATCCAAATAATTCATGTTTCTCATAATCAACTTGGCACACTCCCTTGCTTGAGTTCCTCCCTTTTGAATAACTCCATGCTACCTTTACTTCCTCGAGACAAGCCTACAAGCAACTCACTCAAAAACGAGGTTAGAACATATGACTAAAAAAAACACTAATAACTAAAAACACTCAAAAGCAAATAAAAATGGGTTGCCTGCCACTCAGCGCTATTTTTAAGGTCCTAATGTCGGACCGAGCTCAAAGGAGCTTATGGGACATGATACTCAAATTTACCTCCCTTACTCTCATAAGAGAAGTTGTAGAATTTCTTTCCTCGATCCGCCTTCATCATGAGTTCCTTTCCTTCCTTCTCAACCTCAAGGCATCCACTACTAAATACCTTCTTCACCTTTGGGGTGGTGTCAACTTCTTCTTAGCTCTCCACGGAGGTGCCCACTTCTTGAATTGTTTCTTCTTAACATTAACTCCTCCTTCTCCCTCCAATTTAGCTACGTCCATCCTTATAAATTCTTCATCCTTCAACTCCTTGCCTTTATCCCTATTAAAACAATCAAGATCATAATGCTCAAAGGTTAAATAATTGAGTGAAGGATTAACATAATCACGTATATAAGAAAGGTTAAGGATAGAAGGTGTGTCTTCAACACAAGTGTCAATGGAATCAATGGAATAACAGCTCTCATCTTCCTTCGGGTGTTTCATGGCCTCATATAGGGAAATTTTCACCTCTTGATCATCTACCTTTACCGTGATCTTTCCATTCGCCACATCTAACACCATTCCTACCGTAGCTAAGAACGGTCTTCCCAAAATCAAAGGAACGTGCTCATCTTCCTTTGTATCAAGTACTACGAAGTCCACGGGAAATATATGATCTCCAACTTTAATAAGGACGTCTTCAACCACACCTTGAGGTCGAGTAATAGACCGGTCGGCGAGTTGAAGCGTCATCATTGTCGGTTGAATTCTCCACCTTCCAACTTCTTAAATAGAGACAAAGGCATAAGATTGATGCTTGCTCCAAGATCGCACAATGCTCCCTTCTTGACTCCATTCCTGATATCACATAAGATCGTGAAGCTACCGGGATCCTTCAATTTCTGGGGAAGCGCTTTGTGCACTAATGCACTCACCTCATGGTTCAGCTGCACCAACTTGGGTTCATCAACTCTCCTCCTCTTAGCTATCAAGTCCTTCAGGAACTTAGCATAATTAGGCTTCTGTTCCAAAGCATCATAAAAAGGTATGTTAATATGCAGTTTTTTAAAAACATCAAGAAACTTGGCAAAATTTTCATTTAATTTCTTCTTCATGAACCGCTGCGGATTTTGGACTGGAATCAAAGATTTTGGTACTCCCCATTCATCTCGCTCGGTTTCCTTCATGTTTTGCCTCGCTTCTCTAGCCTTCTTCCACTTTTGGACTCGCTCTTCGTCTTTCTTCCCCTTCTCTTGCTGAGATTCTTCCATCACAACTTCTTCACCCTCTTTCTTCTCTTCATGGGCTTCCTCCACATCAGCAGGTAGTGGAGGACCATCATACTTGGTTCCACTTCTAAGCTGGATCGCCTTGCATTGCTCTTTCGGGTTCCCCTCCGGCATAGAAGGATATTTCCCGGGCTCTTTGCCCAATGATTTTGCGATCTGGCTAATTTGATAATCCATGGAAGTGAATTGTCTATTATTTTCTTGTTGAATTCTATTCAGCTCCATATCCCTCTTCTGGAGATCTTGATCACGTTGATCATTCTTCTTACTCATCTATTTCACATCATACTCCAAAGAGGATAGCCTTTTGCTACCTTCCTCCACCTTCTGGAGAATGGCACATAACATCTCATCAGTGGTCGCTCCTCCTTCTCCTCCGGGGAGTTTTGAGCCAGGGTCAACATTTGGAGGTACAATTATCCCCGCTATCGGATTACTGTAGGACAAGTTCGCATTCTTCCTCCATTGATTCTGAGGGGGTTGTTAGCCTCCTTAATATCCCTGAGTATTCGTCCATTGATTCCGAGGTGGTTGTGGACCCGGTGGTACGAACGGCTGGCCATAAGCAGGCCGTCCCTGATAATTTCCACCTTGGTAGCCATTCTGATTGTAATTAGGCCCTCTCATATAGTTGGTCACCTCTTCCTGGCATCCTGGTTGATCCACTTTCTCACTCATCACACTATTTTGACCACTCAAACTCTGGCTTATCTCCAAGTTACTAATCTTCTCCATCATAGCCATCAACAGCTTCCTCGTTCCCTCACTTTATTCCATCTGATAGACCCTCTAAAATTCTTCATCTTCTTTCCATTGCCCCACGTTCTTCACTATGTTTTCAACTATCTCCTTGCACTGAGTTACACTACGGTTCAGGAACGCTCCACTAGCACAAGCATCGAGATGGTCTTGAGCAGTTTTACATGCCCTACAATAGAAGTAGGCCATGATATCTCCCTCGTTGTACCCATGTTGCGGGCACTCAATCAGCATGTTGGAGAATCTCTCCCAAGCTTGACTCAACTCCTCTCCATGTTTTTGCTTGAATGATGAGATCTCTTTCGTCGCCTTTACCGTTCTGGATGGAGGGTAGAAACGCTCAAGGAACAGATGCTCGAGCTCGGCCCATGTAGTCATACTACCTTATGGAAGTGTGTTATCTTACCACTCCTTAGCAATCCCAGTCAAAGAAAACTGGAACAATCCGAGCCTCTTCACATCCTCAGTCATCCCGTTCTGATTAAAGGTTGAGGCTATCATCAGGAAATTCCTCAAATGGGTGTGAGGATTATCTTTCCCTACTTCTCCTCTAAACTGGTTCTCAGTAAGCATCTTTAAAATTCCAGGAGCAATAGAGAAGTTATTCGCCTTGACTAGTGGCATTGCTACTCCGTCATAATACTTTTGAGGTTGAGCTTCAAATCTGCCTCTAATTGCCATACCAGGAGGGTCAGCGTTCTGAGGAACGTGTTGTGGGTAAATCGGTGGTGGAGGTATATGTGGGATTGGTGGTTGGTTATAAGTAGGTTGTGGAGGGTAGTATGGTGGATAAGGATATGGTGGGTAGGGTATGGGTAAAGTGGGTTGTTATGTTGGTAGACAGGGTTGTTAAATGGGTTGTTCTGGTTTTGTGGGTTTTGGTTGATGACATGATTCTAATTTTGTGCGGGATTGTTTTGGTTATGTTGGTTTGGGTTTTGGTTGGTTACTTCCCCTTGGGGTGCTAGCTTTGGACTATCGACTCCCCCAGTTCCCTCAACCCTCTTCACATTCTGATTAAGCCCTTCTGTCTCAAGACTCAAATTTCTGCTTAAATCCAAATTCATATCATCACCTCCTGCGGTATTCATCCTTCTCTGGAAGGCTCGATTCCTTCTAGCAATTGTCTCAGGGTCTAACTTTGTTCTATCCTTGCTTGTTTCTCCCTTTGAGCATGTTTTCATATACCTGAGTACTCAACAAGAAAGATCAAATGCACCAGACTGCAAATAATAAAAAAATAGAAAATAAAAGCACTCACTACTAGCTACTAAACTATCTCTAGGTCCTACTCAATGGGCATACATCGCCATCCCCAGCAACGACGCTATTGACTTGAACATAAAATACTAGTTATACTAGTAGTTATCCTACAAGAGTATGGGATCGCAGTAGTATTAGCAAGTATAATGACAAAGTATATCGTACCCAAAGGAAGGTATGTATGTGAATAGAGCCCTGGAGATCTACGCATCGTAATTAATAAGAGTGTATGTTAGGGTTTAAGAATTCTGATTAAGCTACTCTATATTCTACCACTATTAATGCAAATAATTAAACTAAACTAATAATTAACTTGGGTTTAAGATTCAAATATGAATGATGATGCTCAAGATAGGAATCCCTATGTATACTAACGGAGTTGGTACTATAACTAAAATAACCGTGATGTGCAAGTGTTAATCCTAAGTGTACTAAAACTAGGCAATCAACTTCCCTAATCTAGCACTAGATTGAAAGACTAAAACCTAAAGAATTAACACTAATACTTCGTTAAATCAACCTACTTCACTAATCCACTAATCAAGTTATATGGATCGTACATAATTATTGAGACCCTAATTTAACTAAGGTGATGCGGTCGTCCTCCCTAGATAAACCGATAGATGATAAACCCCTTCTATAACCCTCTCGTTAAGCCTATTCGTTATTAAAGAGTAATACGGTCGTCTTCTCTCTAACAATTTCCGTACTCAATTCCAAGATAATTCTAGGGTTTATTTTAAGAATTAAATAATTAAGAGAATCAAAACTAAACATCACTAGTTATCCTAATTACGTACCAATGTCCTACTTCTACGAGTTCATCCTACCCTAAGCATGCAAGGGTTCTAGCCTAACATGGTGATTACAATAACAAAAACAATTAAATTAACGATAAACATAAACATGGTGAATTTAAAGAAAGAACTCAAGAACATAAACTAGGGTTAACAATGAATCGAAGTCTCAAAACGAATCTCAATAAATAACGGAAACTAGGTTCAATAGTATCAAGTGTTGAAGAAAGAAATAACGAAATAAAGTTCTAATCTATGAATTCGTAAGATCAAAAACCTCGATTACACGTTAAAACTCTTGCCAAACTTTTCCAAGCTCTTCTCTATCAAAATCTCTAAGTATGAAGTGGTGGTCAAAAATGTGTTTGGGATGGGGTATATATAGGCATGGGCCATTTAAAAACATCATGGGCCAAAATCTCCCGCAAAGCACTCGACTTGAGTGCCTACTCGAGCGCTAGGCGCTCGAGTGATTGCACTCGAGTGCTAACATTGTACAGAACCTACAAACCGCTTGAGCACCCCCTACTTGAGCGCTAGGCGCTCGACTCGTGTTCACTCAAGCGCACCACTTGAGTGCTTGAGTGAGTGTTGCTCGAGTGCTCTCTTCTTCCAGAACCTCAATAGCGCCCGAGCTCCGTTGCTCAAGCACTAGGTGCTCGAGTTCTCTTGCTTGAGCACCTCCAAGTGACACTTTTGCTTGCTCGAACTAATACTTTTCGTATTTCTTTAATATCTTCTCATTCGGGCATCTGTTTGAGTCGATTCAAAGTCCTACAAAATCTATTTTCACCCTATATCCATCTATGAGCATAAAAGAGGAAAATTCATTAGTTTATGAAAATAGTACTCAGTTGACTCTAAATACTCATCGAATTCACTCAAAACATGGGCAAATCGAGCCATAAATATAAATAATTTCACGCCTAACCATTCAACAGAAGAGACGTTAGCTCATCATCCATAGTAACTCTTTATTTTTGTCTATCAACAACCTACTCTGCCTCTGCATAACATTCAGGTTCACCACCATCAGTCAGTAACAAGTAGTAGTTAGAGAGCGAATGCTTATTAGGTGTACGTCGCTCTCTAGTTGGTTTCTGCAGCAGATTCTCCAGTGGTGGGGTCCTTGGTTCTTCAATAAGAACCTCTTCTTCATTTTGACTCTTCTTGTCCCACTCGAGTTTTAGGTGTCTAACTCGACCTATTGCGTATTGATCTTGCTAGAACTAATGCTTCCAATCTGTCCTTGTACATAACTTGTTCATTAAAAAACACATCTCTATTGCAAATAATCTTTCGGTTATTCTCATCCCAAGTCTATAACCAAACTCATCACCACCATAACCAATGAACATACACATAACATATTTAGCATCTAATTTACTTCTATTAACTAAACTAACATGAGCATAAGCGATACAACCAAAGACACGCAAGTGACACAGATTTACCTTTTTTCCTGTCCATTCTTCCTCGGGTATTCTATTCTCCAACATAACTGATGGACCTTGTTAGGATATAGATTAGATGTTTTGAAGATGTTAAAACAAGAACTTGTAATAGGACTAGCTGAACCTATTAGTCAGCTACAGATTAGCCTTGGTCTAGAATAGGTCTTTTGTTAAGGGGGAAGAAATCTGTGCAGACCAGATGAGGTGTCCAGACCAGAGCAGAAGAGTCACCAGAGCAGATGAACTCTGACCAGAGGAGTCTGCCAGAGGAGTCTGACCAGAGGAGTCTGCCAGAGGAGTCTGCCAGTAGAGTCTGCCAGAAGACCTCTCCCATATGAGGTTCAGTGCAGAAATGTCACTTGACCAGACCAGACCAGACCAGAAGACCTCAGACCAGACGAGTCCTGACCAGATGAGGGAGATGGATTAGTTCACCCACATGGAGGCTGCGTGTAATTTGGAGACAAGAAGATCTTGGAGTTCAATGATGGAGAAGAAGGCAATCTGGAGAGTCAACTGATAGGAGGATTGATTGATTGGTATCAATCTTGGAATATCCAATCAATGGAGGAGATCAATCAATCATATAATCAATCTTTTGATTGATTATATCCCTCCAATTATAGTTGTTTGAATTGCTAGCTTTCCAACGGCTAGTTAATTCTCACAACTATAAATAAGAGTGCATATGATGAGTTCCACACAAGAGTCGGGCGAGAGCACATAAAAAATACACAAACTCTTCCACTCACTCACCTTGTCCATTCAAGTTTATACACTCTTTAGGAGTTTTTAGTTGGAAATTTACTCAACCTGTTCACCATATTGAAAGGTTGTTGTAAGCAGTTGTACGAAGGATCTGGTACTTCGCAATTCCAGTAGTTTGTAAGTTGGTTGGAGAGAGAGTCCCCTTTTGAGAAAGGGAGAGTGGACATAGGACAAGTTGGTCCAAACCACTATAAATCCTTGTGTTATTTACTTTACTGCTCTTTAAGTTTTCTGCATTTCTTTTAGCACTTTCTTTAAAAGGGTTTTCTTGAAAAAAAAAAACTCAAAATGTTTTCCGCTGGATAACCTTTTTGGGACCAACAAGAAATGAGCACACCAAAAACACACAAACTCTTCCACTCACTCACCTTGTTCATTCAAGTTTATACAGTCTTTAGGAGTTTGTAGTTGGAGATTTACTCAACCTGTTCACCACATTGAAAGGTTGTTGTAAGCAGTTGTACGAAGGATCTGGTACTTCGCAATTCCAGTAGTTCGTAAGTTGGTTGGAGAGAGAGTCCCCTTTTGAGAAAGGGAGAGTGGACGTAGGACAAGTTGGTCCGAACCACTATAAATCCTTGTGTTATTTACTTTACTGCTCTTTAAATTTTCTGCATTTCTTTTAGCACTTTCTTTAAAAGGGTTTTCTTAAAAAATAAACTCAAAACGCTTTCCACTGGATAACCTTTTTGGGACCAACAAGTGGTATCAGAGCAGTGTGTCCTACATGTTGGTCCCACTAAGAAGATTAATTGCAGAAGCTTTAAAGATTATGTCTTTTATCAAGATCTTTTATAAGAGCACTAAATAAATGAATTAAGACAGAATTTAAGAAAGCAGTAAATGGACCAGATTTATAGTGGTTCGGACAACAAGTCCTACGTCCACTCTCCCTTTGATCAAAAGGGGTCTCACTAACCAACCAACAAACCACCTGCGTACTGGAATTGTGAAGTACCAGTTCCTTCTTACAATCACTTTAGATCTAACTTCGATCTAAAGTCTACAGCCTTCAACCTTTTCTAAGAGATGAACAGGTTGAGATCCAACAACTCCTTTAAGAGTGTATACAAAATATGAGAGCAATAAGAGTGCTTAAGAGTGAATGAACAAGGCTTGGAAAATGTCTTCTTGCACGTGAGAATCTTTATAGCCTTTCTTTGAGTCTGCACTCTTGTATTTATAGAGGTGATTAGCGTTTAGCCGTTGGAAAGTTAATCTAATCAGATCCTCTATTTAGGGAAGCTTTCAATCAATCAATTCCCTAATTGATTGTTTGGGTTGGTGGGATCCTTGGATTGATTGACTTCAAAAATTTCCAATCCTGATCTTGTTGACTTGATTTAAATCACCAACGGTCAAGTGCTTCCAATGCCTAACTCTGATTCTCTCCAGAGAAGGCATGACCAAATACCAGGTGACCTCAGTGTCTTCTGGTCTGGATCTGGTTAAGAACCAGAATACTCAGTAAAACTAAGAGATAATTTTGAGCATCTTTTGGTTCACCAGACTCATCTTGTCCGGACTCGTCTGGTCTGGGAAAGGTTCTCTACCTCTGGTCAGTCTCATCTGGTGAAGTCTTCTGGTGGAGTCCTCTGGTGAAGTCCTCTGGTGGGTCTTCTGGTAGGTCTTCTGGTGACTCTTCTGGTGAAGTCTTCTAGTCTAGCAGATCCCCTAGACTAAGTCCTAATCTAGTTCATCATCTGGCTAACAGGTCTAGATGGTCCTATTACATTTTCTGGTTTGTTTTAACTCATCAAAACTAACAACTTTTATCCTAACACTACAGACCACTGTTTTGAAATTATTTTGGTTGTCACCAGGACATATCCATTTTTTAAAACCCAAATATTTGTTGTGCTAACAATTTCTTGCAGAAATGGGTTCGAAGAAAAGCAGTAGACGATACACTAGGAGTTACTCCAAAAGAAATTTAGAAGATGAGGAAGAAGAGGTATCCACTTCTGGTTCATCATCTAATTTTAGACCAGACGAAGAGATATGTCTAGTAACAGACGAGGTATGTAATCGAACTTCCTCTTCTTTTTCATCTTCTTCTTTTTCTGGACAATCAAAGGAGTCTGATATGCAGAAGATGCTATTAGATCTCCAAACTTCTATACAACTTTGTCAAAAGTTGGAAGATGAGAACTCAAAGTTGAAGGCAGAAAATCAGAAGCTTTCACAATGTCTAGGCAACTCAGCTGATCTACTAGCTGAACAAAATCATACACTGGTCGAAGAGTCTTCTGACTTGACAACCAGGTGTACTGAACAAGTTAAGCTGATAGAAAGGTTGGTTGTTGAAAATATTGAGAAAGACAATGAATATAATCTGCTCAAAGCTAAGTTTGATGAACTCTTCCACCAAAACAAAATTGTAAGAGAAAGTGAGGACAAGCTCAAGATGAGATTGGAGCAGCTTGACTACAACAAACAATGTTGTGTCACACATAGCTGCCTCATCTCAAAGAGAGCATGATAAAACAGGCCTTGGTTATTCCAAATCTGAATCCTCACATGTTCAGAAAGAAGAACAACCTAGAAATTTTATTGATAAAGGCAAGAGGTCAGCTGACTAGGCAACTCAGCCTAATGGGCAGATGAGTTCTAAAACTCAAAAACCCAAAAGGCAGAGGAGGAATTTTAAAAGACCTCAGCCAGGCCAGCAGAGTAGAAGACAGTCTGGATCTTCTCAAAAGAGGCAGAACCAGCTGACTCCTACTTAGTTGCAGAAGACTTTCAAGTCATCTGCCGGACCAGCTAGAACCTTTGATGATTCTAGTAAGACTTATCCTTATCAAAAGAATTTTAAGACTGTTGCTTTAAGACAAGTTACTTCTTCTACTGGACAAGCTTATAAGAGAAGAAGAGCCTCTAGAAGAAATAACCATGTCAAAGGTTCTTTTGTTGAGTGTGTCTTTGTGGATATGTATGGAAGAAAGATAAGATCACCTGATTCAAAAAGGGATGATCTATTCTTGTGGCTTCCTAAAAATTGTGCTAACCCCCTGGACCCAGAAGGGTACCAAAAACTTGATTGCCTGCAGATACACAAGAAGACCAGCTGATATTTTGCCCCAAAATCAACTGTTAGGAAAATTATTGTATAGTTTTGATGAGTTAAAACAAACCAGAAGATGTAATAGGACCATCTGGACCTGTTAGCCAGATGATGATCTAGATTAGGACTTAGTCTAGGGGGAACTGCCAGACCAGAAGACTTCACCAGAAGAGTCACCAGAAGACCCCACCAGAGGACTTCACCAGAGGACTCCACCAGAAGACTTCACCAGATGAGATCTGACCAGAGGTAGAGGACCTTTCCCAGACCAGACGAGTCCGGACCAGACGAGTCTGGTAGAAGAAAAGATGCTCAGTTTGATCCCCTGTTTCTACTGAGTATTCTGGTTGTTGACCAGATAAGGACCAGAAGACACCGAAGTTGTCTGGTGTCTGGTCTTGCCTTCTCTGTTGAGAATCAGAGTTTGGCAGAGGAAGCATTTGATCGTTGGTGATTCAAATCAAGTCAACAAGATCAGGATTGGAAAGTATTTGAAGATAATCAATCCAAGGATCCCACCAACCCAATCAATCAATTAGGGAATTGATTGATTAAGGCTTCCTTAAATAGAGGATCTGATTGGATTAGCCCTCCAACGGCTAGCCCTAATCCCCTCTATAAATAAAAGAGTGCAGTTCAAGAAAAAGCTCTAGAGACATCCTACGCGCATAAGTCATTCCAAGCTTTTGATAATCATTCTTAGCACTCTTATTATTCTTTCATTCATATTCACTCTCAAGGAGTTATTAGACCTTAACCTGTTCATCTACAAGATAAGGTTGAAGGTAGCCTACTTTAGATTGAGATTAGATCTAAAGGAGTTGTAAGAAGGAACTGGTACTTCCCAATTCCAGTGAGTAAGTAAGTGAGTTGGTTGGTTGTTAGTGAGACCCCTTGGATAAAAGGGAGAGTGGACGTAGGATATTCAAATCCGAACCACTATATATCTTGTGTTCTTTATTGCTTTCATTTACTTATTCTCTTATTGGTTTATGTGCTCTTGTAAAAAGAATTTGAAAGACATTTAACTTAAGCTTCCGCAATTAATCTAACTAGTGGGACCAACATCAGCTGAGCATACTTTGAGGGGAAAGATCAGTTGACCCAGCCTACTAGAATCTCTATTTAGATATTTCAAATTTTCTTGTCTTGTTTTATTTAAGGTTCTTCCAGTTTTAACATCATCAAAAAGGGGGAAATTGTTAGGATATAGATTACATGTTTTGAAGATGTTAAAATAAGAACTTGTAATAGGACTAGATGAACCTGTTAGTCAGCTACAGATTAGTCTTGGTCTAGAATAGGTCTTTGGTTAAGGGGGAAGAAATCTGTGTAGACCAGATGAGGTGACCAGATGAGGTGTCAAGACCAGAGCAGAAGAGTCACCAGAGCAGATGAACTCTGACTAGAGGAGTCTGCCAGTAGAGTCTGCAAGAAGACCTCTCCCAGATGAGGTTCAGTGCAGAAATGTCACCTGACCAGACTAGACCAAAAGACCCCAGACCAGACGAGTCCTGACCAGATGAGGGAGATGGATTAGTTCACCCACATGGAGGCTGCGTGTAATCTGGAGACAAGAAGATCTTGGAGTTCGATGATGGAGAAGAAGACAATCTGGAGAGTCAACTGATAGGAGGATTGATTGATTGATTGGTATCAATCTTGGAATATCCAATCAATGGAGGAGATCAATCAATCATATAATCAATCTTTGATTGATTATATCCCTCCAATTATGGTTGTTTGAATTGCTAGTTTTCCAATGGCTAGTTAATTCTCACAACTATAAAGAGGAGTGCATAGTGATGAGTTCCACACAAGAGTCGGGCGAGAGCACACCAAAAACACACGTACTCTTCCACTCACTCACCTTGTTCATTCAAGTTTATACACTCTTTAGGAGTTTGTAGTTGGAGATTTACTCAACCCATTCACCACATTGAAAGGTTGTTGTAAGCAGTTGTACGAAGGATCTGGTACTTCGCAATTCCAGTAGTTCGTAAGTTGGTTGGAGAGAGAGTCCCCTTTTGAGAAAGGGAGAGTGGATGTAGAATAAGTTGGTCGGAACCACTATAAATCCTTGTGTTATTTACTTTACTGCTCTTTAAGTTTTCTGCATTTCTTTTGGGACCAACAGACCTCTATTGATAACCTTTTTGGGACCAACAGACCTCTATTGATTAGGTATGTTGATGTGCTTACTGCATCTGCCTAAAACGTCTTAGGCAACCCACTCTGCAACCTCATGCATCTGGCTCGATCATTCAATGTTCTGTTCATTCGTTTTGCCAGTACTCCATTTTGCTGGGGAGTTTCTTTCACAGTCTTCTCCATGTGAATCTCATTCTCAGCACAATATTTCTTGAACTCGCGAACTTCATATTCACCTCCATTATCGGAATGGAGACACTTTACTTTCAGGCCTGTTTCATTTTCTGCAAGGGCTTTCCACTTCTTGAAGGTATCAAAAGCATCAGTTTTATTTTTCAGAAAATAAACCCATACCTTTCGAGTGGAATCATCAATGAAGGTCATGTAATACTCTGAACCACCAAGGGACCTCACGGGCGCTGGTCCCCATAGATTGCTATGCACTAGCTCTAGCTTTTCTGCCTTCAAGGCTCTGCCATCTCTCGAGAAAGTCACCCTTCTTTATTCCCCAAAAATACAGTCCTCGCGTAGGCTAACTAGTGGGACCAACAAGTGGTATCAGAGCAGTGTGTCCAACGACCACTGCTTTGAAAAGCTTTTGGTGGCCACCGGGCAGATCCATTGATCTTTAGTGCTTTTGTTCAAATTCTTGTTAAATTCTTATTTTTGTCAAAATGTCTGCAAAATCTTCTTATAAGAGTCGCAAATTGCCAGAATTCTCATTTGAGGATTATAGCCACTGGAGCTTCATGATGAGCAATCATCTGGTAGAAAGTGGCCCCATTCAATTTTACTGGACTCCTATTGATAGTGGCAGGTCAGAGTCCAGGGAAGAAACTAGTGAAACAGCACAAAAAGCTGCAGAGGATAGAGTCCCCAGGCAAAGAATCCTAAAAAAGAAAGATGAGCTTGACAACGATGAAAGAAAGCTCTACAACTTGGACCAGGTGGCAAGAACAGAGATCATCAACACACTTACTAAAGAGGTGATTGAAAAGGTCAGAACGTGTGCCACTGCCAAGGAGATGTGGGATAAACTTGCACTTCTCTGTGAGGGAACAGAGAAGATTAAAGACAACAAGCTCCAAGTTATTCAACATTCGTTTGACACTTTCAAGATGAAACCAGACAAGACTATTGACCAGCTGGATATGCGTCTCACAAACCTCTTGAACAAGGCTAGTGCCTTAGGTAAGACCTATTCAGAAAAAGAAATTAATAGTAAAATCTTGTGTTCACTAACCAGCAGGTGGAGAATTAAAGTCACTGTGATCAAGGACAACAAGGATCTCAACACTCTGGATCATCATCTTCTGTTATCTGATCTCAAAGCTTATGAGTATGATCTTCAAGAGGAGGATCAAACAGAAGAGGTTTCCTCTTCTGGTCAGAAAGGTGTTGCATTCTCTTCAACTATCAAGCCTAATGTCAAGCCAAAGGAGTCTACTGCAGATGACTTGAGCCTCAAGGAGCAGGTAGCACTTCTAACCCGTAAATTAGATAAAATGAGTTCAAAATATGGCAGGTACAAAAGGCATTGGAAGGAGTCTACCAGAGACAGGAAGAGCTCCTTCAAGCCTGCAGAAAAGGAAAAGACATCTGGAGACTCAAGGGAGACCAGATTCAGAACTCCAGAAAGGAGGAGAGATGACAACCCTGGCAGCTCTGGGAGATCAGATTATCAGAGGAGGGATGGTAGCTCTGGCAGACCTGACTACCAGAGGAGAGAGAGTAGCCCAGCATGATCAGACTACAACCAGAGGAGGAGAGAGCCAAGTCCTAGTCCCAGAGGAGACAATGCCTGCTACACATGCAACAAGACTGGTCACTACAGTTATGATTGTCCTCAACTCACTCCTAGGGAAAGAGAAGAGAAAAAGATCAAGAGAGATAGGAGGTATGCAGATAAGAGAGCATTGCTGGCAGAAGCAGAGGAGGAGGATACTAGTTCCAGTTCTTCTTCTTCTGATTTCGGATCAGATGATGATGTGTGTCTTATGGCAGACATCACTGAGGTAAATGAAACTACCCTATGCTTATCTAATTCCAAATATACTGAATCCTCTAATTCATCTGGTAACTCCAGAGAGTCTGATATGCAACAAATGCTATCAGATCTCCAAAATTGTGTCCAACTTTGTCAAAAACTTGAGAAAGAGAATGGTAGGCTCAGAGCTGAAGTTCAATCTCTCTCTCATGAGCATAAATCCACCAGAGAACTCATGAAAGATCATTCCAAAGAAGTCTCTGAACTTCAGGATAAGATCACAGAAAGAGATATTCTGGTAGATCAACTCATGAAAGAAAAGAACTCTCAAGAAGATGAGATCAATGAACTCAGAGCCAAATACCAGACTCTTATCAAGGGAAAACAAGTTGCTCACAACATAGAGGAGATACCCATGCCCAGAGAAGCTCCTAAGATACCATCTGTTGTATCTATCATATCAGAGTCTTCTCAGCGCATTAATGATAAGAGTGGTTTAGGATATCCTGGAATTACCACTAAAACTCATAAATACCTTTAAAATAAAGACAAGTCTGTAAGAGCTGGTAAATTGGTAGAAATCTGGGATGATAAAGACTTAACTGGTAATGGTTACAAGGTGGTTCACAATCCTGATTGGAAAAGGAATCACTCTGTTAATCACATAAGATATGGTCCAGAAGAGTTGACTGTCCTGGAAGAGAAGATCCTAGAGAATAAGAGTCAACAAGGGGAACCATTGAAGATTGATGGTCCTATGAACAATGAGTCCCAAGGAGTAGAACTTACTCAAATTGGAGGACCCCAGAGAAACCCTCAAAGGGAACCTAACCAGATTAGGGGACCTCAAGGGAAACACTCAAGAAAGGGGAATACCAATCAGAGTAAGAACTACCAGAGAAGGAACAATGTTCAACAGCACCAGGTACCCCAGAGACGATTTTCTCAGAGGAATCAATTCCAGAATAGGTATACTCAAAGGAACTATAACCACCAGAACAAGTCTACTTTTCAGAACCAGAGGTGGTCTTCCAGACCCATCTATAGAAAACCAACTGATCTGGGAAGTTATGACACCAGAGATGGTTCTTCTAGGATGTACCCTTACAACTAGACCTTTAAGACCATGTCTTTGAGGCAGGCAATTCCAAAGGCCAGATTTGAGAAAAGGTACACCAGACCTGTTTATAGGAAAGGTGTCCTTATCAGACCAGTAACTCAATATGTCATTGTAAGAGGACATGTTCTGGTAGATAGATTTGGAAGGAAGATAAGATCTCCTCATCCAACAAGGGATGATCTTTATCTATGGATTCCTACAAAACCTACAACTAACCAATCAGGACCCAGCACTAGTAGGGGACCTAATTGATTTCTCTGCAGGTAGACAAGAGCCCATTGGAGAAAGAACTTTCAAGCAACCATGTCTGGTACATTGATAGTGGATGTTCCAAGCACATGACCTTCCAGTAGGATAATCTCCAAGATTTCAAGCCATTAAATGGGCCAAGAGTGATGTTTGGTGACAATAACTATGGAGTCACCAGAGGAGTTGGAAAATTGACCTTCAATGGAGTATCTGTAGATGAAGTCTACTATGTAGAAGGACTCAAGCATAATCTGCTTTTAGAATCCCAATTCTGTGACAGGGGATACTCAGTGAAGTTCTCTAGTGATTCATGCACTGTCTTTTCTTCTGATTATAATGATATCTTGCTAATAGGCTTGAGGAAAGTAACATTTATCTTGGAGAAAGGCCAAGAGAGCCATTCTTCAAGAGTCAGACTCTGGCTCTAATCTTGGAGAGGCCTTGGAGAAGGCTATTAATGAAGCCTCTCAGATGATGGAGGATGCTCCAGAGCATGTTGTACCTGCTGATGTTGACTCAGCAGAGGTAAACCCTTCCAACCCATCTTCTTTTCCCCACTCTGATCCTATTAATCTTGTTACCCCCACTACTTCCCCACCAGACACCCAAACTCAACCCATATCCTCTGCTCCTGGTGTTCCTTTATCTTCACCAGAGCAGACTCTCCCAGACACCCCAACATTCACTACTTCAGTCATCCCTCAAACAACTTCTCCCCCACCTTCCCAAATACCTTTAAACACATATCCCTCTCCCTCAGCTTCTGTACTAGAGGTGCCATCAACCTCTTCTGGTGCAGATATTCCCCTCCCAAACACTTCCACATCATAAATTCCCATCCCACCTTCTGTACCAGAGATCCCATCTTCTTCTGGAGCAGAGCAACCCATTCCTTCCACCTCCACCTCACAAAATCCTACCCCTCCCCAAACCCATACAGACCAGGACCCAACCATTTCTATGGCTCTGGGATTCGTTGCCCCTCCTTCTCCCACCTGTTTAACCAGCGATGATAGTGAAGATGAGGAAGCTTCACTTGAGCCTGCTAACTTAGCACCTTCCTCCTCTGCCTCTGGGCCCAAACCCTTCACTTTCTCATCTGCAGAAATGGGTCCCATTAGGCAGAGTATGAGTGTAAGTGCTCAGCTCTAGCTAAGAGAGTATTTCCCAGTTCTTCTGGAGCACTTACCACTTTTGGCACAGCTGACTGATGCCAAAGTCTGGAGCAAGGCCAGACTGGAGGATGTGGAGGACCTTATGATGCTGCTGAAAGAGATGTCCCCCTCCACATTCACTGCCTGGGAGATAGAGCTCAAGCAGAAGCTTAATATTCAAAATCCAGCAGAGCTAGAGACACTAGAGGCTGCGAAGGTGTTGATTCACACTCTGCTCATCCAGAGGGGAGTCATGATCTCTCCTGAGGGCCCCTCATACAAATTTGGCCCCCACTTTACATTCCCTCCGGAGCTTTACTCTGATGAGGAAGATTTTGACTTGACTCCTGCCGTGCTCCAGAAGATGAAGACTTTCTTCAACGAGCAGATCATGCAGATTGGGCGCTTCTCTAAAGCAATTCAACATATGGCCCCTGCTATGATAGAGCACCAGATTCGGCAGGAGAGGAGGATTTTCCTCAAGCAAATCAAGTCTACTCTGGCTGAGGTTAAAGCTTCTTTCAAGGCCAATGGCCTCTTTGTCAAGCTGGATGTCATGCACAGCCAGAAGCAGCTCCAGGAGCACGTGCTGGAGCAGATGAGGCCAGTCTCTGTGCTCAAGGTTGAGATGGCCAGCCAAATGATCCAAACTGCCAAGCTGAAGGACTCCCTCCAGGAGATGTTAGAGAAGTAGGAAAGGCTTGTTGCAGAATCGAAAGCCTACCTGGAGGAGACAAAGCAGCTTCGTGATCTTCACTCTTTCTCCAACACTGCCTTGCATGATCTCATAAGGCAGGTAGTGGAGCCCCTCCTTGATGAAGTTAAAAAGGGGGAAGAGAAGGCCAGAACTGATCTGGCGAAGACCACAAATGAAACTCTATTTAGCCATGGAGCGCGCCTAGATCTGCTAGAGAACACATTGGCCCAAGCAGAGTTGCAGAAGAAGAAGAAAGAGGAGCTCAAATCTCTTACTATGGCTAAGCAGCTTGCTGCAGAAGAAGAGTCAGAAGCAGAACAGGACCCTATCTCTATCTCTGGACCTGCCAAGAAAAAGATCAGAAAAGTCAAGAAAAGCTTCCTAGAAGAAGTTGTGGAGGAAGCAGAAAAGAGATATAAGGAAGAAACTCCAGAGGAGAAGCAAGCCAGGATTAGAAAGAACATAGATGAAGAGCACAGACTCAGATATGTTAGAAGGCAGAGCAAGAAGGCCAGAGAAGCTGGTGTTCCTTCTGGTGCCAGTGGTTCAAGCCAGAAGAAGAAGGCTCCTGTTGAAGTAATGAACATATTGCCTCTCAGGACAGAAGGGTCTTTTGACTCAACTGTGCCTGTGCCTCTGATAGAAAAGTGGAGAGAAGCCAAGACTCTCTGGTTCATTCAACACTATATCCAGAGGCCACCACCAGAGGATGAGGCACTTATCAACATAACCTTTCATTCGTGGATGAAGAGTTTTGATGCAGAGCTCTACAAGCAGCTGATGGATTCAACAATAGAGTTCAACCTGGAGGTCACAGCCCCTGAGTTTCATTATCTCAACACTCCCATGATAGGGGACCAGGTTGATTGGCTTGAGTTGAAGAAATTGTTCAAAACTAAGGTGTTGGTGAATTTCACCCCAACATCCTCTGCAGAGCTGAAGGCCATTCAAGACAGATTCCTTGACTAGTTCCTGGTGCCCAAGGATAATAGAAGATATGCTTAGAATAGGACCTTGAACTTCAATGTATCTTGTAATCATTTTATCCTTATCATTAATGAAAGTATCATATCTTCTCTGTTCAAAAGACAACCTTTTATTGTCTTAATTGTTTGCCTGATAAGATCTATTCTAAGGTCTTATCCTTTACTGTTTTTATGCTTAAGTCTTATGTTTTGATCAGTTCTGGTAGTGTTTTAACTTCATCAAAAAGGGGGAAATTGTTAGGAAAATTATTCTATAGTTTTGATAAGTTAAAACAAACCAGAAGATGTAATAGGACCATCTGGACCTGTTAGCCAGATGATGATCTAGATTAGGACTTAGTCTAGAGGGAACTGCCAGACCAGAAGACTTCACCAGAAGAGTCACCAGAAGACCCCACCAGAGGACTTCACCAGAGGACTCCACCAGAAGACTTCACCAGATGAGATCTGACCAGAGGCAGAGGACCTTCCCCAAAGAGAGCTTAAAGTATTGGAATATGATCTAAACAAGTGTAATTATGAGCTGGTCGGAACCACTATAAGGCCTTTCCAGTATCAGACTACAACCACTATAAGAGAAGAGAAAAGAATCAAGAGAGATAGGAGATATGCAGATAAGAGAGCATTGCTGGCAGAAGCAGAGGAGGAGGATACTAGTTCCAGTTCTTCTTCTGACTTTGGATCAGATGATGATGTGTGTCTCATGGCAGACATCACTGAGGTAAATGAAACTACTCTAGTTTTATCAAATTCCAAATGTACTGAATCCTCTAATTCATCTGGTAACTCCAGAGAGTCTGATATGCAACAAATGCTATCAGATCTCCAAAATTGTGTCCAACTTTGTCAAAAACTTGAGAAAGAGAATGGAAGGCTCAGAGCTGAAGTTCAATCTCTCTCTCATGAGCATAAATCCACCAGAGAACTCATGAAAGATCATTCCAAAGAAGTCTCTGAACTTCAGGATAAGATCACAGAAAGAGATACTCTGGTAGATCAACTCATGAAAGAAAGGACCTCTCAAGAAGATGAGATCAATGAACTCAGAGCCAAATACCAGACTCTTATCAAGGGAAAACAAGTTGCTCACAACATAGAGGAGATACCTATGCCCAGAGAAGCTCCTAAGATACCATCTGTTGTATCTATCATATCAGAGTCTTCTCAGCGCATTTGTGATAAGAGTGGTTTAGGATATACTGGAATTTCCTCTAAAACTCATAAATACTTTTATAATAAAGACAAGTCTGTAAGAGCTGGTAAATTGGTAGAAATCTGGAATGATAAAGTCTTAACTGGTAATGGTTACAAGGTGGTTCACAATCCTGATTGGAAAAGGAATCACTCTGTTAATCACATTACATATGGTCCAGAAGAGTTGACTGTTCTGGAAGAGAAGATGCTAGAGAATAAGTGTCAAAAAGGGGAATCATTAAAGATTGATGGTTCTGTGAACAATGAGTCTCAAGGAGTAGAAATTACTCAAATTGGAGGACCCCAGAGAAATCCTCAAAGGGAACCTAAACAGATTAGGGGACCTCAAAGGAAACACTCAAGGAAGGGGAATACCAATCAGAGTAATAACTACCAGAGAAGGAACAATGTTCAACAGAACCAGGTACCCCAGAGACAATTTTCTCAGAGGAATCAATTCCAGAATAGGTATACTCAAAGGAACTACAATCACCAGAGCAAGTCTAATTATCAGAACCAGAGGAGGTCTTCCAGACCCATCTATAGAAAACCAACTGATCTGGGTAGTTATGACACCAGAGATGGTTCTTCTAGGATGTACCCTTACAACCAGACCTTTAAGACCATGTCTTTGAGGCAGGCCATTCCAAAGGCCAGATTTGAGAAAAGGTACACCAGACCTGTTTATAGGAAAGGTGTCCTTATCAGACCAGTAGCTCAATATGTCATTGTCAGAGGACATGTGCTGGTAGATAGATTTGGAAGGAAGATAAGATCTCCTCATCCATCAAGGGATGATCTTTATCTATGGATTCCTACAAAACCTGCAACTAACCAATCAGGACCCAGCACTAGTAGGGGACCTAATTGATTTCTCTGCAGGTAGATAAGAGTCCATTGGAGAAAGGATTTTCAAGCAACCATGTCTGGTACATTGATAGTGGATGTTCCAAGCACATGACCTTCCAGAAATATAATCTCCAAGATTTCAAGCCATTGAATGGACCAAGAGTGATGTTTGGTGACAACAACTATGGAGTCACCAGAGGAGTTGGAAAGTTGACCTTCAATGGAATCTCTGTAGAAGAAGTTTACTATGTTGAAGGACTCAAGCATAATCTGTTTTCAGTATCCCAATTCTGTGACAAGGGATACTCAGTGAAGTTTTCTAGTGATTCATGCACTGTTTTCTCTTCTGATTATAATGATATTTTGCTAATAGGCTTGAGGAAGGGTAACATTTATCTTGCAGATTTTAACAGTTGCCCAAGAAATGCTTGCCTAGTTGCAAAAGGATCTGCAGAGAATAGCTGGATTTGGCACAAGAGACTGTGTCATCTTAACTTCAAAACACTGAATAAGATTGCCAGAAAAGGTCTCATTCGAGGTCTTCCTAATGAAGTGTTTAAGAAGGATCAGGTTTGTGGTTCATGCCAGAAGGGTAAACAACCCAAGACTTCCTTTAAGGATGTCCAGAGCACAACCACAACCAGAGTACTTCAACTACTTCACATGGACCTGTTTGGACCTGTTTCTCCTCTTAGTTTCAGTGGAAGGAAGTACACCTTAGTGATAGTAGATGACTTTTCAAGATACACTTGGGTAGTGTTCTTGTTTAAGAAAAATGAAACTATGACTAAGCTGCCAGAGTTCTTCAAGCAGATTCAGAATGAGCAAAACCAGAGCATAGTCAGAATCAGAAGTGACAAAGGAACAGAGTTTTTGAATTCACACATTGCAGATTACTGCAAGGATCATGGGATTTTTCATGAGACATCTGCTGCCAGAACACCCCAACAAAATGGAGTAGCAGAAAGGAGGAATAGGACCCTCAAAGAAGCTGCAAGAACACTTCTGGCAGAATACAGCACTCCACAGAGATTTTGGGCAGAGGCCATCAATACAACTTGCTACACTCAGAACAGGTGCCTGGTTGCCCAGAGACATCATAAGACTCCATATGAGGTATGGAAAGGTAAAACCCCATCTGTTTCATATTTTCATGTTTTTGGATGTAAGTGTTTCATCCATGACAATGGGAAATCTAAATTAAGAACCTTTGATGCTAAAGTGGCTGATGGAATATTTTTAGGATATTCCAGCACCAGTAAAGCTTTTAGAGTTTTTAATAAGAATTCACTTTGTGTGGAGGAAACACCTCATGCTGTTTTTGATGAATCTACTTTTGAGTTCAAGGTGGATTCTAAATCTTCAGATGAGACCCAGAATCAGACTACTCCCAGAGTAATCAAAGTCAATCCACCTGTTCTTGACTCAGATTCAAATTTAGATGATGACCCATCTCCTGGTTCTCTGAAGCAGAAGCCTTCACAAGGAGCAGAACCAGAAGAGGTTGGAACTCCTGTAGGGGGAAGCTCTTCTGCAGGAGGTGATAATCACCAAGGTACTACAGAAGATGATCACCCAGGCAAGACCACGGGAAGGAGGACCCTGGTTGATCACCCCAATGACCTAATCCTTGGAGATCCAACTAAGGGTGTCCAGACTAGGAGAACTCTTAACTTAGCTGTCTTATTCAGTTGCTATGTGTCCTTGATTGAGCCTAAGAACATCAAGGAGGCACTGAAATATTCAAATTGGATTATTGCAATGCAAGAGGAGTTGAATCAATTCATCAGACAGGATGTTTGGGAGCTGGTAGACAGACCAAGACATCAAAAGGTGATAGGCACTAAGTGGGTTTTCAAGAATAAGAAAGATGAGAATGATGTCATTACTAGGAACAAGGCAAGGCTAGTGGCTCAGGGCTATTCTCAGTCTGAAGGAATAGACTATGATGAGACATTTGCTCCTGTTGCCAGACTAGAAGCCATCAGATTGTTCTTAGCATATGCTGCTCACATGAAGTTCAAAGTATACCAGATGGATGTGAAATCTGCCTTTCTTAATGGGATTCTCATTGAGGAAGTGTATGTGGAACAACCTCCTGGTTTTGAACAAGGTGACAAGGTGTTTAAGCTTAAGAAAGCTCTTTATGGGCTGAAGCAGGCACCCAGAGCATGGTATGACACTCTATCTCAATTTCTTCTGGACAATGGTTTTACTAAGGGTAAGATTGATAGGACCTTGTTTAGGAAAGAAGAAGGAAAGGACATCCTTCTGGTCCAAATATATGTTGATGACATTATATTTGGATCCCCTAACAAGAAGATGTGTGAGAAGTTTGGTGAACTCATGCAGAGTCAGTTTGAGATGTCCATGATGGGTGAGATGAATTACTTTTTAGGTTTGCAGGTTAAGCAATCAGAGAAGGGAATCTTCATTAATCAGGCAAAGTACACCAGAAACATGTTAGAGAAATTTGGAGTAGGATCTAGCAAAGCAGCCAAGATCCCTATGATGACAAATTTCAACATGGATCCAGATGAGTCTGGAGAGAGTGTGGACCAGACTCAGTACAGAGCACTTATTGGTTCTCTTCTGTACCTGACTGCAAGCAGACCAGATATTACCTTTGCTGTTGGAGTTTGTGCCAGATTTCAAGCTAATCCCAAGAAAAGTCACTTGGAAGCAGCAAGGAAGATTTTGAAATATCTTAAGGGAACAGTGAACTTAGGCTTATGGTATCCTGCAGATGACAATTTAGAATTGAGTGGTTATTCAGATTCAGACTATGGTGGATGCAGAATAGATAGGAAATCTACAAGTGGAACATGCCAATTTTTAGGGAATAAATTGGTATCCTGGTTTTCTAAGAAGCAGACTTCAGTTGCTACATCAACAACAGAAGCAGAGTACATGGCTGCAGGGAGCTGTTGTTCTCAACTACTTTGGATTAGTCAACAGCTTAGGGATTACCAGATTAGAGCCAAGGATATTCCTATATTCTGTGATAGTAATAGTGCCATTGCAATTACCCAGAATCCAGTTCTTCATACCAGGTGTAAACATGTTGATATAAGGCATCATTTTATCAGAGATCTTGTTGAGAAGGGAGATATAAGGATGGAAAAGATTGCAACAGAGAAGCAGAGAGCAGATATCTTAACTAAGCCTTTGACTGAGACCAGATTTAGAGAGTTAGCTTTTGAGTTAGGATTGTTGGATTCAGAGACAGATTTGTTTTAGGTGGAACATCAGAGAAGTATCCTTTATTTCTACTTTATTGCATATTCTTTATTTCGTTTAAAACTAACATACCTGCAGATTAGACATATCAGAGAAGGTACCAGATGAGGTATGCACCAGGTGACACTTGTCCCAGATGAGGTGCTGAGTCAAATGTCCAAAATCTTCTCTGACCAGGACCAGATGAGTTTCATCAGAGGAGATGTAACATCAGATTAGCTGTGGAATCATCTGGTTACAATATCAGGTGACAGGTATGGTTTTACTTCTCTGGCCTCTGATCATTGGGATACACTTTTCAAATTAGTAAGTACACTCAAAACCTTTCAACTTCGGAGTGTATTTAAGACTAGGGTATAGGGCCTAGGCAATCATTTCGCTTTTTCTCTTGACTGCCACAAAACCCCTTTATGCCCCGTCCCAATGACTATGCCAACGCACCAGATTAAATCTGTATCTTGCCTTTCTTTGTGGCCATCGGATTTAATCACTGTGCAAAATGTAAATCAATTCAAATATTGATTTTGTTCCCTAATTTAATTTTGGTATTACACGCGTTCACACTTCATTTATTACTCGAGCCACGCGTATTACCCTATTTAAATCTAATTTTCTTACAATCTGTCTTTTCACGTTTTCATACTTTCAAACCCTAACCTCTCTCTGCAAAGTTCTTCCCTTCTCTCTTTCTCTCTCTCACAGATATGGCTCCCCCGTGTAATTTTAACCATGAATTGATGATGAAGAAACTGAAAACAGAGATGGTGGTTGACTTCTACACCACCAAGAACTCGTCTGCACTTGCTATTTTGGAACTATTGAGGAGATCCGGAGTTGAGAAGTTGATCTCCACCATTCCCAGAGATTTTCGTACTCTTGACGGTTATGCGGCCCAGTTTTTTGTTCGAATGAAGATCAATGAAGACCATATTTCTACAAAGATTGACAGGGAAGATTTGGTGTTTTCCAAGCATGATTTCTGTGCCCTGTTTGGAAACATTTCGGCGGAAGGAGTGGATCCTTTAACCTACAAGGAAGATGATATTGTGGGTTCCTTCAAATTGTTTGCTCGTTCCTCTTGCCAGAATATCACGAAGGGATTTCTGGATAAGCATCTGAGGCAAAAGTACAAGGTACTTTTTGACATAGTTGTTAAGGTGTTGATGTGTGAAAATCACAGCACAGATGCGATCTTTAATGGAAGAATGTGTGTGATGAGAGCTTTGTATGACGGCGTCCAATGCAATTGGGCAGAATTCTTTTGGGGCGTCTTGAGGAAGAATAAGGCGAAAGTTAACAAGGAAGCTTGTCCTTCCCAGCCAGGGGAGATGCAGTTTTATTTCACTGCTAATGTTTCGTTGGGTACAAAACTTACCTTAATTTTGGACTCCTTGCTTCCAGAGAAGAGATGGAAGGAGACTTGGTGCAAAGGATTTCACAAGTCTAAGGTGCTATTCTCAAAGGATGGTCCCCTTCATGGCCATCCTGATTCTAATGGAGAAGAAGCCATCCCTGCCCCTCCTCTTCAGGCAGTACCCTCTCCTGCAAAGGGGCAGAAGCAGCAGCAAAGGCAGAAGACCCAGAAGAAAGCTGCTGGTGCAACTGGTTCCTCAACCATTGCCTTTTCTTGTTCCTCGGAGGAGGACCAGATTCCCCTTCTTAACATTCTTAAGAAGAAGGGTGGTGATGATGATGAAGCTGTTAAGGCTGGGGCAGCCAAGCGGAAGAGCTCCCAAGAAAACCCTCCTGGTGGATGAGCCATCAGAGGAAGAAGAGGAAGAGGAGGTTGAACCTCTTAAGAGGAAGCCCAGGGCCAAGAGGGCAATTCTACAGGATCCTGACTCTGGATCTGATCTTGGTGAGGCCCTGGAGAGAGCTATTGATGAAGCTTCCCAGATTATGGAGGATACTCCAGAGCTCGTTGTGCCTGCTGGTGTTGACCCAGCAGAGGTAAACCCTTTCTTACCCTCCTCCTCTTCCATTGATCTTGTCTCCCTCTCTACCTCCCCACCAGATACTCAAACATATCCCATCTCATCTGCTCCTGGTGTTCCTTCATTCTCACCAGAGCAGACTCTCCCAGACACACCTACATTCTCTACCTCAACCATTCCTCAAACACCCTCTCCCCCATCTTCCCATATACCTCTAAACACAAACCCCTCTCCCCCACCTTCTGTACCAGAGGTACCCTCAACCTCTTCTGGTGCAGAAATCCCCCCTCCAAACACTTCCACCTCCCAGATACCTCCTACACCTTCTGTACCTGATATTCCATCATCTTCTGGTGCAGAGCAACCCATTCCTACACCCTCTACTTCACAAAATCCTAACCCTCCCCAAACCCATACAGACCAGGACCCAACCATTTCTATGGCTCTGGGATTCGTTGGTCCTCCCCCTTCTCCTACCTGTTTAACCAGCGATGATAGTGAAGATGAGGAAGCTTCACTTGAGCCTGCAGACTTAGCACCTTCCTCCTCTGCCTCTGGGCCCAAACCATTCACTTTCTCATCTGCAGAAATGGGTCCCATTAGGCAGAGTATGAGTGTAAGTACTCAGCTCTGGCTAAGAGAGCATTTCCCAGTTCTTCTGGAGCACTTACCACTTCTGGCAGATCTTACTGATGCCAAGGTCTGGAGCAAGGCCAGACTTGAAGATGTGGAGGACCTAATGTTGTTGCTTGAGGAAATGGGTCCCTCCAACTTCACTGCTTGGGAGATTGAGCTAAAGCAGAGAATGAATATTCAGAACCCAGCAGAGCTGGAGACTCCTGGTGCTGCTAAAGTCTTGATTCGTACCCTGCTCATCCAGAGAGGAGTAATGCTCACTCCAGAGGGCCCCACTTACAAGTTTGGTCCTCATTTTGTCTTTCCTCCAGAGCTATATTCAGATGAGGAAGACTTTGAGATGTCTCCTGCCGTGCTCCAGAAGATGAAAGTTTTCTTCAATGAGAAAATCATGCAGATTGGGCGCTTTTCAAAAGCTATTCAACATATGGCCCCTGCTATGATAGAGCACCAGATCAAGCATGAGAGGAGAATCTTTCTGAAGCAGTTAAAGTCTTCTCTGGCAGAGGTAAAAGCTTCTTTTAAGGCTAATGGCTTATTTGTCAAGCTGGATGTCATGCACAGCCAGAAGCAGCTACAGGAGCACGTGCTGGAGCAGTTGAGACCTGTCTCTGTGCTCAAAGTGGAGATGGCCAGCCAGATGATTCAAACTGCAAAGCTGAAAGACTCCCTCCAGGAGATATTGGAGAAGCAAGAGAGACTTGTTGCAGAGTCTAAAGCTTACCTGGAGGAGGCCAAGCAGCTGCGTGATCTTCACTCTTCCTCCAACACTGCCTTGCCTGATCTTATAAGGCAGGTAGTGGAGCCCCTCCTTGATGAAGTTAAAAAGGGGGGAGAGAAGGCCAGAACTGATCTGGCGAAGACCACAAATGAAACTCTCTTCAGCCATGGAGCTCGTCTGGACCTGCTGGAGAATACTTTGGCCCAGGCTGAGTTGCAGAAGAAGAAGAAGGAAGAGCTCAAATCCCTTTCCATGGCTAAGCAGCTTGCTGCAGAAGAGGAGTCCGAGGCAGAGCAGGATCCAATTTCCATCTCTGGACCTGCAAAGAGGAAGATAAGGAAAGTAAAGAAGAGCTTCCTTGAATCTGTGGTTGAAGAAGCAGAGAAGAGATTCAAGGAAGAGTCGCCTGAAGAGAGGCAAGCAAGGATAAGGAAGAACATAGATGAATAGCAGAGGCTCCGATATGTTAGAAGGAAAAATAAGAAGAGCAGAGAAGTTGGCATCACTCCTGGTGCTAGTGGATCCAGCCAGAAGAGAAAAGGGCCTGTTGAAGTCATGAATATCCTCCCTCTCAGGACAGAAGGGTCCTTTGACTCAACTGTTCCTGTGCCTTTGATAGAAAAATGGAGAGAAGCCAAGACTCTCTGGTTCATTCAACATTACATCCAGAGACCTCCACCAGAGGATGATGCTCTCATCAACAGGACTTTCCATTCTTGGATGCAGGCATATGATGCAGATTTGTACAAGCAGTTGATGGATTCAACTATTGAATTCAACCTGGAAGTCACTGCTCCTGAGTTCCATTTTCTCAACACTCCAATGGCAGGAGACCAGGTTGATTGGGCTGAGCTGAAGAGACTGCACAAGACCAAGGTGTTGGCAAACTTCACCCCATCATCTTCTGCAGAGTTGAAGGCCGTCCAGGATAGGTTTCTGGATTGGTTTCTGGTGCCCAAAGACAACAGAAGATATGCATAGAATAGGATCTGATCTTCAATGTAATATGTAATCATTCTTGTCCTTATTATTAATGAAAATATCATATCTTCTCTGTTCTAAAGACAACCTCTTGTTGTCTTAATTGTTTGCCTTATAAGATATATTCTAAGGTCTTATCCTTTATATGTTTTCTTGCTTAAGTCTTCTTTGTGATCAATTCTGGTAGTGTTTTAACTCCATCAAAAAGGGGGAAATTGTTAGGATAAAAATTGTTAGTTTTGATGAGTTAAAACAAACCAGAAGATGTAATAGGACCATCTGGACCTGTTAGCCAGATGATGATCTAGATTAGGACTTAGTCTAGGGGGAACTGCCAGACCAGAAGACTTCACCAGAAGAGTCACCAGAAGACCCCACCAGAGGACTTCACCAGATGAGATCAGACCAGAGGCAGAGGACCTTTCCCAGACCAGACGAGTCCGGACCAGACGAGTCTGGTGGAACAAAAGATGCTCAGTTTGATCCCCTGATTCTACTGAGTATTCTGGTTGTTTACCAGATAAGGACCAGAAGACACCGAGGTTGCCTGGTGACTGGTCTTGCCTTCTCTGTTGAGAATCAGAGTTAGGCAGAGGAAGCAATTGACCGTTGGTGATTCATATCAAGTCAACAAAATCAGGATTGGAAAGTATTTGAAGATAATCAATCCAGGATCCCATCAACCCAATCAATCAATTAGGGAATTGATTGATTGAAGCTTCCTTATATAGAGGATCTGATTGGATTAGCCCTCCAACGGCTATTTCCTAATTCCCTCTATATATACAAAGAGTGCAGCTCAGAAAAAACTCTAGAAGTATCTCACGCGCACATAGCATACTAAGCTTTTTGATCACTACGCATTTGCACTCACTTTGTTCTTAATTACTCATCCAACTCGTAAGGAGTTTATATACTCAACCTGTTCATCTTGTTGGACAAGGTTGGAGTAAGTTTGTCTTTAGATCGAAGTTAGATCTAAAGAGATTGTAAGAAGGTGCTGGTACTTCGGAAATTCAAGTAAGTAGTGAGTTTGTTGGTTGGATAGTGAGACCCCTTTGATCAAGGGAGAGTGGACGTAGGATATTCAGATCCGAACCACTATAAATACGGTGTTATTTATTGCTTTCTTTAATACCTGTTGATTATTATTTGTGCTCTTAGAAAAGATTTTCTCTAAAGACATTTTGGTTATAAAGGCTTCCGCAATTAATCTATCTAGTGGGACCAACAAAAACTTCTAACCAAATGATTTTCTATTACAAGAATAATGTCAGAATACAAGTAATAGTTTGAAATATGCAGGAATTCCCATGGTTTAAAACGTTTAAGATCTGTTCGGTAGACCATTTTTCTTAACAAAACTGGATCAGTGGTCATGTGAACAACCCGCTCTGATACCAATTGATGGTCCCGTTTTCGAAGGGCAAAAATAGGAATTCAGGAGAAAAAAAAATTTAAAAACATTCCTCAGGGAGTTCAGCAAGAGTGAGTAATACTCAAGTCACTGCATTGCTACGTGTCAGAGCACTCAAGTCAGTGCAACTGACTTGTAAGCTCAGTCTCGTAACAAGGCAGTGACTCGAGGGGTTTCTCTTCAAGTCACCGCTCTGCTAAGAGGCTGAACTACCAAGTCAGTAAGATTTGGAGGCTCATGCTCTTAACAGGGCGCTGACTCGAGATGCTGAACTCTCGAGTGCGTTGCCTGAACTGGTCAGTGAGAGGAATCTCCCTGACCTGAACACTTAGCTAAACTTTTCTTTTTAACAATGCTCTCAGTGAGCAGATTTTCACAACACTTTAGTAAATACTTAAGATACCAAATGCTCAGTTTAACGTGGTTCAGAGACTCAAGCTCTTACATCCACGGCCTGATTTAACAGGAAATCCACTAACTCTGGATTCTTGTTTTTAACGTGCCAAGGTGCACTTACAACTGGACTCACGCCACTCCCTGGGCTGCCCCTCCTTACTAACTTGACTTCCACCAGCAAACCTAACTAGAGGGTTTTGGTTTCAGTTTGGTTTATCCAACTATGTGAGGTTTTCCTTTACAATATGTTAGCCTAAAGCTAAGATTAGGAAAACCTCTCTAAGCTATGAGTTACAAGCTTGACACTCAATGAATATAAGTGATAACCCTAAAGGTCAGTGTCGTGGGTGTGAGCAACACTTCTTTATAACTCCCTTACAACTCACACACTCTTATAGCTTGTAGGTGTTGATTTTTCTTTCTTCACACACTTTACACCGAAGCTATGAGTTTGTATTTATAGTGTGGATTCAAATGTAACCGTTGGATGAAATTACATTTGAATCCATACAATTAATGGTTTCAACGACTTTTCTTGGAATTCGGCCTTGTCAGTGTCAGAGTTGCTGCCTCGTGCTGATTGGTCCACGTGGCCTGGATTCACGGATCTTTGACTCAGTGGGTTGACCAAGACCCACTGACTTTAGGTAGCTTCCTCCTTCACTGACTGATGATCTTCTGTGGACTGAACGTTTTCAGTGTAGTTGTCCTTCAGAGACTGTTTGAAGATCACTCCAAGAAGTTTGTCATAAGGCTGAATGACAAACTTCCCTGACCACAGTAGCCTGACTCCTTCAGGGCCTACTTGGTGCAGCATTGATCCTCCTGATCATGCTCTTCACTGAGTGGTCCACCTGACTTAGTTTAGATCAGCCCGGTTTACACTCAGTGGGACATTCTTCAGGCTTCTCTTCTGGTTCAGGTTTCTGACTTTGCTTCAGTCTGTTCTCCTTGATGTCATCTTGATTTCCTCAGGTTGTGATGCTGAGTTCCCCCTCGCTGAGTTCCCCCTCAACTGAGTTCTTCTCAACTGACAGCCTATTCTACTGAAAGACTAACCTAGCCTGACCTGAAACAGAGGATACTATCCTGACTGCTTTCAAACCTATTACATGTTGTTTTGGAAAATCATCAAAACTAAATCATATCCCAACAATTTCCCCCTTTTTGATGATTCCAAAACTTCTAACCAAATGATTTTCTATTACAAGAATAATGTCAGAATACAAGTAATAGTTTGAAATATGCAGGAATTCCCATGGTTTAAAACGTTTAAGATATGTTCGGTAGACCATTTTTCTTAACAAAACTGGATCAGTGGTCATGTGAACAACCCGCTCTGATACCAATTGATGGTCCCGTTTTCGAAGGGCAAAAATAGGAATTCAGGAGAAAAAAAAATTTAAAAAATGTTCCTCAAGGAGTTCAGCAAGAGTGAGTAATACTCAAGTCACTGCATTGCTACGTGTCAGAGCACTCAAGTCAGTGCAACTGACTTGCAAGCTCAGTCTCGTAACAAGGCAGTGACTCGAGGGGTTTCTCTTCAAGTCATCGCTCTGCTAAGAGGCTGAACTACCAAGTCAGTGAGATTTGGAGGCTCATGCTCTTAACAGGGCGCTGACTCGAGATGCTGAACTCTCGAGTGCATTGCCTGAACTGGTCAGTGAGATGAATCTCCCTGACCTGAACACTTAGCTAAACTTTTCTTTTTAACAATGCTCTCAGTGAGCATATTTTCACAACACTTTAGTAAATACTTAAGATACCAAACGCTCAGTTTAACGTGGTTCAGAGACTCAAGCTCTTACATCCACGGCCTGATTTAACAGGAAATCCACTAACTCTGGATTCTTGTTTTTAACGTGCCAAGGTGCACTTACAACTGGACTCACGCCACTCCCTGGGATGTCCCTCCTTACTAACTTGACTTCCACCAACAAACCTAACTAGAGGGTTTTGGTTTCAGTTTGGTTTCTCCAACTATGTGAGGTTTTCCTTTACAATGTGTTAGCCTAAAGCTAAGATTAGGAAAACCTCTCTAAGCTATGAGTTACAAGCTTGACACTCAATGAATATAAGTGACAACCCTAAAGGTCAGTTTCGTGGGTGTGAGCAACACTTCTTTATAACTCCCTTACAACTCACACACTCTTATAGCTTATAGGTGTTGATTTTTCTTTCTTCACACACTTTACACCGAAGCTATGAGTTTGTATTTATAGTGTGGATTCAAATGTAACCGTTGGATGAAATTACATTTGAATCCATACAATTAATGGTTTCAACGACTTTTCTTGGAATTCGGCCTTGTCAGTGTCAGAGTTGTTGTCTCGTGCTGATTGGTCCACGTGGCCTGGATTCACGGATCTTTGACTCAGTGGGTTGACCAAGACCCACTGACTTTAGGTAGCTTCCTCCTTCACTGACTGATGATCTTCAGTGGACTGAACGTTTTCAGTGTAGTTGTCCTTCAGAGACTGTTTGAAGATCACTCCAAGAAGTTTGTCATAAGGCTGAATGACAAACTTCCCTGACCACAGTAGCCTGACTCCTTCAGGGCCTACTTGGTGCAGCACTGATCCTCCTGATCATGCTCTTCACTGAGTGGTCCACCTGACTTAGTTTAGATTAGCCCGGTTTACACTCAGTGGGACATCCTTCAGGCTTCTCTTCTGGTTCAGGTTTCTGACTTGGCTTCAGTCTATTCTCCTTGATGTCATCTTGATTTCCTCAGGTTGTGATGTTGAGTTCCCCCTCGCTGAGTTCCCCCTCAACTGAGTATTCCCTCAACTGAGTTCTTCTCAACTGACAGCCTATTCTACTGAAAGACTAACTGTTAGGATAAAAATTGTTAGTTTTGATGAGTTAAAACAAACCAGAGGATGTAATAGGACCATCTGGACCTGTTAGCCAGATGATGATCTAGATTAGGACTTAGTCTAGGGGGAACTGCCAGACCAGAAGACTTCACCAGAAGAGTCACCAGAAGACCCCACCAGAGGACTTCACCAGAGGACTCCACCAGAAGACTTCACCAGATGAGATCTGACCAGAGGCAGAGGACCTTCCCCAGACCAGACGAGTCCGGACCAGACGAGTCTGGTGGAACAAAAGATGCTCAGTTTGATCCCCTGATTCTACTGAGTATTCTGGTTGTTCGCCAGATTAGGACCAGAAGACACCAAGGTTGCCTGGTGTCTGGTCTTGCCTTCTCTGGAGAGAATCAGAGTTAGGCAGAGGAAGCTATTGACCGTTGGTGATTCAAATCAAGTCAACAAGATCAGGATTGGAAAGTATTTGAAGATAATCAATCCAAGGATCCCACCAACCCAATCAATCAATTAGGGAATTGATTGATTGAGGCTTCCTTAAATAGAGGATCTGATTGGATTAGCCCTCAAACGGCTATTTCCTAATCCCCTCTATATATACAAGAGTGCAGTTCAAGAAAAAGCTCTAGAGAGATACTACACGCGCATAAGTGATCCAAGCTTTTGATATTCATACCCAACACTCTTAATGTTCATAATATTTATCTACTCTTAAGGAGTTCTTGAAACCTCAACCTGTTCATCTATCAGATAAGGTTGTAGGCTGTTGATCTTTAGATTGAAGTTAAATCTAAAGAGGTGTAAGAAGGAACTGGTACTTCCCAAATTCCAGTAAGTAAGTAAGTGAGTTGGTTGCTAGTGAGACCCCTTGGATATAAGGGAGAGTGGACGTAGGATATTCCATCCGAACCACTATATATCTTGTGTTCTTTATTGCTTTATTTTACTTATTGTCATTTTGATTATTGTTCTCTTGTAAAAAGAAGTTGAAAGACATTTAACTTAAGCTTCTGCAATCAATCTAACTAGTGGGACCAACAAGTGGTATCAGAGCAGTGTGTCCAACGACCACTGCTTTGAAAAGCTTTTGGTGGTCACCGGGCAGATCCATTGCTCTTTAGTGCTTTTGTTCAAGTTCTTGTTTTTCCCTTAATCTTATCAAAATGTCTGCAAAATCTTCTTACAAGAGCCGTAAGCTCCCAGAATTCTCTTTTGAGGATTACAGCCACTGGAGCTTCATGATGAGCAATCATCTTGGAGCTATTCACCACCGCATGTTAGATGTGGTTGAAAGTGGCCCCATTCAATTTTACTGGACTCCTATTGATAGTGGTAGGTCAGAGTCCAGAGAAGAAACTAGTGAAGCTGCCCAGAAAACTGCAGAGGATAGAGTCCCCAGGCAGAGAATCCTCAAAATGAAAGATGAGTTTGATAATGATGAAAGAAAGCTCTACAACTTGGACCAGGTGGCAAGAACAGAGATCATCAACACACTTACCAAAGAGGTGATTGAAAAGGTCAGAACGTGTGCCACTGCCAAGGAGATGTGGGACAAACTGGCACTACTCTGTGAGGGAACAGAGAAGATCAAAGACAACAAACTCCAAGTTGTTCAACACTCGTTTGACACCTTCAAGATGAAACCAGACGAGATCATTGACCAGCTGGACATGCGTCTCACAAATCTCCTGAACAAGGCTAGTGCCTTAGGTAAGACCTACTCTGAAAAGGAAATTAATAGTAAAATCTTGCGTTCACTAACCAGCAGGTGGAGAATTAAAGTCACTGTGATCAAGGACAACAAGGATCTCAATACTCTGGATCATCATCTTCTGTTGTCTGATCTCAAAGCCTATGAGTATGATCTTCAAGAGGAGGATCAAACAGAAGAGGTTTCCTCTTCTGGTCAGAAAGGTGTTGCATTATCTTCAACCATCAAGCCTGATGTCAAGCCAAAGGAGTCTACTGCAGATGACTTGAGCCTCAAGGAGCAGGTAGCACTTCTAACTCGTAAATTAGATAAAATAAGTTCAAAATATGGCAGGTACAAAAGGCATTGGAAGGAATCTACCAGAGACAGAAAGAGTTCCTTCAAGCCTGCAGAGAAAGAGAAGACATCTGGAGACTCAAGGGAGACCAGATTCAGAACTCCAGAAAGGAGGAGAGATGACAACCCTGGCAACTCTGGGAGATCAGATTATCAGAGGAGGGATGGTAGCTCTGGCAGACCTGACTACCAGATGAGAGAGAGTAGCTCTGCCATATCAGACTACAACCAGAGGAGGAGAGAGCCAAGTCCTAGTCCCAGAGGAGACAATGCCTGCTACACATGCAACAAGACTGGTCACTATAGTTATGACTGTCCTCAACTCACTCCTAGGGAAAGAGAAGAGAAAAGGATCAAGAGAGATAGTAGATATGCAGACAAGAGAGCATTGCTGGCAGAAGCAGAGGAGGAGGATACTAGTTCCAGTTCTTCTTCTTCTGACTTTGGATCAGATGATGATGTGTGTCTTATGGCATACATCACTGAGGTAAATGAAACTACTCTTGTCCTATCAAATTCCAAATGTACTGAATCCTCTAATTCATCTGGTAACTCTAGAGAGTCTGATATGCAACAAATGCTATCAGATTTCCAAAATTGTGTCCAACTCTGTCAAAAACTTGAGAAAGAGAATGGTAGGCTCAGAGCTGAAGTTCAATCTCTCTCTCATGAGCATAAATCCACCAGAGAACTCATGAAAGATCATTCCAAAGAAGTCTCTGAACTTCAGGATAAGATCACAGAAAGAGATACTCTGGTAGATCAACTCATGAAAGAAAAGAACTCTCAAGAAGATGAGATCAATGAACTCAGAGCTAAATACCAGACTCTTATCAAGGGAAAACAAGTTGCTCACAACATAGAGGAGATACCCATGCCCAGAGAAGCTCCTAAGATACCATCTGTTGTATCTATCATATCAGAGTCTTCTCAGCGCATTTGTGATAAGAGTGGTTTAGGATATTATGGAATTACCTCTAAAACTCATAAATACTTTTATAATAAAGACAAGTCTGTAAGAGCTGGTAAATTGGTAGAAATCTGGGATGATAAAGACTTAACTGGTAATGGTTACAAGCTGGTTCACAATCCTGACTGGAAAAGGAATCACTCTGTTAATCACATAACATATGGTCTAGAAGAGTTGACTGTTCTGGAAGAGAAGATGCTAGAGAATAAGTGTCAACAAGGGGAACCATTGAAGATTGATGGTTCTGTGAACAATGAGTCCCAAGGAGTAGAAATTACTCAAATTGGAGGACCCCAGAGAAATCCTCAAAGGGAACCTAACCAGATTAGGGGACCTCAAAGGAAACACTCAAGAAAGGGGAATACCAATCAAAGTAATAACTACCAGAGAAGGAACAATGTTCAACAGCACTAGGTACCCCAGAGACAATTTTCTCAGAGGAATCAATTCCAGAATAGGTATACTCAAAGGAACTATAACCACTAGAGCAAGTCTAATTCGCAGAACCAGAGGAGGTCTTCCAGACCCATCTATAGAAAACCAACTGATCTGGGAAGTTATGACACCAGAGATGGTTCTTCTAGGATGTACCCTTACAACCAGACCTTTAAGACCATGTCTTTGAGGGAGGCCATTCCAAAGGCCTGATTTGAGAAAAGGTACACCAGACCAGTTTATAGGAAAGGTGTCCTTATCAGACCAGTAGCTCAATATGTCATTGTAAGAGGACATATGCTGGTAGATAGATTTGGAAGGAAGATAAGATCTCCTCATCCATCAAGGGATGATCTTTATCTGTAGATTCCTACAAAACCTACAACTAACCAATCAGGACCCAGCACTAGTAGGGGGCCTAATTGATTTCTCTGCAGGTAGATAAGAGTCCATTGGAGAAAGGATTTTCAAGCAACCATATCTGGTACATTGATAGTGGATGTTCCAAGCACATGACCTTCCAAAAGGATAATCTCCAAGATTTCAAGCCATTAAATGGACCAAGAGTGATGTTTGGTGACAACAACTATGGAGTCACCAGAGGAGTTGGAAAGTTGACCTTCAATGGAGTTTCTGTAGATGAAGTCTACTATGTAGAAGGACTCAAGCATAATCTGCTTTTAGTATCCCAATTCTGTGACAAGGGATACTCAGTGAAGTTTTCTAGTGATTTATGCACTGTTTTCTCTTCTGATTATAATGATATTTTGCTAATAGGCTTGAGGAAGGGTAACATTTATCTTGCAGATTTTAGCAGTTGCCCAAGAAATGCTTGCCTGGTTGCAAAAGGATCTTCAGAGAACAGCTGGATTTGGCACAAGAGATTATGTCACCTTAACTTCAAAACATTGAACAAGATTGCCAGAAAAGGTCTCATTCGAGGTCTTCCTAATGAAGTGTTTAAGAAGGATCAGGTTTGTGGTTCATGCCAGAAGGGTAAACAACCCAAGACCTCCTTTAAGGATGTCCAGAGCACAACCACAACCAGAGTACTTCAACTACTTCACATGGACCTGTTTGGACCTGTTTCTCCTCTTAGTTTCAGTGGAAGGAAGTACACTTTGGTGATAGTGGATGACTTTTCAAGATACACTTGGGTAGTATTCTTGTTTAAGAAAAATGAAACTATCACTAAGATGCCAGAGTTCTTCAAGCAGATTCAGAATGAGCAGAACCAGAGCATAGTCAGGATCAGAAGTGACAAAGGAACAGAGTTTTTGAATTCACACATTGCAGATTACTGCAAGGACCATGGGATTTTTCATGAGACATCTGCTGCCAGAACACCCCAACAAAATGGAGTAGCAGAAAGGAGGAATAGGACCCTCAAAGAAGCTGCAAGAACACTTCTAGCAGAGTACAACACTCCACAAAGATTTTGGGCAGAGGCCATTAATACAGCTTGCTACACTCAGAACAGGTGCCTGATTGCCCAGAGACATAATAAGACTCCATATGAGGTATGGAAAGGTAAAACCCCATCTGTTTCATATTTTCATGTTTTTTTATGTAAGTGTTTCATCCATGACAATGGGAAATCTAAATTAAGAACCTTTGATGCTAAAGTGGCTGATGGAATATTTTTAGGATATTCCAGCACCAGTAAAGCTTTTAGAGTTTTTAATAAGAATTCAATTTGTGTGGAGGAAACACCTCATGTTGTTTTTGATGAATCTGCTTTTGAGTGCAAGGTGGACTTAAAGTCTTCTGATGAGATTCAGAATCAGACTACACCCAGAGTTATCAAAGTCAATCCACATATTCTTGATTCAGATTCAGATTCAGATGATGACCCATCTCCTGGTTCTCTGAAGCAGAAGCCTTCACAAGAAGCAGAACCAGAAGAGGTTGGAACTCCTGTAGGGGGAAGCTCTTCTGCAGGTGGTGATAATCATCAAGATACTGCAGAAGATGATCACCCAGGCAAGACCACGGGAAGGAGGACCCTGGTTGATCACCCCAATGACCTGATCTTAGGAGATCCAACTAAGGGTGTCCAGACTAGGAAAACTCTTAACTTAGCTGCCTTATTCAGTTGCTATGTGTCCTTGATTGAGCCCAAGAACATCAAGGAGGCACTGAAAGATTCAAATTGGATTGTTGCTATGCAGGAGAAGTTGAATCAATTCACCAGACAGGATGTTTGGGAGCTGGTAGACAGACCAAGACATCAAAAGGTGATAGGCACTAAGTGGGTTTTCAAGAATAAGAAAGATGAGAATGATGTCATTACTAGGAACAAGGCAAGGCTAGTGGCCCAGGGCTATTCTCAGTCTGAAGGAATAGACTATGATGAGACATTTGCTCCTGTTGCCAGACTAGAAGCCATCAGATTGTTCTTAGCATATGCTGCTCACATGAAGTTCAAAGTATACCAGATGGATGTGAAATCTGCCTTTCTTAATGGGATTCTCATTGAGGAAGTGTATGTGGAACAACCTCCTGGTTTTGAACAAGGTGACAAGGTGTTTAAGCTTAAGAAAGCTCTTTATGGGCTGAAGCAGGCACCCAGAGCATGGTATGACACTCTATCTCAGTTTCTTCTGGACAATGGTTTTTCTAAGGGTAAGATTGATAGGACCTTGTTTAGGAAAGAAGAAGGAAAGGACATCCTTCTGGTCCAAATATATGTTGATGACATTATATTTAGATCCCCTAACAAGAAGTTGTGTGAGAAGTTTGGTGAGCTCATGCAGAGTCAGTTTGAGATGTCCATGATGGGTGAAATGAATTATTTCTTAGGTTTGCAGGTTAAGCAATCAGAGAAGGGAATTTTTATTAATCAAGCAAAGTACACCAGAAACATGTTAGAGAAATTTGGAATAGGATCTAGCAAAGCAGCCAAGATTCCTATGATGACAAATTTTAACATGGATCCAGATGAGTCTGGAGAGAGTGTGGACCAGACTCAGTACAGAGCACTTATTGGTTCTCTTATGTACCTGACTGCAAGCAGACCAGATATTACTTTTGCTGTAGGTGTTTGTGCCAGATTTCAAGCTAATCCCAAGAAAAGTCACTTGGAAGCAGCTAGGAAGATATTGAAATATCTTAAGGGAACGGTGAACCTAGGATTATGGTATCCTGCAGATGACAACTTGGAATTGAGTGGTTATTCGGATTTAGACTATGGTGGATGCAGAATAGATAGGAAGTCTACAAGTGGAACATGCCAATTTTTAGGGAATAAATTGGTATCCTGGTTTTCTAAGAAGCAGACTTCGGTTGCTACATCAAAAACAGAAGCAGAGTACATGGCTGCAGGGAGTTGTTGTTCACAACTTCTCTGGATTAGTCAACAGCTTAGGGATTACCAGATTAGAGCTAAGGATATTCCTATTTTCTGTGATAGTAATAGTGCAATTGCAATCACCCAGAATCCAGTTCTTCATACCAGGTGCAAACATGTTGATATAAGGCATCATTTTATCAGAGATCATGTTGAGAAGGGAGATATAAGGATGGAAAAGATTGCAACAGAGAAGCAGAGAGCAGATATTTTGACTAAGCCTTTGGCTGAGACCAGATTCAGAGAGTTAGCTTTTGAGTTAGGATTATTGGATCCAGAGACAGATTTGGTTTAGGGGGAACAACAGAGAAGTATCCTTTGTTTCAATTTATTTCATATATTTTTTAAAACTAACATACCTGCATATTAGACATTTCAGAGAAGTTATATCTCCAGATGAGGTATCCACCAGGTGACACTTGTCCCAGATGAGGTGCTGAGTCAGTTTAAGAGAAATGTCCAAAGTCTTTTCTGACCAGGACCAGATGAGTTCCATCAGGGGAGATGTATCACCAGACTAGTTGTGGTATCATCTGGTTACAATATCAGGTGACAGGTATGTCTTTACTTCTCTGGCCTCTGTTCATTGGGATACACCTTTCTAATTAGTAAGTACACTCAAAACCTTTCAACTTCGGAGTGTATTTATAACTAGGGTATAGGGCCTAGGCAATCATTTCGCTTTTTCTCTTGACTGCCACAAAACCCCTTTATGCCCAGTCCCAATGACTATGCCAACGCACCAGATTAAATCTGTATCTCGCCTTTCATCGTGGCCGTCAGATTTAATCACTGTGCAATATGTCAATCAATGCTTAAATTGATTTTGTTTCCTCAATTAAAATTGCTATTACACGCGTTCACATTTCATTTATTAATCAAGCCACGCGTATTGCCCTATTTAAATCAAAATTTTACTCAATCTGTCCTTTCACGTTTCATATCTTTTCAAACCCTAACTTGTTTCTCTGTAAGTTTTCTCTCTCTCTCTCTCTTACACAGAAATGGCTCCTCCGTGCAACTTTGATCATGTTCTGATGATGAAAAAGCTAAAAACGGAGATGGTGGTGGACTTTTATACCACCAAGAACCCTGTTGTGTTGTCGATTCTGGAGATGCTCCAGAGAGCAGGGGTGGAGAAGTTGATCTCCACCGTTCCCAAGGACTTTCGCACCCTTGACGGTTATGCGGCCCAGTTGTTGGTTCGTATGAAGATTCACCAGGACCATATCTCTTCCAAGATTGATGAAGATGATTTGGTGTTCTCTAAGCACGATTTCTGCGCTTTATTCGAGAACATTTCTGCAGTGGGAGTTGATCCTTTGACGTACAAGGAGGATGATATCATTGGTTCTTTCAAGATCTTTGCTCGTTCTTCTTGCCTGACCATCACGAAGGGATTTCTTGACAAACATTTAAGGCAGAAGTACAAGGTGTTGTTCGATATAGTTGTAAAGGTGCTTATGTGTGAGAATCACAGCACAAATGCAATTTTCAACGGCAGGATGTGTGTGATGAGGGCTTTATATGACGGCGTTCAATGCAATTGGGCGGAGTTCTTCTGGGATGTGTTGAGGAAGAACAGACTGAAGGTGAAGAAGGAGCATTGTCCTTCCAAGCCAGGGGAGCTGCAGTTTTACTTTACTGCAAATGTCTCTTTGGGGACTAAGTTGACTCTAATTCTGGATTCTCTCCTTCCAGAAAAGAAGTGGAAAGCATCTTGGTGCCATGGTTATCACAAATCCAAGATCCTCTTCTCCAAGGATGGCCCTCTCCATGGGCATGCCGACTCTGATGGAGAGCAAGCTATCCCTGCCCCTCCTATTCAATCTATTCCCTCACCTCCAAAGGGGCAGAGAAAGCAGCAGACCCAGAAGAAAGCTTCTGAAGCAATTGGTTCTTCAACCATTGTCTTTTCTGGTTCCTCAGAGGAGGACCAGATTCCCCTTCTTGAAGTGCTTAAGAAGAAGGGTGATGATGATAAAGCTGTTAAGAAGGCTGGAGCAGCCAAGAGGAAGCGGCCAGAGGAGGCCAGGAGAGGCTGTTAGGATATAGATTAGATGTTTTGAAGATGTTAAAACAAGAACTTGTAATAGGACTAGCTGAACCTGTTAGTCAGCTACAGATTAGTATAGGTCTAGAATAGGTCTTTGGTTAAGGTGGAAGAAATCTGTGCAGACCAGAGAAGGTGACCAGAGTAGGTACCAGATGAGAGGTGACCAGATGAGATGTCCAGAGCAGAAGAGTCACCAGAGCAGAAGTGTCGCCAGAGCAGATGAGGTCCAGAGGAGTCTGCCAGAGGAGTCTGACCAGATGAGCTTGGACCAGAGGAGTCTGCCAGAGGAGTCTGACCAGATGAGCTTGGACCAGAGGTGTCACCAGTAGACCCCACCAGAGGACTTCACCAGAGGACTCCCCAGAAGACCTCTCCCAGATGAGACCAGACCAGAAGACCCCAGACCAGACCAGACGAGAGACGGATTAGTTCACCTACCAGAAGCTACATAGTAATCTGGAGACAAGAAGACTTTGGAAATTCTTGATGGAGAAGTAGGCAATCTGGAAATCAACTGATGGAGGATCTGATTGATTGATTGCTTGATTGAAAGTCAACTAATCAATCATATAATCAATCTTTGATTGATTATATCCCTCCAATTATGGTTGTTTGAATTGCTAGTTCCCAACGGCTAGTTTATTCCACAACTATAAATAGGAGTGCTTGGATTAGTTCAATAGACAAGAGTCGCGCGAGAGCACACAACTAGAACACACGAACTCTTCCAAACACTCACTTTGTTCATACAAGTTTATATACACTCTATTAGGAGTTTAGTTGGACTATTACTCAACCTGTTCATCTTGTTAGACAAGGTTGGAGTAAGTTTGCCTTTAGATCGAAGTTAGATCTAAAGAGATTGTAAGAAGGAGCTGGTACTTCGGAAATTCCAGTAAGTAAGTGAGTAAGTCAGTTGGAGAAGTGAGAAAGACCCCTTTGAAGAAAGGGAGAGTGGACGTAGGATTGTTATATCCGAACCACTATAAATCCGGTGTTCTCTACTTTTCTGCATTTTAGTTTTCTGCATTTCAATTCTAGCACTTTATTTTGTAAACGGGTTTTCATTAAAATAAATTCTAAACGCTTTCCGCTGGATAACCTTTTTGGGACCAACAAGTGGTATCAGAGCAGTGTGTCCTATAGACCACTGTTTTGAAATCATCTCGGTGGTCACCAGGGCAGATCCATTTTTTTGAAAACCCAAGTATTTGTTGTGCTAACAAATTTTGCAGAAATGGGCTCAAAGAGATGCAGTAGAAGAGACACCAGGAGATACTCCAAAAGAAGCCTAGCAGATGAGGAAGATGAGGTATCCACTTCTGGTTCATCATCCAATTATGGACCAGACGAAGAGATATGTCTGGTAACAGACGAGGTATGTAATCGAACTCCCTCATCTTCTTCTCATTCTTCTTTTTCTGGACAATCAGAGGAGTCTGATATGCAGAAGATGCTATTAGATCTCCAAACTTCTATACAACTTTGTCAAAAATTGGAAGAAGAGAACACAAAGTTGAAAGCAGAAAATCAGAAGCTTTCACAATGTTTAGGCAACTCAGCTAATCTACCAGCTGAACAAAATCATACACTAGTTGAAGAGTCTTCTGACTTGACAACCAGGTGTAATAAACAAGTTAAGCTGATAGAAAGGTTGGTTGTTGAAAATATTGAGAAAGTCAATGAATATAATCTGCTTAAAGCTAAGTTTGATGAACTCTTCCACCAAAACAAAATTGTAAAAGAAAGTGAGGACAAGCTCAAGATGAGACTGGAGCAGCTGACAACAGCAAACAATGCTGTGTCACACATAGCTGCCTCATCTCAAAGAGAGCATGATAAAACAGGCCTTCGTTTTTCCAAACCTGAATCCTTACATGCTCAGAAAGAAGAACAGACTAGTAATTTTATTGATAAGGGTAAAAGGCCAGCTGACCAGGCAACTCAGCCTAATGGGCAGATGAGTCCTAAAACTCAAAAACCCAAAAGGCAGAGGAGGAATTTTAAGAAGGGCTATACCCAGAATAAAAGACCTCAGCCAGGCCAGCAGAGTAGAAGACAATCTGGATCTTCTCAAAAGAGGCAGAACCAGATGACTCCTACTCACCTGCAGAAGACTTTCAAGTCATCTGCCAGACCAGCTGGAACCTTTGATGGTTCTAGTAAAACTTATCCTTATCAAAAGAATTTCAAGTCTGTTGCTTTAAGACAAGTTATTCCTTCTACTGGACAAACTCATAAGAGAAGAAAAGCCTCTAGAAGAAATAACCATGTCGAAGCTTCTTATGTTCAATGTGTTTTTGTTGATATATATGGAAGAAAGATAAGATCACCTGATCCAAAAAGGGATGATCTATTCTTGTGGCTTCCTAAATATTGTGCTAACCCCCCTGGACCCAGATGGGTACCAATAAGTTGATTGCCTGCAGATACATAAGAAGACCAGCTGATGTTTTGCCCCAAATATCAGCTGAGCATACTTTGAGGGGGAAGATCAGTTGACCCAGCCTGCTAGAATCTCTATTTAGATGTTTCAAATATTTTCTTGTCTTGTTTTATTTAAAGTTCTTCCAGTTTTAACATCATCAAAAAGGGGGAAATTGTTAGGATATAGATTAGATGTTTTGAAGATGTTAAAACAAGAACTTGTAATAGGACTAGCTGAACCTGTTAGTCAGCTACAGATTAGTATAGGTCTAGAATAGGTCTTTGGTTAAGGGGGAAGAAATCTGTGCAGACCAGAGAAGGTGACCAGAGTAGGTACCAGATGAGGTGACCAGATGAGAGGTGACCAGATGAGATGTCCAGAGCAGAAGAGTCACCAGAGCAGAAGTGTCGCCAGAGCAGATGAGGTCCAGAGGAGTCTGCCAGAGGAGTCTGACCAGATGAGCTTGGACCAGAGGAGTCTGCCAGAGGAGTCTGACCAGATGAGCTTGGACCAGAGGAGTCACCAGTAGACCCCACCAGAGGACTTCACCAGAGGACTCCCCAGAAGACCTCTCCCAGATGAGACCAGACCAGAAGACCCCAGACCAGACCAGACGAGAGACGGATTAGTTCACCTACCAGAAGCTACATAGTAATCTGGAGACAAGAAGACTTTGGAAATTCTTGATGGAGAAGTAGGCAATCTGGAAATCAACTGATGGAGGATCTGATTGATTGATTGCTTGATTGAAAGTCAACTAATCAATCATATAATCAATCTTTGATTGATTATATCCCTCCAATTATGGTTGTTTGAATTGCTAGTTCCCAACGGCTAGTTTATTCCACAACTATAAATAGGAGTGCTTGGATTAGTTCAATAGACAAGAGTCGCGCGAGAGCACACAACTAGAACACACGAACTCTTCCAAACACTCACTTTGTTCATACAAGTTTATATACACTCTATTAGGAGTTTAGTTGGACTATTACTCAACCTGTTCATCTTGTTAGACAAGGTTGGAGTAAGTTTGCCTTTAGATCGAAGTTAGATCTAAAGAGATTGTAAGAAGGAGCTGGTACTTCGGAAATTCCAGTAAGTAAGTGAGTAAGTCAGTTGGAGAAGTGAGAAAGACCCCTTTGAAGAAAGGGAGAGTGGACGTAGGATTGTTATATCCGAACCACTATAAATCCGGTGTTCTCTACTTTTCTGCATTTTAGTTTTCTGCATTTCAATTCTAGCACTTTATTTTGTAAACGGGTTTTCATTAAAATAAATTCTAAACGCTTTCCGCTGGATAACCTTTTTGGGACCAACAGAGGCTCTGCTAAGAAGTCAAGGACTAGCAGGAAGGCCAGGAAAACCCTTTTGGTGGATGAGCCATCAGAGGACGAAGAGGAAGAAGAGGATGTGCCTCTTATGAAGAAATCCAAGGCCAAGAGAGCCATTCTTCAAGATCCTGACTCTGGATCTGATCTTGGAGAGGCCTTGGAGAAGGCCATTGATGAGGCTTCCCAGATGATGGAAGATGTCTCTGCTCCAGAGCATGCTGTACCTACTGTACCTGATGATGTTGACTCAGCCGAGGTAAACCCTTCCATTCCATCTTCTACCCCTATTAATCTTGTCTCCCCCTCTACCTCTCCCCCAGATAATATTCCCCAGACCCCATCTGCCTCTGGTAACCCTATAATTCCACCAGAGCAGACTCTTCCAGATACCCCCGTATATAGTCCCTCAACCATTCCTATCCAAACACCTTCTCCCCAACATTCTCAAACACATCTTCCCACAAACCCCTCTCCCCCAGTTTCTGTACCAGAGGTGCCATCAACCTCTTCTGGTGCAGAGATCCCCCCTCCAAACACTTCCACATCTCAAATACCTCCTACACCTTCTGTACCAGAGATCCCACCTTCTTCTGGTGCAGAACAATCCATCCCCTCCACCTCTACCTCACAAATTCCTAACACTCCCCAAACCCATACAGACCAAGACCCAACCATTTCTATGGCTCTGGGATTTCCTGCCCCTCCCCCTTCTCCCACCTGTTTAACAAGCGATGATAGTGAAGATGAGGAAGCTTCACTTGAGCCTGCTAACTTAGCACCTTCCTCCTCTGCCTCTGGGCCCAAACCCTTTATTTTCTCTTCTGATGAGATGGGTCCCATCTGGCAGAGTATGAGTGTGAGTGCTCAGCTCTGGCTAAGAGAGCAATTTCCAATTCTATTGGAGCACTCACCCCTCCTGGCAGATCTGACGGATGCCAAGGTTTGGAGTATGGCCAGACTCCAAGATGTTGAAGATCTCATGCTTCTGCTGGAGGAGATGTCTCCCTCCACATTCACTGCGTGGGAGATTGAGCTGAAGAAGAAATTGAATATTCAAAACCCAGCAGAGTTGGAGACACCAGAGGCAGCCAAGGTCCTCATCAGAACTCTCCTAATCCAGAGAGGAGTTATGCTCACTCCAGAGGGCTTCTCTTACAACTTTGGTACTCATTTCACATTCCCTCCAGAACTATATTCAGACGAGGAGGACTTTGAGATGTCTCCTGTTGTGCTCCAGAAGATGAAAGCATTCTTCAACGAGCAGATCATGCAGATAGGGCGCTTTCCAAAAGCTATTCAACATATGGCCCCTGCTATGATAGAGCATCAAATCAAGCAAGAAAGGAGGATCTTCCTGAAGCAGATAAAGTCCTCTCTGGCAGAAGTTAAAGCTTCTTTCAAGGCCAATGGCCTCTTTGTCAAACTGGATGTGATGCACAGCCAGAAGCAGCTCCAGAAGCACGTGCTGGAGCAGATGAGGCCAGTCTCTGTGCTTAAAGTTGAGATGGCCAGCCAGATGATCCAGACTGCCAAGTTGAAAGACTCCCTCCAGGAGATGTTGGAGAAGCAGGAAAGGCTTGTTGTTGAATCAAGAGCCTACCTGGAGGAAGCCAAGCAGCTACGTGATCTTCACTCTTCCTCCAACACTGCCTTGCCTGATCTTATAAGACAGGTTGTGGAGCCCCTCCTTGATGAAGTTAAAAAGGGGGAAGAGAAGGCCAGAATTGATCTGGAAAAATCCACAAATGAAACTCTCTTCAGCCATGGAGCTCGTCTGGACCTGCTGGAGAACACTTTGGCCCAGGCTGAGTTGTAGAAGAAGAAGAAAGAGGAGTTCAAATCCCTTTCCATGGCTAAGCAGCTTGCTGCAGAAGAGGAGTCAGAAGCTGAGCAGGATCCAATCTCCATCTCTGGACCTGCAAAGAGGAAGATAAGGAGAGTCAAGAAAAGCTTCCTTGAGACTGTTGTTGAAGAAGCTCAAAAGAGATACAAGGAAGAGACTCCAGAGGAGAAGCAAGCAAGGATCAGGAAGAACATAGATGAAGAGTAGAGGCTCAGATATGTTAGAAGGCAAAGCAAGAAGAGCAGAGAAGCAGGTGCTTCTTCTGGTGCAAGTGGCTCAAGCTAGAGGAGGAAAGCTCCCATTGAAGTGATGAACATTCTGCCTCTCAGGACAGAAGGGTCTTTTGACTCTACTGTGCCTGTGCCCTTGATTGAGAAATGGAAGGGGGCAAAGACTCTCTGGTTCATCCAACACTATATCCAGAGGCCAGCACCAGAGGATGATGAGCTAATCAACAAAACCTTTCACACCTGGATGCAAGCTTATGATGCAGAGCTGTACAAGCAATTGATGGACTCAACCATTGAGTTCAACCTGGAAGTGACTGCCCCTGAGTTCACTTATCTTAACACTCCCATGGCAGGAGACCAGGTTGATTGGGCTGAGCTGAAGAGATTGTACAAGACAAAGGTGTTGGTGAACTTCACTCCAACATCTTCTGCAGAGTTGAAGGCCGTCCAGGACAGGTTTCTGGACTGGTTTCTGGTGCCCAAGGAAAACAGGAGATATGCATAGAATAGGACTACTAAACTTCATTGTAATCTGTAATCACTGTTGTCCTTATTATCAATGAAATTCATATCTTCTCTGTTCAAAAGACAACCTCTTGTTGTCTTAATTGTTTGCCTGATAAGATCTATTCTAAGGTCTTATCTTCTACTATTTTCTTGCTCAAGTTGTGATCAGTTCTGGTAGTGTTTTAACTCCATCAAAAAGGGGGAAATTGTTAGGATAAAAATTGTTCGTTTTGATGATTTAAAACAAACCAGAGGATGTAATAGGACCATCTGGACCTGTTAGCCAGATGATGATTTAGATTAGGACTTAGTCTAGGGGGAACTGCCAGACCAGAAAACTTCACCAGAAGACCCCACCAGAGGACTTCACCAGAGGACTCCACCAGAAGACTTCACCAGATGAGATCTGACCAGAGGCAGAGGACCTTCCCCAGACCAGACGAGTTCGGACCAGACGAGTCTGGTGGAACAAAAGATGCTCAGTTTGATCCCCTGTTTCTACTGAGTATTCTGGTTGTTCACCATATTAGGACCAGAAGACACCAAGGTTGCCTGGTGTCTGGTCTTGCCTTCTCTGGAGAGAATCAGAGTTAGGCAGAGGAAGCTATTGACCGTTGGTGATTCAAATCAAGTCAACAAGATCAGGATTGGAAAGTATTTGAAGATAATCAATCCAAGGATCCCACCAACCCAATCAATCAATTAGGGAATTGATTGATTGAGGCTTCCTTATATAGAGGATCTGATTGGATTAGCCCTCCAACGGCTAGCCCTAATCCCCTCTATATATACAAGAGTGCAGTTCAAGAAAAAGCTCTAGAGATACTACACGCGCATAAGTAATCCAAGCTTTTGATATTCATACCAAGCACTCTTATTGTTCATAATATTTATCTACTCTTAAGGAGATTATTGAAACCTCAACCTGTTCATCTATCAGATAAGGTTGTAGGCTGTTGATCTTTAGATTAAAGTTAAATCTAAAGAGGTGTAAGAAGGAACTGGTACTTCCCAAATTCCAGTAAGTAAGTAAGTGAGTTGGTTGATATTGAGACCCCTTGGATATAAGGAAGAGTGGACGTAGGATATTCAATCTGAACCACTATATATCTTGTGTTCTTTATTGCTTTATTTTACTTATTGTCATTTTGATTATTGTTCTCTTGTAAAAAGAAGTTGAAAGACATTTAACTTAAGCTTCCGCAATCAATCTAACTAGTGGGACCAACAGCTGTTGATCTTTAGATTGAAGTTAAATCTAAAGAGGTGTAAGAAGGAACTGGTACTTCCCAAATTCTAGTAAGTAAGTAAGTGAGTTGGTTGATAGTGAGACCCCTTGGATATAAGGGAGAGTGGACGTAGGATATTCAATCCGAACCACTATATATCTTGTGTTCTTTATTGCTTTATTTTACTTATTGTCATTTTGACTATTGTTCTCTTGTAAAAGGACTTTGAAAGACATTTAACTTAAGCTTCCGCAATTAATCTAACTAGTGGGACCAACACTAACCTAGCCTGACCTGAAACAGAGGATACTATCCTGACTGCTTTCAAACCTATTACATGTTGTTTTGGAAAATCATCAAAACTAAATCATATCCCAACAATTTCCCCCTTTTTGATGATTCCAAAACTTCTAACCAAATGATTTTCTATTACAAGAATAATGTCAGAATACAAGTAATAGTTTGAAATATGCAGGAATTCCCATGGTTTAAAACGTTTAAGATCTGTTCGGTAGACCATTTTTCATAACAAAACTGGATCAGTGGTCATGTGAACAACCCGCTCTAATACCAATTGATGGTTCCGTTTTCGAAGGGCAAAAATAGGAATTCAGGAGAAAAAAAAAATTAAAAACGTTCCTCAGGGAGTTCAGCAAGAGTGAGTAATACTCAAGTCACTGTATTGCTACGTGTCAAAGCACTCAAGTCAGTGCAACTGACTTGCAAGCTCAGTCTCGTAACAAGGCAGTGACTCGAGGGGTTTCTCTTCAAGTCACCGCTCCGCTAAGAGGCTGAACTAACAAGTCGGTGAGATTTGGAGGCTCATGCTCTTAACAGGGCGGTGACTCGAGATGCTGAACTCTCGAGTGCGTTGCCTGAACTGGTCAGTGAGAGGAATCTCCCTGACCTGAACACTTAGCTAAACTTTTCTTTTTAACAATGCTCTCAGTGAGCAGATTTTCACAACACTTTAGTAAATACTTAAGATACCAAACGCTCAGTTTAACGTGGTTCAGAGACTCAAGCTCTTACATCCACGGCCTGATTTAACAGGAAATCCACTAACTCTGGATTTTAGTTTTTAACGTGCCAAGGTGCACTTACAACTGGACTCACGCCACTCCCTGGGCTGCCCCTCCTTACTAACTTGACTTCCACCAACAAACCTAACTAGAGGGTTTTGGTTTCAGTTTGGTTTCTCCAACTATGTGAGGTTTTCCTTTACAATGTGTTAGCCTAAAGCTAAGATTAGGAAAACCTCTCTAAGCTATGAGTTACAAGCTTGACACTCAATGAATATAAGTGATAACCCTAAAGGTCAGTGTCGTGGGTGTGAGCAACACTTCTTTATAACTCTCTTACAACTCACACACTCTTATAGCTTGTAGGTGTTGATTTTTCTTTCTTCACACACTTTACACCGCAGCTATGAGTTTGTATTTATAGTGTGGATTCAAATGTAACCGTTGGATGAAATTACATTTGAATCTATACAATTAATGGTTTCAACGACTTTTCTTGGAATTCGGCCTTGTCAGTGTCAGAGTTGCTGCCTCGTGCTGATTGGTCCACGTGGCCTGGATTCACGGATCTTTGACTCAGTGGGTTAACCAAGACCCACTGACTTTAGGTAGCTTCCTCCTTCACTGACTGATGATCTTCAGTGGACTGAACGTTTTCAGTGTAGTTGTCCTTCAGAGACTGTTTGAAGATCACTCCAAGAAGTTTGTCATATGGCTGAATGACAATCTTCCCTGACCACAGTAGCCTGACTCCTTCAGGGCCTACTTGGTGCAGCATTGATCCTCCTGATCATGCTCTTCACTGAGTGGTCCACCTGACTTAGTTTAGATCAGCCCGGTTTACACTCAGTGGGACATCCTTCAGGCTTCTCTTCTGGTTCAGGTTTCTGACTTGGCTTCAGTCTGTTCTTCTTGATGTCATCTTGATTTCCTCAGGTTGTGATGCTGAGTTCCCCCTCGCTGAGTTCCCCCTCAACTAAGTGTTCCCTCAACTGAGTTCTTCTCAACTGACAGCCTATTCTACTGAAAGACTAACCTAGCCTGACCTGAAACAGAGGATACTATCCTGACTGCTTTCAAACCTATTATATGTTGTTTTAGAAAATCATCAAAACTAAATCATATCCCAACAATTTCCCCCTTTTTGAGGATTCCAAAACTTCTAACCAAATGATTTTCTATTACAAGAATAATGTCAGAATACAAGTAATAGTTTTTGTTAGGATAAAAATTGTTAGTTTTGATGAGTTAAAACAAACCAGAGGATGTAATAGGACCATCTGGACCTGTTAGCCAAATGATGATCTAGATTAGGACCTAGTCTAGGGGGAACTGCCAGACCAGAAGACTTCACCAGAAGAGTCACCAGAAGACCCCACCAGAGGACTTCACCAGAAGACTCCACCAGAAGCCATCACCAGATAAGATCTGACCAGAGGCAGAGGACCTTTCCCAGACCAGACGAGTCCGGACCAGACGAGTCTGGTGGAACAAAAGATGCTCAGTTTGATCCCCTGATTCTACTGAGTATTCTGGCTGTTCACCAGATTAGGACCAGAAGACACCGAGGTTTCCTGGTGTCTGGTCTTGCCTTCTCTGGAGAGAATCAGAGTTAGGCAGAGGAAGCTATTGACCGTTGGTGATTCAAATCAAGTCAACATGATCAGGATTGGAAAGTATTTGAAGATAATCAATCCAAGGATCCCACCAACCCAATCAATTAATTAGGGATTGATTGAGGCTTCCTTATATAGAGGATCTGATTGGATTAGCCCTCCAACGGCTAGCCCTAATCCCCTCTATATATACAAGAGTACAGTTCAAGAAAAAGCTCTAGAGATACTACACGCGCATAAGTGATCCAAGCTTTTGATATTCATACCAAGCACTCTTAATGTTCATAATATTTATCTACTCTTGAGGAGTTTATTGAAACCACAACATGTTCATCCATCAGACAAGGTTGTTGGCTGTTTGATCTTTAGATTGAAGTTAAATCTAAAGAGGTGTAAGAAGGAACTGGTACTTCCCAAATTCCAGTAAGTAGGTAAGTGAGTTGGTTGATAGTGAGACCCCTTGGATATAAGGGAGAGTGGATTTAGGATATTCAATCCGAACCACTATATATCTTGTGTTCTTTATTGCTTTATTTTACTTATTGTCATTTTGATTATTGTTCTCTTGTAAAAGGACTTTGAAAGACATTTAACTTAAGCTTCCGCAATTAATCTAACTGGTGGGACCAACAATTTGAAATATGAAGGAATTCCCATGGTTTAAAACGTTTAAGATCTGTTCGGTAGACCATTTTTCTTAACAAAACTGGATCAGTGGTCATGTGAACAACCCGCTCTGATACCAATTGATGGTCCCGTTTTCGAAGGGCAAAAATAGGAATTCAAGAGAAAAAAAATTTAAAAACTTTCCTCAGGGAGTTCAGCAAGAGTGAGTAATACTCAAGTCACTGCATTGCTACGTGTCAGAGCACTCAAGTCAGTGCAACTGACTTGCAAGCTCAGTCTCGTAACAAGGCAGTGACTCGAGGGGTTTCTCTTCAAGTCACCGCTCTGCTAAGAGGCTGAACTACCAAGTCAGTGAGATTTGGAGGCTCGTGCTCTTAACAGGGCGGTGACTCGAGATGCTGAACTCTCGAGTGCGTTGCCTGAACTGGTCAGTGAGAGGAATCTCCCTGACCTGAACACTTAGCTAAACTTTTCTTTTTAACAATGCTCTCAGTGAGCAGATTTTCACAACACTTTAGTAAATACTTAAGATACCAAACGCTCAGTTTAACGTGGTTCAGAGACTCAAGCTCTTACATCCACGGCCTGATTTAACAGGAAATCCACTAACTCTGGATTTTAGTTTTTAACGTGCCAAGGTGCACTTACAACTGGACTCACGCCACTCCCTGGGCTGCCCCTCCTTACTAACTTGACTTCCACCAACAAACCTAACTAGAGGGTTTTGGTTTCAGTTTGGTTTCTCCAACTATGTGAGGTTTTCCTTTACAATGTGTTAGCCTAAAGCTAAGATTAGGAAAACCTCTCTAAGCTATGAGTTACAAGCTTGACACTCAATGAATATAAGTGATAACCCTAAAGGTCAGTGTCGTGGGTGTGAGCAACACTTCTTTATAACTCTCTTACAACTCACACACTCTTATAGCTTGTAGGTGTTGATTTTTCTTTCTTCACACACTTTACACCGCAGCTATGAGTTTGTATTTATAGTGTGGATTCAAATGTAACCGTTGGATGAAATTACATTTGAATCCATACAATTAATGGTTTCAATAACTTTTCTTGGAATTCGGCCTTGTCAGTGTCAGAGTTGCTGCCTCGTGCTGATTGGTCCACGTGGCCTGGATTCACGGATCTTTGACTCAGTGGGTTGACCAAGACCCACTGACTTTAGGTAGCTTCCTCCTTCACTGACTGATGATCTTCAGTGGACTGAACGTTTTCAGTGTAGTTGTCCTTCAGAGACTGTTTGAAGATCACTCCAAGAAGTTTGTCATATGACTGAATGACAAACTTCCCTGACCACAGTAGCCTGACTCCTTCAGGGCCTACTTGGTGCAGCATTGATCCTCCTGATCATGCTCTTCACTGAGTGGTCCACCTGACTTAGTTTAGATCAGCCCGGTTTACACTCAGTGGGACATCCTTCAGGCTTCTCTTCTGGTTCAGGTTTCTAACTTGGCTTCAGTCTGTTCTCCTTGATGTCATCTTGATTTCCTCAGGTTGTGATGCTGAGTTCCCCCTCGCTGAGTTCCCCCTCAACTGAGTGTTCCCTCAACTGAGTTCTTCTCAACTGACAGTCTATTCTACTGAAAGACTAACGTAACCTGACCTGAAACAGAGGATACTATCCTGACTGCTTTCAAACCTATTACATGTTGTTTTGGAAAATCATCAAAACTAAATCATATCCCATCAGATGACCTCTTTGCCAGACATGAAATCCTGAAAAAATGTGAGGACTCTCTCAAGAAAAAGGTTGCAGCAATGAATAAATCCTCAGTGGCTATAGAGGAAATAAATAGCAGCTAAATGCTTGGGAATGAGAAAAATGGACTAGGATATGTTCCTAAGAAATACTCACAGGGTCAATCTCATGTTGCTTCAGGGAGCAACACAGAGAGGGTCTTTGTTCAGGCAGGCCAGAATACAAAGAAGGTTGTACTTCAGGCCAGCCAGACTGATAAGGGCAAAAATATTGTTGACACAGTCAGGGTTGCCCCCAAGGTTGCTAAGACAAAACCCAAGGGAAAGGCCAAGCAACCAAATAAGGCCCCTGAGAGCTCAGGCCAGAGGAAACCTCAGCAAAAGCAGAGGAAGACTCAGGCCAAGAGTCATCAGACTGGTCAACGAGGGTATCATCATGCATGGCAATACCAGCATGGAAATACCAAACATGATGACTCCCCTATGGTTTTGGCATCCTGAGGCCTTTAACTGTTTTCCTTTCCCTCACTTGCCTAGGGGGAACAGAAAACAGGGCCCTTATCAAGAACAAGCCCAGAGAACTGTTGCACCAAGGCCTCGGAAGAACAGGAGGTCAGCCCAAAAGGCACCCACTCAGGCTCCTATAAAACCTAAGCCTACCACCCATACACCATCTTCTTCTCAGGTTAAGAAGAAGAAAGTAGTGTATGTAGATGTTTCAGGGAGACAGATTTACCACTCTGAGGCAATCAGGGTTGTGAAGCAAGTCTGGATCCCGAAGGGTACAGCTGACACAATAGGACCCAACACCCAATGGGTACCTAAAGCCTGAATTATTTGCAGGCGGCTGTGGATCACAACAAGAGGAGAGGAGACTCAACCAAGGCTGTTTGGTACCTAGACAGTGGTTGCTCAAGGCATATGACTGGAATGAAGAGTCTTCTCCAAGAATTTCAAGCTAAAGATGGTCCACAGGAAACCTTTGGTGATAACTCAAAAGGTTTTACTAAAGGTTTTGGTGTCTTGGTAATAGGTACAGTCAGATTGGAGAATGTGTCCTTTGTGGAAGGACTGAAGCACAACCTGTTGTCAGTAAGCCAGTTCTGTGACAAAGGTTTCAGTGTTGAGTTCTCATCTAATATATGTTTAATCAAGGACAAATCAACACAAGTGCTTCTATCAGGTATTAGGAAAGGTAATGTTTATCTCGCTGACTGGAGCAGCACTATTCCTAATACTTTTTTTGTTGCTAAAAGCTCCTTAGAGCTTAGTTGGTTATGGCATAAAAGATTAAGCCATCTGAACTTCAAGATTCTTAAAAAAATCTCTAGACAGTCACTTGTTGAAGGTCTACCTAATGAAGTTTTTAGCAAAGATCATGTGTGCAAAGCTTGTCAGGAAGGGAAGCAGGTCAGAGCACATTCAAGGAGAAAGCTTCCTTCTCCACTGATAGGATTCTTCAGCTTTTGCACGTGGATTTATTTGGTCCTATAACACCTGTAAGTATGAATGGTAGAAAATACACCCTTGTGGTTATTAATGATTATTCTAGATATACTTGGGTTATTTTCTTGTTAAATAAAAAGGAGACACAGGTGAAGCTTCCAGAGTTGCTCAGAAGACTCAACAATGAGAAGAATCAGTCCATTACTAAGATCAGATCTGACAAGGGCACTGAATTTATAAATTCATATATTTCTTATTTTTGTAATGAACTTGGTATTGCTCATGAGACTTCTGCAACTAGAACCCCACAACAAAATGGTGTTGCTGAAAGGAGGAACAGAACACTGAAGGAAGCTGCCAGAACCATGCTGGCTGAGTCAGGATTGCCCAAGAAGTTTTGGGCTGAGGCAATCAACACTGCATGCTACACTCAGAACAGATCCATGCTGAACAAACAACATGCACAGACCACATATGAGACTTGGAATGAGAGGAAGCCTCATATCTCTTACTTTCATATATTTTGTTGTAAGTGCTTCATCCTCAACAATGGGAAGACCCAATTGAAAGCCTTTGATAGCAAATATGATGAAGGAATATTCTTAGGATATTCTGAAGTCAGTAAAGCATTTAGGGTTTACAATTGTAGGACCCTTGTTGTGGAAGAATCGCCACATGTTGTGTTTGATGAATCTGTCACTGAGTTTAAGATAAGGGTGTTGGATCTTGACACTGAGGAGGTCACAAGGAGAGTGACAAGGCTGAGCTTGAAGAATCAACCTGGTCCCAAGGTAAAAATTGTGTCAATTCCAAGATAGGATGATGACGACGATCAGGAAGATAATCTAAGAGCCACTCCTAAGCCCAGCACATCAGGGATTGTTGAGCCTCAGACTGAGGAACAGGCTCAACCCGAGGTAAGCACCGTCTATGAAGATATGGTAGCAGCTGAGACGGTTCCTGAGTCACCTCATCGAGGGGGAATCGATGTCCCTAACATTGAGTTAGTAAATCCCTTTGGTATAGACTCAGGATCATCCCCTTCTGTTCAATATCCTGAATTTTATGAGCCTGTAGATACTAACATTGCAGGTACTTCAGGAACAACTTCTGGCAAAAGAACATGGCTAGAGGACCATCCCATTGACCAAGTCATTGGTGATCGAACTGAGGGAGTCAGGACCAGACGGTTCCATGGTGAGAGCGCACTGTTCTGTTACTTTCTCTCTGAGCAAGAGCCTCAGAACATTGAAGAAGCTCTTACTGACTCGAACTGGATCATAGCCATGCAAGAGTAGTTGAATCAGTTCACAAGGAATCAAGTTTGAGAACTGGTAGATAAACCTAGGCATCAAGGTGTGTTGGGATATGTTTTAGTTTTGATGATTTTCCAAAACAACATGTAATAGGTTTGAAAGCAGCCAGGATAGTATCTTTTATTTCAGGTCAGGCTAAGTCATTTCTCAGTAGAATAGGTTGTTCAGTTGAGGGGGAACTCAGCGAGGGGGAACTCAGCAACACAGCCTGAGAACATCAAGATGATATCAAGAAGAACTGACTGAAGACATGCCATCAACCTGAACCAATGGAGAAGCCTGAAGGAAGTCCCACTGAGTATAAGTCAGGCTGATCTAAGCCAAGTCTGGTGGACCACTCAGTGAAGAGCCTGATCAGGTGGATCAGTGTTGCACCAAGTAGGCCCTGAAGGAGTCAGGCTACTGTGGTCAGGGAAGTTTGTCATTTAGCCTTATGACAAACTTCTTAGAGTGATCTTCAAACAGTCTCTGAAGGACAACCAAACTGAAGACGTTCAGTCCACTGAAGATCATCAGTCAGTGAAGGAGGAAGCTACCTAAAGTCAGTGGGTCTTGGTCAACCCACTGAGTCAAAGATCCGTGAATCCAGGCCACGTGGACCAATCAGCACGAGGCAGCAACTCTGACACTGACAAAGGCCGCATTCCAAGAAAAGTGGTTGAAACCATTAAATGTTGGATTCGAATGTATCTTCCCTCCAACGGATACATTTGAATCCCCATTATATATACAAGCTCATAGTTGCGTAGTTGGGTGTGTTGTGTTGTTGTAAGAATTGTAAGAAAACAAACACCTACGAGCTGTGAGGGTGTGGGTAGTAGCATACGTGCATGGGAGTTATAAGGAGGGTTTACTCACATCTTAAACACTGACCATTAGGGTCTTCAAGTATACACATATGAGTGTTCAGCTTGTAACTCTTGGCTTAGAGAGGTTTTCCCTATCTTAGCTATTGGCTAACACACTGTAAAGGGAAAACCTCACCTAGTTGGAGAAAACCTAACTGAAACCAAAACCCTCTAGTCAGGTTTGTTGGTAGTAAGTGAGGAGAAGGGCAGCCCAGGGAGTGGCGTGAGTCCAGTTGTAAGTGCACCTTGGCACGTTAAAAACAAGAATCCAAAGGAGTGGATTTCCTGTTAAATCAGGCCGTGGATGTAAGAGCTTGAGTCTCCGAACCACGTTAAACCAAGTGTTATTATTTGGAATGTCTTTTCTTCTAAAGTATTGCGAAAATCTGCTCACTGAGAGCATTGTTTAAAAAGGAACTTTAGTTAAGCATTTCAGTCAGGGAGATTCATCTCACTGACTGAATCAGGCTAGGCACTCGAGAGTTCAGTCTCTCGAGTCACTGCCTTGTTGAGAGCCTGAGCTTTCAAGTCTCATCACTGACTTGATAGCTCTGACTCTCAGCAACGCAGTGACTTGAGTATTTCGTCACTGAACTCAGTCAGGGTGCAACGCGAAGGTTTAAAAAAAATTGTGCTCCTGAATTCCCATTTTGCCCTTTGAAAACGGGACCATCAATTGGTATCAGAGCGGGTTGTTCACATGACCACTGATCCAGTTTTGTTAAGAAAAATGGTCAACCGAACAGATCTTAAATGTTTTAATCTATGGGAATTCCTGCATATTTCAAACTATTACCTGTACTCTGACAATATTCTTGTAATGGAAAATCATTTGGTTAGAAGTTTTGGAATCATCAAAAAGGGGGAAATTGTTGGGATATGTTTTAGTTTTGATGATTTTCCAAAACAACATGTAATAGGTTTGAAAGCAGTCAGGATAGTATCTTTTATTTCAGGTCAGGCTAAGTCATTTCTCAGTAGAATAGGCTGTTCAGTTGAGGGGGAACTTAGCGAGGGGGAACTCAGCAACACAGCCTGAGAACATCAAGATGATATCAAGAAGAACTGACTGAAGACATGCCATCAACCTGAACCAATGGAGAAACCTGAAGGAAGTCCCACTGAGTGTAAGTCAGGCTGATCTAAGCCAAGTCTGGTGGACCACTCAGTGAAGAGCCTGATTAGGTGGATCAGTGTTGCACCAAGTAGGCCCTGAAGGAGTCAGGCTACTGTGGTCAGGGAAGTTTGTCATTCAGCCTTATGACAAACTTCTTGGAGTGATCATCAAACAGTCTCTGAAGGACAACCAAACTGAAGACGTTCAGTCCACTGAAGATCATCAGTCAGTGAAGGAGGAAGCTACCTAAAGTCAGTGGGTCTTGGTCAACCCACTGAGTCAAAGATCCGTGAATCCAGGCCACGTGGACCAATCAGCACGAGGCAGCAACTCTGACACTGACAAAGGCCGCATTCCAAGAAAAGTGGTTGAAACCATTAAATGTTGGATTCGAATATATCTTCCCTCCAACGGATACATTTGAATCCCCATTATATATACAAGCTCATAGTTGCGTAGTTGGGTGTGTTGTGTTGTTGTAAGAATTGTAAGAAAATAAACACCTACGAGCTGTGAGGGTGTGGGTAGTAGCATACGTGTATGGGAGTTATAAGGAGGGTTTACTCACATCTTAAACACTGACCATTAGGGTCTTCAAATATACACATATGAGTGTTCAGCTTGTAACTCTAGGCTTAGAGAGGTTTTCCATATCTTAGCTATTGGCTAACACACTGTAAAGGGAAAACCTCACCTAGTTGGAGAAAACCTAACTGAAACTAAAACCCTCTAGTCAGGTTTGTTGGTAGTAAGTGAGGAGAAGGGCAGCCCAGGGAGTGGCGTGAGTCCAGTTGTAAGTGCACCTTGGCACGTTAAAAACAAGAATCCAAAGGAGTGGATTTCCTGTTAAATCAGGCCGTGGATGTAAGAGCTTGAGTCTCCGAACCACGTTAAACCAAGTGTTATTATTTGGAATGTCTTTTCTTCTAAAGTATTGCGAAAATCTGCTCACTGAGAGCATTGTTTAAAAAGGAACTTTAGTTAAGCATTTCAGTCAGGGAGATTCATCTCACTGACTGAATCAGGCTAGGCACTCGAGAGTTCAGTCTCTCGAGTCATTGCCTTGTTGAGAGCCTGAGCTTTCAAGTCTCATCACTGACTTGATAGCTCTGACTCTCAGCAACGCAGTGACTTGAGTATTTCGTCACTGAACTCAGTTAGGGTGCAACGCGAAGGTTAAAAAAAAATTGTGCTCCTGAATTCCCATTTTACCCTTCGAAAACGGGACCATCAAGGTGTTATTGGTACCAAGTGGGTCTTCAAGAACAAGAAGGATGAGAATGGTGTTGTAGTAAGGAACAAGGCAAGATTGGTTACAAAGGGGTATTGTCAGTCTGAAGGGATGACTATGATGAGACCTTTGCTCCAGTGGCTAGGTAGGAAGCTATCAGGTTGTTCCTTGCTTATGCAACACACAAGAAGTTTAAGGTGTATCAAATGAACATCAAGAGTGCCTTCCTGAATGGTTCCTCAATAAAGAGGTATATGTTGAACAACCTCCCGGGTTTGAGGTTGAAGATAGAGTATACCATTTGAAGAGAGCACTCTATGGACTTAAGCAAGCTCCTAGAGCTTGGTATGATACTCCCTCTCAATTCCTGACTGACCATAGGTTCAAGAAGGGAACCGTGGATAGGACCTTGTTTAGGATCACTGAAGGTGATGACATTCTCTTGGTCCAGATTTATGTGGATGACATAATATTTGGATCACCAAATCATCAGCTCTGTGAGAAATTCTCTAAGTTGATGACTGGTAAATTTGAAATGTCAATGATGGGAGAGATGAACTTCTTTTTTAGATTGCAGGTCTAGCAGACTGATCAAGGGATTTTCATTAATCAGGCCAAGTATACAAGAGACTTAATTAAGAAGTTTGGAGTTCAGAATAGCAATCCAGCTAGGATCCCAATGGATATAAATTGGAAGATGGATCCTGACACTGAAGGGACTTCAGTGAATTAGACTGAGTACCGAGGGCTGATAGGATCATTGTTGTGCCTGACTGTAAGTAGGCCTGACATTACTTTTGTAGTTGGTGTGTGTGCTAGGTATCAGTCTGACCCAAGTTAAGGATTATGGGAGCCCTAGTTGATGGTGTTGAAGCCAACTGAGAGAAATTCTTCCTCGACCAGATAAGTCAGGCCGACATTGACAAATTAAGGAAGGATAAGGAGAAGAAGCATATCTCCGTGGGAGCCATCCTTCCATTTGGGACAAGGTTGTCAATCCTGATGCCCCATGCCTGTCAGGGTTGTACCTTTGATTTGGAGAATGACTTGTCTCCAAAGAAGATTATGTTCACCACTGTTGGTGATACATATGTTGTTCTGGGCCTGATTGACCCCAATGCCCCTCCTAAGGGTCAGAGGAAGAAGCCTGCGGGGAAAGGTAAGAAGGTGGTTACCAGCCTGCTCGAGAAGATGGACGAGCTGTTTGAGAAGAACAAGGAGATAGAGGCTGAGGTTGCTGCAGAGAGGGAGGAGAAGAGAGCAAGCCTGAAGGTGGTGCTGCAGTCCAAGGCCACCACTAAGGGAGTAAAGAAAGGGACTGAGTCAATTTCCAAGAAGGCCATTTCAGAGGCTGCAGAAACTGACGATGATGTCAAATCAGTGGGAGAGAAGAGAGGAGATAGACCCTTAAAGAGATTGAGGAAGGGTCCTACGAGATCTCCAGCCAAGAAGTTGAGGGAGATCAGCACGATCAGGGAGGAGTCAAGCTCTCCAAGAGCCTCTGACTTGGAACAGGTTAGACAGGCAATCAACTCTTGTTGGTCCCACTCGATAGATTAATTGTGGAAGCTTATGTAATAATGTCTTTCCAAAATCTTTTATAAAAGAGCAATTAACAAGAATTAAAGTAAAGCAATAAAAGACACAAGATATATAGTGGTTCGGATAAATATCCTACGTCCACTCTCCCTTATCACCAAGGGGTCTCACTAACAACCAACTCACAAACTTACTCACTGGAATTTCTGAAGTACCAGCACCTTCTTACAAACTCTTTAGATCTAACTTCGATCTAAAGATACTCACTCCAACCTTATCTTAACAAGATGAACAGGTTGAGTGTATAAACTCCTTACGAGTAGATGAGTAAATAAGAACAAAATGTGAGTGCAATATGCGTAGTGATCACAAGCTTTTGTATGGCTATATGCGCGTGAATGATTCTCTAGAGCTTTTTCTTGATCTGCACTCAAGTATATATAGAGGGGATTAGGGACATAGTCGTTGGGAGGCTAATCCAATCAGATCCTCTATATATGGAAGCTTCAATCAATCAATTCCCTAATTGATTGATTGGGTTGGTGAGATCTTGATTGATTGTCTTCATATCTTCTCAATCCAATCTTTGTTTGACTTGATTAGAATCACCAACGGTCAATGCTTCCAATTGCCTAACTCTGATTCTCTCCAGAGAAGGCAGGACCAGACACAAGGCAACCTCGGTGTCTTCTGGTCCTCATCTGGTGAACAGCCAGAATACTCAGTAGAATAAGGGGATCAAACTGAGCATCTTTTGTTCCACCAGACTCGTCTGGTCCGGACTCGTCTGGTCTGGGGAAGGTCATCTGCCTCTGGTCTTGATCTCTTCTGCTGAAGTTCTCTGGTGGAGTCCTCTGGTGAAGTCCTCTGGAGGGGTTTTCTGGTGACTCTTCTGGTGAGGTCTTCTGGTCTGGCAGTTCCCCCTAGACTAAGTCTTAAACTAGATCATCATCTGGCTAACAGGTCCAGATGGTCCTATTACATCTTCTGGTTTGTTTTAACTCATCAAAACTAACAAATTTTTATCCTAACAATTTCCCCCTTTTTGATGGAGTTAAAACACTACCAGAACTGATCAAAAGTAAGCTTAAGTAAGAAAATAATAAAGGGATGAGTCCTTAGAATAGATCTCATCAGGCAAATAATAAGACAACAAGGAGTTGTCTTTAGAACAGAGAAGATATGTATTTTTCATTAATAATCAGAGGACAAAATATTACAGATTACATTGAAGTTCATTGTCCTATTCTAGGCATATCTTCTGTTCTCTTTAGGGACAAGAAACCAGTCAAGGAACCTATCCTGGACAGCCTTCAACTCTGCAGAAGATGTTGGGGTGAAATTCACCAACACCTTGGTCTTGTAAAGCTTCTTCAGTTCTGCCCAATCCACCTGGTTCCCAATCATGGGAGTGTTAAGATAAGTAAATTCAGGAGCAGTCACCTCCAGGTTGAACTCAATGGTTGAATCCATCAGCTGCTTGTACAAGTCTGCATCATAGGCTTGCATCCAAGAATGGAAGGTTCTGTTGATTAGCTCATCATCTTCTGGTGCTGGCCTCTGGATATAATGCTGAATGAACCAGAGGGTCTTGGCTTCTCTCCATCTCTCAATCAGAGGATAAGGCACAATAGAGTCAAAAGACCCTTCTGTCCTTAGTGGCAAGATGTTCATAACCTCCACAGGAGCTTTCCTCTTCTGTCCTGAGCCACCTGCACCAGAAGGAATACCAGCTTCTCTGGCCTTCTTGTTCTGTCTCCTAACATATCTGAGCCTCTGCTCTTCATCTATGTTCTTCCTGATTCTGGCTTGCCTCTCCTCTGGAGTCTCTTCCTTGTATCTCTTCTCTGCTTCTTCGACAACAGATTCAAGGAAACTCTTCTTAACTTTTCTAATCTTCCTCTTAGCAGGACCAGGAATGGTAGAAGGATCCTGCTCAGCTTCAGATGACTCTTCTTCTGCAGCAAGCTGTTTAGCCATAGTAAGAGACTTCAACTCTTCTTTCTTCTTCTTCTGCAACTCAGCCTGGGCCAAAGTGTTCTCCAGCAGGTCCAGACGAGCTCCATGGCTAAAAAGCGTCTCATTTGTGGTCTTCGCCAGATCAGTTCTGGCCTTCTCTTCCCCCTTTTTAACTTCATCAAGGAGGGGCTCCACTACCTGCCTTATGAGATCAGGCAAGGCAGTGTTGGAGGAAGAGTGAAGATCACGAAGCTGCTTGGCCTCCTCCAGGTAAGCCTTAGACTCTGCAACAAGTCTCTCTTGCTTCTCCAACATCTCCTGGAGGGAGTCCTTCAGTCTAGCAGTCTGAATCATCTGGCTGGCCATTTCCACTTTGAGTACAGAAACTGGCCTCATCTGCTCCATCACATGCTCTTGGAGCTGCTTCTGGCTGTGCATGACATCTAGCTTGACAAACAAGCCATTAGCCTTGAACGAAGCTTTGACCTCTGCCAGAGAGGACTTGAGCTGCTTCATGAAGATTCTCCTCTCTTGCTTAATCTGATGCTCAATCATAGCAGGGGCCATATGTTGGATTGCTTTGGAAAAGCGCCCTATCTGCATGATCTGCTCGTTGAAGAAAGCCTTCATCTTCTGGAGCACAGCAGGAGACATCTCAAAGTCCTCCTCGTCTGAATAAAGCTCTGGAGGGAAGACAAAGTGAGGACCAAACTTGTAAGTGGGGCCATCTGGAGTGAGCATGACTCCTCTTTGGATGAGCAAGGTGCGAATCAAGACTTTGGCTGCACCAGGAGTCTCCAGCTCTGCTGGGTTCTGAATGTTCATCTTCTGCTTCAGCTCAATCTCCCAGGCAGTGAAGTTGGAGGCACCCATTTCCTCAAGCAAAAGCACCAGGTCCTCCACATCTTCAAGTCTGGCCTTGCTCCAGACCTTGGCATCAGTAAGCTCTGTCAGAAGAGGTAAGTGCTCCAGAAGAACTGGAAAATGCTCTCTTAGCCAGAGCTGAGCACTTACACTCATACTCTGCCTAATGGGACCCATTTCTGCAGATGAGAAAGTGAAGGGTTTGGGCCCAGAGGCAGAGGAGGAAGGGGCTAAGTCAACAGGCTCAAGTGAAGCTTCCTCATCTTCACTATCATCACTGGATAAACAGGTTGGAGAGCGGGGAGGGCCAGCGAATCCCAGAGCCATAGAAATGGTTGGGTCCTAGTCTGTATGGGTTTGGGGAGGGTTTGGATTTTGTGAAGTAGAGGTGGTAGGGATTGGTTGCTCTGCACCAGAGGAGGAAGGAATATCTGGTACAGAATGGGTAGGAGGGATTTGGTGGGTGGAAGTGTTTGAAGGGGGGACTTCTGCACCAGAGGAGGTTAAGGGTACCTCTGATACAGAAGGTGGGGGAGAAGGGTTAGTGGGGATATGTGTTTGGAAATTTGGGGGAGAAGGTGTTTGTGTAGGAATGGTAGAGGGAGTATAAACGGGTGTATCTGGAATAGTCTGCTCTGGTGGTAGAATGGGGTTACCAGAGGCAGATGGGGTTTGGGGAATGTTATCTGGGGGAGAGGTAGAAGGGGAAACAAGATTTATGGGGGAGGAAGAGGGAAAGGAAGGGTTTACCTCTGCTGGGTCAACACCAGCAGGCATAACAAGCTCTGGAGCATCCTCCATCATCTGGGTGGCATCCTCAATGGCCTTCTCCAAGGCCTCTCCAAGATCAGATCCAGAGTCTGAATCTTGCAGAAGGGCTCTCTTGGCCTTGGATTTCCTCACAAGAGGCACTTCATCTTCTTCCTCTTCCTCTTCTGATGGCTCATCCACCAGAAGGGTTTTCTTGGGAGCTCCTCTGCCAGTCCTTGGCATCTTGACAGATTTCTTCTTGGCCTCCTCTGGCCTCTTCCTCTTTGAAGCTCCTGCCTTTTTGGCAACCTCACTCTTCTTCTTCAGTACATCAAGAAGAGGGATCTGGTCCTCCTCTGAGGAACCAGAAAAGGCAACGGCTGAAGAACCAGTTGCTGCAGCAGCTTTCTTCTGTGTCTTCTGCTGCTGCGGCTGCTTCTGCCCCTTAGCAGGTGAGGGAATGGCTTGAAGGGGAGGAGCAGGGATGGCTTGCTCACCATCAGAATCAGGATGGCCATGGAGAGGACCATCCTTGGAGAACATAATCTTGGACTTATGAAAGCCCTTACACCAGGATTGTCTCCATTTCTTCTCTGGAAGAATCGAATCCAGAATTAGAGTGAGTTTTGTGCCCAATGAAACATTAGGATTGAACACAAATTGTTGCTCTCCTGGCAACTGGGGGCATTCTTCCTTCTGAATTTTCAACTTGTTCTTCCTCAGCACCCCCCAGAAGAACTCAGCCCAGTTACATTGAACACCATCCAGAATGGCCCTCATAACACAGAGCCTGCCAACGAAGATGGCATCTGTGCTATGGCTCTCACACATGAGAATCTTCACCACAATGTCAAAAAGCACCTTATACTTCTGCCTGAGATGCTTGTCCAAGAAACCCTTGGTAATATTCTGGCACGAATTTCTGGCAAACATCTTGAAGAATTCCAACGCCTCTCCTTCTTTGTATTTCAGTGGGTCCACACCTTCCGCAGAAAGGTTACCAAAAAGACCACAGAAGTCTGCCTTAGAGAAAACAAGATCCTCTGAATCAATCTTGGAAGAAAAATAGTCTTCGTGGATCTTCATCCGGATAAGAAACTGTGCAGCATATCCATCCAAGGTACGCAGATCCTTGGGAACCTTTGAGATCAACTCCTCCAGCCCAGAACGTCGGAGAAGTTCCAAAATCTCCAAAGCGGTCGGATTCTTAGTGGAATAGAAGTCCACCACCATTTCTGACTTGAGCTTTTTGCAGACATAGTCTGGATCGTAATTGCACTTGGGTGCCATAACTGTGAGAGAGAGAGAGAGAGAGAAAATACTTCGTAGAGAGAGATTAGGGTTCGAATAGTATGGAAACGTGAAAGGACAGATTGAAAACAAAATTGATTTAAATAGAGTAGTACGCGTGGCTTGAAAATTAAATGAAATGTGAACGCGTGTTGTTTCAAATTCAATTTAGGAAACAAAATCAATTTTAGAATTGATTGACATTTTGCACAGTGATTAAATCCGATGGCCATGATGAAAGGCGTAATACAGATTTAATGTGGTGCGTTGGCATAGTCATTGGGACTGGGCATAAAGGGGTTTTGTGGCAGTCAAGAGAAAAAGCGAAATGATTGCCTAGGCCCTATACCCTAGTCTTAAATACACTCCGAAGTTGAAAGGTCTTGAGTGTACTTACTAATTTGAAAAGTGTATCCCAATGATCAGAGGCCAGAGTAGAAAAGACATACCTTTCACCTGATATTGTAACCAGATGATACCACAACTAGTCTGGTGATACTTCTCCTCTGATGGAACTCATCTGGTCCTGGTCAGTAAAGATGTTGGGCATATCTCTGACTCAGCACCTCATCTGGGATTAGTGTCACCTGGTGTATACCTCATCTGGAAGTATACCCTCTCTGATATATCTAATCTGCAGGTATGTTAGCATAAAGAAAATTTATGAAGATAATTAATAAAGTAAGGATACTTCTCTGATGTTCCCCCTAAATCAAATCTGTCTCTGGATCCAACAATCCTAACTCAAAAGCTAACTCTCTGAATCTGGTCTCAGCCAAAGGCTTGGTTAAAATATATGCTCTCTGCCTCTCTGTTGCAATCTTTTCCATCCGTATATCTCCCTTCTCAACATGATCTCTGATAAAATGATGCCTTATATCAACATGTTTGCATCTGGTATGAAGAACTGGATTCTGGGTGATTGCAATGGCGCTATTACTGTCACAGAAAATAGGAATATCCTTAGCTCTAATCTGGTAATCCCTAAGCTGTTGACTAATCCAAAGAAGTTGAGAACAACAACTCCCTGCAGCCATGTACTCTGCTTCTGTTGTTGATGTAGCAACTGAAGTCTGCTTCTTGGAAAACCAGGATACCAATTTGTTCCCTAAAAATTGGCATGTACCACTTGTAGATTTCCTATCTATTCTGCACCCACCATAGTCTGAATCTGAATAACCGCTTAATTCTAAGTTGTCATCTGCAGGATACCATAATCCTAAATTCACAGTTCCCTTAAGGTATTTCAATATTTTCTTAGCTGCTTCCAAGTGACTCTTCTTGGGGTTAGCTTGAAATCTAGCACAAACTCCTACAGCAAAAGTAATATCTGGTCTGCTTGCAGTCAGATACAAAAGAGAACCAATAAGTGCTCTGTACTGAGTCTGGTCCACACTCTCTCCAGACTCATCTGGATCCATGTTGAAATTTGTCATCATAGGGATCTTGGCTGCTCTGCTAGATCCTATTCCAAATTTCTCTAACATGTTTCTGGTGTACTTAGCTTGATTAATAAAAATTCCCTTCTCTGATTGCTTAACCTGCAAACCCAAAAAGTAATTCAATTCTCCCATCATGGACATCTCAAACTGTCCCTGCATGAGCTCACCAAACTTCTCACACAGCTTCTTGTTAGGGGATCCAAATATGATGTCATCAACATATATTTGGACCAGAAGGATGTCCTTTCCTTCTTCTTTCCTAAACAAGGTCCTATCAATCTTACCTTTAGTAAAACCATTGTCCAGAAGAAATTGAGATAGAGTGTCATACCATGCTCTGGGTGCCTGCTTCAGCCCATAAAGAGCTTTCTTAAGCTTAAACACCTTGTCACCTTGTTCAAAACCAGGAGGTTGTTCAACATACACTTCCTCAATGAGAATCCCATTAAGAAAGGCAGATTTCACATCCATCTGGTATACTTTGAACTTCATGTGAGCAGCATATGCTAAGAACAATCTGATGGCTTCTAGTCTGGCAACAGGAGCAAAAGTCTCATCATAGTCTATTCCTTCAGACTGAGAATAGCCCTGGGCCACTAGCCTTGCCTTGTTCCTAGTAATGACATCATTCTCATCTTTCTTATTTTTGAAAACCCACTTAGTGCCTATCACCTTTTGATGTCTTGGTCTGTCTACCAGCTCCCAAACATCCTGTCTGGTGAATTGATTCAATTCCTCCTGCATAGCCACAATCCAATTTGAATCTTTCAGTGCCTCCTTGATGTTCTTGGGCTCAATCAAGGACACATAGCAACTGAATAAGGCAGCTAAGTTAATAGTTCTCCTAGTCTGGACACCCTTAGTTGGATCTCCTAAGATCAGGTCATTGGGGTGATCAACCAGGGTCCTCCTTCCCGTGGTCTTGCCTGGGTGATCATCTTCTGCAGTACCTTGGTGATTATCACCACCTGCAGAAGAGCTTCCCCTTACAGGAGTTCCAACCTCTTCTGGTTCTGCTCCTTGTGAAGGCTGCTGCTTCAGAGAACCAGGAGATGGGTCCTCATCTGAATCTGAATCTGAATCAAGAATAGGTGGATTGACCTTGATAACTCTGGGTGTAGTCTGATTCTGGGTCTCATCTGAAGACTTAGGATCCACCTTGTACTCAAAAGCAGATTCATCAAAAACAACATGAGGTGTTTCCTCCACACAAAGTGAATTCTTATTAAAAACTCTAAAAGCTTTACTGGTGCTGGAATATCCCAAAAATATTCCATCAGCCACTTTAGCATCAAAGGTTCTTAATTTAGATTTCCCATTGTCATGGATGAAACACTTACATCCAAAGACATGAAAATATGAAACAGATGGGGTTTTACCTTTCCATACCTCATATGGGGTCTTATTGTGTCTCTGGGCAATCAGGCACCTATTCTGAGTGTAACAAGCTGTATTGATGGCCTCTGCCCAAAATCTCTGTGGAGTGCTGTACTCTGCCAGAAGTGTTCTTGCAGCTTCTTTGAGAGTCCTATTCCTCCTTTCTGCAACTCCATTTTGTTGAGGTGTTCTGGCAGCAGATGTCTCATGAAAAATCCCATGATCCTTGCAATAATCTGCAATATGTGAATTCAAAAACTCTGTTCCTTTGTCACTTCTGATCCTGACTATGCTCTGGTTCTGCTCATTCTGAATCTGCTTGAAGAACTCTGGCAGCTTAGTTATAGTTTCATTTTTCTTAAACAAGAACACTACCCAAGTGTATCTTGAAAAGTCATCTACTATTACTAAGGTGTACTTCCTTCCACTGAAACTAAGAGGAGAAACAGGTCCAAACAGGTCCATGTGAAGTAGTTGAAGTACTCTGGTTGTGGTTGTGCTCTGGACATCCTTAAAGGAAGTCTTGGGTTGTTTACCCTTCTGGCATGAACCACAAACCTGATCCTTCTTAAACACTTCATTTGGAAGACCTCGAATGAGACCCTTTCTGGCAATCTTGTTCAATGTTTTGAAGTTAAGATGACACAATCTCTTGTGCCAAATCCAGCTGTTCTCTGCAGATCCTTTAGCAACCAGGCAAGCATTCCTTGGGCAACTGCTAAAATCTGCAAGATAAATGTTACCCTTCCTCAAGCCTATTAGCAAGATATCATTATAATCAGAAGAGAAAACAGTGCATGAATCACTAGAAAACTTCACTGAGTATCCCTTGTCACAGAATTGGGATACTGAAAGCAGATTATGCTTGAGTCCTTCTACGTAGTAGACTTCATCTACAGATACTCCATTGAAGGTCAACTTTCCAACTCCTCTGGTGACTCCATAGTTGTTGTCACCAAACATCACTCTTGGTCCATTTAATGGCTTGAAATCTTGGAGATTATCCTTCTGGAATGTCATGTGCTTGGAACATCCACTATCAATGTACCAGACATGGTTGCTTGAAAATCCTTTCTCCAATGGACTCTTATCTACCTGCAGAGAGATCAATTAGGTCCCCTACTAGTGCTGGGTCCTGATTGGTTAGTTGCAGGTTTTGTAGGAATCCATAGATAAAGATCATCTCTTGATGGATGAGGAGATCTTATCTTTCTTCCAAATCTATCTACCAGCACATGTCCTCTTACTATGACATATTGAGCTACTGGTCTGATAAGGACACCTTTCCTATAAACAGGTCTGGTGTACCTTTTCTCAAATCTGGCCTTTGGAATGGCCTGCCTCAAAGACATGGTCTTAAAGGTCTGGTTATAAGGGTACATCCTAGAAGAACCATCTCTGGTGTCATAACTTCCCAGATCAGTTGGTTTTCTATAGATGGGTCTGGAAGACCTCCTCTGGTTCTGATAATTAGACCTGTTCTGGTGATTATAGTTCCTTTGAGTATACCTATTCTGGAATTGATTCTTCTGAGAAAATTGTCTCTGGGGTACCTGGTTCTGTTGAACATTGTTCCTTCTCTGGTAGTTATTACTATGATTGGTATTTCCCCTTTTTGAGTGTTTCCTTTGAGGTCCCCTAATCTGTTTAGGTTCCCTTTGAGGATTTCTCTGGGGTCCTCCAATTTGAGTAATTCCTACTCCTTGGGACTCATTGTTCACAGAACCATTAATCTTTAATGGTTCCCCTTTTTGACACTTAGTCTCAAGCATCTTCTCTTCCAGAGTAGTCAACTCTTCTGGACCATTAGTTAAGTGATTAACAGAGTGATTCCTTTTCCAATCAGGATTGTGAACCACCTTGTAACCATTACCAGTTAAGTCTTTATCATTCCAGATTTCTACCACTTTACCAGCTCTTACAGACTTGTCTTTGTTATAAAAGTACTTGTGAGTTTTAGTGGTAATTCCAGAATATCCTAAACCACTCTTATCACAAATGCGCTGAGAAGACTCTGATATTATAGATACAACAGATGGTATCTTAGGAGCTTCTCTGGGCATAGGTATCTCCTCTATGTTGTGGACAACTTGTTTTCCCTTGATAAGAGTTTGGTATTTGGCTCTGAGTTCAGTGATCTCATCCTCTTGAGAATTCCTTTCTTTCATGAGTTGATCTACCAGAGTATCTCTTTCTGTGATCTTATCCTGAAGTGCAGAGACTTCTTTGGAATGATCTTTCATGAGTTCTCTGGTGGATTTGTGCTCATGAGAGAGAGATTGAACTTCTGCTCTGAGCCTACCATTCTCTTTCTCAAGTTTTTGATAGAGTTGGACACAATTTTGGAGATCTGATAGCATTTGTTGCATATCAGACTCTCTGGAGTTACCAGATGAGTTAGAGGATTCAGTACATTTGGAATTAGATAAAACAAGAGTAGTTTCATTTACCTCAGTGATGTCTGCCATGAGACACACATCATCATCTGATCCAAAGTCAGAAGAAGAAGAACTGGAACTAGTATCCTCCTCTTCTGCTTCTGCCAGCAGTGCTCTCTTATCTGCATATCTCCTATCTCTCTTGATTCTTTTCTCTTCTCTTTCCCTAGGAGTAAGCTGAGGACAATCATAACTGTAGTGACCAGTCTTGTTGCATGTGTAGCAGGCATTGTCTCCTCTGGGACTAGGACTTGGCTCTCTCCTCCTCTGGTTGTAGTCTGATCTGGCAGGGCTACTTTCTCTCCTCTGGTAGTCAGGTCTGCCAGAGCTACCATCCCTCCTCTGATGATCTGATCTCCCAGAGCTGCCAGGGTTGTCATCTCTCCTCCTCTCTGGAGTTCTGAATCTGGTCTCCCTTGAGTCTCCAGATGTTTTCTCCTTCTCTGCAGGCTTGAAAGAACTCTTCCTGTTTCTGGTAGACTCCTTCCAATGCCTCTTGTACCTGCCATATTTTGAACTCATTTTGTCTAATTTATGAGTTAGAAGTGCTACCTGCTCCTTGAGGCTCAAGTCATCTGCAGTAGACTCCTTTGGCATGGCATCAGATTTGAGAGTTGAAGAGAATGCAACTCCTTTCTGGCCAGAAGAGGAAACCTCTTCTGTTTGATCCTCCTCTTGAAGATCATATTCGTAAGCCTTGAGATCAGACAACAGAAGATGGTGATCCAGAGTGTTGAGATCCTTGTTGTCCTTGATCACAGTGACTTTAATTCTCCACCTGCTTGTTAGTGAACGTAATATTTTACTATTAATCTCTTTTTCAGAATAGGTCTTACCTAAGGCACTAGCCTTGTTCAAGAGATTCGTGAGACGCATGTCCAGCTGGTCAATGGTCTCGTCTGGTTTCATCTTAAATGTGTCAAAAGAGTGTTGAACAGCTTTGTTGGTCCCGGTACAAGACTGAGGAATACGTGTATGGGGGGGGGATACACGTATACCGATTTTTTTCTTAAACTTAAACTGACTGAGTCCCCTTCACTCAGAGTGGTAAAGAACTAGGAGCTGATAATACACCCACTGACTACACTTGGTGCGGGTCAGTTGGCTAACTATCAGTTCAAGTTCAGTGCGGAAATGTTTGAGCCCTGATAGTTTAAAGTCCTGTTTTAGTTTGCTTTCTGAAAACTTGTTTTACTCAAAACTTAGAAGTGTTTAGTAAGGCAGTGTTCTTTTGAAGGTCAGGTTGATTGATTCAGACCTGATAAGCTTGAATGCAATGAATGAACAAGTAATATGGCAAGTATGCACAATGTCAAAGCAGTAAGAACACAAGGAGTTTAACGTGGTTCAGAGTCTCAAGCTCCTACGTCCACGGCCTGACTTAACAGGAAATCCACTCAAGGGATTCTTGTTTTTAACGTGCCAAGGTGCACCAAGACCAGTTACCTCACTGATCTATACAAACTCCTCTTACTATCACACTAACCGACTTACTCCCAACAAGCCTAACTTAGGGTTTTGGTTTCAGTTTGGATTCCAACTAAGTTGAGATTATCCTTACAAGGCAAAGCTGTGCTAAGGATTGGATAATCTCTCTAAGCTTAAGATAATTCTAATTAGCTCTTTGGAATACAGAATAGCTCTCAGTTGCTAAGAAACACTTGGGAAATTTAGAAGGTTTCGAGTGTTTCTCTTAAAGGCTGAATGCTTTGATTGCTTGAGAGTTTTGAGTAATTTCTGGCTTGGAAATTTCCCGTAACCTTGAATGGGTTCAAGGCCTTCTGTATTTATAGGTGGTTTGAAAAACTATCCGTTGGAGAGATAGCCTTCTAGCCATCTATGTAGAGGGGCTTCAAACGGACATATCTCTATGCAGCAGCCGCCTTTGCATGGATTTGGTATTTGCATTTAATGCACATTAAATGCTTGCCCGTTGAATATGAAGTCTGAATTAAGTCTATGTGTCAGGTTCCGTACGTGCGTGTCCTCCTCGGATTGGTCCACGTCATCAGGTAGGTGAGAATGTCAGAACTTATTCCAGAGCTTCAGGCTTGTCTTATTAAGTTCATTTTGTCTTGAGCTCACCGGTCTTGTCCTGACGCTGAAATTCCTTTTGCATTGCTTGGCTCTACTCCAAGTCTTCCCATTTACTCAGTGACAACCTGTTCCCTTCAGGACCGAGTTAGTAATGACCTCAGGGTCATACTCTTCATCACTGACACTTACTCAGCCAGCTTAGAAGACTGCCATAAGTTCAGGATGGTGCTCTTCGTCTTCAGGCTCTGAGTCTTGATTGTCTCCAGTGAGTTCTCCTCTCACTGAGTACCTGTGAAGTGTAAAATGACTAAGTACTAATCCTAACCAAGACTAGCCTGACAAAGACAGATTAAGGCAATCATCTTTTCAGGGGCTTTTGGGATCTAAATCAAAACTGACAATGTCCCAACAATTTCCCCCTTTTTGATGATGCCAAAACACTGAAAAGATCCTCAAAACACATAGAGGAAATAGGACAATCCTATCTATAAGATAAGACAGTGTTAGAGCAATTCTTGATAAAGTACAGAATTTAAACAAGCCAAAAAGACAATGAGTTTTTGTCTGTGGGCAAAAGTAATAGATTTCTTGAAAGATGTGGAAACGATTACAATGAATCTAATCTATTACAAAGAAGCCTGTGAACGCCTAGACTAATCTCATTTCAGGCTTGAGTCCATATCCTGCATAAACTCTTGCCTTTAGCTCGTCAAGTCTTCCAGGTTGGTTCACATATCCTTCAGTTCTAGCTATCTTCAAGACTTCCATCATTATGGCCTTAGTGTCATGCTTTAGAGTTCCAGGAATCAAGGGAGGAGCTCGAATGATGAACTCAGGAGCCTTCACTTGGACTTTAGCTGCCTCAGCCTCCTCCAAGATCTTCTGAAATAGCTCAGGATGATTGTCCATCATATAGTCAGTGAAGTGGGCATCAATATCGTCAGTGTCGCCCCACTTCTTCACAACAAACCATAGCCTGACAAATTCATCCCTTGCATCAGTCCAAAACTCCTTTAAAGTCTCTGAGACGAACTCATCAACAAAAGCTTCCCTTGCTCCTGATTCTGGCCTACTGACTTGAAGAATTGTTGCCTTCCTAACTGTTGGCTTCTTTCTGTACTTCCTTGGCTCAGGCTTCGCCTTCTTCCTCCTTAGCAAGCTGATCACTGCATCATCTAGTTCACGTTGTTGAAGCTCAGTGATATCCGTCAGCTTCTCAACCTTCTTCTCCAAAATGCGCATCTTCTCCTTCTGAGCAATTTCAGCTCTGCGCATAGCCTCAGTCTTTTCAGGTTGATCTCCCCATGCTTCAGCACATAGCTCCGCAACTAACTCACCTGAGTAAGTGATGGGATTCTTCCTTGAGCTCATGGGTGATGATCTTTGGACTGGCTCAGGTTGTTGCTTTGAAGGTTCATTAGCCTTTGCCTTTGTTGCCTCCTCCCTCAGCTTGGCAACTAATTGTTCTCCTTCCTTCTCCACTGCCGCTAACCTAGCTGGCTTTCTTATCCTTAGAATGTTTCCATCAGGATTGGCTTCAGGATCAGCTAGGACGATCTCTCCTTGACTAACTGCCTCAGATGCCTCAGGGCGGGATCTTTTCTTCTTCTTTTCCCCCTTTTTGGCATCATCATTGACCTCAGATGGGAATGCGTCAGATCCGCTGTTGATTACGAAGGAAGCTAGGGAATGGACATCATTGATTCCCTCCTTCAATAACTCAACTCCCATTGAAATCCCAGTCCCTGCAAAGGATACGGAACTGATGGCAGCATTGACTTTCTTCTCAAAGACCTCCATAGAGAGTTGGAGACTTTGTTCAGCCTTGGTGATCCTTTCTTCCACCTTCGAGGACTCACCGCTGACTCTGCTAACCTCAGTCAGTATCTTCACAGACTCCTCAGTGGCTTTAGCCAAAATGTCCGCCACTGATTGAGATGTGCGATCCAGCTTCCCTGACTCCAGCTCCAACTTGGACGCTGAGTCCTCCAAGGCCTGAGTGACAATTGCTCCAGTCTGAACTGCAAGCCTGTCCACTGCCTGATTCATCTTTTCGTCCCTGATCGCATCTCTCTCTTCAAGTTTCTTGAGAGTGTCCCTGAGCATCTTCTTTGTGCGCTTCCTCTCATTCTTCACTGACTTGGCCGTGTCAGTCATTGTGCGCTTTAACAAGATCAGCTCCCTGTTGGCAAGGGTGTTGTAAGCTGACTTTGTCCACCTGATGTGTTTCGCCAGGGCTTTGGAGTCTTCATCTTTTTCAGCACGTAGCCTCATTACTTCCTCCTGAAGTTCAGCTAGATTTTCCGAGGTTTTCTCCTGTTTGACCTCCACTATGCTTGTAAACTCAGCACGGCCGACCCCGGTTATGACCACATCTTCATCATCAGCGGCCTCCTCAGTGATTGGCTGCTTTCCCTTGTCAGCCCCTGCAGCATCAGTCCCTTCTTCGAGGTACATTGAAGGCAGTTGTGAAGTAGTCATAGCCGCCTCCTCAGGCTTAGCTAAGCTAACTTGAACCTTAGGAACTTGTCCTTCGGAACTGAGAGTCTCCTTGAATGCCTCAACATCTTCCTCTCGTGTCTCAGGGTAGGGAATCCCTTCATCGACAGATGTCTCATTGGCAGCTGAGATGTTCACAACATCCTCAGCCACTGGTCCATCCTTGGCACCAGTGTTCTTGTCACCTTCCCCCTGAGCCTGAGGCTCAGAGTCCATCTCATCAACTTCCCTTGCAGTCTCTTCCACTGCCTTTTCCACAGCTCCACCTTGAGCGTCATCATCCTCCTCATCATCCTCCTTCTCTTCAACGGAGAGAAGATCAGCCTTGCTTTTGGCCATCATTTCAGCCACAAGCTTCTTCAGGTTGTCGAAGTTCAAAAGTTGAAGCCAGCTTGTCAGGCCAAAGAATGAGCAGATCTTGGCCTCCTCCGTCTCCCAATGTTCCCAGCCGCGTGCGTCTACTAGCATATGTTGCTCCTGCATGTTTGATTGTTTAAAGTCCAACCAAACTTTGAGCTCCACCACATATGCCAGCAATTCAGTGTATTTGTACAGCCCAGGCCAGCACTTCCCTGCCCACTCCGAGGCATTCCCCCTGAGTGTATTCTCCAGTATACCTCCCGCCATGTGCTCATCCAGCTCCTCCTCCTCTATTTCAAGGAACACATCCTCTTCTGTTGAAATAGATTTGGGACAGTCTTTGGGATTGGGGTAAGAGGGAAAATCTGAAGGGTTGGGAAGGTTTGGCTCGGCTAACTGGTCAGGCTCAATTGTAAGTGAGGTTGATGGCACTGACTCAGTAGGGTAGTTTGGCTCTGAAGGTTGGGGGAGTTGGGGAGTTTGAGGTGTGGGGTCAGGGATGGAAGGTGTTTGGGTTTCAGGATGCGGGGGTGTTTGTGTGGGTGCTGTCTCAGGCTGCAATGACTCAGCCGTCTCGACAGTCTTTCTCACCTCCTCTAAGTCAGAGGCTCCAGGAGAGCTTGACTTCTCCCTCTCACTCAATTCAGGGAGCTTCTTAGCAGGAGACTTCTTTACTCCCCTCCTAAGTCTCTTCAGGGGCCTCTTTCCCTGAGCGCCCTCTATACTGACGTCATCATCAGTTCCCTCAGCCTCAGTCCCGGCCTTCTTGGGATCTGACTCAGTCCCTGTCTTCGTGCTCTTCCCTGACAGCACGATTTTCACCCTCCTCTCCTTCTTCTCAGTCGCGCCCACATCAGGATGCTCCACCTCCTCAGCAACAGCCTTCTCAGCCTCCTTACTCCTCTCAAGGAGCTCATCCACCTTTTCAATGATGCTGGTTGCCACTCTCTTGGCCGTCCCAGCTGGCTTTCTGGCCTGACCCTTTGCTTTCGCATTGGGATCAGTCAGCCCTAGCACTGAATAGGTGTCACTCAGTGATGAAAACATGACCTTCTTTGAGGAAAGGTTGTCCTCAAAGTCAAAAGTGTACCCATGGCACGCATGAGCAATTAGCATGGACAATCTTGTGCCAAAAGGCAAGATGGCACTGACAGATATGTGCTTTTTCTTCTCGTCACGCGTGATCTTGTCCAATCCCGCCTGATGGAGTTGATCGAGGAAGAACTGCTCCCAGTTCGCTTCCACTCCATCAGCGATTGCTCCCATGAGCCTCAACTTGGGCAGACTCAACTGCTCGTGAGAGCCAGTTGCTCCCATCACCATCTTGGACACCAAGTCCACCAGAGCCCTGTACTCCGGCTTCAGAGTGCTCTTGTTCTGACGGGCCCTGAATTCCGAAGACCCTGACTTGGTCCATTTCCCAAGGAATTCTCCCTCCGAGTTTTCCTTGTAAGTCCTGGGGTTGATGCCAGAGGATGGCAGCTTGAAGACTTCCCTCACCGCCTGCCTGAGATCAATGGTGACCACCTCCGAGTCGTAGAGAGGCTCTCCGTCGCTATTCTTTTCCCCCGTCGGCTTTAGCGCAGTCACCTTGGTGCAGACTTCACCCTTCCGCAAGAACATGTTCAAATAAGCTTCCACCACGGTTCTTGGGAGCACAGAAGAGGGGCGGGTGGTGAAGTATGTTTCCAACCCGGCGTCGGAAATCCATTTAAAAACGGGTTTGATTTCCTTAACCGTTAGACAGATACCTTCTATGGAGATGACTTGCTCCATGTGTACCAGCCTCTTCTCAACAACATCGACGATCTTGTCGGTTGTCCAGTCGGAATCAAGGAATGCCATTGTGTTTTGAGAAAGAGGTTTTAGAAATTCTGTGTTTGAGCGAGAGAAAACTCAGTGTGCAAATTGTGCGTTGTGTTTGCGTAAAGACCTCAAATGACACCCTTGATTGATAAGACTAAGTCAGTTACTCAAACGTGGGGTTGAGATTGATTCCTGAATTCGAAAGGTTTTAAAATGAGAGGCCAGGATTAATCTCAGTTTTAATTGAAACCCCAAGTCAGTCACATTCCGTATAACACGGACACGTATATGAAAAAGTAATTTTGACATTAAATGCTCCGTGCGCGTGGGTTTAAATATAAAAAGGCGCGCTTTTAATGATAACGGAATGCATTTAATAAAGATTTTCAGGACGAATGACTCAGGGAGACGCTTGAGATTCACAAGAGTCAGGTTAGAACCCATACCTGTCAGGGAGACATTGTAGCACCCTGATACCTCGCTGAGTCGAGTCTGGCCTGAGTTCCCTTAGAGCCCTATACTGACTGCTCTCCCGGATCTAATAGTCCCAATTCCACTGATAGTTCCATAAACCTTGCTTCAGCCAAGGGTTTAGTCAAGATGTCAGCCCTTTGCCTATCAGTGTGAATCTTTTCCATCCTAATATCTTTCTTTTCCACATGATCTCGAATGAAGTGGTGTCTAATATCCACATGCTTGCACCTTGTGTGAAGCACTGGGTTCTGAGTGATTGCTATTGCACTATTGTTATCACAATAGATTGGAACTTGATTAGCAAATACTTGGTAGTCCCTCAACTGTTGCCTCAACCATAGGATCTGAGCACAACAACTCCCTGCAGCCATATACTCAGCCTCAGTTGTGGATGTTGCCACTGAATTCTGCTTCTTACTAAACCACGAGATCAACTTACTTCCCAAAAACTGACATGTCCCTGAGGTTGATTTCCTATCAATCCTACAGCCTCCATAGTCTGCATCTGAATACCCTGTCAGTTCAAGGTTGTCATCTGAAGGATACCATAGTCCCATATTAACTGTCCTTTTCAAATACTTAAGTATCCTCTTAGCAGCCTCCAAATGACTTCTCTTGGGATCAGACTGATACCTAGCACACACACCAACTGCAAACGTAATGTCAGGCCTACTTGCAGTCAGGTACAGTAAAGAACCTATCAGCCCACGATACTCAGTCTGATTCACTGAAGTCCCTTCAGTGTCAGGATCCATCTTCCAATTGGTGTTCATTGGGATCCTGGCTGGATTGCTGTTTTGAACACCAAACTTATGAATCAAGTCTCTTGTATATTTGGCCTGATTAATGAATATACCTTGATCAGTCTGCTTGACCTGCAATCCTAAGAAAAAGTTCATCTCTCCCATCATTGACATCTCAAATTTACCAGTCATCAGTTTAGAGAATTTCTCACATAACTGCTGATTTGGTGATCCAAATATTATGTCATCCACATAAATTTGGACCAGGAGAATGTCATCACCTTCAGTGATCCTGAACAAAGTCCTATCCACTGTTCCCTTCTTGAACCCATGATCAGTCAGGAATTGAGAGAGGGTATCATACCAAGCTCTTGGTGCTTGCTTAAGTCCATAGAGTGCTTTCTTCAAATGGTATACTCTATCTCCAACCTCAAACCCGGGAGGTTGTTCAACATATACCTCTTCATTGAGTACACCATTCAGGAATGCACTCTTGACATCCATTTGATACACCTTGAACTTCTTATATGTCGCATAGGCAAGGAACAATCTGATAGCTTCCAATCTAGCCACTGGAGCAAAAGTCTCATCATAGTCTATTCCTTCAGACTGACAATACCCTTTTGCAACCAGTCTAGCCTTGTTCCTTACCACAACACCATTCTCATCCTTCTTGTTCTTAAAGACCCACTTGGTACCAATCACACCTTGATGCCTAGGTCTATCTACCAGTTCCCAAACCTGATTCCTTGTGAACTGATTCAACTCCTCTTGCATGGCAATGATCCAGTTCGAGTCAGTGAGAGCTTCTTCAATGTTCTGAGGCTCTTGCTCAGAGAGAAAGCAACAGAACAATGCACTCTCACCATGAAACCGTCTGGTCCTGACTCCCTCAGTTGGATCACCAATAATTTGATCAATGGGATGATCTTCTAACCATGTTCTTTTGCCAGGAGTTGTTCCTGAAGTACCTGCAATGTTAGTGTCTACAGGCTCATAAAATTCAGGAAATTGAACAGAAGGGGATGATCCTGAGTCTATAGCGAAGGGATTAACAAGTTCAATGTCAGGGACATTGATTCCCCCTTGATGAGGTGACTCAGGAGCCGTCTCAGCTGCAACAGCATCTTCATAGACGGTACTTACCTCAGGTTGAGCCTGTTCCTCTGTCTGAGGCTCAACCATCCCTGATGTGCTGGGTTTAGGAGTGGCACTTGGTTCATCATCCTGATCGTCATCATCATCCCATCTGGGAATTGGCACAGTCTTGATCTTGGAATCAGGTTGACTCTTCAAGCTCAGCCTTGTCACACTCCTCGTGACCTCCTCAGTGTCAGGATTCAGCACCTTTGCCCTAGACTCATTAGCAGATTCATCAAAGACAACATGAGGTGATTCTTCCACAACAAGGGTCCTACAATTGTAAACCCTGAAGGCTTTGCTAATTTCAGAATATCCCAAGAATATTCCTTCATCAGATTTGCTATCAAAAGCTTTCAACTGGGTTTTCCCATTGTTGAGGATGAAGCACTTACAACCAAACACATGAAAGTAAGAAATACGAGGTTTTCTTTTGTTCCATGTCTCATATGGGGTCTGAGCATGTTGCTTGTTCAGCATGGATCTGTTCTGAGTGTAGCATGCAGTGTTGATTGCCTCAGCCCAAAACTTCTTGGGCAATCCTGACTCAGCCAGCATGGTCCTTGCAGCTTCCTTCAGTGTCCGATTCCTCCTTTCAGCGACACCATTCTGTTGTGGGGTTCTAGCTGCAGAAGTCTCATGAGCTATACCAAGTTCATTACAAAAGTCAGAAATATATGAATTTATAAACTCAGTGCCCTTGTCAGATCTGATCTTGGTAATGGACTGATTTTTCTCATTGCTGAGTCTTCTGAGCAACTCTGGAAGCTTCACCTGTGTTTCCTTTTTATTTAACAGGAAAATAACCCAAGTATATCTAGAATAATCATCAATAACCACAAGGGTATATTTTCTACCATTCATACTCATAGGTGTTATGGGACCAAATAGATCCATGTGCAGAAGCTGAAGTATCCTGTCAGTGGAGTAAGAAGCCTTTTCCTTGAATGACGCTCTGACTTGCTTCCCTTCCTGACAGGCTTTGCACACGTGATCTTTGCTAAAAACTTCATTAGGGAGACCATCAACAAGTGACTGTCTAGAAATTTTGTTAAGAATCTTGAAGTTCAGGTGGCTTAATCTTTTATGCCATAACCAACTGAGCTCTAGAGAGCTTTTAGCAACAAGACAAGTATTAGGAATAGTGCTGCTCCAATCAGCGAGATAAACGTTACCTTTCCTTATACCTGATAGAAGCACTTGTGTTGATTTGTCCTTGACTGAACATTTATTCGATGAGAACTCAACACTGAACCCTTTGTCACAGAATTGACTTACTGACAGCAGGTTATGCTTCAGTCCTTCCACAAAGGACACATCTTCCACTCTTACTGTACCTATAATTAGAACACCAAAACCCTTAGTAACACCTTTTGAGTTATCACCAAAGGTTACCTGTGGACCATCTTTAGCCTGATACTCTTGGAGAAGACTCTTCATTCCAGTCATGTGCCTTGAGCAACCACTGTCTAGGTACCAAACAGCTTTGATTGAGTCTTCTCTCCTCTTGTTGTGATCCACAGCCGCCTGTAAGCAAATCAGGCTTTAGGTACCCATTGGGTGTTGGGTCCTATTGTGTCAGCTGTACCTTTCGGGATCCAGACTTGCTTCACAACCCTGATTGCCTCAGAGTGGTGAATCTGTCTCCCTGAAACATCGACATACACAACTTTCTTCTTCTTAGCCTGAGAGGAAGATGGTGTATGGGTGCTAGACTTAGGCTTCGCAGGAGCCTGAGTGGATGCCTTTTGGGCTGGCCTCCTGTTCTTCCTAGGTCTGGGTGCAGCAGGTCTTGGGCCTTGTTTTTGATAAGGGCCCTGATTTCTATTCCCCCTAGGCAAGTGAGGGAAAGGAAAACAGTTAAAGGCCTCAGGATGCCAAAACCACGGGGGTGTCATCATGTTTGGCCTTCCCTGATGGTATTGCCAAGCATGATGGTACCCTCGCTGACCAGTCTGAGGGTTCTTGGCCTGAGTCTTTCTCTGCTTTCGCTGAGGTTTTCCCTGGCCTGAGCTCTCAGGGGCTTCCGCAGGTTGCTTTGCCTTTCCCTTGGGTTTTGGCTTAGCTACCTTGGGAGCAACCCTGACTGTGTCAACGGTTTCCTTGCCCTTATCAGTTTGACGGGCCTGGAGCACAACCTTAGGTGCACTCTGGCCTGTCTGAACAAATACCCTCTCAGTGTTGCTCCCTGAAGCAACATGAGACTGACCTTGTGAGGATTTCTCAGGAACATATCCAAGTCCCTTTTTCTTGTTCCCAAGTATCTGGTTGCTATTTATTTCCTCTCTAGCCACTGAGGATTTATTCATTGCTGCAACCTTTTTCTTGAGAGAGTCCTCACTCTTTTTCAGGATTTCATGTCTGGTAAAGAGGTCATCAAACTTACTCTTAAGTGCTTTCAGCTCTTCCTTCCTGACCAGCTCTTCCTCAGCCAGTTCCTTCAGAATTTTCTCTCTTGGGAGACGCTCAGAATTGATCATGTCAATTTCCTGAGTTAGTCTCACAATCTGAGCTGATTCTTTGAGATCAGACTGAGTGAGTTGTTCATTCAGGTTTTGAACTTCAGTACTCAATTTCTTGTTCTCCTCTACCAAGAAGACATTAGTTTCCTGCAGTCTGGAGAAATCAACCATCAATTGATCAAGACAGATCTGAAGGTTCATTTCTCTAACTGACTCTGAGCTGAGCTCAGGATTTTGACCAGTGTAAGAAGCACAAACAGAATTTGATGTTACCTCAGGCTCATCCCTAGCCATTAGGCAGACATCATCGTACTCATCATCCGAGAAGAGTTCAGGTGACCTTTCAGTGGGGCCATCAGAGTCTGTTGCATCCTCAGCCACCATAGCCCTCCGATCAGCAGATCTTAGATCCCTCGTGGCTCTCCTTTCCTCTCTCTCCCTAGCACTCAGCTCCGGGCAATCGTACTGATAGTGACCAATCTTGTTACAGTTGTAACATGCTACCTGCTCACTTATTCTTTCTTTTCTCGGTTCAGGGTTCCTCCTTGAGTCAGGTTCCCTGGTTCTTGGTGAGCTTTCAGCCTTGGTTGGATATCTATCATCACGAGTACGTCTCTGTTCGTCTCTTCTTTCAGTTTTTGGTTCAGAATATCTCCTTTCATCACCACGTTCTCTCCTCTGGTCAGTGTTCCTTCGCTCCTCATATCTCCTCGAGCTTTGGTGGGTTCCTTCAGGTTTCCTGTCACGTGAGTCCTGATAAAACTTTTTATAACGACCAAACCTGGAATTGAGCTTGTCAAATCGTCTGGCCATCAGGCTGTACTCCTCAGCGAGTTCTTCCCTGCTCATCTCCATCAGTGACTTTGATGAAGAATTTGATGAGGGCTCAACAGGTTCAGACCTGGCCTTGAACGCCACACTTTTCTCAGGAGTTTTCTCCTTCCCTTCCTCTTCTGACTGAACTTTCTTCTTCCTTTTGTTAAGATCAAATTCAAGCGCTTTTAGCTCTGAAAAAAGTAAAGCAGAAGTTATGTTACTCATATCCTGAGTGTTCTTAAGCATAATTACACTGTTGTCCCATCTCTCAGGAAGAGCATTCAGGATTTTTGAAGCAATATCTCTCCTTGGGACATCCTTGTCCAACATCACCAACTCATTCATCAACTTGATGAATCTAGACTCCATCTGATCTATGCTCTCATCAGGCAGCATCTCGAACGCTTCGAATTTCTGAATGGCAATATTCCTCTTGTTTTCCTTTATCTTTTCTGACCCTTCGCACATCCTGGTCAGCTCATCCCAGACCTCCTTTGCCGTCTTTAGGTTCATCAGCCTGGCTGACTCCTCGAAAGGCACCGTATGCAAGATGATGTTTCTGGCGACGTTGTCAAGCCCCACCATCTTGATTTCATCGTTGGTCATGTCTTTCCTCTCCTTAGGAACCTGCACGCCAATCGCAAGATCATCGTATCCCAGTCCTCTGACGTTAGGAATAGTGATCTTGATCGGTCCTTCCCTGAGCACACGCGGCATCTGGTCATGGATGGCATCTAGATGTGCCTCTAGTCTGAACTTCCAATAGACAAAGTTAGATACAGAGAATTCAGGTAACGAAGCTTCAAGTCTCCTTGAAGTCATGATGATGATGCAAGTTTTGTGAAAAGCAAACTCAGATCTGTTCAGTGACCACCAACAGTTTCTCCTCTGAAACTATTAGTATTCAAAGTCAGTGGTCTTTCGAACCACTGCTCTGATACCACTTGTTGGTCCCGGTACAAGACTGAGGAATACGTGTATGGGGGGGGATACACGTATACCGATTTTTTTCTTAAACTTAAACTGACTGAGTCCCCTTCACTCAGAGTGGTAAAGAACTAGGAGCTGATAATACACCCACTGACTACACTTGGTGCGGGTCAGTTGGCTAACTATCAGTTCAAGTTCAGTGCGGAAATGTTTGAGCCCTGATAGTTTAAAGTCCTGTTTTAGTTTGCTTTCTGAAAACTTGTTTTACTCAAAACTTAGAAGTGTTTAGTAAGGCAGTGTTCTTTTGAAGGTCAGGTTGATTGATTCAGACCTGATAAGCTTGAATGCAATGAATGAACAAGTAATATGGCAAGTATGCACAATGTCAAAGCAGTAAGAACACAAGGAGTTTAACGTGGTTCAGAGTCTCAAGCTCCTACGTCCACGGCCTGACTTAACAGGAAATCCACTCAAGGGATTCTTGTTTTTAACGTGCCAAGGTGCACCAAGACCAGTTACCTCACTGATCTATACAAACTCCTCTTACTATCACACTAACCGACTTACTCCCAACAAGCCTAACTTAGGGTTTTGGTTTCAGTTTGGATTCCAACTAAGTTGAGATTATCCTTACAAGGCAAAGCTGTGCTAAGGATTGGATAATCTCTCTAAGCTTAAGATAATTCTAATTAGCTCTTTGGAATACAGAATAGCTCTCAGTTGCTAAGAAACACTTGGGAAATTTAGAAGGTTTCGAGTGTTTCTCTTAAAGGCTGAATGCTTTGATTGCTTGAGAGTTTTGAGTAATTTCTGGCTTGGAAATTTCCCGTAACCTTGAATGGGTTCAAGGCCTTCTGTATTTATAGGTGGTTTGAAAAACTATCCGTTGGAGAGATAGCCTTCTAGCCATCTATGTAGAGGGGCTTCAAACGGACATATCTCTATGCAGCAGCCGCCTTTGCATGGATTTGGTATTTGCATTTAATGCACATTAAATGCTTGCCCGTTGAATATGAAGTCTGAATTCAGTCTATGTGTCAGGTTCCGTACGTGCGTGTCCTCCTCGGATTGGTCCACGTCATCAGGTAGGTGAGAATGTCAGAACTTATTCCAGAGCTTCAGGCTTGTCTTATTAAGTTCATTTTGTCTTGAGCTCACCGGTCTTGTCCTGACGCTGAAATTCCTTTTGCATTGCTTGGCTCTACTCCAAGTCTTCCCATTTACTCAGTGACAACCTGTTCCCTTCAGGACCGAGTTAGTAATGACCTCAGGGTCATACTCTTCATCACTGACACTTACTCAGCCAGCTTAGAAGACTGCCATAAGTTCAGGATGGTGCTCTTCGTCTTCAGGCTCTGAGTCTTGATTGTCTCCAGTGAGTTCTCCTCTCACTGAGTACCTGTGAAGTGTAAAATGACTAAGTACTAATCCTAACCAAGACTAGCCTGACAAAGACAGATTAAGGCAATCATCTTTTCAGGGGCTTTTGGGATCTAAATCAAAACTGACAATGTCCCAACAAGCTTGGAGCTTGTTATCTTTAATCTTCTCTGTTCCTTCACAGAGCAGAGCTAACTTGTCCCACATCTCTTTTGCAGTGGTGCACGTCCTGACCTTTTCAATGACTTCTTTAGTAAGAGTGTTGATAATCTCAGTCCTCGCCACCTGGTCCAGGTTATGTAGCTTTCTCTCATCGTTGTCAAGTTCGTCTTTCTTTTTGAGGATTCGTTGTCTGGGAACTCTATCCTCTGCAGCGTCGCTAGTTTCTTCTCTGGACTCAGACCTGCCACTATCAATAGGAGTCCAATAAAATTTAATGGGGCCACTTTCAACCACATCTAACATGCGGTGGTGAATAGCTCCAAGATGATTACTCATCATGAAGCTCCAGTGGCTATAATCCTCGAACGAGAATTCTGGCAGTTTGCGACTCTTATAAGAAGATTTTGAAGACATATTGATAAGAAATTTAGGGAAATAACAAGAACTTGAATAAAATCACTAAAGAGCAATGGATCTGCCCGGTGACCACCAAAAGCTTTTCAAAGCAGTGGTCGTGGACACACTGCTCTGATACCACTTGTTGGTCCCACTCGATAGATTAATTGCGGAAGCTTATGTAATAATGTCTTTCCAAAATCTTTTATAAAAGAGCAATTAACAAGAATTAAAGTAAAGCAATAAAAGACACAAGATATATAGTGGTTCGGATAAATATCCTACGTCCACTCTCCCTTATCACCAAGGGGTCTCACTAACAACCAACTCACAAACTTACTCACTGGAATTTCTGAAGTACCAGCACCTTCTTACAAACTCTTTAGATCTAACTTCGATCTAAAGATACTCACTCCAACCTTATCTTAACAAGATGAACAGGTTGAGTGTATAAACTCCTTACGAGTAGATGAGTAAATAAGAACAAAATGTGAGTGCAATATGCGTAGTGATCACAAGCTTTTGTATGGCTATATGCGCGTGAATGATTCTCTAGAGCTTTTTCTTGATCTGCACTCAAGTATATATAGAGGGGATTAGGGACATAGCCGTTGGGAGGCTAATCCAATCAGATCCTCTATATATGGAAGCTTCAATCAATCAATTCCCTAATTGATTGATTGGGTTGGTGAGATCTTGATTGGTTGTCTTCATATCTTCTCAATCCAATCTTTGTTTGACTTGATTAGAATCACCAACGGTCAATGCTTCCAATTGCCTAACTCTGATTCTCTCCAGAGAAGGCAGGACCAGACACAAGGCAACCTCGGTGTCTTCTGGTCCTCATCTGGTGAACAGCCAGAATACTCAGTAGAATAAGGGGATCAAACTGAGCATCTTTTGTTCCACCAGACTCGTCTAGTCCGGACTCGTCTGGTCTGGGGAAGGTCATCTGCCTCTGGTCTTGATCTCTTCTGCTGAAGTTCTCTGGTGGAGTCCTCTGGTGAAGTCCTCTGGAGGGGTCTTCTGGTGACTCTTCTGGTGAGGTCTTCTGGTCTGGCAGTTCCCCCTAGACTAAGTCCTAAACTAGATCATCATCTGGCTAACAGGTCCAGATGGTCCTATTACATCTTCTGGTTTGTTTTAACTCATCAAAACTAACAAATTTTTATCCTAACAACTCTACAGAGCTGTTGCAACCTGAGTCCAATCCCACTAAACCCCCATCCTCAACTTCTCCCACAACTTACCCTGAACCTCAAACCACATCCAACCCTGAACCCCAAACCACATCCAACCCTGAACCCCAAACCACATCCAACCCTGAACCCTAAACTACATCCAACCCTGACCCCACCACAACCATCTCTGAACCCATCATTCACCTCACTGAAACCATCCTACCTACATCTAACCCTAAACCTATCCCTCCACAAACTGAGTCAACGCCCAACACTTCAAACATCACTGAGCCTGACCAGAACCCAGAGCCAATCACTTCCAAGCCTAACCCTGAAGATTTTCCAACCTACCCCAATCCTAAAGACTGCCCCAAAACCACTACCGAAGGAGACTCCGCTGATGAGCTTCTGGACTTGGCGAAGGAGGAGGAGTTGGATGTCGGGCTGATGGGAGGGATGTTTGAGAACACCCTAGGGGGGAATGCGTGTGAATGGGCTGCAAAGTATTGGCACAGCCTGCACAGATACAGGGAGCTATGCTCCAATGTGATTGAGCTGAAGGTCTGGCTCGACTTCAAACAGTCGAAAATGCAAGAGTAACATATGTTGGTCGATGCCAGAGGCTGGGAACACTGGGAGAGAGAGGAGGCCAGACTATGTTCATACTTCCATATCACCAGTTGGTTGCAGCTGCTGAACTTCGAGAATTTAAAGCAGCTGGTGGATGGAATGAGGGCTGGTATGCAGGAGGACTTTGAAGATGAGCCTAAGGAGGATGAGGAGGATGATGAAGCTCAGGACGGAGCGAATGAGAAGGTGGTTGAGGAGACTGACAAGGAAGTGGATGAGATGAACTCTGAGCCTCAGGCTCAGGGGGAAGGTGATAAGGAAGTTGGTGCCAAGGGTGGACCAACTGCTAAGGATGTTGTGAATATCTCAGCTGCCAATGATACATCAGTCAATGACGGGATTCCCTGCCCTGAGACAAAGGAGGATGATGTAGAGGCATCCAAGGTAACTCCTAGTTCTGAGGGACTTGTTCCCGAAGTTCTAGCTGGCTTAGCTGAGCCTGAGCGGGCGTGCTATGACCACTCCACAACTGCCTTCAGTGCACCCTAACGAGGGGACTGATGCAGTAGGGGCTGACAAGGGAAAGCAGTCGATCACTGACGAGGCCGAAGAGGATGATGACGTAATCCTCACTGGGGTACGAAAGGCTGAGTTCAAAAGCATCGTCGAGGTGAAGAAGGAGAAGATGACTGAGAATTTGGTTGAGCTTCAAGAAGAAGTGATGAGGCTCGGGGCTGAAAAGGAAGAAGATTATAGGGTCCTTGCAAAGCACATCAAATGGACCAAGTCAGCCTAAAACACACTTGCCAACAAGGAGCTCATTTTGCTTAAACGTACAATGGTTGACACGGTGAAGTCAGTGAAGCAGGAAAGGCAGAAGATGAAGAAGGTGCTAAGGTGAACTCTAAATCGACTTGATGAGAAGGAGGAACAGCGTGAGCAGAAGCTAGAAAAGGCAGTGGAGCATCTAGCAACTCAGGCTGGAGCGTTTTTCACTCAGGCCCTGAATGACTCAGCGGCCAAACTGGCACTGGAGTCAGGGAGAATCGCTCAGTACTCTGAGTCAGTTGCACAAGAGTTGGCCAAGGCTATTCAGGAGTCTGCCAAGGTGATGTCAGGGGCCAACGGGATCAGTGATGAAACATCAAGAGTTGAGGCCAGAATCACCAAAGTTGAACAAAATCTCCACACCAACATGGAGATCTTTGAGAAGAAGTTGAATGCTGCCATCACCAGTGTCTCCTACGCTGGAATAGAAATCGCTTCAGGAGTTGACAAGTTGAAAGAAGGAGTGCAACAAGTCCAATCATTAGCCACCTTCGTTGTCAACAGTGGTCAAGAGGTGTTTAGAGAAGTGTTACCACCTCCTCCTGCCAAGGATTATGCCAAAAAGAGGGAAAAGAAGAAAAGATCCCGCTCTGAGGCATCAGAGGCAAATCCTGTAGAAGATGCAGTGTTTATGCGATCTCCTAGGAAGTCATCAAGATTGGCGGCAGCAGCGGGTCAGGCTAGTGAACCTTCTGGAGAAATTCCTCAAATCCCTTCAAATCAGCTGTTCAGAAATCTCCCCCAGTAAACACAAGAAAGAACCCAATCACCTATTATGCGGAAATGGTGGCTGAGTTATGTGCAGAGGCATGGGGAGCTGACCCTGAGAAGTCTAAAGCTGAGCGCAGAGCTGAAAACACTCAGAAGGAGAAGATGCGCATTCTTGAAAAGAAGGTTGAAAAGCTCACTGGCCTCACTGACTTGCAACAAAGAGAACTTGACAGTGCAGTGGTCAGTTTGCTAAGGAGGAAGAAGGCGAAGCCTGAGCCGAGAAAGTACAGGAAGAGGCCTACAACAAGGAAGTCAACAATTCTACAAGTCAGAAAGCCTGAGGTGATTCAGAGGGAAGCTCTTGTCGATGAGTTCATCTTAGAGACATTGAAAGAGTTTTGGGTTGATGCAAGGGATGAGTTCGTCAGACTCTGGTATGTAGTGAAGAAATGGGGCGACACTGAAGACATCAATGCCCACTTCACTGACTACATGATGGACAATAGTCCTGAACTCATTCAGAAGATCTTGGAGGAAGCTGACGCAGCCAATGTCCAAGTGAAGGCTCATGTGTTCATTGCTCGACCACCACCTCTAGTCCCTGGAACAAGCAAGCATGATACAAAGAAAATTATGACTGAAGTGTTGAAGATAGCCAAAGCTGAAGGTTATGTGAATCAACCTAAGAGAGTAGATGAGCTGAAGGTCAGAGTCTATGCTGGTTATGGACTCGAGCCTGAAATGAGATTGGTTTAGGTTTTCACATTTTTTATGTAATAGATCAGGTTCATCGTACTCTTTTCAAATCATCAATGAAATCTATTGCATTTGCCCACAGACAAAAACTCATTGTCTTTTTGGCTGTTATTTAAATTCTGTACTTTATCAAGAACTGCTCTAACACTGACTTATCTTATAGATAGGATTTTAATTCCTCTAAGTGTTTTGAGGATCTTTTCAGTGTTTTGGCATCATCAAAAAGGGGGAAATTGTTGGGACATTGTCAGTTATGATTAAGATCTCAAAGCCCTTGAAAAGATTATTTGCCTTAGAATGTCTTAGTCAGGCTAGTCTTGTTTAGGTTTTTAGACATAGTCTTTTTACACTTCACAGGTACTCAGTGAGAGAAGCACTCACTGATGACAATCAAGACTTAGAGCCTGAAGACAAAGAGCACCATCCTGAACTTACGGCAGTCTTTCTAAGCTGGCTGAGTAAGTGTCAGTGATGAAGAGTATGACCCTGAGGTCATTACTAACTCAGTTCTGAAGGGAACAGGATGACACTGAGTTATGGGAAAGACTTGGAGTAGGGTCAAGCGATGCAAAAGGAATGTCAGCATCAGGACAAGACCGTTGTGCTCGAGACAAAAAGAACTTAATAAGACAAGCCTAATGCCCAGGAATGAGTTCTGACATTCTCACCAACCTGATGACGTGGACCAATCCAGAAAGGACACGCACGTACAGACCTGACATGAAGACTGACTTCAGACTGCACTTTCAACGGGCAAGCATTAAATGCAATTACCTAATCTATGCAAGGACGGCTGCTGCATGGGAGATATATCCGTTGAACAACCCTATGTAGATGAATAGAACGCTATCTCCTCCAACAGATAGTTTTCAAATCCATCTATATATACAGAAGGCCTTGAACCCATTCAAGGTTACGGAAAATTTCCAACCCAGAAATTACTCAAACTCTCAAGCATTCAGCATTCTAAAAGAAGCACTCGAAACCAGATAAATTTTCCAAGTGTTCTTAGATTAGTAAGAATTATTCTGTATTCCACTGAGCTTTCAAGCAATATCTTAAGCTTAGAGTGATTATCCATCCTTAGTATAGCTTAGCCTTATACGGATAATCACACCTTAGTTGGAATCCAAACTAAAACCAAAACCCTCTAGTCAGGTTTGTTGGTTGAAGTTGTTTAGTGAAGTTAGGAAGGAGTTTGTATAGGTCAGTGAGGTTAGTTGATCTTGGTGCACCTTGGCACGTTAAAAACAAGTTAATCCCAAGTAGTGGATTATCCTGTTCAATCAGGATCGTAGACGTAGGAGCTTGAGTCTTTGAACCACGTTAAACTCCTTGTGTTCTTACTGCTTTGATATTGTTCTTAACTGCTTATTTATTTAAGTCATTCATTGCATTAGCTTTATCAGGCTTGAATCAATCAGGCTGATCATCAACCTGAACACTGCCCTACTAATCAATACTTCATAATTGAGTAACCAAGTTTTCAGAAAGCAAACAATAACAAGACTATAAACTTTCAGGGCTCACACATTTCCGCACTGAACTCAAGTTGATAGTCAATCAGGCTGATCATCATTCAGTGCAGTCAGTAGGTCTGTTATCAACCCTGAGTTCTTTATCACTCTGAGCAAGGGGACTCAGTCAGTTCGAAAGTGAGAAAATTTTGTATACGTATATTCCTCCCCCCCATACATGTATTCCTTAGTCTTGTACCGGGACCAACATTGATTCCTCTCAAATCCATTCAACTCTTCTTGCATAGCAAGTATCCAATTAATATCCATAAAAGCTTCTTCTATGTTTGATGGTTCCATTTTAGATAGAAAACTTACAAACATGGCTTCATGTTATTGTCTTTTGGTCTTTACTTTATCAGTCACATTGCCAATAACTTGTTCAGGGGGATGGTCTCTAAGCCATTTCATGTCTTGAGGATCAGGATGAATATTTTGTTCAGCTGTAGAGTTATTAATTAATGACTCATTGATCCTTTTTGTTAATTCCTCAACTGATGGAATATTATCTTGATTGTCTTGACATGTTTTAATTGATTGATCTTCAACCTTTTGTAACTCTTTAGGTATTTCTCCTTTGTCTTGCTCTGTCATTCCAATTGGAATTTCAACTGTTACATATGGTTGTGGAGTCTTATCTGTAGAGTTTTCTTCTTTATGTAGATTTTTTATAATCTTCTGGCTTTCTCCATTCTCATTGTGTGGTTCATCAAACACAACATGTGCAGATTCTTCCATAAGCATTGTCCTCTTATTGAACACTCTAAATGATTTACTTACTACTGAATATCCAAGAAAGAATCCTTCATCTGACTTGGGATCAATTTTTTCAGATAATCTTTCCCATTATTCAGAATATAACATTTGCATCCAAAGATGTGAAAATAACATATATTGGGACTAAAAACTTTTATAATTCATAGAGCGTCTTGGAATGTGCTTTATTAATTAAGCACCTATTATGTGTGTAGCAAGCAGTGTTTGTTGCTTCAGCCCAAAACCCTTTAGGTAAATGAGCTTCTACCAACATTGTTCTGACAACTTCTTTCAGAGTTCTATTCTTCCTTTCAGTTACACCATTTTGTTGAGGTGTTCTAGCTACTGAATACCCATGATGAATCCCATGAAGTGTACAAAATTCTTCAATAACTTGATTTGTAAATTCAGTTCCTCTGTTAGATCTGATTTTTACTATTTTCAAGCCATTTTCATTTTGGATTTTCCTTATTAGTTCAGGTAACTTTGTAGAGTCTCACTCTTCTTCCTTAGGAACACAATCCAAGTGAATCTTGAGTAATCATCTACTACCACAAGTGTATACTTTTTCCCACTTAAGCTAACTGGTTTCTATAGGTCCAAAGAGATCCATATGAAGCAGTTCCAAAACTTTGTTTGAGCCATCAAAAGTTTTACTTTTAAAAGTCTTCTTTGTTTGCTTACCCTTTTTGCATGCATCACAAAGATGGTCTTTCTTATAGTTAGTTTCTGGTAGGCCTCTTACAAGTCTATTTTTCACAAGGTCATTCATGGTCTTGAAATTTATGTGATTCGGTCTCTTATGCCAAAGCCAGCTTACTTCTGTAGAGTTGTTTGCTATGAAACAAACATTCTCTTCAGTTGAGCTCCATTTGGCTATGTACACATTTCCTTTTCTAGTTCCATGAAGTTTAACTTGTTTGGTTTCAGCATCCTTAATCATGCATGAGGGAGGTGTAAAGTCTACAATGTAGCCTTTGTCACAAAATTGACTCACACTTAATAGATTATGCTTCAGTCCATCTACAAGATATACATCATTGATTTGAATATTTCCTCTTCTTATTGAACCTGAACCTTTGGCAGTTCCACTGGCATTATCACCAAAAACAACTCTAGGTCCATTTAGTTCTCTAAGGTTGGAAAGTGCTTCATTATTTCCTGCCATGTGTCTTGCACAACCACTATCAATGTACCAAATTTCTTTTGGAGTGGTTGACAAATGTCCCTGCAATAAGTGAAGAATTGGTGTTTAGGTATCCAAAGATTTGGATCTCCTCTAGTGATATATTTAACCACCCAAGTTGGTTTGACAATTGTTGGTTTCTTGCCTTTCTTGTTAGGAACTTCCTGAGCAACTTTCTTATTAACTGTAGACTTCTTTCCATTCCAGAATTTGTTAAAATTCTCCTTTCTTTTAAAATCTACAGCTACTTCTGGCTGCACAGTTGTTGTCTGTAAAGTTTGACTTGAAGTCTCTTCTTTACAGATTGATGTGATCTTATCTGTGTACTGATTGATCTTTCCTTCCAAATGTTTCTCATTCTCATTCTTGCCATAGATAATGTCAATGATATTTCTCTATTTTTCATCAGATAGATTTTTTACTAATCTTTGAACAGTTGGTTCCTCAAGTTCTTATAATAGAATGTTTTCTCTCTCGAATTCTTGTTATTTCACAAATGTAGGCACATATTTTCAAGGTAATCTAGCCAATCACAAGGATTGTATCCAATGCCTGTCATATCTCCAGAAGGTCTTTGCTGCAAAAGCATTGCCTTCAACTTTCTAGAAGATTTACCATAGCATTACAATCTTTTGATAAAATAATCTCTCTCATATTCAACATTTGAGATGAGGTTATTCTTCTTTTCAACTTCATTCTTTAGATCTATGTAGTCAGCAATTCTGCAGGTAGCTTCTTCAAAGAGTTCTTCATGACTCATTTTTAGATAATCAAATTCCTCTTGCAAGTTGTCTATCAAGGATAGCTTGTATTTGTTTTCATTGGTTTCAACAAGCAGTTCCTCAATCCTTAACTTAAGTTTTTTATTTTCCACTAATAATTCATCATAATCACTTCTAATATAAAGCAGTCCTTCAAAACCTTTTTGAAGCAAGTGAATCATATCACTGGAAGAATCATTTTCAGTTAAAGAACTGGATGAGGATTATACCTCTTCATCTTTTGTCATAAGATAAATTAGTGCTTCATTGTCCTCAGAATCTGTGGACTCACACTCTGCAGTTGGGTGAGAAGAAGAAGAGGGACTGTATTCCTGAGTCTTTTGAAACTCGGATAGTAGTGCTCTAATTCTTTCTTTGTCCAACTTTCTTTTCTTCTCCATCTTTGCAGCTCTTTCCTCCTCAGTGTACTTCTTTGCTTCAGGATAAGGGCAATCTTTGATGAAGTGTCCTGGTTTCCTGCAATTATAACAAAGGTAGGTGGAGTTAGTAGCAGGCTTACTTGACTTACCTTCATTAGCATGCTTTGATGGTTTCTTCTCCAGTTGACTTTGTTGGCAAATTGTTAGGATATGGTTTAGTTTTGATGATTTTCCAAAACCACATGTAATAGGTTTGAAAGCAGTCAGAATAGTATCTTTAGTTACAGGTCAGGCTAGGTTATTTCTCAGAAGAATAGGCTGTCAGTTGAGAAGAACTCAGTTGAGGAGGAACTCAACGAGGGGGAACTCGGCAACACAACTTGAGGATATCAAGATGACACCAAGAAGAAATTACTGAAGCCATGGCAGAAGACCTGAACCTGAAGAGAAGCCTGAAGGATGTCCCACTGAGTATAAACCTGGCTGATCTAAGCTAAGTCAGTGGACTACTCAGTGAAGAGCATGATCAGGAGGATCAGTATTGTACCAAGTAGGCCCTAAAGGAGTCAGGCTACTGTGGTCAGGGAAGTTTGTCATTCAGCCTTATGACAAACTTGTTGGAAAGATCTTTAAGAGTCTTCTGAAGGACAACTACACTGAAGACAGTCATGTCTACTGAAGATCATCAGTCAGTGGAGGAAAAGCTATCTGAAGTCAGTGCGCCCTGATCAAGCTCACTGAACCAAAGATACGTTGGATTCAGTCCACATGGACCAATCAAGTCAAGACAGTATATCTGACACTGAGAAGGCCGAATTCCAAGAAAAGTAGGTGAAACCTATTAATGCCTTGGGCTAACACATTGTAAGGGAAAACCTCACCTAGTTGGAGAAAACCCAACTGAAATCAAAACCATTGTCAGGTTGTTGGAAGTAAGTTGTTTTGTTTGTGGAGATAGGAAGGAAGAAAGCAAGATCTGAGATGTATAGATTTGGGTACACCTTGACACGTAAAAAACAAGAATCCCAAGTTAGTGGATTTCCTATTAAATCAGGCCCGTGGATGTAAGAGCTTGAGTCTCTGAACCACGTTAAACTAAGTGTTGTTTATTGTTCAAGTACTTACTAAAGTGTTGTGTAAAATATGCTCACTGAGAAATTTGTTAAAGAAACTTTGGTTGAGTAATTTAGTCAGGGAGAACCAATCTCACTGACATGCTTAAGCAAGCACTCGAGAGTCCAGTATCTCGAGTCACTGCGTTTCATAGAGCATGAGTCTCCAAGTCTTCACCCTGACTTGGTAGCTCAGCCTCTAAGCAGTGCAGTGACTTGAAGTGTAACCTCTCAAGTCACTGTCTTGTTGAGAGGTTGAGTCCTCAAGTCACCACACTGACTTGATGCCTTTGACTCTCAGCAATGCAGTGACTTGAGTGTCCCACTCACTGAACTCGTTCAGGGTGCGATGCAAAGTTTTAAAAAAAAAAAGTTTTTCTCCTAAATTCCCATTTTGGCCTTCGAAAACGGGACCATCATAGTTGACTTTCTTGGCAAATCTCTTGAATTGCTTGATTATAAGGGTCATTTCATCACTCTCTGAGTTTGATTTTGCAGTTGGAGTAGACTCTACAGCTACAAGAGTTGTGACTTTAGAACTAGTTAATTCCTTGTCCTTCCTCCTGTCAATATCAAACTCAAAGGCTTTGAGGTCGGGAAATAATTCAAATGTGGATACTTTAGAGAGATCCTTAGACTCCCTCATAGCACCCACTTTCATATCCCACTCAGATGGTAAGGCTCTTAGAACCTTCATGTTTTTCTCCCTTTGTGAGTACTCTTTTCCAAGTAACTCAAGCTCATTGAGGATCTCAATAAATCTTGAGTCAAACTTTTCAAGAGTTACTCCAGATTTCATCTTGAAGTTCTCAAATTTTTGGACAGCTATCATGAGCTTGTTCTCTTTAATTTGATCAGTTCCTTCACAGACCATCTCTAACTTCTCCCATATTTATTTAGCAGTTTTACAACTTTTGATCTTGTTAAACACAATTTTATCTAGGGAGTGATAAATAGTATTTCTAGCAACATTGTCAAGGTTTGCTCTCCTCTTGTCTTCATCAGTCCATTCTTTCTTATGCTTAGGGATTAGTTGAGCTAATCCAGTTTGATCACCAGCAGTGTTGGACTTCTCAATGACAATTGGTCCATCCTCAATGATAGACCACATCTCATCATTCATTGCAGAAAGATGTGATTGCATCCTTATCTTCCAGTCATCATATTCATCTGTAGAAAATATAGGCACTTTAGATTTCATCATTTTAGGAGCCATGGGAATATGCAGATATGATTTTTCAAAAACACTTTTGGATCTGACTTAAAACTTTAAAACTGGTCAAAGAGTGGAAAGCCAACTGCACTGATACCACTTGTTGCTCCCAAATGTCTATCAAGATCTAGAGGGGGGTTGAATAGACCTTGAGTTTTAAAACTTGAAATTTTTCTCTTTAAAAATAAATAGACTTAACTCTGCAGCTGTAGAGTTTTAAACAAGGTTTGCAGCTGCAGACTTCAAAAAACTGTTAAGTCTGTTGAGTTTAAATTCTCTTTTCAAAACTTCAAAACACTTATCTAAGTAGATGTTTTAATACTTTAGAACTATTTTTAACACCTTTTGTGCAGCAGAATAAATAAAGTGTGTGTGTGAAAAATCAATTGACCAAAGTTTTAGCTAAGTGGTTCTAGGAATCTATAGTTGTAACTTTTGAAACTTATGCACATGAAATCCTTTTAAAGTATGAATGATATGATGACAAATAATGAATATTCAAAGCAATATGCAAATATATAGGAATTTGAATGAACAGAAATGAAATAGACAGAAAGTAATGAACGCAAGAGAGTTATAGTGGTTCAGAGGTATCAAAACCCTCCTACATCCACTGTTACACCACAAAGGTGTCAAATTCACTAAGAGAATTCACAAAGACTCGACGTTGTTCCCCCTAAGAAATAGAAACCTCACAAAGATCACTCTATGCTTAGTTGGAATACAAATATTCACTCAGAATCTCACACTTTTCACTCAAAAATAAAAAATACACTCACTAAGATAATTTCTACACTAAGTAGAATAAGAAAAATATGGGTATAGTGAGGGAACAACAACAAAAAATACTAGACAAAATATCCTAGCTCTAAGTCCTAAACTTCTAAATCTTGAAGGGATGTAGACTATTGCAAGTGTGCGTGAAAGCCCTGGGTTATTGTTGTTGTTATCCTCTGAGGTCTCTTTCTCCTATTTATAGAAGTCTTGAGGGGACCTCTAACCGTTGGAGGGATTTTGAATTCAAATGAAGTTCACCTTCAGCTTTGACTTCAGCTTAATTAAAGCTTCTTGTATTGTTGCCTTGTCCCTGTGTAGTACAGATTATCTTATAGTGATGACTGCTTAAATGAGCTCTTAATCACTGAACTCTTTGTGTCTACTGTCTAGTAATTAGCTCTGGAAATCTCTAATGTTATTCAAACTAAGTGAGTGAATGTACAAGATGTACTACACATAATTAGTCCTACTAAACACATGTCTTCAGCTGTAGGCTTATGTCTGCAGACGAGAACTCTTCAGTTGTGGACTTGTCTTGAACTCTTCAGTTGTAGACTTGTCTTGAACGACTGTAGGGTTTATGCAAACTTTGCAGCTGTGGACTTTAGAAATAGTTTTCTAAATTCTTCAAATCTTTAGTACCTGCAATGTTAGTATCCAAGAAGCACAAATATATATTTTGACATTATCAAAATCAATACAAGATAATTCTTAGGACAAAACTATCCTAACAGAAAGATCTGGGATTGGCTTTGATTCTTGGAAATCCTCACAAGGTCAATCTCATGTTGCTTCAGGGAGCAACACTAAGAGGGTGTTTGTTCAGGCAGGCCCAAGCACAAGGAAGGTTGTGTATAAGGCCCGCTAAACTGACAAGGGCAAAGAAATTGTTGAGACAGTCAGGTTTGCCCCCAAGGTTGTGAAGCCAAAACCAAAGGGAAAGGCTAAGCAACATAAACAGGCCCCTGAGAGCTCAGGCTAGAAACCTTCTCAGTGCAAACCGAGGAGAGATCAGGCCAAGAGCACTCAGACTGCTCAACGGTGATATTATCATGCTTGCAATACCCTCAGGGAAGGTCAAACATGATAGCACCCCATGGTTTTGGCATCCTGAAGCCTATAACTGCTATCAGTTCCCTCACTTGCCTAGGGGGAATAGAAAGCAAGGCCCTGGTCAGGAACAAGCCCCAAGACCTGCTGCACCTAGGCCTAGGAAGAACATGAAGGCTGCCCCAAAGGCAAACACTAAGGCCCCTGTGACTCCTAAGCCTAACATTCATACGCCATCTTTCTCTCAGGCTAAGAAGAAGAAAGTAGTGTATGTTGATGTAAATGGGAGACAAATATACTCCTCTGAGGTAATTAGGGTGGTTAAGTAGGTTTGGATCCCGAAAGGTACAACTGACACTATAGGACCCAACACCCAATGGGTACCGAAAGCCTAATCATATTACAGGCGGTTGCGAGCTACAAGAAGAGGAAGAATGACTCAATCAAAGTTGTTTGGTACCTAGACAGTGGTTGCTCAAGGCACATGACTAGAATGAAGAGTCTCCTTCAGGATTACATTGCAAAATATGGCCCACAGGTAACTTTTAATGACAACTCAAAAGGTTTAACAAAAGGTTTTGGTACTCTTATTATAGGTACAGTCTGGGTGGAGAATGTGTCATATGTTGAAGAACTGAAGCACAACCTTTTGTCAGTAGGCCAGTTTTGTGACAAAGGTTTCAATGTTGAGTTCATATCTAATATTTGTTTGGTCAAGAACAAACCAACACTTCAAGTGCTTCTTACAAGTATTATGAAAGGTAATGTTTATTTAGCTGATTGGAGCAATGCTATTCCTGATACTTGTTTTGTTGCTAAAAGCTCTTCAGAGCTCAGTTGATTATGGCATAAAAGATTAAACCATCTGAACTTCAAGATTCTTAACAAAATTTCTATGCTTTCACTTGTTGAAGGTTTACCTAATGAAGTTTTTAGCAAGGATCATGTGTGCAAGGCTTGTTAGGAAGGAAAACATATCAGAGCTACATTCAAAGAGAAAGCTACCTTCTCCACTGATAGAGTTCTTCAGCTCTTGCACATGGATTTATTTGGCCCTGTAACACATGTGAGTATGAATGGTAGGAAATATACCCTTGTGGTCATTGTTGATTATTCTAGGTATACTTGGGTTATTTTTTGTTGAATAAAAAATAAACACAGGTGAAGCTTCCAGAGTTTCTCAGGAGACTTAGCAATGAGCAGAATCAGTCCATTGTGAAAATTAGATCTGACAAAGGCATTGAGTTTATAAATTCATATATTTATAACTTTTGCAATGAACTTGGTATAGATCATGAGACTTCTGCAGCTAGAACCCCACAACAAAATGGTGTTGCTGAAAGGAGAAACAGAACACTAAAGAAAGCTATCAGGACCATGCTGGCTGAGTCCGGATTGCCCAAGAAGTTCTGGGCTGAGGCAATCAACACTGCATGCTATACTCAGAATAGATCCATGCTGAACAAACAACATGCTCAGACCCCCTACGAGACATGGAACAAGAGGAAGCCTCGTATCTCTTATTTCCATATATTTGGGTGCAAGTGCTTCATTCTTAACAATGGGAAGACCCAATTGAAGGTTTTTATAGCAAATCTGATGAAGGAATATTCTTAGGGTATTCTGAAGTCAGTAAAGCATTCAGAGTCTACAATTGTAGGACTCTTGTTGTGGAAGAATCACCACATATTATTTTTTTATGAATTAGTCACTGAGTCTAGGGTAAAAGTGGTGGATCCTGACTCTGAGGAGGTCACAAGGAGAGTGACAAGGCTGAGCTTAAAGAATCAACCTGATCCAAAGGTCAAAACTGTGTTAATTCCAAGTTGGGATGATGACGACGATCAGGATGACAATTCAAAAGCCACTCCTAAACCTAGCACTTCAGGGGTAGTTGAGTCTCAGACTGAGGGACAAGCTCAACCTGAGGTAATTACTGTCGAAGATGCGGTTGCAGCTGAGACGGCTACTGAGTCACCATATCAAGAGGGAATCGATGTCCCTGACATTGAGCTTATTAATCCCTTTGGTATAGACTCAGTTCCATTCCCTTCTGTTCAGTTTCCTGAATTTATAGAACCTGTAGACACTAACATTGCAGGTACTTCAGGGACAACTCCAGGCAAGAGAACATGGCTAGAGGATCATCTCATTGACCAAGTCACCCGAAGGTTCCATGGTGAGACCACTCTATTCTGTTGTTTTCTCTTTGAGCAAGAGCTTCAGAATATAGAAGAAGCTCTCACTGACTCAAACTGGATCATGGTCATGTAAGAGGAGTTGAATCAGTTCACAAGGAATCAGGTTTGGGAATTGGTAGATAGACCTAGGCATCAAGGTTTGATTGGTACCAAATGGGTCTTCAAGAATAAGAAGAATGAGAATGGAGTTGTAGTAAGGAATAAGGCAAGGCTGGTGGCTAAAGGATATTGTCAGACTGAAGGGATAAACTATGATGAGACCTTTGCTCCAGTGGCTAGACTAGAAGCAATCAGGTTATTCCTTGCATATGCAACATACAAGAAGTTCAAAGTGTATCAAATGGATGTGAAGAGTGCTTTTCTTAATGGTATCCTGAATGAAGAGGTGTATGTGGAATAAACCCCAGGGTTTGAGGTTGGAGACAAGGTATACCACTTGAAGAAAGCATTGTATGGACTTAAGCAAGCTTCTAGACCTTGGTATGATACTCTTTCCCACTTCCTAACTGACCATGGGTTCAAGAAGAGAACCGTTAATAGGACATTGTTCAAAATCACTGAAGGTGATGACATTCTCTTGGTCTAAATATATGTGGATGACATTATATTTGGATCACCAAATCATCAGCTCTGTGAGAAATTCTCTAAGTTGATGACTGGTAAATTTTAGATGTCTATGATGAGAGAGATGAACTTCTTTTTGGGATTGCAAGTCAAACAAACTGATCAAGGAATATTCATCAATCAGGCCAAGTATACAAGAGACTTGATTCAGAAGTTTGAAGTTCAGAACTGCAATCTAGCTAGGATCCCAATAAACGCAAATTGGAAGATGGATCCTGACACTGATGGGGTTTCAGTGAATCAAACTGAGTACAGAGGGCAGATAGGATCATTGTTGTACCTGACTGCAAGTAGGCCTGGCATAACTTTTGCAGTTGGTGTGTGTGCTAGGTATCAGTATGACCCTAAGAAAAGTCATCTAGAGGCTGCAAAAAGGATACTGAAATATTTGACAAGGACAGTCAATTTAGGACTTTGGTATCCTTTAGATGACAACCTAGAACTGACAGGGTATTCAGATGCAGATTATGGAGGTTGTAGGATTGATAGAAAATCAACCTCAGTGACATGTCAGTTTTTGGGAAGCAAGTTGATCTCTTGGTTTTCAAAGAAGCAGAATTCAGTAGCAACATCCACAACTGAGGCTGAGTATATGGCTGCAGGTAGTTGTTGTGCTCAAATCCTATGGTTGAGGTAATAATTGAGAGACTGCCAAATGTTTGCAAATGAAGTCCCAATTTATTGTGACAACAATAATGTTATAGCCATCACTCAGAACCCAGTGTTTCACACAAGGTGTAAACATGTGGACATTAGGCATCACTTTATAAGAGATCATGTGGAGAAGAAGAACATCAAGATGGAGAAAATTCACACTGATAGACAAAGAGCTGACATCTTGACTAAGCCTTTGGCTGAAGAAATATTTTTGGAACTATCAGTGGAGCTAGGACTCTTAGATCCGGGAGAATAGTCAGTATAGGATTCAGGGGGGATCAAGGTCAGTGTCAAGGGGGAACTCAGTTTCAGACTCGACACTGATGTGGTATCAGGGTACTACAATGTTGCCCTGACTGGTATGTATTTCTAATCCTGACTCTTTGAATTCGAACCATCGCACTAACTTTCTCCAATCCTAAGAATCGCATTAAACGCATTATATTTTCATTAAAAGAGCAACTTTTGATATTAAACCCATGTGTGTCAGAGCATTTAATGCGTACAGTTACTTTATTATATATATGTCCGCTTTAGGTGGGATATGACGGACGTGATCAAAAGACATTTCTTTGAATTAATCCTGGCTCTTTATTTCAAAAAAATTCAAATTCAGGATTAATCTCAGTCACACGTCAGAGTAACTGTTCAAATAAAATTTCAAATTAGAAGTCATTTAAGATTTTGTCGATGAATAGGCACTGAATATAATCCTTCAAGTATTTTTATAAACGGCAATGAATATAATTCCTCAAGGATTTCTATAAACTACAATGAATATAATCCTTCAGGGATTTTTATAAACTACGATAAATATAATCTTTCAGGAATTTTCCATAAACAATTGATATCTTATTGAGATGGTATCGGAGAATTTAATCAGTGCATCTGCCTTCTGGGCAAAGATGGGGTCAAAATTTCATTACATTTGTCACAAATGAAGCAAGACGAATCTCAAAGCTCAAGTCAGGATACTAATAATGTCCAATTATGTAAATCACTCTTTATCACCATCTTCGATCTCTAAGCTCAAAAGATCATCGTTGTCTATGTCAAAATATGCTTCAGGCAGACTGACATGGTGAGATTCACTCTGAGGGGACATGCCCTTGTTGTCCTTTTGTATCTTTCGATAAGCCTCAATCAAGTGTTTGGATTTGCAGATTTCTTCCCTTCCACGCTTACGCCCACCCAGGCTCCCTTGAGCTACAACATGTGCTTCAAGCACTGCTTTTGGGTCAACCAGTCTAGTATTGTGATTTCTCATCAGGAGTTGGTTGTATTTTTCTGCCACTAAAAGTATAGAAATTGGCTATGAGTGAGAGGTGTACTGCTGCTGGAGTACAAGGTTACTAGCATGGAATGTTTATAAGATTTTTTGTATCAATTCGGCCTCAGTAATTTGCTGCTGGCATAATTTTAACTGAGATACAATACGATGCAAGGTAGAATTGTTCTCTGTTTATAGATTTCAATCTTGAAAACGGAGATTCGGCCAATCGTATTGTGCCCGAGGGATTATATCATTTTGTTGATAAAATAATCCTTCCGGAATGTCCATAAAATTCTAGGGTCCACATCAGTAAGGTACTCATATTTCAAGTCCTGGTTTAAGTGGTACCAGACAGGATCAAGATGGCGCCGCTGGAAGTACAGCCCCTCGTCGTGATTTGCAAGCCCGGCGATCGAAAAACGACAGTGCGATTGAGAAATTCAAAATCGCATCGGATTTCCGAAGAGTTGTCGCTCGGCCGTGTCGCTTTCGACGACTGCAGGTCGCCGAGGTTTTAGCAGTCGGTGAGCTCCACCGTGCCGCGGAGGTCGACGCCGGAGAAGGGGAGTCCATAATAGGAATATGCAACAATTTATCAGTGCTCGTCTCAAAACCCCTCTCCTCCCACCGATGTCGTCCGCTACTCCGAAGGTTTGGTATTGGGCAAGTATGATTCAACAGTGTTTTGTAAATTAATTGATGGTAAGTGTATGTGACAATTCATGTACACAGCAAGTCAAACAAATCAATATCATACTAATTGATAGGAAGTCACCAACATACAAATCGAGTCATGTTCTTCTCAGTTCCTACTCATATTAATGTCTTTTGATGTGTTTTGCTGACTTTGGGAGGCTGGCCTAATTCTAGGCTTGGAAAAACCAACCGTATTGTATACTTATGATAAAAAAAATTCAGTATCAAAACATTCAAATATAATTTCCAATCAACAGCAAAAATATTGGCCCTGATCTAATATGGAGACCGTATTAAATAAAATAAAGAAGGGTACCGTACGCCTTGTGAAAATCGGAGGATTTGGGAGCACTTGTGTTGATAACGTGTTGTAAAATAATAAACGCGGGGGCATACCAAGCTAGGAGTTTTCACTATGTTTATGTGTATATGTACATGTGTATATTACAATATTGAGTACGGGGATATATATATATATATATATATAATATCAAAACCCTAAAGCCTATAATGTTACTTGGCTCATAAGTAATGTGCACATCAAATCTTCTGAATTTGGCATATCAAATCTTCTAAATTTACAACAAATCTCACAAATGTGAGGCTTTGATTCACTAACGTAGCAATTCTTGAGTCTTATTCCAATTATTTAAAACAATTCAAACAAATTTAAAAAGATAGTATATATAATTGAATTTTACAAACTTAATTTTAAAAAAATATATACTCCCCGTCCTGCAGTTACTTTCACACTTGCCTTATTTGAACGTCACACAATTACTTTTACACAAAAAAACAAAATCTCTCTCACAAAAGTTAATAAAATTTAAAAAATTATTATTTCATTTAACCCCACATTAATACACATTCTTCTTTCTTTTTTTTCTTAAAAAATGTGCAACTTCCATATATAAAACTAAAGGAAGGAGTATACATTAATAATCTTTTTTTTTTTTTGTCAAACTCTCATATGCACCAGGTGCACGGTACACTCACTCAATAGTTGATATTATTTACACTGAAAAATATGATTTGATTACACAGAAAAATGAGGTTAAATTACACTGAAAACTAATTTAATCTAACCGGGTTTTGAGTGTAAGCTAACCACACTTTTTTGTGTAATCAAATCATACTTTTCAATATAAACAGTTTCAATTGTTGAGTGAGCATACACCAAATGCACAGGAAAGTTGTTCGAAAAAATCTTGGTTCTACACTTAGGGGGGTGTATTGGTTATAGAATCTATATGATTTTTTTAGACTTTTAGGGCTTGTTTGTTTTCAGCTTACGAAGTCCGGATGGGGGATGGGCCTCCCCCTGTCCCGGCCATTTTTCGGATTTGCACATCCCATCCCCCATCCAAATACACATCCATCCCTATTATACACCTACACCTCTATTTTCACATAACTCAATATCTATCAAATCAACTTTATTTTTTCACATTAAATATAAATTTTATTAATCTCTATTTTCTACTTTATAATACACCATCAGTTAATTTAGTATAATATTTATTTTAAATTGTTTACAAAAAAATCCAATGAAAACATATTAATATTAAATATCCATGAAATTAATTGTTATTTTCATTAATTATGCCTATCATATAAATAAATTTATCTTATAAAAAAATTGTATTGAATATATATCCATTAAAACAATGGTTATTTATTTTATTTTATAATTCATTATTAGACACAAAATTTAAAAATGAATAAAAATAATATTATGAATCTTTTATTAATTCAATTGTTTTGTGTTTTAATTCAATTCAAATAGTATAATATAATTAAATAATTATAAAATTATACATAATAATATTAATTATTTTATATTACAATTCAACACAATTATTCAATCATTACCTCTTTAATAAATAATAATATAATAATACATCATCATTATTGATTTGACATAAAGCCTCATCCACCCCTACTACATCCAATCCAAAACAAACAAAGGATTACTATTCACAGGATTTCGCCCATCCATTTTTTTCCCCATCCGGATTTCCCCCATCCACCTCAAGACGAAAACAAACGTGACCTTAAGGTTTGGGGGTATTCAATCTGAATTTTTTAAGAAATCTTTAAAAATCTTGAGGTATTCAACACGGATTTTAAAAAGTCTTAAAAAATCTTTAGGTATTTAGAAATCTATGGATTTTAATACTCCATGGATTTTCTTTGATTTTCTTCCAAAATATAAATAGATTTCACTCTCCAAAATCTCTTCTAATAACCAGAGATTTTTACGGATTTTAAAAGAATTTAAAAAAAATTTATGTATTCAACAGTCAATGGACTTTATTTGATTTTCTTCCATTGGAACGTCAACGAGGCGGGGACGGGGGTTCATTCCTCATCCCTGTCCCCGCGAAATAAATGGAAAGGTTTCCCTCCATCCCCGCCTCGCCGGCCCCGCCTAATTATTTTTTTATCTCATTTTTAAAATATAAAAAATATAAAATAACATTTTTGCATCAATGGTTCCAGCGCCGGAGTGTATGGAAATTCATGTAAATCAATGAAAAAAAGTGTATTCCACAATCTTGTAAAGTCTATGAAAATCCAAGTAAATCAATACAAAAAATCAGTCAAACTCTGCATGGAGTTTATAGATTTTTTAAATCCACAGACATTTTAAAGTTAAAAAAAATCTAATAAAATTTTAATTGAATACACCCCTCTTAGTTAGAACTTAGTTAAAGATAAAAGACTTATTTAAAAACTAAATACTGTCAATAAATTTTTTTTTTTTTATAGAAATACTGTCAATATTTGTAACACGGTACTATTAGAGATATGGTATTGGAAGAAGTTAATGGTGTTGGAAGAAGTCAATGATTCTGATCACGTAAAATCATCTCAAAATATCACTAAATTACCCGAACAAGTCAAGAGATACTATTGTTTATATTTAGGAGATTTGATTGTATTTTTCATATTTTATATATTTTTCATAATATTCTTGTACGCTATATATTATTAGATGAATACAAAAGAGCAATTTTCTACGGATACTTGGTCAAAATTCAAATTGGTCGAGTAAATATTGGAAGGGTTTTACGGCAGTACAACTTTAAAGACCATCATATCCTCACCGCTGCATCAGACGGAGGCGGAAAATGGCGGCCTCCGCTCCCAATCCTCCGATTCTAACGGTAATTTCATTTTCTTGATTGTGTGATTTGGAATAATGTACCAATGAACAAGATAGTTCCTGTTGGAATTCCGATTATTGATTTGGACTAAATAATCGTAAAGGGGATCTGTAATGTCTAGAAATAAATAAAATTTGGGAACTATTATGGCACCAACATGGTAATTTTCCAACCTATAATAGATATTGTAGCCAAGTTTAACTATTGTTCTTCTATGCTGATTCTCACTTTAACTATTGTAATATATAGTTGGGTAGGTATTTTTGTAATGTTATTAGAAGCAAGCCACGGAAAGGGTGTTTTCGGTACAGTACCATACTGAAAATCGGTGTAATCAGTATTACCTGTCATTAAATACTTTTCATAGTTAATTTTTCAGGAATTTTAACATGAGAGTTGACTTGTTAGTATTTGAATTAATAAAATATTTTATAAGAGTTTATTTTTTAACTTAAGTTAATGGAATTTTTTTTTTATTTTAATGTATAACTATTAGTGAGATGCGTGATCGGAGATAGTATATATTTTCGATTTGATAAGAATTTCTAGTCTTCAAGGCTCTTTATTTTGGGGGTGTATATGATACTTGTGCTCGGTAGGGGGAGATATAAGAAAAATTACCAACTTGACCCTTGGCCCAGGTATCATATTTGGTTATTTACTAAATTCTCCTTATGTGGTAAAAGGTTGGAATGCTAGTGTGGACGATTTAGAAGATATAATCGGTGGACATGTTTGGTTAGGTTCCACTTGTATACTTGGTGGAATCGACGCGTCTTTGTATGGCCTGGGGAGACATATTTATCTTATAGTTTAGAGACTTTTGCCATCTTTGGTTTCAATGCTTGTTGTTTTGTCTGGTTAAATATTACCGCCTATACTATCGAGTGGTATACCGAAATCTTGTATAAGGCGTGGATGGTAATAGCCATTTACATTTTGCACTTCCTAGCTAATTACACTAAACTAATGTGCATGTAGACTTATGATAATGTTGAGACTTCCTTTTTTATACTGTACAGGTTGCATCATCTAAAAGTCGAACACATCTACCCCATAAGTCTTATCAGATAAATCTCCACAGGAAACATGTTTTAGTCACATGTTGTGTGAAATTTCCGGGGCACAATAATCTCATGGCTTTATTGAATTATACTAAGGAAAAATTACAGACATTCATCCCTGGTTCAGTTAAACAATCTTGGAAGAAAGCAAAGAGTGAGTTACTGGTTTTGGAGGAGGAGGATGTGAATTGGAGTTTACTCGGTTGCGCTCTAATTAACTGCATATGTGATATCGATAAGTCCATCTATAGAAACAGAGTGCTCATGATTCCATTGGGTCTTCTTGTTGGGATTCTGATGACTAAATTCTTGGATGAGATATCTCAACAACACTTTACCCACCACAAGGTCAACATTTCTTCTACGAGTAAATTCGTCCCACTTTTTTTTTAATGGTGTTTGTCAATTTTTGTTCCACAAGAATCAATTATCATATTTTTTAAAACGGGTGTTAGTCCATGTTGATAATTTATTGTTTTAGGATGATACTCCCTACGTAACCCCACTCTATCAAATAATTATCTTTTTTTTTTTTTAACATCAATTGTCTCACCTTTCTCTCCATTGTATTCTCCCTCTTCAATCAAATCAATTGTACTACATTACATATTATATTAATACTCCACAAAAATCCACCATGGGAAGTTTTTCCCTAATTTGTGATTTTTTTAGTTGAAATTAAGTATTGGCGTCTCATTACGCCATGTAAACAAAGCCAAGTCATTAGTCTGGTTGCTTCATGAAAAACAGCTCACTTGAGCAGCACATGCACAAATCCTGCAACCTTATCAGTGTGCTAAAATTGCATCCTTGCAATTGTTATTGGACTTGATTGATAAAAGTAATATGTATGTGACTAAAATCGTCAACACCCAATAAATACAGAACCAATTTACTCCTTTAATTCCCAATGTTTGGCTAATTGAGGTTAACTCTGATCTTCTTTCTACAGGATGGATGCATTAAGGTTAAGGGGCTTCTTGTTATGACTTGGTTTTTTGTTATTGTGAAGGATGTATGCTCATGCTTTTTTGGGGTAAATGATTTTGTCGTGCATGCTGTAAATGGGGGATTGATTCAAGCCATGTGGAACTGGAAAGAGTTTAAGAATTTAGAGGCAAGAAAATCATCTGGGGCTCCGTAGATGTTGATGAATAGATCTACCGTTTGAGCTTTGTTATTAGCTTATGAATATCTTGTTTTTTAGAGCCTTTTTTTAATGATCAGCAGCAGTAACAGAAATTGAGTTTCTGGTGTGACATAATATTGAGCTAAGTTTTTAAAATAAATTTCACTTAAATTTTAAAACAGTATGAATTGTTTCATTAAAAAATATTGCTATCAAATTAGTAATATTTTTTAATAGTACACAAAAGATGCAAACAAGCTACTTGACATTATATTTTGCAGTGAACTCCAATTATTCTATCCAATAAAATTTAAATGGATCACATATTTTTTAGATTCGTTTTTTAAATTGGTAAAATATGTTTTGTTAGACTACACCAATTCGGTTCTTCATTTGCATTCACTCCACCTCAAGCATAAGTTGTATTGTCTAAGAATAAGTCTCTGGTTCACGAGAATTTTCAATTATCGTTGTTATGTACACAAATTATTATTGTTATGTATATCAAGTATAATTGTTTCAATAATAAACATGATTTTTTAACTAGTAATAGTACATATGCATAAAGTGATAATATAACAATTATATTTAGAAAATCGAATTCATATGAATTCGGGTTAACAATTTTTTTTTGTCAAGAGTATATATAGAGTCAAATTGGTTCATATATGAATTATTGAAGGATATTAGTTGCTTTCACTGAACACTATAATTATTTTCATTGAAGAATCTTAGTTTGAATCTAGTAAACAACTAATACTTTTCAGTGAAAACATCTTATATTCTTCAGTAAAAACAACCAATATTTTTTAGTAAAAACAACTAATATCCTTCAATAATTTATGTATAAACCATTTTCACTCTATATTTGCTTTTTGTCAATGTCTCATGGCCAAATTGATTCAACCCCTTTTTAAGTTTGGACACAACGAAAGTTAATTAGCTTAATTGAGAAACAAAATTACAAAAAATGAGAATATACATACTAAATCATCACGAGAAAGTATTATGTAAATGAAATTTACATAAACTATTACGGTAAATAATAATTTATTAATATCTTATAATAAAATAACTAATACTCTTTAATGGTAAAATTGAACAGATTAAGTAATATATATATATATATATGGGGTGTTCACAAAACGGTACAATTCCAAACCACTATTTACAAGATAGTACAGTGTTCAAAAAAATATATACTTATGTTCAACTTTTTTTTGTGCGTCTATTCAATTATTTTGTATCAATTTGTAAAAAGTGGTTTGGAATTGTATTATCCTGCACTTAATCCTATATAGTAAATAAAAATAGTAAATATCATTTAATGAAATAACTACTACCTCCGTCCATAAAAAAGTATGCTCATGTTTTTTCACGTGATTTAATGCGATATGTTGGAGGGTATTATGGGTATTGTGAGATCCGTTTATGAATAAAGTAATTGTTTATGGTATCGTTTCTATGCATACTTGCCGTAAATAATAAATTTATTCATAAACGGACGTCACAAGACCCTTGAATACCCTTCAACATCTTGCATTAAACCACGTGCAAATAAGTTGGCATATTTTTCGTGGATAGAGGGAGTAATGCACAAATCACAAATTCTAGAATGCACTTATATTTTAAGCTCAATTTTAATTTCAATATTAATTTTTTTTTTCAAAAACACACACTAATAAGCCGAAGTGTGTGCATGTATTTTTTTTTTTAATTGGACTATTATTATTTACTTCATATAGTATTTTTTTATTACTTTTTTTAAGGTGCATGGTTGGCCAAAATTCAAATGCCACACACGGGTCGGGTAAATATTTTAGCATCCAATTTGTAACAGTTTTACGGTTATATTCATATCCGAGCAGGAAGGAGAAATATAAACACCAAATTGGGCATCAGACGGCGGCGGAAAATGGTGTTTTCGGCGGCCTGCGCTCTCAATCCTCCGAATTTAACGGTGATTTCATTTTCTTCCATATATTATAATTTCCAATGTTTGAGAGGGGAAAAAGATTGTGTGTTCTACTACAGAACAATGAATAAGATAGTTCCAGTTGGAATTTCAATTTTTGGTTATGAATAATCGTATAAGGGAAACAGTAATTATGAATAAAATTGAATTTGCATTTCGTGTGAATAAATGCTGCTGCATATTGCATCAGCCAAATTAAGCTGCTAAAATTTCACTGGGTTTATTTCTCTACTTTCTGAACTGCAATATTAGCGGAATTGCACAACAGTTATTTCTGAAAATTATACCTAATGTAGGAAGGGATTTCTATTCAAGCATTGAGCTAAATTTCAAATCTACTCAAGTTGGGGTTAGTTCAAATTTAGCCAAAACCCTAAAAATAAATATCAATCCAACAGCCCCAAATTTTTTTACTGCAATGTACTTCAAATTCATTTCCCAGTCCTCCAATAAAAACACAACCTCGGTGTATTTATCGAATAGAAAAGAGAAGAAAGTGTGTGCCCTATGTTTTGCTGTTGGTCTGCTTTTCCGGATAATTATTATCCACTGTTGTTGCTTTTGAATGGGAAATTAATTGGAACTATTATTTGATATGGTATCTTCACCTTGATCAGATTTCTTTCGGCTGGCTAGGTTCGATAATTTCTTATTTAGTTACTGTCACTTGGGTGTAGTTTAAGTTTCTGATGACAGATGAATAATGAATCTGTGTAGTCTAAGATGTAGTTTAATGTGTGAATGACTATCCAATAATTATTTGAGTGACCATCAGCTCTAAACTCTTGGGAATCACAGTTTGTTAGAATTCAGATTATCTTAATTTTGAATTTCCTCTGCACCCGTTCCTTCTTTCCATCGTTAAATTGAATTTCGTACTATTATGGACCCAGCTTAGTAATTTAAAAACTATTCGTAATCAATCTATAATAGATAATTTATCCAAGTTTTGCTGTTGCTGTTCTTTGCTGATTCTCATTTTAAATGCTTGCATTCATCTTCTAAACATACCTACTGCATTTCTGTTCATTCATTTAAACGAATATCAATAACAGAACTATTAAAATTTGCATTTTCACTGCCTAAGTACGCTAATCTGCATGTAGTCTTATGGTAATGTTAAGACTCCCTTTGTTATACTGTACAGGTTGCACCATCTAAAAGTCGAAGGCATCAACTCCATAATTCCTATCTGATAAATTTCCACAGAAAACATGTTTCAGTCACATGTTCTGTGAAATTTCCGGGGATGGAATATTTTAATGAGCCCAATAATCTCGTAGCTTTATTGAACTATAGTAAGGAAAAATTACAGACATTCATCCCTGGTTCAGTTAAACAATTTCCTTGGAAGAAAGCAGAGAGCGTTGCACAGAATGAGTTGCTGGTTTTGGGAAAGGAAACATTGAAGTGGTGTTTGCTTGGATGTTTCGCATTTAACTGCCTATCTGATATAGTATATTCCATCTCTAGAAACAGAGAGCTGGTGATTCCTTTTGGTCTTTTTGTTGGGATTCTGATGACTAATTTCTTGGGTGAGATATCTCAAGAACTCTTCAGCGACCACAAGGTGAAAATTGGTTCTACTCTTAAATATCGAATAAAATTGCAAAATTGGTTCCATATGTATTGGGTGTTTGCCGATTGTCAGTTCCTCAAAAATCAAATTTCTCAGTTAAGTCACATATTTGTTAAATGATGTAATTTTAGTCCTATATTGACAGTTTATTACTTTAGAATGATAATTAGTTTATGATTTTTTTTAATTGAAATTATATGTTGGGGTCTCATTATGCCACGTGAGCGAAGTCAAGTCATTAGCCAGGTTGTTACATGAAATTCCGGCCTGCAAAAATCATTCAATCTTGTCAGTATAGGACTAAAGTTGGATCTTTAAAAGTTATGAGACTTAACTGAGAAAATTAATTGGTATGGTACTAAAATCATCAACACCCAATAAATACACGACCAATTTCACAATTTACTCCTTTAATTCCCAATGTCTGGCTAATTGAGGTTAACTCGATCTTCTTTCTACAGGATGGATGCATTAAGGGGCTTCTTGTTATATCTTGTTTTTTCGTTCTTGTGAAGGTTATATCTTCATACTTTTTTGGGGTAAATGATTTTGTCTTTCATGTTGCAAATGGCGGATTGATTCAAGCCCTTTGGAATTGGAAAGAGGTTATGATATTAGATGGTGAAAAATCATCTTATGATGATGTTTCAACATCTGTAGATGTTGATAAATAGATTCACTGTTGGAGTTTTGTAATGCTCAACAACAGACGTTGGGTTTTTCTAGCTTTGAGTTTTGGTGGGACATACAATGACAAAATTTTGTTTGAACTTGGTTTACATATTTGAGATCCGTGAATCTATTGATCATATCCAAAAAAAATAAAATTCTTAATTGATGGTATATTTGTTAGATCTATTTTGTAAATGAATAAAATATAGGATGAAATTTGTGTTAAATAAATTCACACAAGTGATGCTCATTTATCATAGGTTTAAAAGGATCTTTTCTACCCCACTTAGGATTGCACTGTTCAATTGCACTTTAAAACAATAATGTTGGGGGCTGATCAGTGTGTTGGACATGGACGGGGCTCACATGGTCTATTTTGCAAAATTAATAACTTTTTTGGCCTCAAAACGATTTTAACTTGTGTAAACCTTTTCTATAATGAAAATGACATTGTGATGGATTGATTATTTACATGTGTTTACAGTGATATTCTTTTTTTTTTTTTTTTTACATTATATTTGTTTAGGCATTTTTTTTATTAATTATATTTACATGGAAATATAAAATTATTTATAAAAAGTTATTGTCGTATTCTCGCCGTATCTTACCCCTTTTTAAAAAAAAATGTGTGTTGTTGGTACACATGTATGTGCATGACATATTAATATTAAGGTGGTGTTTGTTTCAAATTATTCAATTTAAATGAGAATGAAAATCTATTTCTTCTCTATGTTAGATACGATGGAAGAAGTATTATTTCCATGGTGATTACATCATCAGTGTGGTGCTCTAATTTAAAAAATAAAATAAAAAAGGTCAATAAAAGGTTAATGGATGTGCATTGGGAAATAATTGAGAACAAACTATTGTAGGGAGTGAGAAAGTTAATCGAAATGTTTACCTTATGTATGGTGGGGAAATAATGTCATTGATCATCTAGTGTTCTCATTAGCCACCATAATTACTTTATACTATAGCAGAACCTCGTCAAGTGAAATTAAAGAAATATATATATATATATATATATATACTAAATATTTTAAATATTATATTTAATTAATTCAATTCAAATATAATTTTAAAAAAAATTGTATGTATGTGCATTAATATATTTCCTTTCATATATATTAAAACATGTTGGATATTAATTATATACTTTCATTTGTAGCAAGTTCATTCCAAATATAAATTAGAGGTGTAAGTTTTATTATGTAGAGGTCTATAACTCATTCCAATAATTATAAAGGTGTACTTAGAGTTTCATCTCTTATTTTGCCAAAATTTACGAATAGAATATATATTTTTTCTTCAATTATTTTTTAAAAAACATTATATATATATATATATATATATATATATATATTGTAATTATTATATTATACCATTAGAATAATATGAAAGAGAATGTATAAATACAATGAACAATAATTTTTTTTAAAAGAATTTTGAAAACATACAAATTAAAAAATTCAAAATGGTGGCTTAGTGAATAGAGGTTGATTTATAAATATGTATAATGATGGTTAATATAGAATATAGAGGTTACCAAAAATATCATAAAACTATAAAATTGTAGAATTTTGAAATAGAGGATGGGAAGCAGTATGGGTTGATTTCCAAGTAGTATATATAAGATAAGATTTATTTTCATTCTCATTAAAGAATTTAAAACCAAGGTGGGAGGTAGGGTGAATGTGATAAGAAAGTTTGAAAAACTTAAGGTGCAATTTGACAAAGATACACCTATTTATTTATATAAAATATATATAAATTTTAAAAAAATCCACAAATAAAAAATGTATGCATTTTTCTCACATCCAAAACTTAAAAATTTCAATAATTTAATCTAATTAAGCAACAAAGCAACAATTCAAACACCATCAACACAATACATAAGTCATAATAGAGGATTCAATCTAAAGCAAATGTCACAATGTCAATTTAAGTTGCAGATGTTTGGCACATTAAGTTCAGTGTCTCACAAGGATTAGCACAGGGATCAGTCCCGTATTGTTTCACAAATTCTAGTGAAAAATGAGGTCAACTTAGATTAAGGCAGTGATAATGAAACCATTGCAGCCAATGGAGAGTCGAACCATCCATGGCAGCAAGGGTCTATTCAATCTTCATATCCTCAAGTGTTCTCTCAATAGAAAAAAATTATTTGGCACGTGAAAGTCATGACGATGGATCGTCACTGGTGTAAATAGGAAGCTCAATTCGGGATTATGGTGACCTGACGCCACAGTGGGTGGTGTGACCACAGGGACCAAGGAGGCTTACCCTGGAGGCGAGGGCTCGGATAACATTCTTGCCCTTCACCATGTCTTGGAGGATTCCATGGATCTCTGCGATCGAAATAAAAAAGGTTTCGAGTTTTGAAGCCCACAATTCTGTAACCTTCTCCAACGCGGAGATGCAATTGTCTGCATTCTTCGTCAGGTCGACTGGGTCAGACCAATTGTTGGAGTTTAGGGTAGAGAATTAGAACACACACACAACGGGTAATCTTGTCCCACATCAAACTGACTGAAAATCCCTACGAACAAAATAGTACTTATAGATCATCCAGGCCCATGGGCCGACTCAACGATAATGAAAAAGACTGAACAAAAGGAAATAAAAATAGTAATGACTCAATACAAAATTAAATGTAAAAATACCAAGTCTTCTAGGCCGTCGTTTTCTTGTTCCTCCGTTGGTAGACCACTGGCATATCGGAATTTGAGTGTTAAGAATAATAAATATTTATTTGTATTAAATTTTGTTATATAGTGTATAAACTTTGATTTAAATGGAATGAGCTTAACAAAAAAGTCAATGTATACAATTAATAGAAAAATATGAACAAAGATCGCCTCCAGCCCAAGTGGCTGAAGGCATGCATTACGTGTCGGGAGTTCGCGGGTTCGAACCCCCTCCCCACATAATTTAATTCTGCACCCTCTGAGCAAAAACTGAATAAATAAATGTGAGCAATATTATGCACATAGTACAGGTCGCAGGCATATCCCTTGGTGAGGGATTACCGGGAGTATCACGTAGTAATAACAATATATATTTAATAATAAGGCAATGGATTTGATAGTCCCGGCGAGGGAATTACAAAATTCCTCACCAAGAATGGCGAGAAAGTTTTTAGCATGAGAATATAGTCAGCATGTGTTTTTGTAGTGTGATTAATTATTTTATTAAAATGTAATATTCCCTGAGTCCCTAAACACTTTGCACACTCTATAAATGAAAATCTCTATTTAACTTTATCTTCACAATATTCACATAATTACACAAAATATCATTATTTTTTACATTCACTCCAACCCATTTTATTATTTAAATAATAAAACTTTACACATCATTCTTGATACTCTATTCATTACACATTTTTCTTAAAAAGTGTATCTCACAAAGTGTGAAGAGTCTTTAGGGACTAAGGGAGTAGTTTGATATATAATGAAAATAACTAATAGTCCCTCCGTCCCAATTTTGATTACTCATGTCAAAATGACACATTTTTTAAGAAAGAAATGTTTATTAATACTTTTGAGTATAAAGTACCTTTTTAGGAATTGTTTATTAATATTTTTAGTATAGAGTAGATTTTTAAGGGTTGAGTTTGAAAAAGTGGTATTATTTTTTGCCATTTTAGGAAATGGGTAAACAAAAAAAACTTCCTTTTCGGGGCTTTTGGGTAAACAAAATTGGGACGGAGGGAGTATCATTTAAAAATACTAATAAAACTGGTGTATTTATTGTTCAATAAAATAATGGGATGACTCGAGGATTTCTTATCTTTGAGTCTTGGATGCATGGTGGGGGTCTTGCCTTTTATTTATTTGGGCATACGAGTGGGCTCCCCACACCGAAAATTAACAAACTGGAATTATGTGATTCAAAAGGTGAGAAATAGGCTGAAAAAAATGGGATGGCTCGAGGCTTTCTTTCGGTGGTCGATTAACAATCTTAAATTTTGTGCTTTCCTCTTTACCAGTATACCTACTATCGATCGATCTTCCTTGTGCCAAAAAATGTCCTGTGTGAGATCGAGTCTCTTTATAAAAAAATTGGGGTGGGAGGATGAGAGCAATTTAAAAAAACACCTCTTGTAAATTGGAGGGTAATATGTACACCCAAACTTGAGGGTAGCTTAGGTGTTAAAGATCTTGAATCTTTTAATTTGTCTTTGTTAGGAAAGTGGGTTTGGAGATTTTTAAATGAGCGGGACAGTTAATGGGTTCGGGTGATTCAATCGTGTTGGGGAGTGGGATGGAGAAATGGAGGGCTATGAGTAATAGGGAGAAAGAGAAGGGTAATTGGGGGATGGTGGAGCGAAATCTTGAAGAGCGTAGAGATTGGTGATAAGAGTTGATTTTTTAGGGTTTAGAGAGGAGTATTGGAGAAGGGAGGGAGATTTTTGGGGGGACAAATGAGTGATTTTGAAAGAAAATTTTAGAGATTATATGGGATGAGTGAGTCCAAGAGTGCGAGTGTGAGTGTGAGGGAGATGGGGAATTGGAGAGAAGGGAGGTGGGAGTGGGAGTGGGATTGGAGAATGGAGTTAACGAGTACAAGTTTGGAATTGTTTAATGAATTGTTGGTGGTCATTAACAAGTATGCTCCAGGAAGAGATGAACCAGGTAGTGGAGATGGAACAAAGCAAGCAAAGGAGTTTATAATGTCAAAGAGGCTTATGAATGACTATTATCAAGAAAGCTTGGTGGACCTGGGGAGCAAAGGAAGGATAATAAGCTACTATGGAGAACATGAGCACCTCATAAGGTTCGTGTTCACGTTTGAAAAGTTTTAAAAGAAAGATTGTCAATACTGGATATCTTGCATCACAGATGCATCGTTCCTTCGTCCGTTAATAATATTTGTGCTTTTTGTAACGTCGAAACTAAATCTATGGGACATGTTTTGTTCGATTGTTTTATTGCTCATGAGTTTTGGATAAAATGTGTCAAGTGGATAGGTTTTGATGTTGTCATTGCTTCGAGTCCAACAATAAATTTGCTACAATTTTGGGGCCTAAAAAAGGGTACAATGGAGAGGTGCGTGATGGTTTGTATTTGGAAATGTGGGGTTTGGATATTATGGAAGGCGAGAAATGAATGCATTTTTAGAGACCAACTGCTGGAATTGGTTGAAGAAATTCAAGGAATGGAATAAAAATGTTAGTTTCTTGGAGTGGAGTGAAAATCTATTCTTAGTTTTGTAAATTGTATTGTTACTTGTCTTTGAATACATTCTTGGGATAATTATGTAATGAGAGCTGTAGCTCATACCTCTCTTGAGCTCTTGTAACATTTGAGTAATTTATTAAATAGTCTTTTTCCTGATTAAAAAAAAACCTTATTCAAAATAATTTTAAAATTAATGATGGATGAAATCTATATATAAAGCAAGTTAATAGAACATTACATCCACCCACGGGATAGATTAATGGTGTAGAGTATCAAAAAAACACTCCAACAGTTACTCTATAACCTGCGCTAAATTGGTGTTGACACTATTATTTGGATTTGATACTCCACATGTGGTGTCCCAATTTTGGGACGCCACATTTTATCTTTTTTTTTAGACGTAATTAGGTTTTTATATTTGATATTATCAATAATTTTGTAGTTTTGTGTATTTTAGGTAATTCAATTTTTTTTATTTAATATCAAATTTTTTATTTTTTCTTTATCTTAACTAAAATAATTTACACTATAATTAATTCCAAAAATAATTTGAGTAATTTAAAAATAATATGCTTTGAAACACACTGATTGATCATTTGTAGGAAGAATATTTCAATAATGAATAACCAGTGTGTATTGCTTTACAATTTTGCTAACGTAATTTATATTTTTGAATGCAATTTAATTTTCGTTGTAATATTATGGTAATGAACATTATTTTTTAATTAAATAATTAAATTAATTTTAATATAGATTATTATTGCATGAATAAAAAAGTAATTTATTAATAAGAAATATTAATGAAATATTTTGTTTTAGTGTAAAACATAGTTGTTGGGAAATTGTATAGACTTAAGTTTTGATTAAGATGCCAAAATGTTCCTCCTAAATTGTTTGTAAGTAAAATATTCAGTAGAGTTGGTGGTTAGTTAATCAATTCAATTGTTAGGGAACTGAAGTACAGTTAGTAATTTCTATAGTGTATTAAAGAATGAAGTCCGCTGAAGACGAAGTCCACTAAAGACAAGTTATCTGAGAAATAGTCTAAGTCTTGAATGTTTTCTAAGTGCATTCTCACTAAGACTAAAACCATCAGGAGAGGACTAAGATCCACTGATAAGAACTAACAAAGCACATTCAATGCTAAACATATTAAAAATTGTTAGTTAATCTGGTTGGAACAAGGCAAAACGAATTTCAGTGAAGCTTACAATAAATGAAGGAATAAGAAGGTTCTCTCAGAAGAGTTCCACCTTAAAGCAAGACAAGAAACTGGGCAAGCAGACTGAAGGTCCAATGAGAAGATGACACGTCAGGGTACTTTACTGACAGCCGACCTGCTCCAGACTGACAAGTACCAAAAGTCTTTCCCTAGCAATCTACAGAAAGTTGGTGAACAGGCATGGTCTTTCAGCCGTTTCTTGACAAGACTTAAAGCTTCAAATAGAGCTGTTTGAGCCAATCAGATACAAGAAGACTTACTTGAGAAGATTCAAATCCAACGGGAAGATTTTCAAGGAAGCCTATAAATACAAAAGGACGTGCTCATTTCTATGCACGGGAAACTCACAAGAGCAAAGCTATCTCTACATTCATAACTATCTAGAAGCACTCGAAATTATCATTGTTTCCCAAGTGTTACACATTTGTAGAGAGCCTAACAAACCTTCTGTAACCAAGCTTAAAAGCTATATCCAAATCTTAGAAAGAGATAATCCATCCTAAGCCTTGGAGCTACACTGTAAGGATTATCTCACAATTAGTTGGAACCAAAACCCTACTCAAAACCCTACTCAGTTGTTTAGGTTGAGAGTTAGAGTTAAGTGGTGTTAGTAAGCTGATTTTGTATCAGTCTGAAAGTTGGTTTGTTTTGGGAACTAGGACCTGGAATATCCTAGTGATCAATCATCTTAAGAGAGGATTAGTTGATCAGTGCACCTTGGCACTATAACACAAGGAATTCCAAGTGAAAGGAATTCTCCTGTTTGATCAGGACAGTGGACGTAGGAGATTCATCTCTGAACCACTCTATACCTTGTGTACTTGCTTTCTGCTATTTCTTAAGTGTGTGTTTACTCACTCAAAGTTTATCAAGTAAAACGAGTTTTCTAAAGGGCTCACTAATCCGCAGTTGAAAGCTAATTAGATAGTAGTTCAACTGAAAGTCTTGAGCTTTCAGTGGAGGTATTATCTCAGTAAGCTTTCACAAGTAACTCTCAGCAGACTTAAAATCCACTGACGAGTTACTCTCTGAAGTCGCCTGATAAGTTTTCAAGAAGTTTTTAATTTGTAACCACATGTGTATTCCCCCCCCCCCCCCCATTCACCTGTTTGCTCGTTTCGGGACCAACAATTAGTATCAGAGCAGTGGTTCAAAAGACCATTGTTCTAAGTATACCTTGTGCTTAAAGGTATTTTCAAGGTCATCTGAATTGATCTCTTGATAAACTTGTTTATATACTATGGCTGAAAATGCAGCTAGGGTAGCACCACCAGCATAGAACAACATGGGAGTTAATCCCTTGAACCATATGTCTCATCACAAGCTTCCACAGTTCTCAGTGGAAAACTATGACTTCTGGAAGATCAGAATGAGAGCTCATCTTGCCTGTGTGCATGATGAAATGCTAAGGGTTATTACTAAAGGTCCATTTATTTTTATGACACCTAACCCTAGAACTACAGCTGCGACTATTGCAGATCCAAGGGAAGAATGGCCCAAGGATGAAGACAACTTCACTGCAGATGAAAGGAGAAGAAACAGCCTCAACTTCATAGCCATGAACATTCTCTACACCACCATTCCAGATTCTGTAATGGGAAGAGTGATCCACTGCAAGACTGCAAAGGAACTATGGGACACTCTTGATCTCATGTGTGAAGGAACTGACAAGATAAAGGAGAACAAGCTTTCAGTAGCTGTTCAAAAGTATGAGCAGTTCACCATGGAGGCCACTGAGACAATTGACCAGCTTGATGGGAGGTTCACTGACATCATGAATGAAATAAACTCTCTGGGAAAAGTCTATACCAAAAGAGAAGTTGCCTTAAAAATCCTGAGAGGTCTAACCTCAAGATGGGATGTGTACTCTGTGATGATGCAGAATACCAAGGATCTATCCAGTATGTCTATGCAACAGGTATTCTCTGAACTTAAGGCTTATGAGTTTGATCTGAACAGAAAAAGGGCTCCTGATGAGACCTCGGCTGAGAAGGGAGTTTCCTTCAAAGCTAAGGAGACTGAGCAAGGAAACTGAGCCAAAATCCCCAAAGCCCCAGAAGAGTACAAAGGCAAGCAAATCTCAAAGCAAGGCTGAGATGCAGGAGGAACTCAGCCTGATGGCTAGAAGGTTTGAGAAACTTAACAGCCGCTTTGGCAAATATAAGAGATTTTACAGGGATAACAGAGAAGGAAGAAGTTATCCACAAAAAGACACCAGAGAGGGTGAGAAAAGCTCAACTGAGCTGGAAAAGAGAAAGGATTACAAGAACTACACCAGAGGTGAAGGCTCATCATCCAAGACCAAGGAGTCTACTGAGGAAAAGAATGATGATGCAAATAGATGCTTCCAGTGCAAGAAGGTTGGACACTTTCAATATGATTGTCTTCAACAGAGTACAAAGGAGAGAAAGGAAAGGCAAGCTAAAAGAGACAGGAGATATGGAGAAAGGAAAGCCATGGTGGCTGAGAATGTTGATGAAGATCTGGAATCATCTGATGGACTGTTCTCAGACAGCAGTGATTATGACATGTGCCTCATGGCAAGAGAAGAACCAGAGGTACAATCTAAACCATCCAATTCTCTAGGACACTCACCTGAGCTGAGCTCAGAGTCAACTGAGGAACTCAATCTTCAGTCCGCTTTGGAATAATTGATGATTGATTTCTCAAGGTTGCAAGAAGCAAGTTTTTGTCTCCAAGATGAAAACAAAAATCTCCTGAGAGAAAACACTAAGTTAATTGAGTCTGGGAATCAGACAGATCTTAACTCAGCTAAGTATACCATTGAATTGACAAAAGAGGTTGAAACCCTCAAGAGTCAAGGAAATGGCAAAGATCAACTGATAAAAGATCTTACTGAATCTAAGACAAAGTTAACAGAAGAGAATTTGAAATTGGTAAGCCAAGTAAAGGAATCTCTCCTGAAAATTGATGTCTTACAAAAATCTGAAGAGACTTTGTTAAAAAGGATTGATGCTATCAACAAACCCTCTCCTGCTATAGAGGAGATTCAAAACCTTCAAATTAATCCTAATAACAAATGTGGGATAGGCTTTATTCCAAAACCTTCAGAAGGTCCTCTGAGTGTTGCTTCTTCAAGTGGCACAAAGAGAGTTTTTGTTAAGTTTGTGACCTGTCAACCACAGATTTTGGATAAGGGAAAAAGACCAGCTGAGGTCCAACAAAAGAGAAGTCAAACTGAGCCAAAACCAAATGGAAAGGCTCAGGTGACTAATCAGAATAGATCTCAGCAGAGGTACTATCAGCCGAGGTCTTCACAGATGAAGCAACCTCGGCTGAAAGCACCCAGGCATGAGCGTTCCTCAAGGAATGACTCATACAGAAGACCTATTCCTTTTGTGCCTAAAGGAAAAGGCCCTTCATACCCTTATCAACAAAAACTCAGGCCTGTTGCACCCAAGATTGAAAGAAAGAATGTAAAGAAGGTTCCTGTTCCTTCAAAGGCTGACACCCATAGAAAGTTTACTCCCAAGGCACCTAGGGAGATAACAATCTATGTAGATGTTTATGGAAGACAAATTAGCCACTCTAAAGTGATTAGAACAGTGAGGACAATTTGGATTCTGAAAGGTACAGCTAACCTGGTAGGACCCAACACCAAATGGGTACCTAAAACTTGATTGTATTCGCAGGACTCAATGGATCTCAACAAAGGAGAAGCACTAAAATCTTCAGTTTTGTACTTGGACAGTGGATGTTCCAGGCACATGACTGGTAACAAAGATCTCCTGACATAATTTGTTGAGAAAAAAGGTCCACAGGTCACCTTTGGTGATAATTCACAAGGAGCCACAAAAGGTTATGGTACTTTGATTATTGGCTCAGTAAGAGTAAGCAATGTATCCTATGTCAGTGGACTTAAGCATAATCTTTTGTCCATAAGTCAGTTTTGTGATAAATGATACAGTGTTGAATTTTCTTGTAACCTGTGTTTTGTCAAGAATATATCTTCACAGCAGGTACTACTAACTGGGTCAAGGAAAGGAAATGTCTATCTTGCAGATTGGAAGTCTTGCACACCAAATGCATGTCTTATTGCAAAAAGCTCAACTGATACAAATTGGCTGTGGCACAAAAGACTAAGTTATCTGAACTTCAAGATGATGAACAGGATAGCAAGACATGGATTGGTAGAAGGAATGCCAAATGAAGTATACAACAAAGAACATATCTGTAAAGCCTGTCAGGAGGGAAAGCAAGTGAAAGCATCTTTCAAAAGCAAAGTAGCAACCTCTACTGACAGAGTACTTCAACTGTTACATATGGACCTGTTTGGTCCTGTAACCCCTGTAAGTATCAATGGGAGAAAATATACACTGGTTGTTGTTGATGATTTCTCCAGGTACACATTGGTGATATTCCTAGCAAGCAAGAAGGAGACTCAACTGAGGCTGCCAGAGCTCCTGAAGAGAGTTAGCAATGAAAAGAGCCTGAACATTGTAAAGATTAGATCAGATAAGGGCACTGAATTCATTAACTCTATTATATCTGATTTCTGCAAAGAATTAGGTATTGCACATGAGACCTCATCTGCAAGGACTCCACAACAAAATGGAGTAGCTGAAAGAAGAAGTAGGACTCTCAAGGAGGCAGCAAGGACAATGCTTGCAGAAGCTCAAGTTCCTAAAAGATTTTGGGCTGAAGCTATTAACACTGTCTGTCACACTCAAAATAGATCCATGGTAACCAAACATCAAGGAAAAACTCCATATGAGTTATGGAATGGCAGAAAGCCACATGTATCTTACTTTCATATCTTTGGTTGCAAGTGTTTCATTCACAACAATGGGAAAACTCAACTGAAAGCTTTTGACAGCAAAGTTGATGAAGGAATTTTCTTAGGATATTCTCAAATCAGTAGAGCCTTCAGAGTTTACAATTGTAGAACTCTTGTTGTGGAAGAAACACCTCAGGTGGTCTTTGATGAATCTACTTTTGAGTCCAGGAGTAAGGAGAATGAGGGAGTGATAAGTCAAAGACTAACTAGACTGAGTATCAAGTCTAAAGGCTATCCTGAGAATTGTGTTGATACATACATCCCAACCTGGGATAACTTCAATGATCAACAATTCAAGGAGGATACTCAAAATCAGACCACTTCTCAAAGCTCACCTGAAAGCTCTCCTGAACAAGCTACTGAACTGATGAACACTATCCCAGTTCAAGAGGTAAGAGATGTCAATGAAGATGTGGTCACAGCTGAGACATCTACTGAACCCATCATTCAAGGGGGAACCAATGAGATTACCATTGAGAATGAGAATACCTTGGATGATGACTCATGACTTCAACCCTCTGTCTTATTTCCTGAATTTAATTTCATTCCTATATCTAGTGACTCAACTTCAGCAGAGTTAAACTCTACTGAAGGGCATCAGCCTAGGAGGACATGGCTCTCAGATCACCCTGTTGAGAAAATCCTAGGTGATCCTACCTCAGGAGTCAAAACTAGAAGTTTTCATGGAGAAAGTGCTTTGTTTTGTTGTTTCTTATCTAACCAGGAACCAGGTTCAATTGAAGAAGCACTTAAAGACTCAAACTGGATCATTGCTATGCAAGAAGAGCTCAACCAGTTCACAAGGAATCAAGTATGGGAGTTGGTGGACAGACCATATCACTGCAATGTGATAGGAACCAAGTGGGTATTCAAGAACAAGAAGGATGAAAATGATATCATAGTCAGAAACAAAGCCAGACTAGTTGCAAAGGGCTATTCTCAAGTTGAAGCTTTGATTATGATGAAACTTTTGCCCCAGTAGCCAGATTAGAGGCAATAAGGTTATTCCTTGCATATGCTGCTCACAAGAAATTCAAGGTATATCAGATGGATGCTAAGAGTGTCTTCTTAAATAGAGTACTCAATGAAGAAGTCTATGTGGAGCAACCCCCAGGTTTTGAAGAAAGCCACAAAGTATATAGACTAAGAAAAGCTCTATATGGACTGAAACAGGCTCCAAGAGCTTGGTATGATACTTTGTCACAATTCCTTTTGGATCATGGTTTTATCAAAGGAAGAGTAGATAGAACTCTCTTCAGGATCACAAAAGGAGAGGACACATTGCTAGTTCAAATCTATGTGGATGATATCATTTTTGGTTGTCCTAACCAAGTCCTCTGTGAGAAATTTTCTCAACTGATGAAGGGAAAATTTGAGATGTCAATGATGGGAGAAATGAACTTCTTCCTAGGACTTCAAGTCAAGCAGTCACCTGAAGGAATCTTCATCAACCAAGCCAAATATACAAGGGAGCTGATCAACAAGTTTGGTTGTCAGACCAACAAAGTAGCAAGAGTTCCACTCAACACCAACACCAAGATGGAACCAGATGAGGATGGTGAATCAGTAGACCAGACTCACTACAGAGCTATTATTGGATCTCTACTATATCTCACAGCAAGCAGGCCTGATATCACATTTGCAGTTGGGATTTGTGCAAGATATCAAGCCAATCCAAAGAAAAGTCATCTGGAAACTGCAAAGAGGATTCTCAAATATCTCAAGGGTACTGTGAATATGGGATTATGGTATCCCTCAGATGACAATCTGGAACTCACAGGATACTCAGATGCTGACTATGGAGGTTGTAGAATTGACAGGAAATCAACCTCAGGCACTTGTCAATTCTTGGGAAGTAAGATGATCTCTTGGTTCTCCAAGAAACAAAACTCAGTAGCCACAAGCACTACTGAAGCTGAGTATATGGCAGCTGAAAGTTGTTGTGCACAAATTTTTTGGCTAAGACACAACTGAGAGATTACAATATCTTTGCTAATGAAGTCCATATCTTCTGTTATAACAATAGTGCAATTGCTATTTCAGAAAATCCAGTTCTCCACACAAGATGCAAACATGTGGACATAAGGCATCACTTCATCAGAGATCATGTGGAAAAGAAGGATATCAAAATGCTCAAGATACACACTGACAAACAAAAGGCTGATATATTCACAAAACCTTTGGCTGAAGCAAGGTTTCAAGAATTGTCAGTAGAGCTTGGACTTCTAGATCCAGGAGAGTAAAGGAATAAGCCAATCTCAGATGAGCTATTTTCGAATCAGTGGAGGATCCAACTCAGAAGAGAATCAACCTCAGCGAAGTCACTGATCACAGAAGAGCTTATGGTTCTCAGAAGAGGTTAGACCTCAGTGGAGGTCAAAGTCTTAACTCTTCTATTTTAAGTCTGAAGGTTATTGGTTCTTATAATTATAAAACTCTTTTAAAATAGCTAATGAGTGCTTTCTGAAAAAATTAAATCTTCTTACACTATTTCAAAGAGATTTTGGTATGACAAGCATTTAATGCGCATTGTACAAGTCAGGTTCGCTTTTACAGTTACCTATCTCACGCGCCTTAAAACCCGGATGATGTGCCCTTCTGGCTACCAACCCTTTCAATCTAAACCTTCCATTTTAAGCGGTTCTTGTCTAACCGTCAAGATCTCTTAAAAACTCCCTACTAACCTCTTGGACTTTCCACGATCTCAAACCGAATTAATCTCAGACGTTAATCTCTCCTCTCAATCTCACCGTTCATTACTCATATAAAAACCCCAAACTTACGCTTGTAAACCTTTTCGAAATCACTCACAAGCAAACACTTACTTTCTATTCCAAACACTCTGCAATTTTCTCTCAAATCCTATCCCAAAAATGGCCAAAATCAACCTAGGGTTTTTGAACAACAAGGATAACTTCTGGTATGAACCCATAGTGGTTTTTGGGAATCCAGAGATTGAATCAAGACCGGAGTTTGCTCACATTAAAGAGGCCTTGGAGATGGTCAAGGCTGCTGGATTGGAGAAATTTTTATCAGTTCATCCAGAGCACTGTTATGATAGGCAGGTTATTGAGTTCTTCTACAACATTTCCAACTCTGACTCAAGAATCAAGTCTTGTCTATTCATCCAAAGGAAGAAGAAAGTGATGCGAGACGATATGGAAATTGTTGAACACCAGAAAATCAGAAAGGAGATTAGAATCAGTGGTGATGATTTGAAGGAGCTATTTGATCTCTCCTCTAAAGGTCCAAATCCAGATACCTGTATCTTGGATAAGGAGGAGGACTGGGTCTACACCATCATGGAGAAAAGGGTGAAATACAGCCCCACGATGAATAGAAGTTTACTCTTACCAGTATACAATGTCCTTTGTGAGATTATTGGCAAATGTATTTTAGGAAATCAGGGAAGCACTGAGCAAGTGAGCAAGCCAAAGCTGAGATTGATGAAGGCAATAGTTGAAAGCAAGGAGAAGACTTTCAACTGGCAACAGTTCTTCCTAAGGGCTCTAAACAAGGAGCATTCAAAATTCCAGGCTGATAAATCTCCCCAGTTGGCAAGTAAGCTAAATTTTGCCACTAAAATCTCCTACTTGATAGAGAATGTGGATGTGGGAGTAGACTGATTAAAGGAGAGGAAGTGGAGTAATCTGAAGGCCCTGTTCAAGTCTGGAAAGACCTTAGAAAAAAGAATGATAAAAGCAGCTGAAGAAAGCCCTGAAATGGCAGAAGATGAGGTGGAAGCTGGGTCTGTTGAGGGAAAGAGGACCAAAATAAAAAGGAGGCTGGTAAAGATGAGTGATAAGATGGCACTTCTTAAGGAAGTGGAGGCACAGAAGGCCTCAAAGAAGGAGAGGAAGAGGTCTACTGACGCTGAGAAGGAGAGTGCCTCCAAGAAGGTCAGAGTCACAAACTCTACTGATGAGTCATCATCAGGTAACCCTGACTCTTCTCCTAATGTGATCTCAACTGAGTCTGACTCAGATGCCCCTACCCCTACCCCCATCAAACCAAAAAACAAGCCCAGAACACCTTTGAAGACAAAGAAAATTTCCAAGATGGCAAAAACCCCCACTGAAGGCTCTCAACAGCCTGAAAGTGGATCCCAAAACACCACCCCATCTGAGGCATCTGTTGAGGCAACCTCAACCCCTTCTGAACCCATCCTCTCAACCCCCACTGAACAAAATCCTATCCCACCTGAAACTCAATCCCAACCCTCATCTGAACCAAACCCACCTGAAACTCGTCCAACTCATTTAGAGTCCATCCCAGAGGAGCCCTCTGATCTCATATCCCCTACCCCTTCCTTACCATCTGAAGATGAAGAAGATTACTCCTTTCTGGATGCTCTTAAGGATGAAGTGGCTTACTCTCTAGAGTCCAAATATCCTGAGCTTGATGGGTTTCCTACCCTGAAAGCAATGTTCTTGAGAGTAAGACTCCTTGTCCAACTCAAGGATAGGAGGTTAGGAGAAATTATGTTGGTTGTTGGAGGCAGCAATGCTGATGAATGGAAGAAGGAGGAGAGGGGAGTGTTAGAGTTTACTGGGATGACCAAGACCAGACTTCTCTGTGATGAGAAGATATTTGAGAGTCTGGTTATGGAAAAACTAGCTGAAGCAAGGAAGAGTGATGATCAAGGGAAGGCTGGTGGAAGTGAGAATGAGAAGACAGCTGAGGTTGAAGTTGAGAAAGAAAAAGGAGAGGAGGAGACTGGAAAAGAAGAAGGTACTTCACCTAGGCAAGGTGATGGTGAAGTAGCCAAGGATGTATCTGAGGCAAGAGATATTGAGGCTCAAAATTTGCCAAAGGAAAGCTCAGTAGAGGTGTCTACTGAAGCTATCCCACAACAGCCCTCAGTGGTGACTAAGGAGTCAGCTGAGGTATCTGAAATCGAAGGAGTTGAAAAAGAAGTTCAAAAATCTGAGGGAGGTGAACAAGTTGTAGAAATAACTAGAGTTGTGAGTGGGCAAATTAGAGCAATCATTCCTGCAAAGGATGAATTGGCTGAAAAAAATCTAGTTGAAAATAAAGAGGAAAATGAGAAAAGTGAGAAGAGTGAGGAGGAGGGAGCACAAATGGAAATAGATACCTCAGGAGACTTAGGCTGTGAGAAAGAGGGGAAAGAAGTTAACATTGTTTGCCATGCAGGTGTACAAACCGATGAAGTTCCCCCAATCCAAGTCAACCTAACTCCTCTGAGGGATGCTGTTCATTCACTCCACGAGGAAAGCCTGCCTTCTCTCCAAGCACAACTGAGGGATGTCCAGGAGATTGTGCAAGAAGAAGTGGATGAGATGGTCATCCTCTCAGACCACGTTGATGAACTCATGGAATCCACCATAACATCACTAAAAAATCTTACTCTTAAAGTTGAAGATTCTCAGCAGATGGTGATTGATGTTGTTGAAGGACAAAGCGTGCTTGTAATAGAAGCTTTGAAGAAGCTGGAGCAGAAGGAGGAAGAGGCCAGAACTCAATTTCTTAAAGACTCAGTGGAGAATGTCTCCATCAACCTAAAGTCCTCAGTAGAGGCTTTCTCAGCGGACCTACTTGGGAAGGTTGAAGGGTTGTGGAATTCAAAGCTGATAGAATTTGAGGCCAAACATGAAGAATTGGGAGCAAAACTGAGAGAGGTTCTGAAGAAGGCAGCAGAGGACTTCCCCATACAGGAGAAGACAAATGTGCTAATTGATGAGAAGTTAGCACAGTTTGTACAGTTTGGGCAAACAGATGGAGTAACTCTGGAGAGACTAGAGGACGAAGTTGACCATTGCTCCACTGAACTAAAGGTCATTGCCCATGATCAACTGAAGTTGAACATCAAGGTGGCCGAGTGTATGATTAATGCCGGAAAGGGGGAAAAGAGGGTAAGTACTAAATAGATGAAGCAGGACCCCAAGAACAAGATGAAGATTATCCTCGAGACCCCCGATTTTGAAAAAGGTCAACAAGTCAAGAATACGTTGAAAAGGTTAGATACTGAGGCTCAGAAGGTTGCTGAAGCCAAGAAAGGGAAGGAGACCCCATCTGAGAACTTGTCAAAGTTCAAGGAAGATCACTTAAGGCAAAAGGAAGAAAGAGCAGCTCAGAAGGGGGAATCTGCCAAGAGGAAGGCCATTGACGCTCTTTCAGCAGAGGTTACAAAGAAGACCAGAACCTCAGGGAGGTTAGCTGCTAAATCCACTGACTCCTCAGCGTCAGTTGAGGTACTCCCCATTTTTAACCCTGAACCTCTTTCATCTGAACCTCCTAAGTCTGCCCCCACAAGAGTTACAGAGCTCACTGAGCTTATCAAAGAGGCTGGAGGGATGAATGAGAGAGCACAGAAGCTGGCTGCTCAACAACAAGAAATGAGGGACAAGGTGGTTGGAAAGGTGGAGACCATTGCTGAGATGGCAGAAAGGAAAAGGAAGGAAAGGATAACCACCTTTGATAAGACTACTTCCAAGAAATTCAGGAATAGTTATCAAAGGTGGGCTGCTAAGCTAAAGAAAGATAAAATCACTCCCTCAAAGGCCAAGTTTCCTCACCATGATGCATGGGTACCTAAGAAGCTCAATGATGCATGGGAAACTGCTAAAAGGGAATTTGTGTATTCCTATTATGTCAGTGGAGAATTGGGAAAAGACAATGTGCAAGAAGTCTTCAACTCATGGATGTTTGAAGTCTACCCAAAGCTCTTTCCTGCCATCATGGAAGCCTGGAATGATAAGTTCCCTGATCAAGCCTTGAAGGCCCCTGAGCCAATCACCTACTGGCCTCCTCAAGATGCAAATGGAGCTGTGGATAGAGATCGGATCACAGAAGAATGGGTGTCCTTGTGCGATCAACTGGGTCTCAAGGGTCACTCAAAAGAAGTCATGGAGAGGAAGAATGAGCTGAAGATCTGAGTCTTCAAACAATATGGACTGGAGCCCTTGTTTGAAACTATTTAAAGAGGTTAAATATTTTTGTTGGGCATCTGTTTATAAGTCCCAGATGTTTTAAATTTGAACTTTTTGATAGTAGAACGGACTTCACTATTTATCATGAAATGAAACTCTACTGATGTTTTTGCCCAAGATAATATCTCATTATCATTTAGGCTTATGTACTTGAATATTTCTACTTACAAAATCCTTGAACTTTTATGTCATCTGAAGAACCTCTTCTGAATGAAGATATGTAATAAGATAGGTTCCGGCATAATCAAAAAGGGGGAAATTGTTGGGAAATTGTATAGACTTAAGTTTTGATTAAGATACCAAAATGTTCCTCCTAAATTGTTTGTAAGTAAAATATTCAGTAGAGTTAGTGGTTAGTTAATCAGTTCAATTGTTAGGGAACTGAAGTACAGTTAGTAATTTCTATAGTGTATTAAAGAATGAAGTCCGCTGAAGACGAAGTCCACTGAAGATAAGTTATCTGAGAAATAGTCTAAGTCTTGAATGTTTTCTAAGTGCATTCTCACTAAGACTAAAACCATCAGGAGAGGACTAAGATCCACTGATAAGAACTAACAAAGCGCATTCAATGCTAAACATATTAAAAACTGTTAGTTAATCTGGTTGGAACAAGGCGAAACGAATTTCAGTGAAGCTTACAATAAATGAAGGAATAAGAAGGTTATCTCAGAAGAGTTCCACCTTAAAGCAAGACAAGAAACTGGGCAAGCAGACTGAAGGTCCAATGAGAAGATGACACGCCAGTGTACTTTACTGACAGCCGACCTGCTCCAGACTGACAAGTACCAAAAGTCTTTCCCTAGCAATCTACAGAAAGTTGGTGAACAGGCATGGTCTTTCAGCCGTTTCTTGACAAGACTTAAAGCTTCAAATAGAGCCGTTTGAGCCAATCAGATACAAGAAGACTTACTTGAGAAGATTCAAATCCAACGGGAAGATTTTCAAGGAAGCCTATAAATACAGAAGGACGTGCTCATTTCTATGCACGGGAAACTCACAAGATCAAAGCTATCTCTACATTCATAACTATCTAGAAGCACTCGAAATTATCATTGTTTCCCAAGTGTTTTACATTTGTAGAGAGCCTAACAAACCTTCTGTAACCAAGCTTAAAAGCTATATCCAAATCTTAGAAAGAGATAATCCATCATAAGCCTTGGAGCTACACTGTAAGGATTATCTCACAATTAGTTGGAACCAAAACCCTACTCAAAACCCTACTCAGTTGTTTAGGTTGAGAGTTAGAGTTAAGTGGTGTTAGTAAGCTGATTTTGTATCAGTCTGAAAGTTGGTTTATTTTGGGAACTAGGACCTGGAATATCCTAGTGATCAATCATCCTAAGAGATGATTAGTTGATCAGTGCACCTTGGCACTATAACACAAGGAATTCCAAGTGAAAGGAATTCTCCTGTTTGATCAGGACAGTGGACGTAGGAGATTCATCTCTGAACCACTCTATACCTTGTGTACTTGTTTTCTGCTATTTCTTAAGTGTGTGTTTACTCACTCAAAGTTTATCAAGTAAAACGAATTTTCTAAAGGGCTCACTAATCCGCAGTTGAAAGCTAATTAGATAGTAGTTCAACTGAAAGTCTTGAGCTTTCAGTGGAGGTATTATCTCAGTAAGCTTTCACAAGTAACTCTCAGCAGACTTAAAATCCACTGACGAGTTACTCTCTGAAGTCACCTGATAAGTTTTCAAGAAGTTTTTAATTTGTAACCACAGGTGTATTCCCCCCCATACACCTGTTTGCTCGTTTCGGGACCAACAATTGTGCAAACTGTTGGAGATTTATTGCTGACACTATAATAGAGTAGTGTTGAATTGACGATAGAATAGTGCGACTGGAGATAGTCTGAAATCATATAAAAAGTATAAAATAATAAGAGTTGAATAACAAGGGCGAAACCAGGATAACATTTCACGGTGGGCTAGAATAAATACAGTACAAAAACAAGGTCATATGTTCGATTTTGGGTGGGGTGATTAACAAAAAAAAAATCTCCGTCCCGATATAGGTTTCTTGTTACTTTTTGTTGATTTATTTAAAAAAGTATGTTGGGATATTTTAGTTTTGATGATTTTCCAAAACAACATGTAATAGGTTTGAAAGCAGTCAGGATAGTATCTTTTAGTTTCAGGTCAGGCTAGGTTGTTTCTCAGGAGAACAGGTTATCAGTGGAGGAAGAACTCATCTGAGGGGGGAACTCAGTGAGGGGGAACTCTGCTGAGAGGAACTCAGCTGAGGGAAGAACTCTACTGAGGGGGAACTTAGTGAGGGAGAACTCACTGACAGAGCCTGAGGAAGTCAAGATGACATCACAAGGAGAACAGTCTGAAGCCATGTCAGAAGACCTGAACCTGAAGAGAAGCCTGAAGGAAGTCCCACTGAGTATAAACCTGACTTTCTAAGCTGGTCAGTGGACTACTCAGTGAAGAGCATGATTGAGAGGATCAGTGCTGTGCCTAGTAGGACCTGAAGGAGTCAGGCTACTGAGGCTGGGAAGCTTGACAAATAGCCTTATGTCAACTCCCCTGAGTGGACTTCAAGTCTACTGAAGGAAGTCCACTGAGAAGACTTAAAGTCCAATGATGGTTCATAAGAGGACTTCAAGTCTACTGAAGAAAGGCATCCTGAGAGGATTACAAGTCAGCTGAAGACAAGTCGCCTGAAGTCAGGACTACCCTGATCAAGTACCCTGAAGAAAAGAGCTGTTGGACTCAGTCCACGTGGACCAATCAAGTCAAGGCAACAAATCTGACAAAAGCTGACAAAGGCCATACTTTACTGAAAAGGAGAATTTCACTCCAGAGATAGTCTGGATTTGAATGTTACTCTCTCCAACGGTAACATTCAAATCCAAACTATAAATACAAACTCAAGCAAGGAGCTGAGGTGAGAGTGGTGCGTTTCAAGGGAGGCATAAGGAGGCACCATCTCCATCAAGAACACTGACCTGAGTTCTTCATAGTCATATTTGAGTGTTCCAGTTTGTATACTCGAGCTCATCATATACATCCTAAGCTTAGAGAGATTTTCCCAACCTTAGCTTAAAGGCTAAAACCATGTAAGGGAAAATCTCACCTAGTTGGAGAGAACCAAACCAAACTAAACCCTTTCCAGAATAGTGTTAGGTGTTGCAGTGAGGTGAGGAGAGGCAGTCCCTGAGTGAAGAGGGATGTGAGGCCAGTTCGAGAGGCAGCTCCGCGGAGGGGTGTGAGTCCAGTTGTGAGTGCACCTTGGCACGTTAAAAACAAGAATCCCGGGTAGTGGATTTCCTGTTAAATCAGGCAGTGGATGTAGGAGCTTGAGCCTCCGAACCACTTTACATTGTTGTGTTCTTTATTGCTTTACTGACTTGCATAACATCAGTGTTAAAACAAAAATTTCTCCTAATTTCCCATATTGTCTTTGTTTAAGAATGAAAAAACGGGACCAACAAAGTATATTATTAATATATAGTGAGTAGTATGTTGACTTTTGTGTAAAGTAATATGGAGTTGTGAAAAGGTAAATAGTAGTTGTTTAAGAAAATATTTATTTATTAGTATATGGAGTGTTGTTTTTGCTTTTTATGGAAAATGAAACTTATGGTGGGACATCCAAAAAAGAAATATAGAAAACTTATAGTGGGACGGGGGAGTAATCCTTTTACTAAATATGGTTTTTCTACGGTCAGAAAGTTTTCGCCCTTTCTGACGTCAGTAAGTTGTTTGAATGTCATTGGATCTTTGATCCAACATATAATATTTTTTTCCATCGCCTAACTAATAAATTAAATTAATAAATATAAAATGACAAAAATATCCTTCTTAATTTATAATAATTAAAAATATTATATATATGTGTGTGTATATATCCCTATTAAAATTTTATGTTTGAATAATATCTTTTAAACACAATTAAAATTATGGAGATCTTATGAACCCTAATATTTTAAATGTTTCTACTCCGGATGAACCCTAATTCTATAATTGAAATATTTATCCTAGGGGATCATGATGAATTGACCAAAACTATTTCAAAACCGAAAACATAATTAATTTTGCTTAATTTAATTATTTTTTGAAAAGAAAAAAATATATAGTTGACGCCATAGAAAATCACTACAATCTAGTTCTAAATAATGGATGGGAGATCTGAATTCAGAGTTATTGCACAAATTAGTGTTAACCCTAATCAAAGCAGACCATTGGTTTCATAAATGAATCCTCGGTTCCATAGATGAATGCTAAACTTCAGGAATCTATTTTTATTATTGTGAATAAATTTTCGAATAACTATTAGTAGATCTCATTAAATTTCTTAAAATTGGAAAATATTGTGGTATATTAATATACCTGGCACACTTAAAAGTCCATTAATAACTTGATTCGTGATAAGCTATACTTAAGAACAGAGTATTATACTGAAGGAGTTTTCCAGAAACTTTCATGATAAATTATACATAATAACTTGCTTGCTATTGTTTTTGTTTTTTTATCTAGGGAGCTTGAGGGTAAGAGAATTTGCTGCGTTGAGGACAATTTTCCATATTGTAATTTGAAAAAAAATAATTTAGTTCATTTTTTAATTAATTGTAACATGATTGAAGGTTGGGTCTAGTAAATCTATGTTTTGAAAAATATTATAAGGATATTTTGATAATTGTATATATAAATATATTTTAAAATAATTAATTTGTTCATGGCGAAGCTATATCGTCAATGGCAAAACTATATTATGTGTTAATTTATTATTGGTTTTCTGACGTTAGGAAGGGTGTTTAACCGTAGAAAACCCCTACTAAGTAAAAACAAAACAAAAAATCAAACTATGAGAGAGAAATATTAGAAACAACAATATTCATTTCCACTTAAACTATGTTCTTTTTTTGTTTAAAAAATTTGGATTTGGATTTTGGAATCTAAAATCCATTCTAGTTTGAATTTTAAAATTAGGTTTTTGAAATTCTAATCTTACCTTATAAATAACTTATACAACACCTTTTTACTTTTACATTATAAAATTGAAACTTACCTTACTAAAAAAGAACACATATTTTAAAATATAATGAACTAGTGCTAAACCCGCGATTATCGCGGAGCTGTATATAAAATTTATGGTAAAGTTATTAATCAATTTATTTTAAGTATTATAAATGTGGTTACTATTATTATTTTATTTATTCAATATTTTTATTGTATTTTTTAGAATGTTAGTTAATAATAAATAATTTTATTTCAAAGACAATAAACTATAAATTTATGACAATTATTATTGATCAAATGTTTAGAAAATAATGCATACAAATTACGGAAAATCTCCCTATAAACAACATTTGTGGTGTATTTGGAAGAATTTTCTTTAGAATCAAGTGATAAAATCTTCAATCCTCTACTCGATCTAACTCCGGATACTGCAACATAAAGTTGACCATGAGTGAAAATAGGCTTGGGAAGATACAATCCAACAGTAGAAAGCGATTGCCCTTGACTTTTATTTATTGTCATGGCAAAACACAGCAGAATTGGAAATTGTTGCCTTGTAAAATATACCGGCATTGTAGGATCAAAATTTGTCAATGTAATTCTTGGAATGAAGATTTTATTTCCAATATTCCTTCCAGATATTATTTCAGCCTAGAGAATGTGGTTATCTAGTTTTGTGACGATCAATCTTGTTCCATTGCACAAATCGGATTTGTGATCAATACTTCTTAGTAACACTATAGACGCTCCTTCTTTCAAGATCAGACGGTGATTTGACATTTCAGAACACCTAACAGAATTTAAAAATTCAACTGTAACCATCTGTCCATTACCTCCTTCTCGAAATTTAGAGACACAAATATTGTCTGAGCTTAAGTATACTTTAGTATCACCCAAAATCAAATAAAATCTTATCATTTATAAACTCCACAACTCAATGAATAGGTGCAAGTATTGTTTTATCCTCAAAGTATTTATGTATCCTTAAATTATCAATCAAGGATGGATAAACATTTTTTTATTATAGATGCAACTGGACCAACGACATCATAAATTAAATTATCTTTCAGAATCTCAATCTCAGTGACACCATCTTGCCTATTTCTAATTTTCTCATCACCAACTTCCAAAATCCACCTTGAGAAGTTAACAATATCATCATTATTTGAAGATGTATTGGGATCAGAACGTTGTAATCTCATGTTCTTCGTCAATCTTAAATTCTTAATATTGAAAATAAATAAGATGTATTTAGTTTTTCAATAATAATTTTTTAAATATTATCATTTAATAAAAGATGCATAAAGTACCTTGCAATGATCTCACAAATATGAAGCATTGATAGTTGAGTGCACAATATCCTCTCGACTTCGGTATAACATGAAGTATCTTTCTGAAATCTCCTCCAAGCACAACAATTTTACCACCAAAAGACATATCACTCATGGTTCCATCTAGAGATCTAACAATATCCATCAAGTTTCTATCCAAAGCTAAATCTGTTAATCGTTGGTGTCTCATCACATATAATAAGCTTTGTCTTCAATAGTTCGAACAAATGTGTCCCCAGCTTTATGTTACACGTGAATGTCTCATCAATATTAAGCGGTATAACAAATCTTGAATGAGCAGTACGTCCACCGGACAGAAGAGTGATGTTATTCCACTTGATGCAACATTAAGAACAATATTGTCTTCCGAACGTATTACTACGGAGATCGTTCTCCAAATAAATATTTTTCCAGTTCCACCATATCCATATAAAAAGAAGACTCTTCATTTTTGCAACCAAACAACTTCAAGTATGTAACTAACCACAAGTTTTTGTTCATGAGTTAGAGTTGAACTTAACTTGTCATATTCTTCTCCTTGTTCAGGCTGATCGTAATTCAATTCTTGTTATTTACTACATCTTTCTCAAACTCAAAGTCTGGTACTGGCATTGATGCAAATCTACTCAAAGTGGATCCATTCATCTGCAGTAGCTTCTCAATTTCAATTAAAGCCAAGTAGTTCAACTATTCACTTTTAAGCTGTAAATCTAAAAAAAAATTACACAAAAATATAATTGTAAAATATTTTTACAATCTAAATCAGTTAATTTTTTTAAAGATGTTATACCTGTAATATTCAATGTTCATCGTCTTTTCGAATACGGTTTCTGGAGAGTTCATTGAAGATGACTGGGAAGAATAGCGAATAAGTTCCTTACGTAATGATCACTTGTCCAATAACTTGCCTCTGATATCCCATCAATGTACTCAAGATCATCATCCAATAATCTCATTGAATAGCAAGCATCCTTAAAGGTATCATACACAATATCGCCAATGGTTTGTATCATCTCAAAAGATGTTGATCACTTACTATAAGGCAGTAAGAGATACAAATAATACTCTTCACCAGCCCCCGATAGAACACTGTATAGTCTTCCCAGAGAAAATCTACTGTACTTTCTTTTTTCCCACTGGTATTATTTTCTATCCCAAACATACATCTTTGGAAATTCTACATAAGTCAGCTTCTTTGCATCCTCATCATCAGTTTTATTTTTGTCCATCCATGCCAAGAACATTGATTTACCTGAAGATGGTCTTTCGAGTACATCATCGATGCAATCTTCATTTCAAAAAACAACTCTCTGTTGATTAGTAAGATGTAAATCCAATCTCATAACCGTTGGATACCTATAATGTATATCGAACTGAAGAGTTCTCCAAACTGCTTCACACGGAGATATGTATCTGCAGTTTACAAAATTTTCCACTTCGCCTTTTGATTTTTATTCACCTTTAGTGGCCCCTTTCTTCTCCACAGTAGCTATAACCCTATCAACTCCTTTATTGATATACTTGAGCAAATACTTGATGAATTTATACCTATTGCACCACTCAACATTTATATTACCTTGATACTTTTGCAACAGTATTGGACTGTAAGGAACCACAAAACGGTTATCCAAATTAACAATTCCTTTATCAACAATGACCCATGTACTTCTTCTTCTGTACAGTGGGAAACCTTCGTCATTAACAGATGTAAACTCATTATAACTCTTTGGGAAGTTCTTTGAGCAAATGTTGTTGACCATGCAAGGAGAATTTATTTTCACCAATCCACAGGGTCAGTGAATCATGTAGCACTTACCAAATCATACAAAAATGCATCATCATCTTCATCTGGTATTTCTGTAGATATGATACAGTCAGCATCCTTCGTATTTGGAATTTTGTTTTCATGATTCAGAAACAAAAGAATTTGAGCATGTAGCAATCCTCTTTTTCTGAAATTCCACTGAGTATAACACTACAGATTGAAAATATTTGAATCAAGTTATATACTAAAATAATTTAATAGAAATGTAAAGTTATTTTATTCATGAAAGATAAATATTATGGAGCTAAAAATTTAAAAAAATTTAAAAAGATAAACTTACATGCATCAATTGTTCCAAATACTTGAAGTTCCTTAAACTCCTTCACAATACGATCAAGTTTCATCTTAAACATTCTACAGAAAATATATGGCCTATCAACAGATTCAAGACCTTTCTCATTTAAGAATCTTGTAATCTGGGGCCATTTTGGATTGCAAGTAACTGTGATAAATAAATCTGGGTAAGAAAAGCACTTGCAAATTGTCATGACATCTTGAAACTTTTGAATCATATACCTAGGAATGTCTGTTGTTGGTCCCACTTGATAGATTAATTGCGGAAGCTTATGTTTAAATGTCTTTCCAAAATCTTTTATAAGAGAGCAATAAACAATATTTAAAATAAAGCGATAAAAGACACAAGATATATAGTGGTTCGGATAAATATCCTACGTCCACTCTCCCTTATCACCAAGGGGTCTCACTAACAACCAACTCACAAACTTACTTACTGGAATTTCTGAAGTACCAGCACCTTCTTACAAACTCTTTAGATCTAACTTCGATCTAAAGATAGACTTACTCCAACCTTGTCTAACAAGATGAACAGGTTGAGTATATAAACTCCTTACGAGTAGATGAGTAATTAAGAACAAAAGTGAGTACAATATGCGTAGTGATCAAAAGCTTAGTATGGCTATATGCGCGTGAATGATTCTAGAGCTTTTTCTTGATCTGCACTCAAGTATATATAGAGGGGATTAGGGACATAGCCGTTGGGAGGCTAATCCAATCAGATCCTCTATATATGGAAGCTTCAATCAATCAATTCCCTAATTGATTGATTGGGTTGGTGAGATCTTGATTGATTATCAACAAGTACTTTCCAATCCTGATCTTGATTTGACTTGATTAATCACCAACGGAACAATGCTTCCAATTGCCTAACTCTGATTCTCTCCAGAGAAGGCAGGACCAGACACCAGGAAACCTCGGTGTCTTCTGGTCCTTATCTGGTGAACAACCAGAATACTCAGTAGAAAGAGGGGATCAAACTGAGCATCTTTTGTTCCACCAGACTCGTCTGGTCCGGACTCGTCTGGTCTGGGGAAGGATCTCTGCCTCTGGTCTGATCTCATCTGGAGAAGTCTTCTGGTGAAGTCCTCTGGTGAAGTCCTCTGGAGGGGTCTTCTGGTGACTCTTCTGGTGAGGTCTTCTGGTCTGGCAGTTCCCCCTAGACTAAGTCCTAATCTAGATCATCATCTGGCTAACAGGTCCAGATGGTCCTATTACATCTTCTGGTTTGTTTTAACTCATCAAAACTAACAATTTTTTATCCTAACAATTTCCCCCTTTTTGATGGAGTTAAAACACTACCAGAACTGATCAAAAGTAAACTTAAGCAAGAAAACAATAAAGGGATGAGACCTTAGAATAGATCTCATCAGGCAAATAATAAGACAACAAGGAGTTGTCTTTAGAACAGAGAAGATATGTATTTTTCATTAATAATCAGAGGACAAAATAATTACAAATTACATTGAAGTTCATTGTCCTATTCTAGGCATATCTTCTGTTCTCTTTCGGGACAAGAAACCAGTCAAGGAACCTATCCTGGACGGCCTTCAACTCTGCAGAAGATGTTGGGGTGAAATTCACCAACACCTTGGTCTTGTAAAGCTTCTTCAGTTCTGCCCAATCCACCTGGTTCCCAATCATGGGAGTGTTAAGATAAGTAAATTCAGGAGCAGTCACCTCCAGGTTGAACTCAATGGTTGAATCCATCAGCTGCTTGTACAAGTCTGCATCATAGGCTTGCATCCAAGAATGGAAGGTTCTGTTGATCAGCTCATCATCTTCTGGTGCTGGCCTCTGGATATAATGCTGAATGAACCAGAGGGTCTTGGCTTCTCTCCATCTCTCAATCAGAGGATAAGGCACAGTAGAGTCAAAAGACCCTTCTGTCCTTAGTGGCAAGATGTTCATAACTTCCACAGGAGCTTTCCTCTTCTGACCTGAGCCACCTGCACCAGAAGGAATACCAGCTTCTCTGGCCTTCTTGTTCTGTCTCCTAACATATCTGAGCCTCTGCTCTTCATCTATGTTCTTCCTGATTCTGGCTTGCCTCTCCTCTGGAGTCTCTTCCTTGTATCTCTTCTCTGCTTCTTCGACAACAGATTCAAGGAAACTCTTCTTAACTTTTCTAATCTTTCTCTTAGCAGGACCAGGAATGGTAGAAGGATCCTGCTCAGCTTCAGATGACTCTTCTTCTGCAGCAAGTTGTTTAGCCATAGATAGAGATTTCAACTCTTCTTTCTTCTTCTTCTGCAACTCAGCCTGAGCCAAAGTGTTCTCCAGTAGGTCCAGACGAGCTCCATGGCTAAAAAGCGTCTCATTTGTGGTCTTCGCCAGATCAGTTCTGGCCTTCTCTTCCCCCTTTTTAACTTCATCAAGGAGGGGCTCCACTACCTGCCTTATGAGATCAGGCAAGGCAGTGTTGGAGGAAGAGTGAAGATCACGAAGCTGCTTGGCCTCCTCCAGGTAAGCCTTAGACTCTGCAACAAGTCTCTCTTGCTTCTCCAACATCTCCTGGAGGGAGTCCTTCAGTCTAGCAGTTTGAATCATCTGGCTGGCCATTTCCACTTTGAGTACAGAAACTGGCCTCATCTGCTCCATCACATGCTCCTGGAGCTGCTTCTGGCTGTGCATAACATCTAGCTTGACAAACAAGCCATTAGCCTTGAACGAAGCTTTAACCTCTGCCAGAGAGGATTTGATCTGCTTCAGGAAGATTTTTCTCTCTTGCTTAATCTGGTGCTTGATCATAGCAGGGGCCATATGTTGGATTGCTTTGGAAAAGCGCCCTATCTGCATGATCTGCTCGTTGAAGAAAGCCTTCATCTTCTGGAGCACAGCAGGAGACATCTCAAAGTCCTCCTCGTCTGAATAAAGCTCTGGAGGGAAGACAAAGTGAGGACCAAACTTGTAAGTGGGGCCCTCTGGAGTGAGCATGACTCCTCTTTGGATGAGCAGGGTGCGAATCAAGACTTTGGCTGCACCAGGAGTCTCCAGCTCTGCTGGGTTCTGAATGTTCATCTTCTGCTTCAGCTCAATCTCCCAAGCAGTGAAGTTGGAGGCACCCATTTCCTCAAGCAATAGCACCAGGTCCTCCACATCTTCAAGTCTGGCCTTGCTCCAGACCTTGGCATCAGTAAGCTCTGCCAGAAGTGGTAAGTGCTCCAGAAGAACTGGAAAATGCTCTCTTAGCCAGAGCTGAGCACTTACACTCATACTCTGCCTAATGGGACCCATTTCTGCAGATGAGAAAGTGAAGGGTTTGGGCCCAGAGGCAGAGGAGGAAGGGGCTAAGTCAACAGGCTCAAGTGAAGCTTCCTCATCTTCACTATCATCGCTGGATAAACAGGTTGGAGAGCGGGGAGGGCCAGCGAATCCCAGAGCCATAGAAATGGTTGGGTCCTGGTCTGTATGGGTTTGGGGAGGGTTTGGATTTTGTGAAGTAGAGGTGGTAGGGATTGGTTGCTCTGCACCAGAAGAGGAGGGGATATCTGGTACAGAATGGGTAGGAGGGATTTGGTAGGTGGAAGTGTTTGAAGGGGGGACTTCTGCACCAGAGGAGGTTGAGGGTACCTCTGATACAGAAGGTGGGGGAGAGGGGTTAGTGGGGATATGTGTTTGGAAATTTGGGGGAGAAGGTGTAGGAATGGTAGAGGGAGTATAGACGGGGGTATCTGGAATAGTCTGCTCTGGTGGAAGAATGGGGTTACCAGAGACAGATGGGGTTTGGGGGATGTTATCTGGGGGAGAGATGGATGGGGATTCAAGATTTATGGGGGAGGAAGAGGGAAAGGAAGGGTTTACCTCTGCTGGGTCAACACCAGCAGGCACAACAAGCTCTGGAGCATCCTCCATCATCTGGGTGGCATCCTCAATGGCCTTCTCCAAGGCCTCTCCAAGATCAGATCCAGAGTCTGAATCTTGAAGAAGGGCTCTCTTGGCCTTGGATTTCCTCACAAGAGGCACTTCATCTTCTTCCTCTTCCTCTTCTGATGGCTCATCCACCAGAAGGGTTTTCTTTGCCTTTCTGCTAGTCCTCCTCTTCTTAGCAGAACCTCTCCTGGCCTCGTCTGGCTGCTTCCTCTTGGCTGCTCCAGCCTTCTTAACAGCTTTATCATCATCACCCTTCTTCTTAAGCACATCAAGAAGGGGAATCTGGTCCTCCTCTGAGGAACCAGAAAAGGCAACGGCTGAAGAACCAGTTGCTCCAGCAGCTTTCTTCTGTGTCTTCTGCTGCTGCTGCCTTCTCTGCCCCTTAGGAGGAGAGGGAATAGATTGAATAGGAGGGGCAGGGATGGTTTGCTCTCCATCAGAGTCGGCATGGCCGTGGAGAGGACCATCCTTGGAGAACATAATCTTGGACTTATGAAAGCCCTTACACCAGGATTGTCTCCATTTCTTCTCTGGAAGAATCGAATCCAGAATTAGGGTGAGTTTTGTGCCCAATGAAACATTAGCATTGAACACAAATTGTTGCTCTCCTGGCAGCTGGGGGCATTCTTCCTTCTGAATTTTCACCTTGTTCTTCCTCAGCACCCCCCAGAAGAACTCAGCCCAGTTACATTGAACACCATCCAGAATGGCCCTCATAACACAGAGCCTGCCAAAGAAGATGGCATCTGTGCTATGGCTCTCACACATAAGAATCTTCACCACAATATCAAATAGCACTTTATACTTCTGCCTAAGATGCTTGTCCAAGAAACCCTTGGTAATATTCTGGCAAGAATTTCTGGCAAACATCTTGAAGGATTCCAATGCCTCTCCTTCTCTGTACTTCAGTGGGTCCACACCTTCCGCAGAAAAGTTACCAAAAAGACCACAGAAGTCTGCCTTAGAGAAAACAAGATCCTCTGAATCAATCTTGGAAGAAATATAGTCTTCATGGATCTTCATCCGGATAAGAAACTGTGCAGCATATCCATCCAAGGTACGCAGATCCTTGGGGACCTTTGAGATCAACTCCTCCAGCCCAGAACGTCGGAGAAGTTCCAAAATCTCCAAAGCGGCCGGATTCTTAGTGGAATAGAAGTCCACCACCATTTCTGTCTTGAGTTTCTTGCAGACATAGTCTGGATCGAAATTGCACTTGGGTGCCATAACTGTGAGAGAGAGAGAGAGAAAATGCTTTGCAGAGAGAGGTTAGGGTTTGAATAGTATAGAAACGTGAAAGGACAGCTTGAAAACAAAATTGATTTAAATAGAGTAGTACGCGTGGCTTGAAAATTAAATGAAGTGTGAACGCGTGTTGTTTCAAATTCAATTTAGGAAACAAAATCAATTTTAGAATTGATTGACATTTTGCACAGTGATTAAATCCGATGGCCATGATGAAAGGCGAAATACAGATTTAATCTGGTGCATTGGCATAGTCATTGGGACTGGGTATAAAGGGGTTTTGTGGCAGTCAAGAGAAAAAGTGAAATGATTGCCTAGGCCCTATACCCTAGTCTTAAATACACTCCGAAGTTGAAAGGTTTTGAGTGTACTTACTAATTTGAATAGTGTATCCCAATGATCAGAGGCCAGAGTAGAAAAGACATACCTGTCACCTGATATTGTAACCAGATGATACCACAACTAGTCTGGTGATACTTCTCCTCTGATGGAACTTATCTGGTCCTGGTCAATAAAGACTTTGGACATATCTCTGACTCAGCACCTCATCTGGGATAAGTGTCACCTGGTGTATACCTCATCTGGAAGTATACCCTCTCTGATATATCTAATCTGCAGGTATGTTAGCATAAAGAAAATTTATGAAGAAAATTAATAAAGTAAGGATACTTCTCTGATGTTCCCCCTAAATCAAATCTGTCTCTGGATCCAACAATCCTAACTCAAAAGCTAACTCTCTGAATCTGGTCTCAGCCAAAGGCTTGGTTAAAATATCTGCTCTCTGCCTCTCTGTTGCAATCTTTTCCATCCTTATATCTCCCTTCTCAACATGATCTCTGATAAAATGATGCCTTATATCAACATGTTTGCATCTGGTATGAAGAACTGGATTCTGGGTGATTGCAATGGCACTATTACTATCACAGAAAATAGGAATATCCTTAGCTCTAATCTGGTAATCCCTAAGCTGTTGACTAATCCAAAGTAGTTGAGAACAACAACTCCCTGCAGCCATATACTCTGCTTCTGTTGTTGATGTAGCAACTGAAGTCTGCTTCTTGGAAAACCAGGATACCAATTTATTCCCTAAAAATTGGCATGTTCTACTTGTAGATTTCCTATCTATTCTGCACCCACCATAGTCTGAATCTGAATAACCACTTAATTCTAAATTGTCATCTGCAGGATACCATAATCCTAAATTCACAGTTCCCTTGAGATATTTCAATATTTTCTTAGCTGCTTCCAAGTGACTCTTCTTGGGGTTAGCTTGAAATCTGGCACAAACTCCTACAGCAAAAGTAATATCTGGTCTGCTTGCAGTCAGATACAAAAGAGAACCAATAAGTGCTCTGTACTGAGTCTGGTCCACACTCTCTCCAGACTCATCTGGATCCATGTTGAAATTTGTCATCATAGGGATCTTGGCTGCTCTGCTAGATCCTATTCCAAATTTCTCTAACATGTTTCTGGTGTACTTAGCTTGATTAATAAAAATTCCCTTCTCTGATTGCTTAACCTGCAAACCCAAAAAGTAATTCAATTCTCCCATCATGGACATCTCAAACTGTCCCTGCATGAGCTCACCAAACTTCTCACACAGCTTCTTGTTAGGGGATCCAAATATGATGTCATCAACATATATTTGGACCAGAAGGATGTCCTTTCCTTCTTCTTTCCTAAACAAGGTCCTATCAATTCTACCTTTTGTAAAACCATTGTCCAGAAGAAATTGAGATAGAGTGTCATACCATGCTCTGGGTGCCTGCTTCAGCCCATAAAGAGCTTTCTTAAGCTTAAACACCTTGTCACCTTGTTCAAAACCAGGAGGTTGTTCAACATACACTTCCTCAATGAGAATCCCATTAAGAAAGGCAGATTTCACATCCATCTGGTATACTTTGAACTTCATGTGAGCAGCATATGCTAAGAACAATCTGATGGCTTCTAGTCTGGCAACAGGAGCAAAAGTCTCATCATAGTCTATTCCTTCAGACTGAGAATAGCCCTGGGCCACTAGCCTTGCCTTGTTCCTAGTAATGACATCATTCTCATCTTTCTTATTTTTGAAAACCCACTTAGTGCCTATCACCTTTTGATGTCTTGGTCTGTCTACCAGCTCCCAAACATCCTGTCTGGTGAATTGATTCAATTCCTCCTGCATAGCAACAATCCAATTTGAATCTTTCAGTGCCTCCTTGATGTTCTTGGGCTCAATCAAGGACACATAGCAACTGAATAAGGCAGCTAAGTTAATAGTTCTCCTAGTCTGGACACCCTTAGTTGGATCTCCTAAGATCAGGTCATTGGGGTGATCAACCAGGGTCCTCCTTCCCATGGTCTTGCCTGGGTGATCATCTTCTGTAGTACCTTGGTGATTATCACCACCTGCAGAAGAGCTTCCCCCTACAGGAGTTCCAACCTCTTCTGGTTCTGCTCCTTGTGAAGGCTGCTGCTTCAGAGAACCAGGAGATGGGTCAACATCTGAATCTGAATCTGAATCAAGAATGGGTGGATTGACCTTGATAACTCTGGGTGTAGTCTGATTCTGGGTCTCATCTGAAGACTTAGAATCCACCTTGCACTCAAAAGTAGATTCATCAAAAACAACATGAGGTGTTTCCTCCACACAAAGTGAATTCTTATTAAAAACTCTAAAAGCTTTACTGGTACTGGAATATCCCAAAAATATTCCATCAGCCACTTTAGCATCAAAGGTTCTTAATTTAGATTTCCCATTGTCATGGATGAAACACTTACATCCAAAAACATGAAAATATGAAACAGATGGGGTTTTACCTTTCCATACCTCATATGGGGTCTTATTGTGTCTCTGGGCAATCAGGCACCTGTTCTGAGTGTAACAAGCTGTATTGATGGTCTCTGCCCAAAATCTCTGTGGAGTGTTGTATTCTGCCAGAAGTGTTCTTGCAGCTTCTTTGAGAGTCCTATTCCTCCTTTCTGCAACTCCATTTTGTTGAGGTGTTCTGGCAGCAGATGTCTCATGAAAAATCCCATGATCCTTGCAGTAATCTGCAATATGTGAATTCAAAAACTCTGTTCCTTTGTCACTCCTGATCCTGACTATGCTCTGGTTCTGCTCATTCTGAATCTGCTTGAAGAACTCTGGCAGCTTAGTTATAGTTTCATTTTTCTTAAACAAGAACACTACCCAAGTGTATCTTGAAAAGTCATCTACTATTACTAAGGTGTACTTCCTACCACTGAAACTAAGAGGAGAAACAGGTCCAAACAGGTCCATGTGAAGTAGTTGAAGTACTCTGGTTGTGGTTGTGCTCTGGACATCCTTAAAGGAAGTCTTGGGTTGTTTACCCTTCTGGCATGAACCACAAACCTGATCCTTCTTAAACACTTCATTTGGAAGACCTCGAATGAGACCCTTTCTGGCAATCTTGTTCAATGTTTTGAAGTTAAGATGACACAATCTCTTGTGCCAAATCCAGCTGTTCTCTGCAGATCCTTTAGCAACCAGGCAAGCATTACTTGGGCAACTGCTAAAATCTGCAAGATAAATGTTACCCTTCCTCAAGCCTATTAGCAAGATATCATTATAATCAGAAGAGAAAACAGTGCATGAATCACTAGAAAACTTCACTGAGTATCCCTTGTCACAGAATTGGGATACTGAAAGCAGATTATGCTTGAGTCCTTCTACGTAGTAGACTTCATCTACAGATACTCCATTGAAGGTCAACTTTCCAATTCCTCTGGTGACTCCATAGTTGTTGTCACCAAACATCACTCTTGGTCCATTCAATGGCTTGAAATCTTGGAGATTATCCTTCTGGAATGTCATGTGCTTGGAACATCCACTATCAATGTACCAGACATGGTTGCTTGAAAATCCTTTCTCCAATGGACTCTTATCTACCTGCAGAGAGATCAATTAGGTCCCCTACTAGTGCTGGGTCCTGATTGGTTAGTTGCAGGTTTTGTAGGAATCCACAGATAAAGATCATCTCTTGATGGATGAGGAGATCTTATCTTCCTTCCAAATCTATCTACCAGTACATGTCCTCTTACTATGACATATTGAGCTACTGGTCTGATAAGGACACCTTTCCTATAAACTGGTCTGGTGTACCTTTTCTCGAATCTGGCCTTTGGAATGGCCTGCCTCAAAGACATGGTCTTAAAGGTCTGGTTGTAAGGGTACATCCTAGAAGAACCATCTCTGGTGTCATAACTTCCCAGATCAGTTGGTTTTCTATAGATGGGTCTGGAAGACCTCCTCTGGTTCTGATAATTAGACCTGTTCTGGTGATTATAGTTCCTTTGAGTATACCTATTCTGGAATTGATTCTTCTGAGAAAATTGTCTCTGGGGTGCCTGGTTCTGTTGAACATTGTTCCTTCTCTGGTAGTTATTACTCTGATTGATATTCCCCCTTTTTGAGTGTTTCCTTTGAGGTCCCCTAATCTGTTTAGGTTCCCTTTGAGGATTTCTCTGGGGTCCTCCAATTTGAGTAATTCCTACTCCTTGGGACTCATTGTTCACAGAACCATTAATCTTTAATGGTTCCCCTTTTTTACACTTATTCTCTAGCATCTTCTCTTCCAGAGTAGTCAACTCTTCTGGACCATTAGTTAAGTGATTAACAGAGTGATTCCTTTTCCAATCAGGATTGTGAACCACCTTGTAACCATTACCAGTTAAGTCTTTATCATTCCAGATTTCTACCACTTTACCAGCTCTTACAGACTTGTCTTTGTTATAAAAGTACTTGTGAGTTTTAGTGGTAATTCCAGAATATCCTAAACCACTCTTATCACAAATGCGCTGAGAAGACTCTGATATGATAGATACAACAGATGGTATCTTAGGAGCTTCTCTGGGCATAGGTATCTCCTCTATGTTGTGGACAACTTGTTTTCCCTTGATAAGAGTTTGGTATTTGGCTCTGAGTTCAGTGATCTCATCCTCTTGAGAATTCCTTTCTTTCATGAGTTGATCTACCAGAGTATCTCTTTCTGTGATCTTATCCTGAAGTTCAGAGACTTTTTGGAATGATCTTTCATGAGTTCTCTGGTGGATTTGTGCTCATGAGAGAGAGATTGAACTTCAGCTCTGAGCCTACCATTCTCTTTCTCAAGTTTTTGACAGAGTTGGACACAATTTTGGAGATCTGATAGCATTTGTTGCATATCAGACTCTCTGGAGTTACCAGATGAATTAGAGGATTCAGTACATTTGGAATTAGATAAAACAAGAGTAGTTTCATTTACCTCAGTAATGTCTGCCATGAGACACACATCATCATCTGAACCAAAGTCAGAAGAAGAAGAACTGGAACTAGTATCATCCTCCTCTGCTTCTGCCAGCAATACCCTCTTATCTGCATACCTCCTATCTCTCTTGATTCTTTTCTCTTCTCTTTCCCTAGGAGTAAGCTGAGGACAATCATAACTATAGTGACCAGTCTTGTTGCATGTGTAGCAGGCATTGTCTCCTCTGGGACTAGGACTTGGCTCTCTCCTCCTCTGGTTGTAGTCTGATCTGGCAGGGCTACTTTCTCTCCTCTGGTAGTCAGGTCTGCCAGAGCTACCATCCCTCCTCTGATGATCTGATCTCCCAGAGCTGCCAGGGTTGTCATCTCTCCTCCTCTCTGGAGTTCTGAATCTGGTCTCCCTTGAGTCTCCAGATATCTTCTCCTTCTCTGCAGGCTTGAAAGAACTCTTCCTGTTTCTGGTAGACTCCTTCCAATGCCTTTTGTACCTGCCATATTTTGAACTCATTTTGTCTAATTTATGAGTTAGAAGTGCTACCTGCTCCTTGAGGCTCAAGTCATCTGCAGTAGACTCCTTTGGCATGGCATCAGATTTGAGAGTTGAAGAGAATGCAACTCCTTTCTGGCCAGAAGAGGAAACCTCTTCTGTTTGATCCTCCTCTTGAAGATCATATTCGTAAGCTTTGAGATCAGACAACAGAAGATGGTGATCCAGAGTGTTGAGATCCTTGTTGTCCTTGATCACAGTGACTTTAATTCTCCACCTGCTTGTTAGTGAACGTAATATTTTACTATTAATCTCTTTTTCAGAATAGGTCTTACCTAAGGCACTAGCCTTGTTCAAGAGATTCGAGAGACGCATGTCCAGCTGGTCAATGGTCTCGTCTGGTTTCATCTTAAATGTGTCAAAAGAGTGTTGAACAGCTTGGAGCTTGTTATCTTTAATCTTCTCTGTTCCTTCACAGAGCAGAGCTAACTTGTCCCACATCTCTTTTGCAGTGGTGCACGTCCTGACCTTTTCAATAACTTCTTTAGTAAGAGTGTTGATAATCTCAGTCCTCGCCACCTGGTCCAGGTTATGTAGCTTTCTCTCATCGTTGTCAAGTTCGTCTTTCTTTTTTAGGATTCGTTGTCTGGGAACTCTATCCTCTGCAGCGTCGCTAGTTTCTTCTCTGGACTCAGACCTGCCACTATCAATAGGAGTCCAATAAAATTTAATTGGGGCCACTTTCAACCACATCTAACATGCGGTGGTGAATAGCTCCAAGATGATTACTCATCATGAAGCTCCAGTGGCTATAATCCTCGAACGAGAATTCTGGCAGTTTGCGACTCTTATAAGAAGATTTCGAAGACATATTGATAAGAAATTTAGGGAAATAACAGGAGCTTGAATAAAAGCACTAAAGAGCAATGGATCTGCCCGGTGACCACCAAAAGCTTTTCAAAGCAGTGGTCGTGGACACACTGCTCTGATACCACTTGTTGGTCCCACTTGATAGATTAATTGCGGAAGCTTATGTTTAAATGTCTTTCCAAAATCTTTTATAAGAGAGCAATAAACAATATTTAAAATAAAGCGATAAAAGACACAAGATATATAGTGGTTCGGATAAATATCCTACGTCCACTCTCCCTTATCACCAAGGGGTCTCACTAACAACCAACTCACAAACTTACTTACTGGAATTTCTGAAGTACCAGCACCTTCTTACAAACTCTTTAGATCTAACTTCGATCTAAAGATAGACTTACTCCAACCTTGTCTAACAAGATGAACAGGTTGAGTATATAAACTCCTTACGAGTAGATGAGTAATTAAGAACAAAAGTGAGTACAATATGCGTAGTGATCAAAAGCTTAGTATGGTTATATGCGCGTGAATGATTCTAGAGCTTTTTCTTGATCTGCACTCAAGTATATATAGAGGGGATTAGGGACATAGCCGTTGGGAGGCTAATCCAATCAGATCCTCTATATATGGAAGCTTCAATCAATCAATTCCCTAATTGATTGATTGGGTTGGTGAGATCTTGATTGATTATCAACAAGTACTTTCCAATCCTGATCTTGATTTGACTTGATTAATCACCAACGGAACAATGCTTCCAATTGCCTAACTCTGATTCTCTCCAGAGAAGGCAGGACCAGACACCAGGCAACCTCGGTGTCTTCTGGTCCTTATCTGGTGAACAACCAGAATACTCAGTAGAAAGAGGGGATCAAACTGAGCATCTTTTGTTCCACCAGACTCGTCTGGTCCGGACTCGTCTGGTCTGGGGAAGGATCTCTGCCTCTGGTCTGATCTCATCTGGAGAAGTCTTCTGGTGAAGTCCTCTGGTGAAGTCCTCTGGAGGGGTCTTCTGGTGACTCTTCTGGTGAGGTCTTCTGGTCTGGCAGTTCCCCCTAGACTAAGTCCTAATCTAGATCATCATCTGGCTAACAGGTCCAGATGGTCCTATTACATCTTCTGGTTTGTTTTAACTCATCAAAACTAACAATTTTTTATCCTAACATCTGTGAAGGATGCAAACATTATTCTTTTACTCGTAGAAGATGGATCCACATCACCTCTATCAACTGCAATTTTGACATCATTCACTCTGTCAGACCTCAATTTAACTTGATTAAATTTTATAAATGACAATCTTTCCGACTCAATCATAGTATATGAATCCACCAACAATTGCTGGAAAAGTCTCTTAGATAGGAATAGAGTTTGGTTTCATTATTACGCTCGTGTATCCTAAACGAAAAGAATTCTCACATTGTTAGTCCGATTTTTTTTCTTATTGTAAAACTAGCATCATTATGAACCACATCAATCCTATAAACATCCTCGTCATACAGGAACAATAAAGGATACTATAAAGGAACATAAAATGGATGCAATTCACTTATTCTTTACAATTCACCACTACGGGTCTTTTAGTATCACATCTCTTTTTTCCATAGTTGCATCATGTCCCCTGGAATAAGAGCTGCAACTTCAGAAGCAGTAGGAATGTTATATACTCTTCCATCTGAACTCCTTTCTTCAATCACAAATTTGGCTCAGCTCCAGACATAATATTTTTCCTTGCGAAATTGCATTGCAAATGGATTGAAAGTATACATCATCCTCTTAAGTTTACCAACAATATTATCATTCAGTTTATCCTTCGATCTCCTCTTGTACAAATAAAATAATTAAATTGATTAAAAAAATTAGTTATAATTATTCTATTTTATAATTTGCTCAACTAATATAATACAAAACATAAAATATATAGTAAGAATCAGACTCATCACAATGCGAGAATTTTTTTCCTTTATTGATTCTCATTTCGTCTAAATCTTCTATTTTTCGGTGAATCTATACATCTCAATATATTGTTTATATTTTTCTTTTGTAGGATACGAATCTATACATCTCAACGTATTGTAAATTTCATCAATTCATCTTTCGTGTGAATCTTCGTATTTATTTTTTGCAGGATACGAATCTATAACTGTCAAGGTATTTATATTTCATTTTATGTTTTGATAGTTTAATTGTATAAATTTAATCCGAATCTTTTGCTTAATCTCTTTTACTAATAATTGTTTCCTCTTTTTTTTTTTGCAGGACACAAATCTATACATGTCAAAGTATTTACTATATTTTTTAACATATCTTTTTTTATTGTGAATTCTAATTATGTTGTTTCTTTGTTTCTTTGATTAATTATTGTTTTATTTTATTTTTTTCGTATGAAAATCATTATCATTGTGTGAATGATTCTAATTTTTTTTTTAAGATTGAAGATCAATAATGAAGATTTTGATTCGTGTGAAGATGAAGTGGAAGATCAATTTTAATTTGAAGATGAAGAATCGTTTATTATATGTTAAAAATTGTGTATTACTTACAATTTAGGTATTAATTACAATTCTTTAAATAATAATTGTTATGTTTAATTACAATTCTATGTTAATGTATTATTTAAAATTCAATGTATATTATTATAATTCTTTAAATAATAATTTTTATGTTTATTTATATTTCTATAAATAATAATATTTATGTTAATTATAATTTAATTTGAATGCTATAGATACAATCAAAATATACCTTTGATATTTTCAATTGATTAACAAATCTTTTTTTTAATCAATAATAATGTAAATTCTTGAATATTTTTTTAATATGATGAAAACTTTCTTAATCATTCTTTATAGATTAAAACATAAGCATCTAACCTTGGAGAATAATTTTTAATATGATGAATCATTTCGAAAATAATTTATATTTTTTATATTTTTAATAGTTGAATACTTTCTACTATGTCAAATTTTGATTTTTTTTTTAAATCGAATATTTATTAAATATGTTAATATTGTTGCTCTTAGTTTTTTTAAAGGAAAATTTGACTCTTTTCAAAATATGTGATTTAATATTGTAAATTCATACATCTATCAATATATAAATTTATCTTAATTATATACTTTATTTATTTATATCAATTTTAAATTTGATTTTATGCTATTATTTTTGTATCATTGAATATAGATTACTTATATTAGGTAAATTTAACTCTTTTATAAAACATGTGTTTTAATTAATCTTAATTTATATATTATATAAATACATCCTATTTTTATGAATATATAAATATAGACTAATTATATTAGGAAAAGTTGACTACTTTTTTATAGTATGATTTAAGTCATATATTTTTTAATTACATAAAATATTAGGTAAATTTAACTCTTTATAAGATATGTGTTTTAATTAATCTTAACTTATATTTTTTCTAAATACACTTTATTTTTATGAATAATTAAATATAGATTTCATAGCTGCCATAATTTTTTCCTTTCAATTGGATTTCATAGCTTATAAATAATATTGCATAGTGATATAAAGAGATACGACCTTCTGTTTTTTTAATTAGATGAATGTATCTTGTAAGTTGGGAATCTTTGTAAAAATATTATTAATTTAATATATAAAAGATCACATGATGTAGTATTTTGAAATATAATATTTTGGAATATAATTTTGAAATTAGGGACTATATCCTCATATCATATTACTCAACTTTTCATAATATAATTAATCTTTTACCAATAAATTTAAAATTGATGTAAATAAGTAAAGTATATAATTAATTTAAATTTATATATTGATTGGTGTATGACTTTATAGTTAAATCACATGTTTTAAAAAGATCAAATTTCCCTAAAAATATTGAAGACATTAAATTATTTTTGAATTAAAAAAACAATTAGAATTGTTACTCATTTGAATTTATCAAAGGTATATTTTGATTGTATATATAACATTCAAATTCAACAACAAAAAATTATTTATTATTAATGAATCATGATCGGATTTAAAAAAAAAAAAAAAAAAAGATATCCACCATCCAGAAACTATGAAATATACACTATACATATACATTACCGAATACATTAGTTGAAAAATATTAGTTTGAAGAATACATTATTTATATTTTTTTTAAAGATACTCACTAACCAAAAATTTAGGATTTAGGAATGTGGGATAATATAAAATTATCGAATAAATTATCTTACTAAATTATCATTCAAAATTAGTCAACTTTTCCTAATATATTCAAATTGAAATTTAAAATTGATTAAATAAGTAAATTTTATAACTAGTATAAATTTGTATATTGTTCCTAATATAATTATTTCAAATCTAATCTTTTAAAATAATATGAGAAAATTCGTTAAGTTAATTTCTTTGTGTATAAGTAAAATATTAATTATACGAATATTCAATAGATATGTTAAGCCCATATGCTATAAAATTGTTCCAAAATACTATTGTATATACTTTTCTGTAAATTAATTATTTCAATAATCCATTGTTATTTTTCATGAATATATATTCCGAAAGATATATTCATCGAAGATGAATATATATAAAAAGATATCCATCATCCAAATTTGAACGATTCTTCATCATCTTAGAATTGAATATAAATAAAAATTATAACTTCTCATAAAGAATGTTATTTATAGAATTGTAAATAATACATTGAGTTGTAATTAATATATTACAATGTTAAAAAAATCTAATTTTTAACATATAATCAATGATTCTTCATCTTCACAATAAAATTGATCTTCCACTTCATCTTCATATGAAAAAGTGCTCATCCACTTCATCTTCATTGTTGATTTTCAATCCTAAAAATAAAATAAAAAAATCACACAATAATATATCATTTTCATACGAATAAAATAAAATTAAACAATAATTAATAAAAAAAACAAAAACAAAAAACAGCATAATTAGCAAATAGAGTAAATAACTTTAGACATGTAGAGATTTGTATTAGACCAAATCACAAAAAAAAAAAGTGAGTTTAAGGAAAGGATCATTAGTAGAAGAGATTAGACAAAATATGAAGATTAAATTCATAAACTATAACAAAATATAAAACAAAAAATAAATACCTTAAGATGAAGATCCTGCAAAAAAGAAATATGAAGATTGAATATATTGGGATGACAATCCTGCAAGAAAAAAATATATGAAGATTTAGACGGAAAAATAATTAATATAGAACTTCATAGCAAAATTGAGAAAAATAAAAAAGGAGAATTGGATTATTTCTTTGGAGAGATTATTGTAATTGATTTTTGGTTGTGTGAGATACATAGTATATATAGTGGAGATGTGAAAAAACCAACAGTCAAGATTAGATTAGATATTAGGATTTAATGACTGAGAATAGTTCTTAAAGTCAATGAATTGAGTGAATGAGAGAAGAGTATTTTTAAAATAGAGGTTTAAGAGGTTGCCATATAGGCTTCCAAAACTTTGTCTTTATAGTATACTAGTGCTAAACCCGTGATTATCGCGGAACTGTATATAAAATTTATGGTAAAGTTATTAATTAATTTATTTTAAGTATTATAAATGATAAATGTGGTTACTATTATTATTTTAATTATTCAATATTTTTATTGTATTTTTTAAAATGTTAGCTAATAATAAATAATTCAATTTCAATGACAATAAACTATAAATTCATGACATCTATTATTGATCAAATGTTTAGAAAATAATGCTTACAAATTGCGGAAAATCTCTCTATAAACAACATTTGTGGTGTATTTGGAAGGATTTCCTTTAGAATCAAGTGACAAAATCTTCAATCTTCTACTCGAACTAACTCCGGATACTGCAACATAATGTTGACCATGAGTGAAAACAGGCTTGGGAAGATACAATCCAACAGTAGAAAGCGATTGCCCTTGACTTTTATTTATTTTCATGACAAAACACAGTAGAATTGGAAATTGTCACCTTGTAAAATATATCGGCATTATAGGATCAAAATTTATCAATGTGATTCTTGAAATGAAGACTTTATTTCCAATATTCCTTCCAGATATTATTTCAGTCTAGAGAATGTGGTTATCAAGTTTTGTGACGATCAATCTTGTTCCATTGCACAAATCGGATTTGTGATCAATACTTCTTAGTAACACTATAGACACTCCTTCTTTCAAGATCAGACGGTGATTTGACATTCCAAAACACCTAACAGAATTAAAAAAATTCAACTATAACCATCTGTCCATTACCTCCTTCTCGAAATTTAGAGACACAAATATTGTCTGAGCTTAAGTATACTTTAGTATCACCCGAAATCAGATAAAAACTTATCATTTATAAACTCCACATCTCAATGAGTAGGTGCAAGTATTGCTTTATCCTCAAAGTATTTATGTGTCCTTAAATTATCAATCAAGGATGGATAAATATTTTTTATTATAGATGCAATTGGAGCAACAACACCACAAATTAAATTATCTTTCAGAATCTCAATCTCAGTGACATCATCTTGCCTATTTCTAATTTTCTCATCACCAACTTTCAAATTCCACCTTGAGAAGTTAACAATATCATCATCATTTGAGGACGTATTGAGCTCAGAACGTTGTAATCTCATGTTCTTCGTCAATCTAAAATTCTTAATATTGAAAACAAATAAGATGTATTTAGTTTTTCAATAATAATTTTTAAAAAAAATATTATCATTTAATAAAAGATGCATAAAATACCTTGCAATGATCTCACAAATATGAAGCATTGATAGTTGAGTGCACAATATCCTCTCGACTTCCTTTGGGTATAACATGGAGTCTCTTTCTAAAATCTCTTCCAAGCACAATGATTTTACCACCAAAAGACATATCACTCATGGTTCCATCTAGAGATCCAAGAATATCCCTCAAGTTTCTATCCAAAGCTAAATCTGTTAATCGTTGGTGTCTCATCTCATATAATAAGCTTTGTCTTCAATAATAGTTAGGACAAATGTGTCCCCAGCTTTATGTTACACGTGAAGGTCTCATCAATATTAAGCGGTATAACAAATCTTGAATGAGCAGTACGTCCGTCGAATAGAAGAGTGATGTTATTCCACTTGATGCAACATTAAGAACTATATTGTCTTCCGAATGTATTGTTGCGGAGATCGTTCTCCAAATGAATGTCTTTCCAGTTCCACCATATCCGTATAAAAAGAAGACTCTTCCTTTTTGCAACCAAACAACTTCAAGTATTTCACTAACCACAATTTTTTGTTCTTAAGTTAGAGTTGAACTTAACTTGTCATATTCTTCTCTTTGTTCAGGCCGATCGTAATTCAATTCTTGTTATTTACTACATCTTTCTCAAACTCAAAATCTGGTACTGACATTGATGTATCTACTCAAAGTGGATCCATTCATCTACAGTAGCTTATCAATTTTAATTAAAGCCAACTTGTTCAACTTTTCACTGTTAAGCTATAAATCTAAAAAAAAATTACAAAAAAATATAATTGTAAATTATTTTTACAATCTAAATCAATTAATTTTTTTTAAAGATGTTATACATGTAATATTCAATGTTCATCTTCTTTTATAGAGTATATCATCTGGCATACAATCCCACGTCTTTTCGAACACGGTTTCTGGAGAGTTCATTGAAGATGACATGAGAAGAATAATGAATAAGTTCCTCACGTGATGAGCGCTTGTCCAATAACTTGCCTCTGTTATCCCATCAATGTACTCAAGATCATCATCCAGCAATCTCATTGAATAGCAAGCATTCTTAAAGGTAACATACACAATATCACCTATGGTTCGTATCATCTCAAAAGATGTTGATTCGTTACTATAAGACAATAAAAGATACAAATAATACTCTTCACCAGCCCCCAATAGAACACTGTATAGTCTTCCCAGAGAAAATCTATTGTACTTTCTCTTTTCCCACTGATATTATTTTCTACCCCAAACATACATCTTTGGAAATTCCAGATAAGTCAACTTCTTTGCATCCTCATCATCAGTTTTATTTTTATCCATCCACGCCAAGAACATTGATTTACCTGAAGTTAGTCTTTCGAGTACATCATCAATGTAATCTTCATCTCGAAAAATAACTCTCTGTTGATTAGGAAGATGGAAATTCAATCTCATAACCGCTGGATACCTATAATGTATATCGAACTGAAGAGTTCTCCAAACTGCTTCACACGGAGATATGTATCTGCATTTTACGAAATTTTCCACTTCGCCATTTGATTTTTATTCACCTTTAGTGACCCCTTTCTTCTCCACATTAGCTATAACCCATCGACTCCTTTATTGATATACTTGAACAAATACTTGATGAATTTATACCTATTGCACCACTCAACATTTATATTACCTTGATATCTTCGCAACAATATTGGACTGTAAAGAACTACAAAACGGTTATCCAAATGAACAATTCCTTTATCAACAGTGACCCTTGTACTTCTTCTTCTATACAGTGGGAAACCTTCGTCATCAACATATGTAAACTCATTATAACTCTTTGGGAAATTCTTTGAGCAAATGTTGTTGACCATGCAAGGAGAATTTATTTTCACCAATCCACAGGGTTAGTGAATCATGTAGTCACTTACCAAATCATACAAAATACAACATCATCTTTATCTAGTATTTCTACATATATGATACGGTCAACATCCTTCGGATTTGGAATTTTGTTTTCATGGTTTAGAAACCAAAGAATTTGAGCATGTAACAATCCTCTTTTCTGAAATTCCACTGAGTATAACACTACATATTGAAAATATTTGAATCAAGTTATATACTAAAATAATTTAATAGAAATATAAAGTTATTTTATTCATGAAAGATAAATATTATGGAGCTAAAAATTTAATAAATATAAAAAGATAAACTTACATGCATCAATTTTTTCAAATATTTGAAGTTCCTTAAACTCCTTCATAATACGATCAAGTTTCATCTTAAACATTCTGTAGAGAATATATGGCCTATCAACAGATGCAAGACCTTTCTCATTTAAGAATCTTGTAATCTGGGGCCATTTTAGATTGCAAGTAATTGTGATAAATAAATCTGGGTAAGAAAAACACTTGCAAAGTGTCATGACATCTTGAAAATTTTGAATCATATACCTAGGTCTGTCTGTGAAGGATGCAAACATTATTCTTTTACCCGTAGAAGATGGATCCACATCACCTCTATCAACTGCAATTTTCATATCATTCACTCTGCTAGACCTCAATTTAACTTGATTAAATTTTATAAATAAAAACCTTTCCGACTCAATCGTAGTATATGAATCCACCAAAAATTGCTGGAAAAGTCTCTTAGATAAGAATAAAGTTTGTTTCATTATTATGCTCGTGTATCCAAAACGAAAAGAATTCTCGCATTGTTAGTCTGATTTTTTTTCTTATTGTAAAACCAACATCATTATGAACCACATCAATCCTATAAACATCCTCGTCATACAAGAACAATAAATGATACTGTAATGGAACATAAGATGGATGTAGTTCACTTATTCTTTACAATTCACCGCTACGGGTCTTTTAGTATCACATCTCTTTTTTCCATAGCTGCATCTTGTCCCCTGGAATAAGAGCTACAACTTCAGAAGCAGTAGGAAGGTTATAAACTCTTCCAACTGAACTCCTTCTTTCTAGCAAATTTAATCACAAATTTGGCTCACCTCCAGACATAATACTTTTCCTTGCGAAATTGCATTGCAAATGGATTGAAAGTATCCACCATCCTCTTAAGTTCACCAACAATATTATTATTCAGTTTATCCTTCAATCTCCTCAAGTACAAATAAAATAATTGAATTAATTAAAAAAATTAATTATAATTATTATATTTTATAATTTGTTCAACTAAAATAATACAAAATATAAAATATATAGTAAGAATCAGACTCATCACAATGCGAGAATTTTTTTTCCTTTATTGATTCTCATTTCGTCTAAATCTTCTAATTTTTTTGGTGAATCTATACATCTCAATATATTGTTTATATTTTTCTTTTGTAGGATAAGAATCTATGCATCTCAAGGTATTGTAAATTTCATCAATTCATCTTTCGTGTGAATCCATATTTCTTTTTTGCAGGATATGAATCTATAATTGTCAAGGTATTTATATTTTATTTTATGTTTTTGATCATTTAATTGTATTAATTTAATCCGTATTTTTTGCTTAATCTCTTTTACTAATGATTATTTCAATATATATTATTATAATTCTTTAAATAATAATTTTTATGTTTATTTATATTTCTATAAATAATAATATTTATGTTGATTATAATTTAATTTGAATGTTATAGATACATCAAAATATACCTTTGATATTTTCAATTGATTAACAAATCTGTTTTTTTTTTAATCGATAATAATGTAAATTCTTGACTATTTTTTTAATATGATGAAAACTTTCTTAATCATTCTTTATAGATAAAACATAAGCTTCGAACCTTGGAGAATAAATTTTAATACGATGAATCATTTTGAAAATAATTTATATTTTTTATATTTTTAATAGTTGAATACTTTCTACTATGTAAAATTCTGATTTTTTTTAAAATTCGAATATTTATTAAATATGTTAATATTGTTGCTCTTAGTTTTTTTTAAAGGAAAAAATGACTCTTTTCAAAATATGTGATTTAATATTGTAAATTCATACATCAATCAATATATAAATTTATCTTAATTATATACTTTATTTATTTATATTAATTTTAAATTTAATTTTATGCTATTATTTTTGTATCATTGAATATAGATTACTTATATTAGGTAAATTTGACTCTTTTATAAAACATGTATTTTAATTAATCTTAATTTATATATTATCTAAATACATCCCATTTTTATGAATATATAAATATAGACTAATTATATTAGAAAAAGTTGACTACTTTTTTATAGTATGATTTAAGTCATATATTTTCGAATTACATAAAATATTAGATAAATTTGACTCTTTATAAAACATGTGTTTTAATCAATCTCAACTTATAATTTGTCTAAATACACTCTATTTTTATGAATAATTAAATATAGATTTCATAGATGTCATAATTTTTTCCTTACAATTGGATTTCATAGCTTATAAATAATGTTGCATAGTGATATAAAGAGATTCGACCTTTTTTTTTTAATTGGATGAATGTATATTGTAAGTTGAGAATCTTTGTGAAAATATTATTATTTTAATATATAAAAGATCACATGACGTAGTATTTTGAAATTTAATATTTTGGAATGTAATTTCGAAATTAGGGACTATATCATCATATTATATTAGTCAATTTTTTTCTAATATAATTAATCTTTTATCAATAAATTTAAAATTGATGTAAATAAGTAAAGTATATAATTAGTTTAAATTTATATATTGATTGGTGTATGACTTTATAGTTAAATCACATGTTTTAAAAAGATCAAATTTCCCTAAAAATATTGAAGACATTAAATTATTTTTTAATTTAAAAAACAATTAGAATTGTTACTCAGTTGAATTTATCAAAGGCATATTTTGGTTGTATATATAACATTCAAATTCATACACAAAAAATTATTTATTATTAATGAATCATGATCGGATTTTTTTTAAAAAGATATCCACCATCCAAAAATAGTTGAAAAATATTAGTTTGAAGAATACATTATTTACTTATTTTGTTTTTAAAGATACTGTTGATGACCTTTTCTAATCTATGATGATTAGTGGCTGTTTTTACTACATAAGATCATCAAACAAATACTAAGAAATCATGAAATTTGATCAAGTAATATGTAAGGAATAAATTGGCAAGAGTTGGGCAACTTTTTTATTATGGGAAAAAATCCTCCCCCTTCATGCAAATGAAGGGGTATTTATAGACATATAAAGAGGCTAGGTGTCACCATCTTGATGGCTTAGCCATTGGGATTTTGCCAAGTGTTATGGCTTTTGTACAACAACTAATCTATTGCCCAATGAATGGGTGCCAAGTGTAAAGACACATTGACTATTTCTAAAGTTAGTGACTCTTGACATTCCCAATGTTGTACTTGGTCTTTGAAACCACTCAGCTACTCTCCTTGGTGCCCAGCTACTCGTCTGTACGTCTTCGTTGGGTGTTGAAAACCCTTATAATCCCAGTTGCTCGCCTGCTCGCCTCTTGTTGAGACTTTGGGTCTTCTTGTTCTTGTTGTTTGCTACCTCGCAATGGCCTTTATGACCGGTTGCTCGCCACCTTCAGATGGGTACTTGTCCCCGTTGCTCGTCCTCTTCCAATTGGTCTACAGTCCCTGCTGCTCGACTCTTAGGGCGTATAGTCCCTGTTGCTCGTCTTCATCTATTTGGTCAGTAGTCCCTGCTGCTCGACTCTTAGGGCGTATAGTCCCTGTTGCTCGTCTTCATCTATTTGGTCAGTAGTCCCTGCTGCTCGCCTCTTAGGGCATATAATCCCTGTTGCTCGCCCTCTTTCATATTATTAATTCTGATGATCTCTTAATCTTATTAGAATAGTATCTTCATGTTAATCTAATTGCCTGGTTGTTCGCCTATCAACAATGCCCCCTAGTTTGGCATAAAAGGATATATATTCTTTTTGTCAAACTATAGGATAGGCTGTTATTAAATAGGAGGCGAGCAACAGGGAAAGTGGGTTTGATTTTCGTGGGGAGCGAACAATAGGTTTTCAAATCTCTTGTAGGCGGGAACTTTTGGGGAGCGACCAGCGGGGAACTCCCGGAGGCGAGCAGCGAGGGACTTCCTTTTGACTTGCGTCGTTTCGTTTCCCGAGGCACGGAATACGAAGTGACGCAGCCTGCCAAAGCGTGCGCCCCTATATTTGCAACTAGGGGTCTCGATTTTTTATCTTCCTTATTTCTGCCCCCGAATCCATATCTATAAATAGTTCCCCCCTTCCGTTTTCTTTCTTTTTCGTTCTTCCATAAGCAAACCGCCATTGAAGAGTTTTCAAGCTTTCCTTTTCATTGTTTTCTTCGATTCTACAGCCGATTTTGTTCAAATCAAAGGTAAATCCTTTGATTTTCTTGTTTGTTCTTGTTATTGCTTACATTTCACTTTCCAATTTCGCCATTTTCGTTCTTCATTTTCCTTATCCGCTATCGCCGCCGCCATATCGCCACCGCGTCGCCGTCACATCGCCGCCGTGTCGCCTTCGCATCGCCGTCGTGATTACCTCCTCCTTCGTTTGATTCCATTGTTTGATTTGTACGAGGGATTTTCGAAAATTTTCATAAGTTTTCGAGGATGACGTCACCTTCCTCAAGTCATACGCCCTCTATTGAGATTGTTGGGCGAAATCTGGGAAAAAGGCCCATGGAAGATGAACAGACAGCCCCTGTTCCTCGCCGTTCGCTCCGGCGAGCAGCTGGGCAAAACCCTAGGACCCTGCTCGTTGATGAAGAGACGGGCTCTGAGGCGAGCTCCGTTGCTCGCTCCGTTGATTCATTCTATGTTGTGGACAGCTCGGGCGAGCAGGATGTCCAAGGCCCCGTTGCTCGCTCCTCGGCTCGAGAGGGGACTAATTCGGACTTGGGTGAAGATTCTTCTGAGGTCGCTGCTGAAATAGATGGGATGAGTCTTCCAGAAGAGAGGGGAGCGAGCAGCGAGCACCAAGTAAGGAGCGAGCAGCGAGCAACTGGACCAGGGGGCGAGCAAGAGGGAGTCACATGGGGATTTCTCCGAGAGATAAACTTTCCCGTTTCAAGGTCAATGCCCGAATCTCTTATTCCCAAAGCCGTAGTTCGAAGACAAGATTGGATCGACTATGCGAATAAGTACCACCAGGCTTTCCCTACTCCCGCTCGACCTATTATGGAGGCCCGTTCATCGCCATACACAGCTGGTAGGGTATCCAGCGAGATTATAGAGGAGGATTTAGTTCGGATACGATCTCGCTATCGTATTCCGTACGACATCCATTTGTACGCCCCCCAACCAGGAGAGAGAGCTGACGACCCACCTCCAGGTTGCACTGCCATCAACCTCGACATACTTAAATTGGGGTTCCCCCTTCCACTACATCCTGTAATCGGGCAATTCCTGAAGGATATAAACCTGGCAATCACTCAGATTACTCCTAACGGTTGGAGTACTCTACTGTCTTTTATTACCCTTTTCGGGTTGGAGGGGTACCGGAATAAGATCAGCACGACAGAGATACACTACGCACTGACTATCTCTTCGGCTGCTCATGAAGAAGGGCTTGGTTGGTATTACATCAAAGCCCGCAGTGGCGTTAAGCTAATTGAAGGAGTGCCCAATAAGGTCAAGGGTTGGCACAGGCAGTTCTTTTATATTGGCGGCGATTGGCGGGCGTCTTCCGATTTTTCGGGAGGACCGGGGCGTATAGACTCTCCTACGCATTTCGGTGAAATTCGGCGTAGGTTTTAAATCTTAGTTCATCGAACTTTTAGGTGAACTAATTTTAATCTTTTTCTTTGTTTTTGCAGGTCCGCGTATCCTGAAGTGGGGGCATCCGGATTTGAGTGAAGAGTTTCTATACGTCCTTGCGTTGATTTCTCTTCGAAACGTTAAAGATCGGAGTGTTGAACATCTCTCGCAAGCGCACCTTCGCAAGCACGCTCAGTTTATCACTAGTGCTCACCATTTGGAAGCACAAGCAGAGGTCCCTGAGGGTAAGCATTACTTGTTATTTTTCCCGTGTTTTCTATCATCTGTCCTTGTTGGTCGCCTTGGCCTTGCTGGTCGCTTAGACCCTGCTGGTCGCCTAGGCCCTGCTGGTCATCAAGACCCTGCTGGTCGCCTAGGCCTTGTTGGTCGTTTTAGGATAAGTTTTACTTGTCCATTTTACTGATAATTTTTGTATTGTTTTCAGCTCAAAGGGTAACGGTCGTTGTTCCTCCCATTCCCGAAAGCTATCATTTACTCGCACGTCGGGTTAAACAGATGGCAGCTAATCACCCTTCAAAGAAGAAAAAGTTTGATCCTTGCACTTCCTTGATCAGGCTTAGAGCTGAAGCAGATGAGGATGAAGAAGAAGCTCCCCAGGACCCTCTCCCTGTTCCTCAGGCTCCTGTTCCTGCTCCCCGCCCTCCTACTCGCTTTTCGCCGCCTCCCCAAGACACGAGGGGCAAGAAACGACTTGCCAAGGAAACTGCTCCTCGTAGGGGAGATGACCGTGCTAAACGGGCAAAAGGGCAAGGCTCTTCCCAAGTGGGTAAATCTACTGCTCGCTCCTCGCCGGTGGAGGAGGTGACCGAGCAGCAAGTTGTGGGCGCTATGATCGCCGGTCAGGGAAGAAGCACATCTCCTGACAACTCATACTTGGGCTACGACCCCGTGAAGATGAGGGAGTGAGTATCTTCCTATTCAGTCTGATCGTTCACTCTTTTGACTTTGTTTTCTGATGACTTTTTCCTTTGAACAGGTACCGGAAAAACGACTATCCCGGTCGTTCAAAGGTGCTTCACCAGTTTAGCTGTGTGAAGTCTCCTCCCGCACCCCAAGAAATTAAAGACTCCCACGTCCGCAGAGCCATGGAATATGTCCCCCGCTCGTGGACCAAGACCGGCGAGGAAATTATTCATAGCCAAAGTCTCAGTGATAATGCTCGTCTGTTGAGCTACAACTCGAGCCATCAATCAATTACAGCCCAACGAGTCTTGGATCAAGCCGTCGAGTTAGAGCGAACAAATCGCGGTCTGGGGCGACGGCTCGAGCAAGTTGAAGCAGATCGTGATGCTCAACTTGTTCAGTTGAAGAAAAGGGACGAGGAGCTGAAGAAGAAAGATGAAGAGTTGGCTAAGATGAAGGCTGACTTCGAGCGAGCCAAGCTCACATGGACGCGGGAGGTAAAGGCTGCTGAGGACCGGGAGATGGTGGCGTCTAATGCTTCAGAGAAGCTTAGGTTGGATTTAGGCGTCGCCACGGATCGTTTGCAAGTCTTGGAGACCGAGCGGGTGGGTCTGGTGGAAAGGGTGGAATCGTTGAAGGTCCATGTCGACCAATTGGAGAAGAAGAACAAGCGTGCCATTTCTTACACCACTTATGTGCAGGATGTAACCGACAATACCAATCTTGGTTACATCTGTGCGTATGCTGATAGTGTAAGAAACGTGAAGTATGCCTTGGATAATGGTTTGGACGTGATGACCTCGACTATCAAGGACTTCACGGATTACGTCACAGAAAACCCTCCAGCACCCGGCTTTGAGATCCCGGTAGCCGACCTAGGAGAGATGGGGGTTAACTTAGACATCTTCAAAGACGATGTTCGTGTTGTTGCCCCCAGGGAGAGAGTGGAGGCGGACAGGGACATGAATATCTTTGAAGCTTTGGGTCCCCTTCTCCCTAATCCTCTTGGTGAAACAAGCTCTTCTGCAGCAGTAGGCGAACAGCAGGTCCCCGGGGTCACTGTGCAAGATGTTCCACCTCCTCCTTCTTCCCAAGATCCTTTGGTGCCACCTGCTCCGCCAGCTCCCGAGACTTAGGCTTAGTTTCTTTTTTGTCTAGCTGATGTGGTAGGATGATGGTTGTATGTTTATCTCTTGTAATTTTTTGGTGCTAATGAATGAGAATTGCACTTTTATTTTATTGTTCGCCTCTTATTTGCCCTTTAATTATTTTTTGCTTAAGTATTTCTTTCTTATGTTGAAAGTAAAATACCTTTCCTTGCAAATTTATGCATGTTCATGTATGGGTTTATTTTGTTCTTTAAGAACTTAACCCTTTATCATGCTTCTTTATATGCCTTGTTGTTCGCCACTTGCCGTATTTGTACTTAAGTGCATTCAGCTTCGGGACGAGCAATTATGCGTTGGCATGTGCCCTGTTGCTCGCCTCTACCATATTTGTGCTTTTTGCACTTAGTATCTTTGGCGAGTAACTTTCTTGTGAGGGGGCGATTAGGTGGGCCTTTTGGTCTCATAAACCCTGCTGCTCGCCTCCTCTGTACTTGTGCTTTTATGCATATAGTATCTTCGGCGAGCAGCTTTTTTGTTTGGCGAACAGTTGGGTTTTAACACCTTTTGCTTTCTTATGTACATAATTCAATGAACCATCATTCATCCACATATAAAGATTTCATCGATCTCACCCCTCACAAAAATATAAACGACACGATAGTCTGTAAAAAACTTTACATTGGTTTCCTAATTATTGGTAATATTTCTTCAACAAAGCCGCGTTCCAGGTGTATTGGGCCGAGTTGCCTTCCATGTCTTCGAGATCATATGTGCCATTGTGCCACTTTTGAGTTATCTTGAATGGGCCCTCCCAAGTCGGTCCAAATACACCTGGAGGTGTTGCTAGGATTTTTCGGAGCACCAGATCCCCGACTTCAAATTCCCTGACTTTTACTTGTGAGTTGTAGTACCTTGCAATCCTTCTTTTGTATATCTCGTTTTTTATTTCTGCTGAGATTCTTTTTTCGTCGATCAAATCCATCTCTGCAGCTAGTGCCTTGTTGTTTTCCTGTTCATTGAACTCGGTTATCCTCTCAGTCGGTATTTTGAGCTCTATAGGTATGACTGCTTCTGTACCGAATGCCATAGCAAATGGTGTTTCTCCAGTGCTTGTTCTTTGTGATACCCTATATGCCCAAAGTACCTCGGGCAGTTCTTCCGACCACTTGCCTTTCTTATCGACCAGACGGATTTTGAGGATATGCTTGATTATCTTGTTAACTGCTTCGACTTGGCCATTAGACTGAGGATGATATGGTGTTGAAAAATGCTTCTTGATACCCCACTTTTTGCAGAAATCTCTTATCTTCTTTCCTTCGAATTGCTTTCCATTGTCTGTCACTATCGCTTGTGGGACCCCGAACCGGCAAACTATATTTTTCCAGATAAAGCTGATCATTTTCTCTTGTGTTATCGTTACCAGTGCTTCAGCTTCGGCCCATTTCGTGTAATAGTCCACGGCTACCACTGCAAATCTGACATTCCCTTTTCCCGTTGGGAAGGGTCCTATAATGTCTATTCCCCACTTTGCGAACGGCCATGGACTATTTACCGAAATCAACTCCGTTGGCGGCTTATGGATGTTGGGAGCGAATAGCTGGCACCTGTGACATGTTTTTGCAATTCTGATTGCGTCTTGTAACAAGGTTGGCCAGTAGTATCCTTGTCTTACTGTTTTATATGCCAATGCTCGTCCCCCTGCGTGATTTCCGCATACTCCTTCGTGTATTTCTTTCAGAACTTCCTGACCTTGCCCCCTTGCTAGGCATTTTAGTAGGGGCAGTGAAAATCCTCTCTTGTAAAGTTGGTTATCCATGATTGTGAACCTTGCTGCTCGTTTGGCTACCTTTGTTGCTTCTTGGGGATCTTCAGGCACTGTGTTATCTTTGAGGTATCTATATATCGGTGCTCTCCAGTCATCCTCTGTCAGTTCTTCTTCGATCTGATTGATCTTATAGTCACTGGTGGATGGGTTGGAGATTCTTGTGATGGTGACTTCTGAAAGCTTTGCTGGTCCCGTGCTAGTAGCCAATCGGGCAAGTGCATCTGCTTGCACGTTGCTGTCTCTCGGCACCTGTTCGATGTAGATTTGCTCGAAGAGTGAAGCTAAGTGAGCAACAATCTTTTGATATAAGGCCATGTTTTCATCCTTGGCTTCGTATTCCCCACGGACTTGATTGACTATCAGCTGGGAATCTCCATAAATTTGAACTCTTTGAACCCCCACAGCCAGAGCTAGTCGTAACCCTGCTATCAATGCTTCGTACTCAGCCTCGTTGTTTGTTGCCATGAACTCAAATCTTACGGCTGAGGTGAATACTTGTTCGTCTGGACTGATCAACACTATCCCGGCTCCTGCTGCTGTGTTATTTGATGATCCGTCTACATACATGTGCCATGGATGATCATGACCTCTCGTCGGTTCTGAAGGGAATGTTAATTCGACAATAAAGTCGGCTAACGCTTGTCCCTTGATCGCTGTTCGAGGTGCATAAGATATTCCAAATTGGCTTACTTCGAGCGACCACTTGAGAAGGCGTCCAGCTGTGTCAGGCCTTTGTAAGATTTGCCTTAATGGAAAAGTTGTTAAGACCTCCACCTGATGATCGAAGAAGTACGGCCTTAGCTTTCTCACACTCATCACCAGTGCGTAGGCTAACTTTTCCATGGGCGAATACTTAATCTCTGCTTCATGCAAGGCCTGGCTCACGTAGTAAATTGGCAAGTGAAATTTCCCTTCTGCTCGAACTAAAACTGAGCTGATGGCCACCTCTGATGCTGCTATATACAAGTACAGTTTTTCTCCGGAGACGGGTTTTGATAGAATTTTAGTATCACTCAGATACTCCTTCAACTGCTCAAACGCTTGTTGGCAATTATCGGTCCACTGGAACTGTCCTTTCTTAATGGCATCAAAGAAAGGTCGGCATTTGTCTCCAGACCTGGAAATGAACCTGTTCAGGGCTGCTAGACATCCGGTTAGTCGTTGAACTTCTTTAACAGACCTTGGCGGCTACATATCCATAATTGCTTTGACCTTTGATGGATTCGCCTCAATACCCCGTTGACTGACCAGGTGCCCAAGAAATTTTCCCGAGTGTACCCCGAAACTACTTTTCTTTGGGTTTAGCTTCATGTTATACGCTCGAAGTATCTCAAATGTTTGTGCGAGGTGTTCCAAATGATCTTCTTTTCTCGGGCTTTTTACGACTATGTCGTCCACATATACTTCCATAGTCTTGCCGATGTGCTCATCAAACATCTTGTTAACAAGTCTTTGGTACGTGGCTCCTGCGTTGATTAACCCGAACGGCATTCTTTTCCAACATAATAAGTTTTATTGGTGTAAAATGCCGTGTGCTCCTGGTCATCTGGGTGCATTGGTATTTGATGGTACCCGACAAATGCGTCCATGAAGGTAAGGAGCTCGTGTCCCGCCGTGTTGTCCACTAGCTGGTCGATGTGAGGTAACGGGAAGTTATCCTTAGGACAAGCGGCATTCAGATCAGTGAAATCAATACATAACCTCCATGTACCATTTAATTTCTTCACTAACACCGGGTTTGCCACCCATCTAGGACATAAGGCTTCTTTGATAAGATCATTATCGAGTAACTTCTTCACTTCTATGTCCAATGCTTCATATTTATCGGGCCCAAATTTTCTTCTCTTCTGTCTCACCGGTCGCTTAGTTGGACAAATATTTAGTTTATGACAGGCATGCTCAGGGCTAATGCCTACCATATCTGCATGTGACCATGCGAATACATCGAGATTGGATTTGAGAAACTTTTCCATTCTGGATCTGTATGGCTCAGGGAGCTCAGATCCAATGAATAATTCCAAGTCTTCTCGATTTTGGTCAACTCTTATTGCTTCTAACTCCTCTACCGGGGTTGCTCTCCTTTTTTGGTCTTTCCATCGAGGATCGATAATGGGCCCTTCAAAGTTGATCTCATCCTTGATCATTGGTTCTGCCCCCAGTCTTGGCTCCAAGTCTTCAGCCTGATTTAGTTCGGGTACAGCCTCTCTTCCCTGTTGCTCGCCCATGCCCTCCTGCTCGTCCACACCCTGCTGGTCGTCCACCTCCATCATTTCAGTGTCGACGGACTCCATGACTTCATCTAGGATGGATGGTTCACCTTCGTCCCTGTTGCTCGGCTGCTCGTCCATCACGGATATTCTGTTGTCAGTGGGTTGAAGTTGCAGGAGGCATTCTCGGGCTTTTCTTTGATCACCTTTAACCGTACCCGGGCCTTTCGAAGTTGGAAATTTAAGACAATAGTAGTACGTTGAAACAGCCGCTTTGAATTCATTTATAAAAGGTCGACCAAGAAACCCGTTGTAGGCAGACTGCTGATCTACGACTAAGAATTCAACCATCCTAGTCAGTCTCCTTTCGGGATTCTCGGTCGATACAAGCTCGACTGACAACGTTACTAAGCCTAAAGGAACGGTTACAGCGTCACCGAATCCCACTATCTTATGATCACATCCCTTTATATATCCCTCACAATCATCTATTTGATCAAGTGTGCTTTTGAATAAGATGTTTGTGTAGGAGCCTGTGTCCACAAGCAGACGGTGAACTCGGGCCCCCATGATGTTAGCACAGATGATCAGTGAGTCATTGTGAGGGGTGAGTATCCCGTCCAAGTCCTTCTCAGAAAACACCAACTCGCCTGTCTTTTTAGTAGCCTGATTTACCCCAACTTCCCTGACTTGAGCTACCGCCCTCAGCTCTGCTTTCCTTTTTCTTTTGGACATCAGTGGCCTACCATCAGAACAGCCCCCTACCGGTCCGGATGGCTCGAGCATTAAGATTTCTCGGACGGGTTCGGCTGGGGATGTCATCGTTTTCTTCCTTTTTTTATCCCTCCTGCTCGGCTGTTCGTCGCTCTCGTCATCTTCCGAGCCGGAGGATATTGCCACCCTTGGTTTCTTTCCTGGCTGTCGCTTCACAAACTCTGACAACTTTCCTTCCTCGTAAAATCTCCACAACTGTTTTAAGAGATCTCGGCATTCGCTTGTGAAGTGACCTATAGTCTGATGGTATGCACAGAATTTGTTGGGGTTCATCTTTCCTCGTTCTTGTCGTATCTTGCGGGGTTCAGACAGCATATCCTTATCTTTCACGTTGTTGTACACAGCCTCAATTGATGCGGATAAGACATGGTTCAATTTCTCCTTCAATTCGGACCCTTCACTGAAAGCTTTCATGTTCCTAGGGGCCTTGTACTCCCCTCCTGACTTCTTTCCCGACTTCCTGGTATCAGCCTTGTCTCCTAGCTCTCTCTGTAGAGTTTCTTGCATCGAAATGTACACTCCAGCCTTGTGCCTGAATTCGGAATAAGTTTTAGGGAAAGCGAGGTGCATTTCCTTCCACAAGTCTGTCCCTTTCCTAAGTCCTGCCATAACTGCCACAATCTTGGTGTCCTCACTCACTGGTTCTCCTTCCAATAGGACTTTATCGAATCTCTCAAGGAAGGCTCTATCAGTCTCCTCATCTCCTTGTCTCAGATCTGCCAACCTGTGTCTCTGTGTAAGGTAAGACCCGACCGTGGAGAAGTGTGAGAGAAATTCCTTGCTGAGTTGCATGAACGAACTGATGGAGCCTGGAGCTAGTGCAGAAAACCATCTGTGAGGACCGTCACCAAGAGTCAATGGAAAATTCCGACATTGAGTTGCATCAGACGCCTTTACCGATATCATGTAATCGGTATATTTGGGCAGGTGTACTTTTGGGTCTGAATTTCCTTCGTACAAATTAATGGCCGGGAATTGTACTTTCTTTTGTACCGGTGCATTAAGGATATCCGGGGACAAGGGTGATGATGGCAACATCGTCGACCCGTCGCCTTTCCTCTCCTCCAACTGTTTTTGCATCTCTTCCACCGCTTTCTTCAAAGCTTGCCACTCATCTGGAGACGTTTTTCCGCTAGAAGGCTGTTCGTCATGATTGGGTTCAATGACCTCTTCATGATGCAGTCCCTTGCTAACGGGACGTTTCTCTTGAGTGGCGTGCCTAGCGATGTTACTGGCTCCATTGGGACCTAATCGCCCGAAGGCTGATCTTCTTAGCCTTTCATGCACTGAGCGGCGAGCAGCAGGGTGTGTTTGCCCTGTTGCTCGCTCCTCGCCTCTCTGTTGATCCTCCCTATGCGTTCCGTGATATCTTGCCCTTCTTGTGTGATAGTGGCTTATACTTCTTGTGTCCCCGCTGCTCGACTCCTCACCTGTCCCCGGAGTAGACTCTCCTCGACTTCCAAGTCTTTCACTTAGAGGAGCTTTTCCTTTATTCCGACGGATTTCTTCGCTGTCAACCTCGTCATTTCGTGCGTCTTTTCTTCCTTCGCTTCGCTGCTCGGCTGCCCTGTTGGTCGCCGCCTGCGTCCCTGATGGCCCGACCGTTTGTCGTCTTTGCAGTGCTTGTAAAACAGCAATCGTTTTTGCTAGCTCTTCGGGATTTTGAGCGAGAGCCTCCACTTCCGGCGGGATTGTATCAATGGTAACTTGGACGTTTCTCTGCGAAGTTGCTTTTACCGTACGTGCATGTCCTTCGGTAGACGAAACCCTCGTTTTTTACCTACGACTTGGAGACGTGCTCAAATGTCGTTCTTCTTGTGATCGAACCATTTTGGTTACCAAAGTACAAGTGATAAGCAAATGAATAGGATGATTTTGTCTCCAACAAGCACCTTTTGTAAGAGTTACTAGTCTTGTTTGTATGAATATAGTGGTTTGAAAACCCTAGTTCATACACACATGCATTTAAACTCTCAAAGTGATGTATAGATGGATGATTTTGCTTCAAATAATGTGTACACTTGATTTCCGATGGCTTCCTCCCGGATTCCGGCCGGATTTTGCAGATTCCGGTGGAGTTCTTCAACCTTTCTTCGACTTTTTTGTGAAACGGAGGTTCGAACCCTTCTTCTAGCGCCAATTGTTGATGACCTTTTCTAATCTATGATGATTAGTGGCTGTTTTTACTACATAAGATCATCAAACAAATACTAAGAAATCATGAAATTTGATCAAGTAATATGTAAGGAATAAATTGGCAAGAGTTGGGCAACTTTTTTATTATGGGAAAAAATCCTCCCCCTTCATGCAAATGAAGGGGTATTTATAGACATATAAAGAGGCTAGGTGTCACCATCTTGATGGCTTAGCCATTGGGATTTTGCCAAGTGTTATGACTTTTGTACAACAACTAATCTATTGCCCAATGAATGGGTGCCAAGTGTAAAGACACATTGACTATTTCTAAAGTTAGTGACTCTTGACATTCCCAATGTTGTACTTGGTCTTTGAAACCACTCAGCTACTCTCCTTGGTGCCCAGCTACTCGTCTGTACGTCTTCGTTGGGTGTTGAAAACCCTTATAATCCCAGTTGCTCGCCTGCTCGCCTCTTGTTGAGACTTTGGGTCTTCTTGTTCTTGTTGTTTGCTACCTCGCAATGGCCTTTATGACCGGTTGTTCGCCACCTTCAGATGGGTACTTGTCCCCGTTGCTCGTCCTCTTCCAATTGGTCTACAGTCCCTGCTGCTCGACTCTTAGGGCGTATAGTCCCTGTTGCTCGTCTTCATCTATTTGGTCAGTAGTCCCTGCTGCTCGACTCTTAGGGCGTATAGTCCCTGTTGCTCGTCTTCATCTATTTGGTCAGTAGTCCCTGCTGCTCGCCTCTTAGGGCATATAATCCCTGTTGCTCGCCCTCTTTCATATTATTAATTCTGATGATCTCTTAATCTTATTAGAATAGTATCTTCATGTTAATCTAATTGCCTGGCTGTTCGCCAATCAACAGATACCACTAACCAAAAATTTAGGATTTAGGAATGTAGGATAATATAAAATTACCTAATAAATTATCTTACTAAATTATCATTCAAAATTAGTCAACTTTTCCTAATATATTCAAATTGAAATTTAAAATTGATTAAATAAGTAAAGTTTATAATTATTATAAATTTATATATTGTTCCTAATATAATTATTTCAAATCTAATCTTTTAAAATAATATATAAAATATATCCATCATCCATATTTGTTAAAGATCCGAATAATTAATATTTTATAAAGAGTCTAATATATATTCCTAAAATATTTGAATATTCGTATATTTGATATATTTCTAATATTCGTATAATTAATTATTCCAATATATATTCGTATATTTGATATATTCGTATATTTTAAAATATTAGTATAATTAATTAAAATATTTAAATATTCGTATATTTAATTATTCCTAATATATATTCGTATAATTATTACATAAAATATTAGGTATTATTTGAATATTCGTATAATTAATATTTTCGAATTACATAATATATTTCGAAAGATATATTCATCATCATCCAAATTTGAACGATTCTTCATCATTATAGAATTAAATAAAAATAAAAATTATAACTTCTCATAAAGAATATAATTTATAGAATTCTAAATAATACATTGAATAGTAATTAATACATTATAATGTTAAAAAAAATCTAATTTTTAACATATAATCAATGATTCTTCATCTTCACAATAAAATTGATCTTCCACTTCGTCTTCATATGAAAAATTGATCATCCACTTCATCTTCATTGTTGATGTTCTATCCTAAATATATAATTAAAAAAATCACACAATAATCATTTTCATACGAATAAAATAAAATTAAACAATAATTAATAATAAAAAAACAAAAATCAAATAATTAGTAAATAGAGTAAATACATTTAGACACGTAGAAATTTGTATTCCTCCAAATCACAAAAAAAAAAAAAGTGAGTTTAAGGAAATAATCATTGGTAGAAGAGATTAGACAAAATATGAAGATTAAATTCATACACCAAATCTATAAAATAAAATAGAAAACTAAAAGTAAATACCTTAAGATGAAGATCCTGCAAAAAAAAAGAAATATTAAGATTGAATATATTGGGATGAACACCCTGCAAGAAAAGAAAAACATGAAGATTTAGAAGAAGAAGAGGAAGAAGAAGTGGAAGAAGAAGTGGAAGAAGAAGAAGAAGAAGAAGAAGAAGAAGAAGAAGAAGAAGAAGAAGAAGAAGAAGAAGAAGAAGAAGAAGAAGAAGAAGAAGTGGAGGAAGAAGAAGTGGAAGAAGTGGAAGAAGAAGAAGAAGAAGAAGTGGAAGTGGAGAAATTATTGTAATTAATTTTTGGTTGTGTGAGATACATGGTATATATAGAGGAAATGTGAAAAAATCAATGGTCAAGATTAGATTAGATATTAAGATTCAATGGCTGAAAATAGTTTTAAAAGTCAATGAATTGGTTGAATGAGATGAGAGTATTTTTAAAATAGAGGCTTGAGAGTTTGACACATATAGGATTCCAAAACTTTGTCTTTATAATATATTAAGATTAAGATTTTAAAAATTATACTAATTTTAAAGTTGTGTAAATTATCCCGTGGATAAATAAAGTTTTTTTTTAAAGTTGTGTAAATTATCCCGTGGATAAATAAAGTTTTTTTTTCAAGACGTTGTGATGTGAACACTGCAAAGAGAAAAACGTTAGATGGAACAAAAGTCTAACAAAGCAATTACTAAATATATAGAGATAGTTGTCTCACCTTGTGTGTTACGAAAAAGGACTAGCCACACGAGGAGCCGAGGATGACGAGGAAACACCCAGTTTTCAAACAATTCAGACATCGAAAATAGCAAACTTTAATGTAGCAAAAAATTTCAAAGACTGTGAAAAAAGTTTCTGCAAATGCCTAAGAAATGGGAGCATTGAGAAGACCAAAAGAAACCTTTTGCATGGAAGAAGCATAGTAATTAATGACTCACATTTCTCATGCTAGCAACCTATGTTTTAAAAAGCGGATCGGACCGGCGGGTCCGACCGGTCCGACCGCTACTCGGTTAGGCCACCGAACGGCTCGAAAGCATTGGACCGCTGGTAGCCTGAAGCGCTCTTAAACCGGCAAAAAACGGCAAAACCGGGTCGAACCGGCCGTGAATTGAACCGGTCGACTCAGCGAGTGGGGGCAGCAGTTCGCGATTCCGGCATGCGCGCGCCTCTTTTTTCCTCTTCTTAGTTCTCTTCCGATAGATACACAAATCACAAGTTTTTCTCTTCCATCAATTGATGATTTCGGTGGCCTGGCTTCATATTACAGATCCCCAATTTAATTTTGGGATCTTGGAATTGAGAAATGGAACAGAGAAGGTGAAGGTTGAAGCTGATGCAGATATGTGAACCATGAATATGAGAGAAATGCGTGAGTGGTTGTGATGTGTGGGCCCGTGAGTGGTGGGTTTGTGGGTTGTGTGTGCACATTATATATGTGTGCGTGTGCGTGAGTTGTGAGACATATATGTGAGGAAAATTAATCTCTAGAATAACTAATAAGAGAAAAAATGAATTATATTTATTTATATGAATTTTTACTTTAATGCATATATATATATATACATATAATAATTTTGTATATATATAATTTAATATTAGATAATTATGACGTCATACCGGTTCAATCGCTTTTATTAACGGTCAGACCCGGTTCGACCGGTCCGACCGAAAGCGCTAGGGGTGTCCGGTTCAACATCCGCTTCCGATTTTAAAACATAGCTAGCAACAAGACAAAAACATTTGGGTCGTGCTTGCTTCGTTTTCCATTTTAAATATTCATTGGAGTATAGTTAAATTTTATTTTAGGATAGATAGTTGGGAAAATGATGGTGAGATTAGATGTCTGATGAAAATGTGATTGAATTTGGGTTTTTTTTTTTCTTTTTTTTTTTTTTTTTTGAATAGTAACACTTTCAGATTGTGTTTTGAGAATATAAAAATTATAGTAACTTTTTGGATAACTACTACTCCTCCCTTCATTTTAGGATTTCTTTTCACCAGCAATTGACACAATTTTTAAGAAAATAAGTGAGTGTAGGTTGAATATTTTTTAATAAAATAATGTTACTAGCTTTATAATTGACTTTTGTAAAAAAAAAAAAAATTATTTCATTTTTAGGAGTGTGAAAGTAATTGTAGAACTTTCAAATAAGACAAGTGTGAAAATAATTGCAGAGATAATAGTAATCGGTGCTTGTCAACCACTACGTAAAAAGAAAGTGCTTGTCAACCACTGCGTAAAAAGAAAATAAAATGACTTTAAAAATAAAAGTATTTTCACGTAGAATATACTTTAACCAAGTGATTTGGAAGGTGTCGTTGGTGGAGATCGATCCAAATGAATGTGAGAGTACTTGCCATATTGATTTTATTTCAAATTAATAATATTGTCTGATAGCATTATAGGGTTTTAATTCCATGGGTCAATTCAACGGTTTCACCACAATCGCCATCATACTTAAAGTACGTACTACTACGAGTACTTTGCAATTTAGTAAGCGTATTTGACTTTGGTTGATAATATTCTGCTATTTGTACTTGCTCTTTTTCACTAACTATGATCTCTCTATTTTAGGATTGCGTTATTACTTTAAATTTTTTAATATATTAAATATTTTTCACTTTTTCTACTCCATTTTACTCTTATTTCAATACCAAGAAATTCTCGTAATGTTGGGAAAATGGAAGAAGAATGTAGGAGGAAGAAATCATATAATACTCCCTCCATCCCTACTAATTTTTATGTGTGAGGTGTCACACTTTTAAAAAAAAAAAATTGATTTTTTTGACTTTTTGGACCAATAAATGAAAATTATTTTAAAATAAAGTAGGTATTATGAGAGTGTTTTATTTTCATATTTAGAATGTGAAAATTATTGTGGGACATTTCAAACAGGAAAGTGTGAAGATTATTAGGGGACCGATGTAATATATTGTATTCTAAATTTAAAGAAGGTAGTGAGAGATTAATCAATTAATAACAAATAAATATGCCGCTATTCATTCATTTTTAATTTCACCAACAAATTTTAAAACATCAAATTATAACAATTGGAAGAAAAGAGTATATATTACTCTATTTGTTCCTTTTTTTTTTTTTCTGTCTAATTTTATACATTTACACAAACAAATTTTCTCAATTATTAAGGTATCAAAAGACGCCTACACTCTTATTTATTATAAAATGATCATTAGTTTTACTATATGACACTATTGAAAAAAATAGGTAAAAATTGTCGGTATTAGTAGAGTGAAAATTAAAAAGGAACATGATTTTGGATAAAATGAGAATTATAATTTTATTTCCAAATCATAATATGTGATACTCCTTCAGTTTTTATTTAATTGTCTCATTTTTTCAAAATGATGTTTATTTAATTTGCTACTACATCAATATCAATTCAAATTTATGTTATTTTTTAAACAAAATACTCTTAATTAATTAGTATTTATTGTGATTTATATTATGGATATAAGAATTTTTTTTTTTTTATATTTTGAAGAGAAAAATTGATCGTACTCAAAGTAACCTCCAATTAAGTTGGAGATAAGTGTGAGAAAGTGTCATAAATATTAACTAGCACAATAGCACAATACAAAGGCTTAATTAAGATACACAAATTACTAGCTAGGAATGAGATTTAATGATTATTCTCTAGTTATTCAAGATTAATTAGTTTAGAATCCACAAGTGCCCGGATCCGTTCGACCGCGATACGAAGCGTCTGGGCGGTCATATTGGCGAAGCAAACCCGGAACCAGCCGGGTTCGGAGCAGTGGAAGGAGGATCCGGGCGACACATTCAACCCGAACCCAGATACCATCTCCCTCCAAAGCTCCATTTCCGCGTCGAAAGTATCGGAAGCCAACAAATGGCGCATATCGACCCAACAGAACAACCCGGCATTGCCCTCCAAGCACCGGATACCCGCCTTCCCCAACCCGGACACCACCATCTCCCGCCTTTGTTTCAAGCGCTTTTTATTCTCCTCCACATACCTAACAACAAACTTGTTATCCCCCAATATTCTGGACAAGAGAAACTGGGAGTGGGAGGAGACGAGGCCAAAGCTGGACATCTTGGTGGCGGCGGCGATGAGGGTGGGGTGGTTGGAGTATATGGCCCCGATCCTGAAGCCGGGGAGACCGAGGTCCTTGGAGAGGCTGGAGACGAGGTGGACGCGTGTGGAGATGGGGGCGTGGCGGAGCTGGTTGAGGGGCTCGGCGATGCTGACGAAGCGTGGGGAGTCGAAGAGGGTGCCGCAGTAGATTTCGTCGGAGACGATGTGGAGGTTGTGGGTGGTGGCGAATGTGAGAAGGAGGTTTAGGTCTTGGAGAGTGAAGGAAGTGGCTAAAGGGTTGGACGGGTTTGTGATGAAAACGCCTTTTACTTTGAGCTTTAGGTTTTGGGCTTGTGTGTAGGCTTCTTCCAGGGCAGTTTCCGTAATTTTGAAGGAGTTTGAGCTTCTGCACTTTATGCCCACTATTTCCACCCCGGTTCTCCATTTCAGGTCCCTATCAAATCTGACACACACAAAAAAGAATGGAATTCAAGGGTTGGTTGATTTTTAGTTCCGAAAAAGGAAAAACTTGGAATATGCATGCTAATTAAGTAAGGAGTAACGCACCCAGGATAATAAGGAGTGGGGATCAAGAAAGCGTCTCCAGGTTGAGCAAGGCAAAACATGAGAATTTCATTAGCTGAAGTTGCGCCTGCTGTCAGCACTAGCTTCTTCGTATCAAATTTCACCTTATTTTCTCTTATTTTTGACATGTAATCTGCTAATTCCTGATTTTCAATCACAAATTATATCATCATATCATTCTTAATTTCCATCATTATAAATAAACTTTATATGAAAACCTTTTTAAAGTAATGAATATATATATATATATTTGATGAAGTATTAAAAAACTCATTAGAAATATCAAAATTAGGGTAAACAAAATCTACAACAATTTTGATGAGATTTTTTATACTTTAAAATTGTTTTATGATAAATTTATCATAAACTATCTTCATATATATAATATACTTTGCCATATAGAATAATTAATGAGGCGGAGCCCGCATATACTTGTACACTAGTTTATGCAGGTATTGAATCCATACAAAACTCATCATCCATAGTAAAACCGTATATATTGATCAATCGATGGATCTAGAGATTGGGCTAATTACTTTCTTGAATTCGGGCAAGCCATGATAATCCTGGAAAAGAGCCAATTCCCTGAAAATGGATCCACCCCTTTTCTTGAAACAGTTTGTGTCCCCATTTCGTGCTATCCACGATTCCAGAAGATCAAAAGACAGCTGCAGTATAAAAACCAAATTGTTTATAAACACAACAACGTCACAATACACATGTACTAGGTCTATTAATTAATTATTTTAATACTATACTTGATTTTCAGCGAGGCCCATCTGAATAATCCCAGCTGGGTTAGTGAGGGGGTGGAAAGGATTCTTCTCGTATTCCTGCCATCCTAAGAAGTAACAAGAGTCCTGCCCATGTGACTCGCACGTAACTTTCCTAGACAACATGTTGGAAACAACCTTAAAACTTGTCTACGTTTTGGAATTAAAAATGAGGGGTGGGGAGGAGGGTATTTATAGGTGAACAAATGCCCCGACACATATCATCAATGCTTATGCACTTAATCGCTTTCTTATTGTGAAAATTTATTTCACCAATTTAGAAGAAACTACAGTGAAATAACCAAGAAATTTTAGCCAATTATCGGTAACCCTAATTTCAATTTTAAATTAATTTTGTTTCCTTAAATTTCTAACGGGTTAAATGCAAAAAATGGTTTCAAGAAAAAAAAAATCATTACACTTTTGGTTATTTTATGATGTGTATTTTTATTATAAAAATGATCCCACAACAAATTTTTTTTCCATTTTTGACACACAAAAAATGACTACTATAGTTTAAAAAAAAAATAACCACCCACTTTTTCATTTAACTCAAGTCTGAATTGAGCCTGACTATAATTTATCAATTACTATATTCATAAATGAATTTTATAATGTCATTATTTTATCTACTTCTTAAAAAAAAATCTCTATAACCAAAATTTTAATGGACATAAGGAGTACGTCGTCGGGTCACCAAAACGAGACTAGCTAGGTCACTTGGTCAACAAGCTGAGCATCATTTGAACTTGTGCTCAATTAGTTTCTAGGCTAACTTCCTAGTATTAATTAGTGATTGCTCTCATTAAGTACATTACATTAATACGCTATTAAAATGTATATATAATATATGTTTACGGTTTCGGGTCGGGTACATGCACCTCTTGCTTACATTAACTATATGTGTACATCAATGCAGGTTCTCATGCACGTAGCCACCCTAACCAAGTTGGGTTCACTCGAATGATCTAACCAATTAATTTTTCTTTTATTACCGGTTGGAAGTCACGATTAGGGGTGAATGAGCCAAGTCTAAGTATCGTGATCAGTAACGGATCTAGAATTTTAGATTTGGGGTGCAAAAGATAATCAGTAAAATATTATGTTATACTAAAAAAATCCTGCAACACGGTGCAAATTTAATAAAAAATGTGTACACAACATAAAAATCAAATTGCAATTATAATTATAATTATAAAAGCCTATACTTTTTAAAAGCGATCTATGACAACATCATCTGAAATTTAAATTACTACTATTTAATTTTTATTAAAAAGATAATCTTGAACTTGAAAAAAAAAACAGTTAGAATGAACATTTAGCTAACAAGAATCGAACATGGGACAAATGAAATACTTATGGGGTTATGTATATATAGTTGGGAACATCATTTTAATTTGGGGTACAACTATACCCCTTGTCCCTAGCTAAGTCCGTCAGCGGTCATGATCAAACTCGACTCGATTACTCGATTAAAAAAATTGAAGCTCGAAAATCAAGCTCAACTTGATGGAAATGCATAGAGTACTCGAGCTCAACTCAATAATTATTTATATAACATAAATTAATTAGAGATTTTAATATTATTATAATTTTATATATTTTTTAATAATTTATTTTAAAATTGTGTGGGCTTAATTAAGTGCACGAATCTAATGAGCCTAATATTTTGAGCTCAAACTACCTGAGCAACTCGAGCTCAAATTCAATTAGATTCGACGCAATTTCAAACTTTTTTCGAATAGAGCAAGATCATAGCTCATGAATCTAATTAAGCCCTCCCAAATAAATGGAGAAACCTTTAAACCGCTATGCTATAATGCACATTGAATAGCCCTCGTTCGCAAGCCATTTGTGCCAATTCCAACCGAGAAAGTGATGCAAGAGAATTTGAACACGTGCGCGCCTTCACTTATTTCATAAACTCGGGTCCCAAATGTTGTCCCCACCATTACTTGAAATTTCTCCATGCCTTATCCTACAAATACACATTGCTTCTTTTTTGTGGCAAGAATTAGATAAATAAATATGACATGATATAGCTCTAGTTAGAAGACAAGTCTTGAACTCAAGCTCATCAACTATAACAGTTGTATAAGGGGTTTTATTGGAATATATATATATAATTATTTCACGCATAGAAAGAAGGCAATAATGCAACACTTACCTATATTGGAAAATTCACCTTTTTTCTACTTAACGCCATGAGTCTTTATTCAACACCTGACAAGCTCTCATTCTGGAACTAATACATCAAGCATGCTGCCATTTATTTTCATTCAAAAGGTTAATTATTAGTCAAACAAATTGGAGATGACAGGTGCATTAAAATAATATTGCAAATCACTCTTATCTTAATTAAAAATTAATTAAATTCTAAATTCTAGAGTTACATTAAATATGTATGCCATATATATATATATATATATGGCCAAATAAAATTAATGAACACGTGAATAGAATGAAAATGAGAAATGAATGTCATATATAAGAATAAGGGGCGTTTACAAAATGAAACAATATCACACCACTATTTATAAGATAGTACAATGTTCAAAAAATATATACTTATGTTCAAAAAACAAAACAAAAAAATGTGCATTTGTTCAATTATTTTATATCAATTTGTAAAGAGTGGTTTGGTATTGTTTTATCCAGTGTATTTCTATAAGAATAACAATTATTATGATAGGTAATTTGCACAGACAATTACAAAAAAATTGATCTTTAGTGACAACAATCCTGACATGACCTGTCATTAAACATTTTTAACTAGAGAAACAACAGTGACAGAATTACTATCATTAAAAGTCATTTTTCTTGTAGACAGTGAATCTAATTAAAATATTAGGTGAATTTATTTTGATTGTTGTTGTTGTTATTTGTTGAAATTATTTGTTATTATTATTATTGGTTGTTACAATTATTATTTTTATTACTAAATATAATTTAATATTATTATTGTTGTTGAAGTATTACTATTATTAATTATATTTTTATCATACATATTATTTTTAGAGTTTTATTAATTAGTATTTTCATAATTATTGATATTTATTTGTATATATTATTAATATTTTTTTATTATTGTCAAATTACTATTATTAATATTAATATATTTATTATCGGTAATACTATTAATAATAATATATTTATTTTGTTGTTATTATTAATATTAAATATTAAATTTATTATTGATCTTGAAATAATTAGTTTTACAAGTACTATTGATATTTTGAATTATTATTAAAAGTATTATTTTTATTATAATTATCGGTGAGAGTGAAAAATAATATTGTGAAAATAAAAAATAAGTGAAGATATTTTTAAAAAAAAACAACCATGCCTCAAAATATGGGAGTACATAAATTTATGGGGTGTGAGAGGAATAATTATTTCTAAACTTTGGGGGAATGATCATTCCAAATGGAGTGAGTATTTTTATTAAAAAGTCATATATCAATTACAGTATTTGGAATGTATTAAAAAATGCTCGTTTCATTTACAACTTATTCTCGCATATCATTCATATTGCTACACCCCAATCATGGTTCATTTTGCTCACATGATGGGATAAACAACTAATGACATAATTGAGTAGAATTGTACTGGATGAGAAAATTTTGAATCAAGTTATGTGTTTAGAATTTTTACAGTTTTATTTAACGAGTTCATTTTGTGTTTGGTTTGAATCATGAATGGTGAAAGCGTGCGCATGTGTTTAGGCAGAGATGTTGTCAGAAATATTTTCAACGTTAACCACAACATTTAACAACGGAATACTTAAAACACAAAAATAAACATGGATATAACTTTGTATAGATTTAAAACACAATAATGCTTTCTTCAAGTTTCTCTTCTTCGTCCACTATTTTTCGAGATAAAATTGAGTTATATATGTAGTGCAGAAGATGCACATTAGACTAACTTTCTCTCCATATTTATATATATATATATATGTGTGAGGATATTATCTTATGTGAGGCAACCAAATTTTATCAATTATGCAATCAAGCTCGTGGAAAAGTGAGTAAAATACATTTATTAGATATTTATCATGACATGTCTGATGTTATAGCTTATGTTACGGGGGTGTTTGAAAACTCTTTTAAATGTTTCTGTTTTTATATTTTACTTCTTTAACCTAAAATAATTGTTGTAAATGCATCTGTTCAATTATTTTGTACCAATTTGTAAAAAGTGGTTCAGGATTGTATTATCCTACACTTAATCCATGTTTTTTTCTGCTTCTAAATTACTAAATTACTTTAGAAAACAGTTTCTTTTGTTTAAAAGTAGAAGCATCGTCACTCTTACTTTTATCTACTTCTTCTGTCCTTCAAATCTATTCTCAGTCTTTTTAGTCCATTCCCCAAATATATTCTCATACCTTTTTTTAGGAAATATTATTTTATTCATCACATTCACATACAATATATCACTTTTTTCATTTATGGATCTCCCAATAGCCTTACTTTATCTCATTTTTTACATAACTTATTGTTGGGAAACACTTGTAATAGTTTTGATTAGATACCAAAAGATCTCATGTAATATTGTAAGTAAATTATTAGTCTTTAGGCTATTATTTTCAATAGCCTGTTTGTTAGGAAACTTTTATAACTTGTGAATAATTGTTGTCTATGGGGGGAATCCAGCTGAAGATAGATGGTTTGAAGATGAAGAGTGAAGCAAGACAATAGTTGAATTCACCTAAAGAACAAGTGTTTATCTAAGTGAACATTTGTAGTCTGTTAGTAGAGGTTCTCAGTTTACTAAGGACAGGACTGAGAAATCACAAGGCTGGGTATTAAATGTTAAGTGCATTATTATCAGTTAGTTATCTTGGTTTAGAATAAAGTTAAAACAACAAAAGGAATATCAGGGCACTTGAATTTAATGAAGGAATAAAAACATTCTTCAGATGATATGCATTAAAGAGTCGTACTGAATCTGCAATAACTCCCTTGTACAAATCAATGAGAAGAAGTCACGTAATGTACTTTCTGACAGCTGACCTGCTGTAGATTGAAAAGGCAAAACTAGACTCAATGATGTTGGTGATCAAATTTAATCGGTAGAATTAGTGACTGTTTTAATTCGGTTTAAGACCACCAATCAATTACGTGTGATCGATTACCACCGTAAATGGTAAATCGAAGATTTGGGATGTGGAATGATAAACACGAAAGTCAAAATCGAATTAATTTCGTATGTATGTACGTTTAGGTGTGTTAGTGTGTGTTTTGGGATTATTTATGAATTTGAACTTGTATTTCTTAAGCTGGAGAACAACTATTTATAGAGACTAGCAAGCAGGAGGTGTCTATGACTCTTGGTCTCCCTAGCCTGCATGCTTGACAAGTGTCCTAATGACCTTTGTTTGACCTTATCTAGGCTGAATCTTAGTTACAAAGTCTTCTTTGGTCTTATCTCGGGCTTCATTGTTGTTCGTCCAGGTCGGTTTAGTTGATCCAAAATGGTTTTTTTCATCAAAGTTGTTCGCCTTCTGAGGGTATGGCTCAGAAGTTGTTCGTCTTTGTGTTTTACACAGATTGACTTTGGGATCTTAATCCTTTGTTCGTTTCCATACACCTCTTAAGCTGGTAGATGCTCCATCTTTCATTATGTTGCTCGTCATCAGTGACTTGGTGGAGGGTCCATATTTGGCTTCGTGTCTCTAGACCTGTTCACCAATATGTTGTTCGTCGGTAGAGTTGTTCGTCCATTTATACACTCCCTGGATTGATCTATACACCTCCACTTGATTCTCTTTGTTAATCATCTTTGATTTGGGGTTGGTTCTTCATAATCATGATTAATGCTTTAATCCTTGTTCGCCCAACAATGACTGATGTTCGCCTATCAACAATTGCCCCCTATCCTGACTAAATGTTGCACCAGACGAGCAACTTTGTGGCGAGCAACTGTAGTTAGGATACTATACTGGTGAAGATTCGAACGAATATCATTGAATCTGGCGAGCAAATCCGGGTGTGCCGTTTCGCCTTCCCATGATCTGGGGGATGTACGAGGATGACGTGGGCGGTATGATTGCACGCCGTCCACGCACGAGCATTCCCGAGGTCACGCGCCCCTATAATTGCGTATAGGTCCTTTAATTTTTAGTCTTGCTCGAAATTGACCCCTTTTTTCTTCAATCAAGTCCACATTTTGTTGGAAATTATGCTCCGTACCCCGTTTTTTGCTTGGGGTATAAATAGAAGTGGGAACTGAAATTTTCCCACTTCTTTCAACTCTGCTACAGTGCTCCGTCGTCGTTCCCCCATTCTCGGCGAATTCAAGCTTTTCCCGACGAGATTTTCCTCGAATTCTTGCTTTCGGTTTAATTTCAAGGTAGTATTTTTGTTTTAATCACTTGATTTTCTTTTTATTTCTCTCTTTCGTCTTCGAAATCCCCCATTGTCGTCGTGTGGAAGTTTGCATCGTCATCTTCTCCGGAAATCGCCGCCGTCTGCAATTAGTTTCGCCGTCATCTGTGGCCTTCTCTCTTTCTTACATGTCTTCTCATTCGAGCAACAAATCTGAGGAAACCCTTGATCCCCTCCTTCCCATTGTGGCACATAGAGATCGACCTCCCTTTGAGATCTCCTCGGCGTCAGACTCCCACGTGGACTCAGTTGTTCGATCAGTGGAAGATACCGGTGCTCGCCCGTCAGGGAGGGAGGTGGTGGTTGTTGCGAACAGGGATTCCGAAGAGGGTTCTTCGTCCAGTGTTGAATCGGAAGATCCCCAATTTGACGAACTGACCCGCAAATTCTTGGAGGGTATAAACTTCCCATCTCCAAAGATGTTGGAAAATGAGATTCAAGTTGGAGTTGCTCGGCCTTTCGAATGGCGAGCATATGTTGAGGAAAACGCGAACCACTTTGCTCGCCCCCAAAGACAAACAATGGACTGGGTAAAGACTGACTTTCAGGCGAGCAAAATCAAGAGTGTTGTCCTCGAGGAGGATCTTGATTCGATCCGAGAGACCTACAAGATCCCGTATGACATTCATATGTGGGCTCCTAAGAGAAAGGAGAGAGCTGATCGCCCACCCCCAGGATGCACGGCGATCAACATTGATACCTTAATGGCCGGTCTGAAACTGTCATTGCCCCCGATTGTTGGTCGTTTTCTCGAGGCGACCAACCTTGCCATTACCCAGATCACACCAATTGGGTGGATGAATTTACTCGGCGCCATGTGCTTGTTCGCCCTAGAAGGATACGTTGATCGCCTTACTGCGGAGGAAATTAACTATCTCATGACAATCACCAAGTTTCCCATAGGTGAAGAGGGCTACTACTATCTCAAAGCAAGGACCGGACTCAAGATGGTAGAAGGGGTGTCGAACAAGATTAGGGACTGGAAAGAGCACTTCTTCTTCATAGGGGGTGAATGGCGAGCATCTTCCGGTCCACACGGTGGCATTGGGCGGATTAATTCTCCTGCTTTCTATGGAATAATTAAGCGTAAGTTTAACTTTGTTCGCCTTTGAACTGTATTGTTCTAATTTAACTTTTCTTGTTTGTTCGCAGGCCCTCGATTTCCCAAGTGGAACTCAGAAGAAGAGGAAGTTGGTGCGGAGTTCCTGTTCACTTCCTGTTTGGTCAGCCTACGCCGGATAGGGCCATCCAGTATTTGAGCGAGGAGAAGTGTCAGAAAGTTGCTCGCCTTCTCACATTTCCTCATCACCTAGAGGCCCAGGTTGAAGTACCCCCAGGTATAGAAAATTTCTAACTCTTCCTTTTACAAATTTGTTCGTCATTCGTTTCTCAAACTTGCTCGTCTAATAATAATAATTAAATTATTATTTTTTTAGCCGAGCAAGTTACCGTCGCCGTCCCTCCTTGCTTCGGACTCTTGGAGCAAAGAGTATTCGAAATGGCACCACCCAAAGGACGAAGGAAGAAGGGTGACACGCCTTCCAAGGTGTTGGCGATGACCAACAAGGCCTCTGCTACCGAGCAAGCCCACCGGACGACTGTTCCGCCGAACACATCGTCTCCTCACGGTCTGAAAAGATTGAAGAAAGGTGACGGTACATACGTCTCCCAGGCGCCCCCCACCACTGACAAAGGAAAATCCAAGGTGGGAGGATCTGGTCGCCTGCCCTTCACCGAAGCTGCTCGCCCTCCTACCACCGATGAGAGAGAAAAATCGAGCAAAGACAGGCATACTCCTCCTCGTGGGCCTGATGACCTCACCTATCTTGGGTAGGATGGAGCTAAATTTGCCGAGTAAGGATTTTTCTTTCAACTCTTCCAAGAATTAAATTGGTTAAAAATTCACTAAGTGTTGAAACCTTTTTTGCTCGCAGGTATCGGCCAAATGACCACCCAGGGCGAGTAGACATACTTCACCAGTACGCCTGCTCGAAGACCCCGACGAACATTCGTGACATCTCGGATGATCATGTTCACCGGGCAACTAAAATTGTTGCTCGCGCCTGGTCAAAACCGTTGAACAAGGCCGTGCTCGCCCAAGGGGCCATTGACAACTTTCATCTGTCAATGGTGCAAGCTGCCAACTCCCTTGTATCCGCTCAAAGGGGAATGGCTCAAGTGGTGGAGCTGGAAGAAGCTGCTCGCCAACATGCTGCCACTGTTCGCCACCTTTCAGAAGAGAAGGATACAATGGCGAACAATTTGAATGGTCAGATTGCTCGGCTCAACAACCAGATCTCCCTCTACATCGACAACGAGAAGAAATACCTTGAAGAAATTCAAGGTTTATCTAGCGAATTGGGAAGCAAAGAGGCCATGCTCGGCGAAGAGAAAAGCAAGTTGTCCGCGGCCGAGCAGAAGATTACCGAGCTTGAGGCAGAAGTTGCTCGCCTTAGAGAAGTGGAGGCCAGCACCTTCACCCGTGATCAACTCGAGGCAGAGCTCCAGGCCCGGTCTGCCCCCATCTCCAACTTGGGCTACATCTGCGCTTATGCCGATTGTATCTGCATGGCTGACGCGTATGATTTTAGAGACATGGTGGAGGAGATGGGTAAGGACTTGTCCAAATTTCTAGAGCACTATCCCCCGCCGAACAACATTGAGATGCAACTGGGGGATATTGCCGATTTGGGGGTTAAAATTGACTGCCTCGACCCCAGCATCATTATTACTCGCCCTCCACCTATGGTTGATGAGGGCGAACAGGAGGAGGAGCTGGCCGTTGCGGACGAGAAAGCCGAGAGGGAGCAAAAAGTTACCGAAGACATGGCAAGAGACATGATCGTCGACCCACCGGCCGACCAAGCTCAAAGTCTTACTCTTGCCGATCAAGCTCAAGATCCTCCTCCCGCCGAGCAGCAATAGGCTTAGGACTTAGCCTTTTTTCTTCTTTTCTTTGTAACAGTTGTTCGTTCCTTTTGTAGTACTTTTGTAATGGCTTTTCAAAGCTGTACTATTTTTTAGGCTTCAAAGCCTTTATTTTAATGTAAGTGTCTTTCTTTTGTTCGCTTATTTTCTTATAATGTTAATTGCCTTTACATTTTTTCTAATGCTTTTGCAATTATAACATATAGTGATGGTCCCGTTTCGAAGGGCAAAATGGGAATTCAGGAGCAAAAAAAATTTTTGAAAAACTCTTCCTCAGGGAGTACAGCAAGAATGAGAAATACTCAAGTCACTGCTCTGCTCAGAGGCTGAGTTACCAAGTCAGTGAGAGGGCTTGGAGGCTCATGCTCTGAGCAAGGACAGTGGCTTGAGATGCTGAACTCTCGAGTGCGTTATAAAACACAGCTTGCACCCTGACTGAGTTCAGTGACGGAATACTCAAGTCACTGCGTTGCTAAGAGTCAGAGCACTCAAGTCAGTCCATACTGACTTGTGAGCTCAGGCTCTTAACAAGGCAGTGACTCGAGAGACTGAACTCTCGAGTGCTAACCTAAGCTTATCAGTGAGATTGGTTCTCCCTGACTAAAATACTTAGCTAATCTTCTTTTCAAACTTTCCAAGTACACTCAGAGAGTATACACTACAAATAATTAGCAAGTGCTTAGACAAATAAACAACGCTCAGTTTAACGTGGTTCAGAGACTCAAGCTCTTACATCCACGGCCTGATTTAACAGGAAATCCACTAACTTGGATTCTTGTTTTTAACATGCCAAGGTGCACTTACAACTGGACTCACGCCACTCCCTGGGCTGCCTCTCCTCACCTCACTACAAACCTAACAATCTTCTGAAAGGGTTTAGTTTGGTTTGGTTTTCTCCAACTAGGTGAGGTTTTCCTTTACAATGTGTTAGCCTTAAAGCTAAGATTAGGAAAACCTCTCTAAGCTAAGAGTTACAAGCTTGACACTCAATGAATATAAGTGGTAACCCTAAAGGTCAGTGTCATGGGTGTGTATCACTTCCTTATAACTCCCTAACAACTAACACACCCTCACAGCTTGTAGGTGTTTATTTTCTTCTTTCACACACACTTACAATGAAGCTATGAGCTTGTATTTATAATGGGGATTCAAATGTATCCGTTGGAGGGAAGATACATTTGAATCCAACATTTAATGGTTTCAACCACTTTTCTCGGAATGCGGCCTTTGTCAGTGTCAGAGTTGCTGCCTCGTGCTGATTGGTCCACGTGGCCTGTATTCACGGATCTTTGACTCAGTGGGTTGACCAAGACCCACTGACTTTAGGTAGCTTCCTCCTTCACTGACTGATGATCTTCAGTGGACTGAACGTCTTCAGTGTAGTTGTCCTTCAGAGACTGTTTGAAGATCACTCCAAGAAGTTTGTCATAAGGCTGAATGACAAACTTCCCTGACCACAGTAGCCTGACTCCTTCAGGGCCTACTTGGTGCAGCACTGATCCTCCTGATCATGCTCTTCACTGAGTGGTCCACCTGACTTAGCTTAGATTAGTCTGGTTTACACTCAGTGGGACATCCTTCAGGCTATTCTTCTGTCTCAGGTTGCAGGCATGACTTCAGTCAGTTCTTCTGGATGTCATCTTGATATCTTCAGGCTGTGTTGCTGAGTCCCCCCTCGCTGAGTTCCCCCTCAACTGAGTGTTTCCTCAACTGAGTTCTTCTCAACTGACAGCCTGTTCTACTGAGAAATAGCCTAGCCTGACCTGAAATAAAAGATATTATCCTGATTGTTTTCAAATCTATTACATGTTGTTTTGGAAAATCATCAAAACTAAAACATATCCCAACATATAGTGTTGGGCTTTTGTTCGAATTGAACTTTGCCTTAATGGAATCTGGGTTTAGCCTTAGGTTCTGCTCATCTTAAAAGACGAACAACCTTTAACTGGCTATGGTCCTCAAAATGGACTTGTACCTCGAGCTTTCGGACTTTTCTTTGACGAACAATTATGTATACATAATGAAAAATTTACAAGTGTTAAAAAACTGCTCGTCACTAACATATACAACCTGACGAAAAACTTTGAACACTAACCAAAAATATACTCGCTTACAATATTTTTACCGAGCAACTTTGTCTAAAATTAAAAAAGATGAAACAACACTAGAATATACAATGTGCGGAACAACTTTACATTCTATACTTAGCAAAATTTTCAAAAATTAGGCAAGTTTTTGGTTTGTCTTACTTGGTTCATCACCTGCCCCCCAAGACATTTGTTCGCCCAATCAAGGACTTGTTCGTCTCATTGATAGTACTTCTTCAGATGTACAGCATTCCAGGAGTATTGGGCCGGCTTGCCTTCCATATCTTCGATATCGTATACACCATTAACGAATTTTTCCGTTATACGATACGGGCCCTCCCAAGTTGGTCCCAATACACCTGGAGGTTGGGCGAGCAACTTTCTTAGAACCAAATCTCCAACTCTGATATCCCTGATTTTAACATGGGAATTGTAATAATGTTCTGCTCGCTGCTTGTAGGTAGCATTTTTTAGCTCGGCACTTAATCTCTTTTCTTCGAGCAAGTCCATCTCAGTAGCTAGAGCAGAGTTGTTCGCATGCTCATCAAAGTTGGTCATTCTGAATGTGTTGGTTTTTAACTCCATTGGTATTACAGCTTCTGTTCCAAAAGCCATTGCAAAAGGCGTTTCTCCGGTGCTTGACCTGGGAGAAACTCTATATGCCCACAGGACTTCCGGGAGTTCTTTAGACCAACTGCTTTTGCTCTCCGCTAGCCGTACTTTCAATGTATGCTTGATTATCTTGTTTACAGCCTCGACTTGTCCATTTGATTGGGGATGATAGGGCGTAGAGTAATGTTTTTTGATCCCCCACTTTATACAGAAATCTCTCAACTCTTTTCCATCAAACTGTGGACCATTGTCTGTCACGATGGTTTGTGGAACCCCAAAGTGACAGACAATGTTCTTCCAAATGAAGTTGATCATTTTCTGTTGCGTGATTTTTACCATGGCCTCTGCTTCCGCCCATTTCGTGTAATAGTCGACTGCCACGACGGCAAATCGAATATTTCCAACTCCTGCTGGGAAAGGTCCAATAATGTCCATCCCCCATCTTGCAAATAAACTGATACGAGTTGTTGGGCCGGGGTATGAATGTTTGGGGCAAAAATCTGGCATTGATGGCAAGTCTTCGCTTTCTTGATCGCATCTTGGCGTAAAGTCGGCCAATAGTAGCCTTGTCTGATAGTTTTGTATGCCAAGGCTTGCCCCCCAGTGTGATTTACGCATACTCCGGCGTGTATTTCTTCAAGTATTGCTCGTCCTTGCCCCCTAGGCAAACATTTGAGAAGTGGGATTGATATTCCCCTTTTGTAAAGTTGTTCGCCCACCAGAGTATATCTGGCGGCTTGCTTTGTTAGCTTGGCAGCTTCAAAAGGGTTGTTTGGTTTTTCTCCACTTCTCAAATATTTTACTATACTTGTTCTCCAGTCTCCTTCTTCACTTGCTTGTTCGTCAAGCTGGTTGATATTATAACTTCTTGTTGATGGATCATTCATCTTTGTAATTATAATGTCCGCCAACTCTGCAGGTCCCTAGCTTGTTGCTAGTCGGGCCAACGCATCTGCTGCGTGTTGCTTGTCCTTGGAATTTGTTCAATGAAGACTTGTTCTAACAAGGACATTAGGTAGGCAACAATTCGTTGGTACTCGATCATATGATCGTCTTTCGCCTCGTATTCACCTCGGACTTGGTTCACAATCAATTGTGAGTCACCGAATATTTGTAACCGTCTAACACCTACTGCCAGAGATAGGTGGAGACCAGCAATAAGAGCTTCATACTCAGCTTCGTTGTTGGTTGCCATGAAACCAAATTTGATCGCCGAGGTGAATACTTGTCTGTCAGGGCTAATTAGAATCACTCCTGCCCCCGAGGCTACGTTGGTTGAAGATCCGTCAACATAAAGATGCCAGGGGTGATCAAGTCCTCTCGTCGGATCTGGTGGGAAGGTTAATTCGACTATGAAGTCGGCTAACACTTGTCCTTTGATCGCTGTTCGAGGAGCATAGGTCACCCCGAATTGGCTAATCTCTAGTGACCACTTTAATAGGCGACCGGCTGTGTCAGGGCAATGAAGAATTTGTCTGAGTGGGAAAGTTGTTAGCACTTCAACTTGATGATCAAAGAAGTATGGTCGTAACTTCCTCACACTCATGACAAGTGCGTATGCCAGTTTCTCGGTTGGAGAGTATTTGATCTCCGCGTCGTGCAAAGCTTGGCTGACGTAGTAGATGGGTTGATGAAATTTGCCATCTTCTCGTACCAGAACAGAGCTGATTGCCACTTCTGACGCTGACAAGTACAAGTATAGCTTTTCTCCTGGGACGGGCTTTGATAGGATTTTAACATCTCCCAGGTAGTCTTTAAGTTGGTCGAACGCCATTTGACAGTTGCTTGTCCATGTGAACTGTCCTTTCTTGATGGCTTCAAAGAATGGACGGCATTTGTCCCCCGACCTGGATATGAATCGATTCAATGCTGCTAGGCATCCTGTGAGCCTTTGCACTTCTTTTATCGAATGTGGTGTTTGCATATCCACGATTGATTTGGCTTTTGTTGGATTGGCTTCAATCCCTCGTTGACTAACAAGATGGCCCAGGAATTTTCCGGAATGGACTCCGAAACTACTCTTCTTCGGGTTCAGCTTCATATTGTAATGCCGAAGAATATCGAACACCTAGGTCAAATGTTGAAGATGATCTTCTTTTCGGGGGCTTTTGACTACGATGTCGTCTACATAGACTTCTACCGTATCTTCGATTTGTTCATCGAACATTTTGTTCACCAACCTCTGGTATGTTGCTCCGGCGTTGATGAGGCCAAAGGGCATTCTCTTCCAACACAACAAGTTTTTATTTGTATAAAATGCTGTGTTCTCTTGATCGTCTGGATGCATTGGAATTTGATGGTACCCGGCAAAGGTATCCATGAATGATAGCATTTCATGACCTGCAGTGCTGTCCACCAACTGGTCAATGTGAGGGAGAGGAAAGTTGTCCTTCGGGCATGCTGTATTCAGATCTGTGAAGTCTATGCATAGCCTCCAGGTCCCGTTTGGTTTCCTCACAAGGACTGGGTTTGCTACCCATTGTGGACAGAGTGCTTGTCGGATTAAGTCGTTGCCTAACAACTTCTTTACTTCTTCATTCAAAGCCTGATACTTGTCTGGGCCATACTTTCTTCGTTTTTGATGGACATGCCTTTTTGCTTGATTAATGTTGAGCTTGTGACAGACATGTTTTGGATCTATCCCCACCATGTCTGCATGAGACCAAGCAAAAACATCTAGATTCTTACTGAGGAACTCTTTCATTCGGGATCTGTAAGGCTCAGGGAGCTCAGATCCTATATATAATTTGAGGTCCTTGTTTTCAGGATTAACTTTGAACGCCTCCAGTTCTTCGACTGGAGTTGCTCGTCATTTTTGTCCTTTCCAACGGGGATCAAGTATTGGTCCCTCGGGGTTGAAATCATTTTCGATGTTCATGGGCTCTGCTCCCATGCGGAGATCTAGATCATCTCTTGGTTCTGACTCATTGTTGTTAGTCAACACTTGGCCCTCCAAGTCATCTGGCGAGTGTTGCTCGTCACCACCCCTTTATTGTTCGTCAGAATGATGTTCCTCATGGGCGGTAATGAGTTGCTCGTCCAACACTTGCTCGTCATGATGTTGCTCGTCAGTATCCATGTGGTCCTCTTCTATGTCCATCATGTTCTCTAATATTGATGGTTTATCAGCAGGATAGCTAGTTGTGGCTTCCATCATGGATACTAGTGCATGTTTGGCCTGCAACTGTAGGAGACATTCCCTGGCTTTTCTTTGATCTCCTTTGATAGTGCCTGCTCCGCTTGCTGTTGGGAATTTCAAACAATAGTGATAAGTGGAACACGCAGCTTTGAATTCATTTAAAAAGGGTCGACCAAGAAACCCGTTATAAGTTGAATCCTGGTCTACAACCAAGAAGTCAACCATTCTTGTAATATTTTTCTCGGGTTCGTTGGCTGTTACAAGTTGTACTGCTAAAGTAACTATTCCCAATGGGACTGTTACAGCATTCCCGAAGCCTACTATTCTGTGAGTCGAATCCCGGATATAGCCCGAATAATCTCCAAGGTGATCGAGCGTCTTTTTGAACAGGATGTTGGTGTAGGCTCCAGTGTCTACCAACAATCTGTGGACTCGTGTTCCCATAATCTTTGTGCAGATTACGAGCGAATCGTTGTGCGGAGTTAATATTCCTTCCAAGTCTTTTTCGGTGAAAGTCAATTCTGTTGTCTGCATGATAGATGGTTTAACCCCCATTTCTTGGACTTGATCGATCGCTCGTAACTCAGCCTTTCTCTTTTGGCTGGAGATTGGCGGTCGTCTATCAGAACACCCTCATGCGGAGCCTGCAGGTTCCATCATGTATAAGTCTTCCAACGAACGAGCAGGAATGGTAGGAACTGGTCGTCCTGGTTTATTGTTTTTTTTAGGTTGATCATCCTCATCCTCAGAGTTGTTCTCCCGGACTCTCTTTCCGGGTTGTCTTTTAACAAAGTCGGAAAGTTTCCCCTCCTCGTAGAACCGCCAAAGTTGCTTGAGCAAATATCTACATTCACTCGTAAAGTGTCCCACGCTTTGATGGTAGGCACAATACTTGTTAGTGTTGAGTTTGCCGGTGTCTTGACGGATTTTCCGTGGAGGGGAGAGCAACTCTTTCTCTTTCACATTTTCATAAACAGTATCGACTGACACTGTTAGCACTTGATTCAACTTTTCCTTAAGCTCCGTCCCTTCAGTGAATGCCTTCATGTTTTTCGGGACTCGATAGCTTGTTACGCCAGGTTTCTTGTTATTCTCCTTGGGATCAGCTTTGTTCTCCCCCAAGTTTGATTGCAAGGCCTCGTGCATGGAAACGAATATGCCGGCTTGATTTCTGAATTCGGCATAACTTTTTGGGCACTTCAGACGTACCTTTTTCCATTGCTTCGATCCTTTCTTCAACCTTGCCATAACGGCAACGATTTTCGTGTCCTCGCTGACGGGTTTACCTTCTAACAACACCTTGTCGAACCTTTCCATGAATGCTCAATCAGACTCATCGTCATTTTGTTTTAGATCTGACAATCGGTGTTTTTGGGATAAATATGTTCCTGCCGGTGAGAAATGGGAAAGGAACTCTCGGCTCAGTTGAACGAACGAGTGGATAGATGCTGGCGGCAGTGCCGAAAACCACTTGTGCACCCGGTCCCCCAAAGTTAATGGGAAATTTCGGCATTGGGTGGCATCGCTGGCTCCCACCGAGACCATATAATCTGAGTATTTTGTTAGATGAACCCTGGGATCAACAAGGCCATCGTATTGGATACTTGCTGGGAATTGGACCTTCTTCTGAATCGGGGCTTTTAGAATGAGGGATGATAATGGTGAGGATGGCAAGCTGGTCGTCCCCACTCTTCTTTGTTGGTCCAATTGTCCCTGCATGCTCTCTACTGCCCTTCTTAGGCTTGATAGCTCATCCAAAGATGCCCCCTGGCTTGGAGGTTGTTCGGCGAGCAAAGGTATAAACCTTTCTGCTCGTCGCAGTCCCTCACTCGGAGTGGGCAAATCCTGGAGTTGTTTTCTAGGGTTGCTCGCCGCATTTGGCCCTAGATGCCTGAAGGCAGACTGGGAGAGTCTCTCATGAACTGATGGGTGTGGTTGTTCAAATGTTGTTCGCCCACGTTTTGCTTCCTGGCGAGTAACTTTCTCCTGGAGTTGGGGTTGGCCAAGCCTGTCCTGAGCACTGGAACGTGTAGTTCCATGGCTCGACACTGTTGTTTGCCCGCGAGCAGACTCGGCCTGGCCTTCTCTTGGTTCGACCACCTTGGCTTTGCCCTTATCCCGCCTGACTTGGGCACTGTTCACCTCGTGTTGTTCGCCCCTAGCTGACCTGGCCCTAACAACTTCTATGGGTCTGTCATTAGGCCTCACTTGTGATGGCCTATTCTGATCTTGTTGTCTCTGAAGAGCTTGGAGAGCAGCAATAGTCTTGGCCAGTTCATTAGGGTTATTTGCTAGGGCCTCCATTTCAGGTGGGAGATTATGGGTTATAGCAGTATGATGTGACCTGTTCGCATGCCTGGGATTATGATCCTGGTGGTCGGCCGACGAAGCTCGGGTGGGAGATGCTCTCCTTGACAAGCGTGATGCTTGGGTTTCCTTGGATTGAGGCATTTCAGATTAATTTGTCTTTGTTCTTATGATGAAGAACACCAAGAACACTCTTATTTGAATCTTCAAATGTTTCTTGAAACTTTCTTCAAATCTTCAAGTTTTCAACTTGAAGTTCTTGATTAATCACACTAAATCGGAGGTTCGAACCCTCCTTCTAGCGCCAATTTGTTGGTGATCAAATTTAATCGGTAGGATTAGTGACTATTTTAATTCGGTTTAAGACCACCAATCAATTACGTGTGATTGATTACCACCGTAAATGGTAAATCGAAGATTTGGGATGTGGAATGATAAACACGAAAGTCAAAATCGAATTAATTTAGTATGTGTGTACGTTTAGGTGTGTTAGTGTGTGTTTTGGGATTATTTATGAATTTGAACTTGTATTTCTTAAGCTGGAGAACTACTATTTATAGAGACTAGCAAGTAGGAGGTGTATATGACTCTTGGTCTCCCTAGCCTGCATGCTTGACAAGTGTCCTAATGACCTTTGTTTGACCTTATCTAGGCTGAATCTTAGTTACAAAGTCTTCTTTGGTCTTATCTCGGGCTTCATTGTTGTTCGTCCAGGTCGGTTTAGTTGATCCAAAATGGTTTTTTCATCAAAGTTGTTCGCCTTCTGAGGGTATGGCTCAGAAGTTGTTCGCTTTTGTGTTTTACACAGATTGGCTTTGGGATCTTAATCCTTTGTTCGTTTCCATACACCTCTTAAGCTGGTAGATGCTCCATCTTTCATAATGTTGCTCGTCATCAGTGACTTGGTGGAGGGTCCATATTTGGCTTCGGGTCTCTAGACCTGTTCGCCAATATGTTGTTTGTCGGTAGAGTTGTTCGTCCATTTATACACTCCCTGGATTGATCTATACACCTCCACTTGATTCTCTTTGTTAATCATCTTTGATTTGGGGTTGGTTCTTCATAATCATGATTAATGCTTTAATCCTTGTTCGCCCAACAATGACTGATGTTCGCCTATCAACAAATGAAATATACAGAAAGTTGGCAACAGACACTCAATGAAGACTTTCAAGTATCTATTATGAAATGACTTAAAGCATTAAAATTATTTTGGTTATTTATTATTACTGACTTGTTTGAAAAGTTTTCTCTCTAACGGAAAGATTTTAAACTTGTCTATAAATACAGAAGGCCTTGTAGAAGATAAGGTTACGAGAAATTTTAGAGAGCAAGCAAGCTCTCACCCATAAAGCATTCAAAGAAAACACTCGAAATCATACAAGTTTCCCAAGTGTTTCCATATCAATAGAGTTTCATAACTTTTGTACTGATCTGAAAAGTCATATCCAAAGTTTAGAAAGAGATAATCTATTCTTTAGTCCTTGATCTTATTTGTAAAGGTTATCTCACCATAGTTGGAACCAAACCTACTCAAAACCCCTGCCTCAAAGATAAGGATGAGAGTTAGTGTTTAGAGGAGTTACTAAGTTGGTAGTTCTTATCAGTTTAAAAACTGGTTGTATTGGAAACTAGGACCTTGAGCTATCCTAGTGATCAAACTTCCTAAGAGAGGTTGTTTGATCAGTGTAACTTGACACTCTAAAACAAGAAATTTTTTATTGCTATAATTAATAATAGAATATAATAAGTTACAATAATTATAGAAAAAAAATATAAAAGAAAATAATCAAACAAAATTTAATAGTACAATTTTTTAGAGTCTTTTAAAAAAATATACAATTAAAAATTACTTTATTAATTAATTGCACATTAATTATTCCAAAATATTAAATATCATATTTATCAATTGCATGAATTTTTTTTTAAAAAAATTGTGTCTCAAATTAATATTTTATTATGATAGTTATGATACATTCTTATACATGAAAAACATATCATTGACTATATGCTTATGAGTTTATGGGGATTCAATAGTTGGTTTAAAAATGAATATGACATAAATATTTAAGTAGAGCATCATCTCATATGTATGAGATAAATCGTCTCACAAAAGAATCTCTCATAAAAAAAAAAGTTCAATTATAAATTGCAAATGGTTCTAGACTTTTATTAAGATAGATAGATGGTATTATACATGAAACAAACCTCATTTATTATGTACTATATGTCTTATAGGTTTATGATGCTCAGGCCAATTATTCTTTAAAGAAGACAATGACCCAATTTTTTAAGTGAAACACTGTCTCATATGTGAGCTTATCTCACAAAAATCCCTCATAAACAAAATATTTTCCTAGGAATTTTTTATTGTTAAAATCAATATTAGAATGTAATAAGTTACAATAATTAGAGCAAAAAAAAAGGATATAAAAGAAAATAATCAAATAAAATCTAATAGTACATTTTTCTAGTGTCTTTTTTTAATAAGAAATACAATGAAAAAAAATACTTTATTAATTAATTTTTACATTAATTATGTCAAAATATTAAATATCATATTTATCAATTTCATGAATTTTTTTTAAAACCTTTTTCGTGTCTCAAATTAATATTTTATTATGATAGTTATTATACATTCTTATACATGAAACACATCTCATTTACTATATGTTTATGAGTTTATGGGGATTCAATAGTTGGTTTAAAAGAGAGTATGACATAAATATTTAAGTGGAGCATCATATCATGTGTATGAGATAAATTGTCTCACAAGTTCCTCATAAAAGAAAAGTTCAATTATAAATTGTTATAGAAATAAGTGTGTCAAGACTTTTATTAAGATAGATAGATGATATTATACATGAAACAAACCTCATTTACTATATATTATATGACTCATAGGTTTATGATGCTCAAGCCAATTACTTTTTAAAGAAAGACAATGACCCAATTTTATTTTTTTTAGTGAAACACCGTCTCATATATTAGCTCATCTCACAAAAAATCCCTCATAAAAAAAGTGTTTTGCTAGGCATTTTTTATTGCTAAAATTAATATTAGAATATGATAGGTTACAATAATTAGAGCAAAAAAAATGGATATAAAAGAAAATAATCAAACAAAATCTAATAGTACATTCTAGAGTCTTTATAAAAAAAAATACACTGAAAAAATATTATATTAATTAATTGTATATTAATTTTGTCAAAATGTTAAATATTATATTTATTAAAATTAAAAAAAATGGTATGACTTTATAATTAATTTATATTTTCAAACGTTTTATCATGCACAAATGCACATAGCTTGCAAATAGTGTTTGCATTGACTGTCATTTCCATACAAATCAAACTTTCACATTGAACGCATGTTACAAATGGACACACACCTTGTCACATGAATTTGAAAATATCAGTGTTCCAAGTAATATCGCAATATTAAATTTACGGAAATATCGATATTGCATATCGGTATCGCAAAATATTAGAAAAAAAATGGAAACTTTATTAAAAATTTAAAAATTTAACATGAAATTTTAGGGAGTATTATAATATGATATTATGCATTTGTTCTATTTAAAATCACTATAAAATTACATGTTTAAAGCAAGCATATAGATAGACTATATAAACAATGTCTAACGTAAAATAATTGACAGTATAATACTTAATACATAATACTACAATACAAAATAAGATATAATACATAATACAATACAATACAAGATACAATGCATGATACAATATAAGATGACGAATATTACATGATACAATACAATTAGTACCAAAATGATGACCTATGAGGTTCAGATACAGAGGATGAAATGTCATCTTTGTCTAAACAATATTGATACCAACCCATCACACTAGAATAATCTTGGATAAAGGATATTAATTAGTTGATGACATATTAGTTATTATAACTAAAGGGTATCAGTTGGTTACACACGAAAGAGTATTATTTGATTACACTAAAAAGTATTACAAATTGATTCATGTATGAATCAATTTCACTCTATACATACTCACTATAATGTTAGGCCAACTTAGAAAAAAAATATAAACACATAAAAACAATAAACTTAAAAGAATCGCTATATTTTTATATATCTGCAATAATTTGCGATATACCTGCAATATTTCACGATTTTCATTCATTTTTGTACTACAAGTAAACCGATATCAATATCGATAATTTGCGATATATCGCGATATATCCGCGATACGCTGTAAAAAAAATACATTGCACCTCAATATTCGTATCTCAATCTCAAATTTTACGATATATCCGCGATATTTTCATCCTTGTTTGCAACACATATATACAAAAAACGAATAGTTCTTATAAATAAATTATTGTGGTATTTTATAGTAGTAGAAATTATATATACTTTTTTAAGAGTTTTATGAATTCAAAACTTAAAAAATAGTAAAATTATCAATTAAGAAGATGAAAGATTTTTTTCCATCAATTTAGAACTTATAAATTACACTAAAAAAAATATATATATTCCCTTCGTCCCAAAATTGTTTGTTACATTGTCAAAAATGATTTTCTCATACTCAATTGTTACATCCATTTTTAACAAAAAAAAAAAAAAACAATATTTTTTAATATTATATAAACAATTCTTTTTTAAAATTTGTGTAAACAGTAATGTAGAAAACAACTATGGAACGGAAGGAGTATTAATTTTCGTGAGTGGATAAAAAGAGAGTAGAAATGGTATGCACATTAATAAATAAGGATATAAACAATAAGATGTCAAATATGATATGAATATTCATGAGTCATATATTGGTTGTTTTTATCCTTCATGCTCTATTTTTTATATGAAAAATTCTTTTAGTTTCTAAATTAATAGTTTTAACAATTTTTGGGCTTGAATTGATAGTATAAAAAAAAATCCTACTTTCATGTGAGATACGGGAATGAATATGGAATGGAATTAATATGTTTGGTTGAAAGGGTAATGTGAGTTTCGTATCCAAAATCTTGGTGTTGAAAGACATTGAGTAATTCCTTAGCCTTTTTTTTTCATTGAAGTTATTTCTCCATATAATTCATGTATATATTATTTATTTTTAATTTTCTAAATTTGTAAGTATTATTTTATTATATTAAGCATTCTACTAATTTATAATATATTTTTAATTAAAAAATTATTTCACATTTTATTATTATTATTGTATATATTTTCACTAAACCAAACACAATTTATGGCAATGATACTCATTCTCATTTATCAACCAAACAACATTATAAAAAAATTGCATACATATTATCATTCTCTACCGCTATCAAACTATTTAGCAATCCTTTTATCAAATCAAGCACCCTAAATGTAACTCCTTCCGTCCCCTAATAATCTTTGCAGATTTCTTTTTTTTTTTTTTTTTTTTTTTTGACATCCCACAATTATTTTCACTTCCTGAATGTGAAAATCAAACACTCTCACAAATCAGAATACTGATTTTATCTCAAAATATTATTCATTCATTGGTTTAGAGAGTCAATAAAATAATTTTGTTTTTTTTAAATTGTATCACTACTCATATGAAAATTAATAAGGGAGGAAGTGAGTATTAGTAATGAGGTTGTTAGGTTAATAAATTGTAATTAAAAAATGAGGCTAATCTCCAGGAGTTGGTTATTGGTGAAGCCTTTGAGTTTTAGAAATATACTCCTTGAAATCTGAAACCCACAAAGTGTAGTTAATTTTTAAGATGGGCCAGTGGACAGTGGAACCAATATCTTGGATTAATCGATCTTTGAATCATCGAATATCAAATCATTAAAAAGAAAAAAGAAAAAAGGTGGTATTATGTAATGGAGTGATGTGGTAGGGGCTCCCCGGAGAAGGAAGCTTGAGGGAATGTCACAAGTGGACAGGACAGTAAGTTTGCTGACTTTGCTCCTCCCTGCCCTGCTCTGTCCTGCCTCAATATTTCCAACTCTTCTGTCAAATTTCAGTATTTCACATTCTCTTTCTCCCACCCTACACAAATATGATGATGTTCTTGAATATTGATTTTGTTTTTTTATATACTATGTCTATAATTAAGATCGACAAAACTAATTAAAATGTGGGTCATTCCAATTCGTACCCAATAAATCTTTTTTCTGTTGGAAATTGGTTATTAATAAGGGATTATACCCTAACTTTAACTAATTTTTTTAGGGTGAAAACGTTAATTTTTTTGAAAACAAAATTAACGATGTTGGTCTACTCGCGGAGTAGATGAGCGTGGTATATTTAATATCTAAAAATTGATTTCCGGTGAGTGAGAAATTAATTTGGAAAATTGTAGTATTATTCACTTGTGTTGAATAAATTACATGGGAAATGGAAAATGAAGTTTTATCCCACATTGGAAAATTACAAGAAGAGTTTGTTGTATATAAGTAGGAAAGTATTCATATTCTTCAAATTGGTACATGGGAACCCTAACCATGGACCACACACGTGCGTGCCGGCCCCGCCCGGGTTCATGTTTTTTGGCAATTGGGCTTTGGGGCCTATCTATATTTTTAGAATACCAAAAATATGAAATGGTCAAATACCTTTTTTGGACTGAACCGTTTCGGGTGGCCCATCTCGAATTGGGTCGGCCCTGGGTCCTAAAATATGAAATGGCCCAAAAATTTCCGTTCAGAAAGCCTTTCGCTTAACATTTCCATTCAGCTCGAAATTCCGATTTCGTTTGCCGAAAGTTTATACACGGTGGTGCTACCGGTGTAAACTGTTTAAACCGTTTTACCTTTAGAGACTCATACGCACGATACCGTAAGCATTATACGGGCGTATTCAGTCTTGCGGGAATAGAATTTTCCTAGACTCGATTTACATAACGAATTCATTTCATATCTCCCTTTCATTCTTTTGTTTTTGCCGTGTTCGAAATACACCAGAAACAATATTTTCTTTTCTTTTTTTTTTTTTTTTTTGACTGGCCCAATAAATCTTTTTTAACTTATTCTATCTGAATATATTTTCTACCCAAATAAATTGATATGCCCTTAAATTAATCTTCAACGTAAACATTAGCATTTAATATATTTATTTTTTAAAATAATGGCATGAAGGCAAGAATAAATGATAATAATAATAATTACGAAAATCCTATCATAATGCTCATACTTTTGAGAATTATTAAAAGCAAAGTAAGTTTATTTTGGCGTAAAAACGATAATCTCTAACGAGTTTATCTTTAAGGAATAGACTCGTATGTTATATGCAGGGTTTTAAAACATCTATTTTAAAGTACAAATTTAATATAGTGGTTTTTATTAATTCAATTTAATAAAAAAATAGTAAAGTTTTTTCATATTTATAATATTTTAATTTGTATGGTACAAAGGAAAATTAATTTTATTATGGACATCAGCGTAAAATTATGATTATAATTCAAAAAGAAAAATAGTATAATAAAAAATGAAATTAATTGATAACGACAAAAATTAATAAATTCATGCATAAAATTTCAATGTAATAGATTGATAAAATTACAAATTTCAAAAAATAAAAAAAATTGTAAACTACATTTGTTGTATACTTGCACGATATATTTGTCATCGGAATCAATTAGATACAATATTTTCAATCTTTGTTTGCTCTTGACTTTAGAGACACCAACATAAGACTGACCATGCGTAAAATTGACTTTTGAAGATATTGAAAATGATACCCCCTCCGTTTTAGGACTATCTTTATACTTTCTATTTTCGTCCGTCCCAAATTTATCTTCACCCAAAAAAAAGAAATATTATACTATATAAATAATATACTGGGCCCACTTTATAAACTAAAATAAACTTATAAAATCATCTTATTGGGCCTAATTAAAACCCTAAACTAAATCATAAACCCAAAATCTAATTTAACCCACCCACCTAACTACCCCCTATCTACCCATCACTCCATCAGTCTCGACTCTTATCTTCTCGATTCTTCTTCTATCTCTCTCTCTCAAAAACCCTAGCCGTCATTGTTATCTCTCTCTCTCTCGTATACACTGATACTTTCATCCCATTGAGGTCATTGATTTCTCTCTGTCCGTTTAGTTGATAGAGAGGTCATCGATCTCTCTATGTCATTTTATTTGAAAGAGAAATCATCGATCTCAATTAATCGATCAATTTTATTGTCGGATCCATCCGATTTGAACACCACGGTGAGCGATTCCGACCAAGACTCGATCGTGAGCGATTCTGAGGTGGCGTGGTAAGTCGTGGCCGACTCGTTCGATGATACGGTGGTTCCCGAAAGCCCGTTGCCGGATTCTCACGATTTTGACGTCCCCTTTGTGCTATCGCCAGTTTTTTACGGTCTTATAACCTAGAGAATATGGTGGTTCTTGATTCTGAAGAAGATGATGATATGTTGCTCGATGTGCCCAGATTTGAGCCCCTTTTGGTCGATTTTGAGGCCCCCTTGGTCGGATTTGGGCCCCCCTTGCCCGGATTGTCCGATTTGCCCAGATTTGAGGCTCCCTTGGCGGATTTGCCACATTTGCCCCATTTTTCGAGACGTAGTGTCGAAATGGAGGCATTCATCTATGAATTAATGGCTATCTGGTGCCCTGGGATTCTTAGGTACTCTGATATCCCTTTTAAACTTGATGCATGTGCTTATTGGTTGATTTTTGGGTATGCTCGGATAAACTTGATGCATGTGTTGTTGATTTTTGGGTATTTGATGATGCTTCTTGGTTGATTTTTTGGGTATCTGATGATGCTTATTTGTTGATTTTTGGGTATGCTCGAATTTGGTGTGAACTGTTGTTCTTTTTTGGGTATCTGATGATGCTTAGTGATTGATTTTTGGGTATCTGATGATGCTTATTGGTTGATTTTTTTGTATGCTCGAATTTGGTGTGAATTGTTGTTGATTTTTGGGTATCTGATGATGCTTATTGGTTGATTTTTGGGTATGCTCGAATTTGGTTTGAACTGTTGTTGATTTTTTGGTATTTGATGATGCTTATTGGTTGATTTACTCCCTCTGTCCCAGGAATATCTTCATATATGATTATTGGCATCACTGGGAAAATTGTTTCAATACTCCCTCCAATTGTCAAAATGGTGGGAATGGTTAACTTTAACCATAAAGTTAATCTCCCACCTTTTGTAATAGTAAAATGAATAGAATATTGATATTTTAGTTGAAAAGTCAATAAAGTCTATTTTTCTTAATCTTTGTGTCATTTCAATATATGAAGATAGTCCTGGGACGGGGGGGAGTACTACATTTTGTGATATCCAAATACTCAAAGAATAATTTTAATGTCAAGATTATAGACATTAATGCTCATGAATTGTATTCTATTCAAAGTGAGCTTAATAGATTAAAGTCGGCAAACACTACAATGATCTTTATTGACAGTGATCCCGTCACTATTGTTTTTCAAGCTAAAATCTTTAATGACAGAATCATAATCTTTAGTGACAGACCCTGTCAGTAAAGATCATTTCTCTGTCACTAAAAATTTTCAACTAGAGAAGCAATAGTAACAGAATTTTGTCATTAAAGATCAATTTTTTTGGTAGTGATAGTTTATGTTTTTATTTTATTTTTATCATCCATTTGATATATAATAAAATTTATATTTAAGATTTCCAATGGAATGACCTAAACTTATTAATAATGCAAAACGTGTTCAAATCATCTCATATTTATGAAAACGAATGATAAGAGAACATACATTCATTCATCAGAAATAAGATATTTAGCAGAACGAATGGCAAGTGAATGGTTTCAAAATTTTGCATGACGATTATATATTAGAGCATACATGAATATCATTTTTAGATTCTGAGTGTACATAAATTTGCTAATTTGAATTTGATTGTATAATTAATTTCATTAATGGTGCATATACGTATTAACAGACACAAATAATATGATATGATTTGACTAATTAAATTGATTGTATATTTTATGTTGTTAATTTTGCAATTTATATTAATTAATAGATGAAATTAATATGACCTAAAAATTTCCTTAGATTAAGACTTTGTGATAGCAAGAGGAAATTTGAAATGAAAGAATAGAATAGAATAGAATAGAATACATTGTTCTGAAACGGAGGAAGGATGGTTTGCGACATCAGCACAGTAAAATCTCAACTTCATTTATAAATATTAGTAAAATTTATTTATGGTTTCGTTTGAGTTAATTTCATATCAATAAATCTAATGTTAACGATAAGAGTCCAGTGTTAAAAATGTAATGAAGCAAAATTTAACATTAATCATTACTTATTTCGTATTAATTTAATAAAAACTTGTGTCAAACAATTTGTAATTTGGATAGAATTTGGCCTTATTAGAAAGCATATATAATAATTTACTTTATCTTATGATTATCAAATATTTTTTTATGAAAATGTAATATGTGAACGATATTTACGGTGAAACTTATTTGAAGGATATTAGTAAATTACACTAAATATATCGGTGAATTACACTAAAAGTATCAGCTCCGAAGAGTATTGATTGTTTTCATCAAAGATATTAGTTGAAGTGATATTAGTTATCATCACTAAAGGTATTAGTTGTTCCAACATAAGGTATCAGTAAATTATTGTTCACGATAATAGTTAATGTTAGTATCATTCACATAATACTTTATTTTTTTTATTTATAGTGTTGGTAGATCTATACTTAAGCTAGCTACACCTACATACTATATATTATTCAAAAAAACTTCATTATAAAAAAATTAACATTTAATGGCAACTACCTTATCATTATAATTCATTTGGCTAAAAGTTTTTAATAGTAAAAATGGGTTAATTGCACCAAATTCCATCGTAGTTTAAAAATGTTGCACGAAATTTGTTCGTGATTTAAAAATTGCATGAAATCGTCCCTTGTGATATATTAAATAAAGCAAATCTCCTCTCTTTGTCAAAAGTAAGGTAGTGATATTAGATATTTCCTCTATTTTCCGTGTCTTGTTTTTCAAAATATTGAATTTGAGACAATGTTACGAATGACACAACAGAATATAGAATAAATTTTTAAAATCATCAATTCGTTTTTTTTTAAAGGGGAAGTTTACTTATTTAATAAACTATATAAGAATTTTGTGCCATTTTTAAATCACGAGGTAATTTTTTGTAATATTTAATTTCAAATTACGAGAGAATTTGGTGCCATTAACCCAGTAAAAAACAGCCATAACAACAATGTTATATGTATAACAGGATTATTGGTACTCAAATATCAACTTTTTATAGCGTCAATAAGTCCATTGTTGGAATAAGGAGCTCATGACCCTAACTGACTAACAAAATCTGTTATTTGACATGTTAATTATTTCACAAAAAAAATCGGCAAGTAAATATTAAGAATACAACATGATATTTTTCAAAAACATTTGTCTGTAAATTATAAGTATTACTTTTAATTAAACATGTCAAGCGAAACATAATTTGTGAAACGATCTTATACCTGTTTTATGTAAAAAAAAAATTATGTATCATTACATTATAAAAGAGTTTCCTGTAAATTTGGGTTCATATAAATTCTTTTTTCAAATATCATTATTTTAGTATACGAAGTGTCACTGTTTATATTGTATATGAAGTATCAATTTTTAATTAAAAAAATATTTTAATTTTATACGTTATTCCTCTCAAAATCACTTAAATAGGAACTTCTTGTATATTAAACAATGAAATTTTATATACTAAATAATTAGAGTCCACGTAAACTTAAATTAATAGAAATTTGTTTCATCATTCCATACAAAAATTTATCTATATTTAAATACACTCAAATAGAAATAAATAAATCCAAACTACAAAATATCAACATGTGGTTTGCCTAAAGTAATGCCAAATGTTTCACATAATAGAGATGTTGTTGAATTATTTTCGTCAACCTGAAGTAAAATTTTGACAAGATCTTTTGTAACATGCATGGTGACAATATAACATGGTTTTCATGTCAGGCATACTTGTATGTTTCACCAGCCAAGACAGCCCAACCCCAGCCTACATATTTTAGAAAATTACATATATATAAAGTTGTTGTCGAGATTGTTTTCCATACATTCTATGTTTGTCTATTTTCTATGTTTACACTTTTAATTGCACTTTCAATTTCTCAAAACAACCCTAATTGGGAAAATTGGAGGGTAATGAGGTCATTTCCAAAGTATTATTAAACCCCCACCATGAGGTTACAAAATAAAACTTGATGATACGTACAATTAACCACACATAATATGCATGCATTTATCTTGTCATACTTATCACAATATAAGGTATCACACACCATATCACGTTCAATTAATAAACGATTCACTATCTTCTCTTTTCAAAAAAAAAATAATAATAATAATAATAATAAATAATTTTATATTGCGTGAAATCGTTTCACAATATCATTTCGATGTTGTGAATCTATATTTGACTCACATAAGCTTGATTCAAATCAGATCAATCAATTTATTTCCTTAATAATAATGGATCGATAAATTAAACTCTTGTTTACAAATTCATTTCTTGAGACAATCTCATATAAAATTTTATCCATTCATAAAAGTTAACCACGATAAGGAATGTCCATTTTGAGTATCATGACACGTCAACTTTAGAAACTTTTAGATGGTGTTTCCAAAATTTATAAAGTAGGGAAGAATTTATTTATTTACTTTTTTAGAAGCTCCTGCTCAGTGATGGAGCCAGCTGGTCTACAATGGGAGGCGATAACAAGTACTCCCTCCGTCCACCAAATTTTTACTCGCTTTCCTTTTTGGTCCGCCCACCAAATTTTTACCCATTCCTTTTTTGGAAATAAACTACACTCACAAACAAAAAATGGGTCCCACAATACCCACCACAATACTCTTACTTTATCTATTTTTTTCACTTTTTCAATAAAATATCAATTTTCATTAAAAACTGTGCTCTATAGTAACCGGGTAAAATTTTCGTGGACGGAGGGAGTAATATAAACTAAAATAGAATCATATATAAGTACCAATTTTAGCATAATCAAAATATTAAACATAATTATATCAACATTAAAAAATGATATGATTACCTTATAACGTATTCCTCTTCAATTCTTCATAATTTTGACATATATAATTGTTTGAGGTAGTAATGAATCATTAGATATCAACCGATTGTCAAATTATTAATGGCAAAGTATTATAGTAAAATAGTTCAAAATAAATTTATCATGAAATTATATTAAAGTATCGAGTATTTGATTAAGAATATCGATAATCTTACCAAAAGTACCATTAATATGGGTCGGTAATATTATATTATAATTATTGTAAATTTTCATGAACCATTTTCATATAAAACTTGTTCATTATTATTAATAATTGTGGTCACAATAATCACACAATAAACAATTGATTAATCAACAAACATCAAGTTACAAACAAACAACTCACTATTTTCTATTTTAAAAATAATTATTAATTGTATGTACCTCAAAATTAATATTTTAATCAAATATAGAACAATACATTAATTATGAACTTTTAAGATATCAAATAATTTATCTTAAATATTCATTTCATTATATATTGAATATTTGATGATAAATTAAAAATCATTAACCCATGAAAAAATAGGTAAAAAAAATATAAATTTTAAATTGCGGAAAATCAGGGAGAAATAACAATATTGAGTGTAAGGTGAATTTATTTATGTAATCTATTCCGCCTTAGAGGGAAGCCTCCGCGCGAGCAGCGGTGGACGAAGCGGAAGCGAGAATGTATTGATTGTTACATTGTCTTGATTTGCTTCAAAATACAATTGACTTAAATTGATTGAAGTTACAAAAATGCCCCTATATTTCAAACGGTTTTTTTAAGATTACGATAATACCCGTCTATATATGGCTCTATGCTACTCCTAACAATTTTTTTCAAAAAAAATTATTTTAAAGTTATTAATATGATTTGCCGGAATTAGATGAGCACAAATTTATATGTCCACTGTGAATGTCATCATAAATATATAATACACACTATTTTTCCTAAAATAGTTTTGGAGGGAGAGTTTTTGGACCATTGATCAACTTTTTCATCTTGATCATAACCGTCCATCTCTCTTTTAACTAATTATGGTAAGATTGACTACTAATTATCATTAATTTCACCATTTTATCCTACTTTGCATTATGACCGTTTATTTCTTGTGATGGATTTTTGACCTTTGGATTAAATGCATAAATCAAGGATCAACTTATTTTTGTAGGCTATATATATGACCATTTTAGTTATCATTTTCATTGTCTCAAATCTCTATTTTTTGTTTGATAGGTAATTCGAAATAGTTTTTTTTTTTTTTCCAGATTTTATAGTCAAAAGAGATCTATAGAGAGTATAGTCATAAAATAAAATTATATTAAGATTTTGGAATGTAATTTATGTTGATGGTATATATGCAATATAGTCTAATCTATATTTGTATCATGATTTTAAGATGTCTTGGAGAATGCGCAATTCATTCATAAAAAAATTGAAGAATTCTTGAAGATTTTTCGGTTCAGAAATTTGAAGATTTTGAAGTTATTCACCGGAGGTTTGACGATTTTTTGAATTATTGAAGACTCTTTTATTTTAATTTTTTAGATTTTAGGATTTTGTCATTTTTTTATTACTTTGTAAATGAAATTATTTGTAATTTGTAATATTGTATTTAGTTTAGTTTAGATTATTTTATATTTTACAAATTTCCTAATAAACCAGTGTATGATGTATTTGATTTAGAGTTTCAAGTTTCAATATTAATGAAAACTGTATTTGTCCAATTTTTAGTATTCTTTGTTAATATTGTGATTTATGAAGATTGATGAATATAAAGATTGAGTGTTAAAATTTAAATTCTGATTATATAGTTTTTTATGTTTGTGTATAATTTCTTCATCGATTTACTTTTTTGGATAATCATATTTCCTTAAAGATTGATAATCTATCCGAAAATATGGGCATATTTTAATATAAATTTTAAATTTCCGTAAATTGTGCATAATTATATTGAGTTTAAATTAGTTGCGTTATTTTTTCAAATTTAATAATATCCATTGTTTGGCTATATTCAATTTAGAATTGAAAGTTTCAATGTTACGGAAACTTTTTTAGTCTTTAATCATAATCCTTCATTTTATTTACCTATTTTGGATAATCACTTAATTATTAAATTTTATTTCATGATATATTTGACTTTTTTATCCTTCTCACGTACTCACGCATTAATCATAATTGTTCATGATTTCTAATCATAATGATAAGCAATTGTCTTAGATCTCTACTGAAATATGAACAAAAACACATAATTGTTGATAACTTTGTAACCTCAATTTAGTGTTATAGTTTTTTCTTATGTTAATGTTTGCATAATTTACTCATTTTCTTATTAGAGTTACTATTAATTAGTTCATTCACGTAATTAGACATAGTCAATACAATATAATTGTTGGCATAATAAACTTTGAGTTACTAATAGTATGTAATAAATTGTATGAACATATTATATTAGTTATAAATGTGCATTTAAGAGTTTTAATTGTAATTTTTTTCTTAATATATTCTTATAATTTAATGTGCTATAATGTCTTCCTTTCAATTTAATTAATGTTATGTATTAAATTCATTGTATATATATATATATGCACTGATTATTTCGTTGGTTCTTATAAGACATTGTTATACTTTTAATTTGTACTCAAGGCATTATTATATTGTCTCTCCAATAAATGTGTACTAGATGAGTGCCCGCGTATTACGCGGGATTTTTGTAAAAATACATTATATATATTAAAATACATTTGTTCGCCATAAAATAATATAATTATACTTCCTCTGTCCCAAAGAAATTTGCACATTTTTCTTATTTGAATGTCTCACGCCAATTTGCATACTACCTAAAAAGGAAATATTGATTTGCGTGCACACTCACACAAATATACACATATTTACTCATATGTCACTACTTTATCACTTTTATTAATCTACGTGCAAGCCCAGGGGTGCAAATTCCCCTGGGATGGAGGGAGTATTATATAATAAATATATTCAAATAATATGTATTTATACAATATGGGAAAACTTTTAATTCACAATTTTTAGACTCAATCTCAAATTAATTACAATTTTTAATATTCTTATAAAAAATCATGTAACTTTTTATTTTAATTTAGTATACATTTTTAAATTTATGACATAATTTTCTCAATTATGGCATTCCGAAGATAATTTTCTTAATGTAGGGAGATTTTTAATTCAAGCACTAAATACACTCTTATGCATCAATTTATTTCTTATTCTAAAAGTGCAAGTCGAATATCAGATTAAACAACTAAAGATGTAGTGAATTTTCATAAAATTATTGAAAGTTGTGATTAAATTGAGATCGCGATATATATTTAATCCTAAAGTTATTAATATTTTTTTATTTTAAAATTTTCTTTTCCAAATATGTTAAATCTATAAGTTATTTAAATAATATATTATACAATGTAAATGTGCAGTTCATTTCATGTATAAAATATGTAATTAATATATATATATATATATATATATATATATATATATCATTTAAATTATATAATAAATAAATTATCAACCATTTTCAAAATAAAAAATAAATATAACATTATAAATCATTTGTAGGTTTTAATACAACTTTCGATTTTAAAAAATATAAAAATTATGTTAAATAAAATTTATATTCAAAATAAAAAGATTTATTAATGTGTGCAAGGCTTAAATCATGTGATTGCATTTCAACACAAACATAGTGTCACATATTAAATAAAATTAAGTTAAAAAAAATGATGTATCAAGTTTGATTTAAGATTAAAAAGGATTAATAAATATAATTTTGGTTTACTGTATTTTCTAGATAAAAAGAATTTATCAATTAAATTTTAAATTTAAGATAATTAGATTTTTAAAATAATTAATATTTAATTGAAATCAAAATTATATAATATACTTAATTATATTTTTTATTTTTTCACAAATTAAGGTTTTATAAAAATAAAATCCTCAAATATAGTGAAATAATAAAAGTAACTCAATTAAAAATTAAAATTCACATAATTAGAATTTTTTAAATTTATTTAATCAATTCAATAATAGTATGTAGAATCAAATATACTTAAGTTACCTAGTTGAATTACTAACACATTGAGATTTTTTTAATATAATTAAATAAAATATAAATTGGTATAATTATATAAAATTTATAATATACTTTAGTAAACTCAAGTTATATACAATAGTATTCAAAGTTTGAACTTGTTCGTTACATGGTTTAATTGGTAAATTTCATGAATGATGAATATTGCTTATGAGGTATAGGGTTCAAATCCTTTTGAGTACAATATTTTTTGTTAGACTCATAAGACTACATTGATGACACATTTAATTTATAAAATTGGCAAACTTACACATGGAAAATGATGTGTAAATTATTTTTCTCTAAAATATTATCAAAATGACACATAAGCAAACTCAATGAGAGAATGACACATGGACAATTAGAACTCCCTTTTAGTAATATAAAGGATTGACTTCCATTTTTTTTCAGGTAATAAAAAAAATTATTATTTGCTATGTAAAATTTATACTCAATTTGCCCTTAGTGTTCTTACCGATTTAATATATTTTTCTTATATAAATTTAATATTTTCCCTTTTATAGTAAGTATTATTAATTCACCTAACTTATAAGTTATATAATTTTGTACATTTGAAAATATGTAATTCTTATGTATAAATTATGTATAATGTTATTTGAATCATAGGTGCACTTATCTTCTTCCTTTTATTTGTTATTTTAGATACAAACCCTTAAGAGCAGTTGGTTGTTTTGTTTATATTTAGTATCAATTATTAAAAAAATTAAAATTGAATTTATTTTGATACATGTTATTATTTTAAATAAGTTTGATTCTTTAAAATGTACTTAACTATATTAACTTTATTAATAAATTAATTTTTATGTAATATTATATCTTAAAGACATTTAATTTTATTATATATATATGCATATATATATATTCAAATAATGTTCCTTTGGATTAATAATGTTCATTTGTCTTATCATTAAAGTGTTTATTAGGCAAAGGGGATGAGAATTGGACACTTACAATAACACGCTATTTGAAAAAATTACATTTTTTTTTTAGTAAAATTGTGATATATTGGTTAATATGTGTATATTTTGTGAGTGTGCAAAAAAACAATGTTTCATTTTTTGTTGTTTTGGTGAAAAAAGTATTTGTTTATTCATGTATAGTGGGACAACATGCTGATTTTTTATAAAAAGTATTGGGTAGTTATGTAAAGGTTAAAAGGTAGTAGTTTAAGAAGGTATTTATTTATTAATATATTGAGTGTTACTTTTTGTTATTTGTAGAAGTGGAAACTTATTGTGGAATGTACCAATAATAAAAATGAGAAACATAATGTGGAATCAATACCCTTATATAGTGGAAGCAAAAAATGCTTATGTGGCACCTCCCATCCACTCCCATTTCTCAATCCTTGGCTCCTTATTGAGTCAAGGTGTGCATTCCATCTTGTCCATCGATTTTTTCCATGTTTCATCTTGACCGTTGATTCATGCCAATGTTTCTATAAATTGGGCTTTTTTGATCCTCATTTTTTATCCATTGTTCTCTCCTCCCTTCTTTGTTCTTTTTTTCATATCATACGATTATGTTGCCGGCCTACCAATTCCAGTGTATCGTGTAATCAATCCTCTTCGATTGCTATTTGTCATGTGAGTGTCTTTCCGCCGATTTGTTCCGGATGATCATTCGACCGAGCATACCATGTTGTAGTTTATTTTTTATTTATTTTTGTTCTTCGTCTTTAATTGTAGGATAAGATTACACGTCGCATGTCTTGTGCCGACGAAAATGGATGTAACAATTTTTTTTCCGTTCAAATTCAAATGAAATTTTATTGTTTAATTGTTATCTTTGTTCTTCTCTTTGATGTTGTGTTCTGGAGTCCTATTGCACCTTAATGAATTTTGATGACCGCCCATATCATTCGTTTGATCAACAAATTTTAATTTACTGTCATACGCTCAATCAAAAAAATAAAAATAAAAGGAGTGCCGGACTGCCTTGTGAAAAAACTGAACAATGTATGGTTGTATCTTTGGCTGTTATCCGTGGCTGTAGTTACTTTGTATTAATGGGAGTTTGCTCGATCAAAAAAAGTGTGATTGCCATGCTTGATCCAAAAAAGAATGGTTACCATGGCCGTAATGATTGCTCGATCTTTGGCTGAACAATTTTTTTTTTGTTATCCATTGTCCATTTGTATTAATAGGAACAATGGGATGATTTTTATTCCATTAAGGTTGCACTATATGTGGACCTCAATTTATCTAAATAATTTTGTCATTAAATAATTTCCATTTTGAAGCATTATTTTTAGATTTCATCTGCTTCCTTGTATAGTAATTTCATTGATTTTGCCTGAAAGTAGGTGTCGTTTGATAGTTAATGCTACGTAAAGATTTTTTAACTATCAATTAAATAATATGCCCCCTTGTATAAAAAATTTCCCTTGGATTTATTTTGAATTGGTGTTGTATACCTCTTTAAAAGATAATCCATGAATGGGATGGTATTAAAAAGTTTTAAATCTGTTGGGGCCTTACCTATCTTGAGTATTTCAGTGTAAAGGCTGTGAATCATTACTATGATCGTCTTGAAGGTAATGTTTGTCGACAAATTAAGGCTACATAAATTGTATTTAGTTCAAATGAATTGTGTTTAGGTCTCATAATTATTTGACATTCCTAATTTTTGGAATATGAATTTCAATGTATAATTGTTGTTATGTGAATAATTAGGGTGATTAGCTTTGAATTAGTGTGTGTCATAATTGTGATTTAATTTTGTAATGTTAATGGGCGTTGGTAGTTGCCAGTATTATGTAGGCATTTTTTCCTTTGAATTTGTTAATTTCATTTGTCAATAAAAGGGAATGTGTATGTCACTTAAGTGAGTGCATGATGTGATCATGTTTAGATGATTTTGCACAAAGATATTACCATTCGTGGAATGCACTGCATTAACCTTGTGACAAAAAGTATGGTTGTTTTGCTTTTTTTTTTTTAAATATTCTCGGAAATGGTCTTAATATAAAAAATGTGACTTAAATTGTTATATTATCCGAATAATTGGCAATTATCAATTTAAATAATATATAGTATTACTCTAAAAATATGTATATTCGTCCTAGGTTGCATAAAATGTCCCAAGTGTAATAATTGTTGTTAGGATTATATTATTGGGTATTTTTATTAATTACACTTTGTCATGTTAATTGTGCATTAATAATTTGTAGCATGTGGAATAACTATCATGTACCATGTATACATTATTTCTTTAAAAAATTATTTAATTATAATCTAATGTCCCTTGGATAAGTGAAGATTCACAAATGGTAGGATAATAAATGGTTGTAAATTGGTGTAGGTTGTTAACTTTTTGGTATTTAAATTTTGATCCTCCGATCTTGAGTTTGATAACAACCTGTCTATCTTACTACTAAGATTGTGCAGGCCAAAATTATGTACCATGTTTATTTTATTTTTTTGGATTACGAGTTTTGTTGGTTAATTGGTGTTTTCTGTTTTTTTTTAGATCATATGATGCATTAAATATAATGTGTGTACAATGGTGTAATAATTGTTCATTGATAATATAAGGCATTGTTTCATCATATTACTTTGTATTTGCCTTGATTTATACACTAATAATTTTGGGTAGTGAACATGGTATATAATAATTGTGGATTGGTGTTGTTAATGCTCATTGATAGTCACTACCATGGTTTCCACATGTTGCTAATTCTTTGCATTGGACCATGTATTGCTAACTTTTGTTTATCAATGATTTATGGGAGCTAATTTATCTATATGATGTTTAAACAAAATATCAAAGTTCCAACTAATTTATCTAATTACTGCTATTCATTTTTTGATTAATTTTTAAATAATATGGTCGTTGTTTTTTTTTTATAATTAAAATTTTCAAAAAATGATCCTGTAACCTTCCATTTTGGTGAAATATATTACAATATTGTTGTTTTAGAATATATATTTGGGTAACCTCTTGCACATTTTATATTGATGACATGATGAATGCTAAGAGTATGATTTATTATGGCATTGTTTTCCACATGTTGCTAATTCTTTGGGTATCAATTATTAATTTAAATAATATAATTGGGTATTACTCTAAAAATTTATGTATCCTTCCAAGGTTGCATAAAATGTTACGAATGTAGTAATTGTTGTTGTGGGTTATATTATTGTGTAATTTTATGGTCATTGTGTAATTTTATGGTCATGGGAAATCTATGTATCCTCCCTAAATTTCTAATCGGTCCTTTTTTATGCAAATAATTACACTTTGATTATAATTTAATGTCTCTTAATATTAAATTTCCTTTAATATTGGTTGGGTCTCATGGTTATTGTTTAATTTGAATTAATATTGATTTTTTATATGAGTGAAAATTCATAAATGGTATGATAACAAATTCTTTTAAATTTATGTAGGTTGTTAAATTTTCGTTGTTTTGATTTTGGTCCTCCGGTCTTGCGTTTAGTAAACTATTTTTGTTTAATTATCGATTGTGGTCCTAAGATGGTCCATGTTGGTGACTTTGGTTCCCATATTTACCGAATAGCTAGCAAAATTTCACAAAATATTTTAAGTATAACAATTGTTGTTATATAGTATGCTTTTGAAGAGTCTTTGTTTATTTTTAGTAAACAACTAATACCTTTCAATTATATTTTTTTGGGTTTTGAGTATTGTGGGTTTTAACTTTATGATATTAAATCAAAAGAATGCTGTATAAGTTATTTTTAGTGTTGTAGAATTAGAATTTATAAAACTAAAAATTACCATACTCTAAGATAATAATCAAACAAAACATAACTTAGACAAGCAAATGTTACATGCACTATTATACGTACTTTGATCTCAAGGCCCTTCAAAAAAATAACATGCTTCAATCGGAGGAAAGATGCCATCGGTAACATAATCCTCTTGCGTACACATTATTTCCACTTTTACGAGTTTAACATTTATTAATTTAGAAAGCACGAATTTTGGCTGCAACATTAGAATATCATATATATGCAAATATATATATATATATATATATATATATATATATATATATATATATATATATATATATAGGAGTTTAAAAAATTCAACTTGTCCGGTAACTTTCCCTTTTTCCGCAAAAGGTTCAAACTTTTTTTAGGATTTTCAATTAAGTCTCATAATTCAGTAATTGCTCCAAGATTGGTCTAATAGCTCACTTTTAGACTGAATTTAGGCCAAACAAGAAATTGTGGGAAAAATTAAAATCTTAAATTTTCTAGGACCAAGGTCCAAAAGTTTGAGTCAAAATTAAACTTTTAGCTCTAAATAATTAAACTTTTAACTCTAAATATATACGGAATTGATCATGTGTCATAATTTTGTATGTCCCTCACTAATCAATGTGATGATGACCTGTCGTTTGTGTTATTGGAAATGTGTATTGGCGTTTAATTTGAGACCATAGTATAATTTAAAACTTGATGCCAAAACTAATAAATTTTTTTTCTATAAAAATAATAAAATATTTCTCATCTATTGATAATTTCCTGTGATTCTCAAAATGATCCTGGTGTATATAGCATACTACACTTGGCAATGTTGTGGCCTTGTGCTTTTGTGTGTAGACTAATACCTGTTAGTTGAATAACTATTATTCCTTACTCTTTACCTAAAACTCTTGAAAAAAAAAACTAATATTTTTTTGTATCGTCTGTGTTCTTGAAGATATGTATCGGTTTTTGCTTATATTGGGGAAGCAAAAAAATCTCCCTACGATCTTGAAAATAATTAACTCATATACATAGGCACAAAGGCATTTATTTTTAATCGTAACCTTAGTAAAAACCTAAAAATACTTTTCGAAAGAATGAAGAGTATTAGTTGACTACGATCTTGAAGCACACAATTTCTTTAAAATGAACCTATATGAAGGTTCATATTTTTTTCGAAAGATATTATTACTTTTTATAAATTAGTGTGCTTTACCTAAAAATACTTTCGACTTAAGATATGTTTATGTGTAAAAAATTGAACAATAGCCTATATAAATTCTCAAAGTAATCATAATTTCAATAAAGTAATAATGTGAATTTTGGCCATTAACTTTTACTTTATGACAATGTAAGTACTTTTTTGTTTTGGGCTGGCGAATTAACCAATTGCATATATTCAGACTAAATGTCATGTGATGCTTGGAAATAATTTATGCCATATACTAGGCATGTCTGATACTGTGTGATGGACCAAACGTTATGGTTTTGATTGCACAATAGCATTGGTAGTTTCATTATGCGATATTCTTTTCTTTTTTTTGTACGGAAAATATTTGTCAAATATCTTTTCAAACTATCTTCGTCAACATTAAAAATATTAATTTCCATTTTTATGGTCCTCCCGCATTAAAATTATTGTACATGTTGTTGTCATTTTGGTCATCTAGCTTTTTCGAACCAATATCAGTCATATTGACTGCGGATTTCTAGCGATTGTTTTCTATTCTTTTTCTTTTAGCTAATGTCTCTTTGGTATTGTGTAAAAATTCTTAAAAAATATTGTTATAAAAAATTCAAAATTAGTCCTAGATTATTACTTAAATATAGGATATTCCTAAAACGTGCGTCGAGTTTTTAAATTAGTCCGAAATTAGTCCTATAGAATATTCCTAAAAATGTGCGCCGAGTTTTTAAAGTGGAAGACTAAAATTCTTAAAAAATATTGTGTTAAAAATTCTGAAATTAGTCCTAAATTCTTTATAATATAAAAAAATTTCTCTCATTATGTTTTTGAAATATTTCTAAAATATCTATAGGATAATAATGCAACTTATGCATTCTTCTGGTACTTAACTGAATATTTATGGGACCAAATTTGAAAAAACTAAGGGACCTAAAATATCTAAAGAATGACAATTGTTGCAAACCGTCTGTGTTCATGGGACCAAAACAAAAATTATAATTGGGTTAAGATTCGTATATCTATCTCTATCTTTATACTTGGAGATTTATATTTTTTTATTTGCATGATATTGTTTACCTTGGTGCCCTCTGTACTTTATCTTAATTTTTTATATGGGGTCAGTATGTGCAAATAGTAGTCGAGTTATAATAGACTTATATGTACAATTAGGTAATAATTTTGGTCCACACTCCTTTTTGGTCATTTTTTTTCTATGTGTGTATTTTTTTATTTTTTTTAGATTTGTTATCATCCATTAATTTTACTGATTGAGGCTACAATTTTTTGTGACCATAATTGCAACTTATGCATTCTTTTGGGACTTCACTACAACTATTTATGAGACCAAATTTGGAAAAAAACTATGGGACCTAAGATATCTAAAGAAAGACCATTGTTGCGAACCGCCTATTCTCATGGGACCAAATTTAAGATTCCTGCGTTAAGATTCGTATATCCGTCTCTATCTCTATATTTGGAGATTTCTAATTTTTTTTATTTGCGTGATGTTGTCTAATTGAGTGCTGTCTATACTTTGTTAGTGATTTTTTTGGCATGACGTCAGTTTGTGCGGATAGTAGTCGAGTTATAATGGAAGTATATGTACAAATATGTAATAATTTTGCTCCACATTCCTTTATGGTCCGTTTTTTTTTTTTGCAAATTTGTCGACACTGTACTGAAGATAGAATTTTTTTGGACCAAAATCGCAACTTAGGCATTCTTTTGGGACTAACCTGTAATTATTTATGAGACCAAATTTAAAAAACACTACGGGGCATGAAATATCGAAAAAAGCACCATTTGTTGCAAACTGGTTGTTCTCATAGGACCAAAAATTTAATTTTTTCCGGTTTTTGCGTATATCTATCTCTATTTTTATATTTTTGTATTTATATTTATTTTATTCACGTGATGTGGTTTAAGTTGAGTGTCGTCTATACTTTGTTGATAATTTTTTGATATGATGTCAATATGTAGGAATAGTATTCGAGTTAAAATAGAAGTATATGTACAAACAAGAGAATAGTTTTGGTCCACATTCATTTTTGGTCCTTATATTTTTTAATATATATTGGCAGTTTTGTTCCATCCATTAATTTTATGGTCCTCTAACTTTTACACACACACACATATATATATAACAGAATGGTATCAAACTTTTTGCAACTTTTTGGTCTTTTTTTTTTTTGCAAATTTGTTCCAACCATTAATTTTATGGTCCTTTAACTTTTGTTTCATCCATTGATTTTGATAGTATTCACATATTAAAAAGTTTATTTAAAGACATAACGAATTGACCCTATTTTTTTTTATTTCTAAATCTTGCTTTTCTAAAATATATTGGTTACAAGGGAAATTTTGTTATTTTAGGATACTACCTTATGATTGTTTGTAAAAAAAGGACACTATCTTTGCGGGCGTGCAAAATTGAGAAAATATATTTACGAACTTGCAAAAAAATAATTATTTCTTGCTTATATGAGTTAATTTCGTTATAAATTATAAGATATAATTAATTGTATACAATTCAATTCGTAGTTCAGATAATATTGACAATAGATTAGAAACATGATTAACAACATCTTGGTATTACATGTTTTAACATTAAAATATTAGTATTGAATGTATGTTTTGGAATTAAATTATTTCATATATGAACCACTTTATAATTATTTTTAGATAAACTTTACTTTAACCAATTAATGTTGTTTAAATTAAAGTTAATATTCTTCGTTACCACCAACTAAATTGGTTATAACGGAAAAATTGTTGTTTAGGACACTATTTTTATGAGTATTTGTTCAATTAGGACACTATTTTTACGAGCTTGCAAGATTGAGATAATATCTTTACGAACTTGCAAAATTAGGACAATATCTTTACAAACTTGCAAAACTAGGACACTCTTTTTAAAATTGTCCAATTTAGGCAAAATTTTATAAAATATGGGTCAAATAAAGTCTGATTACGATATGCCAAAAAACGTTAATACATTTGCCAAAAATAAATAATTAATAATTAGATAACCAAATTAATAAAAATATAATTATACGATGTTCTTAAAAATAAATCTAACATTTTTTTCTCAGATTTGCATCAAAGCAACGAGGAGTTGAAGAATTGCGCCTTAATTAAGCTTAGGTAATTGTTGCAGATAAATGACAAATTCAAATAAATGCATGTACCTGATTGAAAGTTTTTGTGTTTTACATAATAATTAAATTTGTGGATTCAAGGATGTTTTATATGTTTTTTAAGTACTATTTTTCATATTCATATTACAATTTAAAATAATGGTACCACGTATTATAAATGTTTAGGTTACTAAAAAAATTTAAACAAAAAAATTACATTAAAATTCAACAATTTTACATAAAAGTTTACTTCCAGTTTGCGATCTTCGCGGGTTTAGCACTATAATTTATATTATATGATTTTAAGTGTGTGTGTGTATGTGTGTGTATATATATATATATATATGTTTTGTTGGGAGATGTAGTGTTGCACAAAATAGAATACAACAAGAAATATCAATTTTCAGGATGGTAATGATTCCACATAATTTAATTTTTTTTATCTTTTTTTTTAAGTATAAATAATTATTTTAACTAGAATACAATATTTGCAGGTTATCTCAATTTTGGTGATCCTATGTACGTCTGTATTTATTGCAATTCTAATATGTGGTATGAAGAATGAAACTTTAAGAAGGGGAATGACAATCCTCCAAAATTTCCATCGTGTTGCTCTAATGGAAAAATAAAACTGCTCATGTTGAGACTGCCCCAACAATCACATAACAATGATAAAAGTGGGCATTTTCTCAAGTACATTCAAACCTACAATATGATGGACAGTTTTACATTCAAGTGCAGTAAGATTGATGATACGATAAACAATGGTAGTGCACTGTATGTGTATAGATAACGTGAAGTCAATTAACACAAAATAAGAAGTTTGTTGCCTCAACTTGGAAACAAGCCAAAATTCTCCCAATTATACATCAACAGCACCGAAATGAAGTCACGAATATAATAGATCCAGTCGAGAAGATCATTAATAAAACATTATACTTAAATCTATTTTTCTATTTAGTTGTTTTACTATTTTTAAATGCAATATTTTGTGCTTTCATTAACGTTTTATATATTTTTCATTTACAATTTATGTTTTCATATTACAATTTTAAAGTAATAGCATCACATGTAGTAAATGTTTATCTTATTAAAAATATTAAAACACAAAAAATCCAAGAAAATTTAGCAGATTTATATATATAAAAAAAAAGTTTACTTCAAGTCCACGAATTTCGCGGGTTTAGTACTAGTAGGAGTATACTATACAATGCAACTTCGGTCCCCCAAATAGTTTATCCTTGCTATTGAAGGAAAACTAAAATCAATAAATGTTGGTGAAATCATTGATCCATTTGTGGAATGCAATAATGCTGAATTAAACATCATTTGGTGAAATCATTGATCCAACTGTGGAATGCAATAATGCTGAATTTAAACGTCATTTGGTAAAATTTATATTTCTTTGGATGCATATTCTGTTAATTTCTTACTGAAACTATAAATTTAATATGCTCTTTTTATCTTCTTTTTTTGTAGCACATGCCAGTGTCGGTGGAAAGTTAATATAGAAGAATTTCGATATTTTTTAGAAAATATTATTGAAGTATACTAGAATTGAAGAATTGTTCCAGTTTATTATGAATCCAGGTTTATTTGTGACAAAGATCCTCGCATGTTTCGTCTCACTAAAGCTTGTTATAAATTTGTTCTAAGTGTTGGACTGTGTAAAAATGATAAAATTATTTTTAAATACAATGATATTGAAGTTGGAGCACAAATGATAATTTTTTTTTTTTGATGTTCTTAGTATGCATGACCATGAACTTAATTATAAAGTTGGAACATCGGTGATATTGTTAAAAAAAATATAGATTATTTAATGAGATTGTGCAATAGAATCTGGTTAATTTATTATGTATATTTATATGAAATTTATTATCCATTACATGTAATTATTAATCATTAGTTGTATGTTATATATTATAGGTTGACTATAACTAGGTTGAGTGATAGACTAATTGTGGTCAACTTCTCACTGGTAGCAGCATTAGTGAAGTAACAATAATACCGAGAATTCGATATTATTCAAATTTACGCATAGAAAATTCCCTTTAATTGTTTCGTGTGCTATGTCAATAAACAAAAGTTAAGATCAATCATATTTACATGTTGGAGTATTACTTAAAAAATTTATATTTAGTCATGATCATCTTTATGTTGCCGTTTCAAGGATTACAAGTTAAGGTGGTTCGAAAATAATGTTGTGTCATAAGGATTATTTTGAACGCAATACTACAAAAAAGGGTAGTATATCAAGAAGTTTTTAAGAATATTTAGAATGTTGTAGTACCATTATTTTTTGATGTGATTCATTTTAAATGAAATAATATTTTTTTATTTAATGTTTGGATGTTATTAATTTATTTAGTGGTTTATTATATAAATTAAGTAGTGATATGTGTTTTTTTAATAATATTATATTATATATTCATTAGTTAAATATGTAAATATTCTATTATTTAAAATTTTGGCTATCTAAATAAATAATTTATTTTGTAATAATATGAAGTATGATGCATATATTTAATTAAAGTTATTACATTCTTCCTTTGTTGTAATTTTGTTTTGACACCTTTATTATTTGTCTGTTGCAAGTAACATTGTATTTATATATATTTTTTTTAATTCTATTGGGAAGATTATTTTTATGATAAAATTAAATTGTACGTAACAAATAATATTTTTTTTTATAAAAATAATAAATACAGTGAATAACCATTATAATGTCTACATGAAGTTGAGATGGATTGAGTAAATTTTAGTAGTAATTAACAAAATATTGATTATTATATTTCAAATTTTAAAGCTGGGAACATTTCAAACTGGCTATATTTTACGAAGAATGATGAAATAGTTTAAGTAAGTCTATATTTGAAATAACTTACTATTTAAAAAAATATGTTGTGAGTTGTGAATATTGTAACACATAAAACATATATAAATTAAAAAAGGGTTAATTGCAAAAAAATCACGAACTTTATAGTCTTTATCAATTACAACATGAACTTTTAAAGTTTGCAATTTGATGCACGGACTAATTTATTTTTGCAATTTGATACATGATGTAAATTTTTGAGGTTACTCTATACATGGTGTGAATTTTTGGCGATACTAGCACTATGTTGCAGCCAAAGCCGCGACAAAAAACACGTCACACGCCACATCAAATGTCAAATCTAGAAGGAAAAACGTTTTTCTTTTTTAATTTCAAAACATTTTTTATAAAATATTTCTCAAACACATATTAATAATGGTTAAAGATAGTAAAAACAAATTGTTTTAAATTCGTATATTATGAAATATTTTCTACATAAACTAAAATACACCAATATTTATGATTTATTATTAAATGTGTTAAGAGCAATATTTTATAAATGAACTTTTTTAAATATTAAAAATAATAAAATTTTGTAGATTTGACGTGACATGTGGCGCATCTTTGATGTTGACTCCGACTGCCATGTAAGCGTACATATCGATGGAAATTCACACCGTGTATATAATTGCAATGATAAATTAGTTCGTGCATCGAATTGCAAACTTTAAAAGTTCATGTTGTAATTGATAAATACTATAAAGTTCGTGATTTTTTTTGCAATTAACCCATTAAAAAAAGTTATGCATATCCTCGCTAAAGCTTAATATAAATTTGCTAGAAGTGTTGAATTTTGTAAAAATGATAATATTATTTTTTATAAGTATAATGGTATTGATGTAGGAGCAAAATTGATATTCTTATTGATATTGATCTTTTTATTAAGTTAATTTGTTGATTTTTTTATTTGTATTGCTTAATTTGAAAGACGGTATTATATTTTCTTACTTTATTGCAGATCTATTATTGGATGAGTTCTTGAAGGGTACAAAATTGAATCAAATATTATTGGGAATGAGAAGTTCAAAATTTTAATTAGCTTCGGGTACAAAGTGCAAAAAAAAAAAAAAAACATACATAAGTTCAACTTTAACACAACATAAGTTTAACATAAAATTTGAACTTGTGTACCTCAGGCTAAATTAATTAAAAGTTGATGATTATTCCAAAATAAATGGAAAAATTGTGTACTTAAGAGGCAATTTATTTTTATTATATATTTTACATAGATATTAAAGTTTAGAAACAGTTCAACGTCTGATTACGAAAATTTTAGTTTGGTGGTTTTTATTATAACTTGAGGTACTTATTTTTTAATATTTATTTTAAATTATTTGTCATTTAATTTTATTTGTGTGTTTGTTAGCATTACTAATATAGAACTGATATTTCAAAAAGTTTTAAAGTAACATTTGACTTTATTATTAGTGGAAATTGCTAAAATATGCCCTTTTATAATGATTGTGTTATTTTTTTATCCTAAAGCTCCCCATTTGCTTCATTCTTAGTGTCGGCTCCACCATTCACTATATTCTCAATGTTATCTATGGTTCAATCATTCGCGCGCCCCAGCATCACCGTCGATCATCTTCTCCAATTAGCATCACCATCTTCGTTGTCCTGCATCTTTCCGTCGCTTGCACTTGGAGCGCATATAGAAAACCAACACTAACAATCAAAGTAGAATTCTGCCGCAGCCGATGTCGCTCAAAGAGCAGAACCCTAGATCTACGAAAGATGGATGCTTCAAAAATCAGAACCATTTAAAGGGGCAGGTACGAGCATGATACTGTATCATGGTATTTTTAGAAGAATTTGTGAATAATAGCCTATGTCACATAACGAATATCTCACTTACAATAAATGTTCATCATTATTTTGGGCCTAATTGATTACCCATTTTTAATTTTGGTCCTATAAATTTGAAGAAGTTTTGAAATTTCATTTTATAGACATTAGTAGGTTACATATATGGTCACCCTCCATTTGATTTTTTTTTTTTTTTTTTTTGTGTTTCTTTTATATTTTTTGTAATATGTGACGTTTTGTTTTTATTTTATTTTTTGTTTCTGAAATTAAATATATGGATCTAGATTGTGGGCGTTAGGCCGGGTCTTTTAAACATGAATCTGAATTTATAATTTATTATAAAATTATTAAATATATTTAAGAAACAATAAAAAATGCAAATTGTATTTAAGATTTAGTTACAATTATATTAAATCTTAAAAATGTAAATTTAAAATAAATTTTGAAAATTCAAGCCCAAATTGCGTTAAACCAAATTGAAATCCCTAAAATCAGATTTACTCATTTCAAATCCAATTTCATAGATTAGAATCTCATATAGAAACTCACACCCATATTGAATTGCAGCTCAAAGAAGATGGATCACAGGCGTTGGTGGTGCGCTAAGTAGTACAAGAGAAGAAATAGGTTTGCCTGCAGCGAGGGTCTTCCCTTAGGCAGGATTTTTCGCTGATATTGGTTGTGGCGTATTATAAATATGTGAAGGGTGGGATTAATGTATCTATATGTTAGAATTGGAGGGGTTCAATAAATCATTCATCAATTTGAGAGAGAAGAAATTGAATTTGGGATTTCTAAACTAATTTTTCAGATTAGCCGAATTGTGTCTTTCGTGGAAGTAAATGTATAACCAGTGAGTTTTGAGTTTTTTGTGAAATGCAATCATGTTGATATTATACATTATTTATTGGGATTTATATTTTTTTGAATGCATATCTTTGTTTTTTTTAATATTTTCTTCTTTAAACAGTAGATTTAATATGTTTTTCATTTTTTTTTTGCATTTATAAATGTCGGGTGTAAATATTTTTTTTAGAGAAAAGTCATATTTTCTTATATTGCCGTTTTTCAAAAATTACAAAATTTCCCCGGTTTATTGGGAATACATGTTTATTTGTGACATGGATCGTCACATTCTTCGTCTCAGTAAAACTTAATTAAAATTTATTATAAGAGTCGGATTGTGTCACATATGATGTCGTAGCAAAAATAATTGTCATTCACAATGAATTTTTTTAAGAACCGTAAATTAGGGACAATGACAAATTTAGGACTTTAAATCTCCGGTCCGCAAATTAAAGCCAAAATAACATATCAAACGAAATCAGGTTGTTTGTGCCTGAAATTCAGGTTTATTTGCATGATGTTGACTGCATTCAAGGTTAAATTTGGACCCGAATATGGTTCATTTGGGCAGATAAGACCTAGATTCACCATTTTTAAAAGTTATTGTTCTTAATTTTCTAGATCGGAGAATTATTATCCTCATTTTGCCAACTTGAAGTGTTATTATATTCATATTGCCACTCCCAAGTTATCGTCCGTAAAAAAAAATTATTTTCATACTTGATATTGATTCATTTATTAGTGTTGCTCATTTGAACGACAAAATTATATTTTGTTATTATTGTGTCAAAAATTTATTATTTTATTTGGATGTTAATGTTTTGAAATAGCTCGTCATTTGGGTACGGAGGTTTGTGTTTGATATTTTTATTATGACCTAAAGTACTTGTTTTTTGTTATATTTCATTTTTATTGAGAAAATTATCAATAAGCTCCTCATTTTATCGGTGAAGGTCAAATAAACCATTTTAACTATTTTTTTTGTACAATTGTGATTTTCTTTTTTAATTGAGATCTAATAAACCATTTTAATGTGCTTATTTATTAATTTATTTATAAGGTTAAATATTTTACAATATTGTTGTTGTTTTGTTTTATTTTATTTGTATTAATTGCATGTATATATAAATATATTGATTTTACATTTTATAATATACTACCTCCGTCCCATATTAGTTTTCACTTTTGACCTTTTCAGACTATAGTATGAGAGTTGATTTGTAATATTTAAATGGATAGATTAGCTTTTTTTATGATTGAATATTGTTCAACTTAAGTGAATGAAACAAATCAAAAGTATTTTTTTGTATAATAATTATTGAAATGAGATGTGATTTAGAGATCTTTTGTAGTGCACAATGAAAACTAATCTGGGACAGAGAGAGTATTTATTATTTAAAATAAATTTTAAATAATTAAATTTCCTAAATAATGATATGAAATACTATATGTGCATTGTATCAAATCAATTGCAGAAAACTTATTATCAGACATTTAGAAACTAATAATTATTTTTGTGATATAGATTGTTTGTGTATTTTGTATATTGCTATATTTTACAAAAATAAGTTTATACATTTTAGATAAGTATATGTTTGAAAATTTTATGTCATCAACCGTAATTTTATTAGTAACCTATTGATTTGTTTTATTCATCTTTTAATTATTGATTATAGAATAGACATGTTTTAATGCCTTTAGTGATTATCCAATATTATATAAACGATTTTAAATTATATATGTTCAAATTATATTTTCGATTTATATTAGACATACCATATGATTAAGATGATTTTAAAATAGACACTTTTTCGTGTTACATTACGTATAACTTGAAAAAGGGTGTAATAATTTTTTTTGTTACAAATCATTGTGTGAAAATATTATGACGTTTATAAAACACAAAAAATATAAATAGTTATATAAATGTAAAAAAAATACTAATATTCTTTTACATGTTTTAATTTTTTTTATAGGTTAATTCAATATGTGATGATTCTATTTCACCCATCAAAAGTTAACTTACAAATGTATGTTTAGGGAGTGAAAACCGACAAAAAAAATCAATATAAATCAATTAAAATATGAATATATATAATTAAAGTGAAAATAAAATTATACTCCCTCCATCCAGGAGGAATTTGCATACTTTTCTTTTTGGTCCGTCACAATAGAACTTGCACATTCCATAAAAGAAAACATTAATTTGTGTGCATACTCACAGAAGTATACACATATTTACCCATATACAACTACTTTATTCAACAAGTGACTATATTTTTAAAAAGTATGCCCAAAGAGGTGAGCAAGTTCCTCCGGGACAGAGGAAATATGATTTTAAAAATATTGTTAATGTGTCTAAACTAAAAATTAAAATATTAACAGAAAAAAAACACTTGAAAAACACCATTTTCGACTTCAAAAAATTTAATTAAACCATCACAAAAAAAAATCTACCTAATTTAGAATGTAAATACCACATTGATTCTGTTAATATATATATATATATATATATGAGTAGGTTTTATATGAAAACGCTTCATAATAAGCTTAACATGAAATAGTTTTAGAGTATCGTTAATCTCATCAGGAGTATCATTAAACATGTCAGGGGTATCATTAGTCTGAGTTCAAGAAAATTTAAAATAATTTTCTCGAACTCAGACTAATGATACCCCTGATAACATTAATGATACTCCCGATGAAATTAATGATACTTTAAAATTGTTTCATGATAAGCTTATCATGAACTATTTTCATATAATACTTTGCCTATATAAATAAATAAATATATATATATATATATATATATATATATATATATATATATATATATTAACAGAATCAATGTGGTATTTACATTCTAAATTAGGTAGATTTTTTTTTTGACAAAGTATATATATATATATATATATATATATATATATATTACATTGATTCTGTTAATATATATTATCTGCATGACAGATGACCCACCAACACCAACTTTATTAATTTTTTTGACAAAGTATAGAGTGAAAAATGGTTTATACCTGAATCATAGAAGAATATTAGTTGTTTTCACTAAATAGTATTAGTTGTTTTAACTGAAGTGTATTAGTTATTTTCACTGAAGAGTATTAGTTGTAAAATAAATTAAGACTCTTTAGTGAAGACAAATATTATTGTTTTGTGAAAACAACTAATACCCTTCAATAATTCATGTATAAACCAATTTCATTCTATACATACTCAACTTTTTTATATCCATTGTTGAGAGTATTTTGGTCTAAAAATAATGAAAATGCGAAAGAGAGTACAATTTTGTTCTCAAAGTTATAAAAAAATGAAAGTAAGTATAAGAATATATTTGAAGTGGGTAAAAACTTTGAAATACATTACATTAAATTTTAAGATATATGTTTTGTTAGTCAGTGATGCTCAAACAAAGATTTTAGGTAATATATGAAATTTAAGCCGCAATATGAATGTTTAATCGGGAGTATCAATTTTTTATTAGAAGTATCATTGATCTTGATTTAAAAAAATAGTTATATTTAAAAAAAATGTAGTTATTTAATTTAAAATTATAATTGAGTTATTATTATAGTTGAAAAATCGTAACAAATTATGTCCGTGTGAAGCACGGGTAGAACGATCACTAGTAATAATAATACATAAATAGAGAGTTCACTATTATTTTAATTAATTACTTAATTATGTTTATGTGTTATTATCACATTCACGATTGGAATATAAATTTGTGCCATGGAAATTTGATTGTTACCCCTGGAATTTAGGTAAGGTTATCATGAAACTATTTTAAAGTATCAAATATTTGACCAGTAGTATCGATAATCTCATCAGGGGTATCATTAATTTGGATTTTAAAAAAATTACAACAATTACAATATAACACCACTGGCTCAAATTAATGATACTTCTAATGAGATTATCGATACTTCTGGTCAATTTTTTTATATTTTAAAACAAGTTCATAATAAATTTATCATAAACTATTTTCATATATTTTTGTCTTTCAAAGACACCCTTATCTCCTTCACATTAAATCTCTAGGAGGCATGACATTATCCAATTAAAACTCAACCGGAATATGATCCATTGTCCGAGTGTGGTAATACCTAACTTTCCATTATCTTGAGCTTCAACAATCAATCAATGGAATTGAAACAAGTGTTTGAATGGCCGGCAACTTTCTTTCACTAAAAAGGCAAAGCAAGAACTCAAAAGGCCTTCATGTCAGGAACCCTTTCCTCTATATATCTATTTCCAGTCTTGATTTAATACGAATTGGAACCAATTATTGACCGACCTACTTAGTTACCACATTATCCACGCCAGTTTCTTTTAATTTCTACACAAGCCCACCTTTTTTGACATACTACGTAAATTCTTTCTTGTATGCATACGCTTAATAATTGTTTTTACGTTTTTATTGACCAGTATTAGTAGTTTTTACTGAGTTGTATTGGTTTAGTTGTTTTTATTGAACACTAATATTTGTCTTCACTGAATAACATTAATTGGTATATGTAGTTGTTTTCCCTAAACATTATTGCACTAGTTGCTAGGTTCAAAAGGTACTCAAAAGTGTTACGCCTCAAACTTATACCCTCTGCCTCAAATATATGGTCAATCTGTTTTTTCCAACAATTTTTTTTCACCATTCAATCATCATTTAGAGGCTTTTTGGCTAAACTTATTTAAAATATCTTATAACATCTAATATTTTATAAGTTGTTCTAAGAGCTTATAAGATGTATATTTTTTAAGTTATTTATAAGTTGTTAAAGTGTTTGACTAATACAACTTATAAAAATCTTTGAGAATTTGTAATAAATATTTTTTAAATTTAATTTTAATATAAAATATATTTTTTTAATGTTAAGGTAGAGGTGGGTGGGTGCGGGGGGATAAGTTTGGTGGTTCCAGAGTGGTTGGGGGGGAGGTGGTTGGAAAAATAAGTTTTTTTTACAACTTATTTTTTTAAAGCTTATAAGTTGTTAGGAGTTTATTTTATAATCTTATAAATTGTCAAACATTTATTTTGTCAAACTCATTGATAGTGTTTATAAGTTCTTAAACAACTTATAAGCTTTTTAAAAGTGTTTATAAGCTTAGTCAAACACCTTTTTAATTATTTCATATGTTATTGATTTTGCACTCATACATAACCACTTTATTTATTTATGAATGGAACACGATATTCTAAAATACTTGTATTTTACTTATATTTTTTAAAATTTGTCAAAATCAGAGAAGCATATATTATTTTTTGGACGAGGGAGTATCTAATGGACATGAAACGTGTAAGTTGATGATAGCATATGGGATTATGGGTGCAGTGAGATTCACGTGAAACCTGCAAACGGATTGTTATGTTTTAACAATGAAATCCCTACCCTACCTCTCTTAAAAGGAATCCTAATTTGGAATCAAGTTTCATACAAACATATCATCCACTCAAATATTCAGCATCATTAAAAATGTAATTACTGCTTCTTCCATCACCTCTACAATGTAATTACGATGCAGCAATTAAAAATGTTCATTTATCATTTGAATATTGAAATAACAATAATTAAAATACAATAAATACAATAATCAAATATTTTTAAATTTATTAAACAACTGATTACCTAGTTAAAGAAATCCTAACAAATCCTATCAACTCCCAACAATAAAGAAAATAAACTAATACAATTATTATCTTCCTAAATACTATTGATTCTTGAAATAATCATTATCGGCTTATCGCAATCTAATCCCCATCACTCTCTTCCACTTTAAAACGATTCGCCCTCGATCTGACTTAATGAATCTCATCTACCGTGGGATTAGATAGTGTACAAGAATTAACTGAAACAAAAACTATATATTTATTTATTTTGTCAAAATTGTCAAAATGTGAGATTGCATAAAAGTACCAAAATGCGAGATTATATAAGAAATAGTTGGTCCAAAATGGAAGACTACCTTTACTCGGCTACTGGTCTCTTTGGGAGCTCCCACTGTAGTGTTGGATTCATCCCTCGTCGTTGTGGCTATTTAGAATTTTATGCTTTAGAAAAAGAATTGCAACATTACCTCGTTTAGTAATATTGCAATTTCATCACAACATTTGATTTTTTACAATATCATACACCTCAGTCACATTTGAATTGTCATGCTGACATTTAAAAATGATACAATTCAGAGTAAATTACAAAATTGATCTTGAATCTATCAAGTGTCATGAAATAATTTTCTCAATTAAGTTCAATATTCTAAAATAATTATTAGAATGGTGCATGTTTAGTCGCTCATGTAGCAGCCGGAATAATAACTTGGCACCACTTGCATGGTATAAAGATTCGCCAACATATAAGTTAATTTTTTAAAAAATATAAAAAAATTCAATATAAAGGATTAAAATTGCACTATTATCAAACTTAATTGTCAAAACAATTCATATAGAACCAAAAACACAAATACTCAATAAAAATGAGGCCAATTTTGCAATTTACCCTACAATATAAGAACGCCGTGACAAAGAACTGAACCATTTCCAAACAAATAATACATTTTTAATCAAGAATTTGATCAGATATTGATAATAGAGATTTGTTATTGGCATCATCAAGTAACACCAATTTCAATGTAATTTAACAGGACAAAAAATCGTGATGGGTTTCGCCTTGCCAACAGAGCACTTAACATCATGGCTTGCTTCAATTCCACATCATCTTGTAACCTTGTAACTCTGCATTAATAGGAAAGATAATAAGGCTTTAACCGGATTAAAAATAAGAAGCCAAAATAAATAATAAACAGGAGGCACCATATAGTCCCCATTTCATTTTGAAAGAGCAATTGAGTTTTAAATTATGATGCTATGATAAATTTCTAAGATTTAATGATATTTTCAGCTACTCATATCACCATATACCTTATATTCTACTATGTCATATCCCAAATAGTGCCTACTGGGATGACCAGAATATATATATTATGACTTTCGTACGTGATAACCCCTCCGTCCAAATAAAAGACTCATATTTTTCTCCAAAATACAACACATTTAACTTTTGGACAACTGAATGAAGGTACACCCCAGTCTAATTTAAATCATTAATTCTCATTTGTCACACCGTTGTGCTGATTTTGAAAGTTTTTATTCAATCACTTGACTCACAAGAGCATCATACGAAATCTCAAAGAATAACTAACTTTTGACTTTTGAAAAATATAAAAAGTTTTGCAAACATGACTTTTATTGGGACAATTAGATTGTGTTCAAATTGAAAGTAAACTCTTTATATTTGGAACACAGAGTTAAAAACCCAGCAGAAGAGAATAATTGACAAATAAATGGATTGTAAGGGTGTGTTTTGAAACTCTATTGCAAAATCAAAAGTGATATTAATTGATTTTTGTAGTAAAATTAAAAGTGGGGAGTGTTTTGAAATAAAGTGATTTTAGAAGTTGAAGTGTTTGTAAAAAAAAAATAGTGTATTTTAGTTTAAGAGGTACAAAAGTAGTGGGTCCCATGAGAATCAATTCTCAATAATCCAAAAGCAGATTTTTGTAACTTCTTCAAAATAGATTTTAAATAATTAATGTAGTAGTTGCAAACACTTCAAAATAGATTATTTTCAAAAAATAAGTGATTCTACCTACAAAATAGAATTTGCAAACACTCACTAAGTTGATTTTCTTCCAACTAACTTACATCATCTAAGAATTTGTTTCCAAAAGTATGAGAAGGTTTATATTCACTTCCATGTAGTTTGATTGGCTAATATTTCATTTCTTGAGAAAAGCATCTCAAGGACAAAAGAACTCTATGGATAAAAAAATTCATTGTTTATCGATTGTGTATTTTGCAGAAAAGATTCAATTTCACAGTTAAATGCCCATAAATCTGTTTAAATCACATATCTCAAAATCAAGTAGTTAACTTGATTAAAATAGTTTAAAATGCAAAATGGATCAACAGCCAAATTGATTGTATTTAGTTCCATTCAATTCTAAGTAACTGAAGAAGTCAAGTGTGCATACCTTCACCCTTTTAATTAGATCCTTAGCCTTCGGATCGGTATTGAAATGATCACGTACCGGCTGCAAAATAGATGCAAGGCCAAGTGAATAAAGACAAACAAATGAAAACGAACAATTTGAGAAATGAGAATCATGAGATCATTTCTCCTATGGCTATAATGTTTAATTATGTCCTGCTAACACAAATCATGTGCACACTACCTGATTGCTAGGTTGAAGTACCTCAATAGAGTTGAGTTAATAAATGCTTACAACAAAACCGTGAAATTATATTTTTAGTGTGAAGGTAATTATTTATAATGGTAAAATTTAAAATGGCTAATGGATAAATAACAAACAAAAAACCCTACTAGGCAAACATGTAGTTGTTTCCGTGAAGGATTTAGAGCAGACATCTGATATTTTTTCAACATTTTCCATCAAAATCTTTTAAAAATATTTTAACACTTTGTATCAAGACAGTGATGCCTCTAAAATGAGGCTACAGCATGACTTCCTAGGGAAAATATAAAACAAAAGGAGTAAGAAGTAATGTACGCATAAGCTTAAATTTGATATTAGAAAAGATAAAAAGAGCTGGTGAATCAAAAGATGGTGCCGCACTTGATTACGTGTGATATAAAGAGTCTCGCCAAATGAGTGAAATGCTTGGTTTAGGTGTAAAGGCTAACTAATTGATGTATAGCAATAAAAATATTGAGATGAAATATAGATTGGACATCAGGAATAATGAAATATGACCTGCAGTATCCGGTTTACAGCTTTTGCTAGAGCAGGTTTCAGATCCCCAGGATGCAGTTCCCCACTTTCATAATCCTCAGCTAAATCTTTGAAACACTTAAAAGTCCTGGAGGACATGATTTTGTGTACAAAATAAATATAAGTTATTCCACATAAATTTAGAGCTAAACCATACATTAAATGAGATGTGCTTACTTGTCACCACCATTCTCTGGTTTTCTTTCAACCGTGAACTCATTGAACCATGGAAATATGATGTAATTGAGGTACTCTAGGCATGGGTTCTTTTCCACCACTTTTGGAGGACAAAATGCTTTCTTTATCTTCACATTAACCTCAGCCTGTATGATTCATATATATCCCATTAATAACAGCTCAAAAAAATTACAAAAAGGGGGGGAAATGCAACTTAATCAACATTTCAAGCAGGTAATACCTCTTCATCCTCCATGTAGATTGAAGATGATGGATCACTCTTTGACATCTTCTCCTGCCCTTCCTGCAAACCAGGGAGCATATCTGCATTTAAACAGTTATTAGAACACTTATTACACAAGTTTAGGAGTATAAATATAAATATATATATATATATATATATATATATATGTATATATAAGTCCAAAGAAAGAGTATGGATATGTCTTACGATGGGACAATATAATGGGCTTATTCTTTCTTTTGATGTCATCACAGTACTCTCTAGCCAGCACATTCACTTTGCGTTGATCCATACCCAGCTGACAGATATCAGCCTGTTGGATTGAACACCATAATTAACTTTGGACCAAACGGACTACATAAGTCATAATTGATCACAATAATTATCAGAATACAGTATTTAACAGGAACAACCAGTATAGCTAAGACAATCCAAATTAACAGCAAGGAACAAATAAATTGAACTTTTTAAGTGTTTTACATACAGCCATGGCAAACCCATTACAAAATTGAGTCTTTAAAGGATATATATTGGATATATTAAAGCTTAAATCCACCAACTGAACATCAGATGGCACGGGGCCTGGCTTCAACATCCTAACATCCCAAAAATGTTAATAATATTTTAGCAGGGACAAATTGATAAACCTTTGATCTTCACATAAATAGGACCTGATATTCAAGGTTCATAAAATGCTGTAAATAAACCATACAGAACTCAGACTAACTGGATGATATAATAGTTACAATTGATATATTACATTTGGTCCAAGTAAATGGAATTACATTTGTAGCATGTTTGTACGGATGTTCGAGAGCATTCCTGATGCTCTAGTTTTAATTGAATTTAATTTTGATTTTTCCCAAAAAAAAAAAATCATATAGGTAATCAGATGGTATCTACAATTAATTAATGTTATGAATAGAACTTATTATGTAAGAAAATATAGAAGTGAATAAATGAATTATTATATCAACAAGACAACAATCAACACCAACTAAAGTATGTCCAACAGTAATATCCGTATGAGAAGTCCAGCAGTATGTTTGAATATACCAAAGTTGCAAACGCTTAAACACGTATTGCCTAAATTATAAAAGTAACCTTAAGAAAGAATATATCAGCACACTGCATGCACGGGTAGAAAATTTGAGCTGCTGAAAGTTCATCTTGCTCTGTGCGGCCCATGATTTGACAACACCTAAGCCGAGAAAGAAAGGGGAAAACACATGGATAAAGAAAAATTAGTAACAGTAGTTGGGTATTCGATTTAGAAGAATCAAGAGAGAGGAAAGAAGGAAAAATATATACCTGACAATCCTTGGAAGCTTGTTTCTCCTGGCTATGTCCATTACAAGGGGCCAGTATTCATGAGCCCGGGAGTTGATCTCTTCAGAAGACCACAGAAATTCTACCTGACCTCCTTCAATATTCATTCCCAAAGCTTTCCAAATCTCAATCAGGTACTGCCCTATCGTTTGAATCTTCTTCAAGTCACCACCCATTTTGTTGTTCAGCTGTGCAAACCAATCTGCAATCCATATTTTCACTTTGCAGCCAGCAGAAGTCAGCTTGTTGACATTGATTGCCTTCAAAACTCCCTGCTCATAGATATACAACACCCCATCAGATATGATCACAAATAACCATCTAATCAATGTCTATTTTCAACATCTACAGATGGCTTTTTTAACTTTCAGGGGCAGAGGTATTAATCTCTAATAAGCATTTGGGAAGCTCAAAATGTTTTTTTTCAGTGTAAATAAATGCAAACTCAAAAAATAAGATAGGAAACCCAAAAGCCAGATATATACTAAACGGATGGCAAACCAACAATCCCAGACCAGAACAACGTTCAGTTAATCCCAGACCAGAACAGACTATTCTCTGCCACAAAATCGGCAATTTCCTATAAAATACCCAATCAAGCATTAGTCTAACAATGCACGCGCTATAGAACACCAAGGCAAAGTAACTGATTCTCTTAGAACAACAAATCTATTTCTGCAAAACAGTACAGGAAAAGGAATTTAAGCGACCTGAGCAATATGCATTCTTCCAGATGGCTCAAATCCGTCATAGCAAATAGGTTGGGGCTTGTTTGCCAATAATCTCTCCAATTCATCCTCTTGTATACACTCCTCACCGATGCTCCTTATTATATTGAACCTCTCTTTTAAACTTATCCTATAAAATTTCCATCCAACAATTCAACATCCGAGACCTTGCACTAAGTACAGAAATGAGAAGCAAATGCACAAATAAACTGTCTATAGTTTAAAAGAAACACGTACATAACTCTGTACAAAGGTAGAGAACTTACTGCGGTGCAGGAGAAATTGAGAGATTTTGCATCGGCTGAGCAGGCGGCGCTTCATTGCTCTCGCTGATTTCGTTCTCCATTGAAAAGCGTGATGTTAGGGTTTAAGACTTTGCGTGCAGCGATGAGGTTGTGAATCTGTAAAAGGGGTTTTGTGAATGAATTGGGTTCAATACGGTATTTTCAAATACTGGATCATATCCTATACTGTACCAAAAATTCAGCATTTAAAAAGTCATATCGATACTGTTCCCAAAACTTTAGTATATGAAAAAAAAATGCAGCTTCATACCGATATTTTGGTACCACGTAGCATACCAAAATTTCGGTATATACCGTGTATGTTACCAAAAATTCGGTATACCATTTTGTGCCATATCACCGGTATACCTTTCGTACTGCTCTATACCATGTTTTCTAAATGTAAAATATACAAACGAAAATATGCAATAATGAATTACTCTCTCCATCCCTCGGTAAGTTTCCCATCTTTTACGGCTTGTTTGTTTTGGGATTCACCCGGATAGAACTAAGACTTTCCGGCCCCCGTCCCATTCTAGTTAGAGATGTAACATCCAGTTTTTGCATCCCATTCTTCATCCGCACCTATAGATACCTATTATTACTCATCTCAATACAATTCACTTTATCACTTTTCTCTCACCAAATCACTACCCACATATCACTTTTCTCTCACTTACACTCTCTCTCCTACTTTTCTCTTACACATCCTACTCTACTCTTACCCATTATTTGACATAAAGTAAAATCTCACTCTACTAAAATCTCAAAACAAACACACACTTTTATTATCATCAAAGACTTTACATCTTGTGGATGTAAAGTCATGACTTCACACGCCCACCTAAATCCCAAAACAAACAAGTCCTTAGGGTTTAGGGTTGTACCACAGTAAGCTTATCATACCAATTTTTTAAACCCACTTACCCCACTACATTAATCAATTATCCCTACATGTCATTTTATTTACATCACTTATCACCATTTTCATGGGAAGCTAATTGAGGGACAGAGAAGTATTACAGTCTTTTATCACAAATACTTCAACTGGTATATAAAACTTCTCTCTCACAAGAACTTCTCCTAACAGAGCCTGGAAGTATGTTCTCTCTTTAATGAACCAAAGCTTGCAGAGTTTAAATTACAAATCGTCCCCAAAAAAGCTAGTTTGCAAATTAATCAAACATAGTTCGAGCTCAATTTTGAAAAGTTTTAAGGCCTTTTAACAAACACTTTGATTGCATCACATCGTTGCCACAATGCAATCAGAAACAGCAGAATACAAAAACATCAGATGGTCAGAATATAGTAGCTGCTCTTTCATGTCATATATAGGGCTGAATAAAGAACTCAATTGAAATAACCGGTCAATATCTCAACAGTATGAACAAAATTATTTTACCTTAGGCCAAAAGAACCATAATCCTAATTTCAGGTGGACGGTGGGAGAAGGGAGCCGCGTCGCAGGCGGCAGATTGCGGTGGTGAGCGGAAGGCTGTGGGGCGGCTGTCGGAGGGAGATGGGAGCGGCGGACGTAAAAGTAGGGTTTGGAATTGGGCAAATTAGGAGGAAATAGGGATTTGACTTTGAGATATGCACGATCTTTTTTTTTTTTTTTTAATTGCAATTTATTTGAGAGATGCAAACTAGGGATTTGAGAAATGCACGATCTAATTTATTTTTTTAATTAAATTGCACATTAGGAGGAAATAGGGATTTGAGGGATGCATAATCCTACGCATAAAAATAAATAAATTATTTAATTGCAATTTATTTTTATGATTTATAAATTATAGTTTAGAGATTTAAAATTCAATTTTCTCATCTCATTTTTCCTCAAAACTTATAAATACTTATTATAAAATATATTATTACTTTTTTCAATACAATTTATTTTATATTGTTGAAAAATATTAATATTCTTTCCAATATAATTCACTTTATTACTCGCATATCATTTTTCTATACTCTTACTTTATCTTTCCCACTTTACTCTTACATATGGTGTGACATAAAGCAAAATATCACTCTATCAAAATTTCAAAACAAACACATACTTTTAGTGTAAAATATACAAATGAAAATATGCAATAATGAATTACTCTCTCCATCCCTCGATAAGTTTCTCTTCTATTCAGGTTTAGGATTGTACCACAGTAAGCTTATCAAAGGTAAGTTTCAGATAAAATTGTAATTGCTTGTAGAGCACTCAAAGGTTGCTTGTAGAACACGCAAAGTTACTTGTAGAATAGTCACACCATTGTATTCTTGTCATGAGTAGCCACTGTGCCGTTTTCTTGTCATGGTAATAGAGCAATTTGGCTCACGCCCATGTCATAAGTCATGTATGTTTCATCTTCACTTATCACTTTAATCATCTTTAGTTTCTATCTACCATCATGACCTTAGTCTCCTTATTCATCAATCTTTTTCTCATCCCTTCTAATCTCATCTAGTCCAATTTTTTTTTCTCAATTCACCATCCAATCCTCCTTCTCACCAAGTCACCTAATATCAACTTCTCTAAATATTGTTTAATACATCTCTAATCTACATCAAATTTTAGGATTTATTTCCCCACCTCTGTCTGTGTTGTCTGTTTGTCAACTCGTGTGGCTATTCCAAACTTCGTGTTTATCCTCCTTCAATTGTCTTTTGTGATAATCTCGTATAACTGTTCCTCCCTCCCCTCCTCCCCTCCTCTCTCTCTCTCTCTCTCTCTCTCTCTCTCTCTCTCTCTCTCTCTCTCTCTCTCTCTCTCTCCCCGCTTATCTTCATTATATTTCTCTGGCGCTTATCTCTCTCAACATATTATCATCATTTTATGTGTATGTCTTTCTCTCTATACTTATTTGATTGTCAATGTTTCTATATTTTTTATTGTCACTCTCACGTTCGTATAATTTCTTTTGTTCCATGATTGGAGTATCTTACGGTTCCTCCATCTTGCGTGGTCTATTAGAGATATTGTTACCAAAACACCGGAGCAAGAAGATTTGAAGAAATCAACAGAAGATACATGCCATAATAGTTAAGATTGTACAAATTATTATTGATATTATTTTCCTTATATAAAATTTTAGATAAAATTGTAATTGCATGTAGAACACTCAAAGGTTGTTTGTAATGCACTCAATGTTACTTGTAAAATACTCAGAGTGTTGTATGTAATATATTGTATACTGACAATTAATACAATTGAGTAGTCACACCATCGAATTCTTGTCATGAGTAGCCACGGTGTTGTTTTTTCTTGTCAAATGGAACCCTCTAAGACTCTGGCATGACTTTAGATAGGTGGATTTGAATTAACCTGATCTTTTAAAATAAAATTATTTTTCTTTGTTGATTAATAACTTTATTTTTTAATGAAATAAAATACTTTTTAGAGAATATCACATAGATATTTCAACCCATCATTTTCTCACTTTTAATTACCAAAAAAAAAAAAATTACTTTACATAACAAGAATTGTATTTCTATAAACAAAATCAAAATGGTCATGAAATGAATATAGAGTTAAAATTTCGAATGTTTTTGGATCGACATTACTGTAACTAGAATGGTCACAACCACTCCAACTATGATTGTTTTTGGCCCAGGTTAAATACAGTCCCCTGTTTGTGAATACAAGCCCACACAAAAAAATGTTCGGAATTTTTTTTCCGAAAAACGTAACAATTTTCATAAAAAAATTCCGAAAATTCATATGTTTAGTGTTTTTCTTTTTTTGCATTTTCGGAATTTTTTTCCGAAAATTTAAAATTTTTGGATTTTTTTCCGAACACTTTTTGATGGGGTTGTATTAACAAAAGATAGGACTATATATAACGTTGGCCTTGTTTTTAGCTTTGGTCTTCGTTTTCATCGTAAAATAAAGGCCAAGGTTATATACAGTCCTATTGACTTGAACCGAAAATACTAACTTTTTACTAGTAGTTTCCCCGCAAGCGTACGGGTTCACTGTAGTATGAGTAGGTATAGCAACCAAGTGTATCGTACCTCGGGATGGAATGTATGCGAATAGATCCCCGAAGATCTACGCGTCGTAATTAATATGAGTGTATGTTTTTGGATTTTTTAAAAGAAAATATAATCGGAACTAAATTACTCTACGAATGCAAAAAAGAAAATTAAACTAAGAACGTAAAAGTGTGTGTTTTCGAATATGAGATGGTGATGCTCATGATAAGAATTCCTACGTATACTAACGGAGCAGATACATAATCAAAATAACCATGACATACAAGAAATAACCTAAGTAAAAGATTGTAAGATGAAAGCTCAAGAATTCCAACCCTAATACTTTATCCCAACAATCGACTTCACTAATCCACTAACAAGTTAATAGATAGTGCTTAATTAACGAGACCCTAATTTAACTATGGTGATGTGGTCGTCCTCCCTAGATAAACCGGTAAATTAATTAACCCCTTCTAAACCATCTCGTTACGTCTACTCGTTGTTAAAGAGTGATAAGGCCGTCCTCTCTCTAACACTTTTCGAACAAAATTCAAAGGAAAAGTTAAGATTGAGTTTAAGAATTCATTAATTAAGAGAATTAAAACTACACAAATTATTCTAATTACGTACCCACATCCTATTTCTACGAGTTCATCCTACCCTAAGCACACATGGGTTTTAGCCAGACATGGTTTTAACGACAACAAAAGCAATTGAAGAAATAACGAACATAAACATGATGATTTGAACTAAGTAACTACTAAACATAAACTAGGTTTTAAAGAAAATAAATGCTAAGAACTGAAACTTGATTAATAAAACGAAGTCTCAAGTGTTCAATGTCAAAGAGCAAACGAAAATAAATTAAAATCCAAACCGAAACAAGAATTTGTCTCTAGTACTCTTCTAACTCCAAAAACGAACTCTAAAAGTGATGTGGTGTCAAGTGGTATCTCATAATCGTGTTCGGAACGAGTATATATAAGTGTCGGACCGATTCGGGAACTCATGGGCAGGAAAAACAGATCAGAAGGCAAAAGGGCATAGGCGCTCGAGCTGGTCACGCTCGAGAGGAGGCGCTCGAGCTACACAGCTCGAATGAAACATGGGGTCGAGCGGGAGCGCTCGAGTGGTGGCACTCGAATGACTCAGGGGCTCGAGCGGTGGCACTCGAGCTGCTCGAAATATTCTGTTGGTTTTGGGTGCTCGAGCCATTCCCTTGCTCGAGCGGTGGTGCTCGAGTGAGTGGACTCGAGTGGCTCTCCTTCTTCTTCAACTGATACTTTTCTTCTCGCGCACTAATATCATTCGTATTTCTTCGATATCTTCTCATCCGGGCATCCGTTTGAGTCGATTCAAAGTCCTACGAACTTTGTTTTTCGCCCTTGATTCACCTATGAGCATCAAAGAGACAAATTCATCAATGTGTAGAAATAGTACTCAATTGACTCTAAATACTCAATAAAATCGACCAAAAATTGGGCATTTCTAGTTATGAATCATGACAATTTCATGCCTAATCAACCCCCCCAAACTTACCATATTACTTGTCCTCAAGCAATGAAATAATAAGTCATGTGAAATTGTTAGGAATGAGTCATAGAACCAGACCATGCAAGTAAATGAACTTGAGCTTCAAAGATCGATCACACGTATACTAACTCACCCCTCTTCATCATACACATGCAATAACAACAAGAAACACCAAGATCAAACATGGATGTGCACTCAACGATGTGTTTCACTCCCTCATATGTGTATATCAATAATAAGGGACTCACTCAATCAATCAATCACACATATCAGCAGCCATAGGCTTGTAAGCGCTCTCAACTTCGACCGTACTCTAGAAATCAATTCCGAATCAAAAAGGACTTTTCTCAAGGTTGTAATGTAGTCTCTTTGGACAGGTGGGGGAAATATATAGGATAAGTGACTCAAGTGAATGGAGAATAGAAAATCAAATTTCAATATTTCAAGACGAGAATCAAAATACTTCAAACATCTTCATTCAATACACTTTCAATTCCTCTACTTTCAACACTTCAATTTTTTTCTGCTCATTTCACTTTTTCAATCACCACATTTTTCTTTTTCTTACACAACTCACATGAGCTCATATTTTCTTTTGCTCATTCTCAATTTTTTTCTTTTTCCCACAACTCAAAACTTCATCACACCCTTCTTTTATCACAACTCAACCACCATAATTCCTTTTCTCAACTCAACTCAATCCCTCCACATTCACACTTTTCCTATTCTCTACACAAATTGGGACAAAAAGGCTTAGGAACTTGGAATAGTGTTTAAATGTGCTAGCAAATGAAATAGGCTTAAGACTCAAACTGGCTAACAAGGGACAAATATCAATGGTAAGGAAAAATTTGGCTAAGTGACTCAATCAAAACAAAGATGGCCTAAGATCACATTCGGCATATCAAACTAGACACAATCAAGAAGTGAGAGCACACACAAGTTCTAGCATCCTCTAAGGTGACGACTCACTCACAAACGAAGAGATCAATTCATGTATCTTAATCTCAAAAGGCTCAAATCTCATGGCTTTCACATCCATGTTAGTCCTAGTGAATGCTTACTCTCATCACACAAGTACTCAAAAGGAAAATTCGCAAGCATACGAGTTCCTTCTCAAATCAAATCTAACGCATACACTCACACAATAGAATTTCTAACTCACCCTCACAACTTAACTCTACTCACCAAGTCATACTCAAGAATCATCAATAAGCAAGTGGTAAGAGTTAATAAGCATAAAACAAGTCAATCATCGAATCAATCCATAACAAATCATAACCCATCAGTTTTAACATAACTTCCAATACAATCCCATATCTCACCGAATCACTCAAACAGCAAGTTCACATCACATCATCAAAAATAATCAGAAAATAAAAGACTGAAACGAAAAATGCAAGAGTAAAAGAAAGCGGGGGGACTCCCCATCATCAATGATCAGGAGGCGGTGGAGGGCGGTAGTGGAGATGATCAGCTCCCAAATGAGACACGAACAGTGACTCCATCCAACAGTGCATATCAGAAAACTGATCCTCCATCTGGGCCAAACGTGTATCCATCATATCTTGGACAGCCCATAAGTACGTAACATCTGTCTGGAGGTTCTGAATATGCTGACCCATCCCCATCTAATCTGCATATGTCGGGTACCACTGCTCGGGCGAGTGCACCTCCATCTCTTGCGGGACCTCACCCGCTGCTGCTCCTTCTTCATTATGTCCTCCTTCGTACTCTTGCTCCTCCTCTTCTTGCAAGTCCCGGACTCCACTACTTGACCCGGCACCACTCGTGCCCTCTCCTCGAGACCTCTTCACCGGCCTCGTATCTCGAAGTCCGTTGTTGTCTACCTCCTCAGTGTACTTGGCCCCGATCTCGAGGTGCCTTGCTCCATCCATTCCAATATTTTCTTTCTTTTTTCCTTTCAGTGTCACCAGCTTCTCATTCGGGAGAGGGAACAGGGCATCATCCTTGTACCTAATGCAATAGGTACCCTTCCAATGCTCGAACATCATGGTGTTGTTCATCTGATCAAAACCAAGGTCCATGCCAACTCTAGAGCTTGCACACGGTTCGAACCCGAGGCTCTTCACAAATACAGAAATTAACCTGCCTCCCCTAATCTTTGAGGTCTTCGCACCTAGCTTGAAAGGGGCCTCGTAATGGTGCTCTAAGAAGTCTCTACCAAAATCGTGATCTCTCACATGCAGGAGGCACCAAATCCCGTACAGCTGCTTGCTCGTCACAGTCCCCGTCTCAGAACGGGCATAGATAGTATTCCCTAGAATCCTTACCAAGTAAAGAAGCATCGGATTCCTAATTGTCGAAGCTCGTGCGTTCTGCCCCTTGTAATCTCCGGCCATCCCGCCCGTGATGTCCTGCCAGAAATCATTTGCATTGTACGACTTGGACACTCGGTTGGGTCTGGACAAAGTTGGGAGTCTGAGAGCAAGGTTGACAGCACCAACCTCGCAATGCTGCCACTCGTTCCTCAGCTTGAATTTGAACGAGTTTTCATCCTTCTTTTCCACTGTAGCCAGGAACTGTTCCACTAAATTTGCATTTGTCTCCATTGTCAGCAACATCTCGAAGAAATCCGTCATTCCATTTCTCGTGAAAATCCTTCTGATTTCACTCTCGATCCCGATGTCTTGCATGAAGCTTACACTCAGTCTTCTAGTCTTTTCCACTTTTCCGGTCACCAAACTCCACCAGTAGGCCACATATCGCCAACTCCTCTCGAAGTCTAAGTTGTCCCACCTTGAGGGCATCAGACCCTTTCGCGTGAGCTCGTTGGTGAGCTCTTCCAATTCAGCAATCGACAAAATTTTGTCCTCGTTCTTCTTGGGAGCCATAGTACCTTTGCATATCACAACAATTCATGTCAACACAATTTATGAACATTCAATACAAAACCAATCATATCAAGTAGCTTTCAACTCAAATTCATTCCACATTCAATCACAAATCAAGTTCATCAAGCTCAAGCCTTTTACTTTCATGTCAAAGTTCTCAGGTTGTATTCAAAACACTTCAGCTATCCAAAGTCAATAATCCCCACAACTAAGTCTATCATGAAGTAAAATCACAAGAATTATGTAATTCACATGCTCAAGACTCAATTCACATTCATTCATACTCAATACAATCTCAATCCACAATAACTTCACTCAACAAGCAATACCCATATTATGTTCTCAAATTCCTACATTCTCACTCTAGAAATTCACCCATTCTACTCATGCAATTTCAAAATTGAAAGCAAAACGAGCAAACCCATAGCATATAAGCACTATTCATCAACAAGGAATCAAGAATCAATAAGTTATGAAAAAATCCCCAAATTTTCAAAATTTCTCATGAACCCTAGTTCTCATGCTCAATCCATGTCAAATTTAAGTCTAAACTACGAATTGAATGAAAAGATTGAGAGAATACATACCTTTGTTGGAGGAATGAAGAAGATTCGTGGAGAAAAATGAGCAATTCGTGAGCAAAGAGTGTGAAGTGTTCGGATTCGCTGAAAATTGCCCATATTCGTGTGTGTAAAAGTGTGGGGGAGGGGTATTTATAGAGTGGCTAATCCTAAGGTAAAAATCATGAAGCGCTCGAGCGGCACCCGCTCGAGTGGGTGCGCTCGAGCAGAATAGGTCGAACGGAACAAGGGCTCGAGCGGCGAAATGTTTCTGGACAAATGGGCATTCGAGCCCCACATGCTCGAGCGAAGGCGCTCGAGTGGCATCACTAGAGCAATTCCTCCCTCTTACAAGCTTGAAACACGACCAAAAATCGAAATTTTCATACAAACCAAGCACGAAACATTCATCTAACTCTTCAAAACATGAACTAACCTGAGAACTCCTCTATTTAAGCCAGGTCGCTCATTCGACCGAGGAGTTGGGGTCTCTTCTAAATGTGCAATTCATCATACCAATTCACGTCACACTTAGGCACTCACACTTAATTTGATCCAGCTAACCTCATGAATCGATACTTTCGAAAAAAAATTGACCAATTTTTCATTAGAATTTCGTGTACGAACTCGAAGTCACACCCCCCCCCCCCCAAACTTTGTTCTTGCTACGCAATAATAAAGTTTGAAAAGAATGAGTACGAACGAGTAAGTACATTAAATTCTCATGAACTTAAATCACTATCAATGCAAAGTAATGAACGAATAAACACATCTCCCCCCAAACTTCGACTTCGCAAAGAGGTCTATGTTTGGGGTTCGGGTTACCTCATACTCCAACAATCGAATGCTCCACTACTCAACGTCTCACATCGTCATGAATTGCTTTTCCTTAAGCTCACTTATTCGAATCAAGCACTACGAAACAAGCCTACACAAAAAATCTCAACAAACGAAGTTAACATATACGACTCACAAACGACAAAATTAACAAAACACGTAAAAGCAAGTAAAAATGGGTTGCCTCCTTCTCGACTTCAAGAAATCCACTCTTATGAACTTCCTGCACAACATACGGTCTGTTCCACTTGGACTTGAGCTTTCCACCAAACAACTTCATCCTCGAATTGAATACAAGGACTTGATCACCTACTTTGAACTCTTTTTTTCTCAATCGAGCATCATGCCATTTCTTGGTCTTCTCCTTGAAAATTCGGGCATTCTCATAAGCACTATCTCGAAACTCCTCCAACTCATGCAATTTAAGTAATCTCTTCTCGCCCACCAAGGCACTATCAAAATCCAGCTTTTTGATTGCCCATTATACCTTGTGCTCCAACTCAACGGGCAAGTGACATGCCTTTCCAAAATCTAATTGGTAAGGAGACATACCAAGAGGAGTTTTGAAATCTGTCATATACGCCCAAAGTGCCTCATCAAGCTTCATTGCTCAATCCTTCCTACTAATGCTCACCGTCTTATCAAGGATCTCCATGATTTGACGATTTGATACCTCTGCAAGACCGTTATATTGAGGATGATAAGCAGTAGAAACTCGATGACTTACCTCGTATTTTAACAGCAACTTCTCCATCCACTTGTTCACAAAGTGACTACCCCCATCACTAATCAAGGCTCTTGGGACTCCATATCTAGCAAAAATGTTCTTCCTCAAGAACTCAATCACAACTCGGGAGTTATTCACTCTTATAGGGACAACTTCAATCCACTTCGAGAAGTAATCGATGCACACGAGAATGTACAAGAATCAATTGCTAGGAGGAAATGGACCCATGAAATCAATCCCCTATACGTCAAATACCTCGACTTCCATAAACACGTGCAGCGGCATCTCGCCCCTCTTAGTAATAGAGCCAAATCGTTGGCACTTATCATACCTCGTAACACATTCCATGCAATCTTTCAAGAGAGTTGGCCAATAAAAACCAGATTGAAGCACCTTCCTTCCGGTCTTCTCTCCACCCAAATGTCCTCCATATGGCAAGGCGTAACAATGTCTTATGATATCACTCCACTCCTCTTCTGGCACACACCTTCTCAACACATGATCAATCCCTCTTTTAAACAAGTATGGATTGTCCCAAATAAATTCCCAAACTTTCTTCAAAAATGCCTTCCGGTACACCGAGTCCATCTCGCTGGTAACTCTCCACTTGCTAAATAATTAGCATAATCAACAAACCACGGCACTTTCCCTTCAACTCTATATACCGGAATATCTTCTAAACCAAACAGCTTCTCGTCTGGAAATTCATCGTTCACCTCTCGATCTTCCACTGTGTTTTCCTTTGTAAGCTCCAACCTCGAAAGGTGATCGGCTATCACATTCTCGAATCCCTTCTTGTCTCGAATCTCGACATCGAATTCCTGGAGTAATAGGATCCAACGAATGAGACGGGGCTTTGTATTCTTCTTGCTCATAAGGTACCGAATCGCTGTGTGGTCCGTATATACTATTATTTTTGTCCCTACTAAGAAGGGTCGAAATTTATCAAAGGCATACACGACCGCTTACAGCTCCTTTTCGGTCGTAGTGTAATTCACTTGAGCAGAATTCAGCATCTTCGAGGCATAGTATATAGCGTGAAAACGCTTCTCACGAATCTGCCCCAAAGCAACCCCCATCGCAAAGTCACTCGCATCACACATAAGTACAAACGGGCTAGACCAATCCGGGGTCACAAGTATCGGGGCATTCACCAACGCTTTTTTCAACCTGTTAAAAGCCACTAAACACTCATTAGTAAACTCAAAGGCGACTTCTTTTTCAAGAAGCCGCGAAAGGGGTTTAGCAATTTGTGAAAAATCTTTTATGGAACGTCTATAGAATCCCGCATATCCTAGAAATGACTGAATCCCCTTCTCGGTCGAAGGTGGTGGAAGTTTCTCAATAGCAATCACTTTCACCTTGTCAACTTGGATACCTTTCGAGGACACATGATGTCCAAGAACAATACCCTCTCTCACCATAAAGTGACACTTCTCCCAATTTAACACCAAGTCTGTCTCTTCACACCTGCTCAACACAACTTCAAGATTGATTAGACATTTATCAAACGACTAAGTCATCCATGAAAACCTCCATAATCTTTTCTATCAACCCATGAAAGATAGCCATCATACACCTTTGAAAGGTGGCGGGTGCATTACACAACCCAAACGACAATCTCCTCAAAGCAAAAGTCCCATAATAGCAGGTGAAGGTGGTTTTTTCTTGATCCTCGGGGGCTATCATGATCTGATTATACCCCGAATACCCATCTAAGAAATAATAATACTCAAAACCACATAATCTATCAATCATCTAATCAAGGAACGGTAGAGAAAAGTGATCCTTACACGTTGCCTTGTTCAACTCCCTATAATCAACACACACACACGCCATCCCGTCACTATTCTAGTGGCTACTAATTAATTAGACTCAGTCTTAATCACCTTGGTACCCCCCTTCTTAGCAACTACGTGCAACGGACTCACTCATGGACTATCAGAAATCGCAAAGATCATGTTGCTATCTAACAACTTTAAAACCTCCTTATGTATCACCTCTTGAAATATCGGATTAACTATATGTTGATTTTGCACTACAGCTTTTCTACCCTCTTCTAATCTAATCCTATGCATGCAAATGGAAGGACTAATTCCCTTAATATCCGTGATCGACCATCCTATAGCAGATTTGTGCTTACGAAGCACTACTAAAAGTCTCTCAAGCTGATCATCAGATAAAAGGGCGGATACAATTACTGGATACTTCTCGGTATCATCCAAGTAGGCGTACTTGAGGTGATCCGGGAGTGGTTTCAGCTCCTTTTTCGCCTCCCATGGTGGCGCCTTGTCAAACATCTTCTCGAATGTCGACTCCTCAGCTTCCAAGTCGTCCTCATCCTCTACTTTCTTCATTTCCAAGAACTTGACATCTTCATTATCTTTCAAGCTGTTAAAATAATCAAGATCATAAGAATCATAAGATAGATCGTCAAGAATATGATAATCAAACTGATGAACATAGAAAGAGCAAGGGTCTAGAAGTGTGTCTGCAACACAAGTGTCCATGATGTCAATGAAGTGACAGCTCTCATCTCCCATGGGGTATTTCATAGCTTCATAAATAGTTATCTTCACTTGTTGATCATCAACTTTGACCGTAATCTTCCCATTTGCTACATCAAGTATCATCCCGGCTGTGGCTAGAAACGACCTCCCTAAAATCAGCGGCATATGCTCATCCTTCTCCATATCGAGTACCACGAAGTCGGCGGGAAAAATGTGATTCTCCACCGTCACTAGAACATCCTCTACCACTCCTTGAGGTCTAGTGATAGACCTATCGACAAGCTGGAGAGTCATCATCGTGGGCTGAAGCTCACCCCCTTCCAACTTCTTGAACAACGAAAGAGGCATCAAATTAATGCTCGCTCCGAGATCACACAAGGCTCATTTCTTGATCCCGTTCCCGATATCACATAGAATGGTAAAGCTGACAGGATCCTTCAACTTGGGAGGAAGCGCCTTGTGCACCATAGCACTCACCTCGTGGTTCAAGTGCACTAGCTCGGGTCCATCCACTCTCCGTCTCTTCGCTATCAAGTCCTTCATAAACTTGGCGTAGTTAGGCATCTGTTCCAAAGCATCATAAAAAGGAATGTTAATATGTAACTTTTTAAAAACATCAAGGAATTATGCAAACTTCTCATCTAATTTCTTTTTCATAAATCGCTGTGGATATGGGACGGGTACCACATATTTGGGTACCCCCCATTCATCCCTCTCAGTTTCTTTCACATTCTTCCTTGCTTCATTTCCCTTCTTCCATTTTGGTACTCTCTCAATTTCCTCAATGCCTTCCTCAAGGTCTTTTCTATTGGTCCCACTCGATAGATTAATTGCGGAAGCTTTAAAGCAAAGTAAAGTCTTTAACAAAATCTTTTAGAAGAGCACTTAAAGATAAGCAAAATGAAAGGAAAGCAATAAATAAGACCGGATATATAGTGGTTCGGATATAACGATCCTACGTCCACTCTTCCTTATTCAAAGGGGCCTTACTACCAACCAACCAACAACTTGCGTACTGGAATTGTGAAGTACCAGTTCCTTCTTACAATAATCTTTAGATCTAAAGCCTTACAATCTTCAACCTTGTCTTAACATATGAACAGCTTGAGATTCAATAACTCCTTAATTGAGTGAATAGAATTATGACCAAGATAAGAGTGCTTTTAGCGTGATAAGAACTAAGGCTCAGAAATGACTTCGTGCACGTGAGAGTTCTCTAGAGCCTTTCTTTGAAACTGCACTCTTGTATTTATAGAGGAGATTAGGGTTAGCCGTTGGAGAGCTAATCTAAGCAGATCTCTATTTAAGGAAGTTTCTAATCAATCAATTCCCTAATTGATTGATTGGGTTGGTGAGATCCTTGGATTGATTGACTTCAAATTCTTTCCAATCCAATCTTGTTTGACTTGATTTGAAATACCAACGGTCAAATGCTTCCAATGCCTAACTCTGATTCTTGCAGAGAAGGCAGGACCAGACACCAGGCAACCTCGATGTCTTCTGGTCCAGAGTTGGTTAAGAAACAGAATACTCAGTAGAATTAGGAGATGATTCTGAGCATCTTTTGTTTCACCAGACTCGTCTGGTCCGGACTTGTCTGGTCTGGGGAAGGTCCTCTATCTCTGGTCAGTCTCTTCTGATGAAGTCTTCTGGTGGAGTCCTCTGGTGGGGTCTTCTGGTGACTTTCTGGTGAAGTCTTCTGGTCTGGCAGCTCCCCATAGACTAAGTCCTAATCTATTTCCTCATCTGGCTAACAGTTCCAGATGGTCCTATTACATCTTCTGGTTTGTTTTAACTCATCAAAACTAAGCAACTTTTATCCTAACAATTTTCCCCCTTTTGATGAAGTTAAAACACTACCAAAACTGATCAAAAAGAAAACTTAAGTAGGAAAACAAGTAAAGGGATAAGACCTTAGAATAGATTTTATCAGGAAAACAAGAAGACAACAAGGGGTTATCTTTAAGACAGAGAATATATGGCTTTTTCATTAATAATAAGGACAAAATGATTACATATTACAAATTCAGATCAAGTCCTATTCTATGCATATCTTTTGTTCTCCTTTGGCACCAGAAACCAATCAAGGAATCTGTCTTGAACAGCCTTGAGCTCAGCAGAAGATGTTGGGGTGAAATTCACCAACACCTTAGTCTTGTATAACTTCTTCAATTCAGCCCAATCAACCTGGTCCCCGATCATAGGAATGTTAAGGTAATGAAACTCAGGGGCAATGACTTCCAGGTTGAACTGGATTGTAGAATCCATCAACTGCTTATACAAGTCTGCATCATAAGTCTTCATCCAAGAATGGAAAGTCCTATTGATAAGCGCATTATCCTCTGGCGGGGGTCTCTGAATGTAGTGTTGGATAAACCACAGTGTCTTGGCTTCTCTCAATTTCTCAATGAGAGGAACAGGCCAGGAATGGAGACAGGATCTTGTTCAGAGTCGAGAGACTCCTCCTCTGCTGCTAGCTGCTTGGCCATTGTTAGAGACTTGAGCTCTTCTTTCTTCTTCTTTTGCAACTCAGCTTGAGCCAGAGTGTTCTCTAACAGGTCCAGACGAGCACCATGACTGAACAAGGTCTCGTTTGTGCTCTTCGCCAGATCAGTCCTGGCCTTCTCTTCCCTCTTTTTAACTTCATCAATCAGGGGCTGAACCACCTGCCTTATGAGATCAGGGAGCACGGTGGAGGAGGAAGAGTGAAGATCACACAGCTTCTTGGCTTCATCCAGATAAGCCTGAGCTTCAGCAACCAGACGCTCCTGCTTGGCCAGCATCTCCTGGAGCGAGTCCTTCATCTTGGCAGTCTCAAGCATCTGAGAAGCCATCTCTACTTTGAGCACGGAGACAGGCCGCATCTGGTCCATAACATAGTGTTGAAGCTGCTTCTGAGACTCATGAACATCCATCTTGAGGTAGAGGCAGTCAGATTTGAAGGATGTCTTAGCAGAGGCAAAGACAACCTTAATCTGCTTTAGAAATATCCTCCTTTCTTCCTTGATCTGGTGCTCAACAAGAGCAGGAGCCAGATGCTGCATGGCCTTAGAAAAATGCCCTATCTGCATAATTTGTTCATTGAAGAACATCTTCATCTTCTGCAGCACAGCAGGGGTCACATCAAAGTCCTCCTCGTCTGAATATAATTCTGGAGGGAAGGAGAAGTGAGGGCCAAAAGAGTAGGAAGGGCCCTCTAGAGAGATGATCACCCCTTTCTGGATCAATAGAGTCCTTATCACTACGTTGGCAGCTTCTGGAGATTTAAGCTCTGCCGGATTTTGAATGTTGAGCTTCTTTTTTAGATCAATCTCCCAGGCAGTGAATGCAGAGGCAATCATCTCCTCCAACAACAAGACTAGATCCTCCACATCTTCTAATCTGGCCTTACTCCAGACCTTGACATCAGTCAAATCTGCCAGAAGAGGTAAGTGCTCTAAAAGGACTGGAAAATGCTCTCTTAGCCAGAGCTGAGCACTTACACTCATACTCTGCCTAATGTGACCCATATCATCTTGGTTGAAAGTGAAGGGTTTGGGCCTAGAGGCAGAGGAGGATGGCGCTAAAACCTCCGGCTCCGGTGAAGCATCCTCATCTTCACCATCATCGCTAATCGAAACTGCAGGAGAGTCAGGAAGACCAGGAAACCCCAGAGCCATGGAAGAAGGGGGTTCTGGTCAGCTTGGGTGGGGGAAGGGATAGGTATATGGGTTTGTGAAGGGGAGAGGTTTATTTGAGAAGATGGTTCTGCACCAGAAGAGGTTGAGGGCACCTCTGGTACAGGGTTTAAGTGAGGGGGTGAAGGGTCTGTGGGTAGAGGTGTTTGAGATGGAGGGGGAGAAGGTGTTTGAATGGGTTGGGTAGAGGATGTAAATGGTGGGGTTAGCTCTGGTGAAGTGATAGAAGCACTAGGAGCAAGGGAGGGGTTTTGTGGTTGGATTTCTGGGGGAGAGGTAGTGGGGGTTATAAGGTTAGTGGGGGTAGAAGATGGGATAGATAGGTTTACCTGCTCCGGGGCTGTAACATCTTCCATCAGCTGAGAAGCCTCTTCTATTGCCTGTTCCAAGGCATCTCCCAAGTCTGACCCTGAGTCTGAGTCCTGCAGAATGGCCCTGGGCTTCCTCTTCAGAGGTTCAACCTCTTTTTCCTCCTCTTCCTCTGATGGCTCATCCACCAGAAGGGTTTTCTTCGAAGCCTTCCTCGTCGTCCTTGGCTTCTTGGCAGAGGCTTTTCTTGCACCTCATTCATCTTACCTCGCCCTTTAATTAGCTGCACCTGTTTTCTTTGCAGCTTCATCACCATCACCCCTCTGCTTCTTCAAAGCAGCCGTGAGGGGGATCTTGTCATCCTCTGATGAGCCAGAAAATACCAAACTGGAAGAGGCAGGAGCCTCATCCTTCTTCTTCAAGCTCCTCTTCTTCTGCCCTTTAGCAGGGGAGGGTACTGCTTGGATAGGAGGGGCATGAATAGCTTTTTCTCCATCAGAGTTGGCATGGCCATGGAGAGGACCATCCTTGGAGAAGATGATCTTGGACCTGTAGAGGCCCTTGCACCAGGAGTCCTTCCACTTCTTCTCTGGAAACAGAAAGTCCAGGACCAGAGTTAGTTTCGTCCCCAATGAAATATTTGCAGTCAGATAGAACTGCAACTTCCCAGGCTTGGTTGGGCATTCCTCCTTCTTCACCTTCGCCTTGTTTTTCCTCAAAATGCCCCAAAAGAACTCAGCCCAGTTACACTTAACACCATCGTACAAAGCCCTCATAACACAGAGTCTGCCAGTGAAGATGGCATCTGTGCTATGATTCTCGCACATCAGAACCTTCACGACAATATCAAAAAGTACCTGTACTTTTATCTCAAGTGCTTGTCCAGAAATCCCCTGGTCAGATTCTGGCATGAGGATCTTGTAAAGATCTTGAAGGATTCAGCAGCCTCATCCTCCTTGTACGTCAATGGATCTACCCCTTCTGCCAAGATGTTCTCAAACAATCTGCAGAAATCATGCTTGGAAAACACCACATCATCCTGGTCAATCTTAGATGAAATATGGTCGTCGTGGATCTTCATCCTCACCAAGAACTGAGCAACATATCCATCAAGAGTACGAAAATTTTGGGGAATCGTTGAGATCAACTTCTCTACCCCGGCTTTCTATAGCAGTTCCAAAATAGCCAACACCGCTGGATTCTTGGTGGTGTAGAAATCAACAATCATCTCTGTCTTTAATTTCTTCATTACATATTCATGGTTGAAGTTACATTTGGGAGCCATGTCTGAAAAATTTAAGAGAGAAAGAGAGAGAGAAACTTGCAGAGAGAAGTTAGGGTTTGAGAGTAAGAATAAGTGAAAAGCCATATTGAAATTTTTTAAGTTTAAATAAGAAAAGACGCGTGGCTTTGAAATTTAATGAAGTGTGAACGCGTGTAAGTTTAAAATTTAATTTAGGGGACAAAATCAATTTGTGAATTGATTGATATATTGATTGACATATTACACGGTAATTAAATCTGATGGTCAGGATTAAAAGGTGAAATACAGATTTAATTTGGTGCGTGGGCATGGTCATTGGGACTAGGTTCGAGGGGGTTTTGTGGCAGTCAAGAGAAAAAACGAAATGATTGCCTAGGCCCTCTACCCTAGTCTTAAATACACCCTGCAGATGAACCGTTTTTAGTGTATTTACTAATTTAAAAAGTGTATCCCAATGATCAGAGGCCAGAGAAGTAAATACATACCTGTCACCTGATTTTGTAACCAGATGATACCTCGATTAGCCTGGTGTTACATCTCATCTGATGGAAACCCATCTGGTTCTGGTCAGAATAAACTCCGGATTTCTCTGGAATCCTACTCTGTACCTCATCTGGGATGTACCTCATCTGGTACATGTCTCATCTGGAATATATCTCATATGGTATATACCTCATCTGGAGATGTAACTTCCCTGGTATATCTAACCTGTAGGCATGTTAATATAATAGATAAAACAATAAAGTATGTATAATCAAAATAAAGGATGCTTCTCTGATGTTCCCCCTAAATCAATTCTGTCTCTGGATCCAACAAACCTAACTCAAATGCTAACTCTCTGAATCTGGTCTCAGCCAAAAGCTTAGTCAGAATATCTGCTCTCTGCTTCTCTGTTGCAATCTTTTCCATCCTTATATCTCCCTTCTCAACATGGTCTCTTATGAAGTGATGCCTTATATCAACATGTTTGCATCTGGTATGAAGAACTGGATTCTGGGAGATTGCTATTGCACTATTGCTATCACAGAAGATTGGAATATCCTTAGCCCTAATCTGGTAGTCCCTTAGTTGCTGACTAATCCAGAGTAGTTGTGAACAACAGCTACCTGCAGCCATGTACTCTGCTTCTGTTGTTGATGTAGCAACTGAAGTCTGCTTCTTAGAAAACCAAGATACCAATTTATTCCCTAAAAATTGGTCTGTTCCACTTGTAGACTTCCTATATATTCTGCACCCACCATAATCTGAATCCGAATAACCACTTAACTCTAGGTTATCATCTGCAGGATACCACAACCCCAAATTCATTGTTCCCTTGAGATATTTCAATATCTTCCTAACTGCTTCCAAGTGAATTTTCTTTGGATTAGCTTGAAATCTGGCACACACACCAACATCAAAGGTTATATCTGGTCTGCTTGCAGTCAGGTACTAAAGAGAACCAATAAGTGCCCTACACTGAGTCTGGTCCACACACTCCCCAGACTCACCTGGATCCATGTTGAAATTTGTCATCATAGGAATCTTAGCTGCTTTGCTAGATCCTACTCCAAATTTCTCTAACATGTTTCTGATGTACTTTGCCTGATTTATGAAAATTCCCTTCTCTGATTGCTTTACCTGCAAACCCAAGAAATAATTCATCTCACCCATCATAGACATTTCAAACTGACTCTGCATGAGTTCACCAAACTTATCACACAGCTTCTTGTTAGGGGATCCGAATATAATGTCATCAACATATATTTGGACCAGAAGGATGTCGTTTCCTTCTTCTTTCCTAAACAAGGTCCTATCAATCTTACCCTTAGTAAAACCATTGTCCAGAAGAAACTGAGATAAAGTGTCATACCATGCTCTGGGTGCCTGCTTCAGCCCATAAAGAGCCTTCTTAAGCTTAAACACCTTGTCACCTTGTTCAAAACCAGGAGGTTGTTCCACATACACTTCCTCAATGAGAATCCCATTAAGAAAGGCAGATTTCACATCCATCTGGTATACTTTGAACCTCGTGTGAGCATCATATGCTAAAAATAATATGATGACTTCTAGTCTGGCAACAGGAGCAAATGTCTCATCATAGTCTATTCCTTCAGACTGAGAATAGCCCTGAGCCACTAGCCTTGCCTTGTTTCTAGTAATGACATCATTCTCATCTTTCTTATTCTTGAAAACCCACTTAGTGTCGATCACCTTTTGATGTCTTGGTCTGTCTACCAGCTCCCAAACATCCTGTCTGGTGAATTGATTCAACTCCTCTTGCATGGCAACAATCTAATTTGAGTCTTTCAGTGCTTCCTTGATAATCTTGGGCTCAATCTAGGACACATAGCAGCTGAATAAGGCAGCTAAGTTAAGAGTTCTCCTAGTCTGGACACCCTTAGCTGGATCTCCAATTATCAAGTCATTTGGGTGATCAACCAGGGTCCTCCTTCCCATGGTCTTACCTGATTGACCATCTGTTGTAGTACCTTGGTGATTATCACCAACTACAGGAGAGCTTCCCCCTACAGGAGTTCCAACCTCTTCTGGCCCTGCTCCTTGTTAAGGTTTCTGCTTCAGAGAACCAGAAGATTGGGCCATCATCTGAATCTGAATCAAGAATAAGTGGATTGACCTTGATTACTCTGGGAGTAGTCTGATTCTGTGTCTCATCAGAGGACTTTAAGTCCACCTTGCACTCAAAAGCAGATTCATCAAAAACAACATGAGTTGTTTCCTCCACACAAAGTGAATTCTTATTAAAAAAACTTTAAAAGCTTTACTGGTGCTGGAATATCCTAAAAATATTCCATCTGCCACTTTAGCATCAAAAGTTTTTAATTTAGATATCCCATTGTCATGAATGAAACACTTGCATCCAAAAATATGAAAATATGAAACAGATGGGATTTTACCTTTCCATACCTCATATGGAGTTTTACTATGTCTCTGGGCAATTAGGCATCTGTTCTAAGTGTAACAGGCTGTGTTGATAGCCTCTGCCCAAAATCTCTGTGGTGTGTTGTACTCTGCTAGAAGAGTCCTTGCAGCTTCTTTGAGGGTTCTGTTCCTCCTTTCTGCTACTCCATTCTGTTGGGGTGTTCTGGCAGCAGATGTCTCATGAAAAATCCCATGGTCCTTACAATACTCTGCAATGTGTGAATTCAAAAACTCTGTCCCTTTGTCAGTTCTGATCCTTACTATGCTCTGGTTCTGCTCATTTTGAATCTGCTTGAAGAATTCTGGCAACTTAGTGATAGTTTCATTTTTCTTAAACAAGAACACTACCCAAGTGTATCTTGAAAAGTCATCTATTATCACCAAGGTGTACTTCCTGCCACTGAAACAACACATGTCCTCTGACAATGACATATTGAGCTACTGGTCTGATAAGAACACCTTTTCTGTAAACAGGTCTGGTGTATCTTTTCTCAAATCTGGCCCTTAGAATGGCCTGCTTCAAAGACATGGTCTTAAAGGCCTGGTTGTAAGGATACATCCTAGAGGAACCATCTCTGGTGTCATAACTACCCAGATCAATTGGTTTTCTATAGATGGGTCTCTGGTTCTGATGAAAACTAGACCTTCTCTGGTGATTATAGTTCCTCTGAGTGTATCTGTTCTGAAATTGATTTTTCTGAGAAAATCATCTCTAGGGTCCCTGGTTCTGATGATAGTTCTGTTGTCCAAAACTCCTTCTCTGAGTATTCCTATTCTGATTGAGATTCCCCCTTTTTTAGTGTCTCCTCTGAGATCCCCTAATCTGCTTAGGTTCAACTCTTTGAGGATTTCTCTGAGGTCCTCTCATCTGATTAGATCTTACTCTTTGAGTTTTTAGGAGAGCAGAACCTTCAATTGTCATTGGTTCCCCATTTATACGTTTAGTCTCTAGAATTTTCTCTTCCAGTTCAGTTAACTCTTCTGGACTATATTTTAGATGATTATCAGAGTAGTTCATTTTCCAAACAGGATTGTGAACTACTTTGTAACCATTACCAGTAGAGTCTTTTTCATCCCAGATTTCAACAAACTCACCAGATCTTACAGACATGTTTTTGTTAAAGCGATGTTTATGGGATCTTTTTACAATTCCAGAATATCCCAAACCACTCTTATCATTTATGCGTTGAGAATACTCTGATATAATAGATACAACTGTTGGTATCTTTGGAGCTTCTCTGGGCATAGGTATCTCCTCAATGGTTTGTCCAATCTGTTTTCCCTTGATAAGAGTCTGGTATTTGGCTCTAAGTTCATTGAACTCATCTTCCTGAGAGTTATTTTCTTTCATGAGTTGGTCTACCAGAGTATCTCTTTCTGTGATCTTATCCTGAAGTTCAGAGACTTCGATGGAATGATCTTTCATGAGTTCTCTGGTGGATTTTTGCCCATGAGATAAAGATTGAACTTCAGCTCTGAGCCTACCATTCTCTTTCTCAAGTTTTTGACATAATTGAACATAATTTTGGAGATCTGATAGCATTTGCTGCTTATCAGACTCTCTGGAGTTACCAGATGAATAAGAAGATTCAGTATATTTGGAATTAGATAAGCATAAGTTTGTTTGTTGTACCTCAGTGATGTCTGCCATGAGACATACATCATTATCAGATCCAAAATCAGAAGAAGAAGAAGAAGAAGAACTGGAACTAGTATCCTCCTCCTCTGCTTCTGTTACTAGTGCTCTCTTGTCTGCATATCTCCTATCTCTCTTGAGTCTTTTCTCTTTTCTTTCCCTAGAAGTTAGTTGAGGACAATCATAACTGTAGTGTCCTGACTTGTTGCAAGTATAACATGTGTTGTCTCCTCTGGGACTGGGACTTGGATCTCTCCTCCTCTGGTTGTATTCTGATCTGGCTGGACTACTCTCTCTCCTCTGGTAGTCAGGTATGCCAGAACTGCTATCTCTTCTCTGGTAATCTGATCTGCCAGAGCTGCCATCTCTCCTCCTCTCTGGAGTTCTGAATCTGGTCTCCCTTGAGTCTCCATATGTCTTTTCCTTATCAGCAGGCTTGAAGGAACTCTTCCTGTCTCTGGTAGATTCCTTCCAGTGTTTTTTGTACCTGCCATATTTTGAACTCATTTTATCAAGTTTACGAGTTAGGAGGGCTACCTGCTCCTTGAGACTCAGGTCATCTGCAGCAGATTCCTTTGGCTTGTCATCTAACTTGATATTTGAGGAGAAAGCAACTCCTTTCTGACCAGAAGAGGAAACCTCTTCTGTTTGATCCTCCTCTTGAAGATCATATTCATATGATTTGAGATCAGACAACAGAAGATGATGATCCAGAGTGTTGAGATCCTTGTTGTCTTTAATCACGGTGACTTTGATTCTCCACCTGCTGGTTAGTGCTCGTAATATTTTACTATTTATTTCTTTCTCAGAATAGGTCTTACCTAAGGCACTAGCCTTGTTGAGTAGATTAGTTAGACGCATATCCAGCTGGTCAATTGTCTCATCTGGTTTCATTTTGAAAGTGTCAAATGAGTGTTGAACAGTCTGGAGCTTGTTGTCCTTGATCTTCTCTGTTCCCTCACAGAACAATGCCAACTTGTCCCACATCTCCTTGGCCGTAGCACATGTTCTGACATTTTCAATCACCTCTTTTGTGAGAGTATTTATGATCTCTGTCCTTGCCACCTGTTCCAAGTTGTATAATTTCCTCTCATCATTGTCAAGCTCGTCATTTTTCTTTAATATCTTTTGTCTCGCAACTCGTTCACCAGTTCTCTCCTCTGCAGATTCACTAGTTTCTACCCTGGATTCAGACCTGCCATCATCAATGGGAGTCCAGTAAAATTTGATTGAGCCACTTTCTACCACATCTAACATGCGGTGGTGGATAGCTCCAAGATGATTACTCATCATGAAGCTCCAGTTTCTATAATCCTCAAAGGAGAATTCTAGTAACTTACGACTCTTGTAAGAAGATTTTGAAGATATTTTTCTAAAAGGATTTAACAGGAATTTAACCAAAAATAATAAAGAGCAATGGATCTGCCCGGTGACCACCAAAAAGCTTTACAAAGCAGTGGTCTAGGACACACTGTTTTGATACCACTTGTTGGTCCCACTCGATAGATTAATTGCGGAAGCTTTAAAGCAAAGTAAAGTCTTTAACAAAATCTTTTAGAAGAGCACTTAAAGATAAGAAAAATGAAAGGAAAGCAATAAATAAGACCGGATATATAGTGGTTCGGATATAACGATCCTACGTCCAATCTCCCTTATTCAAAGGGGCCTTACTACCAACCAACCAACAACTTGCGTACTAGAATTGTGAAGTACCAGTTCCTTCTTACAATAATCTTTAGATCTAACTTCGATCTAAAGCCTTACAATCTTCAACCTTGTCTTAACATATGAACATGTTGAGATTCAATAACTCCTTAATTGAGTGAATAGAATTATGAACAAGATAAGAGTGCTTTTAGCGTGATAAGAACTAAGGCTCAGAAATGACTTCGTGCGCGTGAGAGTTCTCTAGAGCTTTCTTTGAAACTGCATTCTTGTATTTATAGAGGAGATTAGGGTTAGCCGTTGGAGAGCTAATCTAATCAGATCTCTATTTAAGAAAGCTTCTAATCAATCAATTCCCTAATTGATTGATGGGGTTGGTGAGATCCTTGGATTGATTGACTTCAAATTCTTTACAATCCAATCTTGTTTGACTTGATTTGAAACACCAACGGTCAAATGCTTCCAATGCCTAACTCTGATTCTTGCAGAGAAGGCAGGACCAGACACCAGGCAACCTCGATGTCTCTGGTCCAGAGTTGGTTAAGAAACAGAATACTCAGTAGAATCAGGAGATGATTTTGAGCATCTTTTGTTTCACCAGACTCGTCAGGTCCGGACTCGTCTGGTCTGGGGAAGGTCCTCTGCCTCTGGTCAGTCTTTTCTGATGAAGTCTTCTGGTGGAGTCCTCTAGTGAAGTCCTCTGGTGGGGTCTTCTGGTGACTCTTCTGGTGAAGTCTTCTGGTCTGGCAGTTCCCCCTAGACTAAGTCCTAATATATTTCCTCATCTGGCTAACAGGTCCAGATGGTCCTATTACATCTTCTGGTTTGTTTTAACTCATCAAAACTATACAACTTTTATCCTAACATTTTCTCTTCTGGGTCTCATCCATATCTTTACTCTTCTGAGTGCCTTCATCCCCAACCCTCATTTTCTACCTCCCCAATCTCATCTCTAACTTCCTCTGGCTCTTTTTCTTCTATCTCAACCTCTCCTTGGGGCGTCTCTGAGTCAACAGGCATCTGGGGACCATCATATTTGGTCCCACTTCTCAACTCAATAGCCTTGCAATGCTCCTTTGGGTTTCCCTCGGGCATTGAGGAATACTTGTCCGGCTCTCTTGTCTGAGACATTGCAATTTGACTGATTTGGTACTCAATAGAAGTGAACCTACGGTTGTTCTCTTGTTGAGCTCGACTTAGATCAATGTCCCTTCTTTGGAGTTTTTTATCACACTGATCACCTTTCTTATGCAACTCCTTCACATCATACTCCAATGAGGACAATCTCTTGCATCCTTCCTAGGGGTGGGGAAAATACCGAAAATACCGGTATACCGCACTTACCGTACCAAAAAATACCGAATTTATCGAAAATTTCGGTATACCGGTAATTTCGGTACGGTATGATACCTTACCGAAAAATTTCGGTACGGTAACGGTATAAAAAAATTTATACCGCGGTATTTCGGTATACGGTATATACCGTACCATACCGATTCTATATAATTTTTTTTAATTTAGGCATGTATTGTATATAATATATTACTATTAAAATATTCCTATCAAAAAATTTAACCTAACCTACTGATACGAAACGATACAACAACAATTCAACAAATGGTAATTGGATTTTTCAGACTCCTCGCCTCCCTTTGACGAACCAGAACCAGATCGCATCGCACCGCCGCTGCTTCTCACGACGGTGCATCGGTGCTTACGGCCGCTGCTTCTCACGACGGTGCATCGGTGCTCACGACGCCGCGCCGCTGCTTCTCACGACGGCGCATCGGTGCTCACAAGGCCGCGCTGCTGCTCACGACGCCACACCACTGCTCGCGACGGCGCTGCTGTTTCTGCCATAGAGGTATTTGTAACGCCCCGAATCCAAAATACATTAAACATCTCAGATTCGAAGTGTCACTTGTAACTAAAATACGAACTATAAAATTTTTGATATAAAAAGGGATAAAATCAGAGATAAGTTTTATGCAGCGGAAGAAATGAGTAGAATAATATTTATAATATATCTCACACACATATATAAAGTTTATTATCATTAGTATTATTTTATTTAAGTGGGGAACTCCGTGTCGTCTCTATTACTGTCCTTGCTCCACGAAATCATAATCTGCAAGGGTTGTAAAAAGGGGGCGTGAGATTTGAATTCTCACGTATGGGTGATTTGCAACGTTATGGGATTGGTAAATCCGAAGTATATTAAATTATACTCATTAATAAAGTAATTAATTTATTTAAGCAATTGACATATAAATATGAATAACATACAACACAAAAGTAACAAGATCACATAATAATTATTTGGGCATAGCAGATTTCACATCATATAATCACAAGTTGATTCACATTGAGGGGCAAGGCCCAAAACCATTTTCACGTATCGGCCCAATCTGCCAAAATCATTTTCCACATAGTAAATCTTTCTCAAAAATCATTCCTCATAAACAAAATCTATTTAATTAATTAGTGACCTCTCATCCGGACTCTAACGAGTACTCACCCGGAGGCCGAATTTATTATTAATGACCACCTCATCCGGAACTCTAATGAGTATCTCACCCGGAGGCCAAATTTATTATTAATGACCACCTCATCCGGAACTCTAATGAGTATCTCACCCGGAGGCCAAATTTATTATTAAACATTAGTTTTTCTCTTTCTCATAAAAACTGGCTTTTCAAAAAGTGGGGAGAGTTCACATAATTTGTACTTTTATAAATTCATGCTCACAAAATGCCCTTCATCATGCAACGATGCTCGATTCAAAATAAAACATTAGACATCTTATATCATATATAAGTATACCACGTAATTCAAATATTTATATTATAGGGATACATTTATGTTGGATTAGTTGTTTTAGATTTATTTAGTCGAGTTCAGAAAATACCGGCACGACGTTATTAATAGCAGATCAAACAACAGATCATCACCCACCTGTTTGCTCCGGGTCCCGTGAACGATGTTCAAACAGATGGTCGGATTCCTCGTGCGTATTCCGATTAGCACAGAGTCCTAAATGAAATCATTTGATTAAAAGTTGGCCCTTGGATTATTGAAAAGGCCTAGAAGTACGTGTTACGAAACGAGGAAGTTGTTATCTTAAAAACTCATTGAAATAGACCTACTTAAAGACACACACTAATTTGGTAAATACACCACTTTCAAAAAGGGTAGTGTATAGGGGTGTATTTACTAATTTGCTTGTTGTAATACTATTTCGACTTTCATAAAAACGATCTTTTGATTTCCTTTGTTCTTTTATAAAATCTTTTATAATTTTAAAAGTATAACTATATAATTCTTTTCTTGAAAGAATAAAAAGTCTAAGTAATTTATTTAAAAAAAATACTAATATAATATAGGTCCCAAATTACTATTTTTCTTGAAAATAATTAAAAGGATAAGAAAGTTTTATAAATAATATTAATCTAATTAAAACCTCAATTTAATATTTTCTTTCTAAAATTTATATTTTATTTTAAAAGAACTTTGAGTATAAATTATATTTTATAAATAAAACTCCCTTTATTAAACTTATTTTGTTCAAAGAAATTTATATAATAAATACTGAAAATAATATAATACATACTTTTCCTTATAATTAGTAATACTTGATTTAAAGAAGTTTTCATAACAAATAAAATAATAGAATAAATATTTTTCCTATATTACTAGTATTACTAACCAAGTTGATTTGTGTCATTTTCAAAACAAAAGAGTAGTAATATTTTCTAAAAGTTATTTTCCATTTGTTTCAAACATTTGAACAGTAGAAGACGAGTTTCCCTTTGTCTTTAAAAACTCAACTAATATTACTAACAACTAATTTCAACACAACTTAACAATATTAATCAAACCAACTCCATGGTACAAATTTAACATCAAAAGTCCATCTAAGCTCTTAATCCAAAAACAACTATCTTAATATTACAAGGTCTCAAAATAAGGAGAAGTAACAATTCGATCTCTATACCAACAGCTACGAGAATTAGAACGAAGGTTAGCGATTCTTACGAGTCCCAAATCGGGCAGCCTAACGGCGCTCGTTTAAAGATTCGTCGGGTAATTTCGGCAGCGTAACAGCGTCGTTCCGGATTTTCCAAAAAAAAAACAAAACAAACAGCTATTCAATACTACGATATCTCAATTAAAACGAAAGAGCGAAAATCAATTTAATCAAAATGGGAATTAAAGGGGGGAACTGAAATTGAAAGGAAACGAAGGACCGAGGAGGAAAATCGAGACTCACTCAAGGAGGAGGGCAAAATCGACCCGATTGAAATAGGAGAGCACGGCGGCGGAGCACGGCGCTTCGATCGGCGCTGGTCTGGGAGCGGCGGCGCTCGGCGGTCGTCGCGGAGGAGGTGGGCGTTGCGGCTGTTGGCGCTCACGGGGCGGAACGGCGGCGGAGGACAGAGGCGGCCGAGCGGAACGATCAGAGGCGCGAGGCGGTTGGGCGAGCGGCGCTGGGAGCAAAGCGGTGATGCGAGGCGGCCGGTCGTCTGGGCCGTTCGATCGGAGGACGGCGGCGATGGAAGATCGTCGCACGGCGGCGCGGGTTCGAACGGAGGAGGAGAGGCGTGAGCGGTGTGGCGGTCCGCGGCTTCCGGGCGAGGAGCGACGGCAGCGTTCGCGACGGGAGGAGGCGGTGGCGGTGCTGCTTTGGCTGGAGACGGCGATCGGCGTCTGGAACGAGAGGGAGGAAGAGAAAACGCGTGAGAGAGATGAGTGGCTGAGGAAAAAAATTGGATTTTTTATTCCTTTTTGAAAAAGTTATACGGGCACGGTTATTTATAGAAAATTTAGAAATATAAAATTTAATTAATTTTGGATTAAAAGAAAGGTAGGGAATAATATGTGGATGAGAATTATCCCCTTTAAGTTGTGATATTTTCGATACCACTTAATACGTTTTAGGGATCGTTTGGTTCACGAGTTTAATCCCGAATTGAGAATTAATACATTTTTAGAACTCAATTAATATTTTAAAGTATTTTAATTATTCTCAACACAATATACGAATTGAAAACATAATTTTAAACTTTGAATAATTAATTTCTCGTAGTCCTTTATCCGTTTGAAATATTCGATTTCTTTCTTCGAACTTGGGAATTTGAAAATAGAGTATATATTTAAATTACACAGTAGCACACAAAATAATAAAATTAAAAGAAACAAGGATAATAATAATATAAAATTATATAATTAAGGTTTCTTAGCAAAATAAAAGGTATAAAACGGGACGGGGTATTACAGTATTCTTATTATTTTCTATTGAAACACATTTACTTTTTTGGGGCTAATTGTTAGGATTTTATCTCAAGTGTGTAATTTGTGGGTTTTGTTGCTTGAAATTGAAATGTTCATGTTGTTACGGCCTACGGGTGATAAAAGGTTGAGAAATTTTAATTGTAAGGCAATCCAATTTGAGTTTGATTTTCTGGTTAATTTAGCTAAAAGCTTGAGTTTGATTTTCTGGTTAATTTAGCTAAAAGCTTGAGTTTCCTTTTCTGGTTAATTTAGCTAATGTTAATGAAATGTAATAAATGGGGGGAGGGAGGCTGCTGGGCGTGGGGGTGAGGGTGGGGGTACATGAATGAGTAAAATAGATCAGAAGACAAAATAGTTGAGCCAATTTGTAGGCACAAATATGGAAAACTTTTCTTGTGATTTTGGTATACAGCAGTTAATGCCCATTAGGGGAAAATCCATGTTTTGACTAAGTTAGGTAATACTTATCTGTTATTTGTTTATAGTATAGACTTTATAGTGTAAGGACATAGTTTGACAAAATTTATTAATTTATTTAGTTCGTTTTATGGCCTCTTATTTTCTGATTATCATTAGGTTTTCATATTGACTCATTTACTGTTCTCATACAGTAGTTGTATATCATCTTGATATGATTTAGATGATGGTGATGTGAAGGACTATTTCTTGTTATCTTGGAATATCCATATATATAGTTCTTTAATATAATATGATATTTGAATTATGCTAGATTTTCCAAGTTGATTCACATTTTAATGGTTTCATTTTTTATTTTTAGGATGGAATCCGAATCTTCTCATTCCTTGCCAAGTCCATGTGAAACACCAAATACGATAGAATCTGAAGCAGATGATGTGTTTATAAGTCGAAAACGAGGAAGAAAAGATTCCACAAAGCCTCCCGTTGTTCCAAAGCCAAGAAGTCAATATTGGTCGCATTGCGAAAAAGGATCTAGAAAGTTGAGTGATGGGAGACTTCAACAAATAGGAATATGCAATTATTGTAAACTTGAGATTCCAACGGATTGTGGAAGTACTAGTGGGTTGAAAAACCACTTAGTGAAGAGATGCAAGTTAAGTCCACTATACGGAGGGCCCAAGAGTGAGAAAAGTCAGCCCGTATTGACGAATGAGAATATGGGGGCCGGAAGTTCTTTGATTTCTCACTCTTTTAATCAAAAACGGTGTGAACTGAAGGTTGCTGAGTTTGTGATCAGCGATGAGATGTCATTTCGGGCTGTTGAAGGGAATGGATTTGTAAAGCTTGTGCATGAATTACAACCAAGGTTTAGAATCCCTGATCGAAAGAAAGTTGCAGGTATGGTGTATGATTTGTTCTTAGTTGAGAAAAGTAAGATAAAAAGTATTATTTGTGATCAAAGGGTGAGCATCACCACTGATACTTGGACATCCATTCAAAACATTAATTACATGGTTGTCACAGCTCACTTTTTGGATAGTGATTGGAAATTGCATAAAAGGATAATTAATTTCACAAAAATCACTAGTCATGTTGGGGAAGAAATTGGTAAGATGGTTGAGGTATGTTTGAGAGAGTGGGGTATAGAAAAGGTGTTTTCGATAGTAGTTGACAATGCTTCTTCTAATGTTACTGCTATAGATTACTTGAAGAAAAGAATGAAAAGTGAAAATACTTTGTTGTTTGAAGGAAAGTACTTGCATTTAAGGTGTGCTTGTCATGTACTTAACTTGATTGTGAAGGATGGTTTAAAGGAGCTTGATGTGTCAATTAAATCCATAAGGAATGTTGTTAATTTTATTCATTCTTCTCCTTCAAGATTGAATAAATTCAGGGAGTTTGCTTTGCTAGCCAAATTTACTAGTACATCGACAGTACCTATGGATGTCAAAACTAGGTGGAATGCAACTTATAAAATGCTTGAAGTTGCATTGAAATACAGGAGGGTGTTTGATAGAATGACTGATGAATGGGTTCATTTTACGAATTATTTTCGTGAAAAGAATGAGAAGGGTAAAGAGAGGACAGGGCCTCCAAATGAGGAGAATTGGGAGAATGCAAAAGCTTTTGTGCACTTTCTAAAGAAGTTTTATGATGCCACTTTAGAGCTAAGTGCATCAAAAACTCCTACATCTCAATTGATCTACCAATCAATGGTTGCATTACAAATTGAGATAGAGAAAAAGATCAATGATGATTCTGATCCCACTCTTCAAAAGGTTGCTCGTGTAATGAAGCTGAAATTTGATAAGTATTGGGGGAATTGGGAAGATATGAACCCTTTGATTTTTATTGCTAATGTTTTGGACCCACGAAACAAGCTTCAAGTAGTCAAAGTCAGTGTCAAGAAATTGGGTGGTACTTCTACAAAGGTCACAACATTCACTGATTTGGTTAAAAAAAACTTGGTAACTCTATGGTTGGAGTATAAGGGAATCAGTGATACTTCTAATAGTGAGGGACAAAGTGTGCAAATGGATTGTGATAGTGGAGATGGTACTAGTAGCGGTGGTGGTGGTCTTTGTGATGAACTGTTCGAGGATGTGGAAGCACAAAATAAAGCTGAACAACTTCAAGAGATATCTAATGAAGTGGATAAGTACCTAGCTGGTGAGATGGAAAATCGATCTAATCAATCTTTCAATCTTTTGGAGTGGTGGAAGGGAAATGAAAGGAAGTATCCAATCCTTTCAATAATTGCCAAAGATATTTTTGCCGTTCCAAGCTCAACTGTTGCTAGTGAGTCCGCCTTTAGTTTGAGTAAAAGAGTTGTGGATCCTTTTAGGAGTAGCTTGAGTCCCAAAATGGTAGAAGCTTTGGTGTGCACTAGTGATTGGCTAAGAGCGGAGGAGATCAACTTCTATAAGGATCCAACAGATGATGATCTTAATTTATACAAGGAAATTGAAGAAATTGAAAAAGGTAATAGTTTTATTTTATCTTATTAAATTGAAATCATGTATATCTTTATTAATTAAGTATAAACTGTATTAATAATTTCTAATGTTTTTTTACAGCTGCAAATGTCAATCAAGATCTAACTCTCACTCCAGCCTCAAATTGAAAAGTGAGATTTTATTTATTTATATACTTGAGAGTTGAGATGGTGTTTAATAGTATTGAGGTTTAATTATTTCATGTCTCATTGCAATCTTTTTCCTTTTACTTTGTAGACTGCAGGCTCTCGCAGATGACAAATCCACAAGGTCACGACCTATTGTTGTGGAGTTTTATGCAGATTGGTGTGAAGTGTGTACGGAGTTGGCTCCAAATGTTTGCGATGTGGATTCTTGTTTTTAATATTTGTTGTGTTAAATTGTTGGGACGTGAATTGTTGTCTTGTGATGTGAATTCGTATTTTTGGATTGTTGTGATGTGAACTTATATTTTTGGATTATTGTGACGTACATTCATATTTTGTAGAGGTTATATTTGTGAAATTTCAATATAGAACGGTATATTGAAATTTCGGTTTGAAACGGTATACCGAAATTTCGGTATGAAACGGTATACCGAAATTTCGGTATGAAACGGTATACCGAAATTTCGGTATGAAACGGTATACCATATTTTCGGTATGAAACGGTATATACCGAATAATTCGGTACGGTATGGTATACCGATTTTTCAGTACGGTATAAGGTATGCATTTTTAGCATACCGAAATTTTCGGTATACCGAAAATCGGTATACCGAAAATTCGGTACGGTAACGGTATGAATTATGCTATACCGTTCGGTTCGGTACGGTATACGGTATGCAATTTTCGGTACGGTATACCGTACCGACCCAGCCCTAAATTCCTTCCTCCACCTTCTGAAGGATAACTCTCAACATCTCCTCAGTTGAGGAACCGCCCTCTCCACCCGAGGGTTTTGAACCTGGATCAACACCTGGAGGAACTGTAATTCCGGCTTTCAGATTGGCATATGAAAAATTCTCATTCTTCCTCCATTGGTTCTGAGGAGGCTGCTGGCCTCCTTGATAACCTTGGTTATTCCTCCATTGATTTTGAGGAGGTTGTGGACCAGGTGGTACAATTGGTTGGTCATAAGAAAGCCTTCCAAATTGATTGCCGCCTTGTGGATACCCGCCTTGGTTATAGTTAGGCCTTTCCATGTAGTTGGCCTCTTCTTGCTGACTCGTGGGTTGGCCCACTTTCTCACTCACTGCTACATTCCCTCCAACCAGATTTTATCCCATCTCGAGGTTACTTATCTTCTCCATCATCGCCATCAATAGCTTTCTCGTTCCCTCATTCTCCTCCAATTTACAAGCTCTCTAAAATTCTGGGTCCTCGTTCCATTGCCCGACATTCGTGACAATATTATCTATGATCTCTCTGCATCTAGTTGTACCATGATTCAGAAATGCTCCACTAGCGCATGCATCAAGATGGGCTTGACCAGCCTTGCTGGCTCCACTGTAGAAGAAAGCCATGATATCCCCCTCATTGTACACGTGCTGCGGGCATTCAATTAACATATTAGAATATCTCTCCCACGCCTGACATAAGTCCTCTCCTGGCTTCTGGCGGAAAGAAGAGATCTCTATCCTTGCTCTAATGGTTCTATATGGAGGGTATAATCACTCAAGGAACAGACGCTCGAGCTCGGCCCATGTGGTTACACCTCCCCGTGGGAGCGTGTTATCGTACCACTCATTTGCTATTCTCGTTAAAGAGAATGGGAACAGCCTGAGCCTCTTGCCATCTTCAGACATGCCGTTATAATTGAACGTGGATGCGATCATCAGAAAACTCCTCAGATGAGTATGAGGATTCTCCTTCCCAACCTCCCCCTTGAATTGATTCTCGGTAAGTAGTTTTAGAATTCCAGGGGAAATTAAGAAGTTGTTTGCCTCTACAGGAGGCAATGCCACTCCATCATAATACCGTTGCGGTTGTGCCGCAAACCTTCCTCGAATAGCCATGTTCTGATCGGCATTCTGAGGAACGGGCTGAGGATAAACAGGTGGTACCGGTACTTGTTGGACTGGTGGTGGTTGATGGACTGGTGGTTGGTTATAAACAGGTGGTGGGGGATACGGGTATGGTGGATATGGATATGGTGGGTATGGGTATGGATAAGGTAAGTTGTTTTGTGAGAAGTTGTTATGTGGATATGCAGGGTTGTTCAGAGGATGTTGGACAAGGTTATGAGCTGTATTGTTTACGTTCTGTGTACCCGGGTTTTGGCTCTGGCTTTCCCCTAACGGAACTTGGTTCTGACTGGTATTCCCTCCAGTGTCGTCAACCCGGTCCACTGTCTGATTAAACTCATTTGCAGCATCATCCAACTTATTACTGATATCCATGTTGCCGTTCCCTCCTCCGGCGGTGTTCATCCTTCTTAAAAAGGTTCGGTTTCCTCTTGCTATTGTCTTAGGATCAAGTTGTATTCTCTCTTCGCTCGTATCTCCTTGTGAGCGTGTTTTCATAAACCTGAAACACTAACAAAAGAATCAAAATGCAATTGCCGAACGAGTAAGAATAAAACAGAAAAATAAAGCACTCACTACTAACTACTAAACTATCTACAAGTCCTATTCAAATGACATACATCGCCATCCCCGACAACGACGCCATTGACTTGAACCGAAAATACTAACTTTTTACTAGTAGTTTCCCCGCAAGCGTACGGGTTCACTGTAGTATGAGTAGGTATAGCGATCAAGTGTATCGTACCTCGGGATGGAATGTATGCGAATAGATCCCCGAAGATCTACGCGTCGTAATTACTATGAGTGTATATTTTTGGGTTTTTTTAAAAGAAAATATAATCGGAACTAAATTATTCTACGAATGCAAAAAGGAAAATTAAACTAAGAACGTAAAAGTGTGTTTTTTCGAATATGAGATGTTGATGCTCAGGATAAGAATTCCTACGTATACTAACGGAGCAGGTACATAATCAAAATAACCGTGACATACAAGAAATAACCTAAGTAAAAGATTGTAAGATGAAAGCTCAAGAATTCCAACCCTAATACTTTATCCTAACAATCGACTTCACTAATCCACTAACAAGTTAATAGATAGTGCTTAATTAATGAGACTCTAATTTAACTACGGTGATGCGGTCGTCCTCCCTAGATAAACCGGTAGATTAATTAACCCCTTCTAAACCCTCTCGTTACGTCTACTCGTTGTTAAAGAGTGATAAGGTCGTCCTCTCTCTAACACTTTTCGAACAAAATTCAAAGGAAAAGTTAAGATTGATTTTAAGAATTCATTAATTAAGAGAATTAAAATTAAACGTCACGAATTATTCTAATTACGTACCCGCATCCTACTTCTACGAGTTCATCCTACCCTAAGCATACACGGGTTTTAGCCAGACATGGTTTTAACGACAACAAAAGCAATTGAAGAAATAACGAACATAAACATGATGATTTGAACTAAGTAACTACTAAATATGAACTAGGGTTTAAAGAAAATAAATGCTAAGAACTGGAATTTGATTAATAAAACGAAGTCTCAAGTGAATGTCAAAGAGCAAACAAAAATAAATTAAAATCCAAACTGAACAAGAATTCGTAAAGTAAAACCTCGCTTACGTAAAAATAAAGCTTGCTCGTCTCTAGTACTCTTCTAACTCAAAAAATGAACTCTAAAAGTGATGTGGTGTCAAGTGGTATCTCATAATCGTGTTCGGAACGAGTATATATAAGCGTCGGACCGATTCGGGAACTCGTGGGCCGGAAAAATAGATCAGAATGAAAAAGGGCCTAGGCGCTCGAGCTGGTCACGCTCGAGCGGAGGCGCTCGAGCTACACAGCTCGAATGAAACATGGGGTCGAGCGGGGGCGCTCGAGTGGTGGCACTCGAATGACTCAAGGGCTCGAGCGGTGGCGCTCGAGCTGCTCGAGTGCTCGAAATCTTCTGTTGGTTTTGGGCGCTCGAGCCATTCCCTTGCTCGAGCGGTGGCGCTCGAGTGAGTGGACTCGAGTGGCTCTCCTTCTTCTTCAACTGATACTTTTCTTCTCGCGCACTAATACCATTCGTATTTCTTCAATATCTTCTCATTCGGGCATCCGTTTGAGTCGATTCAAAGTCCTACGAACTCCCTTTTTCGCCCTTGATTCACCTATGAGCATCAAAGCTACAAATTCATCAATGTGTAGAAATAATACTCAATTGACTCTAAATACTCAATAAAATCGACCAAAACTTGGGCATTTCTAGTTATGAATCATGACAATTTCACGCCTAATCACCGATCTTTTATAAATACAACCCCACCAAAAAGTGTTCGGAAAAAAAATCCGAAAATTTTAACAATTTTCGGAAAAAAATTCCGAAAATGTAAAAAAAAAACACTGAAAATATGAAATTTCGGAATTTTTTTCCGAAAATTGTTACATTTTTCGGAAAAAAAATTCGAACACTTTTTTGGGTGGGGTTGTATTCATAAATCATGGAACTGTATTTAACCTTGGCCTAAAATAAATCTCCATCTTCTATACTAATGGGCTTATCAAAGAAAACATTTTCCATACCACCCATAGGCCATTGGCCCAAATTCTAAGCCTACAACAGCAATTACATTGATAGGCCCTACGTCATGGTGAATCTCAAATTTTACATTAAATAAAGTAGGTCCATGTCTTCCATCATTAGCATTTTTCGGCCCAAAATGAAGGTTACTACGAAGGGGAATAATTTTGAAAGGCTCAGGTTAAATACAGAGTCTTTTGTTAATATACTTCTCCCAAAAATTGTTCGGAAAAAAATCCAAAAAATTTAACATTTTCTTTAAATTCGGAAAATGCAAAAGAAACACACTAAACATATGCATTTTCGGAATATTTTTCAATTTTTTTTTTACGTTTTTTGAAAGAAAAAAAATCCGTACAATTTTTTAGGTGGAGTGTATTAACAAAACATAGGACTGTATATAACCTGAGCCTTTTGTAATTCAAGTCTACCCACATCATAATTTTGTAATGGCCCAGGTTATTTGCATAAACTTCTTTGGTAAAAACATTACTTATTTTCGAAATTATTTCAATTTTTTGAACATAATGGAATGCACAATATTTTGGAAATAAAAATTGAGTTTTATGTTTATTTTCGGAAGTTTTTTTTTTTTTTTTGAAATTTTTTCAATTTTTCAAAAAAATAGGTACTGCCTTTACAAAAGAGGGAAGTTCAAATAACCGTGGCCTTTTGTAATTCAAGTCTACCCACATCGTTATTTAGCCCAGCAACTTCATTTAAAGTAAAAGGGCCAAATTGGTAAACAGGGGATGAGGCCCAAGCATACCTTCTTCATCGTGAGGCTCTACTGTGAATTCCTCTTCAACGATAGCGCATATTTCTTTGATAAAATAGCAGAATCTTTAATCGGGCATATATATGACCGTATAAAACAACTACGTCCCATGATTATTTGCACACTTTCCTTTTTTCGTCTGTCCCAAAATTATTTGCATACTCTAAAAAGGAAACATTGATTTGCGTGCACACTCACAATAATATACATATTTACCCATTTGTCACTACTTTATTCAAAAAGTAATTTTTTCTTAAAATGTGTGTCGGGGGAGGGGGAGAGAGCTCACAAATGATTCCAGAATGTTTTGTTACCGTTTTAAAAGAATTTGTAGTCCCAATTCAGGCTAAATCAATAGAATGATACTTTGTACAAGACGTATATCAAAGTTGTATATGTATATGCATGTACTCTACTCCCCATTTACCAATCCCATGTATAGTAATCAAAGGATATGATCCTATTCCACAAATCTATATATACAAGAACTCCAATCCGGACATCATAGGTAAGATTTGAGATGAAAAATTTGGCAACGTCGGGTGTACGAGTTCTTATCTGCAGCTCGCTCGAACCTCTTGGCAACTTCTTCGTTCTCTTCCAAGCCCAGTTGAACGAAAACTTTAACCCACCATGTTGTGGCCCTCACCTTAGCCTATTAGTCCAACACAAAAAACCCTCTCAACATTATGTAAATCATTTCTTCAAGAATAATGTAAAGAGCTACTCAATAACATAAATTTATTTCCTAAATTAAAAGGAGATCAAATTTAGAAAATTTGAGGAGCTGTTTAACCTTTTCGTTGAGTTTTTGGCTTACCGCGCGTCCATACTTGGCTTTATCAATATCAACAGATCTGGCTTTTTGGTTATGAGGATAGCCTACAAATTATGAGGCAATTAGCATGCAAAATCATAAAACACAAGAAATTATAACATTGCTGAGAATAAAAATGAGGAACAACATTTACAAATTGTCTGGAGTTTATAAATTTGTAGGAAAGAAGTAAATCTACGTAATGATTATATACATGTTTCTGGAGTTTATCACATATACATTGACATTAGAAATTTCGTTCCTACAAAAAAGGATCACAAAAGAGTAATAACTAATGATCCGAATAATAGCTCCTAGGTTTGAGGAGATGCAAAATCTCAGTACACTAACTTCTTAATGTGTTAACCTAAAACACCATTACTTTTCCAACACCGGTTAATGTTCTTTTAATATCGTTTTATATCACGTGAATGTCCAATTTGGACCCCAAATTAAATCCTCGCATGATATAACATGACACAGTTTTTTTTATTTCCAGTGATTTTGGGGCAACAATTGGACAGAGGACAAGTTATGGGACCAAAAAAAAAAAAACTCAATAAAATCATGTAAAGAAACGAGGCATAATTTAGCTTACCAGTGAAAATGATAAGGCCATCAGATGATACCCTGGCTAATTCAGAAAGGGTCTTATTGACATAATTTGGTGACAAGTAATCCAAAGAATCGGAGACAATAACAAGAGAGAATGATTTTGCCCTGTATGGAAGGGGAAATTTGATATTAAACAAACGAACAAGGCCTCTGCTCAGCATTCTCTTGCAAAATGGCTCAGCATTCTCTAAAGTATATGGTTCAACACCAAATGCTTCAGTGTCCTTCTCTTTCCACAATCTCTGAACAACAGAACAAGTATCTGGACCAACATGTAGCACCTTGTGCATGCTATCGCCATATGCTTTTTTCAAGATTGGAATGGCTTGTACAACTTCTGAAGTACAAGAAACGTTTCCTGCATAAGAAATAATACTTTTAATTTATTCTTTTGGCATGTTAATAACGAAAAACACATCAATTAATTGAAATATATGCAACCATATAATGAAACTTGAAAATTTGGGCATCGCAAAAGCTCCAGTTTGATCACTTTTATAATCTTCAAGGTAGAGTTCATAGGTGCATTAAGGAAGGATGGACATACACATATTTCTTGTTATGTTAAATAAATGTATATTCCTTAATGTTGTGTTTGGATGGAGGGATTTGAACTATCGATTTTAAATCCATAACCTAAATCCACTTCACCTGTTTGGGTAAAATATTTAAATGAATGGATTTCAAATTCTTAGCTATAATTCTAGTTCAAAATGGAGGAATTTCAGGTACCTAGCAAAACCATGTCATTTGATCCATGGATTTGAGAATCATTCATTTCAAATCCTTTGCATTTCAAATGACTCCATCCAAATGCAATCTAAGTCTACAAGATCAATACTTAATTCCTAGATTAGGTACCCTAGCAGTTGTATAAATATCCGTTTACTATCAATATACACAGAATTTCCCTCATCTAATCCATTTACTGTCAAGCTTAATTCCTTATTTGTCATCCCCAACTCTTTCTCCCTGTGCTATCAGTCCTCTAATCAGGAAAGTTTAGTTATTTAGTTATTCTTTTCTTAATTATATTTCAACTTATGAATTAATGATGTACACATTGGGAGTTTATGCCTTACTTTGAACCTATGGATTCAATAGTAAAAGAAATAATGCCTCCCAATTTATATGATATTATTACTTAGGTTGAGAGGTGTTACATATGCTGTGTGTCATAAGCAATTGTACAAACCATCACATATCCAAGTCATAACTTGTTCAGATGTATTATAGATATATCAAGGAATCCTTTTTCCCCCTTAAACTTGGAATTAACGATTCTTTTGAAAAACAATAAATTTTTCATCTAATAAATGTGTCAACAGAGAAACAGGTTATGAGAACATTTTCTATACCATTTGGCTCAAATTAGATGGTCTAGATTATTACTGAAAAACGGTAATTCACATTCATTGGTATCATATAGCTAGAAAATTCATCAGTGTCAGTATCATATGGAGAAAATCAAGTATCAGGCATCAAGAGGTTCGCCTAAATCTTTAATTGGATGATAAAAAAATTCTTAGAATCATAAGAGATGCTTTCATTTATTGGTGAATCATGAAAACTACCATGATATCAAGTTTCTAAACAAAAGTAATTCAGAATCAAGAATAACCTTTCTAAATACGAAACAGACTAAAGCAATATACGCAAGTTCATTTTCAGCTAGGTACTTTCTGCTTTTACGGTGAATTACAGTCCTACCATCATGAAACAAACTAAGCAAGGCCACATTTTTGGCCCCTCGATAAAGTAAACAAGACAAAAAACCAGATAATAGAGAACACAAATAGGATTACCTTCCACCTTGTTGAGAACTACGAGATTTTCATCTTCAAAAGCACCTATTGGGTAAGCGTTATGCATCAGTCAAAGCATAATAAGTACATTTCTTGAAATCAAGAAAATCCTAGTCTAACAATCCAAATGGAACACATTATATAGGCAGTCAAGAAATTGGGAACAAATTTGTGGAATTTGAAAGCAATTCATGATAAATCTACTACCATTTTGTAGCAAAGAATCTTGATTATAAGCTATCTTCTTGGTTCAGATAACTTAGGACTAACATTACTTATGTAATGGGCTAAAATTATTCAAAAGCGATTCACTTCTCTAATCAGCATTACAGTAATAGTAATAGTAATAGTAACAGGAACTCAATATCCCACTCAATAACTCATCAACAATAACATAACCTATAATTATTAAAAAGGAAAGAAAGAAAACCTTGGTGATGATGGAAATGAACGATCGTGAACAATGCTCCCTGCAGATTCACAAATTAAAATCTCATAAGAACTCGAGATTACCCCAACACGAATCTGCAATTTTACACTAAACTAACTTCAGTAGGAACAGATTTAATTAAAAGGAAACTGTTACCAGAATGAGGATTGCAATATACAGACACTGCGTAAAGCAGGATCTCGTGGCAGAAGGTGGATTTGCCACAGTTTTTGGTATCTTTTTGCGCCAAGAATTGGAAGGGATTGGCGGCTTTTTTGTTGCCAAACGAGAGCTAATATCAGGCTTCTTTGACATTTTAATGGAATGGAATCGAATGTAGTCGGAGAAACACTGGAGGAGAGCGACGAATTAGGGAAAACGAAGGGGAGCTCGAAGATGAATACGGTTATGGAGATGGAAAGAAGTTGGAAGCAAAGAATCTTCATCTTATAGGAGAAAATACAGTTACAACAATGTCTCCGGGTTTTGCAGAGGCAGTTGGGAATTCGGGGGCCCGGCTCGAGGCTGGGGATTTGGAGGGACCCAAATCTTCAATTCAAAAAGGAATATCTGCTTCGAGCTTGAAAATTAGAGAGCAAAATTAGCCAAAGAATCATTTTCATTAAGGGTGTGTTTGTTTTGTGGTTTACGTGTGCACGAGAAGTCATTGCTCTGAAGTCGATGTGAAAATTTTGATGAATAATATAACTATGTGTTTTAATATTTTAGTAGGGTGAAATTATACTTTATATCAAATCAATATTTAATAGTGATAGATGTTGCATTATTATATTGTATTGTGTGAGGGAAAAGTAGAAAAAAGAATAAGTGAATGATAAAAATATGATGATGTGATTGTATTGGATTTTATAAAAAAATGGTAGGTTTATAGGTATTCTTAGGGGCAAGGTCTCATATGCAATAGGTGCACGGTGCACTCGTCTCTACCCTACCCAATTCAAGGTAATTCAAATCTTCTCTAATTTTTCGGATCTTTTCTAATTGTGAAATTAGGGCTCACGATTGAGAAATTTTTGGGCGGGCTGGAGATGGAGGGGTAAAAGGGAAGATCCAACGATGCAGAGGAGGAAACTCATTTCGTTGTATTTACTGGTGATGATTGGGGAGGACCATTTGTCCATCGACTGAGCTTTCATCCACGTGGCCATATATTCTGCCACCGCACCGCCGCGTTGTTGCTGAGTCCGGCGAACATCTCCTCCGGGATCAGAACGTCCAGCACTGTTTCGAGTGAGTCTTCCAGCTTGAAATTCGGGCAGAGTTTTCACATTACTATTTTATGTTTCGTCTTCTGGCTACTCATTTTGTTCGATCGTGATTTTGATGAGTATCTTAGAGAATTGATGAATCAATGAAGAATGGAGTTTTCTTTTGTTGGAAATTATGATATAATAATTATAGAATTGATGAAAATTCATTGTAATTAATTGATTGAATCTGGAGTGAGTTGTTAACTGAAAAGTTACACCAGATAAAACATAAACGTTACACAAACTTTAATTAAAAAGTAACACTAGCTTTAAGTGAAAAGTACACAAAATATTACTGAAAAGTTACCGTGGTTATAACTGAAACGTTACACAAGCTTTAATTGAAAAGTTACTCCAATTGTAACTGAAAAGTTACACTAGTTTTAACTGAAGAGTTACACTTGATATAATTGAAACGTTATACAAGCTTTAGTTGAAAAAGTTACACTAGTTTAAAGTGAAATGTTGCACTAGCTTTAACTGAAAAGTTACACTTGATATAATTGAAAAGTTACACAAACTTTCATTGAAAAGGTACACTAGCTTTAAGTGAAACGTTACACTAGATATAAGTGAAAAGTTACACAAGCTTTAACTGAAAAGTTACTCTAATTGTAACTGAAAAGTTACACTAGTTTTAACTGAAAAGTTGCACTTGATATATTTGAAACGTTATACAAACTTTAATTGAAAAAGTTACACTAGTTTAAATTAAAATGTTGCACTAGCTTTAACTGAAAAGTTACACTAGATATAATTAAAAAGTTACCCAAACTTTAATTGTAAAGGTACACTAGCTTTAAGTGAAACGTTACATTAGATATAAGTGAAAAGTTGCACTAACTTTAGGTGAAAAGTTGCACTAACTTTAACTGAAAAGTTGCATTAGATATAATTAAAACATTACACAAACTTTAACTGAAAAGTTATACTTAGTTTTATCCTCTCAACACTAAAAATATTTTTTAACACTATAAAATGTAGATATTTTTTATCCAACTAATACTGAAAATTGCAATTAATTATAAGCAAAACGTCATTGTATATTTAAAAAAATTGTACTTAATAAAAAATTGGGAACATGAATAGAAAAATGGATCATACCTTATGTATTAATTGGGGAGGATCACCCTTAGGTACAAAATGAAAGCTATAATTACTCATCCATTATACCAAAATTATGTATTAGTAATTACTACAAAAATGAATTTAAAATGACTCATATACCCATTGACATTAACCCAAAAAAATTCCAATAAATCACCTTAATACTTGCCACGAAATCAGCCACCATGTGAATTACTAAATTTGAATTATACTAGAAAATCAAACAATGTGAATACAAAAATTTAATAATACATAATTTTTTTTAAATCTAGAAATATAAAAAATTTACATGAATAATACTCATGTACAACACGATTTACATGAACAATACATATGGGCAAGTGAATGATTTTATTTAATGCATCATGTGCATAATGTTGGGAAAATAGGGTGCCCGGAATCTATTCGGGATAAAATTTAAATACGAATTTAAATACAATTATTACTAGCATGAATTAATCCTAATTAATTCAAATAATAATTCCAACAACTAATTTATCATCATGCATGTTGAATTAATTCACATAAAAACTAGGCGGAATAAACAAGATTTTATGTGACTTACGTACCTCTTGTAGACTTGGCCTTTGAATAAACGGGACGATTATAATCTCGCTTTATCAACCCAAAAGTCTTCTCAAGTATTTCCCTTTTCGCCTTGTTCAATCACCGGTGGGAAATGCTATCAAACAATTTAAATAACTAAGGAAAAGGAAAAATATATATGCTCTTGATTTTTCCAACACATGGAATTATGTACTTGGGGATGAAATAATCATCCCCTATTTATAACATGAGGGGGCCGAAATTTTGGTGTCAAATATGGGCTTGGAGAAATCTTTTCTTAGACTCTAAGAAATCTTGAATATATCTCATATATTCTTTTCTCCAAAATAAAATATTCCACAAAAATCTCACCCTACATATTAAGGGGCTATTTTCGAAAATAATTAAGAGAAGAATCCAAGATTTGGATCTTCTTGAATATATGAGATAATCTTGTATTCCAAGAATACTTATCCTCCATAATATCTTTCCAAGAAAATCAACAAAATCTAATCTCTCCTAAATACACAATTTTCAAAAATTAATAGAAAAAATCAGCATATTATTTTCTTTTTATTTTAATCACCTTATCATTATTGGGCTACTTGAGGGGCCTTTAAGGAGAATTAAGATTGGACCTCCTAATGGACTTCTGAATTTCAATATTGAGCCCCAATATAATTCAATCCATTAATATTAATTATTACCACTAATAAATTAATATTGCACTATCCATCTTAATCCATATTACGATAATATGGGCTCCCGGTTATTATTTCCCGCGTTTAAGATTATCAAGTCCATTAATTAATTAAGCTTCTGAATAACTCTAAACTAATTAATATATTTCACCTTGGAGTAAAGACAACTCAACATTATTATTCGTACCGAAGAAACTAATTCTTCACTTGCAAGATTTGGTACAATAAAACTTCTGAGCCCACCAAGGGGACTAATCACACGAGCCGTACTCGCACGCGTTTCTCCGTATTAAATCTTAGCAACCGTCGTATGATTAATATTACTGCCCAAGACACAAAGTTCGAAGTCACAATGATTCTCACCCAACATGAATCAAAGCAGTAACCATTAAGCACACACGGTCCTATTTAAGTGACGGAGATTAAGAAATCAACAACCACTGAGGTCTAATTCTTCACCTTTCAGAACAGAAGAATGTATCCTCGCTGTAGGTCCTCTTCAACACATACTAAATGTGTTAGTGCAATCTCTTAGTCAAGACAGACCAATCTGAGCCTTACACATCGACCTTTCACGGCGGATTGTTCAATTCCACCTAGGTCGTGAAAATGTACGTTTAGTTACAAGTAAACTGTTAATGTTGTCTTCCGTGATCGGGTATCACCACATTAACTACAATGTAACATGTACTATATATTGAACGGTTTGCAATAGAAATTCAACATTCAATCATAACTAAAGCAAATGCGATAAAAAAATTATTCTCATAAAACGAGTGTTTGATACACGAGTTATACAAAGTAAAAGCATACTTTCACGTATAACTCCAACAATCTCCCACTTATACTTAAAGTCTGTTTTTAGTATACATCACGCATGTCTTAGTGTAGTAGCTCTACGTGACATCTTATGTCAACCTACACTAACCTAATAATTTCTCCCACTTATACTTAAAGCAGATTGGCAATAGTCTTGACTCCCATTCCATCCACATGTCTCTCGAATGTACTCTGAGGCAGACCCTTTGTGAATGGATCCGCTAGGTTGTCACCCGACGCTATCTTTGCCACCTCTATATCTCCTCTCTTAACGGTTTCTCGTATAAGATGGTATTTTCTTTCTATGTGTTTGCTGGCCTTGTGGGCTCTCGGTTCCTTTGAATTTGCAACTGCTCCGGCATTGTCACAAAAGACAGTTATCTTGGCGGGCAATTTCGGAACAACGTCCAAGTCCACTAAGAAGTTCTTGAGCCAAACTGCCTCTTTCGCTGCTTCACAAGCAGCTACATACTCGGCTTCCATGGTCGAATCGGCGATGCATTTCTTCTTAACGCTTCTCCATGAAATGGCTCATCCTCCCATGCAAAACACACTACCTGAGGTTGACTTTCTTGAGTCTATGTCTGATTGGAAATCCGAGTTCGTGTATCCCACGGGAACAAGACTATCCGACTGGTAAATCAGCATCCGCTCACGAGTTCTTTTCAGATACCTCAAGATGCACTTTACGGCAGTCCAATGGTCTTTCCCGGGATTACTTTGATATCTTGCTACCATTCCCACGGCAAAGCAGATATCCGGTCTCGTACATAGCATTGCATACATAAGGCTTCCTACGGCTGAAGCGTACGGAACACCTTTCATGTCATTTATCTCTGCTTGCGTCTTAGGGCTCATTTCTTTCGATAGATGGATTCCGTGTCTAAAAGGTACAAAACCTTTTTTTGGAATCTTGCATGCTGAAACACTTCAAAACAGTGTCAATGTATGAAGCTTGCGATAAGCCCAACATCCTCTTCTTGCGATCGCGAGTGATCTTGATCCCAAGGATGTGACCGGCTTCCCCTAAGTCCTTCATATCAAATTGTTTTGACAGCCATACCTTTACGTCTGACAATACCTTTACATTGTTTCCAATGAGCAGAATATCGTCTACGTATAATACTAAGAATATCACCGCAGTTCCGTCACGCTTCTTATACACACAACTTTCGAACTCGTTTTGATCAAACTCATAAGACTTAATCACTTGATCAAAACACTGGTTCCAAGTACGCGATGCTTGCTTAAGTCCATAAATGGATCTCTTAAACTTACATACGAGATTCTCTTGGCCTTTTTCAATGAAACCTTTGGGCTGTTGCATATAGATATCTATCCCGTCAAGACTTTCGTTAAGGAAAGCCGTCTTGACATCCATTTGTCAGATCTCGTAATCTAGGTGCGCAGTGATCGACAAGAGAATACGGATGAACTTAAGTATAGCTACAGGCGAAAAGGTTTCCTCATAATCGATCCCTTCTTTCTGAGTATACCCTTTGGCCACAAGCCTCGCTTTGAAGGTTTCAACCCTTCCGTCCGGTCCTCTTTTCCTCTTGTACACCACTTGCATCCAATGGGTTCTACCCCACTGGGTGGCTCGACCAACTCCCACACTTGATTATGATCCATCGAACCCATCTCGGCTTCCATTGCCGTTTGCCACGATTCCGCGTCTTTGTCTTGAATTGCCTCGTCGTACGTCCATGGGTCTGATTCAACACCGGGAACCAAATCCGAAGATTCTCCTATCCCCATGAATCTCCCGGGTTGCCTAGGAACCCTCCCACTACGACGGGGTTCCGGTTGTGAAGATGTGACGTGTGGTACATCATCTTGTATACTTGGTATCGAGGTTTGACCTCTCAATTCTTCTAAGGTAATTCCACTTTTAGGCTTCCGATTGTTCATATAGTCTTCCTCCAAGAATTTAAAGTGTGTACTAATCACGGTCTTTTGATCCTTGGGACTATAGAACATACACCCTTTAGTTCCCGCAGGGTATCCTATGAACATCAATAATTCCGAACGTGGATCCAACTTACCGGCTTTCTTGTCTAGCACGTATGCCAGACAACCCCAAATCCGCAAATGTCTTAGACTGGGATTGCGCCCGGTCCACAATTCCATTGGGGTTTTAGGAACCGATTTGGATGGCACCAAGTTTAGAATGTAAGCCGTTGTTTCCAAGGCATTACCCCAAAACGACTTGGGTAAATCCGAATAACTCATCATGGATCTGACCATCTCTAAAAGAGTCTGGTTTCTTCGTTCCGCCACACCGTTCTATTGAGGGGTTCCCGGTGCGGTTAACTGGGATACGATCCCTTCGTCCGATAAGTAGTTCAAGAATTCATCGCTGAGGTATTCGCCTCCACGATTTGATCGTAGAAACTTGATACTCTTTTCCCTATGTTTCTCGGCTTCGGCCTTAAACTCTTTGAACTTATCAAAAGTTTCAGACTTATGCCGCATAAGGTAAATGTACCCATATCTTGAGTAATCGTCAATGAAGGTGACGAAATACTCATACCCCATTCTCGCTTTGATCGTCATTGGACCACACACATCGGTATGAACGAGTTCTAACACTTTCGTGGCTCTATTCCCCTTGGCTCCAAATGCCCTCTTGGTCATCTTACCCTCTAAACAGGATTCACAAGTTGGAAACGGCTCGACTTGGAGTGACTCCAAGGATCCGTCTTTCACCAATCTCTCTATCCGCTTTAGATTAATATGACTTAGTCTAAGATGCCATAGAAGTGTTTCGTTCATCTCCGAAGAACGCTTCCTTTTATTACTCGAAATGATCGACGTGTTATTAGATTCATTATTTGAGTGGTGTGCACACTTAATCGTATAGAGATTGTTTACCAACGTTCCATGACAGATAACATCATTCTTAAAAGAAACAGTAACAACTTTATTAAAAGTAACTGAATATCCATAAAAAAATAACTTAGAAACCGAAATTAAATTCTTCCTAAAGTTCGGAACGTATAAAACATCTCTTAAAATTAAAACTCTATCTTCAAAAGATAGGTGCACGACTCCCACTGCTTCGGCTGCCACTCTCATAGCATCGTCCAAAGTGATTGTGATCTCATTCTTGCTAAGTCGCCGGGTTAGCTGGAACCCCTGAAGAGTGAAACAAATATGATCAGTTACCCCGGTATCCACTACCCAAACGTGGGCAGCATACGCCGCAACATATGTTTCAACGACTAAAGCATGAGACTTGCCTTTCTTTCCCGCCTTCTTAGGCTTAGAACAGGTCGCCCTCCAATGTCTCTTCTCACCACAATTGAAGCACTTACCCTTAGCAGCTTTCTTTCCACCTCCTTCTCCCTTTGCCTTGGGTTTCGCAACTGTTGGATTTGCTTGGGTCTGGCCTTTCGTCCTCTTCCTCTTCTTTCCTCCCTTGGGACCCGAAGAAGAAGATGGACCGTTTGCCACCATAGCAACGGTTTGGTGATCCATTAGAGTCTCCGCCGATACCAAAGCTTGCAAGAGCTCGGACAAACTATTTGCCCGGTCATTCATTTGATAGTTCAACTGAAACTGCTCAAAGCTCTTCGGCAGAGAATGGAGAACGAAATCGACCTTAGTAGGGAGGTCAAATTCCGCACCAAGTACTTCCAACTTGTTGAGATAACCCATCATCTCGATAACGTGATCCCTTACGGGCGTACCTTCCACCATCTTCAACGAAAGCATCTTTCGCATGGTGATTTGCCTAGCCGTACGCTTCTGATGTTGAAACATCGCTTCAAGATTGTGCATTATCTCAGAGGCGGTCTCCATGTGTTGGTATTGGTGTTGCAACACATCTGACATTGAAGCCAGAATAGTACACCTAGCCATCTCATCGGAGTCAAACCAACTCTTATGCTCTTTCTTGACCGCCTTCGTGGCATCTTCGGCAGGCTCTTGGGGCTTAGGAGTAGTAAGTACCCACTTGTGGTGTTGAGCGGTTAGGACAATATCAAGGTTACGTTTCCAATCAACGTAGTTCTCACCGACAAGTTTGTTATCTTTAAGTATACTAAACAGTGGATTAAAAGGTTGCGACATGATGAACTGAGAATAAAACATACATTCATATCAATATCTAGAAAAATACAAAATTATCACATAATTCGATCACATCAATTATATTGAAACCTTAAAACAATATAATCATGCATCAGCCAACATCTCGAAACAATTTAAATGCGCCACGAGGGATGGTCTATACATTTAAATACATTCAAGCGGATCACAAACTTTAAAGTTACAAATCCTTAATTCAAAATTAATAGTCGGCTCCCACTTGACCACATAAAAATTGACAGGGACTCCGAGGGGAGTAAGTTAATATCAATTTCCTATGCCTAAGTAATAACCATAATTAAATACAGGATTATTATTTCGCTTTGAGCAAGCCACTCGGGGTGAGGGTCAATACCGCCGCTAGTAATAATCCACAATCATCTTTTCGGAATTTATTCATGTGAAATCCGTTCTTTTGGCCGATCCGAGGGGGAAATGTATTCCAAAAGAACTTCACAAATAAATAAATTATGGAGGCCAAATTAATCCAATTTTAATATCCGGAATAAAATTGCGATTAAATAAACATACTTAGTAATTTTCGAAAGTAAGGTTTTTCTTGGACAAGTAAATTCATGCAAACACATATTAACAAATAATAATAAGTGCACGAAATAAAACATCCATCAAAACAAAATTAAACACATTGGAGCACTCAAATCCAATTGTCACGGTTTAATTTCTTCACGTCTTGATGCGAAAAATCGTCCTTGTTGCTTTCCGACGTTCGTCTCGACACGCTCCCACTCGAACAACAACACTTCATCAAAAACAGCATCGTTTGGGGTTCGGGACGACGTTTAAAATCACACGAAAGAAAAAAGGACGAACCGAGAAATTCCACGGCCCGAGATACGGCGCGCGTCGGCCTACGGAGTGGGCCCGCGCGCCTCTCGGCCAAAACAGCCGAGGCGCTGAAGCGCCGGCCAGGAGCGCCGAAACGCTGCACGCTGCGCCCCGAGGCGCTGCACGGCCTCGCCCGAGACGCTGCAGCCCGCGCCCGAGGTGCGCGCGCGCGCTTGCGCGGCGCCGGCCTCCCGTCGCGCGCGGGTCGTGCGCCATGCACCCCGTGCGCCGGGTTTCGCCGTTAGTCCTCGTTTTCTTTACCCCTTGCATGATTTTTTGTCCATACACACGCCACGCTTGTATGCGTCGTCCGGGTACCCCGTTTTCTTTACTACAAAAATGAATCTAAAATGACTCATATACCCATTGACATTAACCCAAAAAAATTCCAATAAATCACCTTAATACTTGCCACAAAATCAGCCACCATGTGAATTACTAAATTTGAATTATACTAGAAAATCAAACAATGTGAATACAAAAATTTAATAATACATAATTTTTTTTAAATCTAGAAATATAAAAAATTTACATGAATAATACTCATGTACAACACGATTTACATGAACAATACATATGGGCAAGTGAATGATTTTATTTAATGCATCATGTGCATAATGTTGGGAAAATAGGGTGCCCGGAATCTATTCGGGATAAAATTTAAATACGAATTTAAATACAATTATTACTAGCATGAATTAATCCTAATTAATTCAAATAATAATTCCAACAACTAATTTATCATCATGCATGTTGAATTAATTCACATAAAAACTAGGCGGAATAAACAAGATTTTATGTGACTTACGTACCTCTTGTAGACTTGGCCTTTGAATAAACGGGACGATTATAATCTCGCTTTATCAACCCAAAAGCCTTCTCAAGTATTTTCCTTTTCGCCTTGTTCAATCACCGGTGGGAAATGCTATCAAACAATTTAAATAACTAAGGAAAAAGAAAAATATCTATGCTCTTGATTTTTCCAACACATGGAATTATGTACATGGGGATGAAATAATCATCCCCTATTTATAACATGAGGGGGCCGAAATTTTGGTGTCAAATATGGGCTTGGAGAAATCTTTTCTTAGACTCTAAGAAATCTTGAATATATCTCATATATTCTTTTCTCCAAAATAAAATATTCCACAAAAATCTCACCCTACATATTAAGGGGCTATTTTCGAAAATAATTAAGAGAAGAATCCAAGATTTGGATCTTCTTGAATATATGAGATAATCTTGTATTCCAAGAATACTTATCCTCCATAATATCTTTCCAAGAAAATCAACAAAATCTAATCTCTCCTAAATACACAATTTTCAAAAATTAATAGAAAAAATCAGCATATTATTTTCCTTTTATTTTAATCACCTTATCATTATTGGGCTACTTAATGGGCTACTTGAGGGGCCTTTAAGGAGAATTAAGATTGGACCTCCTAATGGACTTCTGAATTTCAATATTGAGCCCCAATATAATTCAATCCATTAATATTAATTATTACCACTAATAAATTAATATTGCACTATCCATCTTAATCCATATTACGATAATATGGGCTCCCGGTTATTATTTCCCGCGTTTAAGATTATCAAGTCCATTAATTAATTAAGCTTCTGAATAGCTCTAAACTAATTAATATATTTCACCTTGGAGTAAAGACAACTCAACATTATTATTCGTACCGAAGAAACTAATTCTTCACTTGCAAGATTTGGTACAATAAAACTTCTGAGCCCACCAAGGGGACTAATCACACGAGCCGTACTCGCACGCGTTTCTCCGTATTAAATCTTAGCAACCGTCGTATGATTAATATTACTGCCCAAGACACAAAGTTCGAAGTCACAATGATTCTCACCCAACATGAATCAAAGCAGTAACCATTAAGCACACACGATCCTATTTAAGTGACGGAGATTAAGAAATCAACAACCACTGAGGTCTAATTCTTCACCTTTCAGAACAGAAGAATTTATCCTCGCTGTAGGTCCTCTTCAACACATACTAAATGTGCTAGTGCAATCTCTTAGTCAAGACAGACCAATCTGAGCCTTACACATCGACCTTTCACGGCGGATTGTTCAATTCCACCTAGGTCGTGAAAATGTACGTTTAGTTACAAGTAAACTGTTAATGTTGTCTTCCGTGATCGGGTATCACCACATTAACTACAATGTAACATGTACTATATATTGAACGGTTTGCAATAGAAATTCAACATTCAATCATAACTAAAGCAAATGCGATAAAAGAATTATTCTCATAAAACGAGTGTTTGATACACGAGTTATACAAAGTAAAAGCATACTTTCACGTATAACTCCAACACATAATTCAATACAGAATATGTTGCAATGTGCAGAAATAGTAACTGAAACACTTCACATATGCAACTTCGACAAAGGTTTACATGAAAATTGTCATTTACAAAGTTAAAACGTAAAAAATTTCGTAAAACTATGTGCAATTTTAACGTTTCAAAAATTGCAAATGTTCACATAAAAAGTGTATTAGATAATGCACATAGCATTTAACAGTGAAAAAATAAAGCAGCTTTGTTATAAAAAATTGCACATAATAAATATTTTAACACACATAAACAATGTGAAAACCACTAATAGCAACTAACTTGGCTTCTCTTCGACATTGAGAACAATCTTGTCATCTATAACACATGCTAAACAAATAAAAATCTTCTATGTAAAATAATTCTATTTACGAATACACAATTGTCCACACGTAAAATATGTGAAAAAATGAATACCCAAAAAAACAAACAAGAACAAACTAAAAATACCTCTTCGCCGTGGTAATCTAACTAGTCATGTAAATCCTTCTTTTCAACCAAAAATTGTTCTCACGTGAATCTCCTACACAAACATGAAGATATGAATTGATTTGGTAATGGTCATCTCCTTGGTAAGTCTTATGTTGTATTAATTTCTCCACAAAGAGAATATAAACATGTTGACGATAAATTAGAATAAAAAAGATAAAACTCATAAGACAATCACAAGCCAACAATCATGATTGCATAATAAATCAGCCACAAGTTTAAGGAAAAAACATAACATAATGCATCAACCGTTACAAGCATTGAATTTCGATAACTACTACCATATTAAACAAAAATAAACAACATTCACAATGAAGGGTAAAAAAATAAAATTACCATACAAATTGAGTAAATTAGTAATTCAAAAATTTCACAGTATCAAACAATAATAACTCCCCACATAATGATCTAACAAATAATTGCCCCTATTAATTGAACCACTAAGTGTTGCTTAAATGAAATGGTCCTGTATGCAAGAATTCCAAGGAAAAAAAAACGTAAAATGCTAACAAAGGATCGAACTCATACCAAGTATATATATATACATATACAATACATACAAGTGTTAACAAAATAACACGCACGCCACTAAACCACTGAAAGAGATATGACACAAGACCGAATTTCTATTATACTTAGGTATTATAGAGGCGCGATCCATATAATAAAATGGATTATTTTTTAACCCAATTACACCGTGCACTTGTTGCACAAGAGACCCACTCATTCTTAGGTATAGATTAAATTTGATATTTGAAAATCGAATTTTAAATTCCAAATTTGTATACAATATAGATCGCAAAGTTCTAAAATCATCTGAGTGTGTTCCAAAACAAACATACCCTACATATTCTCTCACCCAAATTCTTTTCTTTCTTACTCTCAACCACTCTTAAACTCCAAATTTTGAAGTCACAAATCCATTTTAAATCTCTTAAACATGTAATGTTAGTTTATTTGTTCATTTTTATGGTTTATGATTTGAATGTCGTATATTTTATGGTTTGCTTTGTTTATCGAATAAGATATATGGTTTAAATATTATATTTTTCATTTCTTTAACGATGTTATTGTTTATTTGCGTCTGGAAATCGCTCATGTTCGATAAATTAGAAATAGAAATGTGCAACTATATTCGGCCAAAGTTGGTCTAACCAACAAAATAAAATTTTGACTGCTTCTGGTCAAACAACATGCAAGAATTTGGAAGACGGGGGGGGGGGGGGGGGGGGTCAAACATTGTTATCGCGAATTCTGATTTTTTGTCAAGCACACAAAATTTACTCAAAATCCTTCACAGTCAAATTACTCATGCACATATCTACAATGTGCAACTAATATATATATATATATATATATATATATATATATATATTACATACATGCTTATGTTTATTGGTTACATCAAATGTTAAAAAAAAGTCATTTAAATATAATAAATTCATATTTATCTTCTTATTACCACTTTTGGATGTTAGTTAAGGGGTGTGAGGCTAGAGTTTGTATTTGGGGTGATGAAAAAGATATTAGAGTGAGGGATAACCTTGACAATTCATTTTGGGGTGCATTGAGTAAAAGTAGAAAGTTGTTTTGGGTGTAAAGAGTAATGGGGGTAGAGAACAAAAAAGGGTATTATTAAACACGCCAAAAGAATTTTTATAGGATTAATTGTTAATTTGACAAATTGTGGGCCAAATTAAGTTCAGATGGAAGTGCACTTTTGGTCCCACAGGACACATGCCTGTTGTAAAATGGTCCCAAGTATTTCAGATATGGTCCCACAACTATTTTTACTTACGTAATTGATCCCAAAAGACTGAAAAATACAACACTCGTCCCACGTTGTCTCACGCCGTTTGAGATCTAACGAAAAATATCACATGACAAGCACGTGCACTCCATTTCAGTCAAAGGTGAACAACAAAGAAGGCTGAGGATAGAAAAAACCCTAATGCCAAAAATCCTAATTCGAATTAGCATCTTATCAAACCCAAATTACCCCGCTCCGCTGTCATACGCTCTCGCTCCACCGTCGTACGCCTCCGCCCCGCCCCGCCATTCTCCCCCAATACTTACACTACTCCTCCATTGTCATCCACTAACTACTCCTTGTACCAACACAATTTCGCTTCCTACTCATCGTTGCTGCAAACCCCACAAATCCTCTCCCGACGTCGATGTCATATTTGCAGCCTCAATTGTCGTATTCTTTGCCCCAATTCGAAGCCCATGGAACCTATCAAACCCCATTGCATCCCCAATTGTCGTCCTATCACCCTTCATACAATCAGTCCGCCTAATTACGCCTCAAACCCCAACCCTAGTCCTGTTTTCCCCAATTTGTATTTCCCACTGATTCACTCATATACTCAATACAATAATCGCAACGTGAATTTGGGTCGGAGCAGGTCATACTTGGGGCCTGAATTGTATGACAAGCGAGTAGAGAGCGACTTCAATGAATATCAAAATGACAGTGGCTATGGTAATAACAAAGGAGTTTATGCTTACAAGGGTAGTAGTGAGCTATATGGGGCTCGGGGAATGGTTCAGAAGTTTAGGGTAAAGTTGTTGGCAGAGAGTGGTGGACAGAGCACCATGGATGTTCATTGCCAGGTTTATTAAGAGAAACTAGTGTGTAGATTATTGTATTTTATTATTTTAAAGATTTATAGGTTGGGTGATGAACATATCTTCTTGAACTTCTTTCAATCTTTCTCAAACAAATGGATTATTAGTGCATTGAATATAACTGGTCCAGAACTCCGGCTCTTACGAGGTTGTGAATTGTGCTTTTCTCCTTAAGAGCTATATGTTGTTTTGATGTGAAAAGTTGCATTTTCTCTCACAATGCTCTATTTTTGCAATCTATTTAAAGAACAACAATGTTTTTTCCATTTCAATCTTCTTCTTTGCCCCATGTTGCTTGGTCAACTGTGGTGTTCAAAATATAATGGCCATATATGGAGAGTGTTGATAAGTTGCTTCTAAGTATCTCTCTAAACCTTGAGGAAAATAGGTAGCATGAGCTACATTAAGTTCAAGTGTTGCTGAGAGTGAGGAAATGATATTACTTATTAGACATAGAGGAATGAAGGTGCTAAACACCTTACACATACTAAGACAGTTATAAATCGAACTCTGTGTATCAGGGTTTGCGGTAACTGTTCACTTCCTTTTAGAGGTTGAATCATTGGTTATTGATGCTTATGTTGGTGATGAATGAATGTTGCTATCCTGAAGGATAAAGGAAAACGAGGTTGGACAATAAAGAAACAACTATCTAGAAAGGTAGATGGAGACAAGATGAAAGGTATCCTTAAAATGTAGAGAGAAAGAAAGGTACTTCGACATTGTTCCATCTAATTTTAAATTTTTTCCGTCTATTTTAGTACCATTAGTGTAAATTTGTGGGACCATTAGTGTAAGTATCTGTGTCTATGTCTTGTGGGACCATATCTGTAACAAAAACTAACAAATTGCTGATGAAAGTGTAACGTTGGGACCAATTATGCAAGTAAAAAAAAGCTATGGGACTATATATAAAATACTTGGGACCATTTCGCAACAAACCCGAGTCCTGTACGACCAAAAGTGGAATTGTCTCTTAAGTTCACACCAATATTTTATTAAATTTTGGATTGAAACAGACTAATGCGAGATGATTAAAAAAAGTCATACAAATACTTTCTAAAATTTGAGTTTCCCATTTCAGTTTTTCTATCTTATAGGCACATTGTTTCATCTTCTTCCTCCCTCAATACATATAAAACACTAACTTTGAAATATCAAACTTGTTTGTCCCACTAAAATAAAATTTTATCTAATAAAAGCAGTAATGGAACGAGAACAAACAAAATAAAAATACAATTCAAATCTTTGTTACTTTCAACATTAAAATCACGCTACATTATATTTTTACAAGTGTTTTGTTGTTAAATATTGTACACGCGTCCGGCTGCTAATTGTATACGAGATCCATCTTCTAATTCTTGAAAAAAAAAAATTGTTGATATGTTATGAAGTAGTGCACACTCATAATGGTCGAATATAGTAAAATGTATTCAAAGTCTCAGGGGCGACTATCAGCAAGAACGTTTAATTCTTTCAACAGAATGATACTTCTTTGTAAAACAATAATAATTTTATAATGAAAAATAAGGGAAGATTATTAATTTTTGCATAGTATATTGTGCTTGACGTCTGAGAGTTGATCATCCATAGGCTGTTCAGTTTTTGGGATGAATGCTACTTCCTTGCAGAAAAAATAAAAGAGAGATATTTTTGTGTTGTATTGTTCAATGTTGTGCATCCATCCGACTGCTAATGGTTAAACAGTAAACACACGCACACAGGCTCTGTTCCTAATTGTTGGACAATTTTGTTGTGGGGAAAAACTCGAAAAAACACTTTAGGTTGTACTACATGATGTGATAAGTCAACTCTGAAAAAGTTATAATAAAAGTAAATGTACAATTTTGCCCTTATAAGAATCTTTTCTAATTGTCCACCATCTCGAAATTTGTACATTTTATAAAAAAATGTACACTTCTAATTTCTACCATTTAAAAAATGAAACAAGTTCCCTATAGGGATCTTTTCTGATTTTCTACCATTTCAAAAAATGAAACAAGTTCTCTATAGGGATCTTATCTAATTTTTTACCATTTAAAAAACAAAACAAGTTCCCTATAGAGATCTTTTCTGATTTTCTACCATTTCGAATTTTTACATCTTATAAAACATTGTATATCAGAATCTTTTCGAATTTTTTACCATTTTAAAAATCAAATAAGTTTCATATAGGGATCTTTTCTGATTTTTTACCATTTCAAAATTTGTACATCTTATAAAACATTGTATATCAGAATCTTTTCTAATTTTCTTCCATATAGTGATTTTTTTTTATATTGTACATACGATAAAAAAAATTGTATATCATAGTTGTACATACAATAAAAAATTATATATAATAGTTGTAATTTTTCCTCCCGAACAACAAACAATTTATGATTGTTAATAACCATTGGCCACCAAACAGCCACGGGAATATGGGCACCTTTGATAAGTTTGATAAATATAATAATTCAAACTTGCAACAGCAAAAAAATGTACAATTAATTTAGGATTATGCTTACAAGCTGCACGCTAATTGGTGCACTACCTTTGCATTAATACTCGAGGATTAATCAATACTATGAAAATACCATCTCTTCTTCTAAGAACAGAATAATTAATTAACAGCTGTGTTTATTTAGACAAATTTCCATTTTCATGAACAAATTAATTTGCTAAAATGATCTGGTGTCACCATATTCGATTTTGAGTATCATGCATCCATCAAATTTATTTTGCTAAAATGGTCTGGTGTCACCATATACATTAACAGGAAGAGGACATGATTTTTTCGAGGAAAAACTAAGGGAAAAACTCTGCACACTAATTAGAAAATTTCCAACTTTACACACGGGGAAAACTCTACACACTAATTAGGGGAAAAAACTCTACACACTAATTAGAAAATTTTCAACACTACACACAGGGGGAACTCTACACACTAATTAGGGGAAAAATTCTACAAAGTAATTAAAAAACTCTACACACTAACTAGAAAAATTTCAACTAATTGGAAGAGGAGGAAGAGGAGCATGATTTCTTTCATGCCGGAAACCTAGCGGGAACCACCCATCTAATTCTCATCACCTCGTTAAGTAGCATTGGCGGCAGGAATGGGCAGATCCAATGGTTTCGACGTGCAGCTTGGAGAGATTCGATCTTGAACTGCTTCAGGGCGGCGGTGGGCGGTTGGCTTCACTGCGGCGGCAGGTACGACGCACTGTGGAAGACGCGCGGCCTCACTGCGTTCGGCGGTTGGAGAGGGGGGGGAGGGTTGGGGAGAGGGCGGCAGGCAGGGACGCACTGCACTGCTGCGTTCGACGGACGGGGGAGGGGAGGGGAGGAGAGACGAGGGCTGGGGGAATTTGGGATTTTGAAATTTGAAATGAGAGAAAATAAAATGACTGAATTAAAATGAAAAATAAGGGTATATTAGACAATTAACATAAAAGTCAAAGTAGGAGAGAAAAGTACCTTTTGACTCATGTAGTGGAAAAGAATACTTTTGAGTTTTATATACTACACAATAATTGTTCCTTTTTTTGTTAATATATTATGAAGTCGTTCACACTTATAAGGGTCGAATCTAGTATAATGTATTCAAAGTTTTTGGATTGAATATCAATAGGAACGTTCAATCCCGTTGATGAAATGCTATTTCTTTGTAAAACAGCAACAATAATAAAAACTAGGGGAATATTATTAATTTTTGGAGATATAGAGTATTCGACGTTTAAGAGTCGATCATCAATAGGCGTGTTCAATTTCTTTGGACGAATGCTACTAATCATCGGGGAAAAAGAAAAACCTACAGACAACATCAATTGGATTTTGTACAATTTGGGTGGGGGGGGGGGGGATACTAAATCATAAAATTGGGAGAATTTAGTAAAAATAATAATATATATGTATATTATTTTGATGTATTCAGACAAAAGTGTATAGAAATACATTGTAACGCCAGCAGTTACCGGTTGGATTACCTGCACCAATCGATTAAAGTACGGAAAATAGTAGGTCTTGTATGAGACCGTCTCATGACATGAGACAATAAAAAAATAGTGATATTTGTGTGCACTTTTGAATTTTGAGTTCAATTTCAAATCAATTTTGACTTTTCAAAATTCAATTACTTAATTGATTTTGAAAAGTGAAAATTAATTTGAAATTATACTCAAAATCTAAGTGCATGTTATGCATTTGAGTGCATACTATTGAAAATCTAGAAGATTTATTATTCCAAATCTAGAAGATTTGATGTGGACATTACTAATGGACCAATAACCCAATGAACTTTATATCTTAGACTAGAGTTTTATTCTTATAAATAGACTATTGTACGCATAATTGTAATCACTCATACACAAGAACATTAGTGAAAACTCCTGGCTTGGCTCGCCCCAGACGTAGTCATTCCCGACGAACTGGGTGAACAAATCTCGTCTTTTATTTTACGCACTTATTTACAACACGTTATCAGCACGAAACTCTGCCCGAGACTAAACGGTACGCCCTAAATTTAATTTTCTATGAATTGTGTGAATTAATTCTCATATAGAATTATGTAATCCATGAATTACATGTTTTTATGTGTATCCGTGCTATGGATTCGATTTATTATTATTTTTGCAATTAATTGAATCATGTTTGGATATTGAATTAAATTAATTTTGGATTGAGACCTGAAATGACGAGCAACGGCCGCCGCCCGTCACTCGCCGCCGCACACGGGCAACGGCCCAACAGCCCGCCGCCAGCCCGCGCGGCGCTGCCCGTCGCCGTCAGGCCCACAGCCAGTACGACGCCCGTGCGGCGCTGCCCGTCGTCGCCACCCCGCCGCTAGCGCGACACCCGCGGGTCGTCCCCGTGCACCGCCCGTCGCCTCCGCGGGATGCCCCCGTGCGCCGCCCGTCGCCTATGCGGGATGCCCCCGTGCACCGCCCGTCGCCTCTGCGGGTCGCCCCCGTGCATCACTCGCCGCCTCTGCGCGCCTCCGTGCGCAGCGTCGAGGCGGCGCACCCCTTCTAGCCGCCCGTTTTGCGATCGGAGGAGGTTACCAGAAATTCGGCCTCAATCGCGCCTGTAGGACGCGATCGGGGGTGGGAGTCGCGCCCTGGGGACGCGATCACCCACGCCAGTCGCGCCTGTAGGACGCGACTGGCCCCGATTTTCATTTTCTTCGTTTTTCGGTTCTCTCCTTCTGCTACGTGTACCGTGCACGACTTTCGTGCACTCTTAGTCGCACGTAGCGCTTCCCCCCCCCCCCTCCCCGAAATTTTGTGAAACCTTAATCTAACTTCGGTTTTGTTTTAAGGTATCACAAAATTCTAACTAATTTATTTTAAAAATCCTGAAAAAATATTTCGTTAAATTTCATTAATATACATGAAATATTTAGCCTCATGAATATGCATGTTTATTAAGTTGTAAATTTTCCTTGAAATTATTTCCATGTGATTATCGTTCATAATATATTATTTAATTTACATGTATCTATGATTTAATTATCTTACATGCATTATTCCTTCCGCACATAGTTTATTTCTTATAGTCCGCATATTATGCCCGGGTAGGCGGCGCCCGGTATTTGTCGGACCGTACTTTATGTTTTGGGTAGACGACGTCCAACTCTTGTCTCTATGTGCTCTAGAATAATCAAATAAATCCTTGTTTCTCCGTTGTCAATAAATTTGGTCACACCTCTTACCATGTCACTTTAATAATTGCAGTGAAACATGTCTGATATTGGCAAAAGAGAATTTGTCAAGCTTGCTCTTGATGGTAGTAACTACCTGACATGGGCGCTAGATGTTGAGATACATCTAGCCTCAACCAACCTAAGCGGTGCCATTGTCGATGATTCAAAATCAACTGACGCCCAGAAGGCGAAAGCTCTGATTTTTCTCAGACATCATCTTAATCAGGACCTGAAAAATGAATATCTCACTCAGAGAGACCTCGGAACATTGTGGAAGTCCCTGAAGGACCGTTTCCAACAACAAAATGACATACTCCTCCCTCAGGCTCAATACGATTGATTAAACCTCCATTTTCAAGACTTTAAGTCTGTAACGGAGTACAACTCAGCCCTACATCGTATTGTGTCTCGGTTAAAGTTATGCAAGCAAACTGTAACTGAGGACGACTTAATCCAGAAGACTTTGTCGATTTTCCATGCCAGCAACCTTGTACTCCAGCAGCAGTATAGAGCTAAGAACTACACTGTACACTCTGAGCTAATTTCTGCACTTCTAGTGGCAGAAAAGCACAACCAACTCCTTATGCAGAATCATAACTCGAAACCGGTTAGCTTAAAAGATGTGCCCGAAGCACATGCTACAGCTCAAGGTAGTACAAGTGGTCGCAAGCGTGGAAGGGGGAGAGGGAGTAAACGAACTTGTAGCAAAGGCTGAGGTCGTAGTAAGTTCGGTGGTCCAGGTACCTTGAATGACAATCAAGCTCAGGCTCGTGGAAAGGCTGCACCTAACACGAATCCCGCTACTAAAAAATATAGCAATCAAGATAAGGTTGAACAGTCCTGCTACAGATGCGGATGCAAAGACCACTAGTCTCGCACGTGTCGCACTCCCAAACACTTGGTTGAGGCTTATCAAAAGCAGCAGAAAGACAATAAGGGGAAGGCTCCTAAAGTTGAATCTCACCATATCAGCCTGCCTGAAGCAGGTCCTGACCAAGACAACGTCGATCCTATGGTCATTGAGTTTAAGGACTTTGGAGATGATGAGTGATTTGCGTATTTGATTAATTCTAGTACTTTGTTTTTAATAAGACAATTATATGTTTTTGGATCATTTCTTTCGGATACTTCATCTTATTTTATGGATGATACTATTATTTTAGCTTTGATGTGTTTACCTTAAATCGCTGTCCATTAATTTTTTTGGATATTGTTGTTCTCATTTATGGCTTGTAAACATATCAGCCATTAGGTTTGGACAATTTCCTCTTGCATGATGGACGCACATAGTGATTTATGTTTGGTAGATAGCGCCACCACACATACAATCCTAAAAGATAGGAAGTATTCTCATAACTTGATAGAACGTAAGGGGAGTATAACTACAATAGCAAATGATAGTACGTTGATAGTGGGCTCCGGAAGAGCTTCCATTGTCCTCCCCATGGGTACCGAACTCATAATCGATAATGCTTTATTGTTTCCACAATCTAAACGTACCCTACTCAGTTTTAGAGACATTAGGATAAATGGATATCACATTGAAACTGAAACTGAGAACAATAACGAATACCTTTTGATGACTATTACTCGAGGTAACCGTAAACAAGTTATAGAAAAACTTTCTTCCTTCTCTTCCGGATTGTACTATTCCTACATCCAGCCATCTAGTTCCTATCTAGCTATAAGTATGAAATTTCATGACCCGAATTCTTTTAAATTGTGGCATCAGCGGTTAGGTCATCCAGGACAAACTATGATACGTAGGATTCTATCTAATTCAACTGGTCATAATATTTCGAATAATAGAATCCCTCATGTTGATGAATTTATTTGTGATGCATGTTCTAAGGGTAAGTTAATAGTACGCCCGTCGCGCACTAAGGTTGGACTAGAGTCTCCGGTTTTCCTTGAGTGAATTCAAGGAGACATCTGCGGACCGATTCACCCAGCATCAGGACCATTTCGTTATTTCATGGTCCTTATTGATGCCTCCACTAGATGGACATATGCCTGTTTGCTGTCCACCCGCAATCGAGCTTTTGCGAAGCTCATTGCGAAAACTATCGAGCTTAGAGCTCAATTCCCGGATTATCCAATTAAGACGATTCACATGGATAATGTTGCTGAATTCAGCTAAAAGGCATTTACAGAATACTGTATGGCCCTGAGAATTAAAGTGGAGCATTCGGTCCCCTACGTTCATACCCAAAATGGTCTTGCTGAGGCGCTAATAAAACGTACGAGACCATTGTTTATGAACTCCAAACTACCCACTTCATGCTGAGGGCATGCAGTCCTACATGCATCGCACTTAATACAAATCTATCCAACTGCATATAATGATCATTCCCGCCTACAGTTAGTGCGTGGAAAAGAACCTAGCATTTCCCATCTGCATATTTTCGGATGTGCGGTATATGTCCCGATAACATTACCAAAGCGGACCTCTATGGGCCCACAAAGGAAACTTGGTATTTACGTCGGATTTGACTCTCCATCCATCATGAAATACCTCGAGCCTTTGTCCGGGGATCAATTAACGGCCCGGTTCGCGGATTGCACGTTCGATAAAGATTACTTCTCGACATTAGGGGGAGATCCGAATTCAAAATTGAATGAATGCCGAGAGCTTACGTGGAACGTAAGTAATCTTCAGTATCTAGATCCACGCACTAGTCAATCTGAACTAGAAGTTCAAAAGATCATTAACTTGCAAAATCTAGCAAATAATCTGCCAGACGCGTTCACTGACATAGATGTGTAACTAAATCGCATATACCTGTAGTAAATGCTCCCCAAAGGGTTGAGGTCCCAAGCAAAACAAGTTCTCATGCACCCACGCGCTAGAAGCGCAAAGGACCTCAAGAGATAGTAATACACCTAAACGAAAGGCTAGCAAATCTGGCCAGTCGAATGTAAAATCTCTAGAAGAGATTCGTCTAGATAACCCAAAGTCTCTAGAAGACGAGCGTTCTAGTGATGAAGCACGTGCACAAAATATTCAATGCACTAGGACCGTGGAACAACCAGACCCAAATACAATGGGAAATGAGGAAGGTCTGGTTGACGTAAACGTCGAAGTCTCTGTGAACTTCACAGATACAAGAGAAACATATAATAGAAATATTACTGTCGTCAACGACACATTCGCAGCATCAATTGCTCTTCCCATTATAAATGATCTAGATCCAGAACTCAAAACAATCGCTGAGTGCCGGAAGCGCTCCGATTGGGTTAAGTGGAAAGAGGCAATTGATGCAGAGCTCGCATCGCTTAACAAAAGACAAGTATTTGGGTCTATCGTTCGTACACCCGCGTGCGCTATCCCAGTAGGATATAAATAGATATTTGTACGAAAATGAAACGAGAAAAATACTGTGGAGAGATATAAAGTGAGGCTTGTAGCTCAAGGGTTTTCGCAGAGACCGGAGATTGATTTCGATCAAACTTATTCTCCCGTCATGGACTCAATAACGTTCCGCTACTTTCTTTGGCAGTTAAAATGAATCTCCAAATGAAATTAATGGACGTAGTATCCGCGTACTTATACGAATCACTTGATGCCAACATTTATATGAAAATCCCCGATGGATTTGACATTCCTCAGATGAGGAATGGTGAAAACTGCAGTATGTATAGCATAAAACTGCAGAAATCGTTGTATGGCCTGAAACAATCGGGCCTCATGTGGTACAACCGACTTAGTGAATTTCTTCAGAAGAAGGAATATAAATTCGATAAAAGCTTTCCCATGCGTATTCACGAAGAAATCGCAAAATAGTTTTTACATCATATCCGTCTATGTTGATGACCTGAACATAATCGGAACATGCAAAGAGATTGAAGAAGCCAGTTCAATCTTGAAAGCTGATTTCGAAATGAAAGCCTTGGGCAAAACCAAGTACTGCCTCGGCCTGCAGATCGAGCATCTCCCAGAAGGAATTCTTATACATCAGTCAACCTGCGTGAAGAAGGTATTGGGGAGATTTCACATGGATAAACCTCACCCACTTAGCAACCCTATGGTTGTCCGATCCCTCGAAGTGGATAAGGACCCATTTAGACCAAGAGAAGATTCAGAAGAAATTTTGGGGCCAGAAGTTCCTTATCTTAGCGTTGTTGGAGCATTGTTCTATCTCGCAAATTGTACTCGGCCGGACATTGCATTTGCTGTCAATTTGCTTGCGAGACATAACACTTCTCCTACAAGGAGACATTGGAATGGTGTTAAGCATGTCCTACGGTACCTCCAAGGGTCTCAAGATCTTGGACTGTTTTACCGTAAGAACCAAGACAAAGCCTTAGTAGGTTATGCGGATGCTGGTTATTTGTCTGATCCCCACAACGCCATATCCCAGACTGGTTACATTTTTCTCTGTGGTGGTACCGCGATCTCATGGAGATCGGTTAAACAAATCATGGTTACCACGTCTTCAAACCACTAAGAGATAATAGCTTTATTTGAGGCCGCACGAGAATGTGTTTGGTTAAGGTCCTTGGTAAAACACATTGGTGACTCGTGTGGTATCGCTAAAGGTGATACACCTCCCACCGTTATATTTGAAGACAACGCAGCTTGCATCTCACAAATGAGTAATGGGTACGTCAAGAGAAACCTGACGAAACATATTTCACCTAAGTTTTTCTACCCATACGAACTCCAGAAGAGTGACGTGATTACCATTCAAAAGGTGCAATCTAGTAATAATCTAACAGATTTGTTTACTAAGTCCTTACCTACGTCTACTTTTGAAAAGTACGTTCGTGGTATTGGGATGCAAAGACTCAAAGTGTTGTTGTCTTTAGGGGGAGCGGTAACCCCGAAATGAATTTGGAAGATTTGATCTAGAAGATCGATTACATTCCTCGCTAACTTATTATTTGACCGATACCTAGCACGTGGAGTTTTTATGACAAGACATTTATGTTATGTCGTAATGTCCAAGGGGGAGTGTTGTAAATCTAGAAGATCTATTATTCCAAATCTAGAAGATTTGATGTGGACATTACTAATAGACCAATAACCCAATGAGCTTTATATCTTAGACTGGAGTTTTATTCTTATAAATAGACTATTGTACTCATAATTGTAATAACTTATACACAAGAACATTAGTGAAAACTCCTGGCTTGGCTCGCCCCCAGCGTAGTCATTCTCGACGAACTGGGTGAACAAATCTCGTCTTTTATTTTATGCACTTATTTACAACACATACAATAACTTGTATCAAAAAATTTATGGGGATTGAATTCAAAATGGTACTCCTTTTATTTTTCTATTTGCCAAAAAGGTCTGTCTCAATTTTATTTTCTCATTTCCCAAAATAGAAATAAAGTACATTCACCTTTTTAAAATTTACCTCACAAAAAATTATTTTATTTATTTAAATATTACAATTCAACTCTCAAACGGAAAATAAAACAGGGAGTAGGTTTGGCAACGGGGGGGAATCCCCGAAGCAAACTGGGAAAGGGACGGAGATTTTTTTTGCCCTGTACGCACGGACGGGGACGAAGATTTTTTTTGCCCCGTATGCAGGGACGGGGCGGGGGCGGGGACGGATATAGTATTCCTCGCCCCGTTCCCCGCGGGGACCCGTATTATTTTTATATAATTAACATATTTATATGTATATTATATATAAATTTAGAAGTAAATTATAAATAAATATTTCATAATTTTCCTGCTCAATTAACTATTTATCTTAAAATTACATCTATATTTTATTTAATATTATGTTATTAGTTTCAGATTATATAATTTTCACTTTAACACATATGTTAACTAAAAAAATATTAGAATTAGAGACTCTTCAAATTACTTAAATTATTTTTTCTTAACTCCAACTTAAACGAATTGTTGTGTATGATTAAATTTTTTAATTTATGGAGTATATTATATTATATTCCCTCCGTCCTAATTTTGTTTACCCAAAAGCCCAAAAAATGAAAGTTTTTTTGTTTGTCTACCCATTTCCTAAAATGACAAAAAACAATACCATTTTTTCAAACTCAACCCTTAAAAAGCTATTTTATACTAAAAAATATTAATAAACAATTCTTAAATAACTACTTTATACTCAAAAGTATTAATTAAAAATTCATTTCTTAAAAATTGTGTCATTTTAAAATGAGTAATCAAAATTGGGACAGAGAGAGTATTTTTTTGTATTTTAAAAATGAGATCTAAAAAAATTAGACGGGGAATCCCCGCTGGGCGGGAATGAGGAAAATATATTCCCCATTTATTCGTGGGGACGGGGACGAGGAATGACATCCCCGGCCCCGCCCCGTAGCCAACCCCAACTGGAGGAGTATAAAATTGATGGACAAAATAATTAGTAAAACCACCCCATACCCCCCCCCCCCCCCCCCAAAAAAAAAAAAAAAAGAGCCCTACTAATCAAACCCCAAAATTTTCTAAACACACCCCACCTACTAAACATACCCCAATAAAATTTAAAAATTAACATGTATTACTAAACATACCCCATTTAATTTCTATAATATCCTTACTTTATCAAAATTAAAAAATAACACTTTCCTATTTAATATTCTCTTAATTAACTCTCCTCCCAAGAAAAAAATGCTACACCTTCTTATTCTTTAACTTTTGATCGAAATTTAAAAAAAAATCTTAAAAAATTAAATATATTTTGAAAAATATTATAAAAATCAACCAAATTTGCAAATATATATAAATTACAAAAATTAATTAATAAAATAAATTCTTAAAAAATATTTAAATAACATATAAAAAATATTTTAAAAAATAAATTAAATTGAAAACAAAAATTAATAAAAAATAAAAAATAAAAAATTATATAAATTTTTAAATAAGTAAGAAAATAAAATTAATCTTCAAAAAATCAAATAATTATAAAAAACTTCAAAAGAAAAAGGTTAAAGTCAAATAAAATAAGAAAAGTATTTTATAAAAGTCACTTCATTCATTGTAAATAATTAACTTAAAAATTAATTTATTTTTATTTAGTTTTGAAGTTTTTTTTTTTAAATTTAGTTGGCTTCTAACATTTCTCAAAATTGAATTTTATTTTTGATTGAATTATTTAGAAGATATAATTTTAAAAAAAATTAATTTTTAGATTTTAAATAATTTTTGAAATTAAATTTCTAAATTTTATATAATTTTAATATTTAAATATTTAGTCGATTTTTTAAAACATTTTCCATGTTAAATTTTATTTTAGATTTTTAAATATTTAAATTAAAATAAAAAAATTAATTAATTTAAACTTAATATGTTGATTTTAAAATTAAATAACTTATAATAAAGTTAAAGTTAAAATTTAGAAGATACTTTATTCATATTTATATAAAAATGACCTAGTCATTTTATATATAGTTATTATTATTTTTAAAATAATTGAGTATGTTTTGAGGATATGGGGCTTGAGCAGTGAGACTAAAAAAAAAAAAAAATTTCATTAATTTTTGGCTCCTTTTCATATAGGAGCCCGCCAACTCAAAAAAGCCAAACCCCCAATTTCCGCGGCGCCGCCCCCCCTCCAAACTGGTAGATATGGACTTCAAATCCCGGGACACCCATCTCTGGAGAGAAGCCCTCTCCTCATACGAAGCCGCAATCAAAAACCTCGGGAAGCCCAATCTCATTCCCCTCGACGATTTCTACCGCAAAGAGCTCCCGGACCTCCTCCACCACCGCGAACCCGACCCCTATATCACTACCCATGAACTCTCCAGGCTCATGGAGTGGAAGTTGGGCCGTGGAAAATGGAGGCCGCGCCTACTCTCCTTCGTCTCATCCCTAGACGACGCCGTTGTGCGAGACGCCTCTCGGAAGGCCTTTGCTTCCTTACCTGACCTCTCCAAAGCCATCTCGGAGTTAACGGTTCTCAAGGGCGTGGGGCCCGCCACCGCCTCCGCCGTCCTCGCCGCCTATGCGCCGGATATCGCGCCCTTCATGTCCGATGAGGTATTTGTTCACACTCCGATTTCTCTAATTCGTAATCGTAGTGTGATTAGTTTGATTTCGTAACACGAAAATTGGAGACGAAGGCTATTTAGTTTGTAATTAATTGACGAATGAATGATTACTGATGATAATGAAGCTTTTGGTCCCCGGTTTAGATTAATGAGTTGAAATTGGGAATTTCTATATCAGGAATTTACTGGATTAACGTTCTTCTAGTAAGTAATTTCGGAATAATGGGAAGGATGATTTGCTCTGTTATTTCTCTGGGCTTATTTTGTATTGCATTGAAAATTAGGCGATGGTGGCTGTTCATGGGGACTCGAAGGATTATTCGTTGAAGCGTTATGTGGCATTTGTAGAGAAGATGCAAGAAAAGGCAAAGGTTGGTTGGATTATTAATTTCTTTGCTAGCTTTTAGCTTACTCACATTTCCTGTGACTGATTTTGAGTTATGCTATGAACGATATGCTGAATCCCCTATCGACTTTGTAAGTATAATGTGATTAGTGTACGTTCTTACCGTCGTACATTTATCAACATCTTGATTTGCTTGAGATTTTTTTTCTCTGTGATTTGAGTTTGTTTTGGTGATAGAGAGATGCATGTTTGCCAATTCGAAGTCATTTAACACTGAGCTTGGACGTGATAATTAAAAATCCGTCACTGTTGCATTGTAATGACGATTAGTTGCCAAAATAGCTGAAATCTAGAATCATCTGAAAAGTGATTCTTCTGTGCACCCAATTTACTTAATGAGCTTTGAAAAGTTAAAATTGATTTGAAATTGGACTTAAAATCCAAGTGCATGTTATGCACTTGGGTGCATACAAGAATTTGTGTTCATCTGAAAGGCATCATGTCTCATTTCTACTCGCGCTTCAATTTCATTTGGAGATCAACTAGTGAACAAAATACATGTCTATTCCTTATAATTTATTATTCCTTCTCTTCTGTTTCATCTGGGGCTTGAATCCAGATACATTTATCAAAATGTCTGTTACCCTCTTAATATTACTTGAGATTTTTTTCTCTGTGATTTAAGTTAGTTTTGGTGATGAAAAGATGCATGCATACCAATTCGAAGTCATAAAACACTGGAACATAGAGATGATAACTAAAAATCAAATTTTTTATTATATTGTAATAACAATTAATTAAAATAGCTGAAAACTAGGAATTATTTGAAAGGCATCTTTGTTCATTTGGAGATAAACAGGCGAACAATTTCCAAATCTTTATTTCTTTGCATTTATTGTTCGTTCTCTTCTGTTTCATCTGGAGGTATAATGACTAGTGTACTGTCTGAAATTCCGAATAATACAGAATAGGAATAATTGGGAATCTTGGAATGTCTTTTTGTAGATAATACTAGAACTACACACTTGAATTATTTCTTGATGTTTCTATTATTTGAGTAAACCTAAGGCTATGTGCTTGTATAGGAGTGCAATGACACCATCACACAACTGATGCTATACTTGTGCTTTCAATCCAATGAGCTTGCATTTTTCCATGAGCCAGTAATTTCCGAATCAATCTGAGATGGATATTATATTTGGATTTCTATTAAAGACCATAATAGGTGGTAGCAATTGTAGGACAATATGTATACGAGCTGACACAATTAGGACATTAAGTTATAATATGACACTTTTAGGTCTGTAAATTTTAATTTTCGCACATTTAGGCCAAATAGGATATTTCGGGCTAACAAGTTTTAGATTTTTTAATTTTCGCACATTTAAGTCAAATATTTGAGCAGCACATGACATTTTAGCTCAAATTGGGGTGTTTCAGGCCAATTTGGCCTAAATGTGCGAAAATATAATGTCCTAAATGTGTTGGCCCCACAATAATGTCCTACAATTGCTACCCCAAGTTACGGGCTTTGAAAAAAAACCCTATTATGTCTAGGCATTTTTTTATTGTATTAGTGATATGTATATAGTTGTTTTGTTCATGTTGGGACTCCTGCTCTAACCCGTAATTTATGTATGCAACGGCAATGCTACACTTCTTGTACATGCATTAATACATTCTGCCAATTTTATTTTCAGGAATTGTCTTCCTTGGAGGATTTATTCACACCATCAGATGTTGAAAGGGCATTGTGGAGTAGTAGCATTGGGGCAAAACTGGAAGCCTCTTCAACAAAATCAGATAAGGCTGAGTCCAAGAGAAAGAGAAAACGGTGATAGCCCTAGGTGAGTTTTAACGGTTTTATCTCTCTGCTTCCTGCTGGGTAGTGCCCAATAGGGCTTCATAGTGTTGTATCATGTGCATTGAGGTGTTGTACAGTACAATTAACTATGCATATGGTACAACACTATAATGTCCTAATGGGCACTACCTAGCGGGGTAGCATAGAACTAACCAGTCTAACTATGTATGATAGGTATGGTATCCCGTTACTCTTGTATCGTTCCTTAATTTAGTGTTAGTTTCGGTTCTTGTTTCTACTTTTGCTCTCGTATTCAACGTTAATTTCGGTTCTTTTTGTTACCATATATGGCTCCGAATAGCTGATTCTTGTTTGAGAGATGGTAATAATAGAAGATATCTATAACTATATAATAACAAAATCTTATTCCTTTATTGGAAACTTTTTTGGAAGTTGAAAACATACTTTCTATATCTGTTAAAACAACAAATATTAATAATTGATAACAATTGTTGAACTGACGCAATTATTTGTATACATTATAACTTCACACAATAAGAACTCTTCAGTCTCCCATTGCTCGAGATTTAATCCAAAGCAAACAAAAAGAATGGAAGATAGTCATTGTTGAGCCTTACCCACTACTCAGAATTAATTAAATTGTGGGAATTGAGCCTTTCCCACTACTAAAAAATAATTAGTGCATTAAATTAACTTCTAAAAATAATTATTAATAAGTTTAACCCCCCTATCTATTATCTAGAAACACTGAACACTACAACATCCAATCATAAATCCCATTTATATTTTTAACTCCAATAATCAAATAGCATTTTAAACCTGTAAAACTCTAATAAAGTAACAACATAAACCATGAACCTGCTAGGTTTTACGTCTACCTCTTCTCGCCAACCGCAACCTCGAAACCAATAATTCAACTATAAAAGTAAATTAATCTTTCTTCTATGTATCCTTTTCAATAAACTGCATTATGTAATCATTTGGCACCACTGCGAAGTTTGATCAAAGATTTTACATCCTTCGAAAACTTCTTGGACATTAAAGGCTCGAGTTGTGCAGTCTTTGTCGCAGGTTCCAAAATCAAAATGAAGCCACCAACTTTGAGTGTGTTCCTCGTGATCACTATGTATGCAATGGTTTTCAATCATATAGAGATCATGGATCCTCTCCTGTAAGTATCATAAATTATAATTTCAGGAATTCGTGAACAATTTTAGAATTATGAAACCTACATGCAAATAAAATATTCTACGAAAAAAAAACCCCCACATTTTCGTAAATGTTGCTTTTGGTTGTTTCTTTTCAAAAATAAAAAATAAACAAAGAGAAGTAATTAATTACTTATTTGAGAATTGTGCAAAATAGTCATTAGTTATTTGTGTTATGTAGTGCAAAAAAGGAAGTCTACCAATTTTTTTTTAAGTATAAATTGTAAATTACTCCTTATATTTTAAAATTATAAATAAAGATTCATAAATTATGGTTAAGCAAAAGGTGATTTACTTAAGACTCATGGTCCAAAGTTATACAAGTTATTAATTTTAATGTCGTTTCCAGATTCTAATTAGAAACTTAATAATGATACAGGAAGCACAGGGCATGATCTTTCTAAAAGGTTTCTTACTGACCCCCAAGATATGATAAGACCTAAAGTTGAAAAATAATATTTTCATCATGTTTTCTTTGGAAAAAAGGTATTTTTCTCTTCTTTTTTTTTCATAGGTATTTTCTCTTTTTTTTTTGTTGCTGAATGTGTTAGGACAACAATTATTGATTGTTTTACTTAATTTGAAGGTGTTCAACAATTTAAGATTATTTTTTTAATTTGTAATCAAAATATGTTACACTTTTTGTCTCCATTCAGCATGAAGTAGTTATAAAACTTACTCAAAACCATCATAATTATAATTAGCAAATCATTATATTGAGGGAAGCATAGTGAAGAAAATCAAATGTTTTGTCCCTTAAGGACCTTTGACAAAGGAAACACAAGATAAAAGCATATAATACCTGTTGTCATGAGGAATCCGAAGTAAGCATCTTTGTTGTGCCAAAATCTAAGAGATGTGGCTCAAATTCTGATTTTCACCTACTATGCTTCTCATTGTTCCACAGAAAAAACTTTCCTTCATCTTCCCATCCTTCTAATGCACAAACCAGAGTCATGTGATCATTGTAGTCCTTTGTAGTCTAGATAATCCAGATTTAGTAGTCCTAGCTATCTACACAAATAAGATATGTGAAATCATCCCATAAATTTGTACACATGGACAACCACGTTCAAAATTTATTTATGCATCTTCAAATATCGATAAAAAAAAAAAAGATTATGCATCTTCAAGTAAGGAGTAGTTGTCTATTTAATAATTAAGATGGAGCATGAAGATTGAAATTTTACACTTTAAAAATATAACATTCTCAGCTATATTTAATATCATAAATGTCAAACTAGAAGAGTTAAATAACTATTATTTTCATATTAGTTAGAAGTTTGAGAATCATTGGATAGTTATTCCGATGGATAGATAGGTCATTATCATATATATGGTCCACAAATATAGTCATATATACAATCTACACAGGGATGGGAGGAACCAATCTACTTTTATTATGTATTTGTATTTCCCAGCAAGTTGTATTCCTTTAAGAATTCTTCTAATTTCTTTTATTAAAATAAGAGAATCTATCAATTTAGTGTACTTAGGAACTGCAGAACTCATTCCCCTTCCTATTTGCTTTACCAATATTTAATATGTTATATTATATACATTAGTAAGGTAGTGTGCATTTGCTAAATCTTTACTTTATAATCGATATACAATATATGCATATAATTTAGTCTTCCCATTTTTTTGTTTATATTACTGTGCAGTATTCTGTTAGGCTGTCATGACTTCAAAGTGGAAATTTTTTACTCGAAACAGTTCGACGCTTGCAATATGAATAATTGTTTTTGCTACCTTCACTTTAGGAATTTCAAACTTCTTATTTGGATGATACTTCCCATAATTTACATTGAATAAGAACACACCATCACTCCAAGAACATGCACCACCATGTAATACAAAAGTCTCTACAAAAAACAGAGAGAAAGCTTTAAACGACATAGTCATATATCAATAATTTGTTTACAAAGTCAACAATTTTCAGGTGCAACTTAGGCTTTAGTGAAGCAACAAAGTCCCTAAAATTTGATATTAAAACACAAGATTTCTATTAAGATTAAAAGGAAAATAACACTTTGCTCAAGCAAAAATTTAGAGCAAACCCCATACAACTCATATGTGCCAAGAAATACATAAAGTTTAGAATTTGCGAGCATCCAAGAAATTCATGAAAGCAACCAACACGAATGCACAAAAGTTGCCCTCAAACAGTAACTATGAATATGCCCAAAATAAAAAATTTGTTACCTATATAACGGGATTGCAGAAAGTTTTAAGCAACACATTCAAAGAAACTCCTATTAATGATCCACATTATAAATAATACCTAACCTTTAGGCTAGAACACAAAAATTTATTATTGCTCTGCCAATCATTATTGGTAAGGGATAATATTTTTAGAACATAACCATAACTAAGTGGAAACTTTGATTATCATATACAATTTATTTGTTGAAAAATTGCATCCCAAAAAACCTATAACATTTTGAGCTTTCCAAAAATTACAGAATATATAAATTATAGGGAAATTGCCATAACATGAACGCCTATGGTGATTATGATTTAAAACAAACCTTTTGCTTAGTGAAACCCCATGAAAAGAAACGAACACAGGACTGCCAGGATCGACAGACTGCCGCCCTAACTCCGACGACACAAAAACGAGCCTCACGTTTCCAGCAGAACAATGAGTAACCTCGCGACAACAAGAATGGCGAGAGTGATATGGGTCCGCAATTTCTAGGATTAGGTCCAGTGAGACGACGAGAGCGGCAACACTGTTTTGGGTCCGACATTCCTATGGTTAGATTTGGAGCAGATGGATTTGGGATTAGAAGGAAAACACATTTTTGACTTGGACTCCTAGAGGTGCCACAAAGCTGTGTTGTATGTTGACAGAAAATAAAATATTATTATTTCAATTTTTGAGACCTTGAATGACATTTTGGGCGGTAATAAAAAAAACTCAGATAAAGCCCATAAAAAAAATATAGACTTTGATTTATTATATATGGCCCAACATATGCAAATGTAGTTAATTAATTGAAGACACATTGTTATATAAAAATAGTTCACGATAAATTTATTATTAAATTATATTAAAATATTAAATATCTAATTAGGAGTATCGATAATTTCACCAAGAGTATCATTAATTTTGGTCAATAATATTGTATTATAATTGTTGTAAATTTCCTTGAACCCAAATTAATGATACTCCTGGTGAAATTATTGATACTTTAAAACAATTTCATAATAAGTTTATCATGAACCATTTTCATATAAAACATACTCTTAATTGAAACATCTGCAATATATTGAAATATTAAACAATATTTTTTAGGGTGTGGCTAAATATACCCCCGAATTTTATATACATACCCCAAAATTATTTTAGACAAAAATATCCCTATGTTAAATTATTAAACTACCCCCTCACTGTAACTTTTCATCATCTTCTTCATGCGAACATTAGAACATTAAATTCATTTATCTTCTTCTTGAAAATCCTAAAAAATTAAATTAAATTATAATGAAATATAAAATAAGATCTAATACAAATATAGAACTAAACAGTGGGCATACAAGATGAGACTACATAACAACGTATTCGTCTTTTGAATTGGATGACTAATTGAATCTTCCAATCTGGGGTGAGATGTTCTTCAAACCATAAACTATAGTATTTTTTAACTAATGTCGTAAATATATATATTTGTATTTAAGATCTGGTACAAGGAGTTTGAGATAAAAAAAAGTGAAAAAAAATAAAATATGAGAACTTCATTTTTTTCTGCACAAAGAAAATTATATCTTTAATGAATATAAGAAAGCGAATATTACTGTGAAAGAAGACTCGGTTACAGAGCTACCATTTACATTTTTCCTCGCCTTTTTGAATTTTCAATTTCAGTCAAACATTGTTTATTCGCGGAAGGATGAAGTTTCTCTTTGACTTTGAATGAAGAGATATAATGATCAAAATATGGGGTGTGTTTAGTAGATTTTAATATATTTTTATATTTCATTGGAGTATATTTAGTAATTGGGGTGTGTATAATAAATCCAGGGTTTTGTTTAGGTGGATCCTTTTTTTAATCATCTCAAGTAATTAATTGAGGTGTAAAGTACCTCACAAAACAAAAAATTAATATAAAAACACCCATGAAAATTAATATTGCCTAAAGAATTATAAATATATTAAAATAATAATAAACTAAGTAAATGGAAATAAAGCTTCACAAAAAAAAAAAAGATTATAACAGTTTTAATATAAGTAAATGTATGGAAAATTATGTATTCTTTAGTTCTAACTCAAGGAAGGAAAAACTTTGAATTATAAAAAATAATTAGTAAACATAGTTGAAGAAAAACAACATGACACCTCACATATTGTACATTAGTAGCTCGAAATATATACTCAGGCCATTTAAAGCTTTATACGTATTAATCAATTATTTTGTATGATGAAATACTAATACACAACAAATTAATTGATTAAAAAGCAACTCATCACATGAAAATTTCAACAAATATCATTTTTACAAATAAAAAAATTTTGTTCAGTATTTTGTATCTGTAGTTAGGTACACGAGTACATAACCATAAATTATCTGATTGGTTGAAGAATGACGGATTTCTCTTAAAAGAAACCAGTCTTTTGTCATGACTAATTGCATATTTGTTGTGTCCAGAGTTACAAATCGAGAATGATTGTAAGTTTTGGTATGTGATAATGAGAACAAAAGCAAAAAAATGACTACTAACGGAAGTGTTTCATTATTTATAAATTCGATTGAAACCTTTCAAACTTTAATTACTTAGTAATAAAAATATATTTTGCTTATTAAATACAAATATTACTAACACAAAATCACCAAACCACACAATTTATCATTCATCCTATAAAACTAATAAACAAAGAAATATATTTTTACAATAAGGGAGAAAAAAGTAAACAATTAAAAATACAAGCCGTGCAGCGCACGGGTATAATACTAGTATAATTTAAATGATAAATTTGTTTAAAAGTTTATCTTAATATGATCTTAAGATGGAGATTGTTATTTTATAATAAATTTGTATGCCGATATACCAAAAATATCAAAGCATGCCGGATCAGAATTTTGATATTTAAAATTCATACCGTTATAGTATTGAAAATTTCATTGTATCAAAATTTTTGTATACTAAAAATGTGTATGTCGTACCGAAAATTCAAGATATCGTATTGACTGAATTTTTCGATACATACAAAAGACTTGTACTACCTTCACGTCTTTTTGTTTTCTCATTTTATTTAAAATAGTATCCCTTATTATCTATCACTCTACTAATGTCCATAATAAGTAGTACTACTAATCAATTTCTTGTAAATAGTTGTAATAAAAAAAGGGGGGTTTTGGCTACCCAATTAATGAAAAAATTAGTCTTTATGAATGCATAAAATAGGATAGATAAAAAAGGACGAGGCTAACTATTGAAAAATGAATAACTTTAATGGGCTTTTCTACGGTCAGTAAGGCTTTCACCCTTCCTGACGTCAGTAAACTCTTTAATTACCGTTGGATCTTAGATCCAACGTATAATATTTTTTTTAACGGATTGCATTTTGCATTAGAGCATTTGCACTCTGCATATTGCAATCGCATTGTATCGCCCTATTAATAAATTGAATTAATAAATATAAAATTACAAAAATACCCTTTTTTACTTTAAAAAATAATTTATAATATTAATTAATTAACATTTAATATTTGGGAAAATAGTGTTTTTTGTCCTGTAAATTTGGTCACCTTTGTTTTTCGTCCTACTAACTTTTGACTTTATTTTTTAGTCCAATAACTTTTCAAAAATTAACTTTTTGGTCCTAAAACCGACTACAAAAGGTCACCGAACCAATGACACTGACGTGGCACAATTTTTTATTTTATTATGATATATGTGATATATATATATATATATATATATATATATATATATATATATATATTAAAATTAAAATTCATATAAAAAAATTAATTAAAAAATCCAACCACCCACCCTCTCCCCCCCACCCCCACCCCCAACTCGGTACCAGTACGGCAGTACCCAAAAAAAATCCGGCAATATCCATTAACACGCTGGAGAAGCTTCCTGGCGATGCCGTCGTGCAACTCTTGACCATTTCCCTTCAATTCTTCCCCATTTCCTCTCCCCAATTCTCACGTACATATCGAAAGCACAATTGAAACTCATTTCCTCACCCCAATTCTCACCCCGGAACGACGTTATTCGAAGCTTCCCGGCTTCCTCCATTAACACACTGCGAAGCTTCTCCGACGCGAAATTGAATTTCCGGCACGACACTTCTTGTGATTTGGCTTTTCTCCGGCGTGAGCTTTGAATTTCCTATGAGATGGTGTTTTTCCGGTGTTGAGCTTTTTCGATGCATAATCGAATTTCCAGCGTGAGGCACGGATTCCGGCAATATCACAACTTTTCCGACGAAGAATTGTAGCTTTTCGGCGAACAAATTTCCAGCAATGAATGAGCCTTCCGATGAGCTTCGAAACCCTGCACAAATTGAATTTTTGCTCGCTACTTTACTAAGTTAAGGCTATGGGCAACGCTGACATACATTTGTGATTCAAAAAATTAACATAAGTAACCACCTAAAATCCATGACCTTGCAGAAAATTGCAAAAGTTAATGCAAGTTTATTCTGGCCGGTGCTCCGGCCGGCGAGGTGGCTCTGAAGGTATGCCGTGACGGAGCCCGACACCGACATGTTTAATCCGACGGATGAAACTCATGTTTAATAGGAAGACAAATTGATAAAAAAAAAAAAGAACGATCAAGAAAATAAAGGGAGATGAAGAAGAAGAAAATGGAGGGTTGAAACAGATTAAATGAATTAGGATAAAAATTGTGTTTTGATTTAATTTCAAAATTCAAATGATTTTTAAAAACTCTAATTTGATTTTTTTAATTACTATAAAAAAAAGATAAAAGATTAAAATAATTATTTTTAAAATAAAAACACTATAAGGATATTTTTGTAATTTTATAATTTTTTCTAATAAAAAAAATAATTTTAACTGTGGGCGAAGTTAAATCGCAAATGGCAAAATTAAATGATGTGTCAAGTTTTTATTGGTTTACTGACGTCAGAAAAGGCGAAAGACTTACTGACCGTAGAAAAGCCCAACTTTAATATATTAAAAATAACTCAATACTTTAAGTATTCAAAGGGAAAGTTTTGTGAGACGGTCTTGTGTATGAGATGCAACTTTATTTTTAGTATTTAGATGTCACTTTGCTTCAAAATAATTTGAACTGGATCATAGATACATGAATTTTATATTATACTTAGGGATGGCAACAAGGCGGGTTTAGCCAGTCCCAGGACCCGCCCCGCCAGACGTTTTGCAGACCCGGGACCTGCCCCGCCCCCGCCCCGTGAACCCGACAGGTTTTACTCAGCCCGACCCGCATATTCATTTCTTTCTAAAACAGTCGTGAAAAGAGGGGGAAAGAGGAGATTTCTGGCGAAATTTTTTCTTGGGGAGGAGGAAACACAAAAATTAGTACTACTAAATATCAACTACCCATCTTCTTAATTTCTGAAAAAAAAAATGCATGATCTGGATGGTGGGGTGGGGGGACGGCCGGCGCGACAACGTTCTGGGGGAGCGGCGGCGTGGCCGGTGGCTCTAGTCTAGATGGGCAGCGTGAGTGAGGTATGGCCGGGCAAGTAGCAAATAAGTTTGAAACAAAAGGAGTACTAGTGCTAGTCCCGCGAATTTTCGCGGGATTGTAAATAAAATTATTTGCAGAATAAAAAAATTATAATTTTTTTAATTATATAATTATATTTACAAATAAAAATTATTTGATTTTAATTATAATTTAAATACTCAATAATATAATTATGTATAATTTGTTTTTATATTATATAAATTATATAAAACACTAATAAAACTACAATATTTATATTTACTAAAAAAAATACTCCATCCGTCCCAACTTTATCTTCACACTCTCTATTTTGGTTTGTCCCAACTCTATCTCCACACCTTAAAAAGGAAACAAAATTCAATATAAATATTCATATTTAACTACTTTATACACTAAAAAGCAAAAACATCAACTCATATTGGTTTAACACTCACTAAAGTAGATTTTTCTTAATACCCGTGTCAAACCAATACATGAAGATAGTCTTGGGACGGAGGGAGTACCAATTATAAATTTTTTAAAAAAATCTTTATATACAACTTTTGTTGTTTACGTGGAAATCGAAAACTAACTTTATATATCTATCAAGAATTTCACGTTTAAAAATAAGTTAACTACACATGAAAGAGGTAAATTATAAGAGTGGCTCTCTTGTGCACTTAGTGAATGATGAATTCAATCAACGGTTGAGATTGTTTACATTGAAAAGTATGACTTGATTATACTAAAAAATGTAGTTAGATTAGACTGAAAAGTTTACACTAAAAATCGTTTTAAGTGTAAACTTTTGAATATAATATAACTATACTTTTCAGTGTAATCAACCTACACTTTTCAGTGTAAATAATTTTAACTGTTGAGTGAGTGCATGGTGCACTTGGTGCATATGAGAGTGTGCGATATTATAAACTCTTAGCTGTAAAACATATAGTAAGAATATTGAGAACCTAACTTAACATATGTATTTGTAGTTTCATATGTGGCCACAAATTTAGGAAAAAGTTTAAATCTCTTATTTTATATGTATCCCATCTTAGAAATAAGACAACCACAAAATATATAAATTATAGATTCTTAATTGTAAAACATTAGTTTTCAATGATAATAAATATAGGTTAGAAATCATGATGTAAAATTTCACATGACATTTGGTCTGTATACTATCAAATACACATAAGATTGAGTATATCTTTAAAAGAATTATATGCCATAACTATATTACACTTAACTTTATTTTAATGGATGCACTGTATTAATAAGATATTAAGAAAATATAATTAATTAAAAAACTTGGAACATAAGAATTAGAGAAAATGCAATTTTTTATTCTTTGACTTTGGTTGTCTTTGATTTTTTTTCATGTTAACTTTGAACTTTTGAATTTCATCTTATACATTACAAAATGTGTGTTTTTTGTCCTATTACCTGCTATACCATGTGCCTCTTTTGGTAAATCTGACGTGACATTTTGAATTGCATCCTATAAATTATGAAAAAGTGGTGACACGTGAGATTTACCGGAATAGTTACTTGGTGTAGCAGATAACAAAATAAAAAAAATACAAATTTTTGTAATTTATAGGATGAAATTCAAAATCCCAAAATAAACATAATGAAAACCAAAGTAAAACATAATTAAGGAACAAAAAAGTGTAATTTCCTAAGAATTACATACAACTATCAATAACAATTAAAATATTTCACCACTAAATATTGGCAAACAAAAAATATACCACTTAAATGAAAACAAGGGGTGACTTTCTTTAAAAGTGCTCACACTACAAATTTTTCTTTTCTAAATCACTATTTTGTCAAGTAGAGAATAGAAAATGTAATTACAAAATTATAACTTCAACTATAAAAGTACATGCCTCTATTCTTACGTGAGTTTTTTTAATTATATGTATAGAGTCTCACTCAATACTAAGATAGAAATATCAGAACAAATAAACACGGTTATAAATTAAATTTCATTTGATTGAAAAATTTATAAATACAAAGATCGGTTAGATTTTTTTTAGTATATCATAGAAATGTGGTTATGTTCATTTATTTATCTAATTATTAATTATTTATTTTTGACATAAAAATACACCTTCCCACATACTAAACGTAATGTATACATAATTTGTTAAATCATTTAGAAAAAAAATTTATTGTTAAAATTTTATGTTAATAAATTATAATTTTTTTTGAAGTGTATTAATTATTTTCACTAAATTCATCAGTTCCACCAATATTATTTATTTCAATTAAAAGTATTAGTAGTTTAACTAAACCGTATTAATAAAAAATAACACATTGATTTTATTTGTCGTGAGTATCACTCCCATCGTACATTACATATTGGGATTGTTAAAAATGCATTTAACAGTATTACATATTACACTTTTAAGTCCAATTTTAGCAACAAACATCTTTGAAAACATGCCATTACAAACATGTACAATGTACAGTTCAATAAGGTCTGCATAAATTATTCTTTAAAAAATAAAAGTATATATGTGCCAATAGTAGACAAAGTATGAAGTGAAAATTGTTCAAGAATGAACCTTTTTTAAAAGTATTTGTTGTTATCACCGAAGGGTATTAATTATTTTCGTCAAAGGGCATTAGATACAGAAGATATTAGTAGTTTTCAGCGTAGAAAATTTGTTAATGGTAACAAAGAGTATTAATTATTTATTTAAAGAACATTAATTGGTTAAATTAAAGTTTGTAAAGATGTTGTCCAAATTTTGCAAGCTTGTGAAGACATTGTCTCAATTTTGCTAGCTCGTATTGGCTGTATTTTATAAAATTTGGCGTAAATTAGCCAAAATAAAAAGAGAGTGCCCTAGTTTTGCAAGTTTGTAAAAAGATTGTCCTAATTTTGCAAGTTCGTAAAGATATTGTCCTTATTTTGCAAGCATATAAAGACAGTGTCCTAATTTCACAAAGACTCATAAGGTAGCGTCCTAAAATAACAATTTTATAGTCAATATATTTAAGAAAAGTAAGATTGAGAAACCAAAAGAATAAGGTCAATTTTAATAGAGAAAAGTATGGAAAATCTCGAAAAAGAGTTGAGAGAGTTGACTCGATCTCTAGTTGTTGTTTCCTTGTAGAATTAAAACAATACTTAATTAATATATTAGATATTATAGTACCATTCATTATTTTTATATAAACTTTTTAATATATGACACCTATTTTCAAGTTAATTATCTACATAATTGCAGAAGTTGTTATTTATGACCACATCTTCCGGCTAAATGAAATTTTGGCCAAATTTTATAAAATGTGGCTCAAATAAAACCCGAGTATGATAAGCCCAGTTGATCATATTTTATAAAATTTGGACTAAATTGGCCAAAATTAAAAGATAATGTCCTAGTTTTGAAAGTTTGTAATGATCCTAATTTTGCAAGTAAGTAAAGATATTGTCTCATTTTTGCAATCCCGTAAAGATAATTTTTCAAACACTCATAAGGCAGTGTCCTAAAATAACAAATTTTCCCTTATAACCAATTAAGTCAATAGTAACAAAGAGTGTTAATTGTTTATTTAAAGAACACTAATTGGTTAAAGTAAAGTGTATCTAAAAATAAATATAAAGTGGTACACATATGAAACAATTTAATTCTAAAACATGCTCTCAATAATAATATTTTACGATTAAAATATACAATACCACAATGACGTAAATTATGTTTTCAATCTATCATCATTATTGTTTGAACTACGAATTATTATGCATATAATAAATCATTGTACCTTATAATTTATCACTAAATTAACGCATGAAATAAATTATTTTTTAGGAGATTATCTGATGGGTGTTTGTAAAATTAGGACAATATCTTTTAGGGCGTACAAATTTAAAAAATTATCTTTATGGACTTATGAAGTTAGAACACTATCTTTACAATCTTGTAAGATAAGGACATTATCTTTTATGTTTGCATTGTTCAGTATTTGAATGAAGGTGTGTTACATCTGTTGTGTGGTTTACAGATTTTGTTGCTTGTGTGCTCATTAATTTCGGTTAAATGTGAATTATTGTATGATGAATATAAGATTGGAGGTAATTTAATATATTAAATATTAATTCCTAATAATTAGCGAATCTTATACTAATATTTTAAACATCAAATTGTATTTATTAAAAATGAAAATTATAAGTATTCAACATGTATAATTTCGTTGATAAGAATGAAGAGTGTTTGTTTTTTTTTTTCAAAGAGTATGTACTGTCTGTCCAAGAATTTGTGAATTATATGACTTATAATTTGTTTACATTAATTTTAAGTCGTTTTTATCTATAAATTAGGGTTTCTTTTAATTTGCTTAAATTGTGGACTCATATCTAGGATGCATTTTTAAAGCATGGTTTGCTGTTAATTATGGACTTTTTTTGGAAATATATACATATATTTTTTCAGATTAGTTTTTAGATATAATATATCAGTATTATAGTTTTCTCATCTATAATCAAGTGTCTGGTCTAATGGGACAGGTCTAGCATGCATATTTAATTTAGGTTTTCTGTTGTTGTGCATTTTTTTAGAAGATGTATGTCATCATCAATAGTAACGTGTGCTAATTTCCAGGCTAATTAGTTTTCGATTCTACTCAATTTCTATGATCATGCATCGGTTATTTGACTGGATTGTGTGGTTTAATAATTGATTAATTCTATTATGTCAAATAAATACTCATTCTTACTTTAGTCATAATACGATCAATAGAAATCAATTTTTTTTAAGGAAGATTATACAACCAATGCACAATACTTAATTCATAATTTTAAGTTGATAAATATACACTGTAGATACTTAATTCACCCTTCACCACATTCTCAGTGCATTTAACACCAGCATTGATGCATTCAAGTAAAAATATAATATATTATTTAACTTAAATAATAAAAAAATTCACTATAAATAGAAACTGACGCACACCATTGCAGACTACAAATGAAAACCGACGCACATTAACGTAACTTGGTCATACTAATTACGATTAGGAACGTCCATAAAGGCAATTAAAAATACCATCAATACATCGTTCCTATGATGATGTATTATTAATTTCCAATAATAACTAATAGAAACTGACGAACATTATTGCGGGATACATCAATTCCAACTATCAAGAATTATAAATTGGTTATACCAATTCCCAGTAAGAACGCCCATAACTTGCACTAAGTACCCATATTTTTAGGTTCTAAATAATTATGAGGTGCATTGACTAATTGAAACTAATTGAAAGATAACATGTACTCATTAAACCACACTAAACTCATACACAACAATTAATAATTAGCAAAAATACACGCCAATAAAGGCAATTAAAAATACCATCAATACAATAAATAGAGTAGATGACGTATTCATAGAAACGGTTTGTCAATACCCATAGATTTCGATAACTTTAACAGAGACACTTAGTGGTCTCATGACCATTGAATCAGTGAACAAAATACACTCAGCTTGCATTGTCCCACATTACTTATCGTTTAGTAAATTGGATATGCGCCATTTTGTTGGTGCCTTAAAAGTGGCAAATTGGATAGGGTAGCATGTCTAGTCAACATACCGTGGATGCATGGAAAATATTTCACTAAATTAGATATCAATAAATTATATTTATTAACCAATTGACAAAAATTGTTAAATCTCACCTATCAATAAGATACATCCACATAACAATTAATCGAAACACCAAAATCCATGCACCAAAGCCACCGGCAAGGTCGCAAACACCTATATAGACGTCCCAAACAAAATGAACAAACACATTTTTTTATTAAAGGGCCATCCACACATGCACCAACAGTACCGTTCAACACCCAAAAAATAGCAACACATACGGCAACGACTCATACATACATCCAACAACAAAACGAAAGCAAAAAAGTTGAGCACAATAAGAGAAAAACGCATCACGAATTATAGAAAAAATACAGAAACGTACAAAAAATGTGTGAAAAAATGCCCGATTCATTAATACACAATAATCTATACAAATGTCGAGATTGAACAACCGCATCAAAAAAAAAATTCTATGCTAATTCATACAATACGACAATACAACGCCAACAAAATCAAGGGCGCAAAGGAAAAAATAGAACTACACATCCTCCAATAGATTACAATACCACGCTCAAGACCATCCACTCAAAGGATGAAATACTGCTGATAAAGGAACATACCGAAACATCCCAAAAAATGAACGGCCAAAAAATTCGACTAATCCGGATCAAAAAATCATAAACGGTCGGAAAAGACGACGCATATACCATCGATAAAAGCCAGCACATTAGACGGCGAGAAAGAACGAAAAGAATGAAGGAAGCAAATAAAAATGAAAATTTGTGATTAAGGGAGCTACTTATATAGAGAAAAAATGTCAAATGAACGATCAAGATTAAAAAAAATGAACGGTCAAGATCAAATGAGGCTAAAATGAAGGGGAGAACAAGAAATTGAAATAGAGGATGGATGTCTTGCCACATAGGACTTAACATCCCCTCCTATATAGTATATTATGATATGAGATGAGAGTTTGTCTCATGTATGAGACTATCTTATACTCCCTTCGTCATAATCCAAGTTTTACATTTTTTTTCTTTTTGATTCGTTCCACTCAAAGTTTTATATTTCCTTATTTTGTAAGTGTGATTCACATACCTCTCTCTATCTCTCTTCACATTTATCTCCATTTCTCTACCTTTTACCCATTTAAATTATATTCCTTAATTTCCATAAAAAAATGTAAACATTAGAGTGAGACAAAGGGTTAAAAGGTTTTTGTCATATTAAAATAGTAAATTTAACGTTCAAAGATAACAATACAATTTATTTCCAAAAGGATCCACAACCATCTTGCCCAAACTAAAAGTGGATTCACTAATAACAGTTTTTTGAGGCGGACTCGCTCATTTTTTTGGATTTTCCAGAGGGAACAAAAGTGGGATAATTAAAATTATGGAGAAAATTAAGGCAAGGGGTACAATTAGTAATTGAATATGGATGTAAATGTATCTATTATTGTTGGAGGGGTATATAGTTGGACCCTTTAACTATTTGAAGTACTCTGCGAAAAGTTTGAACTACCCTTTTCATCCCCAAATTAGTAAGTTTACCCCTCCCTTTGAAAACTGCAAAACCCGATCAAACCACTCCCCCATTAGTGGGGAAAGAAAAACTTTGTTGAGGAAGAAAAACTTAGTGCTTGTTTGTTTTGGGATTCACACGGACAGGACTAGGACTTTCCAGCCCCCGCCCCATTCTAGTTAGAGATGTAACATTCTGTTTTTACATCTCATTCTTCATCCACACCTATAATACCCATTTTCTCTTACTTACACTCTCTTTCCTACTTTTCTCCCACTTACACTCTCTTTCCTACTTTTCACTCAGTTACACTCTCTTTCCTACTTTTCTCTTACACATCCTACTTTACTTTTACACATGATTTGACATAAAGTAAAATCTCACCCTACTAAAATCCCAAAACAAACACACTTTTATTATCATCCAAGACTTTACATCTTTTGGGCGTAAAATCATGATTTCACACGCCCACCTAAATCCTGAAACAATACAAACTCGTGGTTTATGATATAAGTACATATTTAAGTTTACTATATATTTTTAAATCCTAGTTTGATGTTTGAACACATTTTGATAATGTTTGTCTTTATTTTTTTTTATTTTTTTTTTTTTTATGACGATTGATGTTATTTGTGTAGTTAAAATGTTATATGAATGAATATATGTCAATCCAAATCAGACGGGTTGGTTTTTTTTTTTTTTTAGTTGGGCAAATTCAAAATTTTCAAATTTGATTGTTCGAAAAGGTTGAAAATATTCAATAATTTCCGAAAGAAAAAAAAAAGGAGTTTTTTTTTTTTAATCTTTTTAATTTCTTTTCCGAAAATTGCTTCCATTTCAAATTTATTTTCAAGTAAAGGGATGGACTAATTAATTCGGGGACCCAAATAAGTGTGGCCTCCGCCTCTAGTTTATCATACCTAGATTTTATGGGCCTTTCATCTGGGCATCTACTTTAGAGCCCAATTTCTTTTCTCATCTATTTTTAAAGTGGCTTATAAATTGCTATTACCCAAAAAGGAAAAAGAAAAGGTAGTGTATGTAGATTATAATTATTTTTCCTAAGATTAGACAAAGGAACCACTTATATTGAATATATTAAAATTATCCCTCGAAATTTCCAAATTTAATGAACATTCTGACTTAATAAATTACACGGAAATAATCATATGTCCATCGGTGGACACAATATAAATTAATAAATTACACGGAAATGATAATAAATTATTATCACATTCGCGGTGATTGAATATATTATATTATGCTCATCGGTGAACATGAGATTAATTCCAATAAATTACAATAATCTTTTGAAATTATTAAATAATGTTAATTTGATGAATTCGCAGATGAAAGAATCTCATTCAACTGTAATGTAATATTATTGTATTCATTTAATAATATTATTATTCTTATAAGTAGATATTATACTAATATTTTATGCCCACAGACGCGAACTACACAAATTTTATCCTAGTTTCATGCATATCATATTAGCATTATCAGAGGGATCATTTATATATTTAATTGACATTTTTTAAACGTATACATTTGTTTGACTTTATATATATATATATATATATATTTTGATCATGTATGTATTTTATAAAAACCATTTTTTTATGGAATTGAAAGGTCACTGATGTACTACTTACTTGAACCACAGAAAATAAAAACAAAAAGTAAACCGAGTTTTTTTATAAATCACTTTTATCATGCAACTCAAAATACTATTAATTGTTTTCATCATACAATACTAATATTTTTAATAAAAAATAATATTATTAAAAAATACAAATTAAATTTTATGGTGAAACTGGTTCATAGTATACCTTGTCTTGATTATTTATGAGTAAAAAAATTAATAATGGTTGTATATATCTTCATGTAAACTAAATTTTAGATAATTTTAAAAAAAAATAGATAATTAAATTTGTTGATGCCCATTAATGGGACTTTTACTACTCGATAATAAAAAAAATGGGGTGGTGACATATAGGTACACTAAATAGAAAATTATTACCTAGAATTCAACATTACTTTATTTGTTTACAAACACTACATTGTAGTGTGGTGTAATTTCATGAACAGTAACTGATACTTTACATTGTTCACTGACATTGATTTGACAACTGCATCAACTTTATCAGTCATAGTATACTATACTGTTTTTTAGTGAACTATAATATAATTTTATATACCATTGTTGTGTTGATTGTACTATGGTTATGTTCAGTATACTATACAATCAAAAATTATACTATGGTGTAATTTTATATACCATTGTTGTGTTGAGTATATTATGGTTATGTTCAATATATTATACAATAAAAAATATACTATGGTGTAATTTTATATACCATTGTTATGTTGAGTATACTATGATTATATTCAATGTACTATACAATAAAAAAATATATTGCTCAGTATATACAATTGTTATGATGAGTATACTATGGTTATATTCAATATACTATACAACAAAAAAATATACTATTCAATGTACACAAATGAAGGCATATAAATTGTGTTGGGAACATCTTGGCCTATAGAAGCACTGGTTGGTCCCGTACCAGCTTGTTTAATGGAAGAGGGCACCGTTGGACAACAAGCTAATTTATGAGCTCGTTTTGCATCTTCTTGGACAAAGCATTTGTTAGTTGTCCTCTGCCAAGTAGCCCTAGCTACTGATTGCGCCATCACTCACCCATTCTCCTGCAAATTTCACTATCCAAAAGTAAATTCACTCATGATAAATGTACGAGGAGTATGTTGAAAAAAATTAAAGACGAGGGATGACTATATTTTTTAATCTAAAAAAAATATTGGAGAAAGCAATTTGTCAAATCCAAGGACATGTTTTGTTTGTATAAAACTCAGAAATGTTGATGATTTCACCATGAATGGGTTTACTGTATACCAAAGAGACTGTCAGTTTAGACATTTATGATCTATACAAGGTAAGAATCATACACCAGGTAACTACAGACTAAATTGTCTGTAAATACTATTAAGAATATTGTTACGTATAGGAGGGATAACCAGAAGAGTAAGTGGGATCCAAACAACAACAACATTGAAAGGGTTGGGCATCTCCAATTATAATCAACAATAGCCTACTCATAGACCAGGAAACCAAACAAACTATGAACACACCAAAAACTAAAGAACGTGATGAGCTTGACTAATATTTGGCTTTCCTGTATCAATATCCAACAACTATAAATCATTCACATTTGTTCCTAATACATTTTACAGCTACATGTCAGTCACACATCCATGTCCCCACCTATTACAGCAAAGTTAAGGATTCACAACAACCATCACCAAAATATAATTGTTAGCGAAATTATAACACAACCCTGACAAAATCGTTTACAACATAATAGAACATGCACCCTTATCAGTGGAAGTCAAATACATATCAAATACCAAAAAAATACCGACACTTCGAAATAAAGACTAACAAATGCAACAATGATCCGATTATATACATAAACACCACAAATCAGAACATTTAAAACGACAGATTTCATACAATATGGCCGCAGGCCATACCCATAATCTCTGCTACTTGTCACAAGTCTCACTGTTGTGAAAAAATTGGGGGAAATTTGTGAGTAGTGAAATTGGGGGAGAAATCAAGGAATTAAGCGAAAAGAAGGAGAAATTGAAATTACCAAATAGAGTTTTCCGATGATAGGAGAGGAGTGTGGATCTGGAGAAAACCCTAGATCCGCCGTAACCACCATCAAAACCCTAGATTCACTGGAAAAAATGACGGTGGTCTTCTCCTCAGCAGCTACGGCGCCCTCCTCCGTCACCATACTTGAGAGAGAGAGGAGGGGGAGAGAGGGTGGTGGCGGTCTTCTCCTCAACAGCGGCAGTTTCCGGCTTCGAGGGGAAGAGGAAAAGGCGGAGATGCAAGGGTTTCGATGATGGTGGTGGCGGTCTCCTCAACAGCGGCGGCGGCGCCTCTCCTCCGTCAACATACTTGAGAGAGAGACGGGGGGTGGGGGGAGAGAGGAGAGAGGCAGAGACGCAAGAGTTTCGATGATGGTGGTGTCGGTCTTCTTAGCAGAGGCGGCGACGCCTCTCCTCTGTCACCATACTTGAGAGAGAGACGTGGGGGGTAGGGGGAGAGAGGTGAGAGAATTTGATTATTTTTGTGGGTTGTGAGAGTGAATGGTGGAGATAATGAAAGAGAGAGAAATAATTGTGAATTAAAGTATGAGAGAGAAAGTAGATGAGGGGAGAGAATATCATATGTAGTGAATGAAAATGAAATGTACTAGTTGTAAATTAAATTTATAATAGTTAGTGGAAAGGGAAAAAAAGTAGTTTTTGTGTAATAGAGGGCAATTAATTCCAAAAAAATCTAATGGCATATTGGTTCTACAGTTGTCATGCGGGCGTTGTGAAATGTATTAAGAATATTGACTTCATCCAAGTATTTGTACCAGAAAGTAAGTATATGCGTCCACTAATATTCTTTTTTAAAAGTTAAAGATACTATTTTACAGGATTGATTAAAATTTACTAATTAATAATTTTTAAATTAAAAAATAAATAAAATACATTTAATTTAATGCAAATTGTTATATGGATTATTTTATGGACCCTAACCCATATTAAAAAATAAATTGCGGATTTTAACTGGGTCGGGTTAAATCTGGTGCATTTTTTCTAATATCTAGTGCAAGTCTAGTTCCAGGATCCCAGTTTGTGTTATTATATGGACAAATGTATGTTAATGAAAGGTAAAATGTATGTTACTATTAGATTAAATCTTGTTTCTCCAATTTTTTTTGTAATTATACTAAAATAAATATTATTTTATATAATAAAAGAACAAAATGTGTGTTACTATCTATTCACAAATATAAGTTTTCACAAATATTCATTTATTTTTACAAAAATAATTATATTTTCATACAATAACACATGTAAGCTAGTGAAGAATGTAATATTATAATAACACAAATGTCTTACTCAGTGGATAAAGATGTGTTTGCACAAATATATAAAAAATCCTCCCAGGTAGTGTTACCATAAGGACAATCATATGTTATTGTAATAGCAAATGTGTGCATGTTAATGTTAGAGCAAATGTGTGTTGATGTAAGAGTAAATATGTGTTACTGCAAATGTGTGTTAGTATTAGAGTAAATGTGTGTTGATGTTAGGAAAAATGTATGTTACTACAAATATGTGTTACTATTGGAGCAAATGTGTGTTAATGTTAGAGTAAATGTGTATTACTATTGGAGCAAAGTGTAATAATGTTAGAACAAATGTGTATTAATGTTAGAATAAATGTGTGTTAATGTTGGAACAAAAATATGTTATTTTATAAAACAATAAATCTAGATTTAAAGGGACGAAGAATAAATTTAAAAATACATATTTGTCCTTATTGTTTACTTTAAAGTACAAAATATATTAAGGACTAGAAACAGACATTTTATCTTACAATAATACACATTTATTCATATAATAACACAATTTTTGAGGGAAAATTATGAAATAGACCTTGTGCGATTTTGGTTTAAAAATCAGCTTAACCCACTTAGAATCCACAAATATTGATCGGGAGTAATTCAACCCATAATTTTTTTAATATTTCCATATTTTAGGTATAATCTTCGTTTAAATAATCCACTCTGAAATTATATGATTTCACGTGCAAAGAAAAAAATGACGTGAATCCGCAATCAAAGCACCTACTCTTTCTTTACTAACATGATGAATTGACGACATAAATGGTGCATTCGAAAATTCTATGAAGTTCTCAAAGGACAGGTGGTTTCTAGTTGTTATGTTTTATTTTATTAAAATATAAACATTATACTATAATATAGAAGTTGACATTTAATTTAATAAAAAGCTGAGGGAAAATGTGGCAAATACGATGCATTGAAATTTGAAAGTGGTAGCCCACTAACGCGTGAATGAAATATATGTGTTATGATAATATAGGGGATTTGGAAAAAAGAAAAGAAAAAAAGGATTTAGGTGTGTAGTTAGACAATTTACTTTTTCTTGGATTATATACATGAAATAAGTTCACCGATTCCTCCTTTAAATTCAGGTCCTTCCATCAACAAAGCCTTGCATAATAATCATTATTAATCAGAAATAAGACCAGTTTCTGGATTATGGAATGAAACTTTAATTTCAATGTCATATTAATTATTGAAAATGTGGGAGAGGGATATCTCACTTTGGATGTGAATGTGACTGTTAAGTCTCCCAATATTATAAAACCGTTGAAATTAAATTTATATATATGATTATTCATTTGTCACCTCAAACCTATGAAAACTACTATTCAAACTAAAACATTACACACTTAATAATTAAATAATGTTAAAAGCGCACTAATTTGACTCTATACGAACAATTTCTTGATTAAAACTAATGACATTTGTCAATTGGTCCACTCTTCATTCCTAGGAGAAAAGTATGCAATGAGTACTAAATTCAAAGATGGTGCACTTCTGCATTTTAATTGGACCACTCAAATGACAGTTGTACACAAAAATATTAGAATGTAAATAAATTTAAGTTCACACTCATGACTAATCACTATATTACAATAAACTTTCATGTGGTTACATATATATAATATTAAGATACCAAATGATTAACACCATATATTAGACTAATACAGTACTATCAAAAGTATATTTTCCCATTTTAATAGATCAATCAGTCTTGGGTGCTTTCTGATCATCCAAAATTAAATCAGAATCATTCAGGTATATTTATTTCTTTAGTTTTAATGAAGTAATCAATATTATCCATGTTACAATATTAATAATGAGTAATTCTAGTGTGCATTTAAATGCATAGTATGCACTTGAATTTTGAAAAAAAAATTATGTAGAAATCGCTAATATCCCAAGAAGTAATCAATATTATTTCAATTGAAAAAAAAAAACAGTTCGCCGTGTTAATGTGTATTTTAAAAAAATTAAAAATAAAACCTAAGTGCAAGCTTGAAAAGCATAAGACATTTAAAAAAGGGTGAATATTAATTATTAAATATGTTTTGGACATTGATGGTGGGTTGTAACATGTCGCGTTCAGTGTTAAGAGGTGTGTTCTTGCAACTTTACAATAAGATCACGTGGGACCAAAGTCTCGATTCATCAAAGTGTATATGCTCACTGTTGTAATTGAGTTCGTAAAATAAAATGCGAGATTTGTTCACCCAATTCGTCGGGAACGACTACGTCTGGGGGCGAGCTAAGCCAGGAGTTTCACTAATATTCTTGTATATGAGTGTATACAATTCTGAGTACAATGATATATTTATAAGAGTAAAACCATAGTCTAAGATATGAAGCTCATTGGGTTATTGGTCCATTAGTAATGTCCACATCAAATCTTCTAGATTTGGAATAATAAATCTTTTAGATTTACAACACTCCCCCTTGGACATTACGACATAACATAAATGTCTTGTCATAAAAACTCCACGTGCTAGGTATCGGCCAAATAATAAGTTAGGGAGGAATGTATTCGATCTTCCAGATCAAATCTTCTAGATTTGTTTCGGGGTTACCGCTCCCCCTGAAGACAACAACACATTGAGTCTTTGCATCTCAATACCACGAACGTACTTTTCAAAAGTAGACGTAGGTAAGGACTTAGTGAACAAATCTGCTAGATTGTCACTAGATTGCACCTTTTGAATAGTAATCACGTCACTCTTCTGGAGTTCGTATGGGTAGAAAAACTTAGGTGAAATATGTTTTGTCAGGTTTCAATTGACGTACCCATTACTCATTTGTGTGATGCAAGTTGCGTTGTCTTCAAATATAACAGTGGGAGGTGTATCGCCTTTAGCGATACCACACGAGTCACCAATGTGTTTTACCAAGAACCTTAACCAAACACATTCTCGTGCGGCTTCAAATAAAGTTATTATCTTTGAGTGGTTTGAAGACGTGGTAACCATAGTTTGTTTAACCGATATCAATGAGATCGCGGTACCACCACAGAGAAAAACGTAACCAGTCTGGGATATGGCGTTGTGGGGATCAGACAAATAGCCAGCATCCGCATAACCTACTAAAGTTTTGTCTTGGTTCTTACGGTAAAACAGTCCAAGATCTTGAGACCCTTGGAGGTACCGTAGAACATGCTTAACACCATTCCAATGTCTCCTTGTAGGAGAAGCGTTATTTCTAGCAAGCAAATTGACAGCAAATGCAATGTCCGGCCGAGTGCAATTTGCGAGATAGAGCAATGCTCCAACAGCACTAAGATAAGGAACTTCTGGCCCCAAAATTTCTCCTGAATCTTCTCTTGGCCTAAATGGGTCCTTATCCACTCCGAGGGATCGGACAATCATAGGGGTGCTAAGTGGATGAGATTTATTTATGTGAAATCTCTCCAATACCTTCTTCACGTAGGTCGACTGATGTATAAGAATTCCTTCTGGGAGATGCTCGATCTGCAGGCCGAGGCAGTACTTGGTTTTACCCAAGGCTTTCATTTTGAATTCGACTTTCAAGATTGAACTGGCTTCTTCAATCTCTTTGCATGTTCCGATTATGTTCAGGTCATCAACATAGACATATATGATACAAAAACCATTTTGCGATTTCTTCGTGAATACGCATGGTAAAACTTTATCGAATGTGTATTCCTTCTTCTGAAGAAATTCACTAAGTCGGTTGTACCACATGAGGCCCGATTGTTTCAGGCCATACAAAGACTTCTGCAGTTTTATGCTATACATACTGCGATTTTCACCATTCCTCATCTGAGGAATGTCAAATCCATCGGGGATTTTCATATAAATGTCGGCATCTAGTGATCCGTATAAGTATGCGGTTACTACGTCCATTAATCTCATTTGGAGATTCATTTTAATTGCCAAAGATATCAAGTAGCGGAACGTTATTGAGTCAATGATGGGAGAATAGGTTTGATCGAAATCAATCCCGGGTCTCTGCGAAAACCCTTGAGCTACAAGCCTCGCTTTATATCTCTCCACAGTATTGTTCTCATTTTGTTTTCGTACAAATACCTATTTATATCCTACAGGGATAGCGCGCGCGGGTGTACGGACGATAGAGACAAATACTTGTCTTTTGTTAAGCGATGTGAGCTCTGCTTCAATTGTCTCTTTCCATTTAACCCAATCGGAGCGTTTTCGGCACTCAGCGATGGTTTTGGGTTCTGGATCTAGATCATTGTTTATAATGGAAAGAGCAATTGTCGCTGCAAATGTATCGTCGATGACAGTAATATTTCTATTATATGTTTCTCCCATATCTATGAAATTTATAGAGACTTCGACGTTTACGTCAACCAAACCTTCCTCATTTCCCAGTGTATATGGGTCTGGTCGTTCCGCAGTCCTAGTGCATTGAATATTTTGTGCACGTGCTTCATCATTAGGACGCTCGTCTCCCAGAGACTTTGAGTTATCTGGACGAATCTCTTCTAGAGATTTTACATTCAACTGACCAGTTTTGCTAGCTTTTCGTTTATGCGTATTACTATCTCTTGAGGGTCCTTTACGCTTCTGGCGTGTGGGGGCATGAGTATTTATTTTTCGTGGGACCTCAACCCTTTGGAGAGCATTTACTGTGGGTATATGCGATTTAGTTACACCTCTATGGTCAGTGAACGCGTCTGGCAGATTGTTTGCTAAAATTTGCAAGTTAATGATCTTCTGAACTTCTAATTCAGATTGATTAGTGCGTGGATCTAGATACTGAAGATTACTTACGTTCCACATAAGCTCCCGACATTCATTCAATATTGAATTCAGATCTCCCCCTAATGCCGGGAAGTAATCTTCATCGAATGTGTAATCAGCGAACCGGGCCGTAAATTGATCCCCGGACAAAGGCTCGAGGTATTTCACGATGGATGGAGAGTCAAATCCGATGTAAATACTGCGTTTCCTTTGTGGGTCCATAGAGGTCCACTTTGGTAATGTTATCGGAATATATACCGCACATCCGAAAATACGCAGATGGAAAATGCTAGGTTCTTTCCCACGCACCAACTGTAGGGGGGAATGATCATTATATGCAGTTGGACGGATTTGTATTAAGTGCGATGCATGTAGGACTGCATGCCCCCAGCATGAAGTGGGTAGTTTGGAGTTCATAAGCAATGGTCTCACGATAAGTGTGATACGTTTTATTAGCGCCTCAACAAGACCATTTTGGGTATGGACGTAGGGGACCGAATGCTCCACTTTAATTCCCAGGGCCATACGGTAATTGTTGGGAAAATTAGGGGTGCCCGGAATCTATTCGGGATGATAATTAAATACGAATTTAAATTTAATTATTACTAGCATGAATTAGTCCTAATTAATTCACATAATAATTCCAACAACAATTTTATCATCATGCATGTTTAATTAATTCACATAAAATCTATGGCGGAAAACTAAGAGATTATGTGACTACGTACCTTTTGTAGATATGGCCTTTGATTATCACGGGAAGTGCTACCAACCAAAAGACCTTCTCAAGTATTTCTCTTTCGCCTCGCTTGATCACCGGTGGGAAGTGTTTTCAAGCAAATAAATAACTAAGGAAAAAGAAAAATATTTTTGCTCTTGATTTTTCCAACACATGGAATTATGTACTTGAGGATGAAATAATCATCCCTATTTATAAGAAGGGGTGGCCGAAATTTAGTGATATTTTAGAGGTGGAGAAAATCTTTTCTTAGCCTCTAAGAAATCTTGAATATATCCCATATATTCTTTTCTCCATAGTAAAATATTCCACAAAAATTTCACTCTCGGGTAATTTTCGTAAATTGTAGGATAAGAATCCAAGATTTGGATCTTCTTGAATATATGAGATAATCTTGTATTCCAAGAATACTTATCTTCCATAATATATTTCCAATAGAATCAACAAAATCTTTTCTTTTCCACACATTCTATTTTCGAAAATAATAATGAAAAATCAGCAAATTATATTTTATTTTAATCATCTTATCGTTATTGGGCTACTTGAGGGGCCTTTAGGAGAATTAAGATTGGACCTCCAATGGACTTCTGAATTTCAATATTGAGCCCCAATATAATTCAGCCCATTAATATTAATTAGTACCACTAATAAATTAATATTGCACTATCCATCTTAATCCATATTACGATAATATGGGCTCCCGGTTATTATTTCCCGCGTTTAAGATTATCAAGTCCATTAATTAATTAAGCTTCTGAATAACTCTAAATTAATTAATATATTTTACCTTGGAGTAAAGACAACTCAATATTATTATCCGTACCGAAGAAACTAATTCTTCACTTGCAAGATTTGGTACGATAAAACTTCTGAGCCCACCAAGGGGACAAATCACACGAGCCGTACTCACACACGTTTCTCCGTTTTAAATCTTAGTAACCGTCGTATGATTAATATTATTGCCCAAAGCATAAGGTTCGAAGTCACGATGATTCTCACCCAACATGAATCAAAGCAGTAACCATTAAGCACACACGGTCCTATTTAAGTGACAGAGATTAAGAAATCAATAACCACTGAGGTCTAATTCTTCACATTTCAGAACAGAAGAATTTATCCTCGCTGTAGGTCCTCTTCAACACATACTAAATGTGCTAGTGCAATCTCTTGGTCAAGATAAGCCAATCTGAGATGTACACATCGACCTTTCACGGCGGATTGTTCAATTCCACCTAGGTCGTGAATTTGTACGTTTAGTTACAAGGAAACAGTTAATGTGATCTTCCGTGATCGGGTATCACCACATTAACTACAATGTAACATGTACCACTTATAATGAACTGGTTGCAATAAATATTCAACATTCAATCATATCTAAAGCAAATGCGATAAAAGATTTATTTTCATAAACAAGTGTTTAATATATGAGTTATACAAAGTAAAAGCATACTTTCACGTATAACTCAAACAGTAATCTGTAAAGGCCTTTGAGCTGAACTCAGCAGCATTATCCATGCGAATCGATTTAATTGGATAATTTGGGAATTGAGCTCTAAGCTCGATAGTTTTCGCAATGAGCTTCGCAAAAGCTTGGTTGCGGGTGGACGGCAAACAGGCATATGTCCACCTAGTGGAGGCATCAATAAGGACCATGAAATAACGAAATGGTCCTGATGCTGGGTGAATCGGTCTGCAAATGTCTCTTTGAATTCGCTCAAGGAAAATCGGAGACTCTAATCCAACCTTAGTGCCCGATAGGCGTACTATTAACTTACCCTTAGAACATGCATCACAAATAAATTCATCAACAAGAGGGATTCTATTATTTGAAATATTATGATCAATTGAATTAGATAGAATCCTACGTATCATAGTTTGTCCTGGATGACCTAACCGTTGATGCCACAATTTAAAAGAATTCGGGTCATGGAATTTCATACTCATAGCTAGATGGGGATTAGACGGCCGAATGTAGGAATAGTACAATCCGGAGGAGAAGGAAGAAAGTTTTTCTATAACTTGTTTGCGGTTACCTCGAGTAATAGTCATCAAAAGGTATTCGTTATTGTTCTCAGTTTCAGTTTCAATGTGATATCCGTTTATCCTAATATCTCTAAAACTGAGTAGGGTACGCTTAGATTGTGGAAACAATAAAGCATTATCGATTATGAGTTCGGTACCCATGGGGAGGATAATTGAAGCTCTTCCGGAGCCCACTATCAACGTACTATCATTGGCTATTATAGTTATACTCCCCTTACGTTCTATCAAGTTATGAAAATACTTCCTATCTTTTAAGATTGTATGTGTGGTGGTGCTATCTACCAAACATAAATCACTATGTGCGTCCATCACGCAAGAGAAAATAGCTCAAACCTAATAGCTGATATGTTTACAAGCCATGAATGAGAATAACAATATCCAAATAAATGTAATGGACATCGATTTAAGGTAAACACATCAAAGCTAAAATAATATCAATATCATCCATAAAATAAAATGAAGTATCCGAAAGAAAGGATCCAAAACATGAAATTGTCTTATTCCAAAAACAAAGTACTAAAATAATCAAATGTGCAAATCACTCATTGTCACATAAATTTTGAGCTATGGGCTCAAGAGATCATCGCTGTCTTGGTCAAATTCTGCTTCAGGCAGGCTGTCATCTTGAGGTTCAACCATGGGAGCCTTCCCCTTGTCGTCCTTTTGCATTGTTAGATAAGCCTCAATCAAGTGCTTGGGAGTACGACACGTGGAGACCAATGGCCTTTGCATCCGCATCTGTAGCAGGACTGCTCAATCATGCCTTAAGAGCTAGGTTTTCGTGGAGCGAAATTCCAGGTTCTGTGACCACCGGATGAACTACGACCTCGGCCTTTAGTTCAAAACTTCTTACTCTCTCTCCCCCTTCCACAGTTGCGACCAATCATATGTTTGGCCCTATACTTCTGCTGGAGTACGGGGTTGCTAGCGTGGAATGTTGATAAAGAGTTCTGGATCAAGCTGGTTATAATACGTTGCAAAGCAGATTTGTACTCCGTTATAGACTTAAGGTCTTGGTAACGGATATTCAACCACTCATATTGTGCCGGAGGGAGGAGTTTGTTACTTTGTTGTTGGAAACGGTCCTTCAGGGAGTTCCACAACATTTCGGGGTTCCTTTGAGTGAGGTATTCATTTTTCAGACCCCTCATTCATGTGGTTCCTAAGGAAAATCAACGTTTTCGCCTTCTGGGCGTTAGTGGATTTTGATCCTTCGACAATGGTTTCGCTCAACCTATTCGAGGCTAGATGGATCTCGACATCTAGCGTCCATGTCAGGTAGTTGCTACCATCGAGAGCGAGCTCATCGAATTCTTTCATAGTGATGTCAGACATAATTCACTACAATTAATAAAGTAACATGGTAAGGGGTGTGACCAAATTTATTGACAACGGAGAAACAATGATTTATTTGATTATTCTAGAGCACATAGAGGCAAGAATTGGGCGCCGTCTACCCAAAACATAAATTACGGCCCGACAAGTACTGGGCGCCGCCTACCCGGGCATAAGATGCAGACTATAAGTAATAAACTATGTGCGGGGGTAATCATGCATGTAGGATAATTAAATCGTAAAGACATGCATATGAAACAAAGTTCATATATAATTTCTTGAGAACTAATCCATGAAAATAATTTCAAAGAAAATTCCAGACTTAATAAACATGCAAATTTAATATTCTAAAGATTTCATGTATATTAACGAAATTTAACGAATATTTTCAGGATTTTAGATTAAACTTAATTAATATTTTTGTGACACCCAAAAACGAGCCCAAAAGTGGGTTAGGGTTTCACAAAATTCTGGGGGAGAGGGGGACGTCACCGCGTGAGACTACGAACGCACGGGAGCCAAAATGCGAGGAGGGAAAAAATCGTGGCCAGTCGCGGCCTGCAGGCGCGACTGCCGTGGGTGATCGCGTCCCTAGGGCGCGACTCCCACCCCCGATCGCGTCCTGCAGGCTCGATTGGGGCCGATTTTCCTGGTGATTCCCGTGGGCGCATCGCAGGCAGCGCGAAGGTGGTGCTCCGCCTCGACGCCGCGCACAGAGGTGCGCGGAGGCGGCGCGATTGGTGGCGCGACGAGCGGCGCGACTGAAGGCTGTTTCGGGCAGCGCCTTGTCGTGGTCGTCGGCGGCTACCGGATCGCAGGGCGCGCGGTGGCGGTACTGCTGGGCCGCGTCAGACGCACGCGACGGCGGCGCTGCTGGGCTGCGGGGAACGCGTGCGACAGTGGCGCTGTTGGGCCGCAGTGCGTGCGTGGTGGCGCTGCCCTTTGGGGCGGCGGTCGTGCGCCCTACCGTGCGGATGACGAGCGGTGGTCGTTTGTCTTCGGGCGGTGGCCGTTGCTCGTCGGATCGATTCTCAATCCAAAATTAATTCAACTCGAAACACAATTTAATTCAATTAATTGCAAGAACGAAAAACAAATCGAATCAATAATTCTAGTGCATATAAAACATGTAACACATGGATTAAAGAATTCTGCATGAGAATTAATTCACATAATTCGTAGAGAATTAAATTTAGGGCGTACCGTATAGTTTCGGGCAGAGTCTCGTGCTGATAATGTGTTGTAATTGAGTGCGTAAAATAAAAGACGAGATTTGTTCACCCAGTTCGTCAGGAACGACTACGTCTAGGGGCGAGCCAAACCAGGAGTTTCACTAATATTCTTGTGTATGAGTGTATACAATTTTGAGTACAATGATATATTTATAAGATTAAAACCCTAGTCTAAGATATGAAGCCCATTGAGTTATTGGTCCATTAGTAATGTCCACATCAAATCTTCTAGATTTGGAATAATAAATCTTCTAGATTTACAACACTCACCACCAAATTTGATCACTATTCTCTTTTATTTCACATTTGGCCGTTTAAAAAAAAAAAACACCCCACCAAAATATTTTATGGTTTTTTTTTTATAGGAGGTTTAGCCGTTAGTGGACACTGTACATTACTACATTATATAAATCATGCTCTCGTGCAATATCAGTAAATCGCATAAAAATACTCCACTTTTCACTCTATCAAGAAAATATAAATAATTTTTTTATTATTCTAACTGTTAAGTATCAGAATAATTTGATCTTTAATGACAATAATTACATTATCATGATTTTTCTAGATAAAAGTCTTTAATGACAAAATTATACCATAAAAAATTATTCCATGTAATTAAAAAAAATTAGCTAAAAAAATAATAATAATAAGTGATAAGATTATTTTTAATAAAAATCAATTTTCTTGTAATAATAATTTAGTTATTTTTTTTATCAAGGAAAAACTTTATTAAAAAAACAAAGTAATGAGGGGTATGGACAATACCCTTACAAATAATATTCCACAGTGACACAACTCATAATATAAGTATTCAAAGTTGAGTAAGTTTTATATGCAAATGGTTCGTAATAAGCTTATTATGAAATTGTTTTAAAATATCGAATATTTGATTGGGAGTATCGATAATTTCACCAAAAGTATCATTAATCTGAGTTCAAGAAAATTTAGAACAATTACAATATAATATCACCGATCCAAATTAATGATATTCCTGGTGAAATTATTGATACTTCTGATCAAATATTAAATACTTTAATATAGTTTTATGATAAGTTTATCATGAACTATTTTCGTATAATACTTTGGATTCAAAGTTTGTAACATTGACGAGATATGAAACAAGTTTGGACGTCATGCTGATAAATTGTAGTATAAGATAAGAGTGGTAAAAGTGAAATTTAAAGAAAACATTGAGAAATAATCGCATCAAATGGGGTTTGCCTGAGAAAATGCCTGTGTGGAATTGATGTGCTTTAATTACCATCCAAAAGATACTTTCAAGTTTTAAGGGTGTCATTTGATGGTGTAATTATCATGAGAATATATAGTAGCAATGTGTGTGATTACTCTCAGTGTAATTTTTTTTAAAGGTCTCACAGTGTAATTTTATGGAATTGGTTTCGTATTATAATTGAGATTCTACACATTCAATCATTTATAGCTCCACCAAATCGTATTTGTCTTCGTTAAAATATTGAATTCAAAGCAAATGCTCAATGCGACAATCACAATTGGATTCTTCATGTTGGAATATTACTTAAATAATGAAAGTCGCATTTCACAATTTTTTTTTTTTGTTTAGTTTCATTTTCCATACAACATCGTCTATACGACTGTTATATTTCTTTCTTTTAGCATAAATACCTAGGTTCACTAGTTGAAGTTGTAGAACAATTAATTCCGAAATATTTTGAGCTAAAATGATATTAGTTGGAGAATACTTCTCAATTTTGTTTGCTTTGCATTTCAACATGGTAACTAGAGCAGGATTGATCTGTTAGGGCATGATTCTTGAGCGCTTTCATTATGCCGAAGCATCGGAATACTCGATTGCCAACATCAGTGGCAACTGGTTCTGGATCTGGATACGATGGTAGACCTATAATCGATACAGGAGAAACAAAGAGAAATGAACGCGGTCCATACTATTTACACGGAACTGATCGTCTTGGCTAATTTTGGTACCGAATCCTCTTCTCGGTGGAGGTAACTTCTTACCATGGAAATCTTCGATACTTTTAGCTTTAAGTGCTAAGAATAAGGTTTAATTTATAGATGGTGCCATTGATAAGCATAATATAAATGATGAATCGTTCATTCTGTGGAAAAAGGCTAATACTATTGTAACCTCTTGGATTCTGAATTCTGATTGTAAGGAATTAATGAGACATTTGTTCATTTTGATTCGACGAAGAAAATATGGGATGTTATGTGTTGTCGATATGATGAGAACAATGGACCTCTTTGAAGCATAAGATTAAACGTGAGATCTGTAATCTGAAATGGGGAAATAGTTCAGTTGTTGAGTATTTCAATAAATTCACTAAGTTGTGGGATGAATTGGCCTGTGTTGCTCCATCACTTTCATGCGATTGTGAGATTGGGAAGATTATCACAAAAGGAGTGAATGGACGATAAGGTTACACAGTTCCTTATGAGGCTTCATTATAGTTTTGATAACATTTTGAATCAGAAAATGCTTATGGATCCTTGTTCTTCAGTGGATAAAGTGTTTTCGATGTTATTAATGGAATAGATTTGTTAATGTATGATATAATGAAAGGACAGATATAGTAGCTATGCTTGTGAAGACATATGATAAATGATACAACAAATCTGGTGGAAATAATAGTAAGGGTAGAGGACCTAGAATGATAAAAGAAAAAAAAAAAAGGCCAAGTTGTATTGTACGTCTGTGATGGCACAGGTCATGAAATATTCACTTGTTTCAGGCTACATGGAATACCTGAATGGTATAAGGAGCTCAAGGAAAGACCTCGAAACTATGCCAACACTGTTGATTATGGTGTCGATGCACAATTAAAAAAAGACTGAAACTACTGTAGATATGATAGCAATATTACAACAACTACAAGAAGTGACAAGGTATATGCGAGAGAAGGAGAAAGCTGAATTGCACATAGATTTTGCACGATTTGATAGTTTTGCAGGTAACTAATCCTTTCCACAACTACAATATGCTTTAAGTTCTTTTGGAAGTGAACTTAAATATTCATGGATCATTGACTTAGGTGCTAGTAAGCACATGTGTAATAACTCACATTTATTTGAACATTTGAGGTTAATGAATGATGAAGTGGTGGTTTGCTTACCTGAAGGTCAGACAATAAAATTTAAGTTTTCAGGGGGTGTCCACTTAAGTGCGAGTATAGTATTAATTGATGTATTACATTTATGAGTACAGATTCTGGTTTGAGATGCATTTTTCAGGACGATTGTTGTGAATTTCAGGACCTTCGGGCTGAGAAGGTGATTGGTGTGGGGAAAGCTCAGTGGATGCCTTTATATTCTGGATAATAAGGTTGCTTTAGATAAAGCTTACACTGTTACTTTGAATAATTGGCATAGATCTTTGGGCCATGCTTCATCTAGTACTATGAAGCATTTATCATTCATGCACAACATGTATTCTGATGTTGATTTTAAGGAAATACAAAATGACGAGGTTGTTGATGAACGTATTTAATCGGATGGATTAATGGCTGTTTAAATCGGTGTTACGTCACCAATCAATACGTGTGATTGATTACCACCGTAATTGGTAAATCGAGGTGTGAATTTATCGAATTAGTAATTTCGATAGTCGAAATTGAACTGATTTCGTATGTGTGGGCGTTTTAGGTGTATTTGTGTGTGTTTTGGAATTGTTTATGTATTTTAACTTTTTTTGAACTTGTATTTCACAGCTGGAGAACAACTATTTATAGAGACTAACAAGCATGAGGTGTCCAAGACTCTTGGTCTCCCTAGCCTGCATGCTTGACATGTGTCCCTTTGATCCTATCAAAGCTGAATCTTAGCTACAAAGTCTTCTTTGGTCTTATCTCGGACTCATGTTGTTCGCCTAGGTCGGCTTGATTGATCTTGTTGATTCTCCAACTTAAAGTTGTTCGCCTCTTGAGGTTGTACTTTGGAAGTTGTTCACCTTATGGCTTTGTTCACTTGTTCACCATGGTTGTTGTATCATAATTTGACCAAGTTGTTCGTCATTGAAGACTTCACAGTTGGCTCATTCTTGGTCTCGGGTCTAAATACCTGTTCGCCCATTAGTTGTTCGTCGGGGGAGTTGTTCGTCACTTTATACACCTCTCAGATTGGTAGATGCACCCCAATGTTGACTATCTTTGTTTAAGCCTGCAACTCTTGTTCGCTTCATTTTGGATGATGTTCGCCTATCAACAGAGGTATGCTTTAAAGCTAAACATCATAGATTGGCATTTCCTCGAAGTTCAATTCAAACTCATGAATGTTTTCAATTGATTCATATTGATGTTTAGGGACCCTTTAAGGAGGATAACCCTACTCATACACCATACTTCCTAACGATTGTGGATGATTTTAGTCATTGTACATGGGTGTTCCTGCTGTATTATAAATTTGAGGTGGCCAAGATTATGAAATGCTTGATTAGGAAAGAAATTGTGATGTTTTGTAGCTCGATTAGTCCATATTTTGAGTGTATTTGATGAGTATTTAGAATTATTTAAGTATCGTTTTCATAAACTCATCAATTTGTCTCTTTGATGCTCATATTAGGAAAGAGGGCAAAAAATAGAGGTCGTAGGACTTTGAATCGACTCAAACGGACTCCCGGATGAGAAGATATTGAAGAAATACGAAAAGTATTAGTTCGTACGAAGAAAAGTATCACTTAGTTCAAGGAGATGAAGCACTTGAGCAAGGGGAGCTCGAGCACCAAGTGCTCAAGCACATGGGCTCGAGCGCCTCAGGTGTGCTGTTGTCAAGAACTGCTCGAGTGAGCCATGCTCGAGCGGTATCTGCTCAAGTAGTACGAGTCAAGCGCCCGAAATGCACTGGTGAAGGAAGGCGCTCGAGTGAGATGAGCTCGAGAGCAAGACGCTCGAGCAAGAGGTGGTCAAGCGCATGTTGTCCTCTTTGGAGTATGATGTGAAGGAGATGAACAAAAAAAATGATAAGAGGGATCAAGATCTTCAGAGGAGGGACATGAACCTCAATAGAATTCAGCAAGAGAATAATAGACGGTTCACTTCGATCGAGTTTCAGATTAGCCAGACCGCGAAATCGTTGGTTAAAGAGTCGGGTAAATTTGCTTCTATGCCGGAAGGTAACTCGAAAGAGCAATGTAAAGTAATTCAGTTGAGAAGTGACACCAAGTATGACGGTCCACCATTACATGTTGATGTGGAGGAAGTCCAATAGGGAGATTGAGAAGGAGAGCGACAAGGAAAAGGTTGAATAAGGAAAAGTGGAAGAAGAATGGGTTCCTAAGTGGAAGAAGGCAAAAAAAGCGAAGCGGAACGTGAAGGAGACCGAGCGAGATGAATGGGGGGTGCCAAAATCAGTGATTCCGGTACCATATCCGCAACGGATCATGAAGAAGAAATTGGATGAGAAGTTCGCAAAGTTTCTTGAGGTCTTCAAGAAGTTTCATATCAACATCCCGTTTTATGATGCTTTGGAGTAGATGCCGAACTATGCCAAGTTCCTGAAGGACTTGATTGCAAAGAGGAGAAGAGTGGACGGGCCCGAACTTGTGCAGCTGAACCATGAGGTGAGTGCTATGGTGCATAAAGTGCTTCCCCCAAAGTTGAAAGATCCCGGTAGCTTTACAATCTTGTGTGACACCGGGAATGGATTCAAGAGGGGAGCGTCGTGCGATCTTGGGGCGAGCATAAATCTTATGCCACTATCGCTTTTTAAGAAGTTGAATGGAGGTGAACTTCAACCGACGATGATGACTCTCTAACTCGCCGATAGGTCTATCATAAGACCTCAAGGTGTGGTTGAGAATGTCCTCGTGAAGGTGGCGGATCATGTGTTTCCAGCTGATTTTGTAGTCCTTGACATGGAGGAGGACGAGCGTGTGTCTTTGATCTTAGGAAGGCCTTTCTTGGCTATAGCTGGGATGGTATTAGATGTGGCGAACGGGAAGATCACAGTGAAGGTGGATGATCAAGAAGTGAAGACCCCCCTCTATGAGGCCATGAAACATCCAATGGAGAAAGAGAGCGAAGAAGTGAAATGTGTGAACGTGGCCCAAGTGGAGGAAAAAAGAGGAGTGGATTTGGAGAAGTCTAAAATCAGAAAGTTGCTTGACAAGGCACCTCCATGGAGAGCTAAAAAGAAATTGAAACCACCACCAGAGGTGAAGAAGATATTTATGGTAAATGGGCATCGAGTACATAAATTCTACAACTTCTCTTATGAGAATAAGGGAGGTAACTTTGAGTCTCATGTCCCATGAACTCCTTTGAGCTCGGTCCGTCATTAGGACCTTAAAAATATCGCTGAGTGGGAGGCAACCCATTTTTTAGTTGCTTTTGAGTGTTGTTAATGTTTGAGTGTTATGTTTTTTAATCGTGCGGTTTTAACCTCGTTCTTGAGTGATCTTATTGTAGGCTTGTCTCGAGGGTGCACACATTTCCAAGAAGGTTGGGGGGAAGCAATTCAAGAAAAGGGAGTGTGTTATATTTCTATGTGTCAACCGGTATTATGCGTATGAGGTAACCCCAAACCCTAAACTTAGTCCGCTTCACAAGGTCGAAGTTTTGGGGGGTGGAGTTTTTGTATGTTTTATGGGACTAAATATGCACCAGCGCACTTGAGAGGTTTAATTGACATTGCTCAGGCGCACTCCCTCTCGGTGAGTTGAGTTAAGTTATATATTGTGCATTGATAGGTCCTTGAGATGTGATGATTTGTACTGATTTGGTGCTACTATTACTTTCATGTTATTAACTCTTCTGTGCTTATTGATTGCTATCATTGAGTGTGGAATTGTGAGTTAGTGATTTGTGGAATTGAGTTAGGGACTAGATTATGTTGTTGGAGTTATACGTGAAAGTATGCTTTTACTTTGTATAACTCGTGTATCAAACACTTGTTTATGAGAATAATTCTTTTATCGCATATGCTTTAGATAGAATTGAATGTTGAATATTTATTGCAAACAGTTCATAATAGTACTAGTTACATTGTAGTTAATGTGGTGATACCCGATCACGGAAGATAACATTAACAGTTTCCTTGTAACTAAACATACATTTTCACGACCTAGGTGGAATTGAACAATCCGCCGTGAAAGGTCGATGTGTAAGTCTCAGATTGGTCTGTCTTGACTAAGAGATTGCACTAGCACATTCAGTATGTGTTGAAGAGGACCTACAACGAGGATAAATTCTTCTGTTCTGAAGTATGAAGAATTAGACCTCAGTGGTTGTTGATTTCTTAATCTCCGTCACTTAAATAGGACCGTGTGTGCTTAATGGTTACTGTTTTGATTCATGTTGGGTGAGAATCATTGCGACTTCGAACTTTATGTCTTGGGCAGTAATATTAATCATACGACGGTTGCTAAGATTTAATACGGAGAAACGCGTGCGAGTACGGCTCGTGTGATTAGTCCCCTTGGTGGGCTCAGAAGTTTTATTGTACCAAATCTTGCAAGTGAAGAATTAGTTTCTTCGGTACGAATAATAATGTTGAGTTGTCTTTACTCCAAGGTGAAATATATTAATTAATTTAGAGCTATTCAGAAGCTTAATTAATTAATGGACTTGATAATCTTAAACGCGGGAAATAATAACCGGGAGCCCATATCGTAATATGGATTAAGATGGATAGTGCAATATTCATTTATTAGTGGTAGTAATTAATATTAATGGATTGAATTATATTGGGGCTCAATATTGAAATTCAGAAGTCCATTAGGAGGTCCAATCTTAATTCTCCTTAAAGGCCCCTCAAGTAGCCCAATAATGATAAGGTGATTAAAATAAAAAGAATATATTATGCTGATTTTTTTCCTTGTTTTTTCGAAAATTATGAATATTGGGAGAGAAAAGATTTTGTTGATTTTCTTGGAAAGATATTATGGAAGATAAGTATTCTTGGAATACAAGATTATCTCATATATTCAAGAAGATCTAAATCTTGGATTCTTTTCTAGTAAATTTCGAAAATTATAGGCTTAATATGAAGGGTGAGATTTTTGTGGAATATTTTATTATGGAGAAAAGAATATATGGGATATATTCAAGATTTCTTAGAGACTAAGAAAATATTTTTTCCAGCCCAAAAATATTGAAAATTTCGGCCCCTACATATTATAAATAGGGGGTGATTATTTCATCCTCAAGTACATAATTCCATGTGTTGGAAAAATCAAGAGCATATATATTTTTCTTTTTCCTTAGTTATTTAAATTACTTGAAAGCATCTCCCACCGGTGATCAAGTAAGGCGAAAGGGAAATACTTGAGAAGGTTTTTGGGTTGATAAAGTGTGATCGTGATTGTCCCGTTTATTCAAAGACCAATTCTACAAGAGGTACGTAAGTCACATAAATTCTTGTTTATTCCGCCTAGATTTTATGTGAATTAATTCAACATGCATGATGATAAATTAGTTGTTGGAATTATTATTTGAATTAATTAGGATTAATTCATGCTGGTAATAATTGAATTTAAATTCATATTTAAATTTCATCCCGAATAGATTCCGGGCACCTCTATTTTCCCAACATATGTGAGTCTAGTGAGTAGAGTTGATTTGAAAGGGAACTCGTGCATTTATGAATTTTCCTTTTGAATACTTGTGTGGTAGTGATGAGAATTCACCAAGTCTAGCATGGACGTGAAAAACTGTGAGATTTGAGCCTTATAAGAGATTAAAATTCACTAAATTGATCTCATCGTTTGTGAGTAAATCTTCACCTTAGAGGTGCTAGAACTTGTGGGTACTCTCGCTTCTTGATTGTGTCTAGTATGAAATGTCGGAAATGATTTTAGGTCATCTTTGAATTGATAAGTCACTTAGCTAAGATAAGCCCACCAATGACATTAATCCCTTGTTAGCCTGTTTGAGCCTGAGCCTATTATTTTCTAGCATATTTGAGCTTATCCAATTTCTAAAACTTTTTTGTCCTAATTTGAGTAGAGAATCGGAAAAGTTGTGAATGGAAAGGGGGTTTGAGTTGAGAATGTGGAATTGTTTATGGTTGAGTGAGTATAAGAAAATTGCGTAATGAAATTGTGAGTAGTGGGGAAGAACAAAAATTTGAGAATAAGCAAAGGAAAATATGAGCTCTGATTAGGCGTGAAATTGTCATGATTCGTCACTCGAAATGCCCGTATTTTGGTTGATTTATATGAGTATTTAGAGTCATTTGAGTATCATTTTCATAAACTGATGAATTTGTCTCTTTTATGCTCATAGATGGATAGAGGGCGAAAATAGGAGTTCGTAGGACTTTGAATCGACTCAAACGGATGCCCGGATGAGAAGATATCGAAGAAATACGAAAAGTATTAGTTCGGGGGAGAAAAAGTATCATTGGAATGCACAAGCAAGGAGTACTCGTGCACCCATGCACGAGCACTCGTGTATAGAGCTCGAGAAGGCGTAGGTCGTGCACTAGTGCACGAGCAGTCGCCGGTCGTGCACTAGTGCACGAGCAAAGGGGGTCGTGCAGTTTTTGCTCTCTGGACGATTTGGGGTGCTCGAGTGTGATGAGCTCGTGCACTAGTGCATGAGTAGTGCACCAGCATACGTGAATTTTGGCCCATTAACTCCCGATTCGACCCGTTGCCTATTTATACCCCTTTGGAGCACGTTTTTTTGGACCACTACTTACCACTTGATAGATTTTGACTTTTAGAGTTCATTTTTGGAGAGGAAGGAGGGGAGCAAGCTTTACTTTTACGTTTTTGAGGTTTTCTTTACGAATTCATAGCACGGTTTTGATTTTTAGTTTCGTTTCTTTAAACCTTTGTTCTTGAACGCATTGAGACTTCGTTTTATTGATTTAATTTCAATTTATTCCTTTATTTCTTGAAACCCTAGTTTATGTTTGATCTTTTCTTCGTTATAATCGTTATGTTCATGTTCGTTATTTATTCAATTGTTCTTGTTTACGTAAAACTCATGTCTAGCTAAAACCCTTGCATGCTTGGGGTAGGATGAATGACTTGAAGCGATGATACTAACTTCTACTAGTCGCTTACCCACAAGCGGACGGGTTCACTGTAGTAAGAGTAAGTATAACGGCTAAGTATATCGAACCCACGAGATGGAGTGTATGCGAATAGATCCCTGAAGATCTACGCGTCGTAGCTAATATGAGTGTAATGTTTTTTTGGTTTTTGAAAGATTAATTGAAACTAAAATAAACTAATTAAACTAAAATACCTAAGAAGACGAATTAACTACGGGTTGTTTTCAAGTGTGAGATGGTGATGCTTAGGATAGGAATCCCTACGTATACTAACGGAGCAGGTACATAATTAAAATAACTGTGACGCGCAAGAAATAACCTAAGTAAAAGAATGCAAGGTGAAAGCTCAAGATTCTAAACCCTAATACTTTACCCTAACACTCGGCTTCACTAATCCACTAACAAGTTAATAGATTGTGCTTAATTAATGAGACCCTCGTCCTCTCTCTAACACTTTTCGAACGAAATTCAAAAGTAAAGTTAAGATTAATTTTAAAAATTCATTAACCAAGAGAATTAAAACCTAACGTCACAAGTTACCCTAATTACGTACCCACAACCTACTTCTACGAGTTCATCCTACCCCAAGCATGCAAGGGTTTTAGCTAGACATAGGGTTAACGTAAATAATAGCAATTGAATAAGTAACGAACATGAACATGATAATTAAGATGAAGAAGAGATCAAACATAAACTAGGGTTTAACGAAATAAAAGAATAACTGAAATTCACTCAAGAAAAGAAGTCTTAACGTGATCAAGAACAAAACTATAAAGAAACGAAACTAAAAAGTAAGATCGTAATATGAATTCGTAACGAAAACCTCAAAAACATAAATGTAAAGCTTGCTTCTCTCCTTCCTCTCCAAAAACGAACTCTAAAAGTCTAAAAATATCAAATCATGTGTGGTCTCGTTGTTTTTTCCTAAAAAACGAGCGTTGGATGCATATATATAAGCTACGGGCCGAATCGTGAACTAATGGGCCGAAAAACGCCTTGTAAAATGCGAAAATTAAAGGCGCTCGAGCGGACCTGCTCGAGCGGTCGCGCTCGAGCGTATAGCTCGAATGACACACGGGCTCGGGCGCTCGCGCTCGAGCTGCTCGAATGGTGAAACTTCTCTGCATAAATTGGGGCGCTCGAGCAACACGCTCGAGCGGTGGCGCTCGAGCTGCTCGAGCGCATGAATTCTTCTGTATGTTTTGGGCGCTCGAGCAACGTGCTCGAGCGCTAGTGCTCGAGTTGTTTACTCGAGTGCTCCCAAATTTTCACCAAGTAGCACTTTTCTTCTTCAACACTAACACCAATCGTATTTCTTCGATATCTTCTCATCCGGGCATCCGTTTGAGACGATTCAAAGTCCTACGAACTCCGTTCTTTTCCCTCGATTCACCTACAAGCATCAAAGAGACAAATTCATCAATGTAGAGAAATAATGCTCAATTAACTCCAAATACTCGATAAAATCGGCCAAAATTAGGGTATTTCAAGTGATGAATCTTGACAATTTCACGCCTAATCAATGAACTCGTAGAAGTAGGTTGTGGGTACGTAATTAGGGTAATTCGTGACGTTAGGTTTTAATTCTCTTAATTAATGAATTCTTAAAATCAATCTTAACTTTGCCTTTGAATTTCGCTCGAAAAGTGTTAGAGAGAGGACGACCTTATCACTCTTTAACAACTAGTAGACTTAACGAGAGGGTTTAGAAAGGGTTAATTCATCTACCAGTTTAGCGAAGGAGGACGACCGCATCACCTTAGTTAAATTAGGGTCTCATTAATTAAGCACAATCTATTAACTTGTTAGTGGATTAGTGAAGTTGATTGTTAGGATAAAGTATTAGGGTTAAAATCTTGAGCTTTCATCTTGCATTCTTTTACTTAGGTTATTTCTTGCGCGTCACGGTTATTTTGATTATATACCTGCTTATACGTAGGGATTCCTATCCTGAGCATCATCATCTCTTATTTGAAAAACACATCTTAAATTCTTAGTTTAACTTTCTGTTTGCATCCGTAGGATAGTTTAGTTTATTTTAATTAATTTATCTTCAAAAATCCAAAAACATTACACTCATATTAGCTACGACGCGTAGATCTTCAGGGATCTATTTGCATACACTTCATCCCTTGGGTTCGATAATACTTGGTTCCTATACTTGCCCATACTACAGTGAACCCGTACTCTTGCGGGGAAGCTACTAGTAGAAGTTAGTATTTTCGCTTCAAGTCAATGGCGCCGTTGCCGGGGATGGCGTTGTATGTCTTTTGAATAGGACTTGTAGATAGCTTAGTAGTTAGTAGTGAGTGCTTTATTTTCTGTTTTATTTTTATTCATTCGGCAGTTGCGTTTTGATCCTTCTGCTAGTGTGTCAGGTATATGAAAACATGCTCACAAGGCAATACGAGCGAAGAGAGAATACCGTTGGACCCTGAGACGATAGCTAGAAGGAACCGAGCTTTCTTGAGGAGAATGAACGCTGCCAGAGGAGGGAAAGAACCAATGGACATTACTAATGAGTTGGATGATGTCGAGAATGAGTTTAATCAGACATTAAACCGGGTTGACGGCACTGAAGGCAACACCAGTAAGAACCAAGATCCGTCAGGGGAAAGCCAAAGCCAAAACCCGGGGACACAGAATCAAAACAGTCCAACTCATAACATTGTTCAAAACCCTCATAACAACCCTGCTTACCCACATCCTAACTTACCACAAAACAACTTACCTTACCCACCTTACCCATACCCACCTTATCCGTATCCACCATACCCGTATCCTCCACCTCCAGTTTATAATCCACCACCAGCTTATCAACCACCACCACCCCAACAAGTATCAGCACCACCTGCTAACCCGCAGCACATTCCTCAGAACGCAGATCGGAATATGGGTATTCGAGGAAGGTTTGCAGTGCAGCCGCAACGGTACTATGATGGAGTGGCATTACCTCCAGTAGAGGCAAATAACTTCTCGATTTCCCCGGGATTTCTAAAGCTGCTTACAGAGAACCAGTTCAAGGGGATGATCGGGAAGGAGAATCCTCATACTCATCTGAGGAGTTTTCTAATGATAGCCTCCACTTTCAATTACAATGGCATGTCTGAAGATGCTAAGAGGCTTAGGTTTTTCTCATTCTCATTGACGGGAATAGCTAAAGAGTGGTATGATAATACACTTCCACGGGGAGGTATTACCACTTGGGCCGAGCTCGAGCGTCTGTTCCTCGAGCGATTCTACCCTCCATCCAGAACGATCAAAGCAAGGATTGAGATCTCTTCCTTCCGCCAGAAGCAAGGAGAGGACCTACGTCAAGCGTGGGAGAGATACTCAAACATGTTGATAGAGTGCCCGCAGCACGGGTACAATGAGGGAGATGTCATGGCATTTTTCTATAGTGGTGCCAACAAGGCCGGGCAAGACCATCTAGACGCCTGTGCTAGTGGATCATTCCTGAATCAAGGAATAGTGAGGTGTAGAGAGATCGTGGACAACATTGTCACGAATGCCGGGGCTTGGAATGTGGACGCAGATTTCCAGAGAGTTCATCAGGTTGAGAAAAGTGGAGGAACGAGAAGGCTGTTGATGGCCATAATGGAAAAGATTAACAACCTTGAGTTATGGAAGAATATGGTTGGAGGGAATGCAGCAGAAAATGAGCAAGAGGACAAGCCCACAATTCATCAAGAAGTAGCCAACTATATGGGAGGTCCTTATTACAATCAAGGCGGGTATCCACAAGGTGGAAATTTTCAAGGAAGGCCTTCTTATGGCCAACCATTTGTACCTCCAGGTCTACAGCCGCCTCAAAATCAATGGAGGAACACACAAGGGTAACAAGGAGGCCAGCAGCTTCCTCAGAACCAATGGAGGAAGAACGAGAATTTTTCATATGCTAACCCGAAGGCGGGTATTACAGTTCCTCCAGGTGTTGATCCGGGTTCTAAACCTCCTGGTGGAGAAGACGGTTCCTCAACTGAGGAGATGTTGAGAGCTATCCTACAGAAGGTGGAGGAGGGAAGCAAACGTTTATCATCTTTGGAGTACTATGTGAAAGATCTGCATAAAAAAGTTGATCAGCGTGATCAAGACCTCCAGAAGAGAGATGTAGAGCTGAATCGGATTCAGCAAGAGAACAACCGAAGGTTCACTTCTATAGAGTTCCAGATGAGCCAGATTGCAAAGTCATTGAATAGAGAGCCTGACAAATACCCTTCAATGCCTGAGGGTAATCCTAAAGAGCATTGTAAGGCTATCCAGCTTAGAAGTGGGACCAATTATGAAGGTCCCCAGATGCCTGCTGATTCTGAGACACCCCAAGGAGATGTTGAGATAGAAGGGAAATAACATAAGAAAGATGGAGATTAGAGTGGGGAGGTAGGAGTTGAGAAGAAGGTTGAGGGTGAAAGCACTCAAGCGAGCAAAGAGCTTGAAGAGGAAGGCATTGAGAAGGTTGAGAGAGTTCCTAAGTGGAAGAAGGCAAAGGAAGCAAGGGAGAAAGTGAAAGAGACCGAGAGAGATGAATGGGGGGTACCCAAATCTGTGATACCCGTCCCATATCCTTCATGAAAAAGAAGCTTGTTGAGAAATTCGCTAAATTCCTTGATGTGTTTAAACAATTGCATATTAATATTCCTTTTTATGATGTTTTGGAACAGATGCCCAACTATGCAAAGTTTCTGAAGGACTTGATCGCGAAAAGACGGCGAGTGGATGAGCTGAAGTTGGTGCAGTTGAACCATGAGGTGAGTGCATTAGTGCACAAGGCACTTCCTCCAAAGCTGAAGGATCCCGAGAGCTTTACCATCTTATGTGACATTGGGAACGGGATCAAGAAAGGAGCGCTATGTGATTTAGGGGCGAGCATAAATCTTATGCCCTTGTCGCTTTTCAAGAAGTTGGAAGGTGGTGAACTTCAGCCGATAATGATGACACTTCAACTAGCCGACCGGTCTATTACTCGACCTCAAGGTGTGGTTGAAGGCGTCCTCGTGAGAGTTGGAGATCACATTTTTCCAGTCGACTTTGTAGTGCTCGAAATGGAGAAAGATGAGTGCGTGCCCCTGATCTTGGGAAGACCGTTCTTAGCAACGGCGGGGATGGTACTAGACGTGGTAAATGGGAAGATCACGTTGAAAGCTGATGATCAAGAAATGAAGATTTCCCTATATGAAGCCATGAAGTACCCATAGGAGGCTGAGAGCTGTTATTGCATGGATGCAATTGATCCTCGTGTTGAAGACACACCTCCTATCTCTAATCTTTCTCATATTCATGATTTCGATAGTCCTTTACTTGGTGATTTAACCCATGAGCATTATGATCTTGATGGTTTTGATAGGGATAAAGGGAAGAAGTTGAAGGATGAAGAAGTGAAAAGTGAGGACGTGGTCCATTTGGAGAGGAAAGGAGGAGTTAAGAAGAAAAAGTCCAAACTCAAGAAATTGTTCAGTAAGACTCCTCCAGATAAAGGTGAGAAGGAGTTGAGACCCATACCACTTGGGGATGAGAAGGAAGCAAAAGAGCTCATGATGGAGGGGAATCAAGGAAAGACATGCAAGCATCACTCTTATGAGAGTAAGGGAGGTAAATTTGAGTATGATGTCCCATAAGCTCCTTTGAGCTCGGTCCGGCATGAGGACCTTAAAAATAGCGCTGAATGGGAGGCAACCCATTTTTATTTGTTTTTCAGTCTTTTTATGTTATTAGGGTGTTTTTGAATCGTAAGTTTTAACCTCGTACTTGAGAGTTTTATTTTGTAGGCTTGTCTCGAGAGAGTAGAGGAATCATGAAGTTATCCAAAAGGGAGGAACTCAAGCAAGAGTGTGCTGCGTTGTTAAGAGAAACTGAATTGTTTGGTTGAGGTAACCCACAACCCCAAACTTAGACCTCTTCGCAAGGTCGAAGTTTGGGGGGGGTGGAGTTATTTTTATGTTTCTTGTTACATTGCACCGGAGCACCCCTTGTCTTTGAGTGTGTTTGGTTATTGGGTGCCTTGAGATGCTCCTTGGGGTGATTTTGATCTGATTCGCTATTGCATCTTTCATGCCTATCAATCCGCTTATGCTTGTTGATTGCTATCTTTGAGTATGATTTGGTGAGTAGGGTGAATTGTGAGGGCGAGTTAGGAATTCTTTTGTGTGAGTGGTTGAGCTAGAGTTGATTTGAGAAAGAATTAGTATGCTTGCAAGTTTTTCTTTTGAGTACTTGTGTGATGAGAGTGAGAATGCACTAGGACTAGCATGGATGTGAAAACTGTGAGAATTGAGCCTTATGAGATTTTGATTCATAAATTAATCTTTTCGTTTGTGAGTGGATCGTCACCTTAGAGGATGCTAGAACTTGTGTGTGCTCTCGCTTCTTGATTGTGTCTAGTTTGATATGCCGAATGTGATCTTAGGCCATCTTTGATTTGATTGATTCACTTAGCCAAATTTTCCCTACCAATGACATTGAATCCCTTGTTAGCCAGTTTGAGCCTTAGCCTATTTTATTTGCTAGCACATTTTAACACTTATCCAAGTTCCTAAGCCTTTTTGTCCCAATTTGAGTGGAGAATAGGAAAGTGTGAAAGTGAAGGGATTGAATTGAGTTGAAAAAGGAAAATGTTGTTGTTGAGTGAGTATGAGAAGAAGGTGTGATGAAGTTTTGAGTTGTGGGAAAGAGAAAAAAAATGAGAATGAGCAAAAGAAAAAAATGAGCTCATGTGTTTGTGCGAAGAACAAGAAAAAAGTGAAGTGATTGAAAAAAGTGAAAGGAGTTAGAAAAAAAATTGAAGTGTTGAGGGTATGGAATTGAAAGGGTGTTGATTGAAAATGTTTGAAGTATTCTGTTCCTAATCTCGAAGTGCCAAAGTTTGATTTTCTATTCTCCATTAACTTGAGTCACTTTACCATATTGATTCCCACCTGTCCAAAGACCCTACATTACAACCTTGAGAAAAGTCCTTTTTGATTCGGCTTGATTCCTAGAGTATGGTCGGAGTTAAGAGTACTTACAAGCCTATTGCTGCCAATATGTGTGATTGATTGTTTGAGTGAGTCCCTTTATCATTGATATACACTTGTGAGGGAGTGAAACACATCGTAGAGTGCACATCCATGTTTGATTTTGATGATTCTTGTTGTTGTTGCATGAGTATGATTAGGGAAGGTGAGTGAGTATACTTGTGATTGATCTTTGAAACTCGAATTCATTTGCTTGCATGATTTGATTCGTTGACTCATTCCTAACAATTTCACTTGACTTATTATTTCGTTGCTTGAGGACAAGCAACATGGTAAGTTTGGGGGGGTTGATTAGGCGTGAAATTGTCATGATACGTCACTCGAAATGCCCGTGTTTTGGTTGATTTATATGAGTATTTAGAGTCATTTGAGTATCATTTTTATAAACTAATGAACTTGTCTCTTTGATGCTCATAGATGGATAGAGGGCGAAAAGAGGAGTTCGTAGGACTTTGAATCGACTCAAACGGACCCCCGGATGAGAAGATATCGAAGAAATACGAAAAGTATTAGTTCGGGGGAGCAAAAGTATCATTGGAATGCACAAGCAAGGAGTACTCGTGCACCCCTGCACGAGCACTCGTGTATAGAGCTCGAGAAGGCATAGGTCGTGCACTAGTGCACGAGCACTCGTGCACCCTGCACGAGCAGTCGCCGGTCGTGCACTAGTGCACGAGCAAAGGGGGTCGTGCAATTTTTGCTCTCTGGACGATTTGGGGTGCTCGAGTGTGATGAGCTCGTGCACTAGTGCACGAGTAGTGCACGAGCATACGTGAATTTTGTCCCATTAACTCCCGATTCGACCCATTGTCTATTTATACCCTTTTGGAGCACGTTTTTTTGGACCACTACTTACCACTTGATAGATTTTGACTTTTAGAGTTTGTTTTTGGAGAGGAAGAAGAGGAGCAAGCTTTACTTTTATGTTTTTCGAGGTTTTCTTTACGAATTCATAGCACGGTTTTGCTTTTTAGTTTCGTTTCTTTAAACATTTGTTCTTGAACGCATTGAGACTTCGTTTTATTGATTTAATTTCAGTTTATTCCTTTATTTCTTGAAACCCTAGTTTATGTTTGATCTAATCATTATGTTCATGTTCGTTATTTATTCAATTGTTCTTGTTTACGTAAAACCCATGTCTAGCTAAAACCCTTGCATGCTTGGGGTAGGATGAACTCGTAGAAGTAGGTTGTGGGTACGTAATTAGGGTAATTCGTGACGTTAGGTTTTAATTCTCTTAATTAATGAATTCTTAAAATCAATCTTAACTTTGCCTTTGAATTTCGCTCGAAAAGTGTTAGAGAGAGGACGACCTTATCACTCTTTAACAACTAGTAGACTTAACGAGAGGGTTTAGAAAGGGTTAATTCATTTACCAGTTTAGTGAAGGAGGACGACCACATCACCTTAGTTAAATTAGGGTCTCATTAATTAAGCACAATCTATTAACTTGTTAGTGGATTAGTGAAGTTAATTGTTAGGATAAAGTATTAGGGTTAAAATCTTGAGCTTTTATCTTGCATTCTTTTACTTAGGTTATTTCTTGCGCGTCACGATTATTTTGATTATGTACCTGCTCCGTTAGTATACGTAGGGATTCCTATCATGAGCATCACCATCTCTTATTTGAAAAACACATCTTAAATTCTTAGTTTAACTTTCTGTTTGCATCCGTAGGATAGTTTAGTTTATTTTAATTAATTTATCCTAAAAAATCCAAAAACATTACACTCATATTAGCTACGACGCGTAGATCTTCAGGGATCTATTCGCATACACTTCATCCCTTGGGTTCGATAATACTTGGTCCCTATACTTGCCCATACTGCAGTGAACCCGTACTCTTGCGGGGAAGCTACTAGTAGAAGTTAGTATTTTCGCTTCAAGTCAAGCTCATATATAGTGTGAAAAAAAAAAGTGAATGATAAAAGTGTTGGAGTGAAAAGGAAAAAAGAGTTGAGGATTTGAGAGTAGATGGAATTGAAAGTGTCTTGTATGAAGATATTTGAAGTATTCTGTTCCTCGTATTGAAATACCGAAGCTTGATTTTCTATTCTACATTCACTTGAGTCAGTTATCCTAAATAGTTACCCCACCTGTCCAAAGAACCGTTCATTACAACCTTGAAAAAGTCCTTTTTGATTCGGCATGAATTCTAGTATGTGGTCGAAGTTGAGAGTGCTTACAAGCCCATGGTCACTAATTTTAGTGAATGATTGATGGAGAGTGTCCCTATTTATTGATAAACACTTGTGAGGGAGTGAAACACATCACCAAGAGCACATTCATGTTTGATTTTGGTGGTTTTTATTGATTATCCATGAATATGATGAAGGGGGTGAGTTTGTGTGCAAGTGATCGATCTTTGAAGCTTGAAAACTATTACTTGCATGATTTGGTACTTTGATTCATATCTAACAATTTCACTTGACTTATTATTTCATTGCTTGAGGACAAGCAATATGGTAAGTTTGGGGGGTTGATTAGGCGTGAAATTGTGATGTTTTGTAGCCCGATTAATCCATATTTTGAGTGTATTTGATGAGTATTTATAGTTATTTGAGTATCATTTTTATAAACTCATCAATTTATCTCTTTGATACTCATATTAGGAAAGAGGGTAACAAATGGAGTTCGTAGGACTTTGAATCGACTCAAACGAACTCCCGGATGAGAAGATATTGAAGAAATACGAAAAGTATTAGTTCGTGCGAAGAAAAGTGTCACTTAGTTCAAGGAGAGGAAACACTCGAGCAAGGGAAGTCGAGCACCAAGTGCTCAAGCAAATGGGCTCGAGCGCCTCAGGTGTGCTGTTGTCAAGAACCACTCGAGTGAGCCATGCTCGAGCGGTATCCGCTCAAGTAGTACGTAGTCGAGCGCCCAGAATGCACTGGTGAAGGAAAGCGCTCGAGCGAGACGAGCTCGAGCGCAAGGCGCTCGAACAAGAGGTGGTCGAGCGCATTTTATCTGCTGTTGATTTTGGCCGCTCGAGTGAGAGCTACTCGTGCGCTAGGCACTCGAGCCAAAGCCCTAGTCGAGCGTTTACGGCCAATTTCTGCTCACACCCTATATATACCCCTTCCAAACATATTTTTAGAGATTTACACATATCAACACATACTTAGACATAGTTTTTGGAGGAGAAGAGTTTGGGAAGGAGTTTGAGAGTTTTTAGCAAGGTTTTTCAATGTGTAATCGAGGTTTTGAGCATACGAATTCTTTAGTTTAATTACTTCTTTGAACGTGTTTTCCTTTATTCTTATTTTCTTGAGTACTTGAGATTATTAAATCTAGATTTCCCAAATTTTTATAGATATTATTTTGAGACTTGAATTTATTGATTTCTTCTAAAGTTTAAGTTCTTGAATTCTTTAGTCAATTTAATTATGCATATGATTATGAATCTTGTTATTGCTTTTATTCTTGAAACAACCATGTTAGGCTAGAACCCTTGCATGCTTAGAATAGGATGAACTTGTAGAAGTAGGACGTTAGTACGTAATTAAGATAATTCGTGATGTATAGTTTTAGTTCTCTTAATTATTGAATGTTTCTAATAAACTCTAGAATAATCTTGGAATTAAGTACGAAAATTGTTAGAGAGAAGATGACCGCATCACTCTTTAATAACGAATAGGCTTAAAGAAAGGGTTTTTGAAGGGGTTTATAATCTACCGGTTTATCTAAGGAGGACGACTGCATCACCTTAGTTAAATTAAGGTCTCAATAATTAAGCACAATCCATATAATTTAATTAGTGGATTAGTGAAGTAGGTTGATAGAACTAAGTATTAGGATTAATTCTTGAGCTTTTATTCTTTCAATTCTTGTGCTAGATTAGGGAAGTTGATTGCTCAGTTTTAGTACACTTAGGATTATAACTTAAACATCACGATTATTTTAGTTATTGTACCAACTCCGTTAGTATAAGTAGGGATTCCTATCCCGAGCATCATCATCTTATTTGCACTTCAAACCGAAGTTAGTTTAGTTTCATTTCATTATTAGAATTTAATTAGTATAAAATAATTAGGAATATTAGTATAAACCAAAATATTACATTCATATTAGCTACGATACGTACATTTTCAGGAATTTATTCGCATACACATTTTCCCTAAGGTTCGATACTACTTGGTCCCTATACTCGCCCATACTACAGTGATTTCACACTCTTGTGGGGTAACTACTAGTCAAGCTAGTGTTTTGCGTTCAAGTCAATGCTTCATTTTAATGGTGGAGTGGCAGTTTGATAAGAGGATAAAAATGTTGGGGTTATACGTGAAAGTATGCTTTTACTTTGTATAACCTATGTATTAAACACCTATTTATGAGAATAAATCTTTTATCATTGTTGCTTTAAATATGAATGAATGTTATTGCAAATCCTTCAATATATAGTATATGTTACATTATAGTTAATGTGGTGATATCAGATCACATAAGATCGCATTAACAGTTCCTTGTATATAAAAGTATAACTTCACGACCTATGTGGAATTGAACAATCTATCATGAAAGGTTGAGGTGTAGTTCTCAGATTGATCTGTCTTGACCAAGAGATTGCACTAGCATGTTTTGCATGTGCTGAAGAGGGCCTATAGAGAGGATAAATTCTTCTGGCTGAATGAAGAAGAATTAGACCTCAGTGGTTGTTAATTTCTTAATCTCTGTCACTTAAATAGGATTGTGTATGATTAATACTTATTGTTTTGATTCATGTTGGGTGGGAATCATTATAACTTCGATACCTAGTGTTTTGAGCAATAATATTAATTATACGACAGTTGCTAAGATTTAATATAGAGAAATGTGTGCAAGTACGTCTTGTGTGATTTGTCCCCTTGGTGGGCTCAGAAGCTTTATCATATCAAATCTTGCAAATGAAAATTAGTTTTTCGGTATGTATAATAATGTTGAGTTGTCTTTACTCCAAGACACAAGATATTAATTAATTTAGAGTTATTCAGAAGCTCAATTAATTAATGAACTAAATAATCACAAACACGGGAAATAATAACCGGGAGTCCATATTATTGTAAAATGAATTAAGATGGATAGTACAATATTAATTTAATAGTAGTATTAATTAATATTAGTGGGCTGAATTATATTGTGGCTCAATATTGAAATTCAGAAGCCCAATGGAGGTCCAATTTTAATTCTCCTAAAGGCCCCTCAAGTAGCCCAATAATAATAAGGTGATTAAAATAAAAGAAAATTATTGTTGCCTATTTTTTCCTATAAAATTTCGAAAATAATAAGAGTAGAAGGAGAATTATTTTCTTTGAACTTTTTATGGAATGAAGATAAATATTTTTTGAATACTAGATTATCTCATTAATTCAAGAAATCTCCTACTTGGCCATCTTATTATGAAAATTTTGAAAATATTAGAAATTAGGAGAGAGAAAGATTTTGTTAATTTTCTTGAAAAGATATTATGGAAGATGTGCATTTTTGGAATACAAGATTATCTCATAAATTCAAGAAGATCTAAATCTTGATTCTTGGACACCTAATTTTTTTAAATTATCCATAAAAATAAGGAGATGGGATTTTGTGGAATATTTATTTATGGAGAAAAAAAAATATATGAGATATATTCAAGATTTTTTGGAGATCAAGAAAGAAATTTTCCCATACTATTCCTAAGCCCAAAATTTTCGACCACTACATATTATAAATAGGGGGTGATACTTTCATCCCCAGTATAGTTCCATGTGTTGGAAAAAATTAGAAATCCACAAAGGCGATGCAACATATATTTCTTATTCCTATTTATTTAATTTATTCATAAGCACTTCCCACCGGTGAACGAGTAAAGGGCTAAGGGAATACTTGAGAAGACTTTTGGGTTGATTGTGATATTGTCCCGTTTCTACTCAAAGGTTGTCACTCCGATAGGTACGTAATCGCGCAATTCCTAGATATTCCGCAATAGGACATTCACTTGATGATTTTGTAGGCATGAAATAACTTCTTGGTGAATTATTATTTGAATTAATTAGGATTAATTCATGCTAGTTATAATTGTATTTAAATTCGTATTTAATTTTCATCTCGAATAGATCCGCGCAAAGATTTCCACAACAAAAAAGGATAAGAAGTGACAATGGATTAAAATTTATGTCCAGTGATTGTTAAGAGTTCTTGAAGGAATAATGAATACGACGTGAGACGATTTGTTTCTACACACCACAACAAAATGGTGTAGTAGAGCGCAAGAATAGGCATCTCTTGGAGATAGCTCGAGCAGTTATGTTTCAAGCTCACATGCCAATGAAATTCTGGTCATTCTCAGTACTTCTATCAGCATTTTTTATTAATCGTTTGCCAACAACAATTTTAAAATGGAGGTCGCCTTAGAAAATTTTTCATGGGAAACCCCCATATTATACTTGTTTGAAGTCTTTTAGTTGCTTAGCTTTTGCTGCCAATACCCAAACTATGAAGAAGAAGAAGTTTGATCCAAGAGCACACAAGTTTGTGTTTTTAGGATATATAGCTGGAAAGAAAGGGTTTCATTTATATGATCTTGAGAGCCATGATTTTTTGATGTCTAGACATGTTCAGTTTATACCTGGTGAATTTCCCTATCGTACTTCTTTGGATGCGCTACCTCCTATTCTACAAAATCCACCGATCCTGATACCCTTCGAGCTACAAATATATATTCGGGAACTCCAACAATTCCTACCTCTACTGAACCAGAGTTACGATGTAGCACCAGGATTACTCTACAACCATCATGGCACAAGGATTATGTGTGTACACTTGCACCTGATGTTGGTCCACACATTTCTTATCTGTTGAAGGTTATACCTCATATTTTTCAAACTTGATTACCACTTCTCATGCTACATTGCTAACTCGAATTAGTTCTGAGAAAGAGCCATCACATTATACTCAAGTGAATTAGTCGAAGGAATGGATTGAGGCTATGGACAGTGAGTTAAAGGCACTGAAGGATATTCACACCTGGGATTTGGTGTCTTTACCACCTGGAAAGAGAGCAATTGGGGGTAAATGTGTTTACAAGATAAAACGTAACCCGAACGAAAGTGTAGAACGTTATAATGTGAGATTAGTTGAAAAAAGGTTCAGCCAAATTGAGAGTGGGGACTATTTTAATTCTTTTTCCTCAGTGGCCAAATTAGTCACTATTCGGATGTTAATCTCTATTGCTACTGTCCAAGGCTGGGAAATACATCAGCTTGATGTTAATAATTCATTCTTGCACGGATACTTAAATGATGAGGTGTATATGAAAGTTCCTCTAAGATGCAAGGCTTCCGCTAGTAAGGTTTGCAAACTAAAACACAGTCTTTATGCCCTTAAGTAGGTTTCACGTGCATGGAATAATGAGTTGTGTTCTACCTTGAACGAGTTTGGTCTTACTCGGTCTCATTTTGATCATTGCTTATACATTATGAATGCGAGTGATGGTTTTTTAGCGCTGATTGTGTATGTGGATGATATCTTGATAATTGGTTCATCTCCGGTTTCAATTCAAAGGTTGAAATCTTTCCTTGATGATAAGTTTACCATCAAGGACTTGCACTTACCGAAATACTTTCCTGAAGTTGAGATTACTCGTGACTCCAAAGGTACTTCACTTTGTCAATGGAAGTATATACTAGACATCTTGGATGATGTAGGTATGCAAGGAAGTAAATCTGCTCCTACTTCCTTTGCCTCATGGGCTTTGTTTCCCCATGGAGGATGGTGTTCCTCTTGATGCACCAGATCAACTTCAGAGACTTATTGGTCGTCTTCTCTACTTAAGCATGACTCACCCATATGTTACCAATGTTGTTCAACAACTTAGTCAGTTTGTTCAAGCCCCTCATTCTTCTCGTTGGGATGCTGCTCTACATGTTCTATGATACTTGAAAGGTACCCCGAGCTTAAGCCAGTTCTACTCTGCTATGGATTAGTTGAACGTAACTGTGTACTCTGATGTTGATTGGGCCACTTGTAAATATACAAGGAAATCTATTACTAGGTATTTCATTTTTCTTAGTCATTCCCTTATTTCTTGGAACAACAAAAAGAAAACCACTGTATCCCGATCTATTGCTGAAGCTGAATATCGCGTCTTGGCCTCTACTGCTTGTGAACTTCGATTGGGTGAAGAATTATTTTTATGGATATTCGGTTGGTTATTTCTCTGCCCATCACTCTTTAGTGTGATAATTGAGCGACTCTTTATATCACATTGAATCCTATTTTCCATGAGCGCACTCAACATTTAGACATTGACTGTCATATTGTTCTTGATCTTTATAAAGCAGGGTTTGGTCTTCCTTCGTTTGTTCCGCTTGTGGGAAATCTTGTTATTTTTTCACCAAAGTGCTTATTTGGGCTACTTTTAGTGCATTCATTTCCAAGCTGGGCATGGTAGATGCTTACCATTCTCCATCTTGAGGGGGGGCTATTGGAATATTATTTAAATAATGAAAGTCGCATTTCACAAAATGTTTCTTTGTTTAGTTTAATTTTACGTTTTTCTTTTTGTCATACGACGCCATTTATACGATGGTTATTTTTCTTTCTCTTAGCATAAATACCCAAGTTCACTGCTGAATTTGTAGAAAAACAATCAATCCGAAATATGTTGAGCTAAGATGATATCAGTTGGAGAATACTTCTCAATTTCGTTTGCTTTGCATTTCATGACTAGTTTACTTATGGAATTTTTTTTTTGGACAAAGTGTATCAGCTCAAATGATTAGAGCCCCACATCTATGCCATGAGCTCATGAGTTCGAGTCACCATTTGATGATAAAAAAATACATTTTTGATAAATACAAACTGGAACTAACATGTTACAATTTTCAAGAGTACTAACACACTTCCATGTTTCCAACATAAGATTTGATTGTTTTTAATTAAAATGGCTAAATTTATGAAAATATTGTAGTTAAAATTCCTGAACGTATATCAGCTGATACTGGCAGACAAAAAGAAGCCCTGGATGAATAACCAAGAACAGTTGCAATGTAAATTGGATTTTGAGAAAAAAAAAAAAGTCAATCCAAGGACAATTAAATTCGAAGAGCGCCTCATAAAGAAAAAGTATAAGGACCTTCAAGCCACCCAGGGACAATTAAATTCGAAGACCGCCTCATAAAAAAAAGTATAAGGGCCTCCACTTCATCAAATATCGGAAGACAAATTGTTAAGCAGTCACCCTCGCCAAGAGTAGCTAAGATCAATGCTTATGTATCTCCAACTATCGAACAAGGTTACAAGAGTAGCTAAGATCAATGTATGAGTGTCTCCAACTATCGAGAAGGTTCCACTTCAAGCAATTGTACGTGAATAACATCATCTTATTTAATTTAGGTAGATTAATGTTAAGTTTGAACATTTTATTTCATAATATTAGAATGTAAGATAGTGAGGTAATTTTTGTTTCTCACTTTAGATGCATTTAAATATTCTTTTAAAAATAAAATAAACAAAATTACAACAGGCCCATGCACTGCATGGGCATAAATCTAGTAAACTAGAATTGGGCGATTTTCACGATAAAAAATTCTTATAACTTTTTTCGTATAGTTAAAAATGCCGAAAATTTAATTTGATGTAATGACAAATAAAACATTGACAACGCTAAATTCTAGGTGTACTATTAGCGCATAAATAATTTTAAAAAATCCACCTAAATTATCACGGTTTTTTTTTAACACAAGATTTTTACGCTAACCTTTGGAATTGAGCTTTTCTTTTTGTCTAAAATAAAAATTGCAAAACAAAATTAGTTATTTGCCTGAAACATATATATATTGACTTTTTTTTTGGGTAAAACTACCTTACTAAAAATATATAGTTGATCATGTAAAAAATCAACAAAGGAAGAAAATATTTCAATAGTGGCTTGTGCTTAAACTTTTAAATTTTTTTTAAACCCTTTATCCTAATCCTACACCTATTAATTTGAAAAGTTTGTTTATCTAGACAAAACAAATGGCCATCGTGGATAACAAAATGTTTGTTCTTTTGTACTTCATTAAAGCCAACTTCCCTAAACAGACTAAAGCAATTCCGGTTTGAATTGGCAAGTTTGATTTGCACGTTGTATTTTGACTTTGATTAGATCGAGTAAAAAAACTCGTAATTCTAGTCAAAGCATATAGAACACACACAAACCAGACCATCAATAGTGTCCTAAGGCTATATTTCAGTCTGTAAAAAGTTTATGCGAGACTGTCCCATGATATGAGATAATATAAATTAATATTGAGTATGTCTTGTATGAAACCGTCTCATGGCACAAGATAATGAGAATAAGTGTAATTAGGGCATTGACTCATTAACACTTTGGTAAGTGTAGGTGTTAATTTGTATGGTCTCATGTCATGAGACGGTCTCATACAAGTTTTTGTCATTAATATTTATTTCTATCGAAATGTTAATACGTCATGTTCAATTAATATCTCATTCCATTGTTTCATGATATTAGACAGTGTCACACAAAATCTACTCCTTCACTATATATATATAGACATAAATAAAGTATTTATGTCATAAGCCATATGATAAATTTAATTTCATATTTTTATTTTTATTTTTTAACAATTATGATTATGACCAATGGTTGTATTTTCGATTTATATTAAAAGTCACTCTTTTTTTAATATTTCTACTAGAAGCGTCCTAGTTGGTGAGCCGGAAACGTATGTGGACTAATATTTTAGTTACATAAGATAAGACAATATTTATCCGCGTTCTTAACAATCAATTTTAAAGAAAAAGACAAAAATTAAATAAAAAGAAAAAGCAAAAATAAAAAATAGAGGCACGATTGGAACGGTGAACCAGCCTAGATTGTGGATCAAAATTTCCTTTCCTTTTTCTTGTGACATAACAGGTGGCACGACATTATTGGACATACTAATTTTATTAAATAAGTTGTGTGTTTTTATTTTTTAGATATTAATTTTTAAAATAATAATTATATCAAAATTCATATTTTTCTTTATTTTTTATAAATAAAGACCAATATTGATATATTTCAAATCACAACTTTATATTATCGCTTTTTTCCTATTTTTATTCATTTCACATAATTTCTTTCATTTTTTTTATATATATTTATATTCCAAACCATGAAAATTTAATTTTGATATTGAAATTGTCGGAAATAATCACAGGTCCACTGGTGCGAACAACTAATATACCCACCGCGAATGTGATAATGACACATAAGCAGATAAAATCTATCAATTAAAATTTTAGTGGACCCATTGCTTATGTATATATTAGTTTGTGCCCACCGGTGGGCATGTGATTATTTCCGTTGAAATTTTAGTGTATTTTAAAGTGTAAATATTTTGATTATAATTTTTAATTTTAAATAACAAATAATTTAATATATTACTTTATAAATATAATTAAAAAATTGATTATAGATAAATGTTATTATTAAATAATAAAAAATAAATATTTTAGGTTGTGTTGGGTTGTTGATAAAAAAAAATTAGATTGGATTGTAGATTGTGTAAGTAGATGAGAAAGAGATAAATTATTTATTAAAAGATTGGATTGAGATGGATTGTTGATAAATATATTCTAAATTCATATATTTGGCAGTTCAATGCAGGAAGTCAACAAAAACATGCATAATAAAAAATTCAATAGGAAACACATGAAAAAATATGTGAAAATTAGTTTTGAATATATATTATAAATTGTCATAAATTTGAACTTTATATTCAAAAATTCATTTTTTTTTATTATAAAATATCTTTCAGTTAATCTAAAAAATAGTTAGGTTAAAAGAAAAACAAAAATGAATAAATTTCCAAAATTATTATACGAAAACTTATCTAAAAAATACAATCTATGAAATAATAAAAATTATAAAAATTCGTAAAATATCTAATTATATTCAACTCATTTGATATTTAAAGAAAAAAAAAACTAAAGATTTTTAATTAAATTAATAATACTTTTAAACTAAAAAAACAATTTTCCTTAAACTAGTGGATACTTGTTTTAACAGTTTTAAGGTTGATAGGTAATTGATTTCCCCCATACATCTTCATAAACTCGCTGAGTAAGTTGCAATTATAATAATGACTTATTTCCATTAATTAATCCAGAAATATTAATTGGTTACATGTATATATGAGTTTTTCTGAAAACACATTTGTCGTTTAAAGGAAGAAAGTATGATCCATGACATAATTTAAAATATAAATTCTCAAATTGCAAAAGGAAGAAAGTATGATCCATGACATAATTTAAAATATAAATTCTCAAATTCCAATAATTTTCCAAATCAGTAAACCCCAATTTCATTGGAAAACGGATTATTTAATGATAAAATAGTTGTATTTATCCTATTTGAATTCATTTATATTTTTATTAATGTAAGAATTTTGTATTTTAATTTTATTTTTTCTTTACTTCTTTTTTTTCTATTTGAATTCATTTATTTATGTTCTTATTGATGCAAGGATTTTAAATTTGATAATTTAATTTCAATTTTTGTCACATATTAATTTAGAGTTTTTTTACCACATAATTTAAGTTTTTTTTTTCATGAGCACTTAACACGTAAATGTCACGTCAACAACGAGCCTCTACAAATTTGCCTGTAAGTTTTAATTGCCAAAAAAAGTTAAATTTGATCTTTTTTAAACAAGATCAAAAAATTTAGCTAAAAATGCAATTTTGAAAATATCTTGTTTTAAATTGTAATTAAGTTTTAAAAATTTTTGCCACCGAATTTAAAATTTTTGTGGGTCGTTGTCACGCAAACACCACATCAGTGACGGACAAAGACACACATATGTCCATAAGTTTTAATTGCAAAAAAAAAAAAAAAAAGTTAAACTGGAGGTTTTTTTTTCTAGAAATTTAGTTTAAAATGCAATTTTGTTAAAATTTAATGATTTAAATTGCAATTAAAATATAAATAATAATAATTAATAAAATAATATATTTTGTGCCTAATTGCACAATTAAAATGAACCTATTGTATAAGGGGTGTTCAACGGTCGGTTCGATTACAAAACCAACCCAAAAAAATTTTACAAATAAAAAATTGAACCATATTTTGAAAAATCATTCAATCTCAAATCGAAATATTTCAGTCTAGTTTCGATTTTTCAACCTAACCAATTTTTTTTAATTCAAACTAATTGTTTTTAGCATCAAAATATTTGTTTCATCCAACATCAACATGTCAACATCTAAATACTAATTTAAGCAACAACACATCAATGACACTACTGTATAATCCAATTAAAAACATATAAACTTAATTTAGTGAATAAATAAATAATATATATTTATATTATTATTATTAATATTAATTTGGTTCAGTTTATACGGTTTTTAATTTGTAAAACCCAAAAATTGAGTCGAAATAAAAGAAAAACATCGAATTAAAACCGAAAATTGAATCGTAAATCTAAAACCGAACCAAATTTGGAACATATTTTGCACTGCTCTACTGTTGTGTTGTCTGCGGTAGAAAGGAGATCCAGTCATGTGTAGGAATCTAGAATCAGTGAATTAGGTGCTCATAATTTCTTACTATATTTAAAAAGAAGAAAAAACACGACGTAATTAGCCGGTTATGGAAATTCCTAGGTTTTACAAAGTCCATTTGCAACTCTTACAAAGGAAGACTTAGTCGTAGGTAATGAGCATGTATATAGTGAATTTGGTTCATATTGAAGAGTGTTAATTGTTTTCACCAAAGAATATTAGTTATTTTCACTAAAGAGTATAATTGTTTACACTGAAAAGTATTAGTTTGTTTACACTATATAACTAATTCTCTTAATCTCTTCAGTGAAAACAACTAATATTTTTTAATGATTCATATATAAACAATTTTCACACAATACTTTGTCTTAGAAAATTCTTCCCCCAATCCCACCACCCACCCTGTGCATTCCAGTTTAATTTCACTCCATGTTCCATCCAGGCCGTACTTAGCAATTAGAATGTTTAAGTCGAGATTAAAATTAAGCTCCTTATAGTCTTTTCAATTATATAAACTTCACGGTAATATAAAATTTTAAATGATATGACATTAAAAAATTATACAATACATAAAAAGAGAGAATATTTTTATGCTTAAATTAAAATGGTGAAATATGTAGGCTAATTAGAAAATGGTACGTCTGTAAACAAGTTTTACCATACAACTCAAAACGATGTTAGTTGTTTTCATTATACTATATTACTATTAGACTAATATATTTTAGTGAAACAACTAATACTCTTAAAAATACACACAGTGTAGAAAAAAAAATTACATTGAAACTGGTCCACATTATACTATGTCGAGATTAAAACTTGTAAAATTTAAAAACTTATAGTATAAATTAATAAATACATGATGCAGTGACTTTCAAATCAAGAACTAAAAATAGGAATACATATAAATATATAGTAGTGGGATCTTATATTAACAAGAGTATATGATTTTACTCCCTAAATAAGAACTAAAAAAAGAATTTAAGCCGGCTCAAAAGGAATAAACACATGAACCTAAGAACATGAAATAAGACCTTACCCCCCTTAATCATACGTAAGCTTTGTTAGGATTAAACTCACGCACACAATCACGAAATAGAACACTAGATTTGTTTACCCAGTTCGTCTCACGACTACGTCTGGGGGCGATGCCAAGCCAGGGTTTTTCACTATTTTTCTGATACCGAATACAAGGAGAAAACGTGTATATATAACAAATGAACCCTAACCCTAAAATTAGGGCCGAAGAAAGTGTATATTTACCCTGGCTTGGCATCGCCCCCAGACGTAGTCGTGAGACGATCTGGGTAAACAAATCTCGTGTTCTATTTCATGATTGCGTGCGTGAGTTTAATCCTAACAACTGGTATCTAGAGCCTCGGGTTCGGAGGGAACAGTCACGATGAGCGACGAAAAGTTTTCAGTCAAGCAGTTCAATGTGACGAATTTCGGGTTTTGGAAGATGCAGATCGAGGATTATCTCTACGGTAAAGATTTGTATGTGCCCCTAGAGGAGGAGGCAAAACCCGAAAAGATGGAACAGAAGGAGTAGAATTTGTTGAATAGAAAAGTGTTGGAGTTATACGTGAAAGTATGCTTTTACTTTGTATAACTCGTGTATCAAACACTCGTTTTATGAGAATAATTCTTTTATCGCATTTGCTTTAGTTATGATGAATGTTGAATTTCTATTGCAAACCGTTCAATATATAGTACGTGTTACATAGTAGTTAATGTGGTGATACCCGATCACGGAAGACGACATTAACAGTTTACTTGTAACTAAACGTACATTTTCACGACCTAGGTGGAATTGAACAATCCGTCGTGAAAGGTCGATGTGTAAGGCTCAGATTGGTCTGTCTTGACTAAGAGATTGCACTAGCACATTTAGTATGTGTTGAAGAGGTCCTACATCGAGGATAAATTCTTCTGTTCTGAAAGGTGAAGAATTAGACCTCAGTGGTTGTTGATTTCTTAATCTCCGTCACTTAAATAGGACCGTGTGTGCTTAGTAGTTACTGCTTTGATTCATGTTGGGTGAGAATCATTGCGACTTCGAACTTTATGTCTTGGGCAGTAATATTAATCATACGACGGTTGCTAAGATTTAATACGGAGAAACGCGTGCGAGTACGGCTCGTGTGATTAGTCCCCTTGGTGGGCTCAGAAGTTTTATTGTACCAAATCTTGCAAGTGAAGAATTAGTTTCTTCGGTACGAATAATAATGTTGAGCTGTCTTTACTCCAAGGTGAAAGATGTTAATTAATTTAGAGCTATTCGGAAGCTTGATTAATTAATGGACTTGATAATCTTAAACGCGGGAAATAATAACCGGGAGCCCATATTATCGTAATATGGATTAAGATGGATAGTGCAATATTAATTTATTAGTGGTAATAATTAATATTAATGAATTGAATTATATTGGGGCTCAATATTGAAATTCAGAAGTCCATTAGGAGGTCCAATCTTAATTCTCCTTAAGGCCCCTCAAGTAGCCCATTAAGTAGCCCAATAATGATAAGGTGATTAAAATAAAAAGAAAAATAATGCTGATTTTTTCATGTATATTTCGAAAATTGCATGTGTGGAATAAGAAAAGATTTTGTTGATTTTCTTGAAAAGATATTATGGAGGATAAGTATTCTTGGAATACAAGATTATCTCATATATTCAAGAAGATCCAAATCTTGGATTCTTATTCTCATTATTTTCGAAAATTTAAGCTTATAAGAGAGATTGAGATTTTTGTGGAATATTTTATTTTGGAGAAAAGAATATATGAGATGTATTCAAGATTTCCTAGAGTCTAAGAAAAGATTTTCTCCAAGCCCATAATATCCCTATAATTTTCGATCACTTCCCTCTATAAATAGGGGATGATTATTTCATCCCCAAGTACATAATTCCATGTGTTGGAAAAATCAAGAAGCATAGATATTTTTCTTTTTCCTTAGTTTATTAAATTACTTGAAAGCGTCTCCCACCGGCGATCAAGTGAGGTGAAAAGGAAAATACTTGAGAAGGCTTTGGGTTGATAAAACGAGATTATAATTGTCCCATATATTCAAAGGCCAATTCTACAAGAGGTACGTTAATCGCATATTTACTTGTTTATTCCGCCTAGTTAAATATGTGAAATTAATTCAACATGCATGATGATAATTAGTTGTTGAAATTATTATTTGAATTAATTAGGATTAATTCATGCTAGTAATAATTGTATTTAAATTTGTATTTAAAATTCATCCCGAATAGATTCCGGGCACCCCTATTTTCCCAACAAAAGGCGATGAGTGCGATACATTTATCGTTGTCGATGAACGTAGCCTACCACACGACTAAAGCCAAGTCCGCAAAGGAGATGTTGCAGATCTTGGAGCAGATGTATCAGAAGCCCACAACCGCGAACAAGGTTCATCTGATCAGACGGCTGTTCAACTTCAGGATGTCGGAGAGCACACCTGTGCAGCAACACCTAAACGAGTTCAACATGATCATTGGGCAATTGAACTCAGTTGAGATCGACTTCAGTGATGAGGTACTTGCTTTAGTTATGTTATCTTCTCTGCCAGATAGTTGGGCTGCTACTGTAACAGCAGTTAGCGCTTCATCCGCGAAGTCCAAGTTGACTCTTGATGAAGTGAGAGATCTAATGATTAGCGAGGAAGTTCACAGAAAAGATTCCGGATCCAAATCAGGGTCAGCGTTGAACACGGAGGAAAGAGGCAGATCGAAGAATAGGCATAATTGTGGCAGATCAAAGTCCAGAGTGAAGAGTCAATCCAAGAAAGGGAAAGACTTGATCCAGTGCTGGAATTGTGAGGAGTTTGGTCACTACAGGAACCAGTGTACAGCACCCAAGAAAAACAAGAAGGGACAGAACGAGAAAAAGACAGTAGACGCAACCACGGATGAGATTGGAGATGCGTTGGTCTTGAGTGTTAGTAGTCCGTTGGAATCATGGGTATTGGATTCTGGAGCATCATTCCATTCATGTAGTGATGCTGAAATCATGGAGAACTATGTGTCTGGCGAATTCGGACAAGTGTACATTGCTGATGATGAGCCCCTTAAGATTGTGGGAAAAGGAGATGTCCGGGTATCTACACCAAATGGATCGATGTTGAAGTTAAATGGTGTGAGGCACATTTCAGGATTGAAGAGAAACTTGCTTTCAATCGAGCAACTTGATGTAGAGGGATATTCAGTGACTTTCGGCAGCAACAGTTGGAAGATCAGCAAAAGAGCCATGATTGTAGCTCGGGGAAAAAAGGAAGGTACGTTGTATATGACAACTAATTCCAAAGATTGCGTTGATCTTGCAAGAGCTACAACCGATGTTGATTTGTGGCACTGTCGGTTGGGTCACATGAGTGAGAAGGGGATGAAGGTAATGTGTTCGAAAGGGAGACTTCCAGGGCTGAAATCTGTTGAAGTTGGCCTATGCGAGGACTGTATTTTCGGGAAACAAAGAAGGGTGAGTTTCTCGAGAGGTGGCAGAACCTTGAAGGCGGAAAAGCTGGAGCTGGTGCATAGCGATCTATGGGGACCAGCGCCCGTGAGGTCCCTTGGTAGTTCGGAGCATTACATGACCTTCATCGATGATTCCACTCGGAAGGTATGGGTTTATTTTTTTAAAAATAAAGCTGATGCATTTGATACCTTCAGGAAGTGGAAAGCCCTTGTAGAGAACGAAACAAGCCTGAAAGTGAAGTGTCTCCGTTCTGACAATGGAGGTGAATATGAACTTCGTGAGTTCAAGAAGTATTGTGCTGAGAATGGGATTCGCATGGAAAAGACCGTGAGAGGAACTCCCCAGCAGAATGGAGTGGCAGGGCGAATGAACAGAACGTTAAATGAGCGAGCCAGATGTATGAGGTTGAAGAGTGGACTATCTAAGACGTTTTGGGCAGATGCAGTAAGCACATCAACATACCTGATTAATAGAGGTCCTTCAGTTCTGCTGGAGAACAAAATACCTGAGGAAGAATGGACAGGAAAAGAGGTAAAACTGTCCCACTTGCGTGTCTTTGGTTGTATTTCTTATGCTCATGTTAGTCCTGTTGATAGAAGTAAGTTAGATGCTAAATCTGTTAAGTGTACGTTCATTGGTTATGGTGGTGATGAGTTCGGTTATAGACTATGGGATGAGAATAACCGAAAGATTATTCGCAGTAGAGATGTGGTTTTCAATGAACAGGTTATGTACAAGGACAGATTGGAGGCATCAGATTCTGGCAAGATTGATACCCGAGAGGTCGAGTTAGATATCTCAAACTCGAGTGGGAGTAAGGAGAGCCAGAATGAAGAAGAGGTTCTTATTGAAGAACCACGGACCCCACCACTGGAGAATCTGCTGCAGAGACCAGCTAGAGAGCGACGTGCACCTGATAGGTATTCGCCCTCTAACTACTACTTGTTACTTACGGATGGTGGTGAACCTGAATGTTATGCAGAGGCAGGGCAGGTTGTAGATAAACGAAAATGGAGAGTTGCTATGGATGATGAGTTAGCATCTCTTCTGGTGAACGATACTTGGGAACTTGTTGAGCTCCCAAAAGGCAAGAAGTCTTTGCACTGCAAGTGGGTATACCGAATCAAGAATGAAGCTGATGGGAGCTAATGTTACAAAGCCCGGCTGGTTGTCAAAGGGTTTGAGCAACGATATGCTGTTGATTATACTGATGTTTTTACTCCTGTTGTGAAACTGACCACTATTCGAATGGTGTTGAGTATGGTAGCTGCAGAGAACTTGTTGTTATAACAGATGGATGTGAAGACGACATTCCTTCACGGTGACTTGGTGCATGAGTTGTACATGGCACAGCCTGAGGGATTCGTAGTGAAGGGAAAGGAGAAACTTGTGTGCAAGTTGAAGAAGAGCTTGTATGGCTTGAAGCAAGCTCCCTATCAGTGGTACAAAAAGTTTGACAGTTTCATGATGGAGATTGGTTACCTGAGATGCCACACTGATCATTGTTGTTACTACAAGAGGTTTGACAATGGCTTTCTTATTCTCTTGCTATATGTTGATGATATGTTGATTGTAGGAGCTGATGCAAGTGAAGTGAATAAGTTGAAGGAGCAATTGTCAGAACGGTTTTCTATGAAGGATCTTGGAGAAGCAAAGCAGATTTTGGGCATGAGAATTGAGTGTGATAAGGTGACGGGAAATGTGTATCTTTCACAGTCGAATTATATTCAGAAGATCTTGGAAAGATTTAACATGACGGAGTCGAAGCCCGTGAGTGTCCCCTTGGGCAGTCACTTCAAGCTTTCGAGGAAGGAGTTGCCAAAGAGTAAGGAGGAACGTGTCCAAATGATGAAAGTACCATATGCTTCAGCAATTGGCAGCATCATGTATGCCATGGTGTGTACAAGACCAGATATTGCTCATGCAGTGGGAGTAGTAAGCCGATTCATGGGTGATCCGGGCGAGCAACATTGGGAAGCGGTAAAGTGGGTCCTACGTTACTTGAGAGGTACTACAGACAAGACCTTGCGTTTCAATGGCAAGAGTATGGAGCTGGTGGGTTATGTGGATGCAGACTTGGCATCAAATGATCTTGATGGAAGAAGAAGTACAACCGGGTATGTTTTTACTTATGGTGGTACTGCTATATCTTGGACTTCTAAGTTGCAGAAGATTGTTGCGTTGTCCACTACGAAGGCAGAATATGTAGCTGTGACGGAGGCAAGTAAGGAGATGGTGTGGTTGCAGAATTTCTTGGGTGAACTTGGGAAGGAGCACGGGAATAACACTCTTTTCTGTGATAGTCAAAGTGCTATATTTTTGGCGAAGAATCCGGCGTTTCATTCAAGGACAAAGCATATTGAGTTGAAGTATCACTACATTCGTCACCTTTTGGAGAAGAAGGTCTTGCAGCTTATGAAGATCCTAGGAAGTGAGAATCCAGCAGACATGTTTACTAAGGTGGTGACCTTAGAGAAATTGAAGCTATGTAAAGCTTCAATTGGCCTTGGAACTTGAAGATAAGACTTGGCGATGCCAGGTGGATGAGGGAGGAGAGACAAGAAGATATGTTACATGGAGAATTCAGTCTCCAAGTGGGAGATTGTTGGAGTGTGGAGGCTGAATGGACTGTACACTTTGGGCCCATTTTTTGGCCCACTTTCTTCGGCCCTAATTTTAGGGTTAGGTTCGTTTGTTATATATACACGTTTTCTCCTTGTATTCGGTATCAGAAAAATAGTGAAAAACCCTGGCTTGGCATCGCCCCCAGACGTAGTCGTGAGACGAACTGGGTAAACAAATCTTGTGTTCTATTTCGTGATTGCGTGCGTGAGTTTAATCCTAACAAGCTTGTTCAATTTTTTTTTTGTAAAGCTATACTAATATATTTTTGGGCTCCTAATTTTACAATTTTTTTGGGTTTGAGACAACTCACTCATTGCCCTCAAAATAAGCACGACTATGGTTCCATCAACTAGATCGTTATAACCATCCACATATAATACATTCAATATTTGGAATATAGAATGAAACGCAAAACTAACATAAATGATACTTCCTCCATCCCCATCCCCGAGAGCTCTTCACACTTTCTTTTTGCATTTGTTCCACAATACCCTTCACACTCTTAAAATAGAAATAATTTTTTTTTTACAAAAGTCAATAAAATATTATTATTTTATTTAATTTCACACTCGTAAACTTTTCTTTTTTCCTTTGAAACCGTCCACTTTAAGGTGTGAAAGGTTCCATGAGATGGAAAGAATATTATTTGCGTGCATGCACCACGAAGTTTCTGATCATTCTCACATTCTTCTCCACAAAATTGATTCCTTGATGCTGCAAACGTTTGTAATTTATGGTTACATTTATTTTGCACATTAATGTTCATTTATTTCACGAATTTCAATATTTCAACCACAAGCTTTCTGATGGAGAAATTCAATTTCCACCGCTCCATATTCACACCCCTTTCTTTTACCCACCAAATCCAGTTATTTTCTGTGTTATTATCCAGGTTCTCTATAAATGCTTTTCTATTGCATCATTAAATGCACTCCTCTTCTTTCTTTTAATTCCACGCTATAATATTAATGGGGATGTATTATAGTACTACACGGTAAACTACTCAAATTACAAATTATGTTTTACATATAATAGTCAATGTGATCCATTTTAGTTCTCGTTTAAAAAGATATGATTACACGAATTTAAAAAATCATTAAATAATAATAAATATATATGTGTGTAATGTAATTATTTCACCTTTTTTAAGCTTATTGCTATCTGGGCCAAGGGTCTTTTTATTTATTTACATTGTCATTAATGCATATTATTAAAAAAAAAAGATGTAATGACAAAATTGCAATATGATATTTAGTTATTTATGCATAACAATTATTTTGAGTAAGTAATTCTTCTTCGGAAGACAAATAAAATGTGTATCACCAAACAAACGCAAAAGTCAATTTACTTTTATTATCTAAAAAATTCCCCAATACCCTACCGCCCAAAACAAACACATAGGGTGTGTTCCTTTTCGATTTGAACTGAATATTGCAAATTTAAGTGAAAAAATAAGGTGGAAGATTCATTTAAATCAAAAGTAAACCACGTTTATATTTTGAGATAAAAGATTATAAATGATAAAATTTTACATCAAATCAATATTTTTTAATAATAATGATGCAAAAATATTTTTATTATTAGTTAGTGAAATTATAATAGATAGAAAAAAAGTATGAAAAAAAATGTATATTTAAAAGAAAAGAAGGAAAAAAATTTTAGTGTACTGAGAAAAGTAAATTAAATTGAGAGTATGTATAGGGTGAAATTGGTTTATATATGAATAATTGAAGGGTATTAGTTGTTTTCACTGAAGAATATTAGTTGTTTTTATTGAAGAGTATTACTGGTTTACACTGAAGAGTCTTAGTTCATTTTCACTGAACAACTAAGACTTTTTAGTGTATATCAGTAATACTCTTCAGTAAATATAACTAATACTCTTCAATAAAAATAATTAATACTTTTCAGTGATTCATGTATAAACTAGTTTCAATCTATACTTTGTCATAAATTGATAATGAACACATAAAACAAAAATGGGGATACTACCAAACATTATATATTTTTACAAATAGAAAAAGAAAAGGACGAGATTTGGAAAATCCCATCCCAGTAATTTATTATTTAAAAACGAGTTTTTCTTTTTGTTGGATTATTATTATCCATTATGAAGTTCTGATCCAAGAAATACGATCCACAGTGTCCGAAATTAAAAGTCAAATATTTGGATTACATCCAACTTAATACAAGCTATAAAATAACTGTATATTTACGCTGTGACAGTTGTACTTTTAAAAATAACAATTTTTTTAAAATATCATTGTTTCCTTAAAAAAATACCACGGTGTCACAAACTTTATATCAAAATTATAATGATATTTTTCCCAAAAATAACAATAGGCAAAACAATTGTCCGCAACGAATAGCTGTCTTTTGCATCAGCTTCATTCTCTTACGATAACATTTTTTATTTTTTATTTCTAATTTCCGACCACTCCTTTTCCCGGTCTACACACATTTGATTGGTCTTTTTGTTCTTTCTTTTCCAAGTCCCTTGACCAAAAATATCCATTTGATTGGCTTTTATAAATATAAAAACCCCTCTTTCTTCCTTACCCCTTATTCTTTTATTCAACAGTACAACACAGTCTTTTGTGAATGTAAAGTTCGATTTTATTATAAACGAAAAAAAAATATAATACCATTAAATATATTTATTGATACTATAACAATTTACATTATAAATTCAATTTACAAGACTAATGATATTAGTAAATGCATGTAACAAAACTAATGAATATGAAACTTTTCATGGAAGATTTTGTGAAAATGAAGTAAGTGAAACACATCTTCCAGTTATATTAGACAGAATAGTGATGTACAACATTGTATCCAAACTCCATTTAATTCATGCACCGAAAACAACGGAACTTGTACAAAAATAAACATGATTTAAAAAATCTCTTCTTTTCGTGAAAATTAAAGGAGTGTGCTTTAAACACGATTTAAAAAATCTTTTCTTTTCTTGAAAATTAAAGGGGTGTGATTTGTGCGTGATTTTGATAAGCCCTCATACTTTTAATAATTCACACTATATCCGTTTAAAAGAGTTTAATTTTCAAATCCCCCTTTATAGTGTGGAATAAAAATAAAAAAACGTGTCGAGCTGTTTTCCTTTTCACCTGTCCCCCCTTTCTCTCTCTACATCTTTTTCAATTCAAAAATCACTCGGTGCAAGCTGTAAATGAACGTAGCAGCGTATGTATACACAGTTCTTTTGTACTGTTTATAATCTCCATGGATTATAGCTATCCTCTCTCTCTCTATACTGCAAATCGGGGAATGAAGCTTTTGTAGCATTTAAGGGGGTTCCGCGCTTTAATTAAACCCTTTTATTTCCTCAAATCTCCAATCATTTAAAGAGCATTGTGCTTAGTTAATCGCTCTCACGATTTGGATTTTGTAATTTTTTATTTTTTGGAAATAATGGCTCCGTCTCTGTGGTGGGCGAAGGAATCCCACAGGGGAACTCCGGTAGTTGTGAAAATGGAGAACCCAAATAACTGGTCAATGGAGGAGCTCGAATCTCCTTCAGACGAAGATTTCATCTACCCAAACGACGCCGTTCCGAAAGGGGGCCGCAACAAGAACGCCAAGCAGCTCACCTGGGTCATTCTCCTCAAAGCCCACAAGGCCGCCGGCTGTTTAACCTCCATCGCCGCCGCATTCTTCTCCCTTGCCGCCGTGGTCCGCCGCCGCGTCTCCGCCGGCCGCACCGACACCGGAAACCGAGCTCAAAAGTCCAGATTCTTCGCCTGTATCAAAGCATTCCTGTGCGTGTCTTTACTGATGCTCTGTTTCGAAATTGCTGCGTATTTCAAAGGATGGCATTTGGGATCTCCGGATCTCCACAATCTCTATATAATGACGCATGATTTTTCGATGAGGGGGGTTTTCGATTTGATTTATTCCAGGTGGGTTTCGGTTAGAGTGGAGTATCTCGCTCCCCCGCTTCAGTTTTTAACAAATGCCTGCATCGTGCTTTTCCTTATCCAGAGCTTGGATAAGCTAATCCTCTGTTTGGGCTGTCTCTGGATTAAGATCAGACGGATTAAACCCGTCCCCAAACAGGGCCTTACCGATCTTGAATCTGGCGACGGAGACGGCTATTTCCCCATGGTTCTAATCCAGATCCCCATGTGTAACGAAAAAGAGGTAAAACCCCTTTTCATCCTCTGGTTTTAAGTCATTAAAAACAACAATTTAGCATCTAATTCTTTGATTTTTGGATTGGGATAGGTTTATCAACAATCAATTGCTGCTGTATGTAATATGGAGTGGCCTAAAGGGAGATTGCTGATTCAAGTTCTTGATGATTCGGATGACCCAACAACGCAGATGCTGATTAAAGACGAGGTCCATAAATGGCAGCAGAATGATGCCAACATTATTTACAGGCATAGAGTGATTAGAGATGGTTATAAAGCTGGCAATCTTAAATCTGCCATGAATTGCAGCTATGTTAAAGAATATGAGTTTGTCGCCATTTTCGACGCCGATTTTCAGCCTAAACCTGATTTCCTACGAAGGACTATTCCTCACTTTAAGGTATACCTCCCTATTAGAAATAATTATGTGAACATAGATTGAATGTGTTGTTATGATTTATGCATTTTAGTATCGAATATGGGTGCGACTATTGAGAACCTGTTTTTTGTTGTTTTATAGTTGCGTTTGGTGCTAGATGATGCTAAAATGTGTTGTACATTGGTAAAAACCTTTGAATTATTGAAATGTATAGCTGATGGGAATTTGATTTGTAGGATAATGAGGAAGTAGGGTTGGTTCAGGCAAGATGGTCATTTGTGAACAAGGATGAAAATCTACTTACAAGATTGCAGCTGATTAATTTAGCTTTCCATTTCGAAGTAGAGCAGCAAGTTAATGGGCATTTCCTTAACTTCTTCGGGTTTAATGGGACGGCTGGAGTATGGAGGATTAAGGCGCTGGAAGAATCCGGAGGTTGGATGGAGAGGACGACTGTCGAGGACATGGACATTGCTGTCCGGGCCCATCTTCATGGATGGAAATTCATCTACCTCAATGATGTCGAGGTATTGTCTCGATTAATTGGTGCCAAAAACTTATTCGCACATGTTGCACCGTGCAATTCTTTATTTATTCACGAGGTGAACTTAAATATACAATGGGATGTATTAGTTAATGTTAAGAAAAATATTACTTCATACAGAAGAAAGTATTCATTTGTAGGCGGAACAGAATTTGCACTCTTTCAATATACAAGTAATACTTTTCACTGTATAAGCTGATACTTTTTGTCACATTAACTAATACTGTTTAATCATCTTTTCCTAAAAACATATAAAAAATTAGATTGATTTGAAATTTGGTCAAAATTGTACGAGTTGCATGGTACTCTAGTTTGTGTATGGTCTTTCTTAATCGCGATGTACGGAACTTTCAGTGTGAATGTGAATTGCCCGAATCCTACGAAGCCTATCGGAAGCAACAACACAGATGGCATTCTGGCCCGATGCAGTTGTTCCGCCTGTGCTTGCCAGCTGTTATACGCGCAAAGGTATCATTCTGTTACTAACTAACGGATTAGTCGGGATTCCACGTGGCAATGCTGATACGCTTTCTATATTCGCAGATAAGCATTTGGAAGAAAGCGAACATGATCTTCCTCTTCTTCCTGCTAAGGAAACTGGTGCTCCCGTTCTACTCCTTCACCCTCTTCTGCATCATTCTGCCAATGACAATGTTCGTCCCGGAGGCTACGCTCCCATCGTGGGTCGTCTGCTACATCCCCGCGGCCATAACATTCCTCAACATTCTCCCAGCTCCCAAGTCTTTCCCATTCATCGTCCCCTACTTGTTATTCGAAAACACAATGTCCGTTACAAAGTTCAATGCCATGATCTCGGGTCTCTTCCAGCTCGGAAGCGCCTACGAGTGGGTCGTCACCAAGAAATCCGGCCGCTCCTCAGAAGGCGACCTCACGTCCTTGGTTGAGAAGCCGTCGGGGACCCACCAGAGGGGAAGCTCGGAGCCTAATTTGGAGGAGATTAAGCTACAGATGGAGAAGGATTCTTTGAAAAAGAAGAAACACAATCGGATATATACTAAGGAGTTGGGTCTAGCTTTCCTGCTTTTGACTGCTGCTGCAAGGAGTCTGTTATCTGCTCAGGGGGTCCATTTTTACTTCTTGCTTTTTCAGGGGGTCTCGTTTTTGCTCGTTGGGTTGGACTTGATCGGGGAGCAAGTGCAGTAATACTTTGCCATTTGCTTCTTAAGAATCATCCAATGTATGAATGAAGCAGCCAGCTCGAGGGATTGCGGTGAAAAAATTGCAGTTTCCGGGGGGTCGTCGCCCGATTTTGAGGCCAAACGATGGAGTTGAGATATAAATGGGATAGGGTGGCACTTTTGGGATCATAGCAAGTAAACAAAGCAATGGGGATGCTGCATAGCGTCTGTAATTTTTTTATTCTCTTTTTGCTTGATTCTTTCGTTTTTTTGGTATATATTCTTTTGTAACAAAAATGGGTCTCTTTTAGCCTATGAACACATAATTTTATTCACGTATTAGGGTATCACAAGTGCCAAAACTTTACATTTTAGACCAATTTTTGTATTAGACGTGTAATTTGTTATGTGATGCATTCATATTTACTTGTTCTAGCTTTAGATACTAAATTTGTCTAGGGCTCCAAACCGCCCATAGAATTTTTTTTTATTTGTCCATCTATAAAATATAATTATGTTGGTTGTTTTATTTGTCCATCTATAAAATATAATTATGTTTTTTAAGATGAAAATAGTAAATTTTATTTACATTTTGTAACATACATATATAATATTTTTAAATAATTTATTTTGTACTTAATTTAATAAAATATTTTATTTTTGGAAATATTATATCAACTTTTTAATAATCGTGATTAAAATAGTAAATCTAATTTTTGGGGGATTGAGACATTAATATTTCTTTTCGCTTACTTATTATTTTTGGCAGTTTTGATTGCGATGGTGTCACAATAGCTGTAACACTATTGATAACAGACATCCTTTTTTTTTTTTTTAAGTTTTTATTATTATTGTCAGATTTAATTAAGAAAATATTAATTAAATTTGAGATACAAACATCATTTAATATACAAAATGTAAATGCCTAAAAAAAAAAAAAAAAACGAACTGCAACTAGCAAGGTCTCATACGTTCCTAAAGTACACTGTAGTCACTCAACAGTTGAGGTTATTTCCACTAAAAAATGTATAAAAGTGTGAGTTGATTACTTTGAAAAGTTTCTACTTGAAATTGATAACATTGATCTTTTTTAGTGTAGTTAACGTATAATCCGTTCACACTTTTTCAGTGTAAATACTTTTAATTTTTGAGTGATTGCATCATGCATCAGGTGTACAAAATATTCACCCTCCAACTAATAATAAATTCATATTAAAACGCAAACAGGTGAATTGATAGTAAATTCAAGTGACATGCCAATTACAATTAGGCGCTATTAATCTACCATTTTAAGAATTTATTGCTCCACATACAGATATAGAGTCTTATTTTCACATCATCCATGTGAAGAACGGTTATTTTCACGGAAGACAGATTAAAATATTTCTTTTTGAGATTGGTACAGGGATCCTAGACGTTGAGTTGTGCTTTATAAGAGAGTCTAAATATAAATTGTACTTAAATTTTTATTAATAAAAAAGTTAAGTTAAAAGAAATAAATAAATCACGGGAGATAGATTAAAATTTATGAAGCAATAAAAAAGGATTAATGGGTAATGTAAGCCCGTTAATTACGTTTAATTTAATTTTGTTTCACAACGAACGATAAAAGTGTATAATTGTACTTTCAAATTGAAAAACTATTAACTTTATATAAACCAATTTTTTTATGCAATTGATTTGCAATTTGTATATATTTTTAAGCATGATTAGTTATTTCATTAAAACATATTAGTTTTTAGTATTAGTTATTTTATTAAAAATATTTATTATTTTAAATAAGTGATAGTTGTGAATCAATTGCACGGTAAAATCATTTAAATTTTTTGAATTGTTCTATGAGGTATTTAAAATGCCCCTACACACATATATGTGTGTTATTTTGGAGTTGGACTAATGTATAATATTGCACATTCATTGATTTTGGGAAGAGTTGGGATAAATACCCCTCCAATAGATACACCTATTAAAAAATAAAAAAAGGTAAACAAAAATAATGATGAGACTTTAATGCCCTTGTATTTAAAAGGGCATCTTCTTTCTTATACATTACACGCCCATAACAATTGCAAACTTTTTTTACAGAAGTATGACTTTTTTTTTTCTCACACGGACGCAACTGTCTTCTACAAGTTCTATATTTACTTGATTACTTCCAGATTTCACCTCCTTCCAAATGCGCAATAACCTATATCAAAAAATCAAAAGGACATTGTGGCAGTGGCTTTAGAATCGCTGATGTCGGCACTCTTTCTACGAACATGGGCAAGTCACCGGTGGCGGATCTCTTTCCAGGATTCCTGTTGTAGGGATACAAAAATTTGTGGGCCTCCCCTCTCTCTCCCAATGAAATTTTTGCATTTCCAGGTGATTTAAAACCACAATTGAGGATGCTCCATCGTGTGCAACAGATTGGTGTCGGCGATGTCAATCTGCAACGGTTGAAGACGGGCGATATTTGGAGGCTCACTTGTTTTTGAAATTTCCATAGGAGACAAATGAAATGAAAATTATAGAGAAAATTAAGATAAAGGGTATAATTGGTAATTGAATGTGAATGTAGGTGTATCTATTATTGTTGGAGGGGTATATAGCTGGACCCTTTTGGGAATTTGGGAATTGACAAATTTTGTGGGTCATCAACGAATCAAGCATTTCATCCGTTAATAGGGTCATGACCTAAGTCCTTATACATTTGTATGAGGATATTCTTATTAATTTAGGATATTCTTGTTAATTCAATATTATAATTTGGTGGTTTGGAGCTTCTATTGAGGTTGTTGGTTGTAGATTTTAATAAGTGCAATAGTTTTTTTTTTCTTAATTATTTTCGTGTGATACTGATAAATCTAATAATAATTTTGGAGAAGGTAGGAGAAGTGTGATTAGTTTTGTTAATATATTTCACCCAAAAATGTTTGGAATTTTTTTTAAGAAACATATCAAGTTTCGGGAAAAAATTCCGGAAATGCATAGTTTTATTATTTATTTGCATTTTTAGAAAAATATTTTGAAGTCAAGTTGTTATTTTTTTATTAAAAATATTTTTTGGGTGGAGTATATTGGTAAAAGAAATGAAAAAATTAGCCTGAGCCATTTTAAAATAGGACCATTTGTTTTGGCCATAGGGATGTTGGGCATTTGGTCTAGTGGCATGATTCTCGCTTAGGGTGCGAGAGGTCCCGAGTTCAATTCTCGGAATGCCCCATTCATTTTTTAACCGGGCCTTTAATTTCCGTTATGTGAACTTCTAGCCCAATAATACATGAGTAACCCAAAAGAAAGCGATATGGGCCCGTTATCATGTTATTTACCTTATATCACTTTAAAATTTGTTCTTTTTAAAGTAATACTCCCTCTATCCCGGAATTTTTTTCATAGCGGAAATGACATAATTTCTTAAAAATTTGAGTATGTGAGTGTGAAGTTAAATAATAAAAAAAAGTATTTTATTGACTTTTTTAAATATGAATTATTTCATTTTAAAGGGTGTGAAAAAAGAGTTGGGACGTCTGTCTTAGAGGTGAGGTGTGGTCTCACACAACACTTGCTATTAAATTATAAAATTCAATTTTTTAAAGTGACTTAAAAATCTAAACCAACTTCGCCTTAATGCCTAGAATATACTACAATTTTAGTTTCATGTAGGGATGGGAATAGGTCAGGCTAACACATAAGGTCTACGACTCGACCTACTAAAGTTCAGTTCGGCTCGACTTGCATCGTTTAATAAATGAGCCAGACTCAGTCATTTTTAAAATTTCATTTATTTAAATAGGTTAGACTTGAGCTTTTCCATAAGTCTTTTAAGCCCAAAAGGCCGGCGTATTTAACTAAATTAATAAATATATATTATATAATGAATAATAATACAATACATATATAACATGACAAATGTGTATATATATATATTATTAAATATAAATTAAAATATTATTTAATGGATTTGTTATGGTGTTATTATTTGATTAATCCTTTGGTAAACTATTGTTATTCTCCATTTTAAGATTTAAAGAGTTAATTGTTATAATTTAATGATAATTATATTATTAAATACTCCTAAAAAGTATGACAAAAAAAGGTCCCTAAAAGGTTTCTCGAGCTTTGCCAATTTACTAAAAAAATTAGGTCAAGCGTCTAAAAAATTTATGATAGGTAGCAGGTTAGACTTAACATAAAAATTAAACAGTAGATTCAGAAGGTTCAACAAGAAGTCTAATTCGACCCGACCTATTTGTATCCCCTAGTTCCATGTAATAGAACTTCCCTTACAATGTCTTCATATTATCTCATGTAGTTCGTGAAAAAAAAAATGCATTTTCAACTTTATAGATCGATTTTATTTTACTCATTTTTTACTCGTCGAGAAAAATAAGAATAGAAGATACAAAATGATAAATTGTTTTTAAAAAAATTGTAGGCGTAAAAATACCAAACAAAAGTACAGAGAAATTACAGGAAAAATATTAGAAAAGGAAGCGAAAGGCCATAGAAATTGAGAAATGAAAGTTGGCAAAAGTAAAATGGGGCAAAAACTCTAAGGCCCATACACTAATTTCCCCTTTAGGCTCCACTACATAATTTCTCCTGGTCAACTAAAGAGAGTCTACTTTTCCCCCAGTGTACAAAATTGCCCCTAACCTCAATTTGCAGCATGTTCATTCCCCAATGTAGCTGTCTAATCAAAAACTGAAACCACACACCTAATAGCGTGTGTCAAAGCTTTTCACCATTTTCAAAACCAAATTGAGCCCCTTTTTTCTGCATTTTGAAAAAATTGTGAGGAAAATCTTAGGTTTCTTACATCCGAATCTTAGACCGTTTGGAAAATTGTTATTGAAAACATTAATCGTTGGAGTGGACGACGCATTGACGATGGCTGTTGATCGGAAAATGAAGAACTGTCACGAGGAGAAAAGTGACGAAAAAAACGACGGGCAACAAAGGAAGAAAGGACGAGTAACCCAGGAAGAAAGGTCTAGTAAGAAAGGTAATAACATTTTCCCCTCTGAATGTCCCTGCATTTTGGACCCGAATTCCAATATCCCCCCAATCGTAGATGGAATTTCTTTAACAAACCCTAAAATTGCTTGAATTTAGGACTCTGCGTAGGAGAATCAGAGTATGAATCAGGTATGGCTTTAGTTTTTTTGGGGTCAGTGAAAGTAATTTTCCACATTTCGTAACATAATTGTTTTTCATTAGAGATGGATTTTATATATATTAATTCGACAAGGAAGAAAAAGGCTGGTGTGTTGGAGGATAGTAACTCGGATGCAGAGTGCAGCCGCAAAAGAGGGAAATTGCCCAAAATGAAGTATAAAAAGGAGAGGATCCTACAGAGAGACCATTTTGGTTAGTGTACAATTTTTTTTTTCGTGGGGCTCTTTTCTGAAGTTTTATTATACATGTTCTTAAGTCCTGTCTTTTTTTTGTATTTGCTATAGCTGAGGTGATTGTTAAAAAGAACACAACATACTATCGTAGTAACCTAAGAACATGCATCAAGGAATTGAAGGGTGTTCAATATAACAATAATCACCTAAAGGAGATGAAGAAGACTCCATTTTGGTTGCTGTTCAATTGCATATTTGGTACGGGGGAGGAGATGTTGAAAAAGAGAAGCATTAAAGTCGAAGAAAACATCAGGGAAGTTATTCTTGCTTTTGAAAAAAAATCTGAAACCATTGTAATTGGGGGGAAGAAATTATTAATTAGCTCTCGTGATGTTCAACTAATTTTTGGGGTAGTTTGTGGTACCAAGCGAATACAATTAAAGTCTAGTGATTACAAATATCCCCCCTGGGTTTATCGGATTTTTGGGCGTGAGATTAAAAAGAGTGCAGGTACATTAGTTGTATCGAAGAAGTTGTGCTATGATAAGTTGAAAGTAGTAGTTAGGAAGGTTAATGTAGATAGTTATAAGGACACAATCCGTTTGACGTTGAGCTACATGTTTGCATGTTTTTTGGCCCCTAATCAAAATTCGGCAATGGCTACACACCTAACTGTTTTGTTTGAAGATATAGAGAAAATCTGTGAATACAACTGGTGTGCTTATATTGTGGAACTGTTGAAGCACCAAATAAAGACCACAAGGAATTTGTGCGCCGGAGGTTGTACGATGTTGATTCCCGTAAGTTATTGTTAACACTACCTCCTTAAATTGAATTTTTTTTGTTAAGAGACCCAATTCTTTAAGTTTGTATTGAATGTTAAAGTTTGTTGATCACAGTATTGGTTGTGCGAGCATACGGGTCTGATCAATCCCATAGAGTTTGATGCCTGCCCCAGATTCTTAAAGTGGGATTTGAATGACCTTAAGAAGAAGGTTTCGAAGATTAATGTTGCAGAACTTGAGGTTCCCTCTTTAATCACAACATTTTATTCATAAGATTTGTGCTCATATCCCTTGGAAATTAACAAACTGTATTTGGGATGTTGTTTAGGTACATACAGAAATATTGGAGACAACAAAAAGGGAGAAACAAGTATTCAATAAACTGTTGAGGACATGGGAGAGACAAAATACAATTGATCCTGCGGAAGATTCGGATTCTGAAGATGACAGAGAGAGTCAGGAGAGCGAGGACGAAAAGACCGAGAGTAAGAAGACGGAGGAAAGTATTTCTGAGAGCGAGGAGGGCTCAGAAAATGAATCTTTGAGTGGGGAAGATTTCTGCAACACAATTAGATTGGCCACACCTGGGGATGCCGGTAGAATATTGGAGGGTGTTTCTGCACCGATTGAAGAGGATGATGGTGCAATAGATGCGGATGTTTGTGCACTAAAGGAGGGTGATATTGAAGATGTGGGTAACCTAAAGGAAGGAAGTTCAAAGCCAGGAGGTCCAAGTTTAATACCTGATGGTTTTGGTAGCCCATCTTGGACATTGTGGGATACTCAGTTAAACCTTGCAACTGCAAATAAAGAAACGGAGGTGAATGGTTTTGAAAATCTTGACCATTTTGTGGAGTGTGCAGTTAGATATGGGTTGGAGACGGAAGAGGGAACAGAACAGAAGGCTCAAACTTCTCACGAAAATTTGCCACATTTGGAAGAAGAAAACGGGAAAAATAAGGAGAAAGACTTAGAGATTCAACAATTAAAGAATACCTTGGAGACAAAAGAAATAGCTTTTGAAAAATTGAAACTGGAAATGTTGGAAAAGGAAGAATTGCACAAACAGAAAATTGTGGAGTTGGAGCAAGAGATTGAGAAGATCAGTTCTGAGAATGGGGAATTGATGTTAAAGGTTATGAATGACACACAAATTTGGAAGAACCCGGATAACTTGGCACAAGTGGATCTTCTTGAGGAACTTTATAAAGAAAGGGAGAAGAATAAGGAGCTAATTGAAAAGAATAAAAAGTTAGAAGATATACATAAGATTTACGATGAGATCGATAGTCATGTAGATGCGGTTGAAGATTTGAAGACGCCGGTAACCAAAAAGAAGCGTACAAAACGAAAACAAGAACCAAGCACGATGATTGGGAGAGTAAAGGGGAGGACAGAGTTAGCTGATAGAAAGGGAATAACAATTACACCACAGCTCAATACACGCGAGATCTTGGAGATTCATGATGCGGATGAGGACTTTGTTCCAAAAGTTCCTAGGGGTAAGTTGAAGTTCAAGAATGAATACGCTGCTGTGAATAAGGTTGGTGATGCAATTAAGAAGAAGATTTCACATTTCTGGGACCAAGGAGGTGCAAGGTATTAGTATTTTAACATTTTTTTTTAAATGTTAAACATGTTTTATATTGTCTATTAAATTAACTGTTTATTAAATATGTTTTGGTTACAGTTATGTTGTTTGGAATGGTACTGGATATATGTCTGAACTAAGAGTATCTGAAATCCTGAAGATCCTCCACCATGATCGCATATCAACTGCAGTAATTTTTTTATACTCGCTCAGTCACTAAAAGTAGTTAGTTTCCTTTATATGATTTTTATTATATGGTACCGTTTTTTTGTGTTGAAGGTGATAGACTGTTGGAGTGAATTAATGAAAGTTAAATATAGTGGATCCACAACAGCTAGCAGCACCAGAGTGTTTACTTCTGCAATTTGGGTAAAATATCTTTTACAAGCTTTTACGAAGTATGATCTGTTTCACTAGGTTTTGTTGAAGCTGATTTAGTTTTGTGGTTATTTTAGGGTCTTTTGTTTCCAAAACCTGATCACAGAAAGACCAAAATAGTGAAAAAAGCAGTGGATGATGTGCTAGAGCAGTGTGGTGACAGAGATGTATTGTTATTCCCAATTTTAGTAGAGGCCATAGCTGGTAGTGGACAGACTCAAGGCTTAGGAGACCATTGGACCCTGTTAAGGTTAAATGTTAGGACATTCCAATGGATCTTCTATAATTCTCTTCGTCCGAGAAGAGAAATGAGTGACACCCATTTGTTGGGCTCGAAAGTGGTGGTACGTAATGTTAGATTTCAACACTAAACATATCTGTTTTTTGTAATGTTGTACACAATATATTCTTAACACGACACGTAACGCGCTAAGTAAGTATTTTTGGTTTCGTCAACAGGTTGATTATGTGGAGAACAAGCTAAAGGAGATCTTTAGTAGAAAGTTCCCAAAGCATTTACTTATACATGCTCCCTCTATAAAAGCTAAAAGTGAACCATGTTTACAACAGGTGGAGGGGACTTTAGATTGTGGGGTGGTTGTGTGTCAACATATTGAGGACATAATTAGTGGGAAGGAGTTGGGGAAAGGTAGTTTCAGTCATAAAAGGGCTACTGAGTACAGAAGCAAAATGGTTTGCTGCTTTGTAAACCCAGATCATGATATGTAGTTGAATTTATCTGGAAATTCTATAACATGTAATTTTTATTTAAGACAAGATTGTGTACTGTGGATGTTTACTAGTATTTCAAATATTTGTAATGGGGAGATGATTATATTTGCTGGATTGATTATATATTAGAAGAAGTTGAACAAAGAAGTAAATTGTTATATAATTACTAAAAGGTTGTATAGAATGCATAAAACTGTATATTGCATGTACATTATCATATTATATTGTACATCTAGGATAATATTGTATCCAATGGTAATTATTGTATATCTCGGAAAATATTATGTATCTCGAAAAATATTGTATATGTACTTATTAATTGTATATTATCATATTATATTGTACATCTAGGATAATATTGTATCCAATGGTAATTATTGTATATCTCGGAAAATATTGTATATCTCGCAAAATATTATATATGTACTTATTAATTGTATATGTTTGGAATATTTGTCATTCCTTGATATATACTCTTGTAGTTGTATATTATGCATGAAAGTTGTATATATAGCACATAACTGTACACAGATAAAAAAAATGTATATCATCAAATTATTGTATAAGTGCGTATTAATTCCTTTTTTCTAAAAATAATTGAAAGTTGTGTATGCTTTGGTTTGGGCTTATACCATAATTACAACTTGGAATCTCTGTAAAATATTGTATACATGAGTATAACGTAAAAATATATAAAAGGTTTGGGCTTATAACACTATGGAAGAAAGGCCCATGGTCCTGTGTAATGAAATGGTATATGCATAACATTATACTTGTACATGTACACATTTTTTAAAAAAGTGATAGTTGTATACGTAAATAGAACTTCAAAATATATAAATGGTTTGGGCTTAAAAAGTAAAAGGGCCCATGGTCATGTGTAATGAAATGGTATATGCATAACATTATACTTGTACATGTACACATTTTTAAAAAAAGTGATAGTTGTATACGTAAATAGAACTTCAAAATATATAAATGGTTTGGGCTTAAAAAGTAAAAGGGCCCATGGTTGTGTAATAAAATTGTATATGGTTTTGGGTTATGAAAGTATGTTATGATGGATTGTGTATGATTAATTGTGTATGGGCAAGTTTTGAATAAGAAATCGTGATTATAATTAGTACACAACCCATTCAAATTATCTAATATCTTTTATAATAATATATAATGATATTTGGGTAGATAATCCAATAGGCCCAAATTCTAATTTTCTAATTAATTAAAAATGGGTTTATTACATTTTTGTTTACTTTGGGTTCGCAAATTAATTACATAAAATCACATAAAAATGTTGTTAGCAGGCCCATTTACAAAAAATATGGAATTATCCCATTACCTTTTTAGTATAAGCTGTATGTTAATATTATTATTATATATTAGATATTAGATTTTCAAGATCTTTTAAAAAAAAGTAATGCTTAGATTTGCAGTACATATTGGGAAGAAAGCCACTCCTCTTCAGTCAAATTGATTGAGACACGCTACATTGTTCGAGAAAAGAAAACAGTGTGCAACAACAATGGAGAATGAAGAGGAAGAAGTTGAACAACTGCCAGAGGAGCTAAAAATGGAGATCGTATCACGCTCGCCGGTAGCTGATTTGCTGGTTTTCAAGAGGGTATCCAGGAGGTGGAATGCGCATATTAACAGCCGTTTTTTTGTGAAAAAACACTTGGAGAGCATGGTCCTTCAAAATCGTGTGCACTTCTTCTTTGAGAGGCAAATGGGTGGTTTTAATCTAGCCTATGAGGCATCTCCACCGGGCATGCCGAATAAGAGGATTGTCTATGATGGAGACAGGAGGGAAGAATTGGTAGGCACGTGCAATGGCTTGGTTTGCATGTGTAATGTTGAAGACTTGTATGTTCTTTACAATCCACATACTACCAAGAGAATTGTGATTCCCCATCACAAAATCAACTTCCCACCTGGAGCAACTTGGGTTATTACTCTCTTTGGTATGGGCTACAACGAAGCTGAAGACGATTACAAATTGGTGAGGATCTCTATGTTCAGCAACAGTGAATTAATTACTGAGGTAAGCGTTTTTTCGCGTAATTCATGTGGTTGGAGTCAAATAGGAAGTTTCCCATCCGACTATGATTATCCTGTTGGGGAACCTGGGATCTTCATTAATGGGAAACTCCATTGGCAGATTGCAAGGAAGTGGATTTGTTCTTTGAAACTTTCTGATTGGAGTTATGGTAGAATTGAGTTACCTGTGTGTAACAATGTGGGATTCTTTGGGTACACTATGGTGGGATTGGATAATGAGACCCTAGCATTGCATTCTAGATTGATAAACCCTGTTCAGTGTCAAGATATTTGGATTTTAAAACAGAGTGCTATTGAGGGTTATACCTGGAATCATTTTAGAATTATGCCGTGGAATGTAATCCCGTATAACCGTAGGTTCGTTGATGTGTAACCTCTTTTGTTAATTAAACCAGAGAATGTGAAAATCATGTGTAGAATTGATCCAATCGGTACATTTGCGGTGTTTGATTTAAGGGATGAAACATTTGAAATGTCCCCTTCGGATAGAATCGAAGAGGGGTACTGCAAAGTGTTTGGGTTCGTTGAGAGCTTGGAAAGTCCATTTCCGATTAACCGATTTTAGATGCTTATTGTATGAACTTGTGCTTAATAGAATTTTGATGCTTAGTTAAGAAGGTTAGATATGCATTTGGAAATAGTATTTTGATGCTTAGTTGAGAAACTTGTGTGAGCTAGTAACCCTTTTGTGCACAAGTTTTTTGTATTAAGCATGTTTAGAAAGCTAATTATTGAATGCTCAAGAGTATGTATAAGGAAAGGGCATAACATTATTCCTTATCTTTTGTAACTATTGTTATCATGTATGGGTTCGTATGCCTATATTTTATGTTTACTGTTTGGGTAAGATTTCAATTTGTACATATTTTAAAGAGGTTATCATATTTATCAACATGAACAAATAATGGGCAAGGAACTTCTTAATTGAATTGTACATATTTTAAAAAGTTGTACACGGCCCATTAATTTGATTAGTAAAAAATTCTTGGGCCTGGAAATATGGTGACAACAGTGTGTCGGCCCATTTTCTTTGTATCATATACCATTTTCTTAAAAAGTAAAAGGGCCCATGGTCATGTGTAATGAAATGGTATATGCATAACATTATACTTGTACATGTACACATTTTTTAAAAAAGTGATAGTTGTATACGTAAATAGAACTTCAAAATATATAAATGGTTTGGGCTTAAAAAGTAAAAGGGCCCATGAAATAAAATTGTATTTGGTTTTGGGTTATGAAAGTATGTTATGATGGATTGTGTATGATTAATTGTGTATGGGCAAGTTTTGAATAAGAAATCGTGATTATAATTAGTACACAACCCATTCAAATTATCTAATATCTTTTATAATAATATATAATGATATTTGGGTAGATAATCCAATAGGCCCAAATTCTAATTTTCTAATTAATTAAAAATGGGATTATTACATTTTTGTTTACTTTGGGTTCGCAAAAAATAATTTGTTTATTGTGTGGTAAGAATTGAAAACCAGAATTTCATCCTACAAGTTGGAAAATGTTATAAGTTTGCCAAGTGATTTATGTAGGGTTTTTTTAAATATTTGCCAAATGATTTTAATAGTTGTATATACGACACAAAAGTTGTATATACGCGCCACAAACAGTTGTATATATACCAGGGTTTTGTGAACTTGTATATATGTTGAAATAGTTGTATATGTTTGGTGACCAATATTGTAGATCTTGGTTGTATATAATGCTTTATCAAATCTTTAATATGGTTGTTGTACTATCACTTTTGGCCGTTGGTACATGCATAACCTTGGAACCAAAAGCTGGACATTATACTACATTATAGCCGTTGGGGATCCTTATGTTTGCTACTATATATACTTCGTCCTATCAGCAGCCATATTCAACACAACACACAAAAAATGTCTAGCTCTTGCAATTTCAGGGGGAGTAAAAAATATCCAATGTACAGGAAATCAAGTTGTGTCATCTGTGGGCGGCATACAGCGATTAAAATTTCGGAAACGGAGCGGAATCCGGGACGGTTGTTCTACAGTTGCGAAGAACATGGTTGGAGTTCTTGGTGTTCACCAATAGAATTGGAGTGGAATGGCCATGACAGTGGTGAAGTGCAAAGTCGAGCACCAAACAATCAAAGGGGTTCCAGCAATCAAATGGAAGCAGCCTACAAAATTACTCTTCCAAGTTTGATAATTGGAAATTTGTTCTTGATTTGTATTGTAATATTGATAAGTTGGTTGATTGCAAATTCAATGTAGGTAATGCTGTAGAATCTTAGTTCCAAAAAATGTAATGCAATTTTCTCATAAAATTGGTATCTACTAATAAAAATATCTAGCAGATAGCATTACATGCCATTGGGACATCTTACATCCATGATCTAAACATAACAATGAAGAATGGCATCTAAAAAATCCTATGCTTCTTCCTTTAGGGTCGACTATTCTTAGAACATGTAAGGGGGTCGTGGAGGGCCATCTTAAAACAGAGTTCACAGTATTTCTTCTTGGTTTGAACTGGTTCACCCGCACTGCGCCGTCTCCGTTTCTTCGGTCTACCAGCGGAACGTTTCAAGTTTGGGGGAAGCATAACTTGTCCTTCAGTTAAAGCAGTAACCTCACACATGGCTGTTTGAGGGACAGGAGATATATCTAGCCTGTAGCATTGCACATATTTCTCAACAAAAAACTCTTCATCAATATGATCGAAAATTGATAATCTGAGTTTGCGAATTACTGCCACTGCATGAGAGCAAGGGAACCCACTTACTTGCCACTGATAGCATGTGCAAACAGAAAGGGCTAAATCGACAACAACAGACGGGGTGGATTCTACTATATATTGATCATGTGTGGAACACTGCCTAACCTCCCATGTAATGCCCAATTCACCGAACTCTATCCAAGTATACTGCTTGGTTGGACATAAGAGACTAGACCATTCTTTGCTCTGAGATCTCCTTTCTACAAATAAACGATCAATATTTGATATAATACTATCTATCATGCACATAACAGGAAGTTCACGAAATTGACGAATCCAAGAATTAAAAGATTCAGCTGCATTGGAAGTCATTTCCCCATACCTGGTGGAGTGTGGAGAATGAGAAACAGCCCATCTTTCGTACGGTAATTCTGAAAGCCAATCTTTACCAATGTCTCCACCAAGTTCTAAGAATGATGAAATCTTGTCATTAAATAAACGAATATTGGGAGCATAAGCACACTCTCTGAAAGTTTTCACCAACTTTGATCTTTGTTTCGAGGAAAACCCTCGGGAAAAACGGGCCTTAAGATTAAGAATAAGGTGGTACAAACAAAAGAAATGGACAGGATTGTAAAATACTGAGGAAAAGGCAGATAAGAGACCAAGATTCCTATCGGATAGGTAAAACACTTCTTTATCATGTGTGATAATGTCACGAAGATTTTCCAGAAACCACACCCAATTTTCAGTATTTTCTGCCGAAACAAGAGCAAAGGCAACAGGAAACAAACCTGAAACAAACAAAAACAGATTATGAAAAAATTATTTCAAAAGAGTGGGAAATGTACAACAGCAATTTATGCTTACCATTGTTCCCATCCTTGGCAACAGCTGCCAACAAGGTACCTTTAGCTTGTCCTTTCATGAAAGTCCCGTCAATGAATAACATTGGACGACAACTTCTAAAACCATGAATACTTGCATTCAGCGCAACAAATATGCGTACAAAACAATTACTGTCTCCATTCTTTTCCAGATGTACAACACTTCCAGGATTACATTTTAAAATAGCTTGTGAATATCGTTCTAAATGAGAGTACGACTCATTGAAATCACCATAATTTTGACCTCTAGCATAAACAAGGCTGCGCCAAGCCTTCCAATACGGAATATCAACACCATAAAACTGTTTAATAGTTTTTAGCAAATCAATTCCAGACATATTTGGATTGGCCTTAACCGTATCTCCAACGAATGTAGTAATAATCGCAGGTGTAAGCCTCTTGTGTTCCTTAGATAACATGTTTGAATGACAATTGTGCAAGAGATTGCACTTCCAAACAACAAAGGATCCCTTTAAACGATCAAGCTTTCCTTTTATGAACCAAGAACAACCTGCACTTTTGGCCTCTTTGCAAACAACATTTACATAATTTCGTTCATTTCAAATAAAACGAAACTCAAAACCTTTTGCCGTAGAGTACAAAATAAGTTCTCGTTTAAAAACATCAGCCCCACCCTTAAAATGAGTGCCAACACCTTCATCAAGTATATGACACCAGTCACGGGATAATAAAGATTTCTTCTCTAAAGATGGACATATATCATATGTTGGAATGTCATTGTCGAAATATTCATATTGATCGCAGGAAATAGGAAGACATGGTTGGGATAAACGATTTGAACTTAAGGATGAAATATTCAAAGACTGGTCTGAAGATAAAGTATCAGAAATTAAAACTATCTGAACAATTTTCTCAGCTTTAATTTCACAAAGGCTAATCAAATTTTTAAGATCAACATCCGAAGCAAGAACACAATTACTAAGCCCACCAACTTTGAAACGAAATTTCAAATCGCAACAAGGAAGATTAGGCCATGTACACCTAACCTGCTCTGCAAAATCATCGAACGTAGAAGTACAATCAACCGAGATCAACTTGGACTCGAGCTCGAAAGAAACACTGAGAAGAATAGACTGATTCGCTTCTACCATCGATTTCTTGAAGATGGAGCTTGATCGGAAATCTGGAATGGAAAGGAGGAGAGCTTGGTTGTATAATTTGAAAGGGAAAATGAATTGCGTAGCTTTATTGATCTAAAATTGTATAAGCTGAGGGATTATATGAATTTTGAAATTTGAATGGAAGATGAGACACAATGATGGGACAATTGGAAGAAAATAGAGCTGAGAGATTATTAAGAGGATAGGGGTAAATTGGAGAATTTACTATTAAGTCAAATATATGAAGATTAGTACTTTTGGGCTTATGTATGGGAGAAGAATACTTTTAGGTTTCGTGTACTACAAAATAATTGTTCCAAGTAAAATTTGTAAGTGATAGTACGGGGGAGAATATATATTCTCTTTTAACAATTATAGAACAATACCGATTGATATGGAATAGCTTAGGAATGGAATCTCCATTCATTAATCTATTCCTAATTCAATGATTGGTACTACCTCGTTTCGGGGAACTTGTCCAGCTACTGTTTTCACGTGTTTTAGTGAGCGAGTTTTTTTTATTAGTATTTAAAATGATAAAGTAATTTTAAAGTTGCTTTACAATAGAGGAGATATAGATCTATCATACCCTACCTTAAAAGTTACTTTATCATTTCAAATATTAATAAACAATTCGCTCACTAAAACACGAAAATGAAGGTAGTGTGCAAGTTCCTTCGGGATGGAGGGAGCATGCTTTTTTAATTGGAATTATGATTCCATAAGGAATGGTGATTCCCAAAAAATAAAGAATTGTCGTTCCTTTCAAAACACATGTCTTTAACTATTCTATTATTTGAAAAGTCAATTATTTTATTCAATAATCAAAATAATAATATTAATATAATAATATTAACATTATAAATAATAATATAATAAATTAAAAAAAAATATTATATCTCAAAAGTATTTAAAAAATATTAATAATTATAATAAAAAATAAGACAATACTTTTCAAGTATAATAATATTTTTAAACAATATAAATCATAATATTATAATTTTATAATAATATTTGTTTGCTACAATGTAATTAATAATTCTCAACAAATGTATTAATAAAAATATAAATAGTATTATTGTTTCATAATAAAATGATAATAACATCTAATAATAAAATTAATTTATAATTCTATTAAAAATATAAAATAGTATTCTTATTTAAAAAATATATTTTTATAATAAATAATAGAAATGCATATTAATTATAATAACTGTTCTACAAATAATAATTATCAATAATAATAATAATGTAATAAAATTTATAATATACATATTAACAATAATCAATAATAATAATTCTATTAAATAATAGTTTTAACACTCAATAATATTAATAACTTAAAATCAAATTAAATAAAATTACATTCAATTTCTAGTCAATACCAATCATAAGAATGATCATTCCTATGTCATTCCATTCACACCTTCATTCCATTCATAAGTTCATTCCATTCAGCTGTAATTCCATTCAATCATACCAATTGTACCCTATATCTATATTATATATAATAATATCAATCAATCAATCTATATTTGAAAACTATTGTATTTTCCCGCCAATATTATTGCTAATTGAGTGATATTCATTTTAAATCTTAATATATATCTTTAAAATATATTTTATTATAAATATTGACAAATAATTATTTACAAAATATATTGGATATATTTTTGAAATATAATTTATAATAAATATGGAGGAATAATATAAAAATATGTTGAATATATCTTTGTATAGAAATAATTCAATATGACAAATTATTATATAAAAATAGTTCCTGATAAGTTTATCATGAAACAATTTTAAAATATCAAATATTTGACTAGGAGTATCAAAAATCTTATCAGAAGTATCACTAATTTGGGTCAATGATATTATTATATTGTAATTGATGTAAATTTTCTTGAACCCAGATTAATGAAACTCCTAATGAAATTTTTGATACTTCTGGTCAAATATTCAATACTTTAAAACAATTCCATGATAAACTTATCATGAACCGTATTCATATAAAACCTACTCGTTCGATATATAGTTTGTAAATGTTTATTTTTTTGTAGACGTTATTAAAATAAATATTTGTTAATCGGAAAAAAAAAAATAAGACCACTATTTAATTTTTGGCAAAATATAAAATGAAAATGGTTCATACATGAACAATTTGAAGTGTATTAGCTGTTTTCGCTAAAGTGTATTAGTGGTTTCCACTAGAAGGTATTAGTTGTTTTCATTGAAAAATATTAATTTTGGAGAGTGTTAATTGTTTTCACCGAAGGGTATTAGTTGAAGGGTATGAAGGGTATTAGTTGTTTAACTAAAGGGTATTAGTTCATTACACTGAAGAATTTTAGTTGTTATACTACAAAATATTGCAAAGTGGTTTATGTTGGAACCAATTTCACTCTATACATACTTTTAATTTTTTGGTAGAAAATAGATTATTTACATTAATTACTTCGAAGGAAGATTATAGTAGACATATCTTATCCTACCATACTATAAAGACAAGTGTGATTTGTCCTATGTGGCAAGCCCTTGTGCTTTAGAAAAAAAATAGTATTTTCTCCTTAATCCATGTTGTTCCAATCCTTTGTAACCGTCCGATCATCTAGCTTAATCTGAACCGTTTATCATCCATTTCATTTCTCTATATAATGAGCTCTTTTGTCTACAAAATTTTCATTGTGTCATAGTTTATTTTTTTTGCCCGAATCATTTTGTCATTCCATCGTTTCATGATTCTCATTGCCCTTTTTTTAGCTATACCTATATCGTCGGAAAAAAAAATTGAGAACAAAATCTTCTTCAATGGTATGTGTTTTCTGTCCCTTAACTTTCTATGTTAATTTGAGTGTTGTTCTTCAAGATTTGAGAATGCTTTTGGGTTTAGAATCAGTTCGTTATGAAATCGAGCATACCGTGGGTGATGTAGTACTCAGTTTCAAAACAACTGCCTATCTATATGCATGTGGTGGTGTACAAGCTATACACGGTGACTTTTGTGGTTCCAGTGAGGAGGCTCTGAACGATGCTGCGCACCGTGGAATCAAGTACTTGAAGGAGTAGTATAATGTTAGGATAGTTGAGTTTGGGACCTATTGATACAATTGTGATGAATGTATTATCTTCATGTAATAATTTTTTCTAGAAAATGTTATAATTTCTAGACGTGTCAATAAAATCTATTGAATTTAGTGAATTTGGGACTTATTAATATTTGCTGTTGTTCGCTTGATCTTCGTTAAGTTGCTTGTATTTCATTAAATGAATAGCGACATCTTCCTTATAATCTCTCCTTTATTTTCGTTTGTAACCAATACACAATTTTAGATTCGAAATTATATTACTTGTCCAATAAAATTATTATGTTAACTGGATTAATTAAATTACCTTATCCTAATACAATATTACCGCGTTAGACACCCGTAAAGTATGAAAATTTATCAATTGCTGTATTGAATCAATGCTATTACTATTCGGTGAAATGGTAATACAGTAGGACTAAACTAGGAATATGCAATTGATTCGCTATTCATTTAATAATAATGATTCATTTATTTTGTATTTATTAGCGTAATTGTCTTAATAAACAATCTATCCATTATTTACGAATTAATGTATAATTTTTTAGTTGCTATTCATTTGAAGAAAATATGTTAATGGACCGATGCTAATTGTTTTAATTGTTGCCTACTTTTTATTAAACTAGGTTGCACCACGTGCGTTGCACGTCGGATTAAAATTGGATCTCTTAGTTGATGTATTTAACCATAAAACAAGAAACTTGAATTATTGTCGGGTGAGCCCTCTCTTAGTTGATGTATCTAACCATCAAACAAGAAACTTGAATCGTTGTCGGGTGAGCGCTATTTAAAAATTTAGATGATGTGTCTAACAAATAACAATAAAGAAAATTAAAGTTATTGTCGAGTGAACGCGAGGTCCAGAGGAGGTTTTCTGGATGGAGTGTTTGTTTTTTGTATTTTTCAAAAAATTTGGTATGGTTTTTGTATTGGCAGGCTATCAAGTAAACATGAAATTTTATGACATAATGAGCTGAAAATGTAGCATATATCCATTTAAATGGATAAAAGGCAGTAACATGGTGTACCTTGATATAATTGTTGAGAAAACTGAAAAGGAAGAGCTTGGCTTAATGATAAAATCAGGCACACTGCAAAAATTGCTTGCAATCTACATATATCAAAAGATTGGAGAATTATATATATATATATATATATATGTATATATATATATATACAGTCATAAGAATATAAGAGAATGACAGAGCACCTATACCAGTATTCAAGTTGCTCAATATTCTCTCCCAAATAAAAGAAGTTCAAACGCCTTTCTATTAACTTGCTGAACTAAAAGCTTCATTAATCATAATATATAGAAATAAAAAATTCTTCAGAATCATATATTCAAGACACCATCTTAGAAACCTCCAAAATTAAATTAATCCTCAATTCTAATAAACGGAAATAATACCCAAAATTTGTTGCAGTAGAGTTACTAGCAGAGCAAATCCTGTTAATTCCCCAGAATAGAGAAAGCCCAATAATATGCTGGAATTGAACTTAAGACTTACAAGAACTGAAACTTCATCCTTCAGAGTACTCAACTCTGAGATTGACGAGTGCAACTCATCGGACAATGCCTCCCGATCAGAAGCCAAACTCTCAGCTCTACAAGTGGCTAAGTCCTTTCCCTCGTTTGCAAATGCAAGTTGATCTTCTAAAGATGCAATTGTTGTCTCCATTTCAAAAGCAAGAACTTCCAGCTTCTTGTAATCCTGCATAAAAGGGCAGATATAATGCATTAAAAACATTCTGCATCTAAAATTATCTGTCAGAGAAGGAAAAAAACATTTTCTTTTTAATAAAACAACAAACTGGAAGGTAAAGTTGTGTATCTTCAACATGATATATATCATTCTAATTATGTTGTCCAAAGAAAACTTAGAAAAAAAGTTTAATTATGATCAGACAAATCACAAATATAACTCCATGATTTACAAGTTCCATAATTATTGATAACCACCTCTAGTTCAGGCATAGGAGTTGAACCCTTGGCTCGTTTCCCAATAATAGATTCACGTTTGCTCATATCACGTTCAAGCATTGCCTTTTGACCTTGAAGCCTTTTAAGTTCTCTCTCTGCAGATGACTTCTCACCCTGGAATATCCAGAGAAAAGCATACTGCAATTGTGACTTATTTGTCTAGATGAAAGATCATACCAAAAATTAAAAAGTAAGAAGAATGGTACAAAACCTCAAGCTTTGTCTTCTCCTGCACAACAATTTTGAGCTTGAATTCCATATCTTTTTAACTTATTTTTCATTTTCTCCAACTCTTTTCTAATACTTTCATTTTCCTTTGCCAAAGAACAAGATGATAAGGATGAAATCTCCCTTTCGAGCATTTGAAGATGGCATACAAATTCAGATTTTTCAGCTTCATGTTCTTCATTAAGTTCCTAAAGAGGAAAACTGATTGGGTCAAATTGCGAAGTAAGATTAAAAATATTAGGAACGAAGAGAAAGTGAAGAAATTTACCACTATTGTATTTGCAGAAATTGGAACTTCGGTAGTTAACTCTTCTATCCTACTGCGATGACCTGAAGCTTGATTGTTAAGAGCAAGCTAGATTTCAACAAGTGAGAAGAACATTAATACTTGTATTTGGTTAATTTGCCAAGTATTCACATGCAAAATATACCTTCTCATCCTCGAACACATGAACTTTGTTCCTCAAAGAAGACTCTACCTTCTGATGGTTCCTAATAATTGATTCCATCTGAACAAAACTTTGGGAGGCCGAAGATCTAAGATCCTGAAGAGATAATAGTAAATTAACTGTCTTGATAAAATTCATTTTTATGGTGCATTAGCTCATGATAGGTATTACCATTTGTACACTTCCAAATATTCTTCCATAATTATTTTTATTCCGTTATATAGGAAATAGGTTGGAAACTGAAATGGTACAGATCTCTGCTCACCAGAATCTGGTTGGGCATCAAAGATGAGAACTGGAGTAGTTCATCTGCAATAGATGAAAGAGACCCTACAAGACATCTTGAGTTTTCAAATTCCAGCTTTATTTCCTGGGCATCTGTTGTTAGGCTGGTCAGCCAAGCAAATTCTTCCTGGAAGAAGTTACGAAAATAATATTTAGCTGCTCTACAACAAACTTTAATAGAAACCTTCCAAATAACAAAAAAGACCTAAAACTCTAGTCAGTTACCATGCTGCATTGTGCTGAAGCAAGTTTATCCTGAGCCAGAATTGTTTCTTCTCGTGCAAGTATAAGTTCATTATAGAGCAGTATTAAACAAACTCGAAGAAACATTTCTATAATCAACAAGTTTTAAATAAACATGCAAGCAAACAATCAAACATCATGACGGATCTCCTAAGTTCTCAAGATGTATTCATCTCCCAGATATCCGGTTTTTGTGGTGCCTTCAAGATGCATAATATATTCACTTTTCTTGTTCTCTTTATCTGTTAGATGTTCTCTTGGGATTTGGATGGAATAATAAGTATTACGGAATTTAACTGTCATCATCAATTTATAAGAAAATGTGAACACTTTAAGGGCACCACAAAAAACTGGGAAGAGGCTAATCTAAAAATGAAACATCACATCATCAACAGATGCTAGTTATCAATAACGAAGAGAAATAAATAACTTATGTAACTTATGTGAATAATTATGTAATTAACAGGGTCAATTAGAAGAAACATAACTTATTAATATCAAGCCACGACATGACAAATGTGTATAGCCAGTTTGACATGCTACAAGAACTAAATGTTCAAATATTTACTCAGTAAAGCATGCATTATCCAAGTCTAAACATGACCAAAAACTATAGCAGTCTCCTGCGTTGAGAATTTGTAATGAGACATTTTACCATGACCTGGACCTTATAATCCTAGTCGACCATACCATTTCAATAAAATAGAAAGGTGGATTACCAAGTCATGGCAACAGATTTCAGGTTATAAAATAACTATCAGAGAATTTCAAGACATTGTGACTGAAAAGGTACTGGCTACACAAATTATGTTCACGAGTCAGAGGATGAACCTTTTCATATTTCACCTGTGCAGATATAGTCTGCTCAGTTGCCAATCCAAATAAACAATCCAAATTTTGCTGGCTTGAGGGCTTCTCCATCTTTAAGATTGTGATCTGCATATCATTTTTAGGAGAATTTACAAGTGAAATACACAAAACACGTCTTTCAAAGGCATTTAAAACAACAATATCATGCAAAAATAAGCATAAATAGGTATGGGATAATCATATAGCACAAACTCTGAAAAGCCCAGGCAACATCCTGCAATGATACTGACATTTTCTCCAAGTTGCAACTATAAAATCTTAATTTACAAGCCTGAGACCAATCATTCCCATCCAAAAAAAAGGAGACAATTCTAAATTCAACTTATTCACAGCATTATGTTGAGCTGAATTGAAATGACAAATGTAGGGGGCAGAGTAAAAAAAATACGGTGAATTTAGAGTAACAAATGAGCAAAAACCTTTTCTTGAAGCTTTTTTATCACATTAATAGCATCCGAACTGTGAGCAGCACACTCTTTGCATTTCTGAGTACAATCCGTCTCAGCAAGCTTCCTCGCTAAGCAATCAATTTGGATATCACTCGTTATCCTCTGCAAAGAGGAAAAGTGAGTGATAAGAAAGGTGGAAAACGCCAATACAACCATTGTATTATAAGTAAGAAAAACTAACACGAGTCTCAAATTCTAAGAGTAATTTTTCATATTCCGTTTGCATCTCTGCTATGTCATTGCTCTCCTGCGCCAGAAATAATCAATGCCTGAAAAACATTAAAAAGGGTCCTACGAAAATCATATAACAGATACAATATTATAGGGGAACTCAGGGCAAGACGAATAGACAAACAAACCTGCGAGACTGAGATACCACGAGCTCCAGAGAAACCAGTCGAATGGGAAAATCCAACGACATCGTCTGCAAAACATTGTTAAAGTGCCGATCAGGGGGTCTACGAAATCAGATTAGGGATGATTTATGGAAAAGAGCAAATTGAGGTGATAAGGGAAATGAAAGGGCTCAAAACGGTGAATTCGATCTCACCAACTAAATTTACAGCCCTAGCCGGAGAAATGACGTTGTTCTGCCGCCGATGAGGACCAATTCAACCAGATTCAAGTGAGATTTAGAAATTGAATATATGTCCGGAGAAGCGGCGCAATCGAAAAATGGGGGAAGTGGAGAAAAAAGGGACGATTGGGATGGGAAGAAAATGAATGAAAAGAAAAGAAAAAAAAAAGAGAAGAGAAGAGGAGAGGAACGATGCTGAGCCGCAACGGCAACGACCGATTCGGCCAATTTCCAAAGAGACTTGAAGATTGATTATGAATCCAGAGAAGCAACGACGAAATGGGAAAATGGAGAAAGAGGAGAAAAAAGTGATAATTTGGATGGGGAAGAAAATGAATAAAAAGAAAAGTGAAGAGGAGTGGAGAAATGTAACAAAAAAATAAGGCAGGGGCAAAAGTATCCAGAAATGATTTACCATTGCTAGACACTTTTAAAGGTATTATAGATTTGACCAACTAATGGGATTTTTGTTTTTATGCGCCAATAGAGATGTTAGTATTAGGAAAGGTTGACAAGATTGTATTGCTATTAGGAGTTAATCACTGTTAAATTAATTTGTACGTATGATGATATTAGTTTTGTCGCTATTACCGGTTGGCAAGTCAAAAGGACTAAAATAGGAAAGTCTTCAAGTGATTTGTCTATTTTTATAAACTTCTTTCACATTCAATTTTTGCTGATTATGCGAGTGATTCCTTATAATAATGTTATGAATTTTTATATCTTAATATATGGTAGTGGTTAATAAAGGAATTATTGACTGACTCGGTTTTTAGTGTTTAGGAGATATGATCAACTTCTTTTATAAAAATCGGAAAGGAAAAATTATCATGTTTTTTTAAATGCGAAATTTGATTTAAATTTGGCTAAGGTTCCCTTATTATTAGCTATATTAAAATATGTCTGTATATTATAGTAATGAGCCAATTCTTATTTTGGACAATTTTGTTGATGATATTTTTGGTTAATTGATTAAAGTATTATCTATTTATTAGTTTACTTATTTTATGTATGATCTTGCCACTATTTTAGCTATTCAGGTAATAATTATATTTAGCGAAATTGAGCAATTGCTCTTTATGCTTAATAAATATTTTAATTGACTCTTTGAATAATTATTTGTAATTTGTCTGTAGGTTTCCATGATTAATGTATGATTTAATTTGCCCATAATTGAATAATCGACCTTATTTTATTTATGATATTGCCACTATTTTAGCTACTCAATTACTAATTTTAATTGGTCAACATTTCCTATCAAAAATTGCTTGAATTATTTTATTGATCCTTAATTTTTATTAGGATTGACCATTTCCTTAAATATTTATTTTTTAATTTTTCTTCCTGCGTCAAATACAGACTCAAATTCATTGTTCCTATGATGTCTCCACTTTTTTTTGGTTCACATCTTTCCAAGGCAATCTAAAAAATAACCGAAATCTATTCAGGCAATCCATTAATTGGAGATATATATGGCTTATATTTGCTACAACCTAAAATATGAGAGTTTTCTAATTTTTGGATATTATTTAAAAGATTGTGCGAAAAAATGATATAATTTACTAATATTAATATTAATATTTCCAGTAATTGATTTTTTAAATTTGTCAACATTCTCTAATAATTGAATAACTATACGGAATTTTTATTATCTTTGACATATTCATGATATCTTTGGTAAACGTGAATGTATTTTCTGTACTAAATAGTTTTATATAAAAAGAGAATAATTGTTAACTATAAAAGTATATTTATTGTTCAAACATAAAATTTAAAATTAAATTGAAAAAAATGAATAGGTGAGATTATTCATTAGAAAACGCTTATGTACATGTGTGATTAGGTTGTGGATTGTTCATATGAATTTTATTTTGGATGATTTTTATGTGTACTCAAGTGTAGAACATGCAATTGAATTTTGAAATAATTTTAACTTTTCAAAATCCACTTTGTGTTTTAATTATTCATTGATAAAATTGAAGGATCTGAAATGATTTTTAATAATACTGTATGAGATTAAACATTAAAAAAAATGATGAAGCGCAGTGATAGTTTTCAATTCTAAATTTAAATACTTTATTTTATTATTTTCTTAAAACTATATATTAATTTCAATCGTCAATTTAGTTTTAGTTTTTAATTTGTTTACCTTAATTCTTTCTTTTACTTAACTAGAAATGAATTTTAATTATTAGTCTCCCACTACCGCAAAAAATTAGCCAATTTGATCTCCATTAACTCCTAAATTATATATAAATATAGTTCATGATAAACTTATTATGAAACTGTTTTAAAGTATCGTATATTTGACCAGGAGTATCGATAATTTCATTAGGAGTATCATTAACCTGGGTAGGAGTTTTCATGATAAACTTGTCATGAAAATACCAAAAGTGTAGGAGTTTTTTTTAAGTAATTTAATATTTTTAAATAAATTTGATGGACAATCCAAAAACAAAAATGAAAAATAAATTTGGAAGATGAAAATATTTGGGAGAAAAGCGAAATTGCCCAAAATTTAAGGGGGCACTTGATTTTTGCCCTTTTTTTTTACAAAAGATGTTTTTTGTCCAAAAAATGTTGGCAAAACGGTTGACAAATGGTTGACACTCATGCCAACCTGTGTGTCAACCATTCGCCAACCTTTTGCCAATATTTTTTGGGCAATATACATCTTTTGTAAAAAAAGGGACAAAAATCAAGTGTCCCCTTAAATTTTGGGCACTTTTGTGTATTTTCACAAAATATTTTTATTTTAAATTTAACTCATATATATTTTTCATCAAATTAACTTATTTGCAATTTTACTCCACTTGACTTATTTAAACACATTTAATCACGTGTACTCATTAAGAAAAAAACATTCTTACTAAATCTATGGAATGGAGTTGTAAGCTACTAATTTACAGTGATTTGTGTACCACTGAATGAGATTAAGTTTAACTTTTTTAACAGTGATTAAGTTTTTAGTATTAAAAGAAAACTATCACTTTTCTATTGGTTGACCTGCTTTAGGTAAATTCTTAAATGGTATAGCTTACTCTTAATTATGAAAATACAGAATTGATCACATGCTCACTGGTGGGCATAATATTATATACTCACCGCGTATGTGTTAATGACACATAAATAAATATAAACAATTAATTAAAATAATAGTGGGCCCTCTGCTTATGTTTCATTAACACATTCGCAGTGGGTATAAAATATTATGCCCACCGGTGGGCATGTGATCATTTCCGTATGCAATTAATTTATATTTTATATTAATATTGCATAACAATTATTTTTTAACTGTTTTTTCTCTAAATATTTATTCATTGATAAGAATTTATATGAAAATCTCAGTTTATGTAAACTAGCATAATCATGTCAAATTTGGAATTATACTTACATGCCATATGATTCTCGAATTTATACAACCCAAGTCTAATTATGTTAATTTTAAAGAAAAAAACTCTAATATTATATTGAAGCCAACTAATATTTTTTTAGTAAGTAATACCCTTCAATGGTTCATGTATGAATAATTTTCATTTACTTTATCTTTGTTATTTAGTTATATTCGTGTGTGTTAGTAATAGTTTAAAAATAACATTGATAAGACTATATAATATTTTTAAAATTAAAAAACCTTTTTTAATTAAAAATTAATACGAATTTGTCATTGGGTGCAACTATCTACACCAGATATTAACCAAGTTCACCCATATTATTTATAATTTTAATAAATATACGTACTATAATTAAATAAATTCTATTCAAAATATAATACTTATACTATATCCTTAAAAATATATATCCATCAATCTCATTCAATATCAATACAACCACCAAGTATGCACACTCTCCCTCCATTTTAAAATAAGTGTTGTAATTTTGGTTAATTTTTGTTTCAAAATAAGTGTTGTTTTAACAAATTTTTCACGTCATTTTCTAATTCAAATTCAAGTTATAAGAGGTCTTTTAGGAATTATATTAAAATATAACATATTTTTTAGGGATTAAATCTTTTAAAGATTATATGGGTATATATGTCAAAATTTTATTATTCTTAATTTGATACAAACTCTCTAGAACGACATTTATTTTGAACATAGTACTTTTTAATAACTTTTTTTCAATAGTGATAAAAATTCTAACAGACCATTTGTAGATAATTTATTTTTTCCTCCAAATATTTCAATTAAGAGTTAAATTGATTATTAAAATATTGAAATTCTTAATTCTTAATAAAATGAAATAAGAATTTTTTAGAGATATATTTAACCGTGTGGATTAATTGAAAATTTCGGGTATCCTTAATTGACAAAAGGTAAATAACTTAATATGTATGGAAAAAATTGTAATGATATATGAATGGTGTAACTATTTATTCATTGGGATCCATACGTTTATGTAGCCCAAACATAATCATAATCTATATTCTATATCTATATAATAGAGCTAGGATATCCTAATTTAGATTTGGGCGCCATTTTGCCTCATCCGTCGATCTGAGTTTCTCAATTTCGTGCTGATCGTTGGATTGTTTTTATTGTTTTATATGGTATGCTATTTAGTGTTGGTCATTATTGTTTTCAATAATCATCAATTACATACCTTTTTTTTTATCATATATCCATGGATTGTGCTACCGTTTATCTATATATAGGGGCCTAGATCGTTCCATTCATCCATCGGCGGTTTGTTTCTCTTGGTATTGTTCATATTTATTTATTTTGCAGTGCTTTTCTCGCCATTTTCTGTGGTGGTGGCACCTTCGATATTGTCAAATTTGGATCGAGGATGTTGCCTTCAACGTGCGTTCGGATGTGTGAATGACCTTCTGTTGGATCCGGAAAATTGTGTCGATTTTTATTTTAATTGATGTATTTTGGTCGCCAAATAAAAAAGTTTGTTGAATAGATAGATAATGGCGTTTATATATTATGTTTCTGTATATTTAGTTTAGTTCTCATCGTTTATCAGTAAAATAATTTGTATCTGTTTTGATAACATATATCAATATTCGCTTAATTTACGTCATTCAAGGAGAATTAGTCAACATACTCGATATGTAATTGGTATCTCAGTTGTTAATAAAATTTAACCGATGGGATTCCTTTATGAAAATACATGGCCGCCCGCGACGTAAAATCAGCACCGGAGTGGCGACAAACTCGCATTGCCGGAAATTTAATCCCAATTTTCTATTTTTTGCAATCTGTAAATTTCATAGTTGATGATTTTGTAATCCTCCAATTAAATTTTCCAGATTCACGATTGTGTGTTGATGGGGATGAACCAAAAATAGACAAAGAAGATGACGAAAGATAAATTTGACCAAAGAAGAAGACGAAGATAAGTTTGAGAGACATGAAAGTTGGAAGAAGCAGCGTAACTCAAAAGAGTTTAGAATGAGATTTCATTTTCTTTTTTTAGCTATTTAAAATATTATATTAAATTTAGTTTTTTTTTTGTATCACTAGCCTAAAACTTAGGCCACGTTGGTTTGGCATATTACTATTAGTTAGGATATTTTTTTTTTAGTTCGAATTATTTGTAAATTTTGAAAATATGGTCAAAGATTTACTATATAATTTTTTTTATACTTTATGTATGGACTATTTTGACTCTTTACTTTGCCATAAATTAAACAAATCATTGACAATATTAAATATTTAAAATATACAGATTATATAAATATCAAAATTCAGTGTCAATATTAATTATCAAAACAAGTCAAAAGTCTCTATTTATTAATTATAATTAATTACATAATCTACTCACATCATTCAAATAATTAATTAATTGATGAGCATATCACGTTGCAAATTTTAGTAATATTTATTTTGTTTAATATAAGTATACCAAAATTATAGGAGTTTGTTATGTTATTTAATCTTTATAATTTGATTGCATATTTTATGTAATTTGATTATATTAGTATCTTAATTGATTAAATTTATAATTGGGCACGACTATTAACACTCGCGATAATATTTTGTTCACCCACTACTAAATTAACTCATCATGTATATTGCTTATTTTTTTTATTTTTTCTTAATACACCCCCTTAAAATTTACAACTATAACCTTAATATAATATTTATTATATATACACACCCATCAATTTGAAATTAAAAAAATAACACATCAACAATTATTTTTTATTTTAATTGAACCACCGCTTCCTGCCGTTTAAAAAAAAACTACAATTTCTTTTATTTTCATGGTGTACCAATTTATAGATAAACAAAAATACTTTAATCTCATTTAAATTGTATCTTTATAATTTATACTTTTAGGATTATACCTTTTTTTTTCTTTTTTTAATGGTGCAACTTTGTGTGAAAGAATAAAAAAATTTACGTGAATTATGAGATTTTGGGGATGGTGTTGAAAGCATGAGTGTTTAATAAATATATTGTTTATTTTTTATAAAGGGTATATTAATATTTTTATTAAATATTTTTTTTTAAAAGAGGTGGGTGAACAAAACATTTTCATGTGGGTGAATAACAGCACCCTTTATAATTACCTTTTTTTTATGTTATATAATACATAATTCATTTTGTTTTCAAATCTCAAAGTATGTACAATCATATTGTAAGAAAAAGTATATATATATATATATATATATATATATATATATATATATATATATATACATACACACACGTACATGAATAGTCAATAATAATATGATCAATTATCAATGCGAGTAATTGATTTTCATTTTACACAAATTATGGGATAATGACAATCAAAGTTAATAAATGTGACATTTCTAAGTATAGGAAGAATTAATTGTTAGTTTCCTTCTCCGTTTTATTTTCATTTATAATTTAATAAAATTTACTAATATTAAATGATAATAACAAAATTATAGTATTTGATTTGCAAATCTTTTATATAGTTATTATGCTATTACTTAGTGTGCAAGAAATTATATTACGTAATTTACCTTAAATATAGTAATTATTTACCCGTCATAATTTTTTATATTTAGATTATAAATAAATTTTTAAATATTAATTAAGAATCCAGAATTACTTGCCGATATATGAGAATATCAATTTTCCTAAAACCATTGTAATTGACTTTAAGAGAAATATTATATTATAAACTAGATTTGTTCACGAAATTCGGAGATTAATAAACCTGTACCAAAATTCGCATAAAAAATAATTGAATCGAAAATTTTTATTGATTTTTTTACTTTATATATGACAATGTGATTTTAGTATTCCACTTAATATTGACAAGATATTCCAAAAATATTATTTATATATTTTTTATATATCATATTTTAAATATTGTATTCGTGGTGATTTGTGTTATTTTTTTTATCATCTATTATTATATAATGTGTTATATTTAAGCTTGCAGGGTGTATGCTTGATTGTGGTTGAAAATATATAGTTTTTTTTATAATAAAAAAATACTTTTAAAGAAAATGAGGGTGCAAGAATTACTTTACTAATCATACATAAAGAAAGATCACCACGCCCAAACCACTTGCTAAAAATCATTATCCTTCTAAGGGCATTTACTCCATTCTTAATAGTTGCTTCACTTTGTTCTTTCTTAAAGATGTGTAGTATTTATATGAGTGTAAATTAATATTTCTTAAAATTAGATAATAACAAAAAAATTTCTTCTCCGCTCTGAACCATATTGATCCGCTCCGGTCCGTTTGTAACCGGAAATCCGTGCTGATCTGTACCATATTGTACCTTATAAATTTTTTGTACGAACATGAACACTCGATTTTTTTAAAAATAATTGAACTTAGGTACGGACACATATATTTTTAAATATCCATTTTAGTTTGTACCGTGAACAACCCTATATAAACTTTAAAAAAAAATATTTTATTGAAAATTACAAATTTCGCAATTCATAAATACCTTGAAAAAATATGCATAATTTTTTAATAAATAATAGTAATATTATTTTTTAAGCTTGATAAATATAGTATCTAACAATATTATATAGAATGTTTGTATTAGATTAATAAATATAATAAATCCTCAGTTGTATAATGAGTTAGTATTGTACACGAATAATATTCGTATTTTAAATAATTGTGAGAGTGATAATTCAAAATGTACATTAACTTTATTAACATTATTATTAATTTTTTTAAAGGAACTATATTAACATTAATAAAAGAACTATTTGCATAAATATATACACAAATTTTAGCATGACAAGCACTTGATTTTTAAGGACTCCAATTTTGATTTTTTTTTTTAAACATACACTAACATGACGAACTGTATGTTTTATTTTTTTCAATTGAGGTATTACTGATTATTTTTTAGGGTATTACTAATTATTTCTTGTGGTATTACTGATTTCTACTTAGGGTTTTTTTTTTCAAAATTCAAGTGCTTACTAAAACTATTCAAATATATACATACATACATACATATACATATATATATTAATGTTCTTGCTTAATAATTTTACAATCACTTTATTCTAAATAAATTATACAAAACGAAATATGTACTCACTCCAATTTTTTCATGCAAATTTAACTAAAACAGGAAATAAATATTAATCTACTGACATGATAAAATTACAAAGAAAAAAAAAAACAATTATATCTACTACTTTCTCTGTTTTAAAATAAGTGTCGTTTTAGAGATTTTATGACAAATTAAAGATTTTACAATGTTGACATATATACTCTATATATCACTAAAAAATTTTAACACATTCTAATACTCCATAAAAGATCATATATTTTAATAATCCCTAAAAGATCTTTTATAATTTAAATTTAAATTCGAGGTAAATTAGGAAAAAATGTGAAAACAAAGTTAAAACGACACTTATTTTGAAATAATATTAAACCTCTAAAATAACATTTATTTTGAAAACGGGGGGGATGGGGGGGGGGGGTATAATATTAACACAATTTCTAGAATGCACTTGGATTTTAAGCTTATTTTTAACTTTAATTTTGATTTTATTTTTCAAAACACACACACACACACAACAAGCTATGTAAATTTTTTTCTTCAGTTGGATTATTATTGATTACTTCTTGGGGTATTACTGATTTCTGCTTTGAATTTTTATTTTTATTTTTAAATCCAAGTACATAACATGCACTCAAATGCACACTAAAATAATATACTATTAATATCAGTTCTTACAATATAATATATTCAAATAGTAATTATTGCATGAGTGTACGAACATATTGAGTAACAACTTTAAAATATTTTATACGAATCAAGTTTTATTTGGAGTAATACTATGTTTATGCATATAATCACTAAATCTCATGCACTCTTTATTTAAATATTTTTTATTTTGTATTGTGGTACACTAATAAATACAAGGTAAATTATAGAGAAGAATTGATTCATGTATGAATCACTTTAAATAATATTAATTTTTTTTAAAGGTATTAGTTGTTTAAGTAAACAGGCTATTAGTTTTGAAGGGTACTAATTTTTTTCACTAAAAAGTAGGAGTTGAGGGGTACAAATAGTATGAGTTGTTTCACTAAAGGGTATTAGTTGTTTACACTAAAGAGTATGAGTTGTTCTACTAAAAAGTTTTTTCTCCGTCCCAAAGGAATCTGCACACTTTCTTTATTTGAACGTCTCACACCTATTTGCACACTACGTAAAAGAAAATATTAATTTGGTGCAAACTCACATAAATATACACATGTATACTCATATTTCACTTTTTTACCCCGTTTCTAAGTCCACGTGCAATCTCACGCGTGCAAAATATCGTGGGATTTAGGCAGTATTACATATTCTTTCTATATTAATGAGTTTGGTTGTTAACTATAAATTTTATTTTAAATCAATAAAGTATAGAGTGAAAGTGGTTTATAAATGAACCATTTGAATGTTCTTATTTGTTTTCACTAAATGGTATTAGTTCTGGAGGCTATTAATTTTTTTCACTGAGGTATTAGTTGATTACACTAAAGAGTATTAATTGAGTACACTAAAAAGTATTGTAAAGTGGTTCATGTATAAAACAATTTCACTCCATAGATAATCTTATATATTTTTTAAATAATAAAAAAAATCTAACTGACCATATATACACAAATTAAGTTTTCCTCCAAATAATAATCGACTGTGTATAAACAATTTAATTTTTTTACATTTGGTTGTATTTATATATGATAAAAGTCATAATTATTTACACCATAAATATTATTATGGTTGTTTTTTTTAGTGCATAATAGTCGGATATAATTTTTTTGGAGAAGAATTGTATTCTATTATATTTGAATTATTTCACAACAAAAGAATTTTCTTATTTAGTATAAATACGAATTTATTGGGGGCACAAATCGTCATATAATCCATATCAATAAAGTTTTATTTAAATTTGTTATAATTGTAGTGTTGCATAGTAATGGTTAATTTTTTAAAAGAAGTATAATGGTATTAGGATTTAAAACCTTTAGGTGGATAATTTAAGGACATTAACTTTTAAAAGTTGAAATTTGAGGCCAAATCAGCTTGAATTAAAACACATCGGACTAATTGTCCCGATTTGGCTTGAAAATTGCACTTATTTGCATGATTTGGCTTGAATTTGGGTTAAATCTATACTCAATTCTAACTGATTTGGGCTGATATGACAAAGATTCACTACTTTTAAAAGTTATTGTCCTTAAATTGTCAGCTCGGTGACTTACAATCCTTATTTTTCCAACCACAAGAGTTATTGTTCCTATTTTGCCCCTTCCCCCAACTAAATAAATATCATATTAAAGAGTTAATGTCTATCACTCAATTCTCAACGTGAAAGTTAAATTTCTGCAAATAATTTTTTAAGGATAGTAACTTTGTGGCTGACAATATAAAGACTAATTTCTAAGAGTAGCGAATTTAGACACAATTATCCCTATCAAATCCAATTTGAGCCCGAATTCAGCCCCAATCAGGCCAAATCGTGTCAATTATAATTTTTCGCAATCATTCATTTTTTATAGTATTAGTATTCAGTGTTTAGATTTTATTTTTTTGAAAGTTTTTTAGAGTATGTTTTTATTAATATTATATTTTTATATAGTCATTTGAAAAAAAAATCGATGAATTTATTTGTTATTCTGATCCTCTACAATTACGTATTTGAAACAGTAAATGTATTTATTTGTTATTGCTTATGTTTCGTTCCCACTAATATTAATTTCCATGTTCATTTTCTTTAACAATATATACTACATTATTAATAGTTATGTGATCATTATCTGTAATTTATATGACGTAGTATTTACTATCATTACATTGAGCAGTTAGTGCATTTAATTTAATACTCATTTATAATAAATTTATTTAAGAATAATTTCTGCCTTAGTGTAATTATACTTCCTTAGTATTTTAGTTTTTTAACAGTATAAATACATGTTGAACGCCCTTTTTCATTTGTACTACCTTATTTTTGTTTTTCAAAGGTTAATTATATGTGTCTATATTTTTTTTTATTTGTCACCATAATATATGTTATTTAAATGACCTTTATTTTATTGTTTTTTTTCCATGGCAATAGATCAGAGACAATTATGTCTTCCACGGTATCCTTGATTAAACACATAAACCCAACAAAGATTTCGTGGTTATTAAAATTATGATGTATTCATGTGTATGCGGTCCTGCGTTCGGAATTAAGAATCCGTTAAAGAATTTGGAATGTGTATTTCTATTTCATGATCTTGAGGTGTGTATATGAAATCATAGTTTTTCTGTATTTAACGTGTATAATAATAAATGATTGAAAATGATCTTGTTAGTTTATAGTTTTCAATTTTTTTTTTTATTGTGATTATATCGTTGTGTGTTGTAGGGTGATAGAATCCATGCTACCATAAAGCCTCAACATTTTGACAAATATAAGGATTCAATCATTGAGGGAAAGGTCTATACTATTAGAAATTTTCTTGTGACTGCAAACAGGCCGTCTTTCAGAACAACTACCAATAACTACAAAATCCAGTTTATTTCAACAACTAGGGTTGTTCAAATTGCTGATGTGGACTTTCCACTCAACATGTACCTACTCAAAGATTTCCTGAGTTGACGGTTGATTGCGATATTGATGAAAATGTTCTTATGGGTAAATACCTATGTAATTAATTTATTTTGAATTATTTTTAAATGTTGGATTATGATCTCCAATATGTTTATATGTCAGATGTTGTTGGAAGGGTATTTGACCTAAGTGAAATAGTCGAGAAGGACATTTCATCAAGAAAAACAAATTTGTTGGATCTCATTATAGAGGATACCTCGTGAGTTTTTATCTTTATTTTTTTAATTTTTTTTTCCGAATTGCTATTATTTATTGTAATTCGTAAAACTTGTATATTGTTATCAGGAGTTTGAGATTGAAAGTTTCACTTTGGGGAGATTTTATCAATGAACTGAAAAAGGTTGAGGCATCTGGTTGTGATCTTCCACCAATTCTTATGTTTCAAATGTTCCGACCTAAGATTTTCAATGGTATTATACGCTTGATTTTATTTTAAACTATGTAATTATTGGTATTACATGAAATTTACTGAATTATTTATAAATATTAAATTCACTATATAATGTTGATACTTTAATAATCAATATTTTTTTACAGGTGAGGTTTCCATATCCAATTCTTTCAACACTTCGAGAATTTTTTTTGGTGATGATATTGATGAAATTTTAAAATTGAGGAACAGGTATTTAAATATATTTTTATTTATATACTAATTTTTTTAATTAATTATTTTATAATAATTTTCACAATTTTTTAACTTATATTTACCTTTTTGTAGGTTTAGTATTAATACCAAGGATAAGCAAATTTCTGGATCGTTTTCTTGGTCATCTCTTAGTGATACACCTGTTTCTGTAGTTAATCATGATATTGATGTAAAAATAATTCAATGGGTTCTTGATTATAATATGGTTAGTTTTTTCTTATCATTTATTAAAAAAAAAAATATATATTTTTTATTTTGTCTTCGCTGTTTATTAATTTGTAATTTTTCTTTTTATAATTTATTTACTTTATACACTTTGTAGGTCGGGACTTTTTGGATTTGTGCTAAAATTATCGAATTGGATTCCTATGATAATTGGTGGTTTTATTCTTGCAAGAAGTGTTCTCGGAAATTTTTTAAGGAAGAAGAGTAATTTGTATGTCTCAAATGTGGAATAAAGGATGCTCCTTTTGTTATAAAGTATGTTTTGTTTTTTAATTCATATTTTACGTATTTAATTTATAACCGGAATTATTTTATACTAATAAAACTTGAAACAATTAGACAAGATGGTTGATTAATTTTTTTTAAACTTAATATAGGTACGGATTGAGAGTGATTGTTGTTGATGAAACAAGCAATGTTAGTCTAAATTTATGGGATAATATTTGTTGTGAACTTATCCATAAGAAAACTTATGAGCTATTGGAATCTGGAAATAATGTAAGTTTTCAAATATGTTTTTTAATAAACAAAATAAATTTATAATTTTTTTTAATTATCTAAAAATTAATCTCTTAGTCATATTTTGTTCTAATACTATATTTTAAAAATCAATGCAGGATGGTTATTCTTATATTCCAATTGAAATCCAGGATCTTATGGACCATACTCTTCTATTTAAAGTTCAAGTAAAAACAGAAGATGTTGTACGTCATTCTTTGGTTTTTAGTGATGTGAAGGTTTATACAGATTCATCATTAATTTCTAGGTGTTCAAAGTTGGATTGTGTTGACGAGGTAATGTAATATTTTGAGTTGTATTTGTTTGTACAAAAATATTTATTATTATGAATTTTATATTTATATATATATATATATATATATATATATATATATATATATCTGTATGTTAATTGATTTTATCGTTTAATTGTATATGATTGAAGGGGACGCCGGATGTTTCGGTTACTGATTCAAACATATCTAAGGTAATATAATTTGATTTTTTTCCTAAATTTTAGAATTATTCTATTACAACAGTGAAGTAATTGAGTTTCTATTTGAATTTTAAAAGGCACATAATTGTTACTCGCCAATCAGAAGCTTCATTTGTTTGATGGTGGAGTGGACAAACATGATGATGGTTCTATGTTAAAAAGACAGTTGATGACAAGTCTTCGTGCTGTAAGTCTTTGAAAAAGGCAACACATGTTATTATCAGTGCCGATGACAAGTAGGTCTGTTTCATAAAGAGAGTGGTGTAAGTTGAATAAGTTAAGTACATTAATGTTTTTTATTAATAATTGAACTTTATGTTTGGCACTTTATATTCAGTTTATTATGCTTGGTTAAAATATATTAGGCATGTCTAGATTATTATTCGTGGTGCATTAGTATTTTATGGAGTAACCATTTACCATACAATAGATGTTGTTTTATGTTTGATAGAATAACCTATTTTGTTTTCACTCTTATTATCCAACCAACTTGCCAAACTCTTTAAATATTTACTGTATTCATTGTTTCCTTACATATCTTATATATTTTGTGGTCATGACTGTATGGGAATTCATTGATATTTGGAATATCGTGTAATTTTAATTTTTTTTATAAAAATAACGTAACATACATCTATTGTTGGAATACTTTCTGTATAAAACATCTAAATTTGTACAATAATATATAGAACATGTCTGTCAATATCTAAATTAATTCTAACTTATTTGGGATATATTCAAATTATTTTTAATTTTTAAAAATATTTATTTAATAATATTCTTTAGGTCTGTTATTTATCATCACTATGTTTACTGTAGGTTAATAATAATTATTCGCATACAACTGATACTAATATACCGTGTTCATAAAAATCAATTTAGTATTGACTAAATAAACCGTAAAAAAACCAATTAAATATAGCACGTGTGTTGTGATATGTTTTTTTATGTAGGAGAGATTCATCAACACTGTTTCCTTCCTGTTTCGATTAATTTTTTTAGTTAATAAAGAAAAACGCTTAATTTTATTTCTTTCCTTTAGGTTAATTATTGAAAAACTATTTAGTAAAGATTCATTTGTACCTTCATATTGTATTGGTGCATTAAACCGTCTCTTGGATGTGTTATAACCAATGGTACCCTGTTTCAATATCAAGTTGGAACATAGCATATCTGTCACTGAGATGAGCGATTTTGATGTTAGCTAATAAGTATTGGATATGTGATAAATCAATTATGTATTTACCTTTGAAATTATTTTGTTTCTATATTGAATGGTAACCTACTCGATAGTTATTGCAATTATGCAACAACTAAATATTGGACATGCAATAATTTTTTTATGAAATAATGATCATTCTATTTTTTTAATAAACGAATCTAAGAAACTGATACCTTTCAGTATTACTTTATATTTTTTCGCCAGTGCAACCGAATGCCCTGTTTTGAATCTGCAAAAATATTAAAATTGCTTAATGAATACAGTAAAAACATATTTAAATAAACTAAATATTCTTGAACTTAATAAATAAAAGATTGAATGTCCTAAAAATTGGTATGCATCTGTTCTTTTATATGGATTTACATATATTTCTTTCTTCTCCTTCCCCAGTTTATTGATCTTTCTCCATTCGTGGTTGATATCTTTATTGGACCTAACCTGAAAATATAAATAATTTTGAAGATTTATAAAGATATAGTGTATGAATCAAACTAAATTTCTGAGTTGTACCTTGAAAATTTTAAGGAATTGAATGGTGTGATCTCTTCGACTTATTTGTATATTGGAGTAGCAGGGCGGCACATTCATCTTGCAGAATCAATGGATCTTGTGATTTCTTGGATTTTGAATGTCGATGTATAGTTGCAGAGCCATAGTGGTATTTACAATTTACGGACTAGCACTGTTTACAAAATTGTGTTTGAAATGTTATTTCCATGGAGGTTATCGAAACTGAATTTGCATGACAAATGAATTTAATGTGGAAAATGGTTAGTTCTTCATATTCTTCCATCTGTAGTCATGTGTATACACGTGTTGTCTTATAATAAAATTTTGCATTGATGTGTCCGGATAGCTAATTGTTTAATATATTAATACTAATGGAATAGATATCCCTCCTTAAATGGTAGTGAATTATTGTTAAATAAATTAATATTAGTGGTAACTGATTAGGCGTGAAATTGTCATGATTCGTAGCTAGAAACGCCCTAGTTTTGGTCGAGTTTATAGAGTATTTAGAGTCAATTGAGCATTATTTCTATACATTGATAAATTTGTCTCTTTGATGCTCATAGGTGAATAGAGGACGAAAAACGGAGTTCGTATGACTTTGAATCGACTCAAACGGATGCCCGGATGAGAAGATATTGAAGAAATAAGATTGGTATTAGTGCGGACGAGGAAAAGTATCATTTGGAAGGATTAGAGATCACTCGAGCGCCTTACTCGAGCGCGCAAACGTACAGAACAATTCTTGCGCTCGAGCAGCTCGAGCGCCACCGCTCGAGCGAATCGCTCGAGCACCCAAAACATACAGAGTCATTTCAGCGCTCGAGCAGCTCGAGCGCGACCGCTCGAGCGAATGCATCATTCGAGCTACACTGCTCGAGCGGGACCGCTCGAGCGTTTTGCTCGAGCGCCCATATACTTTTGCCTCCGGATTCGTATTTTCGGCCCATTAACTCCCGTTTCGACCCGTGCCTATATATATCTCGTCCAAACACGTTTTGAAGGATCCCGAACTTTTAGAAATAATTTTAGACTTAGTTTTTGGAGAGGAAGGAGACGAGCAAGCTTTATTTATGCTTTGTTGAGGTTTTTCATACGAATTCGGAGTTTCTTTTCATTAGTTCGTTACTTTAAACGCTTTTAATTTCGTTTTAGTCAATTCAATTTCAGTTCTTCGTATTTATTTTCTTTTTAAACCCTAGTTCATGTTTCTTATTTTCTTCGTTCAATTCATCATGTTTATGTTCGTTGTTTCTTTAATTGCTTTTAGTTTTGTTAAAACCATGTCCGGCTAAAACCCTTGCATGCTTAGGTTAGGATGAACTCGTAGAAGTAGGATGTGGGTACGTAATTAAGGTAATTGGTGACGTTAGTTTTAATTCTCTTAATTAATGAATTCATATAATTAATCTGAACTTTACCTTTAAATTTAGTACGAAAGTGTTAGAGAGAGGACGACCGCATCACTCAATAACAATTAGTAGTCTTAACGAGAGGGTTTAGGAAAGGCTAATTCATCTACCGGTTTAGCGAAGGAGGACGACCGCATCACCTTAGTTAAATTAGGGTCTCATTAATTAAGCACAATTCATTAACTTGTTAGTGGATTAGTGAAGTCGATTGCTAGGATAAAGTATTAGGGTAAGAAATCTTGAGCTTTCATTCTACGATCTTTTACTTAGGTTAATTCTTGTTTGTCACGATTACTTTGATTATGTACCTGCTCCGTTAGTATACGTAGGGATTCCTATCCTAAGCATCACCATCTCCCATTAGAAAACAACCTTAGTTAATTCGTTTCTTACGTTCTTTAGTTTAATTAGTTTACTTTAGTCTTTTAATTAATCTTTCAAAAATCCAAAAACATTACACTCATATTAACTACGATGCGTAGATCTTCAGGGATCTATTCGCATATATACCATCCCTTGGGTTCGATAATACTTGGTCCCTATACTTGCCCATACTACAGTGAACCCGTTCTCTTGCGGGGTAGCTACTAGTAGAAGCTAGTGTAGTTTGCTTCAAGTCAATGGCGCCGTTGCCGGGGAAGGCGTTTTATGCTTTTTGAATAGGACTTGTAGATAGCTTAGTGGTTAGTAGTGAGTGATTTTATTTTCTGTTTTTATTCTTAATTTTCATTCGTTCGGCAGTTGCGTTTTGATCCTTCTGCTAGTGTGTCAGGTTTATGAAAACACGCTCACAAGGGAATACGAGCGAAGAGAGATTACCTGCAGATCCTGAGACAATAGCAAGAAGGAATCGAGCCTTCTTGAGAAGGATGAACGCTGCCGACTTAGGGAAGGGACCAATGGACCTCAATAATGAGTTGGACGATGCTGCCAACGATTTCAATCAGGCAGTAGACCGGGTTGATGGCTCTGGAGGGAGTGGTGGTCAGAATCAAGACCAGTTCGTGGATAGCCAAAGCCAGAACCCGGGTGCACAAAATGTAAACAATCCAGCTCAGAACCTAGTCCCAAATCCTCTGAACAATCCTGCTTACCCACAAAACCCGAATAACCCTTTCCACAACCCAGTATACCAACATTACCCATACCCACCTTATCCTTACCCACCATACCCGTATCCTCCACCCCCAGTCTATAATCAACCACCTGTTTACCAACCACCACCCCAACAAGTACCCGTACCAACTGCTAATCCTCAACACGTTCCTCAGAACGCAGATCAGATGGCTATTCGAGGGAGGTTTGCAGCGCAGCCACAGCGGTACTATGATGGAGTGGCTTTGCCTCCTGTTGAGGCGAACAACTTCTCGATATCCCCGGGGATTTTAAAATTGCTTACTGAGAATCAGTTCAAGGGGGTGATCGGGAAGGAGAATCCTCACACTCACTTGAGGAGTTTTCTCATGATAGCCTCAACATTTAACTATAATGGCATGTCTGAAGATGCCAAGAGGCTTAGGCTGTTCCCATTCTCATTGACGGGAATAGCCAAGGAGTGGTACGATAATACGCTCCCGCGGGGAGGTATTACCACTTGGGCCGAGCTCGAGCGTCTGTTCCTCGAGCGATTCTACCCTCCATCTAGGACGGTCAAGGCTAGAATTGAGATCTCGTCCTTTCGCCAGAAGTCCGGAGAGGATTTACGCCAAGCGTGGGAGAGATACTCAAACATGCTGATTGAGTGCCCGCAGCATGGGTACAATGAGGGGGATATTATGGCGTTCTTCTACAGCGGTGCCAGCAAGGATGGTCAAGCCCATTTAGATGCATGTGCGGGCGGAGCCTTCCTCAATCAAGGCATAGAGAGGTGTAGGGAGATCGTGGACAACATTGTCACGAATGCCGGTGCTTGGGGAGTGGATGCAGATTTGCAAAGAGTGCATCAGGTGGAAGAGGGAGAAGGAACGAGAAGGCTATTGATGGCCATGATGGAGAAGATAAACAACCTCGAGTTGGGGAAGAGTTTGGGTGGAGAGCATGCAGTAGAGAATGAGAGAGTAGACCAGCCCAGTGGACAGGAAGAGGTAGCCAATTACATGGGAGGTCTGTATTACAATCAGAATGGCTACCAAGGTGGTAATCAGTATGGAAGGCCTTCTTATGGCCAACCATTTGTGCCTCCAGGCCCTCAGCCACTTCAAAATCAATGGAGGAACACACAAGGAGTTCAAGGAGGCCAGCAGCCTCCTCAAAACACATGGAGGAAAAATGATAATTTTTCTTATGCTAACCCAAAAGCTGGTGTCACTGTTCCTGCAGGTGTTGATCCGGGGTCTAAACCTCCTGGTGGAGAAGGCGGTGCATCAACCGAGGAGATGTTGAGAGCGATCCTTCAGAAGGTGGAGAAAGGGAGCAAGCGGTTGTCATCCTTGGAGTATGATGTGAAGGAGTTGCACAAGAAGGGTGATCAACGTGATCAAGAGCTCCAGAAGATGAACGTTGAGTGGACTAGAACTCAACAAGAGAACAATCGAAGGTTCACTTCTTTAGAGTTCCAGATGAGCCAGATTGCAAAGTCAGTGAATAGAATGCCAGAAGGGAACCAGAAAGAGCAGTGCAAGGCGATCCAGCTTAGAAGTGGAACCAATTATAAAGGTCCTCAGATGCCTGCTGATTCTGAGACACCCCAAGAAGAGATTGAGCCTAAAGGAGATGAAGTTGAGACTGAGGAGAGCCAAGCTGAGAAGGGGGTTGAAAGTGAAGGGATTGAGAAGCATAAAGATATGGATGAGTCCCAGAAGGGCAAAGGCATTGAGGAGGTTGAGAGAGTTCCTAAGTGGAAGAAAGCAAAGGAAGCAAGGAAGAAAGTGAAAGTGACCGAGCGAGATGAATGGGGGGTACCCAAATCTGTGATACCCGTCCCGTATCCACAACGCTTTATGAAGAAAACGCTTGATGAGAAATTCGCTAAGTTCCTTGATATTTTTAAACAATTGCATATTAATATTCCTTTTTATGATGCTTTGGAACAGATGCCGCATTATGCAAAGTTTCTGAAGGACTTGATCGCGAAAAGACGGCGAGTGGATGAGCCGAAGTTGGTGCAGTTGAACCACGAGGTGAGTGCATTAGTGCACAAGGCGCTTCCACCAAAGCTGAAGGATCCCGGTAGCTTCACGATCCTATGTGACATTGGGAACGGGATCAAGAAGGGAGCGTTGTGCGACCTTGGGGCGAGCATCAATCTCATGCCCTTGTCGCTTTTCAAGAAGTTGGAAGGTGGTGAACTTCAACCCACAATGATGACGCTTCAACTTGCCGATCGGTCTATTACTCGACCTCAAGGTGTGGTTGAAGACGTCCTAGTGAGAGTTGGAGATCATATTTTTCCAGCTGACTTTGTAGTGCTAGAGATGGAGGAAGATGAGCACGTGCCCCTGATCTTGGGAAGACCGTTCCTAGCTACGGCGGGGATGGTGCTAGACGTGGCGAATGGGAAGATTACATTGAAGGTTGATGATCAAGAAGTGAAGATCTCCCTATATGAAGCCATGAAGCACCCGAAGGAGGATGAGAGCTTGTATTGCATGGATGCAATTGATCCTAGTGTTGAAGACACACCTTCTATCCCTAATCCTTCTCATATTCATGATTTTGCTAGTCCTTCAATTGATAATTTAACCCATGAGCGTTATGATCTTGATTATTTTGATAGGGATGAAGTGAAGAGGTTGAAGGGTGAAGAGGTGAAGAAAGTGGACGTGGTCCAGTTAGAAGGGAAAGGAGGAGTTAAGAAGAAAAAATCCAAATTCAAGAAATTGTTTAGTAAGACTCCTCCAGATAGAGGTAAGAAGGAGTTGAGACCCATAACACTTGGGGATGAGAAGAGAGCAAAGGAACTCATGATGGTGGGGCATCAAGGAAAGAAGTTCAAACACCACTCTTATGAGAGTGAGGGAGGTAAATTTGAGTATGATGTCCCATAAGCTCCTTTGAGCTTGGTCCGGCATGAGGACCTTAAAAATAGCGCTGAATGGGAGGCAACCCATTTTTATTTGCTTTTGAGTGTTTTTTAGTTATTTTCCTTTTATGTTACTAGGATGTTGTTGAGTCGTATGTTTAACCTCGTACTTGAGAGTTTTATTGTGTAGGCTTGTCTCTAAAGGAGTAAAGGTATCATGGAGTTATTTAGATTGAAGGAACCAATTTGAGACAAGGGAGTGTGCAAAGCTATTGAGAGAAACTGAATTGTTCGGTTGAGGTAACCCACAACCCCAAACTTAGACCTCTAGCAAGGTCGAAGTTTGGGGGGGTGGAGTTTTTTATTTGTTTTATTGTTACATTGCACCGGAGCACCCCTTATCTTTGAGTTGAGTTAGTTATTTGGTGCCTTGAGATGCTCCTTGGGCTATTATTAATTTGTTTTGTTACTCAACATTTCATGCCTATCAATCACCTTATGCTTGTTGATTGCTATCTTTGAGTATGATTTGATGAGTAGGGTGAATTGTGAGGCTGAGTTAGGAGTTTTCTTGTGTGAGTGTTTGAATTTGAGCTGATTGGAGAAAGAACTTGTATGCTTATGAATTTTTCTTTTGAGTACTTGTGTGATGAGAGTGAGAATTCACTAGGACTAGCATGGATGTGAAAGCCGTGAGCTTTTGAGCCTTATGAGATTTTGATGCATGATTTAATCTCTTCGTTTGTGAGTAGATCGTCACCTTAGAGGATGCTAGAACTTGCATGTGCTCTTGCTTCTAGATTGTGTCTAGTTTGATATGCCGAATGTGATCTTAGGCCATCTTTGATTTAATTGAGTCACTTAGCCAAAATTTTCCTTACCAATGACATTGATCCCTTGTTAGCCCCTTTGAGCCTAGAGCCTATTTTATTTGCTAGCACATATGAACACTATTCCAATTCCTAAGCCTTTTTGTCCCAATTTGAGTGGAGAATAGGAAAGTGTGAATATGAAGGGAGTGAATTGAGTTGAAAAAGGAAAAGGTTTTTTGTTGAGTGAATATGAGAAGAAGGAGTGATGAGATTTGAGTTGTGGGAAAAATGAAAAAATTGAGAATGAGCAAAAGAAAAAAAAATGAGCTCATGTGTTTGTGCGAAAAAGAAAAAAAAAATGATGAAGTGTTTGACAAAGTGAAAAAGTGAGAAAGAAAAAAATTGAAGTGTTGAGAGAATTGAAAGCGAAAGTGTAGTGATTGAATACGTTTGAAGTAGTTCGTTCTTAATCTCGAAGTACCGAAGTTTTGAATTTCTATTCTCCATTCACTTGAGTCACTTTACCATATTGTTATCCCACCTGTCCAAAGAGCCTACATTACAACCTTTTGAAAGTCCTTTTTGATTCGGCATTGATTTCTAGAGTATGGTCGAAGTTGAGAGCATTTACAAGCCTATGGCTGCCAATTTGTGTGATTGATTGATTGAGTGAGTCCCTTTATCATTGTTATACACTTGTGAGGGAGTTAAACACATCGTTGAGTGCACATCCATGCTTGATCTTGGTGTTTCTTGTTATTGTTGCATGAGTACGAGAAAAGAAAGTGAGTGAGTATACTTGTGATTGATCTTTGAAGCTCGAATTCATTTGCTTGCATGATTGATTTTTCCTACTCATTCCTAACAATTTCACTTGACTTATTATTTCATTGCTTGGGGACAAGCAATATGGTAAGTTTGGGGGGGGTTGATTAGGCGTGAAATTGTCATGATTCGTAGCTAGAAACGCCCTAGTTTTGGTCGAGTTTATAGAGTATTTAGAGTCAATTGAGCATTATTTCTATACATTGATAAATTTGTCTCTTTGATGCTCATAGGTGAATAGAGGACGAAAAACGGAGTTCGTAGGACTTTGAATCGACTCAAACGGATGCCCGGATGAGAAGATATTGAAGAAATAAGATTGGTATTAGTGCGGACGAGGAAAAGTATCATTTGGAAGGATTAGAGATCACTCGAGCGCCTTACTCGAGCGCCACCGCTCGAGCGCCTTACTCGAGCACGCAAACGTACAGAACAATTCTTGCGCTCGAGCAGCTCGAGCGCCACCGCTCGAGCGAATCGCTCGAGCGCCCAAAACATACAGAGTCATTTCAGCGCTCGAGCAGCTCGAGTGCGACCGCTCGAGCGAATGCATCATTCGAGCTACACTGCTCGAGCGGGACCGCTCGAGCGTTTTGCTCGAGCGCCCATATACTTTTGCCTCCGGATTCGTATTTTCGGCCCATTAACTCCCGTTTCGACCCGTGCCTATATATATCTCGTCCAAACACGTTTTGAAGGATCCCGAACTTTTAGAAATAATTTTAGACTTAGTTTTTGGAGAGAAAGGAGACGAGCAAGCTTTATTTATGCTTTGTTGAGGTTTTTCATACGAATTCGGAGTTTCTTTTCATTAGTTCGTTACTTTAAACGCTTTTAATTTCGTTTTAGTCAATTCAATTTCAGTTCTTCGTATTTATTTTCTTTTTAAACCCTAGTTCATGTTTCTTATTTTCTTCGTTCAATTCATCATGTTTATGTTCGTTGTTTCTTTAATTGCTTTTAGTTTTGTTAAAACCATGTCCGGCTAAAACCCTTGCATGCTTAGGTTAGGATGAACTCGTAGAAGTAGGATGTGGGTACGTAATTAAGGTAATTGGTGACGTTAGTTTTAATTCTCTTAATTAATGAATTCATATAATTAATCTGAACTTTACCTTTAAATTTAGTACGAAAGTGTTAGAGAGAGGACGACCGCATCACTCAATAACAATTAGTAGTCTTAACGAGAGGGTTTAGGAAAGGTTAATTCATCTACCGGTTTAGCGAAGGAGGACGACCGCATCACCTTAGTTAAATTAGGGTCTCATTAATTAAGCACAATTCATTAACTTGTTAGTGGATTAGTGAAGTCGATTGCTAGGATAAAGTATTAGGGTAAGAAATCTTGAGCTTTCATTCTACGATCTTTTACTTAGGTTAATTCTTGTTTGTCACGATTACTTTGATTATGTACCTGCTCCGTTAGTATACGTAGGGATTCCTATCCTAAGCATCACCATCTCCCATTAGAAAACAACCTTAGTTAATTCGTTTCTTACGTTCTTTAGTTTAATTAGTTTACTTTAGTCTTTTAATTAATCTTTCAAAAATCCAAAAACATTACACTCATATTAACTACGACGCGTAGATCTTCAGGGATCTATTCGCATATATACCATCCCTTGGGTTCGATAATACTTGGTCCCTATACTTGCCCATACTACAGTGAACCCGTTCTCTTGCGGGGTAGCTACTAGTAGAAGCTAGTGTAGTTTGCTTCAAGTCAGTAACAAATGGGCCGTTATGTAATTAACATTTTGGTTGGATAAATTATTTAAATGCTTATTTTGGTAAAATATACTGTGATTTTTTTTTTGCCGTAATATAATAATCCCTCCATCCCAAAACTAACTTCATATTTTGGTTTGACACGAGTATTAAGAAAAATCTACTTTATGTAGTGTTAGACCATTATGAGTGAATGCTTTTACATTTTAGTATATAATGTAGTTAAATATAAATTTTTTTTTTTTAGGGTGTGAAAGTGGAGTTGGGACAACCCAAAATAGAAAGTATGAATATAAAGTTGGGGCGCAGAAAGTACAAATTAATAACCACTGAAACTAGAATGTTAATATTCCCGTATAAAAAAAAAAACTAGAATGTTAATATAATAATGTTCAGGTTATAGCATAATCTATTCTATTTATTCTTAAATTTGACATGTAAAAATTGATTAACTAAACAATAATTGATTATTTTATTTGTTATATTATATATAAATACAGTATATTCTTTTAAATTTTTAAATATTATAAACACAGTTTCGATGTTATCAATTATTTATTTTTTAACAAAATAATCATCGTTTTTTAAGTTGTTAACTACATTGTTTTCAAAAAAATAAAAAATTTACTGATTAATATAAATGCATTATCATTTGAATAAATAACATTGTTTGTATAAAAGCTTAGATATTCATCAATTGATGTAGTATGTAATTAAAAATAAATGAATTATTTTTGTCTATTGATAAGTATATCAAATTTTAAAAAATATTACTTCGTTTATCATTAGTTCATATATATAACCACATATTTTAAATTTTGAATTTCATATATTAAAATTATCTTATTATTTATTTTATATCTATATATTAGAATTGAAATGTTCACATTCACGCTAATAGGTACTCCTTCCGATTCATTTTAGAATGTCCGTATTACCATCAAATGAAGAATTTTTTTTCTACTTTCTCAATCTGTTTTCCAAAATATTAAAAAACTACACATATAATTTAAACTTTATCCCTTAAATAGTGAAAGGGCCCTTTTACCCTTAGGGCCCCTTTGGCAGGAGTCAAAATGGTGTGAAAAGAGGGTGAAATAAACCAATTCACTCCTTATCACCCCTTTGGCAGCAGTTCATCCACGTACTCCTTACCCAGTATAAGAGCTGACCCGACACTTCAAGTCTCCCACATTCTCTTTGAGTTGTTGTTCCGCTATGCAATACCTATACCACCAAATGGTGGTATAGTGCTATCTCAAAAATCAAGAATAAAGATTATTGTTCCCGTTATTCGAAAACTAGATTTGTCGATTTGCCCAATTTCACGAATCGAACACCGAATTCATCCGATGGTGGCTTGTCAGAATCTATTTGATTTGTCGATTTGCCCACATTCCGGCGAAATCAGGTTGCTATTCCACCGAAATCGGGCTGCTATTCCGGCAAAATTAGGTTGTTATTTCAGCCGAAATCTACATTGTTTGGGGTATGTTGCTGGGTATGCTAAACTGTAATATTGATGAAAATGGTGGAACCGATTTAGGGGGGAAGTGGGGAAGCTCAAACGTCTGTTCCTATTTCTTGAGGGTTCCAGCGATTTGTGGACCAAGACGTGGACTTTTATGTCGGTCCATGTGTGGGCTTTTTAATTAGGAACTTAATGGGCTGTAATATAGTAACAATTTTAATTAAAAACACTTAAATGGAAGGGTATATAAGTCAATTAATACAACTAAATGAAATAGTATATACTCTACTAAACAAGTGAATAAAAATAATATCAATTAAAATATCACTTATCAAACACTCAAAAAAATATAATACACATTTTATTATTTGTTACCAAACACATGTAAATAATATTTATCTCACTTTTTAAACATAAAATTAAAATCTAGGTACTAATTTTTTAACCCCAACCAAAGGGACCCTTACTTTATATCCACAAAAAAAAACTTTATACTCACAAACATTAATAAACTACTACTTTATTAAAACACGTGCCATTTTGAAAGTGTAAAAAAGAATAAACCGGATGGAGTAAACATTAATATATATATTATTTTTATGTCATGAATATAATTCTGGTGTGTCTATAATCTCCTGTGCAGCAGTGAGAATTTCACCATTTTATTATTGAAAAATATAAAATGAAATATGGATATTAATAAAAAAATCTAAACTATTCTATAATTTTTATAAATAATGTGTACACAAAATTAAATTAAGACTATATATAGTCTAGGATAAAAAAAAAAATTGGTAGATTTCTTTACAAACAATAATAATTCATATGTTCAAAATTTAAAATACATTATTATTATTAATTTTAAATGGTAAACAATTTTGTCCGTGCGAAGCACGGGTGAGGCGAATACTAGTAATTTTAAAAGAAATATAACTTAAATATCATAGTAAAGTTAAGTCATATGAACAATGGTTACTGTCAATCCATCACTCATTGCGCGCGCACACACTCACATATATATATTTGAATTCCAATATGTTGGAGTTATACGTGAAAGTATGCTTTTACTTTGTATAACTCGTGTATCAAACACTCGTTTTATGAGAATAATTCTTTTATCACATTTGCTTTAGTTATGATTGAATGTTGAATTTCTATTGCAAACCGTTCAGTATATAGTACATGTTACATTGTAGTTAATGTGGTGATACCCGATCACGGAAGACAACATTAACAGTTTACTTGTAACTAAACGTACAATTTCACGACCTAGGTGGAATTGAACAATCCGTCGTGAAAGCTCGATGTGTAAGGCTCAGATTGGTCTGTCTTGACTAAGAGATTGCACTAGCACATTTAGTATGTGTTGAAGAGAACCTACAGCGAGGATAAATTCTTCTGTTCTGAAAGGTGAAGAATTAGACCTCAGTGGTTGTTGATTTCTTAATCTTCGTCACTTAAATAGGACCGTGTGTGCTTGATGGTTACTGCTTTGATTCATGTTGGGTGAGAATCATTGCGACTTCGAACTTTGTGTCTTGGGCAGTAATATTAATCATACGACGGTTGCTAAGATTTAATACGGAGAAACGCGTGCGAGTACGGCTCGTGTGATTAGTCCCCTTGGTGGGCTCAGAAGTTTTATTGTACCAAATCTTGCAAGTGAAGAATTAGTTTCTTCGGTACGAATAATAATGTTGAGCTGTCTTTACTCCAAGGTGAAAGATGTTAATTAATTTAGAGCTATTCAGAAGCTTAATTAATTAATGGACTTGATAATCTTAAACGCGGGAAATAATAACCGGGAGCCCATATTATCGTAATATGGATTAAGATGGATAGTGCAATATTAATTTATTAGTGGTAATAATTAATATTAATGGGCTGAATTATATTGGGGCTCAATATTGAAATTCAGAAGTCCATTAGGAGGTCCAATCTTAATTCTCCTTAAGGCCCCTCAAGTAGCCCATTAAGTAGCCCAATAATGATAAGGTGATTAAAATAAAAAGAAAAATAATGCTGATTTTTTCATGTATATTTCGAAAATTGCATGTGTAGAATAAGAAAAGATTTTGTTGATTTTCTTGAAAAGATATTATGGAGGATAAGTATTCTTGGAATACAAGATTATCTCATATATTCAAGAAGATCCAAATCTTGGATTCTTATTCTCATTATTTTCGAAAATTCTCTCTTATAATTAAGAGTGTGAGATTTCTGTGGAATATTTTATTTTGGAGAAAAAAATATATGAGATATATTCAAGATTTCTTAGAGTCTAAGAAAAGATTTTTTCCAAGCCCATAAACCACAATATTTTCGGCCACTCTATATTATAAATAGGGGATGATTATTTCATCCCCAAGAACATAATTCCATGTGTTGGAAAAATCAAGAAGCATAGATATTTTTCTTTTTCCTTAGTTTATTAAATTGCTTGAAAGCGTCTCCCACCGGCGATCAAGTGAGGTGAAAAGGGAAATACTTGAGAAGGCTTTGGGTTGATAGAACGAGATTACAAGTGTCCCGTATATCCAAAGGCCAATACTACGAGAGGTACGTTAATCGCATATTTACTTGTTTAATTCCGCCTAGTTAAATATGTGAAATTAATTTAACATGCATGATGATAATTAGTTGTTGGAATTATTATTTGAATTAATTAGGATTAATTCATGCTAGTAATAATTGTATTTAAATTTGTATTTAAAATTCATCCCGAATAGATTCCGGGCACCCCAATTTTCCCAACACAATATACAATCCTCTTTGTACATATGATTCAATAATTGATCCAAAAATCAACTAATTCAGGAGACCCACAGTCCACCATCCACTACAGAGAAGACCCACTTAAAGCTAAAATATGTTTACTTTAAATAGACTACTGACCCCTCGAGAGTTAATAGCAACTTGAAGATTTCGAACCAAGACTTATATAGGAGCACACATCTATATCTCCAGTCTACACCACCAACCAACTTCTTGGGATTATTATATTCTTAATTTTATTTGATAGTAATATGTATGTTGTGAATAATTATCGAATGAATAAAATTATAAGTAATTTATCATCATTATAGATTATAACATATAATTACTTAGCTCTTTCCGCTATGACCCAGAGATAAAAAAAAAATCTAAAATATAAGAATTGCGGTGATTCTTAAAACATGTATTCATATATATTATTTGGATATGCAAACAAAATCAGTACAATTGATGGTGTCTTTTATCGATAGTGTGAGAACCTCATAATTAGATTTCCAACCTCTCAAAAAGTCCTAAAATGTTAAGTTATTCACTATACATAAATTGTAATCGGTTCAAATCTTATACTGTAAACTATTTTTTCTTGAAAGGGTTTATTATTTTATTTTCAAGGAAAAGTATTATATATTTGTGCGGATAGGATGTGAGCATACTTGTGTGATTTCAACGATAGGAGATGATATTTAAAAATCACAAAAATCTTATTCAGTTGTTTAGATATTCAAAAAAATTCCCTACAAAGTGTTGGTTACAAATAGAAGATTATTTCTATCATTCCGTATCTTCAGGAATATATCCTCGGATTCTGACATATTTTTTAGGTAAATCTGCATATCTTTGTTCAAAATAAAATCAATCATGAATCAACCCAAATTCATCCCGAAGTGAAGCCAAATCAGGTCAATTAGCCCAATGTAGAGAAAAGGAAAAAAACAAAAATAGAGGATCAAATTTTATACTCCTAATATGCTATTGGATCTATAAGTCATTAGTTGTCGCCAATCTATATGTTATTACTTATTAGATTACCTCAAGCTTATTTACATAAAATTATTATTTTATAATAAAAACAATGTTCTCGTAATAAAAAACTTCCTAAATAAAATGTTTTGCCTATTATTTGTTATTGTAATTATACTATCTCATTTTGGTAATTTTGACCAATTAAATATTACATAACACATATTAAGAAATAAGTCTTATGTAAGGTCGTCTTATACCATGAGACGGTGGGATAAACTATAACTTGGACATGATGCATTAACACTTTAATAAATTTATATTGTCTCAAGTCATAAGACGGTCTCACGCAAATTTTTGTCCAAGAAATACAATAGTTGTTGTGTAACATGCATCAATTTAAATGAAAAGTATGTAATATTCCCTAATTTGTGTATTGTGTTGTAATTAGTTATAGTTGTTGTGTAACATGCATCAATTTAAATTAAAAGTACGTAATATTCTCTTATTGTAAATAGAAGCAGTGTTTATGGAGTGAAATAATTTAAATTAATACTTTCAAACGATAGGAGACAGTTATGGAGTAATCGTGATTCATCTAAAATGTTTCATGTTTTGATATAAAATACTGATTTTCTTTACAATTTATGGTCGTTGGCACTTGTGTATTTGGGTTAAGATTAAAAGGTAAGGTAAAATGCAAGTGATATGTTTTTTATGGAATTTAATATTATTGGTAAGAAATGTTTTAATGAAAAATGATGTGGAATATCAATAGTGGTAATATTCTTTAAAATTATTCAAAATTATATTTTTAACACGGTCAATATTTCAGTATGCATGTGAAAACGATGTCGTTTCAAACTTCTGACAAATTTTAGGACGAAAGTTGTATAAATAATACTATGCTAAATCAATAAAAAAAATGCAAAAATAATATTGAAAATTAATTTAGGATTGAACTTCAAAATATTATATTTAAATTAGTTTATTGACTTCATAAAAAATAATTAATGAAAATCGTGTAGTGCCCGAGAACCGTACATGGCATTATTCGTCTCTAGGTTTCAACACATTGATTTTTTTAATATTATGGTTTCAAAAAAATCAAATTTAAAATAATTAATCTATAATAAATATCTAATATTATATATATAATTTTAAATTCTACATGTTCAAGTTATATTTACAACTTATATAAGACACACCATTTGATTGAGATGAGTTGATGGTAAGAATTATTAAATAATTCAATATTCTAAATAAATATCTACTTTATAATAAAACAAATATTTTTTTTCATGTTACACGTATATATAGTCAAATATTCGTTTCATGTTATGCTTATATATAATTAGAAAAAAATGTATAATAAATTTTGTGCTAAAACTTAGTGTGAAGAAATTATGACATTATAAATATTAAATAAAAAATATAAATAATTAATATTGGAAAATTTAAATACACCTACGTTGAAATGTTAGTGCGATTGGTCCAATTTATACCCAATCCCATGAGTAAATCTATGAAAATAACTAATTATAAACTTATCATGAATTTATTTTAAAGTGTTGGATATTGTAAATAAAATATAAAAAAATAATAAGAAGTAACATTAATTTGAGGAATTATTTTCGCTACATTAAAAAAATTTGTACTTTTTTAGTTTTGTAATTAAAATGTGTACATTATTATATTTTAAACCATATAATAAATTCTGATCGTGCGAAGCCCGAAAGAGGTCGGGTAGCGAGGAGGAGGGCGATGACCACGAGCTACGCTCTGCTCGCTGCCCGATATCAACTCTAAGGAATCTTCCCTTGGAGTGTCTTACCCAAAATAGCAAAAAACAAGCACTGTCTTTTTTTAATTTATCCTTTAAAAATACCATTTATTTACACTTATGTCATTAATTTATCAACTATATAACCACAAATACTAATAAAAACTTTTTAATTAAAACTCGTGTATTTTCTTTGGGTCAATCTAAGTTGAATCGAATGGAGTGTAATAATCAAAATCCCATGCCAAAATTAGTTTGTATATTTCTTATAAAATTATTATTCTTCTAATATGACCACTCATTCACATAATTTATCTTTTCAAACTATCTTCCCCCGAGTTAAAAATAATTATTTGATATTGGTCCTTCAATATTTTTTATTAGCAAAAGGTAAATAAAAAATATGAAAAACAAATGTCAGGAGTCAATATTCAACGATCATACACTAATCATTGCTATTCATTTATGTTTAATATATAGAAGAAAAAGCTAAGTTACTCAAAGTAATCATAATTTATATAAAGTAATAATGTGAATTTAGGCCCTTAACTTTTACTTTACGACAACTTAAGTACTTTTTTGTTTTGGGCTGACGAATTAACCAATTTCATATATTCAGACCAAATGTCAAGTGATGCTTGGATATAATTTATATCATATACTAGGCATGTTTGATACTGTGTAATGAACCAATCGTTGTGGTTATGATTCACGATAGAATTGGTAGGTTCATTATGCGATATTCATTTTTTTTGTACAAAAGATATTTGTCAAATATCTTTTCAAACTATCTTCGCCAACAATAAAAATATTAATTTCCATTTTTAGGGTCCTCCCGCATTAAAATTACTGTACATGTTGTCATTTTGGTCCTCTAACTTTTTTTACTATTAAAAACACTTGAAGGACCAATATCAGTCATATTGACTATGGATTTCTAGCGATTATTTTCTATTTATTTTTTTACCTAATGCCTCTTTGGTATTGTGTTAAAATTCTTTAAAAAAAATTGCTTTAAAAAATCCAAAATTAGTCCTAGATTATTCCTAAGATATAGGACATTCCTAGAACGTGCACCGAGTTTTTAAATTAGTCCAAAATGAGTCCTATAGGTTATTCCAAAAAAAAAAATGTGCCCAAATATTTTAATGCGGAAGACTAAAATTCTTAAAAAATATTGTGTTAGAAATTTCGAAATTAGTCCTAAATTTTTTATAATATAATAACTTCTCTCATTATATTTTTGAAATATTCCTAAATATCTATAGGATAATAATGCAACTTATGCATTCTTCTGGTACTGTAACTATTTATGAGATCAAATTTGAAAAACTATAGGACCTAAACTATCTAAAGAAGGACCATTGTTGCAAACCGCCTGTTCTCATGGGACCAAAGCAAAAATTATAATTGGATTAATATTCATATACCAGTCTCTTTCTTTATAAAGCAATATTTTCCATAAAAAATAATTTTATTGATAAATGAACCTCACAATACCTCATAATACCCTCCAACTTATGACAAAAAATAACTGTCCAAAAAATAGGCCTACTAATATTGGACGGAGGGAGTATTTGTTACAATTTTTTTAAATAAAAAAATCATTTTATTTTTATTTTTATTCTTATACTTATTATAGGTTTTAACTTTGACGAAAAATATGAGGTTGCAATATAACTTTTCTGGTAGCAACTCGACCGAGGTTGAACATTTCTCCAAGTGGATTTTGAGTGTTGGGGACGATACTCTTGGAGGTTGCAACGATGGCTTTCCGAAAATTGAGATTCCTGATGATATCCTAATTTCTAATGTGAGCGACCCAGTGCATTCAATGATTCAAAGTATTTATCCAAACATAGTTGAGAATCTACACAAGTATAAATACTTTGAAGAGAGGGCCATTCTTGCACCTACGCATCATGATGTTGAAATGATAAATGAGGAGATTCTTGGCAATACAAGAGAGTACTTGAGCTCCGACAATGTCTGTTAGTCGAATTTTAGGCATGGACGAAACGAAGAGAAGATATCTGTTGATTTTCTAAATTCTGTTAAGTGTTCGGGCATGCCAAATCATCGCCTAATTCTAAAGGAAGGTGTGCCGATGGTTCTTTTGCGAAATATTGATCAAAAAGCCGGATTGTGCAATGGCACAATATTGGTAATCACGAGGCTTGGGAGTCATGTGCTCGAGGCTGAGATAATTTCAGGTAGAAATATTGGGAACAAGGTCTACATTCCGAGGATGAATTTGACTAATTCGAACCACACAATGCCTGTGAATTTTACAAGAAGACAATTTCCAATTCTTCTCTGTTTTGCTATGACGATAAATAAGAGTCAGTAGCAGTCTTTATCTACAGTTGGTCTCTCTCTTCCCAAGCCGGTGTTCACACATGGGCAGTTGTATGTTGCAATGTCTAGAGTTACGAGTAGGAGCGGTTTGAAAATCATTTTTTTGGATCCAGAAGGTAAACCTTCGAAAATCACTCCAAATGTGGTTTATAGAGAGATATTCCGGAATGTGTGATTTTGTTTTTTTCATTTGAATTGGATTATAAATCAGCAACGTTTCCAGTTGTTTTGTTGTTTTGGTCCTTTCGAATAAATTATACTGCAATTGAAAAAACGTGTGATGGGTTTTTCATTATTAACATTTATAATTTTAGTGGGATGGTCGCTGAATTTTTTATTCTTTTACGAGTGTAATAATTTCTTAATATGTAACCAAAGGTAAAATTAACAAATCTTGACAATTTGATAAGTTAATGTATTTCAAATATAATTTCGTGTTATACGTTCAAATATAAGAATAAAAATAATTACAAGCCCGCGAAGCCGCGGGTATAACACTAGTAATAATATATTCTCAAACCTCTCCAAGATGATGTGTCAACACCACCTTATTCTTAGGCTGATGTGACATGTCTCAAATCTCTCCATTTTGAAATACTGTGCTCTCATTAAAAGTTGGTTAAACTTTTAATCTCGACCCTTCGTTCTATATCATTAAATCTAAACCATTAATTTATATCTGCATAATTAATGCAAATAGATATTTTTTCCATTTTCTTATTTAGTTATTTTTAGAATTTATTATAAATCATATTTTTTCCAAACCTTAATGTAATTAAATATGATCTACTTATTGAATGAATCTAAATTTATCATTTCTAAGTTTGAGTTAGTATATATAGTATAATATAATGTTCGATTATTTTTTCCTAAAATAAAAGGTATATAGTTATATATTCCAAAGAATATTCTTATGTGATATATTCATATTATGGACAAGATATAATATTGCATTTTTTTTTTTTTTTAATAAATAAGAGCATATTGTATTTCATTTTTTCACATCAAAGTTTGATTTGTTCCACTCTTTTGCTGAGATTTCTCCCATCAATTGTTGGTTAGTTATATATCTATTGTTATTAGTATATTTATTTTATAATTAAATTCATCATTTTAAGTGCTCACAATTTGATTAGATTTAAATATCAATATCAATATGAATGTAATAATGATTGTTGATTTATGCTCTACATCGTTCAGTTTAAATATTCTTCATGTGCACAAATAATAAATTTAACTATACCATGTATTTTTATCTGAATAATTATGATGGTTTAATTGTTGTAATTTGAATCTCATTTTAGATTTCAAGAGTATGACACCTCAATTTTCTCTGATTTCTAATATCAAGAGTGAGAGCCAAAAATTGACCGTTAAAGTTAGGATTGAAAAAGTTGGACAATATTTTTTAATGATTTTAATAGAGACAAGTTCTACTTGGAACTCATTTTGATCGATGAACAGGTATTTGCAACTTTAAAGTTTATTTTAATTTTTTTATTGTTTCTTATATAAATTAATTTCTTACCGCATACTCCCAATAACTAATAATGTTGATTATTTATAAATTATTCAATATTGAAATGAAAATTGATTATTATTAAATTATTAGTCTAAGTAATGTTATTCCATAATTGTTATTAATTTATGTGAATTTTGATGTTTTTTTTTAATTATTTAGTTTGTAGGATATACCTATAGAGTTTAGTGAAGGGCACGGTCCACAACTAAACAAACCCCATAATTTATTGTATATACCTCGAAATTTTTTAAACAAAAATACTCTTATATTAAATGTCTACAGAAAATAAATATAATATATTTTTTCAGTACGCGAAATTCGCGTGGGTACACTCTAGTAACTATTAATATGTCAATATATTCTATTGGGCAAACCACCAAATACATATGAGCAGTAAACGACTAAGGGGTATTAGTGGTTATACTAATTTTTTTTTAAAGTGGTTTGTGTATGTACCAATTTCACTCTATATATACTCTTAATTTTTTTGTAGAAGAAAGAGATTATCTACATTAGTTACTTCGGAGAAAAATTATAGCAGACACATAAATATTAAAGTATAGAGTGAAATTGGTTCATACATGAATGATTGAAGGATATTAGTCGTTTTCACTAAAGAGTATTAGCTGTTTTAACTGAAGAGTATTAGTTCTTTTCACTGAAGAGTTCTAGTTTGTTTTCAGTAAACAACTAATACTCTTTAGTGAACACAACTATTACCCTTCAGTGATAACAACTAATACTCTTTAGTAAAAACAACTAATAATCTTCAATGATTACTGTATGGACCATTTTCACTCTATACTTTGTGTAACAATTAATATATCAATATATTATATTTGACAAACTACCAAATAAATATGAGTAAATCTAGATATCTTTGGGTTAATTAACTAACATACAAACAATGCATAAGTAGGGGTGTGCAACGGTCGGTTCGGTCACCGAATCGAACCGTATTAGTCAAACAGAACACTAAATCAAAAGAAAATTTACAAACCAAAAATTGAACCATATTTTGAAAAACCGTTCGGTCCCAAACAGAAATATTTTGGTTCGGTTCGGTCCCAAACTGTACAAACCGAAATTTTTCACACTTTCTTTTTTAAAATCAACTTAATTTTTTTTAGCATCAACACACATATTTCATTCAATTGTTTGCACCATGTCAACATCTAAATGCTAATTTAAGCACAGATGCATAAATAACTCTACTACATAATCCAATAAAAATATCAACATAATAGTTTTCAAAAGCTAAGCAACAATTTAAAAAATATAATCAACACAAAACCTCAAGTATTTTATTCAAAACACAAATCAACTCAAGTCTTTTGTGCGTGAATCTAAATTATCTAATATTAATATTATTATATTATATTAAAATATAAGCTATTAAATATTAGTTTAGTGAATACTAATATACATACATATATATATATTATTAAAAATATTTCGGTTCGGTTCGGTCTGGTCTATATGGTTTTTAATTCGTAAAAACTGTAAACCGAACCAAAATAAAAAAAATTCAAATTTCAAAATCGTGAATCGAACCATAAAAACCAAGAATTTATATTTCGGTTTGGTTTAATCAATTTTTTCGGTTTAGACCGTATTTTGCACACCACTATGCATAAGTTAATGCACTTTGTCGTCTACAAAATAAGGAAAGAGTAAGATCTCCAACAAACTCTATATTCTTCAATATTTTTGCCTCTAGATTCGGGATAATTTTACGGGGTAATAATATGAACAATGTATTCCAATTGAAGACAAAACAAAGCTCTGTATGGACTGACCTAACACAGGAATAGATAGAAATTGAGGGTTTCAAATCTTAAACCTAGATTAAATTTGAAGGATACAAAATAATGTTAGTTATTTATTTATAAAAATATATGTGAAATATATACATTTTTAAATTTCATAATTATTTTAATGCATGCATTTATCTCAATATTATTAATATAAATCTTAAAAGATTAATATGTACAAGTAACTATATGAAACGGAAGACTTCATAGATGATTTTTTTTAATTGAAAAAAGAAAGAAGTGAAAAAACTTCATTGATAATTTGACAAATATTTAGTTCAAAGCTACACTTGAAGAATATTATAGACTATCTGAATTATTTGAAGGATAGAGTCATACTTGTATCTACACTAGAATAACTTGAAGTGTTATGATGTGTCAATAATGATTTGAATTTGAAAGTTGAAACTTTAATTATGTTACTTAGAAATATAGATCATTCAAAAGGATTGTGCAACGAAACTAGATTGACTCTAATATGACTGGGTGACAATGTTCTGAAAGGTACATATATAACCTGAAATAAATTAGATGAAATGGTGTTGATCCCTAAACTTTCACTGATTCCATTCGACCCGAGAGAAGAGACAGTTCACATTAGTTGTCTCTTATGAAATGTCAATAAAAATCAATAACAAGTACTCAATGATGTTGACATATTCTTGAAGAATCGATTTTCAGTCACAACCATTCATACATGGATGTTTTGAGTCACCAATCACAATAATTTATAGATTTTGTTGTGTGGTGACTGGCGATAAACGTTCATTAGAAATGAAAAAAAAAAGTGATTTTTAGAGAGGTGTTTTGAAATTTATAGTCCTTTCGTTTTTTTATATCCTGTTTGATATGGATTCGTAGGTATTACCAAAATTTTTTACTGCATAAATTATATAAAAAAAATTATATGGTTAAAATACAAATAATATTAAGATTGTCTCTTATAAATAAAATATAACATTTATTACATTTTTTTTTTCACAAAAGTTTCTCGACATTTGCATTATGTTTTCTTTTAAAAAAATCATCAAATAAAATAATAATAATACGACACACTTGTTGGAGAAATCGGGGTGCCCTAATCTATTCGGGATGAAATTTAAATACGAATTTAAATATAATTATTACTAGCATGAATTAATCCTAAATTAATTCAAATAATAATTAACCAACAACAAAAGATTTCATGCCAATGAATATAATCACATAAAATTCTACGTCGAAAAACTAATAATTTCACGTGAATACGTACCTCTTGAAGCGACGTCCAACCGAGATAAACAGTACAAGTGTACCGGTCCTATCAACCGTAAAAGTCTTTTCAAGTATTCTCTCTCCGCCTTATTCGTTCGTCGGTGGGAAGCGCTCACGAACAATTTAATATAATAAGGAGGAAAGAAAATATTTATTGCTCTTGATTTTTCCAACTCATAGAATTGTGTAACTGTAAATTGGAGATGAATCATCCTCTATATATAGGAGAGGGGGTGGTCGAATTTTTCCTAGGAATATGGGGAGAGAATTTTTTTTTCTTGGCCTCCAAAAAATATTGAATATATCCCTTATATATTTTTTTCTCCATAATAAAATATTTCACAAAAATCTCACCTTCTCATCTCTATAGCAATTTTCGAAAATATGGAATAAAAATACTAGATTTGGATATTCTTGAATTTATGAGATAATCTTGTATTCCTAAAATACATATCTTTCAAAATAAATTTCCAAGAAAACCAACAAAATTTTTTCTCTCTCCACATAAGCTTATTTTAAAAAATAATAAATAATCAGCAATAATAATTTTCTTTTATTTTAATCACCTTATTATTATCGAGCTACTTATTGGGCTACTTGAAGGGTCTTTAGGAGAATTAAGATTGGACCTCCAATGGGCTTCTGAATTTCAATATTGAGCCCCAATAACACTCTTATATGCACCAGGTGCACGATGCACTCATTCAACTGTTGGGTTTGTTTATACTGAAAAGTATAAGCTGATTACACTGAAAAGTGTGGTTAGATTACGCTGAAAAGTTTACATTGAAAATTGATTTTCAATGTAAATTTTTCAGCATAATCTAACCACACTTTTCAGTGAAATCAAATCATGCTTTTCAGAGTAAACAATCTCAACTGTTGAACGAGTACATTATACATCAAGTGCACAAGAGAGTTACTCTAACAATATTATTTATTTGAAATAAAAAATACTTTAATAAGAATACTAATAAACACTCTTAAACCTAAACAAACAAATTACAATATAAATTGAGGACCCATAAATTAATTGTACAAGACAAAAACTTGTATGAGACAATATAAATTAACACCCATCCCTACCATAGTGTTAATGAGTCAATGTCCTAGTTATACTCATTTCATTGTCTCATACCATGAGACGGTCTCATACAAAACCTATTCATTGTACAATTAGGACCGTGCATCGCAAGAGTTCAGTAAGTAGTTTACTCTTTATAATGTTCAATTAAAAAATAAAGTGAAAAAAGAACTACCTTTAATTAGGGTTCAAGCGACCAAACCCCAACTTCCACCGTACTAATGTTCACCAGACTTAATATCATTTGAGTAGGTCTTGTATGAGACCGTCTCATAGCATGAGACAAAGGGAATGTGTATAACTAGAACATTGATCCATTAACACTTTGATAGGGATAAGTGTTAATTTATGTGATCTCATGCCATGAGACGGTCTCATATAAGTTTTTCTCATATAATTTTAATGTTCACCCAACTTAATATTTTTGCAACAAAAAAAACTTTTAATTATTTTTATTTTATAGAAAAAAAATCGAGCATTCAGTAAGAGACGTCTTATATATACAGACACTTTATATAAGTAGGTGTTTGCAAAAATGGATATTACAAATTTTTTATTTTAAACTTTTAAATTTGTAGAGTGTAGTATGAATTGAGGGGAACCGATTTTAAAACGAATACTCAAATGGTATTTGTTTAAAATATGCTTGAGAAAAAACTTATTTGAATATCGATTTGAGTATTCATATATTTTTTTATAATTCGATATGAATTTCAAATCAAATACAAACTATATATATTATTCAAAAATATTTTTGTTTGAATTTATTATTCAAAATAATTTAGCAAAAAGAATACAAAATTGCGGTAATATCAATTCAATTCGTTTATAACCCTAAACAGTTAGATTGGCCGAAAATTTGATGGGATGAAATTTGTTGTATGCTTATTAACAAAACAAGAAGAGTCTAAACAGAGTAAAATTGTAAAAAGAATTAAAAAAAAAAAAAAAAAGAATGCAAATACCAGGCGCCATAATGAAACCTATTATCTAAACACCGTTTAAGAAAGGCTCAGGTTAAATATAGTTCCATATTTTGTTAATACACTCCACCCAAAAAAATATTCATAATTTTTTTTGAAAAATGTAATAATTTTTGGACTTTTTTCCCAAAATTCACATGTTTAATTTTTATTTTTGCATTTCCCGAAATTTTTTGCCTTTTTTTTTTAATAGAGTGTATCAAAAGAAAATAGGACGGTATATAACCTTGACCTAGAATTTGCTGGAACTAATTAGCAACTGTTGCTATTAGACCAATTTTTTAGGCTCAGGGTATTGGCACTATAAGATGGAGTAAATACACTACACAAAATTTAATTCTTAAGACAAATACTTGAAATGACAATATTATCCTTCTAGTCTTCCCTCCAAAAATAATTTTAGTAAATACACTACACCCCATTTTCATACTTCACTTTCGAACAAAGAAAGTCATTTCGAACAGTCCAAACGAGCTCCATACTTCAAGAATGTGACCCACCATCAATCGACCACTAGGTGCTTGAAACGTGTTGTGACGGCCTACATTTTAAGGATGAACGATCCTCCAAGTCTGGATTACGTATATATAAGTGTTTTGGTATTTTTTAGAAACTAGGTTTTTTAAATGTTGAATAGTATAATATTTGTGGGTGTTATGATATTTTTTTTTATGCATATTATTGTTCATTGAGTGTATAAAATTGTATGGGTATGATAATATTATTGTTGTTTGCTTGTTTCGAACATTTTTTTTTAAATCGCGATTGTACTTGTTCGGCTCTGATTATATGAACTCGATCAGAATATTCGGGAAATTTATGCGAACATGAACATAAGTTTCGGAATTTTTTTTTGAACAAAGTGTTTGATTTTTTTTCCAAAAATTGTGACATATTCAGAAATCCGAACATTATGGTCATGTTCGGATAACCAGAGCCGAACAACAGTCATCGCGATTTTTTACTTTGGCGATGGCCGACAGAGGCGGCGGACGACGGTGCTGTGGCTATGGGCGTAGACGACGAACGACGATATTGTGGCTATGGACGTAGATCACGAAGGATGTTGAAGATGGTGTGTATTCAAAATATGGGTAAGAATTCGAAGAGTTTGCTAATAGTTAATTAGGGTATTTTAGGAATAAAATGTAGTGTATTTATCCTAAGTATAATGAGTTTATTCATGTAGTGTATTTACTCCACATTGTGGGCTAATTATTTATATGTTATGGGACTGAAATGCTTTGGGCCGATCCCATGTCTCCATTTGTCACTAACATTTAATAAGGTTCAAGTTATATAGTTTCACGTTTTGTTAATACACTCCCCAAAAAGATGTTCAAAAAAAATATCGAAAAAGTTTAACAATTTTATGATTTTTTTTTTACATATTCTGGGGAAGTGCATAAATAAAATGTTGGAATGTACCTAGATCCTTTTAATAAAGTTGGCTTTTTAGTCTTTTATGATTGATTTTGTGAAAACCATTTTCCTTTCCTTTTCAAAAGATTTATGATTATTTTTCATGTTATTGTTGCACAAACTAGTTCTTGATCCTAGCATATAACGCGAGTAAAAAAAAAAGAAAATTTGATTTTTATATCAAAAAATTAATATTTATTTTATTCTATTAATTCAATTTAATTACAGTATGTCTACCTTTTTATAAAATAATTCAATTCAAATAATTCAATTTATTATCTTAATCAATTGAACTTTTCATCCTATTTAAGTTTTAAATGTATGATTCTTAATTGATTATTGTCCAAATTAAATTTGTGATTCTTAGCCAAAATCAATTAATAATTAAAATTAAACATCGATAATATAAAGATACAATCATTTAATTAATTGTAATTGCATTTTAATTTATCTAAAATAAAACATAGATCGTTAATGGATTACAATTAAAAAGAATTAAAAAATTATTAATTAAAAGAATATTATATATAACTCAAATTTATATAAGTGATTTTTTATTTTTTTTAAATGGAAGCTTTAAAAAAGTAGAGATAATCAAAATTTGTTTAATTGATCAGAAATAAGTAGCTAAATCAAGTTAGTGGATAAATGTGTAAAATACGCCTAGTTTGATTTATAATACTACAACCGAGTATTCACTTTGCATCTAAAACGAATTACATTTGTAAGACATTCTTCAAAAATATTATATTAGATTTTGAATGAAATGAGGCCTAACAATTTACTGAGTCATCCCCTATAGCTATCAATTCAGGACAAACTTCTGCTGCAATGTCGATTCATTTTAATTTTGTTGTAAGGACTCAAAAAAGGACTTAAAAAAGGAATAAATAGTATTATTTCGTACAAAAATTATTTGTTCATATGAATAAAAAAAGTATTACTCCAGTTTGTATATTAAATAATACTAATACTGATCCCTCCATCCCAAAAAATATGCTCATTTAAGTTTAATAGATTTAAAAAAAATGTAGATAAACTATGTTAGATAGTTGTGTAATATATCTTTTATAAGATATTTAAATAATTGACCAGTAAAATGTGTAATTAATCACAAAAATAGGTCTTATGTGAGACCGTTTCATGCAATAAGATGGTGTGATGAGGTATAAATTGAATATGATGCATTAACATTTTGATAGAAATAAGTGTTAATTTATATTGTCTTATACAATGTGACGATCCCACACAATTTCTTGTGTAATTACAATGATCGCTTTGTATTGTTGTTCCTTTTCTCTTTCTTTTTTCATGAGGCATTCATCCAAAATATGTAATAGAAATACTTTAGGTGGTCAACATCTCAAATCTTGTGGGAAGAAATGTGAATGAAACAAAGATTTAGTTGGGCAAAATGCATGTGCAAGATCGATAAAACGAGCTTGGACAATTTACACAAATTAAACGTAATTAAATAAATGTGTTAATTTCTTGGGGTTGGTAAGATAAGATTTGTCCTTGAGCTCGTGCAGGAAGACTCAATCCCAAGATCTTGTCACATGCAATTCATTTGTATAATAATCATTTTTCATCTAGTGCGTGCGAATATTCGATAATTGCATCCAAATAATAGTAAATGTTTGATATAATAATTAATCAATTATCTAATCAATCTTGTTTAATTTTAAAAAATCTTATGCATGTGGCAATGGGCTTTGAGTTACTCGGGGTGTTGGGTTTGAAGACCATGAATTCTCCCAATACCAATAGAGATGTTTGTTTTTTTTTTTTTTTTTTTTTATTTTTATATTAGTAATAATCCTTTTTTTTTTCTTTGCGATAGTTGTTTTCGGTAAGTCTTTTGTGCACATATGGCATGTTGCACTCACTCAATAGTTGAAACTATTTATACTGAAAAATATTGTCTGATTACATTAAAAAGTGTGAGTTGATTACACTGAAAAGTTTTTAGTGTTATTGATTTTCAGTGTAATCAACTCACACTTTTCAATGTAATCAGTCCACATTTTTCAGTATAAACAATTTCAACTGTTGAGTTAATGCACCAGGTGCATATGAGAGCTTGACAATCCTGTTTATTTTCTCCTTAATTAGCAAAAGAATAATCTTTTGTAAACCAGATTTATTATGGGGAAATTGCAGAAATGATCCCATAAGAATTGGTCCTCATGATTTTGGTCTTTTTTTAGCGCAAATAGTCTCATACGATTTTTCCGTCAAAAAATAACGGATTAACGAGCATGAGGCCCACACGCCCGTTAGTTTTCTGCCAAAAACTCGCCCGTATAATTCCCAACTTAAAAATAATTAATTTCCAACATCTTAAAACTCTACGAACTAAAGTTGCAGAATCGCCTCCATACTTGCATTTTACCTTGAAATGATTGTTAATAGCAAAAACTGGTCCATTTCCCTCCAAAAATCAAGTTGAAAATGTTTTTCCATCCAGTATTCCATAGAAAACTGTAAAATATTTAACTGATGGGACCTTTTCTGCTAAAAATGGGACAAAAAAAGAATATGAGACCAAATCTGTCAAGTACAAATTCTTATGGGACCATCCTTGCAATTTACCCGATTTATTATGCAACTCAAAATAATATTAATTATTTCAATTGTATAATATTATTACCAAACTAGTGAATTTTAATATACAATTAATAATGTTTAAAAATACAACATATACCCTTAGAAAAACGTCATACAAACTTGCAAGATTTTCACACCCTTCTACCCTAATGTAGTTCTGGCTAATACTTCTTTGCTTATATGGTGTAGCGGTGATTCCGGTAAGTAAGTGAAACATTGAACAACATAATATAAAGATCACAACATTAATCTTCAATTCTCTCAATAAAAAAAAAGGGAATATGTCATCTTCCGAAATGTATAAATTAATGCTCCGTTTGTCTTTTGTTGAGCTTTTTTTTTTCTTTTCCTTTTTTTTCTTAATCAAAATGGACGTCCTAAGTTAAATTTTCTCTTTTCTAATTTAAAAAATATTTGTATCACATTTCTCTATCTCTCTATTTTTTCTCTATCACATTTTGTTTATTCATTTAATATTAATTTTTTAATAATATTTGTGCAAAAAGCTACGGAGAAACTTAACTAGGGGGGGGGGGGGGGGGGGGGGCTATAATATTTTAACCAAAGAGTTCAATTCTCCCTGTATAAGAGGCATTCAGAATACATATATAAGAATGCATAGGTACAAAATCTTCCATTAATAGTTTTTTTTCTTTTAATTTAATTTCTTTTGTAGTGCCAAATTATGTATTCAAATTAAATATATTTAGTTATATATTTAAGTTAATTGATAAATCTTTCTTAGTTAAGTATGATAGATCAAGTTCCAATTTTAAATAAAGGGCAGAAGCATCTAATTTGATTATTTTATAGTAAAGTCATATTCCAATCTAAGTTTAGATGACCAAGCTTTTGTCATCTTTAGGTCGCCAACCCAACAATCTTCTTAAAAAAGTGATAATCTCATCTTCCAAGGCATATAAAAAATAATATTTCCTTTTAAAAAAACAAAAATTAACCTAGGGTTTTGGACTTGTAAAAAAGTAAATTGGTTTCATTTGTTGAAGCTATGAGTGGAGTAGTAAAATATTGAGTAACAAATCTTTGGAAATAGATCCAAAGGGTCAACCTTATCACCCTCATTCTCTAGGCCTCATTATATCCAGGCAATTCACCTTGGAACTTTATTATATTTATTGAAAGGAAGCTTGGAAATAGTATATTTTATTACGTAATAGAAAAAGGCCAAATTTTTGTTGTGGTCACGTGACATGCGACGTGGGTGAGACTTGAGGGATTCAAAACATATGCTTAATTGCAATTTTGTCAAATGTAGACAGCCATGCATGAGATTTTTGCAGCTGGACCAGTACTCTACTTCTTTGAATTTATGCTAAGTTATTAAAACGTGATGATACAACTTATAAAATGAGATTGATTGAATTTTTGCTTTCTTGAAACAATTTCTTGTGATATCGAAAACTATCTAACTACAATTTGTCAATTGTAAGTGTTTTGAATTTTATTTAAGGCACTCTTCAATACAACATCACATTTAAAAATAGACCAGAAAATTTGCCAATCTTTAATGAATCTACCATGTAAACCGGGGCTTCCCAAAAAATTGTGCAAGTCAGACTTTCTTATTTTTTTAATCAGCGAAAAGAACTATTAACTACTCATAAATAATGTGGGCATAAGAAATACTCTTCTTAACAGATTACAACAAGATTAGTCTTTGAACTTCCAATACAGGCTATTTTATTTTTCTAAGATACAACCCAGGCTCCTAGTCCAATCTCCAAAACTAACATTATTTATCTTTGAACAACCAGCCCGTAACCAACTCCAAACTCGGTTCTTCAGTTCTGTCACTGTATCCTCTTCTAATGCCTATAACAAGACAGACTTTTAAAATGCACTTCTGTTACTATAAGGATAAGAGAAGATATTATGTGAATGATATTCATGGTGAAACTTATTTGAAGTCTTTAAGAAATTACAATAAACGTATCAGTGAATTGCACTAAATTAGGTATCAACTACGAAGGGTATTAGTTGTAATCACTAAAGGTATTAGTTGTGAAGTATAGTTATTTTCACTAAAAATATTAGTTGTTTTCACTAAAGATATTAGTTGAAGTGGTATAGTTATTTTCACTAAAAAATATTAGTTGCTTCGGTATAAGGTATTAGTAATTAGTAAATTTTTGTTCACAGTAATAGTTATCATAAGTATCATCCCTGCGTAGAGCTGGTCGAGGGTCCCGCTGTATGTTATGCTTGGGCTCATTTAGAGTTTTGGGCCTGTTTTTTAGGCTCAGTCTATTAGGGATTTATAAATACTCTTATTATTTGATTTAGGTCATTCTGTACTCTGAAAACACTGAGATCTCATAAATCATAATAACATATGGATCCTCTCTTCTGGTCGTGGATGTAGCCAACACAACATCAACAAACCATGTAAATATGTGTCGCTTTACTTTACGTTTATGATTTTTTATTGCATCTTATATCAATTCACATAATAAAGGCCTAAGGATAAATAAGTTTTACTTGATCCTACAAGTATGTGACAAGTAACACATACTTATCCTTAAGTAGCACATATTTTTTCCTATATTAACATATGTAAAGTATTAAAAAAATATATTATTATACGAACATAATTGTGTTACTATATAAAAAAATACATATATAAAACACAAAAAGGAAACCTAGATTTAAATAGAACAATTATAGTAAAATCTAAACTAAGATGAGAAGCGTTATTAGAATTTAGATACATGGAGGAAATAAAATATTTGTGAGAAAAAGAAACGATTTTTAAAGAGAGAGGAGAAAAAGAAAAGAAGAAGTGAGTATACGATTTAAAACATGTTTCACATAACTTGATACGTCCAATATTGCATAAAAGCGTTTGTCAATTTATAATTTGTGGTTGAATAATTAAACTTAGAGGTACTCCTCATGATTGCGATCCGAATTAAATAGAGTAGTATCATAATATAAGCTTTCGACTAGAAATGAAACTGCCACCTAATAATGAGGGGGTGGGGAGCAAAGACCAAAGAGATAACATTGGCAGAGAACACTGCATATAATATTGATAAATTATAACTAGAGGGTAGAGATGGAAGCTTGGAATTGTGGAGCATAAGTATATTTACATTATTTTTTCTTATGTGCGCTACTAGTTACCCAATTCAATTATCACTTTTAGTAGAGCATTTAATATATTAATACCTTTAAAAATACACACAATTTCAAGATACAACTATTGAATACAAATTTTTGGTACGCCCACACACTTATATATTACTACCTTAATTCTAGTATTATTTACACCTTAGATTGACACTTTAAAAAAAATAAAAATACAAGTAGAAATTTTGAGAGTAATTTGGTATTTTTTATGTATAAAGTAAATAAATTGATTGAATTGTATATATTGTGAATATCACAAGTCATTGCATTTTGTGTAAATATGTGAGTATTAGTAAGAGTAGAATTTTTTTTTTTTTTTATCGGTAAATGTTAGTTGTTAGTAGTTAGATTAGTTCACCAAGTCCCCAAATACACCCAGAAATCTCCAAGCCCTCCTTATAACTCCCATAATTCGTTCCCAGAGGGAATCGAATCCGGGTCACTCACTAGAGTGAGGAACCCGGTGGCCAGGTGGGCTAAGCCACCTGGTTAATAAGAGTAGAAATTTATGGTGGAAAAAAAAACCAAAATGCACTTTTAGGTCCTTAAACTATTAGTTTGTTTTAAAAAGTCTCTAACTATTGATTGTTGTTTTAAGAGGTTCTTTACTTTTATTTCGAAGGTTCTTAATTTTTTTTTTAATTTTTGAATTATTAATTCTTGTTTCATGAGGTCTCTTGGGATAAAAGTTATCGGAATTTGTTGACTTGTCCTTTTTTTATCAATAAAAATAATTTTCATAAATCATGGGTATAAGAGATACCTCATGATAGTTACATAATGTTTTTGACACAATGCATCACTACAGAAGAGCATTCACCTAGTTTACATTAAAAAATTACCTAGACAAACAAGGATTAGCCGCCCAACTTATGAATGAGATATTTCCTTCGGTTGCTTCACTGTGAGCCATGCCCAAACTCTAGACTTCATCTCTTCCACTACTCTGACACTATTAAGTAATATACACCCGTTCTTTATTATTTTTATTAGTATTTACAAATGATAAATTTCAGTCTTTTAAAATGTCATTCCAATTTCCCCATTTCAAAAAGTAAGTTTCATCCCTAGAGATCCCGTGAAACAAAAATTAAAAGTTCAAGAACTATTTAAAACAAACAAATAGTTTAAGGACCTTTTGAAATAAAAAGGTAATAGTTTAGGGACATCGTAAAACAAGAATCAATAATTCATGGATCTTTTAAAATAAATAAATAGTTTTCGAAATAAAAATTAATAATTTAGAGACCTAAAAGTGCATTTTGAAAAGAAAAAAAAAGTTAATTAAGTGTACAAGTAATTGTGAGGAGGTAGTATATGTCTGTAACCATAAAATTCTTATGTGAAACATGTAATATTAAATAAATAAATTATAAAAAGGATCCAAACTATGAAATGCATATAATTTATCTTCAATTTGTATTTTCGACTAATTAATGATTCATAATCACTTTCAAAAAAAAAAAAAAAATGATTCATAATCATTTTCACATGAGTTGGTCTCGTGACCAAGTATCCCAGTTACATATACTTTGATCTATCTGATATAGTTATACAAGTATGTAGAGTTTTAAATTTGTTCATTTATAAATTAACTTGTAATATTTTCTAGTAGAGCAATTTATATTTCTTAATAAAAAAATAAATATTTTTTAATGAAACAATTCATACTCTTTATATCCTTTAATTTATAATTTTTAGTGAAACTAGTGCATTTTAGTGAAAACAACTAATATTATTTAATGAAAAAATTAGTATATTTTAAAATGGTTCGTGTATGAACCAGCTTCACTATATACTTAGGTAATTAATATAAATGAATTGTTTATTTACTTTTTTTTATAAGTTCGAGTTTTAAATAAGATGAAATTCTAAACCAAACACTTCAATTCAAATCTTGTTGAAATCAATTTCATCCATATTAAAATTCAATTCAGGTGTTTTAGATGACATGAAATTCTATCGCCTCTATATATATAAGTATGTGTGTACATTAGTAAATGATCAAATGTGATAAAACATGCCTTTGGGATTACACAACACATGAGTACTTATAAGACGCTACTAATTTATTACTATGCTCAAGCTTCGATACGCGCAAGGTTATGATGTTCCTCTTCGGACACTCGATTAAAAACATCACTATATTATGCGTGCAATTAATTGCATTATAGTAACATTAATTTTCTTAGTATTAATTAAAGTGTTGTCCCAATGCACTTCTGGGAGAACTCCCGTCAACAGTATTAATGTTTTTCCCTCAATCTCCCATGCCTAAATTGATGCCTCAATTTTTGTCTTCTGTTGTTACGGTTTCCTTGTGTCAACTATCAACTTCTACGAGACTGAGTATGGCGTGAAAATATTTCATACATGAACCATTAAAGGATATTAATTAGTTATTTTATTAAAGAATATTACTTGTTTTCACTGAAGGGTATTAGTTGTTTGGTAAAAACAAATTAAAACTCTTCAGTGAAAAACAACTAATATTTTTTAGTAAAAATAATTAATATCCTTTAATAATTCATATATAAACTAATTTGTCTCTATACATACTCCTTCTCCTATATTATTACACATACTTCTGTTGCCTAATTCAAGGAAGTTTTTTGTATACACTATTTTCACCCTGCATTATTTTTTAATATTATTATTTGTTTCATTGAATTGCATTACTAAAAATTTAGTTGCACATGCACACCAATTGAATGATATTACTTGTGTCACAAAAAGGAAAAATGAAAAAATTAATTGTTTGATTGAACGGTGTTACTCGGAAATCAGTTGCAAAATGTGATAGATTCACACAAGTGTTATACTTTGCCACTTAAATTACGATAATCCTTCTACCGAACGTGATATTTTATATTCCTTCTGTTCCAACATAATTGTTGCTTTATAGAAAATTTGTCCCAAAATATATGTCGTTTTTGTTATTTTAAGAAATATTAAATGTTGTTTTTTCAACATTGTCACTTTCTTAATTTTTGTAAATCTGTGATAGGAATTAATGATAAATGACCACAAATGAATTTTTTTTTTTATCGGTAAATATTAGTTGTTAGTAGTTAGATTAGTTCATCAAACCCCCAAATACCCCAAGAAATCTCCAAGCCACCTTATAACTCCCATAAGTCGTTTCCATAGAGAATTGAACCCAGACCACTCACTAGAGTGAGAAACCCGGTGGTCAGGTGAGCTAAGCCACCTGGTTAACCACAAATGATTGATTAATGGCATGTGAAAAGGTATATTAGTTATTCTGCACAAATAATCTTAGTATTAAATAATTTTATAAATCTATGTGAAAAAAGAACCACCATTAAAATAAAACAGATGAAATAAGTTTTATGATATTCATATAAAAATAAAAAATAAAAATCGCAAAATTAATAAAACTATAGCGTCGTATTATGGTGTATTAATTAGCTCAAATTCAGAAGGTTTTGGATCATATAAATGTCCTAGAAGCTTTGCATTTCGGTTAGAGCCTTTCATGAACCAAAGTAGTAGTTAAGAAACAATTAATAACCAAAAGTTAGTTTAGGTAACTAATAGTGCATCAAAGGGTCAACTTTGAAGGGCATAACTTGGAGTTGAGATGGCGGTTTTAACTGATTCTTATGAATGAAAATACCACCAAGTATTCATTTTCAACTTTAAATAATTTATTTTATCCAAATCAATTTTAAAAAATCTTTTATATTCATTTAATGTTATAAGATCAAATTGGTCTTAAAAAATGGGTATAATAAAATTAGGGAAATGATGTGTGTAATAGAATATATGGTACATATATTGTAAATCATGTAAATCTCTTATTTATAGTAGGTATAATTTAGTCCATAATTGTAGCCTAGATTTCAGGGATTCTCTTGTATATGTATTGACCAATGATGAATGGAATAGGGACGGATTACAATCTTTGCAATCTTTCATGGTATCACGAGATTAGGGTTTTTCTTTGCAATTCTTCCGCTGCGCCCTATCATCTCTCTTTCTTCCCCATTTTTTTCGTTTCCTTCGAGTCTGCAATGGCGTCGTCCAAGTCAGATTTCCACCCCGCCCTTACTGTGTCAAACATCCGCAACCACATCTCCATCATTCTTGAGATGGAGAACGTCCATTATGCGACGTGGGCTGAACTTTTCAAGATTCATGCCTGTTCTCATCGTGTGCTTCATCACATTATCTCGTCTGACGCTCCTGCTGCTAAGGCGCCGGTTACTGATGAGGAGCGGGATCTCTGGCTGACCCTTGATGCCACGGTCCTTCAATGGATATACGCCACGATTTTCACGGATCTGCTCCATACGATTCTCGAATCGGATTCCACGGCCATGGATGCTTGGTTGCGATTACGGGACATTTTTCAGGACAACAAGAACTCCAGGGCTGTTACTCTGGAACAGGACTTCTCTCATACGAGTATGGAGGAGTTTCCCAATGCTTCTGCCTATTGCCAGCGTCTGAAGGTGTTGTCGGATCAATTAAAGAATGTTGGGGCTCCGGTTTCTAATGATCGTCTGGTGCTTCAAATGGTTGCGGGCCTCACGGAGGCTTACAATGGGGTTGCAACGTTGATTCGCCAGAGTGATCCGCTCCCCAAGTTCTATCAGGCCCGTTCGATGCTCGTTCTTGAGGAGGCGGGCCTTGCCAAGAAGGTGGCGTCGGGAGCAGCGTTGGTTTCATCCACGCCTTCTGCCTCGTCGTCGGACGTAGCTCAGCAGTCCCGTGGTCCGTCTGGTGGCAAGAAGCCGCAGAAGAAGAAGGCTGGTAAGGGGGGTAAGGTCGTTTCTTCATTTCAGCGGACTTACTCTCCCCCGCCTTGGAATGGTGGTTCACAACCATGGCCGTGGCAGTGGCAGTGGCCTTCTCCGTCGTACCCGTACCCTTCGTCGGCCTGGCTTCGTCCTCCACCAGGTCCTCGTCTTCCTGCCCCTCAGCCTGGGATTTTGGGTTCCCGGCCACAGGCGTATATGTCGGCCCCTGCTGCCCCTACTCCGATGGATATCGAGGCGGCAATGTATACTCTTGGCATCACTCCTCCTGATGCTAACTGGTACATGGATACCGGGGCTACTTCTCATATGACCTCGGCACAAGGTACTCTCTCGTCTTATTTAAATTTGAGCAACTCTCCTGGTATTATGGTAGGCAATGGTCAATCAATTTCAGTTTCGGGTGTTGGACATGCACAGTTATACCCTTCCAATCCCCCTTTATCTCTTAAAAATGTTCTCCATGCTCCTGCCATTGTTAAAAACTTAGTGTATGTTCGTAAATTCACCACTGATAATTCTGTTTCTGTGGAATTTGACCCGTTTGGATTTTCTGTTAAGGATTTTCGGACGGGGAGGTGCCTAATGAGATGTGAAAGTCGGGGGTCTCTCTATCCTGTTACCAAATCCACTACCAATACACCATCTGCTTTTGTTGCTGTCTCGCCATCTTTATGGCATGATCGTTTGCGGCACCCTGACGTTTCTATTTTTTCTTCTCTTTGCAAAAATAAATTTATTGAGTGTACTGGCTCACATTCTTCTTCTGTGTGCTCGTCTTGTTCAATTGGGAAACACATTAAATTGCCATTTGTGGCTTCTACTTCTTCTGATGTATTACCTTTTGACATTATACATAGTGATTTGTGGACCTCGCCAGTTTTGAGTTCTGGGGGTCATCGTTATTATGTCTTGTTCTTAGATGATTGCACTAATTTTCTATGAATTTTTCCGATTTCTCATAAGTCTCTTGTCTTCTCTACTTTCTTAAAATTTTGTGCATTTATTCGTACGCAGTTTGAGAGGGATATTAAGACATTTCAGTGTGATAATGGTCGGGAGTTTGATAATCGATCGTTTAGGGATTTTAGTTCGGTAAATGGGATGGTTTTTCGTTTCTCGTGTCCATATACTTCGTCTCAAAACGGCAAAGCAGAAAGAAAGATTCGTACAATCAATAATATGGTTCGTACACTCCTTGCTCATGCTTTGTTACCTTCTTCGTTTTGGCACCATGCACTAGATATGAGTCATATGACCACCTATATTCTTAATATTTTGCCTCGGAAACAGTTTTCCTTCGATACACCCCTTCACCGCCTTTATCATAAAGTTCCTTCTTATAGTCATCTCCGTGTGTTTAGTTGCTTGTGTTATCCTCTATTTCCTTCACCTACCATTCACAAACTTCAGCCCCGGTCCACTCTGTGTGTATTTTTGGGGTATCCCAGTAATCACAGAGGTTATAAGTGCTTCGATATTGCTTCACATCGAATGATCATTTCTCGTCATGTCATTTTTTATGAGTCTTGTTTCCCGTTCTCCGAATTATCTTAACACTCTCCTCCCTCTTCTTATGATTTTTTGGACGATAATTCATCTCCATATATGAATTTTCTTCGGGGGCAGCTACCCTTGTCCGATCCTAGCCCACCTCTCTCTCCTCCGGGTGGCCCGATCGGGATTCAACATCCTGTTGTCCAGGTCCCACCGTCGACTCCTTCTGTGGCCATTGCGCCTCCTCGGCCTTCTAATGCTCTTCGCCCAGTTACGCGTAGCCAGCGGGGTATCTTTAAGCCTAGAACTCCACTCAATCTTCTCGCTTCCACTACCAAATCTTTGTTGCCTCGGAACCCTGTGTCGGCATTACATGATCCGAACTGGAAATTGGCCATGGTTGATGAGTTTGGTGCTCTTATTAAAAATAAGACGTGGGAGTTGGTTCCCCGTCCTCGTGGTGTTAATATTATGCGTTGTATGTGGATATTTACTCATAAAGTTCATGCTGATGGTTCCTTTGAAAGGCATAAAGCTCGTCTTGTAGGTGATGGAAAATCTCAGAAAGTTGGCATTGATTGCGGTGAGACGTTTAGCCCCGTGGTGAAACCAGCTACGATCCGGACTGTTCTCAGTTTGGCTCTTTCCAAGAAGTGGCCTATTCACCAACTCGATGTCAAGAATGCATTCTTGCATGGGAATCTGAGTGACACTGTCTACATGCATCAACCTCTGGGTTTTCGGGATCCTAAATATCCAGATCATGTATGCTTGTTACGAAAGTCTCTATATGGGTTGAAGCAGGCTCCTCGGGCGTGGAATCACAGGTTTACCGAGTTTGTGTCGAAGCTTGGGTTTGTACGGAGTTGTTCGGATCATTCGTTGTTTGTGTTTCGACAAAATAACGACATGGCCTATCTACTACTGTACGTTGATAATATAATCTTGACAGCGTCTTCTGACTCGCTTCGTCGCTTGATAATATCTCAACTCAGTAATGAGTTTTCTATGAAGGATTTGGGTCTCTTGAAGCACTTTTTAGGGATTGCGGTGACGAGTCACGCCGGCGGCCTATTTCTCTCTCAACGGAAATATGCGGCTGAAATCATTGACCGGGCTGGATTGTCTTCATGCAAACCATCGTCCAGGCCGGTTGACACCAAGCCGAAACTCAGCATGCACGACAGTCCCCGGGTTTCGGATCCGACATTATACCGGCGTATTGCCGGAGCCCTCCAGTATTTGACTTTCACACGGCCCGACATATCATTTGCCGTTCAACAGGTTTGCCTCTTCATGCATGACCCCCGGGAGGTGCATTTTGCTGCGATGAAGAGGATCTTGCGGTATATTCAGGGGTCCTTAGATCATGGACTTCATTTGTATCCGTCCTATGTGACGTCTCTTATTGCCTATACCGATGCCGACTGGGGTGGGTGTCCTGATACCCGTCGTTCGACGTCCAGATATTGTGTGTTTTTGGGCGACAATTTGATTTCTTGGTCGGCCAAGCGGCAACCCACCTTATCCCGTTCCAGCGCCGAAGCCGAATATCGTGGTGTTGCTAATGTGGTGTCTGAAACTTGTTGGCTGCGGAAATTTCCTTCTCGAGCTTCATTGTCGTATTCCTACAGCCACCCTCGTTTATTGTGATAATATTAGTACTATTTATCTCTCGGGAAACCCGGTTCAGCACCAACGTACGAAACATATAGAGATGGATATTCATTTCGTGCGAGAAAAAGTCGCTCGTGGACAGGTTCGTGTCCTGCATGTCCCTTCACGTTACCAGATTGCGGATATCTTTACAAAGGGGCTCCCTCTGATTTTATTTGAAGAATTTCGGGACAATCTCAGTGTTTGTTTGCCTTCTGCTTCGATTGAGGGGGTATAATAGAATATATGGTACATATATTGTAAATCATGTAAATCTCTTATTTATAGTAGGTATAATTTAGTCCATAATTGTAGCCTAGATTTCATGGATTCTCTTGTATATGTATTGACCAATGATGAATGGAATAGGGACGGATTACAATCTTTGCAATCTTTCAGTGTGTACAGATTCTGGACGTCCAGAATCATAAAAAAAATTAAATTAATTATGTAATTACAACTATGTCCCTAACTTTTTTTGGCTCCCAAATGTATGTTAACTGGTGCCATAATTCTCACTGATCTTAATAGCCGCAGCTTTAAATCCAACCGTGTACTGCTTTAATAATTTTTTTTATCTTGAACTTCTAAACAACATCATAATAATATTAACGTAAACTTAAATTGATGAGGTTAACGGTAATATTTGCATATCCAAGATACTACTATTAACATTCAAATTATAAATTGCGTTCAAGATACCAATTTTCATATTCTAGAAATATTCACATACAAATCGAAAATTGCAATAAAAAAATACTCATTTTCAAGTTACCAATATCAACCATGTCGAGAGGAGCAACTTTTTGGCTAATTCGTGATCTATTTGGAGAAGATTCCGACGAAGATGAATTTCCATCTACTCCAGTTGGAGGCCAAAGAGAAAATATAGTAGAGGATACAATTGAAGTTGAAACGAGTGTGGTTGAACCTGGTATGCAATTTGCTAGTATCGATAGTTTATTTGATGCTTATCAAGAACATGCAAGAGTTGGAGGCTTTAGTGTAGTTAAAAGGATAGTGGATCATAGATATGGTCGCATGATATGTGATAAGGCTGGGACCTCTATGGCACGAAAATCTTCTAAAAGGGTAGATTGCAAAGCACGGTTAAATGCTAAAAAACTAGTCGATGGAAGTTGGGTTGTTACATCAATGGTGAATGAACATAATCATGAAATCGATCCCGCCTATTCACCATTGATGCCCGCCCATAAGCATATGAGTGTTAACATGAAATGGCAATTGGAAGCAAATGATATAGCAGGGTTGAGGTCATGTAAAAATATACGATTATGTGAAGTACAAAATGGCGGACCTCAAAATTTAGGGTGTCTACCTAAAGACTGTAGAAATTTCTTTGAAAAAAGAAGAAGATTGCGGCTAGGAGAAGGGGATGCTGAAGCACTTCGGAAGATGTTTACTAGAGCTCAATTGAAAGATAAGTACTTTTTTTATTTGATGGATATTGATTCAGAGGGTAGGCTGTGTAACGTCTTGTGGATTCATCCAAGAAGCAGAGCTGCGTACGAAGAATTTCACGATGTTGTGAGTTTTGACACAACATATCTTGTCAATAGATACGCAAAATTTTAATTTTATGTTCATCTAATTATAAAAAAATTGAATGAGTATTTCGGATTTTAATTTTTAAAAATCTCACTCATATTTTCTTTCTGGAGAAGAAATCGTGTGAATATATAGAATTGGTCATAATTCATAATATTTGTTTAAATCGTGATGCTTATCTTATTATTGTTTTTACCAAGTCAACACAATTCTCTCTCTATTAATTCTAATTAGTTTCAAATTTTAATAATTAAAAAAACCTCCTAGCTTATTTAGGCCACAAAATTCTCTCCATATTAATCCTAATTAGTTTCGAATTATAATAATTAAAAAAACCTCACTTCTAGTTTATTTAGGCCACGAGAGTAATTATACATAAGTGATGTATATATATATATATAGTTACATAATTTTAGTACATGGTTTAAAGTGGTTAATATCCACTTTCATTTCCATTATACACTTTTTGATATTATGCGCATGATACAAATTGTTAATTATATATAATTAATATTCACTTTCATCTCCACATAGTATCGAATTTTAATTTTCTGCATGATATAGGTTGTTTGATATTTTAGACGTAGTATTGAATTTTAATTCTTAATAATCTCAATAATATTTTATTTAATTTACTTATGTGTACATAATATATATATATTTATTTTGATATGAAGAACACAATTGGGTTCCTTATGGAGCTCAATTGCTTAGTTGGTCATCCACATCATCAAGTTTGAATAATTAATGTATTTATCATAATTATGTTAATTAATAAAATAAATTAAAATCATCCAAATCTCTCTAATCATTCTAACCAATTCATATATCTATATCTAAACCGTTCAATTCCTTCAACCAAATCTTTTTCTCCCTTATAAAATTTAGAATGATTTTTTTTCCAAAAACAAGATGTTTAAAAAAAATCAATTGATTGTGTGTATGAAATACAAAATTTTAATGCATGTATAGCTTGTCATATATTATATATTATAATTATTTATATATTTTCAAATTAAATATGAATTATCTCTGGGAAGCTCACGTATACATAAATATCCTAGAATCACTTTAAATGTATATATGATATAATTTTATTGGTGAATTTTCTAATATTTTCTTTATTATTAATTCAATGGAACAACTTATTAATTAATTTTTTACACGTTAAAAAAATTATAAGTTTTTTAATTTATAAAAATTGTGGCAATTAGCACATAAAGAGTTTAGATGAATGTGATTTATTCTAATTAGTAGCACGTCTAATTTGTTGTGCAAATATTCTCTGACTAACTGCTTTAATATATATATATATATATATATATATATATATATATATATATATATATATATGTTTATAAGTTGCATATATATACACACACATATATTAGATATTTCTTATGACATATTTGATATAGGATTTAAAACTTTCTAGTAAAAATAAAATAAAATATTGTATGACATAGGGTTCGATCTACGTAAACTTGATATGTTTTTAAATTTATTTATGTATGATACAATTTATTTGATAATCATTTTTTTATTCGATAGGTACAAAATGCATTTTGCATCAATTGTAGGCATTAATCATCACGGACATTCCATCTTGTTAGGATGTGCCTTGGTGACTCACGAAGATGCATAATCGTTTAGATGGCTTTTTTCTAATTGGCTAAAAGCAATGGATAATATTTACCCTACAGTCAAAATTACGGATCAAGATGAAAGCATCAAGATAGAAATAAGAGAGTTGATGCCCAACACTATCCATAGGTTCTGCATATGACATATTTTGTCCAAGTTACCACAAAAGTTTAGAGGGGTTGCCGACTATCACAAATGCACTGTTGAATTCAAAGGAATTGTGTACGACAGTCTTACCATCCAGACCTTTGAGACGAAGTGGACTGAGTTTTTTGGAAAATATGGTATGGAAAATAATGAGTGGTTGAGAAATTTGTACCATGAAAGGGAAAATTGAGTTCCAGTTTACTTAAACCACACTTTTTAGGCTGGAATGCTTTCTACACAACGGAGTGAAGGGATGCACGCATAGTTTGATGAGTTTGTTCACTCTAGGAGTACTCTCAAACAGTTCTTGGAACAATATGATATGGCTTTTGGTAATAAAATCCAAAAGGAGTTTGTGGCTGATTTTCAATCCAAAAATAAAGCCATAAAATGCATGATTGAATTTCGTTGGGAGCGGCATTTAATCCTTGTTTATTGACAATTTTAAATTATTTTTTATTCTTGTTTTAGATACAAAATTCGGCATTTAATCCTTCACAATTAATGTTCTTTTTTACTTTATTTTGAAGGACACAATCAATGTTTTGAAAGCCAAAAAATATGCAATTATTGTTTGACATTGGTAATGGGGCGAGATTTTTGTAAGGGGGTTGGCAATAAGAATTTGAATAGGGGAGAATTATTAAGCTCATATGGAGTACTTACATTCTAATTGATTCCTTGAAAATTATACGAAATATGAATATTTGTAAAAAAAAAAATTATTAGATGTATAAGATTTTATTTGTAAATCAATTATTAAAAGATTGTTTAGAAAAATTATTATTGTTAATTTTACTAAAAAATCATGAATTAGTAGGAGCATAGTTAGGAATAAAATACAAAATATGAGATTAGTTACAAAATAGTCAAATAGATATAAAACTTCACGAAAAAAAAAAGTTCACGAATTATTAGGAGCATAATTAGGAATAAAATATAAAACATGAGATTAGATACAAATTTGAAATAAAACTTCACGGAAAAAAAAATTAATATGTGAAAAAATAGATAAGATTTTATTTGTAAATCAATTATTAAAAGATTGTTTAGAAAATTAAGTATTGTTCAAAAATAGTTGGTCTTACTAAATGTATGAGTGATGAGATTATTACTAAATTAGTTGAATTTACAAGATGCATTAGTTGTTATTCTAAATGTATGAGTCGTGGAATTATTACTAAAATAAATAATTTTACAAGATGTATTAGTTGTTCTTCTAAATGTATGAGTCGTGGAATTATTACTAAAATAAATAATATTACAAGATGTATTATTCGTTCTACTAAATGTAGGAGTCATGAAATTATTAGTAAAATATTTAATTTTACAAGATGTATTAGTTATTCTACTAAATGTATGAGTCGTGGAATTATTACTAAAATAGTTGATTTTACAAGATGTATTAGTTGTTCTAGTAAATGTATGAGCCGTGGAATTATTACTAAAATAAATAATTTTATAAGATGTATTAGTTGATCTACTAAATGTATGAGTGATGAGATTATTACTAAATTAGTTGATTTTAGAAGATGTATTGTTGTTCTTCTAAATGTGTGAGTCGTGGAATTATTACTAAAATAAATAATATTACAAGATGTATTAGTTGTTCTACTAAATGTAGGAGTCATGAAATTATTAGTAAAATAGTTAATTTTACAAGATGTATTAGTTGTTCTACTAAATGTATGAGTCATGAAATTATTACTAAAATAGTCGATTTTACAATATGTATTAGTTGTTCTAGTAAATGTATGAGCCGTGGAATTATTACTAAAATAAATAATTTTATAAGATGTATTAGTTGTTCTACTAAATGTATGAGTGATGAGATTATTACTAAATTAGATGATTTTACAATATGTATTAGTTGTTCTTCTAAATTTATGAGTCTTGGAATTAATACTAAAATAAATAATTTTACAAGATGTATTACTTGTTCTACTAAATGTATGAGTCATGAAATTATTAGTAAAATAGTTAATTTTACAAGATGCATTAGTTGTTCTACTAAATGTATGAGTCGTAGAATTATTACTAAAATAGTTGATTTTACAAGATGTATTAGTTGTTCTAGTAAATGTATGAGCCGTGGAATTATTACTAAACTAAATAATTTTACAAGATGTATTACTTGTTCTCCTAAATTTATGAGTCATGAAATTATTAGTAAAATAGTTAATTTTACAAGATGTATTAGTTGTTCTACTAAATGTATGAGTCGTGGAATTATTACTAAAATAGTTGATTTTACAAGATGTATTAGTTGTTCTTCAAAATGTATGAGTCGTGGAATTATTACTAAAATAGTTGGTCTTACTAAATGTATTAGTTGTTCTACTAAATGTATGCGTCATGAAATTATTAGTAAAATAGTTGACTTACAAGATTTATTAGTTGTTCTACTAAATGTATGAGTCGTGGAATTATTATTAAAATAGTTGATTTTACAAAATGTATTAGTTGTTCTACTAAATGTATGAGTCGTGGAATTATTACTAAAATAGTTGATATTACAAGATGTATTAGTTGTTCTAGTAAATGTATGAGTCGTGGCAAGATGTATTAGTTGTTCTAGTAAATGTATGAGCCGTTGAATTATTACTAAAATAGTTGGTCTTACTAAGTGTATTAGTTGTTCTACTAAATGTATGAGTGATGAGATTATTACTAAATTAGTTGATTTTACAATATGTATTGGTTGTTCTTCTAAATGTATGAGTCGTGGAATTATTACTAAACTAGTTGGTCTTACTAAGTGTATTAGTTGTTCTACTAAATGTATGAGTGATGAGATTATTACTAAATTAGTTGATTTTACAATATGTATTAGTTGTTCTTCTAAATGTATGAGCCTTGGAATTATTACTAAACTAAATAATTTTACAAGATGTATTACTTGTTCTACTAAATTTATGAGTCATGAGATTATTAGTAAAATAGTTAATTTTACAAGATGTATTAGTTGTTCTACTAAATATATGAGTCGTGGAATTATTACTAAAATAGTTGATTTTACAAGATGTATTAGTTGTTCTTCTAAATGTATGAGTCGTGGAATTATTACTAAAATAGTTGGTCTTACTAAATGTATTAGTTGTTCTACTAAATGTATGAGTCATGAAGTTATTAGTAAAATAGTTTATTTACAAGATTTATTAGTTGTTCTACTAAATGTATAAGTCGTGGAATTATTACTAAATTAGTTGTTATTACAAAATGTATTCGTTGTTCTACTAAATGTATGAGTCGTAGAATTATTACTAAAATAGTTGATATTACCAGATGTATTAGTTGTTCTAGTAAATGTATGAGCCGTGGAATTATTACTAAAATAAATAATTTTACAAGATGTATTAGTTGTTCTACTAAATGTATGAATCATGAGATTATTAGTAAATACAAAATGTATTAGTTGTTCTACTAAATGTATGAGTCGTGGAATTATTACTAAAATAGTTGGTCTTACTAAGTGTATTAGTTGTTCTACTAAATGTATGAGTCATGAAATTATTAGTAAAATAGTTGATTTTAAAAGATGTATTAGTTGTTCTACTAAATGTATGAGCCGTGGAATTATTAGGGTCCCGGTGTCTCTAAGTTCATAATGCGTCGAACCCAAATATTAACCCTATTGTTTCTAAATTTTTAATTCTCTCAATATTACTAAAGTATTATTTTGAAATTTAAATTTTCATACATACTACTTTTTTTTTTAATTATTATTATAACCTTAAGTTCTAGGCGAATCCAATCATCAACTCTAAGTTTATAATTCTCTTAATATTATTAAAATATTATTTTGAAATTAAAATACACGCATGCATTATCCAATCAATTAGAAAATCCTCCACTCCCCAATAAATAGATTCACTTTTCTCAAAAACTTTTTTCAACAACGTATCATGTGGAATAGTTCATTTGAAAGTTTAAACAAAAGATATTAATGGAATAATTCAGTGACAAATTCGAATTTGTATTTTAAACAACACTCAAAAATCTTTTTAAATTATCATATAGTCAACCCATCAAATCAAAGTAATTAGTTATAATATTGTATAATAATTTATTCATAAGAAAATACATATATTACTCAAAAATATTTTATTATTATTTATGTATCAATATAATAATATATTTACGTTACCAGATTTTTTTATCTTCATTAGGGTTGAGGAGAGGAACAGTCTCACTTATTTACGCATTATGATTTTTTTTTATCTTCATTAGGCTTGGGGAGGGGAACATTGGGGGATACCAAACGTCCATTAGTTATTGGAAAGGGAATAATCAATTTGCCAATATAAATACACGCATGCTAAAAACATTTTAAGTACACAGATCTATTACTCTAAAAGCAAATTCTGGTGAATATGGCTAGAACTCCTTCTAAGTTCACTAAGAAAGAGAACGATTATGTTCCACCCTCTCCTGGAAGTTTGATGTCGATGTACGACTACAAAAATAAGCAATATGAGGAACTCAAGGTTGATGTGATGGGGCTGATGAAACGCCTTCTGATTAATTGCAATCAACAACTTCTCAAAGATGTTATTCTCGAAGAAAAGTCAATGCTCAAGGTATACGATATATTTGATGAAGCTGTCAAGGTGAAGAAAATTCCTCTTGTTGTCCTTTCGGATACCAGCATTCAAGATGAAGAACATTCGAAAACTATTGGTGGCGGCGCTAATGGTTGTGGTGGCGGTGATGATAGCATTGGCGGTGGTGATAGTGATTCTACTTGATGATAGTGTTGGTGGTGGTGGTTCTGCGTTATGGATGTGTGGTTTTATTTTCTATTTAAGTTGTGTTTTATGTTTGTGCTATGTTATGTTTGACCTTTATTAATCGGATGTTTCCCAAATTTGAGTTAAATCAATATTAATATTTTGTTTCTATTATAATATTGTTTCTTTTTTTTACCTTTATGTGATAATTGATAAAAAAAAATGAAATGCTAAAGAAAATCAACAATAATTAATTTTTACAATCTTTTAATAATTGATTTACAAATAAAATCTTATTTATTTTTTCACACACTAATTTTTTTTCGTGAAGTTTATTTAAATTTGTAACTAATCTCATGTTTTATATTTTATTCCTAATTATGCTCCTAATAATTCGTGAACTTTTATTTCAAATTTGTAACTTTTATTTCAAATTTGTACCTAGTCTCAAAAAATCAATTAGGATATAACTACTCCCCCTATTATGCTCCTAATAACTCTCTCCCATATAAATCCTGTTGTCAACCCACGGAAACTTTTCCATTCAATTGGAATATTATGTCAACTGCAATTATCTAACCGATAATTTTGCCCATTACCATTGCAACCTAAATCTCGTCCATTATCATCAAATAAAAAAAAAGAATATTAATTGTGGATGATTAACTACCGATATTTTTTTATCTTAAACAAGAATAAAAATCATTTCGAATTGTCATATACTCAATAAATTAAAAAATTGAAGATTTGATATACTGATTATGAAATTAAAATTGGTAAGTAAATAGTAATCTGATTGACAATTAAATTAGGCAATTATATAATTAGACACTAGTATTAATTTGGTTATTTGCATAATAATTAATTTCTAGACAATATTAATTTGAATAAAATTGACGATTGAAATATGACTAATTTAATAGACGCAAATTCTAGGGTGCATCCAAGTGCATAGCATGCACTTGGAATTTTGAAATCAATTTGAAATTAATTTTGACCAATTAAGATCCAACAAAAACTCGCGGGTCAGGCCCAACCCGACCAAAATTCGCGGGTCTGGCAACAAACAGGGTCACAAATGGTCGTGCGCGCTTCGGACCGATACCCGAAGTTATATCACCGATACCCGAAGTTATAATCACCAATACCCGAAGTTATATTATCAATACCCCAAGTTATAATCACCAATACCCCAAGTTATAATCATCAATACCCCAAGACTTAATCACCAATACCCCAAGTTATAATCATCAATATTCCAAGTTATAATCATCAATACCCCAAGACTTAATCACCAATACCCCAAGTTATAATCACCAATACCCCAAGTTATAATCACTAATTCCCCAAGAATTACTCAATAATAATATCCTAAATAATTATTCAGTAGTACCCCAAGACTTAATCACCAATACCCCAAGACTTAATCACCAATACCCCAAGTTATAATCACTAATACCCCAAGTTATAATCACCAATACCCGAAGTTATATTATCAATACCCCAAGTTATAATCATCAATACCCCAAGTTATAATCATCAATACCCCAAGACTTAATCACCAATACCCCAAGTTATAATTGTTGATAGGCGAACATCATCTAGATTTGGAGCGACCAATTATCGAAGTCTAAAACAAAGAAAATCACCATTTGGGCGCATTAACCAACCTGGGAGGTGTACGAAGTGACGAACAACTCTCCCGACGAACAACTAATGGGCGAACAGGTATTAAGGCCCGGGACTAAGAATGAGCCAACTGTGGAGTCATCCATGACGAACAACTTGGTCAGAATATGATACAACAAATAGCCAAGGAGGTGTGTACGAGTGAACAAAGGACAAAGATCCCAAAGCCAAGCTAAACAAAGGCATAAGGCGAACAACTTCCCAAGTACAACCTCAAGAGGCGAACAACTTTCGGTTGGAGAATCAACAAGATCCATCAAGCCGACCTAGGCGAACAACAATGAGTCCGAGATAAGACCAAAGAAGACTTTGTAACTAAGATTTAGCTTAGATAAGGTCAAACTTGAGTCAAAGGACACATGTCAAGCATGTAGGCTAGGGAGACCAAGAGCCAGGGGCACCTCATGCTTGCTAGTCTCTATAAATAGTTGTTCTCCAGCTTATGAAATACAAGAAAAAATTCGTACACTCCCAAACACACACAAGTACACCTTAACGCACACGCATACGAAATTATTTCAATTTCGATTTTCATATATCCGAATTCGATAACCTAAGTCCCGATTTACCATTTACGGTGGTAATCAATCACACGTTATTGATTGGTGACGTAAAAACGGATTAAAACAGCCACTAATCCTCACGATTAGATTCGTTCACCAACAATTTGGCGCTAGAAGGAGGGTCTGAACCTTCGGTTTAAGTGTGATTACTCGAGAACTTCAAGTTGAAAACTTGAAGATTCAAAGGAAGTCTCAAGAAATATTTGAAGATACAAACAAAAGTGTTCTTGGTGTTCTTGGTGTTCTTCAATTTTAAGATTAAGAAACAATTTAAATTGAAATGCCTCAATCTAAAGAGACCCAAGGATCACATTTGTCGAAAAGAGCATCTCAGACCCGAGCCACGTCGGCCGACCACCAGGACCGTGACCCGAGACATGCGAACAGGTCACAACATACAGCCATAACACATAACCTCCCCCCTGAGATGGAGGCTTTGGCGAACAACCCCAACGAGTTAGCCAAAACCATTGCTGCTCTCCAGGCCCTCCAGAGGCAACAAGAGCAAGTTAGGCCAACACAAGCAAGGCCAAGGGACAAGTCCCCAGAAGTTAGACCCAGGACCACTAGGGGCGAACAGCGAGAGGTTGATAGTGCCCAAGTCAGACTGAACAAGGGAAAGGCCAAGGTGAACGACCAACAAGAAGTACAGGCTGAGTCTGGTCGCGGACGAACAACTATGTCTAGCCATGGGACAACACGTTCCAGTGCCCAAGACAGGCTTAGCCAACCCCAACGGGAAGCTGCTCGCCGGGGAGCAGAAGACGGGCGAGCAACTTTTGAACAGCCTCGCCCATCAGTCCATGAAAGGATCACCCTGTCAGCCTTCAGGCGCCTAGGGCCAAATGCGGCGAACAACATTAGGAGGCAAGCCCAGGAAGTGCCCACTCCAAGCGAGGGACTGCGACGAGCAGAAAGGTTAATGCCTTTGCTCGCCGAACAGCCTCCAAGTCAGGGGGCACCTCTTGATGAATTATCAAGCCTAAGGAGGGCTGTGGAGAACATGCAAGGGCAACTAGACCAACAGAGGGGGATGGGAGCGATCAGCATGCCATCCTCACCTTTGGCAGCTCACATTTTGAAAGCCCCGATCCAAAAAAAGGTTCAATTTCCAGCAAGCATTCAATATGAGGGCATCACTGACCCCCGGGTCCACTTAACAAAATATACAGACTACATGGTCTCCGTGGGGGCCAGCGACGCCACCCAATGCCAGAATTTTCCATTAACATTAGGCGATCGGGTTCACAAGTGGTTTTCATCAATGCCGCCGGCATCAATCCACTCGTTCATTCAGCTAAGTCGAGAATTTCTCTCTCACTTTTCAACGGCGGGGTCGTATCTTTCCCAAAAACACCGACTGTCAGATTTAAGACAAAATGATGATGAAACTGACCGGGCGTTTATGGAAAGATTCGATAAAGTTTTGCTAGAAGGAGAACCGGTGAGCGAAGATACAAAGATCGTCGCTGTGATGGCCGGATTGAAAAGAGGGTCGAAGTTATGGAAGGAGGTACGTCTGAAGTGCCCAAAGACTTATGCCGAGTTCAGAAACCAAGCTGGCATTTTCGTTTCCATGCACGAGGCCCTACAAACAAATTTAGGGGAGAACAAAGCAGATCCTAAGGAGAATAACAAAAAGCCCGTCGGGACAAGCTACAGGGTCCCAAAAAATATGAAAGCATTCACCGAAGGATCGGATTTGAAAGAAAAATTGAACCAAGTATTGACAGCATCAGTTGATACTGTGTATGAGAGCGTAAAGGAGAAAGAGTTGCTTTCCCCACCACGTAAAATCCGTCAGGATACTGGCAAACTCAACCCGAACAAGTATTGTGCCTACCATCAAAGTGTGGGGCATTTTACGAGTGAGTGTAGAGATTTACTTAAGCAACTCTGGCGATTTTATGAGGAGGGAAAGCTCTCCGATTTCGTTAAGAGGCAACCTGGGAAAAGAGCTCGGGAAAACAACTCAGAAGATGAAGAGGATGGTCAACCTCAGAGAAACAACAAACCCGGGCGACCAGTTCCCAGTATGCCAGCTCAACCTTTAGAAGACCTGTTCATGATGGAACCCGCAGGTCCCGCAGGAGGGTGTTTTGATGGACAACCACCTGACTCTAACCGGAAGAGGAAAGCGGAGCTACGAGCGATTGGCCAAGTACAAGAGATGGGAGTTAAGCCGTCTATCATGCAAACGGCAGAATTAACTTTCACCGAAAAAGACCTTGAAGGCGTCTTAACTCTGCACAATGATTCGCTCGTAATCTGTGCCAAGATTATGGGGACCAGAGTCCACAGACTGTTGGTAGACACCGGAGCCTACACGAACATCTTATTCAAGAAGACCCTCGATAATCTGGGAGATTATTCGGGTTATGTTCGGAATACAACACATAGAATTGTAGGCTTCGGAAATGCTGTGACAACGCCGTTGGGAATTGTAACATTAGCTGTACAACTTGTAACGGCCAATGAACCCGAGAGAAATATAACAAGAATGGTAGATTTCTTGGTTGTGGACCAGGAGTCGACCTATAACGGGTTTCTTGGCCGACCTTTTCTTAATGAATTTAAAGCTGCGTGTTCCACTTACCACTATTGTTTGAAATTTCCAACAGCTAGTGGAACAGGCACAATTAAGGGAGACCAACGGAGAGCACGAGAATGCGTTCAACAGCTACGAGCAAAATTTGCACAAATATCCATGATGGAAGCAGCAAGTTATCCCATCGACGAACCATCAATACTGAACAATATGATGGACATAGACGACCACATGGATGCGGACGAACAACACTTGAACGAGCAAGTGTTGGACGAACAACTCGTTACCACCCGGGAGGAGTATCCATCTGACGAACAACGAGGGGGTGATGACGAACAACCTTCAGTAGAAGACTTGGAGGGCCAAGTACAAACGAACAACAATGGGACGGAGCCAACTGATGATCTTGAACCCCGCCTGGGGGCAGAGCCAATGGACGTCGAAAATGATTCCAACCCTGAGGAACCCATACTTGATCCCCGTTGGAAGGGACAAAAACGACGAGCAACTCCAGTCGAAGAGCTGGAGGCGTTCAAAGTTAATCCCAACAACGAGGATCTTGAATTATTCATAGGATCTGAGCTCCCAGAGCCTTACAGATCCCGAATGAAAGAGTTCCTCACCAAGAATCTAGATGTCTTCGCTTGGTCTCATGCAGATATGGTGGGGATAGACCCGAAACATGCTTGTCATAAGCTGAACATAAATCAAGCAAAAAAGCCCGTCCATCAAAAGCGAAGGAAGTACGGCCCAGACAAATATCAAGCGTTGAATGAAGAAGTTAAAAAGCTGCTAGACAACGATCTGATCCGTCAAGCACTTTGTCCACAATGGGTAGCAAACCCTGTGCTGGTGAGAAAATCGAACGGAACCTGGAGGCTATGCATAGACTTTACAGATTTGAATGCAGCATGCCCGAAGGACAACTTTCCTCTCCCGCACATCGATCAATTGGTGGACAGCACTGCGGGTCACGAGATGCTAACATTCATGGATGCTTTTGCAGGGTATCATCAAATCCCAATGCATCCTGACGATCAAGAAAGCACAGCTTTTTATACTAACAAAAACTTGCTGTGCTGGAAGAGAATGCCATTTGGCCTCATAAATGCTGGAGCAACATATCAAAGACTGGTGAACAAGATGTTTGATCAACAAATTGGAGACACGGTTGAAGTCTATGTAGACGATATCGTGGTCAAAAGTCCCAAGAAGGAAGACCATCTTCAACATCTGACTCAAGTGTTCGAAATTCTTCGACACTATAACATGAAGTTGAATCCAAAGAAAAGTAGCTTTGGAATCCATTCAGGGAAATTCTTGGGTCATCTTGTTAGCCAGCGGGGAATTGAAGCCAACCCTTCAAAAGTTAAAGCCATCCTGGATATGCAGCCACCACGTTCAGTGAAAGAAGTGCAAAGACTCACCGGGTGCCTAGCAGCGTTGAACCGGTTCATATCCAGGTCGGGGGACAAGTGCCGTCCATTCTTCGAGGCCGTCAAAAAAGGAAAGTTTGCATGGACTAACAACTGCCAGGCGGCCTTTGATCAACTTAAAGACTACCTGGGAGATGTCAAAATCTTATCAAAACCAGTCCCAGGAGAAAAGCTCTTTTTATACTTAGCCGCATCAGAAGTTGCCATCAGCTCTGTCTTGGTGCGCGAAGACGGCAAATTCCACCAACCTATATATTACGTCAGCCAGGCTTTGCATGAAGCAGAGATCAAATATGCCCCAACCGAAAAGCTGGCGTATGCTTTGGTTATGAGCGTGAGAAAGTTACGACCATACTTCTTTGACCATCAAGTCGAAGTTCTAACAACTTTCCCGCTCAAGCAAATTCTCCATCGCCCCGACACTGCAGGTCGTCTTTTAAGATGGTCACTGGAAATTAGCCAATTCGGGGTGACCTATGCTCCTCGAACGGCGATCAAAGGGCAAGCATTAGCCGACTTTATAGTCGAACTAACTTTCCCACCAGATCCGACGAGAGGACTTGATCATCCTTGGCATCTCTATGTGGACGGATCATCAACCAACATAGCCTCGGGGGCAGGAGTAGTATTAATAAGTCCAAACAGACAAGTATTCACCTCGGCAATCAGATTTGGCTTCATGGCAACCAACAACGAAGCTGAGTATGAAGCTCTTATCGCTGGTCTCCACTTATCCCTCGCAGTTGGTGTCAGACGCTTGCAAATATTTGGTGATTCACAATTGATCGTGAACCAAGTCCGAGGTGAATACGAAGCAAAAGATGATCACATGATCGAGTATCAACGGATTGTTGCTCACCTGATGTCCATGTTGCAGCAAGTTTTCATACAGCAAATTCCAAGGACGAGCAACACTCAAGCAGACGCACTTGCCCGACTAGCAACGAGTGAAGGCCCCATAGAGTTGGCAGATATTATAGTTACAAAGATGAAAGATCCATCAACAGTAAGTTATAATGTCAATCAACTCGACGATCAAACCAGCGAAGAAGAAGACTGGAGAACAAGTATAGTCAAATACTTGAGAAATGGGGAAAAACCAAACAACCCTTTTGAAGCTGCCAAGCTAATAAAGCGAGCCGCCAGATATACTCTGGTGGGTGAGCAACTTTACAAAAGGGGAATATCAATCCCGCTTCTCAAGTGTTTGCCTAGGGGGCAAGGGCAAGCGGTACTTGAAGAGATACATGCTGGAGTATGTGGAAATCATACTGGGGGGCAAGCTTTGGCATACAAGACAATCAGACAAGGCTATTATTGGCCGACCTTACGTCAAGACGCAATCAAAAAAGCCAAAACTTGCCATCAATGTCAGATTTTTGCCCCAGGCATCCATACCCCGGCTCAGGAACTTGTGTCAGTATACAGCCCATGGCCTTTTGCAAGATGGGGGATGGACATCATTGGTCCTTTCCCGGCTGGAGTTGGAAATGTTCGATTCGCCGTCGTGGCAGTCGATTATTACACAAAGTGGGCGGAAGCAGAGGCTATGGTGAATATAACACAGCAGAAGATGATCAACTTTATTTGGAAGAACATTGTCTGTCGTTTCGGAGTTCCACAGGCAATTGTGACAGACAATGGTCCACAGTTTGATGGACAAGAGTTGAGAGAATTCTGTACGAAGTGGGGGATCAAGAAACATTACTCCACACCTTATCACCCCCAGTCGAATGGACAAGTTGAAGCCGTAAATAAAATCATCAAGCATACATTAAAAGTGCGACTGGCGGAGAGTAAAAGCAGTTGGTCTACAGAACTTCCGGAAGTCTTATGGGCATACAGAGTTTCTCCCAGGTCGAGCACCGGAGAAACACCCTTTGCAATGGCTTTCGGAACAGAGGCTGTAATACCAATTGAGTTAGAGGCCACTACATTCAGGACGACCAACTTTGATGAACAGGCGAACAACTCTGCTCTAAATGCTGAATTGGATTTGCTCGAAGAAAAAAGATTGAATGCCGAGCTAAAGAATGCCACATACAAGCAGCGAGCAGAACGTTACTATAATTCCCATGTAAAAGTTAGGGAATTCAGAGTTGGAGATTTGGTTCTAAGAAAGTTGCTCGCCCAACCTCCAGGCGTATTGGGACCAACTTGGGAGGGCCCGTATCGTATAACAGAAAAATACGTCAATGGCGTGTACGATATTGAAGACATGGAAGGCAAGCTGGCCCAATACTCCTGGAATGCTGTGCATCTAAAGAAGTACTATCAATAAAGTTGGGCGAACAAATGTCTTGGGGGGCAAGGGATGCGTATGAGTTGAAGGAAGGCTAAGAAGGCAGCTAAAAACTTAAGTTGAAGGAAGGCTAAGAAGGCAGCTAAAAACTTGCCTAATTTTTTAAAATTTTCTTAAGTATAGATTCAAAAGTTGCTCGGCACGTTGTATAGTCTGGTGCTAGTGCTTTTGATTTTATAGATAGAGTTGCTCGGCAAAATATTATAAGCGAGCAAGTTTTAGTTTGTGTTTAAAGTTGTTCGTCAGATTGTATATGATAGTGATGGACAGTCTTATAACACTTGTAATTATTTTGCAATGTAAATATAATAGTTGTTCGCCAAAAGAGGAAAAATCCAAAAGCTCGAGGTACAAGTCCATTCAAAGGTTGTTCGTTTTACAAATGAACAGAACCTAAGGACCAAAGCCACTTAAAGGTTGTTTGTTTTTTAAAATGAACAGAACCTAAGGCTAAACCCTGATTCCACTAAAGGCAATGTTCAATTCGAACAAAAGCCCAATACTATATGTCATAATTGTAAAAGCATTGACAGAAATGTAAAGGCAATTGACATATATAAGAAAATGAGCGAACATGAGAAAGACATTTTTCATTAAAGAAAGGCATTAAGCCCCAAAAATAGTACAAGCTGGAAGCAGCCATTACAAGTACTACAAAAAAGGAGCGAGCAACTACTACAAAAGAAGAAAAGAAAAAAGCTAAGTCCTAAAAACTACTGCTGTTCGGCGGGAGGAGGATCTTGAGGTTGCTCGGCAGAGGGGTCGACAATCATGTCCCGAGCAAGGTCTTCAGCCGCCTTATCCTCCGCTTCTTTAGCACTTTGCTCGTCCGCGGCAGCCGGTTCATCTTCTTGCTCGCCATCATCAACAATTGGTGGAGGATGAGTGATGGTGATGCTGGGGTCGAGTTTATCCAGTTTAACCCCCAGCACAGCCAAATCCGCCAATTGGATTTTGACGTTGTTCGGCGGAGGATAGTTCTCGAGGAACTCATTCAAATCCTTAGCCATCTCCTCCACCATCTCCTTGTAGTCATAGGCATCAGCCGTACGGATGCTGTCCGCATAGGCACAAATATATCCAAGGTTGGAGATGGGGCCGGTGCGAGTTTGAACCTCCTCTTCAAGTTGCTCACGGGTAAAGAGGTTGGCTTCTGCTTCCCGGAGTCGAGCATTCTCCGCCTCAAGCTCAGCAATTCTTTGTTCGGCCGAAGTCAATCTCTTCTCCCCCTCACCGAGCAAATTCTCCTTATCCTTCAGCTCTTTGGACATGGCCTGAATCTCTTCAAGGCGCTTGTGCTCAGCATCAATGTAAACATTGATCTGGTTGTTAAGGCGAGCAATCTTGGCCTCATATTGGCTCACCAGGCCATCTTTTTCTTCAGAGAGTTGCCGAGCTGTACTAGCATAGTGGCGAGCAGACTCTTCCTGCTCGGCAACTTGGGCGATTGCCCTTTGGGCAGTGACGAGGCCGTTGGCGACGAGCATCATCGAGAGATGGAGATTGTCCATCTGCCCCTGCTGAAGGATGGCCTTGTCCAGGGGACGCGTCCAGGCCCGGGCGGCCAACTCCGTCGCCTTGCGAACATGTTCGCCGGGAATCTCCCTTATGTTAACGGGAGTCTTCGAGCAAGCGTACTGATGTACAACACTTGCTCGGCCGGGATAATCATCGGCACGGTATCTGCAAACAAAAAAGCAATTGATACTTAGAAAAATAAAAAAAATGGATGAAAGTTGTTCGGCAAGAGAGGATAGATACTTACTCGGCAAACTTCCGATCGTCCCATCCAAGGAACGTAAGATCTTCTGGGCCACGGAGCGAGCCTACATCTTTGCTCGCCTTCCCCGACCTTTCCGTGGGCTCCCCAGAACGCCTTATAGCATCCTCTTCGTGGCGAGCATGGCTTTCGCCCACCTTTTCTTTCCCCTTGCCGGGGACGTCTCCGGTCAGTGGGGTCCCATCAGCCTTCTTAAGGCGCTTGCCACCACGAGGTGGGGAGATGGGAGGAGACCGAATCTGAACTGGGGGGGCAGCCGGTCTTGGAACTTTGGCCCCCTCAGGCCTGTTCGACATGGCGAGCACGGCTTGTGGAGGGTCCCCTCTCCTTTTCTTCCCTCTTGGTGGCCCCATTTCAAGGACCCTCTGTTCAAGAAGAGCGTAGCTTGGGGGAACGGCGACTGTTACTTGCTCGGCTAAAAAAAAAAAAAAAAAAAAAAGAGAAGTTAAAATTAGACGAGCAAGTTAAACATGTTAACGACGAACAAAACTTGAGCAGGGAGTTAGGAATTTCCATACCAGGGGGCACCTCAGCTTGAGCCTCCAAATGATGTGGGTAAGTCAAAAGGCGAGCAGCTTTTTGACACCTTGATCGGCAGAGATAGTCTATAGTTCTATCTGCTTTATTGCGGAGGCCGACCAAGCACGATGTAAACAGGAACTCGGAGTTCAACTCCTCCTCTTTCGAATCCCACTTGGGTAGACGAGGGCCTGCGAACAAACAAAAAAAGTTAAATTAGAACAACTGTCCAAAGGCGAGCAAGAATTGAACTTACGTTTCAGTTTTCCATAGGCTGCTGGAGAATTTATTCGTCCAGGGCCGCCGTGTGGACCGGAAGATGCTCGCCAGTCACCCCCAATCCAGAAGAAGTGCTGTTTCCAATCACGAATCTTGTTCGGCACCTCTTCCACCATTTTCAACCCAGTCCTGGCCTTGAGGTAGTGATAGCCATCTTCTCCTCGGGGGCAACTTGTGATTGTCATCAGGTAGTTGATCTCTTCCGCAGTGATCCGATCAACGTACCCCTCCAAAGCGAACAAGCACATGGAGCCCAAAAGGTTCATCCACCCAATTGGAGTAATTTGGGTGATGGCCAAGTTGGTCGCCTCCAGGAATCGACCAACAACAGGTGGAAGAGGTAACTTCAACCCAGCAATCAAGGTGTGGATGTTGATCGCCGTGCATCCGGGAGGTGGGCGATCAGCTCTTTCCTTTCTCCGAGGAGCCCACATGTAGATATCATATGGGATCTTATAGTCTTTCCGGATGGAGTCCAGTTCATCTTCGCGAACAACACTCTTGATCTTGCTCGCCTGGTAATCAGTCTTCACCTTGTCCATTATTTGTCTTTGTGGACGAGGAAAGCTGTTCGCATACCTTTCAGCATATGCTCGCCATTCGAATAGGCGAGCAACCCCAGCCGGGATCTCACTTTCCCGCATCCTTGGGGATGGAAAATTGATACCCTCCAAAAATTCACGAGTGAGCTCGTTGAGATCTGGATCTTCAGATTCGACAGAAGACGAAGAATTTTCGTCCCGATTTTTGTTCGCCACAACCGTTAGTTCTCTCCCAGATGGGCCCACGCCGGTGTCCTCCACAGAGCGAACCACAGAATCCACGTGAAGATCCGACGCCGAGGAAATCTCGAAGGGAGGTTGATCGACGGGGATCGCAACTGGAAAGAGTGGGTCTAAGGTCTCCTCAATCTTATTGCTCGAGTGCGAAGACATAGAAGAGGAAGAAAAATCTAGGCGGCGGTAGAAAGAGTTGCAGACGGCGGCGCTTTCCCGGAGAAGACGGTGGCGCACGGATCCACACGGCGGCGATTGAATTTTCGAAAGAAAAAGTAAAGAAAAGAAAAGAAATAAGAAGATAACTACCTTGTTTCAAAGATTGGAGGCCAAACACTGGAAGAATAGATGCCGGAGAAGCTTGGAATCGCCGGAAGAAGGAAGGATTCGCCGGAGCACTGTTGCAAGAGGGGGAAAAGTGGGAAAAATTTCAGTTTTCCCACTATTTATACCCCAAGCAAAAACGGGGTCCCAGGCGTAATTTTCCGAAAGTTCTGGGGCTCAACTGGAAGAAGGCGGGGTAAATTCCGAGCTAAACTAGAAGATGAAGGACCTATAAACAATTATAGGGGCGCGTCGCCTTGGGGCTGCTCGCGCGTGAGCGGCGCGCAATCATTGCGCTGGCGTCATCTTCGTGATCTCCCCAGATCGTGGGAAGACGAAACGGTTATTCCAACATTGCTCGTCACAGAGATGCTGTTCGTCCAGATCTTGGCCCAGATGATATCCTAACTACAGTTGCTCGCCACAAAATTATTCGTCTGATGCAACATCTAGTCAGGATAGGGGGCAATTGTTGATAGGCGAACATCATCTAGATTTGGAGCGACCAATTATCGAAGTCTAAAACAAAGAAAATCACCATTTGGGCGCATTAACCAACCTGGGAGGTGTACGAAGTGACGAACAACTCTCCCGACGAACAACTAATGGGCGAACAGGTATTAAGGCCCGGGACTAAGAATGAGCCAACTGTGGAGTCATCCATGACGAACAACTTGGTCAGAATATGATACAACAAATAGCCAAGGAGGTGTGTACGAGTGAACAAAGGACAAAGATCCCAAAGCCAAGCTAAACAAAGGCATAAGGCGAACAACTTCCCAAGTACAACCTCAAGAGGCGAACAACTTTCGGTTGGAGAATCAACAAGATCCATCAAGCCGACCTAGGCGAACAACAATGAGTCCGAGATAAGACCAAAGAAGACTTTGTAACTAAGATTTAGCTTAGATAAGGTCAAACTTGAGTCAAAGGACACATGTCAAGCATGTAGGCTAGGGAGACCAAGAGCCAGGGGCACCTCATGCTTGCTAGTCTCTATAAATAGTTGTTCTCCAGCTTATGAAATACAAGAAAAAATTCGTACACTCCCAAACACACACAAGTACACCTTAACGCACACGCATACGAAATTATTTCAATTTCGATTTTCATATATCCGAATTCGATAACCTAAGTCCCGATTTACCATTTACGGTGGTAATCAATCACACGTTATTGATTGGTGACGTAAAAACGGATTAAAACAGCCACTAATCCTCACGATTAGATTCGTTCACCAACAATAATCATCAATACCCCAAGACTTAATCACCAATACCCCAAGTTATAATCACTAATACCCCAAGAATTACTCAATAATAATATCCTAAATAATTATTCAGTAGTACCCCAAGACTTAATCACCAATACCCCAAGACTTAATCACCAATACCCCAAGTTATAATCACCAATACCCCAAGTTATAATCACCAATACCCCAAGTTGTAATTACCAATACCCGAAGTTATAATCACCAATACCATAATACCCCAAGTTATAATCATCATTGCCCCAAGAATTATTCAACAATACATTGAACAATGATATTTCCAAAAATTATTCAGTAGTACCCTAAGATTTAATCACCATTATCCAAATTAATAATCACTAATACTTGTGTATTCTTGTCTTGAACATTAGTGATTGAGATTTACATTTCTTTCAACAACAACGATGAGCATTGTTAATCAAATCCCCCAAACATCTACATTCAATTGAACAATATACCCACATAGAAAGGCCACGGCACATACAGAGAAATTCTCCTGAAGATCGACGACAATACAGTCGCATCGGTGAGGCCTTTTCCGGCGATCTTCGCCGGAGGGATTAATCCTGTGCTCTGGAAATCTGTAGTTCCGATTGGAGCATTCGATTTCCCTTCGTATGAAATCGAATTGACTTCATTTTTAGGGCTTCTGCTTGATGAGAAAGTGCATAATTTCGAATTCAGAATAATTGACGCAATTATAGCGCTGCGCTGATGGAAGGAAAGAGAGGATGAATAACGATCGTGATTTCTGCACGGGTGATAATGACCCGCGAATTTTGCCGGGTTAAGCTGACCCGTGAATTTTTAACGGGTTAAGTTGACCCGCGAATTTCAGATTTGGTCAAAATTGATTTTCAAATTGGGTGCAAAATCCAAGTGCATGGTATGCACTTGGATGCACCCTAGAACTACTCTTTAATAGATGGATCAGTATATTACACATAGAATGCCTTGAATGAATTTTTTCAATCTTAAACTAAACAAAAGATAATTAATCATTGTGATTAAAAAATATCATTATACAAGTCAAATTAGAATGTGTCCTCCTTGATACATTCCTCTATAATAACTCCAAGTTTACAATTAAAATAAACAACTCCAAAACATCAAAGCTACAATTCCTCAAATTATCCTAGAAACACACCCAATAAAGAACAACTTAAAAATTATGAAAGACCCATCAATATTCAAAAAAGAATTTTTCCTAGGGTTTTCAGTTTTTCCCTGGTAATAAGAACTTGAACTCTCTTTTCTTTGAGCGAAATCCTTACTGGATATTTCTTCTTCGTTCACAGTACGCCGCAAATGAGATTTAAACTTGTGATTATCTTCGTCTCCTCCAAAATTGCTTCAAAAATATGAATTATATGCATCAATGGCTTCCTCTCCCGTCTGGTAAGACCTGAACATGCTTCCTTTGAATCCAATTACATGTGGTGCACATTCATACCAACTATCATAAATTCCTACTCGAACGTCTTTGAAAACAACGTAATATTTGTTAGCCATTTTGTTAATAGGTTAAGAATAGGGCAAGAGAATGAAGAAGGGGTTTGGAGGACAGATTTATTCACCTAAAGTTAAAGTTTTTTTTTTTCCAGAAGATTGGTAGAGGAGATGGGCGAATCAATGCAGATGTGTTGGTGAGGAAAATGATTATTAAAACTTTGTAATTATTATCTTGGAAACACAAGTGGAGAGAGAAGAATTTAATTCAAAATTCAAATTAAAAATATTTTTTCTGTTTTTTGGATGAAGGGTATATTGGACATTTTATACTTTTACTAAGCATGAAAATTACCAAAAAACCAAATTCTGAACGTCCAGAATATGGACAAATAGCGCCACCCATAAAATTATTACATTTGAATTGGACCCCATAACTCATCATAAACCCCCACCCCCCTCTACCCCACCCCACCCCACCCCACCCCACCCCACATTAATTGTCTCCAAATCTCCAATTCTTACAAATAAAGGATGCAATTCATTTTTTTATTAGTGGTCATTATTTTTTAAAATGATGTAATTGTAATTTTAAAAAAATGCTTAATGCAAATTTCAGCATTTTAATTTGAAGAGTTTTTGTGAGACAATCAAGAAGGATTTTCATTTTAATTTTTTAGTAATATTTTGGTTTTAATACATAACTTGGTGGTCTAATACTACAAAAAATTCGCGTTTTTGCGACCGCCAAAAAATTGGTCTCTAAATAATGTATTAGCGACCGATCAACGACCGAAATAGAACAGTGGTCTCAAAGTAAAAAAATTATCGACCGCCTCTAAAATCGGTCTCTAAATCGAACGATTAGCGACCGCAGAGGACTACCGGTCACTAATTTAACAAAATTAACGATCGCTAAGGTGGTCGCTAAACCCAAAGGCTGGTCAAAATTGACCAATAATTTTAACCGCCAGATCAACGATCGAAAGGTGGTCGCTAAATTCAATTTAGTATCAGCGACCGTCAACTGGTGGTCGCAGATCGGTCAAGGAAGTCGCAGATCGGTATGTTTGACTCGTTCTTAGTAACAGTTGAGGGTCATTAATGCCCGTTAATTAGCGACCGCCAAAGGAGGTCGTTAATTTTAAAATTGGTCAATTTGACCAGTAAAATCAGTGATTAATTTTTTTATCTTTTTTAGAGAGAGTCCGTACGTCACTTTGGCTCCCACAAGGTTTCGTTTGCCATGGCCTCCACCGTCTACGTCGAGCAATCCGTTCCGGTCAAACCACTCGTTGCATCCCCATTTATACAATAACCGTAAGTTTTTAAATTTTAATCGTTTACATTATTTTTAAATCATGTTTTATGAATTATAGGACAGTTATATGTATTTTTATATGTATTTATATATATATTTATATATATATTTATATATATATGTTTGTAGAATAGTTATATATTCGAAATTATATATGTTGTTAGGAATTGATAGTTATATGCATTTTTTATGTGTTATATGCATTTTTTATGTGTTTGTTTATAGGATATAGTTATATGCATTTTTTATGTGTTTGTTGGAATTGATATATATATATATATATATTTTATATATGAAATTATATATGTTGTTAGAAATATACATCTTTACATGTTGACTGGTATATGTTTAGTTGATTGGTATACGTATGTATGAATTTAGTTGATTGATATGCGTAGGTATGAATTTAGTTGACTGATATACGTAGGTATGAATTTAATTGAATGATATACGTAGGTATATATGAATTTAGTTGATTGACATATGTAGGTATTAATCTAGTTGAATGTGTATAAATATAATATGGTATGCTGATATGTTGAATTTATAATTATTACAGATAAGCTCTCAAGATCACACTGATCAGAGTGAGGGTTGGGGTCAGAGGAGGTCGAGGTCGTTGAGACCGGAGATCCCGGAGGTTAGACGGGATGACACCATCCTCTTCACAGCAGTCTAGTGTTGCAGCTGACTCTTCTTCAGTAGCCGAATCTTCGGCTTCACGGCAGCATCCTGCGTTGGATAGTCGTCTCACTGTTGTCCCTCGCGACAACATGTAAGTATTTTTTAATGAATTAAATAATTTTAATTATATTCATTAATATTAATTATTAATATTAACTTGAATTTTTATTTTGATGTCACAGTATGCTTCCAGGCTATGAGACTAGCTCTCGCTTCTCATAGGCCATTAAGAAGATCCCGTTTGAGGTTGGTGCCTCCTCGTGGTCCATGGTGTCCGAGCGAAAGAGGATGAACTACTTCGAGGAGTTCAATATATATTTATTATGATTTTAACTTTTATTATTTTATTTTGATTTTATTTGTTAATATTTTATTTTAAATTTAATTGCAGAAGTTGTGCGTCTGGGACTTTGTCTATGATAGTGTTATGTACATCTTGTTCTACGCGAAAGCGTAGGAGCGATACAAAAATATTATCTACAATCTGAAGAAGTAGTGGGACAAGGGTGGAGCTGGGTCGAGGGCTAGATGGACGTTCCGTCTGGGATGCTTTGGTGGATCACTGGAATAGTGATGCATTCAAAGTCAGGTCCACGAAGGCCAGAGAGAACTGGTTGAAGGACCCCACCGGGCAAGACGTCACCAGACTTCGGGCTGGATCTCGGTCCATCTATGAGCTCTCTCTCGCCTTTGTAAGTATTATAATTTCTATTTACATTTGAATATTAATAAATGTTTAAAATATTTAATATTTAAATATCTATTGATTTTGGTTCGTAAAAGGAGAAGGAGCGCGGACGAAAGCCCTCTCTCTATGAGCAGATGGAAATCTCCCACCCAGTGAACTCGGAGACTGGGACGTCTACCTACGCCCGCACCACCGAGATTCACGTAAGTATATTTTAAATTTTAATTATAATTGTAATTTTATTATTATTGTATTTTATTTATATAATTTCTGAACCGATTCAAGGATCATCTCGCCCAGGCCTCAGCAGGTGGCTCCCACCGACAACAGCGGGGAGAACCCCACCCATCCCTTAATTGACGAGGATCGTATCTATTTAGATGTGGCCGGAGTCAAGAAGGGGAAGGTCGTTGGGCAGGGCGGTCACAATAAGACCGTCCTGCAATCCTACTGTCAAACCAGTGGATCGTCCTCCTCGATCGACTCTGCTCCCTCTTAGGTGGAGCGTGAGCTAAGAGACGTCCGGAAGAAGATGGAGACCCTGACGAGCTACAACGAGTCTCTTCTTAACTGGTGTTCCACCATCTCTCAACAGATGAGATTCAACCCCCCACCTTGACCTCCACCAGATCTTGATGTCAAGGGGAGCGATGTCGGGAGGAGCGGGCACGGAGGGAGTGCAGCCGGTGGGGCAGGTGGCGAGGATGACGATGACGAGAAGAGCGAGCCGCATGTGAACTTCTTCATCTCTGATGAGGAGTAGGTGAAGAGAGAGAGAGAAAGAGAAAGGGAGGGGAGTAAGTAAAAAACAACTTATTAAATTTGTATTTTTTTTAATATCTTATATTTTTTGTTGAACATTTTATATTTTTAATTGATGTTAATATTTCTATTATGTTTTTATTATGATTTTATAATTAATTTGTATGAATCATTATAGATTTGCATATATTGTATGAATCTATATAAATCAACTAGAAACAAAAAAAAAAGGATTTAATTTGATGAATTTAAAAAAAACGAGACTCAATTTGGAGTTATATACAATTAAATGCATAAAAAACGAATAAATTAATAATTTATTGTAGCCTAAAATATTAAATTTACAAAATAAAATAAAAAGTTAGTATATATATATAAATGAAATAAAAACAAAAATATATTAATTTGATGAATTTAAAAAAAAATGGGACTCAATTTGGAGTTATATACAATTAAATCAATAAAAAACGAATAAAGTAATAATTTAAATTAGTCTAAAATATTAAATTTACAAAATAAAAAAAATTAGTATATATATATATATATATAAATGAATTAGAAATAAAAACGAATTAAGTTGATGAATTTTTAAAAAAAAGAGTCAATTTGAAGTTATATGCAATTAAATGCATAAAAACGAACAATAATTGCAAGTGTCCTAGTGGTCTACGCCTCCTCCGGGTAACCCGGAGGTCGGCCGTTCGATTTTCCTTGGGCGCATATATACTCATTTATTTCTACAAGCCTTACAAAGGCTGATACACTATATGGCTCGCATAATATGAGCTAATGGGTCAGTGGCTTAGTGGTTCGAGCCCCGTTCGGACCCCAATGGGTGTTTTTTTTTCACAGGTTCGTTGATTAGCGACCACCCACATGTCGGTCGCTAATCGCAAATTTCAAATTAATCAATAAATTAGCGACCGCCTGAATAGCGGTTGCAAAAACCTGACCCAACCGGGTCAGACTCGGTCAGGTCAACGACTAACCGGCGGCGGTCTCTAAACATTAGTAACCGCCGGGACGGTCTGATCGGCGACCGATTTTCAAAGGCGGTAGCTAATATTAGCTATCGACTTTTTAGCAATCGACTTTTATCGGTCAGAAACCGGTCGCTAATCTCGTTTTGCGACAAAAAATAGGTCGCTAATCCGCATTTTTTGTAGTGTAATATGTTAAAATAATTTAATATATGTTATTTAAGACCTTATTGTAATATTTATTAATTTATTATTATACACTATTTATTAAAGTTTAATTTATATGAATATTGGGGGTGGAGGTCAATAATATGGTGGGTTGACTTAGATGATGGTGTTGTGGGCCATATAGGTAAAATAACTTGTTTGAAGTTGAAAATGAGTAGAAAAAATTATTTATATTTGGAGTGGGTAAAATAAATTTCTTGAAGTTGAAAATGGGCATTTTTAGTTGTCTCCCTTCTTATTAATTACTCCCTCCGTCCCAGCATTATTTGCACACTAACTTTATTTTCGTGTTTTAGCGAGCGAGTTGTTTATTAGTATTTGAAATAATAAAGTAACTTTTAAGGTAGGGTTTGATAGATCTATCACTCCTCTATCATAAAATAACTTAAAAATTATTTTATCATTTTAAATACTAATAAAAAACTCGCTCGCTAAAACACGAGAAAACAGTAAAAGTGCGAATAATGCTGGGACGGAGGGAGTATCAGCTAGCAAGAAACAGACAAAGAGTAAGACTCTTATACACTTGGTGTATGATGCACTCACTCAATAGTTGGATTTGTTTACATTAAAACGTATAATTTGATTACACTGAAAAGTGTGGTTGGATTATACTGAAAACAGTGTAATCACCTTATACTTTTCAGCGTAAACAACTTCAACTCTTGAGTGAGTGCACCGTGCACTTGGTGCATATGAGAGTATATGTTTATCCCTAATTACTCGTTGATTATAATTTTCTTTTCTTTATATGTTTATATTTTTTTTTATCTGCCAAATGGTGACTTAATCCATTATCTTTCAATGAAACTTATGTGAAGGATATTCACGATGAAACTTATTTGAAAGATATTAGTTGTTCTTACTAAATGTATTAGTGGATTGCATTAAATGTAACATTTCCGAAGGGTATTAATGGTTGTTCACTAAATGTATTAGCTGAAATGGTATTAGTTATTTTCACTAAAGATATTGGTTGTTTCACTATAATGTATTAATAAATTGTTATTCATGATAATAATTACGATGATATAATTCACATAATACGTTGCCCTCAGTTATAGTCTATACGCAGTGGACTTCTAACCACTTAAATTATTTTACTTCGCCATTATATGTTTATATTAATTTAATTGAACACTAAATTAAATTATTAAAGTAGTACTTGATTTGACACAATATTTTTACTTGTTACATATTATATTTATTTTTTTAATAATTGTGAAAAAGACAACAAATCTATTTTTTTTTTTGGACTGATGGAGTAATATACTCATCGAATTTTCCACAAAACGGGTGTAATATTCTTTTCGTCTTATAGAACTTTTACACTTTGAAATACTCGGTTTAAAAAAAAAAAGAGTATTTGACTTTGAATAAAATCAAAGGTAAAGAGTTTTACGGGAGAAAGAAAATAACCATTCGTGGAATAGCCACCCAAAAAAATCAGACAAGATAAATATCAAGAAGAGGGATGGGAGGGTACAATTACAAAAGAGGTGAGAAAGCTGGGAAAAAAAAGGATGGAGTGGGTCCCACTCTATCCCTGTCGGCAAAGAGGAAGCGAACCCCTTCGACCCACATCTCGCTCTCTCACATCCGGCACAACACCACCCCTCATGTATATGTACTGTATTTGTATATTAATTTTTGTATCCATTCTGTATAATTGGATTATGAGATCGAGATTTAAATTGATTGGAGTTTATTTGTTTCATACGCCCCCGTGTTTTAAAAGTATGCACCATTTTCTGTACGTAGATTAATGCAATATGTCGAAGGATATTTAGGGGTCTTATGAGGTCCGTTTATGAATAAAATAATTATTTATGGTAAGTATGCATATAAACGTTATAAACGAATCTCATAAGACCACTAAATATCCTCCGACATATTGTATTAAATGATGTGCAGAGAATAATGCATACTTTTAAAGGACAGGGGAGTATATATTATGACGATTATTAGGTAATTTCTCAGGAAATAAATAATATTTTTCACCAGACAGTATATGATAAAAGTTTAGGGTTAATTGCGTTTTTATCCCAAGAGAATGGGCTTAAAACACATTTGGTACCTATGTGCAGAACTAGTACTTTTTTTTTTTTTTTTTTTTTTTTTTTTTTTTGCAGTTTTGGTCTCATTAGTTAGTTTTTGAATGAAAACCTTGATTAAAATTGACTTTTAAATATAATTTAAAATATAAAAAATATTTTTGAACAAAATAATAATTATTTTAAAATTTGAGGATAAAATTGTACTCCCTCCGTCTCGGAGTAAGTTTTCTACTTTTTATTTTGGACTGTCCCACAATAACTTTTTCATTCCAAAAATAATAAAAACAACACTCTACATATAATCTTTAACCTTCAAGTTCACTCAATATTACAAACAAACAAAAATAATTTCTTTCCAATCAAATAAAAACTGAATATTAAACGTTCAAATGGAATTAAAAATATTTAATTATGAATTATAAAAAAAAAAGATGATAAATAAAGAAAACAAATATATATATACTCATATATATATATATATATATATATATACTCATACACTGTAATACATATATACATTTAATTATGAGACTTTAGTTGATGGAGGGTGCAATTCAAGCATGAATTATGTTAAAAGTTTGATAGAAAAAACATATGGGACTAAAAATGCTTAATAAAAAAAACCATTTTGCAATTGGTTCATTCTCTTGGGACCAAAAGTGCAATTTTTCCTAAAAGTTTATGATAAAATTACAATGAAACAGTTTTAAAGTATCAAATATATGATCGGGAATATAATTTTTTTTTATCAAGAATATCATTAATCCGTGTCAGTGGTATTATATTGTAATTGTTGTAAATTTTCTTGAACCCTAATTAATGATACTATTGATGAAATTTTTTATATACTTTTGATCAAATATTCAATACTTTAAAACAATTTCATGATAGACTTATAATAAATCATTTTAATATAAAACCTACTCTTTTCAGTGAATTTACCGACTACATTAATTTGGTTCGTCTGAAAAAATGATCTAAATCGATCAAATTAAAAGAATGTTTGCCCTAATTTTACCCCTATATATAATCCTTTAACACAAACTCTCTTATGAAATTTGTTCATTGTAAACACATTTAATATCATTATATTTATTAAGTGATACAGTAAGAAAAATAATTAAATGAATTAATTTCACACCTCTCTACATATTCGGAATTTTAAATGAGATGAAATTCTTTCATTGTATAACTCCACTCAAATTAAATTGTTCATTCAATAGGTCTCTCCAAAGAGGAAAAATTGAGTTCTTCCATGAGTGGGAGGGGGAGGGGGAGGGGAGGATGTTAGGAAATAATTAAATGAATTAATTTCACACCTCTCTACAGGTTTGAACTTTTAGATGAGATGAAATTTTTTCATATGTCATAATATTCATTTATTGATATCATTGCACTTATATAAATTAATATCAGTGCAAAATATTAGGGACCCATTTGGTAGCATGTATATAATAAGGTAGCTAGAATAGTTTAAGTTTTGATTCATTAGACAAGTTATACATATATATCTGGGTAAAATATTATATGAAAATAGTTCATAATAAGTTTATCATGAAACTATATTAAAGTATCAAATAGTTGATTAGGAGTATCATTAATCTCACCAAGAGTATCATTAATCTCATCATGAGTATCATTAATCTGATTCGGTGGTATTATACTGTAATTGTTGTAAATTTTCTTGAACCCAGATTAATGATACTCCTGATAAGATTATCGGTACTCCTGGTCAAATATTCAATACTTTAAAATAGTTTTATGATAAGCTTATTATGAAACATTTTCATATTAAACTTACTCATATATATGATGTTTGATATGCAAAAATTATATATTTTTACGGTTTTGATATAGAGACCACAATTGGGTTTCTTATGGAACTTAATTGCTTAGTTGGTCATCCACATCATCAATTTAAATTACTAATTACTAAGTAGATATTAATTATATTATTGAGTTTAATTTTTTAAAAAAAAAATAGATTTGCATATCTTCCTTTTACCATATATTTTTCACTCTCTACTAAATAATTAAGATAATAATTTGTTTTTTTTAAATAGAAAATTTGTATATCTCCACATTATATATTAATTTAGCAATTTGAAGCTTACGTACAAATATGTATATTATGCCCTCCATAATTTTTTTATTAATAACTTAAATATATCTATAATCTTATATGATATATTTTTATTGATGGATATGCTAATATTTATTTTAGTTAATGAAAAATTCTAGATGACTATTTAATTATTAATTATATTTAGTTTACGTACACATTACATTTTCTTAGTAATTATTTTGTAGTTTTAGTATGCACTTGAATTTTTTTTTTTTTTAAAGAAATACCCCAAACAGAAAATATTAATACCCCAAGAAGTAATCAATAATATTTCAAATCACTAATACCCCATAAAGTAATCAGTATTACCCAATTGGAAAAAAAAAATAGTTCGGCGTGTTTGTGTGAGTTTTAAATAAATGCACTTAGATTTTAAATTCAAATTTGATTTTTTTAAAACGCACACTAACACGTCGAACTGATTTTTTTTTCAATTGGGGTATTACTGGTTATTTTATGGGGTATTATTGATTACTTATTGGGTATTACTCAATTCTGTTTGGAGTATTTAAAAAATAAATCAAGTGCATACTAGAACTAAAATAATTACTAAGAAAATGTAATGTGTACGTAAACTAAAAATAATTAACAATTAAATTGTCATCAAGAATTTATCATTAACACAAATATTAGCATGTCCATCAATAAAAATATATCATATAAAATTATAAATATATTTAAATTATTAATAAAAAAATTATGGAATGCATAATATACATATTTGTACGTAAGCTTCAAATGGGAAAATCTATATATAATGTGGAGATATACAATTTTTTATTTAAAAATGCAAGTTATTACCTTAATTATTTAGTAAAGAGTGAAAAATATATGATAAATGAAAGATACACAATTTTTTTTTTATTTTTTATTTTTAGAGAGATTTGAGGAAAAGGTTAACTCAATTATATAATTAATATCTACTTAGTAATTTAAATTGATGATGTGGATTGTCAACTAAGTAATTGGGTTCCATAAAAAACCCAATTGTGATCTCCATATCAAAACCGTATATATAATAACGTTAACCGGCTTACATTTTGAAACCATCGAATTTTTCAGCCAAAGTTATTGTTAAATATAGTAATATACATTTGAAATCTTTTTAAATCTTTGGTATATATCTTTTAAATATATTTTATTATAAATATTGACAAATATTTGATTACAAATACTACCTCTGTCCCAATATTTTCTTCATACTACCTTTATTCTTGCAAAAACGTCACGAAAACATGCAAAAACGCTCTAGTGCTAGTGCAGCTCGAGCACTAGCACTCGAGCTATGATGGTCGAGTGACCTTCATAACTTCTCAACCGGGAGTCCGTTTTGGCCGATTCTAAGTCCTACGAACTCCTCTTTTCGCCCTCTATCCATCTATGAGCATCAAAGAGATAAATTCATCATTTTATAAAAATGATACTCAAATGACTCCAAGCACTCATAAAAAACACACAAAACATGGGCAAATCGGGCACCAAAACATAACAATTTCACGCCTAATCAACCCCCCCAAACTTACCATATTGCTTGTCCTCAAGCAATGAAATAATAAGTCAAGTGAAATTGTTAGGAATGAGTCAAAGAATCAAATCATGCAAGCAAATGAACTCGAGCTTCAAAGATCAATCACAAGTATACTCACTCACCTTCCTTCATCATACTCATGCAACAACAACAAGAAACACCAAGATCAAACATGGATGTGCACTCAACGATGTGTTTCACTCCCTCATAAGTGTATATCAATGATAAAGGGACTCACTCAAACAGTCAATCACTCATATTGGCAGCCATAGGCTTGTAAGCACTCTTAACTCCGACCATACTCTAGAAATTAATGCCGAAACAAAAAGGACTTTTCTCAAGGTTGTAATGTAGGCTCTTTGGACAGGTGGGATATCAATTTGGGTAAGTGACTCAAGTGAATGGAGAATAGAACATCAAACTTTTGCACTTCGAGATTAGGAACAAACTTCTTCAACATATTCAATAAACACACTTTCAATTCCAACACTCTCAACACTTCAATTTTTTTTCTCTCATTTTTTTTTTCACTTTTCTCAATCACTTCACTTTTTTTTTTCACAAACACATGAGTTTTTTTTCTTTTTCTCATTCTCCATTTTTTTTCTTTCCCACAACTCAAATCTCATTCACACCCTTATTTTATCACCATTTAACCATCATAATTCCTTTTCTCAACTCAAATCAATCCCTTCAACATTCACACTTTTCCTATTCTCCACTCAAATTGGGACAAGAAGGCTTAGGAATTGGAATAGTGTTCATATGTGCTAGCCAATGAAATAGGCTTAAGGCTCAAAGGGGCTAACAAGGGACAAATATCCATGGTAAGGAAAATTTAGGCTAAGTGACTCAATCAAAACACAGATGGCCTAAGATCACATTCGGCATATCAAACTAGACACAATCAAGAAGCAAGAGCACACACAAGTTCTAGCATCCTCTAAGGTGACGATCCACTCACAAACGAAGAGATCAAGTAATGCATCAAAATCTCATAATGCTCAAATCTCACAGCTTTCACATCCATGCTAGTCCTAGTGAATTCTCGCTCTCATCACACAAATACTCAGAGGAAAAATTTGCAAGCATACTAATTCTTTCTCAAATCAACTCTATCTCAAACACTCACACAAAAGAATTCCTAACTCAACCTCACAACTCAACTCTTCTCATCAAATCATACTCAAAGATAGCAATCAAAAAGCAAAAGCTGATTGATAGGCATAAAAGATGCAATAGCGAATCAAATCAAAATCACCCCAAGGAGCATCTCAAGGCACCAAATAACCAAACACACTCAAAGATAGGGGGTGCTCTGGTGCAATGTAACAAGAAACATAAAAAAACTCCACCCCCCAAACTTCGACCTTGCGAAGAGGTCTAAGTTTGGGGTTGTGGGTTACCTCAACCAAACAATTTAGTTTCTCTCAACAACGTTGCACACTTCCTTGCTTGAGTTCCTTCAATCTCCACTTATTTGACACTCCTTCGAGACAAGCCTACAAAATAAACTCTCAAGTACAAGGTTAAACGTACGACTCAACAACACCCTAATAACATAATAAAACACTAAAAACAAATAAAAGTGGGTTGCCTCCCACGCAGTTTTTAAGGTCCTCATGCCGGATCAAGCTCTAAGGAGCTTATGGGACATGATACTCAAAAATACCTCCTTTACTCTCATAAGAGAAGTTGTCTAAGTTCTTTGCTCTATTCCCATCTTTCTTTTTCACCTCAGACGGTGGCCGTCTCAATTCCTTCTCACTCTTTACAGGAGGAGTCTTACCAAACAGGTTCTTGAATTTGGACTTTTTCTTCTTAACTCCTCATTTTCTCTCGAGTTGGACCACGTCCACCTTTTTCACTTCTTCATCCTTCACTTTCTTCTCTTTATCCCTATCAAAATAAGTCAGATCATAATGCTCTTGGGTTAAATCAACAGGTGAAGGATTATCAAACTCATAAATAAAAGAAGGATTAGGGATAGGAGGTGTGTCCTCAACACTAGGATCAATGACATCCATGCAATACAAACTTTCATCCTCCTTCGGGTATTTCATGGCCTCATATAGGAAAATCTTCACTTCTTGATCATCAACTTTCAACATAATCTTCCTATTTTTCACGTCTAGCACCATCCCCGCCATCGCTAAGAACGATCTTCCCAAGATCAGGGGCACATGCTCATCTTCCTCCATTTCTAGGACCACAAAATCGGCTGAAAAAATATGATCTCCAACTCTCACGAGGACGTCTTCAACCACACCTTGAGGTCGAGTAGTAGACCGGTCGGCTAGTTGAAGCGTCATCATCGTCGGTTGAAGTTCTCCACCTTCCAACTTCTTGAAAAGCGACAAGGGCATAAGATTTATGCTCGCCCCTAAATCACATAGCGCTCATTTCTTGATCCCGTTCCCAATATCACATAAGATGGTAAAGCTCCCGGGATCCTTCAGCTTTGGAGGAAGCGCCTTGTGCACTAATGCACTCACCTCGTGGTTCAACTGCACCAACTTCGGCTCATCCACTCGCAGTCTTTTCACGATCAAGTCCTTCAGAAACTTTACATAGTTGGGCATCTGTTCCAAAGCATCATAAAAAGGAATGTTAATATGCAATTGTTTAAACACATCAAGGAATTTAGCGAATTTCTCATCAAGCTTCTTTTTCATGAAGCTTTGTGGATATGGGACGGGTATCACAGATTTGGGTACCCCTTATTCATCTCTCTCGGTCTCTTTCACTTTCTCCCTTGCTTCCTTTGCCTTCTTCCACTTAGGAACTCTCTCAACCTTCTCAATGCCTTCCTCTTCAAGCTCTTTGCTCGCTTGAGTGCTTTCACCCTCAACCTTCTTCTCAACTCCCACCTTCCCACTCTCATCTCCATCTTTCTTATGTTATTTCCCTTCTATCTCAACATCTCCTTGGGGCGTCTCAGAATCAGCAGGCATCTGAGGACCTTCATAATTGGTCCCACTTCTAAGCTGGATAACCTTACAATGCTCTTTAGGATTACCCTCAGGCATTGAAGGGTATTTGTCAGGCTCTCTATTCAATGACTTTGCAATCTGGCTCATCTGGAACTCTATAGAAGTGAACCTTCGGTTGTTCTCTTGCTGAATTCGATTCAGCTCTACATCTCTCTTCTGGAGGTCTTGATCACGCTGATCAACTTTCTTATGCAGATCTTTCACATCGTACTCCAAAGATGATAAATGTTTGCTTCCTTCCTCCACCTTCTGAAGGATAGCTCTCAACATCTCCTCCGTTGAAGTACCGCCTTCTCCACCCTGAGGTTTAGAACCTGGATCAACACCTAGAGGAACTGTAATACCCGCCTTCGGGTTAGCATATGAAAAATTCTCGTTCTTCCTCCATTGGTTCTGAGGAAGCTGCTGGCCTCATTGGTACCCTTGTGTGTTCCTCCATTGATTTTGAGGCGGCTGTGGACCTGGAGGTACAAATGGTTGGCCATAAGAAGGCCTTCCTTGAAAATTTCCACCTTGAGGATACCCATTCTGATTGTAATAAGGACCTCCCATATAATTTACTACTTCTTGCTGAATTGTGGGCTTGTCCTCTTGCTCATTCTCTGTTGCATTCCCTCCAACCATATTCTTCCCCAACTCAAGGTTGTTAATCTTTTCCATCATGGCCATCAACAGTCTTTTCGTTCCTTCACCTTCCTCAACCTGATGAACTCTCTGGAAATCTGCGTCCACATTCCAAGCCCCGGCATTCGTGACAATGTTGTCCACGATCTCTCTACACCTCACTATTCCTTGATTCAGGAATGATCCACTAGCACAGACGTCTAGATGGTCTTACCCAGCCTTGTTGGCACCACTATAGAAAAATGCCATGATATCTCCCTCATTGTACCCGTGCTGCGGGCACTCTATCAACATATTTGAGTATCTCTCCCACGCTTGACGTAGGTCCTCTCCTTGCTTCTGGCGGAAGGAAGAGATCTCAATCCTTGCTTTGATCGTTCTGGATGGAGGGTAGAATCGCTCGAGGAATAGACGCTCGAGCTCGGCCCAAGTGGTAATACCTCCCCGTGGAAGCGTATTATCGTACCACTCTTTAGCTATTCTCGTCAATGAGAATGGGAACAACCTAAGCCTCTTGGCATCTTCAGACGTGCCATTGTAATTGAAAGTGGAGGCTATCATTAGAAAACTCCTCAGATGAGTATGAGGATTCTCCTTCCCGATCACCCCCTTGAACTGGTTCTCGGTAAGCAGCTTAAGAATTCCCGGGGAAATCGAGAAGTTATTTGCCTTTACTGGAGGTAATACCACTCCATCATAGTACCGTTGCGGCTGTGCCGCAAACCTTCCTCGAATAACCATATTCTGATCTGCGTTCTGAGGAACGTATTGCGGATTAGCAGGTGATACTGGTACTTGTTGGGGTGGGGGTGGTTGATAAGCTGGTGGTTGGTTGTAAACAGGAGGTGGAGGATACGGGTATGGTGGATACGGATAAGGTGGATACGGGTAAGATGGATAAGGTAAGTTGTTTTGTGGTAAGTTAGGATATGGGTAAGCAGGGTTGTTCTGAGGATTTTGAACAATGTTATGAGCTGGGCTATTTTGATTCTGAGTCCCCGGGTTTTGGCTTTGGCTTTCCCCTGACGGATCTTGGTTCTGACTACCACTTCCTCCAATTCCGTCAACCCGGTCTACTGTCTGATTAAACTCATTAGCTGCATCATCCAACTCATTACTGAGGTCCATTGGTTCTTTCCCTCCTCCGGCAGTGTTCATTCTCCTCAAGAAAGCTCGGGTACTTCTAGCTATCGTCTCAGGGTCCAACGGTATTTTCTCTTCGCTCGTATTGCCTTGTGAGCATGTTTTCATAAACCTGACACACTAGCAGAAGGATCAAAACGCAACTGCCGAATGAATAAAAATAAAAATAAAACGGAAAATAAAGCACTCACTACTAACTACTAAGCTATCTACAAGTCCTATTCAAAAACATACAACGCCATCCCCGGCAACGGCGCCATTGACTTGATGCGAAAATACTAGCTTTGACTTGAACCGAAAATACTAGCTTTTACTAGTAGATTCCCCGCAAGAGTACGGGTTCACTGTAGTATAGGCGAGTATAGGGACCAAGTATTATCGAACCCAAGGGAAGGTATGTATGCGAATAGATCCCTGAAGATCTACGCGTCGTAGTTAATATGAGTGAAATGTTTTTGGATTTTTGAAAATAGAAAATAATCTAAACTAAATTACTCTACGAATGCAAAAGGAAAATTAAACTAAGTATTTAATGTTTGTATGCAAGTATGTGATGGTGATGCTTAGGATAGGAATCCCTACGTATACTAACGGAGCCGGTACATAATCAAAATAATTGTGATGTGCAAGAAATAACCTAAGTAAAAGATCGTAAGATGAAAGCTCAAGATTTCAAACCCTAATACTTTATCCTATAAATCGACTTCACTAATCCACTAACAAGTTAATGAACCGTGCTTAATTAACGAGGCCCTAATTTAACTAATGGTGATGCTGCCTTCCTCCATAGCTAAACCGTCAGATCAATTAACCTCTTCTAAACCCTCTAGTTAAGTCTACTAGTTGTTAAAGAGTGATGCAGCCGCCCTCTCCCTAACACGTTCGTACGAAATTCAAAGGCAAAGTTAAGATTGATTTTAAGAATTCATTAATTAAGAGAATTAAAACCTAACGTCACGAATTACCCTAATTACGTACCCACAACCTACTTCTACGAGTTCATCCTACCCCAAGCATGCAAGGGTTCTAGCCTAACATGGTGGTTTGAATAATCAAAGCAATCACAAGAACAATAAACATATGCATAATTGAATTAACTAATAAAATCAAGAACATAACCGAAAGAACAAATTAAAGTCTCCAAAGAAATCTATATAAATCTAAAAAACTAGGTTTAATCGTCTCAAAGAGTAAAGAAAGAAAGAATTAATCTAATACGTTCAAAAGAAATACTAAAACTAAGAATTCGTAAATTAAAACCTCGATTACAACGTATAAAATTCTTCAAAATCCTTCCCAAGCTTTCTCCTTCGAAAAACGAGTGTAAATATGTGTAGATATGTCTTCTTATGTGAAAATATGCTTGGAAGGGGTATATATAGGCTTTGGGATGAATTTGGGCGATTTTGGGCCAAAACATGCAAAAACGCTCGAGTGCTGGTGCAGCTCGAGCGCTAGCGCTCGAGCTATGGTGGTCGAGTGGTTCTTCCGGTCGAGCGGCGGCGCTCGACCGCTGGCTGTACACATGTTCGTAAAACCTTCATAACTTCTCAACCGGGAGTCCGTTTTGGCCGATTCAAAGTCCTACGAACTCCTATTTTCGCCCTCTATCCATCTATGAGCATCAAAGAGACAAATTCATCAGTTTATAAAAACTATACTCAAATGACTCCAAACACTCATAAAAAAACACTCAAAACATGGGCAAATCGGGCACCAAAACATAACAATTTCACGCCTAATCAAGGAGCTCAAGAAAAAGAAGAGGAAAAAGAAGAATTAATGATTTTTTTTTCTTTTTGTATCTACATTACCAATTTCTTGTATAGTCTAGCTAGCTTGTCAACTAACAAGTTCATGTTCATCCAACTAGCTAGCTCTTTAGCACATGCCTCGTAGTACCTGCAGTTGATGAATATCTATATTACCAGTACTTCTGCTCTTATTATCGATACTCCTGCCTTTATTATCAATACTCCTTGCAGAATTATTGATACTCCTAACTAAATGGAGATATGTGATATACCTAGTAACCATTTATTGTTTTTTTACACTCCTAGGTCAATAATCACATTCTTTTTTCCTTTTAAACGAGTACAATACAAATGATACTTCTGATCTCATAAATGATACTTCTGGTCATATTATCAATACCCCTGGAAGAATAATTGACACTCCTAACTAAATGGAGATATGTGATATACTCAAATTCAAATTCAAATTTATTTTTCTTATAATTGATACTCCTAATAAATGGAGATATATGTTTTTAAAATTCAAATTCACATTTATTTTTCTTCTTTAAAAAAAACGAGAACCATACAAATGATACTCCTGACCTCATAAATGATACCCCTGGAAGAATAATTGACACTCCTAACTAAATGGAGATATGTGATATACTCAAATTCAAATTTATTTTTCTAATATTTTTACTCCTAATAAATGGAGACATATGGTCTTTAAAATTCAAATTCACATTTATTTTTCTTCTTTTAAAAAAAATGAGAACCATACAAATGATACTCATGACCTCATAAATGATACTTCTAGTCATATTATCGATACCCCTGGAAGAAAAATTGACACCCCTAACTAAATGGAGATATGTGATATACTCAGATTCAAATTCAAATTTATTTTTCTAATAATTGATACTCCTAAATCCTAATAAATGGAGATATATGGTTTGTAAAATTCAAATTCACATTTATTTTTCTTCTTTTTAAAAAAATGAGAACCATACAAATGATACTCCTGACCTCATAAATGATACTTCTGGTCATATTATCGATACCCCTGGAAGAATAATTGACACAACTAACTAAATGGAGATATGTGATACATAGAGTAAACATTCTTTACAATTTCCAAGTTCAATATTCAAATTCTTTTTTTTTTGGTATGCGAGCACCATATAAATGATACTCCTGGCCTCACAAATGATACCCCTGCCTATATTATTGATACCCTTGAAGAATCACGCAACCATGAATCAGTAACGAACAGAAAAGCTTAGCAAACTTTTTTTAGAAAGAATTCTAAACAAGGGTGCAGTAGGAAGTTGGATATTGACCTGTTATTATCAAAATCTAATGAAAAAAACAGGAATATATTATGGATAGCAATTTCATGTCGCATTCAAACACAAAATATCAAAATCCAGCATTGTCAAACTAAATACAAACCAGCCACATGACCTAAATGACCGGTGTTGATTTAAGCCAATAATATCAATCTAAAGGACTGAACTTGTAAAAAAAACACAATTTCTAACTAAATTAAATGTGTTTTACATGTTAGAGAACTAAATTAAATGTGGTTTACGTGTTATAGTGATAAGATTCAGCTGCCTTCATTCCTGAAGTGATCATTTGTTCGATAATCTTTCATTTCTCATCTGTTATTTTCCTTTCAGAACGGTGATGATGACTCCACTCTGGTCTTGTCAACTGATGGTTATGTTCAATTTCATGTTTCATAACTTCATACATCCCCCCTTGTTCATCTTGACACTCATTAAAGCCTTGCAATTCGTTCTTGTAATTCCAACTTCTCTTTCTTTCCTTCTTTTTCCACTCTTTGTAGTTGCAACCTTTTTGTCCTTAATTCCAGCACAAGAGCAGAGGAAGAGTTTTGTCAATTCAACCCCAATCATTGATCTCTTTCCTTTTGCTTTCCGTACACTAAACCCATTTACTCGTGCATGCCTACAATACATTTGGTACATATTTTCAATCGTATTTCCTATCTTGCCCAATAGACTTTCACTCACTTCATCAGAATCAGCAATGCCCCCTGTTTAACAAAATTAATGTTTATATTATACTTGTAAATTTAACCACAAACTAAAGTTGTATTCAATATATCATCTCATGTCCACGTCACACGGTAACCCTACTTTCTATATAGATATTAATTTTCCAAGTATGATTGATATGTAACATAAATACAGTACAGATGATCAATACTGCTGCCCATATTATTAATACTCCTGCCCATATTACTGATACTATTGACAAAGATTAACCATTTCAGAGTAGAGACTATGCCCATCAACTGGATTACCGTGAATTCAGTGCCCCAAGATCATTGCATTCCAGGTAACAAACATTATATCAAAGATCAACCTACTAATATCCACTCTCCCACAATAACCCTACTTTATATATAGAAAAATATTTGTGTCTGCTCACATGTTTTAAATTTATGTCTAATACATACGTAATACACTTTAATTAAACAAATACTTATTATCTTCATCTTCAATTTCTGCCCCTTGGTTAACAATTGCAAGCTCATCATCATATTCAAGCATTGCAGTGCTATCAGTTAATGTAGCATCATGTTCAAGTATTTCAAGCTCAGTACCAATTGTTTGATCATCAATTTCTGTTTTATGAAGCAATACAAGAGTAAGTATCACATATAGAATCAACAGTATCATATTATTATTCAGCTGTATCAAATATCTTGTTGAGAGTATGAAAAGATAATATAATCTTTTTTTTATACTCTTGGACCAATATTTGATACACCTGATCCAATTAAACAAATATTTTATTACCTTCATTTGTAGTTTCTGCACACTGTTCAACTATTGCACTTCCAGCATCTATATTTAATATTGAAAGGTCGTCATTAATGGTTTAATAAAAAATTAATATTTTATGCAGTAATATAAAAGTAAGTATCATATTTGGGTCAAGGGTGTCATATTATTAATCTATTAGACCTTCTACAATATAAATGATACTCCTGCACATATTATCAATACTCCTGGTAGAATGATTGATACTCCTAACTAAATGGAGATATGTGATATACCTAGAAATCATTCAGTGTATTTTTTACACTCTTAGGTCAATATTCACATTCTTTTTTTCATTTTAAACGAGTACAATATAAATGATACTCCTGGCCTAATAAATGATACTTCTGGCCATATTATCGATACACCTGGAAGAATAATTGATACTCCTAACTAAATTGAGATATGTGATATACATAGTAATCATTTAGTGTTTTTTTTTACACTTCCCAGGTCAATATTCACATTCTTTTTATTTTACTTTTTTAAAGACGAGCACCATATAAATGATACTCCTGGCCTCACAAATGATACTTCTGCACATATTATCGATACTCCTAGCACCATATATATGTTAACATAGTCCTGACAGTGTAGAACGCTCAACTCCTGAGATGTAATAAATAATGTAAATGAAAATGATGAAGCATAATGATAAAAAAAAACATAACAAAGGATAAATTTCGATTTACGGCTCTGGCAACTAAAAATGCAGAAGTTAACAAATATCAATTCCTAACCATCATTTCATCAAACAGGTTATGAACACAAATTATATATTTATATTTCATTTTATTTCTAACAAACATTTCATCAAACAGGTTATGAGCACAAAATTTTATTTCTCTTCTCCTTCTCTGCGTATCTCAATTAGCTACTCACAAACTTGGACAATTAGCTACGATCACAAACTTGAACAATTAGTTTTCACTAGCTACGATTTCAACTACAAATATGATATAGGTGAAATACCTGTAATCTGTGTAAAGTTAGAATCAATTATCGAATTCTCAGTCTTCATCTTCATGTCCATCTTCATCGTTTCTCTCACCTTATATTGTTGTCTTCCTCTCACTACGATTTCAATTCATGCAAGTATCGCCGTTTTCCTCTTGTCGAAAGTGCTCAACGTCTATAGCTTCCATGAAACTCCCTCTTCATCACACAATTCTGCAGAATATCTATTGGGCTTCCTATCTTGTCTAATGAATTGGGCCAGACTCATATATTTTGTGTGTAGAATTTACTTGAGTTGCATATCTAATGGGTTGGGTCATATATTCATAGGCTGGATCATAAACTAAATGGGTCAAATGAAAAAAAATGGATAGTAGTTCATAGTATGAACTAATTTCATACAATACCTACTCAAGGTAAAAAGGTGTGAAATTAATTTTTTTTATATTAATAAGTAACATTTGTGTGAACCAGTTGCACTGTGCAGTTGGTTTTTTAGTAGTATCATTCTGTGAAACGAGTAATATCATTCAACTTGTGCACAAAGTAAAACTGATTTTTTAGTAATGTCATTTAGTTAGACGAGTAATATCATCGAACATGAGTGCACAATGTAAATGATGTATACAGTCTATATTCATACTCTAACTAATGTGTGTATATATATATATATATGGGTTGATTGTAAAAAAAAAATCACTAACTTTAGGACTTTTATAAATTACAACATGAACTTTTTTCTTTGAAATTTAATGCATCAATTTTATAAGTTTTGCAATTTGAATCATTTGATTATTTTTCATCATCAATTAAATGACATGGTTGTCGGATATTCTATATAGAACCCATGTAGACGCCAACAAATAAAATTATAATTTTTTATAATGAGAATAACATCCTTAAAATACATTTTAAATTTTAAAACATAACTTAAAAATGTATTTTAAAGACATTATTTTTAAAACATGAGTGCACAATGTAAATGATGTATACAGTCTATATTCATACTCTAACTAATATATATATATATATATATATATATATATATATATATATATATATATATATATTTGGGTTGATTCTTAAAAAAAAAATCACTAACTTTAGGACTTTTATAAATTACAACATGAACTTTTTTCTTTGCAATTTAATGCATCAATTTTATAAGTTTTGCAATTTGAATCATTTGATTATTTTCCATCATCAATTAAATGACATGATTGTCGGATATTCTATATAGAACCCATGTAGACGCCAACAAATAAAATTATAATTTTTTATAATGAGAATAACATCCTTAAAATACATTTTAATTTTTAAAACATAACTTAAAAATATATTTTAAAGACATTATTTTTATTTATTTTTAAATAATTTTATTTGTTGGCGTCTACATGGATATTTATATGACGGCAGAGACGTAATATAATTGTTGTCAAAAAATAATCAGATGTTTTAAGTTGCAAATTTAAATAATTGGTATATTAATTTACAAAGAAAAAAAATTCATATGGTAATTAATAAAAAACATAAAATTCGAAAAAAATAATTCATATGGTAATTAATAAAAAACATAAAATTCGAAAAAAAATTCAATTATCCCTATTTAATTTAAGCATACTTGCTTAATTGGACAACAATGTGATAATGATGAAATTTTTAACAAGTACTAGTAGCTATAAAATATCAAAATCAGTTTTAAAATATACATATATCAAGATCATGTTCACTTAGAGTATAATTGTGGACCCTGTACTTGATATTTTTTTTTTTTTTTTTGGGTCATTATACCCTCCCAACTTCAACTTTTATCAATTTGCCCCATGAAATCGAGTACAAGATTAATTGCCCCTGAACTTGTCCAATTTCAATCATTTTGGCATATCAAATTAATTATAACTCCAAACATGTTATTCGAAGAGAAAATGTATCCATCCGGTACAAATGTATTATTATTTTTTTAAATTATGTTAAAGTTGTGACCCAAACCTATGATTTTGAATTATAGGTAGTGAAGGTCTAACCATTTGAGATATATCACTTTGATAAATAAAATCCATCATTAATTGCAAAATTATAATTTATAGTTAGATAAGAATTTTTTTTAAAGAATGGCTAAAAAATATTTACTCATATATTTTCAGTATTTTAAATCAACAATTTATTAACACCTTATAATAAAATAATTAATATTTTTTTGTGAAAACAACTAATACTCCTTCAACTAATATCTATAATGCAATCCAGTAATACTTTTTAAATGAAAAAAAAAAATTACTGCCCTTCAAATAAATTTTGTTGTGAATATTATTTACAAAGTACCTTCTCTTTTAAATTTTCTCAAAATCTTCTAAGATATTCAACGCGCATAATAAGTTAATAACTTAGAGCGGCCATAAAAATTTCTCAATATGAGATGACTACCCATCTTCGTATTTTAAACACTGGAGGTATTTGGGTAAAAAAAAAAATCAATAAAAATATAATAGGACGAAAATAAATAATTAAAAATTCACCTTTATCATACTCTCTTCGTTCTGGTCTAAACTTCAAACTTTCCTTTTCAAATTGTCCCACACTAAGTTTTTCATTCCATAAATGGAAAATGCAAAACTCTAGTACATATAAACTTTAACCTTCAAATTCACACAATATTACCAAAAATGTCACTAATTCAATCAACTTTTCAACATTATTCATTACTTTATCCCAAAAGTTAACATGTAGCCCACCATATATTAATAAACAAATACACTTTCTTAAATCATTCAACAAAAAATGAGAAGTTTAGACCGGGAGGAGGGAGTAGCTAGTATGAAATAATGCAATTAAAAATAAGTTAATTATTACCTTATTTTGGTTACCATCAATTCTCCCATAAACATTTCTCCTTAATCATTCCAATATTTCTCAATCAACAATCATTTTTTATACTTTTTATTTCAATATTAGCGTACAACATTTACAATATAAAAATTGTTGGGACAATCTTTCCTCCAGAGTAGTCATTTCATTGTGGGGAAAAAAAAACTACATTATCATTTCTATAGAAAATTTTGAATAAAAAATATCAATATAATGATTGTAAACTAAAAAGTTCACCCGGCAAATAAACATGTAGAAGGCGAGAAAGAAAAGGTAAATATATTTTTTATTGAAAATTTGTGGATTACAACTCTCGCTAATATTTTAATTCTAAAGATATGGTCTTGATTTGTGGTACTGGGTCTCGGCGACTTGTTCTGGTCCATCTGACTACCGAGATCTCAACAACTTGTTCTGGATTTGACCTTCAACTTGACTACCGGAGTCTCAAAGACTTGTTCCAGGTTTGACATTAAACTTGATTATCGAGTGACTTGTTCCAATTTAACATACAATTTGGTAGTAGGATTGAAGTTGATGAAGTCGTTTGTGACTTATTGCATCGGACTACTCAAACTCTGTTTTGACTCTCTTATCTATATGAGAATAGTGACTTAGTGACTAAGAAAAATATATTATCAAATCTGAGTTTACTAAAAGATAATCACAAATTTTAATTAAAATATATTATTATCTCCAAAAATAGAATTTACATAATATTGAAATTTTGGTGGCTGCAGTGACTAGCTTCAGTGCTTAATATCTTATTTATCGAAAATTTGTGAATATGATTAAGAGGAAAAAAAAGTTTTATTTTATTTAAGTGTTGCTTGAATAAAATATAGACTTATCTCGTCGAGCAATAGAGGTGACATTCTCGAAAAAAAAATCTTTCTTTTTTTAACTTTTTTGTTCTTCAAAACTTAATTATGTAACACAAATTTTAATATACACTTGAATTTTAAACTTAATTTTAACTTTTTTTTTAAACACACTCAAATACACGAACTGTGTGTATTTTTGTAGTTGAGGTACTATTAATTATTTCTTAAAGTATTACTGGTTAATTCTTGAAGTATTACTAATTTTTATTGAGGTAAATTACTCATTACCCAGATGAAAAATATTGTTCAAGGTGAGTAGTCATCCACGCTATCAAAACAAAATTTCCTACATATTTGACAGAGTTTACAAACCGAGTGTCTGCAATCTATATGTGTACACATCCTATTTTAGGTACAAATGCAGTACTATGGGCAGGATGTGTGCGTATATATATACACACACTATATAGATGGTAGATAGGTGTAGGAGCCGGTTGGGGTGCGTGTGAATAAATGTATTGTTTTGTCCGGGACCATAATTGTATGGCCAACCGTTGACACGTCTCAATCGTCTCTCTCTCACCATTTCTTATCCTTATTTTTTTTCATATCCTTTTGTTGTCACTTGCCACACTCTTTTGCTGGATGGACTCCAATGGTGTGTGCGCGATTTATTTGGGGTATGTTTGTTTTGGGAGTTACGCGGGTAAGTCATGACTTTGAAATTTTAGAATGTGAAAATTTTGATGTATAATATAAGTATGTGTTTATTTTGGGATTTTAATAGAATGAGATTTTACTTTATGTCAAATCAATGCTTATTAGTGATAGATGTTGTATTATTTTATTATAATGTGTAAGAGAAAAGTAGGAGATAGATTGAGTAGATGATAAAAAAATGATGATGTGATTGTATTTAATTATGTAAAAAAGAGTAGGTTTTATATGAAAACGCTTCATAATAAGCTTAACATGAAATAGTTTTAGAGTATTATTAATCTCATTAGGAGTATCATTAAACCCGTGAGGGGTATCATTAGTCTGAGTTCAAGAAATTTGAAAATAATTTTCTTGAACTCAGGCTGATGTTACCCCTGATAAGATTAATGATATTCCCGATGAGATTAATGATACTTTAAAAATGTTTCATGATAAGCATATCATGAACTATTTTCATATAATATTTTGCCTGTGAAAGAGTAGGTTTTATAGGTAGGGATTGAGTTTGAGATTTGAAAATCTAATTTTAAATCCCAAACTCGTGTGTGCGTGGATCGTAAAGTCCAAAGTTCATCCGGGTGAATCCCAAAACAAACATACCCTTACATTTTTTTCCAATTGACCCTGTCCTCGAACTATTTTTACACTTATTTTATTTAAATATTCTACAATTTTTTTACATTAAAAAAATCTTTTACAAAAGTTAATATGAAATAAAGTTATAATTATTTTAACCAACTCTGCACTCACATACTCCATTTTTTTGTATAAAAAAATGTACAACTGTGAAAGTAAAAATTGGACGAAAGAAATATTATTTATTTTAGGCAAGGTTTTATTTTCATCAGGTGCACTATTTCTTAAATCCACACACTTGTTGTGCATGTTTTAATTTAAACTAGTGTAGCATTTTATTTTTACATTTTTAGCCAAATTCAATGTTACAATTCAATTAAAATTGATGTCATGTTTCACCCCACGCCCAATTGCACAATGTAATTGGTGCACAAAATGTCAACTCTTTATTTTACAATGATTGGTTGGAAGAATTATTTATGAAACTAGCATATCACTCGTTGCAGGGTTTGGATCATCTACGAAGTTTTGTGCCACCCTGCAGCAAAGTTTACGGTACACTAAAATCATCTACAATCATTAGCTCTATATTTACTAGGGGGGATCACCCTTAGCTACAAAATAAGAGCATCATTTACTCATTCATTTAACCAAAATTCTGCATTAGTAATTACTACAAAAATACACCTAAAAAGACTCATATACCCTTTACTAAATTAACCCAAAAAAAAACCCAATAAATAACCACAATAATTGCCACGAAATTACCATTACTAAAACCCAAAACCCAATAAATGGCCACAATGATTGCCACGAAATTCGCAACCCAGAAGAATTACCAAATTTGAATTATACGATAAAACTAACTTATGATTACAAAAATTCAATAACACGTAATTTTTATAAAAAAAAAAAAACTAGAATATCAAAATTTACATGAACAATACACATGTACGCATACATGATTTACATAAACAATACATACGTGCAATCATTTAAATAATTAAAACATAAATATTTTCGTAAAACTATGTGCAAGTATTTACATAACCAATACATATGTGCAAGTACATGATGTTATTTATTACATCATGTGCATAATTCAATACTGAATATGTTGTACATGTGCATAAATAGTAACTAAAACACTTCACATGTTCAATTTCGACAAAGGTTTACATGGAAAATATCACTTTCAAAGTTAAAATATAAACACTTTTCATAAAACTATGTGCAATATTTACAACATTTAACAGTGAGAAATTAAAACAACTTTGTTCAAAAAAGTTGCACATAAAAAATAATTCAACACACGTAAACAATGTGAAACCACCAACAACAACCAACATGGGTTCTCCCCTAAATTTGACATTGAGAACAATCTTATCATTCATAACACCTACTAAACAAACAAAAACTCTATATTTACAGTAATTCTACTTATGAACACACAATTGTCCACGCATAAAATATGTGAAAAAATGAATACCTAGAAAAACAAACAAGAACAAATTAAAAATACCTCTTCTCCATGGTAATCTATTTGCTCATGTAAATCTTTCCTTTTTCAATCAAAAGTTGTTCTTAAGACAATCTCCTACACAAATATGAAGATATGGGTGATTTAGTAATGATCTTCCATTTGGTAAGTCTTATGTCGGATTAATTCCTACACAAAGAGAATATAAAAAATATTGATGATAAATTAGAATAAAGAGATAAAATTCATGAGATATAATCACAATTCAACAAACATGATCACATAATTAATCAATAAAAAAAATAAGGAAAAAAAAAAACATAACATAAAATCTGCAAAACGTAATCGATGATTTCAATTTTCATTTCTAATGATTTCTTTCATCCTCAATTCATATGTGATGCTACATTAATGATTTTTAGGTGACAAGAAATTGATACAAAAAATAAATTAAATTACCTGATGATATCACCGGAGAATATTTTCTCGATTTGTTTTTCCTCAAGGCACTCAGATTATGACCAGAGCACCAATCAATAGTTTATCCAACTATAGTATCGGAAACCACACCACCATGAAAGCTTCGATAAAAATATAATAATTTGGTGAAAATATCAAGCCATTAATATGTTGCATAACAAATATATAATTCATCAATTAATACACATGATTTTCCATAAAAACATGGCGGTTACAAAACCAAATACAAAAGGACAAAAATGACAAACAATCATGCTAATTGCATCAAATAGTAACTCAAATAATTGGTAGTACCGATTAATGATTGGAACTAAAATATAGTAGTAAATATTAATTTCCCCTATTTACTATTTTTAATTTTATTGAATTAATAAATTTATACAAATTTAATTTTAAACTTAATAATTACATAATATTTTTATATTTGTTTTATTCTCCCTCCGAGGTCCTGTTAGTTTGCACGGTTATTAATACGATACATACTTTCTATAACACAATCACTTTATTCATAAACGAACATCACAATCTCTCTGACATATCACATTAATAATTGTGCAAACTAACCGGACCAATTATTGTGGATGAATGAAGTATTAGTTATGGCATGTAATTAATTATTAAATTATTGTGTTATGGAACAATGTGACAACACTTTATGCGATAATATTGTTTGTTTACCTTTGTGGCATAGTCCACATATAAATTATTCTCTTTGAATTTCAGCTTGGACATTCATCTTACAACTCCAACTTTAATTAACTTCTGGATATTCTTAAAATTTACATGACCAAGTTTTTTATGCCAAATGATATTTTCATCATTCTTGAAAAAGTTATAGACATTGTTAGTTCCAATGAGATAACAATTGTCAGCAGACCTTTTACCAACCATCAGACATTTATCCTTATCATCCAAAAAATAACAGCAATTTTTTTTATCAAACTTAACATGTAAATTGTCATCACATAGTTGACTTATGATAATTAAATTAGCAAGAAAACCCTCAAGATGCAAGATATTTAACAGTTTAGAAAATCCTTCAAACATTTAAAGTTCATTTGCTAATAATTATATCCTTTGATCCACCTCCGTATGTGACATTTCCACCATCAAAGACTTATAATTAGACAAAAAAATTAATATGTCCAGTTATATGCCTAGAACAACCACTATCAAAGTACCATAAACTTGCAACACATGCACTTAGAGATGTATGAACAACATTACATGTAATTCAAGATTTTTTTATATAAGCAGTTTTTGAACTATATGACACCTAATTTTGCAACTTTTTAGATAACACATTTCCAGATTTCAATTTTTATTTTTATGCAAAAATGAGGAATATGACATACCTTCTAACAATAGTGACACAAAAAATTTCCTTTTCCTTTTAGGATTTTGAAAATTTGTTTTAGTTATAAAACTTTCAGATTGAGTTCCAGCTTTAACAAATTTCACAGATTTCTCAAAACATGTACTTAGTTAAGGAGAACTCAATTGATGTTCATCAAGTTACTAACACAAGAGATGAAGAACCATTAAGCATTGGACGCTGGCATTCTAAGTTGTCAATTAAGAATACTTAGATGAAACTTATGCCCAAAAAGGGTAGTAATAAGTCTAATTAATTCATGGTAAACTAAAATCCCTTGATGGTTTGTTACAATTTTTTGGCTGATAGAGGGATCAAATGGTATAGTTTATTTGTTGGTATCTTGGAGGATCAAAATGATGACTCTTGTTTTCCAGTTTGCTATTTTTGCATTAATTGTTACTTTATCTATGTTATTGATTAGCATATATATCGTATTTGTTTTTCCCAATGGTTGGTCAAGTAACAAAATGTTGTATTTTCCGGTACATCATTATGGATTGGGTTAGTCTTTCTGGTAGTTTGATTGATAATTAATGAAGTCAGTTGACTAATATAACTTAATATAAAGACAAAAATAATATTATTTATGTCAGAATTCAAACACTTTACAAGTTACAAGACAATGTTATCAACTGCCCTAAGAGTCCACTAGAAAAGAGTCTTGGACGAATGTTGACATGGAGTACTGAGAAGCCGACTATGTTATTTAGAGTCTGATATCTGACATGAACAATCTACTGGAACAGTGTAATAAATGAAATTTAAGACAAATTTCACTAAAGAAGAAAGTGATGTGACACCTTCGATTCGAATATTCGTTACACATCGAAAATAGGCAAAGTTTTGATTTGTTTCTCCAATAGATATAATCAAATCACTCTCTATAAATACATAGTGTCTTGCCATCAACCAAGGTTACTGGAAATTCAAAAGCAGGAAATATCAACGTACACACGCGTTCAAAACACTCACTCTTTAAGCAAGAAAAAATTGATTTCATCAACATCTACAACCAACCATCTGAATGAGCAAAACAATCCAAAAATGAAAGCTCAAAAGAACTTGCTTGAAGAAAACCTCACAGTTGTGTTTGAGGCTATCTTGAAGGATAAAGAGAAGCGTGTGCATGCGGATTTCGAGTAGATTGAAAAGCAGAGCATAACTGAGTGTAAGAAGACTGTTGAATCACTTGAAACAAACTTGGTGTAAAGCTATGAAAAATATGAGATGCAGCGAGATAAGGTTGTGAATAACACCCTTGGATCACTAAACTTATTTGTTGAAAAATTTGTCTTAGCTGATGAGAAGCAAGCTGGGAGAGGGAGAGAATAAGTTTATTGTAGTGATTAGGGAATTAGATCAACTCCAAAAATCTTCCATGACTGACAAAAATAAGCTGAAGTTGGTTCTAAAGGAGCATATGGGCTCTTTTTCAAGCTCCCTAACTCGATGTTTTGATGTTTCCAAAAAGGGGGAATTGTGTTCATTGAAAAGAGGCTCATCACCATGGAAGCTAAAATCGATGTCTATGGTTCGCAGATGTATTTATTGATGATTTTCATGTTTTTTATTAAGTGTGCAATTTACATGCATTTTTACTTTCATGTGTTTATTGAATATGCAAATTTAATAATATTTTGCACACGTAGAGAAATAAAATTAAAAAATATGAATTGCAGTGTAAAATTGAATATTTTTACACATCTAAAACTATAGAATTCAATAGAATATATGAAATCTTACATATTAAAAATAAGAAATAATAAAGGAACTGGTCCATTAAAGTTTTTTTTTTTTTTTGCACACGTGCAACCGACCTATCCTTCAATTGCAACCAAAACTAATTTTCATTTCATCTTCCATTTTGCTATCAAACCTCCAATACTGCTCACAAATGCGAAAATTTAATTTTTTGCACACGCCAAAAATTTTCCACATAATCCTCAAAACCATCATAATTCTTCTTACCATTTTGCTATCACCCCAACTTAAGATCTTCATTTCGTTTCATATCTTCAACAAAATATTATTAAGTTGTGAATTAAAATTTCACAAAAACATGTGAAGAAAGTGGTACACTTCCACACAAAACCAACAATAAATAACCTCAGATTGATTCAAGAAGCATATTTGTGGGTGATAAAAAAAACAACTTAGAATCTGCTCTATAACATATTCAAACAAAAAAAATCACACTAGAAACTAAATATGTTTTAAATTCTGAATCTAATTGGGATCAAAAGCACACCAGAAAAGTGTATTCAACAAAAAGTACAAGAAAAAAATTAAAAAATTACACATACTCAGGTCTGAGACAATGGTGATGGATCTGCTCTTGCACGACGATGGAACTCTAAGCGTGGGGTCGAATGTGAGATCATCGACGGCATTAGTGTCGCTTGTGACCGATTCTTTTACCTTGACCCTTTTCGACACACGACGGTAAGGGCCAATTAAAACATGAGAGGATCTGGGCGAGTAATGGAGTCGTGGTCTCGACTAATTTTATGAAGATTTGGAGGATCACAATATTTAGGAAATTAGAATCAATATTATTATAGATATTATTAGATTAGATTATATTATATTATGTTTGATTATATTATATTTAGTTATTACATTTCTTGTTCTCTAAGTTATTTAGTATTATAAATAGGACTCTTGAAAATATTGTAAATGAGTTGTTTGATGGATTAAAAAAACTGGGTTATTCCCTTATCGTGTTTTAATTGTTGTTATTCAAGTATTCATGTGTGAATCAATAGATTAACACGTTAATCATATTTGCGTCTATCCAAGTATTCTCGGAATCAGCAGATTTACATATTGTATCATGCTTTTGTTGCGTCAATTGGCTAGACGAGAGCGTGATAGCGATTTGGGCTAATTTTATGAAGATTTGGAGGAGGACACCCCCCTCCCCAAATTACAATAGTGCTTGTCCTCAAGCAATGAAATAATAAGTCAAGTGAAATTGTTAAGAATGAATCATAGAACCAAATCATGCAAGCAATAGAGCTCAAGCTTCAAAGATCGATCACTCGTACACAAACTCACCCCCTTCATCATACTCATGCATAAACAATAAGAACCACCAAAATCAAACATGGATGTACTCTCGACGATGTGTTTCACTCCCTCACAAGTGTATATCAATAATAAGGGACTCACTCAATCAATCAATCACACATATCAGTGGCCATAGGCTTGTAAGCACTCTCAACTTCGACCATACTCTAGAATCCATGCCGAATCAAAAAAGACTTTATCAAGGTTGTAATGTAGGCTCTTTGGACAGGTGGGGTAACTATATGGGATAAGTGACTCAAGTGAATGGAGAACAAAAAATTCAACTTTAGTACTTTGAGGCGAGGAACAGAATACTTCAATCATCTTTATGCAATACACTTTTCAATTCCCCTACTCTCAACACTTCAAATTTTTTTCTAACTCGTTTCACTTTTTAAATCACTTCACTCTTTTCTCTTTTCATACATATATGAGCTCATATTACTTTGGTTCATTCTCAACTTCATTGTTCTTTCCCACAACTCAAAGCATTATTACACCTTTTCTCATAATCACTCAACCATAAACAATTCTACATTCTCATCTCAACTCGATCACTTCTCATTCAAAACTTTTCCTATTCTCCACTCAAATTTGGACAAAAAGAGTTTAAGAATTTGGTTAAGTTTAAATGGGCTAGCAAATAAAATAGGCTAAAGCTCAAACGGGCTAACAAGGGATAAATGTCATTGGTAGAAAATTTTGGCTAAGTGGCTCAATAAAATCAAATGTGGCCTAATATCACTTTCGACACAATCAAGAAGTGAAAGCACCCACAAGTTCTAGCATCCTCTAAGAGGATGATCCACTCACAAACGAAGAGATCAATTTAATGATATTTAATCTCTCAAACTCAAATCTCTCGGTTTTCACATTCATGCTAGTCCTAGTGAATTCTCACTTTCATCACACAAGTATTCAAAAGGAAAAATTCGTAAGTATACGAGTTCCCTCTCAAATCAACTCGCAATACTACACTCACACAATATAATCCCTAACTCAACTCCACAACTCACTAACTTATAACTCACACTCAAAGATAACAATCAACAAGCATAAAAGAATTGATAGACATGAAATATGTAGTAGCACATCAAAGCAATATCGGCTCAAGGAGCATCCCAAGGCACAATATATAACCAAACTCAACTCAAAGAAAAGGTGTGCGCCTGTGCAATGTAACCATAAAACATATAAAAACTCAACCCCCCAAACTTCGACCTTGTGAAGCGGTCTAAGTTCGGGGTGGTGGTTACCTCATCCAAATAATTTAGTTTCTCTTAACAACTTGGTACACTCCCTTGTCTCAAGTTGGCCCCTTCAATCTCCTCTTCTTGGTCATTTCTTCACCCTCAAGGCCAGCCTACAAAATAAAACTCTCAAGTACAAGGTTAGAACTTACGACTCAAAACAAAAACTCTAATAACTAAAAACACTCTAAAGCAAATAAAAAACGGGTGCCTCCCACTCACCGCTATTTTTAAGGTCCTAATGTCAGACCGAGCTCAAAAGAGCTTATGGGACATGATACTCAAATTTACCTCCCTTATTCTCATAAGAGAAAATGTCATAGTTTTTCGCTCGATTCCCATCCTCCTTCTTCACCTCGAGCGGAGGTGTCACCTTCTTCTTTTTCGCTCTCCACAGAGGTACCCACTTCTTGACTTTTGACTTCTTTTTACATACTCCTCTCTTTCCTTCTACTTTGCCCACCTCCACCCTTTTAAATTCTTTATCCTTCAATTCCTTGCCTTTATCCCTATCAAAACAATCAAGATCATAACGCTCGAAGGTCAAATCATTAAGTAAAGGATTATCATAATCACGTATATCATAAAGGTTAGGGATAAGAGGTATGTCTTCAACACAAGGATCAATAGCATCAATGGAATGGCAACTCTCATCTTCCTTCGGGTGTTTCATGGCCTCATATAGGGAAATTTTCACCTCTTGATCATCTACCTTAAACGTGATCTTTCCATTCGCCACATCTAACACCATCCCAGCCGTGGCTAAGAGCGGCCTTCCCAAGATCAAAGGAACGCGCTCATCTTCCTCCATCTCGAGCACTACGAAATCAGCTGGAAAAATATGGTCTCCAACTTTAACAAGGACGTCTTCAACCACACCTTGAGGTCGAGTAATAGATTGGTCGGCGAGTTGAAGCTTCATCATTGTCGGCTGAAGTTCTCCACCTTCCAACTTCTTAAATAGCGACAGTGGCATTAGATTAATGCTCGCTCCAAGATCACACAACGCTCCCTTCTTGACTCCATTCCCGATATCACATAAGATCGTGAAGCTCCCGGGATCTTTCAACTTCGGGGGAAGCGCTTTATGCACTAATGCACTCACCTCATGGTTCAGCTGCACCAGCTTGGGCTCATCGACTCTCCTCCTCTTAGCTATCAAGTCCTTCAGGAACTTGACATAATTAGACATATGTTCCAAAGTATCATAAAAAGGTATGTTAATATGCAACTTTTTAAATACATCAAGAAACTTGGCAAATTTTTTATCTTCTCCACTCAGATTCTGTCCAACCTCTAGATTGTTGATCTTCCCCATCATTGCCATCAATAGCTTTCTAGTACCCTCACTCTCTTCCATCTGATAAGCTCACTGAAACTCTTGTGCCTCATTCCATTACCCCGCATTCTTGACAATATTATCAACAATCTCTCTACACCGAGCTGCACCACAGTTAAAGAACGCTCCACTAGCACATGCATTAAGGTGGTCTTGACCTGCCTTGCTGGCTCCACAGTAGAAATAAGCAATTATATCACCTTTGTTGTACCCGTGCTGCGGGCACTCAATGAGCATATTAGAGTATCTCTCCCAAGCCTGATGTAATTCCTCTCATGGCTTCTTCTTGAAAGACGAGACCTCTAGCCTTGCCTTGATTATTCTAGATGGAGGATAGAATCGCTCGAGGAATAGACGCTCGAGCTCGGCCCATGTGGTTACACCTCCCCGTGGGAGCGTGTTATCGTACCACTCCTTCGCGATTCCAATTAACGAGAACTGGAACAACCTGAGCCTCTTGGCATCTTCAGACATGTCATTATGGTTGAAAGTTGAGGTAATCATTAGAAAATTCCTCAAGTGAGTATGAGGATTATCCTTTCCGACCTCCCCCTTAAATTGGTTCTCGACTAGCATCTTCAGCATCCCTGGGGAGATAGAAAAGTTATTTGCTTCCACTAGTGGCAGCGCTACACCATCATAATACCGTTGCGGCTGCGCCGCAAACCTTCCTTTAATTGACATACTAGGATCAGCATTTTGAGGAACGCGTTGAGGATAAACTGGTGGTAGAGGTACTTGCGGAATAAGAGGTTGGTTATAAGTAGGGTGTGGAGGGTTATATGGTGGGTACGGATATGGTGGGTACTGGTAAGGATAAGGTGGGTTTTTTTGTGGGTAGACAGGGTTGTTTAGAGGATTTTGGACTTGGTTTTGAGCTGGGTCGTTTTGATGTTGTGGGACCGGATTTTGGCTCTGGCTTTCCCCTAAAGGGACTTGATTTTGACTGTCATTTCCTCCATTTCCCTCAACCCGTTCCACTACCTGATTGTACTTAGCTGCATCTGCATCCAACTCATTCCCTAAGTCCATGTTTGAATTTTCTCATTCGGCAGTGTTCATCCTTCGATAGAAGGCTCTGTTTCTTCTGGCGATTGTCTCAGGGTCTAGCTTTGTTCGGTCTTCGCTCGATTCTCCTTGTAAGCGAGTTTTCATATACCTAAAACGCAATTGTCTGATGTCTATACGAATAAAATAGAAAAATTAAAGCACTCACTACTAACTACTAAACTATCTCCAAGTCCTACGCAATGGACATACATTGTTATCCCCAGCAACGGCGCCATTGACTTGAACGCAAAATACTAGCTATACTAGTAGTTACCCCACAAGAGTATGGGATCCCTGTAGTATGGGCAAGTATAGGGACCAAGTAGTATCGAACCCAAGGGAATGTTGTTGGAGTTATACGTGAAAGTATGCTTTTACTTTGTATAACTCGTGTATCAAATACTTGTTTATGAGAATAATTCTTTTATCGCATATGCTTTAGATATGATTGAATGTTGAATATTTATTGCAAACAGTTCATAATAGTACTAGTTACATTGTAGTTAATGTGGTGATACCCGATCACGGAAGATAACATTAACAGTTTCCTTGTAACTAAACGTACATTTTCACGATCTAGGTGGAATTGAACAATCCGCCGTGAAAGGTCGATGTGTAAGTCTCAGATTGGTCTGTCTTGACTAAGAGATTGCACTAGCACATTTAGTATGTGTTGAAGAGGACCTACAGCGAGGATAAATTCTTCTGTTCTGAAATGTGAAGAATTAGACCTCAGTGGTTGTTGATTTCTTAATCTCCGTCACTTAAATAGGACCGTGTGTGCTTAATGGTTACTGCTTTGATTCATGTTGGGTGAGAATCATTGTGACTTCGAACTTTGTGTCTTGGGCAGTAATATTAATCATACGACGGTTGCTAAGATTTAATACGGAGAAACGCGTGCGAGTACGGCTCGTGTGATTAGTCCACTTGGTGGGCTCAGAAGTTTTATCGTATCAAATCTTGCAAGTGAAGAATTAGTTTCTTCGGTACGGATAATAATGTTGAGATGTCTTTACTCCAAGGTGAAATATATTAATTAATTTAGAGCTATTCAGAAGCTTAATTAATTAATGGACTTGATAATCTTAAACGTGGGAAATAATAACCGGGAGCCCATATTATCGTAATATGGATTAAGATGGATAGTGCAATATTAATTTATTAGTGGTAATAATTAATATTATTTGATTGAATTATATTGGAGCTCAATATTAAAATTCAGAAGTTCATTAGGAGGTCCAATCTTAATTCTCCTTAAGGCCCCTCAAGTAGCCCATTAAGTAGCCCGATAATAATAAGGTGATTAAAATAAAAGAAAATTATTATTGCTGATTTTTATTAATAATTTTTGAAAATTAGGTTTAAGATAGAGAAAAGATTTTGTTGATTTTCTTGGAAAGATATTATGGAAGATATGTATTCTTGGAATACAAGATTATCTCATAAATTCAAGAAGATCCAAATCTAGTATTCTATCTCCCTAAAATTCAAAAATTGCATATATTAGGAGGGTGAGATTTTTGTGGAATATTTTTTATGGAGAAAAGAATATATGAGATATATTCAAGATTTCTTGGAGGCCAAGAAAAAGATTTTATCTTCCCTTTTTTCCACCTAAATTTCGTTCACCCCTCACCTATATATAGGGGATGATTATTTCATCTCCAATTTACTTTTTCACAGCGTTGAAAAAAAAAATCAGCAACACTATTTTTTTTTCTTTCTTATTTGTTATTTTAAATTGCTTGAAAACACTTCCCACCGGTGATCGAGCAAGGCGAAAGGGAAATACTTGAGAAGGTCTTTGGGTTGGTAGTGCGTTCCTTATTGTCCCGTGATAATCAAATGACATATCTACGAGAGGTACGTAGTCACATAATCTCTTAGTTTTTCCGCCATAGATTTTATGTGAATTAATTCAACTTGCATGATGATATAATTGTTGTTGGAATTATTATTTGGATTAATTAGGATTAATTCATGCTAGTAATAATTATATTTAAATTCGTATTTAAATTTCATCCTGAATAGTTCCCGGGCACCCCTATTTTCCCAACAAAGGTATGTATGCGAATAAAGCCCTGGAGATCTACGCGTCGTAGTTAATATGAATGGATGTTCAGTTTTAGGAATAGGATTAAACTACTCTAAAGTCTACTTCTAGTAATGCAAATAATAAAATCAAATAAATAACTTCGGTTTTAATCAAATACGAGAGGGTGATGATCAGGATAAGAATCCCTACGTATACTAACGGAGCTAGTACGATAACTAAAATAACCGTGATGTGCAAGTATTAATCCTAAGTGTACTAAAACTAGGCAATCAACTTCCTTAATCTAGCACCAGATTGAAAGACTAAAAGCTCAAGAATTAACCCTAATATTTTGTCACATCAACCTACTTCACAACTCACTAAACAAGTTATATGGATTATTTAATTAATGAGACTATTATTTATCCAAGGTGATACGGCCGTCCTCCCTAGATAAACCGGTAAATTATAAACTCCTTCTATAACCCTATCGTTAAGCCTATTCGTTATTAAAAAGTGATAAGATCGTCCTCTCTCTAACAATTTTCGTACTCAATTCCAAGATAATTCTAGGGTTTATTTTAAGAATTCAATTAATTAAGAGAACTAGCACTAAACATCACGAATTATCCTAATTATGTACCAACATCCTACTTCTACGAGTTCATCCTACCTCAAGCATGCAAGGGTTCTAGTCTAACATGGTAATTTGAAGAACAAAAGCAATCACGAGAACGAAGAACATATGCATAATCGAATTATCGAAAGAATTAGAAAGCATAAACAATAGAGTAACTCAAAATCTCAATACGCGTCTGATGAAATAGGGTTTTGAAGTCTCAAAGGTTCAAGAACAAAAGAATTAAACTCAAAGGTTCAAAACAAATAGCTAATCTAAGAATTCGTAAATCAAAACCTCAATTACACATTAAAACTCTTCTAAAATCTCTCAACCAAGCTCCAAGTATGCCAAAATATGAAAAGTGATCAAAATGTATCCAAAAATGAGCTTGGGACCGGGTATTTATAAGCAACGGGTCGGAAACAGGTGAAAATGCCTAAATCGCGCAAAACCTCGGTCTGGTAGAACGCTAGTGCTCGACCTCAACATGGTCGAGCGGGTATTCTTTCCAGAGTTTTCAGGGTGCTCGACCCCTCACTGGTCGAGCGGGGGCGCTCGAGCTGCACTGGTCGAGCGGTTCAATAGGTCGAATGAAGGTGCTCGAGCTGCAATGGTCGAGCGGTTCAAACACTCTGTAAGTCCGGGCGCTCGACTAATAGCCTTTGGTCGAGCGCTATCCTTCCTTTAACTGAGTAATATTTTTCCTTGCACGAACTAATATTATTCGTATTTCTTCAATATCTTCTCATCCGGGCATCCGTTTGAGTCGATTCAAAGTTCTACGAACTTTATTTTTTGTTCTCTATCCATCTATGAGCATCAAAAAAGGCAAATTCATCAGTTTATGAAAATAGTATGCAGTTGACTCTAAATACTCATCGAATTCACTCAAAACACTGGCAAAATGAGCTATAAATCATAACAATTTCACGCCTAATCAGAGGACAGTATTTAGGAAATTAGAATCAATATTATTATAGATATTATTAGATTTGATTTGCTTATATTTAGTTATTATCTTTCCTATTTTCTAAGCTATTTAGTATTATAAATAGGACTTTTGAAAAGATTGTATATGAGTTGTTTGATGAATTAAAAAATATTGGGTTATTCTCTTATCGTGTTTTAATTGTTGTTATTTCATTATTCATGTGTGAATCAATAGATTAACATGTTAATTGTGTCTGTGTTTATCCGGGTATCTCAGAATCAACGAATTTATATATTGAATTGTGTTCTCACTGCATCAGCAAGACACGATGTTAACTGCGGATTTGGAACCAACTACGTGTTTTCTGTCTTTTTCACCTTTGCTTGTGGAGAAAACTCGATTATTTTGGGGCACACGATGATACTATTTTGGTGGGTGGCACACAGAGGTGGTCGGACTTCATACACCAGTGGTTTTCTTTGGGAGAGGGAGAGGGTAGTCACCGTTGTTGGTTTTGTTTGAGAGATTGAGCGGTGGTCGCTAATGATTTTTTTGGATGAAGAGATTTAATGGGATTTTGGAGAGAGAGAGAGGGGGGTGGGAAATAACTTTTTTTTTTAATTGGAATTGGGGAAATTGATTGTATTAAGAGAGAGGGAGAGGGAGAGGAAGAGCGAGAGGGAGATGGTGGAGGGGAGGGTGGGGTGGGGTGGGTGTGGGAGAAAATGGAGGGGTGGTATAGGGTGTATTTGGTAGGTGGTTTGAGGGGTATTTTACCCTTATTTATGATACATTATCGGGCTTGCCTTTTTTTGCAACAAGACTATATAACTTGCCCTTGTATGTAGTAGACCCATTTTTAAATGATATTAATTATTTTCATTAAATGATATTATTACCAAATAAATTTCTTTTAATAAAATAAATAATTAAGAGTGAACACTACATGAGTGCCCAAGTATTATGCGGAGTTTTTACAAAAATAATTGTTTATGTATTTTATATACTTAAATAAATTTGATCATCGTAAAATAATATAATTATATTATATAATGAGTATGTTCCAATAATATATATGTATAAAATTATGAGTTAATTTCTTATTAGTTTACGACCTTTAAGCTCAATCTCATTTTAATTACGATTTTCAATATTCTTATGGAATTTAACTTTTTTTTTTAAATTTTAATGTGGTATTACAAATTTAAATTATTATTTGATTTTTTTCAATTAAATGTCAAATGCTTCTCTTTGACTCTCTGGGATGGTTTCCTCGGTCGATTTTCCATCCAAGCACTAATGCACTCTCATGCATTTTTGTTGTTAAAAATACAATTCATATATCGAAATGAAACAACTAATAATGTGGTGAATTTAAATGTTGTGATTAAATTGAGATTGAGCCTAAAGATTGTGAATTAATATAGAATTAACCCTAAACTTATTAATATTTTTATATTATTTTTAAAGCTCTATGTTTTTCAAATATATTAAATTTATAAATTATTTAAATAATATATTCTATGATATAAATATGAAGTTTATTGTACATGTACAAAATAAGTAATTTCCATACATGCATATATATATATATATATATGTCATTAAATTATATAATATAAAATAAAATAATAAGCATTTTAGAATAAAAATAACATTGACAATATAAATCATTTTGAGCTTTAATATGACTTACTATTTAAAAAAATATAAAAATTATGTTAAATATAATAGATATTCAAAATGTGTGCATATTTATAGATGTGTGCAATGTTCAAATATTACATTTATTTTAATTAGAGACAATATTACTATACAAACATAATGACACATGTTAAACACAATTAATTCAATAAAAATGATATATCAAATTTGATTTAAAATAAATAAAAAATTAGAAAATTATAATTTTGGTTTACTGTATTTTCTAGACAATAAGATTTGTCAATTAAATGTTAAAATTAAAAAAAAATTAATTATTTAATTGATAGTATAAATCAAAATTATTTAATATACTTAAATTCTATTTTTCAAATTTTCACTAATTAAGATTCTCTAAATAGGAAATCCTCAAATATAATGAGATAATAAAAATAATTCAGTTAAATATTAAAATTTCACATAATTAGAATTGTATAAATTTAATAATAATACGCAGAATTAAGTATACTTTAACATAAAAAAAATTAAATATAGGATATCATCAAATATAGTTAAATACAGTAGAATTTGTTCTTTGAAGCTATTCATAAAATAGCTTAATTGGTAAATATCTTAAACTCTAGAGTTCAAATCCTTATAAATGCATTATTTTTATTAGACTTGTATTATATAAAGTCACATATGACACATAAAATTCATAAAACCACATATATAACTTCCACAAATGACACATAAGATTTATAAAGTCACATGTATAGCTTCCACAATTGTGTCACATAGACAAAATTAACCTTAAGACGACACGTATGTGAAATTGATCTAAACATGACACGTAAGCATGGAAAACTCCTATTAGTATAGTAGGAGATTTGCATCTTAAAAAGACGTGGCTTACATGTGGAAATGACATGTAAATTATTTTTCTGTAAAAAATTCACATAATGACATGTAAGCAAAATGAATGAGAGAATGGCACATGGATAGTTGGAACTCTCTTTTAGTAATATAGGGATTATTCGATGAAAATTGAAAAATTGAGTTAAATTTGGTTAACTTATTTAGTTTGGTTTTAGTTTTTAATTTTAGATTTTTTTGATGTTCCTTTCAGTTTTCAATGTAAAATTAATGAAAAATCGAAAACTAAACCAAAATAATACACTTGCTAGTTTTTGTTAATTCTAATTTTTAGAAAGAAATCCTTTTTTTTTTAGTGATGTATTGCTATTAGAATATTTTTTTAGAATTTTGTAAAATTAAAATTTTGAGAGACATTGATGCACATATGTTGTGTCTTTGTAAAATTGGTTAAATTTAAGATGCCAAATTATTTCAATGTTTTTGGTTATTTACCGAAACCAAACCAAAAAATTATGTTCGCTTGAGATCAATTTATTAGTCACATGGTTTGGTTTTAGTTAACATGGTAATTTTTTTTGTTATTTCAATTTTGCTAAATCGGTTCGATTGGTTCGACAACCGAATGCTCACCCCTATAACTAATATTGTAGGCCAATTTTATTGTGAAATTGATTCACAATATATGTTGCTAAACTCGTAAAACATGTCTCTCTTCCTTACGCAAAAAACTATAACTTACAAGTTACAACCAAGTATAAATATTAATAAAAATACACTACAAAAAAAATATTGTTTTGCGACGGAAAATCCTTCGCAAACAGTTTTTTGCGACGGATTCTGCGACGGACACGTGTCCATTCCTAAAACAGCCGTAGCTAATTTTTGCGACGGATTTTGGAGGTCCGTCGCAAATTAACGACGGATAAATCCGTCGCAAAAATGGCGGGTCAGACCCGGCCGGGTCGCACAGAATTTGCGACGGACAATAGTCCGTCGCAAATCTTTCGGGTTAGACCCGATCGGGTCAACAACATTTGCGACGGCCACATTCCGTCGCAATTATTTATATACTCCCTCCGATTCAAAATGTTTGATGTTTTAGGATTTGTTGTGAGAATTAAGAAGTGGTATATAGTGACTATTATACCCTTATGATATATTGATTGAAAAAGAGATTTATGGAAGGTCAAATAGTTTATTTATGGTGTAATATTATTAAAAGGTAAGGAAAAATTATGAGTGATATTTTAGGGTGATTTAAATAGGGGCATAATAGGAAAATAAGGTGTAAAATACCCTAAAACATCAAATATTTTGAAACAAAAAAAATACTCTAAAACATCAAACATTTTGAATCGGAGGGAGTATTTTTTTTATTTTTTCCTATTATAATTTGCGACGGACTGTTTTCCGTCGCAAAATTCAAAATTTGCGACGGAATTTGGCCGTCGTAAATTACCGAGCCTATACAAAAAAAAAAGTGTCTCACGTGGTTCGAGCCCGGGCACCCGGGGCGGACGGGGCGGGCGCGGACCACTGGGCCACTCGGCCCATTGCTTAATATATGCGGCCCACCTTCTATATTAGTCTTATTAGGCCTTGAACAATTAATCCATTTTTGCGTCCAAGGGGAATCGAACACGGGACCTCTTGAGTAAGAGGAGGGGGCGCGCGCCACTAGGGCACAAGCTACTTTCGTTCATTTTTATGCAATTAATTGTATATGTATTCAAATTAAGTCATTTTTTTTATATTTCACCAAATTAATTTCTTTTCGTATCTAAGTTGTTTATAAAAATATTTTGCCCAACTATTTTTTTTATTTTGTAAAATTATTTATTTCGACAATGCATAATTAAACTATAATTCGTTCATTTGTACGCAATTAATTGTATATGTATCCAAATTGACTCGTTTTTTTTTTCCATAATTCACCAAATTAATTCATTTTCGTTTCTCACTTGTTTTTATAAATGTTGGGGCCATTTATTTTTTATTATTTTGGTAAAATTATTTATTTCGACTCCCGCTTAAATTTATAATTCGTTCATTTGTATGCAATTAATTGTATATGTATTCAAATTGATTCATTTTTTTTCCATAATTCACCAAATTAATTTCTTTTCGTATCTAATTTGTTTATAAAAATATTTTGCCCAACTATTTTTTTTATTTTTTAAAATTATTTATTTCGACAATTGCATAATTTTATAATTCGTTCATTTGTACGCAATTATTATTTTGGTAAAATGATTTATTTTGAACTAAAAGTAAATAAATTGTAGTACTTCACAAAAAATTAAATAAAAATAACATCAATTCAAACTAAAAAAAAATTGTATTTCACATTTATTAAAATTAAAATTTTTCTACCCGTCGGAATTAAATCCGGCTTCCTCTTCCTCCTCATCCTCGCCCATGTTAACAATCGGCTGCATCGGGGGCATCGGTGGCATCGACGGCTGGGTCGGCGGGATCGGCGGCATCGGTAGCGCAGGCATGAGGTCTCGTGGCACATCAGAGGTGAACAACCGCCACCACTCTTGCATGGCGGCTGTATACTGCTGCATTTGGAGTGTATACTGCCTCTCAGACTCTTCCTTCTCTCGTTGTTGTCTCTGCATGTTGTTCATCTGCTCCACCACCGTGGCAAGCTGCCTCTCGACCTCACTGGGATGAGAGTCGATGGAAGACTGAGAGGGGGATGAGCCCGAGCCACGAGGTCGGAAAAAGTTCTTTCCGAAGCCACCCAATCCAGTGAACCGCCCCTTTTTAGCCTTGACGTTTTTGAAGTACAATTCATTTTGAACGTCAACAGAAGGCTGTGTGGGGGGCATCGACCCCGATCCCTCTGCCGTTTCCTCAGGCTGAGGCTGGGAGGCAAGGTCCTCGAGCATCTTTCTCTGCAAATTAATTATACAAAAAATTAAATAAATTGAACACAAAATATAAAATAATACTTTTAATTTTAAAAATTAAAATAATACTATTAATATTGAAATAATACTTACGTGGATCTCGGTGGTACGACCGTAGGTAGACTTCCCAGTCTCCTCGACGAGTGGGTGGACGAGCTGCAATCTCTCAAAATGAGAGGGATCGCGTCCTTGCTCCGCCGCCTAATTAGAAAAAAAGATAGTAAAAATTAATACCACTCATAAAAAATTAGGAAAAAAATAATATAATTTCAAAAACTACAAAATTAAAGACGAAACTTACAAATCTCAACCCGTGCTCATAAATGGACCGAGAACCGGCCCAATGTCTCGCCATCCCTTCTCCACCAGGGTCAATACGCCGATTCGCCTTGTTTTTCGCCGACTTCTCTTTGAATTCAGCGGAATCCCAGTAGCGGAGGAATTGGTCCCAAATCGGCCGGTTTTCACTGTCAGTCCCCAGGTCGGTGGCCTCTCCCTTCTTGTACCACTTCTCCCCCATTCTAAAAAGGAGGTCTTTGTACCTTTCCGCCGCATATTTTTCGAAATTCTTCCACATCTGGTCATCGTGCTCCGGTGCCCAGACACATTCTTTCTGCAATTACAATTTAAATGTAAATATATGTTTATATATTTGATATTAATAAACGGTGAATTAATAAATTAAATTAATACCTTAAACTCCTCGAAGTATGTCTTTTTCTTTGCATCGGACACTAGCCTCCAACGGTAAGCGGTGGGATCGAATCCACATCCAAGGATGGACCGGGAAACCTGATTAGTAGCCTCATGACCAGGAATCCAACTTTAAAATTAAAACTTCAAAGTTAGTAAAATAATTAGGTTTTAATTAATAAAAAAATTTCATATAAAATATTAAAACTTACGTTGAACCATGTGGCTGAACAGTCATCCGTGCTTGAACAATCGGATGCTGTCGGGAGGAGGATGAGCCCTCAGCAGTCTGCTGTGAGGAGGAGGAGGAGCCCGCACCAGGCTGTGAAGAGGTCTCTGATTGAGACATCGGTCTGAAAATAGGTGGAACCACGGGTCTTAGTGAGGCCCGTCGTCTCCTCCCTCCTCGCTCCCCTCGACGAACCTCCTCATCCCTCGGAGGCTCCTGACTGCCACTGCCACTGCCTTGTCCGTTCATCTATAACAAAATTCGAAATATTAAATTAAAATCAATGAAATTAAACATGCTTTAAAAATCTATAACATAATTCGAAAAAAAATCAATTCGGCTCTACAATTCAACTATTTCTAAACATGCTTTAAAATTAAATTAAAATTCGATCAACTAATCTAATTCAACTAAAATCAATTCTAAACTTAACAAACTCAACTATTTCTAAACATGCTTTAAAATTAAATTAAAATTCAAACAATTCAACTAAAATCAATTCTAAACTTAACAAATTCAACTATTTCTAAACATGCTTTAAAATTAAATTATAATTCAAACAATTCAACTAAATCAATTCTAAACTTAACAAATTCAACTATTTCTAAACATGCTTTAAAATTAAATTATAATTCAAACAATTCAACTAAAATCAATTCTAAACTTAACAAATTCAACTATTTCTAAACATGCTTTAAAATTAAATTATAATTCGATCAACTAATTAAATTATAATTCAACTAATTCAACTAAAATCAATTCATTTCTAATATAATTCAAACAATTCAACTAATTCAATTCTAAACTTAACAAAAATTAAACATGCTTTAAATTAAAATTCGATCAACTAATTAAATTATAATTCAACTAATTCAACTAAAATCAATTCATTTCTAATATAATTCAAACAATTCAACTAATTCAATTCTAAACTTAACAAAAATTAAACATGCTTTAAATTAAAATTCGATCAACTAATTAAATTATAATTCAACTAATTCAACTAAAATCAATTTATTTTTAATATAATTCAAACAATTCAACCAATTCAATTCTAAACTTAACAAAAATTAAGCATGCTTTAAATTAAAATTCGATCAACTAATTAAATTATAATTCAACTAAAATCAATTTATTTTTAATATAATTCAAACAATTCAACTAATTCAATTCTAAACTTAAAAAAAATTAAACAATGCTTTAAATTAAATTTCGATCAACTAAATCAACTAAAATCAATTCATTACTAATATAATTCAAATAATTCATCTAAAATCAATTCTCTAAACATGCTTTAAAATTAAATTTTAAACGGTAAAAATGAAGAAAACTTACGGTTTATTTGTAGAAGATGACGAAACGAGAACTCGGTGGGGACGGATTGGCTCTACAGCGACGACACCCGACTTCTTCTTCTTCTTCTTCTTCTTCTTCTTCTTCTTCTTCTTCTTCTTCTTCTTCTTCTTCTTCTTCTTCTTCTTCTTCTTCTTCTTCTTCTTCTTCTTCTTCTTCTTCTTCTTTTCTCTCTTTCTCCGTCTGCAACTCGGGGGGTCTGTATATATAAGTGGAAAAAAAATTGTGACGCTGTCCGTCGCAAATTTTTCCCGTCAAAAGCAAAACGACGCCGTTTTTTACTGATTTGCGATGGCTTTTCCGTCGCAAATAAGTCAACGCACCATTTCCCGATAAGACTGTTGGGAAAATAGGGGTGCCCGGAATCTATTCGGGATGAAATTTAAATACGAATTTAAATACAATTATTACTAGCATGAATTAATCCTAATTAATTCAAATAATAATTCCAACAACAAATTTTCATCATGCATGTTGAATTAATTCACATATAAACTATGGCGGAATAAACAAGTAAATATGTGATTAACGTACCTCTTGTAGAATTGGCCTTTGGATAAACGGGACAATCACGATCTCGCTCTATCGACCCAAAAACCTTCTCAAGTATTTTCCTTTCACCTCACTTGATCACCGGTGGGAGATGCTTTCAAGTAATTTAATAAACTAAGGAAAAAGAAAAATATATATGCTCTTGATTTTTCCAACACATGGAATTATGTATTTGGGGATGAAATAATCACCCCCTATTTATAGATGAAGTGGCCGAATTTTTTTATTATTTTATGGGCCTGAAGAAAATCTTTTCTTAGTCTCTAAGAAATCTTGAACATATCTCATATATTCTTTTCTCCATAATAAAATATTCCACAAAAATCTCACTCACCTATTTACTAGCAATTTTCGAAAATTATAGGATCTAAGCACAAGATTTGAATCTTCTTGAATATATGAGATAATCTTGTATTCCAAGAATACTTATCTTCCATAATATCTTTCCAAGAAAAATCAACAAAATCTTTTCTCTCCTAATATTACTATTTTCGAAAAATATAAGAAAAAATCAGCATATTTATTTTCTTTTTATTTTAATCACCTTATCATTATTGGGCTACTTAATGGGCTACTTGAGGGGCCTTTAAAGAGAATTAAGATTGGACCTCCTAATGGACTTCTGAATTTCAATATTGAGCCCCAATATAATTCATCTCATTAATATTAATTATTACCACTAATAAATTAATATTGCACTATCCATCTTAATCCATATTACGATAATATGGGCTCCCAGTTATTATTTCCCGCGTTTAAGATTATCAAGTCCATTAATTAATCAAGCTTCTGAATAGCTCTAAATTAATTAATATATTTCACCTTGGAGTAAAGACAGCTCAACATTATTATTCGTACCGAAGAAACTAATTCTTCACTTGCAAGATTTGGTACAATAAAACTTCTGAGCCCACCAAGGGGACTAATCACACGAGCCGTACTCGCACGCGTTTCTCCGTATTAAATCTTAGCAACCGTCGTATGATTAATATTACTGCCCAAGACACAAAGTTCGAAGTCACAATGATTCTCACCCAACATGAATCGAAGCAGCAACCATCAAGCACACACGGTCCTATTTAAGTGACGGAGATTAAGAAATCAACAACCACTGAGGTCTAATTCTTCACATTTCAGAACAGAAGAATTTATCCTCGCTGTAGGTCCTCTTTAACACATACTAAACGTGCTAGTGCAATCTCTTAGTCAAGACAGACCAATCTGAGCCTTACACATCGACCTTTCACGGCGGATTGTTCAATTCCACCTAGGTCGTGAAATTGTACGTTTAGTTACAAGTAAACTGTTAATGTTGTCTTCCGTGATCGGGTATCACCACATTAACTACAATGTAACATGTACTATATACTGAACAGTTTGCAATAGAAATTCAACATTCAATCATAACTAAAGCAAATGTGATAAAAGAATTATTCTCATAAAACGAGTGTTTGATACACGAGTTATACAAAGTAAAAGCATACTTTCACGTATAACTCCAACAATCTCCCACTTATACTTAAAGTCTGCTTTTAGTATACATCACGCATGTCTTAGTGTAGTAGCTCTACGTGACATCTCATGTCAACCTACACTAACCTAATAATTCCTCCCACTTATACTTAAAGCAGATTGGCAATAGTCTTGACTCCCATTCCATTCACATGTCTCTCGAATGTAGTCTGAGGCAGACCCTTTGTGAATGGATCCGCTAGGTTGTCACCCGACGCTATCTTTGCCACCTCTATATCTCCTCTCTTAACGATTTCTCGTATAAGATGATATTTTCTTTCTATGTGTTTGCTGGCCTTGTGGGCTCTCGGTTCCTTTGAATTTGCAACTGCTCCGGCATTGTCACAAAAGACAGTTATCTTGTCGGGTAAATTCGGAACAACGTCCAAGTCCACTAAGAAGTTCTTGAGCCAAACTGCCTCTTTCGCTGCTTCACAAGCAGCTACATACTCGGCTTCCATGGTCAAATCGGCGATGCATTTCTGCTTAACGCTTCTCCATGAAATGGCTCCTCCTCCCATGCAAAACACACTACCCGAGGTTGACTTTCTTGAGTCTATGTCTGATTGGAAATCCGAGTCCGTGTATCCTACGGGAACTAAACTATCTGACTGGTAAATCAGCATCCGCTCACGAGTTCTTTTCAGATACCTCAAGATGCACTTTACGGCAGTCCAATGGTCTTTTTCGGGACTACTTTGATATCTTGCCACCATGCCCACGGCAAAGCAGATATCCGGTCTCGTACACAACATTGCATACATAAGGCTTCCTACGGCCGAAGCGTACGGAACACCTTCCATGTCATCTATCTCCGCTTGCGTCTTAGGGCTCATTTCTTTCGATAGATGGATTCCGTACCTAAAAGGTACAAAACCTTTCTTGGAATCTCGCATGCTGAAACGCTTCAAAACAGTGTCAATGTATGAAGCTTGCGATAACCCCAACATCCTCTTCTTGCGATCGCGAGTGATCTTGATCCCAAGGATGTGACCGGCTTCCCCTAAGTCCTTCATATCAAATTGTTTTGACAGCCATACCTTTACGTCTGACAATACCTTTACATTGTTTCCAATGAGCAGAATATCGTCTACGTATAATACTAAGAATACCACTGCAGTTCCGTCACGCTTCTTATACACACAACTTTCGAACTCGTTTTGATCAAACCCATAAAACTTAATCACTTGATCAAAACACTGGTTCCAAGTGCGCGATGTTTGCTTAAGTCCATAAATGGATCTCTTAAGCTTGCAAATGAGGTGTTCTTGGCCTTTTTCAATAAAACCTTTGGGCTGTTGCATATAGATATCTATCCCGTCAAGACTTCCGTTAAGGAAAGCCGTCTTGACATCCATTTGCCAGATCTCGTAATCTAGGTACGCAGCGATCGACAAGAGAATACGGATGACTTAAGCATAGCTACAGGCGAAAAGGTTTCCTCATAATCGATCCCTTCTTTCTGAGTATACCCTTTGGCCACAAGCCTTGCTTTGAAGGTCTCTACCCTTCCGTCCGGTCCTCTTTTCCTCTTGTACACCCACTTGCATCCAATGGGTTCTACCCCACTAGGTGGTTCGACCAACTCCCACACTTGATTATGATCCATCGAACCCATCTCGGCTTCCATTGCGGTTTGCCACGCCTCCGCGTCTTTGTCTTGGATTGCCTCGTCGTACGTCCATGAGTCTGATTCATCGCCGGGAATCAAATCTGAAGATTCTCCAATTCCCATGAATCTCTCGGGTTGCCTTGCAATCCTCCCACTACGACGGGGTTCCGGTTGTGAAGATGTGACGTGGGGTACATCATCTTGTATACTTGGTATCGAGGTTTGACCTCTCAATTCTTCTAAGGTAATTTCACTTTTAGGTTTCCGATTGTTCATATAGTCTTCCTCCAAGAATTTAAAGTGTGTACTTATCACGGTCTTTTGATCCTTGAGACTATAGAACATACACCCTTTCGTTCCCGCAGGGTATCCTATAAACAGCCTTAATTCCGAACGTGGATCCAACTTACCGGCTTTCTTGTCTAGCACGTATGCCGGACAACCCCAAATCCGCAAATGTCTTAGACTGGGCTTGTGCCCGGTCCACAATTCCATTGGGGTTTTAGGAACCGATTTGGATGGCACCAAGTTTAGAATGTAAGTCGCCGTTTCCAAGGCATTACCCCAAAACGACTTGGGTAAATCCGAATAACTCATCATGGATCTGACCATCTCTAAAAGAGTCCGGTTTCTTCGTTCCGCCACACCATTCTGTTGAGGGGTTCCCGGTGCGGTTAAGTGGGATACAATCCCTTCGTCCGATAAGTAGTTCAAGAATTCATCGCTGAGGTATTCGCCTCCACGATCTGATCGTAGAAACTTGATACTCTTTTCCCTATGTTTCTCGGCTTCGGCCTTAAACTCTTTGAACTTATCAAAAGTTTCAGACTTATGCCGCATAAGGTAAATGTACCCATATCTTGAGTAATCGTCAATGAAGGTGACGAAATACTCATACCCCATTCTCGCTTTGATCGTCATTGGACCACACACATCGGTATGAACGAGTTCTAACACTTCCGTGGCTCTATTCCCCTTGGCTCCAAATGCCCTCTTGGTCATCTTACCCTCTAAATAGGATTCACAAGTTGGAAACGGCTCGACTTGGAGTGAATAGCTCTAAATTAATTAATATATTTCACCTTGGAGTAAAGACAGCTCAACATTAATTAATTAAGTCCATTAATTAATCAAGCTTCTGAATAGCTCTAAATTAATTAATATATTTCACCTTGGAGTAAAGACAGCTCAACATTATTATTCGTACCGAAGAAACTGATTCTTCACTTGCAAGATTTGGTACAATAAAACTTCTGAGCCCACCAAGGGGACTAATCACACGAGTCGTACTCGCACACGTTTCTCCGTATTAAATCTTAGCAACCGTCGTATGATTAATATTACTGCCCAAGACACAAAGTTCGAAGTCACAATGATTCTCACCCAACATGAATCAAAGCAGTAACCATCAAGCACACACGGTCCTATTTAAGTGACGAAGATTAAGAAATCAACAACCACTGAGGTCTAATTCTTCACCTTTCAGAACAGAAGAATTTATCCTCGCTGTAGGTTCTCTTCAACACATACTAAATGTGCTAGTGCAATCTCTTAGTCAAGACAGACCAATCTGAGCCTTACACATCGAGCTTTCACGACGGATTGTTCAATTCCACCTAGGTCGTGAAATTGTACGTTTAGTTACAAGTAAACTGTTAATGTTGTCTTCCGTGATCGGGTATCACCACATTAACTACAATGTAACATGTACTATATACTGAACGGTTTGCAATAGAAATTCAACATTCAATCATAACTAAAGCAAATGTGATAAAATAATTATTCTCATAAAATGAGTGTTTGATACACGAGTTATACAAAGTAAAAGCATACTTTCACGTAAAACTCCAACAAAGACGCGTAAAACGGTTCGGATTTGCGACGGACGTTCCGTCGCAAATCAGTCAATGGGCCGTTTCCCGAAAGGTCGCGAATATAAATGTAAGATTTGTGACGGCTTTGGTCCGTCGCAAATACAAAGTTAAAAATTGCGACGACAAAGTCCGTCGCAAATCAGTCAAACGGGTCGCTTCATGAACGGTCACCTTTAAACGGGTATATTTTGCGACGGAATGGACCATCGCAAATTCAAAGTTGAAATTTGCGACGACCTTTCCGTCGCAAATGTAGCCGGTTCAAGACGAAGTTGGTGGGCCCTAGTGTTTGCGACGACGTATCCGTCGCAAATTACTATCATTTGCGACGGACTTCCTTAGTCGTCGCAAATTGACATTTTTTGCGACGACTTACATAAATCCGTCACAAATTCACTGTATTTGCGACGGATATTCTGGCCATCGCAAAATTGCCGTCGCTAATCTCCGTCTTTTTTGTAGTGATAAGGATTAATTCTATATTAGTTTACAATTTTTAGGCTCAATCTTAATTTAATCACGACTTTCGATATTCTTATATTAATTCACCATATTTTTAGTTGTTTTAGTTTGGTGCATGCTTTTAAATGATGATATGATTTTTTTAAATAAGATGTTGAATACTTCGCTTATCCTCCCTAAGACGATTACATCCATGTAGGAATATACGGTTCAAGTACTAATGTACCCTTCACTACAAAAAAATGTCAATTTAAAGAGGGAATTTAACGAGTAAATATAAACCCTCGTTTTTGCAGAGGGTTTTGGTGAGGGAAAAATTTAAAGAGGCTTACAACGAGGGTAGAATTCCCATTGTAAACGACGAGGGAAGTATTCCCTCGACTTCCTGCAGATGTCAGATCACGAGGGAAGTATTCTCTCGGTTTCCTGCAGATGTCAGATCACGAGGGATATTTTCCCTCGGCTACCTGCAAATGTCACATCACGAGGGTTTTATTTCCCTGGGCCAATGTTATATATTCGTAATATTCAAATTAGAAAAATCAAATTGAATCGAATATATTGGGTATCTTATTATTTGAATTATGTAACCAAACTTATTTGTAATATTTGAGGTCAAGTACAAGTCACATATATTGATTATAAAATTTCAATTTCTAATATTAAATTTAGTATTAATTTGAATTCAAAACGAATCAAATAAAAGAAAAATCAATAATTTATTTTTTAATATTAAAATTTTAATACCAAAGTGATTCATAATATTTGAACTCAAATACGGGATCAGGTTGAATTGATATATTTGACTCTTAAAATTCTAGTTTTATATAATGAATTGTTTCTTAATATTCGAATGAATTTTAGGGCGTGTTATAAAATAATATTCTCTTAAAAAAAGTTATACTATTATATAAGTGACAAAATTTTAAAATAAAAGTGATCTTCATGAAACTGGGTTTGAATATATACCCCTAATACCGAATCAACGTATATTTGAATTTGAATATCATATAAATTTTAATAAATAAAATAATATATATTTAATTCTTAATATATGAATTTTAAAAAGAAATGAAAAGAAATATATGCCCATGTAGCGAACTGCCTATCACATATTCATTCTCCACTCCACACCTCCACATCTAGCTCCACGTCTCTCTGGCCATGTTCATTTCCTTCCTTCACTCAATGCGCAATCATTTTGATTTTTTTCAATTCCCTCAAAAAAAAAAAAATATATATATATATATATATATAATTCCCTCTGCGATAGATTTTAATTTGCTCCCTCCATAATTTCCATAGTTTTGGTCAAATTCCTCATTTTTTATTTTAAAGTAAATAGTGAAAAATAATTAAAAGATATTTATTTTAATAGTACTTTTTTTTAATAGTAAATAGTGAAAAATAATTAAAAGATATTTATTTTAATAGTACTTTTTTTTAATAGTAAATAGTGAAAAATAATTAAAAGATATTTATTTTAAAGTTATATTGATTTTTAAATAAAAAACGATCAATAATGAAAATAATATATACAAGTGATAGTTTAATTTTATATGTAATAATAATTTTCATATAAAATATAAAAAACAATTAATATTAAGTAGTATTATATTTAAAATATATAACAGAAAATATATTAAACATATATATTACACCCTAAAACATAACAAGTAAATAGCCTTGTCCAAGCGGCACGGCAAAAAACGCAAGGCCTCCGCATACATGGAGGTCGCGTGTTCGAAACTTGAGGGGGGCAAACTTCGCCCAGTTTCAGCTTTGAGTGAGGTGGTATGGTGTCAGCCTAGCGGATCCGCGGGGGAGGGGTTGTGCTTGAGGTCGTGGGTTCGAAACCCACGAAATTACATATTTTTTTCGGAAATGCTACACGAGGGAATTTCCCTCGCCACGTCAGCCGAGGGGAAATTCCCTCGCCTAATGACCGCCTGTCATGTCAACAATGAAGAGGGATTTTTTTCCTCGTGCTCAGTTCCCGAGGGAAATGAAGAGGGATTTTTCCCTCGCCCTCCTCGAGGGAAGAATCCCTCTTCTGGTCCCACACGAAATCCCTCTTTAAAACCCTCTCCATTTTTCGAGGGATTTTTTTTTCCCTCGTGTACAGATTGACGACGAGTATTTTGGAGAGGGAATAAATCCTTCTTCAATACCCTCTCTATCTTCGATTCCCTCTTTAAAACCCTCTTTAAATCAACTTATTTTTGTGGTGCTTATACATTGAAAAACGTTTGGTGAAAATGCAAAACCATGTATTAAATTGAAGGAATGAACTTTTTTGTGATTTTACATTAAAAAAAATATTAAAATGGAGATGCTCCATCAGTATAAAACTAATCCTAAAATAAAAAGAAAAACATTTCAGCATTAACACGACAATAATCAAAGCAATAAAGTTACGTAGGGCAGTATTTAAGTTCCACTAAAGACAAAATTCAACAAGTCAATTTTTAACCAACTATTTTAAGGATAACAAGATAAGTTCATTATAACTCTCTTTTATAGCCGCTTAAGAAGTGCATTTAAATTGTAAACAAAAATGAAGTGCATTTAAAGTGTAAACAATTAAAGAGACACACTATCGACTATCTAGTACCTGCCACATAATACCGAATTAAATTAGGTCCATCATCTAGTATGTTGTTTCTTAATTTTCATTTTCATAGTTCATATTAAGGTGGGGTGGGGTGGGTTTATCGAGTGTGAGTATACTTTGTTGTGCTATAAAAACTACAGCATTTGCCGATTGATTAAGTCCAATATACTCACAAAAATTTAGGGTATATTGCTACCAATGGCCAAATTTTCAATTGCGACCTTTTCCAAACCTAAATATGATCATATAGCTAGCATGATATTAATAAGAAATGAGTTTAGTAAAAGAAATAATTAAATAAATTAATTTTACATTTTTTTATAAGTTCAAATCTTATCGGATGACCTTAAAATAATTTTGAACAAAATTAAGCATCAACATTTCAGTTGTTTAGATGTTATCAACCCTATTCCCTACCCGCTTTTTAGGTATTAAAAAGTGAACAAAGTATAGAGTGAAAATTGTTATTTCTATTGAAATGTATTAGTTGTTTTCATTAAAGAGTATTAACTGCTTACTGAAAATAAACTAAAATTATTCAGCGAAAACAAGTAATAATCTTCATTGAAAACAAATAATATTATGTAGTGTAAACAATTAATATTCTTCGATAATTCTTGTATGAACCAATTTCATTCTATATATACTCTAAAATATGAGTATGTATTAAGACATTTTACTTCGACAAATTATTATGTAAATGATATTTACAATAATTATTACATGAACAATAATTTATTAATATTTTATAATAAAATAATTAACATCTTTAATGAAAACAGATAATACTTTTAAAATAATTTTCACTGTGATTTATTTTTAAACATTACCCTTTATATAAACTATCATTGTTAAATAAAAGAATTGATTTTATGTATTGTTGTATGCTTAAATAGTTATACTTTTGTAAGCAGTTTAAAAAAAAAAAAGTAATACTTTTGTAAGCAAATATGCTTTTTGAAATTACATGTGACGTTTTTCATTATTTTTTATAGTAAAAAGAGGGTTTGTAATTCGATCAATAATGTCCTCTCAGCGGTGATAGATGTAATTCGCCAAAAAATAAAAAATAAATGAAATTTTCCATTATTTCCATCAATCCTACTCGATATTGTCCGACGATGTCTTTGAAACCCAAATTTCATAAATTATACAAGAATTTTCAATTAATTTATACTCTCTCAGTCAAGTAAACTTCATCCTTCTTTTTACTGTTTTGTTTTAAAAAAGTACTACTACTTCCGTTCACAAAAAATTTCTTACTTTTTTATACGTGGTTTAATGTGATATGTTGGAGGATATTACGAGATATTGTGAGGTACATAAACAATCATTTGTGAAAGTTAAATAAATACTTCCTCCGTCCAAGAAAAATATGATAACTTGTTTGCACGCAATTTAATGCAATATGATGGAGAATATAATGGGGTATTGTGAAATCCATTTATGAATAAAATGATTGTTTATGAAAAATATAAGTGATTTACTTTTCATAAACAATCAATCTATTTATAAGCGAACATTATAATACTCCATAATACCCTTCGACATATTACATTAAACTACAGAGAGGTGGAGTAGTTGTTTACTTCCTCCGTTTTAAAATAAATGTCATGTAAGAGTTTAAATTTTATTTCAAAATAAGTGTAGTTATAGCTATTTTTTCACTTTTTTCCTGATTTACTTTGAATTCGAATTCAAAATATAAGAGATATTTTAGGCATTATATTAAAATATAATATATCTATTAGATATTATCAAAATATAATAGATCTTTTTTAGAGATTTATGTGGAGTATATATGTCAAAATTTATAATTTATAATTTGTCATAATATCTCTAGAACGACACTTATTTTGAAATATATGGAGTGAAAAATATTTATTTATTAATATATAAAGTTTTTTGTATTTATAAAAAAAAGTTATTGTGGAATGATAAAAAAAAAAAACTTACTATTGCAAGATGGAGTATATTAATAGAACAAAAGACTATTTTTTATTTCTTTCGACAGGATGGAGTACAATAATAGGTATCATCAAATTCGACATTTTTATTTTCTTTATGAGAAAGTTTCAGCCCATATATAGATACAGATATTGTATGTATAGATAGCAAATGTAGTAATGTAGTTTTGTCACAGACCTTTCAGACAGCATCCACCCCCACTTTCTCTCTCTCTCTCTCTCCCCCCTCCAATTATTTTTCCTTTGACAAACATCAAACTCACTAAACAATAACCACACCAATTCCCCCTTCCAAACCAAACTTAGCTAATAATAAAGAGATGCTACTTTCCCTGTTTCCCCTGTGATATTTGATATGGATTTTGGGCATCTGGGGCTGGGCTTCGACAATTTCCTGTGTAATGGCGCCGAAATTAGCAGGCAAAAATGCTATGGATTTGGGCTTGAAAAGCAAGAAAGGCCAATAAACGAAGACGAGGAGGTTATTAGAGATTTCAAAATGGCCAAAACTGAAGCAATGCTGAGGTTTCCTGTGGCTGTGCAGAGAGGGAATCAACAAATGCTCAGCTTCTCCTCCCAGCCTCCGAATTCACCTTTTTACCCCCACCCCTTTGGTAGGAACCCAGGTTAGCCAGCCTATAGTTGCAAATTTGAGGTCTGGTTTTTGTTTTGTTTTGTTAAAAGTAAGTTGGTTTGTGTTTCAGGGTTAAATGGTGGAAACATGGGTCAGGGGCAGAGGGGTCTTTTCACAGCATCACAGTGGATGGAGCTAGAGCATCAAGCCTTGATCTACAAATACATCACAGCAAATGTGCCCATTCCTTCTTATCTTCTCAATCCCATCAGAAAAGCTTTCCAATCTGCCGGTTTCCCTGCATTTAGATCCAATCCTCGTGAGTAAAAAAACACAAAATGGTTCAACACTGATTACAAATTGATGTCCTTTTTTTGTACTAATATGCAAATGCCCCTAAATGAATAAATTTTGTGTGTGTGTGTGTGTGTGTTTGAGTTATGGGGTTGTACGTTGAAGGAAGGGTGTTGTACTTTGAACAGTGGGATGGGGTGGTTTCCAGCTGGGGTTTTCGAACAGTGACCCGGAGCCGGGGCGGTGCCGGCGGACCGACGGGAAGAAGTGGCGGTGCTCCAGAGACGCCGTGGCGGAGCAGAAATACTGCGAGCGCCATATGAACAGAGGCCGCCACCGTTCAAGAAAGCCTGTGGAACCCGCCGCCGCCGCCGTGGTGCCTCCTGGAGGTGTTTCCGGCAACACCCTCTCTAATTTGCTGCCTACTCCCAATCCTGCAATGCCCTCTATTAACAGGTCAGCCTTATATTGCTTTTTTAAAACCAATTTTTAAAATTCCGAACTAGTGAGTATGTGTTTTAAATTTCAAATCTTGATTTTTACCAAATCAAACATAGTTTTGATCACTCGATTTCATACCACTGTTAAGTGTATATACCAAAAAAATCGAGCATTTTGTATACAGTAATAATTACTATTCCCTGTCCAATATTAGTAGGCCTACTTTTTTTGCAGTTATTTTTTATCATAAGTTGGAGGGTATTATGAGGCACCGTGAGGTTTATTTATCAATAAAGTTATTGTTTATGGAAAATATAAGTATCATATTTTCTATAAACAATAATTTTATTGATAAATGAACCTCACAATACCTCATAATACCCTCCAACTTATGACAAAAAATAACTGTAAAAAAAGTAGGCCTACTAATATTGGACGGAGGGAGTAATATTTATAATCGAGATAGTGTGTATACATAATATTCATACTTGTGATAGAAGACCTACCCCATTTTAATACCAATCTACATATGAACTTAAATTGGATCCATCTCATTGAAAGTATCTAGCTAGGGATGAAGTTGAGATTTCTTTACCAAATCATGATTGACAAGTCTTTCTTCTTCAACTCTTTACTCACAAAACTAGATGGAAATCTCAACGTTTCAATTATATTTTTAGTCAAATTTATCTTGCAATATGTATTAGCATGCACGGGGAGATGGACTCCAAATGATCGTTTATTGATTAAATAGGAGTCATCATGATAAGGAAGATACCACCAATAGGGCGTACGAGCATACGACTCTTCTCTCGAAAGACAAACACCAAAATACATCCCAAGAATCCTCCTTCGGATTAGTATGCTCCGATTCACTACTCAACCCCTTAAACAGCAGCTCATCCCATCCGCTCAGACAGTTCATGGACGACTGGCCCAAAACCCACCTCTCCATCTCCATCCCCCTCCCCCTCCCCCTCGCCACGTCGGACTTCATGTCCTCCACCTCGGTGTCTCCACGGGAGCTCGAGATGGGGCTGAGCGTAGGCCGCATGGCAGAGGCAGAGGATCCGAACCCAAGACAAACTAACTGGGTCCCCATTTCGTGGGAGCCCTCGATGGGAGGACCTCTCGGGGAGGTCTTGCATACAACCACGGGCGAATGCAACATCACCAAGCCACTCAACCTCTGGGACAATGGCCCCCGTCTGGCCACGTCCCCCACGGGGGTTCTCCAAAGGGGGGCGTTCGTTTCCCTCTCCAACAGCAGCACGGCCAGCAGCCCCAGAGCCGAAACGGGTGGGTCGGGTCTCATGAATCCATCACTGCCTGCACTTTAATGTTGTGATTTTGTGTTTGTTGTAATGCTTTTTTAACAAAAGCCAATATGTGTGACTTTTGTATGTGGTGTGATTTGATTGGTACTATACTACTACTAGTAGTATTTTGTTTGGTAGGAAGGAAGCATGCTTGTGTTGTGGGGAAGCCTTATAATTATAGCAATCTTCCTACTACTAAATATTGCATTTAAACTTGTTGACTTTTTCTCCACTCAAATATAGTGAGTGATGATGCCCTAGCTTTTCAGATTTGTACCATTGCAACGAATCCTACCAATTATTGTTATCAATACAACTTTTCATTTCTCATGTAAATCTTTTTTCTTTTTCAAATTATATACTATTCCAACTTCTTTCTTTTAATAATATCAATTTATGAATGACAAAAAATTCTATAAATTTAGTTCATGGATGTTTTAGGGTGAACTGTGAAGTCAATAATGTTGTTTAGCATATCAAATAATACTTTTCAACATACTAAGGCCACATTCAACCACCATTCCAAAATTCTTCCCCAACATATTATTTTCATAATGAGAGCATAGATGAAAAATAAACTTTTATTATTATTTTTGTCGAATAATTTGTAGCAAGTGCCCTGAGAATTGTTGTTTAATAATTTTGAGTAGAATAAAATATTTTTTTAACAATACTCCCTCCATCCCAAAATTGTTTGCTACATTGCCAAAAATGTTCGTCCCATACTCAATTGCAATATTTACTTTTAGCAAAAAAAAAAAAAAAATTAATATTATAATCTCCATGCACTCCTAACAGAATACATTCACTTTAAATAGTAATAAACAATTTTTTTTAAACCTTTTCAAACAGTAATGTAAAAAATGGTACGGGAGGGAGTATTACTGAAGACTTACTTTTTATGAATTTGTTTGAGTTAAGTAGGTAAAGTATCATGAAATGTGGGCTACGGGAATGGACCCAGTTTCTATGGAATCATATGGCCTTCGTAATCAATTTAGGGGGAAAAAACATATTAGTCCTAAATTTGGTAGGACAAATTTTTGTCTACATTCAGGAAAAAAAATTATTTGCCCATAAGAGAAATAGCATAACAGTTGATAAAAAGGTTAGCACTGTGCCAACCTGAATACCAACCTTTTGTCAAGTGTTTTGTCAATTTTTTTGGACAAAAAAGTTTTGCCCTATAAAATTTAGGACAATTTCGTGGATTTTCTCATCGATTTATACAATGTTCTATAATAGTATTTTTTTTTTTAGGACATAAATTTACTGCTCCCAACATCCATGAAAATTGTGCTCAAATGTATAAGCTCAAATTTTAAACAAAAAATAAATAAAGTAGGTGTATTGTAGGATTCATTTATGAATAAAGTGATTATTTGTGAATGTAAAATTAAATATTTTAAATAATTAAATGATGGTTAGGAGGTGATAATAAAGTGATTGTTTTCATAAAAGAAATAAACAATTTTTTTTTTTTGAACAAACAAAGAAATCAAATAAACATATATATTTAGGACCCTTTTGGTGTCCAAGATAAGTTAGTTATGAGGTTTTGCAAGTCGTTTGGTAGGAATTTCGAGGCCTAAGAGTAAGCTCATGGCCCGTTATTAATCACTGTTTTCCTCTATAAATTATCTCATTAATTTGGATAGATAACAATCTTAAAAAGTAAGATAATTAATTGAATTGAGCTCATAATTTATCATCGCAACCAAAAGGGTGGAAGGAGGAGTACATCCCATTCAAATGACTAATGATTTTGATACTTGTTGGAGTTAAGGATGCAGTTAGAATCCTATATGATAATTTGTGTGTCATTCCATAAAATCCTCTGCAAGGCCTTGAGCCCACATATCTTTTAACATATTTATTTAAGCCTTAACATGCTTTATTAACGTAACAATACACTAGCACATGTATGATAACCGCTATTGGTCTACGCTAATTATGTATCACAATAATTTCAATATGCTATACTACACAGGTGCCGGTGCCGGTGCGGTATACGAGAATATGCATTTTGAAAATTTTAGGGTGCGATTCGACAATAATATGTTTTATATTTTATTGTATATATTACCTATAAAATATATATAAATAACAAATTAAACATCATCATCAATCTCATACACAAAACTATATATTATTCATATCATTCTCATTTGTATCATCATCACCATGTAAAAAATTTCCTCTAAAAAAATCATAATCATAAAACTTTTACAAAATTAGAAATACATAAGGGTATCTTTGTTTTAGGATTGACCCGAATGGACTTTGGACTTTATGATCCACGCACCACACGAGTTTGAGATTTAAAATTAGATTTTCAAATCTCAAACACAATCCTTACCTATAAACCTATTATTACTTTTCACATAATTAAATACAATCACGTCATCACTTTTTTTTATCATCTACCCAATCTCTCTCCTACTTTTCTCTTACACAATATAATAAAATAATACAACATCTATCACTAATAAATATTGATTTGACATAAAGCAAAATCTCACCCTACTAAAATTTCAAAACAAACACATACTTATATTATTCATCAAGATTTTCACATCCTAAGATTTCAAAGTCGTGACTTCCCCCGCACACTTAAATCCCAAAACAAACATACCCTAAGAAATTTGTGATTTTGCGTCGTTGAAATGAAAAGAGCAAAATATAAATATGTTTTTATTGTGTGGAAAATGGAATGGTAAGTCAAGTGTTTAATATTTTTTACTAGTTTTTATTTCATTGCATTCCACTTTAAGTTTTGAACTTAAATAAAAAATAATTTCTTTTTAAATGACAGGATACACTTATTTTTTATTTTCTTTTTTTCATATAATGGTGAATTGCACCCGCATCTATGCAGTATCAGATAGTGCACAGTAGCAATTTTTTAAGAATCCATGCATTTTAAACTACAATATTTTAATAATATCATTTTATACGTGTGAATGTTTTTTGTGATGAGATGAAAATAAAGCGTGTGAAATACTACTCTTTAGAATAAAGAGAGTACTATAGGGTGTATAGTAAAAATTTGAGTGAAAGAAATTAAATTGGGGTTGTGATAAATTGCAATCAATGGTTACCACACAGTATTAAGGTTGCATCTGGTAAGCTTCTTTCTCTTAGGACCATTCAAATCTTATTCGATGCTTGCAAAATCTTTCTTTTCATTGCTTTAGTCGTTTAGGTGGTCCACATACTATTTTTCTTCAAATTATGTAAAGGAGGAAGATCTCAAACCCCACGAAAACACGACACAAGCTGTTGAAAAAAGGAAAATTTTTGTATGAAATCGTAATGATATGAGACAACATAAATTAACATCCACCTCTATCAAAGTACTAATGCATCAATGCATAAATTATACTCAATCTCATTGTCTCGTGTCATGAGACAGTCTCATACAAGTCCAACTCTTAAAAAAATAATGTCTAGTGCTAGATTGTTTATGGTTGTCTTTGGACGGAATCATTTGAAATGCAAGAGATTTGAAAATAGATTGATTTCAAATGACATGATTTTGCTATGTATTTAAAATTTCTCCAATTTGAACTAGGATCAAAGCTAGGAATTTGAAATTCAGAGATATAAATATTTTAGTCAAACAAGTATAGTGGATTTAGATTGTAAATTTCAAATTAATAGCTCAAATCCTTCCATTCAAACACAACCTAAATTAGGGGATGTCATGGTTTAGGATTTAAATGGGGTTTCCTCAATAACCAGAAAAGATCAAATATCTGACCTTCATAAAATCTTCTATGAATAAGTTCTAAATTTATATCATTACATGTATACATTGATATCATTACGTGTATTTACTGATACCATTAGACTTGTAGATTGAAATCACAGTGTAAAATGTTATGGTATCAGTGAGTACATATATAATGGTATCAGTAAATACATGTAATGATATCTATTTCCACTACAAGAAAATAAAAATTCGCCTACGAAATTTTCCAACAAAAAAATTTCATAGTGGAATTGCCTACGACTTATCTGCAAAATTTTCTACTTATGTAGACACATTCATTCCTCGATTTACAATTAATTTGTCTACGGAATAAAATTTCCTAAGTATTAATTACCTACAAGTAATTTGTTTACAAAAATTTACTCACAAACAATTTGCGCAAAAAATAATTTGGGTAAGTTATGACATCACCTATATAACTAAAAAAATTGTAGGCAATTCCCATTACAAATTTTTTATTGAAAATTTCGTAGTTATTTTAATAATTTACGTAGGGTTTAATATGATGTTCTTCTTGGGCTTTTAAGTATTTTTCAAAGACAAATTTGAAATTTAGGGCTTTAAAATCTTTATGAATAAGTAAGTTGAGTGTTTATTTTTGTTTTTGTATTGAGTAATGTGATAGTATATGTATAATAGGGTGGTAATGGTTTTTTTAAAATCGATTTTTAAATTTCCAAAATAAAATCGATTTTTTATTTCAAAATTCATGGCTTAGTGGTTTTTTAAATGTAAGAAGAACATTTCCTTAGGGTTATTTTATTACTAATAACCTGATGCATATAAAAACTTGGCTTTATATATATATATATATATATATATTTTTTTTTTTTTTTGATAATATCAATGTAGAAATGTATTCATCATATAAACCTCTTATATTATCGCCAGATATTATTCTGTGTTGGCTTCATTATATTATTGGGCATGGTTTCCGTGCTTTGGGCAGAAATTTAATTTTCTTTAGACCGGTATTTTCGTTCTACATTTTTGGGCCTTTGTGCGTTTTATAGTAGTCATTTGAAAAGACCGAAGTTCTCTAATGCATAATTTAAGTTATACAAATACTATCAGTTCACCCCATTCAAATTTATCAGAATTCCAACAGTCACAATGATAAGAGGTTCTTCTTGGTGTTAGAGAGATGTGAATTCCAAATTAAACAAACAATAATTTCTTGTAGGAAGTGAAAAAAATACACCCGTAAATAAGAATTTTGGCTCCCAATGATTATTGATGTTGTTTGAGTAGTATAATATTGTGTAGGAACGAATATATGTTGGAAAATATGGTTTTGCGCATTTATTTTTTTTATTTCGTTACGTGTTCATACTTGGTGTGTCAAACTTTAGCATAGTTTTCTAAAATTTCTGTCAAACATTTGTCATATTTTCAAACAAAAAAATCGAACACCTTGTTCGATTTTTTTTCCAAACAATTGATGTTTGTTTAGAAAAAAAATTGTCAAATAATTGACGTTTGTTCGAACAACCAGACTTGAAAAATGGTCAATGTTTGGCAAAATGTTTCGAACATAGTTGTTTGTTCAAACAACCAGACTTGAACAATTCTTCAGACGGGTTTTTACATTTTTTGATAAAATCTTAACGTATTCCATCACGAAATCAAACAATATATGATCCATTACGTTCATAATCATGTAATAAAAAACAACCAAGTTCATAAACCCTAAAATTGAAAAATTAAAAAATCAATGTAAAATCTAAATACAATATAATCACACTATGAAAATCTAAGTATATGATGTAAACAACTTATATCCACGGCGAGTGACGACGCTCCTGTTCGATGGAGGGTGATGACGGTCGTTAGTAACGGCACGACGGCCGATGAAAATGGAACGGCGGTGACGAGTTTCTTTGTATCAAGAAATAAAGGGGGGTGAATTTACAAAGATGTAAACAAGGAAAGAAAAAGAGAATGGGTAATATTGAAAAATTATGGGTGGTGAACTGAACAAAATAATTGTAAACTGAATAGGGTGGTGAACAACTCACTTTTTCGGATTGGGTAGTATTGCCTATAATTTTTTCACATAAGACTAAAACTGATTCTATTTAATTTTTTCTTTAATAATATAGATTAAATGGAACTCTGTCAATTTTATTATAGATTTGGTTACAAATTTAAAAGATTTAAAATATCGCCAAAAGATACACGTCCACGGTAGTTTATATTTATTTAGATAATTTTAATATTCTTGTTGATATTATTTCAATGTATATAAAAATTTAGTTTAAATTGTAAATTGTTTTGTGGAGCACTCAATATGTTGTACATATATTGGACATTGTAAATTAATAAAATTGAGTAACCACATCGCTGTTTCTTAGCATGGTACCAGAACCCTTTAGCTCACGCCCACATCCTAGACAATTTATATTTTTCTTCTTCCTTGTTCTGTGTCCATAGTCAAGTGTTGGTATCTCATTCAGCACCTTCGTTCATGTCGTCCATCTGTGACAGGCTACTCCAAGTTTAGTATCTCACTTTCTTCATTCCTACTTTCTTTAGTGATAATCTTGTATAGTTAGGTTATGTTTACTTTGGATGATAAAGGCACTTTATAGAAATAGTAGGCCTTTAATTCGTGTTTACTTGGCATGTTTAATTACCCGGGTTATTCGCTCGACCCGGGACAAACCCTTCTTAAACAGCCAGTTTTAATCCGTCCATTTTGGGCGGATATATTTAGTCTGGAGTTTCGACTATCCTAAAATTACCGAATACCCCTTCCATCGCTGCTAGTAAGAGATGAATTTTGTAGATTATGATATAAAGTTAATTAATTAGGTGATATTTTTAAGATTAGAAGTTGGAAGGAGTATTAATTGAGACTCGATGATGGGGAAGAAAGGTAATTTAGACAGTGATTAAGGCGTAATTTTCTAGGGAGTGGATTGAAGAAAAAGATGAGATGGTATAGAGTAACTCTCTTGTACACTTGGTGTATGGTGCACTCACTCAACAGTTGACCCTGTTTACACTGAAAATTTGTTCCAATTACACTAAAAAATATGGTTGGATTACACTGAAAAGTTTACGCTGAAAATCAGTTTTTAGTGTAAACTTTTTAGTGTAATCCAACCACACTTTTCAATGTAATTGAAATAAACTTTTCAGTATAAACATAGTCAACTGTTAAGTGAGTGCACTTGGTGCATATGAGAATTTATCGATGATATATTATAGAATGGTCTAAAGCTATTTTTTTTGCTGAGATGATGGGTATATTTGTTGAAGGCGTAATTTTTGCTGGTACATTAATGAATGGTATATTTGTAAATTAGCAATTTGTATTTGTATAATTTTGAAAAGTAAACAACCATATACTATATTAAACCAAATACAAATATATAAAAATAAACAAGTTATATCTTGAGATAACTTAGACATGGTCTATTATATGATTTTAACTATACAATCCTGACCACCAAAGTAAACGCGGCTTTATATTGTCTATATCTCTCATATTCTGTGTTGTGTCTCTTGTTTGTATTACTACCTCTGTCCCAAGAATTTGTTCATACTTGTGTTTGACACATTTTTTAAGAAAAAATAGAGTATGTGGGTGTGGAGTTGAATAAAATAATGATAATTTTATGCTTTATTGACTTTTGTGAGAGATAGTTATTTCATTTTTATGGGTGTGAAAGAAATATTGGAGCGTCCATTTAAGACAAATGTGAAGAAAATGTTGGGACGGATGGAGTATTATTTTCGTGTTTGTATTGCCTTTGTTCAAGTCCACTTCTAGTTTTATGATTGAAAGCTTTATTTTTAGTCTTCTTTATTGGTCTAGTATATGCGCTTTGTTCGTGGATGTCCAAAAACTTTAGGGAGTGTTTGTTTTCAGCTTACGAAGTCCGGATGGGGGATGGATCTCCCCCCGTCTTGGCCACTTTTCGGATTTGTACATCTCATCCTCCATCCAAATACACATCCATCTCAATTATACATCTCCACCCCTATTTTCACATAATCCAATATCTATCACATCAACTCTATTTTTTCACATCAAATATATATTTTATTAATCTCTATCTTCTACTTTATAATACACCATCAATTAAATTAGTATAATATTTATTATAATTGTTTACAAAAAAATTCAATGAAAACATATTAATATTAAATATGCGTGAAATTAATTGTTATCTTCATTAAATAACTATGCTGTTGATGAACGTATTTAATCGGATGGATTAATGGTTGTTTTAAATCTGTGTTACGTCACCAATCAATACGTGTGATTGATTACCACCGTAATTGGTAAGTCGAGGTGTGAATTTATCGAATTAGTAAATTCGGTAGTCGAAATTGAATTGATTTCGTATGTGTGGGCGTTTTAGGTGTATTTGTGTGTGTTTTGGAATTGTTTATGCATTTTAACTCTTTTTGAACTTATTTTTTCATAAGCTGGAGAACAACTATTTATAGAGACTAGCAAGCATGAGGTGTCCAAGACTCTTGGCCTCCCTAGCCTGCATGCTTGACATGTGTCCCTTTGATCTTATCTAAGCTGAATCTTAGTTACAAAGTCTTATTTGGCCTTATTTCGGACTCATTTGTTGTTCGCCTAGGTCGGCTTGATTGATTTTGTTGATTCTCCAACTGAAAGTTGTTCGCCTCTTGAGGTTGTACTTTTGAAGTTGTTCGCCTTATGGCTTTGTTCAGCTTGGTTTTGGGATCTTTGTCCTTTGTTCACTTGTACACACCTCCTTGGCTGTTTGTTGTATCATAATTTGACCAAGTTGTTCGTCATTGATGACTTCACAGTTGGCTCATTCTTGGTCTCGGGTCTTAATACCTGTTCGCCCATTAGTTGTTCGTCGGTGGAGTTGTTCGTCACTTTATACACCTCTCAGATTGGTAGATGCACCCCAATGTTGACTATCTTTGTTTAAGCCCGTAACTCTTGTTCGCTTCATGCTGGATGATGTTCGCCTATCAACATATGCCTACCATATAAATAAATTGAGAACATTTTTTCTTAACTTAGCAAAGACAAAACATGAGTATAAAATATTAAAATTTACTTTAAATTAACATAAAATTCCTTTGTAGACACGTCGCAGACAATCCCCACTATTTAAGAACGAAATTATATTTATCGAAAAGTATAATGAAATATTTCGTAGATAATTTTTTATATTCTTATAGTGAATGAAGATTAACAATGGGAAAAAAATTCATTTTAAACATAGAATAACAGCATCTTATAAAAAAGACAAAGTATAGGGTGAAACTGGTTTATACATGAATCACTGAAGGGTATTAGTTATTTTCACTGAGGAGTATTAGTTGTATTTACTGAAGAGTGTTACTGATTTACACTAAAGAGTCTTAGTTGTTCAGTGAAAATTAACTAAAACTCTTCAGTGTAAACCAGTAATACTTTTCAGTAAAAACAACTAGTACTCTTAAGTGAAAACAACCAATACCCTTCGGTGATTCATATATAAACTAGTTTCACTCTATACATACTCTATAAAAAAAATTGTATTGAACATATATCCATTAAAACATTGGTTATGTATTTCGTTTTATAAATTCATTATTAGACACAAAAGTTGAAAATGAATAAAAATAATATTTTGAATTAATGAATTAACGACGAGAATATTCAAATGATGATGCATGCCTTTAGTATGTTAAATATATGTACGCTGTTGTTGAATTGGTAATAATTGACATTTTCATGTCGGATAGTTTCTTGTAATTTTAACCACGTTATTATCATTTTATTAATTCAATTATTTTGTATTTTAATTCAATTCAAATAGTATCATATAATTAAATAATTATATATAATAATATTAATTATTTTATATAATACAATTCAACACAATAATTCAATCATTATCTCTTTAATAAGTGAGTGTTTGCAAATTCTACTAAAGAGGTAGAATCGTTTTTTTTAAATAATCTATTTTAAAATGTTTGTGTTGTAAATAAGTGCGTAAATTAAAGAGACAGCGTTTGTTGACCCAGTTCGTCGGGAACGACTACGTCTGGGGGCGATCCAAGCTAGGAGTTTCACTAATGATCTTGTGTATCAGAGTGATTATAATAATGAATACAATGATCTATTTATAAGAATAAAACCCGAGTCTAAGATATAAAGTCCGTTGGGTTTCTTGGTCCATAAGTAATGTCCACATCAAATCTTCTAGATTTGGAATAAATCTTCTAGATTTACAACACTCCCCCTTGGACATTACGACATAACATAAATGTCTTGTCATAAAAACTCCACATGCTAGGTATCTGCCAAATAATAAGTTAGGGAGGAATGTTATTGATCTTCTAGATCTAAATCTTCTAGATTTGTTTCGGGGTTACCGCTCCACCTGAAGAAAACATCACTTTAAGTCTTTGCATCCCTATATCGCGAACGTACTTTTCAAAAGTACATGTAGGTAAGGATTTAGTAAACAGATCTGCTAGATTGTTACTAGATTGCACCTTTTGAATGGTAATTACGTTGCTCTTCTGGAGTTCGTATGGGTAGAAAAACTTAGGTGAAATATGTTTCGTCAGGTTTCCCTTGATGTACCCATTACTCATTTGTGCGATGCAAGCAGCGTTGTCTTCAAATATAATGGTGGGAGGTGTATCGCCTTTGGCGATACCACACGAGTCACCAATGTATTTTACCAAGGACCTTAACCAAACACATTCTCGTGCGGCTTCAAATAAAGTTATGATCTCTGAGTGGTTTGAAGACGTGGTAACCATGGATTGTTTAACCGATCTCCATGAGATTGCGGTTCCACCACAGAGAAAAACATAACCAGTCTAGGATATGGCGTTGTGGGGATTAGACAAATAGCCAGTATCCGCATAACCTACTAAGATTTTATCTTGGTTCTTACGATAAAACAGTCTAAGGTCTTGAGACCCTTGGAGGTATCGTAGAACGTGTTTAACACCATTCCAATGTCTCCCTGTAGGAGAAGCGCTATATTTCGCAAGCAAATTGACAGCAAATGCAATGTCCGGCCGAGTGCAATTTGTGAGATAGAGCAAAGCTCCAACAGCGCTAAGATAAGGAACTTCTGGCCCCAGAATTTCTTCTGAATCTTCTCTTGGTCTAAATGGGTCCTTATCCACTTCGAGGGATTGAACAACCATAGGGGTGCTAAGTGGATAAGATTTATCCATGTGAAATCTCTTCAATACCTTCTTTACGTAGGTCGACTGATGAATAAGGACTCCTTCTGGGAGGTACTCAATCTGCAAGCCGAGACAGTACTTGGTTTTACCCAAGGACTTCATTTCGAATTCAGCTTTCAAGATTGAAGTGGCTTCTTCAATCTCTTTGCATGTTCCGATTATGTTTAGGTCATCAACATAAACGGATATGATGCAAAGACCATCTTGCGATTTCTTCGTGAATACGCATGGGAAAGCTTTATCGAATGTGTATCCCTTATTCTGAAGAAATTCACTAAGTCGGTTGTACCACATGAGACCTGGTTGCTTCAGGCCATACAACGACTTTTGCAGTTGTATGCTATACATACTGTGGTTTTCACCATCCCTCATTTGAGGAATGTCAAATCCATCTGGAATTTTCATTTAAATGTCGGCATCTAGTGATCCGTATAAGTACGCGGTTACTACGTCCATTAATCTCATTTGGAGATTCATTTTAACTGCCAAAGATATTAAGTAGCGGAACATTATTGAGTCCATGACATTGAGTTCATGACGGTAGAATAGGTTTGATCGAAATCAATCCCGGGTCTCTGCGAAAAACCCTTGAGCTACAAGCCTCGCTTTATACCTCTCCATAGTATTGTTCTCATTTTGTTTTCGTACAAAAACCCATTTATATCCTACAGGGATAGTGCGCGCAGGTGTACGAACGAAAGAGTCAAATACTTGTCTTTTGTTAAGCGATGCGAGCTCTGCTTCAATTGCCTCTTTCCATTTTACCCAATCGGAGTGCTTCCGGCACTTAACGATAATTTTGGGTTCTGGATCCGGATCGTTAATGGAAAGAGCAAATGTCGCTGCAAATGTGTCGTCGACGACAGTAATATTTATATTACATGTTTCTCCCGTATCTGTGAAATTTACAGAGACTTTGACATTTACGTCAACCAGACCTTCCTTATTTCCCATTGTATCTGGGTTTGGTCGTTCCACGGTCCTAGTGCAAGGAATATTTTGTGCACGTGCTTCACCACTAGGACTCTCGTCTCCTAAAGACTTGGGGTTATCAAGACGGATCTCTTCTAGAGATTTTACATTCGACTAACCAGATTTGTTGGCCTTTCGTTTAGGTGTGTTACTATCTCTTGAGGGTCCCTTACGCTTTTGGCGTGTGGGGGCATGAGTACTCATTTTACTTGGGACCTCAACCCTTTGGGAAGCATTTACTGCAGGTATATGCGATTTAGTTACACCTCTATGGGCAGTGAACGCGTCTGGCAGATTATGTGCTAAATTTTGCAAGTTAATGATCTTCTGAACATTTAGTTTAGATTGATTAGTGCGTGTATCTAGATACTGAAGATTACTTACGTTCCACGTAAGCTCCCGACATTCATTCGATTTTGAATTCGGATCTCCCTCTAATGCCAGGAAGCAATCTTCATCGAACGTGCAATCATCGAACTGGGCCGTTAATTGATCCCCAGACAAAGGCTTGAGGTATTTTATGATGGATGGAGAGTCATATCCGACGTAAATACCGAGTTTTCTTTGTGGGCCCATAGAGCCTCTAATGCCAGGAAGCAATCTTCATCGAACGTGCAATCATCGAACCGGGCCGTTAATTGATCCCCAGACAAAGGCTTGAGGTATTTCATGATGGATGGAGAGTCATATTCGACGTAAATACCGAGTTTCCTTTGTGGGCCCATAGAGGTCCGCTTTGGTATCGTTATTGGAACGTATACCGCACATCAAAAAATACGCAGATGGAAAATGCTAGGTTCTTTCCCACGCACTAACTGTAGGGGGAATGATCATTATATGCAGTTGGACAGATTTGGATTAAGTGCGATGCATGTAGGACTGCATGCCCCCAGCATGAGATGGGTAGTTTGGAGTTCATAAGCAATGGTCTCGTGATAAATTTGATACGTTTTATTAGCGCCTCAGCTGTTGGGAAAATAGGGGTGCCCGGAATCTATTCGGGATGAAATTTAAATACGAATTTAAATTCAATTATTACTAGCATGAATTAATCCTAATTAATTCAAATAATAATTCCAACAACTAATTTAACATCATGCATATTGAATTAATTCACATATAATCTATAGTGGAATAAACAAGATAATATGTGATTAACGTACCTCTCGAAGAACTTGGCCTTTGAATAAACGGGACTAACACGTACACGCTTTATCAGCCCAAAAGCCTTCTCAAGTATTCCCTTTCACCTTATTCGATCACCGGTGGGAGATGCTATCGAACAATTTAAATAACTAAGGAAAAAGAAAAATATATATGCTCTTGATTTTTCCAACACATGGAATTATGTACTTGGGGATGAAATAATCATCCCCTATTTATAAGTGTAAGTGACCAAAAATATCATGTGGAATTGGGCTTGGAGAAAATCTTTTCTTAGTCTCTAAGAAATCTTGAATATATCTCATATATTCTTTTCTCCATAATAAAATATTCCACAAAAATCTCACTCTCCTTATAAACTAGTAATTTTCGAAAATTTCAAGAAGAATTCCCAAGATTTGGATCTTCTTGAATATATGAGATATTCTTGTATTCCAATAATACATATCTTCCATAATATCTTTCCAAGAAAATCAACAAAATCTTCTCTCTCCTTGATCTCTAATTTTCGAAAAAAACAAGAAAAAATCAGCATCATATATTTTTTTTATTTTAATCACCTTATCATTATTGGACTACTTAACGGGCTACTTGAGGGGCCTTTAAGGAGAATTAAGATTGGACCTCCTAATGGACTTCTGAATTTCAATATTGAGTCCCAATATAATTCAATCCATTAATATTAATTATTACCACTAATAAATTAATATTGCACTATCCATCTTAATCCATATTACGATAATATGGGCTCCCGATTATTATTTCCCGCGTTTAAGATTATCAAGTCCATTAATTAATTAAACTTCTGAATAGCTCTAAATTAATTAATATATTTCACCTTGGAGTAAAGACAGCTCAACATTATTATCCGTACCGAAGAAACTGATTCTTCACTTGCAAGATTTGGTACGATAAGACTTCTGAGCCCACCAATGGGACTAATCACACGAGCCGTACTCGCACGCGTTTCTCCGTATTAAATCTTAGCAACCGTCGTATGATTAATATTACTGCCCAAAACACAAGGTTCGAAGTCACAATGATTCTCACCCACCATGAATCAAAGCAATAACCATAAGCACACACGGTCCTATTTAAGTGACGGAGATTAAGAAATCAACAACCACTGAGGTCTAATTCTTCACATTTCAGAACAGAAGAATGTATCCTCACTGTAGATCCACTTCAACACATACTAAATGTGCTAGTGCAATCTCTTAGTCAAGCAGACCAATCTGAGACTTACACATCGACCTCTCACGGCGGATTGTTCAATTCCACCTAGGTCGTGAATTTGTACGTTTAGTTACAAGGAAACTATTAATGTGATCTTCCGTGATCGGGTATCACCACATTAACTACAATGTAACATGTACCATATATTGAACAGTTTGCAATAGATATTCAACATTCAATCATAACTAAAGCAAATGTGACAAAAGAATTATTCTCATAAACAAGTGTTTGATACACGAGTTATACAAAGTAAAAGCATACTTTCACGTATAACTCCAACAATCTCCCACTTATACTTAAAGTCTGCTTTTTAGTATACATCATGCATGTCTTAGTGTAGTAGCTCTTCGTGACATCTCATGTCAACCTACACTAACCTAATAATTCCTCCCACTTATACTTAAAGCAGATTGGCAATAGTCTTGACTCCCATTCCATCCACATGTCTCTCGAATGTACTCTGAGGCAGACCCTTTGTGAATGGATGTACTAGGTTGTCCTCCGACATTTATCTTTGCCACCTCTTTATCTCCTCTCTTAATGATTTCTCGTATAAGATGGTGTTTTCTTTCAATGTGTTTGGTGGCCTTGTGGGCTCTCGGTTCCCTTGAATTTGCAACTGCTCCGACATTATCACAATGGACAGTGATTATGATGGGCAAATTCGGAACAACGTCCAAGTCCACTAAGAAGTACTTGAGCCAAACCGCTTCTTTCGCTGCTTCACAAGCAGTTACTTATTCAGCTTTCATGGTCGAATCGGCGATGCATTTCTGCAAATCGCTTCTCCATGTCATGGCTCCTTCTCCCATGCAAAACACACTACCAGAGGTAGATATTCTGGATTCTATATCTGATTGAAAATTTGAGTCCGTGTATCCCACGGAAATTAGACTGTCTGACTGTTAAATCAACATTTCATACCAAGTTCTTTTCAGAAACTAAAGAATGCATTTAATTGCAATCTAATGTGCTTTCCCGGGGTTACTTTGATATCTTGCCAACATGCTCACGACAAAGCAGATATCCGGTCTCGTACACAACGTTGCATACATAAGACTTCCTACGTCCGAAACGTACGGAAAGCCTTTCATGTCATCTATCTCCACTTGCATCTTAGGGCATATTTCTTTGGATAGATGGATTCTGTGCCTAAAAGGTACAAAACCTTTCTAGGAATCTTGCACGCTGAAATGCTTCAAAACAGTAGCTTCGTATGAAACTTGCGATAAGCCCAACATCCTCCTCTTGCGATCTCGAGTGATCTTGATCCCAAGGATGTGACTGGTTTTCCCTAAGTCCTTCATATCAAACTGATTTGACAGCCATACCCTTACGTCTGACAATACCTTTACATTGTTTCCAATGAGCAGAATATCATCTACGTATAATACTAAGAATACCACCGCAGTTCCGTCACACCTTTTATACACACAACTTTCGAACTTATTTTGATCACAAACCCATAAGACTTAATAACTTGATCAAAACACTGATTCCAAGTACGCGATGCTTGCTTAAGTCCATAAATGGATCTCTTAAGCTTGCATACGAGATTCTCTTGGCCTTTTTCAATGAAACCTTTGGGCTGTTGCATATAGATATATATCCCGTCAAGACTTCCGTTAAGGAAAACCGTCTTGACATCCATTTGCTAGATCTCGTAATCTAGGTGCGCAGCGATCGACAAGAGAATATGGATGGACTTAAGCATAGCTACAGGCGAAAAGGTTTCCTCATAATCGATCCCTTCTTTTTTAGTATACCCTTTGGCCACAAGCCTCGCTTTGAAGGTCTCTACCCTTCCGCCCGGTCCTTTTTTCCTCTTGTACACCCACTTGCATCCAATGGGTTCTACCCCATTGGGTGGCTCGACCAACTCCCACACTTGATTATGATCCATCGAACCCATCTCGGCTTCCATTGCCGTTTGCCACGACTCTGCGTCTTTGTCTTGGATTGCCTCGTCGTACGTCCATGGGTCCGATTTAACACCGGGAACCAAATCCGAAGATTCTCCTATCCCCATGAATCTCTCGGGTTGCCTAGCAATCCTCCCACTACGACGGGGTTCCGGTTGTGAAGATGTGACGTGTGGTACATCATCTTGTATACTTGGTATCGAGGTTTGACCTCTCAATTCTTCTAAGGTAATTTCACTTTTAGGCTTCCGATTGTTCATATAGTCTTCCTCCAAGAATTTAAAGTGTGTACTGATCACAGTCTTTTGATCCTTGGGACTATAGAACATACAACATTTCGTTCCCGCAGGGTATCCTATAAACACCCTTAATTTCGAACGTGGATCCAACTTACCGGCTTCCTTGTCTAGCACGTATGCCGGACAACCCCAAATCCGCAAATGTCTTAGACTGGGCTTGCGCCCGATCCACAATTCCATTGGGGTTTTAGGAACCGATTTGGATGGCACCAAGTTTAGAATGTAAGCCGCTGTTTCCAAGGCATTACCCCAAAACGACTTGGGTAAATCCGAATAACTCATCATGGATCTGACCATCTCTAAAAGAGTCCGGTTTCTTCGTTCCGCCACACCGTTCTGTTGAGGGGTTCCCGGTGCGGTTAACTGGGATACGATCCCTTCGTCCGATAAGTAGTTCAAGAATTCATCGCTGAGGTACTCGCCTCCACGATCTGATCGTAGAAACTTGATACTCTTTTCCCTATGTTTCTCGGCTTCAGCCTTAAACTCCTTGAACTTATCAAAAGTTTCAGACTTATGCCTCATAAGGTAAATGTACCCATATCTTGAGTAATCATCAATGAAGGTGACGAAATACTCATACCCCATTCTCGCTTTGATCGTCATTGGACCACACACATCGGTATGAACGAGTTCCAACACTTCTGTGGCTCTATTCTCCTTGGCTCCAAATGCCCTCTTGGTCATCTTACCCTCTAAACAGGATTCACAAGTTGGAAATGGCTCGACTTGGAGTGATTCCAAGGATCCGTCTTTCACCAATCTCTCTATCCGCTTTAGATTAATATGACCTAGTCTAAGATGCCATAGAAGTGTTTCGTTCATCTCCGAAGAACGCTTTCTTTTATTACTCGAAATGATCGACGTGTTATTAGATTCATTATTTGAGTGGTGTGCACACTTAATCGTATAGAGATTGTTTACCAACGTTCCATGACAGATTACATCATTCTTAAAAGAAACAGTAACAACTTTATTAAAAGTAACTGAATATCCATCAAAAAACAACTTAGAAACTGAAATTAAATTCTTCCTAAAGTTCGGAACGTATAAAACATCTCTTAAAATTAAAACTCTATCTTCAAAAGATAGGTACACGACTCCCACTGCTTCGGCCGCCACTCTCGTAGCATCGCCCAAAGTGATTGTAATCTCATTCGTGCTAAGTCGTCGGGTTAGCTGGAACCCCTGAAGAGTGAAACAAATATGATCAGTTGCCCCGGTATCCACTACCCAAACGCGGGCAGCATACGCCGCAACATATGTTTCAACGACTAAAGCATGAGACTTACCTTTCTTTTCCGTCTTCTTAGGCTTAGAACAGGTCGCCCTTCAATGTCCCTTCTCACCACAATTGAAGCACTTACCCTTAGCAGCTTCCTTTCCACCTCCTTCTCTCTTTGACTTGGGTTTCGCAACGGTTGGATTTGCTTGGGTCTGGCCTTTCGTCCTCTTCCTCTTCTTCCCTCCCTTGGGACCCGAAGAGGAAGACGGACCGTTTGCCACCATAGCAACGGTTTGGTGATCCATTAGAGTCTCCGCCGATACCAAAGCTTGCAAGAGCTCGGGCAAACTATTTGCCCGATCATTCATTTGATAGTTCAACTAAACTGCTCAAAGCTCTTCGGCAGAGAATGGAGAACGAAATCAACCTTAGTAGGGAGGTCAAATTCCGCACCAAGTACTTCCAACTTATTGAGATAACCCATCATCTCGATAACGTGATCCCTTACGGGCGTACCTTCCACCATCTTCAACGAAAGCATCTTTCGCATGGTACTTTGCCTAGCTGTATGGTTCTGATGTTTAAACATCGCTTCAAGATTGAACATTATCTCAGAGGCGGTCTCCATGTGTTGGTGTTGGTGTTGCAACAAATCTGACATTGAAGCCAGAATAGTACACCTAGTCATCTCATTGGAGTCAAACCAACTCTTATGCTCTTTCTTGACCGCCTTGCTCGCATCTTCGGCAGGCTCTTGGGGCTTAGGAGTAGTAAGTACCCATTTGTGGTGTTGAGCGGTTAGGACAATATCAAGGTTACGTTTCCAATCAACATAGTTCTCACCAACAAGTTTGTTATCTTTAAGTATACTAAACAGTGGATTAAAAGGTTGCGACATGATGAACTGAGAATAAAACATACATTCATATCAATATCTAGAAAAATATAAAATTATCACATAATTCGATCACATCAATTATATTGAAACCTTAAAACAATATAATCATGCATCAGCCAACATCTCGAAACAATTTAAATGCGCCATAAGGGGTGGTCCATACATTTAAATACATTCAAGCGGATCACAAACTTAAAAGTTACAAATCCTTAATTCAAAATTAATAGTTGGCTCCCATTTTGACCACATAGAAATTGACAGGGACTCCGATGGGAGTAAGTTAATATCAATTTCATATGCCTAAGTAATAACCATAATTAAATACAGGATTATTATTTCGCTTTGAGCAAGCCACTCGGGGTGAGGGTCAATACCGCTACTAGTAATAATCCACAATCATCCTTTCGGAATTTATTCATGTGAAATCTGTTCTTTTGGCCGATCCGAGGGGGAAATGTATTCCAAAAGAACTTCACAAATAAATAAATTATGGAGGTCAAATTAATCCAATTTTAATATCCGGAATAAAATTGCGATTAAACAAACATACTTAGTAATTTTCGAAAGTAAGGTTTTTCTTGGACAATTAAATTCATGCAAACACATATTAACAATTAATAATAATTGCACGAAATAAAACATCCATCAAAACAAAATTAAACACATTGGAGCACTCAAATCCAATTGTCACGGTTTAATTTCTTCACGTCTTGATGCGAAAAATCGTCCTTGTTGCTTTCCGTCGTTCGTCCCGACACGCTCCCACTCGAACAACAATACTTCATCAAAAGCAGCATCGTTTGGGGTTCGGGACGACGTTTAAAATCACACGAAAGAAAAAGGAGAACCGAAAAATTCCACGGCCCGAGATACGGTGCGCGTCGGCCCACAGAGTGGGCCCGCGCGCCTCTCGGCCAAGCGGCCGAGGTGCTGCATGCGGAGCGCCGAAGAGCCACACGCGAGGCACCGAGGCGCTATAGGCCGAGCGCCGAGGCGCTGCAGGCCGCGCCCCGAGGCGCGCGCGCGCTTGCGCGGCGCCGGCCACCAGTCGCGCGTGGGTCGTGCGTCTTGCACCCCGTGCGTCAGGTTTCGACGTTCATTCTCGTTTTCTTCACCCCATGCATGATTTTACGTCCATGCATGCGCCGCGCACGCATGCGTCGTCCAAGTACGCCGTCTTTAATTCTTCGTTCTTCGTCACGATCCAGTTACAATTTATTTTACAAAAAAATAAATACTAGATCTAGACTAGTCTATTACAATGATCGAATCAAAATAAAAACAACTAATCTACTCGTGAATTTTCTCACGAGAAAAACGAATTCGAACGAATCGAATTAAAAATAATTAATTCACACGCATGAAAAATTAACAACATTAAAACCATGACAATTGGATACCTGCAAAAAAGATCTAGCAATTCTACTATCCAATTTCAATTTAATGTTTAACAATTTAAATTCCAATTTAAAGGTCAGAGCCCGAAACTGTGGCTCTGATACCAGTTGTTGGGAAAATAGGGGTGCCCGGAATCTATTCGGGATGAAATTTAAATACGAATTTAAATTCAATTATTACTAGCATGAATTAATCCTAATTAATTCAAATAATAATTCCAACAACTAATTTAACATCATGCATATTGAATTAATTCACATATAATCTATAGCGGAATAAACAAGATAATATGTGATTAACGTACATCTCGAAGAACTTGGCCTTTGAATAAACGGGACTAACACGTACACGCTTTATCAACCCAAAAGCCTTCTCAAGTATTCCCTTTCACCTTATTCGATCACCGGTGGGAGATGCTATCGAACAATTTAAATAACTAAGGAAAAAAAAAATATCTATGCTCTTGATTTTTCCAACACATGGAATTATGTACTTGGGGATGAAATAATCATCCCCTATTTATAAGTGTAAGTGACCGAAAATATCATGTGGAATTGGGCTTGGAGAAAATCTTTTCTTAGTCTCTAAGAAATCTTTAATATATCTCATATATTCTTTTCTCCATAATAAAATATTCCACAAAAATCTCATCTCCTTATAAACTAGTAATTTTCGAAAATTTCAAGAAAAATTCCCAAGATTTGGATCTTCTTGAATATATGAGATATTCTTGTATTCCAAGAATACATATCTTCCATAATATATTTCCAAGAAAATCAACAAAATCTTCTCTCTCCTTGATCTCTAATTTTCGAAAAAAACAAGAAAAAATCAGCATCATATATTCTTTTTTTTTTAATCACTTTATCATTATTGGGCTATTTAATGGGCTACTTGAGGGGCATTTAAGGAGAATTAAGATTGGACCTCCTAATGGACTTCTGAATTTCAATATTGAGCCCCAATATAATTCAATCCATTAATATTAATTATTACCACTAATAAATTAATATTGCACTATCCATCTTAATCCATATTACGATAATATGGGCTCCCGGTTATTATTTCCCGCGTTTAAGATTATCAAGTCCATTAATTAATTAAGCTTCTGAATAGCTCTAAATTAATTAATATATTTCACCTTGGAGTAAAGACAGCTCAACATTATTATCCGTACCGAAGAAACTGATTCTTCACTTGCAAGATTTGGTACGATAAGACTTCTGAGCCCACCAATGGGACTAATCACACGAGCCGTACTCGCATGTGTTTCTCCGTATTAAATCTTAGCAACCGTCGTATGATTAATATTACTGCCCAAAGCACAAGGTTCGAAGTCACAATGATTCTCACCCACCATGAATCAAAGCAATAACCATTAAGCACACACGGTCCTATTTAAGTGACGGAGATTAAGAAATCAACAACCACTGAGGTCTAATTCTTCACATTTCAGAACAGAAGAATTTATCCTCACTGTAGGTCCACTTCAACACATACTAAATGTGCTAGTGTAATCTCTTAGTCAAGACAGACCAATCTGAGACTTACACATCGACCTCTCACGGCGGATTGTTCAATTCCACCTAGGTCGTGAATTTGTACGTTTAGTTACAAGGAAACTGTTAATGTGATCTTCCGTGATCGGGTATCACCACATTAACTACAATGTAACATGTACCATATATTGAACGGTTTGCAATAGATATTCAACATTCAATCATAACTAAAGCAAATGTGATAAAAGAATTATTCTCATAAACAAGTGTTTGATACACGAGTTATACAAAGTAAAAGCATAATTTCACGTATAACTCCAACATCAGCAAGACCATTTTGGGTATGGACGTAGGGGACCGAATGCTCCACTATAATTCCCAGGGCCATACAGTAATCTGTAAAGGCCTTCGAGCTGAACTCAGATGTATTATCTATGTGAATCGACTTGATTGGATAATCCGGAAATCGAGCTCTAAGCTCGATAGTTTTCGCAATGAGCTCTGCAAGAGCTTGATTGCGGGTAGACAGCTAATAAGTATATGTCCACCTAGTGGAGGCATCAATAAGGACCATGAAATACTGAAATGGTCCTGATGCTGGGTGAATCGGTCCACAAATGTCTCATTGAATTCGCTTCAAGGAAAACCGGAGACTCTAGTCTAACCTTAGTGCGCGACGGGCGCACTATTAACTTACCCTTAAAACATGCATCACAAATAAGTTCATCAACATGAAGGATTCTATTATTCGAATTATTATGACTAATTGAATTAGGTAGAATCCTACGTATTATATATTGTCCTGGATGAGTTAACCGCTGATGCCTTAATATAAAGAAGTTCGGGTCATGAAATTTCATACTCATGGCTAGATGGAGATTTTGACGACTGGATGTAGGAATAGTACAATTCGGGGGAGAAGTAAGGAAGTTTTTCTATAACTTATTTACGGCTACCTCGAGTAATAGTCATCAAAGGTATTCGTTATTGTTCTCAGTTTCAGTTTCAATGTGATATTCATTAGTCCTAATATCTCTAAAACTGAGCAGGGTACACTTAAACTGTGAAAACAATAAGGCATTATTCATTATGAGTTTGGTACCCACGGGGAGGACAATGGAAACTCTTCTGGACCCCACTATCAACCTACTATCATTGTTATTGTAGTTATACTCCCCTTACGATTTAACAAGTTATGAATGAACTTCTTATCTCTTAAAATTGCATGAGTGGTGGCGCTATCTAACAAACATAAAACACAATCTCAATCCATCATGCCAGAGGAAATAGCTCAAACCTAATAGCTGATATGTTTACTAGCCATGAAAAGCAATATCCAAGTAAATTTAATGGACAGTGTTAAGGTAAACACATCGAAGCTAAAACTTAATATTATCCATAAAATAAAATATCTGAAATAAAGGATCCAAATATAAAGTACTAAAACAATCAAATACACAAATCACTCATCATCTCCAAGGTCCTTGAGCTTGATGCCCAGGGGATCGACGTTGTCTTGGTCAAAGTCTGCTTCAGGCAGTCTGGCATGGTGATATTCGACTCTAGGGGCCTTCCCCTTGCCGTCCTTCTACTGCTTTTGATAAGCTTCAACCAAGTTCTTGGGAGTGCAACACGTGCGAGACCAATGACCTCTGCATCCACATCTGTAGCAGGACTGCTTAACCTTGCCAGTTGAAGAGCGAAATTCGAGGTTCTGTGACCACCGGATGTACTACGACCTCGGTCTTTAACCCAGATCATCTTACTCTCTCCCCCTTCCACGTTTACAACCAATAATACAATTGTCCCTATACTGCTGCTGGAGTATAAGGTTGCTAGCGTGGAATGTTGACAGATTGTTCTGCATCAACTGGGTTACAATACGGTGCAAAGCAGAGTTGTACTCCATTATAGACTTAAGGTCTTGGAAATGGAGTCTCAACCAATCGTATTGTACCGGATGGAGGAGTATATCATTTTGCTGTTGGAAACGATCCTACAGGGAGTTCCACAACATTCCGGGGTCCCTGAATGAGGATCTGAATGATGAATTCCTCACTCAGGTGGTTCATGAGAAAAATCAACGCTTTCGCCTTCAGGGCGTTAGTGGATTTCGAACCTTCGAGAATTGTTTTGCTCAACTCATTTAAGGCTAGATGGAACTCGACATCTAGCGCCCATGTCAGGTAGTTATTACCATCGAGAGCAAGCTCATCAAATTCTTTCATGGTAATATCATATATTTCTACTACAATTTTAAAGTGACATGGTAAGAGTTGTGACCAATTTATTGACAACGGAGAAATAAGGATTTATTTAATTATTCTAGAGCACAAAGATACAAGTATTGGGCGCCGTCTACCCAAAACATAAATTTACGGTCCGATAAATACCGGGCGTCGCCTACCCGGGCATAATATGCGGACTATAAATAAATAAACTATGTGCGGAAAAGTAATGCACGTAGGATAATTAAATCACATAAACATGCATAAACAATTAAGGAAGATAATCACATGAAAATAATTTCTAGAAAATATACGGTTTAATAGACAGGGGAAATAATCATAAGAATAATTATTTCATGTATATTAACACAATTTAACGAAATATTTTCAGGATTAAAATAAATTAAACACGGGTTTTAGTGATATCAAGAACACAAACGAAATAGGGTTAAGAGATCATAAGAATCCGAGGAAAAACACCGTGTGGGTTGCGCACGGCGGATGAGAAGCGTCGCACGTAGGGCGGTCGCGTATGGGCGCGCGGGGGTGACGGTGTGCGCGCGGCGGGCTCGCGCGAGCGCGAGCGGCGATGGGCGCGACGTGCACGCGGGTGCGTGCGGCGCTGGGGCGAGACGGGCGCGACGTGCACGCGGGTGCGTGCGGCGCTGGGGCGAGACGGGCGCTGGCGCGCGCCGTGCGGCAACGGGCACTGCTCGCGTGCGTCGTCTCATGCGGCGGAAGGCGGTCATACGCCTTCGGGACGTCGGCCGTTGCTCGTCAATTCAATATACAATAATTAAATCCAACAATCAATCATGAATCAAATAAATTCATAGCATAGGTACACATGAAAACATGGAAAATCATATGAAAATAAATTAAGGGTGTACCGTATGATCTCGGTTAGAGACTCGTGCTGATAACGTGTTGTAAATAAGTGCGTAAATTTAAGAGACAACGTTTGTTGACTCAGTTCATCGGGAACGACTACGTCTGGGGGCGATCCAAGCCAGGAGTTTCACTAATGATCTTGTGTATCAGAGTGATTACAACAATGAATACAATGATCTATTTATAAGAATAAAACCCTAGTCTAAGATATAAAGCATGTTGGGTTTCTTGGTCCATAAGTAATGTCCACATCAAATCTTCTAGATTTGGAATAAATCTTCTAGATTTACAACAGTTTGCAACTACTACATTAATTAAAATCTATTTTGGAGAAGTTACAAAAACCTGTTTTTGGATTATGGAGAATTGATTCTCATGGGGCCCACTACTTTTGTATCTCTGAAACTAAGAAACACTATTGATTTTTTTACAAACACTTCCACTTCTAAAATCACTTCATTTCTAAACACTCCCCACTTTTAATTTTACTACAAAAATCAATTAATATCACTTTTGATTTTGCAATAGAATTTCAAAACACGCCCTAAATAATAATATAATAATACATTATCATTATTGATTTGACATAAAACCACATACACCCCTACAAACAAGATTTTCTATTCACAGAATTTCCCTCATCCATTTTTTTTCTCATTCGGATTTTTCTCATCCACCTCAAGACGAAAACAAACGTGACCTTAATCTCTTCATTGTATGTTGACCTTCCCGATGAGAAGTCCCAAGAATCCCGTACATAATTTATAGTATTTGGTAAACAAAAAAATATGATGTCATTATCAAACACTTGAAACAGTTCACCTCACTCCATAATTACATGTACTACCTGTAACACTCTTCACAATTAACTTTTTCTCATGTTTAAACGAGCGAATTTTTTATTAATATTTAAAATAATAAAATAATTTTTTACGTTATTTTATAATAGAGACATTAAAAATCGGCAAATTTATGTAAATATTGTGAAATAAAAAATGAATAGTAAAAATGGGGAGGAAAGAAAAAGGTTTATGAATATAGGGTGGATCGCGCTCACCAAGGGCGATAAACTGCCACATCATGGACCGCTACTGTCAGAGGCAATCTAGGCTTCGGCATACCTACTGTTGTTATCATTCTCCTTTTTTCCCCTGTCGCAATCCTCTCCATGGAAGAGTTAAATTCATGGAAAACCAAAAAAATAGTGGAATCAGGAACCACCCAGCCCCAATCGACGGTGGTCTCCGTTCCGATTCCAATTTCGCCACCAGATGTGGCAGCGCTAACGCCACCACAACTGTCGGTGTCGTGGTGGAAGGACGTGTTCAAACTGCCGTAGAGAAGAGAGGATTACAACATTCTCCAAGAGCTATTCATCATCGATTTGATTATATTATTCGTAGCTACAACATTTGGCGTAGGGGGGAGATTAACCGCAATCGACAAATTGGGGCAAATTGGAAAAAGCTCTAGGTTACCCAAACAAAAACATCGCCACATACCCTCTTTTGCTGCCTGTTGTCCTACTCCTACACATAATTCTTTTTTTTTTTTTTAATTTATCTGCGTCACTTTGAAACGAGGCTTCTTCATTGAGGAAATGAAGAAAGCTTTTAGAAATTCGCCGGAAAGGCATTGAGGGGATATACAATTAGCAGCAGCTTAGATCGCCTCTGACAGTAACAATCTACCTGCTTGATCGCTACTCAGCGAGGCGATCAACCCTATATTAATAAATTCTTTTTTTTTCTCCCCATTTTGATTATTCAATTTCGAATTCACAATATTTATATAAATTTGCCTTAAAACCCACTTTATTATTTTAAATACTAATAATAAAAAAAATCAACTATGAAGAGTATTTGGAGACGAAGATTGTATTTTTTATTTTGTAAAGAATAGAGAGTTTCAGAATGAATTAGTCCATTTTTTTTTTTTTTTACAAAACACCCAAATTGTTTGGATGATTTGATTTTTTGTGTCTCAAAATAATACTCCCTCCATCCCAAACTCATTTTCTACATTGTCAAAAAGGTTCGTCCCATACTCGTTTGCTACATCTACTTTTGATAAAAAAAATTAATACTGTACTTTTTAATATTATATTCTCCATACACTAATAACCAAAAATATCTACTTTATCACTTTATATACTATAAGGCTCCACTTGGTAGGAGATATAAGCCTATATTATGGATTTTTATACTTTCTATATCTTGTTTGGTAGGCCTTACTAAATTAATATGGATCCGTTTTTTATTCTAGCGGGTTATGCCGACCCAGTACAATATCAAGTTTTATGTGCCCGAATCAATACAAAATTATACCTCCAAACACCCCTTACAATTTTATTAAAGGGTGAAAAAGATAACATTTTCCTATTTACCCTTTCCTTCTTCCTTCTTCCTTCTTCCTCTCTCAAATCTGAGAAGCCTTCTTCCTCCCTCATCGTTCTCTCTTCAATTCTTCGTCGGCGCCGCTTCTCCAACAATTATTTTTTCTCGCTCACCCTTGCACCAACCGGCCGCGTCCGCCGCTCCCTTCCCTGTCCTTGCGTGTTGCCGCCGCTTTCTCTCCTGGCCTTGCGTGCCTCCGCCGCTCTCTCTCCCGGCCTTGCATGCCGCCATCGCTCTTTTCCTCTTGTGCGTCATTTCTTCCAAGAGTCACTCTCTTTTTTCCTGCGCATCGTCACACTCTCTCTTTGCCCATAACCAGTTTTTTTTTTTTTTTTTTTTTTTTGTGGTTCTCAATCTTTAATTAAGTTTTTGATTCCTGTGTTCTTCATTTCTATCGGTTATCTGTTACTGATTTTAATTGTTTGAGTTGTTCAATTTTTTAATACTTTGGTTCTGTAAATTGTTCAATTTGTTTCTGTTATTTGGAGAGGTGAGAATAAAGGTTGGTCATGGATGTATGGAGGATTGTTTCATCTCTATTTTGTGATTTCTGGGTTTTGTTCCTATCTCGATGATGGCAGTGGGCATGGAAATGAATATTACCATTTTTTAATATAAAAGGGTAAAATTGTATTTTCAAATTTTATCTTGCATTATCTAATAAATTATCTTACCTACCAAACAACATAAAAAATTAATACATGTTTTATGACATATTTTATTATATCCTATCAATCAACTTTTTCTCATCATTTTCTACTAAATTAGTATTCATATTATTATACCCCTTAATTTTGAAACCCCTACCAAGTGGAGCCTAAACAACTCTTTTTTTCTTAAAACCCGTGCAAACAGTAAATAGGAAAATAAATTTAGAACAAAAGGAGTATAAAGATGAAAATAAATATAAAGGCTCTTTTAGACTTGTAATATGTAATACACTCACCGTCCCAAACGAAGTTGCACACTTTTTTTTTTTGGACGTCCCAAACCAATCTATACACTACCTAAAAAAAACATCAATTTGCATACACACTCACATAAATATACACATATTTACCCATATGTCAATACTTTATCTTATTAATTAATCCGCGTGCAGCCCAAATGATGCAAATTGATTTGAAACGGAGGGAGTAAGATAATTTGGATGCTCCGATTTAAATTGAGTTGGATGCTTTTGCGGGGGTTCATACTTTTCAGCTAATATTCTTAATGAAAATAGCAACACTATTAGTAACATTCAAAACTAACCCCTCGTGGCAAAACAACTAAATACCTTTAAGAAAAATAATTAATACTCCCCAGACAAATTTCAAGAAAATTACACTTCATTGAAAAATTGTCGAATGGACTTGATAATTGAGGGTTGTTACCGGTTCAAGATTATTTCATTCAATCCTGTTCTACATATTTTACGAAGATTTGTTTAAAAAAGAAAAAGAAAAACAGAGATATGAAAGCAAAAGCTTATTAATAAGTATGAAATGTGGAGGTGTGCGTAACCCTCTTTCTGTATTATTATGAAATTCAGGCTTTAAAACACCACCAAAATTCAATATAAGGAGAGCCCAGTCACACAGCAAATATCTTATTAATTTGCTATGTTATAAATGAAGCTAACTCCTTCACATAAAAAAAAGAATCAAATACAGTAAAGAAAAAGAACATCACACCTATTCCCAATCAAACATGTTTACGGAATTCTTTCTATGAGAATCATAACGAGAAAAAAAAAAAAACAATTTCAGCATTCACTACTGCATATATACAGCCATATAATCGATTAAAAAAGTTTCAAATTGCAATAAAAAAAAAAAACAAAAAACAGAACCAGACCCAGAGAATTCAAATCGATGAAGATATGAAATAAATTAACAAAAAATTAGGGAAGAAAGAGAGGTGGGAGCTCATATTCTATGGGTGTAAAGAGTCTGTCAAGCAGTGAGCATTCAGATAATCAGATCGAGGAATTACGTTATAATCATCGGAATCCCACCTCCTACTTTCTTCCAATCTAATCTACAGAAATTGAAAAAATATAGTGGATAATTAGATCTGAGGCATGCAGAGAGGTACGAAATTCAGAAGAAAAGAAAACAAATGGATACCCAGATTTGCTGCAAATTCGAAAGAGAGAGTGCGGCTGCTGTGCCGCTTTTATAACTCGAAGCCTCAAACCCTAGCAATTTTCCAGTTATATCGAAATAATAATAATACTTCCTCCGTCCACAAAATATAGGCTTGGTTGTCTTATTGGGTCGTTCATAAAAAATAGTCTTATTGCCTAAAATGAAAACAATAAATTTTATGTACACTTTTCAACATACACAAATAATAGTTTTTAAATAATTTATTTTGTACTTGATGTGACACAATATTCTTACTTTTTACCTATTATACCAACTTTTTTAATAATCGTATTAAAAACAACAAGCCTAATTTTCATGGACAGAGATAGTAATAATAATAATAAAATAGACTCGCTTTCTTTTTTTATTTGGGAATGTACCAAATTATGGTTTTATTTCTTTATTTCAGTCATTAAATATTTTATTTATAAAAAAAATTTATTCATGAAGCATTTTATTTTTGAGAACTACTTATCTTTATATACAGAGAAACTTTTGGTATCTTACTCCACCACATTCGTCTATAGCAAATTAGCAAACTATATTTAGGGGTGAAAATAGGTCAGACCCACCTAATGGGCCGTTGGGTCACCATGATTTACCTCCTCCACCAATCTTGTCGGGTCAGTGGTGGGGGCCTTGAGGGCGAAGGTTTCGCCTTTTGCTACAAGGAAATAAGCCAGACCACCCGACAGGGGCCTACAGTCTGACCTACTAAAGGCTTAGTTTGGACTGGCCTATTTATTAAACGAGTCGGGTCAAGGCCTATTTATTTAAGTACGCTAGACTTAAGCTTTATAAAAGGCCTATCAGACCGGCCTATTTAAAATGATGTCCTATATATATATATATATATATATATATATATTATTTATATATTTTATTGTATAATATGGGCAATTCATATTAAATATGAATCGTGAAAGGATGGATAATAATTTCAAAGCTACGATTTTTTATATTGATTTTTTCATTTAATTTTTAAAAAAATCAGTTTATATTTTTTGAGTTGATGTTAACAATCTCGATTTGACATGACAGTAGTAAAAATAGACAGTAATAATTTTAGAATATTTTAAAAATATGTAAAATTTTACAATTTCAAATATTGAATATAATATAAATTAAATTTTAATAGGCTTCTAAAAGGCTCTTAGGTCTGTCCTGTTTAGTTAAAAGGGTCAGACCAAGCCTATGGAAAAATCTTTCACAGATAATAGGTCAGGCTCAGACTATGCCTTTGCGAAGTAGGCCTAGGCTTTTCAGTGCAAGGTTTGGTCTGGCCTGGCCTGGCCTACTTCCACCCCTAGCTATATTCCACAAGATTATTTCATTTGAAAATCTTTGCATTCTTATTAAAAATTACTTAAATACATGAGCTTATTAAATATTAAGTATCTCACATCAATTATATATCATTGTTAAAATGCTAGCTTGTCTTATTACATTCGCAATTGACATATTAGTTTGTGTCCATTAATGAGCAATTGAGCACATGATCAACACCGTAGTTATAAATATACTTATGAATATTTTTATTTTTTTTATAATTTCAATAATGAGAAATAAGTATATTAAAAAAATTTAATTTAATTTATTTATAAATTAATTAATTAATATTATTATGAAAATTTAATATTCATTGAATTAAAAAAATCTAATGAAAGTTTTAAAACAAACCTATTTAACCATAATGTGGCACAACTGCGTCTTATTATCCATTTGTGAATCAATTTCTACCTCTACAAAGTCTCTGTTTTGAATTCTTCAATTTGAATGAGTTTGAGTTATATATGATATTTTTTTTCATTTACAAATTAATTTTTTAATTCTTTTTAGGAATTATATATTTGTAAGTCTGGTAACTTGACCCAAGTTTGAATTTGGTCCACATGGAATACACGTTTTGAAATCGGTCCAGCAAGTTTGAATTTTTTTTATTTCAATCCTTCTACCTGCTAGAGCAGGTCACATATCCGGTCACTGCCAATTTGGATATTCATTTTCGATTTTTTTTTTCAGCGCCATGTCATTATATTTTAATATTTTTAAATATATTGTTTGGTTTAATTATTTTTGGGCGGGTCTGGGATTGGGCAAAACGGGTTAGACCATCCCATAGTTAAAAAAAGCCCATCTTGATCTCCCACATTGCGAACTACCCTGAGAAGAAATTGCAGAACAGAGAATGAAATCTCTAGTAAACAAATTCATAAGCGACACTTATACTTTGAATTTCATAGAAACTAATTTAGCACCATTTTCCCCCAAACTCCGCCGACACCTATTCTCTACCCGATTCTGGGCATGCGGTCCAATCCCTACAACTATTGACATTATCCAACATTTTCAAAACCTTAATCTCTCCAGCAATTCCATCAATGACTCCCTTTCTCTCTATCTCTTCTCCTCTATCGAGCTCCGAACGGTCGAGTTGTGCAATAATCGGATCTCCAGCGGGCTATCGGAGCTCGTCGAAAACCTGCAAAGTCTCTCTTAACCTCTCCGATAATGCTTTGATTGGAAAAACTCCTTCAAATTTAACTCCTCTCCACAATTTGACGGTCGTTTCGTTGATGAATAACTATATCACTAGCGCAATTCCGAGTGGGTTCAATTCTGTCCAGATTTGTCTAACAATTTGATTAAAGGATCTCTACCGCCGGTTTCACTCTCCGACTCATCTTCCTCCTCCATTTTCGGCGCTTTCCCTTCGTTTTCTTCTTATTTCTTCATCTCCGTCGTTTTTTTCTTCAAGAAGGGCGAATTATAGGTCAAAGTGGGGGTCGTCTATACCGTCGGAACAATCAGGGTTAACAGCGGCAGTGACGATGGTTATAGTATTCCCTTTCGCAGTGGCGACGACGGAATCTGTGGAGAAGACGTCGGTGGCGGCTCCGTTGGTACGCCAACATTAAGTAAATTGAAGGATTCCGTTGCCCGCATGGGCGTAGCTCAGCTGGTTCCTGGGTGACAGATTGCTACAAGGACGCAGGATCGAGCCCTGGCAGCCGCAGTGTGGGAGTTTTATCCCTCCAATGTGGGGGATAGCTCCTTGTGGGCACCAGACACTGGTCCTCCCACCTAATGGGCCGCTGAGTCACCATGATTTACTTCCTCCACCCAATCCTGTCGGGCCAGGGGGTGGGGGCCCTGGGGGCGAGGGCTTCGCCTTTTGCTACAAGGATTCCAGTGAAAATACGCGGTGAGAGGAAAGAAAGAGACTGTGGGTTAGAGTTTTCTTTAATTATGTGATGACCTGGCCCGTTTTTGTCTGACCCGAGACCCGTCTGCCCGCCCAAAATAACTAAACCCAATAATGTATTTAAAAATATTAAAATATAATGACATGGCGCTGAAAAAATAAAATAAAATAAAAAACGAAAACGAATATCCAATTTGGCAGTGACAGGATAAGTGAAAGGATTGAAATAATTTTTAAAAAAAATCGAACTTGTTGGATCGATTTCAAAACGTGTATTTCATGTGGACCAAATTCAAATTTGGGTCAAGTTACTGTACTTACAAATTTATAATCCCTTCTTTTTATTATAATTGATTAATTAATTGTATTTTATTTTAAGTAAGTGAAAATTAAATTACAATAATTAAATAATGTTGTGTAGTATAGACCAAATCCGAGTTGTTTATTGCTTTTCTTAGTAGCTATCTCTATCCTAAACATTAATCTTTTTATTTGAAATAGAAAAATGTTGCTTTTTCTTTTGTTAGAAATGGTGCCAATTTTTTTTTATTTGTTGCTTAGTTAAAATGACATTTATATTTAATCAGAAATTCACGGCTATTTAATTAATAAGTGTATTATATAACAAGATTAATGTTTATGAAGTATTAAAATAAAATAAAATCCAAAAAAGTGGAAAAAGAAAAAAACAAATCAACAGTTTATATAATGATCAAGTTTTTATTTATTTATTTTTCTGTTTAATTAAAGATGACGTCTATCTTTAAATTAAGAAATTAACTATTGTTTAATTAGAAAGTGTATCATGTATTATATAACAAGATCAATGCTTATAAAATGTTTAAATAAAAGTAAATCTAACAAGTAAAAAAATCATTTTTGAATCAAATAAAAATATTTATGTTTTTTTTTTTTTTTTGGAAAAGGAATAAAAAGATTTATGATTAGGAATAGCTATAAGCAACGTAAATGCAATAAGCAGTCCAAACGCTTAACGTTTAATAGCCCAGCAACTTGTGCTGGATTTTGTTGCACGCCACGGTGATCCATTTCCCATTTAGTTTAATTAGAATTTAATAATTGTTTTTTCCAATCTTGGTCTAGTCTAAAAGTATTTTATAATTAATTTAATTTTTAAATTTCTAATCACAAATTTAATTAAGAAAATAATCAATAGGACCACAAATTTAAATTTAAATTTAATTAGGATACAAATTGAGTTAATTAAGAGAGTAATAATTACATGAAAAAAAAGGTATTGAATTAATCGAGCTTAATTAATTTATGAGAAAATGGACATATCTATAATTAAATTGAATTAATCGAATAAAATAAATAACAATTTTTTAAATACATAATCAATAAAGTATTTTATTAACCCGCGTAATAAGCAGGTTCAAGAGATAGTATTAATCTAATTGAATATTTATTTAACCAATTTTTTTCTTCTAAAATATCATGCATTTCATGAAAAATTATTTAAATACATTAGCTCATTAACTATTTATCACGCATCATTATATATCATTTATAAATGTTATCATATAAAAATATACTAGGTTTTGATTTGTAATTGCATCAATTTTTTTCCACATTTCCTTATATTTGAGGAAATCATATACTTATAAATCTTAATTTGTGGATAATCTCAACAATGAGACTTAAGTATATTTAAAAGTTGTAATTTAATTTACTCTATTAATGAATACATTTTTATTATATTTATATTATTGTAATTTAAAGACAAACTTCTAGTAGGTTATGTGACAACATCATATTTCGTTTGAAATTCTTGCATTATCATTAAAACTTATTTAGATTGAAATAAACACCAATTAATTTCAAAACATAAAAGAAATATATGAACTATAATTATAATAATAGTAATGACAAAATTTGGGATGTATTGTGTTGTTACAATTCAATATGCGGTTTAATTCTATATTTTTGTTGATAAAAATTTCTACATAATTTAAACCAATATTTTAAAATATTGATTTTTTGTCGATTTTAATTGAAACTAATTGTGATAACTTATGTTGATTTTTTTAAAGATAAATTAATAATTATTTTACATTAATATAAAGAAATAATTTAAGCTCGCTTAATACGCAACGAGAGATACTACAATATTAGTGTGAAATATTCTACCATAAAATATGTTTAAAATAGGTAATTATGTATAGGTGGAGGCATATCAAGGCTGTCAATGTTCTCAAATATTGTAAATAGAGTGGATAAAAAGTTGAAGGAATGGAAGTGTAGGTGTTTGTCACGGGCTGGGAAGATTATTTTAATTAAGTCGGTGGCTCATGCAATTCCTATTTATGTGATGAGTTATTTTAGGTAACCTGAGGTAACTATTGACGAAATCGAGTCCAACATTGCAATGTTTTAGTGGAGACAGAGGGGGCCGAAGAGGAGAGTTCATTGGGTAGAGTGGAGACAATTGTGTAGGCCCAAGTTAGAGGAAGGATTAGGATTCCAGGATATGAGGGCTTTCAACAGAGCGATGTTTGCGAAACAGAGGTGGATGTTATTTACTGATGACAGCTCGTTGCTTGCTCAGACCTTGAAGACTCGTTATTATCTAGGTTTTGATTTTAACTAGGGTATAACTCGAGCTTTACTTGGAGAAGCATTGTGTGGGGAAGGGAGGTGATTATGAGGGATATGAGGTGGTGGTGGAAAATGGGGAAAGGATTAGAGAGTAGAGGAGAGGTAGCTTTTAGGTCGTAGCAGCCCGATGGTCACATCATATAGGGGGGTATAAATAACTTTTAAAAAAAATGAAGCGGTAATTTTTTATTAAAGAAAAAATTGAATTTGATTCAAAATAATAGAAATATAGCATGCCACCCTCCTAGATTAGATCGACTAAATAAACAAAATACGTCAAAGAAAGTGAAGAAGCGTCAATGCCCCCACCTTATGCGCACATGGACTTGTATTGAGATACAAATGTGCTTGAAGACATTGGGTTTGGAACAGGAAAATATAGAAGTGGGATCACCAATACCTAAAGAAAACACAACTCTCGTGGCATATCAATAGATTCTTCCGTTCTCCACCCGACACGTTGATTGGGCACATCTTAATAATCGAGAATGTGATTCTCTGCAGCTATACCTAACGAATACGAATAGAGACATTTCCTTACAACCAGTAGCCCAAATATTTCTTAGGATATTTTTTAGTTCGGATCCCCCGAAATAGGATGAAAGGTCTTGTTAAATTGCATTATTTTAGCCTCTGAGACAGGATGCTATGTCGACAGTCTTCTCTGGTGCCTTGATAAAAAAATCTACAACTTTGATGCTGACAAACTACTATACGGTAAAGAAAGATTCCCAAAAAATGTGATTCATATTAGTTATGTCACCAACCTCTTTTCATATAATCGTTTGCTTTGACACCTTCGGTCCTGAGAAAAGTGATCCACCTCTACAAACCCGTCTACTAATATTCTGTGGAAAGAGAGGACCTTTTCTAATTGGAAAATATAGCCATAATACGATCATCTATCGGCTGTTAATGAATCTTCCTTGGAATGCCCATATGATATAGGAACCACAACCCAAAAACGGTAGAGAACCCTATTGAACACCCGTAATGCGTTTAGTAGCCCTATGGATGGTGGATCGAACTGCAGTTCAAAAAAAATACACTTTCTATTTCTTTGGACTAGAATATTGCCCCGATAACGATGCATACTCAGAGAGAATCCTACGAAACGCCTTGCAATTAGCAACTAAAGCACGACAAAACACAATAATATAATCCGCAAAAATATGAGAGGGAAAAGAAAGGCCCCTACCACCCATAATTGAATTAAGGAAAGGGTCCCCCACTGATCGTGCAATAAGTCGACTCAAGACATCCTCAGCCAGACAAAAGAAGATTGGAGAGAACGGATTCCCTTGCCGCACCCCCTGGGAGCATTGAAAATAACCTAAGGAAAACCAAGGAAAGCATCCAATCATTGCCCTTTTGAATGTTAAGTGGATTTTATAAGAGTGGCGATGTATTCTCTAGCAGCAACAACAGATAGTGTTCCTCCAAAAGGAAAGAAATCCCAAACAAAAGGAAAAGATATGTTGACATCAGCTATGTGATCACTCAACGTTCAGTGCTACAACTCAGCCTGACTTGATGATCGATAAACTTATTCACTAGCGGTGGAGATTTGTCTCATTGGAAATGTGGATTTTACATTGAAGTCTTCATCCTCCGTATGGAATGAGAAAAGAAGAATTCTTCCAATCGAGAAAAACAAAGAGGACTTTGAAAACAAATAGTCGGTCCAATCGTTCAAAGAAAGGTGCCAACCCAAAGGAAAAGGTTAAGCGCCATTTGAAGGCTAGGCTTACAACATCATAGACAATTAGTATCGATATCACAATCCGCTGAAGGAAATGGATCAATTTATCCTGCATTCACTCAATAGCAAGAAAAAAAGTAAGAATTATCCCATTACCAGTATCTTTATTAACTCAAACAGGGAATCACTAGTGTATTAACTCTTAACTCACCGGTGTCAATAGATCTATATCAAATACTAGTATCACTACTACGGACTAAGGCACGAGCTATATAGGAGCTAAAGATAGAGTATCGGTGAAAAGAAGAATAAGCAACACCGAAAGTAGGGATATATATCCCAATAGAAAATAAAAGAAGTCACACTGGAATAGAACTCTTATCACTCGTTTACTTCCCTAAGTTCGCAACGTTTCTTGTAAGAAAAGATATAGTACAAATTATCCCATGGATTCAAAGATATAATACCCTGTCTTAATTCACCGGCGGGATGAAGAGTATCCCTTCCATGTTCAAAGAAGAGATGCAGCTAACCAACATGCAATGAAACGAGATGAGGACATCGAGTGAGTGATCCTACAGTAACTTTGGGTGCCAATCCCCATTATGAGATCCAGGTCTCGCACCCCCTCTTGTTTGCCTTTTTCTAAAGCTAAATCATGGATGAAGTCGGTCTTTCTTCTTGATCAGTTAGAGTTTCTGTTCTGGAATGATTATTAGCGCCAGTGGTAAGGTCAAATCAAGTATTTTTCTTTCCTTCAGTGGACTAATTCATCTAGGTAGACATCTGACTTCTTTTCTCGATTGACTAACCCCTTATATCTTAGGAGAAGCAAAAGAATTTGACGCCTAAAAGTCCCGAAAGTAGAAAAAAGGAAAAAAGGAAAGCAGTTTAGCTGTAATCCACGACCTCAAGCTAAGTCCACCTTCAGACGCCTATGGCGAACTAAGGGTACCATTAGGAGTATGAATTTCCCCTGTCTCTGTGAAACAATCTCTCTTCATTCTTTTTTAAGGTAAGTGAGCACGTTGATGCAGGACCAAACACGGCGGTAGTTCGCCATGGTTCTCCTTTCGTTAGTTGTCTTCCTTCGTCAACATCTTTGACTTTGTAAAAACTTCATGAAATCGGAAAAGTCAAGAAGTCGAATCTACTTATTAAGGATGCCGAGAAGAAGCTCTTGTCTCTGACTTGTTCGATTTGCTCTTATGATGCTTTGAACTCTGGTACTCTTTCTGTTTAAGGAAAAGAAAATGCGTAATAGCCATAAAGTAGTCAATACCCAGAGAATAGTAAATGAATTTCGGTGTGAAGCGATCCTAACCCAAGTGATAAAGTGGCAAAGCCAAGTATAAGGACTTCACCCGAGAGCAAGATCAACTAAGGGAAAGAACCAGCGCTTATTGAAGCTTTGATTCAAGTGGCACGATTAGACTCTGGTAAATCCTAAGTTGAACGACTCCCAAGGTCACGCCGACATAAACCCTAAACTCGGAAGATAAGAGACTATTAGATGTTATCCTACTAGTAGTGACTAGAAGGAAGTGGGCCAAGTCACTAACTAGAGGAAGGGTCTATGATTGCCAGGTCGTGTCCATGAACCTATAAAGAACTTTTCGAATTGTCTAGGGAAATTACTGAAAGACTAGCCTAGGACCCCTCATAGAAAAAGGGTCTCTACTTAAAGTGAAAAGAATTAAAGAAAAGTCTTTGGTTAGTGTATGATCTTGCGCGTAGTGAGTCTATTATCTTTGTTTCATTCAAGAGAGCTAACCGAAAGGCGATTGCTACTTCTACTATTTGATAAGTCATTGTCGCTATGCTTATGAAATTCTATTATGTGCATCCGAAAAGCATCACACTCAATCAGATCATACTGGATCGGTACCAGCGGTTCCTTCCCTAGTGATCTCTTATCATATGTTCCTATATAGTAACATCAAGAAGTTTTGCGAAGGGGGATTTTTTAGAAATTCATATCTAAATTTTATAATTTAATAATCTATTTCGGTGACAGAATTCTTCCAAATAACTTTGGTGAATCTATTGTTAATAGCAAGATATTACATTTTGTGGAAATATTTTTAAGAATCATACACTATTTCGATCACGATATTATTTCCAAAATAAAATTAAAAAATCTACAAAATCAAACTAAATGTTCGACAACAAATATTAGACATTACTTGTTTAAAAAAAATCTTGCTAATCCTTTTATTTTGAGAAATTATTAATTATTTTTTAAAACATACTCCCTCCGTCCACCAAATTTTTACCCGCTTTCCTTTTTGGTCCGTCCACCAAATTTTTACCCATTCCTCTTTTGGAAATAAACTACACTCACAAACAAAAAATGGGCCCCACGATACCCACCACAATACTCTTACTTTATCTACTTTATTTATTTTTTCAATAAAATACCAATTTTCATTAAAAACTGTGCCCAACAGTAACCGTGTAAAATTTTCGTGGACGGAGGGAGTATTATTTTAAGAGAATAACTATAATGTTCTTTGAAAATGAAGTGGGATTTTTATTTTTGAAATAATTTCGAGTTTGGTTTTACAAATTTCACATCTACTATTATTTTGCGAAAAAAAAAATCCTAAATAATCTAATAAAAATTGGTAAATTATAGAGATTTGTATCTAAAATTTACAATTTAATCTATTTCGATATCATAATTTTCTCTCAAATAACTTTGGTGAATCTATTCTTAATGACAAAATATTACATTTAATGGAAAGATTTTATGAATCATACAATATTTTAGTCACAATATTATTTCCAAAATAATAATAAAAAGAATATTATAAAATCACTCTAAATGTTCGACAACGTATCTTAGACTTTACTTATTTTGTAGATGATTTCGATATCTTCAATTTGCAGAATTCTTTGATATCCTCAATTGATCTAAGAAAATCATATTTAGAAAAAAATAATTAGATATGAGATATTCGAAAAATGAAAGACAGACAAATATATGGACGATTAGACATTTTAGATTCAAATAAATAAGAACCTTAAATATCAGTGGAGATGACGTGTGCAGTAGATAAGACTTGGCAGTATTCAAGACGAAAGAAAAGAGAAAATAAAAAATATCATATTTAAGAAAATAAATCAAATCGACGATACTCAGAAGAAAACACGATGAATATATGAACGATTATAAAACTTATATCTCAATAATTATGAACCTGCTAAATGATGGAGCCGATAGCCGTGTACAATAGCGGCCGATGACAGATGTATGAAATAGATATGGCAGAGCGCAGACGTGTGAAACAAATGTGGTGGAGGCACGACATTTGAAATAGATGCGATGGAGGAACGTCCATGTGAAGTAGATGAGACAGAGACGACATTCAAGATGAAAAAAAATGAAAATTGAACTTTTTTATTAAGGTTTAAATATATAGAATTTATTATAAAATTACTAAATTAATTTTAATGGTGTAGATTTTAGTTGTGTAAGATCTAGGGTTGAAATCAAAAGTTTAACTAACTTTTACTGAGAGTGCAATATTTAGAAATAAAATCTTATATTATAAAAGTAGGAACTCCCTACTTCAAATATCCCAAGTGTCGTCTTTCATATGCCGCCATGTGTAATTTTAAATTTTTTTATGATTATATTATTGTTCTAATTTTTTCTGAGCAGTTACACTCTTCTTGGCGCTTCAATTCTCTTTCTTTTCACAGAGACAAATTTTAGTGCCACTCAGTCTCTTTCTTCTCTAGCACCAGATTTCGGTCGACACAACTTTTTCCAATGTCCTTACTCAATCTCTCCAGATTTACTCCGCTGCATTTGCATCTTTTGCTGGTGCTGCCGTTTATTTAATCTGGGTAATCTCATAGAAATATCTTTTTTGCATATTCTTTGAGGCGAAACGTGTGTATTAAAATCTTCCATTGAAGATTTGATGTTTTTCATTGACAATTAAATTCTAAATTGAATACTTTAATATCAGGGAAATTCCAAAAGATTCCCCTGATTTCCAAGGCGGTGCTTCACAGAGTTTGTGAGGTTTTCCAATCGAAATTGGTTATGAACTGAATCTTTAAAATTCGGCATCCTTTTCTATAGAGGTAAACGTTTATCGTCTAAATGTTTGATTTTGGAATTTTTGCCAGATTTCAGAATTATAGAAAATAGTCTTTCTTGGTTATGTATGAGTTGGGAATATTGGTGGAATATCACTGAATTGCTATGACAATGGGTGTTTCTGATTAGTCTTTTTTTTTAAATTTAATTGGTTATCAATTTTCAGATTCGCGATTCACGCCTTGGATAATATTGATATAACATTTAAAGGTGGTGTTTTTGGGTCGCTAATGGTTTCAACGTTGCTAAATTTGAGCTGCTGTAGCCCAAGAATGGGCCCTTCGTTAGACAGTCAACCTTCTTTTAAGTTTACTTTTCTTTTCTTAATTGTTTTTGGCCGACTACTTTTGGTTTGTTGTGGATAAAGAAATGTATGAGGATTATAGTGTGTGTGTATTTTTTTCGAGATCTATGTTGGCACGTCCCAGTTATCCGTAGTGACAATGCTCTATTAACCATGATATAGTCTCTCGCATACATCAATGTACGTAATTTTACTGCTATATTGTGATTATTAAAATTTGTGACGTGTCTATCATGAATAATGAAATATCTATTTTTACCTCTTTTTATGATACCTTAAAATATTAAGGATCGACAAGATGATTATGAGTTTTCTTCGCGGAAGAGTATGTATTGTTTGGGGTTGACGAAATTGTGGATATATGAAATCTTAAGAAAAGAATGTTGGTTTTCACTTTATACATTCTAAGCAAATTTCCATTTTTGCAGCAATCATATTTGCTTTGCTATTTAAAATAGATTTAATTCTCTAGCACATATTTCCGCTGCTGCCATATCCATCTTCGCTGGTGTTGGCGTTTAACACAGGTAATCTCATATTATTCAATCTAAACTTTGTATACATCTTCAACCTATTGTTCTTCTCCTTCAATTCTATATGTTTAATAATTTTTTCAGCTGTCAAGGTGGTCTTTAGGGACTTAATCTAAGCGACTAATTTCTTGAGAAATTCCCTTGGTTTTGTGTGTTTGAACTATTCGGCTTAGAAATTTACTTGTCAACTAACTATTTAATTAAATTTCCATATATTTGTATTTAAGCATTAACTTGAATGAAGTCCTCTACTTCAAGTCTAAAGTTATGATTAAACAATAAATATTCGACTTTCAAGATAGCTACATTATCCACCTCTCCTTTACAAAATACCTAAGTTATTGCTATTTTAATTTATCTTCGTTTAGCAACTTATTTTTGTTTTGATCGAGATATAAAATTTTAGCAAAGAAAAATTGTTGATGTGTATTTGAACTTTTTATACGAGATTTTAACCTCATCTACTAAAGGGATCTTCACAGGAATCTAGAGAACTCTCAAGTTCTAAACTACAAAACTTTTTGAGTATTTTGATGAGTTTGAAAATGTAATCTGGGTTGTCACAATTATATGCACTGACACATGCTCAATTACACACACAACCATATATGCATGAGACTGAACATTGTTCCAGTTAGTCGATGTATTTAGGTGATCGCCTATCAGTTTGTTTTGATAGATTTTTGTGGAAAAATGTGAAATTTTAAGAAAATGAGATTGAAATGGAGGGATGATTCTTTTGATCTTCCTGAGAACTCGCTTTGTAAGTTTAACAGATTTCCTTTTTCAATTTCTCATCAATTTATGTAAAAAAATATTGTGTTTTTACCGTAGTTGTTTTTTCTTTCAATGTGAAAAGGGAAATGTGATGGCGGCGAGGGATTACCATCATGTTATTCCACAATTATCTGTGCAGCTGCCACTTTTGAATGAGGCGGCTTCCTATCTTGTGGAATCATCAATTTTCAGCTGCTTATCCTCGGGAGAAGTTATTTGTCACAGTCGCAATAGTTGCAAACATGAATGAAGGTAGTTTTAAATTCCCTGCTCATTTTCCTCTCATTATCTTTAACAACATCACTCCCATGCAAATGATGTTAGACTAATTTACAGAATAATTTTCAGCAATTGCATGAACCTAATCTCTTTCTTGATAAGTAGAGGTTATCGAATGTAACATGAACCTGGGAGAATGCTAAGCTTAGTGTTTTCCCCTGTAGATTATAACACTGATTAAAAGGATACAGAGAGGAGACCCACAATGCTAATATTGATATCAATTGCTTTTGGAATTCGCGGTTTATCAATGGAGGTGTGTTTCTTATGACTGGGCTAACTTTTTCTTATGACTGCTCTTTTTTATGATTTTTGATTGAAAACATCCAATGAAGAGTAATAATGATCTAAAGTTGTCATTATTCAAGTTTGCAACAATCTGTGCTGATAACATGGTTGGAGAAGGAGGTTTTGGCCTGTCTACAATGTAATGTAACAAATGAGAGCTTCTAAGTTATATATATGGTTGAAAGAAACATGTATATAAGTTATTAATTCATTACCATCATATGATCTGAGAAAGAAAGAAACATGTATCTAAGTTATTCTTCTATTTGAATTTGCTTATTATCATGCATTTCGTTACAAGAGATTCATTGCTATTTATAAATTATTTCTTACAATAAATGATGAGAAATTTATTGAATTACTAAAAGAAATGATGTGTGTAGAGGTATGGCAATTATGCAGAAAAGTTTACTTAAATTTGAAATTATTTAACAAAACTGGTCGCACATTTTCTGCAAAATATCAGCTTCCCAAGATTAAGCGTGACTCAATCCATTATCTTACAATTCCCATTTTGATTTTATGTGTTTGGTTTTGACTTTAAAATTTATCCTTTAGCTATATGTAATTTTTTACTCATTAATGTTATTCATCAAGCTACAAATTGACCGATATCTCCCCATTGTCAGTAATGATATTATGCAAAAAAAGATATACATTTTATGCCTATGATTAGCAGGAGATACCAAGGAATGTTTGCCTTATTTTGTGCATCCATTTTGCAGCCTGTATAAGTAATTTCTAATCCTCTATCATGGCGCTTCTTTTATAATTATGAAAATCCTAATGCCTATTGAATAAAAATTATTCACAATAAGAAGATATAGACATCAGTTGTCAACAAGAAATTATCTTAATGCCTATAAATCATGCTTACATCAGTCCAAATATGAATGTTATGCCATAAAGTGATCAAGTGCTTCACTGCTAATGTAATGTTCATTTGTTGGATCATCAATTTAATTCTAGGCTTGAATCACTTGTTCATTTTTAAATGCTTTTTTTAGCTTTGTTCATTTGGGTTGGTTTTAATTAATTTTTCTTATCTATGCCAATTAAAATCAGTTGACATTGAAATTAAGAGCACTGAGAATACATTTTAGCCAAGTTAGCATTGTACTTATTCATTGGCAATCTATCTAAATAAGTTGTTGAAATTCAAAGAATTGATCTTATTGAGTTTAACCTTTCTTTGTTCAATATGTTTAATAAAGTTTCAGGTTTCCTACCAATGTATGATTTTTTTAAGGCACCTAATTTACCTTCTCTTCTGATTTTTTTTGGCTTGAACGTTATATTCTCTTCAAGAAAGGTGGCCATTGAAGGTTCTTTACAACTATTGTCTCCACACCTTGCCATTATTGATGAGCAATTGTAGCGGCATCTACCAAAGCTATGGTTAACACCCCTAAATGTTGAGGTATACAATTATTTTGAAGTTTGAAATTCTTTATTATTCCTTTTTTTTAATCCTAATATCTTTTGTGCTTTTGGATTTCTTTAATCATAAGCTGAATTTTTTACACGAGCAATATGATGCATACATAAATGCTGGCAAATTCCCACACATGTAAGGTATTAAAAGATGTGTTTGGAGCTATCAAATTATATACTTGCTTATTTTTAGAAATATATATTTGGAGCTATCAAATTATTTTCATATTATTCACCATAAATTTATCTTGATTCAGGTTTGGTTCACCTGAACATGAGAGATATATTTTAGGTGTGGCATAGAAAATATTATCCCATATGATTAGCTGTAGTGACTTGATTACAAGTTTGGTTCTTCTACGTGTCATTAAATTGAGTACTCCATTTGGACCATCTCTTACTTCAATTTCCTTAATTTGGTTCATGTGCACTGGTGTCACACACAACAAACACTCATGCGCATACCGCTGCTACTTGGATTCGATAAAATGTTAATTTTTTTTCATTCACAAAACTTTAATTGGTTTCTTACTCTACTAGATGTTCTCTAAATTGTAGGCATAAGTTCTTCATTTTCAAAGTAATTGAAATATGTTTAAGTTGGGATATGTGCTCTCCAAAACCTTGCAATTGTACCTTCTGCTTTAGTCAATGCACCTGAGTTGCTTCATTATTTGAGACCTAAGATTTGCATTGTCTGGATTCACTCCATTGTTAAACCTATAATTCTACTTTTATCAAGTTATCAATATTTGATGTGTATTTCATTTTGGTGCTGCTACCTTGACTGGGACTGAAGAATATTAATTGGTATGGTACAAATCATTCTACAAGCTTTGTGAAGAAACTGATGTTAAGTCTACTGCAAAATCTTGATTAATTGAACCAATGCATTATAAAAAATTATTAAACGTGGTAATTTGATTGTCTTCTTAGTGTTTCATGGTATACACATGAATCTTGCTATTATTTCTGTTATAATAGTGTTATACTTGAATCCAAGAGAATCATCCACTGAAACTGAGTTATAAATTGTTGGTGGGCTTCAACATGAGATGAACAGTTGTTTCATGTCTGGTACAATTGAGCAATACATTGGGTGTGAAAGTGTGGGTTCAGAATGAGTTTCTCAAAGTAGAAGAGGAAGCCAGACTTCCAAACAAGCAGTTGTTTCATTTTCCATTAACATTGGATGACTTCGTCTGGACATTTGGAATGCTGAGATCAAAGGTGTTCTCACGTCGTTGCTGACTTAGTAAAATCATTAGTCTCTTCCACTTCATTCACTATATGTATCTCCTATAGGATCAATGAGCAACTAAAAAAATAATGGAGTTGTATTGATCATTCTGATAACATTGATGGAAGACTGATATCTAAAACAATGGAGATGCGTTTTTGTGATAGTTCTTTTACCTTTTTTTTTTTAGAATAAGCCAACCTTTTCTAATTGCACTTATGATGGTCATTTTAACATTTGTATGTTTATAGTTCCTTAAATGCAAAATTACTTAACTGCCCTAAAGAAAGCTGGTCTTTATAATAAGATCAAAGTTTCTGGATTTGAGATGATTTGTTTCTAGGATTTGGAGCGTGTCTGCGATTAGTTGATTTGGACAAGAGTTCAACAGGACCAAACTCAAGGTTTGGAGAGATTCATTCTACTATTAAGTGTGAAATACAGCGCCAAATATCTCCATCCTTGATCCAGTCTCGAATGACCTCAAGTCTTGTGCATAAATGAAGCCTAAAGCGAGAGTTATGATAGCACTAAAAGTATAACCAAATAATTGAAACTTAACTTTCTACCAACTAGAAATGCAGTCGTAAGGCAATGAAGCCCATGAGCAGCCAAAAGAGTCATTTAATCTATGAATTTACATATTATATACAAACTACAAAAAATAAAATTATAACAGGTGCACGGGCAAAAACCTAGTGATTTGAGAGATGCCACATCAACTTAGAGAAATGTGGTGCTGACACATCATGTTAATAAAATTGAAAATATAGTAGTATAATAAAGATAATGTTTCTCCAACCTTTATCTGATTTTTTTAAGGGTTAATTGTAAAAAAAATCACGAACTTTAGTCTTTATCAATTACAACATAAACTTTTAAAGTTTGCAATTCGATGCACAAACTAATTTATTTTTGCAATTTGTTGCATGGTGTAAATTTTCGGCGATATGTACGCTTACGTGACAGCTTTAGTCGATACCAAAGACGCGTCACACGCCACATCAGATGCAAATTTGCAAAAAAAAAAAAAAAAAAAAAAAATTAAAAAGTTCTTTTATAAAATATTGCTCAAACACATTTAATAATGAATCATAAATATTGGTATTGTCTAATTTATGTAGAAAAAATGTCTTACATCATACAAACTTGTACAAATACTAGAAAATAATATTTTTTTACCATCTTTCATTATTATTAAACCGTGTTTGAGCAATGTTTTATAAAAATATATATTTTGAAATTAAAAAAAAAGTTTTTTCTTCTTTTAGATTTGACATTTGATGTAGTGTGTGACATATTTTTGGTGTTGGCTTCAACTTCCATGTAGTTTTAGTATTGCCGAAAATTTACACCATGTATAAAGTATCTCAGAAATTTACACCATATATCGAATTGCAATAATAAATTAGTTCGTGTATCGAATTGCAAACTTTAAAAGTTAATGTTGTAATTGATAAACACTATAAAGTTCGTGAATTTTATTACAATTAACCCATTTTTAAAATCTAAATAAGCATCCAAATTTAAAATAGTCCAAAATTAATTCCCCTAATACGGGCCCAACTAGTATTTTAAATAGAACTATAAATAAGAAAATTGAAACCTAATTCTAATTACCAATTTACCATCATCGTCTTCGCGGAAGAGATCCGCAGTCACGCTTCAGTCTTCACCTTCTCTCTGTTTAATTTCTCTCAAACTTCTTCTTCTTCCCCTCCATCGATCGAGTGTTTGTAAAATTGAATTGGGGATCTGCAAAAATCATAATTCGCCCTAAACAAACCGTTTGGCAAATTTGAAGAACCCGGTACGTATTCCGTCTCTCATTTTAGGCGAGTCCGAGCAACATAAGAGTTGAGATTATATCTTTGCAGATCTTGACTTAAGTAAGATTATATTTTCTTCCCTTAGCAAGAGATTTGACAAATTTTGATTTATTGGAGATAAGAATTCTTCAAATAATAGGCACAAGGTTTTTGTTTTTCACCTATGTTCAAGAGGTGCGTCTCTCGAGCTAGAATAGAAGGACTGTTGCTCCTCAGACAATTATGATGTTGAGAATAAGAAGTCTGTAGATTTCAATTCTTCTGTTTTTCTCTTCTATCAGATAATCAGCTATAAAGCTTTTGCCCTACATAACTTTAGAGTTCAATTAATTTCTTCATATGTTCTGACGAATCTGTTTTCGTGAAATAGTCATATTGGCCACATCCTGGATCCATGGCCCCCCAGAATTTTGTGCCTCCCTATCCTATGCAAGTATGTAATTCTTGAACAGTATTTTGTTGTTTGTGTATCTCTGCTTTCCTTATATAACTCAAATAGATGGCATTGTTGGCGTATTTTCTTGCAGCAGTTCCGTCCCGCAACACAGCCACCACAAGGGCAGACTTTTATACCTCCACAAGGTGCTCAGCAGTTTCATCCATCAGGACAAACACAAAATCTAGGGATGTCTCCAGGTCAAAATCAACCACCTCCATTTTCTCAACCTATGCAACAGTTTATGCCTAGGCCTTCTCAACCTGGTCATGCTGTACCTTCTTTGTATCCTCAATCAAGTATGCCTCATACATCAGGCATGGCACCACCTCAGTCTACTCCCCCGGGTCATGGAGTCTCATATGCGACATCATATTCCGTAAGAAATTGGCCAAAAATTTCTTTCCGTGCCAAATTTTTTTTTTTTTTTTTTGGCATTATCTGATGTACATGATTTCTTTGCAGTATGTGCCATCATCTTTTGGCTTGCCCCAGAGTAGTATTTACATGCCTCCTCAAATCCAACCTTCCTCCCAATTGTCTACACCTGTTGGTCCTGCGGGGGCACAACAGTGGATGCACTCAAGTCAAGGTATACCAGTTCCACCGTTGCAGCAGGGCAGTCTGCAAGCAGTCCTTGTCAGTACAACTGTACAAGTAAGTTTCCTAGTGCTGTTGCTCTTTCCGATTAACCTCTTTCAAGTTATGTTGGCCTCTATTCAATACGCACACACACATATTGTTTGAAACTAATCATAAGTTCTAGCCTCTAGGCATTTTGGGACATTTTTTTTTATAATTTTCTGTGTCACCTTAGAAGTTGTTGTACTGCCAAAGTTCTGAATCTCTTGTCTCTGCCTTCATAACTTAAACTTCATTGTTCTTTTCTATAAACTTTTTTATTTGCATGGGCAATTTTATGCTTGAGGAATGGCCCCCAGAGAATAATTTTTTCTTCTGTTATTACTGGAGATTTGTTCTGGTTATATGGATGGTTAAAGGGAGTCCTTAGTAATTATAATATACAAATGGAGAAACTAATTGTATCTTCTTGTGCATAAACTCCTTTCATTTTCCTGTGTGCTTCTATGTCTTGCTTTGGTAGTAATGTTGCGCGTCACCTTATTTCAGGCTGGTAATGGACCTGGTACAGCTCAGCAATCTGCTTCTGATTGGCAAGAATATGAAGCTGCTGATGGGAGAAGGTAATTTGATTCTTTCATTTGATTATGGAGTCTTAAAGTTACATATCAGTGAATATCATAGTTCCAACTGTAAGTTAAAATCCATTCTTTTATGGGTGCTTTATTTGCTGGTATTTCACATTGGCAAATGGAACCCTGCATTGGGCACATGAGCTCTTGGCGTATGGGAGTAGAATATTGTTCTCTTGTATTGAGGCTGACATCTTATGACCGTTATTTTCTATTTCCATGTGACGTAATTGATGTTTTATTGTTTATGTATGCATTTCAGATATTACTACAACAAGATTACGAAACACTCTAGTTGGGAGAAGCCTTCTGAGTTGCTGACTCCTCTAGAGGTGAGTGATTTTCACTATTAAAGAGATGCTGAGTAACGCCTATTCTTTTCTGGACCACTGTCTTGTTCTGCTTGTTTTATGTAAAATCTGTCCTATGCTGTGTATGTTTGAATTGTAGACTTGTTTATGTATTCTCGTTTATTTGCATGTTCTACTGGTTTGTAGATGTCATGGCAAGTCAGGGGAATATAACGACTGCACTTTGTCCTCACTTTGAAGGCGGTTTCACTTTCTCGAGGCAGGCAACAACTTGCTATTTAGTATTTACATTCAAATTTAATGTTGGGATTTACTTTTTTTGTGGTTAATTATGGGTGCTGTTGTTGCCTAGCATTAATAGAAAAGCATGTGATCTCTAACTTGATTAAGGGAGCATGCATGCAAATTCTGCGGAATTGTTGTTTACCGCAGTTGGCAGAACAATATGTGCTCTATTTGTTGTCTGAGCTGTGGACCAACTATACATGTTCTTGCTAACTTCTTTATTTTTTTTTGGTTAGTTATTATAGTTTTGGGCTTTTCAATCGAGAAACTCTTCAAATTTGAATTTTTGTTATGTTGTGGTATGTTTTTCCCTAATGCTATTTTCTTTCACAATTCAGCATTTCATGTTTTATCTTGCCATCAAAATTTATATATTTGTCAGTCATTTTAACTGTCTAAGGCTATTCCACCTGAAGTTCTCTTTAGCGATTATTCTATTTACTTTTTGACCATATATATATCTGTACATGTTTTACGATATCCCACATCGGTTCCACATGAAAGTGTGGATGGGTATATGAGTGAGAGTCAACCCTTGACCTTTGACCATGGTTTTGGGTTAATTTAGGGCTCCCTAGCTTATATTCCTATTTGGTCTGGCCTGCCGGAGTCGGGCGGGCAGCGTAAAGGGGCTACCTGATGGTGGGCCCAAGAGTTACCTCCTCAGATGTAGGCCCAAGGGGATTGCCACCTGGGAAGTGGGCCTTGGTATGGGGTGTCACCTGGATTGTGCCGTCCGTGGACGTCCGGTACATTAGGGTGATGGATTGTTACGATATCTGACATCGGTTTCACATGAAAGCGTGGAAACTACATAAGTGGGAGTCAACCCTTGAACTTTGACCATGGTTTTGGGTTAAGATAGGGATCATTAGCTTATATTCCTAACAACGCTTTATCCTTTCCAAATCTTTTTATCTGTTTGTATTTATTGATAAGAGTGGTGAATTTTCAACTTGTGGCACTCTTGTGTATTATATTCCTGCTTTTGTGAATCTCAAAGAGCTTTACAGGTACATGTTCTTGAACTTAACTTTGCCACATGAAGCTAGATTTTAAATTATATTACAGAAGCAAAGTTTCTGTTGCTGGTTCATTCGTTACATAATGTATGTTTGCCAATTAAGTATATATAAGTTCTTAGGTATAGACTTATTATTTTTCCATGTAACCTATGAACCTAAAGCTGTAGAGCATCAATGAATTACATTTTGATATGTTATAAAGAAAATAAAGATTGTACTGTACTGTGGGAGTTGTCCTAACATGCTCTTGGATTAGTTAGTAAATAATTTAGCTTTTGATCTCTTTAGGCAACTGAAGTGTTGTTTGCCACTGGTTGGTGCTTTTTCTTGGTTTTATTACTTCTACATAATTGACATGCCGAGACATTGCATTTTAGACTTTCACTTCCTGATTTAAATTGCTTTATACATGGACAAAGCAGGCTTCATATTATCTCAAGAAGATTTTAGTGGTATTCATTATACGCATTTTGATTAGTGCTTCATTGAAAATTTTCTAATTCCGAACTTTTACTTGGACAGAGAGCTGATGCATCAACTGTTTGGAAGGAATTCACTACTCCTGAGGGTAGAAAGTGAGTATGTCCAGAATCCTATACACTTAGTTAGATCCTGCTTAATTAAGTATATCTTGAAGATTTTACTGTTGAGTAGCATAATAAAATCATCCAAATGGAACTTTCTCAGGTATTATTACAACAAGGAGACAAAGCAATCTAGATGGACGATACCTGATGAATTGAAGGTTTGTTGAAAAAGTTAATAATTGTTTCTATATTGATCTTCTCTATTTTGGATTAGTTCTTACACATGTGCTTCCAGTTGGCTCGTGAACAGGCTGAGAAGGCTGCTGCTGGCGGAGTACATATAGAAACAAATGCTAGCTCTTTACCGCCAACCACTAATGGTACTTCTGTCGAACAACCATCTGCTTCAGTCAACTTGGCTAGCTCAACCACATCAACAGTAGCTGCAGCCAAATTAAGTCCAATGCCGGCCACTACTGTTGGTTCTGATGCTAACTCTCCTGCTGTGATTGTCTCTGAGCCGCCTGCTGCTCCTGCAATACAGACTGCTAACTCAAGCACAACTGGAGTTTCATTAGGAGAAACAGTGACTTCTTCCCCTTCCGAAGTTCCTGGAAGTTCTGGTGTTGCAATGAAATTGTCAAGCACTGATTCTACTCCAATGTATGGAGCGCTTTTAACTGACATGTGTTATCTCATTTTGGAACTTTTACAATTTTACTTGAAATTATTTCAGGACCAGTGCTGGAAATCCTTCATCCGATGTTGGCGTTAGTACCCCAGGTGGAGCTTCTATCCCAGGCAGTGAGGTATGATCAGTTTGTTAAGTCATCCATTTGCAGACCAGATGTTCTGCCTTGTAATTCTTGTAGTTGCTAATTTAACCACCTTAAATATTTCTTCTTATGCACACCCTTCTCTCTCCCTTTACCTCTCTTTAATTGAGTCGATCATACTACTTTCTTTTGGATTTACGTTTACAGAGGGAAAGAAGAGGCGGATTAGCCTGGAGGATATTACTAGCATATAATTAGCACATTATTGTTAGCAGATTACTTGCATATTATTATGACATCACTTGCATATAAAGCTCTTGATTTGGGAAAATTATTAAGAATATTGTATTACTAATAATGACTGGATAATGGTTAATGCAAAGCAAGATAAACCTTTATATTCGTCATTTGGCTGAGCAGCTTTGGCTGACAGGATTATTCCCTAAGTTTATTCTCTTAATTTGAATAGGTCTTTCTTTAACTTAATTTTTTGCTCCTTTCCTTCTACAAATGTTCTGAAAAGAAGCAGCATTGTCAACTTTATCTCTCTCCCGCATTTCCAGCTTCTCTTTATATACACTATTCCTCTACCACCTCTTCCATTTACCGCCTCCCCTTCATTTCACACTATATTCTATTTGTTTTGTAAAGTGTTTCAAACTAGTTCCTCTATTTAAAAAGACACAACAGATGCGTACTTCTCATGGCTTACGATTTGACCACAGGGTTTCTTGGTAATAATGTGTCTGTGTTGATTTTTTCAGGAGGAGAAGAATGGAAGTGGTGCTGCTGGACAAACCAATATGACACCAGTGGAAGATAAACCAGTAGATGAACCTTTTGTATATGCCACCAAACAGGTACTGTTTTAAAAATGCTTTGTTGATGATTTTTTACAGTGTGATAGAGATTTATAGATTCATCTGTTTCAGGAAGCAAAAAGTGCATTTAAAGCACTATTAGAGTCAGCAAATGTTGAGGCTGATTGGAGTTGGGACCAGGTAAATTAAATGTGCTGCTCTGTTCTTCAGATAAATTCTTTGAGATTGCATAATCAATGTTGATATATACTATGGTATAACAGGCTATGCGGGTGATAGTTAGTGACAAAAGGTACAGTGCTTTGAAAACTCTTGGTGAACGGAAGCAAGCATTCAATGAGGTGATTATCTGCTTGTACATATTAATAATGTACCAATGAGTTTTTCCCCCCATTCTAGAGCTCATTTACTCTGTACATAGCATTTTGGACATTGAAGTTTGAGTTTTTTTTCCTTTCATTTTTTAAGTACTTGATGCAAAGGAAAAAAGTGGAGGCAGAGGAGAGACGTCAAAGGCAGAGAAAAGCAAAGGAGGAGTTTATGAAGATGCTGGAAGTAAGGATTTAGCTTCTTTCACTAATTTTGTTATATTCAGTGAATTTTCATTACCATCTTTAAGCATGTCGGGGTGGAAAATCCTCTTTTCATATGTTCTAGATATAATGCTGGTTTGCTGCTGAAAAAAACTTTATGTTATGCTTTGTGCATCACATATTGCTTATGATCATAATGTTTATATGATTTTTGATACTGTGCAGCTTGCATTTTAATTTTGATATATACACACATATATATTTATTATTGGTTCTTTTATTTGAAACTTATCAAGTGTTCTAATTTGCTGTTAGGAATGCGAAGAACTCACATCATCCACACGGTGGAGGTTGTTCACTCCCCTCCCTCTTTAGCTTGGATATTAGATGGGATTTGTCTTTAACTTCTTGTGTAATTACCAGCAAAGCAGTGACTATGTTTGAAGACGATAAACGTTTCAAGGCTGTTGAGCTAGAAGCAGATCGCGAGGATCTCTTTAGAAACTATTCGGTGGACCTTCAGAAAAAGGTACATAAAAGTTTTTACTTCTTTCAGATGCTGCGACATCTCGTAATTTACATCTTAGAACATCAATGTAGTCATAATTTCTGGGTGGTGGATCCTAGAGTTCATGAAGTGATAACAAGTTAGCATGATTGATAAGTGAAATATCATAGATAGTAAGGCGTGAGCTACAAGCAGAGTAAGGTTGTCAGGTTAAAATGTGTAATTGGTTTTAGTTGACTTGTGTTGTCATATGAGGTTGAGGGAAAGCTTAGGTTCTTTGCACATGAATTATGGCTTCTGATAAAAAGATGTCATTGTAAAGTGCAATTCAAATCAGATCTCTGTGCTGCAAGACACTTTAAGAGAATTGGATATTATGTTTGAGTTGCTCTAGTATATGATAAGATTTGTTTGAGTAGTGTTACTTCTAGAATGGCTGTAACTGTTAGCATCTGGTCTACTTATGCGGCAGTGGTTACATTTATTGACTTATTGTTGAATTTATTTTCCTTGAAGTATATCAGTTCCATGTCGGCATCTCTACCATAATGGTAGCTTATGTTTAATTGTTTTGCAAGCTGCAATTAAGAAATTGGCTGCAGTGTCCTCGAGTCTGTGAACTGCTAATGTGTGGTCTCTTTTTCAGGAGAGGGCAAAGGCCGAGGAAGAACATAGGCAGAATAAGCTGGAATTTAGGCAATTTTTGGAATCTTGTGGCTTTATTAAGGTATACTATATTTGCTTAAGCCTAAAATCCTGCTTGCTTTCCGTTCTAAGTTCCTGCTCTATTAACTATATTATATGATATTTAGGTTGATAGTCAGTGGAGGAAGGTTCAGGATCTCTTGGAAGATGATGAAAGATGCACGCGCCTTGACAAAATAGACCGGTTGAATATTTTTCAGGTGAAATGCTATCCATGATTGGTCTATTTTACTCCATATGTCTTCATCTACCCTAAGATTGAACTTATCTTTCATATAATCTTTCTGTTGCATGAAGTGAATAAGTGTTCAAATGCTTCCTGTGTATGAACCTCCAACTTATTAAGGATAGGTGTATATGATGTATGTTGCTGCTGCAGGATTACATTCGTGACTTGGAGAAGGAGGAGGAGGAGCATAAGAAAAGACAAAAGGTTTTTTATGGAGCAACTTCTATCTTTTTTCTTTCTGTGGTCATATTTTTACTTGATTCTGATTAATTGTTTTGCACACCAAGGAACAATTGAGGCGAGCTGAACGTAAAAACCGTGATGCATTTCGTAAGATGTTGGAAGAGCATATTGCTGCCGGCACCCTTACGGCAAAAACACACTGGCGAGATTATTGTCAGAAAGTACGTACTAATTATTTTTTCCTTATGATGTATATCGGTTTCTCTTAATCAAGAAGGGCTCATCCTCTTATTCTCTGAGTTACTTTTTCTCTTTCCTCGTGTATATTTTGGTTTATATCTTGGTATTCTTGTGTCTTCATACCTATATGTCAACATTATAGGTCAAGGATTCTGAGGCTTATGTGGCTGTTGCGTCTAACACTTCTGGTTCTACCCCCAAAGATTTGTTTGAGGATGCAACAGAAGAATTGGAGAAAAAGGTATGTATTTCAGTAGGTTGCAAATTGATGAGGGGTAAGGGCGAAAGCTAGTGGACTTGGAAGTTTAAATACGAACTTGGACTACAGATTAGAGATGTAAAGTTTGTAAAACAATTTATAATTTGTTTTCCACTACTACATAGCGGGTCATGTGTGCATTTTCTTTGCCCTTCCATAGACTAGGATCCCAATGATAATGGTTCTCTTTCATGTCAATAGCTTATCATCTAATGCCTTTAATCAGCATTGATTTCATCACTCATTATCATTTGGCGCATCTCTTGTACATGTGCAAATTTCCTCTAATTTAATTCAAATCATTCAAGTTAAACGGTGTTTTCTTTCCAAAAGGAATTGGAATGAGAATGAGATTGATGGTAGTGAGAAATGGAGGAAATTTTCATTCCATACCAATTCACTATTTTAAGGATTCATTTCCTCCAACCAAATACCTAATTTTCATTCCATTCCTATTCACTACCTTCAACCCACTAACCAAGCACCCCCAGTCTTGATTTTGTGTAAGGGTCATTGGAGCTGATCTTTTCTTTCAACTGAAAATGAAAAAAAATGTGATTATTTTGCTTGTATTGCAAAATTATTTTGTGACCGTCCCTTAATATTTAATTCGACACAGTATTTAATTACAGCCTATTACATTTATCAAAACATGCGAGGACAAATTGTTTCTTTAGCTAAACTGTGGAAAACATCAATCAGAAGTTCAGAATGCATTTTTCATTTTGAACAAATGCTGAAAAAATATTTGTTTGAAAGATCTCCTTTTATTTTCAAGAAGCATTGGGCGTACAACATACAGTGGTCAGTTTGTTTGTTACTATGATTTATACTTGTTTGATTGCCAAGTTTATTTGGAAATACTAGCTTTATGCATTTCTTATATGGTAATATCTCACCATGGATTCCTCCAAGTGCTTAAGTTGTAGTTTAAGATTAATTTGCCCTGACTAGATTTTGTGTTTTTGGCTTAATATATAGATACTGTTTTTCTTTGTATTCATGATATTTTTATTTTGTGCTATGAAAAATACTATGGTGATCTTCTATGTTTTTCAAGCAAAAATTTCCACATTGTGAGTTATTTATAAGTGACACATTATTTCTTCCTTTTGCAACTTCAAGCTCTTAGTTTTTTTGATTGTATATTGACTGTGTGTACTACTGGCACTCTTCCTGTACTGTTTGGCAGTATGATGAAGACAAAGCCCACATAAAGGATGCATTGAAGCAGGAAAAGGTGGGTTTCTGGGACTTCGATTTCCTCCATCAAATCTGTTTTTACTGTTGATATATTGAACCTAAACATATTACTTAATTCTTATTTTAGATAGCGGTTGCATCAACATGGACATTTGAAGAATTTAAGTCCTTTGTTGAAGAGAATATCGATTCGCCCTCCATATCTGATATTAATTTACAGGTATCAATCTTCACTAGCAAGTGTTTTCTTTACCTACATGGCTAAACTGAGTTGTTTATGTTTTAATAGCAAAAACTACTAGTTCCAGTTACTTTTTAAGTCATGTGACAGCAATCTGCTAAGGTTGATTCTGTGATGTACTTGGGATGTGACTTTGCATAATGCTAAGTTAGCATGTAAGTAACACTGAAAAAAATGCTGTGTTGTTTTGTAACATTTCAAACACTGGATTCCACTCTTGTAAAGGCCTAGGAGAGCCATTCTTTCTCGTTTTTGTTTGATGCGAAGACAGGAAACCTACTTTTGTCATTGTAGCAATTAGAATTAGAATAAAAAGGGATTCCATCCTGTTTGTATGCGGTGATGTCTTATCACCCAACCATAGAACAACTACAGCCCCAGGTGCTGATGAGTCTATATTGGGATGCCAAACCTAATTTCAAATCAAAATATTAGAGTTGAGTAAATAAAAAAAATTCAAATGAGGTTCATGATTATTTCGAAATGAAACCACTCTTGTTAGGAAATAATAATCCACTGAACAGCCAACGGTCAGCATGCATGATGCTCTTTTTTATGATTCTACTTGTTTTTTTGTGTGTATCCCACAGCTGGATTAAAAAAAACATGCCTAAATATTCCTGAAAAGTCGAACTCTAAGTGATAACAACTTTGTGAAATCTTCTAAGATAAGATGTTAATGTGCATAAGGATTGGGTGAATTATATGATACACCTGGTTAACTTGGAAAAACCAGTAGAGGAATTTGATTCATTGATTCAATGGCAAAAAAGGAGGGGGAATTCATTAGCTCAGTATTTAGTACGAATTGGAGAAATGCTGTACAATTATTCAGCAGGCTCTGGAAGGAATCTAGGATGCTCTATGGTTTCAAAAGACCAGGAAACATACCCTCACTCTTTCTCCTCCTTTTGATTACTATCCTCATCTTTTTGGTTCTCTTCGGGAGATATGGTTTCGTATAAGACCAGCAAAATATACGCTCATTCTTTCTGTTCCTTTTGGATTACTATACTCATTTTTCTGGTCCTCTTCAGGGAGATTTCCGTATCTACTCAGGACATGGTACTACTGATACTTCCAATTAATAGATGATGAATTAGCATGTAATAATCCTTCAGTATCTGAGAGTTGCGTAGTTTTTCTTCTGCAATGTGAATTTGCATTTTTGCCCGCATTTTTAACTTATGTCCAAGGTTTTAAATCTGGAACTTGCTTTGGTATTTAAGTTAGGCAGTGATGTTTTTGGTTGCTTTTGTTATCTCTGAGCATGTGGATGTGATTATTGCAGCTTGTATTTGAAGATCTAATTGATCGAGCTAAAGAGAAGGAAGAGAAAGAGGCTAAGAAGCGTAAACGTCTGGCTAAAGACTTCACTGATAAACTAAGCACCATCAAGGTATATGAGAGTGGCTTAAGGATAGTAGAAGGGTATTATTATGTGGTTCTTTTTTTTTTTTTCCTGAGTATTTTTTCACTTCCTCTCAGGAAATAGATGTGCTATCAACATGGGAGGAATGCAAACCACTTATTGAAGAGAGCTCAGAATATAGGTATATTTTTGTCAATGGGAGAGGAATGTTTTTCATTTCATACGATGAATAATGAATATCCATTGTGCTGTCTTACCTGTTACCTTTATACTAATCGTGTGTTTCTAGATCCATCGGAGAAGAAAACTATTGCAGAGAGATATTTGATGAATATGTGGCTCGCTTGCAAGAGAAAGCGAAGGAAAAGGAGCGCAAGCGAGAGGAGGATAAGGTAATGGAAATTTAGATGCCTTTCCATTAGTATACCCTAGCCTCCTAAGTTGTGTCTGTATTGCGTTTACAAGCTGAATTTCTTCGTATCTTTAGGAACACATTTACTTTCCCCACTCTTTGACCTGAGCATCTTTATATAATTGAAAATTTAAGTATGGGTATTATTAAATATCCTCAACATGGCGAATAAATTATGCATGTTTAATGTCATACAACTATGTAGCAATGTTTTTTTACAAATGCCATGCCAAGCTCACTATAGCACTTCCAGGCTGCTTTTATATATCTGTTAGGAAAATGCTATCTTGCAACGTGATTACTTTTAAATTTTTTTGTTTTACCATTAATTGGTTCACCTTCTTGATTTGTTGTGTTGGCTGTAGTTCGTAGAACTCCTTCCTCATAGATAAGTTATAATTTAAATATTTGGTTAATTTACATATTTGTGTGCTCCTTCACAGGTCAAAAAAGAGAAAGACCGGGAGGAAAAAGAGAAGAGAAAAGATAAAGAGAGGAAGGAGAAAGACAAAGAGAGAGAGAAGGAGAAAGACAAGGATAAAGACCGCGAAAGAGAAAAGGAGAAGGGAAAAGATAGTTCTAGAAAGGATGAGGAGATTGAGACTGTGGATACTGTGGAAAGTCTTGAACACAAAGATGACAAAAAAAGGGAGAAGGATAAAGAGAGGAAACATCGAAAACGGCATCAGAGCACAACCGATGATGTGAGTTCTGATAAAGAAGACAAAGAGGAGGCAAAGAAGTCTCGTAGACATGGCAGTGACCGTAAAAAATCAAGAAAGGTATTTCAGTCAATTAATTGCAAACCAACTTTAAAAAATTTCACGTAATCTCAATTACAATATGTTTTTAAAATTCTCAATTCTATACACAACCTTTCAAATTGTTGCAATTCAGTCAAATTATTATTTCCGACAAGTCCTGCTGTGATCTGATTGAACCAATAGCAAATGCCGTGAATGGAACTTTTTAAAAGGGCCGGCCCATCAACATAAGTTGTTGGGAAATAGTTTAAGGATATAATTGCAAATTTAAAAAGTATATTGACTTGATGAAAAACGTGATTTGTTATGCAGTTAACCCTTAATTTAATGACTCAACTGCAGTATACTAATAAACTTATGTGTGCCATTCAGCATACATATTCTCCTGAATCAGATAGCGAAAACAGGCACAAAAGACACAAAAGAGACCACCGTGATGGATCCAGACGAAGTGGAGGTCATGAGGAGCTTGAAGATGGTGAACTTGGAGAAGATGGAGAGATCCAATAGTCACACCATTTCATTTTGCTCTCCTGACGAGTAAATTTACGGTATTTTACGGACACACCTGACCACGGTACTGTGTGTTTTGCTAGATAACTACAGTATTGTGTTTCTGTGTGACTGACTGTTTTGCTAGATAACTACAGTGGTGTGTTTCTATGTGCCACCTTCTGGAAGATGATTGCCATTTTCGTTTTTTCTTTTATTAAAGGTTATCTAGGCTCACTTGGAATTTTGTTAGCTCATACATTTGAGATGAAAATGCTGTAATTTTGAGATGAAACCGAATACTTGAGGTTGACCCAGTTTTAGTGTATGAGATGTGGATATAATGTTTGTATTTGCTGTGTTGGGAACTTCAGTATGCTGTCGGCCTGAGGAAAAATACTTAATTAGTTGTGCGTTGGGAATGGCGAAGAGTCGGGATAGAAAAGCGACTGTCGGAGAGATGTTTTTGGTCACATTTCCGTTGCCAATTACTTTGCCTAGGTTATTGGAGATGCAAGATGTTGAATTTATTAGCAATTATTCCATGTACATGATAACTTTGATTTCCATTACATGTAACGTTCCTGCAAATGCAATTTAAAGTAGGTCAGGAAAGAGAGAAATAGTGAAAGAGGTTGAGGAAAACTAAAGATAGTGGAACAAAATAATGACAGTAAATTTTTGTTTGAGATTTTTAAATTATTAATTTTTATTTTTGAAAAGTTCTTGCAAGTAATTTGGGTTTTAAAATTTCAATCTTCAATCCTTTTCTTAATGGACTATCAAAGATAGGTTTGCGTAGTAGGTTGTGGATTTCTAATAATCTTTTACAAGTTATGTTAAGCAGTAAATTTTGTTTTTCAATCTTCAAGCCGTATCAAATAAATGACGTTTTTCATTTATCTTCTCAACGTTCTCATAAATAATGATGGAAATTATTTTATTCCAAACGCCATTTGTGGGCGCCAATTTATATGTGCTATCATTTCCGTAATAATTGATTCAAAGAATGAATTAGTGTTCACACATTTGCATGATTGTTCATGTGATACTGTGTTTAACACCAAACCAAATGTATCTGACAACAATAATCGTACATCTTAGATCACTTATAATATTACTTCCTTACAAATAATAATATTAGTTATTTACAAGTACATCATCCAAATTGCTTCTACCTCAAATGCAGAGCATACACTAATTGTGTCATGATGAGGTCAAAGACTATATATACACTTGCGAAGGATCAATTCTTTTCTCATGATTATAACAAAACTAGCAGCTCGCACGATTAAACTTGTGGAGATTTCACTTAAAAAATCAACCCAATATCTTTTGCGCGCTTGGCTTTACCTTCAACGTAAAAAATTCATGCGAAGCAGTTTCATGTAGACGTAATATTTTTGCAAGTTTTTATTATACTTCAAAACTTGAATGTTATAGAAATTTATTTTATTTTAGTTGTTTACCCTACAATTTCTTTAATTTTCGTAGGAGGTTCCAACCAACACTTATATGCATGTGTCGGTGTTGGGAAATTAAGGGTAAATGAAATAAACGAGAAATAAATAAAGAAATCAAAACAACAATAAACAACACAAAAAATTAACGTGAAAAACTTGAAAATTGGAGAAAATAATACGGGTCACGAAAGAAACATTACTCTATAAAAAATTTATATGATCACACAAATTTCCCCTCCCTTTGACACTCCTATACTATTATAAGTCTACATGATACTCACCTTTCTCACACGAAAGAAATTTGCCTAGAATCACAGTGCACTTAACTAAAACACTCGAGCTTCTTAAATAGCATTAGAAAGTCGCATCCCTTTTGTTCACAGCCGATGTGTGATTAATATCATTCTTTTATGTTAACAAATTCCAAGTCCAAGTATTACTACCTTGGTAAATAAAAGAAATTTCATTGGCTTCACCGACAATCATCATAAATATATAATAGCAAAATGATTTCCAAAAATAATTTGGGCGCCAAAGAGTTCTAATCGTAGATCTTCTTTTTATAAATTGATCACTGCCGTCCGTTTTTCTGAACATATGTATATATAGTATGATTGATTAATTTAATAAGTCATTGTTGTACATAGAATTAATCTTTACTGATAATTATTGACTAATTTTCCATTGTGGCTGCAATTTTGGATAATTTACATATCTCTTTAAATTCTAATTCAATTTTGTCCATTTTTTTATTAATTGCGGACCATTTTAGGAATTTTTTTTCCTATTTATACCTATTCTTTTGACTGCAGTCTTCATGTTCATCGTCCGTTTTAAATCTTTAGAATTAGAATTGTCACCGAAAATTTTCGTTTTTGAATGTGTGTATATCATTTTGAATTAGTAATTATCACATGATAATCAAAAGTGTATTTTAATTTTTTTTTGTTGTATTTCTATATTTCATAGAAGATTGAAGATAAAATGAGATAGGCCGCCGAAATCAGCAACCCCGACAAGAAAAACAGTTTGGCTTGGAACATTCGATACTATTGAGGAGGCGGCGTGTGCCAATTATACCGATGTCCATGAGTCTTGTGGCCTCAGGGCCAAGACTATTTTCCCACAACTTTTTCACTGCCCTTGCCAGGGCTGTTCCAGGCTAACCTCAACTCCCGCCTTGTTGATCTTGGTCTCACTCGTCGCTTCAGTTCCATATGTGTGTTGACTTTTATTATATTTGATCTGGCTATGGCGGCGGTGTACAGTTTTAACCGTGTGTTGGCTTCGACCGCAGCGGCGCGTTGCAGAGCCACAAGGGAGTATGTCGGGAATAAACATTTGTTGGACGTGGTGAAGATTGAATTTGCAGAGTACACCATGCGTGTGGAAGACGTGAAGCGAAAATTATGGATGAATTCCCGTGTAAGATCTCAGAGGGGCGAGAGAAAATTTAAGAAATATTTGATTCGGTCAAATTGTGAGGATTTAATAAATTTGAATTTAAATTAGGGTAAATTATGATTATATTTCTTTGGGGAGATTGGATTAAAATGTCAATATTTCATCTTTATTGAAAGAGATAAAAAACTCATAAAAACTCTCATATCATTAATTAATCGTAAGTTATATTGATTTAGGTGGTGTAACTTATGAACTAATAACAAAAAAAATATATATATATCATGCCAATATAAATATCCACTTCAATTTAGGTAGTATATATCGTGAGTTATATAGGTAGTATAGTAAGTAATATTAATTTTTATAAGTAATCAAGGAAATAATTGGATATGATCTCACCCCACATTCATGATATTAGGAATATATCTTCCTAATCTCCACTTTACATAAGTCCTAAATGGTGTATGAGGTATTATGAGAAGTCTCCGTATTTATTCGGCGGCCAATTTTTAATATGTTAATTATAGATATTTATTCAATTGTAAGAAAGAAATCAGTTAGGAGTATTTATTATTGTATTCCTTTCAATTTTTTTAATGGAGTAACAACAGCTTATGATATGATATATCCATTACTTTGATTTGATAAACTGTTGACCATTTAATTGCCATAATTTAGGGAATACTTTTTGATTCCCTCCTATTCATAGTCTTCGGTCGGTTCTTTCTCATCAAAATCATCTTCGAAAATTCCTGGGAATTTGAGTTTTTAATTTGTGTTTGTATGGATTTTCACTATTTTGTGATTGATTTTTTTTTTTTTTTAGTGAGTACAACAACATAACAATCATATTGTGTAACAATCCATTATCAAGTTAATGTGATAGGTATATTTCCACTAAATCAAGAATTGTGAATAAAAATATTTATGTTAATAACTACAACTAATGAGTAGATTAAAAAAACTAGAATATTATAAAAAAATTCCAATAAATATTATCTCATTATATTAGTGTTCAATGTTATTAATCACATTATTAATATTTTTTCTATTTTACTATATAATTTGTGGCATTGTGTGAACCACTTTTACTGTGAAATTGATTTGCACTTTTGTGTATGTTATAATGTATAAGTTGTTTCATTAAAATGTATTAATGTAATAGTATTGGTTGATTTCTTAAAAAGTATTAGTTATTTTTATAAAATATTAATTGCAAAATAGGTGCACAGTTAAACTGCTCCACGATCCAAAAATGAAAAGAAAGACAATAATGGGCGATGCGAGCCACTTAGTAATTATATGGTACTCCCTCCTATTTAAAATAGATGTCATTTTAGATCAATGCACACATATTAAGGTAATCATTGAGTTCCTTTAATACCCCTAATTAATAACTTTGAGATTCTACATGACACTTTAAAATCTATCATTATCTAAGTTATTTTTAATAATTTTAGGGGTAAATTTGGAAGAAACATAATTAATTAACCTTGAAAAGTGCAAAGTGACAACTAAATTGCAAATGATGTGAATAGCTAAAGTGACATGTATTTTAAATTGGAGGGAGTATTGAACTTGCATATTTTTCTTCATATGAATCACACTTATTCTTCAACATGTTGTAGTATGAGTTGTTTTCAGTGTTTGAAAAAGTCTTACACTATTAATGAAAATATATGCAAGTATGCAACAACATAATTTATTTACAATAAACCTTATTTTCCATCTCAAGTAGTGACTATTTTTTTAAATATTTTAATAAATATTTTTTAACATTGAATCAATAAATTGTTACAATATTTATATTTAAAATTATTATTTTATGTGGGTTGTCCATATTTCATTTCTAATTTGTTTGATAAAGGTGTAGTTACAAACATAAACCAGTGATCGTCATTGATTGAGGTTAGTATAAAATAGAATTATGTACTTATTTGCTAATGTATTTAATTATTGATTGTTTGATATATCTCGAACGGTGATTGGTTGGTGTTAGGATGTGCGCACGCCTAACCAACAACATGTACATATCACTATGTATTGAAAAGTGATTGAGTCTTTCAAGGATAGTGCCTGTACAAGGCTATTTTTATTTTAAGTTATAATATAAAATGTATTGATTTATATATAAAATGTATTGATTTATTTAAAGAAAAAATCTCACATATTTAGTGCTCTTTCACATATATATATTACCACATTCGTCTCTTATTATCTGCCTCATTTTTTCACATCAAAAGGCTCTTATACCCTCATGTATTCATATAAACTATAATTAAATAAGTGAAAATACACAAAAGTGCCCAAAATTTAAGGGGGCACTTGATTTTTGCCCCCTTTTTTACAAAAGATGTATATTGCCCAAAAAATATTGGCAAAATGTTGGCGAATGGTTGGCACACAGGTTGGCATGAGTGCCAACCCTTTGCCAACCGTTTTACCAACATTTTTTGGGCAAAAAACATCTTTTGTAAAAAAGGGGGCAAAAATCAAGTGCCCCCTTAAATTTTGGGCAATTTTGCTTTTCTCCCATTAAATAAATAAAAAATATTATTATTTATTAGATGTATTGTTGGAAAAAATGAGAAGTTAAATTTTGTATTGGTATTAACAACACAACAAATAAATAGGAACACCTTTTTCATAAAATGGGGCAGTTAATGTAACATTTCAAACTCATATGTACTATATATAAATATTTATTATCTGTTTTAATGATATATTAATTTAACTATATTAATTTAATGGATTTGATTATCAAATTGTAATTATAGTTATTAAAATCTAGACCCTAATTATATGGAAAATGTGATTATAATCCTTATTTTTCCATCTAGAAGGGTTACAATCCTCATTTTGTCACTTCTATCCAACTAAATAAAATATCAGCTCAAAAAGTTAATTAATGCCTGCCACTCAATCCGCAAGGTGAGAGTTAATATTTTAATTTTTTTAAGGACTATAACTTTGGAGCTAGCAATTTAAGGACTGTAGTTTTTAAGAGTTGTGAATTTAGGCACAATCAATCCTAATAAACCAAAATTGGCCAAAATTTACCCCCACTCAAGCCAAAATCGGGCTAATTAGCCCAAAATTCATATAGATTTCAACCCAATTGGATCATGTAGCATAATCAGATTTGGGTTTACCTGGTATGGTTTGACCTCAATTTATTACTTTTAAAAATTATTGTCTATAATTACAATCTCAGGAGTTATGTTCCCCATTTTACAACCACTAAGTTACAGTACTTAAAAAAACATATTTTCACACGATTTGAGACACTTATTTTTGTTATATTTGTCTTAATCATTTGTTTTTAAAAAAATTTCTTTATGTTTTTCATGATTATATCATAAAATTAAATTTTTCGTATAAAATAACATTAAATTTATTATTTATAGATTTTAAAAATAAGTAATGTTGTTTTTGTTTATATACATCAAAAAATGAGTATGAAAATTATTAATTATTAATCAAATTAATATGATATTTTTATAGATAATTTTTTTTATATATAGAATGCAGTTGTCTTCAAGTACTATTTTTTATAAGTTCAATCACTTCTTGACTCAATCTCATCTTTTTGTTTTTTTAGTAAATATACTACTTTAAAATTATAATTATATGCAACATATAGTACTTGCACTCACTTCTCTAGAGACATCCACTCACTAATCTTCTTTAATTTCAATACAACTACCAAACCTACCTACTTCCTCAACTCTCCACTTTAAGCAGCAGGGGGGAAAATGATTAGCTTCTTTGCACAAAACTATCTATTATTATTAAGTAAAAATTTGAGAATTTGGTATGAAATATACCAACAAAACAAGGTAATTTATTGATATGTATTATGTCTTTCTAATGTTAAAGTAATAAACTTTTGTTTTTGTATTATATTATATATTTTATTATTTTATGTGTATACAATAACGAAAAATTCAATTGGATCATTTATAGGAAATTTAAGTTTTTCTCTAAATATTTTTGTTTAAATCAATCTCATCCAATTGCAATATCATCAAATATATCAAATTTCTCATCTCTTTAAGACAACAATGGAATATATGATTAACGTCATTGTACAACAATGTTTATAAGTGGGAGAGACATAGAATTAGGTATGAAAGAAACCAACAAAGAAAATTAATTTGTTCAGACGTATTATTTAAAGCTAATGTAATTGTCTTTTTTCAATTATATTATAAAAGTTAATATCCTTAAATTGTCAGCTTGAGATGTTTCAATAAAGCAAGTTTACAAGCAATTCCGAGATGGAGGGAGTAAAAAATAATAATATTATGTGAATTTACGTATTAAGTGATTCATGATTGATGTTTGATATTTTTTCATTCATTGGTTCGTATGTACTATATAACGCATATGAATTTTCTCACAAAAAAAAGCATAAAAAATAATAATTGTATCTATTGGTATCTATGTGGACTTTATGTGGCATATCCGCCAACATGTCATTTAATTGTTGACAAAAAATTATCAGATGTTGCAAATTATAAATTTAAAAAATGTGGTGCATTAAATTGCAAAGGAAAAAAATACATGTTGCAATTGATTAAAACCATAAACATCGTGACTCTTTTTGCAATTAACCCTAATATATAAGTGAAAATGATAGTTTTATAATTCAAAGTCAAGAAAAATTGCAAAAATATGACCTTTTACTACTAATTATATATTGGAGCAAATTTTACACTTTGTAGAGCAAGTACCAAACTTTTTATTTTGCTGGAAAAATAAAAGGGACTTTAGGCCATTTATGGGGAAAAAATTGGGTTATTTCTGCTAATTCATCCAAGTTTTTACATCTGATACATCATGCTTTCGTCTGACTATAATGTAATTACTTTATTATATGTGTTATTCAACTTTTTTGGTTTCTGTATTTTTCAAGCCTCTATTCGTTAAAGTCGGTATTGGATTTCTCTGTCTTTTTGCTATTGAAATTGTTCATTTTGCAAATTCTTACTTTGTATAGTTAGATTTTTCACTGATAATCGTTATACATGTATGGCGAATGGCTATGTCTCCCGGTGAATTCAATTGGGTATTACGAACTAATGGATCTAAAAAATAAATCTTAAAAGTTCACTAGGGCTAGCTTCTACTTAAAAAATTTAACAATTTTTATTTATTTAAAAGACCTACTATGTAGGCCATTTTACAAATTATTACTTGAACAAGTAATTAAATTTCCAAACCAAGTCCAACTATACAAGTATACAATTTCAAGGACGTATTTTTTTCCTTTTGAATCATATTCACGTCCTGATAATAAACTTAGAAATTGGAGTACATATTATATAAGCTTTCAAACTCATTTCATTAGACTTGTTTAGACGAAGATGGATGTATTAGATGTAATGATTTAGACGAATTGACTAATATACTCTCAATTTTTGCTCACGAATTATCCTAAGTTTTTTTTTTTTGCAACAAATTGAAAGTTTAATATTTGCCTTGCTAAAGTCGAAAGTTGGGTCATCGAAATGCAATTAGTAACAAAGACATGTCCTATTTTTGTAATTTTTCCTTCAAAGTTATACCTTAAAAATATGAAGTACACAAAAACCTCAAGGTGCGTATGACAAAAATATGTGTGAGATCATCTCACATATTTCATTCCATGAGGATCCGTGAGACGAAACTCCATATGTTACTCAACATTTGGTATATTTGTAGAGAATTGTATCTATAAGCCCATTTAAAAATGGATAATATTTTTGCTTAATTACAAATTAAAATTGCGAACTTTCGCAAGAAGGGCTGCCAGTAAGACTAAATTGCAACAATAGTTAAAATTCATGATTTATTTGCATCAATTTCTTGAAAAATCGTGAGTTAATTTGCAATTAAATATACTCCTTCTGTCCACCAAAAATGTTAAAAATGTGTATTTTCCTTATTTGTTTACCCACCAAAAGTGTGTTATTTTTTTTTTTTTTGTCTATAATCACTTTAACTTTACCCTTACAAACAATTATTTTTTCTTAAAATTTGTACCCAAGTAATAGGACACGGTTTTAATGGATGGAGTGAGGAATATTTTAATGAAAAGTAACACATCACTTCTAATAGAAAATATTATCATTTTCAATTCATTTTTTTTATCACTTTTTGAAAATATATATTTTTATAGTGAAAAGTGGCGTACATCTATCAAAACTACACTATTCAATTGTCAATTGTAATTGGTTTTTAGTTGGGTTTGCTTGATTTTAGTAAATTGAATTTTATTGGTGCAACCCAGATAAACATGTAGACACACTTTTTTTCTCTATAATTTTTTGGTTTACAAATACATAATTATTATGTTTTCTATACATAAATGCATAATTGTACTTTTTTTTTGGTACGTAAATGCTAAAATTTATATGAGATTGTAACACAAATTTTATTTCGTGAGGGAGTTCTATTTAAATAAAACATATAAGTCCAATGAATCAAGAGAATTAATTCAATTAGTAAGAAATGCAGTCCACTAACCCATAATTGAAAAATGATAATTATTTTAAGTGAAAAATAATAATGTTTAAGTGCTATTGAGCCATGTATGGACAGTTTAACTTTTCCTCCAAATGTTTAGGCTGAAAGTCAAATTGATCATTTTGAAGACGATGTTGAAGAAAACTAGAACCAGTAAATGTTTGTGAAATCACTTAGCTTTCTGTGAAATGTAAAAAATGCTAAATTTAAATGTTGTTTGCTATGACTTATATTTCTTTGGATGCATATCTTTTTTATATTTTTTTAAACTATAAATTTAATATGTTTCTTATATTTAGTTAGAACATACCGGCATCGGCATATATATTTTTTTATGTTAAGTTCATTTGTTGATTCATTTATTTATATTGCTCAATTTCAACGATGATATAATATTTTATAATAATATTGAAGATTTATTATTTTGTGTGGATGCTAAGGTTTAGAAAAAATTATTGTCCGGTTATAGAGATCTGAGGGAAAATCGCACTTTTAGTCCCGTAGGAATGTTTTGTTATATAAAATGACCAACTTTGAGACCAATTTTTCAATATTATGACAAATTTTGGGACTAAATGTGTTAAGTATTTGACTAATGGGACCAATTTCGCAAACAAAAGGCCTGTTTTTGAAATATGGATCAAAAGTATTTTGTGAATATTTCTATGGGACTAGAAGTGCAACTTTCCCAGAGATCTGAGTTTTTATTTATTTTTTATTATGACTTAGGGTAATTTATTTTTAAAGACTTTAACTTTGTGGGTGATAAAAAGAGGACCATAACTTTTCCAGAATGGATAAATGAGGCGTTACTTTTCGGGTTGACAATTTAAAAATCACATTTTTAAAAAAATCGTCAATTTAGGTCAAATCAATCTGAATCAACCCAAATCAAGTCCAAATTCAGCTCACCTTAAAAAATGATTTATAAAAGTAAATCATGTTTGATTATGATTTACAAAAATAAATTGGATAACAAGGAATTTTAAGAAATCAAACATGATCTTAAAATGAGTGGGACTTAGATTAATAGTTTCTATCTTTTAGGTCCTGAATCGATAATCTTCAATCTTCCATGCCTTGAATCGATAGGAAAAATCTTTCAAATAATAAATTGATAGTTTTACTATCTTTCAGACCCTAAATTGATAATACTCCTCAATGATATTATATGCATAAATATCTACACCCATATACTATTTTACTAAGTTAATTCACCTAATTTTATAAGCCTTATTAAGAATATCCATTATAAAATAGTAATTTTATCCAATATACAATAATTCTTGTCAAAAATAGTTATGTTCACCCACCTCACATTTATTTAATAGCCACTATAAAACCATAATTTTATCCGACGTAATACTTACAACCACATCACTAAAGATACTCATCCAAAAATCTCATTAAATTTCAATACACACTCCCCCACTTTTCTAATTTAGCGATGAAACACATGCTTATCATTTTTTTGCGCAAGAATGTCTATAAGGCATAGGAGATGTGAATTGGGTGTAAAAGAAACCAACAGAGCACAATGCTTGGTTAATAACTATGATTTTTTTTTAATGTTGATGTGATTTTTTTGTTCGTATTATATTGTACTATAGTTTTTTTTATTATTGCCTATTTAAAGAATAATAAAAAATATAATTGGACAATGTATATATAGAAAACTTAGTTTTTCTCAACTATTTTGGTTGAAAGTCAAAGTGATAATTTTGAAGACCGTCAAAGGAAACTAGAACCAATAAATGTTGGTGGAACAGTTGATCTTTTTGTGAAATGCAATAACACAAAATTTAAAAGAGTGAATTAAAAGAGTGAATGAACGATATATGACGTGAATTTTCTAATTCAAAATAAGTGAAAAAAAATATTCATATTAATATATGGGTGTCATCTAAGAAAAGTCAACGGAAATTCATAAATTCGGTCGGCACGTGACTTTTATGTGATTCAAAACGATGTCGTTTTTATTTTTGCAGCGAAAATGAGATTAAAATTGGACTATCAATTCAGTTACAGAATGTATTTAAATTGGAGCGTTCACAAAATGGTACAATCCCAGACCACTATTTACAAGATAGTACAGTGTTAAAAAAATATATACTTATGTTCAACTTATTTTTGTGCATCTGTTCAATTATTTTGTACCAATTTGTAAAAAGTGATTCGGGATTGTATTATCCTGCACTTAATCCATTTAAATTTTTTGGAACGAAAACTGAACACTGGATAAATATGGGACAAAAAAATTTATTTTTCTCCCAAATTTTGTCTTTAAAGTTGCCCGAGATCATTTTTTGCAACAATTTAATAGTTTGGTACATGTCCTACAAAAGTCGAAAGTTCAGTTCTCAAACTGTAATAAGTGACAAAGATAAATCCTAATTTTTTTTTTTACAAATTGTCCTATATATATTATAATAGAACAACTATTCTTTTCATGATATACTTACATGTAATTAAGATAGGTTATATTAAAAAAAATATGACAATTTATTGTGTGAAGAAGCTATGACATGTTTAAAATATAAAACATAAAAATGGTATTTTAATTATAGGTTAAACTTGTGTGAAACCATCTCCTGTCATTAGATACAAATAAAAAAAATATTTAATAATTGACTAAGAGTATCAAAAAATTACAATGTAATATTATTTAATTATAGATTTAGTAAGTATTATACTTAGAAAAATTGTAACAAATTCCATCCGTGCGAAGCACGGGTATACGATCACTAGTAATACTTAAAACCAAAGAACCATCATTTTGAAATCAGAGAACAACTACTCCAACATATGAGTAGAACACAAGAATCAGCCGTTGCTCTGGGATACAACATGTCTATTAGTATTCATGTTCCTATGCCTAGAGATGAACTCTTTATTGACCAGATCAAGCAGATCAACCTCGACAACATTACTAGGAATATCATTCTGCATACAGTGCCATTCGAGAAGTCAGGAAGGCTGATGAAGCTAAAGACAACAAATGTGGCATGAACTTACCTTGATGTGCGAAGGAATTGACAAGATCAAAGAAAACAAAATATACATTGCTACCCAGAAATTTGAAAGTTTGAGATGCTCCTTGATAAGACTATTGACATATAAACATATATTCCCCCCATATTAAATGGGATCTTTTATTTTTATTTTTTATATACGTGTATTTTTTCGTACAAGTATTTTAGGCAGCCCAGAACCAACACCAGACGATGCAGTTTCCTGGTGGTGTATAGGTAGGAGAAAGTCTTCATTTTTTTGAAGGATTAATTGCACCAAACTCTCCGTGGTTTTGATATATTGCCTGAAATCTCCCGTGATTTAAAAATTGCATGAAATCCTCTTGTTGCTTATTAAATAAAGCAAATTTCCACTTTTTGTCAAAAATAAGTTAAAGATGTTACATATTTTCTCTATTTCCCGGATCTTGTTTTTCAAAATATTGAAATTTTGAGATCATATTACGAATGACACAATAATATATAAAATAAATATTAAACCGTCGACTCGTTTTTGAAGCAAAAGAGAATGTTTGCTTTATTTAAAGGGAATCTCACCGCAATATTTTCAAAATCACGAGAAAATTTGGTACAATTAACAATTTTTTTCTTCACTCTCGTGGATCGATTCTTGACTAAAGCACATGTACATTACATACTTCTTTTTACGTTCAAATAATAATGCTTTAACTCTAAATTTATTTATTTATATATTGGTACACTCTCATATGCACTTGGTGCACAGTGCATTCACTCAACAATTGATGTTGTTTACATTGAAAAATGTATACTGAAAATTGATTTAAGTGTAAACTTTTTAGTGTAAGCTTACCACCCTTTCAGTATAATTAATGAATAATATAAATACAACAAATTAATGAATAATATAAATTCAAGCTTAATTTTGACTTCAATTTTGATTTTTTTTTCAAAACACACACAAACACATCGAGATGTATATATATATATATATTTTTTGCAATTGAGATATTATTGATGTCTTCTTGGGGTATTATTGATTACTTCTTGGGGTATTGCTAATTTTTTCTTAGGGTATTTTTTTCAAAATTCAAGTGTATACCATGCACTCAAGTGCATACTAGTACTACTCTATAAATGATTGATTAGAAAATTAGGGGTGTTACAATTTGTTTAGGTTACCAAGTGAAAATGAGGGTACAAGTAGAAAAAAAGCAAAAACATAATAAGTGGTATTTAAAGTCTACCAAGTGGATGCCTTATTATATTATGATTCATGGGCTTAAGTTGTGAAAGTGCCTTTCACTTATCTTGGTTTGAAGGTGGGTATGCATCATAAGAAGGTGTCTGAATGGGAGGGTGTTGTGAAAAAAATAAGAAGTCGGTTGCAGAGTTGGAAGGAGAAGAAGTTCTCATTAGGGGGCAAAATAACTCTATTGAACTCGATTTTGTCATCCATTCCAATATACTATCTATCCTTTTTCCAACCTCCGAAGAAAGTTTTGAGAGAGATTGAGAGCTTACATCGAAATTTCTTATGGGGAGATAAATAGTTTTTTGGTCCCGCAACTTGTCTAGTGTCCAATTTTGGTCCCAAAAATATTAACTTTTCAATTTTGGTCCCATAACTTATTGAATCGTCCAAATTTGGTCCCAAATGGGACCAAAATTGGACAATTCAATAAGTTACGGGACCAAAATTGAATAATTAAATTTTTTGGGACCAAAATTGAATAATTAAGATTTTTGGGACCAAAATTGGACACTAAACAAGATAGGGACAAAAAATTATTTTTTCGTATTCATTAATTTTTTTTCTTTTCTCACCTTTTATATATATATATATATATATATATATATATATATATATATATATATATATATATATATATATATATCAATGGATTTATTTTTCATGAATATAAATACAATATTTGAAAAACATCTATAAAACATGAAAAATAAAAACCCATTATTTTTCAATTTACAAAGCTCCCATAAAATACTAATAATTAAATTTTAATTACTAACTAAGAATTTAAATTGCGATAGAGTAAATAAAATAATAAATTAATAATTTTCATATAAATTTTGATTCTCTATATCTTCGTAAAATAATTCCAAATTGCTATCGTGATCTCGTCTCCACCAATAATATATACATGATTATTACAAAGATTATTTTAGAGTATAACTAATTAAATAGTGTTTGGTATATGCGTATGTGTGCGTATATATATATATATATATCAATGGATTTATTTTTCATGAATATAAATACAAATATTTGAAAAACATCTATAAAACATGAAAAGTAAAAACCCATTATTTTTCAATTCCAATAATTATTATTTAAGATGAATTACAAAGCTCCCATAAAATACTAATAATTAAATTTTAATTACTAACTAAGAATTTAAATTGCGATAGAGTAAATAAAATAATAAATTAATAATTTTTATATAAATTTTGATTCTCCATATCTTCGTAAAATAATTCCAAATTGCTTTCGTGATCTCGTCTCCACCAATAATATATACATGATTATTACAAAGATTATTTTAGAGTATAATTAATTAAATAGTGTTTGATATATGTGTATGTGTGTGTATGTATATATATATACATATAAGGTGAGAAAAGAAAAAAAAATGAATACGAAAAAATAATTTTTTGTCCCTAACTTGTTTGGTGTCCAATTTTGGTCCCAATAATTTTAATTATTCAATTTTGGTCCCAAAATTTTTAATTATTCAATTTTGGTCCCGTAACTTATTGTATTGTCCAATTTTGGTCCCATTTGGGACCAAATTTGGACGATTCAATAAGTTATGGGATCAAAATTAAAAAGTTAATATTTTTGGGACCAAAATTGGACACTAGACAAGTTGCGGGACCAAAAAACTATTTTTCTCGTATACCATGCACTCAAGTGCATACTAGTACTACTCTATAAATGATTGATTAGAAAATTAGGGGTGTTACAATTTGTTTAGGTTACCAAGTGAAAATGAGGGTACAGGTAGAAAAAAAGCAAAAACATAATAAGTGGTATTTAAAGTCTACCAAGTGGATGCCTTATTATATTATGATTCATGGGCTTAAGTTGTGAAAGTGCCTTTCACTTATCTTGGTTTGAAGGTGGGTATGCATCATAAGAAGGCGTCTGAATGGGAGGGTGTTGTGAAAAAAATAAGAAGTCGGTTGCAGAGTTGGAAGGAGAAGAAGTTCTCATTAGGGGGCAAAATAACTCTATTGAACTCGATTTTGTCATCCATTCCAATATACTATCTATCCTTTTTCCAACCTCCGAAGAAAGTTTTGAGAGATTTTGAGAGCTTACATCGAAATTTCTTATGGGGGGAAGGGGAGAGTCCAAAAAAATATCAAATTGGTTAAATGGAGTGTTGTCTGCAAATCCAAAAGGTTGGAGTGGGGGTTAAGAAGTTAGAGGAGTTTAATAAAGCATTATTAGGAAAGTGGATGTGGCGTTTTTTTGAATGAAAAAGAAAGTCTATGGGTCAAAGTTATAGAGTCAAAATATGGGGACTCGTGGGGGATGGGTGAGAATAATGTGCCGAGAGGGGTGGTTAGTAATATGTCGGGTTGGTGGAGGGATATTGTTAGTATTACATCGGGTTCGGGAGGGGAGTGGCTCTTTGGGGGGCTTGAGAGAGTTATTGGGGATGGGAGGAGTGTTAGTTTTGGAAAGATAGGTGGTGTAGGGAGGAAATTTTAAAAGATAAATATAATAGACTTTTTAATCTGAGTCTAGACAAAGAAGGAAAGGTGGGTTTTATGGGGGCATGGGTAGGAGAGGAGTGGAAGTGGAAGTGGAATTGGAGATGGAGGCGTCCCCTTTTTATCGTGATATTAATGCTGTTGATAGGCGAGCATCAATTACCCTTGGGCGAACAAGTATTAAAGCCTTAGAAGATGATTAACAAAGAAAATCAAGCGGGAGTGTACAAAACAATCCAGGAGGTGCACGAAATGACGAACATCTCTAGTGACGAACAACATATCGGCGAACAGGTCTAGAGACCCGAAGCTAAATATTGACCCTCCACCAAGTTCGATAATGACGAACAACATTATGAAAAATGGTGCATCTACCAGTTTAAAAGGTGTATGGAAACGAACAAAGGACCAGGATCCCAAAGCCAATTTGTGTAAAACACAAAGGCGAACAATTTCTGAGCCATACCCTCAAAAGGCGAACAACTTCTATGAAAAAACCATTTTGAATCAACTAAACCGACCTGGACGAACAACAATGAAGTCCGAGATAAGACCAAGGAAGACTTTGTAACTAAGATTCAGCTTAGATAAGGTCAAACAAAGGTCAATAGGACACTTGTCAAGCATGCAGGCTAGGGAGACCAAGAGTCATAGACACCTCCTGCTTGCTAGTCTCTATAAATAGTTGTTCTCCAGCTTAAGAAATACAAGTTCAAATTCATAAACTCACCCAAAACACACACTAACACACCTAAACGTACACACATACGAAATTAATTCGATTTTGACTTTCGTGTTTATCATTCCACATCCCGAATCTTCGATTTACCATTTACTGTTGTAATCAATCACACGTAATTGATTGGTGGTCTTAAACCGAATTAAAATAGTCACTAATCCTATCGATTAAATTTGATCACCAACAAATTGGTGCTAGAAGAAGGGTTCGAACCTTCGTTTCAGTGTGATTAATCAAGAACTTCAAGTTGAAAACTTGAAGATTTGAAGAAAGTTTCAAGAAACATTTGAAGATTCAAATAAGAGTGTTCTTGGTGTTTTTGGTGTTCTTCATCATAAGAACAAAGACAAATTAATCTGAAATGCCTCAATCCAAGGAAACCCAAGCATCACGCTTGTCAAGGAGAGCATCTCCCACCGAGCTTCGTCGGCCGACCACCAGGATCGTAATCCCAGGCATGCGAACAGGTCACAGCATACTGCAATAACCCATAATCTCCCACCTGAAATTGAGGCCCTAGCAAATAACCCTAATGAACTGGCTAAGACTATTGCTGCTCTCCAAGCTCTTCAGAGACAACAAGATCAGAATAGGCCATCACAAGTGAGGCCTAGGGATAGACCCATAGAAGTTGTTAGGGCCAGGTCAGCTAGGGGCGAACAACACGAGGTGAACAGTGCCCAGGTCAGGCGGGATAAAGACAAAGCCAAGGTGGTCGAACCAAGAGAAGGCCAGGCTGAAATTGCTCGCGGGCGAACAACATGTCGAGCCATGGAACTACACGTTCCAGTTCTCAGGACAGGCTTGGCCAACCCCAACTCCAGGAGAAAGTTGCTCGCCAGGAAGCAGAACGTGGGCGAGCAACATTTGAACAACCACGCCCATCAGTTCATGAGAGACTCTCCCAGTCTGCCTTCAGGTGTCTAGGGCCAAATGCGGCGAGCAACCCTAGAAAACAGCTCCAGGATTTGCCCACTCCAAGTGAGGGACTGCGACGAGCAGAAAGGTTTGTACCTTTGCTCGCCGAACAGCCTCCAAGTCAGGGGGCATCTGTGGATGAGTTATCTAGCCTAAGAAAGGCGGTGGAGAGCATGTAGGGACAATTGGACCAACAAAGAGGAGTGGGGACGACCAGCTTACCGTCCTCACTATTATCATCCCTCATTCTGAAAGCCCCGATTCAAAAGAAGGTCCGATTCCCGGCAAGTATCCAATACGATGGTCTTGCTGATCCCAAGGTTCATTTAACAAAATACTCTGATTATATGGTCTCGGTGGGAGCCAGCGATGCCACCCAATGCCGAAACTTCCCATTAACCTTGGGAGACCGGGTGTACAAGTGGCATTCAGCGATGCCACCAGCATCTATCCACTCGTTCGTTCAACTGAGCCGAGAATTCCTTTCTCATTTCTCAACGGCAGGATCATATCTGTCCTAAAAGCACCGATTGTCCGACCTAAAATAAAATAATGATGAGTCTAATCGAGTATTCATGGAAAGGTTCGACAAGGTGTTGTTAGAAGGTGAACCCGTCAGCGAGGACACGAAAATCATTGCCATTATGGCTGGGTTGAAAAAAGGATCGAAGCTATGGAAAGAGGTACGTCTGAAGTGCCCAAGAAGTTATGCCGAATTCAGAAATCAAGCCGGCATATTCGTTTCCATGCACGAGGCCTTGCAATAAAACTTGGGGGAGAATAAAGTTGATCCCAAGGAGAATAACAAGAAACCTGGCGTAACAAGCTATCGAGTCCCAAAAAATAAGAAGGCATTCACTGAAGGGACGGAGCTTAAGGAAAAGTTGAATCAAGTGCTAACAGTGTCAGTCGATACTGTTTATGAAAGTGTGAAAGAGAAAGAGTTGCTCTCCCCTCCACGGAAAATCCATCAAGACTCCGGCAAACTCAGTCCTAACAAGTATTGTGCCTACCATCAAAGCGTGGGGCACTTTACGAGTGAATGTAGAGATCTGCTCAGGCAACTTTGACGGTTCTACGAGGAGGGGAAACTTTCCGACTTTGTTAAAAGACAACCCGGAAAGAGAGTCCGGGAGAACAACTCTGAGGATGAGGATGATCAACCTCAGAAAAATAATAAACCAGGACGACCAGTTCCTACCATTCCTGCTCGTCCGTTGGAAGACTTATACATGATGGAACCCGCAGGCTCCGCAGGAGGGTGTTCTGATGGACGACTGCCAATCTCCAACCGAAAGAGAAAGGCTGAGTTACGAGTGATCAATCAAGTCCAAGAAATAGGGGTTAAACCATCTATCATGCAGACAGCAGAATTGACTTTCACCGAAAAAGACTTAGAAGGAATATTAACTCCGCACAACGATTTGCTCGTAATCTGTGCAAAGATTATGGGAACACGAGTCCACAGATTGTTGGTAGACACTGGAGCATACACCAACATCCTATTCAAAAAGACGCTCGATCACCTTGGAGATTATTCGGGCTATATCCGGGATTCGACTCATAGAATAGTAGGCTTCGGGAATGCTGTAACAGTCCCATTGGGAATAGTTACTTTAGCAGTACAACTTGTAATGGCCAACGAACCCGAGAAAAATATTACAAGAATGGTCGACTTCTTGGTTGTAGACCAGGATTCAACTTATAACGGGTTTCTTGGTCGACCCTTTTTAAATGAATTCAAAGCTGCGTGTTCCACTTATCACTATTGTTTGAAATTCCCAACAGCAAGCGGAGCAGGCACTATCAAAGGAGATCAAAGAAAAGCTAGGGAATGTCTCCTACAGTTGCAGGCCAAACATGCACTAGTATCCATGATGGAAGCCACAACTAGCTATCCTGCTGATGAACCATCAATATTAGAGAACATGATGGACATAGAGGAGGACCACATGGATACTGACGAGCAACATCTCGACGAGCAAGTGTTGGACGAGAAACTCATTACCACCCATGAGGAACATCATTCTGATGAACAACAAAGGGGTGGTGACGAGCAATACTCGCCAGATGACTTGGAGGGCCAGGTGTTGACTAACAACAATGAGTCATAACCAACAGATGATCTAGATCCCCGCCTGGGAGCAGAGCCCATGAACATCGAAAATGATTTCAACCCTGAAGGACCAATACTTGATCCTCGTTGGAAAGGACAAAAATGACGAGCAACTCTAGTTGAAGAACTAGAGGCGTTCAAAGTTAATCCTGGAAACAAGGATCTCGAATTATATATAGGATCTGAGCTCCCTGAGCCTTACAGATCCAGAATGAAAGAGTTCCTTAGTAAGAATCTAGATGTTTTTGCTTGGTCTCATGCAGACATGGTGGGAATAGATCCAAAACATGCCTGTCACAAGCTCAACATTAATCAAGCAAAAAGGCCCGTCCATCAAAAACGAAGAAAGTATGGCCCAGACAAGTATCAGGCTTTGAATGAAGAAGTAAAAAAGTTGTTAGACAACGACTTAATCCGACAAGCACTCTGTCCACGATGGGTAGCAAACCCAGTCCTTGTGAGGAAACCAAACGGGACCTGGAGGCTATGCATAGACTTTACAGATCTGAATGCAGCATGCCCAAAGGACAACTTTCCTCTCCCTCACATCGACCAGTTGGTGGACAGCACTGCAGGTCATGAAATGCTAATATTCATGGATGCCTTTGCCGGGTACCATCAAATTCCAATGCATCCAGACGATCAAGAGAACACAACATTTTATACAAATAAAAACTTGTTGTGTTGGAAGAGAATGCCCTTTGGCCTCATCAACGCCGGAGCAACATACCAGAGGTTGGTGAACAAAATGTTCGACGAACAAATCGGAGATACGGTAGAAGTCTATGTAGACGATATCGTAGTCAAGAGCCCCCGAAAAGAAGACCATCTTCAGCATTTGACCCAGATGTTCGATATTCTTCGGCATTACAATATGAAGCTAAACCCGAAGAAGAGTAGTTTCAGAGTCCATTCCGGAAAATTCCTGGGCCATCTTGTTAGTCAACAAGGGATTGAAGCCAATCCAACAAAAGTCAAAGCAATCGTGGATATGCAACCACCACGTTCGATAAAAGAGGTGCAAAGACTCACGGGATGCCTAGCAACATTGAATCGGTTCATATCCAGATCAGGGGATAAATGTCGTCCATTCTTCGAAGCCATCAAGAAAGGACAGTTTACATGGACTAGCAATTGTCAAAAGGCATTCGACCAACTTAAAGATTACCTGAGAGATGTTAAAATCCTATCAAAGCCCATCCCAGGAGAAAAGCTATACTTGTACTTGGCAGCGTTAGAAGTGGCAATCAGCTCTGTTCTGGTACGAGAAGATGGCAAATTTCATCAACCCATCTACTACGTCAGCCAAGCTTTGCACGACGCGGAGATCAAATACTCTCCAACCGAGAAACTGGCATACGCACTTGTCATGAGTGTAAGGATGTTACGACCATACTTTTTTGATCATCAAGTTGAACTGCTAACAACTTTCCCACTCAGACAAATTCTTCATTGCTCTGACACAGCCGGTCGCCTATTAAAGTGGTCACTAGAGATTAGCCAATTCGGGGTGACCTATGCTCCTCGAACAGCGATCAAAGGACAAGCGTTAGCCGACTTCATAGTCGAATTAACCTTCCCACCAGATCCGACAAGAGGACTTGATCACCCCTGACATCTTTATGTTGACGGATCTTCAACCAACGTAGCCTCGGGGGCAGGAGTGGTTCTAATTAGCCCTGACAGACAAGTATTCACCTCAGCGATCAAGTTTAGTTTCATGGCAACCAACAACGAAGCTGAGTATGAAGCTCTTATTGCTGGTCTCCACCTATCTGTGGCAGTAGGTGTTAGACGGTTACAAATATTCAGCAACTCACAATTGATTGTGAACCAAGTCCGAGGTAAATACGAGGCGAAAGACGATCATATGATCGAGTATCAACGAATTGTTGCCTACCTGATGTCCTTGTTAGAACAAGTCTTCATTGAACAAATTCCAAGGACAAGCAACACGCAAGCAGATGCGTTGGCCCGACTAGCAACAAGCGAGGGACCTGCAGAGTTGGCGGACATTATAATTACAAAGATGAATGATCCATCAACAAGAAGTTATAATGTCAACCAACTTGACGAACAAGCAAGTGAAGAAGAAGACTAGAGAACAAGTATAGTCAAATATTTGAAAAGTGGAGAAAAACCAAACAACCCTTTTGAAGCTGCCAAGCTAACAAAGCAAGCCGCCAGATATACTCTGGTGGGTGAGCAGCTTTACAAAAGGGGAATATCAATCCCACTTCTCAAATGTTTGCCTAGGGGGCAAGGACGAGCAATACTTGAAGAAATACACGCCGGAGTATGCGGAAATCATACTGGGGGGCAAGTCTTGGCGTACAAAACTATCAGACAAGGCTACTATTGGCCGACTTTACGCCAAGATGCGATCAAGAAAGCGAAGACTTGCCATCAATGCCAGATTTTTGCCCCAAACATTCATACCCCGGCCCAACAGCTCGTATCAGTTTATAGCCCGTGGCCATTTGCAAGATGGGGGATGGACATTATTGGTCCTTTCCCAGCAGGAGTTGGAAATGTTCGATTTGCAGTCGACTATTATACGAAATGGGTGGAAGCAGAGGCCATGGTAAAAATCACGCAGCAGAAAATGATCAACTTCATTTGGAAGAACATTGTCTGTCGCTTTGGGGTTCCACAAACCATCGTGACAGACAATGGTCCACAGTTTGATGGAAAAGAGTTGAGAGATTTCTTTATAAAGTGGGGGATCAAAAAACATTACTCTACGCCCTATCATCCCCAATCGAATGGACAAGTCGAGGCCGTAAACAAGATAATTAAGCATACATTGAAAGTACGGCTAGCGGAAAGCAAAAGCAGTTGGTCTGAAGAACTCCCGGAAGTCCTATGGGCATATAGAGTTTCTCCCAGGTCAAGCACCGGAGAAACGCCTTTTGCAATGGCTTTCGGAACAAAAGCTGTAATACCAATCGAGTTAAAAACCAACACATTCAGAACGACCAACTTTGATGAACAGACGAACAACTCTGCTCTGGCTACTGAGATGGATTTGCTCGAAGAAAAAAGATTAAGTGCCGAGCTAAAAAATGCTACATACAAGCAGCGAGCAGAACATTATTTCAATTCCCATGTTAAAATCAGGGAATTCAGAGTTGGAGATTTGGTTCTAAGAAAGTTGCTCGCCCAACCTCCGGGTGTATTGGGACCAACTTGGGAGGGCCCGTATCGTATAACGGAAAAATTTGTTAATGGTGTATACGATATCGAAGATATGGAAGGCAAGCCGGCCCAATACTCCTGGAATGCTGTACATCTGAAGAAGTACTATCAATTAGACGAACAAGTCCTTGATTGGGCGAACAAATGTCTTGGGGGGCAGGTGAACCAAGTAAGACAAACCAAAAACTTGCCTAATTTTTTGAAAATTTTGCTAAGTATAGAATGTAAAGTTGTTCGACACATTGTATAGTCTAGTGCTGTTTCATCTTTTTTAATTTTATACAGAGTTGCTCGGCAAAAATATTATAAGCGAGCATGTTTTTAGTTAGTGTTCAAAGTTGTTCGTCAGATTGTATATGTTAGTGACGAGCAGTCTTTTAACACTTGTAAATTTTTCATTATGTATACATAGTTGTTCGTTAAAAAGAAAAGTCTAAAAGCTCGAGGTACAAGTCCATTTTTGAGGACAAACACCAATTAAAGGTTGTTCATCTTTTAAGATGAGCAGAACCTAAGGCTAAACCCAAATTCCATTAAGACAAAGTTCAATTCGAACAAAAGCCCAATACTATATGTTATAATTGCAAAAGCATTGACAAAAATGTAAAGACAATTAACATATATAAGAAAATGAGCGAACAAAAGAAAGACACTTTCATTAAAATAAAGGCTTTGAAGCCTAAAAAATAGTACAACTTGGAAAAGCCATTACAAAAGTACTACAAAAGAAACGAACAACTATTACAAAGAAAAGAAAAAAGGCTAAGTCCTAAGCCTATTGCTGCTCGGCGGGAGGAGGATTTTGAGCTTGATCGGCAAGAGTAGGACTTTGAGCTTGGTCGGCCGGTGGGTCGACGATCATGTCTCTTGCCATGTCTTCGGCAACTTTTTGCTCCCTCTCGGCTTGCTCATCTGCAGCGGCCGGCTCCTCCTCCTGCTCGCCCTCATCAACCATAGGTGGGGGCGAGTAATAATGATGCTGGGGTCGAGGCAGTCAATTTTAACCCCCAGATCGGCAATATCCCCCAGTTGCATCTCAATGTTGTTCGGTGGGGGATAATGCTCTAGAAATTCGGACAAGTCCTTGCCCATCTCCTCCACCAGTCTCTAAAATCATACGCGTCAGCCATGCAGATGCAATCGGCATAAGCGCAGATGTAGCCTAAGTTGGAGATGGGGGCAGACCGGGCCTGGAGCTCTGCCTCGAGTTGATCGCGGGTGAAGGTGTCGGCCTCCACTTCTCTAAGACGAGCAACCTCCGCCTCGAGCTCGACAATCTTCTGCTCGGCCGCGGATAGCTTGCTCTTCTCTTCGCCGAGCATGGCCTCTTTGCCTCCCAATTCGCTAGATAAACCTTGAATTTCTTCAAGGTATTTCTTCTCGTTGTCAATGTAGAGAGAGATTTGGTTGTTGTTGAGCCGAGCAATCTGACCATTCAAATTGTTCGCCATTGTATCCTTCTCCTCCGAAAGGTGGCGAACAGTGGCAGCATGTTGGCGAGTAGCTTCTTCCAGCTCCACCACTTGAGCCATTCCCCTTTGAGCAGATACAAGGGAGTTGGCAGCTTGCACCATTGACAGATGAAAGTTGTCAATGGCCCCTTGGGCGAGCACGGCTTTGTTCAAAGGTTTTGATCAGGCGCGAGCAACAATTTCGGTTGCCCGGTGAACATGATCATCCGAGATGTCACGAATGTTCGCCGGGGTCTTCGAGCAGGCGTACTGGTGGAGTATGTCTACTCGCCCTGGGTGGTCATTTGGCCGATACCTGCGAACAAGAAAAATTTCAACACTTAGTAAATTTTTAACTTATTTAGCTCTTGGAAGAGTTCAAAGAAGAATCCTTACTCGGCAAATTTAGCTCCATCCCACCCAAGATAGGTGATGTCCTCAGGCCTACGAGGAGGAGTATGAATGGGAGGACATCAGTTTAATGAAGATTTTTTTTTTAAAAAAAAGTGGGTGGATTTCTTGGGTCTCCAATGGCAATTCTGGGCAAACGACGGCAGCGCAGCTTTCCCCCACGGCGGCGAAGGAGCAAATAAAAAAAATGGCGAAAGAAAAGAGTGGAGGAAGAGAGAAGAATAAAAAAATAACTACCTTACTTCAAGGTTGGAGGCTAAATGTCGGAGAAATAGACGCCGGAAAGCTTGAGATCGCCGGAAATGGGAGAAGACGACGGAGCACTGTAGCAAGATGAGAAGAAGTGGGAAAATATTTGTTTTCCTTTTCTATTTATACCCCAGCAAAAAAAATGGGGTACCAGGTGTAATATCCAGTAAAATATGGATCAATTTGAAAGAAAACGGGGTTCTTTTCGAGCATAAATGAAAATTGAAGGACTGACGTGCAAATCTTGTGGCGCGTGGCCTAGGGAATGATCGCACGTGGGCGGCGCCTAATCATGCCGCCCACGTCATCCTCGTACAACCCCCAGACCTTGGGGAGACGGAACGACATACCATTTGTTGCTCGCCAGGACCCATGATGTTCGTCCCAACCCTCATCAGTTTAATATCCTAACTATTGTTGCTCGCTCAAAGATGCTCGTCAATAGCAACACCTAGTCAGGATATGGGGCAATTGTTGATAGGCGAGCATCAATTATCCTTGGGCGAACAAGTATTAAAGCCTTAGAAGATGATTAACAAAGAAAATCAAGCGGGAGTGTACAAAACAATCCAGGAGGTGCACGAAATGACGAACAACTCTAGTAACGAACAACATATCGGCGAACAGGTCTAGAGACCCGAAGCCAAATATGGACCCTCCACCAAGTTCGATAATGACGAACAACATTATGAAAAATGGTGCATCTACCAGCTTAAGAGGTGTATAGAAACGAACAAAGGACTAGGATCCCAAAGCCAATCTGTGTAAAACACAAAGACGAACAGCTTCTGAGCCATACCCTTAAAAGGCGAACAACTTCTATGAAAAAACCATTTTGAATCAACTAAACCGACCTGGACGAACAACAATGAAGTCCGAGATAAGACCAAGGAAGACTTTGTAACTAAGATTCAGCTTAGATAAGGTCAAACAAAGGTCAATAGGACACTTGTCAAGCATGCAGGCTAGGGAGACCAAAAGTCATAGACACCTCCTGCTTGCTAGTCTCTATAAATAGTTGTTCTCCAGCTTAAGAAATACAAGTTCAAATTCATAAACTCACCCAAAACACACACTAACACACCTAAATGTACACACATACAAAATTAATTCGATTTTGACTTTCGTGTTTATCATTCCACATCCCGAATCTTCGATTTACCATTTACGGTGGTAATCAATCACACGTAATTGATTGGTGGTCTTAAACCGAATCAAAACAGTCACTAATCTTATCGATTAAATTTGATCACCAACAAATGCGTTTAATAATCTCATGTCTGACTTAAACATGTGTATCATCAAGGAAGGGATTGGAGATTCATGGAACTGAAAGCATGCAACAAAAAATAAATACACAACAAGGGAAGCATACAATTTACTGATGAATCAAAGTGATCCAATAAAGATGCCAAGAGAAGAGGAATGCGCATACAATCTAATCTGGAGCAAGCTGGTCCCTCCGAAAGTGGCGGCGCATGGGTGGCGAGTGATCAAGGATAGATTACCCACGAAGACAGATTTGCAACAACGAGGAGTGCTCGATACCAATGCCGATTTGAGGTGAGTTTTTTTGCAAAAAGAATGAGGAAATTGGAAAGCATTTCTTTTTTGAGTGTGAGGTCTTTTATAGAGTGTGGATGGAGGTGTATAAATGACTTGGAGTAGCAACAACGGTGAGTTCAGAAACTATTACCAATCTCCTCGCTCATGGCACTTATGTGAGTGGGAAGAAAGGTAAAACAAGAATCGTCACGGTTTGGCTTGGAGTTGTGTGGTTACTATGGGAATGGAGGAACGAGATCGTGTTTAGAGGAGGGGAGTTGTCTATTGACAAAATGGTGGAGGAATTGAAAACTAGAGTGTAGAGTTGGTTATGTGTTAAGGATCTGGTGTTTTCTAATATTTCCTTTAAAAATTGGTTGAATAATCCTTGAATGTTACTAGGACATAAGCTGTAATTCTCTTTTATTTGGATTTCTGCTCTTGTACTGGGTATTACTCATACCCCATTTATTTTTATAAAATCTTCTTTACTGATAAAAAAAAAAAAAAGAGATTCATGGGCTTAAGCGATCTCAACTCAATTATATTTTAAAAAAATATGATCCAAATATTTTGATGATCTGTGAGAACGTCTCACCCTGAAATAAAATATTAAAAATAATTTTGTTTTACATGAAAAAAAGAACATAAAAACGATACAATAATTTTACTTTTTATTGAAATAAACATTATTTACTTACAAGTAGAAAGTAATGATTATGAGTCCCCTACCACTATGGTTGTGTTACAATAAATGCCATGTTAATTGGTTACATGGGGTGGATGTGGATGTGTACTTTACAAAATTACAAGAAGGCAGGGGGCCACTGCCCTTAAAAACTGACAGATTATCCAGATATTCAAATGAGAGACAAATATATGTACTCACCAAAATCAATTTGCAGAAACGTACCTAACATTTGAAAACTTGACTAGAGTTCTTTAGACATCATATCTAATTTGGAGGGAAACTAGATGAATTGGAATGAAAAATCTCAGGTGACGCTTGGTTTATTGGAATGAACATAAATATATGATAATTATTGTGATTAATAAGAATAAAAAATAATTTACAATACTATTTTCCTCCTTAAATTAATTATCTTTCCATCTTCTTATAATCATTCTCCTCAATCATTCCCTATACCACAACCAACAACCTCCCATTTTATTCAATTTTTTTTCCCCAAAACTAGAGCACTACATTAGTGATATAATCACTATGGAGACAATTATTCATCCAATATATGTGAGCGCGAAGAAGGAATTTTTTTTTTCATTCCCATTTCCATTAAAGTATTCCAAAGACTACAAGAAAATAAATAATTGCCTACAAAAATTTTACAACAAAAAAGTTCGTCATAAGAATTGCCTACAATTTGCCTACCAAATTTCTAATTATGAAAATTTATATATTTCTCAACCTAGAAACAACTTGTTTACGAAATAAAATCCCTAGATATAATTACATACAAGTCATTTTCCTACAAAATTTTACCTACAACACAATTTGCCTACAAAATTTTCGTTGACAAATTTTTTTATAGGTGGGGAAGGAATATTATTAATGTTGTTGGTAGTGGAGTATTCACTATTTACTTTGAAACAACATGAATTTTCCCTTTCTTCTCATTAACTAACATTTTATGATCAAATGTTGCTTTAGATGTTTTAACATGCAGGTTGAAGATCTAGAAGGATCTACAAGACTCTGGAATACTCAATGTTGCAGTGAATATTGCAAACATTGGTTGCAACATGGAGCGGTTACGGGTTCCAAAAGGTTCTACAGGGATCTACAAGGACCTACACGTTTCATGTTATTCCAGAACAATTTAGAATAACCTAGATCAGACGGTTGCAGTCTTAAACATCAGAAATAAAGATAAGATCATGAACGATAAATAAAAGATCATGGAGCGGTTACATGAAGAAGTTATTTACGGATGAAGACCTCTATTTATAAATAGAAGCCGAAGTCTTCAGTACCAAGTGTGGAATAAACGAGTACACATACTCTAGTGTTGATCCTGAGTTCAAAGGTGATATGACAATTATTCCAACTTTTATGTTATACCTAGAAGGTTAGTACATCTCGCATAACTTGTGATCAATCCTATATCTTTAGATAGAGAGATCATCGATATGGAGTGAGATCGACTTTGACGGTGTATAGTGTTATACATTTAGCCAATTTAGATTTGATAGGTGATATCGAGTTTTGTTTCCGTTGTGAATAATTTAACTCTTCACACAACTTTTGTATCACTAATCTTATTATAGTGAACGTTTCGCCGAAAGTCTAGCACAAACTATTTTATATAGTTTGTGTTAAAAAGTATTCCATCTTGCAATAGTGTATTTTTAGTCTTCCGCTGTTTACACGTTTTATACTCTATTTTCCAGATTATTGTATTGATTGTTTTAGCATTCGTTACAACATCTACACTTAACACAAACGACACACCTTCAAATATGTCTATACAATTAGAAATTTCTGTAAGCAATTCGTAGGTAATCCCCACTACAAATTTTTGTATTGAAAATTTCGTAACTATATTGACAATTTTCATAAACAATTTTATACTTTCTTATACTGAAATAAGCGCCCCATAGTCAACAAATAGTATAGTTTGATAACATAACTCGAAGCCCGGCTAATGATAAATATTATTTTCCTAATTATATGGAAAATAAAGATTAAGTTGTAACATTATTTAAGCTTATGAGCCTTTAGAATTAAGTAATACTGAGCTCGACCTAGAGCTTAGACTCAATTAAATTCGAGTAAGTATTAATAATTTAAGCATAATAACTTGCGAGGTGACTAAATTCACCTATACCATTATCTTAATACTGTACTTGTTTGGTTTAATGAATATAATTGGTAAATAATTATTCTGATCATAGGACAATTAATTAGTCCAACTCTCACCATGTGTTAATTATTTTTATAACCACTTATCTCGAATTAATGTTACATGAATCAAACACATAATTAAATAAGATTAAAATATCAATCCCTCCTAATCCAACAAAGCAAACATATTCTAATTAAGTTTTCATCTTTTGATTTTTTTTTTTCTATCTCAACCCAAAAAAAGAAGAAAAAAGAAGGTCTGTTCTTGATTTTAATTATTAATTTGAGCATGTGCCGATCTTTGAATTTTTACAAACAATACACAAGTACTGCAATAAATTCGATATTTAATTCTCTTCGATGATGTTTGTAAATTCTGTACAATTGGTAGAATCAATTATTTTTTTTCCCTCAAAAACAACTACCGCTCATAGTTTTTTTGATAAAAATATATTCTAAAAGATATTACTAGAATTAGAATTAGTAGATACGGTAGTCTCACTACAACTATTGATACACCAAGTCAAGAGAAGAGTAAGATGCCAATTAAGGGGTTGAGTTGCTAAGACGTGTGGTAATATAATGAAAAATTAATCGATAATACAGGATAAAAAAAATTCACTAAAATATTGTGAAGGTTTATTTTTATTAAAATATACTGATTTGGGTTAGATTGATAATTTAATCATGCAACAACATGTTAGTTTGTTATATATTTTTAAATTGATTACATCAAACTTACTCCCCCGTCCATAAAATATAGTCTTGTTGCTTTATACACGGTTATTAAGAAAATTGATATAATATATAAAAAGTAAGAATATTGTGTCACATCAAGTACAAAATAAATTATTTTAAAAATGTTATATAAAATTTATTATTTCCATTTTAGGCAACAAAACTATTTTTCGTGTACAGCCAAATAAAACAATCAAGACTATATTTCACGGACGGAGGGGCAGTTAGCAATATGTGAGCAAGGGTAGTCACTCTCGGCGCCTCTATAAAAGCTCACCTCATTGTACAAAATTAATTTGAGTGAAAATTATATTTTCTCAACATTCTTGAAATCTTCCTTACACACACACCAAAAAAAAAAAAAAAAAAAACACGAAGAAGAGTACTACCTACAAAGTAGGGGCATGAACATATCAAACTACCCAATAGAGACCTAGTCTTGGCCTTTAAAGTTTAAATAAACAAGTTAGACCTAAACTTTTTTAATTACCTACTCCATCCGTCTTTCAATAAGTTTTTTTTCCATCCTCCAATAAAACTCTCATATCATTTTTAGAAATTCACTTACCCTACTTTTATTCTTCTTTATTCCCACACTTTATTTTCTCTCTATTCGGCCACATCACTTGTGCTATACTCTATTTTATATTAATACTCTTTAATTTCCATGCAATTTTTTTAATGATAAGTTTATTGAAAGATTGATAAAATATTTATTTATATAGGCAGCCTGCTCAGGTTTAGGCATTTGTTTTTAAGTATGAAGTTGTGAATATTAACATATTCTTTTATGTTCCGTTAGAGATATTTTGCACTTTTTTTTCAAAAATAATTTAAAGGTAACATGTATAAGTATATTGGTGGGTGTGTGTCATGTTTTTTGTTTTAAGTGGTTTTTTTTAAAAAAAAATCAGTTTTTAAAATTCACAGGACTTTAAAATCCGGATAACAATAATTTTTTTTATCAGTAAATGTTAGTTGTTAGTAGTTAGATTAGTTCACCAAGCCCCCAAATTAGAGCTGTCAAATGGGCCGGGCCGGGCCGGCCCAGGCCCACTAGGCTTTGAGTTTTTACCGGGCCGCCAATTTCCAAGCCCGTCCTGGCCCATCTCGGGCTGCATGGCCACAGGGTCAAACCGGCCCAATTTTTTATTTTTTTTAAAATATTATTATTATACTTGATTTATATATTTACCTCATTAATTTATAATTTGGCATACAAATTATACTCATATAGTTATAAAAATTATTTAGTTTGTCAACAACAATTCAATAATTAAATTCAAATTCAAATTCCTAAATAAAATTTAAGAATAATAATTCAACAAATCCTAATAGAATGGAAAGTGTTATTTTTTTATTTCAACAATAATTCAATAATAAAAATTCAACAATTCAATAGGAAAGTGTTATTTTTTATTTTGATAAGATAAGAATATTATAGGAATAAAATTGGGTATGCTTAGTAATGCATGTTAATTTTTAAATTTTATTGGGATTTGTTTAATAAGTAGGACGAGTTTAGAGGGTTTTCGGGCTTGAGTAGTGATACTCTTAAATAAAATCTTATCCCTCAAATCATATTTGTCTTAATTGTACAAGTGTGTTATGTGTACCACCAACTTTTGGTTGTTCATAAGAATTCGTTCATTTCCCTAGATGAAAATTCAACCAATAAATTATAATGTATTTTATTTTAAAAAATGGGGTATGATCATAAATAATATGGTATATATATATATAGGGATGAGGAAATTAAAACCATAGTGAGTGTAGGGATAAATGTGACCTGTGACAACTATTAGTCTATTACCAACTTTGGCCAAATCACTAATCTCGCCTACTGCTCCTTTTTTTTCTTATCTCTAGGTTTTCAATTTTATTCAAATAAAATAAAAAAAATTAAAAATCAAACCGGGCCGGCCCAAAAAACTGAGCTAAGCCCGGCCCAAGCCCGGAGGCCCGCCGGGCCTACTGGGCCGGTTCTTTTCGGGCCTATATATTTAGGGCCCAGCCCGCCCTTAAAACCGGGCTTTTCGGGCCCGCCCATCGGGCCGGTCTCGTTTTGACAGCTCTACCCCAAATACTCCAAGAAATCTCCAAGCCGCCTTATAACTCCCATAATTCGTTCCCAATGGGAATCGAACCCGGGTTACTCACTAGAGTGAGGAACCCGATCCTGATAACAATAAAATGTATGTATGTTTTGGATTTTTCTTGAATAGAGTGTGATTTAATTTTATGTCAAATTAATAGGTAAAAGTGAAGGCAATTATATTAATTATTGTTGGTGATTGGAATTATTTAACCATATAAATTATGATTTAATATATAGTAAAGTGTAAAGAAGAATCATTGATGGTATTAGAAAACGTGTTAGTAAAATTATAAATAATCGTGGTTTTTTAAAAATGGATTTTCAAAATCTCAAATTAAAACCAATTTAAAAAATTTAAAACCTAAATTCTAATTAATTTTTAAAATCCAAAACAAAGACAATTTTGTGACAAAGTTAAAGCAGTCATAATGAAGAGAGCAATTTCTCAACAAATACAATATATAGTTAAAAATTTTAGATTTGTCATATTTTGGAAATCCAGAAACTACAAAAAGTAAGTTGCCAAACACGCCCATCCCTCAAATTTATGTCTCCGGGCATTAATCTCTCCAATCTTCTGCCCCTGCCACCCAAACTGAACATTATTTCATTTGTCTTTCTTTCCCCATTATTACAACATTTTTTCTCAAAAAATAAATTAAAATCCCTTCTTCTTCTCCATTAATATAATGTCGAAACTTCTGGGCCATTTTCTGCAAGAACAGCAAGAGCCCTTCGCCCTCGAAGCCTTCCTCCTCGAAAGGGGCTGCCGCACAGCTGGCATTAAAAAGTCTCCAAATTGTTCGGCCTTTCTTAAGGCCGTGTTTGGAAGGAATGCAATTAACTTCAAGGGTAGGCATGGAGATAGATGCTCTTCAGTAAGTAGTACTAATTCACACAGACAAACACAATGTCTGGAACCAAATGCTAAAGAGGGAGAGGTAGGTTAATTCATAATTTCATATTCATCAACACTTATTAAAATATTGACAACAGACAAAATATAAAATTTCCCATCAAAATTGTCAAAATGGGTTTACGAAATTTTGGCCGTGGAAATTGCCTACAACTTTTTATTGACAAAGTATAGAATGAAAATAGTTCATATATGAATCGTATTAGTTGTTTATATTAAAAATTATTAGTTATTATTATTGAAATGTATTGGTTATTTTTGTTTACTGAAAATAAATTAAAACTCTTCAATGAAAAAAACTAATACTCTTCAATAAAAATAACTAATATTTTTTAGTGAAAATATCTAATACCCTTTGTTAATTCATACAACCAATTTCACTCTACACATGCTTTTTTTTTTTTAATTATATAGACATATTCATTTCTTACATACAAATAATATGCCTATGAAATTTTTGTAACCAAATTATTTGTGGATAAATTTTGTAGACAAACTGTTTGTAGGTAATTAATTATCTAGAAATTTTATTCCATACGCAAATTGTTTGTAGATTGGAAAATGAAGGTGCCAATTGATATTTCCAATATATAATTTTTTTTGTTGAAAATTTTTATAGACAACTTTAATTTTATAATCAATTTTTTATAGTGAATTTAAATATACTATTTTTATTACTTTAAAATACATGAATATTAATTTGTATTGTAAAACCGTTCCACTCAAGAATTTACCGGACACGGGTATTCTAAAATTTGGTTTTTTTATTAACATTTGATTGTTTGCGAAGCTTACAGGTTGGAGGGGAGAGAAAGAAGAAAAGGAGAGGTGATGAAGAGTTGAGCCCTGTGTCAGTGCTGGATGAAACTGAATCAGATCATGATTATTCATCAATTCACTGCAGTAAGTAATTTCCCATTCTAAACAAACTAGACAATTTGGTACCTCTACTTTTGTACATGAAAAATATGCACTATTTTCTACATGTTATTTAATGTAATATATTGGCGGACAGGATCTCCTGTTACACGATGATGTAACATCCTCTATTACACCGTCCAAATTAACGCCAAGTGCGCATCTTACAAAATTCTAAAATATGAAAATAACACTCTAACATAACCATTAAATTTGTTTAGAAAATTATATTTTTATTTAGGCAACAAATTCATTCTTTCAAAATATCATCTCATATTGGAAAAAAGGAAAACCGTAAGGTTAAAAAAATTGCTTGTTAATATATTTACATTATATTTCATAGAAAAAATTATGATTGTTAATATATTTTGTTAGAAAAAAATTAAAATTGATGAAATTTTGTTAATTTTTTTTTTAAAAAAATATGAAAAGAAAAACGGAAAAAAATCAATTCACACTATATGAATATTGTTAATATATTTTCATGTAATTTTAATTTATTATTATATTTTACGCATGTGTATAGCAAGAGCATACTTGCTAAACTTTTTTTTTTTTTACAAAATTTATTATTAAACGTTATTTGGATTTTTAGAGATTTTATATTTTTTTACAGTTATAAATTGCATACAAAATTTATATTAATACGCAAAAAATTTATGTATAATGAAAAGGTTTGTTAGTATAATTGTATAATATTTAAAAATAATTAGGTTTTCATGTTTTTCTTCTAATAAGATAATTTTTCATATTGTCTATTCTAATAAAGTTTTAATGTTTTCTTTACTTGAATGAATTATATATTTGATAAAATTAGTACGCTCATAATACATAACTCTAATTAATGAATAAAAAATTTAATTAAAGATTAATATATATGCATGATCAAAGTAATGATTAAATTTTACAAGATTTTTGGAATGATAGTGTAAGTAATTTGTTCCCCTTAAATTAGTATCATTACCAAATATATTAAATGGTTATGTTATAGAGTGTGATTCTCATATTCCTAAATTTTGTAGAATATACACGTGACGTTAATCTAGATGGTGTAATAGGAGATGTTACACCATTGTGTAACAAGAGATTCCATCCGATATATTAGGGTATGGTAACGTTTCTATGCATACTTACCATAAACAATCGAATATGTATATGGTAAAATTTGTTCATACATGAATCATTGAAGGATATTAGTTGTTATCACTAAAGAATATTAATTGTTTTCATTAAAGGATATTAGTTGTTTTCATTGAAGAATCTTAGTTTATTTTTAATGAACAACTAAGGCAATTCAGTGTAAACTAGTATTACTCTTCAGTAAAAACAACTAATACTCTTTAATGAAAATAACTAATACCCTTCAATGATTTATGTGTAAACCAATTTTACTCTATACTTTGTCTAAATAATCACTTTATTCATAAAATAACCTCACAAGATCCCGAAATACCATTCGACATATTGCATTAATTCACGTGCATAAAGGGTGTATGTTTTTCATGGAAAGCGAGACTAAAATAATATTTTATTTTAGGACCATCACTTTTAGTGATGGCAATGGTATGATAATATGCAAAATTAAATTTCAATTGGATTCAATTTAGATTAGTAAATTTTAATGTTCTAGACTAAATTTGAGTGTTTTGGGCTTTAGACCATACTTTGTCTTATTTTTTTGTTTTCGCCATTTAGGCATAACGCTTAACTAACACGTAACATTAAAGTTAAAAAAATCAAAATTTTTTGGTTGTTTTAAACGGTTTCACAAAATGAACTTAAAAAAAAAAAAAGATTGTTTAATTTTAATTAATGAAAAATTAGTTCTAGTTAAACAGATCATAAATTTAAACACTCATTAAAGTTTGCAAACACACACGAGTATGCAAGAAAAAGAATAGAAAACCAACAATTAATACTTTTATAAATATTATTTTAAAATATATGTGAATGGCACGATGCACTTGGGGAATGTTCAATATCTTTGGAGAAATAGGAAAAACTAGATTCACAAGTGAAATGACTTTGATTCCACTCAAATTGGCGAGGATGAGGATTCCTCTAAAATGAGAAATTAAAACACTTTTTTTTTTTTTATTACATTCCCTTTAAACCATACACATATTTTTCATTTCTTTTCCATTCCTTCTTTTCAAACCCACAAACAAACACCAACTATAATTCATTTTCCATTCCTAATTCTATACCCCTCAACCAAACACATTTATTGTATACACGTCTTTGTCATAAAATCCTACATTAATTAGGAAAGATAATCCAATTTTAATTAGAAAAGATAATTTAGCTAGCGCTTGGTTATCAAATTTTCGATGGTAATGAGAATGAGACAAAAAATTAGTGTAATTATTGTGGTTCATGATAGCAAGATCATTACTCCCTCCTAAATAAGGTAAGGACTATCTCATTTTGATTATCTTTCTCCCTCCTACAATCATCATCCTCAATCGCAGACCTATTCTCCAATCAACAACTAATTATTGTCTACTTTTAATTTAAAATTGGGGCATAACACTAGTAATGCAACCACTATTGAGAAAATTCTTCTCCCAATATATCAATTAGTAGTATATTATTATGGGGATATAGATGAAAATAAATTTTGATTACCATTACAATTGATGGATTTGAACCAAGCACCCCTTTAATTTATAGTAATAATTACAAAATGGTTTAAAAAATGGATTATAATTACAAATTGGTTCAAGAGATCTGCACAGATACGTATTTACCAAAAGAAAAAAAAAATATATTTCCATACAAATATTTTTATGTGTGTGCAAATTCCTTGAACCATTTTACTATTACGGTCTATTTTCTAAAGCAATATGTAAATGCCCCCTATTTGTACCATCTAAAATTCCAAAAAAACATGATCAGAACAATTCAAATTGAAAGAAGTTGTGGGCCCCAACACGTGCGATGAATACAGTGCAAACATGAGGGCCTTGCAGCAAAGAAAGCAGCTTCTAATTGATTGTGTGAGAGAAGTTGTTGAGAAGAGAGAGAAAGAAGAGAGAGAAGAGGTCAAGAAAATGTTGGGAGATGATGAAGCATGGAAACTTGTAGGCAAAAATGTAGGGATTTGGAGCCAAGATTCAATAAATGGAAACAACATACTTCATTTGCTGCATTCTGATTTCTTGGGTTCAAAAGATGAATGGATTAATGCTGATTTTGAGAAAAAGAAAATGGAAATATCCTTTGAGGTTGAAAGTGCCATCTTTGAAGATGTGATCGATGAGATTGTGACATTTTAGTTTGGTGAAATTAATTTGGTATCATAATTGTTTTTAGGTTTAGGTTAGGAGTTCATTATCTCATATTTATGGCTTTTAATTATTGTATAGCATCAATAATTTGGTATCAAATTCTTGTTAGGTTAGGTTAGAAGTTCATTATTTCAAATTTATGGCTTTTATTTTTTTGAAAGGTACATGTGGAATTTATTAATTGGGCATAAAGGAAACTCAAAATCCTAAAAACAGAAAAAAAAAAATGAAAAGAAAAGAACAAATAGACTCTCAATAATAAAAAAAAAGGAAAAAAAAGCAACTCTCTTGTGGACTTCGTGTATAACGCGCTCACTCAACAATTGACTCTATATATACTGAAAAGTTTGTTTAAATTATAGTGAAAAGTGTGGTTGGATTACACTGATTCAGTTTGTTTAAATTACACTGAAAAGTGTGGTTGGATCACACTAAATCAGTGTAATCCAACAACCCACTTTTCAATGTAATTTAAACAAAATTTCCAGTATAAACATGGTCAACTGTTGAGTGAGTACACCATGCACTTGGTGCATATAAATGTTTGCCAAGAAAAATAACATATTTGCCAGAAAAATAATTTATAGAACAAATTCAAGGCTTTTAAATTTGTAGTTTTTTTTTTCTACTCTTCCCTCAACTTTGGTTAAATCCTTATGTAATCCACTCACTCTTCAATTTACCAAATTGAAATGAATCACATTTTATTTTTAATGTTTCTTTGTCCAATTACTAAAAAAATATATAAGGCTTAGTTGCAAATAAAATTATTATTTTATTGTAAAGTGCAATCTAATCTAAATTTTTAAATTTTGAAAAAAAATAAAATTCACCACATTCATTTTAATTTTTGGCTATTCAAACTTCGGACAATTTCCTCCTCGCCTCAAAGATAATGTGTACAAATAACTATACAATAATGAATCATCATCCCAATGAGCATTTATGTTATTAAATATTTATAAAAATAATAAATAAAGAAAAAAATTAAATTAATATAATAAAATATAAATAAATTAAATTTAAATATAAGTGCATAGTCATTTTTGTACAAAAATGAAATTTAAAATATTTATTTATATTTATAAATTTAAAAAGTGATGATATATTTAAAAAATAAAATAAAAAACAACCAATTTAATAATATAATAATAAATTTAAAATTATATTGTAATGTGTATTTTAAATTTTAAATATTATATAATTTTATTTAAATTATTTAAAGGATTCTTAACTTTTTTAAATATAAATATTTTTTGAAAATTATTTTTTATTTTATATTTTTAATATAGTTAAATGTAGTTGTATTTTTCTTAGAGAAATTTATATAAATTTTAAATTTATTATATTGGATTTTAATATATACTTTTAAATTTTATATATTTTAAAAGTACAAAATATAATTAATTTTAAATATATAATTAATAATTTTTATATTTAAATCTATTTTAAATTTTATTTATAGTATTTGTAATACTTATTTATTATTTTTATAAATATTTAATGATGTAGATGACGATGTGCATCTATTTATATACATCAACTTTTGGACAAGAGGAAACTGTCCGACGTTCGAATTGCAAAAAAAAAAAAAAAAAAACAACAACAATAGAAAGTTGTGATTTATTTTGCAAAAATTCAATAGTTTAGATTTAAATTACAATTTGCGAATATATTGTGATTTTATTTAAAATTAAGCCAAAAGTTATAGTATCAAGTACTTACTCAAGAATCTTATCAAGAGTGTCAAGAATTGAGGCCGAATGTATCATATTATTGTTCAGGAGTATCAATAAAAGATAATATTTTCTACTATTTAAATTATTTATATTTAATAGCGACAAAATTATTTGGTCGCTTTGGTCTAGTTCATTTTTACTTTTGAAATTGGTTTGGTAAAGTTACACATTTGACCTTTTCGTCCATTAATCAATTACTGCTGGTAATCAACCTGATCACCGGGCAAACAAATCTGTTGTAAAATAAAGAACGCAAAGTAGAAACACCGATTTGTTTACCCAGTTCGTCGTGACTGACTACATCTGGGACGTACCAAGCCAAAAGTTTTCACTATATTTCTGTATGTATACAATACTGATTACAGGGATATATTTATAATATCAAAACCCTAAATCCTATTTAGGATACTTGACCCATAAGTAATGTCCACATCAAATCTTCCGGATTTGGTATATTAAATCTTCTAGATTTACAACACTCCCCCTTGGACATTACGACGTGTCGTCCATATCTCATAAAAAATTCCATAGACTAGGTTGCCTGGATAAAATATTCGACTGGGGAAAGAGTACAACTATTGATCTTCCGGATCCAATCTTCTGGATTGTTTCGATGTTTACTCCCCCTGAAGACAACAACTTTCTAAGTCTTCGCATCCCAATACTATACACATACTTTTCAAAAGTAGAGGTAGGTAGGAACTCCTTGAACAGATCTGCTGGATTATCACTAGATCGTACCTATTTTATGGTAATTTCGTCACTCTTCTGAAATTCATATGTGAAGAAGAATTTTGGGGAAATATGTTTCATTAAGTTCCTCTTAACGTACCCATTGCTCATTTGTGCAACACAAATTGCGTTGCCTTCATCGATTACAGTGGGGAATGTATTGTTTAATTGATTTCCATGAGTTTACAGTATCACCACAAAGAAAAATACAACCAGTCTGAGATATCATAGAATGTGTTAAACATCATTCCAAGTCTCCTTTTGGGAGAAGCACTATATCTCGCAAGTAAATTTACCACAAATGCGTTGTCCGAACTGATGCAGTTTGCGAGATAAAGTATGCACCAAATAGCGCTTAGATAAGGAACTACCGGTCCTAGAATATCCACTGTATCTTCTTTGGGCCTAAATGAGTTCTTATCCACTTCAAGAGATTGAACTACCATAGGTGTACTAAGTGGATGAGATTTATCCATGTAGGATCTCTCAAATAACCTTTTCAAGTAGGTTGACTGGTGTATAACATTCATTTGTCCTTCGGGGAGATATCGTATTCATTTTTTCCTTCAGGGAAATGCTCCAATTAATTTTTCTTTCAGGAAATACTTAAATTTAATTTTCCTTCAGGGAAATGCTTTTATTTTTCCTTCAAGGAAATGCTCGGATTAATTTTCCTTCAGGAAAATACTTAAATTTAATTTTCCTCCAGGGAAGTACATGAATTCATTTTTCCTTCAGGGAAATTCTCGAATCAGCAGGTCGAGTCTATACTTGGTTTTATCCAATATTTTCCTTTCGAATTCAGTTTTCAAGATTGAACTGGCTTCTTCAATCTCTTTGCATGTTCCGATTATGTTTATGCCATCAACATAGACGGAGATGATTCAAGAACCACTTTGCGATTTCTTAATAAATACGCAATGGAAAGCTTCATTATTTGTATATTCCTTCTTCGGGAGGAATTCACTGAGTCGATCGTACCATATTTGATCTGACTGTTTTAGATCATGTAATGAAATTTGCAGTTTTGTACTATACATACTGCGGTTTTCATTATTCCTCTTCTGGGGAATCTTAAATCCATCAGGGATATAAATATTAGCATGTAATAACCATATAAAATTTGCGGTTTACAAGGTGTTGATGAACATATTTAATCGGATGGATTAATGGCTATTTAAATCTGTGTTACGTCACCAATCAATACGTGTGATTGATTACCACCGTAATTGGTAAATTGAGGTGTGAATTTATCGAATTAGTAAATTCGGTAGTCGAAATTGAACTGATTTCATATGTGTGGGCGTTTTAGGTGTATTTGTGTGTGTTTTGGAATTGTTTATGCATTTGAACTTTTTTTTAACTTGTATTTTACAGCTGGAGAACAACTATTTATAGAGACTAGCAAGCATGAGGTGTCCAAGACTCTTGGTCTCCCTAGCCTGCATGCTTGACATGTGTCCCTTTGATCTTATCTAAGCTGAATCTTAGCTACAAAGTCTTCTTTGCTCTTATCTCGGACTCATTGTTGTTCGCCTAGGTCGGCTTGATTGATCTTGTTGATTCTCCAACTGAAAGTTATTCGCCTCTTGAGGTTGTACTTTGGAAGTTGTTCGCCTTATGGCTTTGTTCAGCTTGGCTTTGGGATCTTTGTCCTTTATTCACTTGTACACACTTCCTTGGCTGTTTGTTGTATCATAGTTTGACCAAGTTGTTCGTCATTGATGACTTCACAGTTGGCTCATTCTTGGTCTCTGGTCTTAATACCTGTTCGCCCATTAGTTGTTCGTCGGGGGAGTTGTTCGTCACTTTATACACCTATCAGATTGGTAGATGCACCCCAACTTGATTTTCTTTGTTGATCACCCTTGATTTGAGGTTGGCTCTTCATAATCCTTGATGTAGCTTTAATCCTTGTTCGTCATTTATTAATAATTGTTCGCCTATCAACAATTGCCCCCTATCCTAGCTATATGTTGCTCCAGACGAGCAACTTTGTGGCGAGCAACTATAGTTAGGATATCAAAATGATGAGGGTTGGGACGAACATCATTGATATGGGCGAGCAACATATGGTCTGTCGTTTTGTCTCCCCAAGGTCTGGGGGTTGTACGAAGATGACGTGGGCGGCATGGCTGTGCGCCGCCCACGCGCGAGCAATCCCGAGGCCACGCGACCCTATATTTACATATAGGCCCTTCAATTTTTGAACTTGTTTGGAAATTACCCCGTTTTCTCTCAATTTGGCCCGTATTTTATTGGAAATTGTGTTCTGTACCCCGTTTTTTGCTTGGGGTATAAATAGAAGGGGGAAACAAATTTTTCCCACTTTTTCATCTCTTGCTACAGTACTCCGGCGATTCTTCCTTCTCCGGCGATTCCAAGCTTCTCCGGCATCTGTTCTTCCAGTGTTTGGCCTCCAATCCTCGAAGCAAGGTAGTTATCCTCTTATTTCTTTTCTTTTTTCTCTTTTTCGTCCTCGGAAATTCCCATTGCCGCCGTGTGGAAATTAACGTCGTCGTCTTCTCCAGGAATCGCCACCGTCTGCAAGTGGTGTCACCGCCGTCTGCGTTCTTCTATCTTTCTTCCATGTCTTCACATTCGAGCAACAAATCTGAGGAAACCCTTGATCCCCTCTTTCCCGTTGTGGCACATCAAGATCAACCTCCTTTTGAGATTTCCTCGGCATCGAACCCCCACGTGGACTCGGTTGTTCGATCGGTGGAAGATACTGGTGCTCGCCCGTCAGAGAGATCCGGGAGGGAGTTGGTTGCTATCGCGAGCAGGAATTCGGAGGAAAGCTCCTCGTCCGGCTCTGAATCCGAGGAAGATCCGTTTTTTGACGAACTCACTCCCGAGTTCTTAAAGAGTATTGAATTCCCGTCCCCCAAAATGTTGGAGAATGAAATCCCAGTAGGAGTTGCTCGACCCTTCGAATGGCGAGCATATGTCGAGGAGCATGCGAACAGTTTTGCTCGCCCACATAGACAAATAATGGACTTAATAAAAACTGACTTTCAGGCGAGCAAGATCAAGAGTGTTGTTCGCGAGGATGAGTTGGACTCAATCCGGGAGACCTACAAGATTCCCTATGATATTCACATGTGGGCTCCCCGGAAGAAAGAGAGAGCTGATCGCCCACCTCCCGGATGCACCGCGATCAACATTGACACCCTGATCGCTGGTCTAAAGTTGCCTCTACCCCCAGTTGTTGGGCGCTTCCTCGAGGCGACCAATCTTGCTATTACACAGATCACACCAATAGGGTGGATGAATCTGCTCGACGCCATGGGTTTATTTACCCTAGAGGGATACGTTGATCGCCTTACTGCGGAGGAAATCAACTATCTCATGACGATCACCAGATGTCCCATTGGTGAAGAAGGCTACTACTACCTCAAGGCCAGGACCGGACTTAAGATGGTAGAAGGGGTGCCGAACAAGATTAGAGATTGGAAACAACACTTTTTCTTCATAGGGGGTGATTGGCGAGCATCTTCTGGTCCACACGGTGGCATTGGGCGAATAAACTCTCCCGCAGCTTACGGAATAATTAAGCGTAAGTTTATCTTTGCTCGCCTTCGAAATATGTTGTTCTAATTTAACTTTTATTGTTTGCTCGCAGGTCCTCGATTTCTCAAGTGGAACTCGGAAGGAGAAGAGATTGGGGACGAGTTCCTGTTCACCTCTTGTTTGGTCGGCTTGCGCAACAGAGCGGACAGGACCATCCAATACCTAAGCGACGAGAAGCGTCAAAGAGCTGCTCATTTGCTTACTTATCCCCATCACTTGGAAGCACAGATTGAAGTGCCCCCTGGTATATAAAAAATTTCTAACTCCAAAAACCAATTTTGCTCGTCATTTGACTTCTATAACTTGCTCGTCTAACTCATTTTTTTTCCTTTTTTTTTAGCCGAGCAAGTCACAGTTGCCGTTCCACCTTGTTTTGCTCTCCTCGAACATAGAGTTTTTGAGATGGTGATTAGGCGTGAAATTGTTATGTTTTGGTGCCCGATTTGCTCATGTTTTGAGTGTTTTCGATTAGTGTTTGGAGTCAAATGAGTATCATTTTTATAAAATTATTAATTTGTCTCTTTGGTTTTCATAGATGGATAGAGGGCGAAAAGAGGAGTTCGTAGGACTTTGAATCGGCCAAAACGGACTCCCGGTTGAGGAGATATGAAGATTTTACGAACAAGTGCACAGCAGCCGAAGACCGCTCGAGCAGCTCGAGCGCCAGCGCTCGAGCGTGTTGCTCGAATGACCGAAAAATGGTAGAAAAGTTTCGCCGCTCGACCAGCTCGAGCGGGAGCGCTCGAGCACCTGTTTCATTCGACCTATATGCTCGAATGGGGCCACTCGAGCGTGTTTTTGCTCGAGCACTTCCATATTTTGGCCTCCGGATGCGTTTTTTCGGCCCATTAACTCCCGTTTCGACCCGGTGCCTATATATACCTCTTCCAAACACGTTTTGAAGGATACCCGGACTTTTAGAAATCACTTTAGACTTAGTTTTTAGAGAGAGGAAGAGGAGAAGGACGAGCAAGCTTTACTTTTACGTTGTTGAGGTTTTGCATACGAATTCTTAGTTTCTTTTCGTTTCTTAGTTTCTTTTCATTAGCTTGATTACTTTAAACGCTTTGAACGTCATTTTAGTTAATTAAATTTCAGTTCTTAGAATTATTTTCTTTTAAAACCCTAGTTCATGTTTCTTATTTTCTTCGTTCAATTCATTATGTTTATGTTCGTTGTTTCTTCTATTGCTTTTATTTTTGTTAAAACCATGTCCGGCTAAAACCCTTGCATGCTTAGGGTAGGATGAACTCGTAGAAGTAGGATGTGGGTACGTAATTAGGGTAATTCGTGACATTAGTTTTAATTCTCTTAATTAATGAATTCTTATAATTAATCTTAACTTTTCCTTTGAATTTAGTACGAAAGTGTTAGAGAGAGGACGACCGCATCACTCAATAACAATTAGTAGTCTTAACGAGAGGGTTTAGAAGAGGTTAATTCATTTACCAGTTTAGCGAAGGAGGACGACCGCATCACCTTAGTTAAATTAGGGTCTCATTAATAAAGCACAATCCATTAACTTGTTAGTGGTTTAGTGAAGTCGAGTGTTAGGGTAAAGTATTAGGGTTTAGAATCTTGAGCTTTCACCTTGCATTCTTATACTTAGGTTATTTCTTGTGTGTCACGATTACTTTGATTATGTACCTGCTCCGTTAGTATACGTAGGAATTCCTATCCTAAGCATCACCATCTCCCATTAGAACACAACCCTTAGTTAATTTGATTTCTTTAGTATTTTAGTTTACTTAGTTTAATTCAGTCTTTTAATTAATCTTTCCAAAAAATCCAAAAACAATACACTCATATTAACTACGACGCGTAGATCTTCAGGGATCTATTCGCATATACACCATTCATTGGGTTCGATAATACTTGGTCCCTATACTTGCCCATACTACAGTGAACCCGTTCTCTTGCGGGGTAACTACTAGTAGAAAGCTAGTGTAGTTCGCTTCAAGTCAATGGCGCCGTTGCCGGGGATGGCGTTATATGCTTTTTGAATAGGACTTGTCGATAGCTTAGTAGTTAGTAGTGGGTGCTTATTTTCTGTTTTTTATTTCTTATTGTTATTTTTAGTTATTCGGCAGTTGCGTTTTGATCCATCTGCTAGTGTGTCAGGTTTATGAGAACACGCTCACAAGGCAATACGAGCGAAGAGAGAATACCGTTGGACCCTGAGACAATAGCCAGAAGGAACATAGCTTACTTGAGAAGAATGAACGCAACCGACTTAGGGAAGGAACCAATGGACATCAATAATGAGTTGGACGATGCTGCTAACGAGTTCAATCAGGCAGTAGACCGGGTTGAAGGCTCTGGAGGAAGTGGTGGTCAAAATCAAGACCAGTTCGTGGATAGTCAGAGCCAGAACCCGGGTGCACAAAATGTAAACAATCCAGCTCAGAATTTTGTCCAAAATCCTCTGAACAACCCTGCTTACCCACAAAACCCAAATAACCCTTTCCACAACCCAGCATACCAACATTACCCATACCCACCATATCCTTATCCACCGTACCCATATCCTCCACCTCCTGTCTACAACCAACCTCCTGTGTACCAACAACCTCCAGTTCAACACATACCAGCACCACCTGTCGCTCCTCAGCCTGCGCCCCAGAACGCAGATCAGAATATGGCAATTCGGGGCAGGTTCGCGGCACAACCGCAGAGGTACTACGATGGAGTGGCCTTACCTCCAGTTGAGGCGAATAACTTTTCAATTTCTCCAGGAATTCTCAAGCTGCTTACTGAGAATCAATTCAAGGGGGAGGTTGGGAAGGAGAACCCTCACACTCACTTGAGGAGTTTCCTCATGATAGCATCTACTTTCAATTACAATGGCATGTCTGAAGATACCAAGAGGCTCAGGTTGTTCCCGTTCTCTTTTACGGGAATAGCCAAGGAATGGTATGATAACACGCTCCCACGGGGAGGTGTTAACACATGGGCCGAGCTCGAGCGTCTGTTCCTCAAGCGATTCTACCCTCCATCGAGAACGATTAAAGCGAGAATTGAGATCTCTTCCTTTCGCCAGAAGTCTGGAGAGGATTTACGCCAGGCGTGGGAGAGATACTCAAATATGTTGATCGAGTGCCCGCAGCACGGGTACAACGAGGGAGACATTATGGCGTTCTTCTACAGTGGAGCCAGCAAGGCTGGCCAAGCCCACCTAGATGCATGTGCAAGTGGAGCTTTTCTGAACCAAGGGGTAGCGAGGTGTAGAGAGATCGTGGACAATATTGTCACGAATGCTGGTGCATGGAACGAGGATCCAGAATTTCAGAGGGTATGCAAGTTGGAGGAGAATGAGGGTACGAGGAAGCTGTTGATGGCTATGATGGAGAAGATCAGCAACCTTGAGATGGGGCAGAACTTGGTTGGAGGGAATGGAGCAGCAAGCGAGAAAGTGGAACCACCCACGAATCAGCAAGAAGAGGCCAACTATATGGGAAGGCCTAATTACCCACAAGGGGGGTATCCACAAGGTGGAAACCAGTATGGAAGACCATCTTATGGTCAACCATTTGTACCTCCAGGCCCACAGCCGCCTCAAAATCAATGGAGGAACACACAAGGGTATCAAGGAGGCCAGCAGCCTCCTCAAAACACATGGAGGAAAAATGAGAATTTTTCTTATGCTAACCCAAAAGCTGGTATTACTGTTCCTGCAGGTGTTGATCCGGGGTCTAAACCTCCTGGTGGAGAAGGCGGTGCATCAACCGAGGAGATGTTGAGAGCGATCCTTCAGAAGGTGGAGGAAGGTAGCAAGAGATTGTCATCCTTGGAGTACGATGTGAAGGAGTTGCATAAGAAGTGTGATCAACGTGATCAAGAGCTCCAGAAGATGAATGTTGAGTAGACTAGAACTCAACAAGAGAACAATCGAAGGTTCACTTCTTTAGAGTTCCAGATGAGCCAGATTGCAAAGTCAGTGAATAGAATGCCGGAGGGGAACCCGAAAGAGCATTGCAAGGCGATCCAGCTTAGAAGTGGAACCAACTATGAAGATCCTCAGATGCCTGCTGATTCTGAGACGCCTCAAGTTGAGAAGGGGATTGAAAGTGAAGGGATTGAGAAGCATAAAGATATGGATGAGTCCCAGAAGGGGAAAGACTTTGAGGAGATAGAGAGAGTTCCTAAGTGGAAAAAGGCAAAGGAAGCAAGGGATAAAGTGAAAGAAACAGAAAGAGATGAATGGGGGGTACCCAAATCTGTGATACCCGTCCCATATCCACATCGCTTCATGAAAAAGAAGCTTGATGAAAAATTTGCAAAATTTCTTGATGTTTTTAAACAACTTCACATTAACATTCCTTTTTATGATGCTTTGGAACAGATGCCGCATTATGCAAAGTTTCTGAAGGACTTGATTGCGAAAAGGTGGCGAGTGGATGAGCCGAAGTTGGTGCAGCTGAACCACGAGGTGAGTGCATTAGTGCACAAGGCGCTTCCACCGAAGCTGAAGGATCCCGGGAGCTTCACCATTCTTTGTGACATTGGGAACGGGATCAAGAAAGGAGCGCTATGTGATTTAGGAGCGAGCATCAATCTCATGCCGTTGTCGCTTTTCAAGAAGTTGGAAGGTGGTGAACTTCAACCCACAATGATGACGCTTCAACTAGCCGACCGGTCTATTACTCGACCTCAAGGTGTGGTTGAAGACGTCCTTGTGAGAGTTGGAGATCACATCTTTCCAGCCGACTTTGTAGTGCTAGAGATGGAGGAAGATGAGCACGTACCCCTGATCTTGGGAAGACCGTTCTTAGCTACGGCGGGGATGGTGCTAGACGTGACGAATGGGAAGATCACGTTGAAGGTTGATGATCAAGAAGTGAAGATCTCCCTATATGAAGCCATGAAGTACCCGAAGGAGGATGAGAGCTTGTATTGCATGGATGCCATTGATCCTCGTGTTGAAGACACACCTCCTATCCCTAATCCTTCTCATATTCATGAATTTTATAATCCTTCACTCAATTACTTAACCCATGAGCATTATGTTCTTGATTATGTTGATAGGGATAAAGTGAGGAAGTTGAAGGATGAAGAGGTAAAGAAAGTGGATGTGGTCCAGTTAGAAGGGAAAGGAGGAGTTAAGAAGAAAAAGTCCAAACTCAAGAAGTTGTTTAGTAAGACTCCTCCAGATAAAGGTAAGAAGGAGTTGAGACCTATACCACTTGAGGTGGGGAAGGAAGCAAAAGGGCTCATGATGGTGGGGCATAAAGGAAAGGAGTTCAAACACCACTCTTATGAGAGTAAGGGAGGTAAATTTGAGTATGATGTCCCATAAGCTCCTTTGAGCTTGGCCCGGCATGAGGACCTTAAAAATAGCGCTGAATGGGAGGCAACCCATTTTTATTTGCTTTTGAGTATTTTTAGTTATTTTCCTTTTATGTTACTAGGATGTTGTTGAGTCGTATGGTTAACCTCGTATTTGAGTAAGTTGCTTGTAGGCTTGTCTCTAAAGGAGTAAAGGTATCAAAGAAGTGGAGATTGAAGGAACCAACTTGAGACAAGGGAATGTGCAAAGCTATTGAGAGAAATTGAATTATTTGGTTGAGGTAACCCACAACTCCAAACTTAGACCTCTAGCAAGGTCGAAGTTTGGGGGGGGGGGGGGGGTGGAGTTTTTTATTTATTTTATGATTACATTGCACATGCATGCACGCCCTTATCTTTGAGTTGAGTTTGATTGGCTATTGGTTAGTTGAGATACTCCTTGGGGTGATTTTGATTTGACTCGCGATTGCATATTTCAAGCCTATCAATCATCTTATGCTTGTTGATTGCTATCTTTGAGTATGATTTGATGAGTAGAGTGAGTAGTAAGGGTGAGTTAGAAATTATTTTGTGTGAGTGTTTGAGTTTGAGCTGATTTGAGAAAGAACTTGTATGCTTGTGAATTTTTCTTTTGAGTACTTGTGTGATGAGAGTGAGAATGCACTAGGACTAGCATGGATGTGAAAGCCGTGAGAGTTGAGCCTTACGAGATTTAAATGCATGATTTAATCTCTTCGTTTGTAAGTGAATCGTCACCTTAGAGGATGCCAGAACTTGTGTGTGCTCTTGCTTCTTGATTGTGTCTAGTTTGAAATGCCGAATGTGATCTTAGACCATCTTTGATTTTATTGAGTCACTTAGCCAAAATTTTCCTTACCAATGACATTGATCCCTTGTTAGCCCCTTTGAGCCTAAAGCCTATTTTATTTGCTAGCACATATGAACACTATTCCAATTCCTAAGCCTTTTGTCCCAATTTGAGTGGAGAATAGGAAAGTGTGAATATGAAGGGAGTGAATTGAGTTGAAAAAGGAAAATGTTGTTTGTTGAGTGAATATGAGAAGAAGGTGTGATGAAGTTTTGAGATGTGGGAAAAAGAGAAAGAAAATTGAAAATGAGCAAAAAGAAAAAAATGAGCTCATGTGTTTGTGCGAAAAAAAAAAGAGAAAAAAAAGTGATTGAAAAAAAAAAGTGAAAGAGTGAGAAAGAAAAAAATTGAAGTGTTGAGAGTATGGAGTTGAAAGGGTGTTGATTGAAAATGTTTGAAGTAGTCTGTTCCTAATCTCGAAGTGCCAAAGTTTGATTTTCTATTCTCCATTCACTTTAGTCACTTTACCTTATATTGTTATCCCACCTGTCCAAAGAGCCTACATTACAACCTTGAGAAAAGTCCTTTTTGATTCGGCATTGATTTCTAGAGTATGGTCGGAGTTGAGAGTGCTTACAAGCCTATGACTGCCGATATGTGTGATTGATTGTTGAGTGAGTCCTTTATCATTGATATACACTTGTGAGGGAGTGAAACACATCGTTGAGTGCACATCCATGTTTGATCTTGGTGGGTCTTGTTGTTGTTGCATGAGTATGATGAAGGGGGTGAGTTAGTATACGTGTGATCGATCTTTGAAGCTCGAGTTCAATTACTTGCATGATTTGATTCTTGATTCATTCCTAACAATTTCACTTGACTTATTATTTCATTGCTTGAGGACAAGCAACATGGTAAGTTTGGGGGGTTTGATTAGGCGTGAAATTGTTATGTTTTGGTGCCCGATTTGCTCATGTTTTGAGTGTTTTCGATTAGTGTTTGGAGTCAAATGAGTATCATTTTTATAAAATTATTAATTTGTCTCTTTGGTTTTCATAGATGGATAGAGGGCGAAAAGAGGAGTTCGTAGGACTTTGAATCGGCCAAAACGGACTCCCGGTTGAGGAGATATAAAGATTTTACGAACAAGTGCACAACAGCCGAAGACCGCTCGAGCAGCTCGAGCGCCAGCGCTCGAGCGTGTTGCTCGAATGACCGAAAAATGGCAGAAAAGTTTCGCCGCTCGACCAGCTCGAGCGGGAGCGCTCGAGCACCTGTTTCATTCGACCTATATGCTCGAATGGGGCCGCTCGAGCGTGTTTTTGCTCGAGCACTTCCATATTTTGGCCTCCGGATGCGTTTTTTCGGCCCATTAACTCCCGTTTCGACCTGGTGCCTATATATACCTCTTCCAAACACGTTTTGAAGGATACCCGGACTTTTAGAAATCACTTTAGACTTAGTTTTTAGAGAGAGGAAGAGGAGAAGAACGAGCAAGCTTTACTTTTATGTTGTTGAGGTTTTGCATACGAATTCTTAGTTTCTTTTCGTTTCTTAGTTTCTTTTCATTAGCTTGATTACTTTAAACGCTTTGAACGTCGTTTTAGTTAATTAAATTTCAGTTCTTAGAATTATTTTCTTTTAAAACCCTAGTTCATGTTTCTTATTTTCTTCGTTCAATTCATTATGTTTATGTTCGTTGTTTCTTCTATTGCTTTTATTTTTGTTAAAACCATGTCCGGCTAAAACCCTTGCATGCTTAGGGTAGGATGAACTCGTAGAAGTAGGATGTGGGTACGTAATTAGGGTAATTCGTGACATTAGTTTTAATTCTCTTAATTAATGAATTCTTATAATTAATCTTAACTTTTCCTTTGAATTTAGTACGAAAGTGTTAGAGAGAGGACGACCGCATCACTCAATAACAATTAGTAGTCTTAACGAGAGGATTTAGAAGAGGTTAATTCATTTACCAGTTTAGCGAAGGAGGACGACCGCATCACCTTAGTTAAATTAGGGTCTCATTAATAAAGCACAATCCATTAACTTGTTAGTGGTTTAGTGAAGTCGAGTGTTAGGGTAAAGTATTAGGGTTTAGAATCTTGAGCTTTCACCTTGCATTCTTATACTTAGGTTATTTCTTGTGTGTTACGATTACTTTGATTATGTACCTGCTCCGTTAGTATACGTAGGAATTCCTATCCTAAGCATCACCATCTCCCATTAGAACACAACCCTTAGTTAATTTGATTTCTTTAGTATTTTAGTTTACTTAGTTTAATTCAGTCTTTTAATTAATCTTTCCAAAAAATCCAAAAACAATACACTCATATTAACTACGACGCGTAGATCTTCAGGGATCTATTCGCATATACACCATTCATTGGGTTTGATAATACTTGGTCCCCATACTTGCCCATACTACAGTGAACCCGTTCTCTTGCGGGGTAACTACTAGTAGAAAGCTAGTGTAGTTCGCTTCAAGTCAGATGGCGCCTCCAAAGGGACGGAAAAGGAGGGGTGATCCGCCTACCAAAATTCTGGTGATGACGAACAAAACCGAGGGGGCCAAGGTTCCTCGGTCTGCTGCACCCTCCGGCCATGCTCGGCCAGTTCCCCCGATTTCTCCTCCTCAAGGGGGGAAACGCTTAAAGAAGGCGGACGGGACTCCGTTGGCCCAAGATGTCGCCGGTGGTGGCAAAGGGAAGGAGAAGGTGGGCCACAGTAATGCTCGCCAAGAGGGGGATATTGTCCGCCGCTCATCCGTCGAGCCTATGGAGACGACGGGCAAAGCGGGCAAAAGTGTTACCCCAATCCGCGGCCCTGAAGATATCACCATATTGGGTTGGGACGAGCGAAAGTTCCAAGGGTAAGCATATCTAGCTTTATGGCCGGCGAACAGCTTTTAAGAGCATCTTGTAACTTGGGTTTTTGTTCGCAGGTATCGGCCTAATGACCATCCTGGGCGAGCAGCTGCGGTCCATCAATACGCCTGCTCAAAAACTCCGGTTAACATTCGCGAGATCCCGGGCGAACATGTTCGTCGGGCAACTGAGTTGATCGCCCGATCGTGGACCCGGCCTCTGGAGACGACCGTTTCCGCCCAAAGCATTGCGGACAACTTCCACTTTTCTTTGATGCATCATGCAAACGGCCTTGCCATCGCCCAGAAGGGAATGATCCAGCTCGCCGAGCTCGAAGATGCTGTTCGTCGCTACGCGAGTACAGCTCGGCAGCTGACCGAAGAGAAGGATGGCCTGGTCGGCCAATATGAGGCCAAAATTGCTCGCCTTAATAACCAGATCTCCCTCTACCTTGACAATGAGCAAAAATACCTTGAAGAAATTCAAGGTTTATCCAGAGAATTGAGAGGCAAAGAAGCCATGCTCGGCGAGGAGAAGAGCAAACTGTCAGCGGTCGAGCAGAAAATCGCCGATCTAGAGGTGGAGGTTGCTCGTCTCCGGGAGTTAGAAACCAACCTCTTCACACGCGAGCAACTTGAAGAGGAAGTTCAGGCTCGGACTGCTCCCATTTCCAACCTTGGATATATCTGCGCCTACGCGGACAGCATCCGCTCGGCCGATGCTTATGACTACAAGGACTTGGTGGAAGAAATGAGTAAGGACTTGAATGAGTTCATCGAACAATATCCGCCGCCGAACAACATTGAGATCCAGCTGGCGGACCTGGCTGAATTGGGGGTCAAGATTGATAAGCTTGACTCTAGCATTACTGTTACCCATCCTCCTCACCATGCTATTGAAGACGAGCAAGAGGGAGAGCCGGCCGCTGCTGACGAACAAACTGCTAAAGAGGCGGAAGATAAGGCAGCTGAAGACCTTGCTCGGGACATGATTGTCGACCCTTCTGCCGAACAAATTCAAGATCCTCCTTCCGCCGAGCAGCAGTAGTTTTAGGACTTAGCTTTCTTCTTCATCTTTTTTGTAATAGTTGTTCGTTCCTTTTTGTAGTACTTGACTTCTTGAATCATTGTACTATTTTTGAGGCTCGATGCCTTTTGATTAATGGAATGTCTTTCTCATGTTCGCTCATCTTCTTATATGTTAATTGCCTTTACATTTTCATGAAATGCTTTTACAATTATAACATATTGTATTGGGCTTTGTTCGCTTTTTGAACTTTGCCTTTGATGGAATAGGGTTTAGCCTTAGGTTCTGCTCATCTTAAAAGACGAACAACCTTTGAATGGCTTTGGTCCTTAAATGGACTGGTACCTCGAGCTTTGGACTTTTCTTTTGTTGACGAACAACTACTGTATTTACATTTTGAACAAATTACAAGTGTTATAAGACTGTTCATCACTAACATATACAATATGACGAACAACTTTGAACACAAACTAAAAACTTGCTCGCTTATAGATTTTTGCCGAGCAACTCTATTCAAAAATAAAAGACGCAGCACCAGACTATACAATGTGCCGAGCAACTTTTTAATCTATACTTAGCCAAATTTTCAAAAAATTATGCAAGTTTTTGATCCATTCCATTTGCTTGATTCACTTCATTCGCCATACTTGCCCCCAAGATAATTGTTCGCCCATTCATTGATAGTACTTCTTGAGATGTACGGCATTCCAAGAGTATGAGGCCGGCTTGCCTTCCATATCTTCGAGATCGTATACGCCATTTACGAATTTTTCCGTTATACGATATGGGCCCTCCCAAGTTGGTCCCAGTACTCCTGAAGGTTGGGCGAGCAGTTTTCTTAGAACCAAATCTCCAACTCTGAATTCCCGGACTTTTACACGGGAATTATAATAACGTTCCGCTCTTTGCTTGTATGTTGCATTTTTTAACTCAGCATTGAGTCTTTTTTCTTCGAGCAAATCCATTTCAGCACTTAGAGCAGAATTGTTTGCTTGTTCATCAAAGTTGGTCGTCCTAATCGTGCTGGTCCTTAACTCAATAGGTATTACTGCTTCTGTTCCGAAAGCCATAACAAAGGGTGTTTCTCCGGTGCTAGACCTGGGAGAAACTCTGTATGCCCACAAGACTTCCGTGAGTTCGATAGACCAACCACTTTTGCTCTCCGCCAGTCTTACTTTTAATGTATGCTTGATTATCTTGTTCACAGCTTCAACTTGTCCGTTTGACTGGGGATGATAAGGTGTGGAGTAATGCTTTTTGATCCCCCACTTCGCACAGAATTCTCTCAACTCTTGTCCATCAAACTGTGGACCATTGTCTGTCACAATTACCTGTGGAACTCCAAAACGACAGACAATGTTCTTCCAAATAAAGTTGATCATCTTCTGCTGCGTGATGTTCACCATGGCCTCTGCTTCTTCCCATTTAGTGTAATAATCGACTGCCACAACGGCAAATCGAACATTTCCGACTCCAGCCGGGAAAGGACCAATGATGTCCATCCCCCATCTTGCAAAAGGCCATGGGCTGTAAACTGACACGAGCTCTTGGGCCGGGGTATGAATGTTCGGGGCAAAAATCTGACACTGATGACAAGTTTTTGCTTTCTTGATCGCATCCTGACGTAATGTCGGCCAATAATATCCTTGCCTGATGGTTTTGTACGCCAAGACTTGCCCCCCAGTGTGATTTCCACATACTCCGGCGTGAATTTCTTCGAGGACTGCTCGTCCTTGCCCCCTAGGCAAACACTTGAGAAGTGAGACTGATATTCCCCTTTTGTAAAGCTGTTCTCCCACCAGAGTATATCTGGCGGCTCGCTTCACTAGCTTGGCAGCTTCAAAAGGGTTGTTTGGTTTTTCCCCCTTTCTCAAGTATTTGACTATATTTGTTCTCCAGTCGTCCTCATCGGCAGTTTGATCGTCAAATTGGTTGACATTATAGCTTACTGTTGATGGATCATTCATCTTTGTAATTATAATGTCTGCCAACTCTGCTGGCCCTTCACTTGTTGCTAGTCGGGCCAGAGCATCTGCCTGAGTGTTGCTTGTCCGTGGGATTTGTTCGATGAAGACTTGATCTAACATGGACATAAGGTGAGCAACAATCTGTTGATAGCCAATCATATGATCATCTTTCGCCTCGTATTCACCTCGGACTTGGTTCACAATCAGTTGTGAGTCTCCGAAGATTTGTAACCGTCTAACACCTACGGCAAGGGATAGGTGAAGACCAGCAATGAGAGCTTCATACTCTGCTTCGTTGTTGGTTGCCATAAAACTGAATTTGATTGCCGAGGTGAATACTTGTCTTTCAGGGCTAATTAGTACCACTCCTGCACCTGACGCCACATTTGTCGAGGATCCATCAACATAGAGATGCCAGGGGTGATCTAGTCCTCTCGTCAGATCTGGTGGGAAAGTTAGTTCGACTATAAAGTCGGCTAATGTTTGCCCTTTGATCGTTGTTCGAGGAGCATAGGTCACCCCAAATTGGCTAATCTCTAGTGACCATTTTAGAAGACGTCCAACAGTGTCAGGGCGATGGAGGATTTGTCTGAGCGGGAAAGTTGTTAGTACTTCGACTTGATGATCGAAAAAGTATGGTCTTAACTTTCGCACACTCATGACCAGGTCATATGCCAGCTTCTCAGTTGGGGAGTATTTGATCTCTGCTTCATGCAAGGCTTGGCTGACGTAGTATATAGGTTGGTGGAATTTGCCGTCTTCGCGCACCAGAACAGAGCTGATGGCAACTTCTGATGCGGCTAAGTATAGGAATAACTTCTCTCCTGGGACTGGTTTTGATAGGATTTTAACATCTCCCAGGTAGTCTTTGAGTTGATCAAAGGCCCTTTGACAGTTGTTAGTCCATGAGAAGCTTCCTTTTCTGATGGCCTCAAAGAATGGACGGCATTTGTCCCCCGATCTGGATATGAACCGATTCAAAGCTGCTAGGCATCCTGTGAGCCTTTGCACCTCTTTTACTGATCGTGGAGGTTGCATATCCACAATGGCTTTAACTTTTGCTGGGTTGGCCTCAATTCCCCGCTGGCTAACAAGATGTCCCAAGAATTTCCCCGAATGGACACCAAAGCTGCTCTTCTTCGGATTTAGCTTCATGTTATAATGCCGAAGAATCTCGAACACTTGGGTCAAATGCTGGAGATGATCTCCTCTCTTGGGGCTTTTGACCACGATGTCGTCTACATAGACATCCACCGTGTCTCCGATTTGTTGGTCAAACATCTTGTTCACCAGCCTTTGATAAGTTGCCCCGGCATTGATGAGGCCGAAGGGCATTCTCTTCCAGCACATCAAGTTTTTGTTAGTGTAAAAAGCTGTGCTTTCTTGATCGTCAGGATGCATTGGGATTTGATGATACCCTGCAAAAGCATCCATGAATGTTAGCATTTCGTGACCCGCAGTGCTGTCCACCAATTGATCGATGTGCGGGAGAGGAAAGTTGTCCTTCGGGCATGCTGCATTCAGATCTGTAAAGTCTATGCATAGCCTCCAGGTTCCGTTTGGCTTCCTCACCAGCACAGGGTTTGCTACCCATTGTGGACAAAGTGCTTGACGGATCAGATCGTTGTCTAACAGCTTTTTAACTTCTTCATTCAACGCTTGATATTTGTCCGGGCCGTACTTCCTTCGTTTTTGATGGACTGACCTCTTGGCTTGATTAATGTTGAGCCTGTGGCAAGCATGCTTTGGATCTATCCCCACCATGTCTGCATGAGACCATGCAAAAAGATCTAGATTCTTGAGGAGGAATTCTTTCATCCGGGATCTGTATGGCTCAGGGAGCTCAGATCCTATGTAAAGCTCAAGATCCTCGTTGTCAGGGTTAACTCTGAACGCCTCTAGTTCTTCGACTGGAGTTGCTCGTCGTTTTTGTCCTTTCCAACGGGGATCAAGTATTGGCCCCTCAAGATTTGTATCATTTTCGATGTCCATGGGCTCTGCCCTCAGGCGGGGATCTAGATCATTCGTCGGCTCTGATCCGTTGTTGTTTGCCAGTACCCGGCCCTCCAAGTTGCTTGATGAAGGTTGCTCGTCACCACCACTTCTTTGTTCGTCAGCTGGAAGTTCCTCAATGGTGGTGGTGAGTTGCTCGTCCAACACTTGCTCGTCCAAGTGTTGTTCGTCAGTGTCCATGTGGTCGTCCATGTCCATCATGTTCTCCAGTACTGACGGCTCATCGTCAGGATAGTTTGTGGTAGCCTCCATCATGGACACTTGAGTAAACTTTGCTTTTAATTGTAGGAGACACTCCCGAGCTCTTCTTTGGTCTCTTCTCACTGTGCCTGTCCCACTTGCTGTTGGAAATTTTATACAATAGTGGTAAGTGGAACATGCAGCTTTGAATTCATTTAAAAAGGGGCGACCAAGAAACCCGTTGTAAGTTGATTCCTGGTCTACGACCAAAAAATCAACCATTCGTGTAATATTCTTTTCGGGTTCATTGGCCGTTACAAGTTGTACAGATAATCTAATTTCCCCTACTGGAGTGGTTACAGCATTTCCGAAGCCTACAATTCTATGAGTTGTACTTTGAATGTAGCCCGAACAATCTTCCAGTTGGTCGAGCGTCTTCTTGAATATGATGTTGGTATAGGCTCCGGTGTCCACCAAAAGTCTGTGGACTCTTGTTCCCATAATTTTGACACAGACTACGAGCGCATCGTTATGTGGGGTCGAGATTCCTTCCAAATCTTCTTCGGTAAAGGTCAACTTTGCCGTTTGCATGATGGTTGGTTTGATCCCCATTTCCTGAACTTGGCCCATAGCTCGTAACTCTGCCTTCTTCTTTCTGTTCGACATTGGTGGACGTCCATCAGAACAACCTCCGGCAGAGCCGGAAGGCTCCATCATGAAAATATCCTCCAATGGGCGTGCAGCTGCAGCGGGAACTGGTCGTCCGGGGTGATTATTCCGTTGAGGCTGTTCGTCGCTTTCTTCCCCCGGGATGCTCTCCCGGCCTCTTTTGCCGGGCTGTCTATTAACAAATTCGGAGAGCTTTCCCTCCTCATAAAATCGCCAGAGTTGCTTGAGCAAATCTCTACACTCACTTGTAAAGTGCCCCACGCTTTGATGGTAGGCACAGTACTTGTTGGGGTTGAGTTTGCCAGTGTCCTGACGGATTCTTCGCGGAGGGGAGAGCAACTCCTTGCCTTTTACATTATCATAAACAGTGTCAACTGACACTGTTAGCACCTGGTTGAGCTTTTCTTTCAATTCTGTCCCTTCATTGAATGCTTTCATGTTCTTCGGGACTCTGTATCCTGTTCCACCAGGCTTTTTGTTGTTCTCCTTGGGGTCTACTTTGTTCTCCCCCAAGTTTGCTTCTAGGGCCTCATGCATGGAAACGAACACGCCGGCCTGATTTCTGAACTCGGCGTAATTCTTTGGGCACTTCAGACGTACCTCTTTCCATAGTTCTGACCCTTTTTTCAGTCCTGCCATAACAGCGACAATTTTAGTGTCCTCGCTGACCGGTTCTCCTTCCAACAACACTTTATCGAATCTTTCCATGAATGCTCTGTCAGATTCGTCGTCATTTTGTCTTAAATCTGACAGTCGATGTTTCTGGGAAAGATACGAGCCAGCTGTTGAAAAGTGTGAAAGAAACTCCCGACTCAGTTGGGCAAACGAGTTGATTGATGCCGGTGGCATTGCTGAAAACCATTTGTGAACCCGGTCGCCCAACGTCAATGGAAAGTTCCAGCACTGGGTGGCGTCGCTGGCCCCCACGGAAACCATGTAGTCCGTATATTTGGTAAGGTGGACTCGGGGGTCTGCCAGGCCTTCATACTGGATGCTTGCCGGAAACTGAATCTTCTTTTGAATTGGGGCTTTTAAAATGTGAGGGGCTAATGGGGATAATGGCATGCTGGTCGTCCCCATACCTCTCTGTTGGTCCAATTGCCCCTGCATGCTTTCCACTGCCTTTCTTAAACTGGCCAACTCATCCAAAGGTGCCCCCTGACTTGGAGGCTGTTTGGCGAACAAAGGCGCATGCCTTTCTGTTCGTCGCAGTCCCTCACTCGGAGTGGGCTCCTCCTGGAGTTGCTTCCTAGGGTTGTTCGCCGCATTCGGCCCTAGGCGTCTGAAGGCGGACTGAGATAATCTTTCATGTACTGATGGGCGAGGCTGTTCAAGAGTTGTTCGCCCATCACCTGCTCTCTGGCGAGAAGCTTCCATGACATGTTGTGGTTGACCAAGTCTGTCCTGGGCACTGGAACGAGTAGTCCCATGGCTTGACAAAGTTGTTCGCCCACGGGCAGACTCAGCCTGCTCTTCTCTTAGGTCAGCCATTTTGGCCTTGCCCTTGTCCCGCCTAACTTGAGCGCTGTTCACCTCATGTTGTTCGCCCCTAACATTTTTAGCCCTCACAACTTCCAGAGACTTATCCCTAGGCCTTGCTTGGGAAGGTCTAGCTTGTTCCTGTTGTTTCTGGAGGGCTTGGAGAGCTGCTATGGTCTTAGCCAACTCGTTAGGGTTGTTCGCCAGAGCCTCCATTTCAGGCGGGAGGTTATGTGTTATGGCTGTATGCTGTGATCTGTTCGCGTGCTTAGGATCACGGTCTTGATGGTCTGCTGTCGAGGCCCGAGTAGGATTATAGATATTTTCCTACGAATTATTATCTTGACTATTCCAAATATTATTATTGAGAATTCATGTTTAATTAAATATTAATAATAATTAATTCCAAATATAATTATTATTATATTCTCCATAAATTAAATATTAAATCTAATACAATATTTAATCAACCAACTATAATTGATAAATTGTCATTACTTGTTGTGTGACCCAAGACCCTCATATATCGAGTGATTAGTCAAACTAACGGTCTTAATTGAACCCTAGACAATAAATCAGGCATTCTCAATATACGAGGTACATTGCGAGGAAATCTGCAACTACCTGTAATACTGTAGGCTATTGTGATATCTTTCTTTCATTCACGAATACCCGATTAAGTCTTGAACATGATGAAGTGTCTATTCAAATAACTTAACCATATTATCTCTAATCACTAATTGATCAAGTATATCACACTTAGCCACAAAGTCTTAGTTGATGTGCGTCGGCCAATGACTTAGATCCAATCGTTTTTTTAACCTGGGCCGAATTGATAAATGAAATAGGAATGCTCGTAGCGGAACACACTTGGGAATTATTTGATGTAGAAATTAGGATTTTTGTGAAAATTCTTTTGTGCATATTATTACCTTCGCTGTTAATTTAATTCACTCAAACAATATCCTGAATTTTCGTATACAAATTTGCATGAAGCAAACATGAGCATTGACTAAAATTTGAACTTGAATAGTTGCTCCTACTTGTATAACTATTTATGTGAATTAAATTTACATTATTAGTCCGCATATATTGTCTAGGTAGGCGGCACCAAGTACTTGTCGGACCGTAAATCATGTTTGGGTAGACGTCACCCAATATTTGCTCCTCTGTGATTGAGCATGTAAATTAAATTTTCTTTCTCCTTTGTTAATAAAAATTCAAATCGTATGTCTTACCATGTCCATTCAAAACGTAGTGATAATGCTTGGTATTACTAAGAGAGAATTTACTTAGCTTGCTCTCGATGGTAATAACTACGTGACATGGATCATAAATGTTGAGATTCATCAAGCCTCATCCTAATTAAGCGGAATCATTGCCCATGGTCCCAAATCCACTGATGCCCAGAGGCAAAAATGTTGATTTATCTCAGGTACCACTGAAATCAGGATTTGAAATATGAGCACTTTAATGAGATGGACCCTAGTATTTTATGGACATCCCTGAAGGATTGTTTCTATCAACAAAATGATATAATCCCTCGGGCACATTACGATTGGCTGAATCTCCGTTTACAAGATTTAAATCTATATCGAAGTGCAATTCTACCTTACATCGTATTGTATCTCAGTTAAAATTATGTCAGCAGCAAATTATTGAGGTCGAGTTGATACAGATAATCTTATCAACATTTCATGCTAGTAACCTTGTACTCCAGCAGCAGTACATCTCTCACTCAGAGCTAATTTCTGCACTTTTAGTGGCAGAAAAACACAACCAACTCCTGATGAGAAATCACAATACTAGACTAGTTGACCCACAAGTAGTGTCTGAAGCACATGTTGTAGCTTAAGGGAGCCTGAGTGGGCGTAAGCGTGGAAGGGAAGAAATCCGCAAATCCAAGCACTTGATTGAGGCTTATCGAAAGATACAAAAGGGCAACAATGACATGGCCTCTCAGGGTGGCCCAAAACTTCTTTTAATCAATGGCCCACCGCCAAAATAAGATTCTTTCGCGCATCAGAGACGAAGCCTGAGCGAGATTCGTGGTAGCAACCGCGCCGCTGCGCATTGCCGCCGTCACGCATCAATTGCGCTCCCACCGGTACCAGCAGCAACAGGCCGCCACCACCGGTCGACGCTCCACGGGCGGGCGACAACAGGAACACCAGGCGCTGCTCCGCGGGCGATAGGACGACGGCATACCATCACCATATATATATACACTTTTAGGCACCAATCAAATTTAATAGTATATGACAACAAATTAAGTATATTATATTTTAGTAAATAAGGAGTTATATCCTCATGAAGAATCTATTCATATGGAGGATGAACTTTTATACCAGAATATTAATCTAATTATAACAAATATGAAATATGTAAAGAGTTGCATGGATGACTTATCTTTAAAGAATTCGAGGAGGGTATAGATCCATACGTTTCTGGTGAGGTGCAGAGCGGATCTTTTTGAAACTTTAGGTAGAACATTCTTGCTGATAACATGTTGTAAAATAAAGAATGCAAAGCAGAAATACCGATTTATTTACCCAGTTCGTCATGAATGACTACATTTGGGGGCGTACCAAGCCAAGAGTTTTCACTATATTTCTATATGTATACATCAGGGATATATTTATAATATCAAAATCCTAATCAAAACCCTAAAACCTATTTAAAATACTTGGCCCATAAGTAATGTGCACATCAAATCTTCCAAATTTAGTATATTAAGGGGGGTGTATTGGATTATGATTTTAAAGGACCTTTTTAGCTAAAAAAAGTCATGCAGATTTTAAAAGACTTTGCAGGATCTTTATGACTTTTAAGATTTTGCAGGATTCTATAAGACTTTTTAAATCAGGATTTTAATGGATTCTGTAAGACTTTGTGGACTTTGCAGAATTTCATGGATTTGTGACATACAAAGAGTTCAATTTTTTTTCATACATTCGAATTAAAAAAGAGTCAAAGACAAAAAAAAAAAATCTCTCCATAATATCATGTCCTCCTAAATAGCATCCGTCCACATATTCATAGCTATACTAATCCTTCAAGCATTAGCGTCTTGTCGTTCTTGCTCTTGAGTTTGAATAATAGGCTCAAAGTTATGATCTTTATTAATCGGTAATGTTGAAGATGAAGGTTCTGGTTCAACTGGAAATTCATCAGAACGACATTCTTTGCGAAGAAAGTTATATAGAGTTGCACATGCTAATACAAGTTCTGCTTGTGTCTTAAATAAAAATGGAGGTGCTGACTTAAAAATTGTGAACATTGATTTAAAATTACCAAATATTCTCTCGATCACATTCCTTAAAGACGCATGACGAAGATTGAACAATTATTTCTCATATTCAGGGTCATTACCCTGACCTGCAAAATCTTATAGATGATATCTTACACCTCGGGAGCTAAAAACTGACGTCGATTAGGAAATCCACAATCCATCAAAAAATATTTACCTAATTACATATGCAATATATAATATTAGTATTATAAAAATACTAATAATATTAATATAAAAAATAAGTATTTACCTTGTGGCACTTTAAGTTCATTCCTCCTTGTTATACCCTCCCACCTACTAAGAACGTACATGGACTCCAAATCAAAATTACAAGTGGCTAATACATTTTGTGATATCTTTCCATGACGGTCACGATAACTGCTTTCATCTCGTCCCCTTAGCTCCAATGCAATCCTAATACAACTATTTTCGCATGAAAAATATAAATATAGTAGTGTCATTTTATTTATATTTTTTATTTTTAGATAATTATTACATACCTTCAAGAAAGGGAAGAACCTTATGCTTTCTCTGATTTTAGCAGGTACGCTTGAACCTGGTTTTTGAGAAGTTTCACATGGTCCAAGTCTCTTATCCATACACCAGCTGTATCGGTCCTAGGGCTAGGTCGGTGCGGTATACCATACCAAAAATCGCTACCATATACCGCACCGAAAAGTTCGGTATGGTAAAATTTCATACCGAACCTGTACCGAAGTTTTTGGTATACCGAAATTTTGATATGCCTAAAAATTTATATCTTACCGTACCGAATAATCGGTATACCGTTTCATACCGAAAATATCGACATAAACTGATATTTTTGGCATACCGAAATTAGAAAATGTAAAGGTATACCGTGTTGGGAAAAAATATAGGGTTGCCCGGAATCTATTCGGGATGAAATTTAAATACGAATTTAAATACAATTATTACTAGCATGAATTAAATCTAATTAATTCAAATAATAATTCCAACAACAATTTTATCATCATGCATGTTGAATTAATTAACATAAAATCTATGGCGGAATAAACAAGAAATTATGTGACTTACGTACCTCTTGTAGAATTGGCCTTTGAATAAACGGGACAATCACAAACACGCTTTATCAACCCAAAAGTCTTCTAGAGTATTTCCCTTTCACCTTACTTGATCACCGGTGGGAGATGCTTTCAAGTAATTTAAATAATTAAGGAAAAAGAAAAATATATATGCTCTTGATTTTTCCAACACATGGAATTATGTACTTGGGGATAAAATAATCATCCCCTATTTATAAGTAGAGGTGACCGAAAATACTATGTGGAATGGCCCTTGGAAAAAATCTTTTCTTAGTCTCTATGAAATCTTGAATATATCTCATATATTTTTTTCTCCATAATAAAATATTCCACAAAAATCTCACCCTCCTTATAAGCTTATTATTTTCGAAAATTACTAGTAGAGAATCCAAGATTTGGATCTTCTTGAATATATGAGATAATCTTGTATTCCAAGAATACTTATCTTCCATAATATCTTTCCAAGAAAATCAACAAAATCTTTTCTCTCCTAATAAGACCTTTTTCGAAAATTTAGAGGAAAAATCAGCATTAATATTTCCTTTTATTTTAATCACCTTATTATTATTGGGCTACTTAATGGGCTACTTGAGGGCCTTTAAGGAGAATTAAGATTGGACATCCTAATGGACTTCTGAATTTCAATATTGAGCCCCAATATAATTCAGTCCATTAATATTAATTATTACCACTAATAAATTAATACTGCACTATCCATCTTAATCCATATTACGATAATATGGGCTCCCGGTTATTATTTCCCACGTTTAAGATTATCAAGTCCATTAATTAATTAAGCTTCTGAATAGCTCTAAATTAATTAATATATTTCACCTTAGAGTAAAGACAACTCAACATGATTATCCGTATCGAAGAAACTAATTCTTCACTTGCAAGATTTGGTACGATAAAACTTCTGAGCTCACCAAGGGGACTAATCACACGAGCCGTACTCGCACGCGTTTCTCCGTATTAAATTTTAGCAACAGTCGTATGATTAATATTACTGCCCAAAGCACGAGGTTCGAAGTCACGATGATTCTCACCCAGCATGAATCAAAGCAGTAACCATTAAGCACACACGGTCCTATTTAAGTGACGGAGATTAAGAAATCAATAACCACTGAGGTCTAATTCTTCACATTTCAGAACAGAAGAATTTATCCTCGCTGTAGGTCCTCTTCAACACATACTAAATGTGCTAGTGCAATCTCTAGGTCAAGACAAGCCAATCTGAGATATACACATCGACCTTTCACGGCGGATTGTTCAATTCCACCTGGGTCGTGAATTTGTACGTTTAGTTACAAGAAAACCGTTAATGTGATCTTCCATGATCGGGTATCACCACATTAACTACAATGTAACATGTACTATATATATTGAACGGTTTGCAATAAATATTCAACATACAATCATATCTAAAGCAAATGTGATAAAAAAATTATTCTCATAAACAAGTATTTAATACATGAGTTATACAAAATAAAAGCATACTTTCACGTATAACTCCAACATACCGTTCCATACCAATATATACCGATAATATTTTGGTATTTCGGTATATACCGAAATACCGAAAATTTAGAATATTCATACCATTACCGTACTGAAATTTCCGGTATACCGAAATTTCGGTATTTTTACCCACCCCTAATCGGCCCCAGTAATTTTTCTACTCAACTCAAAAGTTTCAAAATACCCTGAAATTAATAGAAAAATATACAACCAAAGTATCGAGACTATAATAGCATAAATTGTACAATTACGAGTAAAATAAAGAATTATTGTTATAAAACAATCAATCAAAACACACAAAATAACACAAATAATTACGACTTATCAATTAAATTTACATTCTCATTAACCTGGGTGGTCAATCCAAATTAATTAATCACACAATTTAAACATTGAAAACAGATGATATAAACAAACAAATATTCATGGAGAAACAACGATTATTAAACCAAACATAAAAAAAGGATAAAGTCAGTTGGTGATTTTACCTCATAGGAATCGGCAAGGATGAAGATGATGATGGATTTGGGAATCAGAGGCCGATCAAAAAAGGGATTTCAATATGTGTTGGAGTATGATGAGAGTGGGATTATGATGACGTGGATAGTATAATATATATTCAAAAGTGAAAAGACAAAGGTGAAGACATTACCGAAGAAAATACTTCAAATAGTCACTTCAAAAGTCCTTTTAAATCCTATGAGTTTTGATGAGATTGTTGGTATGTATAAAAACAACTAAAAAGTCCTTCAAAATCCATCAAACACAACAATCCCTTAAAATCCCTATATTTTTTAATACCAATGAATTTGTTTTAAATAATAAAAAGTCTCAAATGAATACCAATGAATTTTAATGGACTCTTTAAAAAATCTTGAAAATCCTAAAAGCATGGATAGAGCCATGGCAGAGTGTAACGATTCATGTACGAACAAGAAAGGCGAATACGGAATCCACGAGAGCGGTGCCCGATCAACCCGATCTGGGGTTCGGTGCAAGATATGGATAATCTTCCTCCTTCACCAATGCCGAATTCAATCATTCAATCCTAGCCCATCTTCCTAGCCGATATCACAGAGATCTTCCAAACAACTCCTAATCCGCGAATTTTGGAATTTCACCTAACCGAGAAACATGTAGAGGTTTCTCCTTGATAAGGCGGTTAGGGGGGTATATTGGGCAGAAATCCAAGAAGCCCTACAAAATTTCTCCTCTCAAAGGGAGTATAACCGGTTACTCGAATTTGAAAACAGGAATCTCCAAATACGCGAGAATAAAGACTCATGTTATTTGCTGTTTCAACAAGTGCTTTCTCAGCATCTTGCCTTGGCAGAAAACGCCGCCTTGAATACCGTGATCGGGAAATGCGGCATGATGGCGGCAGCGTCGAACAAAAATAGTGGCGAGGCTGGAGGCGACAGTGAGCGGCGGAGAAAGGGCGTGGCGATGGCAGCGAAAGCCGCAACCTGTATAATTGGCTAGAGAGAATTGGGCAGAGAGAAATGGGCCTGGGACTGGGCCAGCAAAGATGAAATGAAGGGGGCCTGGGTACTGGGCCACCCGAAAATGAAAAAGGGGCTGGAGATAGATTCACCCGATTAGGAAAAAAAAAAAAAAAGAGAAGGATCGAAAAAAAATCGTGGCTTTTGCCAATTATGCTCTGATACCATGTAGAAGAGATATAATTTCTGAGTGTTTATTAATATATCAAGAGAAGGTATTTATACAAATTACAAGAGGTAATTGCTATACACAAACAATGTGGGACAAACTATATACAAATATACAAATCTCCTAACATTTTTAAGTGACATAAAATTCTGATTGCATACCAGTGGACTTTTTTTTATAAAAAAAAGTCTTTTAAAATTCTGCAAAATCCTAATCCAATACACATCCCTAACTCTTCTAGATTTACAACAAAATCAAAATAAATAAACTTATTGGACCAAATAATAAAAAAAGAGTAAGAATGAAAATGGTAAACTTATAAAACAAATGACGCGGAGATCAATTGGGTTGCCCCGTAGTCGATCACTAGATGACAAAGTTAAATATGGTAAACGTATAATAAAAAATTAAAAAATGAAAATGGCCAGGACCAAAACAATACGTTTGGTTCGGTGGATTGGGTGGGACTAAAGTTTTAGTCCCACTCAATTCCATGTAATATTGTGTTTGGTTCGCAAGTTTCCGGTCCGGGATAAATTGGGGCCCGAGTCTTAAACCTATCTAATCCATCAAATGAGAGACTAACTAATCTCTTAGGGATGGTGTGACTCAATAGTCCAATGTTTTAAAAATGATATATTGCACTTTAAACCCACTTAATCATTCAATCCAAACACAAATTCCTCCTCAAATAATCCTATCTAATTCAATCCCATTTAATCCAATCTCATCTAATCAATCCCACCCCGTGAACCAAACGACCCTAAATGGATAAATTACTCACCTAAAAATGTGTAATCCCTATTACGTTTGTTCCTAATAATTTTGTGTTGAATATGCTAAGAAATAATAAGTTCTTTTAGTCACAAAATACACTTTTGCCGCAAAACATTTGGGATGAAATATTAACAATATAACGCTAACATTTTACATCATTAAAATAAAATGAAAAAATAATTTTGCTTTTGTCTTGATTTTTTTTATTCACCGCTAATATAGTGATGGAATATTTTAATATCGTTGTAACTATTAAATCTTAGAAATTAGCTACGGAATTTTCTAATATATCACTAAAATATTAGCGACAACATACGATTTTGTTATTTGCAGCTAGTATAGTGATGAATTTTTTCTTTTTTTTTTAATATTGTTGCAAATATAACCTTTGAAATTAAATTAGCTACAAAATTTTCAAAATCAACCCTAAAATACTAGTGTGGCAAAATACGATTTTCATCACTATACTAATTATTTGCTACAACATAAAATAAATCATTGTCAATACAACAATGAAATATTTTAATTTTGTCGCAAATATTAATCTTCGAATTTAAATACAAATTTTTCCAATTCACCACAAAAATACTAGTGACGAATTTAATTTTCACCACTACTCTGATTATCAGCTACAAAATAAAATAATTCACCGTTAGTATAGCACTTTTTTTTTTTTTTAATCGCAAGTATTCAATCTTGTAATTTAGCTAAAACAATTTCTATTTCGCTGCAAAAATATTAGCTAAGAAAGACATTTTTCATTGCTAATTTGATTATTAGGTACAGAATAAAATAATGGGCGAGGCTATTCACCAACCCAAAAATACTTTGTTCACTCACCTCTTATTTTGAAAAAAATATTATTAATAAAACAATACTAAATTACCCTTATCTAATAAAATAAACATTATTTATTAAAATACACCTATTTTTTAAACCCACATAAAATTTCAAAACCACGCACAAACATATATTACTCAATATTATTTTGCCCACATAAGTGTCCTTTCACAAACAGTAAAATCGTTAATATAATAAAAAATTTATAATTAGATAAGTATAAATAATATACATACGATATTAAATGATATTAATATTTTCTTCTATGAATTCATTTACATGTGCAAGGAAATTAAATGGGTCTTCTTCATACGGTCAGGGAGGGAAGAAGGGGTGGGGACGCCAAAAAAAAAAAAAATGAAAGAAAGAGAAATACGATGAATGGTGGTTTTGGGTTGGGATGTAGTTTCAAGATTTTTTTTTTTTGGCCGGGGGGAGTAGGGGTACGAGGGTGGTGTAGGAGGGCGAACAATGAAAATGAGGGTTGGGTGTGCAATTTTTTAAAATTTAAACTACAAATTAAATTAATGAGTGTGTATATAATTAGTTGAGTGATGTAAATAATAAGTATGGTTATATTTGTAAATTTGAAGGAGGTGTACAAAGAAGAAATAAAATATAGCTAAAATATATGGTGGGTTAACTTAAGAGTGTGTAGACTAAGTAAATTTGTGGTGTAAATAGTCGTGCCCTAAAATAATTTGTCGTTATTATAGTAATGAATCATTTTAATTAGTTGCAAGTATTATATATTTTGACATTTAACAAAATTTATGAGTGCATTGTATTCAAGGTTGTGACCAAAATGAATATTTGAAAATATCTATGTTCGTATCGAAGTTCAATTATTTTAAAATTCGAGTGTATGTGTATCCGTACCAAAATTTCAGTACAATACAATATAAATATTTTATTTTTGGATACAGATTGGAACAAATTTTCAGTTACAAACAGACTGGATCAGATTGGAACAAAGTGGAGAAACATTTGTTTTGTTATTATCTCATTTTTTTAATCAATTTTTTTTTTTTAAATATTGATGCATACTCAAACTTATACTACACATCTTCAACCACTATCAAACATATACTCTTCCAAGCTAAAATATAACACATTATATTATACTATATGGTTAAAAAACAACAACACAAATCACCACAAATAGAGTATCTAAAATATATATTTAAACACTATTTTTTAAATACAATGTGAATAGAAAGTGCAATATTAAAATCACATTGATTGTGATTCCTGATACGAGGTAAACTATATCCCAGTTTAAAAAAAAAAAAAAAATATATATATATATATATACACATTTAGAATGAAACAAATTAAATTAACTTTTTTATATACACCTAAACATTGTTGTAGGAAATTAATTAGATAATAAAATAGAGTTTGTATTCTAAAGGTGAAGATAAATTATGATATCGTATGATTGTATTTGAATTTAGTAATATTATAATACAATTTGATGAATACAAAATAAATAATAATTAAATTTTGATACATATTTAATTCGGTTATTCGCTACGGTTAATTTGGTAATTAATATCCAGATCCGTACTAAAAAATACATTTGGTTCGATTTTAGCACGATTAAAGTAAAAATATTTAATATTTTTTTTCCTTTTTAATAAATTTTTTTCCTTTTTCAGTTTGAATTTTGGTATAAATTCGATAGTTTTCAAACTCTGTATTATTCATTCAAAATTACGCGCGGAAAACTAGCACGCAAGTAATGAAAGTTTCTCTTACATATGTATCAATGAACTAATAAACTGGAAAATTCATAATGAGAAAAAGTTACTTTAAGAAAAATAAAAATCCACCAACATCATCTTCTCTTTTCTTTTCTTTTCTTTTCTTTTCTTTTCTTCTCTTTTATTTTATTTTATTTTATATAGGATTTCTCTTTTCATTTTTTTTACTCGATATTTTGGTCCCAGCTTGAACCTTTTGCTGATTTGATGGGACTACATATCCATTACCCTTTTAATTTGATGTCGACGACCTCTTTTACTTGTAAACTCTGGTTGAGATCATGCAATGATTTTGGCACACCGGGACAAACACTGTCTACATAACTTAGAAATATCTAAAGTTGATTTTGAATGATCTTACCAACTTTAATCAATAAAGCTATATTGAATATACTAGAAGATGAATTTCTACTTGTCATCAAATATGTATCCACGTCTATATCGTTTGTTATATAAACATGATAATTTTTATATTAGAAACATGGTGAGCTTAATTTTTCCGATTCAAATTAATAACTATTTTAAATAGAGGGACACACCTATATATAAAATATTTTATATGTAGTATTATTACATTTTCGGAAAAGAAAAAAAAAATTCGTGGATCCTTAGCAAATCGGTGCGGGTCAAACAATTTTTTTCATTAACATTCGTTCTTAGGTCTGTGCTACTATAAAGACAAACTTGTGTTATTGTAAGAACATATAACACATATATACTTGTCCTTATAGAAACAAATATTTGTTCTTATATTAACATATATATGTAAAATAATGAAAAATGTGTTACTTTATGAAAAAAGAAGTGTTAGTGCACTAACAAAATCAATGCAAACGCAAACATACAATCTAAATTTTATAGAAACACATATTTGTTTTGAAACACATGAACAATATTTGTTTATGTAAGGGCTAGTATGCCATACTTCTCCTTATAATAAATTCCCTTACAATAATACAGACCTGAAAGTGAATCTTCCTGTTTGCGTTTGCACATCTTTTTGGGAAGATTCGGTTGACCCGATACGACTCTCGGGATTTAGCCCCTTCCTTTAATGTCTAAATATTGCATGTACAATATTGTATATAAGTATTTGTGTTTTAAAAATTAGTTTAAAAAAATTATCAATTAGTTGTTTTCACTGAAGAGTATTAATTGTTTTTATTAAAAAAATTTAGTTTGTTTTCAGTAAACAACTAATAATTTTCAATGAAAACAAGTAAAAATAACTAATATTTTTTCGTGAAAATAACTAATATCCTTCAATGGTTCACATATGAACCATTTTCATTCTATGTTTTGTCAAAATTCAATCGCAGATAACTTCGCAAGGGTGTGTGTGCGTGTGTGTTTTTTTTTTTGGTGTTTAGAAATATTTAGTTAAAAATAAAAGGGATAAGGTATACCATTGCTCCAATTATATTGGTTCAAGTAGGCCCTTAATGTGTTTTTTTGGTACATATAAATCTGGTTTTTAAAAACACGATACTACTCCGTAATTAACCTATAAAACCAATCAATTAAGATTTTAAAAACCACTAGACTTCAACAACCAGTTTATAAAAGTCACTTAATTTGTAAAAGGAACAACCCCCAAGGGTCTGGATGTATCTTTTCCTGAAATAAAATTGAAAATTTTGGCAATTGCATTTTGAAAAATGACATCCATTTTTATTTTTTCTTTAAAAAAAAAAAAAAATGCCCTGCACAGTTCTTGTGCAACCTTTTTAGGGGCATTTTTCCAAAAAAAAATTATACTGTATTGTGTGACATTTTTCAAAATGCAAACTTAAAAGTTGTATTCTGCCAAATTTTCTAAATAAAATTAAGGAGTATTTAAACTAATATTCTTCAATAGGAATGAGAATAAAATAATTTCAATAGTTAATAAGAATATATAAAAAAAAATTATCGATTCATCTTCGCCATACTTTGTATAAGATAATGAGAGTAAAAATAAATTAATCATTAGATGTCAAAATAGCCTTAAGTCTTTGATATATAGATTATAGGTTAGATGAGGGAATTTTTTTTTTTTTTTTAAGGAGCATAACTTAAGAGGGTAGCAAAATGAAGATCATGACTTTTTGAGTTGGCAAAATAAGGACAATAACTTTAAAATGTGACGAATTGAGGACAACCCAACTCGAATCAATGCAAATCGGGCTAATTGACCTGATTTGGGCTAGCATTCGGGTCCAAATCGGACCAATTTGGCCTTAGTTCGGGCTGAACTTGGTCTTTATTTGCAAAAGTTTAAAAGTTACGGTCCTTAAATTGACAATTTAAAATGATATGGTCCTCATTTTGCCAACTTAAAAAGTTATGTTCTCCATTTTGCCAGTTCAAAAAGTTGCGGTCTTCATATTGTCACCCCTCCCTAAAGTCACGGTCCTGAAAAAATAATTTCCTGTTAGATGAGTGTATCGAAACAGCTATTAAACTAACTTTTATATTCATATGTACTTTGAGGGAAAACTCAATTGATATCCAAGGAGTTGATCAATTCATGTGGAAAAACAGTAATTATAAAGATAACATATATATGCTTCTCAGTTGAATATTTATATGAAGAGCTCAAGTATTAGTGAAAGAATTGAGTTTGTTGTGACCGTTTCGGACCGCGCATTGGATCCGGCCGGAAGAAAGCCGGAAAAGGCGAGAAGGTGCCCAGAGGTAGGGACCGACCTGGCCGGCCTGAATCCGGCCTCAGCGGGCTCCGAACACGAGTTTCCGGCCACGAGAGTAAGGCCGGAAACCTGCCTGGGACGTCCGTCCACGTTCATCACAGCCACGTCGAAGTCCTTCCGTGGCCGGATCGGCCCGGCCAAGATCAGTGAAGTCCGGCAGAGATCGCCCAGACACGACCGACCGGCCGGAGCAATCTCCGACCTCGCTGTCCGCCAGGAGGCCGGCCTCCGATCACTCAAGGCCCCCGGCCGGCAAGAGAGATCTGGAGCACGTGATAGAATCAGGCAAGATCCTCTCCCAAGAGGGAAAAAAGCCGCCTCCGTACCCAGAGACTCAGAGAATATTCCATCCAAATGAGGAAATTCGCCAGAGAATCGTCCTTTTTGGACACGCGTCAACTCCCTAGTGGCCGGCCACCTGCAAGCCCTGACATACCAGAGCCCGCGCGTCCTCAGAGGCAGGAGACATTTAATGCACCTGTCCCCCGAGAGGCCGGAAATGACCAAAATACCCCTATAGTGAGAAAACTATAAATACACCCACTTTTGTAATGTAAAAAAAGGTTCAATCTCTCTCAGTATAATCAATACACATACTCATTTCAAGTCCAGGGATTCACAACCCCTGACAATTCTTGGTGTTCTTAGTGTTCTTATGCATTTATTGCTTTTCTTCATTCAAGCATTCATTCTAGCATTTTAGAACCCAATCATTTGATGTTTTTACCAAAGCTTTTATAAATAGCCATTCAATCCCAGCAAGATATATTTGGTAAACAACAGAGTTTGGGCAAACGTTCTTTAAAACAGTCTGCTAACAAGACTAGTGGTATTTAGTCTGTGAAACGTGTTTCAATTCATGTTGACGACAAAGAAAATGTGAACTCCACAAGCTATAAGTTGAAGACAATGGGAACTACCGTACAAATGAAATAATTTCACATCTTTTTATAAGTTCGGAATTTTAAAAGAGGCGGAATTCTTTCCAACTTGTTGACAGCAATTCCACTCTCATTAAATTATATATATACTTGTTGGGTCTCCTCAATCCTCCACATGATAAAGTTGACAAGTCCAAACGATAACTAAGCCCACAAATAAGGAGAAATATTGAGAACTACGATACAAATGAATTAATTTCAAATATTCCTACAAGTTCGGACTTTTAGGCGGAACTCTTTCAGCAGATATAAAGTTGGTTCAATGAGAAGTCGACAATATTAATATTTATTAAGTAAACAACTAAATATCTTCAAATAATATACAATAGTGTGTTTGGAAATATTATTTTCTGTTGTGAGAGGTTACTTAGAGGGTGTTTGGCTGAACATATAAGCTTTTTAAAATAGCTTATAAGTTGTTTTAGAACTTATAAACACCATCAATGTGTTTGGCAAAATAAGATGTTTAAGAGCTTATAAAATCATAAAATAAGCTCCTAAAAACTTATAAGCTGTAGAAAAATAAATTGGAATTTTTCAACTTATTTTTCTAACCAATTTCACCCCTACCACCCACCCTACCTCGAAACCATCCCAACCCTCCACCGCTGCCACTCACCTCTACCCCAATATACAAAAATAATTTATTTTATATTAAAATTAACATTTTAAAAATATTTATTATAAATTCTCAAAGATTTTATAAGTTGTATTAGTTAAAAATTTTAACAACTTATAAATTACTTAAAAATTATATCTTATAAACTTTTAAAACAATTTATATTTCAAATTAACTTAGCCAAATGAATTCTTGTTTATCTTATCATTTTTCAGCTGATTATATCTCTCAAGATGCCAATGTTAATTATGGCGCATCATATTGCTAGGAATGCGAGGATTTTTTTTTTTCTAGTCCTTATCGTTTGTCTAGCCGCCACCATTTAAAAATGGTCTTCCTAATACTTGTTACACTTGCTAATTAATTTATTTACTTTTTGGAAAAAACAAATAAAAAAATACACAGAAGTAGAACATGTTTTTATCGATTTTTATACCATATGAATTCGGTTGGCATTTTCACTTAAATTATAAATTCGCTTTTTGTCAATATTGTACCGATGAATTCTTGAATTTTCCTCCAAGCATATCGTGTACTACTCTATATAGCAAATACGTAGTATTAATATTAATTTGTAACTTAAACTATACCACATATTTCAGTAAACATCTCAAAATATTTTTTGTGTCAAATTGCAACCTTTATTATATAAAATTGACGGATTGGCACCCAATTTTTGCTCTTTTTTGTCGGCAGGTCAGGTTATATTTTACCAAGGTGTTATTTATCCTTATAAGATTATTAAATGTTTTTTTAATAAATATTTAATTTCTAACAATTCTAGAAATAATAAATTCCCAAAATTCATCCGTAAAAATAAAATAAAATAAATTCCCAACTTCAAAGAATCAATCCCTATTTCCAGAAAGAATGAGGCCGACGCTACCTTCTGGCCTCTTCTTCAATTTCGGGAAGACACTGCAAATCAATGAAGCGGTGCTATCACCTCATCAATTTTTTTTGTTACTCCATATCTGATTCATTGACCGACTAATTTGGGGGACCCATAACCTACCGTTTATTAGCGGGGTCACCTCATCAATCTTAGTATATTTCAAATTAGTATGTTACTTCCTATGTTCATTGACTTTTGATATATAGATTTTTAAAAATGTAGATACAATATGTAAAGTAAGGGTATTTTAGTGTATTATGTGATTCATTTATGAATTAAATGATTGTTTGTAAATGTAAAATCAACGGCATGCAAAATAATTAAATAAATAGTGAATGATAAAAAAAATGATGCTAATAAATTAATAACTGTCTCAGCACATTTTTAATGGACAGAGTGAATATCTATCTATTAAATGGTCTCTGGCAAGCGATAAATATTGTCGAGTAATGAAAAAAATAGATATATGTTGCCATTTGATAGGAAAAATAGCACATATTTCATATAAAAAAATGTGGTATAGTACCTATTGTAAGTTGATATTAATTCAAATATATATATCCTCTGTAACATAGTTTATAATCCTCTCATACGGAATGTGTATGTATTATATAGAACTTAAAATTATTATAGAAACAGATAAATATATTAAACTTGTAATTTTCGTGGTGTCTCCTTTCCTGCCATGAACAAAACTAGAAACCTGTCACTTCGAAATTTAACTTGTCAAACTTTCTTAGCACATACATCAATATATGGATTACAATACAATATTCCTTGCGTAAAATATTGAATGGAATTGAAGGTTAATCTGCAACACGCGTAAGAATATAGTATATTTTATCTTATCTTATCTTTTTTTAATCCTTTTCCTTTCTTTTGTTAAGAAAGCAACTCGCAATTACTATTATCCCAAAATACATACTACTAAAATAAATTTTATTTCCGAAAAATGGACGTTCAGAGATAGGGTTGTAACCAAATTGAATCGAGGCGTTCGATTATCAATTTCAAATCCGAATACGAGAACAACGGATGAGAGTCGACTTCGCAACGTTCTTTTTTATTTTTTATTTTTTTATTTTAATAATTAAAATATATTAAGATAACTTTTTAAACAAAAAAGAAATTAAACTATGAATAACATATAGACCCATTTGTTGGAAAAGAGATTATAACTATACTATGGGATTTCTAATCTCAGTGTTGTGTTAATTAAAAAAAAAAAAATCTTCCCTATATATAGATCTTCCCTAGGCAGATCTGAAATTTATAAAGAAATGTTTTTATTATTGCTATTACTATTATTATTATATAATAGGTATAACATATATATTTAACCGAATATTGATTGGAATATTTATAAATATCAAATCGAATATCATAACTTTGATTACTTATTGAATCGGAAAATATATTTGTATTTGTATTCGAATTCAAATTAAAAAATTTCAAAACGAGTATTGAGTTTAGATTATGAATACCGAATCAAACCAAACATATCTGATTCGTTTACAATCCTACTGAGAGGTGCATGGTTTGGTAACATAAATTGGATTGTAAATGAAAAAAATGATAGTAGTGAAGAATAACAATTAATATGATTATTTATGAATCTATAATAATGTTTAAATATTATAAAACAATAATAAGACAAAAAGCTGTGTGAACCCAAATTCACGTGAACTCGATTTATTCAAATATACAGACACTATCATTGTTATGCATAGACACTATAACTGTCTAAAAAACCAAGTTTTTATTTTTATTTTTATGTAGTGATATATATATATATATATATATATATATATATATATATATAATATTTGAAAGTAAAAATTTACATAAACTCGAGTTTACAAGAAACCTACTCTAAATTTTTAATAATATATAATATTAATTGGAAGACTAGAAAAAGTAAAAATAAAATTATAAATGAATTCTAGTGAGGAAACACGCATTTCCCCCACAGATTCAGGAATGGAAATAGGCAGATTACTGTTATGCGAACAACTTTTACTGTGAAATTGGTTTGCAGGATATTAGTTATTTTATTATAAAATATATGTTTATACTATAAGATGTTATTTTAAAAAATATTAATTATTTCATTAAAAGTTATTTGCTAACATTAAGTAATATATATATTTTTTTTAAACTATAATGTCGCAGTGTAAATTGATTTCACGATAAACTACCAACTCATGAATCTAACACTGTCATTTCCCACTTTGTAGACATCAAGTTAATATTCATAGAATCAAACTTTGTAAATATCAAGTTAATATTCATAGAATCAAACTTCCAACAAACACACATGTTTTATTCAGCCATTTTAGCTGAACATAAGATCGATCTATCTTCATTCAATCTTGTAGAACATATGTCATCCGTTCGGCAACATATGTAGAACAAAGTTGTCACACCTAATTTGTTCAGTTGAATTGCCAAACACATGCACCTAATTTGTCAACCCACACTTTTCAGGTGTAACCAGTTCTCAGTTCAGTGTAATCCGACCAACTAATACTTTTTAGGTGTAATCTTCAATGTAATCAATCCACACTTTTTAAGAGAAATAATTAAATGAATTAATTTCACACTCTTCTACAAATTCGAACTTTTAGATGAGGTGAAATTCTTTCATGGTATCAAAGCCAAAAGCTCACGTCCGAATTAAGATCCTGAGTTTGATTCCCGTTGAAAGCATCTCCACCCATATTAAATTGTCCACTCATTGGGTCTCCCCAAAGAGGAAAGACTTGAGTCCGGTCCATGAGTTGGGGGGGAGGGAGGGGAGAGAGTGTAATGGAAAATAATTAAATGAATTTATCTCATACTCTTCTACATGTTCGGGCTTTTAGATGAGACAAAATTCTTTCACTTTTCAGGTGTAATCAGTTTTCAGTTCAGTGTAATCAACCCCACACCTTTAAGGTGTAATCGGCCTATACCTTTTAGTGTAAACAACCTTAATTTTTGAATGAGTGCCCCGTGCACCAAATGTACATGAGGCTTGTTCTTTTTTTTAAAGGTATAATGTTGAAATTAGCTTATATTTTTAGTTCCCGGCGCTTCTTCATCATCCACATTTGTTTTGAAGAAAATTTAAGATTATAATCTACTAGTATGATCCCCGCGAAAAATCGCGGGTTTTGACAGAAAATGTTAGATTTATTTTTAAGAACATCATATAAATATGTTTTTATTAATTTGGTTTCTAATTATTAATTATTTATTTTTGGCAAATGTATTAACGTTTTTTGGCATATCGTAATCGGACTTTACTTGATCCATATTTTATAAAATTTGGCCTAAATTGGACAAAATAAAAAAGAGTGTCCTAGTTTTGCAAGTTTGTAAAGATATTGTCCTAATTTTGCAAGTTCGTAAAGATATTATCTCAATCTTGCAAACTCGTAAAAATAGTGTCCTAATTGAACAAACACTCATAAAAATAGTGTCCTAAATAACAAATTTTCCGTTATAGCCAATTTAGTTGATGGTAACGAAGAATATTAATTTTAATTTAAAGAACATTAATTGGTTAAAGTGAAATGTATCTAAAAATAATTATAAAGTGGTTCATATATGAAATAATGTAATTCCAAAACATACTCTCAATATTAATATTTTAATGTTAAGACACATAATACCAAGATGAGGTTAATCATGTTTCTAATCTGTCGTCAATATTATCTGAACTATGAATTGAATTATATACAATAAATCATGCCTTATAATTTATAACTAAATTAACTCATATAAGCAAGAAACAATTATTTTTTTGCAAGTTCGTAAATATATTTTCTCAATTTTGCAAGCCCACAAAGATAGTGTCCTATTTTTACAAACAATCATAAGGTAGTGTCCTAAAATAACAAAATTTCACTTATAACCAAGGATGAAAATATCGCGATGTATCGCGGATATATCGCAAATTTTGAGATTATGATACATATATTGGAGTGCAATGTATTTTTTACAATGTATCGCGAATATATCGCAAATTATCGATATTGGTTCACCTGTAGTACAAAAATGAATGAGAATTGGGAATATCGCAAATATATCGCAAAATATCGCAATTTTTTATGTTTATTGTTTTTATGTGTTTATATGTTTATTGTTTTTCTAAGTTGACCTATCATTAAAGTGTGTATGTATAGAGTGAAATCAGTTCATACATGAATCATTTTGCAATATTTTTTAGTGTAATCAATTACTACTCTTTTAGTGTAACCAATGATACCCTTTAGTTAAATAATTAATGTTCTTCGTACCCTTCAGTGGAAACAACTAATACCCTCCAAAACTAGTACATTTTAGTAAAAACAACTAATAAGTCATCAACTAATACCCTTTATCCATGATTATTCCAATGTGATGAGTTAGTATCAATATTGTTTGGACAAAGATGACATTCCATCCCCTGTATTTGAACCTCATAAGTCAGCATTTTGGTACTAATTGTATTGTATCATGTAATATTCATCATCTTGTATTGTATTATGCATCATATTTTGTATTATATTATGTATTATATCTTGTACTATATTGTATTATGTATTATATTGTCAATTATTTTACGTTAGACAATGTTTATATAGTCTATTATCTATATGTTTTATTTAAACATGTAATTTTATAGTGATTTTAAATGGAACATATGCATAATATCATATTATAATACTCCCTAAAATTTCATATTAAATTTCCAAGATTTTAGTAAAGTTTCCGTCATTTTTTCAAAAAATTTGCGATATTGATATGCGACATCGATATATCCACCGATATATCCGTAAATTTAAGGTTGCGATATTACTTGCGATAGTGATATTTCTATCCTTGCTTATAACCAATATATTTTAGAAAAACAAGATTTAGTAAAAAAAATATATAATAAGGTCAATTCGTTCTGTCTTTAAATAAACTTTTTAATATGTGAATACTATCAAAATCAATGAATGAAACAAAATTAATGGATATGACAAAATTACAAAAAAAAAAAAAAAAAAAAAAAAAGACCAAAATGTTGCAAAAAAATTGCAAAAAGTTTGATACCATGATTCTGTTATCTAATATATATAAAAGTTAGAGGACCGTAAAATTAATGAATGGAACAAAACTGAAATATATATATATATATATATATATATATAAATTAAGGACCAAAAAATGAATGTGCACCAAAACTATTCTCCTGTTTGTACATATACTTTTATTGTAACTCGAATACTATTCTTACAGACTGACATCATATCAAAAAATCATCAAAGAAACTGTAGTGTAATGTAAATACATTAGGAGAATTTCAAAGAAACAAGATGATAGACACAAAAGGACAAATTTTGGAACTAATAATACCTTGTTTTTTTAAATAATTGAACATATCTGAATAGTGACAAACATAGGAATTGAATAGGTAACGACAATTTTTTTCCCTTTACATATCAATATCTGAATAAAATAAAAAAAATTCTTAAAATTCATACAAATTACTATAATCTTGTAGGCTGCAGAGATATCTATCGGCTGGATATTTAGTTACAATTGGAACCATACATAAAGCCATAATCTCTTTATGCTTTCAAACGAATCTGTCCAAAGTTGCTTCAAGCTTGTGTATGCAACAAATTCTAAGTAGTATGTTCGTTTCCAAATCTTACAAAAAGGCTATATTTTCAAATTATATAAATTTTTTTGTTTCTTACCTATAAAGAATTAGTCGAACGGAATACTTGAAGGTAGATTTTTTTGGATAAATTACTTGCAGGTAATTAATATTTGAATAAAATCAAAATTTTAAAAAAAACACTCGAATCTTAAAAAATATAATGTATTATTTTATGAGAAAGTATCATAATATGTAGTTTTATCATTCTAATCCCAAGGCAACAAAGATGTAAAATGTATCATGGATTCCAAAAAATATAAAAGGAAACATAGGACCAAGTAGCCATATTTATAAAAAAAAAAATTCATAGTTATTAAATTCCATAGGACCAAATTCAAAATCTTATGAAGATATCAGTTAAAATAAATCTAAAATGAAATTACGTGTTAACCATGGAAGTTCTCCATCATTTCAACATATAAAGCTAATAATGTATGATTTATGGCAAAGAACTAATATCCAACCTCCCTCACCAGATTTTATGGAGAAACTTATTTGTGCAAATTAAAATATACCTACGAAATTAAATAGGTAACTAATTAATTATTTATAATAAAAACTTGTTCCTGTAGATGCACAAAGTCATCTACACTCAGATAAAAAAATGTAAACTCGTGCTACTCACCCCACCAAATTTTATCGCGATACTTTGGTTAATTTAATTATAAATAATTAATTACCTATTTTATTTCATAGGTATATTGTTTCACTACAAAAAAAACATAAAATTGCCTAGAAAAATTGCTACTATGAGTACAGATTCTCAACAATTTGTTTGAGTGATAATTGCTACAAAATTCTCAGACTATATAAACATTTATATTTCTTACCTACAAAGGATTTGTATAACGAAATTATCGCAGGTAGATTTTTTTCGATAAATTGCTCGTAGGTAATCAATATTTGAATAAAATCAAATTAAAAAAAAATTCAAGAGTATTAAAAAAAGTAATGTATTATTTTATGAGTAGGTATACTACGATGAATTTTATCATTCTATTTTCAAGGCAACAAAGTTGCCAAATGTATCATGGACTCTCAGAATATAAAAGGAAACATAGGACCAATAACTACACAAAGAATACATAAATTAAGACAAAAAAAAAATCTGATCTAAGTAACTGTATTTATAAAAAAAATACCAAGTTATTAAATTTCGCAGGACCAAAATAATTTTTTTATGAAGATATCCATTAGATTAAATTTTAAAAAAAATTCATGTTAACCGTGAAAGGTATTCATCAATCCAACACATGAAGTTAATAGTGTATGCTTCATGACAAAGAAATAACATGTTGAAACAATAATTGCAAGCTAGAGCCAATATCCAATCACCCCTACCAAATTTAGTAGCGTACGATCGCGGGCAAGGAAATATCAACATGTTTAAAACGTGTAATGGACAATAATGGAGCAATAACAACACCAAAGTATAAACAATAAGTGCTAGACAATACCATATTTAAAAAAAATGTGCAACAACCCCACCAATTTAGAATTCATAGAATGATTCATAATTCTATAATTTAAATGATTAATTGCTACACAAAAGCCAATATAGCTCCATTGATGAGAGAGCAAGGCAAGAAAGCAATATATATAGGAAACAAATCAAGGTACCCAATTAATATCCAATAAATTTAGAATTAGCAAGTCAATACCCAATTAGACAACATAGATGTCCACACACGACTACCTAAAAATATAGCACACCCCTATCTTATATACAACAACCACACAAAATAAGATTTAATTAGAATTCATCACTTAAAGACAATTCCCTACACTGCATGACCAAATTCACAATCCTGGAAAGTTGCTCCAATTACAAAAATGGTAAGACACTTTATTATTATTCTAGATAGACACCTTAACCTAGATAAGTTTGAAATAATAAGTTAAAGTAAAACCTCATTATGAGGTTTACATACAATTTATTACACTATATGATAATTGAAGAAAGAATAGGAGGAATCAATGATGATAATTTTTTTTTTTAGCAAATACAGTCAACACCATTCCTCTTTCCTACCTAAACGTTATTCCAAGTAAGCACCACCATATTAACATATTTAGTTGGTGAATTGTTTCATTTCATACCTATGAACGATTACTTTTTTATTAAACAAAACATCATCAATATGGTAAATTAAGAAACAAAACTAACTAAGTGACCAAATTGAAAAAAAAAATATAATGTAGTCCTGTTATCTATAATATATAAAGCATCCTACCTTTCTATACTTATGTTTGGGCGGGAGTTTTTTTCAGCCCTACGATCCTATTTCTTATGTGATCCTGACCGTTCATTGTATAATCATTATGATATGTTCTCCGTTGTTAATCCGCTACAATTTTGGGGCGGTTACGCTTTTTGGCCTCCTTTTATACACGGCTCATCTAGTACCTTTTTCGTTGTGTAATTATGTTAGGTTTTTAGTTTCGCTTTTTTTTTCTTTCTTTCTGATCGAATTAACATTCGGTTGCCATTGATGTCGACTGTAGGTTCTGGTCTGTCATACTGGAGATTTTTGCGGTGTGATTCCACCGCTGCTGGGATTTGGTTCTGATCTCGAATCGCAGAGTTTCAATCGAGGAGTATTTGTAAATTTTAATAGTTTAGTCCAGAGACAGACAAAATAATTTGTATGGCGATTGATTGTTGGTGATCTTTCGTTGCTTTTGTATTGTGCCGGTGTCCTTTTTGCCATCCGTGGTGATTTATAATTTTTTTTTACCTTTTCGTACTTTTGTAATTCTATTTTACGCTGGAGATAGTGGTAGTTATTTTTTCTGATGTCCTCACAATATATTTTATTTTCTTATTGATTCGAAATGCATTATTTAATTCCTTATTGTTCTATTTAGATTAGATTTCAGCTAATTATGTGGTTTAATTTGTTGAAGATTTTTTCAGATTTTGACTCTCTATCAATATTTGTAATTGATATAATTTTTTTATTTGTGAATTCATTTTTTAATTTTAGTGGGAATTGCTTTAATTTCATGAAAATCTCTTATCGACGGTTATTGAGTTTGTGACGTGGTTCTTTACTTAGAAGATACTATGCTTTGTGGTTGGAGTATTGGTTATAGTATGGGAAATACTTTGGGCATGTGTCGTCCTTAGTGTTATAGCATTAATAATTAATAATATTTATTAGAAAATAATAATATTCCTAATTATTAGCATTATATTATTGTGTGGTGAAAATATAATTGTGTTGAATTTGGTGAATATATAATTTTTTATTGAAGATTTGTAATCCATATTAAAGATGTATATAGTAAATGATTTGTTTAAACATATGTTAAACTGCGTAATTATTGTAAATTTGTAACTCATATTTAAATGTTCCAATTAAATTCCCATCTCCTGTTTTGAATTTTTCTTGGATATTCCAATATATTTAAATATAAAGAACGTATTACTTAAATAGATTTTAAATAGGATATAATCTAATTTTGCATTTATTCTTTTATATATTAATCACCCGGAAAAAAATTATATCATTCTCAAAAGATATTATAGGTGGTTTGAGTTGAATGAGTCATAGGTGGTTGGTGTAAAAAAAATGGTGCTTATCTAATTTAATATTTTTTTCTAAGTTATATATTCATTCCCTTTAAAAAACTATGTGGTGGTGTTTGTATATTTTTTAGAGGTAGTTCAAATAGTGATATTGTTTTTTTTAGTAAACGAGTGATATCCATTTTTAAGGAATGATGATATTTTCGGAATGCGTGTTTCATATTTTTGGACTATTATATTACCAATGGTAGGGAGTGATAGCCTATTATAATTACTTATGTTAGGGAGTGATGGCTTGTTTTCGATTATTTTCTATGTAATTGCCTATTTACTTATTTAGATTTTTTTATTGGCGGTGACAGCAAGCCTCTTCAATATGTTGAGCCGCTCGAATTGCGCAGCACCTACAAACGGGCGGAATGCGGCAAAGGCGGTGAAACTAGAGATGAGAGAATACCCCCAATTTATATAATTTGTATTCTGGTGGCACAACTCACAAGAGAGAGTATCCCCAATTTAATTTTGTATTACTTATTTGATGAACCAGGGATGAGCAGTGAATATAATGTATGTGTTGTTGTTCATCTCTGAAGAGAATGACCGTCGTGTGTATATCAACAAGAGAGAAAATAGATGTCTATCACACGAGTACTTGATAGAGTGGATTTAAAATCTATATCTCAAATCACTCCATTTATACACAACCTAAATTTAGTTTTAAGTTGTATTTTCTCCGTCCGTTCCCTACTAATGTTCACACTTTTCTTTTTGGGACATCCTACAATAACTTTCACTCTGCAAAAATAGAAATAAAACACTCTCATACTACTCATTCAATTTCAAAATACGATCTTCATTCATTGATCCAAAAAATTAATAAAACAGTTTTTCTTAAAAAGTGTGTCACCCCACATATGAAAATTAATAGAGTACAGAGGGAGTAATTGTTTTTTTTTAGTTAAAAATCAAATGTAATTATTAATGGTTAACCAAATTAATATGAAATCGTTTATAGATATACTATATATTATGGGGAGCAGGTTTGATCCCTCGAATTAGTCAGTCATTAGATCGCCACACCAATTCACCAACCACATTTGTAATTTTTATTAAATATACTTACTTTAAAATAATTATTTTAACAACATATAATACCTACACGTTCATCTTAAAAAAATTCCACCCATTAATTTACTAAGTCCACCCACTTCAAAATTTCACCTACCGCATTTTATATTTTTTTATAAATATATATTCACTATAAAATTATAATTTTATTCAATATATAATTCTCAAATACGCATCCCTATATAATCACTCATTGGTCTCTCTCATGTTCAATACAACCACAAACCATACCCATCTCCCACCTCTCCAAATCCCTCGGTGAAAAATATGATTATTAGCTTCTTTGTGCAAGAGTATCTATTACTAATAAATCAATGTAATTTATTGGTGGCACGAATCATTATATATTTCATGATATATAAATTTTATAGAAGTGTTTAATTATGTAAAATTCATATAATAATATTTCAGAAGTAAAATTGTATTGATGTCGAATCAACAAAATTTTTGTTCTTGTGCATCAAAGTTAAGTGTTTGATATTGATATTTTTAATTGAGTATATTTGTTGATTCTTTATTTGTATTACTCAACTTTAACGTCAATATAATATTTTATTGTTGTATCAAAAAATTATTATTTTATGTAGATGTTAAGGTTTAGAAATGGATAATTGTTTGGTTAGGGGAAATTTAGTTTATTATTTAATTTTATTTGTGTGTGTGTGACGGTTATTAATATAAATTGATTTTTTTTTAAATTAAAATATCATTGACTGTATTTATATGCAATTGTTTTAGAAATGAACACATTTGTTTTTGTTGTTTATTAAAAATCAAATATGAAAATTATTAATTCTTAATCAAATCAAATACAAAATTATTTATTATAAATTTATTATAGTGCACAACTAACTACATCCACCATTCTACTAAGTTTGTTTACTTCTAAATTCACCACATTATTTTATAACTTTTACTGTAAATAAAATTACAATTGTAACTAACATACAATACTTAAACATATACATTTATAAATACTCACCACCAATCTCATTCAATTTCAATACAACCACCAAACATACTATCGATGATCATATTGCTACTGTTATTAGAGCCGGCAATTTGGGCCCGGCCCGATGGACCTGACGGCCCGTCCGACATATGGGCCGGGCTAGACCCAATAAATAGAGGCCCGAAAAAACCGGCCCATTTTTGGCCGGCCCGGTGGGCCAGATGGGCTGGCCGGCCCATTTGGCCCCGTTGATTTTTTTTTTAAATTTTTTTTATCTATTTTATTTTAAAAGATTATAATTTGTGTGGTTTCTTTAAATGATATTTAGTGTTGTAATTACAAATATATGAACATACTTGACTTGATACTGTCATAATAAGGAATTTAGTGTTGTATATTTAGTTTTTTTTTTTAAACATACTTGACTCGATAGTTGATGCCATAATAAGAAATTTTGTAAATGAAGCCCCTCAATTTTTAGTACCGTGGAATAAAAAAATCTCTACCAAACATTATTTTGAGATTAGGAAAAATAAAAGTTGAAAGCCCGCGGGCTAGGGTTGGGCTGGGATTTTACAGGCCCGTCGTGCAAATGGGCCGGCCCGACTCGACTCGCGAATAGTGATTGGCCCGACGGGCCGGCCCGCCCGTTTTGCCAGCTCTAACTGTTATATATTATTTTCATCCCGATACCAAATTTTGGCTATATGATCACAAATTTTTTACTGGACAAATCTTTTCTTACATCAACACTTGATTCTATTAGATATATATGTAATTACGTGTCTCGGTTAGATGAGACAGAGTCGCTTAAGTTTTTAGTTATGTTCTTGCTGATATGCATACTCCTGGATTACTCAACACTTTAAAGTTCTCTGCACTGCTTGACCATATTGAAGCATCAGTTATATTATTGAGAAATGTAGATAATTCAATGAGATTGTATAATGGAACCAAGTTAATTTATTTTATTTCTATTTTTTTAAATTTATTAGTCACTAACTTTTATCATTTTTTTTACAAATTAAAGTTTAATACATTATTTTTTTTATTTTTTATTTGTATAATAGAGTAATTGAGACCAATGTTCGTAGTAGTAGTAGCGCCAATGAACTTCCATTATTACACATATTTTATAAAGAATAATTTTAATAACATAATCTTATTATATGTCCTTAATTGATAAATATTAGTGATTATACTGTACATTTGTGATAAACCTTACCGATAAATATTAGTGATGATTTTTTTATAGGCATGCGGAATAAAAAAAAATCTGCAAGGCCTGCGTAATGCATCAGTACTTTAAAATTTCATATGTACCGAAGTGAATTTCTAATGTGAATTACATAAAATTAATTTTTTGTTATTTATGGATGGAAACAGTCATTTATTGTTCCTGCAATTTTCTGATTGTAATTGAAATTTTATTTTCTCTATTAGTGCTTATACATTTGTTTCCTATATAAGGATGTTTATACTGTGGGTGACGACATCATTGGCTATTCTTCAATGTGTTGATGGACTTCTTATAAAAAATAATGCATAATTAGTATTGATTTAAATTTTTTGTATCCGAATAATAGTCTTACAACTGCATAATTATACTAGAAGACTTTATTCTATTCTATTAGGACCAATATTTTTAAACCCGAACCGGACATCGAACCGATCAATGAATCGGGTCAGTGGGCCACTGGTTCGACCGGCTGAAACGCTAGAAAAATTCGAATGACCCGGATATTTATTTATATAATAATTTTTTTATAAAACTTGAAAATAGGTTTATTAATTTATATATATATGCATGTTATTTAGGTTTATTAATTTATTAAACTTGAAAATATATATGCATGTTATTTATTTATATAATAATTTTTTTATAAAACTTGAAAATAGGTTTATTAAATACAAAATACTATAGGTAAAACTAATGTATATATCCTTTTAAAATATCATGCTTAAAAGCCCAAAATATAATCTTTGATAAAAAGCCTAATGTACATTTATAATTACCAACCCTTAAAACTATACGCTCTCTAACCCTTACCATTTTTCTCCGCTCGGCTACACATGTTTCACTGACCTTTTTTTCCTTGCTCTTTCATGAAGGGCTAATTCTCATATCAATGACAAGAGCGTATGACATTATTCGCTGCAGTAACTAATGGAGGAATTAATCTAATTGAAAAAAGTGAAGTTTCTTCTGTAGAACTCCCCCATCTCATTCAATTGGATAAAAAAATTATCGATTTTCTTTCACTTTTAAAAACTAAAAATCGGTTTGCTGAGGTTACCGGTTTCACTGGTTTAACCCAGTTTGTATCTAGATTATGGTGGGTCACAATAGACCCGCTTCATATTAAGAACCGGCCCGATGCTATGACCAGTTCCAGGTTAAATCGGTCGAACCGGTTGATCCGGTCCGGGTTTGAAAACACTGAATTGGACTGTATTCTTTCCTTATTCCGGAATGAATTTATTTTCTTTCGATCTTAAAATTCGGGTCCTTCCACATGAATAATGAGTATAAAATAGATTCGAAGTGGTTATGTGTTGGTTTATTTACATTTTATGCCATCGGTGGTGTAATATGCACCGGAGCATCCAGACATAATTTGAATTTGTGCATTATAAATCTGTGATTTGCAAGTTCGGATCTTACGTGTGTGTTGTATTTTGGCCCTGCATGTGGACATAGGTTCAAAGACTTTTAATTTCTAAAGCTGGAAAATAATTTATTTCAGATATATTACCTTAAAACCCTGTGACCTTCTTCCTTTTGTATTTGATTAAGTTGGGGCACCAATTTCGAATGCTTAAAAATTAATTCTGCATAAATAGACCCTGATCTTCGTATCTGGTGCTAAAAAGAAAAATAGGATTAAATGAAGATGATTGAGGCATGTGGATTTAGTATATATACCTTTTCCGTTTTGTTTGTGTTCTTGGTGAAGTTTTGGAATTCGAGTATTTTTATTGTCCTGTTCCTGCAGCAAGTTTCACCATCGGTTATATTGCTTTGAGTATCTCTTCGGCCGTACATATACCGTCGGAATCTTCCAGAATATCTTACATATCTGTTATATTTGAGAAAGATAAAAAATTAATTTGATGGATATAATATACAAATTGAAGGAATGATGGTATAAAATTAAGTTCTGCTTTTTGTTTATCGCTTATCCCCAGTCATGAAGAGCAATCCTTTCCCTTTGCTTATAGAGGTTGTACTTTTTTGTTTCTCTCTCAAGTGAGGTAGATTTTGCTTATCGAGTTTTATATATTTAATTTGCTGGTTTTAGGTAGTATGAATCCTAAATGGAGAGTGTAATACATTTTTGAATGGGGTGGTTGTTGTATGCTGTTATGTAAATAAGTACTCTTGGAAATTGGAATTTATATTTTAATAAATAATGGGTTTGAGTGGAACAGTGTAAATTGTTTTGTTCCACTGATATTTAATCTTGCAAATGGTCATTTTTTTTATGTTTAATTGTTATTTAGTATGATAATTCCTTAAATGACACTAACGGTTGAATTTAAAATGCGTTTAACAATCAATGATATTATATATTTAGTTAACTATTTTATCTGTTTTGAAATAAATGTTTGAATGAATGCACCGTGCATTTGGTGCATAGAATAGTTTGTCATCTAAAAATTACTCTCTTTATTTCAAATTAAATATTGAATTATCAGTTTGTAACTTTATAAAAATATATACCATTTATCCTTTAGACACTTTACAGTGCATATAGAATATTTTATAATTTTTCTTGGACCAATTGAGTTAATCTTTAAAAAAAAATTGTAGAGGGGTGATAATTGAATAAAATTAGGTGTATTAATATGTGTAGCGGTACTTGATATGTCATTTGTTTTTAATAATCTCTAAGCGATCCCTTATGATTTAAATAATCACTAATACTTCGATTTAGCTTTTGCATTAAATTGTGTTTATGTTGAACATTAGAATAATACCATAATGAATAGAGAGATACCTATGAATTTTTAAAATATAGAACATATAATATAAAAAATATTGTATTAAAATATAGGGATTAGCATGACTGTCGTGCGAAGCACGGGTGAGTATTATCCTAGTTAGTCGAATATGCATGCTCTAATAAATTGACAAACTTTAATTTATGTTAATCTAAATATATGTACGGTAGTTACCTACATTTTACTTGTTAATGTCCCACGCAATTGAATAAACGTACAATGTGTGTGTGTCTTCAAGTTTGAACAGTTGTCATCGTACTTAGATAATATCTATACTATGACATATATTACACCTAACTGTTTAGCTTATCATCTACATGACTGCATTATTCATTATTATAGGACTAATTATCTATAGATGAATTTATAAAAAATACAAGACCAAATTTATTAATTAGGGAAAATTATACAATTATATAAATTTATGCCAATTAATTAACACCATAGGTAAATGTCTTCCTATAAGATTGCAATAATAATTACAATTGAATTATAATTATGAGAATTAAACATAAATAACAACATTAATTCTTGTGGGGTCAGTTGGATGAAATCAACGGAAAAAAAAAACTTGCAGGGAAGTGGAAATGTATGTTCGTCTACAATCGCCATTGTGCATTAACGAACAAAACAATCAATTCTAAAATGATTGAACAATGCTACTCTCAGAAAATCTTGTTTGGTAATTTGTACACTACTCACCTAAAAATTGCTCATTTTTTCTAAACATCAAACCATATCATCTCTTGGCAACCATTGGATATAGTTCCTTTTTATTACACATAGAATATTATTAAGATTCAGTGGATATTACGTTGAGATTACTACACGAACCAATATTCGGATGCAACAATATTAAACACAACAATGGAGAAAAATAGATAAAGTGAATGGAATATTATTTGAACGGATACAACAATGGTACAAGGAAAATCGCCGACACAATCCAAGCGACGGAAAATAATATGCTACACAAAATAAAAACTCGAAGTTGATTGGAAACCGGAAAATGCCTTCACCCAAGAATACTCGAACGATGGGAGCATACCGACGCCAAAATGGCAAAAAACGAACTAACACCTGCATGGAAAACAGAACGGTCGAATATCAACAATGAAGATGAACACAAATGAAAATGAGGATGAAAGAGCCCAATTTATAGGAAAATAGACATCGATCAACGGACAAGATGAAATGAAGACATATCAAATCAAAGACCAATATAAGAAGATGAGGGGGATGCCATATAGACAATTTTTGCTTTGTCTATATAAGGATATTGATTCTGGGAGTGGGTGTGTAATAGCGAATGAATTTGGATGTGAAAAAAAAAGAAAGAAATCAATGTATTTAAAAAAATCTAGTGTTTACCTAATGCAATTATTTGATTGAAAAGATGTATATTGACAATAATTTTTAACTTGTACATTTAATTATTGTGTCACCTACTCTTCCAATCACCCATTTATTTTCTTTTGCCGTTACATGCAATGCATCTACTTTTGTTTTGATGAAAATATTCTCAAGAGACGTTGATAAAGTATTATGCAAAATATTCATCAGCCTAGCTCTTTTTTATTTTATTTGTGTGGAAGATTTTATTCGAATCTAAAAGAGTGAAGTGAAGTTCACTAGTCATTGAAGTGAGACAATTGTATATGATAGCTATTTATAAAAGGTGTGAGCTCAATCTACACCAACTATTCAAGGCGCTTGGAATTGTTTCATTAGATACAAATTCAAGTGTACTTAGATTTCAAGTTCAATTTTGACTTCAATTTTAATTTTTACAAAACACATATTAACACACTGAATTGTGTTTTTTTTTTTTTTTTTTGCAATAGAGATTTTGTTGATTCCTTCTTGGGGTATTACTGATTAATTTTTGGAGCATTACTGATTTTTACTTGGGGAATTATCTCCAAAATCCAAGTGCATACAATGCACTCAAGTGTACACTAAAACTGCTCTTTTTCTGAATATATATATAGTTAGTAAGTTAATTTGGGGACAATGTTTTTTAGCCCGTAGCAATAAGTGGTGTGTTTTAGGGATAATATTATTTCAGTTTGATAAAAATTAAATAAGACATTAACCTTTTTTTATTTTTTAGAATGTAGGCAATTAATTATTTTTCTATTTTTATTTTTATTTTTTTGCAAATGTAGGTATTTTTCTTCACACTAACAGTCCTAAATGTGCGGGGAAAAAATGAAGTGCCTAAATTTGCAAAAGTTCCTAACTTGCGGAAAGAAAAACAAAACATTTTTCCCATATCACTTGACAAAGATAACTGAATAATCAAAATAATTTTGTTAATAACGAAAGCGACCACGAATACGAGTATCAAATCTTGAATCTTACCACTTTACATTCCGTTAGAGATCTGGTATGTGATTGAAGAATTGAAAAGTGTATGCTTTAAATATTTAAATATTTTCAGTAAATATCACATATACAAAAAAACACAAATTCTAGCATGCGGTCCCTAAAGTGCATGACACACACTTATATTTTAATTAGCTTAATTTTAATTTTTCATCACACACACTAACACACTAAATTGTATAAGTGTGTGTGTGTTTTTTTTTTTTTTGCAATTGAGTTGTTACTAATTATTTCTTGGGGTACCACCAATTACTTCTTCGGATATTACTACTTTTTGGAGTATTACTAATTAATTTATGCTTGAGTTATTTTTTTTTTTTCAAAATTTAAGTGTATACCATGCACTCAAGTTAACACTTGAGCTATTCTAAAAAATATTATGTAAACACATAGCTTGTATATCTAATGATTATTAAATGGAAAACATAATATATATAGGGTTCTAATTGAGTATGAGAGTGCAAGGCACACCGCGGATCATATAACTCTTTACTTCACAAAACCTTGCATGTGAGACCGTACTTTTTCATGTTTATATAAGATTTAAAACATTGAATATCACATAATTTAACTTATAAAAAGTACGAATGAGATGGTCTTATTCATGTGTTTTTCCAGATCTTTTAATGGTTGGTGAGTTAGGTGAGGGTGTATGGATGTGTGGAGCTCGATGATAGATATATTTTTTTTTAATTCCAATATTAGCATATTATTTGTATCATAATTTAGAGTCGAGAGCTCCAAATCATTATTATTACGACAAAGTATAGAGTGAAATTAGTTCATACTAAATCATTGGAGAGTATTCGTTATTTTCACTGAAGAGTATAAACTATTTTTACTGAAAAGTATTAATTATTTACTGAAAACAAATTAAGAATCTTAAGTGAAAATAATTAATATTTTTTAGTAAAAACAACTAATACCCTTCAATAACAACCACTCTCTATACATGCTTAATTATTATGTGTATATATATATAAAAGCATATAAGCGCCAAAATGCATATGCAGATTCACGTGGAACTCACGTGATTATGCTGTCCCTGAACTCAACATAGACCATACTCCAAAATCCCAGTAAATTTTCAACGTGAAATTTCACCTTGTACATCTTTAGCAAAAAGGAACTTTAGAAAAAAGACAGATTTGGAATTAATGGAACTCAATAATGACACAACACATGATTATATACAATGATTTAATTTCTTTCGAATTACAAAAGGCTATGATTATTATTATTATTGAGTGATGCTATAAAATCTAAAAATTCTGGCCCCAAACTAATCATCACCAGCCACTTAGCCTATGAAAATCTGAAAAAAAAAATTAAAAAAGAAAAGAAAATTTTTTTTGGAACAAATGAAATCCCATAAGAGAGAATTAGTAAATGATCCCTAATAAAAAGCAACCCTCAGTTTTTACATAATCACGCAGCACAACGTGGCTTGAAACAAAACCCAAAACCACATTTAATAATATTATGCATGCATGTGAGAAAAAAAAAAGGATTAATTTGAGCCATAAATTGTTGTTGTAATTTAACGTTAATGATCTCATATATAATTATTGTAGCGGCATAATTTGTGCTAAAATTTGGCGTAAACCGCAGAGTCTGTGTTGAAGGTAAATGGATTCGGATAAAAGCCGGTTGGAGTCTCTGTGAACCGAGTGGCAATCATGGGTGAGAAAACCGAGCCGTTTTTTCAGTTCACGGTTCTGCAGTTTAAGCCGGTTTACTTCGTTCGTGAGATCTTCGTACATCTGCTTCTTTCGCCAGCGGGACCGGCGGGCCGATTCCCGGTTCGAAATCATGCGCCGACGCTTCCGTTCCTCGGTGGAGTAAACCGGCCGGTTCGTCTCCGAGCTAGACGTTGAATGGACGGCCGGTTCTTGGAAGAAGGAGAGGAGTTCATGAATTTCATTGTCTTCAAGAACCGGGAGATGGAAGGGAACCGGGTTTTCTGAGGAGATCATCATGGTTTTTTTTTTTATGAACCGGAGGGAGGAAAGGAGGGGAAAAGGGAAGAAATGAAGTGAGGGAGATGGGTTTATATGGAGGAGGAAAGTTGACATGTGGGTCCCACACGTATTTGAGCTTTGGAAAAAAGTAGATTATAACTTTAACAATTGAGGGAAAGAGAATAACTAAAGTGGGTACGTACTAATCTTTATTAAAAAGCAGTTAAGAGGTCGACCAAGAAATTGGAAGAGGTGCTAAGACTAGGGTCTCTATACAAGTAAAGTTGGATGATCTCAGTCATGGAATATACAATACTACCAATACTCCAATTTTTAGGATGCAATTATGTACATGATATACAGTCAAGGGCAGTTTGCTTTATAGAATTAGATTGAGATTGAACTAAATGACATTGGACTGAAAGAGATTAAATTAAATTGAATTATTAAGTATGAATGTATGTTTGAATTGTGTGACTAAGTGAGATAAATTAGGCGACGGTTATTTTTTAAGAGGATAAATCGAACGGCGATTATTTTTATTTTAAATAAGGGTAGATTGGCCACTTGGAAAAAAAAAGGACAAAAAGGTAATTGTAATTCAGTAAAACAAATAGTTTCACCTATTTTCCAGAACTCAATAGTCCTTAAAATGAGGGATTAACTAGAATTTTGGACCCGAACACTAGCTTAGTTCAGGATCATGATCATTTGCAGTCCTTCAAATTAAACATGAAGTTACCTGAGATTATAAAGACAATCTCAACATCCCTTCAAACCAAACGATCCCATAAAATATTGGAAAGCAATACCATAAGTAGAAATTAGTAATACCCCACAAAGTAATCGTTAATACCCAAAAAAATAATAAGTAATATATATACCCTAAGAAGCAATCCGTAATACTTTAATTGCAAAAAAAAAAAAAAAAAACAGTTTGGGGTGTTAGTGTGTATTTTGAAAATAATCAAAATTGAAATTAAAATTGAGTTTAAAAATCAAATGCATGCTAGAATTTGTGAAATTATAATGGTCAAAATCACGGAATGAGTAAGTCACCATGAATTTGATTAAAAATAAATAAAAAAAATCCTGCATCAAACTCGAATTTTGAGATTTTGTTTGAATTGTAATCTATGTTGCATGTGTACTGGAACATGGGTGTGGGAACCATACAACTAGGATTTGGGGATACAGATTTTTCAAAATTTTAGGGTGAGATTTGTAGAGGATATGCCTATTTATAATATCTAAAATTTAAAATTTTTACAAGAGTTCAACTACTCAAACTCCAAAATCCTCTAAACAAACTCCATAACTTTAAAGATAAAAATAAACATAAATAAAATGAATAAGTTATTCTTATATATATATGGAATGAATTATACTCTAAATTTATATTGATTTCGACTTTATTACTTTAAGTTATTTAATTTCAAAATTAGTATTTTAACTTTTAATTGACCAATTTTTTTTCTTAAATTTTTTAAACCCTAAAAATATCTAAAAAAATATGTTTAAATGTATTAAATATTTAAATGATCAAATTAAATGAAATTAAAAAATCCTTAAAACTTTGGAAAACAAAAGAAAGTAAATAAACTAAATCTTCAAAATAATTTAAATAAAACAAATCCAATTTAAAAAAAAAAACTAAAAAATAGTTAAAAAGATCAATTAAATATTAACAAATAACTAAATTTAGAAAATTATTTAAAAAAATCTTAAAGATTCATTCGAAGCTAAATAAAAATAAAATTTTAATTAATTATTTAGTTTAATTATTTACGACAATTTAATTAACATTTATATAATATTTTTCTGATTTTATTTATCTTTCGCCTTTTCCTTTTTGAATATTTTTTAAATTTAATTTGTTTAGATTTAGATAATTTTCTTATATTTATGTAGTTATTTTATTTTTCAAATTTTCATTTTAATTAACTTTTTTAATTATTTTTTAGATTTTTTTTATTATTTAATTTTTTTCAATTGTATTTAGGTTTAAATGATTTAAAAAAATATTTAACTAAACTTTTTTTTTAATTATTTTATTTTCTGAATTATTTAAAATAATTGTCAAATTTACTATTAATTTTTTGTTTAAATATATTATTCAATTTAATTGATTATTAAAATTGTATTTATATTTATTTTATTTTTTTTATATATTTTGATAAATACTTATTTAGAAGATTTAGTTAATTGTTTATAAAAAAAATTCAAAATATATTTAATTTTTAATATTTTTTTTATTTTGATTAAAACCAAAGAATATGAACGAATAAAAAAATTAAAAGAAAGATTTTAATAAGAATATGGAATGGTGATAATTTTTAGTAAGTGATGTGGAATTAATGGAATTGTGGGAATATTAATGGAGGAAGGATATTATAGGAATGAAATTGAGTATGTTTAGTAATATATGTTGATTTTTAAAATTTAATTGGGTATGTTTAGTAGGTGGAGTAGATTTAGAGGATTTTGGGGTTTGAATAGTGGTACTCTTTTTATAAATCAAATATAGACAATTCACATTTTCTCTCACTCAAAATCAAGCATATTAAATAATTTAATATATATAAGGAACAAAATATCAATTCAAGTTCCATCAGTCCAATACATAAGTAATAGAGTGAATTCAATTTAAAATGTGTGTTACCTTGTCAATTTAAATTATATTATATAATAAAAAAATTAAATAACATATTTAAGTTTAACAAGTTACATTCGTACAACAGATTCGAAAATTCGTTAATTGGATATAATGTTGTATTATAATTTTTTTTTTCAAAGAATCCTGTGTATCATAATGCACACTACTACTATTAGGCAAAGCTTATAACATTTTAGTTTGACAGAATTACAATACTATTACAAAATACTTAGGTGAAACATGAAGAAGTGCCAAGTTCTTTATATTCAACAATGATATTTTATCTATTATTTTATTCTTCGAATTACTTTAGGGGTCCAATTTACCCTAATAGGGGTGTATTCAATTGGAATTCTATCGGATTTTTTTGAACTTTAAAAAGTCTGTAGATTTAGAAAATCTATAGACTCCGTGCAGAGTTTGACTGACTTTTTTTATTGATTTATTTGGATTTCCATAGGCTTTACAGGATTATGGAATTTTTTTTTTTATTGATTTACATAGACTCCGGCGTTGGAACCACTGATGCAAATATATATGGGACACACTTGTATATAAAAAAAAAAGTTATCCAAATTATTTAGAAAAAAAAATACATTATTACTCCATCTTCATTTCCATCACCGTTATACCTCGCTCTCATTAGAAGTCTCAGGTTGTTAGAAGAGATTTTGGAGAATAAAATTTATTTAAATTTTTTGAAGAATAGACTTGACAACGGGGCGGGTAATCCCCAAAGCAAACAGGGCCGGAGAATTTTTTTGCCCCGTAGGCAGGGACCGGGATAGTATACTCAGCCCGGGGGATCCCCGTCTCGTTCTCCGCGGGGAGCCGCATTATTTTTTATATAATTAATATATTTATATATAATTTTAATGTTAAAGTAAATTACAAATAAATATTTCACACTTTCCTACTCAATTAACTATTTATTAAAAATTACATTTTTTTATTTATTTAATGTTATGTTATTAGTTCCAAATTATATTATTTTCACTTTAGTATATATGTTAATTAAAAATATTAGAATTAGATGTTCTTCAAATTGTTTAAATTAATTTTTTTAACATCAACTTAAAGTGATTGTTGTGTGTGATTAAAGTTTTTAATTTAAATGCTTTTTTATATTTTAAAAATGAGATAAAAAAAATAAGTAGGCGGGGAACGGGGAATCGCCGCGAGACGGGGATCCCCTGTGAGGCGGGAATGGGGGAAAAAAATTCCCCATTTATTTTGTAGGGACGGAGATGAGGGATGACCCCCTGTCCCCGTCCCCGCCCCGCCCCGTTAACATCCCAATGGAAAAGAATCAAAGAAAGTCCATAGACGGTTGAATACCTAAATTTTTTTTTAAGAGTTTTCAAAATCCGTAGAAATCTCTAGTTATTAGAAGAGATTTTGAAGAGTGAAATCTATTCATATTTTGGAAGGGAAATCTAAGAAAATCCGTGTAGTATTAAAATCCATAGACTGTTGAATACCTAAAGATTTTTTAAGACTTTTTAAAATCCGTATTGAATACCTCAGGATTTTTAAAGACTTTTGAAAATCTAGATTGAATACCCCCAAACTTTAAAAGTCTAAAAATTCCTACAGACTCTATAACCAATACACCTCTCTAAGTCTACGTACAAAATTCTATACCAACATTATTATTTAAAAGGTGTTTGTAATCACTGCTAAACAGTGAGAATTCCTGATATCAAAACATAAAAATTAATATTTAGTGATGTAATAATATTGTAATTATAGCTTCTCTAGTTAAGAATCTCCAATGATAAGAAACAAACTTTTATAATAGAATCCTATCGTTAAAAACTATTTTCTGTTATTAAAGACTTTTAATTAAGAAAAATTATAATAACAAAATTTGACAGGATTGTTGTCACTAAAAATCAAAGTTCTTATAACGTATATAGAAGCAAAAAATTGACATGAAGACATTAAAAAGTAATGTGTTCCATCCCTTTCACTTGATTTGTCTTAGTGTTGTATACAACATATATACTGTACAATTTAAATGCATTTTTAAACAGTTACTCATGCTTTTAATGAAAAGCCGCCTTTGTTTTCACGATTTAACAACACTAATTTTCAGTAAAAATAAAAGCACCTTTTCAGTAAAACAATGGTAATCATTTAATAGATGTGTATATGTTGCATTGTGCACCATATACACAAGACACTTTGACGCAAAGGAAACGTATAACAACAAGAGAAGGAATAGGATGAAACCCTAATTTGTATAATATTCAAAAACTGATGTTCGATGAAGATACGGAAAGTATAAATACTGAAATCTGGGAAAACAAAGCCCATAATCCAAAATTGAAATACGAATTAATTTAAATAAAGGCCCAATAATTAAAACAATGCTTCTCGAGATATATTAGCCCGCGGTCTCTTCTCCATCATCCTCTCCCCCATCGGAACGATTCGCCCTCGAATCGGGATAGGTCTCTTCTCCATGAACATACGGAACCAAATGTTTGACGTTAAAGACATCCGAAGTATGTAGATTTGGCGGTAAGCGAAGGCAATAGGCATTTGGGTTGATCTTGGCGAGGATCTCCACCGGTCCAATCTTGCGAGCGGCGAGTTTATTGTATTCATGCGCCGAAAAATGATCCTTGGTTAACACCGCCCAAACCAAGTCCCCCACAGCAAATTCCACATGTCGACGTTTAGTACCCGCAAGTGTCTTGTACTTAGTATAACTGGCTTCAAGGTTGGAACGAACAGTAGGAAGAAGCTGCCGAGTTCGTATGCACGAGCGTTGACAGCTGCATAAGATCGACCGGCCCACGTGGGATGCGGCCATAAACAACCCGAAAAGGACTGAAGCCCGTGCTCCATTTCAAGGCTGAATTGTGGGAAAATTCAGCTTGACTCAATTTCATATCCCACGACTTGATGTGATCACCCACAAGACAGTGAAGGAGATTACCCAACGAGCGATTCACCACCTCAGTTTGCCTAACTGTTTGAGGATGGTACGCGCTACTAAAGTAAAGCTCGGTGTTAGCAAAATGCCACAAGGAACGCCAAAAATGGCTAAGGAAGCGGGTGGCTCGATCCGACACAATAGAAGAAGGAAATCCGTGTAAACGAAACACATCATGGAAGTAAAGTTGCGCCACGCGAAGGGCATCCGTTGTACGTTTGCACGGGATGAAATGAGCCATCTTGCTAAATCGATCAACAACTACGAAAATAGAGTCGAAGCCTCGTTGAGTACGCGGCAAACCAAGAACAAAATCCATACTTACGCCGAGCCACGGACCAATCGGGAATGGGCAAAGGTCTGTAGAGTCTCGCGTTAGTAGCCGTACCTTTTGCAATTTGGCAGGTGTGGCACCGCTCAACGAATCGAGCGACGTTGCGACGCATCGAGGGCCAAAAATACCGATCCCGTAGAAGGCCATAGGTGCGGACCCTGCCTACATGTCCCATGCTGTGGAGCTCTTGAATAAGACGGACTCGTAGGCTGGAAGCTGGAATACATAAGCGCGTACCCAGGATAAGAAAACCGTCCGTAAGAACAAATCTGGACGTATCACCCATGCGGACCTGCTGGAGAATCGTCACGAAGTACGGGTCGGCTTCGTATAGGTCTGTGAAGGTGTCTGACTTTAAGCGATTGTACTAACTTCTACTAGTCGCTTCCCCGCAAGCGGTCGGGTTCACTGTAGTATGAGCAAGTATAATGACCAAGTATATCGAACCCACGGGATGGAGTGTACGCGAATAGATCCCTGAAGATCTACGCGTCGTAGCTAATATGAGTGTAATATTTTTTTTGGGTTTTTTTTTTGAAAGATTAATTAAAAGACTAAAATAAACTAATTATACTAACGAACGAAGAAACGAATTACTAAGGGTTGTTTTCAAATTTGAGATGGTGATGCTTAGGATAGGAATCCCTACGTATACTAACGGAGCAGGTATGCAAACAAAATAACTGTGACGCGCAAGAAATAACCTAAGTAAAAGAATGCTAGGTGAAAGCTCAAGATTCTAAACCCTAATACTTTACCCTAACACTCAACTTCACTAATCCACTAACAAGTTAATAGATTGTGCTTAATTAATGAGACCCTGATTTAACTAAGGTGATGCGGTCGTCCTCCTTCGCTAAACTGGTAGATGAATTAACCCTTCCTAAACCCTCTAGTTAAGTCTACTCGTGTTCAAGAACGAAAGTATAAAGAAACGAAACTCAAAAGTAAGATCGTAATTTGAATTCGTAAAGAAAACCTAAAAAACCATAAACGTAAACTTGATTCTCTTCTTCTTCTCCAAAAACGAACTCTAAAACTCTCTAAAACTATCTTCTGAAGTGTGGTATCTGTGTGGTGGTATCTCTGTGTCGTCTGTGTGTTTTTTCTAAAACGAGCTTTGGACGCGTATATATAAGCTATGGGCCGAATCGTGAACTCAATGGCCGAAAAACGCCTTTGAAAATGCAAAAATTGAAGGCGCTCGAGCAGGCCTGCTCGAGCGGTCGCGCTCGAGCGTATAGCTCGAATGACACACGGGCTCGAGCGCTCGCGCTCGAGCTGCTCGAATGGTGGAATTTTTCTGCATGTTTTGGGGCGCTCGAGCAATACGCTCGAGCGGTGGCGCTCGAGCTGCTCGAATGCTCAAACTTTTCTGTATGTTTTGGGCGCTCGAGCAACGTGCTTGAGCGCTAGTGCTCGAGTGTTTTACTTGAATGCTCCCAAAATTCCTCCAAATAGCATTTTTCTTCTTCAACACTAACACCAATCGTATTTCTTCGATATCTTCTCATCCGGGCATCAGTTTGAGACGATTCAAAGTCCTACGAACTCCGTTCTTCGCCCTCGATTCACCTACGAGCATCAAAGAGACAAATTCATCAATGTAGAGAAATAATGCTCAATTGACTCCAAATACTCTATAAAATCGGCCAAAATTAGGGTATTTCAAGTGACGAATCATGACAATTTCACGCCTAATCAACCCCCCCAAACTTACCATGTTGCTTGTCCTCAAGCAACGAAATAACAAGTCAAGTGAAATTGTTAGGAATGAGTCAAAAAATCAATCATGCAAGCAAATGAACTCGAGCTTCAAAGATCAATCACACGTATACTCACTTCACTTTCTTTCATCATACTCATGCAACAATAACAAGAAACACCAAGATCAAGCATGGATGTTCACTCAACGATGTGTTTCGCTCCCTCACAAGTGTATATCAATGATCAAGGGACTCACTCAAATAATCAATCACTCAAATTGGCAGCCATAGGCTTGTAAGTGCTCTTAACTTCGACCATACTCTAGAAATCAATGCCGAATCAAAAAGGACTTTCTCAAGGTTGTAATGTAGGCTCTTTGGACTGGTGGGATAACAATATGGTAAAGTGACTAAGGTGAATGGAGAATAGAAAATCAAACTTCGGTACTTCGAGACTTGGAACAGAATACTTCAAACAATTTCAATCAACACTCCTTCAATTCCAATACTCTCAACACTTCAATTTTTTTTTTCACTCTTTCACTCTTTTTTTTTCAATCACTTTTTTTCCGCACAAACACATGAGCTCATTTTTTCCTTTTGCTCATTCTCAATTTTTTTTCTCTTTTTCCCACATCTCATAACTTCATCCACCTTCTTCTCATATTCACTCAACAAACAACCTTTTCCTTTTTCAACTCAATTCACTCCCTTCACATTCACACTTTCCTATTCTCCACTCAAATTGGGACAAAAAGGCTTAGGAATTTGGAATAGTGTTCATATGTGCTAGCAAATAAAATAGGCTTTAGGCTCAAAGGGGCTAACAAGGGACTCAATGTCATTAGTAAGGAAAATTTTGGCTAAGTGACTCAATAAAATCAAAGATGGCCTAAGATCTTATTCGGCATATCAAACTAGACACAATCAAGAAGCAAGAGCACACACAAGTTCTAGCATCCTCTAAGGTGACGATTCACTCACAAACGAAGAGATTCATTCATATATCAAGATCTCATAAGGCTCAAGTCTCCCGGCTTTCACATCCATGCTAGTCCTAGTGAATTCTCACTCTCATCACACAAGTACTCAGAAGAAAACTTGTAAGCATACTCGTTCTTTCTCAAATCAACTCTCATTCATGTTGATAGGCGAGCAGGAGCATCATCTGGGCGACCAGGATTAGCGCAAATCACACAAAATTTAAACTGGAATTAACACATGATTCACCCAAGACGTTCGGCGAGCAAAACCTACATGCGATCAAGGCACATAGGCGAACAAAATCAGATCAAAAGCCACATGATGAGCTCAAACGGCATCCTGCCGATCAGATCCAACCACAGCGCCGAAATAACAATTAAACAAGATGAAAGATCATCAGAATCAGACTAAAGACTCCTCAAGGACAAGTCCAAAGTGACGAACAACTCTAGACTGCGAGCAAGTCTAGTAGATAAGGATAGAATTTAGTTAAGATAAGGTCAAATTAGTCAAAGGACAGGTGTCGAGCATGCAGACTTGGTCGGCCAAAGGTCGTGCCACCTCCTGCTAGGCAAAAGTCTATAAATACTTGGATTTTTTCAGCAAATAAAACAAGCACAAATTTAGATACACGTCCAAACTTCGATTACAAACCAAAAGCAGCTCGATTAACTTACAATCGAACTTAAACACGTAAGCTTACGTACGATTCAAATCCATCTAAACCCGAAAATTCGTATTCACTAATTACGTTAGTGATCAATCACACGTAATTGTTTGATGATCAATTAACCACCTAAAAACAACCTAAAACAACCATTAATCTTCAAGATTAGAACTGATCTTCAACAATTCAAACACTCACACAAAAGAGTTCTTAACTCAACCTCACAATTCTACTATACTCATCAAACATGCTCAAGAATAACAACTAACATGTAGAAGGGGTCAATAAGCATGAAATATGCAACAACAAATCACATCGAATTCACCCCGAGGCATCTCAAGACACCAAATGACCAAACACACTCAACGATAATGGGTGCTCCGGTGCAATGTAACAAGAAACATAAAAAAAACTCCACCCCCAAACTTCGACCTTGCGAAGAGGTCTAAGTTTGGTGTTGTGGGTTACCTCAACCAAATAATTCAGTTTCTCTCAACACGTAGCATACTCCCTTGCTTGAGTTCTTCCCTTTCGAGTACTCCATGATTCCACTCTCTCGAGACAAGCCTACAAAACAAAACTCTCCAATACGAGGTTAACACTTACGATTCACAACACCCTAATAACATAATAGGAAACTAAAAATAAATAAAAGCAAATAAAAATGGGTTGCCTCCCATTCAGCGCTATTTTTACGGTCCTCATGCCGGACCGAGCTCAAAGGAGCTTATGGGACATCATACTAAAAAATACCTCCCTTACTCTCATAAGATTGGTGCTTGCATGTCTTTCCTTGATGCCCCTCCATCATGAGCTCTTTTGCTTTCTTCTCATTCCCAAGTGTTATGGGTCTCAACTCCTTCTCACCTTTATCTGGAGGAGTCTTACCAAACAGTTTCTTGAATTTGGTCTTTTTCTTCTTAACTTCTCCTTTCCCTTCCAACTGGATCACGTCCACACTTTTCACCTCTTCATCCTTCAACTTCTTCACTTTATCCCTATCAAAATAATCACGATCATAATGCACACTGGTTAAATCATCAAGTGAAGGATTAACGAAATCATGAACATGAGAAAGATTAGAGATAGGAGGTGTGTCTTCAACACGAGGATCAATTGCATCCATGCAATATAAACTCTCATCCTCCTTCGGGTGCTTCATGGCTTCATATAGGGAAATCTTCACTTCTTGATCATCAACCTTCAACGTAATCTTCCCATTGGCCACGTCTAGCACCATCCCCGCCATAGCTAAGAACGGTCTTCCTAAGATCAGGGGTACGTGCTCATCTTCCTCCATCTCTAGCACTACAAAGTCAGCTGGAAAAATGTGATCTCCAACTCTCACGAGGATGTCTTCAACCACACCTTGAGGTCGAGTAATTGACCGGTCGGCTAGTTGAAGCGTCATCATTGTGGGTTGAAGTTCACCACCTTCCAACTTCTTGAACAGCGACAACGACATCAAATTAATGCTCGCTCAGAGGTCACACAATGCTCCCTTCTTGATCCCTTTCCCAATATCACAAAGAATGGTGAAGCTCCCGGGATCCTTCAGCTTTGGAGGAAGCGCCTTGTGCACTAATGCACTCACCTCGTGGTTCAACTGCACCAACTTCGGCTCATCCACTCGCCGTCTTTTCGCGATCAAGTCCTTCAAAAACTTTGCATAATTGGGCATCTGTTCCAAAGCATCATAAAAAGGAATATTAATATACAATTGTTTAAACACATCAAGGAATTTAGTGAATTTTTCATCAAACTTCTTTTTCATGAAGCGTTGTGGATATGGGACGGGTATCACAGATTTGGGTACCCCCCATTCATCTTTCTCGGTCTCTTTCACTTTCTCCCTTGCTTCCTTTGCCTTCTTCCACTTAGGAACTCTCTTACCCTTCTCAATGCCTTCCTCTTCAAGCTCTTTGCTCGCTTGAGTGCTCTCACCCTCAACCTTCTTCTCAGCTCTCATCTCTATCTTGGGGCGTCTCAGAATCATCAGGCATCTGAGGACCTTCATAGTTGGTTCCACTTCTGAGCTGGATCGCCTTGCAATGCTCTTTCGGGTTCCCCTCCGGTATGGAAGGATACTTACCCATCTCCCTATTTAATGACTTTGCCATCTGGCTCATCTGAAACTCTATAGAAGTGAACCTTCGATTGTTCTCTTGTTGAGTTCTAGTCCACTCAACGTTCATCTTCTGGAGCTCTTGATCACGTTGATCACCCTTTTTATGCAACTTTTTCACATCGTACTCCAAGGATGACAACCTCTTACTTCCTTCCTCCACCTTCTGTAGAATCGCTCTCAACATCTCCTCAGTTGAGGAACCGCCTTCTCCACCCAGAGGTTTTGAACCTGGGTCAACATCCGGAGGAACTTTAACACCCGCCTTTGGGTTAGCATATGAGAAATTCTCATTCTTTCTCTATATGTTTTGAGGAGGTTGCTGGCCTCCTTGATAGCCTTGATTGTTCCTCCATTGATTAGGAGGAGGTTGTGGGCCTGGAGGTACAAATGGTTGGCCATAAGAGAGTCTTCCATACTGATTTCCACCTTGGTAGTCTTTCTGATTGTAATACGGACCTCCCATGTAATTGGCTACCTCTTGTTGTCCACTTGGCTGGTCTACTCTCTCATTCTCTGCTGCATGCTCTCCAACCAAACTCTTCCCCAACTCGAGGTTGTTGATCTTTTCCATCATGACCATCAACAGTCTTCTCGTTCCTTCACCTTCTTTCTCCTCCAACTTGCAAACTCTCTGAAACTCAGGATCCTCGTTCCATGCACCGGCATTCGTGACAATGTTGTCCACGATCTCTCTGCATCTCACTATCCCTTGGTTCAGAAAAGCTCCACTCGCACAGGCATCTAAATGGGCTTGGCCAGCCTTGCTGGCTCCACTGTAGAAGAATGCCATAATATCTCCTTCATTAAACCCGTGCTGCGGGCACTCGATCAACATATTTGAGTATCTCTCCCACGCTTGACGTAGGTCCTCTCCTTGCTTCTGGCGGAAAGAAGAGATCTCAATCCTTGCCTTAATTGTTCTGGATGGAGGGTAGAATCGCTCGAGGAACAGACGCTCGAGCTCAGCCCATGTGGTTAAACCTCCCCGTGTGAGCGTGTTGTCATACCACTCTTTAGTTATTCCCGTCAATGAGAATGGAAACAGCCGCAGCCTCTTGGCATCTTCAAACATGCCATTGTAATTGAATATGGAGGCTATCATGAGGAAACTCCTCAGGTGAGTGTGAGGATTCTCCTTCCCAATCACCCCCTTGAACTGATTCTCTGTAAGCAGCTTTAAAATTCCCGGGGAAATCGAGAAGTTATTCGCCTCAACAGGAGGCAATGCCACTCCATCATAGTACCATTGTGGCTGCGCTGCAAACCTCCCTCGAATAGACATATTGTGATCTACATTCTGAGGAACGTGTTGAGGATTAACAGCTGGTACAAGTACTTGTTGGGGTGGTGGTTGATAAACATGTGGTTGATTGTAGACTGGAGGTGGGGGATACGGGTATGGTGGGTAAGGATAAGGTGGGTATGGGTAAGGTGGATAGGGTAAGTTCTTTTGTGGTAAGTTAGGATGTGGGTAAGCAGGGTTGTTCTGAGGGTTATGGACAATGTTATGAGTTGGATTGCCTACGTTTTGTGTATCCGGGTTTAGGCTCTGGTTATCCCCTAACGGAACTTGATTATGGCTACCACTAACTCCAGTGCCTTCAACTCGGCCCAATTCCTGATTGAACTCGTTCGCAGCATCATCCAACTCATTAGAGATGTCCATTGGTTCTTTCCCTCCTCCGGCAGTATTCATTCTTCTCAAGAAAACTCGGTTCCTTCTAGCTATCGTCTCAGGGTCCAACGGTATTCTCTCTTCGCTCGTATTTCCTTGTGAGCGTGTTTTCATATACCTGACACACTAGCAGAAGGATCAAAATGCAACTGCCGAATGAATGAAAATAAAGAATAAAAACAGAAATTAAAGCACCCACTACTAACTACTAAGCTATCGACAAGTCCTATTCAAAAAGCATACAACGCCATCCCCGACAACGGCGCCATTGACTTTAAGCGATTGTACTAACTTCTACTAGTCGCTTCCCCGCAAGCGGTCGGGTTCACTGTAGTATGAGCAAGTATAATGACCAAGTATATCGAACCCACGAGATGGAGTGTACGCGAATAGATCCCTGAAGATCTACGCGTCGTAGCTAATATGAGTGTAATATTTTTTTTAGGTTTTTTTTTGAAAGATTAATTAAAAGACTAAAATAAACTAATTATACTAACGAACGAAGAAACGAATTACTAAGGGTTGTTTTCAAATGTGAGATGGTGATGCTTAGGATAGGAATCCCTACGTATACTAACGGAGCAGGTATGCAAACAAAATAACTGTGACGCGCAAGAAATAACCTAAGTAAAAGAATGCAAGGTGAAAGCTCAAGATTCTAAACCCTAATACTTTTCCCTAACACACGACCTAGGTGGAATTGAACAATCCGCCATGAAAGGTCGATGTATAAGGCTCAGATTGGTCTGTCTTGACTAAGGTGATTAAAATAAAAAGAAAATATATTACTGATTTTTCCATGTTAATTTCGAAAATTGCATATTAAGAAGGAAAAAGATTTTGTTGATTTTCTTGGAAAGATATTATGGAAGATATGTATTCTAGGAATACAAGAATATCTCATATATTCAAGAAGATCCAAATCTTGGATTTTCTTCTTATTATTTTCGAAAATTACCCCTTATTTAGGAGGGTGAGATTTTTGTGGAATATTTTATTTTGGAGAAAAGAATATATGGGATATATTCAAGATTTCTTAGAGGCTAAGAAAAGATTTTCTCCAAGCCCATATTTCACTTCAAAATTTCGGCCCCTACTATCTATAAATAGGGGATGATTATTTCATCCCCAAGTACATAATTCCATGTGTTGGATAAATCAAGAGCATATATATTTTTCTTTTTCCTTAGTTATTTAAATTGTTCGATAGCATCTCCCACCGGTGATTGAACAAGGTGAAAGGGAATACTTGAGAAGGTTTTTGGGTTGATAAAGCGAGATCGTGATCGTCGCGTTTATTCAAAGGCCAAGTCTATAAGAGGTACGTAAGTCACATAAATTCTTGTTTATTCCGCCTAGATTTTATGTGTATTAATTCAACATGCATGATGATAAATTAGTTGTTGGAATTATTATTTGAATTAATTAGGATTAATTCATGCTAGTAATAATTGTATTTAAATTTGTATTTAAATTTCATCCCGAATAGATTCCGGGCACCCTATTTTCCCAACAACTGGTATCAGAGCCACGGTTTTGGGCTCTGATCTTTAAATTGGAATTTAAATTGTTAAACATTAAATTGAAATTGGATAGTAGAATTGCTAGATCTTTTTTGCAGGTATCCAATTGTCATGGTTTTAATGTTGTTAATTTTTTCATGCGTGTGAATTAATTGTTTTTAATTCGATTCGTTCGAATTCATTTTTCTCGTGAGAAAATCCACGAGTAGATTAGTTGTTTTATTTTGATTCGATCATTGTAATAGACTAGTCTAGATCTAGTATTTATTTAAAAAAAAAATTGTAACCGGATCGTGACGAAGAGCGAAGAATTAAAAACGGCGTACCCGGACGACGCATACAAGTGTGGCGCGTGTATGGATGTAAAATCATGCAAGGGGTGAAGAAAACGAGAACGAACATCGAAACTCGGCGCACGGGGTGCACGGCGCACGACCTGCGCGCGACGGGAGCCCGGCAACGCGCAAGCGTGCGCGCGCGCCTCGGGCGCGGACTGCAGCACCTCGGGCGAGGCCTTGCAGCGCCTCGGCGCCTTGGCTACAGCGCCTCGGCTGCAGTGCCTCGGGGCGCAACGTGCAGCGCTTTGGCGCTCCTGGCCGGCGCTTCAGCGCCTCGACTGTTTTGGCTGAGAGGCGCGCGACGCGCGCCGTATCTCGGACCGTGGAATTTTTTTTTGTTCCGTTTTTTTCGTGTGATTTTAAACGTCGTCCCGAACCCCAAACGATGTTGTTTTTGATAAAGTGTTGCTGTTCGAGTGGGAGCGTGTCGAGACGAACGTCGGAAAGCAACAAGGACAATTTTTCGCATCAAGACGTGAAGAAATTAAACCGTGACAATTGGATTTGAGTGTGATTAGGCGTGAAATTGTCATGATTCGTAGCTAGAAACGCCCTAGTTTTGGTCGAGTTTATAGAGTATTTAGAGTCAATTGAGCATTATTTCTACACGTTGATAAATTTGTCTCTTTGATGCTCATAGGTGAATAGAGGACGAAAAACGGAGTTCGTAGGACTTTGAATCGACTCAAACGGATGCCCGGATGAGAAGATATTGAAGAAATACGATTGGTATTAGTGTGGACGAGGAAAAGTATCACTTGGGAGGAGTTAGAAGTCACTCGAGTGACTAGGTCGAGCGCCCCCGCTCGAGCGCATTGCTCGAGCGCCTAAACGTACAGAAACTTTCTCGAGCGCCACCGCTCGAGCGAATCGCTCGAGCGCCCAAAACATGCAGAATGATTTCATCGCTCGACCAGCTCGAGCGGAACCGCTCGAGCGATTGTGTCATTCGAGCTACACAGCTCGAGCGGGACCGCTCGAGCGTTTTGCTCGAGCGCCCATGGATTTTTGCCTCCGGATGCGTATTTTCGGCCCATTAACTCCCGTTTCGACCCGTGCCTATATATACCTCTTCCAAACACGTTTTGAAGATCCCCGAACGTTAGAAATAATTTTAGACTTAGTTTTTGGAGAGGAAGGAAACGAGCAAGCTTTATTTATGTTTTGTTGAGGTTTTGCATACGAATTTTTAGTTTCTTTTCAATTCTTAGTTTCTTTTCATTAGTTCGTTACTTTGAACACGTTTAAATTTCGTTTTTATCAATTCAATTTCAGTTCTTCGTATTTATTTTCTTTTAAAACCCTAGTTCATGTTTCTTATTTTCTTCGTTCAATTCATTATGTTTATGTTCGTTGTTTCTTCTATTGCTTTTATTTTTGTTAAAACCATGTCCGGCTAAAACCCTTGCATGCTTAGGGTAGGATGAACTCGTAGAAGTAGGATGTGGGTACGTAATTAGGGTAATTTGTGACGTTAGTTTTAATTCTCTTAATTAATGAATTCTTATAATTAATCTGAACTTTACCTTTAAATTTAGTACGAAAGTGTTAGAGAGAGGACGACCGCATCACTCAATAACAATTAGTAGTCTTAACGAGAAGGTTTAGGAAAGGTTAATTCATTTACCGGTTTAGCGAAGGAGGACGACCGCATCACCTTAGTTAAATTAGGGTCTCATTAATTGAGCACAATCTATTAACTTGTTAGTAGATTAGTGAAGTCGAGTGTTAGGGTAAAGTATTAGGGTTTAGAATCTTGAGCTTTCACCTTGCATTCTTTTACTTAGGTTAATTCTTGTGTGTCACAGTTATTCTGATTATGTACCTGCTCCGTTAGTATACGTAGGGATTCCTATCCTAAGCATCACCATCTCTCATTAGAAAACAACCTTAGTTAATTCGTTTCTTTCGTTCTTTAGTATTTCAGTTTACTTAGTTTATTTCAGTCTTTTAATTAATCTTTCAAAAACCCAAAAACATTACACTCATATTAACTACGACGCGTAGATCTTCAGGGATCTATTCGCATATACACCATCCCTTGGGTTCGATAATACTTGGTCCCTATACTTGCCCATACTACAGTGAACCCGTACTCTTGCGGGGTAGCTACTAGTAGAAGCTAGTGTAGTTCGCTTCAAGTCAGAGTGCTCCAATGTGTTTAATTTTGTTTTGATGGATGTTTTATTTCGTGCACTTATTATTATTTGTTAATATCTGTTTGCATGAATTTAATTGTCCAAGAAAAAACCTTACTTTCGAAAATTACTAAGTATGTTTATTTAATCGCAATTTTATTCCGGATATTAAAATTGGATTAATTTGGCCTCCATAATTTATTTATTTGTGAAGTTCTTTTGGAATACATTTCCCCCTCGGATCGGCCAAAAGAACGGATTTCACATGAATAAATTCCGAAAGGATGATTGTGGATTATTACTAGTGGCGGTATTGACCCTCACCCCGAGTGGCTTGCTCAAAGCGAAATAATAATCCTGTATTTAATTATGGTTAATACTTAGGCATAGGAAATTGATATTAACTTACTCCCCTCGGAGTCCCTGTCAATTTCTATGTGGTCAAAGTGGGAGCCAACTATTAATTTTTGAATTAAGGATTTGTAACTTTTAAGTTTGTGATCCGCTTGAATGTATTTAAATGTATAGACCACCCCTCGTGGCGCATTTAAATTGTTTCGAGATGTTGGCTGATGCATGATTATATTGTTTTAAGGTTTCAATATAATCAATGTGATCAAATTATGTGATAATTTCGTATTTTTCTAGATATTGATATGAATGTATGTTTTATTCTCAGTTCATCATGTCGCAACCTTTTAATCCACTGTTTAGTATACTTAAAGATAACAAACTTGTTGGTGAGAACTATGTTGATTGGAAACGTAACCTTGATATTGTCCTAACCGCTCAACACCACAAGTGGGCACTCACTACTCCTAAGCCCCAAGAGCCTGCCGAAGATGCCACGAAAGCGGTCAAGAAAGAGCATAAGAGTTGGTTTGACTCCGATGAGATGGCTAGGTGTACTATTCTGGCTTTAATATCAGATGTGTTGCAACACCAACACCAACACATGGAGACCGCCTCTGAGATAATGCACATCTTGAAGCGATGTTTCAACATCAGAACCGTACGGCTAGGCAAATCACCATGCGAAAGATGCTTTCGTTGAAAATGGTGGAAGGTATCGAGATGATGGGTTATCTCAACAAGTTGGAAGTGCTTGGTGCGGAATTTGACCTCCCTACTAAGGTCGATTTCGTTCTCCATTCTCTGCCGAAGAGCTTTGAGCAGTTTCAGTTGAACTATCAAATGAATGACCGGGCAAATAGTTTGCCCGAGCTCTTGCAAGCTTTGGTATCGGCGGAGACTTTAATGGATCACCAAACCGTTGCTATGGTGGCAAACGGTCCGTCTTTCTCTTCGGGTTCCAAGGGAGGGAAGAAGAGGAAGAGGACGAAATGCCAGACCCAAGCAAATCCAACCGTTGCGAAACCCAAGGCAAAGGGAGAAGGAGGTGGAAAGAAAGCTGCTAAGAGTAAGTGCTTCAATTGTGGTGAGAGGGGACATTGGAGGGCGACCTGTTCTAAGCCTAAGAAGGCGGAAAAGAAAGGTAAGTCTCATGCTTTAGTCGTTGAAACATATGTTGCGGCGTATGCTGCCCACGTTTGGGTAGTGGATACCGGGGCAACTGATCACATTTGTTTCACTCTTCAGGGGTTCCAGCTAACCCGACGACTTAGCAAGAATGAGATCACCATCACTTTGGGCGATGCTACGAGAGTGGCAGCCGAAGCAGTGAGAGTCGTGCACCTATCTTTTGAAGATAGAGTTTTAATTTTAAGAGATGTTTTATACGTTCCGAACTTTAGGAAGAATTTAATTTCAGTTTCTAAGTTGTTTTTTGATGGATATTCAGTTACTTTTAATAAAGTTGTTACTGTTTCTTTTAAGAATGTTACTATCTGTCATGGAACATTGGTAAATAATCTCTATATGATTAAGTGTGCACACCACTCAAATAATGAATCTAATAACACATCGATCATTTCGAGCAATAAAAGAAAGCGTTCTTCGGAGATGAACGAAACACTTCTATGGCATCTAAGACTAGGTCATATTAATCTAAAGCGGATAGAGAGATTGGTGAAAGACGGATCCTTGGAATCACTCCAAGTCGAGCCGTTTCCAACTTGTGAATCCTGTTTAGAGGGTAAAATGACCAAGAGGGCATTTGGAGCCAAGGGGAATAGAGCCACGGAAGTGTTAGAACTCGTTCATACCGATGTGTGTGGTCCAATGACGATCAAAGCGAGAATGGGGTATGAGTATTTCATCACCTTCATTGACGATTACTCAAGATATGGGTACATTTACCTTATGCGGCATAAGTCTGAAACTTTTGATAAGTTCAAAGAGTTTAAGGCCGAAGCCGAGAAACATAGGGAAAAGAGTATCAAGTTTCTACGATCAGATCGTGGAGGTGAATACCTCAGCGATGAGTTCTTGAACTACTTATCAGACGAAGGGATCGTATCACAGTTGACCGCACCGGGAACCCCTCAACAGAACGGTGTGGCGGAACGAAGGAACCAGACTCTTTTAGAGATGGTCAGATCCATGATGAGTTATTCGGATTTACCCAAGTCTTTTTGGGGTAACGCCTTGGAAACGGCGGCTTATATTCTAAACTTGGTGCCATCCAAATCGGTTCCTAAAACCCCAATGGAATTGTGGACCGGGCGCAAGCCCAGTCTAAGATATTTGTGGATTTGGGGTTGTCCGTCATACGTGCTAGACAAGGAAGCCGGTAAGTTGGATCCACGTTCGGAATTAAGACTGTTTATAGGGTACCCTGCGGGAACGAAAGGGTGTATGTTCTATAGTTCCAAGGATCAAAAGACCGTGATTAGTACACACTTTAAATTCTTGGAGGAAGACTATATGAACAATCGGAAGCCTAAAAGTGAAATTACCTTAGAAGAATTGAGAGGTCAAACCTCGATACCAAGTATACAAGATGATGTACCACACGTCACATCTTCACAACCAGAACCCCGTCGTAGTGGGAGGATTGCGAGGCAACCCGAGAGATTCATGGGAATTGGAGAATCTTCGGATTTGATTACCGGCGATGAATCAGACCCATAGACATACGACGAGGCAATCCAAGACAAAGACGCGGAGGCGTGACAAACCGCAATGGAAACCGAGATGGGTTCGATGGATCATAATCAAGTGTGGGAGTTGGTCGAACCACCCAGTGGGGTAGAACCCATTGGATGCAAGTGGGTGTACAAGAGGAAAAGAGGATCGGACGGAAGGGTAGAGACCTTCAAAGCTAGGCTTGTGGCCAAAGGGTATACTAAAAAAGAAGGGATCGATTATGAGGAAACCTTTTTGCCTGTAGCTATGCTTAAGTCCATCTGTATTCTCTTGTCGATCGCTGCGCACCTAGATTACGAGATCTGGCAAATGGATGTCAAGACGGCTTTCCTTAACGGAAGTCTTGACGGGATAGATATCTATATGCAACAGCCCAAAGGTTTTATTGAAAAAGGCCAAGAACACCTCGTTTGCAAGCTTAAGAGATCCATTTATGGACTTAAGCAAGCATCGCGTACTTGGAACCAGTGTTTTGATCAAGTGATTAAGTCTTATGGGTTTGATCAAAACGAGTTCGAAAGTTGTGTGTATAAGAAGCGTGACGGAACTATAGTGGTATTCTTAGTATTATACGTAGACGATATTCTGCTCATTGGAAACAATGTAAAGGTATTGTCAGACGTAAATGTATGGCTGTCAAAACAATTTGATATGAAGGACTTAGGGGAAGCCGGTCACATCCTTGGGATCAAGATCACTCGCAATCGCAAGAAGAGGATGTTGGGCTTATCGCAAGCTTCATACATTGACACTGTTTTGAAGCGTTTCAGCATGCAAGATTCCAAGAAAGGTTTTGTACCTTTTAGACACGAAATCCATCTATCGAAAGAAATGAGCCCTATAACGCAAGTGGAGATAGATGACATGAAAGGTGTTCCGTACGCTTCAGCCGTAGGAAGCCTTATGTATGCAATGCTGTGTACGAGACCGGATATCTGCTTTGCCGTGGGCATGGTAGCAAGATATCAAAGTAATCCCGGGAAAGACCATTGGACTGCTGAAAGTACATCTTGAGGTATCTGAAAAGAACTCGTGAGCGGATGCTGATTTACCAGTCGGATAGTCTTGTTCCCGTGGGATACACGGACTCGGATTTCCAATCAGACATAGACTCAAGAAAGTCAACCTCGGGTAGTGTGTTTTGCATGGGAGGAGGAGCCATTTCATGGAGAAGCGTTAAGCAGAAATGCATCGCCGATTCGACCATGGAAGCCGAGTATGTAGCTGCTTGTGAAGCAGCGAAAGAGGCAGTTTGGCTCAAGAACTTCTTAGTGGACTTGGACGTTGTTCCGAATTTGCCCGACAAGATAACTGTCTTTTGTGACAATGCCGGAGCAGTTGTAAATTCAAAGGAACCGAGAGCCCACAAGGCCAGCAAACACATAGAAAGAAAATACCATCTTATACGAGAAATTATTAAGAGAGGAGATATAGAGGTGGCAAAGATAGCATCGGGTGACAACTTAGCCGATCCATTCACAAAGGTCCGCCTCAGAGTACATTCGAGAGACATGTGGATGGAATGGGAGTCAAGACGATTGCCAATCTGCTTTAAGTATAAGTGGGAGGAATTATTAGGTTAGTGTAGGTTGACATGAGATGTCACGTAGAGCTACTACACTAAGACATGCATGATGTATACTAAAAGCAGACTTTAAGTATAAGTGAGAGATTGTTGGAGTTATACGTGAAAGTATGCTTTTACTTTGTATAACTCATGTATCAAACACTTGGTTATGAGAATAATTCTTTTATCGCATATGCTTTAGATATGATTGAATGTTGAATATTTATTGCAAATCGTTCAATATATAGTACATGTTACATTGTAGTTAATGTGGTGATACCCGATCACGGAAGAGAACATAAACAGTTTACTTGTAACTAAACGTACATTTTCACGACCTAGGTGGAATTGAACAATCCACCGTGAAAGGTCGATGTGTAAGGCTCAGATTGGTCTGTCTTGACTAAGAGATTGCACTAGCACATTTAGTATGTGTTGAAGAGGACCTACAACGAGGATACATTCTTCTGTTCTGAAAGGTGAAGAATTAGACCTCAGTGGTTGTTGATTTCTTAATCTCCGCCACTTAAATAGGACCGTGTGTGCTTAATGGTTACTACTTTGATTCATGTTGGGTGAGAATCACTGTGACTTCGAACTTTGTGTCTTGGGCAGTAATATTAATCATACGACAGTTGCTAAGATTTAATACGGAGAAACGCGTGCGAGTACGGCTCGTGTGATTAATCCCCTTGGTGGACTCAGAAGTTTTATTGTACCAAATCTTGCAAGTGAAGAATTAGTTTCTTCGGTACGAATAATAATGTTGAGCTGTCTTTACTCCAAGGTGAAATACATTAATTAATTTAGAGCTATTCAGAAGCTTAATTAATTAATGGACTTGATAATCTTAAATGTGGGAAATAATAACCGGGAGCCAATATTATCGTAATATGGATTAAGATGGATAGTGCAATATTAATTTATTAGTGGTAATAATTAATATTAATGGGCTGAATTATATTGGGGCTCAATATTGAAATTCAGAAGTCCATTAGGAGGTCCAATAATGATAAGATGATTAAAATAAAAAGAAAATATATTGCTGATTTTTCCATGTTAATTTCGAAAATTGCATATTAAGAAGGAAAAAGATTTTGTTGATTTTCTTGGAAAGATATTATGGAAGATATGTATTCTAGGAATACAAGAATATCTCATATATTCAAGAAGATCCAAATCTTGGATTTTCTTCTTATTATTTTCGAAAATTACCCCTTATTTAGGAGGGTGAGATTTTTGTGGAATATTTTATTTTGGAGAAAAGAATATATGAGATATATTCAAGATTTCTTAGAGGCTAAGAAAAGATTTTCTCCAAGCCCATATTTCACTTGAAAATTTCGGCCCCTACTATCTATAAATAGGGGATGATTATTTCATCCCCAAGTACATAATTACATGTGTTGGAAAAATCAAGAGCATAGATATTTTTCTTTTTCCTTAGTTATTTAAATTTTTCGATAGCATTTCCCTCCGGTGATCGAACAAGGTGAAAGGGAATACTTGAGAAGGTTTTTAGGTTGATAAAGCGAGATCGTGTTCGTCGCGTTTAAGGCCAAGTCTATAAGAGGTACGTAAGTCACATAAATTCTTGTTTATTCCGCCTAGATTTTATGTGAATTAATTCAACATGCATGATGATAAATTAGTTGTTGGAATTATTATTTGAATTAATTAGGATTAATTCATGCTAGTAATAATTGTATTTAAATTCGTATTTAAATTTCATCCCGAATAGATTTCGGGCACCCTATTTTCCCAACAGAACACAGGAGGTGTATCGACAACATCAGTGACGTCACCCTCAAGCAAAAGAGCGCGTGTACCCCGCGGATGGGGGCAATTCGTCATGCGGTGCCTTGGGTCTCCACAGTTGAAACAACGACCCTGAAAAGCGGGGCGGGGCCCTACAGTGGGTGAGGCCGATGGCCGAGGAGGCGCTAGGGAACCCGGCGGAAGAGGGGCCTATGGTCGAGCAGGGGCAGTTCGTCATGGGATTAGACGGAAAATGTCGTTCCAAGGGGCTCGAACCGAAAGACGATCGGCGGGCGAGCTGTGTTTCCACCGTCATGGCCTGGTGATGGGAATCGCTGAGGGTAAGAGGACACAACAGGTTAACCGTATCTTGGATGGGAAGACGAAGGCCTCCGATGTATCGGGAAACGAGCTGTGATGGCGTTCACGATTATCAATACGGGTCAGCAGTTCATAGAACTCGGTGGTGTAAGTGTCCACCGAACGGGTACCTTGGCGAAGGTGTTGGAACCGTTGGTATTGAGTGTTGTCATAATTCAGCGGTAAAAACTCAGCATGCATGTTAGACTTGAATTCCTCCCAGAGAGTAATCGGCAAGAGGCCGTTACGAAGACAGGCAAGCTTGAGGTGGCGCCACCAAGCTGCTGCTCGTGCCCTAAATCTGGTTGCAACTAGGGCGACACGGCGCGGTATGGGAACGACTTTGAAATCCAAAAGATCTTCCGTGGTATGGATCCAATCAAGATAGGCATTGGGGGAGCCGTCGCCGGAGAACTCGGGAATCTCCAGACGAAAATCGGATTCCCACTTATCGGCGGGCGGAACGGGAGCGGGGCGATCACGGAGCGCGGCAAACGGGTTATCACACGTTGCGGTCTCTTCTTCATCGGTGGCATGGGCTTGATCAGACGATTCATCCTGGGCGTTGATTAGGCGTGAAATTGTCATGATTCGTCACTAGAAATACCCTAGTTTTGGTTGATTTTGTTGAGTATTTAGAGTCATTTGAGTATCATTTTCATAAACTAATGAATTTGTCTCTTTGATGCTTATAGATGGATAGAGGGCGAAAAGAGGAGTTCGTAGGACTTTGAATCGGCCGAAACAGACTCCCGGTTGAGGAGATATGAAGATTTTACAAACAAGTGTACTGCTGCTGAAAAGTGCTCGAGCGAGAGCACTCGAGCGCTTCCGCTTGACCTCATGATCCGCTCGACCAATGCACTCGAGCGCCTCCGCTCGAGCTCGACAGCTCGAGCGCCCCAAACTTACAGAAACTTTTTGCTGCTCGAGCACAACTACTCGAGCGCCTCTGCTCGACCGCCTGCCCCATTCGACCATCAAGCTCGAGCGCGTCCGCTCGAGCGCCTCCGAGAGCAAACTTTCAAGATTCATTTTTCTGGCCCACGAGTTCCCGTTTCAGCCCGACGTTTATATATACCTCCCAAACACGTTTTGAACGGGGATCACATTCCAAATTACTTTTAGACTTAGTTTTTAGATAGAGAAAGAGGAGAAGAGACGAGCAAGCTTTACTTTACGTTTAATCGAGGTTTTAGTACGAATTCTTATTTTATTTTTGTTTCTTAGTTTCTTTTCATGAGTTTGATTACATTAAACACTTTAGACTTCGTTTTATTAATCTAATTTCAGTTCTTAGAATTATCTTCTTTCAAAACCCTAGTTCATGCTTTTTAGTTTTTCACTTCAATTCATCATGTTTATGTTCGTTACTTCGTCAATTGCTTTTGTTATCGTTATAACCATGTCCGGCTAAAACCCTTGTATGCTTGGGGTAGGATGAACTTGTGGAAGTAGGATGTGGGTACGTAATTAAGGTAGTTCGTGACGTTTAATTTTAATTCTCTTAATTAATGAATTCTTAAAATCAATCTTAACTTTTCCTTTGAATTTCGTACGAACGTGTTAGGGAGAGGACGATCGCATCACTCTTTAACAACTAGTAGACTTAACTAGAGGGTTTAGAAGGGGTTGATTAATCTGTCGGTTTAGCTATGGAGGACGGCCGCATCACCATTAGTTAAATTAGGACCTCTTTAATTAAGCACGATCTATTAACTTGTTAGTGGATTAGTGAAGTTGATTGTTAGGATAAAGTATTAGGGTTAAAATCTTGAGCTTTCATCTTACAATCTTTAACTTAGATTATCTCTTGCGCGTCACAACTATTTTGATTATGTATCTGCTCCGTTAGTATACGTAGGGATTCCTATCCTAAGCATCACCATCAGATATTTGCATACAAACCTTAGATACTCAGTTTAATTCTCTTTTTGCATTCGTAGAGTAATTTAGTTTAAATTATTTTCTCTTCTAAAAAATCCAAAAACATTTCACTCATATTAACTACGACGCGTAGATTTTTAGGGATCTATTTACATACACACTTTCCCTTGGGTTCGATAATACTTGGTCGCTATACTTGTCAATACTACAGTGAACCCGTACTCTTGCGGGGAAGCTACTAGTAGAAAGCTAGTATTTTCGCATTCAAGTCAGGCGTTGGCACCGGGCGGTGCAGGGTTTGACGACGGATGTTGCGCCGCGACCTCGACGCGCAGAGAACTGAGAGCGGCTGTGAGCGAGGCGACTTGGTTGCGGAGGGTAGCGATCTCATGGTTATGTTGTTTCGGGGGCATAGTGGTCCAAGGAACTGACTCCGAGTACCAACTGACGCAGAGGAAACGTATAACAACAAGAGAAGGAACGAGATGAAACCCTAATTTGTATAATATTAAAAAACTGTTGTTCGATGAAGATACGGAAAGTATAAATACTGAAATCTGGGAAAACAAAGCCCATAATCCAAAATTGAAATACGAATTAATTTAAATAAAAACCCAATAATTAAATAAATGCTTCTCGAGATATATTAGCCCACGGTCTCTTCTCCATCACACTTGCTCCTTGAATTTGCAAACACTCCTTGACATATTCAGAAAGTCATCAAAGAAAAGAAATATATTTTTAGTATCACTATCAATCAATTATTATGATACGCGAATCATGAGATTAGCAAATGAAATATCATTATAGAATTAGAAGATCCAGGCCAGACACCGGTGTGTTGTTAAAAAATTTAGATGGAAGCAAAATTAATTATTATGGATTTAAATTTTCTTCGCTAGAAGACATTTAAAATTAGTTGGAAGCTAGTAAAACATTTATACTTTCGATTAATTCTTAAAAAAGTTTACACACTAGAGCACTCTCAAGTGGAAAAAAGGAAGAATAATTAGATTATTATATACCGACAAAATATTCTCTCTCTCTCGGTTAATTAAAATTTGTTTGAAAAAAATTCAAATTATGTTTGGATGGATGGATTTGGACTATGAATTAAATTCATAATTTAAATTTACTCCATTTATTTGTAAAATATTTAGATTGATGAATTCCAAATTCCTAACTTTGGTCCTAGTTTAAATTGAAGGAATTTTAAATATCTAGCAAAATCATATCATTTGAAATCCATGGATTCTCAAATCCATTCATTTTTAAATCTCTTATATTTCAAATGACTTTAACCAAATACAACCACAATGTGAATGAAAATTAATAGAACAATTATATAGTAAAGGAGAGTTTGTATCGATTCTTCAATGATAATGAAAAATGATATTAAAAATTAGTGTAATTATGATAATTCATGATAATAAAATTATTATCTCACCAACAAGGTGACTTAGCCCACCTGACCACTAGGTTCCTCACTTTAGTGAGTGACCCAGATTTGATTTCCTTTGGGAACGAATTAGGGAGTTATAACTTATCAGGTGACTTGGAGGCTTGGAGAATTCTTGGAGTACTTGGGAGCTTGGTGAACTAACTTCTAACTACTAACATTTACCAAAAAAAAAAAAATTATCTCACCTCCTAAATAATGTAATTATTACTCCATTTCGATTAATCATTCACTCTTCCCCTATCGACAATCATTAGTTGTCCACTTTTATTTTAAAATTGAGGCATAACACTAGTCATTTTTATTTCGGAGGCATAGATGAAAAATAAATTTTCATTATCATTTTCATCACCAGTGAAAAATTTGAACCAAACACCCCTAAGTTTAGTAGCTAATGAAAATAAAAGACGATCCACAATATTTACCCCCAAAAAAAAAAAAAAATTATCACCTCATTCAATTATCTCTCTTTTTATAATTCTCCTTCTTAATGGTTCCTCTATGCACAAATAACAATTTTTTTTTTCATTTTTTTCAAAATTAGAGCACAACACTATATGTTGAAAATTAAAATTTCATTTTCGTTCCCCTTGAAAATTTTGAAACAAGCGCCTCCTAAATTATTTTAGTGTATGAATTTGGAATATCCTAGCAAGGAAGGTCTCGTATATTCTAGCTTCGAGAAAATAAATAATATTCACTATCAATCATAAAACAGGGAGGAGATTTTTTTTTTTTTTTTGAGATGGTCTTATACACGAGATGACATGTCACCATAGAATTTGAGTATTTTTTTAGTTTAGAATATGATTAGGTACGAGCTCATAAACCCATCGATCATGTTAGAAAATTAAAATAAATGAATCGAGGGTCTGCTTGATTTGAGGTGATGATTATAGGGTAATGAGAATTAAAGTGATTGAAGAGTCATTCAAATAGAGGATAATAAATGAGGAATCATTTGATAGGTAAATTATAACTCATTTTCAATCTTATTACAATGTATTGATAATATCAAGCACTACTAATAGAATCATTCGCATTACCTTATAACCATTACCCATAATCAAGTGGCCCCTAATTCTACACCTCTCTACAAATTTGTACTTTTAAATGAGACAAAATTAGTTCATGGTATGGGTTCAATTCCCGATTAAACAACACTACACATATTAAATTGTCTATTTATTGGGTCGTCTCCCTAAAGTGAAAAATTGAGAATTCAGCCTATAAGTGAAGAGGGAGTGTTAAATAATTAAAATAAATGAATAAATTTTACATATTTTTGCAAATTCGAACTTTTAAATTAGACGAATTTCTTCGAATGATTATAAATAGTAATATACTAGTAAATTAAATCCCTCTCATTCATATAAATTCTTGAACACGGACATACGAGTATGTGTTACAATTTACAAATAAACGGGAGAATTATTTGTAAAAAATTTAGATGTATTGAAAAAGGTAAGAGAAGTTGTTGGAGGGTCAGAGTCGGCTTTATGCAGGTGGGGCTTGTACGTGATCAGAAGCTTAATGACTAAGAATGAATGAAGAGAGCAAATTAATTAAATGAGATTAACAAAAATTAATGGTGCAAATTAAGGCAATCACAGCCCTAGTCATGTGGTTTACGGCTCTCCAAGTTTTATTTAATTTGGAGGGAGCCATGTGTGGTTTAAGACTACTTATCATGTCTTTTCCTTTTTATGTTTTGTCCTAACAATGGTTAGGCATATATGTTCCAAAACAAAAAAGATTTTGCATTTGTGTGGATTAATTTGTTAGGTTTGATTTTCCTGCTTTTAATGTTTCACTTTTTTTTTTTTTTGAAGGTCTAGATGGACGTTATCCGTTGGTACTTAAGATAGAATGTGTTATTGTGAATGTAAATATAGTAACAATTAATAACAATATTCCGGGACCACAATTATCTTTTTCCCAATATTTCCAAATTATAATACTAATAATATAACAATCATAAAAAAAAAAAAATTATTTTTATTGAAGAATTTGATACAAGTGTCAACTTAATCTCTATAGACAGAGTATAAAGTAACATTGGTTCATACATAAATCATTGAAAAATATTAGTTGTTTTCATTAAAAAATATTACTCCCTCCGTCCCCTATTAAACTTCACACTTTCCTATTTGGGACGTCCCACAATAAATTTCACACCCCAAATAAGGAAATAAAACACACTCACAATACCTACTTTAATTCAAAATACTCTTCTCTCATTGGTTGAAAAAGTCAATAAAGCAGTTTTTCTTAAAATCTGTGCCACCCAACCTGTGAAGTTTAATAGGGGACGGAGGGAGTATTTGTTTTCACTAAAGGGTATTACTTCCTCTGTCCCACTAATGTTTGCACCGAAAGGTGGGCACAATTTAAAAAAAAAAAGTGTAAAGGTAGTGTTTTGTGAGGTATAAAGTGAAGACATTGGTTGAATTGAGTGTAACTAATGACAATTCTTGTAAATATATGTGAATATTGTGAGGGTGAAGTTTATAAAAATGTTTCTTCTTTTGGGTGTGCAAACAATTGTGGGACGGATGAATATGAAAAATGTGCAAACATTTGTGAGACGGAGGGAGGAAATGTTTTCACTGAAGAGTGAAAACAACTAATACTCTTCAGTGAAAATAACTAATACTCTTTAGTGAAATAGCTAATATTTTTCAATGATTCATGTATGAACCAAATTTCACTTTATACACACTTATGTGTATATTATGTATGATAGATATACAAATATACATGCACTGATGCTAACTAATTCAAGAATTACACAAAAATTCAAGATACGAAGTTACGTGAGCTGGTTGGGGCGTGACAACTTTGTTATTGTTCAGTCGACTGCCCTTTATATTTGGACAAAGTTTCGCTTGTTTTAATGTGGTTCAAATTAGATAGGCTCTCTCCATTGGATTCTACTTATTTCAACTTATTGCCTAAACATATAGGAAAAGAGAATGTATGACTATGAATAGTATTAAATTAAAATATGATATAATTATAACTTGTTATAATTAGAAATATCCACACTATGACGCGACATAAATAAAAAGTTGTAGAGCAGTGAGACGGTCTATGGAGCCATATATATATATATATATATATATATATATATATATATATTGAAAAGTAAAAGGAAAGTTTTATTACGGGTCCAAGTATAATTAAAAGTGTTTTGTTTAATTTGTTGTTAGTGTTAGGAGGGATTGAGCCGAGAGGCGGTAGTTTATTTATTTTTCTATGAGATATAATCTTATTATTATAAATTTAATATTGTACTCATTGGCTAATGATCCGATCAAAGTATAATATAAATTAGGCATGAGAATGAGTTTGAATTTTTTGGTAATGACATATATATAATATTAAATTTACTAGTGCTAGGAGGTGAACTCAAAAACAAAAAACAAAATTAATCAGTATGAGACGATTTTTATAAATGAGACATATTTAATTACATAAATATATTAAATGATTCGTAGACTTATAATGTTTGGTAACATATAATAACTACTCAAGTTGAGCTATGTCTCGTACATGAGCTTAATTGTCCCACACAAGAATTTCATCTTAATATAATCATGAGAATTTGATGCTTAAATTGAGGAGAAAATAAAAGAAATTAACACCCTAATCGAAAATAATGCGTGCCCAGGATCAGAATTTACCGACGTTATCTTGAAAAGAAATCCACAATAGGATATTGAAAACAATATCAACTTAATAAACTTGTCACTTTGCGGAAGTATTACTCTTTTAACAGAAAAAATATTTGTTTAGGCCCGTAATTTAGGGATAGTTGTATTTTAAAGACAATATATTTTCGAGCTTGTAAAAAGAGGACAATATAATTTTTGGCATGTAAAAGAAGGACAATATGTTTTTGAGCTTGTAAAAGTAGGACAATAACTTTTTCAAACTTGTTAAAGTAGGACAATATATTTTAAAAATCTGTAAATGTAGGATAATTAAGCCCGTGAGGGATGTATTTCGGGATTCTAACTCGGGCTCGATTGCCCTACATTTATTAATTTTTTAAACATATTGTCCTATTTTTGTAAGCTTGTAAAAAATATTATCCTACTTTTACAAGTTCGAAAACATATTATCCCACTTTCACAAACAAAAAGAAATATTGTCCTACTTTTATAAACCCGAAAATATATTGTCCTTAAAATAGAACTATTCCTAAGTTACGAGCCTAAAAAAAAAACATTTTCCCCCTCTTTTAACATTATAGTTTTGCTACTTCTTTTATGATTGGTTATCGCATCTGTTTCCCTATTAAACTCTAATTCTTGTCTCGTTTTTTCGCTGTTAACATGTTGCTCTAATTTTATTGAAAATTTTGAGATTTGAATACCCTTTCTACTAAAACAAAGGAATACTACCTTTACTTAAAAAAAAAAAAAAAAGTGTTTAGTACTTAAAATTCATGAATGCATTGATCTCCTAACTTGGGGATGGTTATTATAAGGGGCGCTCGGTTAAGAGCACTTCAATGGAATGAGAATGCAAATTTATTTTCCATCTACGCTCCCATAATAAAAAAAATATATTGGGAGAAAGATTGTTCAAATGGTGGTTGCATTGCTAGTAGCATGCCTAATTTTGGAATAGAGGTAAACAGCAAATGTTTGTTGGTGGTTGTTGGTGGAGGAATAAGGGAGTGATTGAGGATGATGATTGTAGGAGTAAAATAGGGTAATCAAAATGGAGTATTGATTACTCTATTTAGGAGGAGAGATGATGATTTTGTTCTATGAACTCTCATAATTTCACTAATTTTTAAGTTTATTCTCATTATCATTGAAGAGTTGTTCATCAAGCGCCCCCTAAATTTATTCTGCGCGGGAAAAGTACATGTAAAAGAGAAAAAAAAAACCTTCAATTCATAGAAGGATATCAATACACAATACTAGCAATACGTCTATACATATATCAAATATTTACGCATTTAATCTTAAGTTTACCTAAACACAATTAACACACATTATTATTTCATCTTATATTTTGTTATCTTTAATGAAAAATATTATATATTTAAAGTAATGAAATACAAGATGAATATACATTCGGCTTTGATTTATTACATGTTATTACACACGCATGACGCATGTATATAACAATTCTATCAAAATAAAGCGTACATATATCTTTTGCCTAAACCATCGATCCTTGCTTTTTTTCTCTTTTTCTTTTTTTAGAAAACTTCCTTGCTTTTAAAATATTCTCTTTAATCATTTTTCCTTTTAAAAACTCAAAAATTCTAGTATGCACCTAGCACTTGAATTTTAAGCTCAATTTTGAATTTTTCAATTAAAAATATATTGAGGTATTGTTGATTACTACTTAAGATACTGTTGATTACTGCTTGGGTATTGTTTACTACCACTTAAGGTATTATTGTTGATTATTGTTCTTTGTTTATTACTATTTGAAGTATTGTTGATTATTGTTTTGGGGTATTGTTGATTCAAAACACATCATACGCCAAACTGTGTGTTTTTCACACTTTTTACAATTTATCAAAGTACATAATAGATATTTAAACCAAATTTGTCCTCTATCTTATCACCTTTATTGAAATAGTCCTTTATTTATTTGTTTTATCAATTTAGTCCTGCATCTATTCAAGTTTCACCAATTAGGTCCTAATTGGCTGAAATATGCAAATGTCACCACTATTTTGGTCCTCTACTTATTTACTTTATCTATTTAGTCCTGTATCTATTCAAATTTCATCAATTATGTCCTATTTTGATGGAAAATTAAAAAAATACCACTGTTTTGATCAATCGCTAGTTTTCTGGAGGAAGAATACGATGTGGTGTTTTGTGGCATGCTAGGTGGCAATCTTTTCACCAATTAATATTCTTTTTGAATTAAAATACCATGAACACTGTTAGAAAACTGCTGCACAAGTGAAGAAGATGTTTTTTTATATATACAAAAAGAATTAATTTTAATTTTAAAGTTTATCTTTATTTTTTGCGTTGGAGTTTACTTTTTTTTTTAAATTGTCATTCAGTATGCCACGTGTAAAAAATGGGCTGATGTAATCACCAACCACCAGAAAATACAAGCACATGACCGAAACATATGTGTTTTGTGCATTTTCCGGCCAATTAGGACATTGTTAGGATAATTTGAATAGATACAGGATGAAAATGATAAAAAAAAAAATTAGAGGACTAAAATGGTGGCATTTTGTGCATTTTCCAACCAATTAGGACCTAATTGGCGAAAATTGATAAGATACAGGACTAAATTGATAAATCAAATAAATAGAGGACCATTTCCATAAAGGTGAAAAGATATAGGATGAAGTTGGTTTAAATCCCTACATAATATGAACTTAAGTGCACACTAGAACTACACTTTAAAATTGTATATTAGGGAGTATCTTATATTATTCCATGTATTGTTCTTTGAATTCAAGTGTTTTTAGTTGAAAATTAATATTTTTATAAAGTTTATAACAAAAAATGTATTCCACGAAAAGATTTCAGAAAATTCTTTTAGTAATTAAATAGTGTTTAAATCATATTCGACCCATAATTTTTGGCATAAATTAGGTCTCAAAAAAGTTAAATTTGTAGATTTAGTCCCTAGTTAAATGGACTACTTTTTGTAAACGAAAAAATAAAATAAAATAAAATATTTTATGTGGACGAAGGGGTAATTAACTATGCAGTCAAGTTCCTCAAGGCTCAAGGTAGTAAAAATCTAAGGTTTTTGGACTCACTCGCATAGATCCCTAGGTTTTGTTTTCTTCCCGCTAGTACAAAAGTGGTCTAAGAGAGCTGTTATATTTAAACTTAGAAAGCAGTTAAAAACGCTCACTAAGAAACAGCTATCTAAGTCTAAGAGAGCGGTTTAGTAAACGCTGTGCAAAGTAGGAACTAAGACAGCGGTTTTGAACCGCTGTCCAAGAGAAACAACTAAGACAGCGGTTTTTAACCGCTCTCCAAGAGCTTTTTTTTTTTTTTAAGTTATTAACCACTTTTCAATTATATATATATATATATATATATATATTCAATTATATATATATATATATATATATATATTTTAATAAACCTGCTAATATATTCAAAATTACCAAAACACATATACTAATATTTATTCGTAACATCAAATAAATATAATATAATATCCAATAACATGAAATATTCATCACAAATTAATATATAAGTTACATGCTACCAAAAGTTATAGTAATGTTTACAAGAATCGATGGTAAAGATACACAATCCAATCCATTTTCCATTTCTCCATTCTAGAGTGGTTGTAAAAAGGGATCCGATGCCTATGCACAAACTGCAATTTACATTGAAAATTTAATTAAATAATAAGAATTCTTTATTCAATCAATAATATTTGAAATAAATCGATAAATCGACTTACATCATCAGGAATGGTCGTTTGAGAAGTCAAGATAATATCTTCAATGTAGCAACACACAAAATGTCCACAGTGATTGCCATCTTTCTGTCTCGGAACCTATTGATTAACAAATTACAATCACGTACTACAACTATAATTATTTTCTATTGATTTGAAAATTTTCTAAAGTAATTTACCTTAATTCTAACATTTTAATACTAATTAACATGCACCCTAAAACAATTTCATCTAAAATTCTAACATATGAATCCTAACATGCATTCTAACAATTTCATCTAAAATTATTCCTAAAGCCTTCAATATTTCCCAATCTATAAACCTCTTGAAACAAATTCTAACATTTTAATACTAATTAACATGCACACTAAAACAATTTCATCTAAAATTCTAACATATTAATCCTAACATGCATTCTAACAATTTCATCTAAAATTATTCCTAAAGCCTTCAATATTTCTCATCTATACCTCTTGAAATAAAGTCTAACATTTTAATACTAATTAACATACATCTAAAATTCTAAAAAATTATAATATTTCCATCTAAAATTCTAACAAATTCTAACAATTTCATCTAAAATTCTAACAATTTCATTTAAAATAATTTTAACATATTAAACCTAACTTGCAACAATTTCATCTAAAATTAATCCAAAACCTTCAATTAACCAATATGTTTCACCAATAACATACATACATATATATACATATTTATACATGTTCATATATATATATATATATACATATTCATACATTATATTTTTATTTATTTGAAGTTCAATTCATACATATTCATATATATATATATATATATATATATATATATATATATATATATATATATACATTTTTATACATTTAAAATACATATTATATACATACCTGGAGGCGGCGGAGAGGCAGCGGTGGAGGGCGGCGGTGGCTCGTCGCGTCGAGGGAGGGCTGGGCGGCAGCTGGCGGCGGACTGGGCGGCGGATTGAGTGGAAGAGAGGCTGGGTGGCGTCACGGCGGCAGGGGAGGAAGGCTACGGTGGTGGCAGTGGGGGAGGAAGCTTCGACGGCGGCGGCGGGGGGAGGAACCGCGTCGTCTGGTGTATGGAGGAAGAAAATCGCGTCTGAATTAGGGATTTTCGTGGTCAAAGAGGGTTAAGTAGTGGTCAAAGGCTAAGACAGCGGTTAATAACCGCTATCCAAGTAAAACACTAAGACAGCGGTTAAAAACCGCTATCCAAGTTCCACTTGGACAGCGGTTCTAAACCGCTCTCTAAGTCAGCACTTACATAGCGGTTATAAACCGCTCTCTTGCATCCCACCTCTTACACAGCGGTTTTAAACCGCTCTCTTAGACTAACTCTTGGACAGCGGTTAATAACCGCTGTCTTAGCTTCTTTTTTTTTTTTTTAATATAATTATGTAAAACCGCTCTCCTAGCTTTGTTTTGGAGAGCGGTTTTTATAAAAGCTCTCCAAGTATAGCTCTCCAAGTCCAAATATGTAGTAGTGTCCATTAATTAAAAGGAACCATGAATATCATTTTGCAAATTAAGGAGAATATTCGTCGTTAGGTTTTCTAGATATATATAACGTATTATAATACCCAAGGTTTCATATGCACATGGACATGATGCATGGTGTACTTATTCAACAGTTAAAATTATTTATGCTAAAGAGTATGGGCTAATTACATTGAAAAATATGGATTGATTCTACATTTTAGTATATCAACCCACACTTTTCAATATAAATATTATGAATTGTTGAGTTGGTTTGCCGTGCACCAAGTGTACTGGAGGCTCGCTCATTATAATATTAGACCAACCTGATAAGCAGTTGGTTTCTGTTTATTCATGGTAAGGCAGCTAGGTATAGTAGTGGTGGTAACATGCACTCAAATCTCTTTTTCACAAACATACATTAAGTCAGTTTTCTTTAAAAGTAATTAAATTAAATTATTAGTGTTGAGCTTTATTTAACATGTGTATATTCTCTCCCGAGTGGTTTGTTTGTTTTGGCAACAAGTAAGTAGGCTTCATGTGCGTGCTCTTAACTTACCTGCATGTAGCCGTTTGGACTTTGGAACCTTGTCGCCTGATTATTTAATTTTACTATAGTTATTAAACAAATCATATATGCAATTTTGTCTGCATGTCATAATATAGATTCTGCTCATAGTATATATATGTGACCAACTCTGTCCACTAATTTTTTTTTTATATTTTTCTTTTCGAAACGTTCCATATTATCTTTCATATCTCTAAAATAAATATAAAACATTCTCACAATACTCACTTTATTTCAAAATAATCTTTATTCAATGACTAAAAATGTCAATGATTTTTATTTTTTTAAATGTGTCCTATATATGAAAAAAATTAGGGGACCATTGGAGTAGTATATTTAAGAAAATAATATAAAATTTGGGGATTATAAATTAACGGGTAGAATCGGGTCAACTAATTTTTTTTTTTAAAAAAACTCCTAATTAATCTATTATCCAATGAACAACCCAAAATTTGGGGTGAGAATAGGTCAGACTACCCAATAGGTGCCTATAGCTCGGCATACTAAATCCCAGCTCGATTCGACTTGAGCTCTTTTGTAAGTTTATTAAGCACAACATGCTGACCTATTTAAATATATTAATAAATATATATATGTAATGTATAATAATACAATACATATATAATAAATATTCAATATATATATGTGTGTGTAAGAATATTACTAATCATAAATTAAAATATTATTTGGATTTGTTATTATGTTACTATTTGATAATCCTTTGGTAAATTGCTTTTATTCTTTATTTTAAGATTTAAAAATTAATTGTTATGATTTAATGATAATATAATTATTAAATATAATAACCAGGTGGCTTAGCCCACCTAGCCACTGGGTTTCTCACTTTAGTGAGTGACCCAAATTCGATTCCCCATGGGAATTAAATTAAAAAGACAAGTCTATGATAGTTAACAGGCCAGACTTAGGCTCAAAGATTAAATAGTAGGCTCAGGCCCAATGTCGTGTTTTTTTGGATGCGCATGAGTCGATCGACTCGGGCCCACAAATTTCGTGATTTTTTAGGGGCCCTGAATTATTTTTATATACATATATATAATTGAATAAACTTTTAAATTAAGTAATGAGTATCTTAGCGGACAGAAACCTATTATTATTTTTTTAGGTCATGGTTTCGATACCTGATGGGTGTCAATTTTTTTTAACTTTTTGTTAGTTTTCCTAATTTCAAGCAGTTTATACCCATTATCAAATTAGATTGTCTAATAAAAATTTCACATACCCGATTGAGGCTTAATGCCCTTTTTTAATCCTTTATTACCTAAATTGGAAATTATTAATTAATCCCGCCACTATCATCACTACAACATATTTTTTTTAAGGATATCTTTATTTTAAGACTCATCTAAATAGATTTATAATTTTGTGATTCATGCTTCATACGAGTTTGGTATTTGAAATTCAGTTTTTTAATCTTAAATTTAATTAATACCTAAAAATACTTATAAATCTTTTTTGAGTCCTAAATTGATAGGTTCTAACTTTCAAGTCCTGAATTGGTAATTTTATATATTTCAGGCCCTGGATCGATAGAAAAAATCTTTTAGGTCATAAATTGATAGTTTTATAATCTTTCAGACCCTAAATTAACATTATTCAAACCTATTACTATTTCTTTTCACAAAATCCAATATAATCACATTATCACTTTTTTATCATCCTCACTCTCCAACTTTTCTTTCATACAACACAATATAATAATACATCATCTATCACTAATAAACATCATTTGACATAAAATAAAATTTCACCCTACCAAAATTTCAATACAAACACATATTTATATTATTCATCTAGATTCACATCCTAGAATTTCAATATACAATTGTGACTTCTCTGCTCACCTAAGTTTAAAAAAAAAAAAACACATCTCAAGTATTTAGTATGATTTTATTTTCTTCAAAGCCTTATAACATCGAAAATTCACGAGTAAATAGGAGAATAAATTTTTGAATTTTAAATTTAAACATAAGTGTGTTTTTTTAAATATTGTACAAGATTAATTTTATAACACTTACTCGGGGCTCAATTTTATTCTTGACTCTAGCTCTGTAGTTACTAGGATCGGCCCTGCTCAGGTCGTCCAACAAGAAACCTAGCTCTGTTCGGCTTATTTCCACCCCTAACAAAACATATATTTAAGATTTAATTCACAAATACATTAACACACCAAAACAATAGAGCATACTTAACTATGAAAGCGGAACATCCAAATCATATAACATGGACTTCGTTATCCTTAGAGTGCTCCTTAGTTGCTATTATGATCACACAAATATAACAATTACGGATTATATCATGTAATCTAACTATAAATAATTAACAAGTAAATTTAGACGATCAAACCTAATAAATATATTAACTAAAACATGCATAACATAAATCAAATAACAAAAAAATCGAGATAGAGTTAGAAAACTGTAAATAACTAAAAGAGTCTTCAATCATCCAATGGTTCGCGTCTTCTCGAACTAAAATAATAATTTAGCTAATCCAAAAAATGAAAACAAATTAATTCAAGAAAATCTAGGGTAGAAAGAAAGTGGACAGAGGTATTAAAAGTCTAGAAACTAAAGAACATTTATAGATGTCTGAATCCTAGATGAATCGGCTCTTGAATCTTCTCAAAAGAAATTGCACTTCACGAAATATGGATAATTAATCTGACTGAATCTCGCCTAATCTTCTTCAACAGATGTGGTGACATCTTTAATTTTCATGGTCAAATATGGAAAATGATCACATGCCCACCAGTATACATAAACTGTTCACCGCAAATGTAATAGTATTATATAAACACATATAATCAATCATTTAAAATAATAGTTGATGCGTACAAAAGAGGACCTGAACCAAAAAAGGCCAGACCACATTCTATTACTAAACAATAAGGAGCAATTGGTTGAATATGTCCAATACTATGTTTAATCTGGGAAGGAAGCCCTTAAAAGCGCAAAGGAATCAAGTCTCGATGAGAGCTGACAAACGAAGAAAATAGGTCTCCAAGAGACTTGACAAATAAAGGATCGCCAATAAGGAGAAACATATCTAAACACTTGGGTAATATTTATAATATGAATCTATGGATAATGGCCTCAAAAGGCTACTAGGTCTATAAGAGACTAGTTAGGTCTATAAAGGACCTGTCAGGTCTCCTTGCTATCTAATATGAAACTACAAAACCATAAAGAGGACCTCTCTATAATAATGCCAAAGTCACCTTTCTCACCTTGAAAGATCAATACTTCTCTTATACGGATAAGGCATAAATCAAGGTCCTATCTGTCCTTTTCGAGAGACCTGACTCATTGTACAAACGACATTCTGATAATAGTGTGGAAAGGCCCTTGGCTGCTTGGCATAACAGACATGGTCTCCCCCCCCCCCCCCCCCCTAAGAATATTCTTGACACGTGTTTAGGGTTTCTTGGCCCCCAATTCTGTTGGGAAAATATAACTCCAACAAATTCATCATGATTGCACATAGGCCCTCGACCTCTCAAGGTATAAATATATTCTCTCTCTCAGGTGAAAGGTAATTTTTCCCTCACATTTTCATACACATACACACACTAAAATATATATGTAAATATCTTCTTCAAACACTCATTCCGACCACTAACTTGAGCGTCGGAGGCCCAACACCGGACAAAATCTCGACAGATTCTTGCAGGTCCTTGACGGAGCTAGTGAACGGAGAGTTGGAGACGTCCCATTCCAACACAATTCTCTTCATTGATCTCTTCTGAGGGGATTTATTAGGTCATCTTCTATTCAAAATATGTTTTCCTTTTATGAATATTATTTAATGAGAACTTTTCTCATCAATAGTGAATCCTCTGCTTATGTGTCATTATTATATTTGTGGTGAACATATAAGTTTGTATACCCACCGGTGGCATGTGATCATTTTCGGGTCATATATATATGATTTCTTCACATGAAACTTGCACCAGCATTTTTGTTAAATTCACTATCCGGATGAATACATTACAAGTTTTTCGAAAATTTGCAACATTTTTTTAAAAAAAATCCAATTTTTTTTATTTCAGTATGTTCGAAAAATTGAAAAGAAATCGAATTTTTTTTGGAACCACAAACACTGTATTCATCTGGATAGTGTATTTAGCAAAGAGGCTAGTGCAAATAACCTATGTCTTCTTCTATGCCCTTATGTTTCTACATGTTTGGGCTATTAAAGCTGATAATGTACTACGTTAGCATGGGCCTGGATTAATGCTGAAGTGGGTCTTCCTAATTTTCACTAGTGACTTTTGAATTGCTACACATTAATTTTGTTTCATTCATAATTTGAGCTTTCAAAATTCAAACTGTGATTAACCTTCTTTTTTTTTTTTGTGATTTTTCCTTCGAAACGTTTCATATGGTCATCATCAAAAAGTTCCAAAACAATCTAAATTAAACAGAAAATAAAATATTGAAGTATATAAAAACTAAAAATTCTAAATGAAAATATAAAAGTGTAGCTAAATATTGATGCAATAAATTCATCCACAAATTCTCACTTATCAGCTCACTTCCATTCATCACTTTCTCTCGTGACAACTTTCTTGAAATTTACTTCTACTTTTAGCTATTCATGAACATCAGATTTAAAATAAACAAAACCAAACCATCATTTAATTCGAATAGTAAAAATTTATTAAAGTCTATTACTAAATTAGTTGCTAAATTTCAATTCTCTATGGGTCGACCAGCTGCTTGCTCGTCCTATTAATTACTTCTATAATCGAGCACTTGCAGTATAATTTTGAATTAACATTAAATGAGACCAATCTATTTTATTACTTAGTTTAACATATTAGGTATTATATATTAAAAAAAAAAAACTCATATGAAATAATCTACATGTAAAATAATGTTCATATAGAAAAATTCGCGGATCCTGGTCGGGTCAGGTGATTTTTTTCACAAATCTCGCGCAAGACTAGTTTTAAAATTTTCGCTCCCAATTTATATTACTATATGGACAAATGCTTATTACTGTAAGGACAAAATGTATGTTATAATCAGACAAAATATTATTTTTTAAAAAATAAATATGAATTTTTACAAAAATAAACATTTTTCTATACAATAATATAAAGCAAAATGTGTGTTACTATCAATATAAATATTTATTTTTCACAAATATTTATTTTTTTTATTAAAAAAATCATACAATAATTCATGTAAGGTAGAGAAAAGTGTGTTAGTCTAATAACTCAAATGTGTTACCGTAAAAGCAAATTTGCTCGAAGGAAGTGGCACGGGAGTTGGACGACGTTGCTGGGAGAACCTAACGATAAGAATTCATCCCCTACGTCGTTCTAACTTTTTGATCCATCTTCCCGGTCTATTTTTTGAATCGATGATAAGTGGAATTTTATGCGTGAACTATGTGCTTAAATTGATTATTTTATGATCAATATTTAGCTATATTTTTATATTACTTCTCATAATTATTTTAGTTTTTATATACTTTGATATTTTTATTTTTATTTAATTCGGGTTATTTTGGAATCTTTTGATGATGATTATGTGAAGCGTCTCGAAACTGGGATCATAATAAAAAAAATCGAGTTAATTTGAGTTTGGCAGCTCAAGTTATGAACGGAAAAAAAATGACACGCAGGAGTTCAATTACATGTGGGGTATTGTGCGAAAATAAGGTCCAGTACTAGCAGTCAGTGATGCAGAAATCAAACAAAATCGGTGGTCGTAGTCGGTCCTAAGCCGCCGTAGTCAGTCCTAAGTGATTTAAATAAAAATTTCTAGGCGTAGCCTAGGCGCTAGACAGTAAGAAAACGTTCGATTACCAATTTTTTTACTTTTAGACCCATACTTTCAACCCGCGTTGGTGATTAATATTCAGCCTGTTACCAAGATTAGTATACGCCCATCATCGCTATATTGAAGCTAGCAGCCCATTGCCAAAGGTGCACACCGTGAGAATTTAATGATTGGAAAAGACAAGAGTGCCCCTCTACCAAGTTATCACCTATTACTTGATTATTCATTCAGGAACAAATCAATGCAGATTTTAGCAGATATTTTGAAGATTAATTTCTAAATTTCGTGAAGATATTACATACTGTTTGAAGATATTCAATGCCCAATTCATTAGCCAATACATTAGTCTTCTATATCAATATATACTCTTTATTGGAAAAAAAAATGTTATTTTTATTTTTAAATTATAAATATAAATATTTTTTATTTTAAATATCTTGTAATTTCGATATAATATTAAATGTCAATTAGAATTATTTAAAAAAATTAATTTTTCCTCCTAAACATTTCATGTATACATGTATTTTTAAAAATAATATTAAAAAATCGAAAAAAAAAAGTTGCTAAGTTTCAGTATCATAGTATTATACATGGTAAGATATTGTATATCATGACAAGATTTTTTGGAAATAATGTGTTATTTCAGTGACAATATCTTTTGGGTAGTAAAATTTTGTCAAAAAAAATAAAACTAATAGAGTAAGTCTCTTGTGCATTTGGTGTATGATGCACTCACTCAACAGTTGATACTGTATACACTGAAAAGTTTGTCTCAATTACACTGAAAAGTTTACACTGAAAATTAATTTTCAATGTAAACTTTTCAGTGTAATTGAGACTAACTTTTCAGTGTAATTGTGACTAACTTTTTAGTGTATGCACTATCAACTGTTGAGTGAGTGCACCGTGCACTTGGTGCATATGAGACTTTGTCAAACTAATATTATAATCTATTATTCATGGTAAGATATAGTATTGGATGGCAAGATTATTAGGGAATTTTGCCATATTTTACGTGGTAATATTTTTTGCAAAATATTTCAATATTCTCTTAGAAGCATATATATAAATATTTTATAAAAATATTTATTCCAAAAATATCTATTATTGTATTATACATAGTAAGATATTGCATTTCCTGGCAAGATTTTTTTGGAATAATATATTATTTTAGTGACAATATCTTTTGGATAGTAAATTTTTGTCCAAAAAAAAAAAGTTACAATCTATTATCCATGGTGAGATATGGCATTGGATGGCAAGATTCTTTGGGAATCTTGCCATCTTTTACGTGACAATATCTTTTGCAAAATATTTCAACATCCTCTTATAAAAATTAGCATATATAAATATTTTGCAAAAATAAATTCCAAAAATAGCTAAGTAAGAAAATCGTTGAACTGTTGAAAAAATATATGTTTTACATCTTAGAGGATATGTCGGTGACACTGAGACTGTTCAATGGAGGATGGTAAAAACTAAAAAAGGAGACGAGAAGAAAAAAACCTAAGACCAAGAAAAATACTCTAAAAAATCAGTATCATATCTTCGGTTCAAGGCCGCGGTATCCGATACGATTTAAGGCGGTGGGAGTAGAACAGCGAGGCGGCGCCTACATACCTTGCACGGCGCTGGGCTAGGCGGAGGAACGACTTAATACACAGAGAAAACTTAATACTGAAGATAATTTTGCAAAAATCGTGAATTAAAAAAAACTCTAATCTTTGGAAGATTATGGGAATGAGGCGGCGTGTGCAAAGAATAAGACTGGGGCGGAATCATGGCAGGCAGCGGCAAGAAAGCCATCGTTGTAATGGCGTTAGGAAATGAAAAAATTGAGAAAATGAACTGTGAGATGAGTAGAAATGAAAAAGCAAAAATAATAGAGAAAATTATAATCTGGCATCCACGGCTGGTCTGCGCTGATTGGAGAGGGGGCGGAAGCGGCGCTGTGAAAAAGATCGAAGAGGAGTATGGCGGTGTGAGAGAGATAGAAGGGGAGAGAGAGACGGCAAATGGGCGAATGAAAATAATAAATAATTATATTAACCCTAGTTACAACATAATGGTTTATATGTAATGATATAAAATGAATGATTGAGATCAAAACTAAAACCAACTTTTACTGAGAGCGCAGTATTTCGAAATGGAGAGATTTGAGACATGTCACATCATCCTTAGAATAAGGTGGTGTTGACACATCACCTTGGAGAGGTTTGGAGATATATTATAATAAAAAATTTAAAACTTTTCTCTTACCTTTCTCATCTCTCAATTTTCTTTTACTCTAAATACTTTAGAATAATTTAATTTCAGTTTTTAGTATTCTAGTTCGAGTAGACGCGAAACCTTGATGATTTGATGCTCCTTTAGTTATTTACAACTTTTTTACTCTATCTCGATTTATTCGTTATTTGATTTTATGTTATGCCTGTTTAATTAATAGATTTATTTTGTTTGATCATCCATATTTATTTGTTAATCATTTCTAGCTAAATTGCATGATATAATTCGTAGTTGTTATATTTATTTGATCATTGTTAGGGATATACTGAAAAGTATGATTTTAGTGCTACTTTGTATATTTAACTTGTTCTTGCGCTCTTGTTTATGAAAATAAATCTATTATCACAGTTTGCTCTAAATATTATGAATGTTATTTATTTATTAAAAAAGTTGTTCAAATACTTTACATTGTAGACAAATGTGGTGTATAGTAGATCATAAAAGATCACATTGTCAATTCCTTGTAATAAGTATAAATGAATTCATAACTTACATGGACTTGAAAAATCCATTGGTAAAAGTTGAAGCCTAAGGCTCGGATTGGTTTGTCTTGACCAAGAGATTACACTAGTGCATTTGATGTACTGAATTATACCTACAACGAGATTATTTTTCTAGACTGACTTAGAAAGAAAAATTAGATCTTAGTGATTAATTATTTCTTAATTTTTGTCATTTAATAAGGATTGTATATTGTTAATTTATATTGCTTTGATTTATTTTGATTAGTGAGTAAATGAGACTCCGTACTTTGTATTTTGGGCAATACTATGAATTATATGACAATTGCTAAATTAATTCAAAAAATCATTTCTTGGAATGACAAACTGATTATATCCCCTTGGTGGACTAAATTTTTTTTATCATATTAAATCTGGCCAGTGAATTAATTTTCGTTATGATAATAATGTTGAGTAGTCATTTTTCAAAGAATAAAAGATATTAATTATAGCAAAAGATATTAATTATTGCGTTCAGTGACTTAAATTAATTAATGGACATTGATATTTTAAACATAAAAAATAATAACCGGGAGCCATATTTCGTAATATGGGTTAGGATGGATAGTGCAATATTAATTCTATAGTGAAATGAATTGATATTAATGAACTAGAATAATATTGTGACTCAATATTGGTTTCCAGGCCCATTGGAAGATTCAACCCCAATTCTCCTAAAGATTCCTTAAATAGCTCATTAAAAGTTATTAACTATGTGGTTAATATATAAGAATTCATTTTATTGCATGAAATAAATTATTATCTTGGAAAAATAATATGTGGAGAGAATATATTTGGATATATATGAAATGAGTAGTTTTTAGTGTGCACTTGAATTTTGGAAAAAAAAAATACTTCAAGCAAAAATTAATAATACCCAAGAGTTAACCAGTGATATCCCAAGAAGCAGTCAATAATACCCCAAAAAGTAATCAACAATATTCCAACTACAAAAAATACATAGTTCGGTGTGTTTGTGTGCGTTTTGAAAAAATTAAAATTAAAGCTAAATTAAGCTTAAAATCCAAGTGCGTGCTAGAATTTGTCATATGAAATATTTTCAGGGAATTAAATATTTCTGTATATTGAATTTCTTGAAATCCAAAAAGATATAATCTTGGATTCTTGGCCCAAGAAATCTAGTAATTTCCATCTCCTACAATTATAAATAAGGGTTGATTTTTTAGCCCCAAGTATGCATAATCAAGTGCTAGAATTTGAAATTTTGAATAAAAAACAATTCTTCCTTGAGGGTTTAAAAGTTTGTGGCAATTCCCCATCGAGTCTGCAAGATTGGGCCTAGTGAATATTCAAGAAGGTGTTTGGGTTGAAGGAATTATTCTTCACAACGAAGTATCTCCGATTAAACAGTAAACGCGATATCCCCTAGTACCGCATGTTTAGGGATTTTTATGATTTACCGTATTCAATACATGAATTGCATTAATTTAATTTATTAATTTTTCTTAATTCATGCTTGATGGATTTATGATAATTCATATTTAAGTTACACCCAAATAGATTCTTGGTATTTTCACGCATTCCCCAACAATCATAGTGACTATTAGCGCAAAACACTTTAGGGATAGTAAAATATAGGTTGTATGATTCGGATGTTCCATTTTCATAGTCTAGTTTGTCCTATTATTTTGGTGCATTAATGTGTTTTATGGATTGAATCTCGAATACATGTTTTTGAGTTATTCATTAGAATAGGTTAATTGGGGGTCATACCTTCTGATTAATTAAACTTAAGAAATAATTCAGATTAGTTTGGCCGTACCACTGGTCTAGAGGCAGGATTCAAGTTGAGTCAAGAATATTGTGAGTTTTTTATTGAGTAGAGAATTATTTAGGAGAAGTTATCCGATAACTGGACCTCTTAATTTATTACTCCCTCTATTTTTGGAGAACGCTTTCACAGTTACTGTTTTTTCGTGTTTTAACGAGCAAATTTTTTATTAGTAATGAGTCATATAATAGAGGAGATATAGATATATCATACCCTTTCTTAAAAGTCATTTTATCACTTTATACTAATAAACAGCTCACTCGTTAAAAAAGAGACAAAAGGTAGTATGAAGGATTTTATGGGACGGAGGGAGTATTTTTTTTTTTTTTTTGCATAGTACTACCTCCGTCCCCAATATCCCTCACAGTTAACTTTTTTTCGTGTTTTTGTGAGCGAGTTTTTTATTAGTATTTAAAATGATAAAGTAATTTTGAAGTTATTTTATAATAGAGGAGAGATAGATCTATCATACCATATTTTAAAAATCATTTTATCATTTCAATTACTAATAAACAACTTGCTCGCTAAAATACGAAAAAAAAAACCAACTGTGAAAAGTGTCTGGAGACGGAGGGAGTAGCAGTATAGAACATATAATCCAAACCCCCGTAGTTAATTGATTTTGTACACGATTTACTTAATTGAATTTCACTATTTTTCATAGGTTCAAACCCTAATTCATCCTACTATATTAGTAGATTCATTAAGATGATTTATTTATTTTCAGGTGCACGCGACACCACTCCAAATTACGTAAGGGGCCAAAATTTGATTAGCCACATATGTCCATCTTTATTGTGACAAGAAATGAAATCCGACATCAAATCTCAACGGTGACAATTGGGTCGCCATCATCGAAAAAAAAAATGTAAAAAAAAAAAAAAAAACACAATTTTTATTACTTTTATCAATTACTCCTCGATTTGAGATATTCTGCCCACTAGATTAATACACATTTTAAGAAAACATATATTTTAGGAATAAAATAATAACATATGTGTAAATATATATTCTTTTTATAAGTGTGCACACAAATCAATGTTATCTTCTTTTAGGTGTGCACATAATTTTGAAACGGGCGTATAAGACAAGTATGTGATCATTTTTAAGTTTTGCAATTTTAAACATTTGATCATTTTTTGACAACAATAAAATGGCGACACCGCCAAAAATGTCATATAAATGTTCACATTGACACCAACAAACTAATTAACTAGGGTTTTTCAACGATCAGGAAGGTTTCGTCCTTCATGACGTCAGTAAACCTTTTGAATACCAATAGATCATTGATCCAACGGATAATATTTTCTTTATATGATTGCACTTTGCACTATAGCGTTTGCTCTGTGCATATTGCAACCACACTGCATCGTCCTAATAATTAAGTAAATTAATAAATATTAAAGGACAAAAATACCCTTTTAATATAAAACAATGATAAATATTTAAATAAAATATTTTTAAACATAACTAAAATTATAAATAAATATTAGGAATCTAATGAACCTTAAATCATTAACTCTACGTTCCTGATGAACCATAGTTAGAAATGATGTAATGATGTAAGTTGTTAGTATATAATCAAATTGTTTTGATACCAAATATGTTAGAAATTCCTAATTTTCTATTGTTCAAAAGAATTATGTCATTTGACAAATTAAACCATGAGAAAGAAATACATTGAAGATAAATCTGCAAGAGGGGAAACCTCCAAACTAAGCTAGCACTGCTTTTGATTGAATTAAGAAAGACAAACTAATAATTTTGTTGTTTAACTTAATATTTGTCCTGCAAATGATATCTTAAATCAGATTGAATTAAAAAGATATATGCTTGATGATATTGTTGATGATTAGTCTGCAGGTTATTTGGAATTTGTTGTTTTTCATAGGTTGTTTTTAGCTTAAAGTATGATTTTTCTTTCTTATGGTATTAGAGACATAATCCCTTCGTTCCGGAGAAACTTGCACATTTTTTTTAGTCCGTCCAAAAAAAACTTGCACACTCCATAACAAAAATATTAATTTACGTGCACATGTACTCAAAAAAATATACACATATTTATCCATATGTCACTACTTTATTCAAAAGGTATTTTTTTCTTAAAAATATGTGCTCAAAGAGGACGGCGGGAGTACCATTAGTTTTGTCTCGATACTCTGTTTTTCTTTTCTTTTTTTAATACCCCAGGCCTTCAAGTTATTTGTTAGCTCTAGGGGTGGAAAGTACTGGAAAGAAGATGTTAATATCATGATGGTGGTTGTATATTTTCATCTCCAAGTTGCAGTTCACCGGGACCGAACGCCTGTGGTAAATCTATCATTGTCCCCGACTTTGTCTACCTGTGTTCTCTCATGTTCCTTCTAAGTCAACATCTTTCTTAGGTATACCTTTTGATTTTAAGAAAAATATTTGATTTAGAGGCGACAATTAAATGTCAACAGTTTAAGATGACAGAGATTTGTCACTGAAGCCAGAGCTTCTTCTGAAGGTAGAATTGATTTTTTTTTCTTTTTTCTTGGCATTTCTAAAATTGATTCCATGACACAAGCATAATATGATATATTATCTAAACGACCTTAGCCATCTCATTTCACTGTGAATTACATTCTATTAACAATTAATGTTGACTTCTTTTAGGTGACAACTGCATGTTTCTTGGATGGGTTTGCCTCATGTTTGAGGCAGTACTCTGTTTTTTTGCTGGTTCACTTAACAAGCTTGCAGCAACAAGCACAAACATCATCCGACTTCTTGCATTCAATATCAGAGATCCAGGATATTACCAGTTGTGTAAATTCCCGATTTTTAGTTTTTAAAAGAGTAGGGATCCATATAAATATCTAAGGGTCACACTGCTATGGCAATTGTGATTATAAGAGATTTCACTTGTTTGAAGAAACTCCAAAAATCCCCCCTAGATGTTTGATTTAGGTGGTAGTTCTGTTTGTTGTAGACTAATCCATGGTGCAAGACTTTGCATTTTTTGAGGTGGCCAGTTTTTTTAGTCTAATTCCTGGTGCAATGTGTTGTATCTTTGATGAGTATTTTCAGATGTTGCTGAAGAAGTTCTACTGGGGAGTGACCATGCTTGTATTGGTGAATGATTAGACTTTGCATTTAGATGTATAAATCTTAGTTTGTTGATGGATTATTGCTCGGTTAGCTGATGGACTGCGCTAGATTTCATAGACTATGGTCAACTGAGGGAAACAAATTATTCACTTTGACCTTTGCATTGATTTTTCACTTTAATTTTTAATCTTTTTATCATTTGGGCATTTTTAGGCTTAGACGTGCTTATCATTTGATTAGATTACACCATTAGTCGGGTTGTGGCTCCTCTATTTTCATTTTCTTTTGATATTACTACTGCCATTTACCTTTATAAATATTAAAATCAAATATTGTGGCTAGTTGTTGAGGTGGGGTTTGGATAGAAGAAATTCACTGATTCCTTCATTTTCTAAAGCAACAACATTGACCATAATTTCATATTCTTGCAGATTGAAGAAAGCTAGATATAAATTAAACAAATTATGGATAAATGAGAAAGAACCAGAGACGGGTTAATATCACTTTTGGTCATTAAACTTTACCTTAATTTCAGTTTTGGTCACTGTGTTTCACTCGTCATCAAAATTGGTCACTAAACTATACTCATTTTTTGTCAGGGAGTCAGTTGACCGTTAGTCAACTAACATAATAAGTTAGAGTTAATATCAGTTTTAGTCACCAAACTTTGCCTCAATTTCAAGTTTGGTCGATGTGTTTCACTGGTCATCCAAATTGATCATTAAACTATACTACCTCCGTCGGGAATAATTTTTTTGTAAGGCCAGTAGGTTAGGGGGGGTAGCAAAAGAAGGACCACAGGTCTTCGGGCTGACAATTTAAGGACACCACATTTAAAATATTGCAATTTGAGGCCAAATTGGCCCGAATTGACTCTAATTGGAGCTAATTCGGGCCAACATGGCCTCAATTTGCAAAATTTTAAACCTATGGTCCTTAAATTGCCAACCCCAAGACCTACCGTCCTTCTTTTACTACCTTTCATTACAAGATTTTCACGTTTTAACAATCAAAAAATTATGTTGCTAATCAATGAATTTGCATTTAGTGAGTGTTTGCAAATTCTACTTTGTAGGTAGAATCACTTATTTTTTGAAAATAATCTATTTTGAAGTGTTTGGAACTACTACATTAATTATTTAAAGGCAAAGTCTCATATGAACCAAGTGCACGGTGCACTCACTCAACAGTTGATAATGTATACACTGAAAAGTTAGTCTCAATCACACTGAAAAGTTAGTCTCAATTACACTGAAAATCAGTTTTCAGTGTAAACTTTTCAGTGTGATTGGGACTAACTTTTCAGTGTATACATTATCAATTGTTGAGTAAGTGCATCATACACCAGATGCACAAGAGATTTACTCTTGTTTAAAATCTATTTTGAAGAAGTTAAAAAAACCTGCTTTTGGATTATGGAGAATTTATTCTCTTGGGACCCACTACTTTTGTACTTTAAAACTAAAAACCACTATTGATTTTTTTACAAACACTTCCACTTCTAAAATCAATTTATTTCAAAACATTCCCCACTTTTAATTTTACTACAAAAATCAATTAATATCTCTTTTGATTTTGCAATAGAATTTCAAAACACACCCTTAGTAACGGATTTACAACGAATATTTTTCATTGTTATTCTGCTCGTTGCTAAATATGTCAACGAAATAGTATCCCCTTAGTAAAAAATACCGATAGATTATCAACGGATTACCAACAAAAAATAAAATATTTATTTATATGACCAATCTGTTGGTAATCCGTTGGTAAAACAGATAGTAAACATAATTTGTTGCTAAATTATTGTGGTAATTTTTTATTCCGAATTAGCACTAATTAACCCCTGATTTCTAGATATTTTATACACATTGCACTCGTCCAACACCACTTTGAGACATAACTAATACCTTTCTAAACATAAGTATATATTTTAAAAAAATTAATACAAAAAAATAAATTCTTCTTTCTCATACCAACCCCACGCCCCAATCATTTTTCACCCAAAGTTTAGACCGTAGTCCCTACCCACCCAGCCCTCACCTCGACCGTCCAACCCCAAGTTTTTGACCGTCAATGGTGCTGAGGTAGAATAGCGTGAACTACACATAAGCAACAGGCTTGGTTTTAGCTGATGGAGGGTCATGTTCCAAGCACGTGTATAAAATAGCCCAAAATTGGGGTCATGTCTCAAAATAGTTATTTTTACAATTTTTGTTTTAAATATATATTTATATTTATAAATAAAAAATATTTATTTTTAAAGTGATATCGGACGGGCTCCACGAGTATAAACTAGTCAAATATCGGGTGTCATGTGTCGAGTACGTGGAATTTGGGTCCAATTAGATCTAATTTGGGATTAATTTTTTATGACCACAACTTAGGGGGCAGCCAAATGAGGACGGTAGGTCTTGAGGCTGGCAATTTAAGGACCATAGGTTTAAAATTTTGCAAATTGAGACCATGTTGGCCCGAATTAGCTCTAATTAGAGTCAATTCGGGCCAATTTGGCCTCAAATTGCAACATTTTAAATCTGGTGTCCTTAAATTGTCAGCCCGAAGACCTGTGGTCCTTCTTTTACTACTCCCCCTAACCTACTGGCCTAAAAAAATTATTCCATACCTCTGTCCCAAGATTTTGTTCACACTTGCTTTAAATGGACGTCCTAAGATTTTGTTCACACCCCAAAAAAGAAAATAATTATCTCTCACAAAAGTCAATAAAACATAAAGTTATTATTATTTTTATTCAACTCCACACTCACATACTCTCATTTTTCTTAAAAAAATGTGCCAAACTCAAGTGTGAACAAAATCCCGGGACGGAGGGAGTATTTTTTAAATCATTTTTCATCAATACGTACGTCTGCAAAATCTATTTTTTTAAATTTAATAAGGTTGGGACCGTGCGGATGGACCACAAACTCATTGGTATGATATTGCCCGCTTTAGGCCGAGTCTGCACGGATATATTTTTTGACTTCCCTAAAAGACCTCATACCAATATAGAATTTTTTCATCCTTATTAACCCCATGATCCTTCCTTGTAAATTCGATTTGAGATATTGTTTTCACCCAACAAATAAATAAGACCTAAAATTTAAAATTATTTTAAACAATAAATGTAGAAATTTTAAGAATTTTATTACTCCTTCCGTCCCGGTATTAACTTCCAGTTGCTTTAGGGCACAACATTTAAGTAAGGAAATTAAATATAGATATAGTATAGGTGATGTGATGGAGAGAAAAGAGAATAAAGTGTAATGTGTATAAATGAGTGGATATGAATAAAGAGTATGAATATAATATTATTAGTTGATGTACAAAAAAGATATGAGAAGTTAATAGTGAGACGGACGAAAATGACAAAATGGAAAGTTAATAGCAGGACGGGGGAGTACTTTAAAAGTTTCTAAGTTTATTAAATTATATTATTATTTAAATTTTGATTAATTTAGGTTTCATTTATAATTTTAAATACCATTTTAAATATTTTTTATTTTAATTATTTATTTTTATTAAAATCAAAATATATAAAATAACTTAATTTATTAAACTTAGAAACTCTTAAAATAATTTTTTTCTTAAAGTTTGTATATTTATTGTTTAAAATATTTTTAAAATTTAGGTTTTATTTATTTGTTGGGTGCAAGCAATATCTCACATAGAATTTACAAGGACGGATCATGGGGTTTAAGGATAGACAAATATCTATATTGGTACAGGTCTTTGAGAAGTCCAAAACAAATACGTGTAGACTTGGCCTAAAACGGACAAAATCATACCAATGGGAGATCATGGTCCATCCGCAGGGTCCCAATATTATTAAATTAAAAACAATTAAAATTTGCACCCTAAATGACTTATTTTATTAGTTACCTAACGATCAACTGATGTCTTGATGAAAAATGATTAAAAAACTTATAGTTTAGTGACCAATTTTGATGATTAGTGAAACAAAGTGACCAAAATTAAAATTGAGGTAAAGTTTGGTGACCAAAACTGATATTAACCCTAACTTATTTTGTTAGTTGATCAACGGTCAACTGACGCCCTGACAAAAAATGATTAAAAAAGTATAGTTTAGTGACCAATTTTGATGACGAGTGAAACTCAGTGACCAAAATTAAAATTGAGGTAAAGTTTGGTGATCAAAAGTGATATTAACCCAACTAGAGACACTGTGATTAGTGAATATATACATACATCCCAAAGTAAAAAAAAATGAAAGATAAATTATTTTGAACTCAGAAAGTGCAAGCTCACAACACACTTGTAGTAATTAACACATGTAATGCTTGAATAGAAAATAAATCAACGAAGCACTTATGTTGTCTAAAACTTGAGCAAATGGCAGCAGGAAAAAAAAAAGGCTCAAACTTGCAAATATTCAACCTATTGCCGTATGAGAAAATAGAACTCTAATTTTAGATGTACAATTGCGAGTTCGTTTAAATTATTGCAAGTTGTGCAACTGTACTCGAATGTACAACTGCTCATATATGACATGATGGGTATGTATTGCGCAGTTTGTTTAGATTATTGCAAGTTGTAGAGCTAGTATATTACATGGATTATTATTTGCATTGTAGGATATGAAGTTTGGATGGAGTCATTTTGAAATGCAAGAGATTTAAAATAAATGAATTTCAAATGACATGGTTTTACTAGGCATTTGAAATTCCTCCATTGAACTAGAATTTAAGCTAGGAATCTGAAATCCATTCATTTGAATATTTTACCCAAACAAGTGGAGTGAATTTACGTTGTGGATTTAAAATCCATAGCTCAAATCTCTCCATCCAAATACAACCTATATCTCCTTATTTTCGCACTTTGAATTTATGAGGTTTTCTTGTACCATAGCTGTAGCAAAGTACACAAAAATACTTATTATTGTGTAGTTCTGATATAGAACTTGATGTGTGTTGCTTATGGTGTTCGCTTTTAGTGAGGCTACAGGAAAATCCTTAACGATGTGTAGGTGGAATTTGGGTCAATTTGCCATTTGGAACTTTAACAAAAGAAAAGTTTTAACGCAAAATTAGTCCAGAGAAAATCTTCTCAATTTGTGTCTTAAAGGCGTGCTTTTCAGAATTAATTTGCACAACTCTATGGCCTGTTTTGAAGAAAAAGTCGAAAAAATGGGCAAGTCGGTGTAGTAAAATATTATTCATTATATTGTGTATAGACGAATTGTATACCAAATCTACAATACATATTCTGCACATTATACCTCAGAAGATCAATCCACAATAGTTTAGATGTTTTCATCTCCACATGAAAATAGCCCCAAAAAAAGGATAAAAATTGTAATCTAAAATTTTACGAATGGTATCCCCAACAAAATTGGATTATAGATGTGACATATATTAAAGTATAGGCATAAGCTTGCTTGAGACCAGTCGTCTAATTTATACCCCATCACACCGTCTTATGGCATGTGATGGTCTCACACAAGACCTACTCTAAAGCATATTACAGCTTCATCGATTAATTTGTTGCTCCAAAGCACAAATCTATTGAAACCCTCATCATATAATCCTGCAAGCAAGTAAAAAATGTCCAAGTCAAGTACTCTGCAGTTTGCATGCAGCCATAAATATACTTAGAGAACAAATTGTTTCCATTCTATGTCCTTTTAAAAGACAAATAAGAGAGTTTTAATCCTTTCATCAAAATAAGGGGATTTAAACCAAATCCGTCCTCTATCTTTTCACCTTTATCAAAATGGTCCTCTATTTATTTGCTTTATCAATTTAGTCCTGTATCTATTCAAGTTTCGCCAAAATGATCCTAATTGGCAAAAAAATGTACAAAACCTCACTGTTTTGGTCCTGTATTTATTTTCTTTACCAGTTTAGTCCTATATCAATTCACATTTCTCCAATTAGGTCCTAATTGAACGCATAAAACATAAAATGCCATATTTTTAGCCATGCGCACTAGTTTTTTAGGGGGAAACCTATGATGTGGTTTTTTAGTGGCTAGCTTTGCCAAATAAAAAAAAATGAAATAAAATACGAAAAATCAATTTGAACCATTTTTCACCAATTTAGGACAAATTTGGCAAAACTTGAAGAAATACAGGACTAAATTGATAAAATAAATAAATGACCATTTAGATAAAAGTGAAAAGATAGAGGATGAATTTGGTTTAAATCCCATCTTTTCATCTTCATCCAAATGGTCATTTATTTATTTGAAATGGTACGAATTGATTTTTTGTATTTTATTTTCAAGATTTTATTTTATTTGGCAAAGATGGCCACCTGACGTGCCACATTGTAAAAAAAACCACATCATAGGCTTCCCCAGAAAAACTAGTGCACATGACTAAAAAGGTGGCATTTTATACTTTTTGCGTTCAATTAGGACCTAATTGGAGAAATGTGAATTGATACAGGACTAAATTGGTAAAGTAAATAAATAGAGGACCAAAACGGTGCAATTTTGTATATTTTTAGGCCAATTAGGATCATTTTGGCGAAACTTGAATAGATATGAGACTAAATTGATAAAGCAAATAAATAGAGGACCATTTTGATAAAGGTGAAAAGATAGAGGACGAATTTGGTTTTAATCCCTCAAAATAAGAGTGAGTTTTAATCAAATAACTTGAAAGCTAGTCTAGTGAACCATCATTTAATTCTATGCTAAATGACCAGTACATGGTTTCTAACCTTAGTAAAAACGCTAAACAGCTGCATGTTCAACTCCACTTCCTAAAGAAAACAAAAAAAGTGAGAAGAAGCAAAAAATTACAATATTAAAAAAAAAAAAATCCCTTATCAGTTCCTAAAAAAGAGCACTCCGTAAAAAAAAAATGTTCTCCTTTATGCACCACCCCCCGTAGAAATTAGAATATTTAATACCAAAGAATATTAAACCAAGGACCAATAAGAATAGAAAACTAGATTGAAGGAACCAAGAAGTCTTTCAAATGCATTAATTTTTTTTATTTTATTAATGTTGAATGTTGCCGGTGGACGAACATGGTAGTACATGAGACCTTTAACAATGTTAACAGACGAAGAATTGAAGCGAGCCAGGCTTCATCGATGGGAATTGGAAAAATAAAATAGCATTAGCTGATTGAATTGGAAGAGCTAGGGTTTAGAGAAGAATAGGTTAATTTTTTGAAGAAGAAAAGAGAAAGATATTAGACATTAACCCGTACGGATTTGATATAATGCCCACTGGTGGGCACAAACTTATATGCACACCGCGAATGTGATAATGACACGTAAGCAAATTTAAGTAATCAATTAAAATAATAGTGGGACCCCTGTTTAAATTTGCTTACGTGTCATTATCACATTCGCGGTGGGCATATAAGTTTGTGCCCACCGGTGGGCATTATATCAAATTCGTTAACCCGTATATAATTTTTCAAGAGATGTTCAATTATCTATTGAATATTAAATTAATATAAACAAGACATAAGGTTAAATTTGAAATTTCAAATATGTTTTAATAAAAATACTATAAGGATATATTTGTTATTTTATTATATATATTTTTAAAAATTAATATTTTTTATATATGGCAAAACTAGATTGCACATGGCGAATTTGAATGATGTGTCAATATTTTACTGGTTCACTGACGTCAGGAAGGGCGAACACCCTTACTGACCGTAGAAAAGTCCAATTAACTAAGTTAACTTTTTAAATGAAAATAATATCTTTAAAAAAAATCTTTTAAAGTTATGTTTTAAAGTTAAAAACATATTCTACATAAAGACATTATTTTTATTTTTAAAAAAATCGACTTTATTAGTTGGCATCTACATTTGACTCTATGCGACATGCATACAACTTCATTTTAAAAAATTATCAAATGCATTAAATTGCAAAACTTAAAAAGGTGGTACATTAATTTACTAAAAAAACATTATAATTGATACAAATAAAAAAATTAGTGGTTTTTAAAAAAAAAACATTTGATTCATGAGCAAATGAAACACCAAAAAATTGATTGTCACGTTGGTTGTAGACATGCTCAAATGAACTAAAAGTGTTGATTCTAATCGGCGGTTTGATAATTCTAATCGAAAGCAGAAACCGGTGATTTAGGAACTATCACTAAATCGGAACAGAAACCTATATTACAAGGTTTGATCTTAGTTCCACTAAATCGAGAACCGTAACCGCTGGTTCGAAACTAGCGGTTCCACACACACACACATATATATGATTTTAATACGTGCGATAATTTTAATATTTTATTGACCTTTTTCATTATTTATAATCTTTTGAACTGTAATGTAGGTTGTGAGTACAAAATTGTAAGTTGTTTGTAACTTATAATTTTTGCAAGTTATTCTCATGTAAATTTTTTAATTGTAATTTGTAAACTTTATATTTCATATTTTTTAAATTTGTAAACTTTGGTTATTACTTAGTTGTATTGTAATTTTATTTTGTATTATGAAAGTTGTATATAATAAAATTTTATTTTTTTAAATTCACTTTTTATTTATTTTTTTAATTGAATTAAGAAAAAAAATTACTTGTTATTTATTTAAAAAAAAAAAGAACGGGTTTGGAACCATAACTGAAATCAAAATCGAAACCATCCAATAATAATTAACGGCTTGATTTCGATTCCACTAAATTGAAATCAGAAATTGACGGTTCAGAATCGAAATCGACGGTTTGAAACCGTTGGGCAAACTCTAGTTGGTTGTGGTCAGTATAAAACAGAATTTGTTATTCCCTCAAGCTTGAAGCTTTAATTAACAAAGATCTCACAAGGTCCACTCATAATATAAAAATAATTAAATAAATCAATTTTACACTTTTATATAAATTTAAATTTTTAGATAAAATATAAATTATTATTTTTTTTACGTAAACATCATCCACATTATTTACGCGTTTATAGAAGTGAGCTCGGAGCGACTCCTTTTTTGCCTCGACAGTTAGGCAGTTATATACATAACCTGGCTCTATAAATAGGATTTAATGGTTGTAATCGTCATTATGCTAAGAATATGTGCTTTTCTCCCATTTTTCTTCTGAAAATATTGCAATAATGAACTTATTTAATAGGAGTGTTCGATTTGTTGAAACATGTGTAATTACTAATTAATTATACATGCACTAAAAGTCATGATCGAGGTTAAGCCCTTTTACTTCCTTTCTTTCGTTTATGATTATTCACTTTTTTTAATATTTTTTGTGAATATAATAAATGTAACGTGTTACGGGTTGGTCATGAAGTCCAAATTTCTTGCACCTAATTTGCTTATATGATAAATAAATAAATAAAGTTACATTTGCCTAGCTAGTCACATCAAATAAATATTAATAATTCCGTTCGTGCTACGCATTATCACATTAACACATCATAATTTTCAAACTGCCCTAAACCAATTTAATGCCCTAAATTTCCAAGCCCTATTTCTAGTTGGGGTCCTTAATTATAAATGCTAGAATTTGACTTTCCTTTATCCCGGTATATTTAATGAATTTCAAATATACATTGTCTACAAATGAAAAGGAAAATCACTAAATAATTTTCATTAAGAAATATACCTCCATATATTTCAAATTTTCAACCCATATGACAAATATTGTTGAAGTGATAAGATCAACACATTAATTAAGTCAAAATTTGACAATTGAAATATTCAAGTCATTAAAATGTTTTTTTTGTTTTATATATGTATATTCAAGTTTGGCACGCTATACATATTTAATTAATCCGTACGTCCATATATACAATGGGCACACACCGATTCCTAATTAATTATTACGTGGCGGCTTTTATTGAACTTTCCCTTTCTTAGTTTAATAATTTTCAATAAGTCCCTATTTCAAGGAAAAGCCATCCCCTACCCCACGCCACCTAAAATAAACCCATTTCCACCGTGTATTACGTGTTCTATTTTTTTTATTTTTTTTTATCAGTATTATTATATATGAATATAGTATTAAGTATTTTGACCAAGCACAGTGAAAGTGTTTCATACATAAACCATTGAAGAATATTAATTGTTATCACAAAAAAATATTAGTTATTTTTACTAAAGAGTATTAGTTTTTTTCACTGAAAAATATTAGTTGTTTATTGAAAACAAACCAAGACATTTTAGTTAGAACAATTAATATTCTTCAATAAAAACAACTGATATTTTTCAATGATTCATGTATGAATCAATTTCACTCTATACATGCTCTAGTATCTTTTTTATTTTTTTATATTTGGTAAAACCTCTTGTCATTATATCATTGATTAAGTAATATTAATCTATTAATCAGACATAATATAGCAAAAATATAAACTTTTTTTGGCCTAATAAAAAATAACAATCATAGATAAGATATATTTTATTTAAAAAAAGGTTTCGCATCATGTATGAATGGCAGATCCAGAATTAAATTTTAGCATAAAGTATAGAGTGAAAATGGTTCATATATGAACCAATAAATTATATTAGTTGTTTTCACTTAAGGGTATTAGTTATTTCTACGAAAGGGTATTAGTTGTTTTCACTAAAGCTGAACACGAACTAAATTTCTTTAGTGAAAACAGTTAATACTCTGTAGTGAAAAAAAACTAATACTTTTTAGTGAAAACAACTAATACGTACCCTTCAACGATTCATGTATGAATCAATTCAAATTTTAGAGTATGTATAGAATGAAATTGGTTCGCACATAAATCATTGAAAAATATTACTCCCTCCGTCCAATATTAGTAGGCCTACTTTTTGTGCAGTTATTTTTTGTCATAAGTTGGAGGGTATTATGAGGTATTGTGAGGTTCATTTATCAATAAAGTTATTGTTTATGGAAAATATGAGTATCATATTTTCCATAAACAATAACTTTATTGATAAATGAACCTCACAATACCTCATAATACCCTCCAACTTATGACAAAAAATAACTGCACAAAAAGTAGGCCTACTAATATTGGACGGAGGGAGTAGTTGTTTTCACTGAAGGGTATGAGTTGTTTATACTGAAAAGTACTAGTTTGTTTTAACTAAACAACTAATAGTCTTTAGTGAAAACAACTAATTAATACTCTTCAGTAAAACAATTAATATTCTTTAATAAAAACAACTAACACTCTTCAAATGGTTCATCCATTTTCACTCTATATTTTATCTAAATTTTAAGGGTGCGAGAGATTATAAGTAAATATGCATTTTAAATCTAACTAACATATATCAATATTTAGAATTTCATATAACTATGTGCACACACACATAAATCTAAACCGGAAGGATAATTTCACATATTGATATAAAAAAAAAGTCCGTATTCAATGAATTTTACTCATCATATAAAATTGACATCATTATATTTATTTAATAATATTATTACAATTAAACTAGCATCATAATATTCATCCACGCAGTCATAACATGCTACGTTATTAGTTTATAAGAGTAGTGATACTATCATATTAGCATGAATTCATATGGTATCATTAATTCAGTAATATTATTAATTACACTTATAAACTAATATCATAATAATTCACCACAAAAATGAGTGGATTTAAAGAGGGTTTTGGAGAGGGTTTTAAAGAGGGAATCGAAGATAGAGAGGGTATTGAAGAGGGATTTATTCCCTCTCCAAAATGCTCGTCGCCAATCTGTACACGAGGGAAAAACGAATCCCTTGAAAAATGGAGAGGGTTTTAACGAGGGATTTCGCGTGGGAACAGACGAGGGAAAAAATCCCTCGACAAAATTTCCCTCGGCTAAGCCCTCGGAAAAGGCGAGGAATTAAACCCTCGGGAAAGGGGCACGAGGGAAATATCCCTCTTTAATGCCCTCGGGAAATGTGCGCGAGGGAATTAAATCCCTCTTCATCTTTGACGTGACAAGCTGTCATTGGGCGAGGGAATTTTCCCTCGGCTGACGTGGCGAGGAAAATTCCCTCGTGTAGTCCCTCGCGTAGTCCCAGCCGAATTTTTTTTTATTTTCGTGGGTTTCGAACCCACGACCTCAGGCCGGACCCTCTCCCGCAGATCCACTAGGCTAGCACCCACACACCTTACTCTCAACATATAATAGGTGAAATTCGCCTCCCTTAGGTTTCGAACACGCGACCTCCATGTATGCGGAGGTCTTGCGTGTTTCGCCATGCCGCTTGGGCAAGGCTATTTACTTGTTATGTTTTCAAGTGTAATATATATATTTAATATATTTTCTGTTTTATATTTTAAATATAATACTACTTAATATTAATTGTTTTTTATATTTTATATGAAAATTATCATTACATATAAAATTAAACTATCACTTGTATATATTATTAAAAATCAATATAACTTTAAAATAAATATCTTTTAATTATTTTTCACTATTACACATATATTGATTGTTTTTGTTTTTAAAAATAAATATTTTTTAATTTATTTTTACTATTTACTAATGTGTGTACACATATACACATATATTGATCGTTAATTTTTTTAAAAATCAATAAAATAAAATAAAAGTACTTTTTAAATTCATTTTCACTATTTACTATTATGTGTACACTAATACACATATATTTATTTTCACTATTTACTAATATATATGTGTACACATATACACATATAAAGTCTATTTTTTTATTAAATCAATAAAATTTTAAAATAAATATTTTTGAAATTGTTTTTCACTAAAATCAATAATAATAATAATAATAATAACAAACCAACATATATAGTTCCAATTATATCCAGACATAACAATTAAAATATCCACACATGCTCAAATATCCAGACAATTAATTCTAAATAAACAGTAAAATCTTAAACCAACATATATAGTTCAAAAACACGATCAAATATTCATGACATCTATCTCACATCATCATCATCACCACATCTTTCATCTCCAGAATAATTACCCCTCGGAGGGTAACCAGAATATGCACCTCTTTCAAGTAGGTCTACAAATCCAGTTGGAGATATGGAATTACGACGAGACGGGGAAGGACCAGAAGCTGGAGGACGAGCAGGAGAGGCCTGAGGATAAGGGGCGGCGGGAAAACCACTAGGAGGAACGAGAGGAACACCACTAGAAGGACCGGTGGGAGGACAAGGGGCGTAACCAGGGGCGGGAGGATAAGAAGGATAAGCTGGGTAAGGAGGATATGAAGTAGTTGGTTGGGAAAACCCACTAGGTAGGTTTCCCTGATGTCCTTGCATCCACGCCATCATCTGGTTGTGCACTTCCTGACGCAAATTTTCGTTATACTGTCTATGTTGCTCTGCCAGCATTCTTTCATATCTCGCGCGCTCTTCAGCCAACAAGCGATCAACATCTCTTTGGTCATAGCCGCCAACGTGTGTGCCAGATGATATCCCGCCTGGGCCAGATTGTATGCGCATCGTCTTCATTTGACCGAGACCCCTAACTTTTCCGTGTTCTGGCCTCACTATCTCAGCATACGCTTGACTCAATCGGTTCAAGCGCTCATCTTCGTCCGCTGAAGGCGGTAATTGCGAGACTCGTTCCTCCACGGAGCCCTAGACATACAAAATTATGTAAATGAAAAAGTATATATACGTGTTATTTATATTGTTAATGTTAATGTAAAACACTTACAATTATTTCAGCAATTCCCCCATACGTGTACTCCCCTTCCCCACAGTTGTGGAAATGTTGCACAATTTCTCATTCAGTTGGGAGCCGGTTATATTTCTTCTCCTGTATTCCAAAAAATTCGGGTTATGTATAATAAAGTAATTAAAATCTCCCTATGTTGTAGTGCAGGATTAATTACTTACGTATTCCTCAGTCCATTGTGCATCTCTTTTTGCCCCTCCTTTGTGTTTTGAGGGGCCTCTTCCTCCGACCGAAGATAAGCGGTTTGTCCTACACTGATTGCTTTTGGCAATGACTTCGGGTAATTGCCAATACTCGAGTAGTGCAGTCCAGAATGTCGGCTCCCACGGTGGGTTTTTTCCTTCACGTCGATGGATCCTCTTCCAAAGACTGAGGAGATCCGAGAATCGTTCTCTACACCTCTGGATGAACAACTTTTTAATTACCACCGTATTTTCTGTCGTCGGATCCCAGTAGGTCTCCCTCTGAAGAAAATATATACAATCACGTTTATTTTAATTAAGTAAAAATGTAGACATACATATAATACTACATACTTAAGGATGTAGACAATTACCTGGAATGTCTCCCACCACTCTTTCCTCCTTCCTTCTGACACCAGCTTATAAGTGAAACCGCCCATCTCCATTCGACGGGACATGATGTTCCGAATCAACCTCGAAACAGCATTCGAGGGCATCAATCTGTAGAAACTTTGTTTCACACATTGATATGTATATTTTAATAAAATTAAATAAAAAAGATAAAGTTATATTTAACATACACATTGTGATACGTATAGATGCGTAGCCGGTTCGGACGAGGTGCATGATTGGTGAGCTCTTCCGCAGTTTCCGGAACGACGGGGTCATCCTCAACCATATCTGGTTCTTCATTCTGATTCTGCAAATCAGGAACCGGTACTCTTCCGGTTTGGGAGGAGGATCCCCAAAAGCTGCGTCGACCTGTATTTGTTTCCGATGTTTCCATCTGTATTTAACAATTACGTACAGTTATAACATGTGTACAAGATATTTTGGTTGGGACAACTAAAAAGAGTTATACCGGTTCTCTCTCTTGGTCCGACTCTGGTGTTCGAGAGGACGATTGTCGGCCACCGAACAAGTTACGGATACTTCTACCTCCAGCCATCTATATACATAGCAATTAATACATTAAGTAACAATATAATGTAAAATTAAAATATGTATGTACATAACAATTAAAACAAGCGAACACATCAATACATTAAACAAACACAACAAATACAGAATCCATTAATTAATTAAAACAAGCAAACACATCAATACATCAAACAAACACAACAAATACAGAATCCATTAATTAATTAAAACAAGCAAACACATCAATACATCAAACAAACACAAACAAATACAGAATTCATCAATCTTCTTCATCTTCTTCTTCATCATCATCTTCTTCATCATTTTCATCTTCTTCTTCATCATTTTCAACATCTTCTTCACCTTCTTCCTCTTCTTCATTCTCTACCTCAATTAGTGCAGCGTCAAAATCAGCCAAAACGACAGGATCATCATCTATTTGCACATTCATCTGAGATATTATACCATCCTCTTGAAATGGGGGAAGCTCTGGTTCACTCTTTCTATCGACTTCCACTAAGGATCGCGCCTTGGTGGTGCAAACTGCCCACCACTCTCGACCCGGTTGGACAGATGCACCGGGATACTTACAATAGTAAACCTGAGTAGCTTGACTTGCAAGCACGAATGGATCATAACGACCGTACCGTCCTCTTGGATTAATGTCCACGAGTTTATACTGAGGATGTATTCTTGTTCCCCTCGGTACAGTAGGATCAAACCACTGACATTTGAACAGAACAATTTTTTTTTCAGTAAGTCCAGGGTATTCCAAAACCACTACTTCCTAGAGTATCCCATAGAAATCATTTTCATTGGAATCATAGTTTGTTCCTTTAATGCAAACTCCACTGTTCATGGTTGCTTTAGAGGCACCATAATCTCGTGTGTGAAATTTGAAACCATTCACGTAATACCCAGGGTACGTAGTGACAGTACTGCTAGGACCGCCCGCAAGAGCACGTATAAACTGATCCTGAATACGATTTCTCTCCACCTATATTTTAAAATTTTACGATATATTTCATTATATATAAAAATTAATAATAACAAGTTACTTATACATATATATCACTTACAAGTTGTTCAAACCACGACGCAAATTCCATTTGAAGCACATCGTCTTTTTCAGCACCTGATAGATTCGGTTGAACAAGCAGTAGTTGCTCGAAAAATACACTACATATGATTGAGGCACAAATTAGAAGATCAAAAACAACTTAAGTTTCCACTAAGAGGTAGGTTAACTTACGCAATATACGGTTGCACCTCATTGCAATTTAGTAACACGTACGTGTGGGCAACTTGCTTCTCTAAGTCTACAATCCATCTTTTACCCTTCTTTCCAAGATGGTCCTAGATGTTAACTCCTTGAAAAACAAACTAATTTCAGTGATAGCTTTCCAAATATTGGCCGGCAGTAATTCACGGAAAGCAATTGGAAGCAGTCTCTGCATAAACACGTGACAATCATGACTCTTCATCCCAAACATCTTCAATTTGCTCCAGTCTACGCAACGAGATAGGTTGGACACATAATCATCAGGGAATTTCAATTCATCTACCCACTTGCAAACAATATCTCTCTGTCTCTTATCAAGTGAATAAGCAGCTTTGGGGTACTTTCCTGTATCTGGACATCTCTGCAACGAGGGTCGACGACAATATTCATTGAGCTCATCCCTAGATTTATTTGTGTCCTTCGTTTTCCCTTCCACATTCATCACCGTGTAGAAGAGATTATCAAACACAATTTTTTCGATGTGCATCACATCCAAATTGTGTCGGATCAATAGCGTACTCCAGTACGGCAAATCCCAGAAAATGCTCTTCTTCTTCCAACCCCCATCTAGAACTTTGTTGTGAGCATCAGCACCCTCTTCCGTAACTTTCATAAATCCAATCCAATTAATTTCCTCAAGGATCGAAACACCTGTACGGATGGGTGGTGGATCATCATCAACTGTTTTGTTCTTTCTGAATGCAGTCTTGTTCCTTCGATACGGATGATATCTGGGTAAGAACTTACGATGGTTGTCAAACCACGACTGCTTTCGACTGAGCCTCAAAGTGAAAGCATCCGTGTATTCTGCACAATATGGACAAGCAAGCCTTCCAGATGTGCTCCATCCAGACAACATCGAGTAGGCTGGAAAGTCACTTATGGTCCAGATTAGTGCAGCCCGCATCAAAAAATTCTGCTTTGTAGCAATATCATACGTTACCACTCCATATTCCCATAAAATTATCAAATCACGGATTAATGGTTGTAAAAATACATCCAATTTATCCTTTGGATTTTTTGGACCAGGCACCAAAACCGTAAGAAACATGAATTGATCCTTCATGCACATCCATGGCGGTAGATTGTACGGCGTCAGTATCACGGGCCATGAGGAGTATTGTTTCCCCGACTGCCCAAACGGCTGAAAACCGTCGGTGCTCAAGCCCAACCTCACGTTCCGAATTTCTGATGCAAATTCAGGATACGACTGGTCCAAGTGTTTCCAAGCCTGCGAGTCTGCAGGGTGACGCATAACACCAGACTGGTCATTATTAGAGCAACTTGCATGCCATGTCATATCCTTCGCAGTTGCATTGGACTGATACAATCTTTGCAGTCTGGGGATGATGGGAAAGTAGAACATCTCCTTGAAAGGGCTCTTCTTTTTCAGTCGACCATTCACATCACGTCTAGCGGGTTTGAACCGTGGCCGACCGCAAAACTTACAATATTCAAGATCGTTGTCTGCACCCCAATATAACATACAATTCCCTGCACAACAGTCGATCCTCTCCACAGGAAGCCCCATCTCACCCATCAACTGTTTGCTATCGGAAAACTTTCTGGGCACCAAATTATCCGGAGGACATATCTCACGAACCAGGTCAACGATTTGATTATAACCCCTTTCAGATAGTCTGTTTTCAGTTTTAATGTTCAGCATACGGGCATTGAATGACAGTTGCGAGTGTGAATCGCATCCAGGATACAAATCTCGATCCGCTGCACGAAGCATATCATAAAACTGTGCAGCATACTGATTAGGGGGTTCCTCAACCGGCGACTCGTCATCCACATTTCCAAAGTGGGGACCGGAAGTTAAGTCCGTGACCATATCGTGGTACGAGCTAGATCCTACTGTCTCATCAACCGTCCCGTGAGAAGCTGATGTCTGATCAATGTATTGATGTGGAATTTGACCCCAATTTTCCTCGCCGTGAAAAACCCAATTGTAATAATTTGGCATGAAACAATTTCTATACAAATGAGCTTTCACGTCATCGGGGTACTGAAACGTCTTGTTCCGACATCTAAATTTATTGCAGGGACACCTAATTTTTCCTCGATTCATCCAATTCGGGTTACTAGTAGCGAAGTCTACGAATGAATCGAGTCCACTAATAAATTCGGGATCTATCATGCCATTAATCGATCTTGGACCATACATCCAACGTAAACGACTTGAATAATCCATATCAATCTGTTTCATATTAATGAATTAATACTAAAAACCCTAAAATTGATATTTTTTTTATTCTCCTATTAATTAATTAATTAATTATTTCTAAAAATCTCGACAGAGTTTCGTTTAATTTTTCCGTATTCCCAATTAATCAAATTCCTACGTGCATCCATTTCCGACTTAATTAATTAAAATTAATCAAGTCAGAGCGCACATATATTCTACAACAAACAAATTATAAGTCAACAAAATAAACTAGTCCTATATATATCATAAGCAACAAGTATTAACAAAATTAAATAATTATAAGCTAATTTCGTAGCTAGGTATATTATTATATTAATTAATTTACAATAAATAGCTAGTAATTTACACTAATTATAGCTAGTTAATTCTACACAATGTAATAACAAATACACTAAATATATATAATTTACACTAAATAGAGAATAATTTACACTAATTGCGTGCAAATTCAAAATTAAAAATTTAACCGATTAAAAAAAAATAAAAATTACCGTAGAATGTTCACAATAATGTGTACAACACGTCCGACAATTGGAGGAGTATTTTTGGAGCAGCCGGAACTCCTTGCTTCTCCTTCTCTTCTCCTTCTCTTCTCCCTCCTTCTTCTCTCTTGCTTCGGATAGTTACTGGAACAAAAAGAGACTGAAGTGTATAATGTATAAGGACTTGAACGAGGGTTTAGCATCCCTCGTGAACTGCTCGGTCAAACCTGCTCCCTGCCACCCTGCCACCCTGCACAAAGCGGACGAGGGTTTGGATCCCTCGTGAACTGACATGAACAGTGGGCGAGGGTTTATAATCCCTCGTGAACTGACACATTCAAATTAAAGAGGGTTTTAATCCCTCGTATAATAGGAGCGGGACTGGACGAGGGTTAGATTCCCTCGGGTACATGCAACAGGTACTGGACGAGGGATATATTCCCTCGTGTACTGACAACCGGTACTGGACGAGGGATATATTCCCTCGTGTACCTTCTTTTGGTGCATTCCCTCGTCTGCACCCTCGTGAAATTGTCGTGGGATCCAAAATCCCTCGTGAAATCCCTCGTTTTTATCGATAGAAAAAGATCCCTCGTATAAACCCTAGTTTAGTATTTTCCCTCGTGTAGTCCCTCTTCAAATACGAGGGCTATTTTTCCCTTTTTAAATACCCTCTTCAAATCACACATTTTTTGTAGTGTTTATTCACTCAGTTATGATATATTCCGTTATTAATTTATTAGAATAATAATATTACTAAACGAATGTTATTATTTTAGTATGAACTTAATTTCATACGATGAACAAGTTTCGCAAGCAGTTTACCTTAATTACATGAAATTGGTTTATTAATAGTTTTTAGCGAAAAGTATCAGTTATTTTCAATAAAAAGTTTTAGTTTATTTTCACTAAACAAATTAATAATTTTTAGGAAAAACAATTAATATTCTTTAGTGAAAACAAGCGATTCATGTAGGCATTTTGGCTCTATATTTTGTTCATTTATATATATATATATGTATATATTAATATTCCCCAATCCGGCGTTGTATATGACGGTGCACTTGTGTGAGAATACAACGTGTACATAGTGATTTGTGATTCAAGTTTATCCATCCATCCATAAAATACTACTTATCCCATCGTTTTCCAACCAAACTTTGAAAAAGAATATCATTATTCATCATTCATCCAAGACCTTCTTCCATTTATAAACACTCCAAATTGGCTTCCACTTCTATAAACCCAATCATTTTACGTCCAACTTTTGAACCAACTACAAAGACAAAGACAAGAGCATATCTCTCCACTTTCCAACAACATCATCATCGATGCAAAGATCCATGAAGACCCAACACAACAAATTCGTCCGTATAATCACCACCCCTTTTCGGGCCCTATGCAAGGCCCGAGACTTCTACGTAAACAGCATGATAAACTGCGCCAACATGAACGCCGGCGGGCTTCAGCGATCGTCGCAGGCGCCGGGCCTTCCCAGGAGCTTCAGCGTCGCCTCCTCCGCCCGCTCCAACGACGACGACGACTACCGGGAGCTGCTTCGGGCCGCCTCCGCCCGAACCATCGGCAGCCGGGTCGATCTGGAGGTCTACGTCAACAAGATGCGCCCCGGGCCGCGGGCCCTGCCGCCCAGAAGCGCCAGCGTCGCGATGGGTAGGATAGACGAGGATAATGCTATCTACAATTTTGGGGAAGATGGGGATGCTAAAAATATTATTACTGACGTGAAAAAGGGGTTCAAGTATCCCAGAAGTAAAAGTCATGCCGTGGGGAAAACTCCTTTTTGATTTATCATTTTTTTTTTTTTTTTTTTATGTTAATCGTGAAAGCATTTTTGGCTTAGGGGTGGTCGATTAGGGTAGGGGTGGGGGTGGGTTGGTGGCCCCCATGCATGGTTGAAAAGCCTTTTTTTATTCTTTTGCTTTTCGTTTTTAGAAGATTGATAAATGTTATAGAAATATATAAACTGGGAATGCTTCCGGTTCTACTCTTGTCAATGACAAGATTATTATTTGAAATTCGGTGACATGTACATTTTTTTAGTGGATATATATCAAGTGTATCTTATAATTTAAGTATATTTTTTTAAGAGTATGTATAGAGTATTAATTGTTTTCACTGAATAGTATGCATTGTTTATACTGAAAAGTATTATTTTGTTTTTACTAAATAACTAATATTCTTTAGTTGATACAATTAATGTTTTTTAGTGAAAACAACTAATATCCTTCAATAGTTCATGTGTAAACCATTTTTACTCTATATATTGACTAGTTTTACTTTAACAGTTAAAGATAATTGTAGTTGTTTAAAAATAGTTAATAGGTACAAATTAAAAATATGATTGATGGTGCAGGAGAGAGTTACTCTATTAAAAGAGTTATTAATTTTGAAGGTTGTTAATTGTTTGAGATTGGCTTGAAAAGCTATGAATCCGTCATGCTGATTAGGTTCGTACGTAGTGATGCATATTAGGTCTGAATAAGTTAGGCCTTGCATTAAATTAAGTACAATTTAATCGATGAGTCTATACTTTTTTTAGGTATTTTTATCTTTTATCTTTATGTTTACCTAACTTAATGTTGAGAATTCGATTATGTGTTTATCATATATCTTTAAGGAGGAGAAGGGATGAAAGGGTAAAGAGAGTTTAATCCAAACTAGGATTGAGAGGTAAATCAAGTAGATTTTGAATTGAAAAACACGCATGAATCTATTTCAAATGTTATGGTTGGTATATTTTTTAATTGAAATACTAATTTCATATGGAGATATTATTCAAAAGTGAGTGGTACTTTTTTTTTTTAATTGAAATACTAATTTCATATGAGATAGTATTCCAAAGGAGAGGACAAAATGAGGGGACATATATGATGTAATGACTTGTGATAGATTTTGATATCACTAACACAAAATACTTTAAATTCGAAAAATTGTTGCACGCAAGGTAAACAGGAGTCGCGCAAGTGGCATTTCTTCAACAAAAATTCAAAATAGTATGTGGCGTATTTTTTATTTTTCTAAAGTAAAGTCATAAACTTTTTATTTTAGTATCACAATTACATATATGTATATATATAATATCGCTATTCATAAATTGCTTGAATTTTAAACAATGATGCGTCATAAACAACAGCTGTAATTCATATACATAACCATACCTGAAGAAGAAAAAGTTCATAGAAACTCAGTTCACATCATTCTTTTTAAGTGCTTCTATCAAATGGGTGTGTTTTGAAACGTGATTGAAAGGCGGGAATGCTTTTAAAAAAAAAAAGTAGTGTCTACCGTCTATTTAAATTGCGATTTTGGGCAAATCTTGTTTTGTTTATCCTAGGTGAATTATCTATATTGCATATACAAAGAGGTATAGCATTTAAACCACAAAATTAACCACAATTATAAATGGTTAAAAAAAAGAAGTGAATCACCCTTCAAGTAAAACTTCTCAAAAGGCTAGTGCAAACAGTAATTTACTGCACACATGTTGTCTTATCTAGTCTCAAAAAATCGGAGTTCTATCATGAATTCTCTTTGCTTTGGAGAATACCAAGCTACAGCTTTTGCTGAAACAAGAAGGTGCAACGCATATTCAATAGCAAACACAGGATCATTCAAATTCAAGTACCACTCTTTCTTCAGATCAAGTTTCAATCCACCATCAATTCTGAAGCTGAATGGTCCTGCAATCTGCATTTAGGAAGATAACAAGATGAGCACTATATACGCCTCATTCGAATACAAACATATTTAATTCGATGCTAAATTGACTTGAAAAGATAAAAGGGGCTCAAGAAGCAGATACGATAAGCATAAACTCCCTCCCTCTCTCTCTCTCTTGCCTAGTTTTTGGTATAATCAGCCTTACCAGCAACTTCTGACTTGACTGTGAACTTCTAAACCACCACAATAATAAATTGAACACGTGTTATCCATTTCTCTTTCTCTATTTAATAAAGAGGAAGTATTGACTAAGATGGACATTTTCCAATTTAATAACCAATAAACATTAAGTTTATTACATACTCCCTCCGTTTCAGATTAGTTTTCACAATGTACTTTTCATCCCTTACAAAGACCTCTAAACTACATCTCATTTCACTAATAATTACACATAAAAATACCTTTCTTTTGTTTCATTCACTTAAATTGAACAATAAACCATCATCAAAAAACTATTTTATCAATTTAAATACTACAAATAAACTCTCATACCAAAGTCCAAAAAAGTCAACTGTGAAAGCTAATCTGGGACGGAGGTAGTAATTGTTAAGGGCACAGCCGCAAGGGTTCGCCTAAAGCCTGACGCCCCTTTTGTACATTAATGTTAAAACTCACAAAAACATTACATAAACTTTAATTAAACATAATGGCATATAATGCACTAATAAATTGAAGTTCAAAAGCGGGTAACAGACATATAACCCCCCTATGACCTGTGTTTGATAAAATATGCACAAAAACCCTCATGTTTTCATTAATGCATAAAACTCCACTGTGTTTGATAAAAGTATGCACGAACCCCCTCATGTTTTTTAAATGCATCATGAAATCTCCACCATACACTCCGATTTCTCACTTGAATTAGTCAACCATCATTTCTTCTCCTACGAGATTTCTATGCTCCCTGTCACCATTGATTAACATGCTCTCAACCGGGTAAGGTAGTGACTTTCCAGAAGAGGCAAGGGAGTAGTAAGAGGAAGAAAGAAACATGGGGGTATTTTATGCTTTTTACCGATTCAAAAGCACATAATATCTCAAAAAATTGACAAAAATCAAAGTGTATAAACTTCAATAACAGGTACCAAACTTTGACAGCTCAAAAGTACTCAAGTAGCAAAAATAAACATCCAAATCAATGGGTAACACACAGCAAACTAATCATCCTCATTATCACATTCATCATCATAATCCCCCTCCTCGTCATCAAATTTGGGGATCTTCATCGCAAAATTCTTCTTCCTCCTCATCTTCACCTTCCAAATAGTCGAATTTAACTTCATCTCTAACAACTATGGTTTATTGTAACTTTCCATTTTCTGGAAAACGTCACCGTGCATGCGTAATGAATGTGGTAATTTTTCTTTAAAAAAAATAGAGAGAGAACACCATTTACCAATGTGCAGTAATTAATCACAGGCTAATTTTATGATAAAAGTTACCTGTTGCTGAAATGAAAGGCTGGCAGAAGGAGCAATTGTTTGAACTGCTTCCATACTTGGTTCTTGAGAATTGCAGAGGGCAAATGCAACCTGAGAGGCGCTATTTACGAATTTTGACACAGAAGGAATATCTAAGCGTGCATAAAAGCGGGTAAGGTCCAAAACCCGCTTTTGGAAACTTCCATGCTGGGCAGAAAGCGATGCAGATGCAAATAGATCAGCTGAAATGATAGAGTTTGCTCCTTTGGCATGAAGCCCAAATGAATCATCTTCTGCACTGCCTTTGACTGAATTATCCCCAAGAGATGCAGTAATTACACTACCTAAAGGGAAAAGTAGAAAACATATAAGTATTGTGGAATTCTAGAGGAGATTATATATAAGCAGTGAAGTGTGATATATCAAGTACTATGCATGTAGTTACACCATGAGATTTGGGGGTATTTGTTTATGGCCCCCAACCCCAAATTATTTTTTTTCAAATACAATTCCTTGTTTGTCAAACCCCATTTTGGTATAGGATTTCAAGCTATAGAAAGTGGGTGAGAATCACTTTTTTTTTTCCAAAAAGCTTCCACTCACAGCTTTTGAGAAAGAGTGATTCTGGAAGCTATTAATTATGTTTGCAAACACACTCTTCAAATCCTATAAAATTCTATAATACCTATAGCTATAATACACTTGTGATACTTTTTCCAAACACAATTTTCATAACACGATCAATCATCTATCTCCTAATTTTTATTTATTAATATTTATCCAACTCAACATTGTACCTCCTCTTTTTTACTTTGCACACTCCTTCCCCTGCTTTACACACATTCACAATTTACATAACAAATTCAATCATCTATCGCCTATATCAAATCCTACAAAATCTACACTATCAAGCATATAGAAAATCTAAATACACATTTTAATATTCATCAAACCACCTACTGGATTTCAAATCCATAATCACACACCCCTTTAGATTACAATCCTTGTCTTCAACTTATAATCAGATTAACTAACCAACATATCTCAACCTACGTTATCAGCACTAAATCAAAATATATTCTGCTTCACCAAAGTATACATAATTGTTTCAAGTGTTTGTTCTATCTTCAACTTATACTCATAGCAACAGAAATCAAGATTGCTTCAATCGTACAAAATCCAATGTCACAAAAAGATGTAATTACCTAGCATAGCTGATGCTGAAACATGGGGGTCAGAGAGAAGCATATCATAAGGTTGCACCATTCTTGTCTTGGGTGCTTCACTCCTCCAAAGGTAAAAGTTTTTCTTGACAGAAACGGCACATTTAGCACAGAGACCAGGAAGCAACCTAGGAGGAACAGGGCTCTCAAGCTGGCCTTCACATTGTTTAGGTAAACCTATACTGCGGTTAATGCAGAAATGACAGCTAGTACCAGAATCAGAAGCTACCGAAGCAAGGTCCATGGCTAATGTAAACGGCACATCCCAGTAGTTACCAAGATGATCAACAAAGAGTGTTGGAGAAGATGCCTCCACAGTGAGATTATGATTGGGAAACTGCAATAAAAAAAGGGCATATATTCAGGGATATAAACACATGGATTTTTGCTCAATACACCCCTATGTACAACATTTATAAGCATCAAATGAAAGATAACAACTACTACTACATAAATGCAGAATATGAAACTGAATAGAGGTGAAAGTCATACACGCTTGCCTTGTGATGAAGAACTGCCTTCTTTCTAAGAGGAATCTCATCATCTCCCTGTGCGTCCACACTAAGTAGCGCTGTATCGTCAGGTGTTAACAGCAATTCTGAACAGAAATTGAGGGCATACAATTTAGGGTTCGAAAGATGTCTCCAAATACTCTGCAAAACTGACGATTCAGAATCCTTCTTAAACCCATTCCTTCTGATAGAATTTGCAAATTTGCGCACATTGAACTCTCCGATCAATGTGGTAAAGCTGCAGTACGTTGAGCTAGCTATTATTAGTGGAATTAGTGAATAATTAGGGGAAAAGAGTAGAGGGAGTAGTAGAGTACGGGGCATCGAAGGGGAGCGGGAGAGAGAAGAGGCGCTGGAGAGAGAGGCCATTGGCGTCGGAAAAGGAGGGGAGGAAGGGCACGGCCATGAAGCGCTGGAAGAAATCGATCTGTTTAGGGCGAGAGAGACGCAGGCCGCGAGTGAGCCCCAAAGGAAGGGGTTCGCCGGGCACCGGGATGGGGCGCGCCACCGCGTCCACCGTCACCGGCGTCGATAAATCCACCTCCCAGAATCCCCCATCCATCGCCCATCTCAGTTTCTTCATTTCGTTCTGTTTTATTTCCCTGCCTTCTTCTTCTTGTAATGTTCTTAGCTTAATAACATCTGCAAGAAGAGGCCACAAATGCTATGTCAAAGTCAAAAATTAAGGAGTATATTTTAAAGTATTAAATAATATGAAAATATGTTCACAATAATTTTATCATGTATTAAATATTATATTAAAAAATTTATTAGGAGTATTAAAAAAATCAGTAACAATTACCATATAATTTTACTGACCCTAATTCTAATACTTATAATGATATTTTTTATATTCTTAATTAAATATGTGATGTTTTAAAACAGTTCATGATAAATTTATTATAAACTATTTTCATATAAAACTTTGTCAGAAGTAGGAGTATGAATATGACAAGGTACTACCTTCATTCGTGAAAATTGGACTTGTTGTCTGTTGATAGGCGAGCAGGATCATCCTTTGGGCGACCAGGATTAGCGCAAATCACACAAAATTTAAACTGGAATTAACACATGATTCACCCAAGACATCCGGCGAGCAAAACCTACATGCGATCAAGACACATAGGCGAACAAAATCAGATCAAAAGCCACATGAAGAGCTCAAACGGCATCCTGCCGATCAGATCCAACCACAGCGCCAAAATAACAATTAAACAAGATGAAAGACCATCAGAATCAGACTAAAGACTCCTCAAGGACAAGTCCAAAGTGACGAACAGCTCTAGACTGCGAGCAAGTCCAGTAGATAAGGATAGAATTTAGTTAAGATAAGGTCGAATTAGTCAAAGGACAGGTGTCGAGCATGCAGACTTGGTCGGCCAAAGGTCGTGCCACCTCCTGCTGGGCAAAAGTCTATAAATACTTAGATTTTTTCAGCAAATAAACAAGCACAAATTAATATACACGTCCAAACTCCGATTATGAATCCAAAGCAGCTCGATTAACTTACAATCGAACTTAAATACGTAAGCTTTCATACGATTCTAATCCACCTAAACCCGAAGATCCGTATTCACTAATTACGTTAGTGATCAATCACACGTAATTGTTTGATGATCAATTAACCATCTAAAACAGCCATTAATCTTCAAGATTAGAACTAATCGTCAACAATTTGGCGCTAGAAGGAGGGTTCGAACCTCCGATTCATTGAATACAAGGAGATTATCCCAGAATTGAAGAACAAGTTTGAGTTTTTGAAGAAAAAACTCAAGAACACCAAGAACAACACTTGATATTCTTTGAGAAAATGCCTCAATCGAGGGAGACACAACGTTCTCAACATATAACCCGGGATTCACACTCCCGAATGTCCCAAGCTGGTGGGCGAGCAAGGGCGAGCAGAAACAACCAAGAGAATCAAACTAATGTTGCTCGCCAGTTAATTCCACCAGAGTTGGACGCCATTGCCCGCAACCCCGACGAACTGGCGCGTACAATTGCCATGCTCCAAGCTTTACAAAGACAACAAACCCAACCTGGCCCATCATATGTGCGAGCAAGGGGTAGCCCCACAAAGACTCGCGAACATGATAAGGCTATAGGGGATCAGTTGAATGAGGCTGACAGCGCCCAAGCTCGTAAGGCCAAAGGCAAAGAAAAATTAAACATTGAGGCCGCCAGTCAGGGAGGTTCGACTCAGAACCCGGCCATGGCGGCAAGTCAGGGTACACGCCAAAGTGCTCTGGAAAGATTGGGTCGACGTGGCCGGGGAGTCCTGGAGGTTCATCCCCCTGCTGGAGCAGCTCACCCAGCCGCAATACCTGCTCGCCAATCGGTCCTTGACCGGCTGACTAGGTCAGCTTTTGGTCGCCTTGGCCCGAATGCAGAGCCCAATCCCCGGAGGCCAATCCAGGGGGTTCCCACTCCCAATGTGGGACTGGAGCGAACAGATGGCTGTGCGCCTCTGCTCGCCGAGCAGCCACAGAGTCAGGGGGGATCCTTAGAGGAGCTCGCCTCCATGAGAAAGGCCATCGAGAGCATGCAGGGCCAGCTGGATCAACAGAGAGAATATGGGAACACGACTCTTCCGATCTCACCCTTGTCAGTGGTAATTCTGAAGGCTCCAATTCAACAAAAGATCCAGTTTCCAGCAAGTATCCAGTATGAGGGCACGGCGGATCCTCGAGTGCATTTGATGAAGTATACCAATTATATGGTATCAATGGGGGCAAGTGACGCAACGCAATGTCGAAACTTTCCTTTAACTCTCGGGGATCGTGTCCATAAGTGGTTTTCGGCCCTGCCACCAGCTTCAATCCATTCGTTTGCCCAGCTGGGTAAAGAATTCTTATCCCATTTCTCTACAGCCGGGTCTTATCTATCCCAAAGGCATCGGTTATCCAACTTGAAACAAACTGACGACGAGTCGGACCGATCATATTTGGAAAGATTTGATAAGGTCTTGTTAGAGGGAGAATCCGTCAGTGAAGACACCAAGATTGTAGCCGTCTTGGCTGGGCTCAAGAAGGGTACTGAACTCTGGAAAGATGTGCACCTAAGATGCCCAAAGACGTACGCTGAGTTTCGGGACCGGGCAGGCGTTTTTGTCTCCATGCATGAAGCCCTGCAAAAGGATATGGGAGACAAAGGAGAGCAAAAAGAGGGTGCAAAGAAGCCTGGAACTGGTTATCGAGCTCCCAAAAATATGAAGGCATTTACTGAGGGTACGGAGCTAAAAGACAAACTGAACCACATTCTTACTGTATCAATCGATATAGTTTATAATAGTGTCCGGGACAAAGAATTGCTAACACCTCCCCGTAAGATACGTCAGGAAACGAGCAAGTTGAACCAGAATAAATATTGCGCCTACCACCAAAGTGTAGGGCACTTTACAAGCGAATGTCGTGACTTGCTAAAGCAGTTGTGGCGTTTTTACGAAGAGGGAAAGTTTTCAGAGTTCGTGAAAAGACAGCCCGGCAAAAGAACCAGAGACGAAGATTTTGATGAAGAAGACCAGGACCAGGCACCTCATCGGAATCGAGCTGGACGACCGGCTCAGGCGCCTGCCGGGGGACCAGTTCCAGACATACAGATGATGGAACCTGCAGGACCCATAGGCGGTTATTCCGATGGACGACCACCAATTTCTAATCGGAAAAGAAAGGCAGAACTACGAGCAATCGGACATGTACAAGAAATGGGGATCATTCTCCCTACCATGCAAACACCGGAATTAACTTTCACCGACAGAGATTTGGAAGGAGTACTGACACCACACAATGACTCGCTTGTAATATGTGCCAAGTTTATGGAAACAAGGGTGCATAGATTACTGGTGGATACTGGAGCCTACACTAATGTCCTTTTCAAAAAGACACTTGATCAAATGGGAGATTATGCAGGCTATATCAGAGACACAAATCACCGTATCCTGGGATTCGGAAATGCCATGACAATCCCGTTGGGAATAGTAACTTTCGCTATGCAGCTTGTGACGGTCAAAGAGCCTGAGAAGAATATCGCAAGAATGGTGGATTTCCTGGTCGTCGACCAAGAATCATCGTACAATGGATTCCTGGGTCGACCTTTCTTAAACGAATTCAGGGCCGCATGTTCAACTTACCATTATTGCATAAAATTCCCAACAGCAAGTGGAGTTGGCACGGTGAAAGGAGACCAAAGAAAAGCTCGAGAATGTCTTCTGCAAATTCAGTCAAGACAGGGACAAGTATCTATGATAGAAGCGTCAACTAGTCAACTCGAAAATGAACCCTCAATCTTGGAGGACATCCTTGGAGCCCAAAACAGTAAGATGGACATTGACGACCAACTTTCGCCTACGGGCGATCAGGCACAGCACGGCGATGAGCAAAACCGGCCAAAAGCAATATTACCCCCCGTAGCCGACTGTTCGTGCCCAAATGATAACCAGGGGAGTCCAAACATGGTGGCTGAGTCTCACCCGAAGCCCGCGGACGATTTTGACCCTCGATTGGGTGCTGAACCCATGGACATTGAGGATGAGCTAAGTTCGGAAGGACCAATAGTTGATCCTCGATGGAAAGGGCAAAAACGACGGGCAACTCCCGTTGAAGAGTTGGAGGCCGTCAAGATTAATCCTGAGCGTGACAGTCTTGAACTTTACATCGGGTCTGAACTCCCTGAGCCTTACAGAACACGCATCACGGACTTTCTGAAGGCTAACCTGGACGTCTTTGCGTGGTCTCATGCCGATATGGTAGGAATCAGCCCGAAGGATGCCTGTCACAGGTTGAATATCAACCCAGTCCGAAAACCTGTCCACCAGAAACGGCGAAAATATGGACCAGACAAGTATCAAGCTTTAAACGAAGAAGTCAAAAAGCTGCTGGACAACGATCTAATTAAACAAGCGTTATGCTCACAATGGGTTGCGAATCCTGTCCTGGTACGGAAGCCGAACAGAACCTGGAGGTTATGCATAGATTTTACAGATCTTAATGCAGCATGCCCGAAGGATAACTTTCCGCTCCCACACATCGATCAATTGGTGGACAGTACTGCCGGTTACGAAATGTTCACATTCATGGATGCTTTCGCAGGATACCACCAGATTCCAATGCACCCAGACGACCAAGAAAATACGGCCTTTTATACAAATAAGAATCTGTTATGCTGGAAGAGGATGCCGTTTGGTCTAATCAATGCTGGCGCAACCTACCAGAGGCTGGTTAACAAGATGTTCGACGAACATATAGGAGAAACAGTGGAAGTATACGTCGACGACATAGTCGTCAAGAGTACACAAAAGGAAGATCACCTCCATCATCTTTCCCAAGTATTCAACATACTCCGAAAATACAATATGAAGTTAAATCCAAAGAAAAGTAGCTTTGGAGTACATTCTGGGAAATTCTTGGGCCATCTGGTCAGCAAACGCGGAATCGAAGCTAATCCAGCCAAAGTGAAGGCGATCGTCGATATGAAACCACCACGCTCTGTTAAAGAAGTGCAAAGGTTGACCGGATGCCTAGCAGCGTTAAACAGGTTCATATCACGATCAGGAGACAAGTGTCGTCCATTCTTTGAGGCCATAAAAAAGGGCAACTTTGCCTGGACAGAAAACTGCCAGAAAGCCTTTGATCAATTGAAAGAATATCTGGGAGATGTAAAAATTCTGTCAAAACCAATTCCCGGTGAGAAGCTATATTTATACTTGGCAGCATCTGACACAGCCATAAGTTCGGTGTTAGTTCGGGCAGATGGCAAGTTTCACCTGCCAATCTACTATGTCAGCCAGGCCCTGCATGATGCTGAGATAAAGTACTCACCAACTGAAAAGCTGGCATATGCTCTTGTCATGAGTGTCAGGAAGTTAAGACCATACTTTTTTTATCATCAAGTCGAAGTACTGACAACTTTCCCACTCAGACAAATATTACACCGACCCGACACCGCTGGCCGTCTTTTGAAATGGTCCATAGAGATAAGCCAGTTTGGCGTGACTTATGCACCTCGAACCGCGATTAAGGGACAAGCGTTAGCCGACTTTATAGTTGAGTTAACCTTCCCTCAAAATCCAACGAGAGGGCTGGATCACCCATGTCATCTTTACGTTGATGGTTCGTCAACAAATCTGGCCTCGGGGGCAGGAATAGTGCTTATCAGTCCCGACCGGCAAGTATTCACTTCAGCAGTCAGATTTGAATTCATGGCCACTAATAATGAGGCAGAGTACGAGGCCCTCATTGCAAGTCTTCACTTGTCATTAGCAGTTGGAGTTAGACAACTCCAGATTTTCGGGGACTCCCAGCTCATTGTCAGCCAAGTACGAGGCGAATATGAAGCCAGAGACGAGCAAATGATCGAGTATCAACGAATAGTTGCGCACTTGGTATCTCAATTACACCAAGTGTTTATCCAGCAGATACCACGAACGAGCAACACCCAAGCTGACGCCCTAGCAAGATTAGAAACAAGCGAAGGGCCAGCAGATCTGACGGACATTGTCATTACCAGGAAGGTCCAACCATCAACAATGGACTACGGAGTAAATCAAGTAGTCGAACGTAACAACGATGATGACTGGAGATCTCCTATAGCCAAATACTTGAAAGACGGGGAGTTGCCAAACAACTCGTTTGAAGCTGAAAAAATTAAAAAACAGGCGACCAGATATACTCTGATAGACGAACAGCTTTACAAAAGAGGCTTCTCACTCCCGCTACTCAAGTGTTTGTCTAGGAGGCAAGGAAGGACAGTCCTGGAGGATATACATTCTGGAGTTTGTGGAAATCACACTGGGGGGCAAGCTTTGGCCTACAAAACTGTAAGGCAAGGTTACTATTGGCCAACCTTACGAAAAGATGCAATCCAATTAGCCAAGGCTTGCCACCAGTGTCAGGTTTTTGCTCCAAGCATCCATGCCCCAGCCCAGGAGCTTGTATCGGTTTACAGCCCATGGCCATTTGTAAGATGGGGGATTGACATTATTGGTCCTTTCCCGGCAGGAGTGGGAAATGTTCGATTTGCTGTCATAGTAGTCGACTATTATACAAAGTGGGCAGAAGCGAAGGCCATGGTGAAAATTACACAGCAAAACATGATCAACTTCATATGGCAGAACATCATCTGTCGCTTTGGAATTCCACGAACAATCGTGACAGATAATGGCCCACAGTTTGACGGAAAGGAATTACGAGATTTCTGTACAAAATGGGGGATCGGGAAACACTATTCAACTCCCTATCATCCCCAGTCAAACGGACAAGTTGAAGCTGTAAATAAGATTATCAAGCATACATTGAAAATACGTCTGGCAGAAAGTAAAAGTAGCTGGTCAGAAAAACTCCCGGAAGTCTTGTGGGCATATAGGGTTTCTCCCAGGTCAAGCACCGGAGAAACACCTTTTGCAATGGCTTTCAGAACAGAGGCGGTAATACCAATTGAATTAAAGACTGACACAGTCAGGACAACCAGCTTTGATGAACAAACAAATCATTCTGCCTTAGCCACAGAGGCAGATTTGCTCGAAGAAAGAAGATTACACGCTGAGCTGAAGAGTGCCACGTACAAGCAAAGAGCGGAGCGTTACTACAATTCTCAAGTCAAGATAAGAAAATTCGAAGTTGGTGACCTCGTTCTAAGAAAGAAGCTTGCCCCACCTCCAGGCATATTTGGCCCGACTTGGGAGGGCCCATACAGGGTAACAGATAGGTTACCCAATGGAGCATATGACATAGAGGACTTAGATGGCAACTCGGCCCAATATTCCTGGAATGCGGCTAATCTAAGGAAATACTTTCAGTAGGTGATCAGTTCTGCCTCATGAGAAAGTGAAGTTGAGATGGGCGAGCTACTAAGTCCACTGGGCGAACTGGAATAGCAGAGATACAAGATGGGTCCAAAAAACTTGCCTAATTTTTTGAAATTTTTCACCAAGTATAAATGGTCGAACAAAGATGAATTGGGTCAAGTCTGGTCGCATGCTGGGATGTCAGTATCTTGTAATAATTTCATTTCCTCTTAAAGAGTTTAAAGATGTCTTGACAGATTGTATAGTAGTCGAGCAACTCTGACTCTTGATGTAAATTATGTTTTTTAATAAGTTGGAAGCTTAACATTGTTTCTGTCGAGCAAGTCCAACCTGGCTAGTGCAGGATTACATTCTTGGTCGCGTTTGATACTTGTAATTTTTAAATGTTTGTTCAATATTAAGTTGTTCGTTCGAAATAGAAATGTGAGCTCAAGGCGCAAGTTGATTATACAACCAAGCCCATTAAAGGCTGTTCGTTTTTAAATGGACATAGCCTAAGGCCAAAAGCCCATCAAATCCTAAGGCAAAAAAAAGTTCTTAAGGAACAAGGCCCAATTACATTAAGATTGTTGAAGCACAGATAAAGATGCAAAGAACAATTAATGTAAGATGAAAGATGAGCAATTAAGCAAAATATATTCATTGAACACAAGGCTTGATCGCCCAAAAATTACAAAAAAAGACGACCAACAAAAAAGAAGTACAAGTTCCTAGCTAATTCTGTCCGCTAAGATCCTTGCCCGGCAGGAGGAGATGTGTTGTCATCTTTGGGGTCTTCAAGAGGAGAACCTTCAAGGGCAGGATCAACTGGGACCACCTCAGTTAGCTCAGCAATCAATCCCTCAGCATCAGCACGCTCCTTTAGAGCTCTTTCACTTTGATCGGCAGGAAGGATTTGCTCGCCCTCCGCAGCATCACCCTCTTCTTCCTCGTCCTCGGCAGGACTTGTGATAATTATCTCGGGGCCAATGAAGTCGAGCTTGATCCCATATTCAGGCAGGTCGCCAATTTGCAGAGTTGTGCCCGGAGCAGGAGGGTTAGATTCAACAAAATTGCACAACTCCTTACCGATCTCTTCGACAACTGCGGCAGCCTTGAATTCATGGGCAATACGGATGCTCTCCGCATAACCAGTTACGTAACCAAGAATCGAGCCCACCTCCATCTTAGGAATAAGTTCCTCTTGGGTAATGGAGTTGGCGAGCTGGATTTCAAGGTCCGCAATTTTGGCTGTTGCTTCAGTCGCGAATTTCTCGGCGACCTCCTTCTGCTGTTGAGCGCGAGCAAGTTCTGCTCGCATGTGCTCGACCTCGGCCATCTTGACCTTCAGCTCCTCGGAGACTTTGACGTGCAGGTCTAAGGCACGTTGCTCGCTAACCTGATGAGCTTTGGCTTTATTCTCAAGGTCGGCGATAATCTTCTTCGCCTCAGCCTTAGCGTCATCGCGCTCTCTGGCAATACGGCTGACCGTGGCCGCATGCTGGCGTGAGTCCTTCTCAAGGTCCTCAACCCGGTCGACCAAACGTTGCACGGCCGCCAAGGTGTTTCCCGCCTCGACAAGACACAAACGGCCATTATCACGAGGCGCTTGCGCCTTGACGGTCTCGTTTAGCTCCTTGGTCCAGCTACGAGCAACGACCTCAGAGGCGCGGCGAACAAAAGAGTCCGGGATTTCGCGCAGATTGGTCGGCACCTTTGAGCAGGCGAAACGGTGCACCAGGTTAGATCGCCCTGGATACTGCTCGGGCGAGTAGCTGAAAAGAAAATTTTCAGTTAGTAAAAAAAAAAAAAAAAGCTAAGTGTCCTGGGCGAGCAAGGTTATACCTGTCAAGACGACCTTTATCCCAACCAAGGTAGGTGGGGTCAGATGAAGGACCAGATCCTTCACGAGTGGTGACGACCAGAGCTTGCTCGCCGGGACGCTCCACTGAAAGAGTTTGCTCGCTGTCGCCTTCGGATGGTCGGACAGCTACCGTCACTTTCTCTTGAGCCGTCTTTGCTCGTTTGGCAGCCTTCTCGGTATCGGAGACGGGAGTGCCGTCTCCACGAAGAAGCCTTTTCGCCCTCGGAACCAGTGTCTTGGGCGGACTCGCCACGGGGGCAGGAGGCTGTGCCGAGCTCGACCCTCCGGCTTGTCGAGGGTCTCCTTTTCCACCCTTGGCCGCAAGGGCGATGATCTTTGAGAGGGGATCCGACTTCTTACGTCCCTTTTTGGTCGGCATCTCCCAGACACGGTTATCGAGCTCTAGGAAGGAAGGGTGAAGCGCAACTGCGGTAAGCTGATCTGTAAAGAACATAAAAAGCAAATTAATACCAAGTGTAAGACCGACCAGATCTGCTCGCCCAATATGAAGATACTTACCCTCTGGGATACGAGCTAGAGCCTCGAGATGATGGGGGTAGGTTGTGAGATGAGCAACTCGCAGTGTATCCTCGGAGAAGAGATGGCCAATACTTCGATCCTCTCGGCGACGAAGGGCGATCAAACACGCAATGAACAGGAATTGATCGCTTATGCTATTCTTCACAGTTCGCCACCCCAAGTTCTTGGGACCTGAAACAAAGGAAAAAGAGAATTAAAATTAGTCCAACCACTTCAAAGATATAGAAGAGGTAAGACTCACGCTTTAATTCCCTAAACTCCGTCGGGGTCTCGATTCGTTCAGAACCCCCAGAAGAGCGAGCAGAAGCACGCCAGTCGCCTCCGATCCAGAACCAGTCATGCTTCCAATCTCGCACTTTCCCAGGAATATCCTCGACAAGTTTTTGGCCTGGTCGCGCCTTCAGATAGTACCAGCCCGCCTCTTCCCCAGTGCAGCCGGTCATCGTCATCAGATAGCCAACCTCCTCGGCGGACAACCTGTTGGGATACCCCTCCAGGGCGAACATTACCATCAGAGCCATCAGATTTATCCACCCAATGGGAGTAAGTTGGGTGATAGCCAAGTTCACATCACGTAGAAATTGGCCGACCAAAGGGTGCAACGGCAATGAAACTCCAGCATTTAGGGTGGCAAGGTTGATTGCCGTCAATCCGCGTGGTGGGCGATCAGCTCTGTCGTCCACCAAAGGAGCATACATTGGGATATCAAAGGGAATCTTGTAATCCCTCCGAATCTCGATCAAATTCTCCTCAGTGATGGCGGAAACGATACAGCTCGCTGCGAACTCGGTCGCTTTAAGTTTCCGCACTCCGCGAGCAGGAATGACGAAGCGATTGGAGTGCTCATTTTCATACTCATTCCAGTCGACACGACGAGCAACCGCGACTGGAACCCGATGTTCGATCAATCTGGGCGCGGGGAAGTTGATATCCTTGAGATAGGCCCAAGTCAGTTCGTCAAGGTTCACCGGCTGAAGTACCTCGACTTCTTCATCCTCGTTTTCATGGAGGTCCGAGCTCGTCTCTTCTAAGAGCTGGCGAGCAGGATTTGCTCGCTCCTCTCTTTCCCCGGAGGGATGGGCTCCAGAATTGACCGAGCGTGCAACCGAAGCCGCCTCGGGGTCAGATTCCAAATTAACTACAGGAGGATCTTCTTCGACGGGCCGTTTTTAGGATTCTGGGGAGGAAAAGAACCGGTCTCAAAGTGCGACGCCATCGAGTAAGTTAAGGAGAGATGTTAGGGTTTTGCAGATTCCGGCAAGGGAAGAACACGGCGGCTCGGAATTTTCCACGGCGGAGTAGGAATTCTCGGTGAATCTAGAACGCACACGATGCAAGAAGAGAAGAGAGAGAAGAAAATAAGCTGAGAAAAAACTACCTTGACGTTGTTCGAAGATCGCCGAAAGCTGGAAACGTCGCCGGAAATTTGAAAGAAGGAAGAAAGAGGGATTCGCGCTTAAGAAACAGTGTGAAAATGAAAAAAACGAAGAAAATTTTCCTTTTATACTTCTGGAAAAACGGGGTACCGGGCGAACAAAGTTGAAAGTGGAAGGACCAAATTGCAAATTCTGGGCGCGTGCAGCACCTGTCCGACAAAACGGGAAGGCGTGTCTCCTCGGGATTGTGTGCGCGTGGGCGGCAGCAATCATTCCGCCCACGTCACACCTCGAGCCGTGCCCAGACCTTGGGATCCCAACCGTCCCCGACCCGAGTCTGCTCGACCAATGTTGTCCGCTCGTGAAAAGCTGCTCGCCCCAGGGACATTCTTGCTCGCCTTAGTGACACTTAAAAGTTGTCAACCCAAAAAGTGCTCATTCACCATCTTCACAATTTATTGATTGGAAAGGGGGCAATTGTTGATAGACGGGCAGGATCATCCTTTGGGCGACCAGGATTAGCGCAAATCACACAAAATTTAAAACTGGAATTAACACATGATTCACCCAAGACATCCGGCGAGCAAAACCTACATGCGATCAAGACACATAGGCGAACAAAATCAGATCAAAAGCCACATGAAGAGCTCAAACGGCATCCTGCCGATCAGATCCAACCACAGCGCCAAAATAACAATTAAACAAGATGAAAGACCATCAGAATCAGACTAAAGACTCCTCAAGGACAAGTCCAAAGTGACGAACAGCTCTAGACTGCGAGCAAGTCCAGTAGATAAGGATAGAATTTAGTTAAGATAAGGTCGAATTAGTCAAAGGACAGGTGTCGAGCATGCAGACTTGGTCGGCCAAAGGTCGTGCCACCTCCTGCTGGACAAAAGTCTATAAATACTTAGATTTTTTCAGCAAATAAACAAGCACAAATTAATATACACGTCCAAACTTCGATTATGAATCCAAAGCAGCTCGATTAACTTACAATCGAACTTAAATACGTAAGCTTTCATACGATTCTAATCCACCTAAACCCGAAGATCCGTATTCACTAATTACGTTAGTGATCAATCACACGTAATTGTTTGATGATCAATTAACCATCTAAAACAGCCATTAATCTTCAAGATTAGAACTGATCGTCAACATTGTCTTCAGTACGATTATTTAGAAATAAGAATGTATATAATGTGTAAAAAATTAGAATATTGTGTAAATCAAGTATAAAATAAATTATTTATAAAAATTGTGTGTATATGATGAAGAGTGTAAATAAAGATTTTCATTTTAAAAAATAAGACTATTTTTCACGGACGGACTAACGTAGACCATTTAAATAGCTAATTGCAGCTTTAAAATTAAGTGATTTATAATATTTCTCTAATTGTATTTGCAAATATCCTCGAATTACTAGAGATGTCAACGGGCCGCAAAATAATCGGGGAATATTTTTCCCTCATCCCCATCCCCGCGTGTTCCCCGTCCCCACGGGGATTCTCCATTTTCCGTTTAGCTTATATATATATATATTTCTTTTTATGCATCATTATGAAAATTAATTAATAATACATATAATTTAAATTACAATAATTTACAAGAATTTAATTATTAAAAATAAATTAGCATTTGATATACATATTTTGTGTCACAATGCTTTAAAATCATAGAAAAAATAAAAATGGAATTCAATAACTTGGTGTCAATATTTTTTAGAATTATTTTATATTCTTAATTATGTATTTATAATATTTTAATTATTAATAGTGTATATTAATTGATACAACAATATTGCTTATAATAATTTTTTTACATGAATATTAAATTTATATATGTATATATAAATATCCACTCGTGGTTCGATGTCATCAACTTCATTTCGAGCAGGTGTGTCATCTATGTTTCTTTCCCATTCTGTTGCTCGCTTCTGCCCTCATGCACATCTTCACCCAGCTGTTCGTCCACCTCCATTATTTATGTGTCTATTGACTCCATGATTTCATCAAGGAAGGAGGGTTCACCTTCAGCACTGCTGCTCGGCTGTTCGACCATCATGGAAACTCTGTTTTCTTTTGGTTGTAACTGTAGGAGGCATTCACGAGCCTTCTTTTGATCACCCTTAATCGTACCTGCACCCTTTGGTGTTGGAAATTTTACATAATAGTAATACGTTGAAACAGCTGCCTTGAATTCATTTAAAAAAAGACAACCGAGAAGCCCGTTGTAGTTCAACTGCTGATCTACCATCCTATTTAGTCTCATTTCTGGGTTCTCGGCCGATACAAGTTCGACTGATAATTTGATTTTCCCTAAAGGAATAGTTACAATATCTCCAAACCCTAGGATTCTATGATTACAGTCTTCCATATAACTTGCATAATCGCCCAGCTGATCCAATGTGTTTTTTAATAGGGTGTTTGTGTAGGCGCCGGTGTCAACGAGTAAGCGGTGCACTCGTGTCCCCATGATGTTTGCGCAAATGACTAGGGAGTCATTATGAGGAGTGAGGACCCCATCCAAGTCTTTCTCAGAGAAGGTTAAGTCCACAGTTTGCTTGGTTGACGGATTGATCCCAACCTCCTTCACTTGTGCAACTGCTCGAAGTTCTGTCTTTCGTTTTCTTTTAGATACAGGTGGTCTTCCATTAAAGCAACCACCAACTGGTCCGGTTGGTTCAAGCATCAAGATTTTACGAACCGGCTCCGCAGGGGCTGTGGGGACTTTCCTTCCTTGTTTGTTCGCCTTGATCGGCTGTTCGTCGCTGTCATCGTCGTTCGAGCTGGATGGTGTTGCTTCTCTAGGCCTTTTTCCCGGTATTTTTTTTACAAATTCTGGTAGCTTCCACTCTTCGTAGAACCTCCACAACTGCTTCAAAAGGTCTCGACATTCACTTATGAAGTGGCCGATATTTTGATGATATGCACAATATTTATTTGGGTTCAGTTTTCCTCTCTCTTGTATAATCTTCCGAGGTGCGGATAGCATGTCTTTGACATTGTTGTATACTGCGTCCATGGACATTGTAAGGACCTTGTTCAACTTCTCTTTCAACTCGGCTCCTTCACTGAATGCTTTCATATTTTTTGGAGCCTTGTAGTCAGTCCCACTTGACTTCTTCCCGGACTTCTTCGGGTTAGCATTGTCACTCAATTCCTTTTAGAGAGCTTCTTGCATAGAGATATGGATTCTGGCTTTGTGTTTGAATTTGACATACGTTGTGGGACAAGATAAATGTGTTTCTTTCCATAAGTCTGTCCCTTTCTTTAAACCGGCCATCACCGCCACCATTTTCGTGTCTTCACTAACCATCACGCCTTCCAACAGGACTTTGTCAAACTTTCTAGAAGTTTTTTATCAGACTCTTTGTCTCCTTGCTTGACGTCTGCTAGCCGGTGTCTTTGTGTTAGGTAAGACCCAGTAGTCGAGAAGTGGGACAAAAACTCCTTGCTCAGTTGATCGAATTAACTAATAGACACGGGAGCTATTGCCGAAAACTACCTGTGAGGTCCATCTCCAAGAGTAAGCAGAAAGTTTCGGCATTGAGTAACATTTGTAGCCCTCACTGAAATCATAAAGTCTGAATATTTAGTTAAATGGACTTTAGGATCCGATGTTCCTTCATACAAGCTGATGGCCGGAAATTGAATCTTCTCTTGAACCGGCGCATTCAGGATTGACGGGGCTAATGGTGAAGACGAGAGAGCAGTTGACCCGACTCTTTTTTGGGCTTCCAGCTGCTTTTGCAATTCCTCGATTGCCTTTTTCATGCTTGTAACTCATCTGGAGGAGTCCTCCCGTTGGAAGGTTGTTCGTCGTGATTGAGTTCAGTGACTTTCTCTTGATGCAGTCCCTCACCAACGGGACGTTTTTCTTGAGTTATCTTTTTGGCAGCGTTGCTAGCCCCATTAGGTCCGAGCCGACCAAAAGTCGATCTCCGAATACGATCATGTACTGAAGGGCGAGCAGTTGAGCGTGTTCGCTCTTCTTCCCCTGGGATGGCTCTCTTCTATCCCTACTGCTTGTGCCCAGTCTTTCCAATGCACTGGGGCGGGTGGCACTTATGCTTGACTCCTGAACTCTGTTGGGAGTCGACTCTCCTTTGCTTCCCAACTGCTCGCTCACAAGGGCCTTTCTCTTCTTTCTACGGACCTCGACATTATCCGCTTCTTCAAGCTGTTTGTCCTCCCTCCTTTTACTTCGCTGCTCGCCTGCTCGATTGTAATTTCCAGGACTTCCTATGGTCCAACCTTTTCTTGCCGTCTTTGCAACGATTGAAGCACGGCAATTATTTTTGCCAATTTCTCGGGATTCTGGGCGAGAGCTTCCACTTTCGGAAGGAGAGTGTCAATGGTAACTTGGACATTTCTTCGGGAAGTTGCCTGAACCGTTCTTGCATGCTCTCTTGTTGACGAAACCCTAGTTTGAGGGTTACGACTCGGCTGTGTACTTGATGATCAAGCTTCTTGCGATCTTGCCATTCCAAATGCTCAGGTTTTGTATTCAATGATACTAAATTCAAGAGCAACTAGCCTTGCATATACGAAAGTGTTTGTTTAAAAATCCTAATTCATACATGCATGCATTCAAGCTCCTTGAAATAGTGTGAAAATACCCTAAATGTCATGAAAATCAATAAAAACCCAGTTTCCGACGATGTTGATTAGGCGTGAAATTGTCATGATTCGTAGCTAGAAATGCCCAAGTTTTGGTCGATTTTATTGAGTTTTTAGAGTCAAATGAGTACTATTTCTTTACATTGATGAATTTATCTCTTTGATGCTCATAGGTGAATCGAGGGCGAAAAACGGAGTTCGTAGGACTTTGAATCAGCTCAAACGGATGCCCGGATGAGAAGATATCGAAGAAATACGATTGGTATTAGTGCGTGAGAAGAAAAGTATTAGTTGAAAAGAAAGAAGGCCCATTCGAGCTATACACTCGAGCGCCTCCGCTCGAGCTCAACCAGCTCGAGCGCCCCAAACTTGCAGAGAATTTTCTTCGCTCGAGCACCACTGCTCGAACGCCTCCGCTCGAGTGCTTGTTTCGCTCGACCATTTAGCTCAAGCGCATCCTCTTGAGCTAGCCCAGCTCGAGCGCCTTCAAGGCTTAAGTTTCCAAGTTCGTTTTTCCGGCCCACGAGTTCCCGATTCGGCCCAAGGCTTATATATACTCGTCCCGAGCTCGTTTTTACGAACGACCACACACCACTTGATAGATTTTGACTTTTAGAGTTTGTTTTTGGAGAGGAAGGTGAGGAACAAGCTTTACTTTTACGTTTTCCAGGTTTTCTTTAAGAATTCATAACACGGTTTTGCTTTTTAGTTTCGTTTCTTTATACCTTTGTTCTTGAACAGGTTGAGACTTCGTTTATTGATTTAATTTCAGTTGATTCATTTATTTCTTTAAACCCTAATTTATATTTGATCTTTTCTTCGTTCTAATCATTATGTTCATGTTCGTTGTTTATTCAATTGTTCTTGTTGACGTAAAACCCATGTCTAGCTAAAACCCTTGCATGCTTGGGGTAGGATGAACTCGTAGAAGTAGGATGTGGGTACGTAATTAGGGTAATTCGTGACGTTAGGTTTTAATTCTCTTAATTAATGAATTCTTAAAATTAATCTTAACTTTACTTTTGAATTTCGTTCGAAAAGTGTTAGAGAGAGGACGACCTTATCACTCTTTAACAACGAGTAGACTTAACGAGAGGGTTTAAAAAGGGTTAATTCATCTACCAGTTTAGCGAAGGAGGACGACCGCATCACCTTAGTTAAATTAGGGTCTCATTAATTAAGCACAATCTATTAACTTGTTAGTGGATTAGTGAAGTCGAGTGTTAGGGTAAATTATTAGGGTTTAGAATCTTGAGCTTTCATCTTGCATTCTTTTACTTAGGTTATTTCTTGCGCGTCACGGTTATTTTGATTATGTACCTGCTCCGTTAGTATACGTAGAGATTCCTATCCTGAGCATCACCATCACTCATTTGAATACAACCCTTAGTTAATTCGACTTCTTTAGTATTTTAGTTTAATTGGTTTATTTTAGTTTTAATTAATTCTTCAAAAAAATCCAAAAACATACACTCATATTAACTACGGCGCGTAGATCTTCAGGGATCTATTTGCATACACACTTTCCCTTGGGTTCGATATACTTGGTCATTATACTTGCTCATACTACAATGAACTCGTACGCTTGCGAGGAATCTACTAGTAGAAAGTTAGTATATTCGCTTCAAGTCAGATGTCTTCCCGGATTTCGGCCAAGATTTCTAGATTTCGGCGAAATGGATGGAATTCTACCCGGATTCTTCAATACACGAAGGTTCGGACCCTTCTTCTAATGCCAATTGTTGATGACCTTGATTCTAATGAATAATTAGTGGTTGTTTTATGCTTAAGAAGGTCACCAAACAAGATCAAAGATAGAAGATTTAAACAAGTATTGATTAAGAAATGAATTTGCAAGAGTTTTGCTAATTTTTTAATATATGGAACCTATATAGAGCTGTTAAAACAGGCCAGCGGGGCGGGGCGAGCTAAAATCCGCAAAAGCCCGCCTTTTGGCGGGGCGATGCGGGGCGGGCCAAAAATTTAACGGGCTGCAAAATTCCAACCCAACCGACTTATTGGCGGGCCGCAGGTTTTGGCGGGCCGGCCCACTTTTAATTTTTTAATATATTTTATATTTTTTAAAATTGAAAATATATAATTTAAAAGCTCTAATATATCAAATTCATCAAAATCAAATATAATCAAACAATTTATCTTGATAACTATCATTATTAAAATATTAAAATTAAATTTATTATCTTTAATAAGAAAAATAATTTTATACAAATTGAAGTTCACAATATATTACAATAATAATTTATAAAAATAGACTCATACAATTCAAATTCATCATCTATGAACATAAATATTAAAAAATAACCCTAAAAATGATATTATAATAGTTGACAATGTACAAAAAAATGTAAAATTTTGTTTTTTTAAATTTTGTTTTTAAGGCGGCCAGCTCACCCCAACCCGCTCCCAACCCGCAAAAGCCTGTGACCCAGACGGGTCAGCCCACTTAGACCCGCTTCCAAACGGGCTAAGAAATCTCTAACTCAAACCTCATTTTAAGTATGGCGGGGCGGGCCAGCCCAACGGGCCCAACCCACTTTGACAGCTCAAAACCTATATTTTCATATAAGATGAGGTATTTATAGGAGTATAAACAAGTAGGAGGTGTCATTCTTCTAGCCACTCTAATTTACATATTGACAAGTGTTATGACACTTGTTTACCCCTAAGCTATCATATTTTATACAAATCAAGTGTTAAGACACTTGTTTGCTTCTAATACAATGCTTAGATAGTGGGGTTTATGGTTGTTCTTCGAGATGCTCAACTGCTCGCATGTACATCCATATGTTGGGTATTTGAACCTTCTCCTCCTTAGCTATTCGCTCAACTTTTCTCGAGTTTGGCTAGTTGCTCGCCAAAACACTTATCATTTTGACTAGTTGCTCGCTCGTCGTCGTATTGTACATCATCATGCTCAGTTGCTCACCTACTAGTCATTTGCCTATTTTCCTTTTGTATTAATTCTTACTCAATTGCTCGCCTGTCAACACCCGCCCATTTCGGAGCGGATCTCCGCGGGGAACGGGGATTCCCCTCCCCATTGCTAAGTCTACGAATAATTATAACTATTCCGTAAAAATAGTTGTAATTATTTAAAAGTGAATTTAACTTAAAAATTACTCGAAAAACATACATGAACGGTTAATAACTCTGGGTATTTTCTCTTCACTCTTTTTCTTTTTTTACTTAACGTGACCCCATGAATTATCAATCATACTCCTCACTTTAGGATTCATCTTTTATACGTCCCATTATCCTATTAAAACTAGACTCATCCCCAACCCTAACCTCATCATCAGCGCTGAAAAATGAAGAAGTGTGGAAACGCATCACGAGAAATACTTCATTTCTTCCGAACTTAATTGCTACTAACCATGATCTAAAAAAAAATTGTTACTAACCAAAATTACCTCTCTTCTTACTCGATCCATATTTTCATAAATGACAATATAACAAAATTGTTTTTTTATCATTTTGTTTTACCTACACTAGTATACTTACATTTCATATCATTACTTTTATATATATTAATTCATATTTATTAATTAAATTCAATTTAATTTAGGGAGATAATTTAGGGACGATGGAATTAATTGTTTTAGATGATCAAATTCGTGGAGAACCTACCAATTCAGGCATTACTTCCTTTATTACATAGTTTTATTTCTCAAGTGTTGAATGTTTAAGTGAAATTCCTATTTGAATGAACAATTTTTGTTTACTGTTGATGTATTTAGTTACACAAAGTATATGGTGAACTAGTTTTATTATGAAACTAATTTAGAGTATAAATTGTTATATTAAAAGATATTAGTTTGATAGTAACGCTATGTAACGAAAACAACAAATAGCATTTAAAAATGGAGTATGTATAAAGTGAAATTGGTTCATATATGAATTATTAAAGGGTACTACTTTATTTCACTAAAGAACATTAGTTGTTTTTAGTGAAGAATAGTAGTTGTTATTATTGAAGAGTCTTAGTTTATTTTCAATAAACAACTAGTACTCTTTAGTGAAAACAACTAATACCATTCAATAAAAACAATTAATACTCTTTAATAAAAATAATTAATATTCTTCAATGGTTCATGTATGCACTATTTTTACTCTATACATAGTCTTTTAAAAATGTACTTGAGTTAATGGTTAAATTGGTATACAGAAGATTTGCTCATTTATTAAGCATAATTATATATGAAATGGATTTTTTTATTTTTAACAATAGATATATTATTAGTAATACATTGTAAACATATACATGGACAATGACATATTGAGAAATTTTGTTCAGGGTCCAATTTGCTCAGGAGGTCCAATAAAATATTATTGTAATATTAAATAATATATACGGATTTGATATAATGCCCACCGGTGGGCATAACTTATATGTCCACCGCGAATGTGATAATGACACGTAAGCAAATTTAAGTAATCAATTAAAATAATAGTGGGACCCCTATTTAAATTTGCTTACGTGCCATTATCACATTCGCGGTGGGCATATAAGTTATGCCCACCGGTGGGCATTATATCAAATCCGATAATATATATATATATATATATATATATATATATATATATATATACACAAAAATATATATAAATTGAACATATATACTATCAAAAGGTTTCAATATAAATATTGACTTAGCAGAACCAATCCTGCGAAATATTCTACGGTAAAATATATCAAAATTAGGCAAGTTCTAAAACTTGAGGGTCGTGCTTAGATTCGGGTCAAAAAAGTTGCGGACCCTGGCTAACCCTCAACTCACACAATCTATGAAACACATCACTACAAGAAAATTAGGAATTCGCTACAAAATATTACGTAGGCAAAAATAATAAATTTGTAGGCATTTATATTTACCTACAAAATACCAACAAAAAAGATTTGTAGCCAATACACTAGTAGGTAATATATTTACCTAAAAAAAAAATTTCGTAGGTAATTACCTACCAAAATTCTGTAGGTAATCCATATCATAGTCGTAGGAAATGTACTTGCATGAATAAAGTAAATTCGGTGGGCAATTTATCAACTAGCAAAGTTTCTGTAGGAATTCTGTAGGAAACTTTAGCAACATATTTTTTTTAGGCAATTTATGAATTCAATGTAAAGTTTGCCTACTGAAACATTCTGTAGCAAACTTGCAGAATGGCATGGTGCTAGGAAATTCTGTGGGTAATACCCTTTAATTAATAACATTAAATTTATTGCTTTTAAAAAATCAATACGTTTATTGCTTCTGAAAAACCATTTATATTTCCAATTACTTTTATAATATCTATAATCCATTCAAGAACAATAATTTTTTATAAGCATAAAAATAATTCCACAATAAACATAAAAGTGACAAAACATATTATGAATATGGTATTACAAAAATGTCAAATTTTCATGCTAAAAGACAATCTCCAAAATAATAGAGTATTCTCACATAGTATGTTCTCATCTGAAAGGTTCTCAAAAGTATTTCCATATACAAGTGGAAGGTAAACAACTTCAATACACCTTGCTCCAATTGAATAAACATCTCCACATCTTGTTCCAATCTCAACACTGAAAATACAAATAATATGATTTATTTTTCATAGTAAAAGGCAAATGATAAAAGTGGGCTTGGAGGTGCAGATTATTTAGCTATTCAACAGAGTGGAAGCTGTTAAAATCCAAACACCCTATAGAACCATGCCTTTTCAACAGCTATTACCAGAAGAAATCCTACACAAACTAGCTATGACTTCGGTGGAGCTGTTATGATAACCAATCTTAATCCAAGTAATCACAAAAACTTTCCAGTAGATTAATTACTTTATAACTTAATCTCATTAATGTACAATATTCTAAGTCATACTTTGTGATTTATGTAACATGCAGGCACCGATTCTTGTGTTTTCACGACATCATCGACATCTATGAATCCGATAACTACTCCAACACCAACCCCAACTACAAAGTCCAGAAGTAGTCTAGATCGAATATGTACAAATTTAGATCAAATATGACCCCAAATTAATAACAATTGAGATATTAGCAGCACAAATTTTCAAACTCTAATTTCATGAAAATTTGCAACATGCATAATGCATTCCTCACTTGAATATGCAGCTGGAGGTTTAGGGCAAGTATATGCAACAAAAGTTGAAATACAGAATATCAAAAATTGAAAAACTGAAAACATAGGTTTAACTTTCTTACCATGTAATTTTCCTATTGATGTCATATCATGGGGCTCCAATCATTGCACGTATACGCTCATCTATTTGACGTTGCATGTCATCACCAATAAAATAAAAAGCAAACTCCAATTAATTCGCAAACATCAAAACAGATTTCATTAGCACACATCATACAAAAACCCAAAAAAAAAAAAAACATCCTTGCACTAAGGGTAAGGAGCTTTCTCCTTGGGGCTCCTTCTCCCTTTCCTTCGCTTGATCAATTATATTTCATCTTCACTCTCATATTGATCTGAGTTTTCTGAATCTGACTCAAGTATTGCCTCATCTGAAACTTCTTCTTCATCTCCACCCAAATCTATAAATTCACCACTAGGATCATTTAATGGTTTTGAATCATCAACATATGTTGATGCCTCACTGAATTCCAAATTAACGTCTTCTTGGAATGCTTTGTCAACTGTAGGAACATCCACCATTTGTCTAGCTTTCACCTTAAATACAGCCAACCAATCAGAGTTATCGCTTCTAGAGCTTGGATATGGGACATAATATACTTGTGCAGCTTGCATAGCAAGAATGAAAGGCTCATACTTTCTTAGTTTGAGTCTATGGTTAATATCAACCAAACCATATCGTTTATGTACCTTCAATAAATGTTTTCACCCCTTCAACAAAATCAACATTAATGGTTCCATTGGTGTTGCGCCTAACATACATCCATTGTCGATCATTCCTCATATTGTCAAATGGAAGATCTTCCTATGACTATTAAATAGTGTAATATATGATGAAGTGACAAAGAATCATAAACTAATTATTCTACACTTCATTTCTTGCAAGTCAAAACAACACATACCGAACAACAATGAAATAACAAATAATATATCAAGTATTCAATTAGTTTTTTTCTAACATAAGTATAGTATAAAAAAAAAACTTAAAAGCATTCTGTGAAACAACCCATAATTTAGTTTTATCATATGAGACTGTTAGACTTAACTCACAGTCAAGAACAAATTTATTGTGTATGGTCTCATCCCATCTTATCAGTTTTTTCCATCAAATGTTTACATAACATATTTTTTTCCATCTTATCAGTAACTTCCAAAGGTCTGTTTATGATTCATCTAGGATTTCACCTGAGATACAAAACTATTAGCTAAGACGTAATATATTGAGCTAAAATGTTTTCTTGGTCAGACAATTGGGCTAGAGAATATCTTTCCCCTATCATTATCAGAACTATAGTCATGAGTAAAAACTCTAAAATGGACGAAGGGCAGAATCGAGAGAGAAGAGGAAATTCGGCGAATTTGATGGAATAGAGTAGCAACATTGAATTCAAGAAAAATGAAGGATCATTATTTGAAAATTGCATGATAATCACAATAACTACTTCTACTGGTTCTACAAGTTCAACGGGTAAGATCCCTACATGTTCATAAGAATAACACATAGAACACAAAAATAATCCCAAATTAAAAAAAAATGTGTTACTTATTAATGATATGTATGTTACAACAAAAACTAAAATAATGTTACTATATTGTAAAAGAAATATTTGTTACACATAGAAGATATGTATGTTGCTAATGAACTACACAATGTTACTATTTATTAAAAGAGGGGAATATGTTACTTATTTCATTTTTTGTGTTATTACATGAACTACACAGTGTTACTATTAAGAGATTGAAAAATATGTTACTTGTTCCATTTTTTTGTGTTACTATATTCCATAAATAATGTTACATGGATATATCATGAACAACAAACTGATTTGGAATCCATTGATGGACAAACTGGAGAAATAACAAACTCAACTGAAAAAGAAAATGAAGGGCGGAAATTTAATGGTGAAGAATGCATTCGTTCATTATTGGGAATGAAAACAGATACACTAGATCAAATGTATGAGATGTACTGTGTACATGTCTGTTTTTTTTTTAAATTTAGTGTGTGTAAGACAACATGAATAAAGTCTTTAGATTAAATAAATGTATTGACATCCAAACTATATGTCTGCTTTTGTATTGGTCTAAGAGGGTGTTTGGTTGAGCTTCTAAGCTCTTTAAAACAGTTTATAATAAGTTGTTTAAGATCTTATAAGCATTATCAATGTATTTGATAAAATAAGATGTTTAACAACTTATAAGATCATAAAATAAGCTCCTAACAGCTTATAAGCTGTAAAAATATAAGTTGAGATTTTCCAACTTATTTTCCATCCTCAACCACCCACCCACCCTGGAACCACCTTACCCTTTCCCGCCCTCATCCACCTCTATCTTGACATTAAAAATGAAATAAAAATATTTTATATTAAAATTTAAAAAATATTTATTATAAATTCTCAAAGATCTTATAAGTTGTATTAGCCAGACACTTTAACAACTTATAAGCTACTTAAAGGAAAACCGATGTAATATTAGTTTCAAATAAGATGTTTCAAATAAGCTTATAAGATGTTTATGTGTTAGAGCTTATAAGATGTTTCAAATAAGCTTAGCCAAATGGGCTCTAAAAAGTAAAAGCGATGTAATATTAGTTAAAGAAACAACTAAAAAAAAAATGAAGAGATGAGGACTGATTGCAAGACACTAATGAGAGAAAAATTGGTTGAAGATGGGAAATATGAAATAACAAAACACATTACAGAACCATCTGCATTGTTTGGAAAGAGCTATCAGAGATGGAAAGACTTAAGTTGTTAATGAAATGATATCGTCTTGTATAAGACCAATAAATTCTTACTGAAATTTAGCTTATAGTGCTGGAGGAGAGGACCAAGTTGAACACACAATGATAATCTTTTAAACTACGTGAATTATAAAAAAAAGGATTAACATAGAAGATTGTGACACAAAGACATTCATGGAATTGATATAAAACCAAGATGAAGAGGAAAAATCAATTCTTTTACAAGGTAAAAATGAATGAAAAAGGGAGAATGAGTAAAAAAAAAAAAAATTGGAGGCTTGATGACGAAAGAAGACTTTTAGATATATGGTGATGTTTTGGTTTTCACACAACTTATAAAACAAATAGCTATGATCTAATTTGTGTACCATTCATCAGAATAAACAACCACTGGAAAAATACCATGTTTGGTATAACATTCTTGTCTGATGAAAAGATAGAAACTTTTGAGTGGCTATTCAAGATGTTCACGAAATTGATGGATGGACGAACACCAATCACAATATTCACAGACTAGGATCTAATTGAGGTTTTATAACAAAATAAAAAAAAGTTGTGATTAAGTTGCAATTTATGAAAAATTGACGATTTTATCTGCAATCAAGTCTTAATTTGAATACTATTTGGTCTAATCATTTGATTTATGCTTAGTGAATTCAAATAATTTATTTGGTATTTGGGAAACTTAATATATGTTTATAGATATTCATTTTTGTTAATATCTATTACACATATGTTAATGAGATTTTCATCAGGTGTGTTGTAATAGAAAAATCAAGTTGGGAAAAATATTTGATGTTATACCAGTGTTGTAAAGAATGTTGAGACAATATTTTGGATAATATCACATAATTTGTTATTTCTCTTATCACTAACTTCTATTATTATAATTTTGTTTGTTTTGGGATTTAGGTGTGCATGTGAAGTCATGATGTAAAGTTCTTCATGAATAGTAAAAGTATGTGTTTGTTTTGAGATTTTGAAGGGTGAAATTTTACTTTATGTTAAACCATGTGTTAGAGAAAAGTAGGAAAGAGAGTGAACGAGAGAAAATCGATAAGTGAGTAATGATTGAGTGAGAGAAAAGTGATATATAAGTAATAATTGAGTGAAAGAAAAGTGAGATGTGAGTAATGATTGAGTGAGAGAAATAATATTTTTAAATTGTATAAAGTGAATTGTATTGAGATAAGTAATAATAGGTTTTATAGGTATTTATAAGTGTGAATGGAGAATGAGGTGTGAAAACTGGATGTTATATCTCTAACTCGAATGGGACGGGGGCCGAAAAGTCCTAGTCCTAATCCTGTCCGGGTGAATCCCGAAACACACATGCCCTATATATTGTGCTTAATGTCTTGTACGCAAGTTGAGGACCTGAAAAAATCTAGGTCATGCAGTAGCAGTTTACAAGAGCGAGAAGTTGAGTACATCAGGGACGGGTACTTGCATCATGGGGTTGGTGGAAGAAAGTTTCTAGGACCTTCCAAACTAACTTAGTAGTTGAAGAATACGGTTGAAGTTCATGCCCATTAATACGAGTTGCGAGATACAACACAATTAAGGAGAAACAAACAAAGAACTACACTAACGAGCACTTAATGCATCTAGTATAGAAGGATTCTCATCTCTGTATATGTTGGTCGAGTATTGCAACACCCATATCAACAATTTGATCTAAAAATAGGTTAAATTAGGATATTCAAAGATTGTTTTTTTTTTTTTTTTATCTTATTGTTAAGTTATTTCAGCAATGTATTTTTACACTTTACCTGCTAGATTTTAATTAAGTATTGTAAACTATATATCTTTGTTTGTATAACTACAAGTTATAGTGAAGATTTAGTCTATGAAAAGTTTAGAATTTCGTTTGCAAAGTATTTTAAATCTTCCACTATTTTGTGTTATTTTGTGTTGTCGTTTATGTTGTCAACATTTCTTACAACATTCTTTAAAAAATACCTGGGCAGACTTTCATCTTTATTTTGAAGGATGAGTTGAATAGTCTCTAAATTGAGTGTGTGTAGAAATATATGTTAGTATATTTTTAAAATTGACTTAGTTGCAAAATGAATCATCACCTTTCGCTTAATTGCTATCTAATTTAAAATTTTGGATAACTATAAATAAATTGCCACCTTTAAAAATAATTGCAAATTAGTCCCATAATGCTCTTAACATGTTTTGATTATTTATGATTAAAGGTGTGCAACATTGACAAGCCACATCAGATTGAGACATAAAAGAGACTTGATTTGCAAAAAATATTTAGACATGATCTCTTGTAAATCTAAGTTCACTCCTTTTCAAGTATCATTTTTAAGTATTTATAATATTATTGTTATGCATATTCCCGTTTACTTTTAAAAATCATTTTTTAAATAGTGATGACAAATGTCTATAACAATAATAATGTGTATATATAACAGTAATATTTGAAAAATCGAGCTCACGTAAACACCATTTCATTTTGTTAAATATTTGAAGGAGATGATTTATTTGTAATTATCTAAAATTCTAAATTAAGTTGCATTATTTAAATATGATGATTTAATTTGCAATTAATTCTTTTAGGGTGAGATCGTGACATAAGACAGTGAGATGTAATATAAATTGACATGATACATTAATACTTTAACAGTATATTATCTAGTATAATGAGATGGTCTCATGAAAGTTTGAACTTTTTTAAAACTTAAAACAAACATCACACTTGTTTGATAGGGATTTTTAGTTGTATAATGTAGATTGAAATAAAATAATATGTTGTTGGGTGGAGATGGGCGACAGCGGACCGGGTGGTCGTGGCTTTCAAGCGAAGATGGGCGACGGCGGAACCATTCAAAATGAAGAAGGTTTTTTTTTTTTTTTTTGTTGGAATGAAAATTGTGGGAGGCAAGATATATTTTGACCTAATCTTATTTTTGTTTTTTTTATTGCTTATATGGTGTTTATACATGGTATCAAACAACCATATTAAATTATGTCACTTTTAATACATTCTATCAAACAAATTATAACTTAATATAGAGACACATTTACAACCTATCAAACAACCATTATCCACCCTATCCTATACTATTTTGTACTACATGCTATTTTATCTCAATCTACCCCATATAACTAATATGGGCTAATAGTATAGGGCAAGATGGATAAGTAATATAATACTCCCTCCTACCTGCTATAACTTTCTTGTTTCTTTTTGTTGATTTGTTTAAAAAAAGTGTATTATTTATTAATATATAGTGGGTCATATGTTAACTTTTGTGTAAAGTAGTAGGGAGTTGTGAAAAAGTAAAGATGAGTTGTTTAAAAAAGTATTTGTTTATTAATATATGAAGTGTTGTTTTTTATTTTTTATGAAATAAGAAACGTATAGTGGAACATAAAAAAAAAGGGCGCTGCTATTCACCCACGTGGAAATGCTTTGTTCACCCACCTCCTTTTTTAAAAAAAATGTTTAATAAAAATACTAATATACTCTTTATAAAAAATAAACAATATATTTATTAAATGCTTTCAAAACCATTCCAAAATCTTAGAATTCATGTAAATTTTTTTATTCTTTCACACACAGTTGCACCATTAAAAAAAAATATAAATTATAAAGACACAATTTAAATGAGATTAAAGTATTTTTGTTTATCTATAAATTGGTACACCATGAAAATAAAAGGAATTGTGGTTTTTTTTTTTTAAACGGCAGGAAGCAGTGGTTCAATTATAATAAAAAATAATTGTTGATGTGCTATTTTTTTTTCAAATTGATGGGTGTGTATATATAATATATATTGTAAATATTATATTAAGGTTATATTTGTAAATTTTAAAGGGGTGTATTAAGAAAAAAATATAAAAAATAAGCAATATACATGGTAGGTTAATTTAGTAGTGGGTGAACAAAGTAGTATCGTGGGTGTTAATAGCCGTGAAAAAAAAATAGGGAAATTTATAGTGAACCGGAAGGAGCATGAGTGTTTGATAGGTTGTAAATGTATCACTATATCTTATTATAATATATAACCAAACCTCTCCAAGATGATGTGTCAACACCACCTTATTCTAAGGATGGGGTGGCATGTCCCAAATCTCTCCATTTCAAAATACTGTTCTCTCATTAAAAGTTGATTTAAGTTTTGATCTCAACCATTCATTCTATATAATTAAATCTGATCCATTGATTTATACCTGCATAATTAATGCAAATAGATATTTTTTCAATTTTCTTATTTAGTCATTTTTAGAATTTATTATAAATCATATTTTTTCCAAACCTTAATGTAATTAAATATGATCTACCTATTGAATGAATCTAAATTTATCATTTCTATGTTTGAGTTAGTATATATAATATAATATAATGTTTGATTATTTTTTCCTAAAATAAGAGGTATATAGTTATATATTCCAAAGAATATTCTTATGTGATATATTCTTATTATGGACAAGATATAATATTGCATGCATTTTTTTTATTATAAATAAGAGCATATTGTATTTCATTTTTTCACATCAAAGTTTCATTTGTTCCACTCTTTTGTGAAAATTCTCCCATCAATTGTTGGTTAGCTATATATCTATTGTTATTAGTATATTTATTTTATAATTAAATTCATCATTTTAAGTGCTCACAATTTGATTAGATTTAAATATCAATATCAATATGAATGTAATAATAATTGTTGATATTAATATCAATATCAATATGAATATCAATTTGATTAGATTTTAAATATTCTTCATGTGCAAAAATAATAGATTTAACTATACCATATATTTTTATCTGAATAATTATGATAGTTTAATTGTTGTAATTTAAATCTCATTTTAGATTTCAAGAGTATGACACCTCAATTTTCTCTGATTTCTAATATCAAGAGTGAGAGCCAAAAATTGACCGTTAAAGTTAGGATTGAAAAAGTTGGACAATATTTTTTAATGATTTTAATAGATCGATGAACAAGTATTTGTAACGTTAACGTTTATTTCAAATTTTGTATTGTTTCTTATATAAATTAATTTCTTACCGTATAATCCCAATAACTAATAATGTTGATTAATTTATAAATTATTCAATATTGAAATGGAAATTGATTGTTACTAAATTATTAGTCTAAGTAATGTTATTCCATAATTGTTTTAATTTATGTGAATTTTGATGTTTTTTTTAATTATTTAGTTTGTAGGATATACCTATAGGGTTTAGTGAAGGGCACGGGACACAGCTAAACAAATCCCATAATTTATTGTATATACTTCGAATTTTTTTAAACAAAAATACTCTTATATTAAATGTCTATAGAAAATAAATATAATATATTTTTTCAGTATCGCGTGGGCACACTCTAGTTACTATTAATTTAGAAATCTAGAAATAGAACCTTCGCGAACTAACATTTACATAACTGTAAGTAACAGTGAATATACTCTCTTGTGATCGTTGGCGCTCTCTCAAAACGAAAATTAAACAGAAAAATATCTCTCATAATCTGTTTCCGACTTACAAATCGAAATCGAAAATGGTGGAGTTTTCGAAAGTGAACATTAAGGATATCGAAGATGACGACGCCGAAGAGGAGGAGGAGGCGGGAGAAGAAGTGGAATCAGCGCCGCCGCTGAAGGTGGGCGAAGAGAGAGAAATAGGCTCCAATGGGCTGAAGAAGAAGCTCATCAAAGGAGGTCTTGATTGGGAGACCCCGAAATTCGGCGATGAAGTTACCAGTATGCAATCTACTCCACTCTTATCTCTGTTTTGCTAGTTGTCTTCCGTTTCAATTCCTCCCATTCCCAAATTGAAAAATTATATATTTGCTGCGCATTATTTTTACACCTATGAGGGTTTATATTTTCATAATTTCGTTCCCATTGTTTATAAACGGCGACTGGAACTGATTGTTACCATATGGAGCTGTTGTATGTAGTAATTTACCGTTTGAGGATTCTCATGAATGTTCGTAATTTTAATTTTCTGCCGGCATTTGTGAAAATGGTCTTTTTGTTGGACCACGTTTGATGATTCTTTGTATTTGTTCTTGCTGTAGTACTTGGGCTCCTGAAAATCTGGGTTGAAACCACGACAATAATTTGAGGTAGTGTTTGGCCTTAATGATAATTTTGTGAAATAATTTTCCAGAATAATTTTCACTTGAATTTGGGGGTGCTTGCAATGTATTGTGTTTCTAAAACAAGCGACTTAAATTGATTATTGTAGGAAAATACATAAATAGGTGGTATTTGAAAATAAAGTGCCTTTGTCCAAAATCTCATAAGTTTGAAGCATTTGCTAAATAATAATTTTTTAGCAAATTTACATAGACACGCCTTTAAAATCAGGTCAACACAAAAGATACATGAGTTCAGAATTGTATATAAAATTGCATTCATTTTTAAAAAGAAACTAAGAATCAGGTTTAAGTTGGCCTATGGTTGCTTCTCAGACTCAATTTAAAAGCGAAAGAGTTGGAAAATTTTGTTCAAAAAAGAAGTGATGTTTTCAAACACCTCCTTAATGTTGTTGAGTTCCAATATGAGTATCTGGTCCAGAACTTTATGGCCGGCTAAATCCTAAGAAAACAATAAGTTTGCTTCTATTTCATTTAATTAGAGGGTCACATTTTGTCTTTGCTATTTTTTATACTTACGTTAGAAGATCACTATGTCCTATAATACTGATAGTAAGATTATCTAGTTGTGGTATATAGTGAATTATGTTTAGAAATCTGCTTTGTCTGGGATATAATGAATTATCTTCTACTGTTTAGGTTAGTTATCTATTCTCTCTTGTAGCTTTCCAGAGAGTTTGTATATGCTTTCAGGACAAAGTTATTCGATGTATTTTTGAGTTGACGAGTCTTTGATTTTTCTTTTATTTGTGGTGCTGTATGTTGAAGCATAGTTCACTATGTGGGAAGTTTGTTGGATGGGAGCATATTTGTGTCAACCAGAGCTAGCAATGAGCCCATCACTTTCAAGCTTGGACATGGTGAGTTGTTGGATGTTTTCATATTTGAAATTCTTGCTTTTTTATCCTACTTTTAGTGTGATTATATCATTGCTCTATTAGCTTCTTATCCGGATGCTCAATCTTCACAGGTCTTACATTTGGGTGACAGGGTGAATAATACCATGTGGAAATTTAGTTCCAAATGGATGCCATATAGATAAAGTCTTGCCCAAATCCTAGATTACTTGCCATTTATTGCATAGAGTTATCCTTGTTTGCCTTTTAACTACCTAAACCACATTTTCTTCTTCATAGTAGTCCAGTGCATTTCAATCTTCTTTGATTTTACCTGCATTTTCAATTTACCTAACTTTTTCAGGGCTGACCATTTCCAATTATTTTCTATATGATGCTATACGCAATGCAATCTCTAAGTCTCTTTACAATTTTATTATAATATAGTTAAGCAAGAAATTTCCTCAACTAATTCTTTTTTAGGTTAATACTAGTAGTTAAATATTTTTATCTTTTAGTAATTTATGCCTTTTCTATTGGGTTGTTTAGGGGATATGCCTGGTGGGTTGGATCGTGGTATTGTTACAATGAGGAAAGGGGAAATGGCAATGTTCACACTGCCTTCAGAACTTGCATATGGAGCATTAGGGACAACTGGCGTACCTCCAAACTCCATAGTTCAGTTTGAAGTAGAACTCTTATCGTGGATTACTGTGGTGGATGTCTGCAAGGATGGTGGAATTATTAAAAAAATCCTGGAGAATGGAGAACAGATTGGACCTCCTGGTGATCTAGATGAAGTTTGCGGTATTCTAATTGATCTAACTCGAGTTCCAAGCTATACATAGTGTCTATACTGTTGTTCAATGAGCTTGAGACTGTATCTAATGATACCTACTGTGTTTTAGTTTCGTACAAGGCAATGTTGGTCGATGGCTCCATTGTTGCAGAAACTCCTGAAGAGGGCATCGAATTTTATGTTAAAGATGGTAAGCTGTGGTCAATTGATTTGTACTTTGGCCCTTGCAGAAATAGTAATCAAGATTCCTGTGTATTAACTCAGCTTACTTCTTTTAGGCCATTTCTGCCCAGCATTGACCAAAGCACTTAAGACCATGAGGAGGGGAGAGAGAGCTAATTTGGTTGTTCAACCACAATGTAAATTTTCCGAACTATTCTCTTTATTAACATGCACAGATCCTGTTTCCTGAGTTTTTCATTGTGCTGGTCATGTTGTCTCAGCAAATTGACACATTTATGTGTGTTTATTTATACCTTCTCAAAAAAAAAAAAAAAGTGTGTTTCTTTATACATCTAATCTTTTTGTAGCTCCTATTATACTTTGACACATAATATTATTCCAGTTATTCATTGTTATAGTAAGTAATGTATTCCGTGTTCTACAATTCACAACTGAGATAAATTTGATATATTCTTAACCTTTTCTCATTTATTTGATAATATTTACTGAATTTGGAGGAAGAAAAATGACTGAGTATTTTGAATTTCCTTGCTTTACTTTATTTGAGTTGCAGAGTTTTTGGATAAAGTTTGTGCAACGTTTACTGTCACAAATAGTTGAGGAACTATTTCTAAATTTGGATGCAATAATTTTCAAATGCTTGTCATTTTTTGTTACACTTGATTTCCTTCAAGGTAAAATTTGCACATTTAGAGTCACTGTTCAAGTAGGAATGACATGGATGCTTCCTACATATATATTTTTTACTCAATCGCATTGGTCAGGCTAATTGCTGAATGCTGATTATATGGTCTCTTGAAATTTAGTTCAAGTAGGAATGACATGGATGCTTCCTACATGTATATTTTTGACTCAATCGCATTGGTCAGGCTAATTTCTGAATGCTGATTATATGGTCTCTTGAAATTTAGAACTCTTAACTGGTGAAAGTCGTCCTTTTAGAGCACATATAATTTGTATATTAGTAGGCTGGGCAACTAAGTTAGACATTTTCCATGATTGGATATAAACAAATGTCAAAATAGTGCTTGTGTACATGCATACTATGATTATCATGCTACGATGATTTCTGATTCAGAGCTTTGTGTTCTAAAGGTTTGGTTGGTATATTTGAATTTATCTTTTATATTAACTTTTTATCACTCTGTTACAGTAAGTATTCGTCTTTTAATTGATGCAATTCCATTAATCCAATTACTTCAGATGCTTTTGCTGAGGTGGGTGAGGAGTCGACCAAGAAATATCCTAGTATCCAGTCTGGTTCTGTCCTGAGCATCTTTGTTAAATTACTTTCATTTAAGCCAGTCATAGATATTACTGGTGATTTGAAAGTCAAAAAGAAAGTTTTAAAGGAGGGTGAGGGCATTGATACAGCAAATGAAGGAGCTGCTGTCACTAGTAAGATTTTGAAATTCCGTCCTCATTTTTTCGTCCTTTTTTGGGAGACATTACTTCTAGATTTTTCCTCACAGGAAGCTTCTAGTTTCAAAATATATTGTTTATCAAAGAGAGAGAAAAAAATCGATTTTGTAGGATACATGAGTCAAATTTTATTCACATAATAAATTATATTATATGGGACAGACGTACAGATTCAATCTATAACTTATATTCCTTCTTTTCTATCCGTATAAAGCTTCATTTTCAGTATTCCTATTCTCATGCCTATTGGAATATCTCAAGGAATCTAATGGTCTTATAAGGCTCAAAACAATCTGGTCTGACTCAGGCATTTTTCTTTGTTAATATTTACTCCCACCAGCATCAGATATGAAAAAGTTCAAGTGCTTTTCAAATATTGCCCTTCTACTTGCTTTGGTCAATTTATGGTCATGCTTATGCACATTAGTACTTCTATCTCAAATGTAGCTACGGCGGTGTCTTAACATAGAATAGTATATAAATGATACTCCCTCTGTCCTACCTTTACTTTCACATATGGAAGTTGCACATTTTTTAAGAAAAGGAGTATTTGAGTGTGGGGTTGAATAAAATAATGGTAACTCTATGCTTTATTGACTTTTGTGAGAGAAAGTTATTTCTTTTTTTGGGGTGTGAAAGTAATTGTGGGACGTCCGAATAAAACAAGTGTGAAAGTAATTGCGGGGTGGAGGGAGTAAAAGATATTAGGGCGTGAATGTTTGAGTCTATTTTAAGCGACTTTTCTTTTTTCAAGACTTGCTATTAATGTAGTCCACTTTTGGGGAAATTTGATTTTAAACTTGGCTTCACTGTTCACTGTCCAAACTAAAATAATATTCAGGGATAGATATTTAAACGAATTGGGACTTTAAGGCCAATTTATTTTCCTAGTTTCTGCGGATGATATCAAGTTCTTATACTGTAATGTATCTCCAAATTTGCAGTCAGGTATACTGCTATGTTAGAAGATGGCACAGTGCTTGAGAGAAGAGGTGTTGATGGCAAGGAGCCATTGCAGTTCATCACGGGTGAAGGTCAGTTTAGTAATTCCAGTTGATACTGGTACCTGGTTTAGTTTTCCATGAATGCATGCCACTTGGACTTCCTTAAAATAGAAATTTGAGGAATAAAAAACCTTGAACTTCATTTACATAAATATTCAAAGTTCTTTGGGATTCTGACGAAGAAAGCTTCCTTTCATCCATATAAGGAACATGCAAATTGCTGTTGCGTTTATTTTTTTTCAAATTGCTTGCAGAACAAGTGATTGCTGGACTTGATCAAGTTGCATGTACAATGAGGAAAAATGAACGTGCAATAGTAACAATATCCCCCGAATATGGATTTGGAAATTCTGAAGTAAAGACAGATCTATCTTTGGTTCCACCATCATCAACTATTCTGTACGAAGTTGAAATGCTGGATTTCATCAGGGTAATATTGTAATCTTGTTTGTTTGTATTCATGTGAAAGCTCATTACAAGATTTGATAGCTTGATTATAATGCGGATGGCAATCTCTTCTTCAGATTCTGTTTAGCTTTGAATCAATGAATTAATATTTCCATCCATTACAAAATATAACTCCTTGACCAGTTATTTACTGGTAGAGTAAATTGCTAATTTGTCTCATATCTATTTAGTGTTGGCAGTTGTAGTCCCATACAAATGAACTTTCTTAATTAAGGAGACACTTGGTTAGCAACTCCTCAATGGTAATGAGAATGAAAATTATTTTCCATCTATGTCCCTATAATAAAAATGATATGTTGGGGAAAGACTTGTTACAATTGTCACTCCATTGCTAGTGTCATGCCCCAATTTTGGAATAGAAGTGGACAACAAATGGTTGTTGGTAGAGGAATGGGGGAGTGATTGAGGAGGATGATTGTAGGAAGACAATAGAGTAATCAAAATGGAGTAGTGATTACCTTATTTAAAAGAGAAAGTGGTTATTTTTTTCTCATTAATCATCATACTTACACTAATTTTCAATCTCATTCCCATTACCATTGAAGAGTTGTTAACCAAGCGCCCCCTAAGTCCTGTAATAACTTTTTAAAATGCTGCAATTTTAGTCTTATATTGACATTTTTGTTTCAAGATGATAATTAATTTGTAACTTTTTTAATTGAAATTAATATGTTGGGGTCTCATTATACCACGCAAGTGACGCCAAGTCATTAGTCCCGTTGCTACCTGGAATTGTGGCAGCTCACGTGAGGGGCACATGCAAAGAACCTGCAACTATATCAATATAGGACTAAAATTGTATCATTTAAAAAGTTATGAGACTTAATTGAGATAATTGATTCGTATGTGACGAATATTGCCAACACCAAATAGATACAGGATCAATTTTGCGTTTACTCATTACTGGTATTACAAGTTATTTGCCTCAAATGATTCGCTACAAAAAACTTTTAGGCAGTGAATGAAATCTTGATACTTTGCTGATATTGCACAATTCATAGTAAACTTTTTTGCATGTTAATGTAAAAGGAAAAAGCACCTTGGGAAATGAGTACACCAGAGAGGATCGAGGCATCTGGTCGGAAGAAGGATGAAGGCAACCAGCTCTTTAAAAATGGAAGTTACCAGAGAGCTGCAAAAAAGTATGATAAGGTACCTCGGGTGGTTTGTTTTCCCAGAAAATATAATATTTCTTGTTCGAGTCTGAAGTCACTCTACGTTGTTTTCTATCAGGCAATTGATTATGTCAGCGAAGATGGGCCTTTCAGTGATGATGATGAGAAAATTGTTAAATCACTGAGGTTGTCTTGCTGGTTGAACTCTGCAGCTTGTTGTTTAAAATTGAATAATTTCAGGGAAGTGATCAATCTATGTTCAAAGGTATGATACTCTGTCCTTAAGTTTGGACACAACGATTTTTAGCTTTTTAAATGCTCATGTTCATGTTGTGATATTTGTTTGAAAGTTGAAGTAGAAAAATGTCATGTATGTTGGACAAGTGAGTTTAATTTCTACATGGATGATTACAAAATCTGCATCTGTGATTTGCCTAATAAAATAACCAAAAAAAAGGTCTGTTAAAACTAACAGATAGCACTCTGATATTTGCTCTTCACAAGTTGCTCTTGTTGAGGAGGGTATCTGTTATAAATATGCAAACCGCCTTGAGGGGTATCTTTAATTTCAAATTATAACAAAATTTGTGTAAAATGGCAGTATTTTTTTATTTTTTTTTTAATAAAAGGACCGTGTGTATGAGGGGTAGCAATTGTTTTATGGACTGATAAATATAGGCCATTAAATTTTAATTTGGCACATGTAGGCCTGTAAAATTTTATTTTCGCACATTTAGGACAAATTGGGCTAAAACATGTGACAAATTAACCTAAATTGGGCCGAACACATGACAAATTATTCCGAATTGGGGTGTTTTTGGCCAACTTGGTCTAAATGTGCGAAAATAAAAAATATAATGGGCTAAATGAGTTAGCGCGCAAATATGTCCTATAGTTGCTACCTTCTAAATTATAGCCAAGAAAGAAAAAGAAATTCTAGTCAAACGCCCAACTTTATACTCCCTCCGCACGCTTTTTATGAGAAAAACTATTTTATTGACTTTGTTAACCAATGAATGAAAAAGTTTAAAATAAAGTAAATATTGTGAGAATATTTTTTTTTCTATTTTTTGGGTGTGAAATTTATTGTGCGACGTCCCGAAAAGGAAAGTGTAAAATTTATTAGGGGGCGGAAGGAGTAGTTTTTGTAATTTGTCCTTTTCTTGATGCATTCTCTGGCTGTGTTGCTTAATAATGGTCGACATATTTGGTCTTTGTGATTGTGATAGATCCTGGATGTAGAGTCTTGCAATGTGAAAGCATTGTACAGAAGAGCTCAGGCTTATATAGGAGTCTCAGAATTACTTCAAGCTGAACTGGACATCAAGAAGGCCTTAGAAGTGGATCCCGAAAACAAGTATAAGTTTCCACAGTAATAAGATTTTGAGAAATGCATGGCATGCCACTTGTGACTTAAGGTGAACTCACACGCCAATTTATATGGTCGATTTTCAGGGAAGTAAAGGTACTGCAGAAGAATCTGAAGCAACATCAAGCAGAGAGCAACAAGAGAGATGCTAAGCTGTACAGAGCTATCTTTTCACCCAAAACTACAGATGCTTCTGTTGCAGCAAAAGTAAGTAGCCACTTCTAATAGTAAATACAGTACAAATGCAGGGGGTGTCTAATTTATTAGTTGGATACATGATACTGGATCATTTGGTCTTTAAAAGTTCACATTTTTCCAGTTTTGGTCCCCCCCCTCACTCACTATCAAATTGGTCCAAAACTTACTCGCATATTTGGTCCCACCGTCTTGACTGGTGGAATCAACTATTTGAGTTGAGGGGTTGGAAATGTAATAACTTAAAAAATCTGTTAAATAATATATACATTTAGCATCCCGATTCTATGAGTCAACTAACGGTGGGAATAAAATAGTACTTTTAGGACCAAACTTGTTAGTGAGGCGAAGAGGGGGACAACGCTGATAAAAAGGTATACTTAAGGGACCAAAAATAATATTATCCCTTATCAGCTTCCCCGTGTCTTTGAAAAGTTATTTATCTGAAGCATTGTTTTGGAGATCTGAGTAGAGGTTGAAGATAGACGACGATACTAAGAGGAATGAGAATGGTGCAGCCACGGAAGCTGAGAATGGAGCTGGTGCGTCCAAGGCTGCAACTGAAACTTGATTCTCATCAACCTTTGATTGATGTTGTAAAAGCTTTTGAAATGTGAACTAAATTAGTCTAAAGCCCTATATGTACACGTATAGGCGTTTACTAAATACGCCGGCCCTAACATTAACTGAGATGCTAAAACTCATTTAAAATTAAAAATATTCACATTTATTACAGAACACACCCCATTTTCTTTGTTTTTGGCTCTCGGCTCCTCAGTTGATAGCAGAGCCTATCGAGCTGCTCACAAGTTATTTAGATGTTAATTCGAAAACTATTTGTTTGGAATCGTTTGTTAAATTTCATTTGCTGACATCTGGCCTGAATTTGAGTGAACGCCATTCACGTTCGTTTCACCAACCATATTAATTGCTCCTTCAACTTGCCAATATAGTTTTTTGTTATGTCAAGCTAAGCTCGACCTGAGTTCATTTAAAAATCTCAATCCCAAAATTTGGCCTCTACTTTTCTTGTGGAAAATGTTTCATGGGTTCTTATCTTCAACTAATTGTGGGAATAGGCCGAGATGAGCTAGGCTCGTTAAATGACCAGGGTCTGATATTTAGTTTTTGCACCCAAGTTTGACCTATTATTGTCATAGATTTTTCTTATAGAAGTTTGACCTGACTTTTTTAAGAAACAGGTCCTGAAAGTCTTTCAAAAGTCTTCTTAATCATGTTTATTAAATTATTTCCAGCAATTATATTATCGTTACATCATGAAAATTAACTCTTCAAATTTTAAGGGAAGAGAAAATAATTGCACAATAATGAATCCATCAACTTAATATTTTAAAAATATAATTAATAAAATTTTAATATAAATATATATATATATATATATATATGAATTAAGTGCACCCTACTACAATCCATAAGGTTTAAATACACTATAAAACATCAAATACCACATAAGTCCATAACACAATTTCATACAATTTGATACTGATTTATATTTAAGAAAGGTAGGCCCCACCCAACCCCCCTCTCTCTCTCACACACGGCTAAAATATTAACCCCATCTTCTCGCTCTCTCATTCATTCTCCCACAACCACACGTATCCACTCTTCTCTCTCTCTCTCTCTTAATTCAAAAAACCACTGTAGCCCCTCTAAAATTTCCGGCGATCTACCACCGCCGTCAATGAGTGGCTGATCCAGATGCCAACCCGACGGAAGATAAAGGCACAGACGGTCTCTCTCTCTCCAGACGGTATCTCTCTCTCCCCCTCACGGATCTAGATGAAGGCACCGTCGTGGGAAGAAGGCACCACCGCCATCAATGTTCGGAAGAAGGCACCACCGCCAACACCATGGCCGTCGTCTCACCTCCTCACCGTCGCATCGCCGTCTACCACAGATCTAAAAAAAATAGGCGAATATATCTATAGTAGATCTATTCAGGTTTGACTCCGTTAATAGATTTCCGTCATAGTTGATTCAACATCAGGTAATATATTTTCTGTTATTATTTCTGGATATTTATTATAGATTCAGGTGTGTGCTTGAGTGTAAGTGGGGGTGGATTGTAGTGCGTGGGGTGTTGTGGGTTGGGGGTGGAGGGTTAGGGAAGATGTAGGGGAGGGTATGTTATTGTGTGCGCAGTGCGTGAGTGTTTGTCTGTGTGTTGGGTGTGTGATTGGGGGGTGGGGGGGGGGGGGGGGTGTTGCGTGCGTGAGTGTTTGTGTTTGTGGGAGATGGTGTGTGCGTGAGTGTGTGGATAGCTAATGGAAAGATGATGGAAAATTGATAATTTGGGGAAGATGATGAAAAATTGGTTTTTTTTTTTTTATCATGCAGATTATAGAATCACTCCAAAATAATTATTATATTTTTATTGTGATTTTTTTAGTATTTATTTAAATTTGTTTCAAATGTGAATGAGTGTTGTACATACAGTGAGATCATAATTTTTGTTATGTTGATTTGCAGGCATCCAAATACAAGTGGAATTGAAGATTTTTGGAGTCTCAAACACAAAAAAGATTCCCTGTTCATAATATTTTAGTAATTGTTCAATTATTTTTAGTGATTGTTCAATTTTTTTAGTGATTGTTTATACTTTTTGTGCGTTTGTGCACATTTTTTTTTATGGTATGTTCATAATTTTTTGGGCATTATGTGCCCAATTTTGGATATGTAATACTTTGAATTTTTTTTAGGTGTAATTCTAAAATAAATAATAAAGGAGATGTTTTTGAATTTGAATATGCTTGAGTTCTAAAAAAAATTATATTTTATACGTGTGTTCATAAAATTTATGGCTATGTTCAAAATTACAAAAATCTGGAAATAATAGATATTTGTGGTAAAAAAATTGCCTCGAGAAATGTGCAAAAAGATGGCAGTCAGTGTCAGTTTTATAAGAATAAGATACTGAACACGGCCCCACCCAATTGTATTATTTTGAGGTTTTTGTTCAAAGATGGGGACCACAAAATATAGCAAAATGAGTTGTGGAATTTCTTCCACCCTATTTTGTAATTTACTCTTTAGGATTGTAGTAAAATTTAACTACCCCTAAAACTTTTAACCTCAAAATTTATGGGATATATGTAAAACTTTATGGGATGTGAATAGTAACCCTGCAATTGATCACTTTAGCACAAAATTAACAAGTTTTATAGTATACTCTATTTTATTTATCCACTAATATCATTAGATTTAAAATCACAATATAAAATATTATGGTATTAATAAGTATATGCAATTGTATCAATTTTATACTATGAACAAGTTTTACAGAAGATCTACTCTATCTTAAAAAGTAAGTCTTGTTTGATACCGTAACACATAAATTGAACATAACACATTAAAATTTCGAAAAGAATGAGCAAGTACAAATTTGTAAACCATCTCACACGAGTTGGTGAAACGAATATCAACATGTTCGACCAAGACCGTCGAACTTGATATAAGATTTTTCGGTCAGCACTAAAGGAACGCCTCAACTTTAATGCAATTAGCATCCACCACACTTTATATAATATTCCCATATCATAAAAGATAGATAAAATGATTTTTATAACAAATTATCTGAACTGATGTAAGGGTCCAACAAATATCAATTAAAGACAAACATTTATAAATACAGACGTGACTGGAAAACCATGGGAAAGAAGGTAAGGTTTGGTTTTTAACTGAGAATATATTCTGTACCATTCTCTAATTTCAAGTGTTCATTTCTTTCTGTAAACTGTTAAAAGTAATTTCAGATCTGAAACCCTCCGGTTAGCTCTTCGTTTTACAACACGAGGTTTTCAAAGTCGTCTATGTAAAGCAGAGGCTGCAGTGGAGCTCTCGATCAAAATGTATGTTGTGATTCATACCCAAAATCGATTTTAGCTTAAATTTGTTGCGTAAATTAACCTCCATTGGTCGATAAGATGATCAAGGTTTCGTCCATCACTTGTCGTGCCTTTCTCTTTTTGGTAACAAATCCATTCTCCTGAATCGCAAACTAAACCTTGTGCCTGTAACACACAGCACGAAGGGAGAGACGTTAGAACTGAAAACAGAAACTTGTGTGCACCAATTGCACAGAAAAAAAAAATGAAAAGTATTAGTTGTATAAAGCCAGTAAAGACAAATTTACCTCTTGAGCTCCTTGAAAAGAACTTCAATATCTCATCAATTATTATTACCTGCAAAGCAAGCCAATTTAGCAACAAGATACTGAATCCATTTTAGAGATAGACCTCATAAAATTCACGTTACTAGGTTTTACTGGATACGAAGAATGTGGCATGGAATTGCTAATGAAAATATGTGAGAGAGATTGGATTTTTTTTTTTTTTTTAAGATTCAGTAACGATCATTTAAAGCTACATGAATATTTTCGATGATCACTCCAAAGAAAAATGATGTTATATTTCTGCCAAAGCAGCAGCAAACATCAATTTTTATCACGCTTCATGTTTATTCTCCATTGGAAAAAGGGGAAAACTCATTTTCATTCATGTGGGATTGGAGCTAAAAGATTGTGAACCCTAAACAGACCATATGATACACTACTGATGAGGGATTTTAATTTTGAGTTATGAAATAAATTGGCCCATGGGCTTAGTTGTTTAGAGCTTACGTTAAGATCAGGGTTAGGACGTTTATTTAATTGCTACGTGTCTGTTAAGATCAGGGTTAGGACGTTTATTTAATTGCTACGTGTCTTTTTAGTCGGTATTCTTGAATAATTGGAATCTGGAATTTCAGCCTTTGAGGCATGGGACGATAGTAGCTCTCGTTGGTTCTTTCTTTCTCAAATTATCAAACTTCTGTTTTTCATCTCCTTCACTCAGTATTCTCCAATTATAAGGTGTAGAGGCAGCAAAATGATTCTCAAAATTTAACAAATGCAAAATCAATATAACTACCCAACGGTATAAGTTTTGAAGATAGCATATACTTACAGGAAAAGATAGATATAAAACAACAGTCCATTCAGCCCAACTTAGAGGTGCCACCTGTGCCAAAAAATAATATAGCAAAATTTTCAATATTCAAGGAAGAGAAAGGGAAAAGATTCTCTGCCAGAAGGATGTGAAACATATTCAACTATATAAAAATGGAGAACATCAACTTACAGAGAAAAGAATAGACAGTGGTTTCACATAGAGGATGAGTACATGAAGCAACATTGTCAGAAGAATTGATCCAAGAAGCCATAAATTACTCCAGGGGGGAATGACCCTAAAAATTGCACGCATCAGCAATTTAACAATTTATTTTGTTCAATTCATACTTCCTGAAAGTGCATGTACAAGTACTGGACAGTTACAGTGTTATAAAGGTAAAGCTCAACTTGACCAAGGGTTCTCCCATACTTATTTGTGATCCAACAACTATTCCCAAAGATATCTGCCAAACTTAAACTAAAAAAGAAAAAAGGATGGCAATCGCTTCGGATAAATCAGGATAATGCAATCAACAACTTAAAATATTTTGGGTATTAAATACTTAAATTGATGAGGTAGGTGAATGCTGCAAAGAACGGTTCTTTTCTTCCTTTTCTAATTTCGCATTCTTCTTTTCTTCTAAATCGTCAATATAGTATATCTTCAAAGCATGCATGGATCAAGAATAAATGTTGGTGTTAGCATATCCAATGGTCTAAAAGTAAAATGGTGTACACAGAAGATATAGCAATATGATAAAACCTCTACAGAAAATGTGGGAGCTTAGTGCCTAAATGTGATAGTGCAGAAACCTATGGTAATAGCCCATTTTTACTAAGCAGAGGCCCCCACTGATCTCCTATGTACAAGAAGTGACTCTTGCAGAATCAACTTAAATGCTTCATTCCTGTTGGTGTCAGAATTACATTATTACCACGATAAATATAACATTCTCCATGTGCAAGCTTTAAGAGCAGCAAAAATAAAGAGTTGGGTTTTATAGATAAACACTCTATATTGGGGTGGGATCAAAGAGACGTTCAGAAGAAAATTTTGAAGTGTACATATTAAGCTACTAATGGGTACTCACAGAAGTGATTGGTTTTCACTGAGGTTGTTCAATGCGTTGAACATCTCAACAACAACAAGTACAGTCATTGAAACGGTTGATGGATGGCGATCACTAAACACATTGCAAGAATAATTTGTTTCCCTTGTTGAGCAACTGTCAAAATTCATCTGTACAGTTTATATAAGAATTAGTTTAAAGCACTGGATAGTATAGATAAACAAGTTAAACTTCCACGTAGTTGGCTCATGAAGAAATTGAATCATCGTGGGGAAATTGGAACAGATTCCCACTTCAAAACCAAAATATACTCCATGAAACATACTTGATGCTCGAGTCAAAAGGTTGTTTGGTGTCATAACTTGTCTACTGCCCAATTTTGGCCCCAAAACCGCCAAAATTTTGTAAGGGTGACATTTCATATTTTTATATTATGTGAGGATTTAATTTAGCACCAAAATTGGATATTAGGTAAGTTATGGGCCCAAAATTGGACATTGGGGTGACATAAAACAATATTGTCTTCAATATTGCTATTTTTGGCCAAAATTGGACAAATATTTTTAATATTTGGACTGATCGGAGTATTCAAAAAAATTGGGACCAAAGTTAGATTTTGGCCAAGTTATAGGACAAAAAAGGTTTAAATTCCTTATGCTCCGATCTCTTGGTTTTCTTTTGAAATCACATGGTGGCCAATTGAAGCAGTTATCTAATTTTGATTTAGCCAACTGTTAACTTTTAGGAACTCAAGAAATACCAAATTATAAAAGTTGAAAACAGTTCTTGACAGAACTATGACCATGATTGTCAAGACCTAAATTGTTGACTGAAACTTTTGTCAAGACCTAAATTGTTGACTGAAACTTACCAGCTCAGTATACGGCAGTTTTGGCCCATTATCAGAGTAAAGAAACCACCACACAAATCCAGCAATAGTAGCAAGCCCAACATATACTGCACCAGTAGAATCTCATCAATACAATTAAAGCAATAGCATTATTATTTATTATTCTATACTTGCAGATGAGCAGATAAACCTGCAGATAAATCTCTACATTAATTGGTAGTGTGAACTACTGTTTAAGTGTTGATGAAAATAAGTTCTATATGTTCAGCACTTCAATTAACTCTTCTGTGTGCTACATCCTAATGTTTCTCAAGTTCATGAATTTTTTTATTAAACCATACACACAGAAGAGTTACGGAAGTGCTGAACATATATGACAATTTATTTTCATCAACAGTCGTCCATGCATAATTTCATTAACACATATCTTCAAGTCATGACATGTGTCCCACAGTGAAAGCCTTTAGAACCATGATGAAAGCCCAACAACCTAAAAAAAATATAGCAGCTATGCAACAGAAAACAATAAGACATCCATAGGTACCTCCAATAACTAAATAACGGAAGAACAACCATCCAGTGACAACAGCTTCATTAACCTGGCATATTGATAGATGATGAGAAAACCTAATTTCAACAAAAGAAAAGAAAGGCATGAACTATTCCACAGGAATAATTTGAAAAAAGAATTTGTACCTTAATTTGGGATGGAGGGAGCATAATAGCGTACATATGTATAATATAAAAATAGTGCAACAAACTACAACCACCTTTCCTAATTATCAGTTTGATTCTATCCAAAATGGTGTTCCTAATTATTTGTCACCTTGCTAATATTAACAAAAACTTGCTCTTTTTTTGCCATCAATACCCCAAATAAATACCAACATCTCCTTGTAATTATAAGATTATTAATCATCAAGCAGTAATAAATAAGGGTATATAATCCTTTTATATCCTAATTAATAAAAAATTGGTTTGTGTGAATGGATAAAATCAAACAGATAATTAGGTACGGAGGTAGCATTATTTTTTAGTTCATCTTATTTTCACAGTTAATCAGCATGGATCACTCAGAAAACACCATAGATCAGATTAATGTTCTGATTTATCAATCGTGATAAACAAAGATTGATAATCAACAAACAATGGCAGATGTTTCAATCAGCTATTTGCAGATACTACCATATATGAAGAAATAGAATAATATTACAAGAAAAATAGATGATCAAAGTTTTGTGGTATAATCGAAATAATTATAGCTGCACTCTAATACTAGAATACTCAAAACTCAAAGTCCAGAGTACCTTGCGAGGTTTAGCCTTCATAACATCACAATCTTGTTTGTTAAAGCCAATAGCAGTTGCAGGCAAACCATCTGTTACCAAATTCACCCAAAGCAACTGGACCTATAAGGAACTAAGACATGATCAAATGATATGGAAGAATATATTTTCACACTTGATAAGTAATCTAATTGAACATGAACGAGAAAAGAGAAAAGTAACACAAAATTAGAGCATTCACAGTACGGATCCCATGAAAAGTACAAAACAAAAATTCAAGCACAAAAGTATAACTACAAAAGACAGAGATAAAGTCAACTTCGAAAATTGGAAGTAATACATGCTAAAGCAATTAACTCACAGGCACAAGAGTGTCAGGGATGCCAAGCAGAGCAGCCACGAAAATACAAACGACTTCACCAATATTTGACGAAATCATGTATCTGATGAACTGCTTTGTGTTGTTGTAAATAGCTCTTCCTTCTGCAACAGCCTGATCAGAAACAAGATATTGCTGATGAACAGTACTAGTGGATTTAACCATGGAAGCAAAATCAGGAAAAAAATCTTACTGCAACAATTGTGGCAAAATTGTCATCTGACAGAACCATATCCGAAGCACTCTGGAAGACCAAATATAAACAAAACACAAAATCAGCAAGCATTTTTGCAGAGAAGAATTCAAAGGAATTCAAAATCAAAGTTCATTTAACTACAATAAATTCAAGCATTAAATGAGAAAACATTCTTGGAAGTTCTTGGAGACCAGATGACCATATATGTAGAAAGGATAAAAGATCAAAAATGTCGTGCTATCAGCCAACAGAACTTCAAAAGGGAGAAAGAGCTGAAAACTGCATGCACCACGGACAGCTATTATCTATGTTTCTAAGAGAACGAAAAAATTTATTATCGATCAAATTACTTGTAAAAGAATACCTTTGCTACTGCAGTGCCTGATCCCATGGCAATACCAATGTCTGCTTTCTTCAGTGCAGGTGCATCATTGACTCCATCTCCAGTCATTGCAACCTTAGAAAGAGAAATCAGGGAATGTAATTAGAGATCCACAACGAAGATGAAATAACAGGAGACAGTCATCATGCAGAAGGAACTGAACCACTGTAATCATGTAGTTTCCTGCAGAAATTTAAGTGGAAAGTTCCAATTTCCAACGGACAATAGAATACAAGGTAGTTGCTGAAAAAAAAGTTATCATTAACCGCAATTTTGATCTAGCCTTTAAACTCGGACAAAATTATCATCATGAAAAGATCTATTTTGACAAATAAAACCAATTTAAATACATACACATACATATACATATACATATATATATATACATATATATATATATATTGTGTGACATTCAGGAGATTCCTTGAGTCCCACATGATGCATGTCTAGAAACTTTAGAGTTGTAACTCACTAGGAAATATTGGCTTGATATATTATCAGCCAACAATCGAGGTGTGTGATAATCATCATCATTAAATGTTTCTTTTAGCTTTTTAATCATTTTTCTGAACCTTATAATTAGTGTTCAGCAAAGCCTCATGTTAATGATTCATGTGCTTAATTAATTAAGCAAATCATGTTCTTAATGTTTTTATCAGTGCCATGTCCCCTTTTTGGAGCCGATTAGCATTAGAAACAATCTTGTGCATGAAAAGCATTGATGAGCAAGGCTACTAGCGAGTACATAACTAGATCACTTATATCCTAAAGGTCATGTGCTTGGCTGTCATAACTTCATAGTCTGACTGCTTTAAAGTCAAGTGAAGGATATATAAGCATCCAAATTCAGAAATTCCATACAGCAGATCAAAGCAAATAGGTTTGAAAATTGTAATGTATCAAAAGATTTGTTTAACTAATATTAGCAGAATTAAATTCTTCATCAGATCAATGGTTGCACCAAAAGAGTGCTCCACATCTGCAACCGGTCACAGATGAAGGGGAAAGCATGCTACAGAGAGAGAGCTATGCATGTCGAAAGAAATTGCTACAATTATGACATTCGAGAATCAAAAAAATAAAGAATCAACAAGCATTTTGCCGACTTGCACAAAAGTACAACAAACAACAAAAAACAAAAGATTACCACTTCATTCTGATGTTGTAATGCTTCAACAAGCATCCTCTTGTGAGATGGTTCAACCCTAGCAATTTGAATATGTGTGTAAATTTCATAGAATCAAAAACGAAAAAGAATGCTCTAACGAAAACTCATAAAAGCAATAATGAGTTCTACAAAAAGGTGGGAAATACCGAGTGAAAATTGTCATTCGCTGCAATGCCATTGTCTTCTGCAATGCCGGAAGTGCCTCAAACTCAGAAGCAGTATAGGACAGACCAGCAAAGTTATCCATGTGATCAAAGGCACCAAGTCTTTTACACAAAGATTCAGCCGTAGCCTGTACATGGGACAACTCCCAAATAACTAATTGAATTTCTCGTATAAAATAACAGCTCAAAGCAAGAAATTCAAAAGGATCACAACTGAAAAAATAACCACTTTACGTTTACCTTGTTATCTCCAGTAACAACTATGACACGTATGCCAGCAGTCATACAAGAACGAATAGCATTTCGTACTTCCTCCCTTGGTGGATCAAGCATGCCAACCTTTCCATTTAAAAAAAATATAGGAATAAGAATACAAAAATGTAACAGCCAAATTAAATAGTTATTAAGTTAAAGAAATCCCCAACATCAAACCATCAGTAACGAAAGGAATTCAATGAAAACCCCACTATTATACTAATAACCAAATAACTAATCAGGTTATTGATGATAGATTTTTAACACAAAACTCAGAACGTGCTTCATAGAAGAGAAAGCATACCAACCCAATAAATGTAAGATCTTTTTCATCATCATAGGACAGAGCTTGCTGCCCCAGTGGCATCCTTTTCAAAGCAAGAGCCAAGCATCTCAAAGTTTCAGTTCCAGCGAAACTGAAATAAACAAAAAGATGCCTCCTTATAAGACAATAATTGTGAAAAGGAAACAGGTTTGACTATGACAATAGAAATCTGTAAGAACAATTAATTAAAAGAATGAATTTGACAAGCTGCATTTATGACAATGATTGTAACTTCAAATAAAGGTCTCTTCCCACTAGTAATTAGATTATCCCAGTATATATTTCCACTATGAAGGCTTTTAACATCTAATCAAAATCCCTCCAATACCAGTTCCAACCTACACATATATGACAAGAAGTGATTCATTTTCTTTATGATTTTAAAACTTTCATGCAACAACTCTAATCAGAAGCAGACACAAAAACACAATAGAAAAAGAGTTTTTCCTCCAACTGAGTACAGGACAATAAAAAGGGGGGCATAATAATCACTCATCAATCAAGTAAAAGTTCCAAAAAAAAAAAAAAAAAACAAATTGCTAGCGAAATAAAGGAAACAGTAAAGTATATTGAACTACCATTGTGGCACTTTGCAAAAGAGTCCCAACCATTAAGCTAGAAACATCTTTATCTCAATAGTCAATACATTCCATATTCCAAGAATATCCAATGGCCATTGCTAAACTCCAATAACCCCCAATATCACTTATTTAACTATGATTCTCTATTAATGGTGCAATTGCACACTATGTAATGCTTGAGATTCTTCCTCCTCTGACACAATTTTTTATTTATGTCCAAATACAAAAGAAAAGAGAACCCTATTTAAGTCCAAAAAGATCAACCAAACCTGTGGAATCTTGCCTCTATCTCAGATCTAATTTCCGATGTTAGATTATTTGTTGAACCATCACTGTTGCACATAATACTTGTGCATCTAGGAAGAATACTCTCTGGAGCACCTTTTGAGAACATAATCTGCATCTGCTTCCGATTACAAAGCACACTCATCATTTTTCGATCACGGGTGAACTCCAGGACTGAGACCTATAAGCATGAGAGTTTAATTGAATAATATTGGAAATTGCAGAAGAGCTGAACCCTCGCAGCATTGAGAAAATTAGGCACACAGAACATGGTAAGAACAATGATCATAACTTGAATACTAGAAAAAAGACTCGACTTCTGAATTAAATTTTTGTGGCATTCTTCAGGTTTACTCCAATATACTTGGGAAGGACAAGGATATCATAAAAGATAAATTGTGGTGTATGATGTGCACTCAGTTTCCCAACAATCAGGAATTAACTTGATTGGTTGAAACAACTTAAGATGGTTATACCACGATATGATAGGTCAAATACCTCTTTTATACGTAATTGTGTTTGCTAGCTTTTGATCTAGAAACTCTATTTAAACACTGTCCATTATCATCTCTTGGAATTAAAGCTGAATATTCAAAATTTAAAGAAAATATATACTGGACAATGGCGAATGTACTACAACTGTGAACAAGGTGATGGGCAAAAAATTTAGATACCTAAACTATGGCAGTAGGAAAAAATTGTGCCCTTAATAGTTCCAGACTATAAAGTAATATCTTAAATATACAGCAACCTTGTCAGTCTGCCACCTCTACATGCATATTCCAATTTACATGTCAATGAATGATTATAAGAACAGTAATAGAAACACAGAAAACCAACAACCAATGTATAGAGCTCTTTTTTTTTTTTTAAGGATGAATGGGTACTAAGACAGAATTACCAGAGCTCATCACAATTTTGCTTGTCATGACATACTATCTAATTGTAATCATTGGTGGGAACTAACCTTCTTGAATTGATTCTCCCAGTAGTGATTACAGTATGATGCGCGCTCATGCTTGGACAACATATTAAGTGCCGAAGGCATAGAATCAAAACCAGGAAGACCAATCTGGTGAATATGAAGAGGAACTCAGACTTGAATTAGAAAGCATAAATGGACAGCATTTAATCATAAATTGAAAAGATGAAATTGCTGCAGCAGTATATTTGCTAAGACACCCGAATCAGTAAAATAAAATTGTAACCGACCTTTTCAGCCAGTACTCGAAGCGCTACCTCAGTCGATTCACCAATCTTTTCATAACATCTCTTATCTGGGTTGTATTGAATAATAGACTCATTGCAAAGGGCTGAGCACATTGCTGTATGTAGAAGACAATGAAAGTGTGCTGGAATCTCAAGCTGCATTAAATCCCAAGTAAATTTTTTGTTTAGACAATCATTTACATTAACATATAAAGGTGTTGACAGCGGAAGCAATACTTAAATAGAGAACTTCAAATTGTAGCAAAACAGTAATAAGTACGGAATAGAATGCAAAAGGAGTCCTCAAGAAATGTACATGAAAGTTAAAAGTAGAATAATCAGAATTCAGAAGAATGATGCAAATACACTTTAATAGATATATTTGTTGAATCATTAACCAAGAGAACACCAAGGAGATTTTTAAACCGCATGGTGATAGTGTACACTAGACGAATTTGAGACAATGGTTAAAAATATAAATAGTTCCAGAAGACACAAGTATAAACGCTCATTCATGATATCTGAGGATTCGAAATTTAAAAGCTTAAAGCAACACAGATGCCAAAGATTTTTTTATCAAATCAAAGACATTAAGTCAATGACAAGCACGCACCAAAAAAATGGAATAAAATAAGATACCTGCTCCTCCGTAGTGCTGTCGGATATCATGCCTTCTGGTGCATAGGTGGTACCACTTACAGTGTATTCAGCCACAACAGGAACATCATTTGCAGAATGAAGCACAGATACCTGGTAGTAAAAGCAAATGTAACGCACTTTCACCTATCATCAGTTATTTTGTACAGCTGATACAGTGGCATCACAGGGTCTCCAGACATAAAGCACAAGTGCTCTCCAGAAAAAAGATTACCAAATAGAAGGGAGATGCCTTCATTAGTGATCTAAAATAACAATGCCATTGAAAAAATAAAAAAGAAGTGAAGATTAAAATTTACCAGTGAAAATAGCTGTAAGAAATAGGCAGAATAATTAAGTAACTTATGCACATAAGTATACGTATTTTAGGAAAGATGGTCAAAAAAAATTGAAAAGTGAGAAACAAGCACCGGAAAATAAAATGACTAGCAGTGGATGAAACTATAAGTGGAGGAAAGAAAAAGCAGATATACAATATAAGAAAGTGGTACTGGGAGAAAATAAAAGAATGTGAGGGCAGAGAAAGGAGAATTTATAGTGTAAATTGATACCTTTGAGACAGACATCATATTGGTAGTCAGTGTACCAGTCTTGTCACTGCAAATCACCGTTGTACAGCCTAAGGTCTCTACTGATGGCAATGACCTAACTATAGCATTTAAGCGAGCCATTCGTTTTGTTCCAAGAGCTAGACACCTGTTGGCATCCATAGGGAGAAATTTAAATGTCTTAAGCAAAAAGCTAACCTGCTTATATAAGAATTTCAAACACAGCTCAGCAATTTCCATGCAAAACACTGGTAATAAATATACATTGTTTAAACTAGCATCATAGGACACTACAAAATGATAGAAGGGACAGAATTCAGATATGGCTCCCAAGAAGCAGTAATCTAGTTAAATCATGCCAACCTGTGAAACCAAAAGGATGACATTTCTGAAGAAAATCATTACGTTTTGGAGCAATATGGAAATTTTTTAATTACTTGCAGAAAACATTTGAATGTACTCATCACTGTAAGAAAATACATCACTTCAGGCCAGTATTGCTGTTGATGCATCATTAACACTTCCTAGAGTAAAGCCTAAGCATATACAGTTTGTGCGATATATATTCACAAAAATATAGGGACAAATAATAAATTTTTAAACTAATATATGGGGCACTCGTGAGGAACGATTACAGTAAAAACTGAAAAAGTATCCCAAGGTGCGAACTGAGGAATGGCCATGCAATTAATGATGATGCAAAATGGAACCGCCTGGATTTTGAGATAAGTTTAAAAGAAATAAGAGGATTTTGTCGAGTTGAATCGAGTCAATAAAAGATGTTTGGGGTAGGGTAAAATTCATGCTCTTTGTGCGTCAGGTCATAGGAAATTCATAGGTGTCCATGTATTGGATTTAGTAAGGGATTAGTGCTTCGCTCATAAGTGATACTGTCTAGTTGTAAGCTGTAAAAGAAATCTCTCTTCCCTTTTACCTTCCCTATCTTAATAAAATATTTTGTTTCCTATCAAAAAAATTTTAATGATGCAGCAAAATGGAACCACCTGAAGACTGCCTGCTAAAAGTCTTTATAAAAGTAAGCAACTATAGTCTATAGCAAACCAAAGAGGGCTTTGGAAAGGCTGCTCAGCAAATTGTCCTACCATTAACAGCATCCATGTAAATTAGAACCTTGTGCACGAGGGAATTTAGTGAAAAAGCATTAAAAACGGAAAAGATGTGAAACTGCACACCTAATGAAATTCATTTGTATTGAATAGCTACCTACTCAAAACCAGGCTAACAGACAGTCTTCACCAAATTGGGTCAGAATTAGTGCAAATTTTCTATTGGAAGTATATTCATGGTTTGTTTTCAGATGCAGATACACTTGTATGTGCAAAAACAATTAGGCGGACAATGGTATGCAGAAGTGATATACGTATGATGGATCAGATGGTAAGATGGAGTAAAGAACCAACGTTGTTACAACAGCAGGAAGCCCTTCAGGGATGGCAGCAACAGCAAGAGCAACTGCAATCTAGAAACCGAAAAAAAAAAACAATTAATATCTTCTGCCACAAAATTCAGAAGCTGCATTCAGAACATATAAGCAGTGATGCAAATAAATTATGATAAGTACAAATAAATAAACAAAATAGGAGGAAAATTGGTTAAGTTAATAACACACTTACGTAACTGAATTATGATTTAGAAGATGCATCATCTATATATGGTTATTTCACCATGCAACCTCTAAAATAAATGAGTACATGTTAAGTGTCATCTCAACAGTAAGATATTGACTTTGACTCGTACATACTCTATCCCAAAGTGAATATGATCTGCTCCACATGAACTGCAGTATTTTGAACAGTACTCAACTATGAATTTGACTGGTAAGAAGACAGTGACTAATCTATCCCTAATACATTAAGCATCCATATGAAGGACGAAGAACAGAGGAAAGAAGAAAGAGAAAGAAAACTGGAAATGAAGAAAAAATAGAGACTGAAGAACAAATGAAGAGTCCTAATCATTCTACAAACTAAGTGTTTAAACACCGAGCCAGGGGCTATCAGTCAAATCCAAAGTTTAGACATCTCATTAATATATGCCAAATGCAGCAATCTGAACAGCGAGAAAAACAATTCAAAAAATATTTGTCATCCAAAACACAAGTTTCCAAGTCGAAAATACTTAAAAGACTTCTTTCTGAATTTCCACTTGAGAGATGTTTTCTGACCCAGTAACTGAGACACTTCATGGCTTCATTTAAGTCCTGATGGTGAAATTAAGAGGGGGAACCAGCCAAAAAATGATAAAATTGAAATATGAACAATATTAAGAGGTCTTTTTCGCTTTTATTTCCCATACTGAATATTAACAGACTTCTTTTCCAGATAAGAGGAATACTTTTATATTGCTGACCATCAGGAACCAATTATTTGCAAAGGTGATGGTTCACTTTACACCATACAGAGATGGAACCGAAATAGGTATTATGGTTGCCATTGAAATTTAGGAAATGAATGTTTATAGATGTCTTCTTTTTCTCCCCAGTCTAGCAATTTTCCCCATGATTCACCACCCAACTAGAGCGCAAAGACATGATATCTCTGGTGATGCAAAAATGGCTCTTTAAGTCTCCTGAACCTCAAGATCATATCAAAAGGTCAAAAAACAATTGACTAGAATACAACTTCTTCCTTACACTCTAGACTGCACGATGAGGAACAAAATTCTTTATCACACTCACATTGCAAAAAGTACATTTGAATTCAGTAGAAAAATCATCTTGAAAAACAGCATAAATTGCCCTTGTTATTAATCCACATGTTGCACATCCAAGCAACATACGACCAGCTTTTAAGTACTCTATGAAACAATAGATGATCATCTACTGCAAAAGATTGTAGGCCTAATTCTATTTGCTCAATTTACATGAAAATACTTTAACCAGTTATAAACATAGCAAGATGTCTGAACACTTAAGGATTTCAGATAAAGTATCCAATAAAAGATCGAATAAAAAACATCCATGTACCTTAAAGTAATGTATTGCGCCTTGCAAGAAGCCTCCATGGGCAGGATCTCGGAAATGGCCAATGTTAACAATCCAAACCAAAATACATATCCCTGCAATAACCTAGATTGAGCAAATAGTTTCAGGAAAAATGAAATAGCTGGTGTGCCTAACTAATATTTTCAAAGTGGAACCAAGAAATCAGATATCAGTTGAACATAAAATGAGCATTAAAATGTTAATTTATAATTCACCTTAGCCAGAAAGGTACCAAATTCATCCAACTTCTTCTTTAGTGGTGTGGCTTCCTGCATCATATAATAGTCAATTGAAGACAATCTGGATGTTAATTGGCAATTCATGACATATATACTACACTAGTAGAAAGAATCAATGGATGTACCCTTGAAAACATTAATATTTATCATTTTTCCAGGAGGTGAGATTTTTTAATATTTCCAGTATGCAGCAGAAATCACCTGGAACTCTATGCCCTAATATGTTCTACAAGTATAAGACGGTCAACCTGGTCAACAACCAAGCAACCACTTAAAGTTTAAAGGGTCCAGAAAGCTCACATCTTCAGTTTTCAACATGGAGTCACGTATGTTCCCCATTGCAGTATTAGGGCCAACACCGACAACAACAGCTCTTGCCCTTCCAGCAACTACAACTGTCCCCTGGAAAATGAATGAAGGCAATTATCAAATTTAAGAGCTTAATAAATCTATTGGATTGAAGATCTTGAAGTAGGGAACAAAGAACATTACAGTAACCATCAATAAATCAGTTGGTCTAAGCATTTAAAATCACTTTACGTATTGTAATTTTATATCTTACCAATAATGGTTGAATTTATGGATGCAAACAAAGAAATCAAAAAATCAATTTATAGTGAACGTAAAATTGGGTTATTCTGCTTTAGCATTATCAGCATATATTTTCATCCACCACCAGTTTGCTTTTTACACACTGATCATTCTCATAATAATCAAACTTTACAAAGATCAGATTATGCAGCGAGAGAGTCCACATTACATATATTTTGGCACATGCCGTTCCATAACCCAAAGGAGAGTGCACGTCTCAGAAGAAGATTCATGTAACTAACAGTTTGTAATTCATGTTGTGAGCATTTAGTAGCTAAAAGGTCTACTTCAAACAAGCAAATGATTGGAAAACCTATTTATAGTTTCAAACTTATTGCACATTTAGTACTTTATCCAAGAGATGGTCCAAGCAGACAGCAGCAGTCATCTTTTTTTATAAATGTATGTCAAAGCTGCATCCTCACCTACACTTATCAGTAATAACAGCAATTATATTGGTTTTGCAAAAACAACCTATCCTTAGTTTGTTAACAATTTTAGTTAGTTCAGTGCCTTGACAAGTTGAATGGTAGACGTGATGGTATCAACTGATCCATATTTGTTCGGTCATTTTCTAGCCTCAAAAAAGTCAGCAAGCATCTGGTTTTCAATTCAATTGAAAGTTTCTTACTATATAACTTATCTGTGCACCAATCATCGGTCACCAAATCTTTTTACCTTCTCAATGGTGAGTGTTGAATGCCAGTGATTGAGGTAAATTGCAGAATAGAATCTAAGGGAAGCAAATCAACGAGAAAACACTAGGCTCTCAATCAAAGAGTTGCGTAAACTACATATATATGTGAGTGTGTGTATATATTACTCATATCACACTAGGCTAATTTTTGATGCAAGTGAGGTTTGGCAAATCAACACGGGCTCAAAGTGACTTTTTTCAGTTTTTAGAAGCAAAAAAACATATTTTTTTAAGATTAAGAACAAAACGACAAACATGTATTAAGATGATGATGGAAACTTAGGCTGCAATAATCACAAGCTCATAGAATAACAATATAACATTAACTACAAACCTCAATGCTTTAATATAGGTGTATGTTTTAGTATGTTCCATGTTTAACAAACATATTGAATTGATCTTGCCAAGTTACACAATACGTTCATTATGAGGGCAACCATTGAACTAAACCACAAAAATTAATAGTTTCCTAGTATGAACACAATCAGTGTACAAGCAGACAGCACTAACATGACCATGCCACGAATTGTCGGTCCAATACACCAATAATCATTAGAATAATCATAGGACACCTGATATCAAATGAACTGAAGGAATAGCTTTCAAGATGTTACCGAGAAAAGAATGTTCGTCTTGTCTTGGTATACAGCATTAGTCACACTGGTTGTATCCAGTTCTTTTTCAACAGAACAGCTCTCACCTAAGATAGTACAAAGAAAGTTTGTTATTGCCTACTATGAGTGCAAGGGATTTAGATGAGAAACACTAGTAAACCATAGCAATGATGCACAGCCTAATATAGCACAACTGCATTGACCTCCTCTGTAATATGATCTTTGGCACAGGCTAAAATCAAATGATCATGAGAATTGACCAAATGGCACTAAAAAGTTAAAACAACTCCATGTCTTTCTGCTCCTTCAGAGCTTTCACCTCACAATTCATAACTACGATGACAGTAAACAGATTTAAGTCATCCAAAGAATAACTGTGCAAGGTGCACTTTAAACTTATAATGACTCTTTCGTCTAACAAAAGTTGAAGCTAAACAGAAAATAAACCAATTAGTCACTAAGGATCCTCTATCACACTTGGCCAAAGCTAAATGTTGTCATTTCAATATATACCACAAAATCCCTTCTCCAATATGGCTTCAAGAAATGACAAATCTTGAGCACAAGCGTAATAAAGGTGTCACTGAAACATAATAAAAATAAATTGGTTGATTGATATTGGCATAAATATCAAACTTCAACTGATAATGAGCATGAGTAGAGCCAATATGCACCAGATCTTAACTAAATTTCAAAACACATGCCATTTACAAGATTAAATTATACCTCCAGGTGAGTAAATATCATCTGTCATCCATTTGCCAGTTTATATTAAAAACCAAAGAATGTAGAAGAAAGTACCTGTAAGGATTGCTTGATCAACACGTAATTGATCAGTCAGCATCTCTATCATCCTCATATCTGCTGGAATCTTGCATCCAACTATGATATCAACATACTGATGTCAAATTCACAGAAAGTAGCATTACAGAGGCCTCGAGAAAATAGAAGGGGGGTGACTTCATACCGCTAACTTCTACAATATCTCCAGGAACAAGGTCAGTTGCAGGTACGATTGAGAAGCAACCTAACGAATATAAAAATGCAGCGTATCTTGTAAATTACAATCATCAAAATATGTAATCAGAAAATCAGAGATATAATCTGGCATCAAAGACCAAACTAATTGAAGCTACAAGTTTAGAGCTTAATGACGAAGTGGTTTAGCTCAAGTGGTTTAGCGCAAGTGGTTAGAACTCCACTACCTATGTTCAAGAGGTCATGGGTTCGAGTCACAACTTTACCAATAAAAAAAAAACAAGTTTAGAGCTTAACAACAAGAACGAAGATAAAAAGTTCAGAGCACAGGGGATCATATATCTAATCAAACTACAACATCAAACAGCATGAATTCAACTTCTAATTAAACAACATATCAACACGGACATCTTGGAGGGAGGGGAGGAATGAGACCGCAAAAACAGAACATTTTTTATATTATTTACAGGCTTTATCTATGCAGATATTAAACAGGTGCGGATATAAATATATAAATAAACCCTAAACACAAATAAAATACCACACTTGATCCCAAAACCCCATTTTAAGTTATTTTCTGTATATATATCTCTCTCTCTCTGTTCAGCACCATTTTCACCGCTCCAACCCTTAACAGTAATATGTATATTGTAATCCATAATATTAATCAATGTAGTAGATCTATGTGCTATATATGTGTATATATAAATATAAATGTGAGTGTGCATGTACGATATCTTGTCATGATTTTATATTAGCTTCGCAGAGTGATGAGAGTGGGATATAGATTCAGCACATCTGGATATAGGGGTTGTTTCATAATTATAGCATGGTTGTGTCAGGTTAAGTGTAGGCCAGACTAAGGTTGGGTTGGGCGTGGCAAATGGTCAAGGATCAGGCTTTCGGAATTTAAGTGGATAATGCTAGTTCACAGTAGTTGGTGTGGAGGTTGGTATGACCAGTATATGTGCATATACAAATTTGTGCATGTAGGAATATATAAAATACATACATTTTTGTGTGCGCGCATACATGTAGAAGAGATGAGAATTTAGAGAAAAGGCAAAATTACATGGCACAGAGGGGACCCTCAGCTTTAAAAGGATACTACAAAAAGCAACTCAGCTTTAACATTATGAACAAAAAAACTCTGAACGGAAAGAAGACAATTTCATTTAGTATGTCAATTTTAAGTGGTATTTTTTTTTCTAGACCAAACCTCGGGAGGCGTAACCTTGATTCTCTTGATTTTAAATAAAACCCAATCTCATGGAGTCAAATCATTCTTTGCTTCTACCATCCAAAAAGCCAAATTTTCTTCTAATAAGATGCTCCCTCCGTCCCTCTTTAAGCTTAACATTTTGCCAAAACGGACGTCCCCTAATAAGTTAACATTTTCTTTTTTGGAATATTATTTCTTCAGTAAGATACTTATTCATTACATTTTCTTTCTACCTTTTTACACTCTCTCTCTAACTTTTTACTTTTCTAACACTTTTCATCAACAACTTTACAATAAAATAATATATAATATATTCATTAAAACTTATGTCATCCCCCAAATGTTAAACTTAAAGGGGGATGGAGGGAGTACAATAGTCCATATTCATCCGCACTGGAGAAGTGAAATGAAGAAGTACCACAATTTAGTTTACCAATTGACATCACAAAAACCATCAAAAGAAGGACAGAACTTGTGTGACAGAAATGAAACGAGAGAAACATTATAAAGATCAAAAATATAAAATTCCTATTGGCCAATACTGTTTAATAAAATACGTACACTACATATTAAAATCAGCAAGAGCACACGCCACTAGTTTAGCTTTACTTTTCTTTTTTGAAAGGTCAAATTAATGATGACTCGAACTCATGACCTCACGACATAGGTAGTGGTGCTCTAACAACTTGAGCAATTCCATTTTGTCATACATCACTAGTTTAGTAGTTTGCCTATGTATAAAACATTCAAGGGAGACTGAGATAGCATAATAAGTAAAAGGATCAAATAACTTCATGAATTAAATATCATATTTTGATGATTTAGGCACCAATGTGTATGGATCAATCAGTATCATCATAAATAAAACGAAAAACTCCCATGATTGTGAAATAGTGCTTGTACCATTTCTTAGGACAGTTGCAACATCAGCTTGGTACGCACGTAGTTCCTGCGTAGCAAGAAATGTATATAAACTGACATGTAACAAGAAAAAGAAACCAAAAGATTGGTGAGAAATTTCATTTTTAGCATCTTGCAAAGAATGGCTTGTCAGTGCATGTTTGGTTGATTTTTATCACCTTCTCATATTCATCAAGTTCTTAGAAGGGCCTTTTATCTAATTCTCAATGTATATAATTGGACATTATCAATTAATCCAGGACTGTAAGTTTTGCATAAACTGGCTTAGTAAGTAGCTTCATTACGTTTCATTATAATCTACAGAAGCACCAGCAATTAACTTAACATCAAGTCAACCGATAAAATGAAATGTGATTGTACCAGAAACTTTTGGTATCTAGTAAATGGGTCTTGGATAGAACTCATCCCCAAAAGCTAGCTCAATGTGAGAGGGTGGCCACACCACATTTATACACAATATGTCCCCATCACAGCATTGATGCAGGACAACACACTTTTCACACCCGCCCTCACATCGAGAGCATGCCACTAATGGGCAGGGACTAAATAAAACAATCCACCATCACAACATCGTCAGACTGTAGTCTGTAGGACACAAATAATACTTCGGTAGGTATCTATATTCTTCCAAGTGTATTTTAGGAACTATCCAGGAGAAGGATAAGAGAGAGTCTCAGTATACCCTTAGTCAATGGAATCATTGAGCAATGTAGTTAATAACAAACATTAGAAAGCATGTGAAATCTTAAAAAGTTATTTGACACTACCAAATTGTTCAACTTAAACCACCCTAAAGGACTAAAAGTGAAGTATAACTTCAATAACCTGAGAACTTCACAAGCAAAGGGGGAGGTGAAATGATGAAAAGCATTATGTAATACATATCAAATAAAAATAAACCTGTGATACCAATGTTAACAATCGTGCTGAGAAATAATACTAACCTCAAGGGCCTTTTCAGCATTTGTTTCCGTGATTACTCCAACAGCTGCATTTGCAGCCAAGATCATGAGAATGACCTATAACACAAAATATACTATACTTAAGAGACTCACCAACAACGGGTAAACATTCATTTGGTTCTATGTTAACATCCTAATCTTGCAGAAACCACAAGATCTCTGAAATAAATAATGATAACACTCTTCTTTTACAAGATAAAATAAATGCAACCCTGGAAGACCCCCAGAACTATAAATTCAAATTCTGGCAAGTAAAGCTAATACAATGTGTAATATTTCCAGTGCTTCATGTGCCAAAAATTCACTTTATTAACATTTAACAGGCTTTCAAACTATATTGAAGAAGTGAATGAGTAAGAGGCCCACGTAGCATCACTTCCAGTGATATATAATGAAGAGAGTTTGATAACAAACAGCCATGTGTTCTAAAATAATGTTCTTTTCTAAATAAAAACTTAAACTCAATATTCGCCAACTTGGATAATGATAGTGTGTACAGTAAATAACACCGGAGCCAAATTGTCTGGAAGTTCCCTCCAGAACCTGTAGCAACTAACTTAACAAGGTATAATCTTCCAGAATGCTTGCAGAAACGCATCTGCCCATAAAAGCAGAATATGCCCTGGTTGAACACTAAATTCAAATTAGAATAATATGGGCACCAGAAGGCCAGGATACATAGAATTCTACACCTAAAATAAAGGTTACACTGATGCATTTAAATGATTGTAGCGAAGGCTAAAGCAACATAACAAAGTTTCTGATCTCCGGGTTAAGTATATCAACATGGCCAATCCAAGGTTCATCCTGTGTCCATCAAACTGAATTAAATCAAAGCAAGCTACCTACACTATATCTGTCTAACATCATGAAAAAAAACAGAGAATAAGAAAAGTATAATAGCGTGGAAGGATTTGTGGCCAATTTTTTACAACGAATCAACAATTCACCAAATACTCAGGTTCATAAGTCAAATAATGTGGGCAAGGCACAATAGTTAATTGTCAGATCCAGATTCTGCCCCAATGCAACTGTAAATGGATGAGCAGTTTAAAAACTCAGAAAGTTGTTGTCTTACAGAAGGCTCCAAGAAGGCAGATAAGCCTGTTTCTCCATTAGCCAAGGCCAAAAGGAAGGAGACTATGGCAGCAGCAATTAGTATCTTTACAAGTAAATCATCAAACTGCTTCAGCACCAGTCGCCAAAAAGGAGTGCCTGCAATAAGTATAATTATAAAATGTCAGAAATCACTTTCTCATTCAAGTGTTAATGAGGCTCTATAGGACTCTAGAAGTGATTTCAACAAACTAAGTGAGGAAGAGACGGCATATAACACCAGAGCACCGGTGCATCACCATTATCATTATCAAAGCCCATTCCCATTCCCATTACTTAATAGGGTCAAAGTCCAGTACATACTCAAAAAACAGGAGGCTCTGGGACTTTCTACTGATAAAACAGATTAGTGTAGACTTTTTTCTTTCATGAATCCATGTTTTCAAAGTTCGACTGTAAATGGATAAGAAAATGCAATGACACCCATGTCTGCACCTGGCATAGTTAGTAGCACATGTCTATGTCCTACGCGTATCTAGTGGGGCTTAGGGGTTATCAGAGTGTTAACTGATTGTAGCCAAAGGGTATGGAATCCTTGATGGAGAACAATACAAAATAAACAACTAATATCATATATATTTACTTATCTAAACCTCTCCAGACGCTCATGGTATTAGATACTAACTTTTGAGGGAAAGAACATCTGCTAAATATTTCAAGTCACCATTAAATTCATTGACAAGCTTTTTCAGGTTTAACCTTTTGATTGAATAAACTCCCTTATTATCTGAAGTCAACGGACAAGCTCCAAAATATTATAAGTTGTATCATTGTACAAAGCACACAACACGATGTCCAGGATTTGATTCTAAGACTAGCTGTAGTTGGTTAAACTAGCTATTAAATACTCCCTCCGTCCACGAGTAAGTTTCCCACTTCTTTTTGTTGAATGGTTTAAGAAAGTGTATTTGTTTATTAATATATGGTGGGCCACATGTTGACTTTTGGGATAAAGTAATGAATAGTGTTGAAAAGTAAAGTGAATGAGTGGCATTTTTGGTAATATTGTGTGAGTTTGAAGGTTAAAGTTTATATATAATAGAGTGTTGTTATTTCCATTTATGGAATGGGAAACTTACTCGTGGACGGCCCGAAAAGGAAAGTGGGAAGTTTACTCATGGACGGAGGGAGTATGATATAATAATTAAAACAAACGCAACATTCATAGAGCACAAGTTTCTTTTGTTTTAACTGTAAATGCATGTTTTACCATTGTACAAACGCAATATGCATGATCTTAACTAGGTGATCAAGTAGAAAAAAGAGCACAAGTTTCCTTTGCATACTTTTTTTCTTAAAAAAAGAAAAAAAAAAAAAAAAAGAAGGAAAGAAAGAAAGAGCAACTGCAGCGCATGACTGCATTCCTGATATCTTTGCAGTGTGTGTGCTGTGTGCAATAGAGAAATACAGAGAGTAAGGTCCACGTACTTTTTTCTTGAGGTAGCACTGCAGCCGAGCATATTACATGCAACCAAAGTGTCACAAAAATCAAGTATTAGAGGAATTAGATGCACACAGTTATAAATCATAATCGAAATACTGAAGCCAATCAAACGTAAAAGTGCCAGAATATGATCAGAATTCAGAAGAATAGTTAGCATGTTCCAAATTCACGTGAACACTGAGTATCAAGACACCAACTACTGTCCATAACAGGCCAACTCAAGAGACTATTTTATTTTTAATTAATGCGTTCAGAGAACTGATAATCCCCAAATCTTCTCTAATATGAATAAATTGCATCTAACCTAGATTTATAATTGACTGATCTGGGTAATCTTATTAGCAAGTAGGGTAAAGTCTTAGTGGGGATTATAGTCCCGGTTGTATACTGGTCCATTTGGCTAGAAAGAAATAAGAGAATTTTTAGAATTCATGTGTGAGCCCTTAGTCTAAGTTTGTTCCGGGATTCACCCAAAATGGACTTAGGACTTTCCAATCCACATTCCATTCAAGTTAGAGATTTAAAATCCAGAATTCAAATCTCATACTCAATCCACACTTAAAATACCTATAAACCTATTATTACACTCCACAATAAAATCATTACTCATCATCACCTTTCTCTCATACATTCATCCTCTTTCCTATTTTATTATTACACAATGCAATAAAAAATAATACAACATCAATCACTATTAAACATAGATTTGACATAAAGCAAATTTCGTCCCACCAAAACCCCAAAATAAACACATACCCGCACACCTAAATCCCAAAACAAATGTAGCCTTAGAGAATGTAAAAGATAGATTAAATATAGAGTTGCTCTTCGGTTATCAAGTCATTGTAAACCAGCTCACAATAAGAAACTCATGAGAAGTTCATCCTTAAACAGGCTCCAGCTATCCTAGATTATTGATCTGAGAAATTTGGAGACTAAATATCAAAAGTTAAAGCTTTCTTTTTCTCTACACATATAAGAAGCTAAGGAGAACCGCGTTTGTACTGCTTAGACCAAGCTAAACCAGCAGGAAATTACATGAAGCAATGTTCAGATGGATTTTAGCAAGGAAAACATTATGGTACTCTCTTTAAATGGTAGTAATTTTGATTTATTATTTGAATTATTATTCCAGTGATCTGGCAAAATCTTGAGCTCTAAACCTAGGTCAATACAAGAGCTGGAATAGATCTTACTGGCCACAAAAGATCCATAGTAAATTTTGTCAAACAAAGATTAATTAATGAACACATTTCTAATCAAACGATCCATATATTTAAGCTTTGATTTTTTTACGAAAGTAAAAACCTGCTAGGATTATAGGGTATGTAAAGTTCTCAATTCTTTTCCTTATCATCAGACATCAACTTGTGAACAACAAAAAATTTCCAAATCTCAATATGCTTGCCGTATGTCTTAAAATCCTACCTTTTACTTGAAATATTAAACTATAACACCACACCACAAGACACAACATACTCACCGTTTCTCCCGTATAATCTACCATGATCTGTAACCTGAAACATCCAGAGTCAGAACTTGTTAGAAGACAAAGAGACCCCAAGAATCGGAACAACAAGCAAGGCCCAACAAGTTAGAGGAATAAGCATGTCCTAACTTCTATGTATAAAGTACATTGACTGGATCAAGAGAAGGTACTGATAAGGCAATATTAATTGTTTTACCTGGAAGTCTGACAAGCCTCTAGCCGGATCAACAGCAAAGAATTCCAAAACCTGTTTGAATAGTCGCACCATTATTAATTATAACATCCAATTGTAGAGAAGACAGTATACCCAGTTTAATCTAAACCACTTTGACGCATCACATGCTTTGGAATTATACAAGTAAATTAATTTCAAGAACAATAAACTTCAACTCAAATCTACTATTCCGCATTGCTTAGTTGGTATGAGACAGTAAATTACGAAAAGGATTTATGTTCTCAAATTTCAGAAGATTTTACCTCGCCGGCTGATCTAGCGTAGGCATCCTCCATTGTTTCTCCAACAGCTCTTGAATTATTAGCAAAACGATGTTTTGTTGAAAAATCTGATCGTTTTCAGAGTAAGAAAGAAGGAAAGAGAGAAGGGAGACGTAAAAATGAAGCCAAAGATTGGATTAATCAAAAGGGGAATTAGGTATTATGAGAGAGAGAGAGTGCAATACCGAGATTAGTTTGAGGTGCGAGTTATTGCAGTAGTGGCTCCGCCGTCAGATCTCATGATTCCGGAATCCGGTAAACCGTTCCTAAGTCTGACAACTAGTGTACAACTATGGGAGTGGATGCAGGGCAATAAGACGGCAGCGTTTTGCGGTTTAAATTAATAAAATAAAAATTAGAGAAAGGGTGGATTTTTTTTATTTTTTTTTAGGTCGCGGCTAACAACATCCGAACTTATATTCTTCACACATGTTGCTCTTCACATTCGGGACTATTTTTTATTCTTACCCAAGGTGCACGTAATATATTGTCTATTTTACCCCTTAATTTAAATTTCAATAATTTCATACACCCAATCTTAAATCTTAAATAAAACACACACACCCAAATAAAAAAAAAAAACACCCAACCAAAGAAGACAAAATGCACGCAAGAAAAAAAAAATAAGCAGACGAAACGCACCCAATTCCTCTTTGAAGATGAGCAATGTCAATAAAATTTTATTCATATGAGTCCGTAGAGAAAATTACGATACATGTATTATGTCAATCTCTATTAAATTCATCTTTCTCGATTAGGGTTTGAATAGTTTTTTTCCCCAAATTTGATGTAGTTTGGCATAAAAATGTATGAAATAGGCCAATTGTTAGTAATACATTGTAAATATATGCTTGAGTAATTTGATTGTGCGTGATTTTGAGTAATTTTTTGCATTTTTGGCAAAAAAATCTCGAGATTGGGTATTTGGCTCTGGTTGTCCAATTTTTTTTATGTTGTTTGGCCAGAGTTGGTCGAACAATAGGACTTTGTTTGGAAAACTTTGACCGAACATATTTCTAAACTTATTTTGAATGAATTTTGGTCATTTCTTTATGCAATTCTTTATTGAACTTATTTTGAGTCAGTTCTTTGTGCAACTCTTGTATGATTTTGATTGAATTTTGCATGTTTTGCCAAAAAAAAATAATGAGATTGGGACAAACATTTATTTGGCTATGATTGTCCAATTATTTTATTGGTGTTTGACCAGAGGTGGCCGAACATTAGGACTTCATTTGGAAAACTTTGATCGAACATATTCTTAAACTTATTTTGAGTGAATTTTAGCCATTTCTTTACGCAATCCTTAATTGAGCTTATTTTGAGTCAATTCTTTGTGCAACTCTTGTATGATTTTGATTTAATTTTGCATGTTTCACCTAAAAAATGACGAGATTGGGAGAAATATTTATTTGGTTATGGTTGTCCAATTTTTTTATGGTGTTTAACCAGAGTTGGCCGAACATTAGGACTTCGTTTGGAAAATTTTGACTAGACATATTCCTAATCTTATTTTGAGTGAATTTTGGTCATTTCTTTATGCAAATCTTTATTGAGCTTATTTTGAGTCAATCCTTTGTGCAACTCTTGTACAATTTTGATTAAATTTTATGTGTTTCGCCAAAAAATGACGAGATTGGGAGAAATAATTTTTTGCTATGATTGTCTAATTTTTTTGATGTTGTTGGGCCAGAATTGATCGAACAGTGGAGATTATATTTTTTATTGATATTATTAACATGTTTTTATGTTTTCATGCAGGGTATAGCAAACGACGTCCCACGGGTTTTGAAAGAAGAAGAATGGAAAATAATTGTGGACAAACTAAGCCCCATCAACTTGAAGATCCACTGGTTTAACCACAATTTGAAAATGTGCAACCGGTTGAACAGAGAGAGCAAAATTTAGTCAAAGGCGGAGATGGAGGAGATGATAACAACAATGAACGGGGAGAAGATAATCATGTGAACGAATAGCAAAATAATATTATTTGTCCACCCCTTCTCACCAACTTTAAGAACCATGTTGCTTGTAATATTTTACTAGGGGTTGACTGTGGTGTTCTTAAATGTCACAACCGTTGGAGTTATACGTGAAAGTATGCTTTTACTTTGTATAACTCGTGTATCAAACACTTGTTTATGAGAATAATTCTTTTATCGCATATGCTTTAGATATGATTGAATGTTGAATATTTATTGCAAACAATTCATAATAGTACTAGTTACATTGTAGTTAATGTGGTGATACCCGATCACGGAAGATAACATTAACAGTTTCCTTGTAACTAAACGTACATTTTCACGACCTAGGTGGAATTGAACAATCCGCCGTGAAAGGTCGATGTGTAAGTCTCAGATTGATCTGTCTTGACTAAGAGATTGCACTAGCACATTTAGTATGTGTTGAAGAGGACCTACAGCGAGGACAAATTCTTATGTTCTGAAATGTGAAGAATTAGACCTCAGTGGTTGTTGATTTCTTAATCTCCGTCACTTAAATAGGACTGTGTGTGCTTAATGGTTACTGCTTTGATTCATGTTGGGTGAGAATCATCGTGACTTCGAACCTTGTGCTTTGGGCAGTAATATTAGTCATACGACGGTTGCTAAGATTTAATACGGAGAAACGCGTGTGAGTACGGCTCGTGTGATTAGTCCCCTTGGTGGGCTCAGAAGTTTTATCGTACCCAATCTTGCAAGTGAAGAATTAGTTTCTTCGGTACGGATAATAATGTTGAGTTGTCTTTACTCCAAGGTGAAATATATTAATTAATTTAGAGCTATTCAGAAGCTTGATTAATTAATGGACTTGATAATCTTAAACGCGGGAAATAATAACCGGGAGCCCATATTATCGTAATATGGATTAAGATGGATAGTGCAATATTAATTTATTAGTGGTAATAATTAATATTAATGGATTGAATTATATTGAGGCTCAATATTGAAATTCAGAAGTCCATTAGGAGGTCAAATCTTAATTCTCCTTAAAGGCCCCTCAAGTAGCCCATTAAGTAGCCCAATAATGATAAGGTGATTAAAATAAAAAGAAAATAATATGCTGATTTTTCTTGTTAATTTTCGAAAATATGATATCAAGGAAAGAAAAGATTTTATTGATTTTCTTGGAAAGATATTGTGGAAGATATGTATTCTTGGAATACAAGATTATCTCATATATTCAAGAAGATCCAAATCTTGGGATCTTTACTTGTAATTTTCGAAAATCATAAGCTTATAAGGTGAGTGAGATTTTTGTGGAATATTTTATTATGGAGAAAAGAATATATGAGATATATTCAAGATTTCTTAGAGACTAAGAAAAGATTTTCTCCAGGCCCATAAACATCCATATTTTCGGCCACTACACTTTATAAATAGGGGATGATTATTTCACCCCCAAGTACATAATTCCATGTGTTGGAAAAATCAAGAGCATATATATTTTTCTTTTTCCTTAGTTATTTAAATTACTTGAAAGCATCTCCCACCGGTGATCAAGTAAGGCGAAAGGGAAATACTTGAGAAGGTTTTTGGGTTGATAAAGCGTGATCGTGATTATCCCGTTTATTCAAAGACCAATTCTACAAGAGGTACGTAAGTCACATAAATTCTTATTTATTCCGCCTAGATTTTATGTGAATTAATTCAACATGCATGATGTAAAATTTGTTGTTGGAATTATTATTTGAATTAATTAGGATTAATTCATGCTATTAATAATTGGTTTTAAATTCGTATTTAAATTTCATCCCGAATAGATTCTGGGCACCCCTATTTTCCCAACAACAACCACATCAACAAGCTTGCAGAGTGGTCTTTCAAGGAAACTAATTCAAACCGTTGAATTTGGAGCCACATGATTCATCCAATCAATAATAATAAATATATTCCAAATAATTCATCCAATTAACAATAATCAACACTGCTTCTAAAGTACTACAAGAAAATAAACCATCTAAGTCAATTGATTTGAAGCTTTGAGTGGTCGAAATACTTTATGAATGAACTTTATATGTATCTACTCGAGCTTGGAAGTGGACAACTAAGAGTCTGCAATAGGATGGTGAGTAGAGAACCGTTGACTAACTACTGGCAAAAAATGATGACTCTCTTTAAGGTGCACATACGCTGTAAACCAAGTAATTTAAGATAATATCTATTATAACACGAAACATAATGTTGATAGGCGAACTACATAACCCTTAAGACGAACAGGATTAAGTTGATTAACCCCACAAAAAGAAAGATTAAGCAAGTCAAACTAGGCTCAGCCGACCAGAGATAGCCAGACGAGCTACTACCGTTAGGCGACCTATTTTGTCATGCAAGCTACAACAATATAAGAACCTCCTGAATACAAATAAGGCCATGGAGAGCTACTTTAGCCAGAGCGCCAAGGCAGAAAGCTAATCAACCAACAAAATCAAGCTAAGAACTCCTCAAGGACAAGTCCAAGAGAGTCGAGAAGCTCATTAATACGAGCTAATCCAGTTGAGAGGATAGAAATTAGCTTAGATAAGGTCAAATAGTCAACTCTCCATATGTCAAGCATGCATGCATGGGAGAGTAAGAGTCATTCCACCTCCTACTTGGAGGATTGTATTAAAACCTTGAATTTTCAGCAATAAAATTAAGTACAAATTCATAAATACATCCAAATTTTGCCTACACACACTCATACACCAAATCTACACGCACATACAAAATAAATATGTAATCAATACTCGTATTTATATTTTATTAATCCCGATCTATCGTATTTACTATTTACGGTAGTAATCAATCACACGTTATTGTTTGGTGATTCAATTAACGATTAAAAAAATCCACTAATCCACGTGATTAGAATCGATCATCAACACATAACATTTAAAAAAAATCAAAATACCTGTATAAAATGACATTTATTTACGAAAGTTATACAAATGACTTTTGATGAAGTATCATGTGGAATAGTTGTTCGCAAAGGTAAGAATGTGAGACATTGTTGGTTCGACAAGGTGACAAGGGCAACACTATAGTACGATGCAACCAAGCGTTCGATCTCAAGCAAAGTAAGCCAATGTTTTTTTGGGGCCGTCATTTTGTAACAGTTGAGGTTGTTCATACACTTATTCACACGTGTTGGGACAATGTCAATTTTGAATTGGATCTCAAAAGAGTCAAAACTCTAAAAAGATGAATTTGTCTAAGTGTCGATTAGTCAGGATTAGTCTTGATAGGATTAGAATTATTTTATCTTTACATGTACTCAGTTGGGGGAGGGGGGGAACTCACTGGCGTCAATCAAGACTATGACCCTGGAGACACAGTGCACCATCATTGAGGTTGTAGTTAACTTTTCTAAGTTGGTTAACTATAAGTCATGACGAAGAGTCTGATCCTGAGATCAAGTCTAACTCAGCAGTACCTGAATGAGTCAGGTTACTTCGAGCATTTTGGGAAGACTTGGAGTAGGAGTCAAGCATTGACAAAAGAAAAGTCAGGGATATGACAAACTGGATCATGTACTTCAAGTAGATGAAGACAAAATTGAACTCTAAAAAGATAAGTCCGAACTGAAGAATGAGTTCTGACATTCTCACCTATCAGAAAACGTGGACCAATCAGAGGTCGACAACGCGCGTACAGACTTGACACTGAACCTAATAGTTCTTACTGTTGTCAACGGACATGCATTAAATGTTCATACCTCAAACCATGCATATGGCAGCATGCAAGTACGGAAGATGGCCGTTGAACCTCCTACAAACGGACGTTAGGAAGCTATCTCCTCCAACGGATAGTTTTTCCAAATCATCTATAAATACAGAAGACCTTTCCCCAAACAAGGTTACGGAAAATTTCAAAGCCAAAAATTACTCAGACTCTCAATCATTCATAAAAGCACTCGAAAACCCTTAAATTTCCCAAGTATTTTTTCAATAGTTAGAGTCATTCTGTATTAGTAAGCTTATCATATACATCCTAAACTTGGAGTGATAATCCATTCTTAGATTAACATTGTCTTGTAAGAATTATCACATATAGTTAGAAACCTGAGTACTAAACCAAATCCTAGAGCTAGTTAGTGATGGGTTGTTGGTAGAGTTGGTTAGAGAGGACTAGAACTCAGAGAAATTCTAGGAATCATTATCCAAAGAGAGGAGACTGGTCATTGTGCACATTGGCACGTTAAAAATAAGTCAATTATTTTAAGGGATTCTTTTGTTCAATCAGGACCGTGGACGTAGGAGCTTGAGTCTTTGAACCACGTTAAACTTTGTGTTCTTATTGCTTTGCTTATTATTTTGAATTATCATATCCATACAAGCAATGTATACTTTATCAGGCTTGAAACAATCAACCTGACTGCATAATTTATTGTATTGTCCCTAACCACGGTGAAAGTGTGTGGTGTGTGTATAGTGTAGATGTAATAATGAATGTTAAAGCACTCACTATGACAATTTAGAAAACAGAGAATAAAATGTGTACAGTGGAAGACTAAAACACACTATTGCAAGATGGAATAACTTTTTAACACAAACTATATAAAATAACTTGTGCTAGCCTTACGGCGAAACGTTCACTATAATAAAGGTAGTGATACAAAAGTTGTGTGAAGAGCTAAATCGTTCACAACGGAAACAAGACTCGATATCACCTATCAAAATTAAATTGGCTAAGTGTATAAATTATATAGCGTCAAAGTTGATCTCACCCTATATCGAAGATCTCCCTATCTAAGGATATAGGATTGATCGCAAGTTATGCGAGATGTACTAAACTTCTAGGCATAACATAAAAGTTGAAATAATGGCCCTATCACCTTTGAACTCAGGATTAACACTAGAGTAGGTGTACTCGATTATTCCACGCTATGGCATTGAAGATTTCGGCTTCTACTTATAGATGGAAATCTTCATCCTCAAAAAAAAAATTCATGTAACTTCCTCCATGATCTTTTGTTAACTGTCCATGATCTTTATCCTTATTCTGATGACATTGACTGCAACCACCTGATCTAGATTGTTCTAAGGATTCTGGAAAAGCCTGGATCGTGTAGGTCCTTGTAGATCCTTCTAGAACCCATAACCGCTCCATGTTGCAACCAATGTTTGCAACTTTTACTGCAACATTGAGTATTCCAGATTCTTGTAGATCCTTCTAGATCTTCAACCTACATGTCAAAACATATAAAGCAACATTTGATCATAAAGTATTAGTTAATGTGAAGAAAGGGCAAATTCATGTTGTTGAAATAAATAGTGATTAATTCACCATCAACATTAACAATCTCCACCAATTTGACCTTTCTGCTACAGCATACCTGATGTATATATTTTTCAATATATAATTAGTGAAGTATGTATGATAGAAGTACTTATCAATATCGTACACTAAGTTTTTCACCCATGTGTAGCAAAATTGTCAAAGAAAATCAAGATGAACAAGTATAAGTTGAATCATCAAAACAAGATGAATAACTATAAGTTAATTCACCAAAACAGAATGAACAATCATTTGCTCACTCAAACAAAATGAACATCATCATATATGCTCATTCAAACAAAATGAGTAACATAGTGTTTACTCGCTCAAATTACAACTTTAAAATAGAAATAACTGAAATAAATCCTATCAACTCTAATATAATATTGTTTTCCAGAAATATAAACTAACTATCAGAGCTTAAACAAAGTTAACAGAAAAAATAAGAGTACTTAGAGTTACACAACAAGGAACTTTGATATCACTGCATAAAGTATACAGCTGTAGCCACAAATATCTTGCACTAAGCTCCCTCATAAGTTGTGCTTCCTCCAGTCTCTATCATACTCAGACTTTGGTAGAATTGTCTGGTAGATCTTCATACTGCTCACCTTCCTCAGGTTCCTGGATATTGATTGTTGCAATGTTTGCAACAACATCCTCAGCAGCATCAACACTTCCTCCAGCACCATCAGATCCAGTTGCAACAGGTTAAGTACTTGCACCACAGTAGCATATGGAGCATCCTCATTCACAACTGTTTCACCTTCTTCAGCAACAACAGCAGCAAGCTCACTCATTTCAACATCTTCTCCCATCTCTTGAATCACCACTCCTCGAGCAGCAACTGGTACTCCCCTTGTTGTGGCAGAAAGAAGATTTTTCCCAGTAATTCTTCAAGAATTGGAGCTCATCTATTGAGTTCTGCAGGTGTCTCAGCTGTGCTTGAATGAACTCAGGTGAGATATTCAAGGAATATGCGGCAGGAGCAGGGATGTTGTCAGGTATGTTCCAAGCATTCTGAGCAGCACTTGTGCAGGAGCAGGATCAGGAATATATTGTTCTTGTTCTGGAGCTTCTTCATCATCATTCACCTGTAAAGGCAAGTCCAACACTCTATTTCCAGACAACAGATAGTGAGATATGCCCATCATATTCACTCTCCCCCTCAACAACTCATTCTTCCTATGGATAAAGTTATGACTTCTCAAATAGCCATAGATCAACACAGGATAATGCAGATTGTCTTTTTCAGAGATTTTCCCAGTAAACTTCATCATGTGATGAAAAATAGTCAATCCCAGATTGAAATTCTTCATCACACCTATTCTATATAGCAGAACATCTTGATCTCTGGTTAATTTGGTTGAGTTGGTGGAAGGTATCCAATTGTACACAACAAGCTTATGTAAAACTGAATACAGGGAAGTAAGAGAGGCAGCAAGCATATTTCTTTCCCATTTGTTCACCCTACCCCAAGTAAGGACGTGTATGATTTCATCCATATGAGGAACTTCTTCTTCCTCAACATTTTCAACATGCAGAAAAACTCATTAATCAGCTCAGGGGTGAATGGGACATTCCTATCTCTAAATCTCACTGTTCCATACCATCTAGAATTTCTCCTAGCATGACCTTCCCTCAAACAAGCATAAAACTCATACACCCAATCAGTAAAAAAGGCATCAACAAAGGTTACAACATGCATCAAACTCTTTTCCTCTAAGTATCTAACCAAGCCTTTAGATTCAAATACATCAATGTTAGTTTTTCTTTCAATTAACAGATTTCTTTTGCTTAACCTAGATATCCTTTATTCAAGGGATTCATCATCATCAGTACTAGCTTGTTCAACAGAGTGTTCAGATTCATTACCATTGTCAGAATTAGTCTTGGTCTTTTTAGAATTGCTTTCAGGGCTGCTATCCCCATCATCTGGTTCTGGTACTGTTGCACTTGTTCCAGTAATGTCAGCAACATTCTCAGATCTCCTTTTGGTTCTCAGTTCAACTCTGGCTCTTCTCCTCAGCTCGAAGATTAGTACATCACTCTCATCAGAAACTTATTTGCATTTGGCTTGAGTACCTCCAGCTTCATCATCAGTTGACTCTTTTGAGCTAGACTCCTTTTCAGACTCAGAAAACACCCTAATAGGATGTGCAACAACATCTCCTTCCTCGTCCTTCTTCTTTCTTGAAGTTTCAGAATAATTTACCTTCTTCTTAGCTCTTCCCTATCTTCTCCTCGAAAGAACAGGACTTCTCTTTCTTTTTCCACCTTTCTTTTTCACAGCCTTGGCTATAGGAGCAGGCTCAGAATTCTCAGACATTGAGGAACCAGTTTTGGGCGATTCCTCCTCTGGTACTTCCACATTAGCTTCGTCAGTGTTAGGGCTTTGTTCCCTAGCTTCCTCAGCAATAGTCTCCTCAGCAATAGGGACATCTTCCATAACCTGGTTACCTATTTCAACATTCTTTGAAATATTATCAGTAGTAGGGATTTTGGTTTGGAGTGAGGATTGTGGAATTTCAGGTTGGGCAATCGAAGGAGTATTTTTTATTCTGGGAATAGGCAAAGTGGTTAGGGTTTGGTTTAGGTAGGAAGAAACATCAACCTCGACCGAGCATATGGTGAGTGTAGGAACAACAGGAGTTCCCTGTAGGCTCTGGGCGATTCCGCGAGCAATAGTTTCCAACTGGTTGACCGTCGCGTTTGACGGGATATGGATATTCACGAGAAAAAACGCGGATAGGAGTTTGAGATGAAGGTGGTGTTCGCTCGATGATGGAGCAACATGAGCAACATTCTGGGCTTGGTTTGAGGCCATTTCTGCGAGTAGGTTGAGGTTTGAGGTTTGAGAAGGTGGAGATTTTGAGGGAGTTTTTGAAATGTGAGAGGTATTTTTCTGGTTTCCAGCCATTTAAGTACTCGAAAATAGATAATGAAAAATAGAATAAGAAAATAAAATTTAACTAAATAAGTAATAACACCAATATTCTCACAGTTTTTGAATGATCACTGAACTTCACTCATAAACGAACACACAATGAATTAAAATCGATCCATATGAGCTATTTATAGAAAACAAGATATGAAAGTTATCCTACACATCCCACGAATAGAAAATTCTGGAATTAAGAAGCGTGAGAGAAACCACTCCCCCATGATAGGATCGTGGATTTCCCATGCTTGATAAATCCGAATTTTAATTAAATAAACAATTAAAATTATGCACAAAATAAATAAAATGAAACGTGAGTTTAAACATGTGATAATTAAAAAACAAATCCTTGAAAACTCGGTTTAATAATTTGACTCAGAAAATAAATATGAACGGCATATGATGTTGCATTCAAAATTGGAACACACACTTCAACATCGGTTAAATCATCCAATGTCGCATTTTTTATCAAACAACTTTAACACTTTTATTCACATTGATCCATGTTTTCAAGAGAGTGCATCATAGCAGGGAACTTCGTGCCCCATAATTACTCAATAGATTTGTGACAAATTGATGTTTTACTAATCACCTTTTGAAAAGAAGGCATCGTAGTAGCGAACTCTGTGCTCCATAGTTACTCAGTGAATTAGTTACATCTTGATGTGCTTTTTGCAATACAAAGCTTATTATGTATTTGAGAAATGTGATTCCTCTTTATTTTTACACAACAATCATACTAGGTCCAGATTTATTTTACAAATAAATTATAAAACAGAAAATAAGGATCAACTTTAAGTAAAATATGCATATACCCTGATGTTGTTACATATATTTGAGCATGTATAACAACATCTGCTTCACAATTACTCAGATAGTGCACATACCAAGAGATTTCCTCAGGAATGAGAATCTCTCATGGTCAAGAGCTTTAGTAAACACATCAGCAAACTAATTTTCAGTAGGCATGTATTCTAACTTCACAATATTCTTTTCTACAAGATCCCTTATGAAATGATGTCTAATACTTATATGTTTAGTAAGTGAGTGTTGAACTGGATTTTCGATATGTTGATAGCACTAGTGTTATCACAATATACAGTTAAAATATCACTTTCCAAACCATAATCACTAAACATTTTACTTAACCAAAGAAGTTGTGTACACCAACTACCTGCAACAATGTACTCAGACTCTGCAGTAGATTGTGATGCACAATTCTGCTTTCTACTATGTCAGGAAATCAGGTTATTACCCATGTAGAAACAACCTCCACTTGTGTTTTTCCTATCATCAATGTCTCCAGCCTAGTCAGCATCAATGTATCCCACAAGAGCAATGCTTGTTGTTGGGATATGTTTAGTTTTGATGATTTTCCAAAACAACATGTAATAGGTTTGAAAGCAGTCAGGATAGTATCCTTTAGATCAGGTCAGGCTAGGTTAGCTCTCAGGAGAATAGGTTGCTCAGTTGAGGGGGAACTCAGCGAGGGGGAACTTCTCAACACAGCCTGAAGATATCAAGATGACAACCAGAAGAGCTGACTGAAGACATGCCATCAACCTGAACCAATGGAGAAGCCTGGAGGATGTCCCACTGAGTGTAAGTCAGGCTGATCTAAGCCAAGTCTGATGGACCACTCAGTGAAGAGCCTGATCAGGTGGATCAGTGCTGCACCAAGTAGGCCCTGAAGGAGTCAGGCTACTGTGGTCAGGGAAGTTTGTCATTCAGCCTTATGACAAACTTCTTGGAGTGATCTTCAAAGAGTCCCTGAAGGACAACTGCACTGAGGACGAGTCAGTCCACTGAAGATCAGAGTCAGTGAAGGAGAAAGCTACCTAAAGTCAGTGGGTCTTAGTCAAACCTACTGAGTCAAAGATCCGTGAATTCAGGCCACGTGGACCAATCAGCACAAGGCGGTAAATCTGACACTGACAAGGCCGCATTCCAAGAAAAGTGGTTGAAACCATTTAATGCTGGATTCAAATGTATTTTCCTCTCCAACGGATACATTTGAATCCCCATTATAAATACAAGCTCATAGCTTGTTGTTAGAGTGTGTTGTGTTGTGTTGGTAGATTATTGTAAGAAAATCAAAAGAAAACAAACACCTACGAGCTGAGAGAGTGTGAGTAGTAGCATACGTGCATGGGAGATATAAGGAGGTTCTACTCACATCTTATACACTGATCTTGAGAGTTCACAAATATATACATAAAGAGTGTTCAGCTTGTAACTCTAGGCTTAGAGAGGTTTTTCCCAATCCTAGCTTAAGGCTAACACATTGTAAGGGAAAACCTCACCTAGTTGGAGAAAACCAAACCGAAACCAAAACCCTCTTGTTAGGTTTGTTGGGAGTAAGTTAGTGAGAAGGGGCAGCCCAGGGAGTGGCGTGAGTCCAGTTGTAAGTGCACCTTGGCACGTTAAAAACAAGAATCCCAGGAGTGGATTTCCTGTTAAATCAGGCCGTGGATGTAAGAGTATTGAGACTCTGAACCACGTTAAACCTTGCGTTGTTTATTGTTTTAAGTAATTACTAAAGTATTGTGAAAATCAGCTCACTGAGAGCTTTGTTAAGAAAACTTTAGTTAAGCAATCAGGTCAGGGAGATTCCTCTCACTGACCAGATCAGGCAAGGCACTCGAGAGTTCAGTCTCTCGAGTCACTGCCTTGTTGAGAGCCTGAGCTTTCAAGTCTCATCACTGACTTGATAGCTCTGACTCTCAGCAACGCAGTGACTTGAGTGTTTCCTCACTGAACTCTTTCAGGGTGCAACGCGATGGTTTAAAAAAAAAAAAATTTGTACTCCTGAATTCCCATTTTGCCCTTCGAAAACGGGACCATCAATTGGTATCAGAGCAGGTTGTTCACATGACCACTGATCCAGTTTTGTTAAGAAAAATGGTCTACCGAACAGATCTTAAATGTTTTAAACTATGGGAATTCCTGCATATTTCAAACTATTACCTGTACTCTGACATTATTCTTGTAATAGAAAATCATTTGGTTAGAAGTTTTGGAATCATCAAAAAGGGGGAAATTGTTGGGATATGTTTAGTTTTGATGATTTTCCAAAACAACATGTAATAGGTTTGAAAGCAGTCAGGATAGTATCCTTTAGATCAGGTCAGGCTAGGTTAGCTCTCAGGAGAATAGGTTGCTCAGTTGAGGGGGAACTCAGCGAGGGGGAACTTCTCAACACAGCCTGAAGATATCAAGATGACAACCAGAAGAGCTGACTGAAGACATGCCATCAACCTGAACCAATGGAGAAGCCTGGAGGATGTCCCACTGAGTGTAAGTCAGGCTGATCTAAGCCAAGTCTGATGGACCACTCAGTGAAGAGCCTGATCAGGTGGATCAGTGCTGCACCAAGTAGGCCCTGAAGGAGTCAGGCTACTGTGGTCAGGGAAGTTTGTCATTCAGCCTTATGACAAACTTCTTGGAGTGATCTTCAAAGAGTCCCTGAAGGACAACTGCACTGAGGACGAGTCAGTCCACTGAAGATCAGAGTCAGTGAAGGAGAAAGCTACCTAAAGTCAGTGGGTCTTAGTCAAACCTACTGAGTCAAAGATCCGTGAATTCAGGCCACGTGGACCAATCAGCACAAGGCGGTAAATCTGACACTGACAAGGCCGCATTCCAAGAAAAGTGGTTGAAACCATTTAATGCTGGATTCAAATGTATTTTCCTCTCCAACGGATACATTTGAATCCCCATTATAAATACAAGCTCATAGCTTGTTGTTAGAGTGTGTTGTGTTGTGTTGGTAGATTATTGTAAGAAAATCAAAAGAAAACAAACACCTACGAGCTGAGAGAGTGTGAGTAGTAGCATACGTGCATGGGAGATATAAGGAGGTTCTACTCACATCTTATACACTGATCTTGAGAGTTCACAAATATATACATAAAGAGTGTTCAGCTTGTAACTCTAGGCTTAGAGAGGTTTTTCCCAATCCTAGCTTAAGGCTAACACATTGTAAGGGAAAACCTCACCTAGTTGGAGAAAACCAAACCGAAACCAAAACCCTCTTGTTAGGTTTGTTGGGAGTAAGTTAGTGAGAAGGGGCAGCCCAGGGAGTGGCGTGAGTCCAGTTGTAAGTGCACCTTGGCACGTTAAAAACAAGAATCCCAGGAGTGGATTTCCTGTTAAATCAGGCCGTGGATGTAAGAGTATTGAGACTCTGAACCACGTTAAACCTTGCGTTGTTTATTGTTTTAAGTAATTACTAAAGTATTGTGAAAATCAGCTCACTGAGAGCTTTGTTAAGAAAACTTTAGTTAAGCAATCAGGTCAGGGAGATTCCTCTCACTGACCAGATCAGGCAAGGCACTCGAGAGTTCAGTCTCTCGAGTCACTGCCTTGTTGAGAGCCTGAGCTTTCAAGTCTCATCACTGACTTGATAGCTCTGACTCTCAGCAACGCAGTGACTTGAGTGTTTCCTCACTGAACTCTTTCAGGGTGCAACGCGATGGTTTAAAAAAAAAAAAAATTTGTACTCCTGAATTCCCATTTTGCCCTTCGAAAACGGGACCATCAATATCTTTAGTATACTATATACCAAGATCACTTGTACCTGCCGCATATCTAATGATCCTCTTGACTGCATTCAAGTGTGACTCCTCATGACAAGCTTGGTACCAGGTCTACTTGAGGTTAAGTACAGAAGACTACCTATCATGGATCTATACAAAGTTGGATCAACATCTTGTGCAGAAGCGTCCTTACACAGTTTTTGTGTAGATCCCATATGAGTTTTCATAACTTTTGAATTTTCTAAGCCAAACATTTTCACTAAGTTCTTTGCATACTTACTCTGAGAGAAGAAAATACCTTTGTCAGATTGTTTGATTTGAAGTCCTAAAAAGTAATTCAAATCACCTACCATGCTCATCTCGAATGTTGTTGTCATTGCTTCAACAAACTTGTTTAACATGATGTTACAAGTTGAACCAAAAACAATGTCATCAACATAGATTTGAGCTATTAACAAGTCTTCTCCAGTATGTTTAATAAACAAGGTTCTGTCAGCCTCACCTCTAATAAAACCAAACTGTAAAAGAAAGTCAGTAAGTCTCCCATACCAAGCTCTAGGAGCTTGTTTGAGACCATACAAGGCTTTCTTTAACTTGTACACATGATCAGGATGTTGTGGATTTTCAAAGCCTTTAGGTTGTTCAACAAATGCATCTTCAATTAATATGACATTCAAAAATGCAGTTTTTACATCCATTTGATAAAGATTAATGTTAATGTAACATGCAATTGCTAGTAACAATCTAATAGATTCTATCCTAGCAACAGGTACGAATATTTCATCAAAATTTATACCTTCAACTTGGGCGTAACCTTGTGCAACCAACCTAGCTTTGTTCCTAACTATGTTACCAGACTCATCAGTTTTATTCTTATAAATCCACATAGTTCCAATGACATTGACTGTTGGTCCCACTAGTTAGATTAATTGCGGAAGCTTAAGTTAAATGTCTTTCAAAGTCTTTTACAAGAGGGCAATAATCAACAAACAAAAAGTAAAGTAAAGCAATAAAGAACACAAGATGTATAGTGGTTCGGATTGAATATCCTACGTCCACTCTCCCTTATAACCAAGGGGTCTCACTACCAACCAACTCACAAACTTACTTACTGGAATTGGGAAGTACCAGTTCCTTCTTACAGCCTCTTTAGATTTGACTTCAATATAAAGATCAACCAGCCAACAACCTTGTCTAATAGATGAACAGGTTGTGGTTAGAGTAACTCCTTTAGAGTAGATAAATATTATGAACAGTAAGAGTGCTTGGTATGAATATCAAAAGCTTGGATCACTTATGCGCGTGTAGAGTCTCTAGAGCTTTTTCTTGAACTGCACTCTTGTATATATAGAGGAGATTAGGGCTAGCCGTTGGAGGGCTAATCCAATCAGATCCTCTATATAAGGAAGCCTCAATCAATCAATTCCCTAATTGATTGATTGGGTTGGTGGGATCCTTGGATTGATTATCTTCAAATACTTTCCAATCCTGATCATGTTGACTTGATTTGAATCACCAACGGTCAATAGCTTCCTCTGCCTAACTCTGATTCTCTCCAGAGAAGGCAGGACCAGACACCAGGCAACCTCGGTGTCTTCTGGTCCTCATCTGGTTAAGAACCAGAATACTCAGTAGAGTCAGGGGATCAAACTGAGCATCTTTTGTTCTACCAGACTCGTCTGGTCTGGGGAAGGTCCTCTGCCTCTGGTCATATCTCATCTGGTGAAGTCTTCTGGTCTGGCAGTTCCCCCTAGACTAAGTTCTAATCTAGATCATCATCTGGCTAACAGGTCCAGATGGTCCTATTACATCTTCTGGTTTGTTTTAACTCATCAAAACTAACAATTTTTATCCTAACAATTTCCCCCTTTTTGATGGAGTTAAAACACTACCAGAACTGATCACAAAGAAGACTTTAAGCAAGAAAACATATAAAGGATAAGACCTTAGAATAGATCTTATCAGGCAAACAAATAAGACAACAAGAGGTTGTCTTTTGGACAGAGAAGATATGATATTTTCATTGATAATAAGGACAAAGAAGAATACAGATTACAATGCATTTCTGGTCCTATTCTAAGCATATCTTCTGTTGTCTTTGGGCACCAGAAACCAGTCAAGAAATCTATCTTGAATGGCCTTCAACTCTGCAGAAGATGATGGAGTGAAGTTTGCCAACACCTTGGTCTTGTACAGTTTCTTCAGCTCAGCCCAATCAACCTGGTCTCCTGCCATTGGAGTGTTGAGAAAATGGAACTCAGGAGCAGTGACTTCCAGGTTGAATTCAATAGTTGAATCCATCAACTGCTTGTACAAATCTGCATCATATGCCTGTATCCAAGAATGGAAGGTCCTGTTGATGAGAGCATCATCCTCTGGTGGAGGTCTCTGGATGTAATGTTGAATGAACCAGAGAGTCTTGGCTTCTCTCCATTTTTCTATCAAAGGTACAGGAACAGTTGAGTCAAAGGACCCTTCTGTCCTGAGAGGGAAGATGTTCATGACTTCAACAGGCCCTTTTCTCTTCTGGCTGGATCCACTAGCACCAGGAGTGATGCCAGCTTCTCTGCTCTTCTTATTTTGCCTTCTAACATATCGGAGCCTCTGCTCTTCATCTATGTTTTTCCTTATCCTTGCTTGCCTCTCTTCAGGCGACTCTTCCTTGAATCTCTTCTCTGCTTCTTCAACCACAGATTCAAGGAAGCTCTTCTTTACTTTCCTTATCTTCCTCTTTACAGGTCCAGAGATGGAAATTGGATCCTGCTCTGCTTCGGACTCCTCTTCTGCAGCAAGCTGCTTAGCCATGGAAAGTGATTTGAGCTCTTCTTTCTTCTTCTTCTGCAACTCAGCCTGGGCCAATGTATTCTCCAGCAGGTCCAGACGAGCTCCATGGCTGAAGAGAGTTTCATTTGTGGTCCTCGCCAGATCAGTTCTGGCCTTCTCTTCCCCCTTTTTAACTTCATCAAGGAGGGGATCCACTACCTGCCTTATAAGATCAGGCAAGGCAGTGTTGGAGGAAGAGTGAAGATCACGCAGCTGCTTGGCCTCCTCTAGATAAGCTTTAGACTCTGCAACAAGTCTCTCTTGCTTCTCCAACATCTCCTGGAGGGAGTCTTTCAGCTTGGTAGTTTGAATCATCTGGCTGGCCATCTCCACCTTGAGCACAGAGACAGGTCTCAACTGCTCCAGCACGTGCGCTTGTAGCTGCTTCTGGCTGTGCATGACATCCAGCTTGACAAATAAGCCATTAGCCTTAAAAGAAGCTTTTACCTCTGCTAGAGAAGACTTTAACTGCTTCAGGAAGATTCTCCTCTCATGCCTGATCTGGTGCTCTATCATGGCAGGGGCCATATGTTGAATAGCTTTAGAAAAGCGCCCAATCTGCATGATTTGCTCATTGAAGAAAACTTTCATCTTCAGGAGCACGGCAGGAGACATCTCAAAGTCCTCCTCGTCTGAATATAGCTCTGGAAGGAAGACAAAATGAGGACCAAACTTGTAAGTGGGGCCCTCTGGAGTGAGCATTACTCCTCTCTGGATGAGCAGGGTGCGAATCAAGACTTTAGCAGCACCAGGAGTCTCCAGCTCTGCTGGGTTCTGAATATTCATCCTCTGCTTTAGCTCAATCTCCCAAGCAGTGAAGTTGGAGGGACCCATTTCCTCAAGCAACAACATTAGGTCCTCCACATCTTCAAGTCTGGCCTTGCTCCAGACCTTGGCATCAGTAAGCTCTGCCAGAAGTGGTAAGTGCTCCAGAAGAACTGGGAAATGCTCTCTTAGCCAGAGCTGAGCACTTACACTCATACTCTGCCTAATGGGACCCATTTCTGCAGATGAGAAAGTGAAGGGTTTGGGCCCAGAGGCAGAGGAGGAAGGTGCTAAGTCAGCAGGCTCAAGTGAAGCTTCCTCATCTTCACTATCATCGCTGTTTAAACAGGTAGGAGAAGGGGGAGGGCCAACGAATCCCAGAGCCATAGAAATGGTTGGGTCCTGGTCTGTATGGGTTTGGGGAGGGTTAGGATTTTGTGAAGTAGAGGGTGTAGGAATGGGTTGCTCTGCACCAGAAGATGATGGAACATCTGGTACAGAAGGTGTAGGAGGTATCTGGGAGGTGGAAGTATTTGGAGGGGGGGATTTCTGCACCAGAAGAGGTTGAGGGTACCTCTGGTACAGAAGGTGGGGGAGAGGGGTTTGTGGGAAGATGTGTTTGGGAAGTTGGGGGAGAAGGTGTTTGGGTATGAATGGTAGAGGGAGTATATACTGGGGTATCTGGTATAATCTGCTCTGGTGGAATAATAGGGGTACCAGAGGCAGATGGGTTTTGGGGAATATTATCTGGGGGAGAGGTAGAGGGGGAGACAAGATTAATGGGGGAAAAAGATGGAAGGGAAGGGTTTACCTCTGCTGGGTCAACACCAACAGGTACAGCAGACTCTGGAGCATCCTCCATCATCTGGGAGGCATCCTCAATTGCCTTTTCCAAGGCCTCTCCAAGATCAGATCCAGAGTCAGGATCCTGAAGAAGGGCTCTCTTGGCCTTGGATTTCCTCACAAGAGGCTCAATCTCTTCCTCTTCTTCCTCCTCTGACGGCTCATCCACCAGGAGGGATTTCTTGGGAGCTCTTCTGCCAGTCCTTGGCTTCTTGGCAGATTTCTTCTTGGCCTCCTCTGGCCTCTTCCTCTTTGAAGCTCCTGCCTTCTTGGCAACCTCACTCTTCTTCTTCAGTACATCAAGAAGAGGAATCTGGTCCTCCTCAGAGGAACCAGAGAAAGCAATGGTTGAGGAACCAATTGCTTCAGCAGCTTTCCTCTGGGTCTTCTGCTGCTGCTGTCTCTTCTGCCCCTTCATAGGAGAGGGAATAGATTGAATAGGAGGGGCAAGGATGGCTTCTTCTCCATCAGAGTCAGGATGGCCATGAAGGGGACCATCATTTGAGAATAACACCTTAGACTTGTGAAATCCTTTGCACCAAGTCTCCTTCCATTTCTTCTCTGGAAGCAAGTAGTCCAAAATCAAGGTAAGTTTCGTACCCAACGAAACATTAGCAGTGAAATAAAACTGCATCTCCCCTGGAATGGAAGGACAAGCTTCCTTGTTAACTTTCGCTTTATTCTTCCTCAAGACGCCCCAAAAGAACTCTGCCCAATTGCATTGAACGCCGTCATACAAAGCCCTCATCACACACATTCTTCCATTAAAGATCGCATCTGTGCTGTGATTTTCAGACATCAACACCTTAACAACTATATCAAAAAGTACCTTATACTTTTGCCTCAGATGTTTATCCAGAAATCCCTTCGTGATATTCTGGCAAGATGAACGAGCAAACAGTTTGAAGGAACCCACAATATCATCCTCCTTGTAGGTTAAAGGATCCACTCCTTCCGCCGAAATGTTTCCAAACAGGGCACATAAATCATGCTTGGAAACACCAAATCTTCCTTGTCAATTTTTGTAGAAGTATGGTCATCGTTGATCTTCATTCGAACCAAAAACTGGGCCGCATAACCGTCAAGAGTACGAAAATCTCTGGGAATGGTGGAGATCAACCTCTCAACTCCGGATCTCCTCAATAGTTCCAGAATAGCAAGTGCAGACGGGTTCTTGGTGGTGTAGAAGTCAACCACCATCTCCGTTTTCAATTTCTTCATCATTAATTCATGGTCAAAATTACACGGGGGAGCCATATCTGTGAGAGAGAGAGAGAGGGAAAGTAGAACTTTGCAGAGAAAGGTTAGGGTGTGAAAGTATGAAAACGTGAAAGGACAGATTGTAAGAAAATTAGATTTAAATAGGGTAATACGCGTGGCTCGAGTAATAAATGAAGTGTGAACGCGTGTAATACCAAAATTAAATTAGGGAACAAAATCAATATTTGAATTGATTGACATTTTGCATAGTGATTAAATCCGATGGCCACAAAGAAAGGTAAGATACAGATTTAATCTGGTGCGTTGGCATAGTCATTGGGACGGGGCATAAAGAGGTTTTGTGGCAGTCAAGAGAAAAAGCAAAATGATTGCCTAGGCCCTATACCCTAGTCTTAAATACACTCCGAAGTTGAAAGGTTTTGAGTGTACTTACTAATTTGAAAAGTGTATCCCAATGATCAGAGGCCAGAGAAGTAAAGGCATACCTGTCACCTGATATTGTAACCAGATGATACCATAGCTACATCTCCTCTGATGGAGCTCATCTGGTCCTGGTCAGAGAAGATTTTGGACATTTGACTCAGCACCTTATCTGGGACAAGTGTCACCTGGTGCATACCTTATCTGGTACCTTCTCTGAAATGTCTAATCTGCAGGTATGTTAGTTTAAGAAAATAAATGAATATGCAATAAAGTATAAATAAAGGATACTTCTCTGATGTTCCCCCTAAAACAAATCTGTCTCTGGATCCAACAGTCCTAACTCAAAAGCTAACTCTCTGAATCTGGTCTCAACCAAAGGCTTGGTTAATATATCTGCTCTCTGCTTCTCTGTTGCAATCTTTTCCATCCTTATATCTCCCTTCTCAACATGATCTCTGATAAAATGATGTCGTATATCAACATGTTTACATCTGGTATGAAGAACTGGATTTTGGGTGATTGCAATGGCACTATTACTATCACAGAATATAGGAATATCCTTGGCTCTAATCTGGTAATCCCTAAGCTGTTGACTAATCCAAAGTAGTTGTGAACAACAACTCCCTGCAGCCATGTACTCTGCTTCTGTTGTTGATGTAGCAACTGAAGTCTGCTTCTTAGAAAACCAGGATACCAATTTATTCCCTAGAAATTGGCATGTTCCACTTGTAGATTTCCTATCTATTCTGCATCCACCATAATCTGAATCTGAATAGCCACTCAATTCCAAATTGTCATCTGCAGGATACCACAATCCTAAATTCACTGTTCCCTTAAGATACTTCAATATCTTCCTAGCTGCTTCCAAGTGAGTCTTCTTGGGGTTAGCTTGAAATCTGGCACAAACACCTACGGCAAAGGTAATATCTGGTCTGCTTGCAGTCAGGTACAAGAGAGAACCAATAAGTGCTCTGTACTGAGTCTGGTCCACACTCTCTCCAGACTCATCTGGATCCATGTTGAAATTTGTCATCATAGGGATCTTGGCTGTTTTGCTAGATCCTACTCCAAATTTCTCTAACATGTTTCTGGTGTACTTAGCTTGATTAATAAAAATTCCCTTCTCTGATTGCTTAACCTGCAGACCCAAAAAGTAATTCATTTCTCCCATCATGGACATCTCAAACTGTCCCTGCATGAGCTCACCAAACTTCTCACACAGTTTTTTGTTAGGGGATCCAAATATGATGTCATCAACATATATTTGGACCAGAAGGATGTCCTTTCCTTCTTCTTTCCTAAACAAGGTTCTATCAATCTTACCCTTAGTAAAACCATTGTCCAGAAGAAATTGAGATAGAGTGTCATACCATGCTCTGGGTGCCTGCTTCAGCCCATAAAGAGCTTTCTTAAGCTTAAACACCTTGTCACCTTGTTCAAAACCAGGAGGTTGTTCCACATACACTTCCTCAATGAGAATCCCATTAAGAAAGGCAGATTTCACATCCATCTGGTAGACTTTGAACTTCATGTGAGCAACATATGCTAAGAACAATCTGATGGCTTCTAGTCTGGCAACAGGAGCAAATGTCTCATCATAGTCTATTCCTTCAGACTGAGAATAGCCCTGGGCCACTAGCCTTTCCTTGTTCCTAGTAATGACATTATTCTCATCTTTCTTATTTTTGAAAACCCACTTAGTGCCTATCACCTTTTGATGTCTTGGTCTGTCTACCAGCTCCCAAACATCCTGTCTGGTGAATTGATTCAACTCCTCCTGCATAGCAACAATCCAATTTGAATCTTTCAGTGCCTCCTTGATGTTCTTGTGCTCAATCAAGGACACATAGCAACTGAATAAGGCAGCTAAGTTAAGAGTTCTCCTAGTCTGGACACCCTTAGTTGGATCTCCAAGGATTAGGTCATTGGGGTGATCAACCAGGGTCCTCCTTCCCGTGGTCTTGCCTGGTTGATCATCTTCTGCAGTACCTTGGTGATTATCACCACTTGCAGAAGAGCTTCCCCCTACAGGAGTTCCAACCTCTTCTGGTTCTGCTCCTTGTGAAGGCTTCTGCTTCAGAGAACCAGGAGATGGGTCATCATCTGAATCTGAGTCAAGAACAGGTGGATTGACTTTGATTACTCTGGGAGTAGTCTGATTCTGGGTCTCATCTGAAGACTTAGATTCCACCTTGCACTCAAAAGTAGAATTCTTATTAAAAACTCTAAAAGCTTTACTGGTGCTGGAATATCCTAAAAATATTCCATCAGCCACTTTAGCATCAAAGGTTCTTAATTTAGATTTCCCATTGTCATGGATGAAACACTTACATCCAAAAACATGAAAATATGAAACAGATGGGGTTTTACCTTTCCATACCTCATATGGAGTCTTATTATGTTTCTGGGCAATCAGGCATCTATTCTGAGTGTAGCAAGCTGTATTAATGGCCTCTGCCCAAAATCTCTGTAGAGTGCTGTATTCTGCCAGAAGTGTTCTTGCAGCTTCTTTGAGGGTCATATTCCTCCTTTCTGCTACTCCATTTTGTTGGGGTGTTCTGGCAGCAGATGTCTCATGAAAAATCCCATGATCCTTGCAGTAATCTGCAATGTGTGAATTCAAAAACTCTGTTCCTTTGTCACTTCTGATTCTGACTATGCTCTGGTTCTGCTCATTCTGAATCTGCGTGAAGAACTCTGACAGCTTAGTCATAGTTTCATTTTTCTTAAACAAGAACACTACCCAAGTGTATCTTGAAAAGTCATCTACTATTACTAAGGTGTACTTCCTTCCACTGAAACTAAGAGGAGAAACAGGTCCAAACAGGTCCATGTGAAGTAGTTGAAGTACTCTGGTTGTGGTTGTGCTCTGGACATCCTTAAAGGAAGTCTTGGGTTGTTTACCCTTCTGGCATGAACCACAAACCTGATCCTTCTTAAACACTTCATTAGGAAGACCTCGAATGAGACCTTTTCTGGCAATCTTATTCAGTGTTTTGAAGTTAAGATGACACAATCTCTTGTGCCAAATCCAGCTATTCTCTGCAGATCCTTTTGCAACTAGGCAAGCATTTCTTGGGCAAATGTTAAAATCTGCAAGATAAATGTTACCCTTCCTCAAGCCTATTAGCAGAATATCATTATAATCAGAAGAGAAAACAGTGCATGAATCACTAGAAAACTTCACTGAGTATCCCTTGTCACAGAATTGGGATACTGAAAGCAGATTATGCTTGAGTCCTTCAACATAGTAGACTTCATCTACAGATACTCCATTGAAGGTCAACTTTCCAACTCCTCTGGTGACGCCATAGTTGTTGTCACCAAACATCACTCTTGGTCCATTCAATGGCTTGAAATCTTGGAGATTATCTTTCTGGAAGGTCATGTGCTTGGAACATCCACTATCAATGTACCAGACATGGTTGCTTGAAAATCCTTTCTCCAATGGACTCTTATCTACCTGCAGAGAAATCAATTAGGTCCCCTACTAGTGCTGGGTCCTGATTGGTTAGTTGCAGGTTTTGTAGGAATCCATAGATAAAGATCATCCCTTGATGGATGAGGAGATCTTATCTTCCTTCCAAATCTATCTACCAGCACATGTCCTCTGACAATGACATATTGAGCTACTGGTCTGATAATGACACCTTTCCTATAAACAGGTCTGGTGTACCTTTTCTCAAATCTGGCCTTTGGAATGGCCTGCCTCAAAGACATGGTCTTAAAGGTCTGATTGTAAGGGTACATCCTAGAAGAACCATCTCTGGTGTCATAACTACCCAGATCAGTTGGTTTTCTATAGATGGGTCTGGAAGACCTCCTCTGGTTCTGATAATTAGACTTGCTCTGGTGATTATAGTTCCTTTTAGTATACCTATTCTGGAATTGATTCCTCTGAGAAAATTGTCTCTGGGGTACCTGGTTCTGTTGAACATTGTTCCTTCTCTGGTAGTTGTTACTCTGATTGGTATTCCCATTTCTTGAGTGTTTCCTTTGAGGTCCCCTAATCTGTTTAGGTTCCCTTTGAGGATTTCTCTGGGGTCCTCCAATTTGAGTAATTTCTACTCCTTGGGACTCATTGTTCACAGAACCATCAATCTTTAATGGTTCCCCTTGTTGACACTTATTCTCTAGCATCTTCTCTTCCAGAACAGTCAACTCTTCTAGACCATTTGTTATGTGATTAACAGAGTGATTCCTTTTCCAATCAGGATTGTGAACCACTTTGTAACCATTACCAGTTAAGTCTTTATCATTCCAGATTTCTACCAATTTACCAGCTCTTACAGACTTGTCTTTATTATAAAGGTATTTATGAGTTTTAGTGGTAATTCCAGAATATCCTAAACCACTCTTATCACAAATGCGCTGAGAAGACTCTGATATGATAGATACAACAGATGGTATCTTAGGAGCTTCTCTGGGCATAGGTATCTCCTCTATGTTGTGAGCAACTTGTTTTCCCTTGATAAGAGTCTGGTATTTTGCTCTGAGTTCAGTGATCTCATCTTCTTGAGAGTTCTTTTCTTTCATGAGTTGATCTACCAGAGTATCTCTTTCTGTGATCTTATCCTGAAGTTCAGAGACTTCTTTGGAATGATCTTTCATGAGTTCTCTGGTGGATTTATGCTCATGAAAGAGAGATTGAACTTCAGCTCTGAGCCTACCATTCTCTTTCTCAAGTTTTTGACAAAGTTGGACACAATTTTGGAGATCTGATAGCATTTGTTGCATATCAGACTCTCTGGAGTTACCAGATGAATTAGAAGATTCAGTACATTTGGAATTTGATAAAACTAGAGTAGTTTCATTTACCTCAGTGATGTCTGCCATGAGACACACATCATCATCTGATCCAAAGTCAGAAGAAGAAGAACTGGAACTAGTATCCTCCTCCTCTGCTTCTGCCAGCAATGCTCTCTTATCTGCATATCTCCTATCTCTCTTGATTCTTTTCTCTTCTCTTTCCCTAGGAGTAAGCTGAGGACAATCATAACTGTAGTGACCAGTCTTGTTGCATGTATAGCAGGCATTGTCTCCTCTGGGACTAGGACTTGGCTCTCTCCTCCTCTGGTTGTAGTCTGATCTGGCTGGACTACTCTCTCTCCTCTGGTAGTCAGGTCTGCCAGAGCTACCATCCCTCCTCTGATAATCTGATCTCCCAGAGCTGCCAGGGTTGTCATCTCTCCTCCTCTCTGGAGTTCTGAATCTGGTCTCCCTTGAGTCTCCAGATGTCTTCTCCTTCTCTGCAGGCTTGAAAGAACTCTTCCTGTCTCTGGTAGACTCCTTCCAATGCCTTTTGTACCTGCCATACTTTGAACTCATTTTATCTAATTTACGAGTTAGGAGTGCTACCTGCTCCTTGAGGCTCAAGTCATCTGCAGTAGACTCCTTTGGCTTTACATCAGGCTTGAGAGTTGAAGAGAATGCAACTCCTTTCTGGCCAGAAGAGGAAACCTCTTCTGTTTGATCCTCCTCTTGAAGATCATACTCGTAAGCTTTGAGATCAGACAACAGAAGATGGTGATCCAGAGTGTTGAGATCCTTGTTGTCCTTGATCACGGTGACTTTAATTCTCCACCTGCTTGTTAGTGAACGCAAGATTTTACTATTAATTTCTTTTTCAGAGTAAGTCTTACCTAAGGCACTAGCCTTGTTCAGAAGGTTTGTGAGATGCATGTCCAGCTGGTCAATGGTCTCGTCTGGTTTCATCTTGAAGGTGTCAAACGAGTGTTGAACAGCTTGGAGCTTGTTGTCCTTAATCTTCTCTGTTCCTTCGCAGAGAAGTGCAAGTTTGTCCCACATCTCCTTCGCAGTGACACAGGTTCTGACCTTCTCTATTACCTCCTTGGTGAGAGTGTTGATGATCTCGGTTCTTGCCACCTGGTCCAGGTTATATAGCTTTCTCTCATCATTATCAAGCTCATCTTTCTTTTTGAGGATTTTCTGCCTGGGGACTCTATCCTCTGCAGTCTTCTGGGCAGCTTCACTAGTTTCTTCTCTGGACTCAGACCTGCCACTATCAATGGGAGTCCAGTAAAATTGTATGGGGCCACTTTCAACCACATCTAGCATGCGGTGGTGAATAGCTCCAAGATGATTGCTCATCATGAAACTCCAGTGGCTGTAATCCTCAAAAGAGAATTCTGGGAGCTTACGGCTCTTGTAAGAAGATTTTGCAGACATTTTGATAAGAAATTTAGGGAATTAACAAGAACTTGAACAAAAGCACTTTAAGAGCAATGGATCTGCCCGGTGACCACCAAAAGCTTTACAATGCAGTGGTCGTTGGACACACTGCTCTGATACCACTTGTTGGTCCCACTAGTTAGATTAATTGCGGAAGCTTAAGTTAAATGTCTTTCAAAGTCTTTTACAAGAGGGCAATAATCAACAAACAAAAAGTAAAGTAAAGCAATAAAGAACACAAGATGTATAGTGGTTCGGATTGAATATCCTACGTCCACTCTCCCTTATAACCAAGGGGTCTCACTACCAACCAACTCACAAACTTACTTACTGGAATTGGGAAGTACCAGTTCCTTCTTACAACCTCTTTAGATTTGACTTCAATATAAAGATCAACCAGCCAACAACCTTGTCTAATAGATGAACATTTTGTGGTTAGAGTAACTCCTTTAGAGTAGATAAATATTATGAACAGTAAGAGTGCTTGGTATGAATATCAAAAGCTTGGATCACTTATGCGCGTGTAGAGTCTCTAGAGCTTTTTCTTGAACTGCACTCTTGTATATATAGAGGAGATTAGGGCTAGCCGTTGGAGGGCTAATCCAATCAGATCCTCTATATAAGGAAGCCTCAATCAATCAATTCCCTAATTGATTGATTGGGTTGGTGGGATCCTTGGATTGATTATCTTCAAATACTTTCCAATCCTGATCATGTTGACTTGATTTGAATCACCAACGGTCAATAGCTTCCTCTGCCTAACTCTGATTCTCTCCAGAGAAGGCAGGACCAGACACCAGGCAACCTCGGTGTCTTCTGGTCCTCATCTGGTCAAGAACCAGAATACTCAGTAGAGTCAGGGGATCAAACTGAGCATCTTTTGTTCTACCAGACTCGTCTGGTCCGGACTCGTCTGGTCTGGGGAAGGTCCTCTGCCTCTGGTCATATCTCATCTGGTGAAATCTTCTGGTGGAGTCTTCTGGTGACTCTTCTGGTGAAGTCTTCTGGTCTGGCAGTTCCCCCTAGACTAAGTCCTAATCTAGATCATCATCTGGCTAACAGGTCCAGATGGTCTTATTACATCTTCTGGTTTGTTTTAACTCATCAAAACTAACAATTTTTATCCTAACATTGACATCATCTGGCCTTGGAACTAATGACCAAACATCATTTCTTTCAAACTGATTAAGTTCCTCATGCACAACATTAATCCAATTTTCATCTTTTAATGCTTCTGTAATATTTTTAGGTTCAATTTCAAAATAGTAACACTGAGCATTCATATTATTACATATAGATGACATGCACACAGACCTTACCACATCAACACAGTTTACACTTACTCTCCTTCTAGTTTGAACACCAACTGAAGCATCTCCAATGATTTGATTTGAAGGATGGTTTTTGGTAATCCAAGTTTCTGGATTTTTCTTTGGAGTATACTGATTATTCTACAAAGAATCTATTGAATCTACAGGGGATGTTGTTCCAGATGCTGAAACATTTGGTGAAACATTCTCTATTTTCAGTGATTCTTTAGGAATCTCAGTAGCTTCAGTCACATCTTCAGTATCATTTCCATTCATCAGATTTCTGTCATCATCAAATACAACATTCACAGACTCTTGAACAATGTTAGTTCTAAGGTTATAAATTCTATAAGCTTTACTATTTCTAGAATAACCTAAGAAAAAACCTTTATCACTCATAAAATCAAACTTATGCAGTTGGTCCCTATCATTCAGAATGTAACACACACAACAAAAAACATGAAAGTATTTCACACTTGGTTTTTTTATTGTTCAAGATCTCATATGGGGTTTTATTACTTCCATATCTAAAATAGACTCTATTAGCAATATGACATGTTGTATTTAATGCTTCAGCCCAAAATTTCTTAGCAAGATTTTTTGAATTGAGCATTACTCTAGCCATCTCTTGAAGAGTTCTATTTTTTCTTTCAACAATCCCATTTTGTTGTGGAGTTTTAGGAGAAGAAAACTCTTGGATAATACCTTTTTTATCACAAAATTCTGAAAACATGCTATTTTCAAATTCCCTACCATGATCAGATCTAATCCTGCTCACTTTCAAATTGAAAACAGTTTTAAATCTCTTGTAAAGAACTTTAAAAGCATCAAAAGTTTAAGATTTTTCCCTTAAAAACTCAATCCAGGTAAATCTAGAGTAATCATCTACCACAACCAGTGAGTATTTCTTACCACCAATGCTTTCAGTTTCCATAGGACCCATAAGATCCATATGTAGTAATTCAAAACAACGATGTGTTGTGCAATGTGATAACATCTTATGCGACACTCTTACCTGTTTACCTTTTTGGCATGGACCGCATACAGTAGGTGTGATTATCTTCAGTTTAGGTAATCCTCTTACAACTTCATTTCTTATCAGATTTTGCATGACTCTATAATTTGCATGTCCAAGTCTTTGATGCCATAGGACATTCTCATCACAGTTTGACAAATGACACACATTATTTGTTCCAATTAAATAACAATTATCAGCTGACCTATTACCAGTCATTACACACTTATTATCCTTGTTCAGAACATAACATAAATCCTTATCAAATTCAACATGCAGATTATCATCACACAGTTGACTTATACTAAGTAAATTAGCAAGTAAGCCATCAACATGCAAAATATTTTTAAGCTTAGGAAAACCATCAACATTCAAAGTTCTTTTTCCAATGATCTTTCCTTTTGAACCACCACCATATGTAACAGTCTCACCATTACAAGGTTCATAATCAGATAGGTAGTTAACTTGACCAGTCATATGTCTTGAGCAACCACTATCGAAATACCATAAATCAGGCACACACGCTTTCAGAGAAGTTTGAACAACATTACAAGTAACATGTTCTTTCTTTTTCTTAGCAGATTTTGAAAAATGTTTCTTAGAATGTAAAGATATTTCAGATGACACTTTTTCAATTTCAAGATCTCTTTTCAATTTTTGACAATAAGGACGATTATGACCAATTTCAGAACACACATATTTCTTAACAGGTTTTTCAATCACATGTATTTTTTATTCAACTTAAAACTCAGTTTTACCTTTCACAAATTTCACAGGATTATTCACACATTTAGAAGTAGATTCACCATAATAGCCTAAGCCATGCTTACTAGACTGGCCAATATTTAAAGAATTACTTACAACATAAGAGCTTTTAGAATACTTTTTAAAACTCAAAGTAGAAATTTTCAATTCTTTTTTTAGTTTAAAAATTTCTAAGTCCTTCTTTGTTAGTATAACTTCCAATTTGGTCACTGTCTCTCTGAGATCATCATTCTCTTTGGCTATACTCGAAACAACATCCCTTGTGTCATTCAAACCAGTCTCATCAACACACCCATTAAAATTGTTCACATCTGAATGATTTTTGACAAATGTTGTTTCTGATGTTTTAACATTAGAAACAACACCAGTATCTAGATCATCCAGATCATCTATAAAGAATCATCATAATCGATCCTCACAGAGAAAGCTAATTCCTCATCTTTTGAACCTTCAAGTTCATCATCTGAGTAATCAATAAAAGTAACATTAAAATTCAGTTTTTACTTTAATCTGGTATTTGCACACTCATTTGCATAATATCCAAATCCAGTACATGCATCGCACTTAACTGATCTTCTAAACTTAGGATCATACCTTGATTTGTTACCTTTGAATTGTCTAGATTGATTCTGGTCTTTTCTTTTCTCCGGGTCAGGTGGTGTGTTGGTGAAGGGAGTCATTGGTTGGATATTCCCTCTGGATCTGTTCATCTTCTTCTTCAAATAGGAGTTGAACTTCTTTGTGAGGAGGACAATGTACTCATGAGTATTGTAACATTGGTAAAAAACATCTTTATCAGACTCAACTTCAGTCACAAAGGGCTGAATTTCAGTGTTAGAAGATATTTCACCTTTGAAAACAACAACCCTTTTTCCTTCACTTGCATCTCCAGGTTGAGTTGTGTTCATCTCATAAGTTTTGAGAATACTTACAAGCTCATTTTGACTGAAAGTATCAGTGTCCTTGGCTTCTTCAATAGTACAAATCTTTGCATCGAACCGTTTAGGAACATATCACAAAATTTTGTGTACGACTCGTACATTGGAAATTGGATCACCAAGTGCATGTGATTCGTTGACTATCTCACTCAGCCTTTCATTGTAGGTCGTGATTGTCTCATCATCCTTCATCCTTAGATTCTCGAACTTGGTCCCAAGCATTTGAAGTTTGGTCCTTCGAACACTTCCACTTCCTTCACAATGTTCTTGAAGCCTCACCCATGCATCTTTAACCGTGGTATATGTTGATATGATCTTAAACATAGATACATCAACAAAGGTAAAGATTGCATTGAGAGCTTTGGAATTGTAGCTCGCCGTCGTGGTCTCCTCATTGGTCCATTCAATCTTCCATTTGACTTTTGTCTCGCCATCATCATCTGCTTGATTTCTGGGCCAATCCCAGCCAGTCAGAACACTTCTCCAAGCACGTTCATCAATAGATTTGATGTACATGCGCATCTTAGGTTTCCAATAGGCATGATTGTTTCCATCGGGTATAGGAGGCCTAAGTAGGGTGTTTACAGGATATTCCATAGCAAAAAGACACACTAAAACACATGATCTAAACTTATTGTATCAAGTTTATTGCTCTGGTGTCAATTTAAAGTGTGCGGTGTGTGTATAGTGTAGATATTGTAATGAATGTTAAAGCACTCACTACGACAATCTGGAAAACAGAGAATAAAACGTGTACAACGGAAGACTAAAACACAATATTGCAAGATGCAATAACTTTTTAACACAAACTATATAAAATAGCTTGTGATAGCCTTACGGCGAAACGTTCACTATAACAAAGGTAGTGATACAAAAGTTGTGTGAAGAGCTAAATCGTTCACAACGGAAACAAGACTCGATATCACCTATCAAATCTAAATTGGCTAAGTGTATAAACTATACACCATCAAAGTTGATCTCACTCTATATCGACTATCTCTCTATCTAAAGATATAGGATTGATCGCTAGTTATGCGAGATGTACTAAACTTCTAGGCATAACATAAAAGTTGAAATAATGGTCCTATCACCTTTGAACTCAGGATTGACACTAGAGTAGGTGCACTCGATTATTCCACGCTCTGGCATTGAAGATTTCGGCTTCTATTTATAGATGGAAATCTTCATCCTCAAATAACTTCTCATGTAACTTCCTCCATGATCTTTTGTTAACTGTCCATGATCTTTATCCTTATTCTGATGATATTGACTGCAACCGCCTGATCTAGACTGTTCTAAGGATTCTGGAAAAGCCTGGATCGTGTAGGTCCTTGTAGATCCTTCTAGAACCCATAACCACTACATGTTGCAACCAATGTTTGCAACCTTTACTGCAAATTGAGTATTCCAAATTCTTGTAGATCCTTCTAGATCTTCAACCTGCATGTCAAAATATCTAAAGCAACATTTGATCATAAAGTGTTAGTTAATGTGAAGAAATGATAAATTCTTGTTGTTGAAATAAATAGTGATTAATTCATCATCAACAACATTAACACACGGCTTTGAAAGTAATTAAGTAAATCAGTTTTCAGTTAATCTAAAATAAGTCTAAAACTTCAGGGCTCACAATTATGCACTCAGACTTAATTAGATAGTTATCCAACTGATAAGTTCCAGAGGTGTATTCTCTAACCGTGGTCTCACTAAGCCAACTGAACCTGTTGATTCTCCATCCAAATCCTTGATGGAGATGAGCAAAGAGAAAATAAATAAGGAGTACAGTATGATAGCCAAAAGATTTGAAAAGCTAAACTCAAGATTTGGCAGATACAAGAAGTATTATCAGGATAAAAAAGACAAGAAATGAGATAGTCAGAATAGTTCGAGGAGGTATGAAGACTGGCGAAATTCTAACCATAGTGTGATATTTGATTGGTCCAACTAGCAATAATATTTTTATATGGCAAGATCCAATTTTCCATCACGTACTTGACTGCATCATAACCTTTGAAGTTGTTGACAAGCATTTACACCCGCTCATTAAATTTTGTTTCATTTTTAGCATAAATAACCATTTGCCACGAAGAATTGAACTCTTCCCACTTCTCCTTTGTTTTCATGTCGGCCTTGCAACTAGCTAGTACATTCTTATTGATATGTCATCTACAGAGGAAATGACTGGAAGTAGGGAAGTTAACATAAACAACATTCGTCAGAGTCAACTCTCTATCGGTGACAAGTATGGTAGTTTATCTTCATCTATCAATCTCCTCAAAGTACTACAAGCTCATATGTAATTATCTTCCTTCGTGGTCTCCATAAAGATAGATGCAATTGAAAACGTCATATTAGTTGATGTCACACCGACTATCTCCAATAACGACATCCTATACTTATTTGTCTTATAAGTACAATCTATCAAAATAACATTGGAAAATGCTCATTTACATTGTCGGTATTCTTGCATCGCCGATCTAGAAAATAATAGTTATGCTTCTTCAACTTTCCCATCAAGTATTGTAGTTGAGACCTTCCGACACGCTCCACAACTCTATGCCTAGTACGAGCATTATATATGGTCTTCATGGTGGATGCATTTGTAGGATCCTTCTCCTTTATAGTCTGTAAAATCTTCTTCGATTTTATATTACCTACTGACAAATTCAAAACTAATTCCCCCTCAACACTCGATAGGTGCCCAACATGGGAATGACCCTGTAAATAATTGGCAATTGAATGGTTGTGTGCCCCACATTAAACTGATAAAGCCCATTGACCAATTTACATCTAATTGTTTACCTTTTAGCATAAATCGACACCTATATTTTTTTATTGTCAATACCTTTTTTTTATTCTTCATGGATTCATTTTCATCTACTTGTGGTTTCCACATATTTTTTGCTTTGATAGGACGATAATCACACCTCACAACCAAGAGAGACTCGTCCTTTCTTACAACTTCCTCCGATCTCAGACCTTCTCACAACAACGACATTATGGTATTGTTTAGCCACTTTATTTGCCCAATTTATTAAGTCTTCCCGAGTATTGAACAATATATTAGTGGTGAACATGTCTGTGTAGTCCATAACAATTTCATTGTTAAGTTCTTCCCCTGGAAAATAAACATCACCAAACTTAGTAATGAAAAATATAAGAAATAAAGGAAAGAGTAAACCATAAATAACATGTTGTGGTTGATTCTCTCCCTCTCTCTTTATTTTTGTAGTCCAAACTCATTCTCTTTATTTTTTGTAGCCTTAACACACCGCTGCAAAGCACGGGGCGGGGCGATCCAAACAACACATCTTGGGCTAGGACGGGTTGATATTGACATCCCCAATTAAATATTTAAATATGAAAAATACACAAAAATTTATGACTTAAAGTGTATTGTAACTTAATGGTTGATGCAAAGCTATGCAACCGTTTATGAGTGCAAACTAAATATTGAAATTCTTTAGGAACCATAAAAATTCTATACTTAGTGAACACATGTCCACCAATAGAGAAATTTGATTCTGAAGCAACAATAGACTTTGAAATAGGCAAGACATCCCTTGTCATTAATGCAAGATCGAGATATATTTGAAATGTTTATGATCATACATTGGCTACTCAAAATACATATCCAAATTATTTTTCCCCCACTTGATATGGTATAACTCCCAAATGTCGTCATTTCCTACATAATAAAAATATATGAATATAAAATATTATGCATATAAACATGATAGCACCAATGAAATATTGAGAATGTAAGAAAAAGTTAAAAGGACACTCACATCCCTAATTATTTGTTCATTCTCCATAATTTCGCCACTTGGATTTGATGCAAGTAAAGAAGAAGAAAAAGATTGTATTGAAGCACTTGACTTGGTAGCATTATTGTAACCCTAAAAAAGCTTATAGAACTTGCTTTCTTTTAACAAGTATCATGTTTTATTCACACTCATTAGAATCACTCTCAATCTTTGAGTAAAAATACTCTAAAACATATTTAACTTAATATAAGGATAGAAAAAAAGTCACCTAAAATGCAAGTACAACACTATTCTCACTCCAATACTTGTAAAAAGAAAAATTAAGTATAGTCACGCACATAATACTTATTGTTAAACCACCGCTTAACAATTGATATTTAACAAGCGTTCAATCTTGCAAATTTGCATAAAGTACAATTTTTTTTATACTTATTGTAAGATAATATGAACAAGAAAGAAAGTTGGCAATGTCGTTAAAAAGTCCAAGAAACTAACATAACTTCTCACCTTTTTCCATTCATCAGTTGAGGGACATAATTTGTAACCACCATCTTTAATGGAGGTGAAGTAAAAGTTTTTTTTTTTTACTTAATGACTCTTTTCAACATCAAATATGTTGAATTCCATCTAAGGCTCACATCCAATCTCAAACCAACACTAATGTCAATGCCATTAATTCAACACATTCTTCAAAAAAATTCATCCCGCCTTAAAAAAAATTCACATATTTCACAAAGTCTCTAATCTTACTAAAAACCTTATCACCAAATTTCAAACCATCTAGGGTAACAAAATTAAATACTGAGCTGAACAACATGTAGGAAAATAATTATCCACCACCCGTATCAAATTGTCATTCAACCGAGTTGAACTTTCAAAATGCTTTGCATAGTGTCATTAATAGATCCATTGTCCAAAGATAGAGAAACAACTTTTTTTGTCAATCCACTGTTCCTTTAAAAACTCCATATTTTTTTTGCCATTTTAATTCCAGTATGTGGAAGGTAGTGCTTATAATTCACACTATGCCAAAAATGGCTTTCGACAATGGAGAAAAGACAACGGGTATCATTTTTTACCGTTGTCTTAAGTGTAAACTTCGTTATCTTAGGTATCCCCGTGGTCTTAAGTTCAGGGTTCGCAACAAAAGATCATGGGTTTAAGCCCCCGTTGTCTTTCCACGTGGTCTTTACCTTAGGTTTCGCAACGACAACGGGTTTAATCCCCGTGGTCTTAAATTTTTTTTTAATTTTTAATTTTTTATTTGTTTAATTAATAATAAAAAATTAAGAATATAAAAAGGAAACTTGAGAAATTATTGGTAACCCACATTTCGTAGCTTTCTCATTCTCACTCGCTCTCAGACGCCCGCTAGCTCTCACTCTCCGTTCGTCCCTTACCACCACCGCCGCCGCCATCCATCACTCAGCACCACCTCAATCACCATCGCTCAACACCATCTCCAACATTGTCGTCTGCTTTCTCTTCTGCCATGAATTGCACCGTTATGAACTTCCAACTTCGTCCACCATCGTGAATCGCCAACTTCGTCCACCGTCGTGAACTGGCTACTCGTCGTCCACCGTGAATCGCCTGAGTCGAATTCTCCCCAGGTAATTAAGCCCTAATTTTTGCCCTAGCCCTAATTTCTTTCACCTACGTCTAAAGCCCTAATTCTCCCCAACTATTTCAGGTATTTGCTTAGTGTTGATTCAAGATATAATAGTGAAATTGAAATTGTGCAGCCCTCTCTTATCTCATTAAGCTCGTGACAATTACTCTGTTAGTCTCTATCTCTATCTCTATCTCTCTCTATCTCTCTCTCTCTCTCACTCTCACTCTCTAACTGTATGTCTGTATTTGTGAATGTACTGAGATGAAGGAGAGAGGTGCCATTTTGGTTTGTGTGTTTTGATGTTTGGTGTTGTAATGTCTGTGTGTATTGTGCAGTGTGTGTTCCTGTAGGATCAAGCGCTTGCCACTAGACTAAAAGCTCGGACTTGTAGTAAGGTGCTACTTTATTTCCTTTAACCTATATCTAGCTGCAGCGCCACGGGCGGCACCCAACTATGCCTTTAATCGAGCGAGCAGGCAGGACTTGAGCGCTCAAGCCTGGAAGACAGGAGTCTGCTAGGATATTTCCCAACAATCCCCCCCAGCAGTATCCTGATTTTTTTCCGCCAAAATACCACTATTTGCGCCATGGGGGACTCGAACTCGTGACCTGTGCTCTGATACCACTTGTAGGATCAAGCGCTTGTCACTAGACTAAAAGCCCGAACTTGTAGTAAGGTGCTACTTTATTTTCTTTAACCCATATCTAGCTGCAGTGCCACGAGCGGCACCCAACTATGCCTTTAATCGAGCAAGCGGGCAGGACTTGAGCGCTCAAGCCTGGAAGGCAAGAGACTGCTAGGCTATTTCCCAACAGTTCCTCATATGTTATGTTTCATCTTTTCCTTTTTATATGTATGCATATCCTTGTATGTATATTTGAGGCCTTACTTGAACGTTTTTTTATGGTGAAGTTTGAAGAAATGTTACTTAGTATTATAAGAAATGTTGATAATGGTTGCCATAAAGATTAATATATATTAATATTGAGTTTATTGAATTGTTCCAATTAATGTTATGTTCTGAATGGGGTCATGGGACGTCGAGTTTCAATATTTGGCAGTCATATATTTACAATATAAGTTTGATAGTTTTAATAAAGAAAATATACGTTGTAGTTGAAGATTACTGTTTCTTTAGGGTGTATTGGATGATTAAATGAACTATGCTCATCTATATACATAAATTTACTGATACATGTGCTAATGACACGTGCTACAGGGATTTACATGGACTTGTGTATGTATTAAGTTCTAAAATTTGCGAGTCAAAATACTCTCATTAATATATTGAATTCTAGAAGTTTAGGATTGATCCTATAGTCTTCTTTATATAAACGTATGTTCCTCCTGCTCTCACCTCTTTGGTCCTCAATGGAGTGGACCTGATGCAGAAGGATAACTGATAAAATTCTTGATAATTTTCTAATTACAATGGCAATTCATTTTAAAAGAAACGTTCAGATTTGTTGACAGCTATGGGGTCTCTCTAATTGGCATTAGGTTACGTTATTGATTTTTAGTCCTATGTGTTAATAACACCACATTCACAGTTTTATTGTCCAAATTTGATTGATCTCCTCCCTGTATTTTACTAAAAAATGGATGACTGTGATTTTGCAATGCTCTTGGTAATATTTAATAAACCAGTTGTCTTCATATAGTTTCCCATGTGCTAATGTCATCACGTTTTATCAGGTAAATGGATAAGTTGAATTTTAGTGATGCTGAATTAAAGTAATTTACTCTTGGTTCCTTTTATTGATCAAAATATCAGTTTCACTCCCAACTTAAGGTGTTTTTGCGTCTTTCTGTTAACTATGCAAATGTCATGGAAGTAAAAAGACATGAAGGATGTCACATGTGTTCATACAAATAATGATGTTTTTCCCCAAATTGTGATTATTTCCTTAGTGTATTAAACTATAGCATGTAGGGGCATTTTTTTTTTATCCAATGCCTTTTTTCAGACTCAGAAAAATGCATGCATGTTGAGTTAATTCATATATAATTTAAGTTGCAGTCATTTTTAAGATTTACACAAGATTAAGTGGTCATGTTTCTAAAGAAGAGTTAATGATGAGTTTGTTGATAAGGTAAAAAAGAAGAAGCTCCACTTTATAGCGTCATAGAGCAACTCATTAAGCAGTAAATTTGTGATATTTTATTAAGATACTATTTGACTTTGCTGCCCCCTCTCTGGATTATTGTAATTTTATATTTATATACTCAATAATCATGAGTTTGTTCCCGTTCTTATACCCTGGATCGGTGCAACTCTTGTCTCAAATCACAACTTTTAAACTTGCAGTTAATCCCCAAACCTCATCCTGAATGATTAGTTAGAGCACTAAATTCCTCTTACAGACATAAACCTCTGCTCTTTGCTCTGCCGTTCCTCTCTCTTAAAAAACTGAGTTGATTCATGCTGACACAAATTGTATGTGAAATTATGGAGAATTGAGTACCATAGGCTGGCACTCATGCTTCTTTAAGAAACCTGAGTGTTTTTGTAAACTGGTTTTGGGATTTGTTGGTGATCAAATTTAATCGATAGGATTAGTGACTGTTCTAATTTGGTTTAAGACCACCAATCAATTACGTGTGATTGATTACCACCGTAAATGGTAAATCGAAGATCCGGGATGTAGAAAGATAAACACGAAAGTCGAAATCGAATTAATTTTGTATGTGTGTATATTTAGGTGTGTTAGTGTGTGTTTTGGGAGTATTTATGAATTTGAACTTGTATTTCTTAAGCTGGAGAACAACTATTTATAGAGACTAGCAAGCATGAGGTGTCTATGACTCTTGGTCTCCCTAGCCTGCATGCTTGACAAGTGTCCTTTTGACTTTTGTTTGACCTCATCTAAGCTGAATCTTAGTTACAAAGTCTTCATTAGTCTTATCTCGGACTTCATTGTTGTTCGTCCATGTCGGTTTAGTTGATCCAGAATGATTTTTATATAAAAGTTGTTCGCCTTTTGAGGGTATGACTCAGAAGTTGTTCGCCTTTGTGTTTTGCACAGTTTGGCTTTGGGATCTTGGTCCTTTGTTCGTTTCCATACACCTCTTAAGCTGGTAGATGCACCATCCTTCATAATGTTGCTCGTCATCAGTGACTTGGTGGAGGGTCCATATTTGGTCTCGGGTCTTAAAACCTGTTCGCCAGTATGTTATTCGTCGGTAGAGTTGTTCGTCAGTTTATACGCTCCCTGGATTGATTTATGCACCCCAACTTGATTTTCTTTGTTGATCATCTTTGATTTGGGGTTGATTCCTCGTAATCCTTATTAAGGCTTTAATCCTTGTTCGCCGATCATTGATTTATGTTCGCCTATCAACAGGACTATGAACTGGTGTTCTTTGCCTTTTATGGATACTTTTGAGTGCTAAATTGATGAGAGCTAATGATATATAGATTCAGTTTACAGGAAAAAGAGGACTAAGACTAGACTATTGAGGTTGATCTTTAAGTATTTATAAAGAGCTGAAATTACTGCCTTTTGACAGCAAAAATCAGATCTGGTTTAGAGCTTGTCTCAGGCATATTTGAAGCTTAAAATGGTGAGAAATCTTGATTAAGTGAAAGAGGAAAGTGTAGGACATAAGTAGCCTTCATTTTAACCAGTGTTCTAAAAGTCGTTAGTCGCTAGTCGGTCGGTCTAATAGGGTCTAGCGACTAGATGGAGACTACATGATGGACAATCATCCTGAACTCATTCAGAAGATCTTGGAGGAAGCTGACGCAACCAATGTCCAAGTGAAGGCTCCTGAGTTCATTGCTCGACCACCACCTCTAGTCCCTTGAACAAGCAAGCATGACACTAAGGCGATTATGACTGAAGTATTGAAGATAGCCAAAGCTGAAGGATATGTGAACCAACCTAAAAGAGTAGATGAGCTGAAGGTCAGAGTCTATGTTGGTTATGGACTCGAGCCTGAAATGAGATTGGTTTAGGTGTTCATATTTTTTTTATGTAATAGATCAGGTTCATTGTACTCATTCTATACTATCAATGAAATCTATTACTTTGCCCACAGACAAAAACTCATTGTCTTTTTGGCCGTTATTTAAATTCTGTACTTTATCAAGAATTACTCTAACACTGACTTATCTTATAGATATGATTTTTTCCTCTAAGTGTTTTGAGGATCTTTTCAGTGTTTTGGCATCATGAAAAAGGGGGAAATTATTGGGACAATGTCAGTTTTGATTAGATCTCAAATCCCCTGAAAAGATGTCATGCCTCAACAAGTCAGGCTAGTCTTGGTTAGGTTAGCACTTAGTTATTTTACAATTCACAGGAACTCAATGATAGGAGTACTCATTGATGACAATCAAGACTGGAGCCTGAAGACTAAGAGCACCATCCTGAACTTACGGCAGTCTCTCTAAGCTGGCTGAGTAAGTGTTTGCAATGAAGAGTATGACCCTAAGGTCACTACTAACTCAGTTCTGAAGGGAACAGGATGATACTGAGTAATGGGAAAAGACTTGGAGTAGGGCCAAGCAATGCAAAAGAAATGTCAGCGTCAGGACAAGACCGTTGTGCTCGAGATAAAAAGAACTTAATAAAACAAGCCTGAAGCCAGGAATGAGTTTTGACATTCTCACCAACCTGATGACGTGGACCAATCCAGGAAGGACACACACGTACGGACCTGACATGAAGACTGAGTTCAGACTACACTTTTCAACGGGCAAGCATTAAATGCAATTACCTAATCCATGCAAGGAAGACTGCTGCATGGGAGATATGTCCGTTGAACAACCCTACGAAGATGACTAGAAGGCTATTTCTTCCAACGGATAGTTTTCAAATCCATCTATAAATACAGAAGGTCTTGAACCCATTCAAGGTTACGGGAAATTTCAAACCCAGAAATTACTCAAACTCTCAAGCATTCAAAGCACTAAGCGTTCTAAAAGAAACACTCGAAACCAGATAAATTTCCCAAGTATTTCTTAGATTAGTGAGAGTTATTCTGTACTCCACTGAGCTTTCAAGCAATACCTTAAGCTTAGAGTGATTATTCATCCTTAGCATAGCTTAGTCTTGTAAGGATAATCACACCTTAGTTGGAATCCAAACTAAAACCAAAACCCTCTAGTCAGGTTTGTTGGTTGAAGTTGTTTAGTGAAGTTAGGAAGGAGTTTGTATAGGTCAGTGAGGTTAGCTGATCTTGGTGCACCTTGGCACGTTAAAAACAAGTTAATCCCAAGTAGTGGATTATCCTGTTCAATCAGGATCGTGGACGTAGGAGCTTGAGTCTCTGAACCACGTTAAACTCCTTGTGTTCTTACTGCTTTGATATTGTTCTTAACTGCTTATTTGTTTAAGTCATTCACTGCATTAGCTTTATCAGGCTTGAATCAATCAGCCTGATCATCAACCTGAACACTGCCCTACTAATCACTATTTCAGAAAAGAGTAATCAAGTTTTCAGAAAGCAAACATTAACAAGACTATAAACTTTCAGGGCTCACGCATTTCCGCACTGAACTCAAGTTGATAGTTTGCCAACTGACCAGCATTCAGTGCAGTCAGTAGGTGTGTTATCAACCCTGAGTTCTTTATCACTCTGAGCAAAGGGGACTCAGTCAGTTTAAAAGTGAGAAAAATTTGTATACGTGTATTCCCCCAATACACGTATCTCTCAGTCCTGTACCGGGACCAACAGAATACCATGGGTTATCGTGGATGAGACTTCCTCCCTGACCTCAAAAGTAAAAGTCAGTGAACAAATCAAGTTTTCTACAAAACCTGGATGGAATCAGTTGTACTTCAACAAAACTCCAAATGGAAATCCTATAAATTCTTCTACTTCCTCTCTCATGTATTCATTCTTTTCGCTGCTATGTGAATATAAGCATTTACAGTTCCTAATCAATTATATTTTTATTTATTTGCGTTTCTTGCTCTCAATTGCAGCTGTGTTACTTGTAATTATGTTGGGTTTGGGGAGATTCCTCATGAAGATTGCTGGCGTGAGGGCTTCAACCCCAGATTTTGTTTATTTCAGCATTTTTTTACCTCTGGGCTATTTACATAGTTCTTCTTCACCATGGTACTCGTTCTGCCATTTATTTTCTTGTGATTTTCATAATTTAGTTGTAAATTATGGGTAAAAAGTTAGTGTGGTGGGATACATAAAACTGTGTTGGATTCTTAGTTTAATTATGGTCAATGCATTAAGGTGTAGTGCATGTCTAGAAAATCCCCCTATTATACTAATAGGGAGTTTTCTATACTTATGTGTCGTCTTTAGATTAGTTTCGCTTACGTGTCATTTTGTGGTTAATTTCGCTTATGTGGCATAATTATGGAAGCTATACATGTCAATTCTTGAATCTTATGTGTGATCTATGTGGCATGAATATTGTGTGTTATGTCATCTATGTGGCTTTATATAATAAGTATGTCTAATAAAAAAATGTATCCATATGGATTTGAACCCTACACCTCATGATAAATGTTTAGTATATTTACCAATTAAGCTATGCTATAAATCTCAAAACCAATCAGGGGTGTGCAAAATACGGTCCAAACCAAAAATACAGACCAAACCAAACCGAAATAAAATTTTGGTTCGGTTTTTAGTTTACAGTTTGGTTTACGGTTTTAAAATATAATTTTTTTATTTCAATTCGGTTTATGGTTTTTACGAATTAAAAACCATATAGACCGAGTATGAGGATTATCTTTCCCAACCTCCCCCTTGAATTGATTCTCGGTAAGCAGCTTAAGAATTCCTGGGGAAATCGAGAAGTTATTTGTCTCTACAGGGGGCAATGCCACTCCATCATAGTACCTCTGCAGTTGAGCCGCGAACCTTCCTCTAATAGCCATGTTCTGATCTGCGTTCTGAGGAACGTGATGAGGATTATCAGCTGGTACAGGTACTTGTTGGGGTAGTGGTGGTTGATAAGCTGGTGGTTGGTTGTAAACAGGAGGTGGAGGATACGGGTATGGTGGATATGGATAAGGTGGGTATGGGTAGGGATAAGGCAAGTTGTTTTGTGGTAAGTTAGGATGTGGGTAAGCAGGGTTGTTCTGAGGATGTTGGACAAAATTATGAGCTGGATTGTTCACGTGCTGTGTACCCGGGTTCTGGCTCTGACTGTCCCCTGACGGATCTTGGTTCTTACTGGAATTGCCTTCAGTGCCGTCAGCCCAGTTCAATGTCTGATTAAACTCATTCTCGACATCGTCCAACTCATTAGTAATGTCCATTGGTTCTTTCCCTCCTCCGGCAGCGTTCATCCTTCTTAAGAAGGCTCGGTTTCTTCTTGCTATTGTCTCAGGATCCAACTGTAATCTCTCTTCGCTCGTAGCACCTTGTGAGCGTGTTTTCATAAACCTGAAACACTAACAAAAGAATAAAAATGCAACTGCCGAAAATACTACGAAATAAAACAGAAAAGTAAATCACTCACTACTAACTACTAAGCTATCGACAAGTCCTATTCAACAGGCATACAACGCCATCCCCGGCAACGGCGCCATTGACTTGTACCGAATATACTAACTTCTACTAGTAGCTTCCCCGCAACCGGACGGGTTCACTGTAGTATGGGCAAGTATAGGGACCAAGTATTATCGAACCCAAGGGAAAGTGTGTATGCGAATAGATCCCTGAAGATCTACGCGTCGTAGCTAATATGAATGTATTTTTTTTTTAATTTTTAAAGAATTAATTCTAAACTAAAATAAACTAAGTAAACTAAAGAACAAAAGAAACGAATTAACTAAGGTTTGTACTCAAATAAGTGATGGTGATGCTTAGGATAGGAATCCCTACGTATACTAACGGAGCAGGTACATAATCAAAGTAACCGTGACGTGCAAGAAATAACCTAAGTAAAAGATTGTAAGATGAAAGCTCAAGAATTAACACCCTAATACTTTATCCTAGCAATCGACTTCACTAATCTACTAAAGAGTTAATAGATCGTACTTAATTAAAGAGACCCTAATTTAACTAAGGTGATGCGGTCGTCCTCCCTAGATAAACTGGTAGATGAATTAACCCCTTCTAAACCCTCTCGTTAAGCCTACTAGTTGTTAAAGAGTGATAAGGTCGTCCTCTCTCTAACAATTTTCGTACGAAATTCAAAGGTAAATCCGGAATTTATTTTAAGCGTTCATTAATTAAGAGAATTAAAACTAAACATCACATGTTACCCTAATTATGTACCAACGTCCTACTTCTACGAGTTCATCCTATCCTAAGCATGCAAGGGTTCTAGCCTAACATGGTGGTTTGAATAATAAAAGCAATCACAAGAACAATAAATATATGCATAATTGAATTAACTAATAAAATCAAGAATATAAACGAAAGAACAAATTAAAGTCTAAAAAAAAAAACTATATAAATCTGAAAAACTAGGTTTAATCGTCTCAAAGAGTAAAGAAAGAAAGAATTAATCTAATACGTTCAAAAGAAATACTAAAACTAAGAATTTGTAAATGAAAACCTCGATTACAACGTATAAAACTCTTCCAATCTCTCTCCCAAGCTTTCTCCTCGCTCAAAATATGTAAAAATATGTGTTCGTATGTGTTGATATGCTTGGAAAAAGGTATAAATAGGCTTGGGATCGAATTTGGGCATTTTTGGGCCAAAATACGCATTTGCTCGAGTATAGGTCGAGTAGTTACTACTCGACCTGTTGCAGCTCGAGTGCACTACTCGAGTGCTCGAGTAGTGACTCTGCTCGAGTACTTTTCGGCAGTTGTACACATGTTCGTAAAATCTTCATATCTCCTCAACCGGGAGTCTGTTTTGGCCGATTCAAAGTCCTACAAACTCCTCTTTTCACCCTCTATCCATCTATGAAAACCAAAGAGATAAATTCATCAGTTTATAGAAATGATACTCAATTGAATCCAAACACTCATAAAAAATACTCAAAACATAGGCAAATCGGGCACCAAAACATAACAATTTCACGCCTAATCAGTTAATAATGCAAACAAGTAACTTATGTATATTTAACTTTACATATTATTACTAAATTGATTAGTTAAATTAAAAAAAATATTCAAATCATGTGAAATTTTAATGTTCAATTGAATTATTTTTATTGTCTCTTTGTATTTGAGTGAATCTTAATTTGTGAAAATTTTAAAATAATTAAATTTAAGTATATTAAAATAAATTTGATTTATTCTATCGATTAAATTATTAATTAATTTTAAAAAAAATCTAACTATCTTATATTTTAACATTTAATTGACAAATCTTATTGTCTAGAAAACACAGAAAATCAAAATTATAATTGAATATATTCATCATATAATATAATTATATTATTTAACAGTGAGCAAATTTATTTAAGTATATAAAGTTCATATATAGATAAATTTTACGAAAATTCCGCGTAATACGCGAGCACTTATCAAGTGAGTTCACAATTTGTAGTTATATGTTAGTTATTGCAAATTTGGTGAAAAGTTAAAATTGGATTTGGAAGAATTCCAATATAGCTGAAAATATATGAACTAGCTATAGATATGATATATAGTATCTGGAAGATGCTCATGCAAATGAAATTTCCTCTAGGACCATGTGATTCAATGTAGTAATATTATTGTTCGTCTTTTGCAGTTATTTCATCTTTACTGAACATTGTATTTAACATGGAGATCACCACGATAGGACTTGGCCTATGTCGGTAAGTTGTTGATTTATGCAATCAAGATTTCATACCGAGATATAATCCCACAAACATTGCAACAAATTACGATGTTTTTATTTAATATACGCTATATATTACCTTATTATACTAACCATGTACTGACAGCATACTATTGGTTGTAGTTTTGTGTCATCAGACCCTGGCTTAGTAACTCGTAACTCTTCTAACCATGACCTTTTGTTGCTAATTTTCACTTGCAACTTCAATATTCATTGATTTTATATTTCTATTTTGATGCGGTCATTCATTTTTTTAATTTTTTTGTAGGAATGACGTGATTTGAGAAAGAAGACAAACATGGAAACAGACAATATTAAGACTAGTGTATAGGTTCTTATATTTTATAATGTGTTCGTAAGTTACATTGTTGAATTATATGTTGTTATATTATCAAGAATTTAGTTTTTGATGTATTATAAAGTTTAATAATGTAATGAATATTATTTTAATTAAAATTTTATATTATATTATTTATTATGTCGTTAGTAGTTAAAATTATGTAATATTTGATATTGCAAAAAAAAAAAAAAAAACCTACAACAACGAGTAATACCCGTTGTCGTAAGGACTACCAAAACAAGTTTCTAATTTATAACAACAGTTAAATAGGGAAGGACAACGGGTTTTCACCATTGTCGTAGGGATTTACGACAACGGGGATTTCCCGATGTCTTAGGTATTTTTCTACCGTTGTTGATCAACTCGTTGTTGTAGCTCCAAACCTTTGACAACGATTAGAACTCGTTGTCATAAGCCTTTACGACAATGGTGTTGGGGAAATAGGGGTGTCCGGAATCTATTTTGGATGATAATTAAATATGAATTTAAATTCAATTATTACTAGCATGAATTAATCCTAATTAATTCAAATAATAATTCCAACAACACTTTTTATCATCATGCATGTTGAATTAATTCACATAAAACATATGGCGGAAAAACTAGGAATTTATGTGATTACGTACCTCTTGTTGTAGTGGTCTTTGATAACAACGGGACAATAACGAACGTCCTATCAACCAAAAGATATTCTCAAGTATTTCCCTTTCGCCTTACTCGATCGCCGGTGGGAAGTGCTTTCAAGTAATTTAAAATAACATGGAAGAAAGAAAAAAATAGTGTTGCTGATTTTTTTTTAACGCTGTGAAAAGTAAACTGGAGATGAAATAATCATCCCCTATATATAAGAGAGGGGTGAACGAAATTTAGGTGTATTTTAGGGGAGAGAAAATCTTTTTCTTGGCCTCCAAGAAATCTTGAATATATCCCATATATTTTTTTCTCCATAAAAAAATATTCCACAAAAATCTCACCCTCCTTATATATGCAATTTTCGAAATTTATAGATTGAGAATGCAAGATTTGGATCTTCTTGAATTTATGAGATAATCTTGTATTCCAAGAATACTTATCTTCCATAATATCTTTCCAAGAAAATTAACAAAATCTTTTCTCTCTCCATATCTCTTATTTTCAAAAATCTCAAGAAAAATCAGCAAATATATTTTCTTTTATTTTAATCACCTTATTATTATTGGGCTACTTGAGGGGCCTTTAGGAGAATTAAGATTGGACCTCCAAATGGACTTCTGAATTTCAATATTGAGCCCCAATATAATTCAGCCCATTAATATTAATTAGTACCACTAATAAATTAATATTGCACTATCCATCTTAATCCATATTACGATAATATGGGCTCCCGATTATTATTTCCCGCGTTTAAGTTTATTTAGTCCATTAATTAATTAAGCTTCTGAATAGCTCTAAATTAATTAACATATTTCACCTTGGAGTAAAGACAACTCAACATTATTATCCGTACCGAAGAAACTAATTCTTCACTTGCAAGATTTAGTACGATAAAACTTCTGAGCCCACCAAGGGGACTAATCACACGAGCCGTACTCGTACGCGTTTCTCCATATTAAATCTTAGCAACCGTCGTATGATTAATATTACTGCCCAAAACACAAAGTTCGAAGTCACGATGATTCTCACCCAACATGAATCAAAGCAGTAACCATTAAGCACACACGGTCCTATTTAAGTGATGGAGATTAAGAAATCAATAACCACTGAGGTCTAATTCTTCACATTTCAGAACAGAAGAATTTATCCTCGCTGTAGGTTCTCTTCAACACATACTAATTAAATGTGCTAGTGCAATCTCTTGGTCAAGACAAACCAATTTGAGATATACACATCGACCTTTCACGGCGGATTGTTCAATTCCACCTGGGTCGTGAATTTGTACGTTTAGTTACAAGGAAACCGTTAATGTGATCTTCCGTGATCGGGTATCACCACATTAACTACAATGTAATATGTACCGTTTATAATGAACTGGTTGCAATAAATATTCAACATTCAATCATATCTAAAGCAAATGTGATAAAAGAATTATTCTCGTAAACAAGTGTTTAATACATGAGTTATACAAAGTAAAAGCATACTTTCACCTATAACTCCAACAATCTCCCACTTATACTTAAAGTCTGCTTTTTAGTATACATCATGCATGTCTTAGTGTAGTAGCTCTACGTGACATCTCATGTCAACCTACACTAACCTAATAATTCCTCCCACTTATACTTAAAGCAGATTGGCAATAGTCTTGACTCTCATTCCATCCACATGTCTCTCGAATGTACTCTGAGGCAGACCCTTTGTGAATGGATATACTAGGTTGTCCTCCGACATTTATCTTTGCCACCTCTTTATCTCCTCTCTTAACGATTTCTCGTATAAGATGGTATTTTCTTTCAATGTGTTTGCTGGCCTTGTGGGCTCTCGGTTCCCTTGAATTTGCAAATGCTCCGGCATTATCACAATGGACAGTGATTATGCTGGGCAAATTCGGAACAACGTCCAAGTCCACTAAGAAGTACTTGAGCCAAACCGCTTCTTTCGCTGCTTCACAAACAGTTACTTATTCGGCTTTCATGGTCGAATCAGCGATGTATTTCTGTTTATCGCTTCTCCATGTCATGGCTCCTTCTCCCATGCAAAACACACTACCCGATGTAGTTATTCTGGAGTCTATGTCTGATTGGATATTTGAGTCAGTGTATCCCACGGGAAATTAGACCGTCTGACTGTTAAATTAGCATTCTATCCCAAGTTCTTTTCAGAAACTAAAGAACGCATTTAATTGCAATCTAATGTGCTTTCCCGGAGTTACTTTGATATCTTGCCATCATGCCCACAACAAAGCAGATATCCGGTCTCGTACACAACATTGCATACATAAGACTTCCTACGTCCGAAACGTACGAAACATCTTTCATGTCATCTATCTCCACTTGTGTCTTAGGGCATATTTTTTTGGATAGATGGATTCCGTGTCTAAAAGGTACAAAACCTTTCTTGGAATCTTGCATGTTGCATCGCTTCAAAACAGTGTCTTTGTATGAAGCTTGCGATAAGGCCAACATCCTTTTCTTGCGACCTTGAGTGATCTAGATCCCAAGGATGTGACCAGCTTTCCCTAAGTTCTTTATATCAAGCTGATTTGACAGCCATACCCTTACGTCTGACAATACCTTTACATTGCTTCCAATGAGCAGAATATCGTCTACGTATAATACTAAGAATACCACCGCAGTTCCGTCACACTTTTTATACACACAACTCTCGAACTCATTTTGATCAAACCCATAAGACTTAATCACTTGATCAAAACACTGGTTCCAAGTACGCGATGCTTGCTTAAGTCCATAAATGGATCTCTTAAGCTTGCATATGAGGTGCTCTTGGCCTTTTTCAATAAAACCTTTGGGCTGTTGCATATAGATATCTCTTGACATCCATTTGCCAGATCTCGTAATCTAGATACGCAGCGATCGACAAGAGAATACGGATGGACTTAAGTATAGCTATAGGCGAAAAGGTTTCCTCATAATCGATCCCTTTTTTAGTATACCCTTTGGCCACTAGCCTTGCTTTGAAGGTCTCAACCCTCCCGTCCGGTCCTCTTTTCCTCTTGTACACCCACTTGCATCCAATGGGTTTTACCCCACTGGGTGGATCGACCAACTCCCACACTTGATTATGATCCATCGAACCCATCTCGGTTTCCATTGTTGTTTGCCATGACTCCGCGTCTTTGTCTTGGATTGCCTCGTCGTATGTCCATGGGTCTGATTCATCACCGGGAATCAAATCCGAAGATTCTCCTATTCCCATGAATCTCTCGGGTTGCCTAGTAATCCTCCCACTTCAATGGGGTTCCGATTGTGAAGGTGTGATGATTGGTATATCATCTTGTATACTTAGTATAGGAGTTCGTCTAAGGTAATCTCACTTCTGGGCTTTCTTTTGTTCATATAGTCTTCTTCCAAGAAATTAAAGTGTGTGCAAAACACGGTCTTTTGATCCTTGGGACTATAGAACATACACCCTTTTGTTCCCGTAGGGTATCCTATAAACAGCCTTAATTCCGAACGCGAATCCAATTTACCGGCTTTCTTGTCTAGCACGTATGCCGGACAACCCCAAATCAGAAAGTGTCTTAGACTGGACTTGCGCACGGTCCACAATTCCATTGGGGTTTTAGGAACCGATTTGGATAACACCAAGTTTAGAATGTAAGCCGCTGTTTCCAAGGCGTTACCCCAAAACGATTTGGGTAAATCTGAATAATTCATCATAGATCTGACCATTTCTAAAAGAGTCTGGTTCATTCGTTCTGCCACACCATTTTGTTGAGGGGTTCCCGATGCAGTTTACTGGGATACGATCCCTTCGTCCAATAGGTAGTTCAAGAATTCATTGCTGAGGTATTCGCCTGCACGATCGGATCGTAGAAACTTGATACTTCTTTCCCTATGCAACATAAGGTAGATGTATTCATATCCCGAGTAATCGTCAACAAAAGTCACAAAATACTCATACCCCCTTCAAGCTATGATCGTCATTGGACCACACATATCGGTATGAACGAGTTCCAACACTTCTGTGGCTCTTTTCCCCGTGGCTCCAAATGCCCTCTTGGTCATTTTACCCTCTAAACAGAATTTGCAAGTTGGAAACGGCTCAACTTGAAGAAACTCTAAGGATCCGTCTTTCACCAATCTTTGTATTCACATTAGATTAATATGACCTAATCTAAGATGCCATAGAAGTATTTCGTTCATATCAGAAAGAACACTTCCTTTTATAACTTGAAATAGTCTATGTGTTATTAGATTCAATTTATGAGTGGTGTGCCCAATTAATGGTATAAAGATCATCCAACAATGTTCAGGAATAGATAAACTCATCGTTTCAAGAAATAATAACATCCTTATTAAAAGAAACTGAGTATCTATTCAAAACAGTTTAGAAACTGAAGGTTGAGTTCTTTCTAAACTAGGAACATGAAGAACGTCTCTCAGGACCATAACTCTATCTTCAAAAGATAGGCGCACTTCTCCCACTGCTTCAGCTGCCACTTCTCGTAGCATTGCCCGGTGTGATGGGGATCTCACCTCCGCTAAGTCGTCGGGTTAGCTTGAACCCATGCTAAATGAAACAAATGTGATCAGCGGCTCTCGTATCCACTATCCACGAATGGACAGCATACGCCACTTCACAATTTTCGACGACTAAGGCGTGTGAATTACCTAACTTTCCTAGCCTCTTAGGCTTGGAATAGGCTGACCTCCAATGTCCTCTCTTACCGCAGTTAAAATACTTCCCATTCGATGCTAGCCTTGGCTTTGCCTTTCACAACAATTGGATTTGCTTGGATCCGGCCTTTGGTTCTCTTCCTCTTTTTCCCTCCCTTGGGACCAAAAGAGGTAGACGGACCATTAGCCACCATAACACTAGATTGGTGCTCCATTATCACCTCCACCAAAACTAAAGCTTACAAGAGCTCGGGCAAACGACTTGTCCGTTCATTCATCTGACAGTTCAGTTGAAACTGCTCAAAGCTTTTCGGAAGAGAATGGAGTATGAAATCGACCTTAGAAGGGACATCAAAATCCACACCAAGTACTTCCAACTTGTTAAGGTATTCCATAATTTCGAAAACGTACTCCCTCACGGGCGTTCCCTTCACCATTTCCAACTTGACCGAGTCATGTTAGGTGAACTGATTAGTCATGGGTTTCTGATGTGAAAACATCCCTTCAAGGCTTTTCATGATTTCGACAGCGGATACAATGTCCTCATGAATGCGCCTCAAATTCTCAGACAGAGATGTCAAGATGACGCACTTCATGTGTTCATTGTCACGCTTCCAATCATAAACTGCCTTTTCCCATTGCTTGACTTATCATTAGGCTTGCCGGGTATATTAACGTGAATAACCCAATTGTATTTTTGTGCAGTAAGGACAAAATTTAAATTACATTTCCAATCGATATAATTATTTCCAGAAAGTTTGTTAGCTTAAAGTATATTTAAACAGTGGATTAAAAGGTTGCGACATGATGAAATGAGAATAAAACATACATTCATATTAATATCTAGAAAAATATGAAATTATCACATAATTCGATCACATTAATTATATTGAAACCTTAAAACAATATAATCGTGCATCAGCCAACATCTCGAAACAATTTAAATGCGCCACGAGGGATGGTCTATACATTTAAACACATTCAAGCGGATCACAAACTTGAAAGTTACAAATCCTTAATTCAAAATTAATAGTTGGCTCCCACTTTGACCACATAAAAATTGACAGGGACTCCGAGGGGAGTAAGTTAATATCAATTTCTTATGCCTAAGTAATAACCATAATTAAATACAGGATTATTATTTCGCTTTGAGCAAGCCACTCGTGGTGAGGGTCAATACCGCTACTAGTAATAATCCACAATCATCCTTTCAGAATTTATTCATGTGAAATCCGTCTTTTTGGCAGATCCGAGGGGGAAATGTATTCCAAAAAGACTTCACAAATAAATAAATTATGGAGGCCAAATTAATCCAATTTTAATATCCGGAATAAAATTGCGATTAAAGAAACATACTTAGTAATTTTCGAAAGTAAGGTTTTTCTTGGACAATTAAAATCATGCAAACACATATTAACAAATAATAATAATTGTACAAAATAAAACATCCATCAAAACAAAATTAAACATATTGGGGCACTCAAATCCAATTGTCATGGTTTAATTTCTTCACGTCTTGATGTGAAAAATCATCCTTGTTGCTTTCCATCGTTCGTCTCGATACGCTCCCACTTGAACAGCAACACTTCATCAAAAACAACTTCGTTTGGGGTTCGGTACGACGTTTAAAATCACAAAAAAAATCGAGAACGGAAATAAAATTTCACGGCCCGAGATACGGCGTGCGTCGGCCCATGGGATTGGCCGCGCGCCTCTCGGCACGACCGCCGAGCATCGAGAGGCAGCGCCGAGTGCGCGCGCTCGTGCGCCTCAGCTCGCCCGTCACGCACTGCGCCGTGCGCCTCGCGCACTCCGTGCACCGGGTTTCATCGTACGTTCTTATTTTTCACCCCATGCATGATTTTACGTCCATGCATGCGCCACGCATGCATGCGTCGTCCGGGTACACCGTCTTTAATTCTTCGTTCTTCGTCTCGATCCGGTTACAATTTATTTACAAAAAATAAATACTAGATCTAGACTAGTCTATTACAATGATTAAATCAAAATAAAAACAGCTAATCTACTCGTGGATTTTCTCACGAGAAAAACGAATTCGAACGAATCGAATTAAAAACAATTAATTCACACGCATGAAAAAAATAAACATTAAAACCATGACAATTGGATACCTGCAAAAAAGATCTAGCAATTCTACTATCCAATTTCAATTTAATGTCTAACAATTTAAGTTCCAATTTAAATATCAGAGCCCAAAACCGTGGCTCTGATACCAGTTGTTGGGAAAATAGGGGTGCCCGGAATCTATTCGGGATGATAATTAAATACGAATTTAAATTTAATTATTACTAGCATGAATTAATCCTAATTAATTCAAATAATAATTCCAACAACACTTTTTATCATCATGCATTTGAATTAATTCACATAAAATCTATGGCGGAAAAACTAGGAATTTATGTGATTACGTACCTCTTGTTGTAGTGACCTTTGATAACAACGGGACAATCACGAACGTCCTATCAACCAAAAGACATTCTCAAATATTTCCCTTTCGCCTTACTCGATCACCGGTGGGAAGTGCTTTCAAGTAATTTAAAATAACATGGAAGAAAGAAAAAAATAGTGTTGCTGTTTTTTTTTCAACGCTGTGAAAAGTAAACTGGAGATGAAATAATCATCCCCTATATATAAGAGAGAGGCGAACGAAATTTAGGTGTATTTTAGGGGAGAGAAAATCTTTTTCTTGGCCTCCAAGAAATCTTGAATATTTCCCATATATTCTTTTCTCCATAAAAAAATATTCCACAAAAATCCCACCCTCCTTATATATGCAATTTTCGAAATTTATAGATTGAGAATGCAAGATTTGGATTTTCTTGAATTTATGAGATAATCTTGTATTCCAAGAATACTTATCTTCCATAATATCTTTCCAAGAAAATTAACAAAATCTTTTCTCTCTCCATATCTCTTATTTTCAAAAATCTCAAGAAAAACCAGCAAATATATTTTCTTTTATTTTAATCACCTTATTATTATTGGGCTACTTAATGGGCTACTTGAGGGGCCTTTAGGAGAATTAAGATTGAACCTCCAAATGGACTTCTGAATTTCAATATTGAGCCCCAATATAATTCAGTCCATTAATATTAATTAGTACCACTAATAAATTAATATTGCACTATCCATCTTAATCCATATTACGATAATATGGGCTCCCGATTATTATTTCCCGCGTTTAAGATTATTTAGTCCATTAATTAATTAAGCTTCTGAATAGCTCTAAATTAATTAACATATTTCACCTTGGAGTAAAGACAACTCAATATTATTATCCGTACCGAAGAAACTAATTCTTCACTTGCAAGATTTAGTACGATAAAACTTCTGAGCCCACCAAGGGGACTAATCACACGAGCCGTACTCGCACGCGTTTCTCCGTATTAAATCTTAGCAACCGTCGTATGATTAATATTACTGCCCAAAACACAAAGTTTGAAGTCACGATGATTCTCACCCAACATGAATCAAAGCAGTAACCATTAAGCACACACGGTCCTATTTAAGTGACGGAGATTAATAAATCAATAACCACTAAGGTCTAATTCTTCACATTTCAGAACAGAAGAATTTATCCTCGTTGTAGGTTCTCTTCAACACATACTAAATGTGCTAGTGCAATCTCTTGGTCAAGACAAGCCAATCTGAGATATACACATCGACCTTTCACGGCGGATTGTTCAATTCCACCTGGGTCGTGAATTTGTTCGTTTAGTTACAAGAAAACCGTTAATGTGATCTTCCGTGATTGGGTATCACCACATTAACTACAATGTTATATGTACTGTTTATAATGAACTGATTGCAATAAATATTCAACATTCAATCATATCTAAAGCAAATGTGATAAAAAAATTATTCTCATAAACAAGTGTTTAATACATGAGTTATACAAAGTAAAAGTATACTTTCACGTATAACTCCAACGAACGGTTCGATGAATTTATAACAACAGTTAAACCCCATTATCGTAAGTCTTTAAGACAACGGTTGTATAATAGTTAAGACAATGGATATTTACCGTAGTCTTAAATAGTTAAGACAACGGTGGAAAAACCGTTGTCAAAAGTTAAGATCTACGACAACTAGCCCATCAACAACGGTGGAAAAACATCTAAGACAACGGAGAATCCCCATTGTTGTAGCCCTTTTCTGGCATAGTGTCAATTTTTTTCTAAGTAAATATAACCTTTACTTGTCCAAAGATCTAAAGTTAAGCTAACTCTATGTTGGATATTAGACGTACACATATATCTATACACAAGTATCCAACGTCATGCATCAACAGATGAATTTAAAGAAGAAATTATGTAGTTGATCAATCAAAACCCAACAAACTAATCAATCAATTGAAAAAAATGAACAATTTTTTAATCAAAATATAAGTTCAATATTTGCAAATGTCACATCAACAAAGAACACTAGGAGTTTAGCCAATGGTTTTACAATCCAAAATCATGGGTATAAATTGGAAAATAAACATCACCAAACTTAGAAATAAAAAATATAAGAAATAAAGGAAAGAATAAACCCTAAATGACATGTTGTGGTTGACTATTTCCCTCTATTTTTGTTTTTGTAGTCCAAACTCCTTCTCTTTATTTTTTGTAGTCTTAACACCCCACCTAGTGGGTGGGAATGTATGTGGAGACTCTCAAACCCTGGCTAATAATTTGTCATTAAAAAAATGTGTGTGAATGAATGGCTGGAGATCCAGTCTGCCTCTGTTTTTGTTCACTTTTTAATTCTCACGACAACAACTCAATATGTTGCAATTTTTTATTTAATGGGCTGAATATTAAAATTATAGTCCACTTGTAGGGTCCACGACTTCAACTCTTGGTCAAACATTGTGGCAGATAAGAATTAATGAGGTGGTGGGCAAGAGTACAATTAAAAATGATGATGTGCATGCTATTCAGTTTTGGAAGCAACTTTTTGCAAATTGATTGACATTACACGTTCATAGGACTCTATTGTTTAATTTGGGTCACCACTTGCCTTGAGATGGCTCGCAAATTGGGCTTTGATATTCTTTTTTTTTTCTCGAGCTCAATTACAATTTTCTCCTCACATTCTCTTCGTATTCTTCTCGATTTTTCTCATTGCTCAATTTATTTATTCAAACGATAATAATAGGCACGTGTTTTGTTTTAAAATTCTTATTTTTCAATAAAAGTATCAAGGCAATATCTTTCTCATTTAAAATATAATTAGTCAATTTAGTGTAAATAAGTGCATTAAATCCCATTAAATTAGATAGAATATAGAAATGAACTTCAAACAATTATCATACTAATTAAGCTTGAAGCTGCTCACTGAAAGCTCAAGACCCCTGTAGGTTCAAACTTCAAACTTTGATAGAGCTGCAAACCACGATGATATACCAGATAAGATGTCATTGTTCATCACACAATTAAAAAAGTTTGTCAAACATAACAATATTGGTTTACCCAACCGGAGATCAAAGATAAATCCAACCAAGTCAACAACCGAGGATAAAACATCTGACAAGGGTAGTTCGTGTTATAACTAATAAATTATTGTCATTTTATAAAAAGAATTACCCTTGGGTTCGCCATAAGAACAATTGAATCACCCCTAAAAATACTTAAGGTTAAATTGGCCAAAATAGGGAATCCTATAAAAATCCTTTTTTTTTTTTTCATTTTTATCAACTTTTTAGTATATTGACACTCTTTAGGGTATTTTTTGATACTCTAAAAAAATTCAATACTATGAAACTTATAAGCTATAACTTTAAATTTACAAGTGCATATAATTTTTAATGTAACATAAGGAATATTGAAAAAATAGGCAAATATCACTATAACGGTTGGACAGATAACTGGTGCCCAATCCGATTTGATTGTGCGGTCCAGTTATGAAAGCACTGTGTTACTTGCAAACTAAAAAATACATTAAAATGAGATAGTAGACAGGGCTATTAGGAGGAGACAACAAGACAAAGAGAGGATCGAGGTTTTGCTTGTTGAGCTTTATAAAACAAACGAAATAAAATTCCAACTTCCAAACCAGTTATGGACTTAGAGTCAAATGATTCTAGTGATTAAAATGATAAAGAAGCATTAATCTGTCTCATGATAGAGATGATGACATAACTTCTGAACTTGTTTAGATTCTAATGATGATGTGTTGGTGACATGATTCAAACTCTTAAAAGGTTGATGAATGTCTTTAAGCTCGTTGAGAGTACAAATAAGTTACTTAAAAAAAAAGTTCACACTTAGCAAAGCAATGAAGAAATGACTGCAGAACTTGAAATAGTAAGTAGTAGACCTACACTCTCTAAGTTAACTGAGCTTAAGGAAGAGAGCTTGAACTTGATGTAAAAGGTAGAAAAAATGTTTATAGAGCTTGAGGAAGCTAGATCAAGTCTCTCTGAATGCAAAGAGGTAAGAAAAAGAAGTGAAATTCCTAAAGATTGACCATACTATCAAAAGCCCAGTGAGCATTCTCTCATGAACACTCTTGAAGCTTACAACAAACCATGTAGAAGAATGGATTAGTTATTGTGTCTTAAAAAAACCTCCTATTGATATGTTTGGTAGACTTTTCAGCTGTTAGTTCTATTGGGGATGTTTCAGGTACCTCACAAACTATTTAAAGTCATGGAAGACAGTTTAAAGTGCTTGTAAGGGATACAAGATATTCTAGATGAGATGTGCAAGTTCAACAACACTTGAGAAATTATCTTGGTTTTGTGTGCTTCTTGAATGTTTTGGATAACTGTGAGTTCTTTAGAGATTTCTTACTTTTTGAAATTTCTCATAACCTTGAAAGGGTACAATGTTATCTATATTTATAACTCCTGGTCTTGGATTCTCCTCGTCGGAGAGAAAGATCTCTTCTAGGTATTTGGGGATTGTAATGGTTGAGATCTTATTCTATTACATCGTTGTCATTTTGAGAATGTCCGTCTTAAAAATAATCTGCAACTTTGTTGCAGTGGTCAGTCTGTCAGCAGACATAATTCGTACTTTGTTGTTAACTTCTCATAGGTCCATGCTAGTTGTTATCAATAACTCCTTCTGTAGTTAACTTTAGTATCAACTGACGATTACATTTGTCTTTATGCATTTTCGCTTATGACTTTGAAAACTGACATTCAATTTGTTCACACACTTGGTTACCCACACCAAGTTCCCATTTGTTTCAACTGATTGTATTTTCATTGATAACAAGTTCGCCTCATCTAGGCCACTTAGACCAACCTTTATCTAAGTAGTCAAATGACCAGATTAGATGTAAGCTTTGGTACTTCATGGTTTTTCATGTATTACGTGTTGATAAACTCATTTGGCCAACTCATAAACTATTATTTGAGTTTCCCTTTAACTGAGTACATGTCAAGTGTGAAAAAAATGCTCACATCTGCTTTATGCACTTAACAGATCCTTACAACACTTAGTAATATTTTGGTAATTAATTAAAATTAAACAATTATATCTAACACACATGTACTAAAACTTTTGACAAGTTTGAAATATTTCACAAAACAACTTAAGGTTAATCATGAAAAAGAGATAACATGAAATTAAATTGATAATATTCAAGGTTGATACATGTAAATAAAAGTTTCATGTGTAGCCATCTAATTAATTTGTTAGTGTGTAAAAACCAAAATATTTGCGGACGAATCTTTTGGAAATGAATGATGGGATTTTGAGATGATGATTTTTTTTTCTAAATTGGGAGCATTAAACCAATTTATCCAATAATTTCCACCCATTGTGAGAAATTGCAAGAGTATTTACCAAAAAAAAGCAAGTTGGATGTTAAAAACAAATTAGAATGACAATGAGTACAACCTATTTATAATGAAAAAATAATTCTAAAATGATTAGCCAAGTCATCTACATAAACTAAAGTTCTTATTCGAGTCGAGTATTGGAAGTTCGAGCTCAACTTGATAACATGATGAGTGAGAAAATGAGCTTGACTCGACTCATAGATGACTTACGAGTCTAGCGAGCTTATCGAGTATAATGGAATTATAAGAAAAATCTCAATTATCGAGTCTAAAGAGTCAATTTCGAGCCAAACTCGTTTATGAATCGAGTATCTAATGAGCTCGAGCTCGACTCGTTTAGCTATACAAGTCCAGCCTTAACAAGTCTTAATGAGTCGAGCCGAGTCGAGCCAATCTCACGAGCAAGAACACTAAAAAAAGTAATCAAATAGAAATTGTGGAAAATCAAACGACTATTTTTTATAAAACAAATTGAAGTTGTTGGTCAAGTAATTAAAATGAAAAAATGAATAATTAAAAAAAATACACACACTGAAATACAAAATTGTCCACTACAGATGCGGGTCCCACAACACTGCACACTTGATGCGCACATCGGCCCCACACCTTGCACATATTTCCATATGCATTTGATACCCACTCTTTCCTTATTTGTTGTCTTATTTCTATCTCCTTAGGCTGTGTTTACTTTCACAGATAAACCCCTCTTGATATTATAGTAGAGGTTTGCAAGCTGTTTACTTTGCAAGTTAATATATCCGGGTAAACCTTTCGACCCGGATCAAACCCCTGCTATTTCCTATATTTAAACCAGCTTGAAGTGGGCAGTTAAAATAAACATGAGTACTGTTCCTAAGCAGAATTACCTAATTGCCCCAAAATAATATGTGAAATTACATCAGTGAGTTGAGAGAGTTGTGTGAATTCCAGACAAAAGAACTTTCTTCAATTCCACCTTCATCATCGATGTCACATTTTTTTTTGTCTATTCCAAACATAAGAATTTTTATCAATTCTTAGCCCCTATCTCTCACTCTAAAGAGACCCAGAAAGACCAAATTTTATCCTCAATAATGCATCAATTCCTTCACTTCAAAATAACAAAATTGAATTTCAGATTAGATTGAAGGAGAGAATGAGAATGAATAAATTAGCGAAAAAAATTAAAGAGAATGATAAATAGAGGAAATGGAGAAGAGAAATAGAGGATACCGTTTTGGGTGAAAGAAATAGGCTTATAGTGAAGAGGGGAAGAACAAAAAGAGGAGAGAAAATAGATGTTTATGTAAGAAGAAAGAGAAAATTTGATGGAAAGAGGGGAAGACAAAAGGAGACTAACAGAGGAAAAGAAAAGAAACCGAAAATGGAGGAGAGAGAGGAAGATCATGGAAAAATGGAGAGAGAATGGGATGGGGCATTTTAGTGGAAGCCAAAAAACAAAAGGTGAAATGTGGGAGAGGGAGAGGGAGAGGGAGAGGGAGAGAGAGACACGTGTGGGTGTGAAATAATAAAAATTAATCAGTTATTTTAAATATGAATATTTAGTAATATTCTACTTTTTTTAACTCAGTTATCTTTTTAACAAGTAAACACTTGTTAACTTGCATAAAATTATTTTTATCCCTCTGATAACATAAACCTCCGAAAACCATACCATCCAAGTAAACACACCCTTACCATAGTTATCGGTGACTTCCCACCAATGTCACAAGCAAGAAGACAAAACTTATATTAATAAATAAAATGAACTTTGTAGCATATATGTTGACACTGGGCTGTCGGCCTCCCCAGTGTCAAATAATACTTTTAATTTAAATTTTGACAAGTGTCTTTTTTTATTAGTTATTGTATTATTTTTTACTTTTTAAGATATAATTAGATTTGTGGATATTAAAAATAATGTGTTTAAAAAAAATAAAATGTCATAATTAGTAAAATATTATTCCCTACAAATAGAGTCCAATATCAAAATATTTTGAAACACTCACTAAATTTCTTTATTTGCATACGTATTCGTAATTTAGTATTTCATGCATCTCTTTGTAGTTTATTTATTTATTTTCAATTTTGTATTTTTAAACCTAGTAATTTTAAATTTACTATTGATTTAATAATTTATTTTAAGTGGATGATAAATAAAATTCATATAGAAATTATTATATACTTTTTTACATATTAAAATATTACAAAATTGATGAGACATAATATATGTTTAAAAAATAATAAATAATTATTTTTAGGTTGGTTTGGTGTCATTGATAAAGTATAAAAAAATTAGAATTGAGTTGTGTTGAAAATTGTATATGTGGATGAGAGAAAAATAAATATTATATTAGAAAATTGAGTTGAGGGGGTGTCACTGATAAGGATGGTCTTATGTTTACAATCTCAATTCCTTCAAATATCTTTTATGTACTATCTCCCATTGATTTCCTCAAATAATTTTTACATCCTATCTCCAATTGATTTTTTCAAAGATATTTTACCTCCCATCTCCCATTGATTTATTCCCCTCCACATGTAATTACCCAATTAATGTTACCTCCATTGGACGTGCTTTAAGAATATATATATACTAGTGTGTACCCCGCGAATTTCGCGGATTAGAAAAAAATGTTATTTTTATTTTTAATAATAAATATAATTTTTTTTTAAATATCTTGTAATTTCGATATAATTTTAAAATTATAATTATAATTATAATTAGACGAACAATAAAAAATACTAAACATGATTAAATAGAAAATTTGAAAAATTCTAACTAATTCACACATTCCATATGAAATTATTATAACACAAACATAGAAGTTTAACTCTAAACATAGATTCACAAATTTCGGATCTAAATGTAAAATTTGACAAAAGTGATGTCATACTTAAAATGAAATAGTGTGTAGATGTTTGTGTGGGAACAATTGATTAATATGTTGGTATTTATATTTGAAAAATCCAATAATAAGAATTACATTTAAGCGACAATTTGAATTATTTAAAAAAATTCAATTCTCTCCTAAACATTTCATGTATACATGTATTTTGAAAAAAAAATTATTAAAAAAATAAAAAATTAAATAAAATAAAATAATGTTACAGTCAATTATCCATGGTAAGATATGGTATTGGTACGTGATAATATCTTTTAAAAAATATTTCAATATCCTCCTATAAATTAGCATATATAAATATTTTACAAAAATAAATTCCAAAAATATCTATTATTGTATTATACGTGGTAAAATATTGAACTTAATGACAAGATTTTTGGGAATAATATGTTATTTCAGTGACAATATCTTTTGGATAGTAAAATTTTGTCAAAATAAATAAATAAAAATGTTACAATCTATTATCCATGGTAAGATATGATATTGGATGACAAGATTTTTTGGAAATAATATGCTATTTCAGTGACAATATCTTTTGAATAGTAAAATTTTGTAAAAAAAAAAAGTTACAATCTATTATCCATGGTAAGATATGATATTGGATGGCAAGATTCTTTGGGAATCTTGCCATCTTTTACGTGACGATATCTTTTGCAAAATATTCCAATATCCTCCTACAAAAATTAGCATATATAAATATTTTGCAAAAATAATTTCAAAATTATCTAAGAAAGAAAATCGTTGAACTGTGGAAAAAATATATGTTTGCATTAATATAATGTTTAAAAAAAAATTCCATATTATATGTTATTATTTTGTTTTTAATGATTAAATTATATTCAGATTCATTGTATGTTAGAATAAAATACTTTAAAAAGTAACAGTAATTAAACTGTTAGTTAAGAAACTTAATGTTTTTTTTAATTGGAATTCCCTTCCATACATTTAGCATATACAAATATTTTACAAAAAAAGAAAAATATATTAATAAATTATAATATTTTGTTTCTAATGATTAAAATATATTCGGATGATGCATCAACATCGCCCTCTTTCAGCTTTACCATCTGATGATAAATTCTATAGTCTAGAAAAACTTCGCATGCAAGATTATGTTCAAGATAAGAGTATGATAAGACTCAGTGATGACAAAAAATGTAAATAAATATAACTCGAAAATCGTAAGAATATGTATTACAAACATAGCCATTATATCACTACACATAGAATACAAATAATGTTTCTTTATTTCTATTGCCATTATAAAGATGAGCTGTTGCAAAGAATTGACATCAAGCAAAGTATGAAGATGAAGAAGAGGTATCGGCCAGAACCTGTAAGAATCCATGATAAATATTTCAATTAGATATTTCCATCATCTATTATTTAGCTTAAAAATAGATTTTTTTTTTCATAAAGCTAGACCTCGAGTTGCTCTTCAGTGAATGAGTCTTTCTATACATTCCATGTGTCTGCATGGGTGCGACGAAATTCAGCAACTGCTTTTGTAACAGTAGATTTCAAGGGTGATCGCTCTAACACAAAAGGGCCAGTAAAATAACATGTAACAATTAGTAATAAATTAGTGAAATAATGTGCATCACTCGTACCTAGTCGCCATCACCACAATTCACAAATCTCAATCACATTACAAAAGGAAAGCATAAGATAGCGACTCCTGCCCCTAAACCCTAAACTCCAGAAATCAGACACTAAAAAATGAAATAATAAGGAACTGAAAGTAAGATCTACTATATACCTTTTATCTCCGACCAAACAGATAGAAACAGAGCGGCGCCAGAGCTTTTCGCCAACCAATTCCTCTTGTTTTCAAAGTCTTTTTAAGGCTGGTTAATCTTCCATCAAATTCAAACCCTCCAAGTTTTCATTCCCTAATTTCTCTTCCGCTCAATACATTTAACATCAAGCTTATACAAAAGGAAATTAAAGGACCTAAATTAGACAACTACAATCAAGAAATTATTCATTTTTTAAGGAAAACGTGAATCTGATTTAATGAGTAGAATATATAAACTTACAGAGATAATTTCTTCTGACCATGAATGAGGCAGCGGGAGTGGAGCAGCGAGGTTTGTAAACAATCTGATACGAAAGGGATAACAAAATGAGAAAAGAATAGAGGAGAGGCGGTGGCGGTGGCGGTTCAGGATCTATATACTTTGGATTTATCCCCATTTTGCATATTCACTTTTGATCGCTTGCCGGAGTCCACGATAGATGTCCACCACTTGCAACACTGGGCTAGGCGGAGGAACGAGATGCTGGGCTTGGCGGAGGAACAACTTAATACACAGAGAAAACTTAATACTGAACATAATTTCACAAAAAATCATGAATAAAAAAACCCTAACCTTTGGAAGATTCTGGGAATGAGGCGGCGTGCGCAGAAATAAGACTGGGGCGAAGTCATGGCAGACAGCGGCAAGGAAGCTAGCGCCATAAGGGCGTTAGAAAATGAAAAAATTAAGAAAATGAACCGTGAGATGAGTAGAAATGAAAAGGCAAAAATGAGAGAGAAAATTATAACCTGACATCCACGGGTGGTCCACGCTGATTGGAGAGAGGGCGGAAGCGGCACTGTGAAAAAGTTCGAATAAGAGTGTGGCGGTGTGAGAGAGATCGAAGGGGAGAGAGAGAGACGGCCTATGGACGAATTAAAATGATAAATAAATATATTAACCCTAGTTACAAATTAATGATTTAGATGTAATGGTATAAAATGAATGGTTGAGATTAAAATTTAAATCAACTTTTAATGAGAGCACAACATTTCGAAATGGAGATATTTGAGACATGCCACCTTATCCTTAGAATAAGGTGAGGTTTGAAAATATATTATAATAAGATAAGATATACCCCTAAAAATGGAAGATGTATATTTAAGTAAATAATATTTTTCATTCACTCAATTATTACTCCCTACATTAAGATTTAAATTATCCTTGCTAAATAGTGCAATTTTTAATGGGAAAATTATTCACTATTGTTAAAAGGTGTAAAATTGAAGGTTTATTATTGTTTCGTCTTTTTTATTAAAGAAAGTTTAGTTCATTGTTAAATGATATATTAAAAATATAGTGTAATAAAATTTAAATAAATGATATTTATAAGTAATTAATTTTACTGTTTTTTTCGTCAGTGATGCTAAAATCCCTCTAGGCGGCGCCTAGACACTAGGCGGTCATCAGCCGACCCGATTTTAGTATACATTCATTGTTTTATTTTTTTTCCGCCTTGAAACTATTATAAATCCAGCAGATTTATTATACCAAATCTAGAAGATTTGATGGGGACATTACTAATGGACTTATAACCTAAACGAGCTTTAGGTTTAGACTAGGTCTTTTCTATTATAAATAGATCACTGTACTCAGAATTGTATACACTCATACACACACATATTAGTGAAACTCCTGGCTTGGTACGCCCCCAGACATAGTCGTTATCGACGAACTGGGTGAACAAATTTGTGTCTCTATTTTACGCTCTCGATTTACAACACATTATCAGCACGAGACTCTGTCCGAGGCTAATCGGTACGATCTAAATTATTTTTCCTATTGCATGATTATTAATTGTCGTATCGAATTATTTGATCCATGTGTATCATATTTTATATGCACTTGAATTATTGCACCAATTATTATTTGTGTTTGCAATTAATTGGATCAAATCGAATTGAAAAAAAAAATTAGTTTAAAACGAGGGCACGGCGTCGCCCGAAGTTGCCTTACGGCCACCGCCGCTCATCGCCACCTCACGGCCACCGAATGCGGCGCACGTGGAGCCCACTCGCCCGTGCTCGTCGCGCGCAGCGCCCACGCAGCCACCTCCCACCTTATGGAATCGCCGCACGTCGCACCAGCAGCGCCCGCGGCGCCCGTCGCGCCACCTCACCCATCGACCACCGTCGCGCCACCTCGCCCATCGACCACCGTCGCCTACTTCCGCCCAGGTACGTCGAAGCAACGCCGTGCTCCTCCATATTTGAACAATGAGCAGCGGCCGGAAGCCGTGTCGCCACGTGATGGGGCGGTGCGCGCCTCGCACCGCCGCCTGGAATCCGCCGCGATCGCCGTCTGGAATCCACTCCCATCCCTGCGAATTTGCCCTACCCCTCTTCATATTTGGCCCAAACGCACATGGGCCAAAACAAAACAATTTTTTTTTCTGATTTTGGGCCTGAAGCCCGGTTTTGAAACTGAAATTAAATTTAATTATTCTTTTGGGCCTCACATAATCTTGATGATTTTTGTGCCCTCAAATTATTTCATCAAATTTTTCGAATAATACTTGAAAAATTAAATTGTAATAATTCTTGCATATTAATTAAGCCAGAATTTTTTTTGGAATTAATTTTATTATTAGATCTCGATAAATTTATTATTTTATATGCTTAATTGATATATGTGCATGCTTTTATGATTTAATTATCTTGAATGCATTATTACTTTTGCACATAACCTTCATATTATAGTCCGCATATATTGCCCAGGTAGGCGGCGCCCGGTACTTATCGGACTGTAAATCATGTTTTGGGTAGACGACGTCCAATTTTTGCTTCTATGTGCTCTAGAATAATCAAACAAATTCTTAATTCTCTATTGTCAAAATTTGGTCACATTTCTTACCATGTCACTTTAAAAATTGTAGAGTAAAATGACTGATATTACCAAAAGAGAATTCACTGAGCTTGCTCTTAATGGTAGTAACTACTTGACATGGGCGCTAGATGTTGAGATCCATCTAGCCTCAACTAATTTAAGCGGTGCTATTGTCGATGATTCAAAATCAACTGACGCCCAGAAGGCGAAAGCTCTGATTTTTCGTAGACATCATCTTAAGCAGGACTTGAAAAATGAATATCTCACTGAGAGAGACCCCGGAACGTTGTGGAAGTCCCTGAAGGACCGTTTCCAACAATAAAACGATATACTCCTCCCCAAGCTCAATATGATTGGTTGAACCTCCGTTTTCATAACTTTAAGTTTGTGACGGAGTACAACTCAGCCCTACATCGTATTGTATCTCAGTTAAAGCTATGCAAGCAAACTGTAACTAAGGCTGAGTTGATCCAGAAGACTCAATCAACTTTCCACGCTAGAAACCTTGTACTCCAGCAACAGTACATGGCTAAGAACTACACTGTACACTCTGAGCTAATTTCTGCACTTCTAGTGGCAGAAAAGCACAATCAACTCCTTATGAAAAATCATAACTCGAGACCGGCTGGCTCACAAGCAGTGCCCAAAGCACATGCTATAGCTCAAGGTAGTACAAGTGGTCGCAAGCGTGGAAGGGAGAGAGGAAGTAAACGAACTCGTAGCAAATACTGAGGTTGTAGTAAATCCGGTGGTCCAGGTACCTCAAAAGATAATCAAGCTCAGGCTAGTGGAAATACTGCATTTAAAATGAATCCCGCTCCTAAAAAATCTGGCACTCAAGATAAGGTTGAGTAATCCTGCTACAGATGCGGATGCAAATGCCATTGGTCTCGCACGTGTCGCACTCCCATGCACTTGGTTGAGGCTTATCAAAAGCAGCAGAAGAACGACAAGGGGAAGGCTCCTAAAGTCGAATCTCACCATGCCAGTTTGCCTGAAGCAGACTTCGACCATGACAACGACAATCTCTTGGGTATAGAGCTCAAAGACTTTGGAGACAATGAGTGATTTGTGTATTTGATTATTTTAGTACTTTGTTTGTTTTTGGTTAAAACAATTTATATTTTGGATCCTATCTTTCGGATATTTTATTTTATGGATGATATGATATTTATGATTTAGCTTTGATGTATTTACCTTAATGCTATCCGTCAAATTTATATGGATATTGTTGTACTTATACATGACTTGTAAACATATCAGCTATTAGGTTTGGGCTTTTTCCTTTGGCAAGATGGATTCAAATTGTGATTTATGTTTGGTAGATAGTGCCACCACACACATAATCTTAAGAGATAGGAAGTACTTTCATAACTTGGTAGAACGTAATGAGAGTGTAACTACGATAGCCAATAATAGTATTATGATAGTGGGCTCCGGAAGAGCTTCCATTGTCCTCCTCATGGGTACCGAACTCATAATTTATAATGCTTTATTGTTTCCACAATCTAAGCGTACCCTGCTCAGTTTTAAAGATATTAGATCTAATGGCTATCACATTGAAACTGAAACTGAGAATAATAACGAATACCTTTTGATGGCCATTACTCGAGGTAGCCGTAAACAAGTTATAGAAAAATTTCCCTCCTTCTCTTCCGGATTGTATTATTCCTACATCCGGCCATCTAATCTCCATCTAGCTATGAGTATGAAATTTCATGACCCGAACTCCTTTAAATTATGGCTGTTGATGATCGTTTCTAATCACAAGGATTAGTGACTGTTTTTATAGTAAGTATGATCACCAAACAATTACGTGTGATTGATCACTAACATAATTAGTGAATGCAAAATTTGGGATAAAGGAAATAAACCCGTATAATGGTTACATAATTAATTCGTGTATTTTATAATCGAGGTGCTTTAGGTAGAAAATCGAACGTATATATCAATTTGTGCTTGCTTTATTAACTGAAAATCAGAGGTATTTATACAAGTTTCCTAGCTGGAGGTGTACAAAACCTGTGGTCTCCCATGTGTGCATGTGTGACACTTGGATAGTTGACTATTTGACCTTATCTAAACTAATTCTTATTCTCTAATACTGGATTTGCTCGTATTTGAGTGTTGTTCGTCCTTTTGGACTTGTCCTTGAGGAGTCATTAGTCTGATTTTATTGGTCATTCTTGCTAGCTTAATTCTAGGACACTCTGGTTGGATCTCTTCGCCATATAACTGGAACTGTCCGCCAGGGTATCTTTTGGGTTCGCATGGTTCTTGTGTTAAAGTTGTTCGCCCGGTTATTATAGCTCGCCGAGCTGGAACTGTTCGTCTAATAATTCCAGCTTGGTCTGGCTTTGCTGGCTTAATCTTGTTTTTAGCATTGGTGCTTTGAGTAATTCTGTTCGCCCAGGTGGTATTTCTGCTCGCCTATCAACAATTGCCCCCTTGCCAGTCATTATGTTGTAATGAAGTGAGGCGAACTACTTATGGGCTGACAACTATCCGATGTTATGAAGACGAGCTAATCCTGCTTGGAGCAAATTACTTCAGACGGGCGAACTATCACAGTCGACCTGACTTGGATGGACAACGGTTGGAATCCCAAGGTCCGGGGTAGGGCTCGAGGTGTGATGTGGGCAGAATGATTATCGCCGCCCACGCGCACGTAATACCGAGGTGGCGCGCCTCCAATTTTGTCGGAGTAGGGTTGCACGCGCTCATAATTTACAATTTAGTCCTTATATTTTTTATTTTCCGGGACCCCATTTTTGAGATTCTATAAAAGGAAAATTTCTTCCAAAATTTCACTTTTCAATTCACAATCCCAGCGCAAAAATTGTTCCTTTCCTTCTTCAAAATTTTCTGGCGACTTTGCTTCAATTCCGACGACGATTTCTTCAATTCTGAACACTTAAGGTAAACATTCCATTGTTTTCTTCTCCTTTCCTTATTTAATTTTATAATCGTTGGGTAAAAAATACCTAAAGACCTAAACTCCGCCATCTGAAAATTTGAAAACGCTGTTGTCTTTTTAAACCTTCCGCCGGAATCCACCATAAACTCCGTTGCAAACCTTTTCCGATCTCAATGTCCTCTCACTTTGAGACTGATTCTTATCCACCTCGCAACCCCGAGAAGCGACCTATTGGAGATACCTATGTTCCAGTGGTGGATTTAGAATCGGATCCTGACGCGGCCTCAGTCGTACGTTCCGTGAGCTCAGGAGCCCGCCCATCTGGGGAAAAAGCCGTGCGAGCAAATCCTGCTCGCTAAGTTGAGGAGGAGACCAGCTACGATCTTCACGAGGACGAAGAGAAAGTTGAGGTGCAACAGCTCGCCAACCCAGACGAACTGACCTGAGAGTATTTGAAAGATATCCACTTCCCCATGCCAGATCCCATCGAGTACCAAATCCTGGTCGCCGTAGCTCGCCAAGTCGATTGGGATGAGTACGAGAGAGAATACTCCAATCACTTTACAGTTCCAGTTCACGGAAAACGTAAGCTTAAAGCAATGGAGTACGCGGCGAGTTGCATCGTGTCCGCCATCACCGAGGAGGAGTTGCCCAAAATCAGGAGAAAATACAAAATTCCTTACGACGTGCACATGTATGCCCCTCTCAAAGATGATAGAGCAGATCGCCCACCTTGTGGGCTCACGGCGATCAATTTGGCCACACTAAACGTCGGGGTCACTCTGCCATTGCATCCTTTGATCGGCAGGTTCTTAGAGCGGACAAATCTGGCCATCACCCAACTTACTCCTGTAGGGTGGATGAATCTCATGTCCCTCATGGTGTTGTGCGCCCTTGAGGGATATCCCAATAAGTTGTCCACCGAGGAGGTTAACTATCTAATGATACCAACTGCCTGTACTGGGGAAGAGGCGGGCTGGTACTACCTCAAGGTGCGACCAAACTTGAAGCTAGTGGAGGGCATCCTATGAAAAGTGTGAGATTGGAAGCACGACTGGTTCTGGATTGGTGGGGACTGACATGCTTCTACTCGCCCTTATGGCGGCCCTGAACGTATTAACACTCCGGCGGAGTTTAGGGACTTGATTCATGAGTCTTATCGCTTCTCAATTTTTAGAGTGATAGGACTAATTTTAATCTCTTTTTCTTTTGTTTCAGGTCCCAAGAATCTCAAGTGGCGAAGTGTCAAAGATAATATGGATGACCAGTTCTTGTTCACAGTTTGCCTGATCGCCCTTCGTTGCCAAGCAGATAGTAGCGTTAGCCACCTCAGTCTTGAATCGACCAGAAGGGTAGCTCGTTTTACCACTTACCCCCATCATCTTGAGGCTCAAGCCCAAGTTCCAGAGGGTAACCTTTCTTGATCCTGACGAACAGAACTGCTTGCACTTTTATGTTGTACCAACTTTTAACTTTTGTTGTTTTCTTTCTATGCAGATCAGCTCATCACCGTCGCCCTACATCCTTCTTACCTCATCTTAGACCAGCATGTTTGGGAAATACCGACCAAACGGGGAAGGAAGAAAGGAGACCCAATCTCAAAGATGATCGCCCTTGCGGCCAGGGTGGGCAAGGATGATCCAAGGCAGGCAGGTGGGCCTAGCACCGCAAAACAGCCCACCCTCGCAGTTCACCGGCAGCCACTACCCCCAAGACAAAGAGACTTCACCATGGAGATGGCACTCCCATCTCTGATACAGAAAAAACGGCCAAGAAAGCCAAGGTCGCCCAAGAAGGTGTTGCCGCCCCAGCTCGCCCTGTTGAGTCCGAAGAAGGGCGGACTCTCTCAAGGGAAAAAGTTTCCGAGCAGCACCTGGTCGTCGTTACCCCCGAGGGGCGTGCTGCCGATCACCCCCACGATGCGACCTACCTAGGTTGGGATAAAGGTCGCCGCGATGCGTAAGTTTTCTTCGCTTTTATCTTTTATTTTTTTAACATCTTTACTTGTATTTTCCTTACAGCTATGAGCCCGAGCAGTTTCCTGGGCGATCAAATCTGTTACATCAGTACGCCTGTTCGAAGGTGCCCACCAACTTTAGGGAGATTTTAGACTCTTTCGTCCATTGCTCGCTCATGAAGCAAGGACTTGCACGAAATCGTCAAGACCCAGGTACCTCGTGATAATGGTCGTCTGTATCTCATCGAGGCGGGCAACACCCTAGTGGCCATGCATAAACTGGTCGATCAGGTTGAGGACTTGGAACGGGATGCTCGTCAGCATGCAGCTACAGTTAGCCGTATTGCTAAATAAAGGGACAATGCTAAGGTAGAGGCCAAAAGATGGTGGCCAACCTTGAGGATAAGGTTAAGGCCCACCAGATGAGCGAACAGCGTGCCCTCGACCTGCACGTCAAAGTCTCAAAAGAGCTGATTCCAAAGATGGAGGCGGGCTCAATCATCGGCTTCGTGACGGCCTATGCTAAAAGCATTCGGATCACGAACGAGTTTAAGGCTCAACCTGTTGTCGAGGAGATTGGCAAGGAACTTACGAACTTCATCGAATCCAATCCTCCTGCTTCGGGTACCACTCTTTAGATTGGTAACCTGCCCGACTATGGGGTCAAAATTAACTTCATTGCCCCCGATGTCATAATCACAAGTCCCCCTGAGGATGAGGAAGAAGTCGCTGAGGACGAGCAAAACGAGCCAGCCGATCAAAATGAGAAGGCTCGTCAAGAGCGAGCAGACACTGAAGAATTGATCGTCGAGCTTACTGAAGACGTTCCTATCGATCCATAAATTCCAGGAGCGCCCCTAGAGGATCCTAAGGATGATGATCTTTCTCCTCCTGCCGGGCAGGCTTCTTAGAATTAGGATTAGATAGGTCTTTACTTTTGTTCGTAGTTGTTCGCTCCTAGAAGGAGTTTAGTTTGTAATCATTTTGGGCGAACAACCTTTTTATTAATGAAAAATTATCTTTTGCTCGATTTGTTTTCTTTTACATTAATTGTTCTTGCATTTGCATTCATGCTTAATAATCTTAATGTAGTTGGGCTTTGTTCCTTAAGAACTTTTGCCTTAGAAACTTGATGGGCTTTGGCCTTAGGCTATGTTTATTTAGAAACGAACAACCTTTGATGGGCTTGATTGTATAACCAATTTATGCCTTGAGCTTGAATCTCCTTTGAACGAACAACTTTTGATTAAGCTTGCTTTAAAAAAGTACAAGTATGGATGACGACCTAATTTACAAACTTTAACAAACCGAGTTAATGTAGTTCGACTTCTATACATTGTCAAACAAATCATTAACCTAAACTAAGTCAAAGTAGCTCGACCACTATACATTTTGTCGAACTAACTTTGAACTTTAATGAAAGATTACATTTATACAGGATGAAACAAGTGATCGATCACAAACAGCTCGACCAAATCAAACTTGCTTGACCACAAACACTTAACAAAAATTTTCAAAAAATTAGGCAAGTTTTTTGGATCTTACTTGCGCATATGCAGCCTTAGCTCGCCCTCGTGACATAGTAGCTCGCCCAATTGGAAATACTTCTTCAAGTTGGTTGCATTCCAGGAATATTCGGCCGAGTTGCCATCTAAATCTTCAATGTCATATGCACCATTGGGTAACCTGTCTGTTACCCTATACGGAACCCCCCAAGTCGGGCCAAATATGTCTGGAAGTGGGGCGAGTTTTTTCCTTAAGACGAGGTCGCCGGCCTCGAATTCTCTTATTTTGACTTGGGAATTATAATAACGCTCTGCCCTTTGTTTATATGTTACATTTCTTAGTTCAACTGTAATTCTTTTTTCTTTGAGCAAATCTAGCTCGACTGATAGGGCAGAATTGTTCGCCATTTCTTCAAAGTTGGCAGTTCTTAGTGTCTTGGTGTTTAACTCAACTGGGATGACTGCTTTAGATCCAAATGCTAGTGTAAAAGGTGTTTCTCCGATGCTTGACCTCGGAGAAACTCTGTATGCCCACAACACATCTGGTAGTTCTACAGACCACTTGCATTTGCTTTCTGTTAGCCGTATCTTAAGAATGTGTTTAATTATTTTGTTAACGGCTTCTACTTGGCCATTTGACTGTGGATGATAGGGGTCGAATAATGTTTTTTGATCCCCCACTTACTGCAGAAGTCCCGAAGCTTCTTCCCATCAAACTGAGGACCATTGTCTGTCACTAGTGTTTGAGGAATTCCGAACCGGCAGACAATGTTTTTCCAAATGAAGTCAATCATTTTCTCCTGAGTGACTTTGACCAGGGCTTCTGCCCACTTTGTGTAATAGTCCACGACCACGACGACAAATCGTACGTTTCCTTTCCCTGGTGGGAAAGGTCCAATGATATCCATTCTCCATCGTGCAAATGGCCAAGGACTAAAAATCGAAACGAGTTTCTGAGCGGGTTCGTGGATGCTTGGGGCAAAGATTTGACACCAGTGACAAGCTCTGGCTATCTGGATTACATCTTTTCGTAAGGTCGGCCAGTAATAACCTTGCCTTATCATTTTGTATGCCAAAGCTTGCCCCCCAGCATGATTTCCACATGCTCCAGAATGTATGTCTTCCAAGGTTGCCTTTCCCTGCCCCCTAGACAAACACTTGAGTAGCGGGACTGAAAAGCCTCTTTTGTAAAGTTGTTCGTCTACCAGGGTATACCTGGCTGCTTGTTTCGTTATTCTTGCAGCTTTAAGAGAATTGCTTGGCAGTTCACCGTCTTTCAAGTATTTGGCTATAGGAGTTCGCCAATCATCTTTGTCTTTTTGCTCAACAACTTGGTTTACTTCATAGTCAATTGTTGAAGGTCGGGTTTTTTTGGTGATAACAATATCTGTTAGATCTGCTGGTCCATCACTTATTGCTAATCTTGTTAGAGCATCAGCTTGTGTGTTGTTCATTCGGGGTACCTGCTGGATATATACTTGATCTAGCAGTGATATCAAATGAGCAACAATTCTTTGATATTTGATCATTTGTTCGTCTCTAACTTCGTATTCACCTCATACTTGGCTTACTATAAGCTGAGAGTCTCCGAAAATCTGAAGTCGCCTGACTCCGACAGCTAGTGATAAATGAAGACCAGCGATGAGAGCTTCATATTCGGCTTCATTGTTGGTGGCCATGAATTCAAATCTGACCGCCGAGGTGAATACTTGTCGATCGGGGTAGATAAGAACTACTCCTGCCCCCGAGGCCATGTTCGTTGATGAACCGTCCACATAAAGATGACAGGGATGATCTAGTCCTCTCGTTGAATTTTGGGGAAAGGTTAGTTCGACTATGAAGTCGGCTAATGCCTGACCCTTAATCGCTGTTCGAGGTACATATGTCACTCCAAATTGGCTAATCTCTATGGACCATTTTAGTAGGCGGCCAGTTGTGTCTGGTCGGTGTAGTATTTGTCTGAGTGGGAAAGTCGTTAATACATCGACCTGGTGATCGAAAAAGTAAGGTCTTAACTTTCTAACACTCATGACCAGAGCATATGCCAGTTTTTCAGTGGGTGAATACTTCACTTCGGCTTCATGCAGAGCCTGGCTGACATAGTAGATGGGAAGGTGAATCTTTCCTTCTGCTCGTACCAAAACCGAACTTATTGCCACGTCCAAAGCTGCCAGATACAGATAGAGTTTTTCTCCTGGGATTGGCTTTGATAGAATCTTTACGTCTCCCAGGTAGTTTTTTAGTTGTTCGAAAGCTTTCTGACAGCTGCCCGTCCACACAAAATTGCCTTTCTTGATAGCCTCAAAGAATGGACGAAATTTGTCCCCTGATCGTGATATGAATCTATTTAACGCAGCTAGGCATCCTGTTAATCTTTGTACCTCTTTGATGGAACGAGGAGGTTCCATATCAACAATAGCTTTAACTTTGGCAGGGTTAGCTTCAATTCCGCGTTTACTGACCAGGTGGCCCAAAAATTTCCCCGAATGTACCCCGAAACTGCTCTTCTTCGGGTTCAACTTCATGTTATATTTTTGGAGAATGTTGAATACCTGAGATAGATGCTGGAGGTGATCTTATTTTCGGGTACTTTTGATGACTATGTCGTCAACATATACCTACACTGTCTCCCCAATGTGTTCGTCGAACATTTTGTTGACCAGCCTCTGGTAGGTTGCCCCTGCATTGATTATTCCAAAAGGCATTCTTTTCCAGCAGAGTAGATTCTTATTTGTGTAGAATGTTGTATTCTCTTGGTCGTCTGGGTGCATCAGAATTTGGTGGTATCCAGCAAAAGCATCCATAAATATAAACATTTCATGCCCAACTGTGATGTCCACCAGTTGGTCAATGTGCGGAAGTGGAAAGTTATCCTTCGGGCATGCTGCATTCAAATCTATAAAATCTATGCATAGCCTCCAGGTTCCATTCGGCTTTCGCACTAACACATGATTTGCTACCCATTGGGGACATAATGCTTGTCTGATTAAGTCATTGTCTAACAGTTTCTTAACTTCTTCATTGAGAGCCTGATATTTATCCGGCCCGTATTTTCGTCGTTTCTGATGGATTGGTCTTCGAGCCGGATTAATATTTAGTTTATGACAGGCATCCTTCGGGTCAATCCCCACCATATCTGCATGTGACCATGCAAAGACATCGAGATTAGCTTTGATCTGTCATTCGAGTTCTATAGGGCTCAGGAAGTTCGGACCAAATGTAGAGTTCAAGGTTATCACGGTTTGAGTTAACCTTGATGGCTTCCAGTTCTTCAACTGGGGTTGCTTCTCGTTTTTGTCCTTTCCACCGTGGATCAATAATTAGCCCCTTAGGGTTTAGCTCATCCTCGATGTCCATGGGTTCAACACCTAGGCGGGGATCAAAATCGTCTGCTATGCTGGGAACAATACTGGTCGCCAGGGTTGGATCTTTCAAGTTAGTGTCCATAGGAATTTCGTCAACATGCATTGATATCAAAGGTGATTCTGCTGCCGGGTAAATCTACTCGCCATTGAGCAGTTGTTGGTCGCCCATAGGTAAGGTCTGCTCGTCAGCTTCCACCTGATCGTCGTGAGGCCCCAAAATATCATTAAGGACCGAAGGCTCATTATCACAATGGCTGGTGGAAGCCTCCATCATTGATACTTGTCTGTCAATTGGACGCAATTGAAGGAGACACTCTCGAGCTTTTCTTTGGTCTCCTTTTAATGTTCCAACTCCACTTGCTGTTGGGAATTTGACACAGTAATAATAGGTTGAAACAACAGCTTTGAATTCATTTAAAAAAGGTCGGCCAAGGAACCCGTTGTAGGTGGACTCTTGATCTACGACCAGGAAATCCACCATTCTAGTTATATTCTTTTCGGGATCCTTGGTCGATACAAGTTGTACTGACAACCTAATTATTCCCAACGGAACCGTTACAACATTTCCGAAGCCTAAAATTCGATGATTGGAATCTTCAATGTAGCTGACATAGTCTCCTAGTTGATCAAACGTCTTTTTGAAGATTATGTTTGTATAGGCTCTGGTGTCTACCAGTAAACGGTGTACCTTTGTCCCCATTATCTTGGCACATATTACGAGGGAATCATTATGGGGAGTTACGATTCCGTCTAAGTCTCTTTCCGTGAAGGTCAACTCTGTTGTATGAAGAATTGACGGGTTGACCCCCATTTCTTGTACATGAGCTACTGCACGTAGCTTAGCTTTCCTCTTCCAATTTGACATTGGAGGTCCCCCATCAGAGCAACCACCAACAGGTCCTGCAGGCTCCATCATTTGAATTTCGGGAACTGGACCTCCTGCTGGTGCTGGAATTGGTCGCCCAACACGATTTCTTCGGGAAGCTTATTCAACATCGTCATCCTCGGACTCATCTTCCCTGCCTCTCTTTCTGGGTTATCTTTTTACAAATTCGGATAGCTTACCCTCCTCATAGAATCGCCACAATTGCTTTAGCAAGTCACGACATTCACTTGTAAAATGCCCCACGCTCTGATGATAAGCACAATACTTGTTTTGGTTTAACTTGCTAGCGTCTTGACGTATCTTTCTCGGAGGGATAAGTAACTCCTTTTCCCGAACATTATTGTACACCGCATCGATCGATATGGTGAGTACTTGATTCAGCTTATCCTTCAGTTCTGCCCCTTTATTGAATGCTTTCATGTTCTTAGGGGCCTGATAACCTCCACCACCGGTCTTTTTAACATTTTCTTTCTATTCTCCCTTGTCTCACAAATCTTTCTGTAAGGCTTCATGCATTGAGACAAAGACTCCTGCTCGGTCGCAGAATTCAGCATAAGTTTTCAGGCATCTGAGATGTACATCTTTCCATTGATCGGTGCCTTTCTTTAAACCAGCTAGGACAGCCACAATTTTTGTATCTTCGCTAACAGATTCCCCTTCCAACAATAACTTGTCAAACCTTTCCAAATACGATCGGTCCGACTCGTCATCAGCTTGTTTCAAGTTGGATAACCGATGCCTTTGGGATAGATAAGACCCGTCCATGGAGAAATGGGACATAAACTCTTTGCCTAATTGGGCAAATGAATGAATGGAAGCCGAGGGTAGCATTACTTGCCCCCATCGATATCATATAATCAGAATACTTCATCAAATGCACTCGGGGATCAGCCGTGCCTTCATATTGTATACTTGCAGGGAATTGAATCTTTTTCTGGATTGGAGCTTTTAAAATCACCGAAGATAGTGGAGAGGTGGAAAGGGAGGTATTCCCATACACTCTCTGCAGGTCTAACTGACCCTGCATGCTCTCAATTGCTTTTCTCATGGATATCAGTTCCTCCAATGATCCCCCTTGACTTGGAGGTTGTTCGACAAACAATGGTGCGTGACCATCAGTTCGTCGCAGTCCCTCACTTGGTATGGAAATCTTCTGGACTGGTTTCCTGGGATTGGGTACTCCATCTGGGCATAGGCGACCAAAAGATAACCTAGTCAGCCTTTCGTGGACTGACTGGCGAGCTGATACGTGGGCTGAGCGAGCTACTTCAGCTCTGGGGTGAATCTTCGTAGCTCCTCCCCCAGTGAGACCTAATCTATTCAGTGCACTCTGGCGCGTACCCATGCTAACCCCCACAACCTGGCCAGGGGTTGATTCTCCATGGCTGGTTGCCTCGGCAAGCTGTTTCTCCTTGCCCTTCATTTTTCGAACCTGGGCACTGTCAGCTTCATTTTGATGTTCATCCCTGGTCCTCTCATATTCGCGAGCTTTTGTTGGGCTGTGCCTTGCTCGGATATGAGAGGGGCCAGGTTGTATTTGTTGCTTTTGTAGGGCCTGGAGCATTGCAATTGTCCGAGCTAGATCATCAGGGTTGCGAGCAAATACTTCTAGCTCAGGTGGCATTAACTGATTTGCAGCTATTGGATGATTCTCTTTCTCGTGCCGAGCTACTTCTACTCGCCGACCAGCCTAGAACATCCTCGAATGTGAATCCCTTGTCAAATGTTGTGAATGTTGCGTTTCATGTGATTGAGGCATCTTTAGCCAAAGTTTCGGCATAAGTCTTTAAATGTTCAAATCTTCAAACGAAGAACACCAAGAACACTTTCGTATAATTCTTCAAAACTTCAAGTTTTAAGCTTGAAGTTCTTGTTTGATTATCCTTAATCGGAGGTTCGGACACCCTCCTTCTAGCGCCAATTTGTTGATGATCATTTCTAATCACAAGGATTAGTGGTTGTTTTTATAGTAAGTATGATCACCAAACAATTACGTGTGATTGATCACTAACGTAATTAGTGAATGCGAAATTTGGGATAAAGGAAATAAACTCGTGTAATGGTTACTTAATTAATTCGTGTATTTTATAATCGAGGTGCTTTAGGTGGAAAATCGAAGTTTGGACGTATATATCAATTGGTGCTTGCTTTATTAACTGAAAATCAGAGGTATTTATACAAGTTTCCTACCTGGAGGTGTACAAAACCTTTGGTCTCCCACGTGTACATGTGTGACACTTGGATAGTTGACTATTTGACCTTATCTAAACTAATTCTTATCCTCTAATACTGGATTTGCTCGTATTTGAGTGTTATTCGTCCTTTTGGACTTGTCCTTGAGGAGTCATTAGTCTGATTTTGTTGGTCATTCTTGCTAGCTTAATTCTAGAACACTCTGGTTGGGTCTCTTTGCCATATAACTGGAACTGTCCGCCAGTGTATCTTTTGGGTTCGCATGGTTCTTGTGTTAAAGTTGTTCGCCCGGTTATTATAGCTCGCCGAGCTGGAACTGTTCGTCTAATAATTCCAGCTTGGTCTGGCTTTGCTGGCTTAATCTTGTTTTAAGCATTGGTGCTTTGAGTAATTTTGTTCGCCCATATGGTATTTCTGCTCGCCTATCAACAATGACATCAGCAGTTAGGTCATCCTGGACAAACTATGATACGTAGGATTCTATCTAATTCAATTGATCATAATATTTCGAATAATAGAATCCCTCCTATTGATGAATTTATATGTGATGCATGTTCTAAGGGTAAATTAATAGTGCCCCCGTCGCCCACCAAGGTGGGACTAGAGTCTCTGATTTTCCTTGAACGGACTCAGGAAGATATTTGTGGATCGATTCACCCAACACCAGGACCATTTCAGTATTTCATGGTCCTAATTGATGTCTCCACTAGGTGGACATATGTCTGTTTGTTGTCTACTCGCAATCAAGCTTTTGCAAAGCTCATTGCGAAAACTATCGAGCTTCGAGCTCAATTCCCAGATTATCCAATAAAATCTATTCGAATGGATAATGCTGCCGAGTTTACCTCAAAAGCCTGTACAGATTACTGTATGGCTCTGGGAATTAAAGTGGAGCATTCAGTCCCCTACGTCCACACCCAAAATGGTCTTGCTGAAGTGCTAATAAAACGTATCAAACTTATCGCTAGACCATTGCTTATGAACTCTAAATTACCCACTTCATGCTGGGGGCATGCAGTCCTACATGTATCACACCTGATACAAATCCGTCCAACTTCATATAATGATCATTCCCCCTACAGTTAGTGCGTGGGAAAGAACCAAGCATTTCCCATCTGCGTATTTTTGGATGTGCGGTGTATGTTCCGATAACATTACCGAAGCGTACCTCTATGGGCCCACAAAGGAAGCTAGGTATTTACATTAGATTTAACTCTCCATCCATCATGAAATACCTAGAACCTTTGTCCGGGGATCAATTAACGGCCCGGTTCGCTGACTGCACGTTCGATGAAGATCACTTCCCGGCACTACGGAGAGATCCGAATTCAAAATTGAATGAATGTCGGGAACTTACGTGGAACGTAAGTTATATTTAGTATCTAGATCTACGCACTAGTCAATCTGAACTGGAATTTTAGAAGATCATTAACTTGCAAAATTTAGCAAACAATCTGCTAGACGCGTTCACTGACTACAGAGGTGTAACTAAATTGCATATACCGGCAGTAAATGCTCCCCAAAGGGTTGAGGTCCCAAGCAAATCGAGTATATATATGCCCCCATACGCCAGAAGCGTAAAGGACCTACAACCAATACAAACACACCTAAAAGAAAGGCTAGCAAATCTTGTCAACCGAACGTAAAATCTCTAGAAGAGATTCATTTAAATAACTTAAAGTCTCTAGAAGAGACTCGTCTGGAAGACGAGTGTCCTAGTAATGAAGCACGTGCACAAAATATTCAAAGCACTAGGACCGCAGAACGACCAGACCTAGATACACTGGGAAATGAGGAAGGCCTGGTTGACATAAACGTTGAGGTCTCTATGAATTTTATTGATACGGGAGAAACATATAATAGAAATATTACTGTCGTCGACAACACATTTGCAGCGACAATTGCTCTTTCCGTTATAAATAACGATCTAGATCCAGAACCCAAAACTATCGCTGAGTGTCGGAAGCGCTCCGATTGGGTAAAATGGAAAGAGGCAATTGAAGCACAGCTCGCATCGCTAAATAAAAGAAAAGTATTTGACTCTATCGTTCGTACACCCGCGCGCAATATCCCTGTAGGATATAAATGAGTTTTTGTATGAAAACGAAATGAGAACAATACTGTGGAGAGATACAAAATGAGGCTAGTAGCTCAAGGGTTTTCGCAGAGACCCGGTATTGATTTCGATCAAACCTATTCTCCCGTAATGGACGCAATAACGTTCCGCTACTTAGTATCTTTGGCAGTTAAATTGAATCTCCAGATGAGATTAATGGACGTAGTAACTGCATATTTATACGGATCACTAGATGACGACATCTATATAAAGATCCCCGATGGATTTGAGATTCCTCAGACGAGGAATGGAGAAAATCGCAGTATGTATAGCATAAAACTGCAGAAGTCGTTGTACGGCCTAAAACAATCAGGCCTCATGTGGTACAATCGACTTAGTGAATTCCTTCAGAAGAAGGGATACACGATTGATATAGCTTTCCCATGCGTATTCACAAAGAAATCGCAAGGTGGTTTGTTGATGATCTTGCTCCAAATTTATAATTTAGTGGCTGTTTTACTCTAATAAGATCATCAAACAAGGATTTGAATAAAGATTAATGTTGGTCCCACTAGATAGATTAATCGCGGAAGCTTTAAATTTATGTCTTAACAAACTTCTTATTATAAGAGCAGTAAACAAGTAAGAGCTTAAATAAGCGAAAGCAATAAATAACACCGGATATATAGTGGTTCGGATCTGAATATCCTACGTCCACTCTCCCTTTTATCCAAGGGGTCTCACTATCAACCAACCAACTTACTCACGTACTGGAATTTTCGAAGTACCAGTTCCTTCTTACAACTTCTTTAGATCTAACCACAATCTAAAGTAATCAACCTACAACCTTATCTTAGAGATGAACAGGTTAAAGTCCAACAACTCCTTAAGAGTAGATATGTAATGTGAACAATAAGAGTGCTAAGAGTGATTATCAAAAGCTTGGAATGTGACTTGTGCACGTAATAGTCTCTAGAGCTTTTTCTTGATACTGCACTCTTGTATTTATAGAGGAGATTAGGGAATAGCCGTTGGAGAGCTAATCCAATCAGATCCTCTATTTAAGGAAGCTTCCAATCAATCAATTCCCTAATTGATTGATTGGGTTGGTGGGATCCTCAGATTGATTAACTTCAAATACTTTCCAATCCTGATCTTGTTGACTTGATTTGAATCACCAACGGTCAAATGCTTCCTCTGCCTAACTCTGATTCTCTCCAGAGAAGGCAAGACCAGACACCAGGCAACCTCGGTGTCTTCTGGTCCAGATCTGGTTAACAACCAGAATACTCAGTAGAAACAGGGGATCAAACTGAGCATCTTTTGTTCCACCAGACTCGTCTGGTCCGGACTCGTCTGGTCTGGGGAAGGTCCTCTGCCTCTATTCAGATCTTATCTGGTGAAGTCTTCTGGTGGAGTCCTCTGGTGAAGTCCTCTGGTAGGGTCTTCTGGTGACTCTTCTGGTCTGGCAGTTCCCCCTAGACTAAGTCCTAATCTAGATCATCATCTGGCTAACAGGTCCAGATGGTCCTATTACATCCTCTGGTTTGTTTAACTCATCAAAACTATACAATATTTATCCTAACAATTTCCCCCTTTTTGATGGAGTTAAAACAAAAACCAGAATTGATCAAAAAGTAAAACTTAAGCATAAGAACAGTAAAAGGATAAGACCTTAGAATAGATCTTATCAGGCAAACAAATAAGACAACAAGAGGTTGTCTTTTGAACACAGAAGATATGATACTTTCATTAATAATAAAGATAGAATGATTACAGATTACATGAAGATCAGATCCTATTCTATGCATATCTTCTGTTCTCTTTAGGGACAAGAAACCAGTCAAGGAATCTATCCTGAATGGCCTTCAACTCTGCAGAAGATGTTGGAGTGAAATTGGCCAACACCTTGGTCTTGTACAATCTCTTCAGCTCTGCCCAATCAACCTGGTTTCCATTCATAGGAGTGTTGAGATAGGTAAACTCAGGAGCAGTCACCTCCAGGTTGAACTCAATGGTGGAATCCATCAATTGCTTGTACAGATATGCATCATAAGCTTGCATCCAAGAGTGAATGGTTCTGTTGATCAGCTCATCATCCTCTGGTGCTGGCCTCTGGATATAGTGTTGAATGAACCAGAGAGTCTTTGCCTCCTTCCATTTCTCAATCAAAGGTACAGGCACAGTAGAGTCAAAAGATCCTTCTGTCCTGAGAGGCAAAATGATCATCACCTCAATAGGAGCTTTCCTCCTCTGACTAGATCCACCTGCACCAGAAGGAACACTAGCTTCTCTGGTCTTCTTGTTCTGCCTCCTAACATATCTGAGCCTCTGCTCTTCATCTATGTTTTTCCTTATCCTAGCTTGCTTCTCCTCTAGAGTCTCTTCCTTGTATCTCTTCTGAGCTTCTTCAACAACAGTTTCAAGGAAGCTCTTCTTGACTTTCCTAATCATCCTCTTTGTAGGTCCAGAGATTGAGGTAGGATCCTGCTATGCTTCTGATGATTCCTCTTCTGCAGCAAGCTGTTTAGCCATGGTAAGAGATTTGAGCTCTTCATTCTTCTTCTTCTGCAGCTCAGCCTGGACCAAAGTATTCTCCAACAGATCCAGGCGCGCTCCATGGCTAAATAAGGTCTCATTGGTGGTCTTCGCCAGATCAGTTCTGGCCTTCTCTTCCCCCTTTTTAACTTCATCAAGGAGGGGCTCCACTACCTGCCTTATGAGATCAGGCAAGGCAGTGTTGGAGGAAGAGTGAAGATCACGAAGTTGCTTAGCCTCCTCCAGGTAAGCTTGAGTTTCTGCAACTAATCTCTCCTGCTTGGCAAGCATCTCCTGGAGTGAATCCTTAAGTTTAGAAGGTTGGATCATCTGGGTGGCCATGCATCACATTCAGCTGCTCCAGCACATGCTCCTGGAGCTGTTTCTGGCTGTGCATCACATCCAGCTTGACAAAAAGACCATTTGCCTTAAAAGAGGCTTTAACTTCAGCAAGAGTGGACTTGATCTGCTTAAGGAAAATCCTCCTCTCCTGCCAAATTTGGTGCTCTATCATAGCAGGGGCCATGTGTTGAATTGCCTTGGAGAACCGCCCAATCTGCATGATCTGCTCATTGAAGAAAGTCTTTATCTTCTGGAGCACGGCAGGAGACATATCAAAATCTTCCTCATCGGAGTAGAGCTCTGGAGGAAAGATAAAATGAGGCCTAAACTTATAAGAGGGGCCCTCAGGGGAGATCATCACTCCCCTCTGGATCAACAAGGTGCGAATTACCACCTTGGCCGCCGCTGGAGTCTCCAGCTCAGCTGGGTTCTGAATATTCATCTTCTTCTTCAGCTTTATCTCTCAGGCAGTGAAGTTGGAGGGACCCATTTCTTCAAGCAACAACATGAGGTCCTCCACATCTTCAAGTCTGGCCTTGCTCCAGACTTTGGCATCAGTAAGGTCTGCCAAAAGTGGTAAGTGCTCCAGAAGAACTGGGAAATACTCTCTTAGCCAGAGCTGAGCACTCACACTCATACTTTGCCTAATGGGACCCATTTCTGCAGATGAGAAAGTGAAGGGTTTGGGCCCAGAGACAGAGGAGGAAGGTGCTAAGTGATCAGGCTCAAGTGAAGCTTCCTTATCTTCACTATCATCGCTGGAAAGACATGTGGGAGAATGGGGAGGGCCAAGAAATCCCAATGCCATAGAGGGAGGGTTTGGATTTTGTGAGGTAGAGGGTGAAGGAATGGGTTGCTCTGCACCAGAAGTAGATGGGATCTCTGGTACAGAAAACGGGAATGGTAGTTTGTGGTGTGGAAGAGGAAGACAGGGTAGGTTCAGCACCAGAAGTGGAGGGAACTTCTGATACAGGGGGTGGGATTGGAACTTGTGATGTGGAAGGACAAGCCTCCTTCTTCACCTTCAATCTGTTCTTCCTCAACACATCCCAGAAGAACTCCGCCCAATTACATTGTACACCATCGTACAATGCTCGCATCACACACATCCTGCCATTAAAAATGGCATCTGTGCTGTGATTTTCACACATAAGCACCTTCACCACTACATCGAACAACACGTTATACTTCTGCCTTAAATGCTTATCTAAAAATCCTTTCGTGATGTTCTGGAAAGAAGATCTAGCAAAAAGTTTGAATGAATCAACAACTTCATCTTCCTTATACGTCAGTGGATCTACCCCTTCTGCCGAAATGTTCTCAAATAACACGCAGAAATCGTGCATGGAAAACACCAAATCATCTTGGTCGATCTTGGATGAAATGTAGTCGTCGTGGATCTTCATACGAACCAGAAACTAGGCCGCATATCCGTCCAACGTTCTAAAATTTCTTGGAACCGTTGAGATCAACTTCTCCACCCCTGCGTTCTGGAGCAACTCCAGAATCGACAGCGCCACAGGGTTCTTCGTGGTGTAGAAGTCAACCACCATCTCTGTTTTCAACTTCTTCATCATCAACTCATGATCGAAGTTGCACGAAGGGGCCATTGCTGTGAGAGAGAGAGAGAGAGAAAACTAGAGAGAGAAACTTTGCAAAAAGAAGTTAGGGCTTTGAAAATATGGAAATGTGAAAAGACAGATTGAAAAGAAATTTGATTTAAATAGGGTAATACGCGTGGTAAGAACAGTAAATGAAGTGAACGCGTGTAATTTCCAAATATAAATTAGGGAACAAAATCAATTTTCGAATTGATTGACATTTTGCATAGTAATTAAATCTGATGGCCAAGATTAAAAGGCAAAATACAGATTTAATCTGGTGTGTAGGCGTGGTCATTGGGACTGGGTATAAAGGGGTTTTGTGGCAGTCAAGAGAAAAAGCGAAATGATTGCCTAGGCCATATACCCTAGTCTTAAATACACTCTGAAGTTGAAACGTTTTGGGTGTATTAAGTAATTTGAAATGTGTATCCCAATGATCAGAGGCCAGAGAAGTAAAAGCATACCTGTCACCTGATATTGTAACCAGATGATACCACAGCTAGTCTGGTGTGACATCTTATCTGATGAAACCTATCTGGTTCTGGTCAGAGAAGACTCCGGACTTTTCTGGAATCTGACTCAGCACCTCATCTGGGATGTACCTCACCTGGTGCATACCTCACCTGGAGATGTAACTTCTCTGATATTTCTAATCTGCAGATATGTTAGTTTTAAATAATAAAAATTATGGAATAAGGTATAAATAAAGGATACTTCTCTGATGTTCCCCCTAAAACAAATCTGTCTCTGGATCCAATAATCCCAACTCAAAAGCTAACTCTCTGAATCTGGTCTCAGCCAAAGACTTAGTCAAAATATCTGCTCTCTGCTTCTCTGTTGCAATCTTTTTCATCCTTATATCTCCCTTCTCAACATGATCTCTGATAAAATGATGCCTTATATCAACATGTTTGCATCTGGTGTGTGAAGAACTGGATTCTGGGTGATTGCAATTGCATTATTACTATCACAGAAGATTGGAATATCCTTAGCTCTAATCTGGTAGTCCCTAAGCTGTTGACTAATCCAGAGTAGTTGTGAACAACAGCTCCCTGCAGCCATGTACTCTGCTTCTGTTGTTGATGTAGCAACTGAAGTCTGCTTCTTAGAAAACCAAGATACCAATTTATTCCAAAAAAATTGGCATGTTCCACTTGTAGACTTCCTATCTATTCTGCATCCACCATAATAAGAATCCGAATAACCACTCAACTCTAAATTGTCATCTGCAGGATACCATAATCCTAAATTCACAGTTCCCTGGAGATATTTCAATATCTTTCTAGCTGCTACCAAATGACTTTTCTTAGGATTAACTTGAAATCTGGCACACACTCCTATAGCAAAGGTTATATCTGGTCTGCTCGCAGTCAGGTACAGAAGAGAACCAATAAGTGCTCTGTACTGAGTCTGGTCCACACTCTCTCCAGACTCATCTGGGTCCATGTTGAAATTTGTCATCATAGGAATCTTGGCTGCTTTGCTAGATCCTACTCCAAATTTCTCTAACATGTTTCTGATGTACTTCGCCTGATTTATGCAAATTCCCATCTCTGATTGCTTAACCTGCAAACCTAAGAAATAATTCATCTCACCCATCATAGACATCTCAAACTGACTCTGCATGAGATCACCAAACTTCTCACACAGCTTCTTGTTAGGGGATCCAAATATAATGTCATCAACATATATTTGGACCAGAAGGATGTCCTTTCCTTCTTCTTTCCTAAAAAAGGTCCTATCAATCTTACCCTTAGTAAAACCATTGTCCAGAAGAAATTGAGATAGAGTGTCATACCATGCTCTGGGTGCCTGCTTCAGCCCATACAGAGCTTTCTTAAGCTTAAACACCTTGTCACCTTGTTCAAAACCAGGAGGTTGTTCCACATACACTTCCTCAATGAGAATCCCATTAAGAAAGGCAGATTTCACGTCCATCTGGTATACTTTGAACTTCATGTGAGCAGCATATGCTAAGAACAATCTGATAGCTTCTAGTCTGGCAACATGAGCAAATGTCTCATCATAGTCTATTCCTTCAGACTGAGAATAGCCCTGAGCCACTAGCCTTGCCTTGTTCCTAGTAATGACATCATTCTCATCTTTCTTATTCTTGAAAACCCACTTAGTGCCTATCACCTTTTGATGTCTTGGTCTGTCTACCAGCTCCCAAACATCCTGTCTGGTGAATTGATTCAACTCCTCTTGCATTGCAATAATCCAATTTGAATTCTTCAGTGCTTCCCTGATGTTCTTGGGCTCAATTAAGGACACATAGCAACTGAATAAGGCAGCTAAGTTAAGAGTTCTCCTAGTCTGGACACCCTTAGTTGGATCTCTTAAAATCAGGTCATTGGGGTGATCAATCAGGGTCCTCCTTCCCGTGGCCTTACCTAATTGACCATCCTCTGCAGTACCTTGGTGAATATCACCATCTGCAGAAGAGCTTCCCCCTACAGGAGTTCCAACCTCCTCTGGTTCTGCACCCTGTGAAGACTTCTTCTTCAAAGAACCAGAAGATGGGTCACCATCTGAATCTGAGTCTGAGTCTGAATCAAGAATATGTGGATTGACTTTGATTACTCTGGGTCTAGTCTGATTCTGTGTCTCATCAGAAGACTTAGAGTCCACCTTACACTCAAAAGTAGATTCATCAAAAACAACATGTGGTGTTTCCTCCACACAAAGTGAATTCTTATTAAAAACTCTAAATGCTTTACTGGTGTTGGAATATCCTAAAAATATTCCATCTGCCACTTTAGCATCAAAGGTTTTTAATTTAGATTTCCCATTGTCATGGATGAAACACTTGCATCCAAATACATAAAAATATGAAACAGATGGGGTTTTACCTTTCCATACCTCATATGGAGTTTTATTATGTCTCTGGGCAATTAAGCATCTGTTCTGGGTATAACAAGCTGTATTGATGGCTTCTGCCCAAAACCTTTGTGGTGTGTTGTACTCTGCCAGAAGTGTTCTTGCAGCTTCTTTTGAGAGTCCTATTCCTCCTTTCTGCTACTCCATTTTGTTGGGGTGTTCTGGCAGCAGATGTCTCATGAAAAATCACATGGTCCTTGCAGTAATCTGCAATGTGTGAATTAAAAAATTATGTCCCTTTATCACTCCTGATCCTGACTATGCTCTGGTTCTGCTCATTCTGAATCTGCTTGAAGAACTCTGGCAGCTTAGTGATAGTTTCATTTTTCTTAAACAAGAACACTACCCAAGTGTATCTTGAAAAGTCATCTACTATCACCAAGGTGTACTTCCTTCCACTGAAACTAAGAGGAGAAACAGGTCCAAACAGGTCCATGTGAAGTAGTTGAAGTACTCTGGTTGTGGTTGTGCTCTGGACATCCTTAAAGGAAGTCTTGGGTTGTTTACCCTTCTGGCATGAACCACAGACCTGATCCTTCTTAAACACTTCATTAGGAAGACCTCGAATAAGACCTTTTCTGGCAATCTTATTCAGTGTTTTGAAGTTAAGGTGACACAGCCTCTTGTGCCAAATCCAGCTGTTCTCTGCAGATCCTTTAGCAACCAGACAAGCATTTCTTGGGCAACTGCTAAAATCTGCAAGATAAATGTTACCCTTCCTCAAGCCTATTAGCAAGATATCATTATAATCAGAAGAAAAGACAGTGCACGAATCACTAGAGAACTTCACTGAGTATCCCCTGTCACAGAATTGGGATACTAAAAGCAGATTATGCTTGAGTCCTTCAACATAATAGACTTCATCTACAGATACTCCATTGAAGGTCAACTTTCCAACTCCTCTGGTGACTCCATAGTTGTTGTCACCAAACATCACTCTTGGCCCAATCATTGGCTTGAAATCTTGGAGATTATCTTTCTGGAAGGCCGTGTGCTTGGAACATCCACTATCAATGTACCAGACATGGTTGCTTGAAAGTCCTTTCTCCAGTGGGCTTTTATCTACCTGCAGAGAAATCAATTAGGTCCCCTACTAGTGCTGGGTCCTGATTGGTTAGTTGCAGGGTTTGTAGGAATCCAAAGATAAAGATCATCCCTTGCTGGATGAGGAGATCTTATCTTCCTTCCAAATCTATCTACAAGAACATGTCCTCTAACAATGACATATTGAGCTACTGGTCTGATAAGAATACTTTTCCTATAAATAGGTCTGGTGTATCTTTTCTCAAATCTGGCCTTTGGAATGGCCTGCCTCAAAGACATGGTCTTAAAGGTCTGGTTGTAAGGGTACATCCTAGAAGAACCATCTCTGGTGTCATAACTACCCAGATCAGTTGGTTTTCTATAGATGGGTCTGGAAGACCTACTCTGGTTCTGAAAACTGGATCTATTCTGATGATAAAATTCCTTCCGAGGTTTCCTGTTCTGGAATCTTCTTGGAGCATTCCACCTTTGAGATCCCTGATTCTGATTGAGATTCTCTGGTTCAGTATACCTTCTCTGGTATCTCCTATTCTGATTAGGTTTCCTCTTAGAGTCTCCTTTTTGAGGTCCCCTAATCTGCTTAGGTTCCACTCTTTTAGGATTCCTCTGAGGTTCTCTAATCAGGTTAGGCATCTGAACGAAACCATCAATCTTCATAGGTTCTCTTTTCTGACTTGTATGCTCTAGAATTTTTTCTTCCAGAACATTCACCTCTTCTGGATTATATTTTGAATTATCAGCAGGGGGGTCCCATTTCCAACCAGGTCTGTGAACCACCATGCGATCAGAAGGATCCTCTTCATTCCGGAGTTCCACAAGTTCACCAGATCTTATAGACTTGTCTTTGGTAAAGCAATATTTATGAGATATTTTAATAATTCAAGGATATCCTAAACCACTCTTAACATTTATGCGTTGAGAAGATCCTAAAATAATAGATAGAACATCTGGTTTCATGGAATCTTCTCTGGGCATAGGTATCTCAATATTTTGCTCAACTTGTTTTCCCTTGATAAGAGTCAGGTATTTGGCTCTAAGCTCATTTAACTCTTCTACATGAGAGTTCTTTTCCTTCATGAGTTGATCTACCAGAGTATCTCTTTCTGTGATCTTATCCTGAAGTTCAGAAACTTCTTTGGAATGATCTTTCATGAGTTCTCTGGTGGATTTTTGTTCATGAGATAAGGATTGAACTTCAGTTCTGAGCCTACCATTCTCTTTCTCAAGTTTTTGACATAATTGAACACAATTTTGGAGATCTGATAGCATTTGCTGCATATCAGACTCTCTGGAGTTACCAGATGAATTAGAGGATTCAGTATATTTGGAATTTGATAAGACTAAGGTAGTTTCTTGTACCTCATTAATGTCTGCCATCAGACATACATCATCATCAGTCCCGAAATCAGAAGAAGAAGAACTGGAACTAGTATCCTCCTCCCCTGCTTCTACCAGTAATGCTCTCTTGTCTGCATATCTTCTATCTCTCTTGAGTCTTTTCTCTTCTCTTTCCCTAGGAGTAAGTTGAGGACAATCATAACTGTAGTGACCAGTCTTGTTGCATGTGTAGCAGCATTGTCTCCTCTGGGACTAGGACTTGGCTCTCTCCTCCTCTGGTTGTAGTCTGATCTGGCTGGACTACTCTCTCTCCTCTTGTAGTCAGGTCTGCCAGAGCTACCATCCCTCCTCTGATAATCTGATCTCCCAGAGCTGCCAGGGTTGTCATCTCTCCTCCTTTCTGGAGTTCTGAATCTGGTCTCCCTTGAGTCTCCAGATGTCTTCTCCTTTTCTGTAGGCTTGAAGGAACTCTTCCTGTCTCTGGTAGACTCCTTCCAATGCCTTTAGTACCTGCTATATTTTGAACCCATTTTATCCAATTTACGGGTTAGAAGTGCTACCTGCTCCTTGAGGCTCAAGTCATCTGCAGTAGACTCATTTGGCTTGTCATCAGTCTTGATAGTTGAGGAGAATGCAACTCCTTTCTGACCAGAAGAGGAAACCTCTTCTGTTTGATCCTCCTCTTGAAGAACATACTCATAAGCTTTGAGATCAGACAATAGAAGATGATGATCCAGAGTGTTGAGATCCTTGTTGTCCTTGATCACAGTGACTTTAATTCTCCACTTGCTGGTTAGTGAACGTAATATTTTACTATTTATTTCTTTCTCTGAATAGGTCTTACCTAAGGCACTAGCCTTGTTCAGGAGGTTTGTGAGACGCATATCCAGCTGGTCAATGGTCTCGTCTGGTTTCATCTTGAAAGAGTCAAACGAGTGTTGAACAGCTTGAAGCTTGTTATCTTTAATCTTCTCTGTTCCCTCACAGAGTAGTGCAAGTTTGTCCCACATCTCCTTGGCAGTGGCACACGTTCTGACTTTTTCAATCACCTCTTTAGTAAGTGTGTTGATGATCTCAGTTCTTGCTACCTGGTCCAAGTTGTAGAGCTTTCTTTCATCATTGTCTAACTCATCTCTCTTCTTGAGGATTCTTTGCCTGGGGACTCTGTCCTCAGCAGCTTTCTGGGCAGTTTCACTCGTTTCTTCTCTGGACTCTGACCTGCCACTATCAATAGGAGTCCAATAAAATTGAATTGGGCCACTTTCTACCACATCTAGCATGCGGTGGTGGATAGCTCCAAGATGATTACTCATCATGAAGCTCCAGTGGTTATAATCCTCGAATGAGAATTCATTGGGTTTGCAACTCTTATAAGAAGATTTCGAAGATATATTTACTAAAATAAAGGATTTAACAAGAATTTGAACAAATCAATAAAGAGCAATGGATCTGCCCGGTGACCACCAAAAGCTTTACAAAGCAGTGGTCGTTGGACACACTGCTCTAATACCACTTGTTGGTCCCACTAGATAGATTAATCGCGGAAGCTTTAAATTTATGTCTTAACAAACTTCTTATTATAAGAGCAGTAAACAAGTAAGAGATTAAATAAGCGAAAGCAATAAATAACACCGGATATATAGTGGTTCGGATCTGAATATCCTACGTCCACTCTCCCTTTTATCCAAGGGGTCTCACTATCAACCAACCAACTTACTCACGTACTGGAATTTTCGAAGTACCAGTTCCTTCTTACAACTCCTTTAGATCTAACCACAATCTAAAGTAATCAACCTTCAACCTTATCTTAGAGATGAACAGGTTAAAGTCCAACAACTCCTTAAGAGTAGATATGTAATGTGAACAATAAGAGTGCTAAGAGTGATTATCAAAAGCTTGGAATGTGACTTGTGCGCGTAAGAGTCTCTAGAGCTTTTTCTTGATACTGCACTCTTGTATTTATAGAGGAGATTAGGGAATAGCCGTTGGAGAGCTAATCCAATCAGATCCTCTATTTAAGGAAGCTTCCAATCAATCAATTCCCTAATTGATTGATTGGGTTGGTGGGATCCTCGGATTGATTAACTTCAAATACTCCATCAAAAAAGGGGAAATTGTTAGGATAAATATTGTATAGTTTTGATGAGTTAAAACAAACCAGAAGATGTAATAGGACCATCTGGACCTGTTAGCCAGATGATGATCTAGATTAGGACTTAGTCTAGGGGGAACTGCCAGATCAGAAGACTTCACCAGAAGAGTCACCAGAAGACCCCGCCAGAGGACTTCACCAGAGGACTCCACCAGAAGACTTCACCAGATGAGATCTGACCAGAGGCAGAGGACCTTCCCCAGATCAGACGAGTCCAGACCAGACGAGTCTGGTAGAATAAAAGATGCTCAGTTTGATCCCATGTTTCTACTGAGTATTCTGGTTGTTAACCAGATCTGAACTAGAAGACACCGAGGTCGCCTGGTGTCTGGTCTTGCCTTCTCTGGAGAGAATCAGAGTTAGGCAGAGGAAGCATTTGACCGTTGGTGATTCAAATCAAGTCAAACTAGATCGGATTGGAAAGTTATTGAAGTTAATCAATCCAAGGATCTCACCAACCCAATCAATCAATTAGGGAATTGATTGATTGAGGCTTCCTTAAATAGAGGATCTGATTAGATTAGCTCTCCAACGGCTAACCCTAATCTCCTCTATAAATACATGAGTGCAGTCACAAGAAAAAGCTCTAGAGACTCTTACGCGCACGAAGTCATATAAAGCTTTTGATTATCACTCTTAGCACTATTATTGTTCACATTACATATCTACTCTTAAGGAGTTGTTGGACTTTAACCTGTTCATCTCTAAGATAAGGTTGAAGGTTGCTTACTTTAGATTGTGGTTAGATCTAAAGGAGTTGTAAGAAGGAACTGGTACTTCGAAAATTCCAGTACGTAAGTAAGTTGGTTGGTTGTTAGTGAGACCCCTTGGATAGAAGGGAGAGTGGACGTAAGATATTCAGATCTGAACCACTATATATCCGGTGTTATTTATTACTTTCGTTCAATTACTCTCTTACTTATTTTGTGCTCTTAAATAAGAAGTTTGTTAAGACATAAACTTAAAGCTTCCGTAATTAATCTATCTAGTGGGACCAACAAGTGGTATCAGAGCAGTGTGTCCAACGACCACTGCTTTGTAAAGCTTTTGGTGGTCACCGGGCAGATCCATTGCTCTTTATTGTTTTTGTTCAAATTCTTGTTAAATCCTTTATTTTAGTAAATATGTCTTCGAAATCTTCTTATAAGAGTCGCAAACTGCCAGAATTCTTATTCGAGGATTATAGCCACTGGAGCTTCATGATGAGTAATCATCTTGGAGCTATCCACCACCGCATGTTAGATGTGGTAGAAAGTGGCCCAATTCAATTTTACTGGACTCCTATTGATAGTGGCAGGTCAGAGTCCAGAGAAGAAATGAGTGAAACTGCCCAGAAAGCTGCTGAGGACAGAGTTCCCAGACAAAAGATTCCCAAGAAGAGAGATGAGTTAGACAATGATGAAAGAAAGCTCTACAACTTGGACCAGGTAGCAAGAACCGAGATCATCAACACACTTACTAAAGAGGTGATTGAAAAAGTCAGAACGTGTGCCACTGCCAAGGAGATGTGGGACAAACTTGCACTACTCTGTGAGGGAACAGAGAAGATTAAAGATAACAAGCTCCAAGCTGTTCAACACTCGTTTGACACTTTCAAGATGAAACCAGACGAGACCATTGACCAGCTGGATATGCGTCTCACAAACCTCCTGAACAAGGCTAGTACCTTAGGTAAGACCTATTCAGAGAAAGAAATAAATAGTAAAATATTGCGTTCACTAACCAGCAGGTGGAGAATCAAAGTAATTGTGATCAAGGACAACAAGGATCTCAACACTCTGGATCATCATCTTCTGTTGTCTGATCTCAAAGCTTATGAGTATGATCTTCAAGAGGAGGATCAAACAGAAGAGGTTTCCTCTTCTGGTCAGAAAAGAGTTGCATTCTCCTCAACTATCAAGACTGATGACAAGCCAAAGGAGTCTACTACAGATGACTTGAGCCTCAAGGAGCAGGTAGCACTTCTAACCCGTAAATTGGATAAAATTGGTTCAAAATATGACAGGTACAAAAGGCATTGGAAGGAGTCTACCAGAGACAGAAAGAGTTCCTTCAAGCCTGCAGAAAAGGAGAAGACATCTGGAGACTCAAGGGAGACCAGATTCAGAACTCCAGAAAGGAGGAGAGATGACAACCCTTGCAGCTCTGGGAGATCAGATTATCAGAGGAGGGATGGTAGCTCTGGCAGACCTGACTACAAGAGGAGAGAGAGTAGTCCAGCCAGATCAGACTACAACCAGAGGAGGAGAGAGCCAAGTCCTAGTCCCAGAGGAGACAATGCCTGTTACACATGCAACAAGCCTGGTCACTACAGTTATGATTGTCCTCAACTTACTCCTAGGGAAAGAGAAGAGAAAAGACTCAAGAGAGATAGGAGATATGCAGACAAGAGAGCACTGCTGGCAGAAGCAGAGGAGGAGGATACTAGTTCCAGTTCTTATTCTTCTTATTTCAGGTCTGATGATGATGTATGTCTAATGGCAGACATCGCTGAGGTACAAGAATCTACCTTAGTCTTGTCAAATTCCAAATATTCTGAATCATCTAATTCATCTGGTAACTCCAGAGAGTCTGATATGCAGCAAATGCTATCAGATCTCCAAAATTGTGTTCAATTATGTCAAAAACTTGAGAAAGAGAATGGTAGGCTCAGAGCTGAAGTTCAATCCTTATCTCATGAGCAACAATCCACCAGAGAACTCATGAAAGATCATTCCAAAGAAGTTTCTGAACTTCAGGATAAGATCACAGAAAGAGATACTCTGGTAGATCAACTCATGAAGGAAAAGAACTCTCAGGAAGATGAGCTCAATGAGCTTAGGCCAAATACCAGACTCTTATCAAGGGAAAATAAGTTGAGCAAACTATTGAGATACCTGTACCCAGAGAAGATTCCATGAAACCAGATGTTCTACCTATTATATCAGGATCTTCTCAACGCATAAATGATAAGAGTGGTTTAGGATATCCTGGAATTATTAAAAGATCTCATAAATATTGTTTTACCAAAGACAAGTCTATAAGATCTGGTGAATTTGTGGAACTCCGGAATGAAGAGGATCCTTCTGATCGCATGGTGGTTCATAGACCTGGTTGGAAATGGGACCCCCCTGCTAATCACTCAGGATGTAATCCAGAAGAGATGAATGTTCTGGAAGAGAAAATCTTAGAGCATAAAGGTCAGAAAGGAGAACCTATGAAGATTGATGGTTCTGTTCAGATGCCAAAACAGATTACGGGACCTCGGAGGAATCCTATAAGAGTGGAACCTAAGAAAATTGGGGGACCTCAGAAAGGATACTCTAAGAGAGAACCTAATCAGAATAGGGGATATCAGAGGAGATATACTGAACCAGGGAACCTCAATCAGAATCAGGGATCTCAAAGGTGGAATGCTCCAAGAAGATTACAGAACATGAAACCTCAGAAGGAATCCTATCATCAGAATAGATCCAATTTTCAGAACCAGAGGAGGTCTTCCAGACCCATCTATAGAAAACCAACTGATCTGGGTAGTTATGACACCAGAGATGGTTCTTCTAGGATGTACCCTTACAACCAGACCTTTAAGACCATGTCTTTAAGGCAGGCTATTCCAAGAGCCAGATTTGAGAAAAGATACACCAGACCTGTTTATAGAAAAGGAGTTCTGATCAGACCAGTAGCTCAATATGTCATTGTAAGAGGACATGTGCTGGTAGATAGATTTGGAAGGAAGATAAGATCTCCTCATCCAGCAAGGGATGATCTTTATCTTTGGATTCCTACAAAACCTGCAACTAACCAATCAGGACCCAGCTCTAGTAGGGGACCTAATTGATTTCTCTGCAGGTAGATAAGAGCCCATTGGAGAAAGGACTTTCAGGCAACCATGTCTGGTACATTGATAGTGGATGTTCCAAGCACATGACCTTCCAGAAAGATAATCTCCAAGATTTCAAGCCATTGAATGGGCCAAGAGTGATGTTTGGTGACAACAATTATAGAGTCACTAGAGGAGTTGTAATGTTGACTTTTAATGGCGTATCTGTAGATGAAGTCTATTATGTTGAAGGACTCAAGCATAATCTGTTTTCAGTATCCCAATTTTGTGATAAGGGATACTCAGTGAAGTTTTCTAGTGATTCATGCACTGTTTTTTCTTCTGATTATAATGATATCTTGCTAATAGGCTTGAGGAAGGGTAACATTTATCTTGCAGATTTTAGCAGTTGCCCAAGAAATGCTTGCCTGGTTGCTAAAGGATCTGCAGAAGATAGCTGGTTATGGCACAAGAGATTGAGCCACCTTAACTTCAAAATACTGAATAAGATTACCAGAAAAGGTCTTATTAGAGGTCTTCCTAATGAAGTGTTTAAGAAGGATCAGGTTTGTGGTTCATGCCAGAAGGGTAAACAACCCAAGACTTCCTTTAAGGATGTCCAGAGCACAACCACAACCAGAGTACTTCAACTACTTCACATGGACCTGTTTGGACCTATTTCTCCTCTTAGTTTCAGTGGAAGAAAGTACACCTTGGTGATAGTAGATGACTTTTCAAGATACACTTGGGTAGTGTTCTTGTTTAAGAAAAATGAAACTATCACTAGGCTGCCAGAGTTCTTCAAGCAGATTCAGAATGAGCAGAACCAGAGCATAGTCAGGATCAGGAGTGATAAAGGGACATAGTTTTTGAATTCACACATTGCAGATTACTGCAAGGACCATGGGATTTTTCATGAGACATCTCTGCCAGAACACCCCAACAAAATGGAGTAGCAGAAAAGAGGAATAGGACCCTCAAGGAAGCTGCAAGAACACTTCTGGCAGAGTACAACACACCACAAAGGTTTTGGGCAGAGGCCATCAACACAGCTTGTTACAATCAGAACAGATACCTAGTTGCCCAGAGACATAATAAGACTCCATATGAGGTATGGAAAGGTAAAACCCCATCTATTTCATATTTTCATGTTTTTGGATGTAAGTGTTTCATCCATGACAATGGGAAATCTAAATTAAGAACTTTTGATGCCAAAGTGGCTGATGGAATATTTTTGGGATATTCCAGCACCAGTAAGGCTTTTAGAGTTTTTAATAAGAATTCACTTTGTGTGGAGGAAACACCTCATGTTGTTTTTTATGAATCTGCTTTTGAGTGCAAGGTGGACTCTAAGTCTTCTGATGAGACACAGAATCAGACTATTCCCAGAGTAATCAAGGTCAATCCACCTATTCTTGATTCAGACTCAGATTCAGATGGTGACCCATCTCCTGGTTCTCTGAAGCAGAAGTCTTCACAAGGAGCAGAACCAGAAGAAGTTGGAACTCCTGTAGGGGGAAGCTCTCCTGTAGTTGGTGATAATCACCAAGGGACTACAGCAGATGGTCAATCAGGTAAGACCACGGGAAGGAGAACCCTGATTGATCACCCCAATGACCTGATTTTAGGAGATCCAACTAAGGGTGTCCAGACTAGGAGAACTCTTAACTTAGCTGTCTTATTCAGTTGCTATGTGTCCTTAATTGAGCCCAAGAACATCAGGGAAACACTGAAGGATTCAAATTGGATTGTTGCAATGCAAAAGGAGTTGAATCAATTCACCAGACAGGATGTTTGGGAGCTGGTAGACAGGCCAAGACATTAAAAGGTGATAGGCATTAAGTGGGGTTTCAAGAATAAGAAAGATGAGAATGATGTCATTACTAGGAACAAGGCAAGGCTAGTGGCTCAGGGCTATTCTCAGTCTGAAGGAATAAACTATGATGAGACTTTTGCTCATGTTGCCAGACTAGAAGCCATTAGATTGTTCTTAGCATATACTGCTCACATGAAGTTCAAAGTATACCAGATGGATGTGAAATCTGTCTTTCTTAATGGGATTCTCATTGAGGAAGTGTATGTGGAACAACCTCCTGGTTTTGAACAAGGTGACAAGGTGTTTAAGCTTAAGAAAGCTCTTTATGGGCTGAAGCAGGCACCCAGAGCATGGTATGACACTCTATCTCAATTTCTTCTGGACAATAGTTTTACTAAGGGTAAGATTGATAGGACCTTGTTTAGGAAAGAAGAAGGAAAGGACATCCTTCTGGTCCAAATATATGTTGATGACATTATATTTGGATCCCCTAACAAGAAGCTGTGTGAAAAGTTTGGTGATCTTATGCAGAACCAGTTTGAGATGTCTATGATGGGTGAGATGAATTCTTTCTTAGGTTTGCAGGTAAAGCAATCAGAGAAGGGAATTTTCATAAATCAGGCAAAGTACATCAGAAACATGTTAGAGAAATTTGGAGTAGGATCTAGCAAAGCAGCCAAGATCCCTATGATGACAAATTTCAACATGGACCCAGATGAGTCTGGAGAGAGTGTGGACCAGACTCAGTACAGAGGACTTATTGGTTCTCTTCTGTACCTGACTGCAAGCAGACCAGATATCACTTTTGCAGTAGGAGTGTGTGCCAGATTTCAAGCTAATCCTAAGAAAAGTCATTTGGAAGCAACTAGGAAGATATTGAAATATCTTAAGGGAACAATGAATTTAGGATTATGGTATCCTGCAGATAACAACTTAGAGTTAAGTGGTTATTCGGATTCTGATTATGGTGGATGCAGAATAGATAGGAAGTCTACAAGTGGAACATGCCAATTTTTAGGGAATAAATTGGTATCTTGGTTTTCTAAGAAGCAGACTTCAGTTGCTACATCAACAACAGAAGCAGAGTATATGGCTGCAGGTAGCTGCTGTTCACAACTACTCTGGATTAGTCAACAGCTTAGGGACTACCAGATTAGAGCTAAGGATATTCCAATATTCTGTGATAGCAATAGTGCCATAGCAATCACCCAGAATCCAGTTCTTCACACCAGATGCAAACATGTTGATATAAGGCATCATTTTATCAGAGATCATATTGAGAAGGGAGATATAAGGATGGAAAAGATTGCAACAGAGAGGCAGAGAGCAGATATTCTGACTAAGCCTTTGGCTGAAACCAGATTCAGAGAGTTAGCTTTTGAGTTAGGTTTGTTGGAACCAGAGACATATTTGGTTTAGGGAGAACATCAGAGATGAAGTATCCTTCATTTCAATTTTACATACTTCATTATTTTCTCAACTAATATACCTACAGGTTAGATATATCAGAGAAGTTACATCTCCAGATGAGGTTTGCACCAGATGAGGTACATCCCAGATGAGGTGCTGAGTCAGATTCCAGAAAAGTCCGGAGTCTTCTCTGACCAGAACCAGATGAGTTTCCCTCAGATGAGATGTAACACCAGACCAGCTGTGGTATCATCTGGTTACAATACCAGGTGACAGGTATGTATTTACCTTTCTGGCCTCTAATCATTGGGATACACCTTTCAACTTGGTAAATATACCCAAAATGTTTCAAATTCAGAGTGTATTTAAACCACGGGTATAGAGCCTAGGAAATCATTTCGCTTTTTACATTGACTGCCACAAAACCCCTTTATGCCCATTCCCAATGACCACGCCCACGCACCAGATTAAATTTGTATTTCGCCCTTCAATCTTGGCCATCGGATTTAATTACTGTGCAATATGTCAATCAATTCGAAAATTGATTTTGTTCCCTAAATTAAATTTACTTCTTACACGCGTTCACATTTCATTAAATTTCAAAACCACGCGTCCTTTCTTATTTTAAACAATTCTCAATCTGTCTTTTCAAGTTTTCTTACATTCAAACCCTAACCTCCCTCTGCAAGTTTTTCCTCTCTCTCTCTCTCTCTCTCTCTCAAACTTTCAGACATGGCTCCCAAGTGCAATTTCGATCATGTATTGGTGATGAAAAAGTTAAAGACGGAGATGGTGGTGGACTTCTACTCCATGAAGAACCCTGTGGCGCTGTCGATTCTGGAGTTGCTCCAGAACGCAGGGGTGGAGAAGTTGATTTCGACGGTTCCAAGAAATTTTAGGACTTTGGACGGATATGCGGCCCAGTTTTTGGTTCGTATGAAGATCCATGAAGACCACATTTCATCCAAGATTGACGAAGATAATTTGGTGTTTTCCAAGCACGATTTCTGCGCGTTATTTGAAAACATTTCGGCAGAAGAGGTAGATCCACTGACGTATAAGGAAGATGAAATTGTTGATTCATTCAAACTTTTTGCTAGATCTTCTTACCAGGACATCACGAAAGGATTTTTAGATAAGAATTTAAGGCAGACGTATAAGGTGTTGTTCGATATAGTGATGAAGGTGCTTATGTGTGAAAATCACAGCACAGATGCCATTTTCAATGGCAGGATGTGTGTGATGCGAGCATTGTACGATGGAGTACAATGTAATTGGGCGGAGTTCTTCTGGGATGTGTTGAGGAAGAACAAGTTGAAGGTGAAGAAGGAGGCTTGTCCTTCCAAGCCAGGGGAGTTGCAGTTCTGTTTCACTGCAAATGTTTCGTTGGGAATGAAACTGACTCTCATTCTGGATTCTTTGCTTCCAGAGAAGAAGTGGAAAGAGTCTTGGTGCCGAGGTTATCACAAGTCCAAGATTTTGTTCTCAAAGGATGGCCCTCTCCATGGCCATGCCGACTCTGATGGTGAGCAAGCCATCTCTGCCCCTCCTATTCAAGCAATTCCCTCACCTGCAAAGGGGCAGAAGCAGCAGAAGCAGCAGCAGAGTAAGAAGAAGACTGCTGAAGCTACTGGTTCCTCAACCATAGCTTTCCCTGGCTCCTCGGAGGAGGACCAGATCCCCCTTCTTGATGTGCTGAAGAAGAAGGGTGATGATGATAAAGCTGCTAAGAAGGCAGGAGCAGCTAAGAGGAAGAGGCCAGAGGAGGCCAAGAGAGTATCTGCTAAGAAGCACAGAACTAGCAGAAGGGCTAGGAAGACTCTTCTGGTGGATGAGCCATCAGAAGAAGAGGAGGAAGAAGTGGCAGAAGAGGTTGAGCCTCTTAAGAAGAAGCCCACAGCCAAGAAAGCCATCTTGCAAGATCCAGACTCTGGCTCTGACCTGGGAGATGCCTTGGAACAGGCAATAGAGGAGGCTTCTTTGCTCATACCAGATGATCCAGAGATATCAGTTCCAGCTGGTGTTGACCCAGCTGAGGTAAACCCTTCTAACCCCTCCCCCATTAACCTTGTTACCCTATCTACATCTCCCCCAGAAAACCTTTCCCAACATTCCCCCCCTGCTTCTGGTGCCCCCGTTACCTCACCAGAGCAGACCTTACCAGATAGACCCGTATACAGTCCTTCAGCCATCCCTCAAACACCTTCTCCCCCACCTTCTGATTAGGCGTGAAATTGTCATGATTCGTAGCTAGAAACGCCCTAGTTTTGGTCGATTTTATTGAGTTTTTAGAGCCACATGAGTACTAATTCTATACATTGATGAACTTGTCTCTTTGATACTCATAGGTGAATCGAGGATGAAAAACGGAGTTCATAGGACTTTGAATCAACTCAAACGGATGCCCGGATGAGAAGATATCGAAGAAATACGATTGGTATTAGTACGTGAGAAGAAAAGTGTTAGTTGCAAGGAAGGAGGGACCATTCGAGCACCTCGCTCGAGCAACGTAGGTCGAGCGCTCCAAACTTACAGAGAGTTTTTGCCGCTCGAGGGACACAGCTCGAGCACCCCACTCGAGCTCTTGAACCATTCGACCAAATAGGCTCGAGTGCCTCATTCGACCAAGCAAATCATTCGACCAACATAGGTCAAGCGCCCCGCTCGACCGGGACAACTCGAGCGCCTCCGAGGCTTATATGCCAAATTTCGTTTTTTGGCCCATGAGATCCCGTTTCGACCCGGTGCCTATATATACCTCTTCCAAACTCGTTTTAAAGAACCACTTGACGCCGAACTTTAAAAAATCACTTTTAGACGGAATTTTTAGAGAGAGAAAGAGGAGAAGAGACGAGCAAGTTTTAGTTTTATGTTTTTGAGGTTTTTCTTACGAATTCACGTTACGATTTTACGTTTTAGTTTCGTTTCTTTATACCTTTTGTTCTTGAATACATTGAGACCTCGTTTAGTTAATTAATTTCAATTTATTCTTTTATATCTTAAAACCCTAGTTTATGTTCGATCTTTTCTTCGTTTTAATTACCATGTTCTTGTTCGTTATTTATTTAGTCGTTATTATTTCCGTTAAACCTATGTCTAGCTAAAACCCTTACATGCTTAGGGTAGGATGAACTCGTAGAAGTAGGTTGTGGGTACGTAATTGGGGTAACTTGTGACGTGAGGTTTTAATTCTCTTGATTAATGAATTCTTAAAATTAATCTAGACTTCGTTTTTGAATTTCGTACGAAAGGTGTTAGAGAGAGGACGACCGCATCACTCTTTAACAACGAGTAGACTTAACGAGAGGGTTTAGGAAGGGTTAATTCATTTACCAGTTTAGCGAAGGAGGACGACCGCATCACCTTAGTTAAATTAGGGTCTCATTAATTAAGCACAGTCTATTAACTTGTTAGTAGATTAGTGAAGTCGAGTGTTAGGGTAAAGTATTAGGGTTTAGAATCTTGAGCTTTCACATTGCATTCTTATACTTAGGTTAATTCTTGTGTGTCAGAGTTATTTTGATTATGTACCTGCTCCGTTAGTATACGTAGGGATTCCTATCTTAAGCATCACCATCTCATATCTGAAAAACACCTTAGTTAATTAGATTAATTTTCCTTTTGCATTCGTAGGATAATTTTACTTTAGTAGTTTTTAATTATTCTTTCAAAAAACCCAAAAAAACATTTCACTCATATTAGCTACGAAGCGTAGATCTTCAGGGATCTGTTCGCATACACTCTATCCCGCGGGTTCGATATACTTGGTCGTTATACTTGCTAATACTACAGTGAACCCGTTCGCTTGCGGGTGAGCGACTAGTAGAGTTAGTGTAATTCGCTTCAAGTCAATGGCGCCGTTGCCGGGGACGGGAATAGCCAAGGAGTGGTACGATAATACGCTCCCGCGGGGAGGTATTACCACTTGGGCCGAGCTCGAGCGTCTGTTCCTCGAGCGATTCTACCCTCCATCTTGGACGATCAAGGCTAGGATTGAGATCTCTTCCTTCCGCCAGAAGCAAGGAGAGGACCTACGTCAAGCGTGGGAGAGATACTCAAACATGTTGATTGAGTGCTCGCAGCACGGGTACAATGAGGGGGATATTATGGCGTTCTTCTACAGTGGAGCCAACAAGGCGGGGTAAGACCATTTAGACGCCTGTGCGGGCGGAGCATTCCTGAATCAAGGCATAGAGAGGTGTAGAGAGATTGTGGACAACATTGTCACGAATGCCGGGGCTTGGAATGGAGACCCAGATTTTCAGAGAGTTCATCAGGTTGAAGAGGGTGAAAGAACGAGAAGGCTGTTGATGGCCATGATGGAGAAGATCAACAACCTCGAGTTGGGGAAGAATTTGGTTGGAGAGCATGCAACAGAGAATGATAGAGTAGACCAGCCAAGTGGACAGCAAGAGGTAGCCAATTACATGGGAGGTCCGTATTACAATCAGAATAGCTACCAAGGTGGAAACCAGTTTGGAAGACCTTCTTATGGTCAGCCATTTGCACCTCCAGGGCCACAGCCGCCTCAAAATCAATGGAGGAACACACAAGGAGTTCAAGGAGGCCAGCAGCCTCCTCAAAACACATGGAGGAAAAATGAGAATTTTTCATATGCTAACCCAAAAGCTGGTATTACTGTTCCTGCAGGTGTTGATCCGGGGTCTAAACCTCCTGGTGGAGAAGGCGGTGCCTCAACCGAAGAGATGTTGAGAACTATCCTACAGAAGGTGGAGGAAGGAAGTAAGAGGTTGTCATCCTTGGAGTACGATGTGAAAGAGTTGCATAAGAAGGGTGATCATCGCGATCAAGAGCTCCAGAAGATGAATTGTTGGTCCCGGTACAAGACTGAGGAATACGTGTATGGGGGGGGAATACACGTATACCAATTTTTCAAACTTAAAACTGACTGAGTCCCCTTTACTCAGAGTTTTTGTCTGTGGGCAAAAGTAATAGATTTCATTGATAGATGTGGAAATGGTTACAATGAATCTAATCTATTACAAAGAAGCCTGTGAACACCTAGACTAATCTCATTTCAGGCTTGAGTCCATATCCTGCATAAACTCTTGCCTTCAGCTCGTCAAGTCTTCTAGGTTGGTTCACGTATCCTTCAGCTTTGGCTATCTTCAATACTTCCATCATGATGGCCTTTGTATCATACTTTTGAGTTCCAGGAACCAAGGGAGGAGTTCGAATGGTGAACTCAGGAGCCTTCACTTGAACTTGAGCTGCATCAGCCTCCTCCAAGATCTTCTGGAATAGCTCAGGATGATTGTCCATCATGTAGTCAGTGAAGTGGGCATTGATATCGTCAGTGTCGCCCTACTTCTTCACAACATACCACAATCTGACAAATTCATCCCTTGCATCAGTCCAAAACTCCTTCAATGTCTCTGAGACGAACTCATCGACAAAAGCTTCCCTTACTCCTGATTCTGGCCTACTGACTTGAAGAATTGTTGATTTCCTAACTGTTGGCTTCTTCCTGTACTTTCTGGGCTCAGGCTTCGCCTTCTTCCTCCTTAGCAAGCTGATCACTGCATCATCCAGTTCTCGTTGTTGAAACTCAGTGATATCAGTCAGCTTCTCAACCTTCTTCTCCAAGATGCGCATCTTCTCCTTCTGAGCAATTTCAGCTCTGCGCATAGCCTCAGATTTTTCAGAGTGATCTCCCCATGCTTCAGCACATAACTCCGCCACCAACTCCCCTGAGTAAGTGATGGGATTCTTCCTTGAGCTCATGGGAGATGATCTCTGAACTGATTCAGGTTGTTGCTTGGAAGGTTCATTAGCATTTGCCTTTGTTGCCTCCGCCCTCAGCCTGGCAACTACTTCCTCTCCTTCCTTCTCCACTGCCGCTAACCTAGCTGACTTCCTCACCCTTAGTATATTCCCTTCAGGATTGGCTTCAGGGTCAGCTAGAACGGTCTCACCTTGGTTGACTGCCTCAGATGCCTCAGGGCGGGATCTTTTCTTCTTCTTTTCCCCCTTTTTGGCATCATCATTGGCCTCGGATGGGAATGCGTCAGATCCGCTGTTGATTACGAAGGAGGCTAGGGAATGGACATCATTAATTCCCTCCTTCAATAATTCAACTCCCATCGAAATTCCAGTCCCTGCAAATGATACTGAACTGATTGCAGCTTGGACCTTCTTCTCAAAGACCTCCATGGAGAGTTGGAGTCTTTGCTCAACCTTCTCTATCTTCCTCTCCACCAGAGCAGATCGCTCATCTGCTTGGGTCAGTCTCTCAGCAATGTCCTTTGAAGTCTGAGCAATGCGTTCTGACTCCAGCTCAAACTTTGACGCTGAGCCAGAAATGGCCTGAGTGAATAGTGCCCCAGCCTGAGCTGCAAGCTTCTCCACAGCCTGATTAAGATCCTCCTTCCTTTGCTCATCCTTCTCAGCCAACTGCTTCAAGGTTTGCCTCAGCATCTTTTTGGTGCACTTTCGCTCATTTCTCACTGACTTGGCCGTGTCAGTCATCGTTCTCTTTAACAGAATCAGCTCCCTGTTAGCAAGGGTGTTGTAGGCTGACTTTATCCACCTGATGTGTTTTGCCAGAGCCTTGGAGTCCTCTTCTTTTTCAGCTCGTAGCCTCATTACTTCCTCCTGAAGTTCAGCTAGATTTTCTGTGGTTTTCTCCTGCTTGACCTCCACTATGCTTGTGAATTCAGCACGGCCGACCCCAGTTATTATCACATCTGCATCATCAACGGCCTCATCAGTGATTGGCTGCTTTCCCTTGTCAGCCCCTGCAGCATCAGTCCCTTCTTCAAGGTGCACTGAAGGCAGTTGTGAAGTAGTCATAGCCGCCTCCTCAGGCTCAGCTAAGTTATCTTGAACCTTAGGAACAAGTCCCTCGGAACTGAGAGTCTCCTTGGATGCCTCAACATCTTCATCTCTTGTCTCAGGGCAGGGAATCCCTTCATCGACAGATGTCTCATTGGCAGCTGAGATGTTCAAAGCATCCTCAGCCACTAGTCCACCCTTGGCACCAGTGTCCTTATCATCTTCCCCCTGAGCCTGAGGCTCAGAGATCATCTCATCAACCTCCTGTGCAGTCTCCTCCACTGCCTTCTCCAAGTCTCCACCCTGAGCTCCATCATCATCCTCATCCTCCTTCTCGTCACCAGACAGGATGTCAGCCTTGCTCTTGGACATCATATCAGCCACTAACTGCTTCAGGTTGGCAAAGTTCAAAAGTTGAAGCCAGCTAGTTAGTCCAAAGAAAGAGCAAATTTTGGCCTCCTCCGCTTCCCAGTGCTCCCAGCCACGAGCGTCTACTAGCAGATGTTGCTCCTACATGTTTGATTGTTTGAAGTCCAACCAAACCTTGAGCTCGATCACATACGCTAGCAGCTCATTGTACTTGTATAGCCCAGGCCAGCACTTTCCTGCCCATTCTGTGGCGTTCCCCCTGAGAGTGCTCTCCAGAATCCCTCCTGCCATGTGTTCATCTAATTCCTCCTCCTCCACTTCAAGGAATTCATCCTCTTCAGCTTAAATGGATTTGGGACAGTCCTTGGGATTGGGGTATGAGGGAAAGTCTGTGGGGTTCGGAAGATTTGGCTCGGCTGACTGGTCTGGCTCATTCGTGGGTGAATTTGATGGCGCTGACTCAGTAGGATGATTTGACTCTGAGGCTTGGGGTGGTTGGGGGGTTTGAGGTGTGGGGTCAGGGATGGAAGGTGTTTGGGTTTCAGGGTGTGGGGGTATTTGAGTGGGTACTGTCTCAGGCTGCAACGACTCAGCCGTCTCGACAGTTTTTCTCACTTCCTCCAAGTCAGAGGCTCCAGGAGAGCTTGACTTCTCCCTCTCACTCACCTCAGGCAGCTTCTTAGCAGGGGATTTCCTGGTTCCCTTTCTAAGCCTTTTCTGGGGCCTCTCTCCCTGAGCACCCTCCTTCCTGACGTCATCGTCAGTTCCCTCAGCCTCTGACCCGGCCTTCGTGGGATCAGACTCAGTCCCTGATTTCGTGCTCTTCCCTGACAGCACGACCCTTACCTTCTTCCTCTTCTCAGTCTTCTCCGCCTCAGGCTGCTCCACCTCTTCAGCTGCAACCTCCTCACCGTCCTTACTCCTCTCAAGGAGGTCATCTACCCGTTCAATGAGACTGGTTGCCACTCTCTTGGCTTTACCAGCTGGCTTTTTGGCCTGACCCTTTGCTTTCGCATTGGGATCAGTCAGCCCTAGTACTGAATAGGTATCACTCAGTGAGGAAAACATTACCTTCTTTGAGGAGAGACTGTCCTCAAAATCGAAGGTATACCCATGGCAAGCATGAGCAATCAGGATGGACATCCTCGTGCCGAATGGCAAGATGGCACTGACGGATATGTGCTTCTTCTCCTCATCTCGCGTAAGCTTGTCCAACCCAGCCTGATGGAGTTGATCAAGGAAGAACTGCTCCCAGTTCGCTTCCACTCCATCAGCAATTGCTCCCATGAGTCTCAGCTTAGGCAGACTCAACTGCTCATGAGAGCCAGTTGCACCCATCACTATCTTGGACACCAAATCCACCAGAGCTCTGTACTCAGGCTTCAGCGTATTCTTGTTCTGACGAGCCTTGAACTCCGATGACCCTGACTTGGTCCATTTCCCAAGAAGCTCTCCCTCTGAGTTCTCCTTATATGTTCTTGGGTTGATGCCTGAGAACGACAACTTGAAGGCTTCCCTCACCGCCCTTCTGACGTCGATAGTGACCACCTCTGAGTTGTAGAGAGGTTCGTCGTCGCCGTCCTTCTCTCCCGTCGGCTTAAGCGCAGTCACCTTCGTATAAATCTCCCCCTTCCGTAAGAACATATTTAAGTAAGCTTCCACAACTGTTCTTGGGAGCACGGAAATGGGGCGGGTGGTGAAGTATGTTTCCAACCCAACATCGGAAATCCACTTGAATACTGGTTTGATTTCCTCAACTGTGAGACAGATACCTTCCATGGAGATGACTTGCTCCATGTGTATCAGTTTCTTTTCGACAATGTCCACGATCTTGTCGGTTGTCCAGTTGGAATCAAGGAATGCCATTGTTTTGAAAGAAGAGATTTTTGAAATTTCTGTGTTTGAGCAAGAGAAAACTCAGTGTGCAGATTGTGCGTTGTGTTTGCGTAAAAACCTCAAATGGCACTCTTGATTGATAAGACTAAGTCAGTTACTCAAACGTGTGGTTGAGATTGATCCCTGAATTCGAAAGGTTTTGAAATGAAGGGCCAGGATTAATCTCAGCTTCAATTAAACCCCATGTCAGTCATATTCCGTATAAAACGGACACGTATATGAAAAAGTAACTGTAGCATTAAATGCTCCGTGCGCGTGGGTTTTAAATATGAAAAGATGCGCTTTTAATGAAAACGGAATGCATTTAATAAAGATTTTCAGGACGAAGGACTCAGGGAGACGCTTGAAATTCACAAGAGTCAGGTTAGAACTCATACCTGTCAGGGAGACATTGTAGCACCCTGATACCTCGCTGAGTCGAGTCTGGCCTGAGTTCCCCCTAGAACCCTACACTGACTGCTCTCCCGGATCTAAGAGTCCTAACTCCACTGACAGTTCCATAAACCTTGCTTCAGCCAAAGGCTTAGTCAAGATGTCAGCTCTTTGCCTGTCAGTGTGAATCTTCTCCATCCTAATATCTTTCTTCTCCACATGATCTCGAATGAAGTGATGCCTAATATCCACATGCTTGCACCTTGTGTGAAGCACTGGGTTCTGAGTAATTGCTATAGCACTATTGTTATCACAATAGATTGGAACCTGATTAGCAAATACTTGGTAGTCCCTCAACTGTTGCCTCAACCATAAAATCTGAGCGCAACAACTACCTGCAGCCATATACTCAGCCTCAGTCGTGGATGTCGCCACTGAATTCTGCTTCTTACTAAACCACGAGATCAACTTACTTCCCAAAAACTGACATGTCCCTGAGGTTGATTTCCTATCAATCCTACAACCTCCATAATCTGCATCTGAATAACCTGTCAGTTCTAAGTTGTCATCTGAAGGATACCATAGTCCCATATTGACTGTCCTTTTCAAATACTTAAGTATCCTCTTAGCAGCCTCCAAATGACTTCTTTTGGGATCAGACTGATACCTAGCACACACACCAACTGCAAACGTGATGTCAGGCCTACTTGCAGTCAGGTACAACAAAGAACCTATCAGCCCACGATACTCAGTCTGATTTACCGAAGTCCCTTCAGTGTCAGGATCCATCTTCCAATTTGTGTTCATAGGGATCCTGGCTGGATTGCTGTTCTGAACACCAAACTTTTGAATCAAGTCTCTTGTATACTTGGCCTGATTTATGAAGATACCTTGATCAGTCTGCTTGACCTGCAATCCTAAGAAGAAGTTCATCTCTCCCATCATGGGCATCTCAAATTTACCAGTCATCAACTTAGAGAATTTCTCACAGAGCTGATGATTTGGTGATCCAAATATTATGTCATCCACATAAATCTGGACCAAGAGAATGTCATCACCTTCAGTGATCCTGAACAATGTCCTATCCATAGTTCCCTTCTTGAACCCATGGTCTATCAGGAATTGAGAGAGGGTATCATACCAAGCTCTTGGTGCTTGCTTGAGTCCATAGAGTGCTTTCTTCAAATGGTATACTCTATCTCCAACCTCAAACCCGGGAGGTTGTTCAACATATACCTCTTCATTGAGTACACCATTCAGGAAGGCACTCTTGACATCCATTTGATACACCTTGAACTTCTTATATGTTGCGTATACAAGGAACAACCTGATAGCTTCCAACCTAGCCACTGGAGCAAAAGTCTCATCATAGTATATTCCTTCAGACTGACAATACCCTTTTGCAACCAGTCTAGCCTTGTTCCTTACCACAACACCATTCTCATCCTTCTTGTTCTTGAAGACCCACTTGGTACCAATCACACCTTGATGCCTAGGTCTATCTACCAGTTCACAAACCTGATTCCTTGTGAACTGATTCAACTCCTCTTGCATGGCAATGATCCAGTTCGAGTCAGTGAGAGCTTCTTCAATGTTCTGAGGCTCTTGCTCAGAGAGAAAGCAACAGAACAATGCACTCTCACCATGGAACCGTCTGGTCCTGACTCCCTCAGTTGGATCACCAATGATTTGATCAATGGGATGATCTTCTAACCATGTTCTTTTGCCAGGAGTTGTTCCTGAGGTACCTGCAATGTTAGTGTCTACAGGCTCATAAAATTCAGGAAATTGAACAGAAGGGGATGATCCTGAGTCTATACCAAAAGGATTAACAAGCTCAATGTCAGGGACATTGATTCCCCCTTGATTAGGTGACTCAGGAACCGTCTCAGCTATGACAGCATCTTCATATACGGTGCTTACCTCAGGTTGAGCCTGTTCCTCAGTCTGAGGCTCAACAATCCCTGATGTGCTGGACTTAGGAGTGGCACCTGATTCATCATCCTGATCGTCATCATCATCCCATCTCGGAATTGGCACAGTCTTGATCTTGGGATCAGGTTGATTCTTCAAGCTCAGCCTTGTCACACTCCTTGTGACCTCCTCAGTGTCATGATTCAACACCTTTGCCCTAGACTCATTAGCAGATTCATCAAAGACAACATGTGGTGATTCTTCCACAACCGGGGTCCTACAATTGTAAACCCTGAAGGCTTTACTAACTTCAGAATATCCTAAGAATATTCCTTCATCAGATTTGCTATCAAAGGCTTTCAATTGGGTCTTCCCATTGTTGAGTATGAAGCACTTACAACCAAATACATGAAAATAAGAAATACGAGGTTTCCTTTTGTTCCATGTCTCATATGGGGTCTGAGCATGTTGTTTGTTCAGCATGGATCTGTTCTGAGTGTAGCATGCAGTGTTGATTGCCTCAGCCCAGAATTTCTTGGGCAATCCTGACTCAGCCAGCATGGTCCTTACAGCTTCCTTCAGTGTCCTGTTCCTCCTTTCAGCGACACCATTCTGTTGTGGGGTTCTAGCTGCAGAAGTCTCATGAGCTATACCAAGTTCATTACAAAAGTCAGAAATATATGAATTTATAAATTCAGTGCCCTTGTCAGGTCTGATCTTAGTAATGGACTGATTCTTCTCATTGCTGAGTCTCCTGAGCAACTCTGGAAGCTTCACCTGTGTTTCCTTCTTACTTAACAAGAAAATAACCCAAGTATATCTAGAATAATCATCAATAACCACAAGGGTATACTTTCTACCATTCATACTCACAGGTGTTATGGGACCAAACAAATCCATGTGCAAGAGCTGAAGTATCCTGTCAGTGGAATAAGAGGCTTTCTCTTTGAATGGCGCTCTGACCTGCTTCCCTTCCTGACAAGCTTTGCACACGTGATCTTTGCTAAAAACTTCATTAGGTAGACCCTCAACAAGTGACTGTCTAGAAATTTTGTTAAGAATCTTGAAGTTCAGGTGGCTTAATCTTTTATGCCATAACCAACTGAGCTCTAGAGAGCTTTTAGCAACAAAACAGGTATTAGGAATAGTGCTGCTCCAATCAGCGAGATAAACGTTATCTTCCCTCCAACAGACACATTTGAATCCCCATTATAAATACAAGCTCATAGCTTCATTGTAAGAGTGTGTGAAAGAAGAAAATAAACACCTACAAGCTGTGAGGGTGTGTTAGTTGTTAGGGAGTCATAAGGAAGTATTACACACCCACGACACTGACCTTTAGGGTTATCACTTATATTCATTGAGTGTCAAGCTTGTAACTCTTAGCTTAGAGAGGTTTTCCTAATCTTAGCTTTAAGGCTAACACATTGTAAAGGAAAACCTCACCTAGTTGGAGAAAACCAAACCAAACTAAACCCTTTCAGAAGATTGTTAGGTTTGTAGTGAGGCGAGGAGAGGCAGCCCAGAGAGTGGCGTGAGTCCAGTTGTAAGTGCACCTTGGCACGTTAAAAACAAGAATCCCATGTAGTGGATTTCCTGTTAAATCAGGCCGTGGACGTAGGAGCTTGAGTCTCTGAATCACGTTAAACTGAGCGTTGTTTATTTGTCTAAGCACTTGCTAATTACTTGTAGTGTATGCTCTCTGAGTGTACTTGGAAAGTTTGAAAAGAAGATTAACTAAGTATTTTAGTCAGGGAGAACCAATCTCACTGACAAGCTTAGGCTAGCACTCGAGAGTTCAGTCTCTCGAGTCACTGCCTTGTTAAAAGCCTGAGCTCACAAGTCAGTTTGGACTGACTTGAGTGCTCTGACTCTTAGCAACGCAGTGACTTGAGTATTCCATCACTGAACTCAGTCAGGGTGCAAGCTGTGCTTTTTAACGCACTCGAGAGTTCAACATCTCAAGCCACTGTCCTTGCTCAGAGCATGAGACTCCAAGCCTTCTCACTGACTTGGTAACTCAGCCTCTGAGCAGAGCAGTGACTTGAGTATTTCTCACTCTTGCTGAACTCCCTGAGGAAAAGTTTTAAAAAAAAAAAATTTGTGCTCCTGAATTCCCATTTTACCCTTCAAAAACGGGACCATCAAATGGTATCAGAGCAGGTTGTTCACATGACCACTGATCCAGTTTTGCTAAGAAAAATGGTCTACCGAACAGATCTTAAATGTTTTAAACTATGGGAATACCTGCATATTTCAAACTATTACCTGTATTCTGACATTATTCTTGTAATAGAAAATCATTTGGTTAGAAGTTTTGGAATCATCAAAAAGGGGGAAATTGTTGGGATATGTTTTAGTTTTGATGATTTTCCAAAACAACATGTAATAGGTTTGAAAGCAGTCAGGATAGTATCTTTTGTTTCAGGTCAGGCTAGATTAGCTTTCAGTAGAATAGTCTATTCAGTTGAGGGGGAACTCAGTGAGGGGGAACTCGGCAACACAGCCTGGAGATATCAAGATGACACCCAGAAGAACTGACTGAAGTCATGCTTGCAACCTGAACCAGAAGAGAAACCTGAAGGATGTCCCACTGAGTGTAAACCGGGCTGATCTAAGCTAAGTCAGGTGGACCACTCAGTGAAGAGCATGATCAGGAGGATCAGTGCTGCACCAAGTAGGCCCTGAAGGAGTCAGGCTACTGTGGTCAGGGAAGTTCGTCATTCAGCCTTATGACAAACTTCTTGGAATGATCTTCAAACAGTCTCTGAAGGACAACTACACTGAAGACGTTCAGTCCACTGAAGATCATCAGTCAGTGAAGGAGGAAGCTACCTAAAGTCAGTGGGTCTTAGTCAAACCCACTGAGTCAAAGATCCGTGAATCCAGGCCACGTGGACCAATTAGCACGAGGCAGCAACTCTGACACTGACAAAGGCCGCATTCCAAGAAAAGTGGTTGAAACCATTTAATGTTGGATTCAAATGTATCTTCCCTCCAACGGATACATTTGAATCCCCATTATAAATACAAGCCCATAGCTTCATTGTAAGAGTGTGTGAAAGAAGAAAATAAACACCTACAAGCTGTGAGGGTGTGTTAGTTGTTAGGGAGTAATAAGGAAGTGTTACACACCCACGACACTGACCTTTAGGGTTATCACTTATATTCATTGAGTGTCAAGCTTGTAACTCTTAGCTTAGAGAGGTTTTCCTAATCTTAGCTTTAAGGCTAACACATTGTAAAGGAAAACCTCACCTAGTTGGAGAAAACCAAACCAAACTAAACCCTTTCAGAAGATTGTTAGGTTTGTAGTGAGGCGAGGAGAGGCAGCCCAGAGAGTGGCGTGAGTCCAGTTGTAAGTGCACCTTGGCACGTTAAAAACAAGAATCCCATGTAGTGGATTTCCTGTTAAATCAGGCTGTGGACGTAGGAGCTTGAGTCTCTGAACCACGTTAAACTGAGCGTTGTTTATTTGTCTAAGCACTTGCTAATTACTTGTAGTGTATGCTCACTGAGTGTACTTGGAAAGTTTGAAAAGAAGATTAGCTAAGTATTTTAGTCAGGGAGAACCAATCTCACTGACAAGCTTAGGCTAGCACTCTAGAGTTCAGTCTCTCGAGCCACTGCCTTGTTAAAAGCCTGAGCTCACAAGTCAGTTTGGACTGACTTGAGTGCTCTGACTCTTAGCAACGCAGTGACTTGAGTATTCCATCACTGAACTCAGTCAGGGTGCAAGCTGTGCTTTTTAACGCACTCGAGAGTTCAGCATCTCAAGCCACTGTCCTTGCTCAGAGCATGAGACTCCAAGCCTTCTCACTGACTTGGTAACTCAGCCTCTGAGCAGAGCAGTGACTTGAGTATTTCTCACTCTTGCTGAACTCCCTGAGGAAAAGTTTTAAAAAAAAAATTTGTGCTCCTGAATTCCCATTTTACCCTTCGAAAACGGGACCATCAAATGGTATCAGAGCAGGTTGTTCACATGACCACTGATCCAGTTTTGCTAAGAAAAATGGTCTACCGAACAGATCTTAAATGTTTTAAACTATGGGAATACCTGCATATTTCAAACTATTACCTGTATTCTGACATTATTCTTGTAATAGAAAATCATTTGGTTAGAAGTTTTGGAATCATCAAAAAGGGGGAAATTGTTGGGATATGTTTTAGTTTTGATGATTTTCCAAAACAACATGTAATAGGTTTGAAAGCAGTCAGGATAGTATCTTTTGTTTCAGGTCAGGCTAGATTAGCTTTCAGTAGAATAGTCTATTCAGTTGAGGGGGAACTCAGTGAGGGGGAACTCGGCAACACAGCCTGGAGATATCAAGATGACACCCAGAAGAACTGACTGAAGTCATGCTTGCAACCTGAACCAGAAGAGAAACCTGAAGGATGTCCCACTGAGTGTAAACCGGGCTGATCTAAGCTAAGTCAGGTGGACCACTCAGTGAAGAGCATGATCAGGAGGATCAGTGCTGCACCAAGTAGGCCCTGAAGGAGTCAGGCTACTGTGATCAGGGAAGTTCGTCATTCAGCCTTATGACAAACTTCTTGGAATGATCTTCAAACAGTCTCTGAAGGACAACTACACTGAAGACGTTCAGTCCACTGAAGATCATCAGTCAGTGAAGGAGGAAGCTACCTAAAGTCAGTGGGTCTTAGTCAAACCCACTGAGTCAAAGATCCGTGAATCCAGGCCACGTGGACCAATTAGCACGAGGCAGCAACTCTGACACTGACAAAGGCCGCATTCCAAGAAAAGTGGTTGAAACCATTTAATGTTGGATTCAAATGTATCTTCCCTCCAACGGATACATTTGAATCCCCATTATAAATACAAGCCCATAGCTTCATTGTAAGAGTGTGTGAAAGAAGAAAATAAACACCTACAAGCTGTGAGGGTGTGTTAGTTGTTAGGGAGTAATAAGGAAGTGTTACACACCCACGACACTGACCTTTAGGGTTATCACTTATATTCATTGAGTGTCAAGCTTGTAACTCTTAGCTTAGAGAGGTTTTCCTAATCTTAGCTTTAAGGCTAACACATTGTAAAGGAAAACCTCACCTAGTTGGAGAAAACCAAACCAAACTAAACCCTTTCAGAAGATTGTTAGGTTTGTAGTGAGGCGAGGAGAGGCAGCCCAGAGAGTGGCGTGAGTCCAGTTGTAAGTGCACCTTGGCACGTTAAAAACAAGAATCCCATGTAGTGGATTTCCTGTTAAATCAGGCCGTGGACGTAGGAGCTTGAGTCTCTGAACCACGTTAAACTGAGCGTTGTTTATTTGTCTAAGCACTTGCTAATTACTTGTAGTGTATGCTCACTGAGTGTACTTGGAAAGTTTGAAAAGAAGATTAGCTAAGTATTTTAGTCAGGGAGAACCAATCTCACTGACAAGCTTAGGCTAGCACTCTAGAGTTCAGTCTCTCGAGCCACTGCCTTGTTAAAAGCCTGAGCTCACAAGTCAGTTTGGACTGACTTGAGTGCTCTGACTCTTAGCAACGCAGTGACTTGAGTATTCCATCACTGAACTCAGTCAGGGTGCAAGCTGTGCTTTTTAACGCACTCGAGAGTTCAGCATCTCAAGCCACTGTCCTTGCTCAGAGCATGAGACTCCAAGCCTTCTCACTGACTTGGTAACTCAGCCTCTGAGCAGAGCAGTGACTTGAGTATTTCTCACTCTTGCTGAACTCCCTGAGGAAAAGTTTTAAAAAAAAAATTTGTGCTCCTGAATTCCCATTTTACCCTTCGAAAACGGGACCATCAAATGGTATCAGAGCAGGTTGTTCACATGACCACTGATCCAGTTTTGCTAAGAAAAATGGTCTACCGAACAGATCTTAAATGTTTTAAACTATGGGAATACCTGCATATTTCAAACTATTACCTGTATTCTGACATTATTCTTGTAATAGAAAATCATTTGGTTAGAAGTTTTGGAATCATCAAAAAGGGGGAAATTGTTGGGATATGTTTTAGTTTTGATGATTTTCCAAAACAACATGTAATAGGTTTGAAAGCAGTCAGGATAGTATCTTTTGTTTCAGGTCAGGCTAGATTAGCTTTCAGTAGAATAGTCTATTCAGTTGAGGGGGAACTCAGTGAGGGGGAACTCGGCAACACAGCCTGGAGATATCAAGATGACACCCAGAAGAACTGACTGAAGTCATGCTTGCAACCTGAACCAGAAGAGAAACCTGAAGGATGTCCCACTGAGTGTAAACCGGGCTGATCTAAGCTAAGTCAGGTGGACCACTCAGTGAAGAGCATGATCAGGAGGATCAGTGCTGCACCAAGTAGGCCCTGAAGGAGTCAGGCTACTGTGGTCAGGGAAGTTCGTCATTCAGCCTTATGACAAACTTCTTGGAATGATCTTCAAACAGTCTCTGAAGGACAACTACACTGAAGACGTTCAGTCCACTGAAGATCATCAGTCAGTGAAGGAGGAAGCTACCTAAAGTCAGTGGGTCTTAGTCAAACCCACTGAGTCAAAGATCCGTGAATCCAGGCCACGTGGACCAATTAGCACGAGGCAGCAACTCTGACACTGACAAAGGCCGCATTCCAAGAAAAGTGGTTGAAACCATTTAATGTTGGATTCAAATGTATCTTCCCTCCAACGGATACATTTGAATCCCCATTATAAATACAAGCCCATAGCTTCATTGTAAGAGTGTGTGAAAGAAGAAAATAAACACCTACAAGCTGTGAGGGTGTGTTAGTTGTTAGGGAGTAATAAGGAAGTGTTACACACCCACGACACTGACCTTTAGGGTTATCACTTATATTCATTGAGTGTCAAGCTTGTAACTCTTAGCTTAGAGAGGTTTTCCTAATCTTAGCTTTAAGGCTAACACATTGTAAAGGAAAACCTCACCTAGTTGGAGAAAACCAAACCAAACTAAACCCTTTCAGAAGATTGTTAGGTTTGTAGTGAGGCGAGGAGAGGCAGCCCAGAGAGTGGCGTGAGTCCAGTTGTAAGTGCACCTTGGCACGTTAAAAACAAGAATCCCATGTAGTGGATTTCCTGTTAAATCAGGCCGTGGACGTAGGAGCTTGAGTCTCTGAACCACGTTAAACTGAGCGTTGTTTATTTGTCTAAGCACTTGCTAATTACTTGTAGTGTATGCTCACTGAGTGTACTTGGAAAGTTTGAAAAGAAGATTAGCTAAGTATTTTAGTCAGGGAGAACCAATCTCACTGACAAGCTTAGGCTAGCACTCTAGAGTTCAGTCTCTCGAGCCACTGCCTTGTTAAAAGCCTGAGCTCACAAGTCAGTTTGGACTGACTTGAGTGCTCTGACTCTTAGCAACGCAGTGACTTGAGTATTCCGTCACTGAACTCAGTCAGGGTGCAAGCTGTGCTTTTTAACGCACTCGAGAGTTCAGCATCTCAAGCCACTGTCCTTGCTCAGAGCATGAGACTCCAAGCCTTCTCACTGACATGGTAACTCAGCCTCTGAGCAGAGCCGTGACTTGAGTATTTCTCACTCTTACTGAACTCCCTGAGGAAAAGTTTTAAAAAAAAAAATTTGTGCTCCTGAATTCCCATTTTACCCTTCGAAAACGGGACCATCATGAACGTTGAGTGGACTAGAACTCAACAAGAGAACAATCGAAGGTTCACTTCTATAGAGTTCCAGATGAGCCAGATTGCAAAGTCAGTGAATAGAATGCCGGAGGGGAACCCGAAAGAGCATTGCAAGGCGATCCAGCTTAGAAGTGGAACCAACTATGAAGGTCCGCAGATGCCTGCTGATTCTGAGACGCCTCAAGATAGAGATGAGATTGAGGAGGTAGGAGTTGAGAAAGGGATTGAAAGTAAAGGAATTGAGAAGAAGGTTGAGGGTGAAAGCACTCAAGCGAGCAAAGAGCTTGAAGAGGAAGGCATTGAGAAGGGTGAGAGAGTTCCTAAGTGGAAGAAGGCAAAGGAAGCAAGGGAGAAAGTGAAAGAAACAGAAAGAGATGAATGGGGGGTACCCAAATCTGTGATACCCGTCCCATATCCACAACGCTTCATGAAAAAGAAGCTTGATGAAAAATTTGCATAATTTCTTGATGTTTTTAAACAACTTCACATTAACATTCCTTTTTATGATGCTTTGGAACAGATGCCGCATTATGCAAAGTTTCTGAAGGACTTGATTGCGAAAAGACGGCGAGTGGATGAGCCTAAGTTGGTGCAGCTGAACCATGAGGTGAGCGCATTAGTGCACAAGGCGCTTCCACCGAAGCTGAAGGATCCCGGGAGCTTCACGATCCTATGTGACATTGGGAACGGGATCAAGAAAGGAGCGCTATGTGATTTAGGGGCGAGCATCAATCTCATGCCTTTATCGCTTTTCAAGAAGTTGGAAGGTGGTGAACTTCAACCCACAATGATGACGCTTCAACTTGCCGATCGATCTATTACTAGACCTCAAGGTGTGGTTGAAGACGTCCTAGTGAGAGTTGGAGATCACATTTTTTCAGCCGACTTTGTAGTGCTAGAGATGGAGGAAGATGAGCACGTGCCCCTGATCTTGGGAAGACCGTTCTTAGCGACGGTGGGGATGGTGCTAGACGTGGCAAATGGGAAGATTACATTGAAGGTTGATGATCAAGAAGTGAAGATTTCCCTATATGAAGCCATGAAGCATCCGAAGGAGGATGAGAGTTTGTATTGCATGGATGCCATTGATCCTCGTGTTGAAGACACACCTTCTATCCCTAATCCTTCTCATATTCATGATTTTGTTAGTCCTTCACTTGATTATTTAACCCATGAGCATTATGATCTTGATTATTTTGATAGGGATAAAGTGAAGAAGTTTAAGGATGAAGAGGTGAAGAAAGTGGACGTGGTCCAGTTAGAAGGGAAAGGAGGAGTTAAGAAGAAAAAATCCAAACTCAATAAATTGTTTAGTAAGACTCCTCCAGATAAAGGTGAGAAGGAGTTGAGACCTATACCACTTGAGATGGAGAAGGAAGCAAATGAACTCATGATGGAAGGGCATCAAGGAAAGGAGTTCAAAAACCACTCTTATAAGAGTAAGGGAGGTAAATTTGAGTATGATGTTCCTTAAGCTACTTTGAGCTTGGTCCGGCATGAGGACCTTAAAAATAGCGCTGAATGGGAGGCAACCCATTTTTATTTGCTTTTGAGTGTTTTTAGTTATTTTACTTTTATGTTACTAGGATGTTGTTGAGTCATATGTTTAACCTTGTACTTGAGAGTTTTATTTTGTAGGCTTGTCTCGATGGAGTGCCAAAGAAGTGGAGATTGAAGGAACCAACTTGAGACAATGGAGTGTGCAAAGCTATTGAGAGAAATTGAATTATTTGGTTGAGGTAACCCACAACCCCAAACTTAAACCTCTAGCAAGGTCGAAGTTTGGGGGGGTGGAGTTTTTTATGTGTTTTATGATTACATTGCACATGCATGCACGCCCTTATCTTTGAGTTGAGTTTGATTGATTATTGGTTTGTTGAGATACTCCTTGGGGTGATTTTGATTTGACTCGCTATTGCATATTTCATGCTTATTGACCCCTTCTACTTGTTAGTTGCTATCTTTGAGTATAATTTGATGAGTGGGTGAATTGTAAGGTTGAGTTAGGAATTCTTTTGTGTGAGTGTTTGAGTTAGAGTTGATTTGAGAGAGAACCCGTATGCTTACAAATTTTCCTTCTGAGTGCTTGTGTGATGAGAGTGAGAATTCACTAGGACTAGCATGGATGTGAAAGCCGTGAGATTTGAGCCTTATGAGATTTTGATGCATTAATTGATCTCTTCGTTTGTGAGTGGATCGTCACCTTAGAGGATGCTAGAACTTGTGTGTGCTCTTGCTCCTTGATTGCGTCTAGTTTGATATGCCGAATGTGATCTTAGGCCATCTTTGATTTAATTGAGTCACTTAGCCAAAATTTTCCTTACCAATGACATTGATCCCTTGTTAGCCCCGTTGAGCCTTAAAGCCTATTTTTATTTGCTAGCACATTTAAACACTATTCCAAGTTTCTAAGCCTTTTTGTCCCAATTTGAGTGGAGAATAGGAAAAGTGTGAATGTTGAAGGGATTGAGTTGAGTTGAGTTGAGACAAGGAATTATGATGGTTGAGTGGTGATAAAATAAGGGTGTGAATGAGATTTGAGTTGTGGGAAAGAAAAAAATTGAGAATGAGCAAAAGAAAAATTGAGCTCATATGTTTGTGCGAAAAAAGAGAAAAAAAAAGTGAAGTGATTGAAAAAAAAGTGAAAAGAGTTAAAAAAAATTGAAGTGTTGAGAAAAGTGGAATTGAAAGAGTGTTGATTGAAAATGTTTGAAGTATTCTGTTCCTAATCTCGAAGTGCTAAAGTTTGATTTTCTATTCTCCATTCACGTGAGTCACTTTACCCTATATTGATTCCCACCTGTCCAAAGAGCTTACATTACAACCTTGAGAAAAGTCCTTTTTGATTCGGCATTGATTTCTAGAGTATGGTCGGAGTTAAGAGCGCTTACAAGCCTATGGCTGCCAATTTGAGTGATTGATTATTTGAGTGAGTCCCTTCATCATTGATATACACTTGTGAGGGAGCGAAACACATCGTTGAGTGCACATCCATGTTTGATCTTGGTGTTTCTTATTATTGTTGCATGAGTATGATAAAGGAAAGTGAGTGAGTATACGTGTGATTGATCTTTGAAGCTCGAGTTCATTAGCTTGCATGATTGATTCTTTGACTCATTCCTAACAATTTCACTTGACTTATTATTTCATTGCTTGAGGATAAGCAATATGGTAAGTTTGGGGGGGGTTGATTAGGCGTGAAATTGTCATGATTCGTAGCTAGAAACGCCCTAGTTTTGGTCGATTTTATTGAGTTTTTAGAGCCAAATGAGTACTAATTCTATACATTGATGAATTTGTCTCTTTGATACTCATAGGTGAATCGAGGACGAAAAACGGAGTTCGTAGGACTTTGAATAAACTCAAACGGATGCCCGGATGAGAAGATATCGAAGAAATACGATTGGTATTAGTACGTGAGAAGAAAAGTGTTAGTTGCAAGAAAGGAGGGACCATTCGAGCACCATCACTCGAGCACCTCGCTCGAGCAACGTAGGTCGAGCGCTCCAAACTTACAGAGAGTTTTTATCCCTCTAGGGACACAGCTCGAGCGCCCCGCTCGAGCTCTTGAACCATTCGACCAAACAGGCTCGAGCGCCTCATTCGACCAAGCAAATCATTTGACCAACATAGGTCGAGCACCCCGCTCGACCGGGATAGCTTGAGCGCCTCCGAGGCTTATATGCCAAATTTCGTTTTTCGGCCCATGAGATCCTGTTTCGACCCGGTGCCTATATATACCTTTTCCAAACTCGTTTTAAAGAACCACTTGACGCCGAACTTTAAAAAATCACTTTTAGACGGAATTTTTAGAGAGAGAAGGAGGAGAAGAGACGAGCAAGTTTTAGTTTTACGTTTTTTAGGTTTTTCTTACGAATTCACGTTACGATTTTACGTTTTAGTTTTGTTTCTTTATACCTTTTGTTCTTGAATACGTTGAGACCTCGTTTAGTTAATTAATTTCAGTTTATTCTTTTATATCTTAAAACCCTAGTTTATGTTCGATCTTTTCTTCGTTTTAATTACCATGTTCTTGTTCGTTATTTATTTAGTCGTTATTATTTCCGTTAAACCTATGTCTAGCTAAAACCCTTGCATGCTTAGGGTAGGATGAACTCGTAGAAGTAGGTTGTGGGTACGTAATTGGGGTAACTTGTGACGTGAGGTTTTAATTCTCTTGATTAATGAATTCTTAAAATTAATCTAGACTTCGCTTTTGAATTTCGTATGAAAGGTGTTAGAGAGAGGACGACCGCATCACTCTTTAACAACGAGTAGACTTAACGAGAGGGTTTAGGAAGGGTTAATTCATTTACCAGTTTAGCGAAGGAGGACGACCGCATCACCTTAGTTAAATTAGGGTCTCATTAATTAAGCACAATCTATTAACTTGTTAGTAGATTAGTGAAGTCGAGTGTTAGGGTAAAGTATTAGGGTTTAGAATCTTGAGCTTTCACCTTGCATTCTTATACTTAGGTTAATTCTTGTGTGTCAGAGTTATTTTGATTATGTACCTACTCCGTTAGTATACGTAGGGATTCCTATCTTAAGCATCACCATCTCATATCTGAAAAACACCTTAGTTAATTAGATTAATTTTCCTTTTGCATTCGTAGGATAATTTTACTTTAGTAGTTTTTAATTATTCTTTAAAAAAACCCAAAAAAACATTTCACTCATATTAGCTACGAAGCGTAGATCTTCAGGGATCTGTTCGCATACACTCTATCCTGCGGGTTCGATATACTTGGTCGTTATACTTGCTAATACTACAGTAAACCCGTTCGCTTGCAGGTGAGCGACTAGTAGAGTTAGTGTAATTCGCTTCAAGTCACCTTCCCAAACACATCTTCCCACAAATCCCTCTCCCCCATCCCCTGTACCAGAAGGGACATCTACTTCTGGTGCAGAACCCTTCATTCCCTCCCCTTCCACATCACAAATTCCAATCCCACCCTCTGTACCAGAGATCCCATCTACTTCTGGTGCAGAGCAACCCATTCCTTCACCCTCTACCTCACAAAATCCAAACCCTCCCCAAACTCAATCAGATCAGAACTCAAACTTGAACCCTCTTTCTATGGCATTGGGATTCTCTGCCCCTCCCCCTTCTCCCACATGCCTTACCAGCGATGATAGTGAAGATGAGGAAGCTTCACTTGAGCCTGATCACTTAGCACCTTCCTCCTCTGCCTCTGGGCCCAAACCCTTTACTTTCTCATCTGCAGAAATGGGTCCCATTAGGCAGAGTATGAGTGTGAGTGCTCAGCTCTGGCTAAGAGAGCAGTTTCCAATCTTATTGGAGAACTTACCATTATTGGCTGATCTGACTGACGCCAAGGTCTGGAGCAAAGCCAGATTAGAGGATGTGGAGGATCTGATGCTGCTGCTATAAGAGATAACTCCCTCCACATTCACAGCCTGGGAGATAGAGCTCAAAAAGAGGATGAATACCCAAAATCCAGCGGAGCTAGAGACACCAGAGGCAGCGAAGGTGTTGATTCGTACTTTGCTCATCTCCTGAGGGCTTCTCATACAACTTTGGCCCTCACTTCTCATTTCCTCCAGAGCTCTACTCTGATGAGGAAGATTTTGATATGTCTCCTGCCGTGCTCCAGAAGATGAAGATTTTCTTCAATGATCAAATCATGCAGATTGGGCATTTTTCTAAGGCTATTCAACATATGGCCCCTGCTATGATAGAGCACCAGATTCGGCAGGAGGGGAGGATTTTTCTTAAGCAGATCAAGTCTACTCTTGCTGAAGTTAAAGCCTCTTTTAAGGTAAATGGTCTTTTTGTGAAGTTAGATGTGATGCACAGCCAGAAACAACTCCAGGAGCATGTGTTGGAGCAGCTAAGGCCAGTTTCTGTGTTGAAAGTTGAGTTGGCCACTCAAATGCTGCAGACTGCTAAGCTCAAGGATTCACTCCAGGAGATGCTTGCCAAGAAGGAGAGATTAGTTGCAGAATCTCAGGCTTACCTGGAGGAGGCTAAGCAACTTCGTGATCTTCACTCTTCCTCCAACGCTGCCTTGCCTGATCTCATAAGGCAGGTAGTGCAGCCCCTTATTGATGAAGTTAAAAATGGGGAAGAGAAGGCCAGAACTGATCTGGCGAAGACCACCAATGAGACACTCTTTAGTCATGGTGCTCGTCTGGACCTGCTGGAGAACACTTTGGTCCAGGCTGAGCTGCAGAAGAAGAAGAAGGAAGAGCTCAAATCTCTTACCATGGCTAAGCAGCTTGCTGCAGAAGAGGAATCCTCAGAAGCAGAGCAGGATCCCATTTCAATCTCTGGACCTGCTAAGAGGAAGTTTAGGAAAGTCAAGAAGAGTTTCCTTGAATCTGTTGTTGAAGAAGCTCAGAAGAGATATAATGAAGAGACTCCAGAGGAAAAGCAAGCTAGGATAAGGAAAAACATAGATGAAGAGCAGAGGCTCAGATATGTTAGGAGGCAGGACAAGAAGACCAGAGAAGCTGGTGTTCCTTCTGGTGCAGGTGGATCTAGTCAGAGGAGGAAAGCTCCTATTGAGGTGATGAACATTTTGTCTCTCAGGACATAAGGGTCTTTTGACTCTACTGTGCCTGTGCCTTTGATTGAGAAATGGAAGGAGGCAAAGACTCTCTGGTTCATTCAACACTATATCCAGAGGCCAGCACCAGGGGATGATGAGCTGATCAACAGAACCTTTCACTCTTGGATGCAAGCTTATGATGCAGACTTGTACAAGCAATTGATGGATTCTACCATTGAGTTCAACCTGGAGGTGACTGCTCCTGAGTTTACCTATCTCAACACTCCTATGAATGGGAACCAGGTTGATTGGGCTGAGCTGAAGAGATTGTACAAGACCAAGGTGTTGGTGAATTTCACTCCAACATCTTCTGCAGAGTTGAAGGCCGTCCAGGATAGGTTCCTTGACTGGTTTCTTGTGCCTAAAGAGAACAGAAGATATGCATAGAATAGGATCTGATTTGAAATGTAATATGTAATCATTCTATCCTTATGTATCAATGAAAATCATATCTTCTCTGTCTCAAAGACAACTCCTTGTTGTCTTATTGTTTGCCTGATAAGATCTACTCTAAGGTCTTATCCCTTTATAGTTTTTCTTGCTTATATTCTGTTTTTGATCAGTTATGGTTGTTGTTTTAACTCCATCAAAAAGGGGGAAATTGTTAGGATAAATATTGTATAGTTTTGATGAGTTAAAACAAACCAGAAGATGTAATAGGACCATCTGGACCTGTTAGCCAGATGATGATCTAGATTAGGACTTAGTCTAGGGGGAACTGCCAGATCAGAAGACTTCACCAGAAGAGTCACCAGAAGACCCCGCCAGAGGACTTCACCAGAGGATTCCACCAGAAGACTTCACCAGATGAGATCTGACCAGAGGCAGAGGACCTTCCCCAGATCAGACGAGTCCAGACCAGACTCGTCTGGTGGAACAAAAGATGCTCAGTTTGATCCCATATTTCTACTGAGTATTCTGGTTGTTAACCAGATCTGGACCAGAAGACACCGAGGTCACCTGGTGTCTGGTCTTGCCTTCTCTGGAGAGAATCAGAGTTAGGCAGAGGAAGCATTTGACCGTTGGTGATTCAAATCAAGTCAAACTAGATCGGATTGGAAAGTTATTGAAGTTAATCAATCCAAGGATCTCACCAACCCAATCAATCAATTAGGGAATTGATTGATTGAGGCTTCCTTAAATAGAGGATCTGATTAGATTAGCTCTCCAACGGCTAACCCTAATCTCCTCTATAAATACATGAGTGCAGTCACAAGAAAAAGCTCTAGAGACTCTTACGCGTACGAAGTCATATAAAGCTTTTGATTATCACTCTTAGCACTATTATTGTTCACATTACATATCTACTCTTAAGGAGTTGTTGGACTTTAATCTGTTCATCTCTAAGATAAGGTTGAAGGTTGCTTACTTTAGATTGTGGTTAGATCTAAAGGAGTTGTAAGAAGGAACTGGTACTTCGAAAATTCCAGTACGTAAGTAAGTTGGTTGGTTGTTAGTGAGACCCCTTGGATAGAAGGGAGAGTGGACGTAGGATATTCAGATCCGAACCACTATATATCCGGTGTTATTTATTGCTTTCGTTCAATTACTCTCTTACTTGTTTTGTGCTCTTAAATAAGAAGTTTGTTAAGACATAAACTTAAAGCTTCCACAATTAATCTATCTAGTGGGACCAACAGCCCTCTTGCTCGCCTGCTCGCCTCCTTTTACTTCTTCTTTATCCTTCTCAGTCCAGCTGGTCGCCTCCCTTTTATGTCCAAATGACCAGCTGCTCGCCTCCTCTGACTTGGTCACCTGACCCAACTGATCGCTCCCTATGGCTTTATTCTCTGCTGCTCGTCCTTTTTTATTTTTATCCTTATGGACTTCCTAATCTTATTATTTTTTTTATTTTTTATTTTAATCTCATGTCCCTACTGTTCGTCTATCAACAATTGCTCCCTAGTTTGGCATATAAGGATAAATTTTATCCTTTTTTGTCAAACTATAGGATAGACCACGTTTTATGTCAGGAGGCGAGCAACAAGGATTTTGATCTTTTCAATTCTTGTAAAGAGCGAGCAACGGGTTTTTTAATCTTTTGGGCGGGAACTCTTGGAGGCGACCAGCAGGGAACGACTCTTGGACTTGCGTCGTTTCGCTTCCCGAAGCACGGAAAACGAAGCGACGTGGGCGGTTGGTGACATCACCGCTGCCCACGCATACGTTGCCTAAATTGCACATATGGGTTTTATTTTTTGAACTTTTTCATTTCTGCCCCCGAATCCATATCTATAAATAGCTCTTCCTTTCTCTTTTTTCTTTTTCCGATTTATCACATGCAAATCACCATTGACGAACCTTCAAGTTTTTTCTTCGCCATTCTCTTCGATTTCTCAGCCGATTTCTTCTAAATCAAAGGTGAATCCTTTGATTCTTCTTATTTCTTTTCGTAATTACTTGCTTTTTGTTTTCAATTTTGCAATTTTCGTTCTTCTTTTTATCATTCTGTCGTCGCCGCTGTGCCGCCGCTGCTTTAGTGTTTTCCCTTTTTTGTTTAATTTACACACATATTTTTTTTAAATGGCGTCCCCCTCCTCGAGTAACACTCAATCTATCGAATTCGTTGGACGAAACCCAGGAAAAAGACCCCTGGAAAATGAACTGTCAATCCCTGCTCCTCATCGCTCGCTCCGGCGAGCAATCGGCCAAAACCTTAGGACCTTGCTCGTTGACGAGGATACAGGTTCCGAGGCAAGCTCTGTTGCTCGCTCCATCGACGACTTCTATGCCGTGGAAAGCTCAGGCGAGCAGGATGTCCAAGGCCCCGTTGCTCGCTCCTCGCCCAGGGAAGGGACTTCCTCGGATTTGGGCGAAGACTCCGCTGAGGTTGCTGCTGAAATAGAAGAAATGAGTCTCCCTGGAGATACGGGAGCGAGCAGCGGGCAACAAGCCAGGAGCGAGCAAGTGGCCCAATCAGGGAGTGAGCAGGTGGGCGTAACATGGGAATTTCTTCGAGAGATAAACTTCCCTGTCTCAAGGCCAACTCCCGAATCTCTCATTCCCGAGGCCGTAGTTCGGAGGCAAGATTGGATTGACTATACCAACAAGTATCACAACACATTCCCCACTCCTGCTCGACCTATTATGGAGGCCCGTCCATCGACATACACAGCGGGTAGAGTAGCCAGTGTGGTTACTGAGGAAGACCTAGTCCGGATACGATCCGCATACCGTATTCCGTATGATATTCACCTATACGTTCCTCATGAGGGGGAGAGAGCTGACAACCCGCCTCCCGGTTGCACTGCTATTAACTTGGATATACTTAACACGGGATTCCCCCTTCCTTTACATTCGGTGATTGGGCGGTTCTTGGAAGATACAAATTTGGCGATCACCCAGATTACTCCAAATGGGTGGAGTAACTTGTTAGCCTTCATTACTCTTTTCGGATTGGAAGGCTACAGAAACAAAATCAGCACGGTGGAGATACATTACACAATGACTATCTTCTCGGCTGTCAATGAAGAGGGGCTCGGGTGGTATTACATCAAGGCCCATAGCAGCGTCAAGCTGATTAAGGGAGTGCCCAACAAAGTCAAAAGTTGGCACAAGCAATTCTTCTTCATCGGCGGCGATTGGCGGGCGTGTTCCGATTTTTCGGGAGGACCAGGGCGTATAAATTCTCCTACGCATTTTGGCGAAGTTCGGCGTAGGTTCTGTTCCTTAGTTCATCATATCTTAGGTGAACTAATTTTAATCTTTTTATTTCTGTTTTGCAGGTCCGCGTATTTTGAAGTGGGGGCATCCGGAGTTGAGTGAAGAATTCTTGTACGTCATTGCTTTGATCTATTTGCGTAACGTTAAGGATCGGAGTATCAGCCATCTCTCCCAAGCACACTGCCGCAAGCTAGCTCAGCTCACTACTAGTGCCCATCACCTAGAGGTACAAACGGAGATCCCTGAGGGTAATCTTTACTTATCTTTCTTATTTTTCCCTGTTGTTCGCCTATGACCTGTTGTTCGCCCATTACTTGTTGCTCGTCTGTCACATCTCAATATTAACTCTTTATCTTTTTGTTTTTCAGCTCAAAGGGTAACAGTTGTTGTTCCACAGATACCTGAGAGCTACCACCTCCTTGCTCGCCGGGTTAAACAGATAGCGGCCAACCAGCCTTCAAGGAAGAAAAAGTTTGATCCTTGTACCTCCCTGATCAAACTCCGCGCTGAGGAACCAGACTTGGTGTCACACCCTAGTTTTCAAAGTACAATATAAAGTACCATAATTTGTAAATACTTCACACCCTAGTTTTCAAAGTACAATATAAAGTACCATAATTTGTAAATACTTCTTTGGGCGTGAATTTTTTTATTTATTTATTTAAACTTCTTTAAACTTCTGAGCGGAAACGTTATCACCTTTAGCTTGGAATAACACCTAGGAAAAAATTACATTCACTCTCAAAACCTTAATTTACACAAAGAAGAAATAAAATATATTGTCCTTGAATCAGAAAAACATCATTTTTACCAAAATGTCACTTTAACCAAAAACCAAAATAACTTGGCAAACACAATAATACACTTGCACACAACCCAATTGGTAATACACCTACCGAAAAATATTTTTAACATTTAATACAAAATCCCAAATAAACTATTACCTTGCAAGACGATTTTATAAAAGAATTTTATTAGTAACTTAACATGAATATTTTCAAGAACTCAACTTTTCTCATTCACAAACACACTTTTAACCAAAAAAAATGGAAATAACACTTTTATAATACCAAATATTATTTTCAACTGAAACAAACAATACATAGACCGATTTATATATTTTTGTGAGAATAAACATTTTGACAACAAAATACTCTATAAGTCTACAAATAATGCTTTTACCCACAAGTAGCAATTTTCATAGAAAACCATACATATCTTTTTTTTTTTTCGTAAGAAGCAAAAAAAAAGCATTATTGAATTGTATTTCAGAAATACTAATTTAGTCCCAAAGAATAAAAATACAAAATATAATACATATACGAGATTTTCCAAACAAATCCAAATACGCATATGTCTATTAAACGCTAATAATTTCCCTATGCTCAAATATACTAAAAGATGACTTTTTAAGCAAAAAGGCCCCTATTTTAACCAAATAAACATACTTGACCGAACAACTAATCCCATTAACAAATTATTCATAAACATACCAACTTCATCATACCATTACAATACTCATGTAATACTATTGAAGAAATAAAACATTTCAAACCGTCCAAAAATAAGAAATATTCCAAAACCAAGTTCAAAAGTCCTTTCAATGTTTAACACGTATTCAAATCCAAAACAATACATGTTGGAAATAATTTCGAAAATCATCCTTTAAATTAAAATACCACTTTTATTTCGAAAATAACTTCAATCTTTCTTTATCTCGTTCAAGACCACACCACTTATCCCCTCGGCCTCCTCCTTCATTCTTCAACCTGAAAAATTTTAAAGTGAAAAAGGGTGAGTACGAAATAATTTCATACACAGTGGGGAATTCATTTAAACTTCAAACAACGTCACGTAACCGGGTATCTTTCAATCAACTTACTATAGCCACAAGAGCTATCAATATAATCACATCTCTCACGAACCAACTGCAGGGCTCGGAGTTCACATTCATACGATACATGCACACAGTATACATGCATGTCTAAAGAATAAACATAATCCCCCACCTTTAAATCTTACAAACTTGTTGTTCGAATACGAACGGATATAATACGCACACTCGCACTAAACCTCCACTTTCGTTTATCCTCAACACGTCCTCATCACCACGAAGGTATGTACAAGTCTCACCTTTCATGAAAATAATATAACATCACTTAGAACATCATTCTAATAAAAGATGATTATCAAACCTAAAATCTTACCAACCTTCGATTCGCTCAAGACTATGAATTCATTACGAACGTAGGACGAAACACCAAGCAAAAGCACGCCCCTTTCTCTTCAACTCACGGCCAAAACTCATACACTCACGGCCACTTTGAAATTTTTGAACACAAGCACACTTTCTCTCTTGTTTTTAATGAATTTCTCCCACTCTCTTTTCTTTCTTCTTTTGCTCACGGCCTCTCTCTACTTTTGCAGAAAATTTGGATGGCCAACATGGAAATTTTGACTAGCTTAACTCCCTTTTACTACCCAATAACTTCAGTCATCAATTCCCCCCTTTGTAACCTCCAAAACACTCCAAAATTCAAGCTTAATACCCTTTTTTTTTACACAAAACCGGCCAGCATTTACTCTATAGTTAAAAGTCATCCAAAAATAATAGCTATTAACCTTAACAATTTCCTACAAAGAAGCCCACAAAACGGCCATTCACAAAAAAGTAACATAAGAGTCCTTAATTTAACTTTAATTTGTAACTCCTTCATTTTCTTCCACTTTCATCCTAATTAAGTCCTTAAAAAAAATATAACATCCTACCTTTAAAACTTAAGAAATAACACTTAACTTAAAGCCGACAATTAAAATCACCCAAATAAACAAATACTGAACTATAACCCAAGTAATACTTCCACATGCTTAACAAATACTAAATAATTTTCTGGGTATTACATCCTACACCCCTTAAAATAAATTTCGTCCTCGAAATTTAAGAAACAAAACGTACCTATCACAGAAAACCCAGAAACCTTTCTTTTAGTTCATCTTCACGCTCCCAAGTCGCTTCGTCGTGCCCATGTCTACTCCAATGAACTTTCACGAGCAAAACATCTCTATTCCTGAGCTGATGAACTTTTGTATCTAACACTTCGACTGGTTCCTCCTCATAAGTCAAACCTTCATCAATCGCTAACCCCGAGTAATCCACAACGTGACTGGGATCGTGCACATACTTTCTCAACATCGATACATGAAACACATTGTGCACAGCTGACAAACTTGGCGGCAGGGCTAACCTATACGCCAACTCACCAATCCGCTCTAAAATCTCGAACGGTCCTATAAATCTTTGCTGCAACTTTCCCTTCCGTCCGAAACGTACCACTCCTCGAATAGGTGATACCTTCAAGAACACTTTCTCACCAACTTCAAAAAACAAAGACTTTCTCCTCCTATCCGCATAAGATTTCTGTCGAACTTGAGCACTTCGAATCCTTTCCCGAATTTTATCTACAATTGCCACTGTCCTCTCAACAATCTCGGGTCCCAACATTCTTCTCTCACCAACCTCGTCCCAATATAGTGGTGATCTGCACTTTCTCCCATACAACGCTTCATAAGGAGCCATTCCAATCGTCGCCTGGAAACTATTATTGTACGCAAATTCTACCAAAGGTAGATATCTTTCCCATCCTCCGCCGAAATCTAACACACACGCCCGAAGAATATCCTCAAGCGTCTGAATAGTCCTTTCCGACTGACCATCCGTTTGAGGATGATAAGCTGTACTGAAGTTCAGCCTCGTTCCCATCGCAGCTTGTAAACCTTTCCAAAACTAGGAAGTAAAACGAGAATCCCTATCCGACACTATCGAGACAGGCACTCCATGCAACCTTACAGTCTCTCGGATATACAACTGGGCCAACTGTTCCATGCTGTTCGTCATCTTCATAGGTAAAAAGTGGGCGGACTTAGTCAATCTATCCACTATTACCCAAATAGCCTGATTTCCCTTCGCTGACTTCGGTAATCCGACCACAAAGTCCATCGTAACATGCTCCCATTTCCACGGAGGGATCTCTAACGGTTTCAACAACCCAGAAGGTCATTGATGTTCAGCTTTCACTTGCTGACACGTTAAGCACCTTTCCACGTACGCCCCTATATCCGCCTTCATGTTTTTCCACCAAAACTGAGCTCGTAAGTCCCGATACATCTTGGTTCCACCCGGATGTACCGTGTAAAGTGAACTATGAGCTTCCTCTAGTATCTCTTTCTTCAACCCGCTCTCGTCCGGTACACACAATCTGCCACTATACAATAGTGCTCCATCTTCTACGACTTCAAACTTTTGCCCGACTCCATCTATAACACGCTTACGCATCTTCTCAAGAAATGCATCTCCGTTTTGTGCATCGACGATTCGACTTCTCAAAGTCGGCTGAATCTGCATCTATGAAATCACTGCTTCCAGATCCTTTGTTGGCTCCACAACCTCTAACTTCATCTTCTCAAACTCTCTCACCAGATCTTCCTGTGTCGTCAATAGGCAACTCATCTCACTCTTTCCCTTGCGACTCAAAGCATCTGCTACCACGTTCGCCTTCCCTGGATGATAACTGATAGTGCAGTCATAATCCTTTACTAACTCCAACCACCTTCTTTGCCTCATATTCAGCTTCTTCTGTGTGAATATATACTTCAAACTTTTGTGATCAGTATATATCTCACACTTAGTCCCAAACAAATAATGTCTCCAAATCTTCAATGCGTGCACAACTGCTGCCAACTCGAGATCATGAGTAGGATAGTTTAACTCATGAGTCTTCAACTGCCTCGACGCATAAGCTACAACTTTCCCGTGTTGCATGAGTACACAACCTAGTCCTTGCTTAGACGCATCACTGTACACCACGAACCCTTCAGCAACTTCTGGAATAATTAACACCGGCGCGGAAACTAGCCTCTTCTTCAACTCCTGAAAACTCTTCTCGCATTCCCGAGACCACACAAACTTCACACCCTTCCTAGTCAAACGGGTCATTGGAGATGCCAACTTTGCGAACCCCTCAATGAACCTCCGATAATACCCTGCTAGACCTAGGAAACTGCGAATCTCCCCAACGTTAGTCGGCGTCTTCCATTCGCTCACAGCTTCAACCTTTGTCGGGTCCACTTCCACCCCTTGTGTTGTAATCACATGCCCCAAGAATGCAACTCTGTCTAACCAGAATTCACACTTCTTGAACTTTCCGTACAATTTCTCTCCACGCAACAACTCCAACACAGTCCTTAAATGTTCCTCATGTTCCACTTCATTCTTGGAGTAGATTAGGATGTCATCTATGAAGATAATGACAAACTGATCTAAGTAAGGGTGAAACACTCGGTTCATTAAGTCCATGAATACTGCAGGCGCATTACTGAGTCCAAATGGCATCACTACAAACTCGTAGTGTCTATATCTCGTTCTGAACGCAGTCTTCGGTCTATCCTCTTCTCTAACTTTCAGCTGATGATACCCCGACATCAGATCAATCTTGGAAAACACTCCCGACCCCTTCAACTGATCAAATAAATCTTCAATTCTTGGTAACTGATACTTGTTCTTAATAGTAAGCCGGTTCAACTCCCGGTAGTCTATACACATCCTCATGGATCCGTCCTTCTTCCTTACAAACAGCACAGGTGCACCCCAAGGTGATACACTAGGCTGGATGTACTTCTTGTCCAACAGCTCTTGTAACTGGACTTTCAACTCTTCAAGCTCCTTTGGCGCCATTCGATAGGGTGCTTTCGAAACTGGAGCGGCTCCAGGCACCAGATCGATGGTAAACTCCACCTGTCGATCAGGAGGTATACCGGGCAACTCTTCTGGAAACACATCAGGGTATTCACGTACCACTCGTACATCTTCTAGTTTCAGCTTTTGCTCACCCGTTACGTGTACCAGATATCCTTGACACCCTTCCTTCCTTAACATTTTCATTGCTTTCATAGCTGTTACTATCAAGTTCCCCCTCTTCAGCCTCGACCCATAGTAAACAAGCTCTTCACCCGTCGGAAGTTTCATCACTACTTCCCTCTTCCAACAATCGATGATAGCTTGATATTCTTCTAACCAATACATGCCAAATATTACATCAAACATCTCCATCTCTATCACGTGCATGTAACCTTTTAAGGTTCGCTCGCAAATCTGTAACTCTAAGTTTTCTATTACCTTATCAGTCTGAAAAGTCTTACCGGAAGGTAGACTAACTTCTAAGGCTTCTATGGCGTCAGTTACCCAACAACCAACCTTACTACAACACTTGGAGGACACAAATGAATGTGTTGCCCCGGTGTCAAACAATGCAACAATTGGTACTCCATTAATTGAAAGCATACCTGCCAACGTATCTGGCTGTTTTCCGCTTCCGCTTGCTTTAGACGATCCACTAGTCCCCGATGGTCCTTCAAGAGCAAACACCCTTGCATGTGTCTTAGATACTGCCTCCTGAATTCTGAGTGGTGGGAGTGGTGGATTCCTGGGTGTAGTTGGGGGTAGAGTAGGACACTGCAATGCTACATGCCCCGGCTGCTTGCAACGGAAACACTTCCCTCTCAGACACTCTCCCACGTGATATCTTCTACATTCTGCACACCATTTCTGCCCCATCTGCTGTCCCGGTCTTGCTACTCCAGGACCCTGATTCTGTGTAGGACCCCGGGTCTGCGTACCCGGACCAGCTCCAAATCTTCTATTCTTGTTGGGTCCTTCAAAACGATTAGGACCCGACCATGGCCTCTTGCCTCTCATATTCACACGAACATTTGCTCCAGCATCACTCCTCTGACTTGCAGCAATCCTCTCAGCTCGAGTGAAAGCTTCTATATATGATAGGTCACCCTGTCCAGACAATATATCCCGAATCTCTGGTCGCAAACCTCTAACAAACCTCAGCACTCTCTTTGCTTCAGTGTCAACAAGATGTTGTGCATATCTTGCTAGCTGGCTAAATCTGAGCTCATACTCCGCCACCGTGGAATTCCCTTGCTTAAGTTCAAGGAACTCCGTCTCCTTACTATCCCGATAAGACTGGGGATAGTATCTCTCCATGACAATCTCTCTGAAACGCTCCCATGTCAGCTCATCTCTCTCTTTCTCGGGCCGAATCCTCCAATAGCTTTCCCACCAATGGTCGGCATCTTCGACCAATTGGAAGGACACGCAAGCAATCCTCTGGGCGTCCGAACGCTGGATCAGAGTAAATATCCTTTCCATCGATCAAAACCATCTTTCCACCTTGTCTGGTCCATCCCTCCCATTAAAGGTGGAAGGTTTGAACCTCCGAAACTGTTCTACAACTTGTACTGTACTAACTGCCTCAGGTTGTACAGCTGCTACTTCTTGTGCTATTGGTGCCACCTCTTGCACCTCAGGTGCTTCTGGTTCATTCACATTCGCTGGGTCAACTGGTCCTACTGGATTCACAGGTTCCCCTGGTGCCTCAGGCTCGACAGGTACTTCAGGTACGTTAGGTACATTGGGTGCAACAGGTGCTACAGGAGCAGCTGGTGCATTTCTCGCATTAGCCTGCCCTCTTCTAATCCGTATACGTGTACTTCTTCTAGGAGGCATCTAAAACAGAAGGGTACCCTAAGGTAAGCCCAAATATTCAGTTTAACTTAATAGCAAAATTTCTAAAGTCCCCAAACTTTAAGTTCATCTTAACTCTAGAGTCCACCATTTATAGTATCATACTTTCATAGTAGGCCTAGTGTGCATACCATATCATTCATTGTAAATAATCAATTTGCTCATACGTATCAAAACTTTTTGCTCATATTCTTCATTCATACTTTCATTCGTGCATCATTTTATGAATAAACAAACGCATTTTTCATTACTTTGCATGCATGCAATTTTAACTTTACGTAAAACATTATATGAGCAAAATCTTCAAAGCATAGTATGAGCATAAATAAAATTCATATGCATAACATCATATGAATCAAAATACTTAGTTGTAAACATTCAGACATTAAAAAACCTTTGCAAACCTGAAGGAGCCATTGCAGGAGATAGGTGGTGGACTTGCTTCAAACGTTCTTTTAAAATCTTAGACTTTCATACTTTCAAAATAAAATTTTCACAACTTTTGTACTTTTAAAACATTTTAGCAAGTCTACAGAAACGTAAACCTGCTCTGATACCACACTGTCACACCCTAGTTTTCAAAGTACAATATAAAGTACCATAATTTGTAAATACTTCACACCCTAGTTTTCAAAGTACAATATAAAGTACCATAATTTGTAAATACTTCTTTGGGCGTGAATTTTTTTATTTATTTATTTAAACTTCTTTAAACTTCTGAGCGGAAACGTTATCACCTTTAGCTTGGAATAACACCTAGGAAAAAATTACATTCACTCTCAAAACCTTAATTTACACAAAGAAGAAATAAAATATATTGTCCTTGAATCAGAAAAACATCATTTTTACCAAAATGTCACTTTAACCAAAAACCAAAATAACTTGGCAAACACAATAATACACTTGCACACAACCCAATTGGTAATACACCTACCGAAAAATATTTTTAACATTTAATACAAAATCCCAAATAAACTATTACCTTGCAAGACGATTTTATAAAAGAATTTTATTAGTAACTTAACATGAATATTTTCAAGAACTCAACTTTTCTCATTCACAAACACACTTTTAACCAAAAAAAATGGAAATAACACTTTTATAATACCAAATATTATTTTCAAGTGAAACAAACAATACATAGACCGATTTATATATTTTTGTGAGAATAAACATTTTGACAACAAAATACTCTATAAGTCTACAAATAATGCTTTTACCCACAAGTAGCAATTTTCATAGAAAACCATACATATCTTTTTTTTTTCGTAAGAAGCAAAAAAAAGCATTATTGAATTGTATTTCAGAAATACTAATTTAGTCCCAAAGAATAAAAATACAAAATATAATACATATACGAGATTTTCCAAACAAATCCAAATACACATATGTCTATTAAACGCTAATAATTTTCCCTATGCTCAAATATACTAAAAGATGACTTTTTAAGCAAAAAGGCCCCTATTTTAACCAAATAAACATACTTGACCGAACAACTAATCCCATTAACAAATTATTCATAAACATACCAACTTCATCATACCATTACAATACTCATGTAATACTATTGAAGAAATAAAACATTTCAAACCGTCCAAAAATAAGAAATATTCCAAAACCAAGTTCAAAAGTCCTTTCAATGTTTAACACGTATTCAAATCCAAAACAATACATGTTGGAAATAATTTCGAAAATCATCCTTTAAATTAAAATACCACTTTTATTTCGAAAATAACTTCAATCTTTCTTTATCTCGTTCAAGACCACACCACTTATCCCCTCGGCCTCCTCCTTCATTCTTCAACCTGAAAAATTTTAAAGTGAAAAAGGGTGAGTACGAAATAATTTCATACACAGTGGGGAATTCATTTAAACTTCAAACAACATCACGTAACCGGGTATCTTTCAATCAACTTACTATAGCCACAAGAGCTATCAATATAATCACATCTCTCACGAACCAACTTCAGGGCTCGGAGTTCACATTCATACGATACATGCACACAGTATACATGCATGTCTAAAGAATAAACATAATCCCCCACCTTTAAATCTTACAAACTTGTTGTTCGAATACGAACGGATATGATACGCACACTCGCACTAAACCTCCACTTTCGTTTATCCTCAACACGTCCTCATCACCACGAAGGTATGTACAAGTCTCACCTTTCATGAAAATAATATAACATCACTTAGAACATCATTCTAATAAAAGATGATTATCAAACCTAAAATCTTACCAACCTTCGATTCGCTCAAGACTATGAATTCATTACGAACGTAGGACGAAACACCAAGCAAAAGCACGCCCCTTTCTCTTCAACTCACGGCCAAAACTCATACACTCACGGCCACTTTGAAATTTTTGAACACAAGCACACTTTCTCTCTTGTTTTTAATGAATTTCTCCCACTCTCTTTTCTTTCTTCTTTTGCTCACGACCTCTCTCTACTTTTGCAGAAAATTTGGACGGCCAACATGGAAATTTTGACTAGCTTAACTCCCTTTTACTACCCAATAACTTCAGCCATCAATTCCCCCCTTTGTAACCTCCAAAACACTCCAAAATTCAAGCTTAATACCCTTTTTTTTACACAAAACCGGCCAGCATTTACTCTATAGTTAAAAGTCATCCAAAAATAATAGCTATTAACCTTAACAATTTCCTACAAAGAAGCCCACAAAACGGCCATTCACAAAAAAGTAACATAAGAGTCCTTAATTTAACTTTAATTTGTAACTCCTTCATTTTCTTCCACTTTCATCCTAATTAAGTCCTTAAAAAAAATATAACATCCTACCTTTAAAACTTAAGAAATAACACTTAACTTAAAGCCGACAATTAAAATCACCCAAATAAACAAATACTGAACTATAACCCAAGTAATACTTCCACATGCTTAACAAATACTAAATAATTTTCTGGGTATTACACTTGGGGGAAGCTCCCCCTGCACCAGTCCCTGCTCCTCGCCCCCCGACTCGCTCCTCGCCTCCCCCAAAAGATACAAGGGGCAAGAAGAGGCTTACCAAGGAGACCGCCCCTCATAAAGAGGATGACCGCTCTAAACGGGCGAAGGGACAGAGCTCTTCTCAGACGGGTAAGCCTGCTGCTCGCTCCTTACCAATAGAGGAGGTGACCGATCAACAAGTCGTTGGCGCGATGATCGCCTCTCAAGGCAGGAGCACGTCCCCTGACAACTCATTCTTGGGTTATGATCCAGTAAAAATGAGGGAGTAAGTATCTTCCCCTTCTGCTCGACTGCTCGCCCCTCTGTATTATTTTCTAATAATATTTCTCTCTTTGTATAGGTACCAGAGAGACGATTACCCTGGACGCGCTAAGGTGCTTCACCAACTCAGTTGTGTGAAGTCCGCTCCGGCTTACCACGAGATCAAGGACTCCCATGTCCGAAGAGCTACAGAGTACGTCCCTCGCTCCTAGACTAAGACGGGCGAAGAGATCCTTCAGAGTCAGAGTCTTAGCGACAACGCCCGTCTACTGAGCTACAACGCAAGCCAACAGACCATCTCTGCTCAGAGAGTCCTGGACCAAGCTATCGAGCTTGAGCGGACAAACCACAACCTGGGGCGGAAGATTGAGCAAGTTGAGGCGGACCGGGATGCTCAACTGAAGAGGAAGGACGAGGAGGTGGCTAAACTGAGAGCCAAGTTTGATAGAGCCAAGCTCACTCGGGAGTGGGAAGTGAAGGCCTCCGAGGACCGAGAGAGGGTAGCGTCCAATGCTTCGGAGAAGCTTAAGTTGGATTTGGGTGTTGCCACTGACCGTCTTCAGGTTTTGGAGACTGAACGAGTTGGCTTGGTGGAGCGGGTCGAGTCCCTGAAGGTCCATGTTGCCCGGTTGGAAGGTGAGAAGAAAGGAGTCATCTCTTATACTACGTACGTGCAGGATGTAACCGATAACACCAACTTCGGTTACATTTATGCGTATGCAGATTGCGTGCGATCTGTGAAGTATGCCTTGGACAACGGTCTTGACGTGATGACCAGTACTGTCAAGGACTTCGTGGATTACATCATTGAGAACCCTCCAGCTCCCGGTTTTGAGATTCCTGTGGCCGATTTGGGAGACATGGGGGTCGACCTGAAAATTTTCAAGGATGACGTTCGAGTTGTGGCCCCCAAGGAGAGGGTTGAGGTGAGCAAGGATACCACTGTTTTTGATGCTCTGAGTCCTCTCTTCCCGAATCCTCTCGGTGAAACGAGCTCCACTGCTGCTGTCGGCGAGCAGCAGGTCCCTGTAGCCACTGTTCAAGATGTTCCTCCACCTCCTCCAACTGAAGGTCCTCTGGCACCACCAGCTCCGCCAGCCCCTGAATCTTAGACCTTTATTTATTGCTTTTTAGTTGATGTAGTAGAATGATTTATGTACGTTTTTCCTTCTTTTGTAACTTTTATATTAATGAATGAAATTGCACTTTACTTTTCTTGTTCGCCTTTTGTCTTTATTTGCTTAAGCATTTTCTTTCATAAATGAAAGTTCAACACTTTTCCTTGCAATAAAATTTCTATTTGTTAGTCATATATGGGTCACTTAGGTCCTTTTGAGGACTTGACCTTTATTTATGCCCTTAATGCCATGTTGCTCGCCTCCACTATACTTGTGCTTACGCATTTAGTTTCTTGGGCGAGCAACTTTGTGTTATGGGGCGATCAGTTGGGCTCCTGGGTTTCAAGAACCCCGCTGCTCGCCTCCTTTTGGACTTGAGCTTACAACACTTGCTTGTTCTCTGGCGAGAAGCTTTTCTGCTAGGCGAACAACTGGGCTTTGATGCCTTCTTGTCTATTTAAACTCATAATACAACGAACGATCTTTCTTACTTACAAATTTTGCCAAACAAGTTTGAAAAGTTTGAAAATTTTATCAATCTTATAACAAGTGTTCTAAAAGTCGCTAGTCGGTCGGTCTACTGGAGTCTAGCGACTAGACGGAGACTAGTCAGGGACTAGTCGAAACCACCTAAATCTATAAAATAATTATATTTTTTAATAAATAAACATTAAATGCATAAAAAAAACACCACCACCCTTCAATATTAAAATTATAAGTAATATATCATCACCCTAAAGCCTAAGTAATACCATAGAACTCAGAACTCAAAACTCAATAAAATAGCAAATATGCATAATATAAATAAAAAGACACCATCGAATTCCATGGAAAGACTGGGAGAGCAGCATGGAGGGTTGGGGCCGTACGGTGGTGGAGGTGCACCGACGTTCAACGTCCGTGGGGAATAACTTTGATAATTAGGTTAAAAAATATAAAAGTTAATTAAATATTTAATTTATTACTTATTTAGATAAAAAAAATGGATTAAATGGATTATACGATGACTAATCAAATTAGTCGCCGACTAGTCCGATTAGTCGCCGACTAATCCCGACTAATCCGATTAGTCGCCAACTAATTACAGGACCCTTTTTTTAGACGTTTTAACTAAAATCGGAACGGTCCAGGGCCGACTAGCGACTAGTCGTCGACTATTCGGCCGACTAGACCATTTTTTAGAACACTACTTATAACACAAATGATCACTTGCGAGTTATAGTACTTTGCGATCCTTCTTTTGTATATCTCGTTTTTTATTTCTGTTGATATTCTTTTCTCATCGATTAGATCCATTTCTGCTGCCAGTACTTTGTTATTTTCTTGTTCATTAAAGTCAATGATCCTTTCTGTGGGTACTTTGAGTTCTATAGGTATCACTGCTTCTGTGCCGAATGCCATTGTTAATGGTGTTTCTCCCGTACTTGACTTGTGTGATATTCTGTATGCCCAAAGTACTTCTGGCAGCTCTTCCGACCACTTGCCTTTCTTGTCCACCAAGCGAATCTTCAAAATGTGTTTGATTATTTTGTTGACTGCTTCCACTTGGCCGTTAGACTGGGGATGATAAGGTGTTGAGAAATGTTTCTTGATTCCCCATTTCTTGAAGAAATCTCTTATCTTTTTTCCTTCGAACTGTCTTCCATTGTCAATTAATATTGCTTGTGGAACTCCAAATCGGCATACTATGCTCTTCCAAATAAAACTAATCATCTTTTCCTGAGTTATCTTCACTAGTGCTTCAGCTTCAGCCCATTTTGTGTAATAGTCCACAACCACTACAGTAAATCTTACATTCTCCTTTTCTCTTGGGAAAGGTCCGATGATGTCTATGCCCCATTTTGCAAATGGCCATGGAATATTTACCGAGACCAGCTCTGTTGGTGGCTTGTGGATGCTGGGGGCGAACAACTGGCACCTGTGTGTGACATGTTTTTGCTACTTTGATTGCATCCTGTAGAAGTGTTGGCCAGTAGTATCATTGTCTTACTGTTTTATATGCCAGTGCTCGCCCTCCTGCGTGATTTCCACATACCCCTTCGTGAATTTCTTTCAGTACCTCCTGGCCTTGCCCCCTTGCCAAACACTTTAGTAGGGGCAGTGAAAATCCTCTCTTGTAGAGTTGACCCTCCATGATCGTGAATCTTGCTGCTCGCTTGGCTATCTTGGTCGCTTCTTGTGGGTCTTCAGGTGTCTCGTTGTCCGTGAGATATTTGTATATTGGTGTTCTCCAATCTTCTTCTGTTAATTCTTCTTCAACTTGGTTGATTTTATAGTCACTGGTGGATGGATTAGAAATTCTTGTTATTGTGACTTCTATAAGCTCTGCTGGTCCCATACTAGTAGCCAATCGAGCAAGTGCATCTGTCTGTGCATTGTTGTCCATTAGCACTTGTTCGATGTAAATTTGTTCAAACAGTGAAGCCAAGTGAGCAACAATCTTTTGGTACAGGGTAATGTTTTCATCCTTGGCTTCATACTCCCCACGGACTTGGTTGACTATCAACTGGGAATCTCCGTAGATTTGGACTCTTCGGACTCCCACGGCCAATGCCAGATGCAGTCCAGCTATCAGTGCCTCGTACTCAGCTTCGTTGTTTGTTGCCATGAACTCGAACCTGACCGCTGAGGTGAACACTTGTTTGTCCGGACTGATTAGCACTATCCCAGCTCCTGCTGCTGTGTTATTTGATGACCCATCTACGTACATGTGTCATGGATGATTATGACCTATCGTCGGATCTTGAAGGAAGGTTAATTCGACTATGAAGTCGGCTAACGCTTGTCCCTTGATCGCAGTTCGAGGTGCATAAGATATTCCAAATTGGCTTATTTCGAGGGACCACTTGAGGAGGCGACCAGCAGTGTCAGGCCTTTGCAAGATTTGCCTTAATGGGAAAGTTGTTAAGACCTCCACTTGGTGATCAAAGAAATATGGTCGTAGCTTTCTTACACTCATCACCAGTGCGTAGGCCAACTTTTCCATGGGTGAATATTTAACCTCCGCTTCATGCAAGGCCTGACTCACGTAGTAAATCGGCAAGTGAGATTTTCCTTCCGCCCGAACTAGGACTGAACTAATTGCCACCTCTGACGCAGCTAGGTATAGGTACAATTTTTCTCCAGAGACAGGTTTCGATAGGATCTTAGTGTCACTCAGATACTCCTTCAGTTGTTCAAATGCTTGTTGAGAATTACTTGTCCACTGGAACTGTCCTTTCTTGATAGCGTCAAAGAAAGGCCGACACTTATCTCCGAACTTGGAAATGAATATGTTCAGGGCTGCCAAACATCCAGTTAGTCGTTGAACTTCCCTAACCGATCTTGGTGGTTGCATGTCTATTATTGCTTTGACTTTCGATGGATTTGCCTCAATCCCTCGCTGACTTACCAGGTGTCCCAAGAATTTTCCCGAATGTACCCCGAAGCTACTTTTCTTTGGGTTCAACTTCATGTTATAAGCTCGAAGAATCTCAAATGCCTATGTCAAATATTCCAAGTGATCCTCCTTCCTTGGGCTTTTCACGACTATATCGTCCACGTACACCTCCATTGTTCTGCCGATGTGTTCATTGAACATTTTATTGACAAGTCTTTGGTACGTGGCTCCTGCATTGATTAACCCGAACGACATCCTTTTCCAACATAGCAGGCTCTTGTTGGTGTAGAACGTCGTGCTTTCCTGGTCGTCTGGGTGCATCGGTATCTGGTGATATCCAGCGAATGCGTCCATGAAGGTAAAAAGTTTGTGTCCTGCTGTGTTATCCACCAGTTGATCAATATGCGGTAGCGGAAAGTTATCTTTGGGACATGCAACATTCAGATCCGTGAAATCAATGCACAAGCTCCACGTGCCATTTGGCTTTTTCACCAACACCGGATTTGCCACCCATTGAGGACATAAGGCTTCTTTGATCAGATCGTTATCAAGTAACTTCTTCACTTCGATATCTAATGCCTCATATTTGTCAGGTCCGAATTTTCTTCTTTTCTGCTTCACCGGTTTCCTAGTTGGATCAATATTTAGCTTATGGCAAGCATGCTCAGGGCTAATGCCTACCATATCTACATGCGACCATGCGAATACGTCGAGATTGGACTTAAGGAACTCGCTCATTCTGGATCTGTATGGCTCTGGGAGCTCAGATCCAATGAACAATTCTAAGTCTTCTCGATTTGGGTCGACTTTTATTGTTTCCAACTCCTCAACCGGGGTTGCTTTCCTCTTTTGGCTCTTCCAACGAGGATCAATTATCGGACCTTCTAAGTTGAGCTCATCTTCGATCATGGGTTCCGCCTCCAACCTTGGCTCGATATCGTCTACTCCATTTGGTTCAGGTATAACTTCTTTTCCCTGTTGCTCGCCAAGGCCCTCCTGCTCGTCCTCACCCTGCTGGTCATCCACCTCCATCATTTCAGTGTCGACGGACTCCATGATTTCATCCAAGATGGAGGGTTCACTTTCGTCCCTGGTGCTCGACTGCTGGTCCATAACGGACACACTATCATTTTTAGGCTGGAGTTGCAGGAGGCACTCTCGAGCTTTCTTTTGATCACCTTTGATTGTACCTAAACCTTTTGTTGTGGGAAATTTAAGACAGTAGTAGTATATTGAAACGGCCACTTTGAATTCATTCATAAAAGGTTGACCGAGAAACCCGTTGTAGGCAGACTGTTGATTTACAACTAAAAACTCTACCATTCTAGTCAGTCTCCTTTCGGGATCCTCGGTCGATACAAGTTCGACTGGCAACGTAACTAAACCTAAGGGGACGATTACAGCATCTCCGAACCCCACTATCTTATGGTCGCATTCTTTTACATACTCATCAGAATCACCTAACTGATCTAGTGTGCTCTTGAATATGATATTCGTGTAGGATCCAGTGTCCACAAGCAGACGGTGAACTCGGACCCCCATGATGTTAGCACAGATGATTAGTGAATCATTGTGTGGAGTGAGTATCCCATCTAGATCCTTCTCAGAAAACACCAAATCTCCCGTCTTCCTGGTTGCTTGGTTTACCCCGACCTCTCTGACTTGAGCCACTGCTCTCAAGTTCGCCTTCCTCTTTCTTTTGGACATCGGAGGTCTCCCGTCCGAGCATCCTCCTACTGGCCCGGCTATTTTGAGCATTAGAATTTCATGAACTGGTTCTGCCGGTGCTGTAAATGCCTTCTTACCCTTTTGTCCATCCTGCTCGGCTGCTCGTCCTCTTCGTCATCTTCCGAGCTAGATGGAGCTGACATTCTGGGTCTCTTGCCTGGTTGCCTTTTAACAAACTCTGACAGTTTTCCCTCTTCGTAGAATCTCCATAGTTGTTTCAAGAGGTCCCGGCACTCACTCGTGAAATGGCCTATATTTTGATGATACACGCAGTATTTGTTGGGATTCAACTTTCCTCGTTCCTTCCGTATCTTCCGGGGTTCTGACAGCATGTTCTTGTCCTTCACGTTGTTGTATACAACCTCTATTGATGTGGATAGGATATGGTTCAACTTCTCCTTCAACTCGGTCCCTTCACTGAAGGCTTTCATATTTTTAGGAGCTTTGTAGTCTCCTCCTGACTTTTTTCCCGACTTTTTGGTATCAACATTAAAATCCAACTCTTTCTGCAAAGTTTCTTGCATTGAGATGTACACCCATGCTTTATGTAGAAATTCAGAATATGTTTTAGGAAAAGCAAGGTGCATCTCCTTCCACAGATCTGTTCCCTTCTTGAGTCCTGCCATAACTGCCACAATCTTGGTGTCTTCACTCACCATTTCCCCTTCTAGCAGGACTTTATCAAACCTTTTGAGGAAAGCTCTGTCAGACTCCTCGTCTCCTTGCTTCAGATCTGCAAGCCTATGTCTCTGCGTAAGGTAGGATCCGACTGTGGAGAAATGTGATAGGAATTCCTTGCTGAGTTGCATGAATGAACTGATGGAACCCGGGGCAAGTGCAGAAAACCATCTGTGGGGGCCATCGCCAAGGGTTAACGGGAAATTTCGACATTGTGTCGCATCAGATGCTTTCACGGATATCATATAATCGGTATACTTGGATAGGTGCACCTTCGGGTCTTTATTCCCCTCGTATAAGCTAACAGCTGGGAACTGCACCTTTTTCTGAACCGGCGCGTTCAATATCGCCAGGGACAATAGTGATGATGGAAGTACGGTTGTCCCTCCGCCATTTTGGGCGTCTAATTGTTTCATCATTTCTTCAATCGTTCTCTTGAGGTCAAGCCATTCGTTCGGAGGCACTTTTCCGTTAGAAGGCTGTTCATCGTGGTTTGGCTCGAGGCTTTCTCCACGGTGCAGTCCCTTGCTAATGGGACGTTTCTCCTGTGTGACCCTCCGGGCCACATTACTTGCCCCATTGGGACCCAACCGGCCGAAGGCTGACCTTCTGAGTCTATCATGCACTGAGGGGCGAGCAGCAGGATATGCTCGCTCCTCACTCCTCTATGAGTTCTCTCTCCTGAGTTCATGATTTGGGCTCCTTGTACCCCTGATGCTCGATTCCCTATCCCCTCCTGGTGTGGACTCACCTCGGCTCCCAAGTCGCTCACTTATTGGAGCTTTATCTTTGGTTCTCCTTGCCTGACCACTATCTACCTCTTCCACCCTTATGTCTTCTTGTTGTTTGGCTCTTCGTTCTGTTGCCCGGTTGCTCGCCTCCGGGGTTTTAGAGGATTTGTGCCCTGCTGCCCGGTTGCTCGCCTCTGGGCTCTTGACGGTCCTGCAGCTTCCTGTCGTCGTTGCAATGATTGCAAAATGGTGATTGTTTTGGCTAATTCCTCCGGGTTTTGAGCCAATGCCTCTACTTCCGGGGGAAGAGTGTCGATAGTGACTTGAACGTTTTGCCGGGACGTAGCCCGCACTGTTCTTGCATGATCACCCGTCGACGACACCCTAGTTCGTGATTTGCTTGCCGGGTGAGTGCTTGATTCTTGCGGTTCTTGTGATCGTACCATTTTCTGGATTTTAATGTTTCTTTGATGAAGATTTTGTGTTTGTGAATGTTTTGACCTAGAAACAACTAGCATTGCATGTAAGGATTTGGTTGTTTACAAACCTTTATCCACACATGCATGCATTCAAGCTTGTAGGTCTTGTGTAACACCACCTAAACCACTCAAATCTTCTTCCTAATTCCAATTTCCGGCGACTTATTGCCGGATTTTTGCAGTTTCCGGCGAGTTTTTCCAGAAATTCCTTCAAACCTTCAACCGACGGAGGTTCGGACCCTTCCTCTAGCTCCAATTGTTGATGATCTTGCTCCAAATTTATAATTTAGTGGTTGTTTTACTCTAATAAGATCATCAAACAAGGATTTGAATAAAGATTAAAGCTATATTTCTTGAAGGAAAAATTGAGAAAAAGATTTGCAAGAGTTTTGCCTATTTTTTTAATTAAGTCCTCCTTTTTATTATCTCATGAAGAGGTGTTTATAGGGGTATAAGCAAGTAGGAGGTGTCACCTCCTTAATCATCCTCATTTACATTGTAACAAGTGTTAAGACACTTGTTAACTCCTAAGCTATTACATTTGTACACAATGACAAGTGTTAAAACACTTGTTTGTTCCTAATGTAATGCCTAATTATTGGGACTTCTGATGATCTTCCGAGGTGCCCTCTTGCTCGCCTGCTCGCCTCCTTTTACTTCTTCTTTATCCTTCTAGGTCTAGCTGGTCGCCTCCCTTTTATGTCCAAATGACCAGCTGCTCGCCTCCTCTGACTTGGTCACCTGACCCAGCTGCTCGCTCCCTATGACTCTATTCCCTACTGCTCGTCCTTTTTGATTTTTATCCTTAATGACTTCCTAATCTTATTATTTTTATTATTTTTTATTTTAATCTCATGTCGCTGTTGTTCGCCTATCAACATGGTTTTTGCATCATATCTGTATATGTTGATGATCTAAACATAATCGGAACATGCAAAGAGATTGAAGAAGCCAGTTCAATCTTGAAAGATGAATTTGAAATGAAAGTCTTGGGTAAAACCAAGTATTGCCTCGGCCTGCAGATCGAGCATCTCCCAGAAGAAATTCTTATACATCAGTCAACCTACGTGAAGAAGGTATTGGAGAGATTTTATATGGATAAATCTCATCCACTAAGCACACCTATGGTTGTCCGATCCCTCGAAGTGGATAAGGACCCATTTCGACCAAGAGAAGATTCAGAAGAAATTATGGGGCCAGAAGTTCCTTATCTTAGCGTTGTTGGAGCATTACTCTATCTCGCAAATTGCACTAGACCGGACATTGCATTTGCAGTTAATTTGCTTGCGAGATATAACGCTTCTCCTACAAGGAGACATTGGAATGGTGTTAAGCATGTTCTACGGTATATCCAAGGGTCTCAAGACCTTGGACTGTTTTACCGTAAGAACCAAGACAAAATTTTGGTAGGTTATGCGGATGCTGGCTATTTGTCTGATCCCCACAATGTCATATCCCAGACTGATTACGTCTTTCTCTGTGGTGGTACCTGTTGGTGATCAATAATTTTCGGATGGATTAGTGACTGTTTAAGTTTGGTTTAAAGATCATCAATCAATTACGTGTGATTGGTTACCACCGTAAATGGTAAATCGAGGATCGGGTTATGAACTTGTAAATATGAAAGTCGAAATCGTAATAATTTCATATGTGTGTACGTTTAGGTGTATTAGTGTGTGTTTTGGGAGTGTTTATGAATTTGAACTTGTATTTCTTAAGCTGGAGAACAACTATTTATAGAGACTAGCAAGCATGAGGTGTTCCTGACTCTTGGTCTCCCTAGCCTGCATGCTTGACATGTGTCCTTTGACTCTAGTTTGACCTTATCTAAGCTAAATTTTAGTTACAAAGTCTTCTTTGGTCTTATCTCGGTCTTCATTGTTGTTCGTCCATGTCGGTTTAAATCGATCCAGGATGGTTCTTTCATAGAAGTTGTTCGCCGTTTGGGTGTATGGCTCAGAAGTTGTTCGTCTTTGTGTCTTGCACTGATTGGCTTTGGGATCTTGGTCCTTTGTTCGTCAGCATGCACCTCTTTGGCTGATAACTGTAACACTTTTACCAATGTTGTTCGTCATTATTGACTTGGTGGTGGGTTCATATTTGGTCTTTAAACCTGTTCGCCAATATCTTGTTCGTCGGTATAGTTGTTCGTCGGTTTACACATTCCTTGGATTGGTTTATGCACCCCGAATTGATTTTCTTTGTTAATCATCCTTGATTTGAGGTTGGCTCTTCATAATCCTTGATAAGGCTTTAATTCTTGTTCGTCATTCCCTAATTTATGTTCGCCTATCAACAATTGCCCCCTATCCTGGCTATATATTGCCCCAGACGAGCAACTTTGTGGCGAGCAACTATAGTTAGGATATTATACTGGTGTGGATTTGGACGAACATCTTTGACCTGGGCGAGCAATTTCGGATCTGCCTCTTCACCTTCCCATGATCTGGGGGATGTTCGAGGATGACGTGGGCGGTATGATTGCATGCCGCCCACGCGCGAGCATTCCCGAGGTCACGCGCCCCTATAATTACATATAGGTCCCTTGATTTTCAACCTTGCTCGAAAGTAACCCCGTTTTCCTTCAATTGGGTCCATATTTTGGGGTGAATTACACTTTGAACCCCGTTTTTTTCTTGGGGTATAAATAGAAGAGGAAACAAATTTTTTCCCACTTCTTCATTTCTTGCTACAGTGCTCCGGTGATTTCATCCTTCTCCGGCGATCTCGAGCTCTTCCGGCGTCTGTTCCTCTGGCAATTGGCTTCTAGTTTCAAGACAAGGTAGTTACTTTCTTTCTTCACCTCATTTCTTTTGTTTTTCTGCAAAAACCTCAATCGCCGCTATGTGGGGCTTTGCTCCGCCGTCTTCTCCGACGAAACGCTGCCGTCTGGTTCTTCTTCTCCTTTCTCCTTCCATGTCTTTGCACTCGAGCAACAAATCCGAGGAAACTCTTGAACCCCTCTTTCCCATTGTGGCACACGAGAATCAACCTCCCTTTGAGATCTCCTCGGCGTCAAATCCTCACGTTGATTCAGTTGTTCGTTCAGTTGAGGATACTGGTGCTCGCCCATCGGGGAGGGAAGTGGTGGTCGCTGCGAGCAGAGATTCCGACGTAGACTCTTCGTCCAGCGCTGAATCGGAGGATCCCCAATTCGACGAGTTGACTCGCGAATTTTTGGAAGGGATAGGGTTCCCATCTCCAAGGATGATGGAAAACGAGATCCCCGTTGGAGTTGCTCGGCCTTTCGAATGGCGAGCATATACTGAGGAGTATGCGAACCACTTTGCTCGCCCGAAAAGACAAAAAATGGACCTGGTAAAAACTGATTTTCAGGCGAGCAGAATCAAAAGTATCGTCCTTTAAGAGGATCTTGATCTGATCCGAGAGACCTACAAAATCCCTTTTGACATTCATATGTGGGCCCCTAAAAGGAAAGAGAGAGTTGATCGCCCACCTCCAGGATGCACCGCAATCAATATTGACACACTGATCGCTGGTCTAAAGCTGCCACTACCTCCAGTTGTTGGTCGCTTCCTCGAGGCGACCAATTTTGCCATTACACAGATCACACCAATAGGGTGGATGAATTTGCTCGGCGCCATGGCTTTGTTCGCTTTAGAGGGATATGTTGATCGCCTTACTGCGGAGGAAATCAACTATCTCATGACAATCACCAAATGTCCCGTTGGTGAAGAAGGCTATTATTACCTCAAGGCCAGGACTGGACTCAAGATGGTAGAAGGGGTGCCGAACAAGATTAGGGACTGGAAAGAGCATTTTTTCTTCATTGGTGGTGACTGGCGAGCATCTTCCGGTCCACACGGTGGCATTGGGCGAATAAATTCTCCCGCAGCCTATGGAATAATTAAGCGTAAGTTTATCTTTGCTCGCCTTCGAATTGTGTTGTTCTAATTTAACTTTTATTGTTTGCTCGCAGGTCCTCGATTACTAAAGTGGAATTCAGAAGAAGAGGAGATTGGTGCGGAGTTCCTGTTCACATCTTGTTTGGTCGGCTTGCGCAAAAGAGCGGACAGGACCATCCAATATCTAAACGACGAGAAGCATCAAAGAGCTGCTCGTCTGTTTACTTATCCCCACCACTTGGAAGCACAGGCTGAGGTGCCCCCAGGTATGAAAAATTTATAACTCCTTGAACCAACTTTGCTCGTCATTTGATTTCCACAACTTGTTCGTCTAATTCTTTTAACTTAACTTCTCTTCTTTTTTAGCCGAGCAAGTTACCGTTGTTGTTCCCCCTTGCTTCGCCCTCCTTGAGCAAAGAGTCTTTGAGATGGCACCTCCGAAAGGCCGAAAAAGGAAGGGTGACCTGCCTACCAAAGTACTGGGAATGACGAACAAGGCTGAGGGAGCCAAAGTTCCTCTGTCTGCGGCCCCTTCTGGCCATGCTCGGCCAGCTCCTCCGATTTCTCCTCCTAAAGGGGGGAAACGCTTAAAGAAGGCGGATGGGACTCCGCTGGCCCAAGATGTCCCCGGTGGTGGCAAGGGGAAAGAGAAGGTGGGCCACAGTTATGCTCGCCCAGAGGGGGATATTGTTCGCCACTCATCCGTCGAGCCTGTGGAGACGACGGGCAAAGCGGGCAAAAGTGTTACCCCAACTCGCGGCCCTGAGGACATCACTATACTGGGTTGGGATGAACGAAAGTTCCATGAGTAAGCATTTCTAACACTATGGCCGGCGAACAACTTTTAAGAACATTTTGTAACTTTGATTTTTGTTCGCAGGTATCGGCCTAACGATCATCCTGGACGAGCAGCTGCGGTCCACCAATACGCCTGCTCAAAAACTCCAGTGAACATTCGAGAGATCCCGAGCAAACATGTTCGTCGGGCTACTGAGTTGATCGCCCGATCGTGGACCCGGCCACTGGAGACGACCGTTTCTGCTCAAAGCATTGCGGACAACTTCCACTTTTCCCTGATGCATCATGCAAACGGCCTTGCCATCGCCCAAAAAGGAATGATCCAGCTCGCCGAGCTCGAAGATGCTATTCGTCGTTACGCCAGTACTGCTCGGCAGCTGACCGAAGAGAAGGACGGCCTGGTCGGCCAGTACGAGGCTAAAGTTGCTCACCTCAACAACCAGGTCAACATCTATATTGACAAAGAGAAGAAATACCTTGAAGAAATTCAAGGTTTTTCTAGCGAATTGAGAGGCAAAGAGGCCTTGCTCGGCGAGAAGGAGAAAAGGTTGTCCGCAGCCGAACAAGAGAATGCCGAGCTCAAAGCGGAAGTTGCTCATCTTCGGGAGGCAGAATCCAACCTCTTCACCCGCGAGCAACTTGAAGATGAGGTTCAAGCTCGCACCGGCCCCATCTCCAACCTTATATATATCTGTGCCTATGCGGATAGCATCCGCACGGCCGATGTCTATGATTTCAAGGACTTGGTGGAAGAAATAACCAAAGACTTGAATGAATTCATAGAGAACTATCCACCGCCGAGCAATATTGAAATTCAGCTGGCGGATTTGGCTGTACTAGGGGTTAAACTTGATAAACTTGACCCCAGTATTGTCATCACTCATCCTCCTCCTCCAGTTGATGAAGGCGAACAAGAGGAAGAGGTGGCTGTGGTCGATGAGCAAAATGCCAAAGAGGCAGAGGATAAGGCAGCTGAAGACTTGGCTCGGGATCTGATCGTTGAACCTCCCGCCGAACAAACTCAAGATCCTCCTCCTGCCGAGCAACAATAGTTTTTAGGACAACTTTTTTCTTTCCTTCGTTGTAGTTGTTCGTTCTTTTTGTAATACTTTTGTAGTAGCTTTCCAAAGCTATACTATTTTTGAGGCTTAATGCCTTTTAATTAATGGAATGTCTTTCTCATGTTCGCTCATTTTCTTGTATATGTTAATTGCCTTTACATTTTTGTCAATGCCTTTGCAATTATAACATATAGTGTTGGGCTTTTGTTCGAATTGAACTTTGCCTTTAGTGGAATCAGGGTTCAGCCTTAGGTTCTGTTCCTTTTAAAAAACGAACAACCTTTAAGTGGCTTTGGTCCTTAGGTTCTGTTTATTTTAAAAAACAAACAACCTTTAAATGGACTTGTACCTCGAGCTCTTGGACTTTTCCTTTACTTGACGAACAACTACTATATTTACATTATGAAAAATTTACAAGTGTTGTAAGACTGCTCGTCACTAACATATACAAACTGGCGAACAACTTTGAACACTAACAAACATGCTCGCTTAAAAGATGAAACAGCACTCAAACTATACAATGTGCCGAACAACTTTAAATTCTCAAAAAATTAGGCAAGTTTTTGGTTTGCCTTACTTGATTCACAGGCCCCCCAAGACATTTGTTCGCCCAATTAAGACTTGTTCGTCTCATTGATAGTACTTCTTCAGATGTACAGCATTCCAGGAGTATTGGGCCGACTTGCCTTCCATATCTTCGATATCGTATACACCGTTAATGAATTTTTCCGTTATACGATACGAGCCCTCCCAAGTTGGTCCCAATACACCTGGAGGTTGGGCGAGCAACTTTCTTAGAACCATATCTCCAACTCTGAATTCCCTGATTTTAACATGAGAATTATAATAGCGTTCTGCTCGCTGTTTGTAGGTAGCATTTTTTAGCTCGGCATTTAATCTTCTTTCTTCGAGCAAATCCATTTCAGTAACTAGAGCAGAGTTGTTCGCCTGTTCATCAAAGTTGGTCATCCTAAATGTGTTGGTCTTTAGCTCGATTGGTATTACAGCTTCGGTTCCAAAAGCCATTGCAAAAGGTGTTTCTCCGGTGCTTGACCTGGGAGAAACTCTGTATGCCCATAAGACTTCCGGAAGCTCTGTAGACCAACTGGTTTTGCTCTCCGCTAGCCGTACTTTTAACATGTGCTTGATGATTTTGTTTACGGCTTCGACCTGTCCATTCGACTGGGGATGATAGGGCGTAGAATAATGTTTCTTGATCCCCCATTTTATACAGAAATCTCTCAACTATTTTCCATCAAACTGCGGACCATTGTCTGTCACGATGGTTTGTGGAACTCCAAAACGACAGACAATGTTCTTCCAAATAAAGTTGATCATTTTCTGCTGCGTGATTTTTAACATGGCCTCTGCTTCTGCCCATTTTGTATAATAGTCGACTGCCACAACGACAAATCGAACTCCTCCAACTCCCGCTGGGAAGGGACCAATAATGTCCATCCCCCATCTTGCAAATGGCCAGGGGCTGTACACTGATACGAGCTGTTGAGCCGGGGTATGAATGTTTGGTGCAAAAATCTGGCACTGGTGGCAAGTCTTTGCTCTCTTGATTGCATCCTGACGTAAAGTTGGCCAATAATAACCTTGTCTGATAGTCTTGTATGCCAAGGCTTGCCCCCCAGTATGATTTCCGCATACTCCGGCATGTACTTCTTCGAGTATTGCTCGTCCTTGCCCCCTAGTCAAACATTTGAGAAGTGGGATTGATATTCCCCTTTTGTAAAGCTGCTCGCCTACCAGAGTATATCTGGCGGCTTGCTTAATTAGCTTGACAGCTTCAAAAGAGTTGTTTGGTTTTTCTCAACTTTTCAAATATTTGACTATATTTGTTCTCCAGTCTTCTTCTTCACTTGCTTGTTTATCAAGTTGATTGACATTATAACTTCTTGTTGATGGATCATTCATCTTCGTAATTATAATGTCTGCTAACTCTGCTGGTCCTTCACTTGTTGCTAGTCGGGCCAGCGCATCTGCTTGTGTGTTGCTTGTTCTTGGAATTTGTTCAATGAAGACTTGTTCTAACAAGGACATTAGGTAAGCAACAATTCGCTGATACTCGATCATGTGATCGTCTTTCGCCTCGTATTCACCTCGAACTTGGTTCACAATCAATTGTGAGTCGCCGAATATTTGTAACCGTCTAACACCTACTGCAAGAGATGGGTGGAGACCAGCAATAAGAGCTTCGTACTCAGCTTTGTTGTTGGTTGCCATGAAACCAAATTTGATAGCCGAGGTGAATACTTGTCTGTCTGGACTGATTAGAACTACTCCTGCCCCCGAGGCTATGTTGGTTGAAGACCCGTCAACGTAAAGATGCCAGGGGTGATCAAGTCCTCTCGTCGGATCTGGTGGGAAGGTTAGTTCGACAATAAAGTCGGCTAATGCTTGCCCTTTGATCGCTGTTCGAGGAGCATAAGTTACCCCGAATTGACTAATCTCTAGTGACCACTTTAATAGGCGACCTGCTGTGTCGGGGCGATGGAGAATTTGTCTGAGTGGGAAAGTTGTTAGCACTTCAACTTGATGATCAAAGAAATATGGTCGTAATTTCCTCACGCTCATGACAAGTGCATATGCCAGTTTCTCAGTTGGAGAGTATTTGATCTCCGCGTCGTGTAAAGCTTGACTGACATAGTAAATTGGTTGATGGAATTTGCCGTCTTCTCGTACCAAAACGGAGCTGATAGCCACTTCTGATGCTGCTAAGTATAAATATAGCCTCTCTCCTGGGATGGGTTTTGATAGGATTTTAACATCTCCCAAGTATTCTTTGAGTTGATCAAATGCCCTCTGGCAGTTGTTAGTCCATGTGAACTGTCCTTTCTTGATGGCTTCAAAGAATGGACGGCATTTGTCCCCCGATCTGGATATGAACCGATTCAATGCTGCTAGGCATCCCGTAAGCCTTTGCACTTCTTTTATTGAACGTGGAGGTTGCATATCCACGATTGCTTTAACTTTTGTTGGATTGGCCTCAATCCCTCGTTGACTAACAAGATGGCCCAGGAATTTTCCAGAATGAACTCCGAAACTGCTCTTCTTTGGATTCAACTTCATGTTGTAGTGTCGGAGTATTTCGAACACCTGGGTCAAATGTTGAAGATGATCTTCCCTTTGGGGGCTTTTGACTACGATATCGTCCACATAGACTTCTATCGTATCACCGATTTGTTCGTCGAACATCTTGTTCACCAACCTTTGGTATGTTGCTCCGGCGTTGATGAGGCCAAAGGGCATTCTTTTCCAACACAACAAGTTTTTGTTTGTATAAAATGCTGTGTTCTCTTGATCGTCTGGATGCATTGGAATTTGATGGTACCCGGCAAAGGCATCCATGAATGTTAGCATTTCATGACCTGCAGTGCTGTCCACCAACTGGTCAATGTGAGGAAGTGGAAAGTTGTCCTTCGGGCATGCTGCATTCAGATCTGTAAAGTCTATGCATAGCCTCCAGGTCCCGTTTGGTTTCCTCACAAGGACTGGGTTTGCTACCCATTGTGGGCAGAGTGCCTGTCCGATTAAGTCGTTGTCTAATAACTTCTTTACTTCTTCGTTCAAAGCTTGATATTTGTCTGGGCCATACTTTCTTCGTTTTTGATGGATTGGCTTTTTTCCTTGATTGATGTTGAGTTTGTGACAAGCATGTTTTGGATCAATTCCCACCATGTCTGCATGAGACCAGGCAAAAACATCTAGATTTTTGCTGAGGAACTCTTTCATTCGGGATCTGTAAGGCTCAGGGAGCTCAGATCCTATGTATAATTCGAGATCCGGGTTTTCAGGATTAACTTTGAACGCCTCCAGTTCTTCAACTGGAGTTGCTCGTCGTTTTTGTCCTTTCCACCGAGGATCAATTATTGGTCCCTCAGAGTTGAAATCATTAAAAAAGGGTCGACCAAGAAACCCGTTATAAGTTGAATCCTGGTCTACAACCAAGAAGTCAACCATTCTTGTAATATTTTTCTCGGGTTCGTTGGCCGTTACAAGTTGTACTGCTAAAGTAACTATTCCCAATGGGTCTGTTACAGCATTTCCGAAGCCTATTATTCTGTGAGTTGTATCCCGAATATAGCCCGAATAATCTCCGAGATGATCGAGCGTCTTTTTGAATAGGATGTTAGTGTAGGCTCCGGTGTCCACCAACAATCTGTGGACTCGTGTTCCCATAATCTTTGCGCAGATTACGAGCGAATCGTTGTGCGGAGTTAATATTCCTTCCAAGTCATTTTCGGTGAAGGTCAATTCTGCTGTTTGCATGATTGATGGTCTAACCCCCATTTCTTGGACCTGATCGATTGCTCGTAACTCAGCCTTCCTCTTTCGGTTGGAGATTGACGGTCGTCCATCAGAACACCCTCCCGCGGGGCCTGCAGGTTCCATCATGTATAAGTCCTCCAACGGACGAGCAGGAATGGTAAGAACTGATCGTGCTGGTTTATTGTTCTTCTGAGGTTGATCATCTTCGTCCTCAGAATTGTTCTCCCGGACTCTCTTCCCGGGTTGTCTTTTGACAAAGTCGGAGAGCTTTCCGTCCTCGTAGAAACGCCATAGCTGTTTGAGCAAATCTCTATATTTACTTGTAAAGTGCCCCACGCTTTGATGGTAAGCACAATACTTGTTAGGGTTGAGTTTGCCAGTGTCTTGGCGAATTTTCCGGGGAGGGGAGAGCAACTCCTTATCCTTCACATTTTCATAAACAGTATCGACTGACACTGTTAGTACTCGATTCAACTTTTCTTTGAGTTCTGTCCCTTCAGTGAATGCCTTCATGTTTTTAGGGACTCGATAGCTTGTTGCACCAGGTTTCTTGTTGTTCTCTTTGGGATCAGTTTTGTTCTCCCCCAAGTTTGATTGCAAAGCTTCATGCATGGAAACGAATATGCCGGCTTGATTCCTAAATTCGGCATAACTTCTTGGGCACTTCAGACGTACCTCTTTCCATAGCTTTGATCCTTTTTTCAATCTGGCCATAACAGCAACAATTTTCGTGTTCTCGCTGACGGGTTCACCTTCCAATAGCACCTTGTCGAACCTTTCCATGAATGCCCGATCTGACTAGTCGTCATTCTGTTTTAGGTCAGACAATCGGTGTTTCTGGGATACCCCGCCGTTGAGAAATGAGAAAGGAACTCTCGACTCAGTTGAGTGAACGAGTGGATAGATGCTGGTGGCATTGCCGAAAACCATTTGTGCACCCGATCTCCCAAGGTTAAGGGGAAATTTCGGCATTGAGTGGCGTTGCTGGCCCCCACCGAGACCATATAATCCGAATACTTTGTAAGATGAACTTTGGGATCAGCAACACCGTCATATTATATGCCCGCCGGGAACTGGGCCTTCTTCTGAATCGGGGCTTTCAGAATGGCGGGTGATAGTGGTGAGGATGGCAAGCTGGTCGTCCCCACTCCTCTTTGTTGGTCCAACTGTCCCTGCATATTCTCCACTGCCCTTCTCAGACTTGACAGCTCATCCAAAGATGCCCCCTGGCTTGGAGGCTGTTCGGCGAGCAAAGGTACAAACCTTTCTGCTCGTCGCAGTCCCTCGCTCGGAGCAGGCAAATCCTGGAGCTGCTTTTTAGGGTTGCTCGCCGCATTCGGCCCTAAACGCCTGAAGGCAGATTGAGAGAGTCTCTCATGAACTGATGGGCGCGGTTGCTCAAATGTTGCTCGCCCACGCTCAGCTTCCTGGCGAGCAACTTTCTCTTGTTGATGGGGTTGGCCAAGCCTGTCCTGGGCACTGGAGCGGGTTGTTCCGTGGCTTGACATTGTTGTTCGCCCGCGAGCAGATTCAGCCTGGCCCTCTCTTGGTTCGACCATCTTTGCTTTGCCTCTATTCCACCTGACCTGAGCACTGTTTACCTCATGTTGTTCGCCCCTGGTTGACCTAGCCCTAACAACTTCCACAGGTCTGTCCTTAGGCCTTACTAGTGAAGGCCTATTTTGATCTTGCTGTCTCTGTAGAGCCTGGAGAGCAGCAATGGTTTTGGCCAGTTCATTAGGGTTGTTCGCCAGGGCTTCCATTTCAGGTGGGAGATTATGAGTTATGGCCGTGTGCTGTGATCTATTCACATGTCTAGGATCACGATCCTGGTGGTCGGCCGACGAGGCTCGTGTGGGAGATGCTCTCCTTGACAAGCGTGATGCTTGGGTTTCCTTGGATTGAGGCATTTTAATTAGATTGTTATTTAATTTTTATATTGAAGAACACCAAGAACACCTTTGCTTGAATCTTCAAGTATTTCTTGAGGTTTTCTTTGAGTCTTCAAGTTTTCAACTTGAAGTTCTTGAGTAATCACACTAAATCGGAGGTTCGGACCCTCCTTCTAGCGCCAAAATTGTTGGTGATCAATAATTTTCGGATGGATTAGTGACTGTTTAAGTTTGGTTTAAAGATCATCAATCAATTACGTGTGATTGGTTACCACCGTAAATGGTAAATCGAGGATCGGGTTATGAACTTGTAAATATGAAAGTCGAAATCGTAATAATTTCGTATGTGTGTACGTTTAGATGTATTAGTGTGTGTTTTGGGAGTGTTTATGAATTTGAACTTGTATTTCTTAAGCTGGAGAACAACTATTTATAGAGACTAGCAAGCATGAGGTGTTCCTGACTCTTGGTCTCCCTAGCCTGCATGCTTGACATGTGTCCTTTGACTCTAGTTTGACCTTATCTAAGCTAAATCTTAGTTACAAAGTCTTCTTTGGTCTTATCTCGGTCTTCATTGTTGTTCGTCCATGTCGGTTTAAATCGATCCAGGATGGTTCTTTCATAGAAGTTGTTCGCCGTTTGGGTGTATGGCTCAGAAGTTGTTCGCCTTTGTGTCTTGCACTGATTGGCTTTAGGATCTTGATCCTTTGTTCATCAGCATGCACCTCTTTGGCTGATAACTGTAACACTTTTACCAATGTTGTTCGTCATTATTGACTTGGTGGTGGGTTCATATTTGGTCTTTAAACCTGTTCGCCAATATCTTGTTCGTCGGTATAGTTGTTCGTCAGTTTATACACTCCTTGGATTGGTTTATGCACCCCGAATTGATTTTCTTTGTTGATCATCCTTGATTTGAGGTTGGCTCTTCATAATCCTTGATAAGGCTTTAATTCTTGTTCGCCATTCCCTAATTTATGTTCGCCTATCAACAGTACCGCGATCTCATGGAGATCGGTTAAGCAAACCATGGTTACCACGTCTTCAAACCACTCAGAGATAATAGCTTTGTTTGAAGCCGCACGAAAATGTGTTTGGTTAAGATCATTAGTAAAACACATTGGTGACTCGTGTGATATCACTAAAGGCGATACATCCCCCACTGTTATATTCGAAGACAACGCAGCTTGCATCGCACAAATGAGTAATGGGTACGTCAAAGGAAACTTGACAAAACATATTTCACCTAAGTTTTTCTACCCATAGCAGACCTGTTCACTAAGTCCTTACCTACATCTACTTTTGAAAAGTACGTTCATGGTATTGGGATGCGAAAGCTCAAAGGGTTGTTGTCTTCAGGGGGAGCGGTAACCCTGAAATGAATCTAGAAGATTTGATCCGGAAGATCAATAAAATTATATTCCTCCCTAACTAAATATTTGGTCGCTACCTAGCACGTGGAGTTTTTACGACAAGACATATATGTTATGTCGTAATGTCCAAGGGGGAGTGTTATAAATCCAGCAGATTTATTATACAAAATCTAGAAGATTTGATGTGGACATTACTAATGTACTTAACCTAAACAGAATTTAGGTTTAGACTAGGTCTTTTCTATTATAAATAGATCATTGTACTTAGAATTGTATACACTCATACACACACATATTAGTGAAACTCCTGACTTGGTACGCCCCCAGACGTAGTCGTTATCGACGAATTGGGTGAACAAATTTGCGTCTCTATTTTACGCTCTCGATTTACAACAGAAACAACATCTTTTAGAAAATTTCATTTAATTCGATGTAATTATGTATTTTTGTTTGACATTTAATTTTTACCAATTTGTGGCTCGTATACACCCTTGTTTTTGGTAGCTTAGCTTGGATAACAAATGGTAACACAAGGAGTATTACTTTATGTAATTTGAATTTCTCCCAAACTAATTCCTAAACCAAAGGGCCTGAATCTGTAAGCCCATATTCAAATATTGATCCGCCCAACAAATTCCAAATCGATCTGACCCGTGTTTCCAAACCGGTTTATGGAGTCGAACCGTTCTCGCTTAAACCCTAAACCTACTTCCATTCCCCTTCTTCGCCCATTTCTCCGCGCTCTCTCTATGCTGTTTCTCTCCTCCGTCACACTTCTCATCAAAATCCCCCAAGATTTTTGAGAAAATTCAGTGAAACTGAAATGATTGATACGCTTTACGTAAACAACTCAGTGGAGTGGAATCCATCGCCAGTTGTTGCCTTAGCGACGAGCGTCGACAGCTCTCAGGTCGCCGCCGCACGCGCCGACGGCACACTCGAGATATGGCTCGTTTCTCCCGGCTCCGTAGGCTGGCACTGTCAGCTTGTACGCCTGCCACCGCTCTCTTTTTTCATATACTAATTATATGTTGAGCATTTTCATATTTTAATTGAAAAATTTAGTGAATTTGAACTTTTTCTTTTGGGGTTTCTTGTGTAGACGATACATGGGGACCCTAATTCGAGAGTGTCTTCGCTGGTATGGTGTCAGTCGGGGCCGAGAGGCGGAGTTTTGGGCCGGTTGTTGTCTTCCAGTATCGATGGGTCGGTTTCAGAGTGGGATTTGTTCGATTTGAGACAAAAGGTACAGAACCTCCCGAAGAGTATGCTGTTCTACATTTATAATTATGTAGTCTTATAGGCCATATGAAGAAGTGTGCTTAGGAACATTGCTCTACAATCTGGTAGAATTTGATGGAACATATAATTTTTTTAAAAGTTGATATTGGGATACCTATTTTCCTGAGAACTTGTAGTATTTCCAAATGTATTTTTCATATTCCAATTTCAAGGGCACAATCAGCAGCTGAACTTAAAATGCGTCGATTCTTACATTTATATTGGAACTTTTCAGTAGCTGATAAAATTGTTTATATGTTTTAGCTGAATCTTAAGAATTGCATATTTGTTAAGGACTACTTTTGTGTTCAAATTATGAGTGCGAGGAGTTTATCCAAGTTATTTATAGCCTATAGCTTTTTGTTGCTCTATTTTATTGCAGGAGGTTCTAGATTCTATCGGCATCTCAATTTGGCAGATTGCTGCTGAGCCACAGCATGATTCGCGGCCCAGCATGAAGCAAGAAATGAAGTCTTATGAGAATGGCCATGATAATTCTTCAATTATAAGTGGTGTTGATGATGAGGATAATAGTGAAAGCGAAGATGAAGATGCTGATAAAGCTACAGTTCACATTCATGAGGACAGTGATGCTGACAGTACCCGTCTAGCAATTGCATGTGATGATGGCTGTGTGCGGATATATACAGCTACCGGAGCAGAAAAACTTATTTATAATAGATCATTGCCAAGGGTCAGTGGTGAGAACTCCGCCCTGTATAGTCGAGTAACATTTTTGCCATTTTTTCTTGAGGTGTATATCATTGATTTATTGTTTTCATTTTCCTCAGGGCGTATACTCAGCGTTACCTGGAGTTCAGATGCAAATAGGATTTATTCAGGAAGTAGTGACGGGTACGTTAGAGTTGTTACAACGCTGTGCATATATTATGTGCCATAGTTGTCAACAGTGTTTAGGCGTAACTAAGGCACAGAGACCTGTTGCCTTAGATGCTAGGTGCAGTTAAAGTGAACGCCCGAGATGCATATAGAAACTCGTAATATACTAATAATAGACCTAATTAAAAGTGTTCCTGTTCTACGCTAAAAAGGGAGTGCAATGGAAATGAGCAAACAAAAAGAGACAATAAAAGATGTCTTGATAATCCATTGTTCCCACTTTTAAATATTATAATATGGTTGTTTTCTCCTTCCCTTCAGATGTCTTTATTCTTTTAGAGGCCCGTTTTTAATTACTAAGCTGACTTAGCCAAATTTAACTTGTAAACTTAAAACCCCCTGCAAGTATTTATTAAGGTTAAGGTATGACCCTAGTATGCCTGAGGTGCACTAGCATGGACTGGTGCCTTTATCTCACCGCCTTTGACAACTATGTCATTTTATAGACTTATTTACTATCACAGTTTATTTTAAGCAAATACCTAGATTCTAACGATGCTACTCACGCGTCATTTTATTTGCTTGTATATAGGTTCCTATGAGTGTTAATATCAAATTTTCAAGTTTCTGACATTATGTGTTTGTCTTATTTTTTGAATAATAGGTTTATAAGATGTTGGGATGTCAAATCAGCTCAGGAGGTATACAGAATAACTGCTGGTCTTGGAGGACTTGGAAGTGCAAATGATCTTTGCATATGGTCATTACTTGCACTGAAGTATGAACTCAATTTAAATTACCCAGTTTGTGTTCACATATCAGTATTAGATAGATTACTTACTGATTTCTTTTTCCTTTTCTTCTGTTTACTTGGATGGGTGGGTTCAGATGTGGGACCATTGTCAGTGGGGATAGTTCTGGTAATGTGCAATTCTGGGATGGTCAGTTTGGAACTCTTCTACAAGCGCATTCTTATCACAAGGGTGATGTAAATGCCTTAGCTGCTGCTCCTAGTCATAATAGAGTGTTTTCTGCTGGTTCTGATGGTCAGGTATATCCATTTATCTGTCTTCTTTATGGGGTTCGTTTTTAGGTCTTTGCGCTTCCATTATGGTTGATAATTTTGCCACTATCTCAATGCTTCTCCTTTGCCATGAAAAACCATTTTATGTATTTTCAATCTTATACTCTGCTAGTGTTTTTGTATGGTTAGACCTACCCACTCTGGGTTTCTGTCCTTTGTCGGGATTCAATTGATCTTGTTTCCTCTACAATTGACATTTTTTAAGATTCACAATATCGTTAATTTATCATCTAATTATATTAGATGATGGATATATATGTAATTTGCACTGTTAATAGCTTAAATTAATTATACTTGATATTTGCTTCTCTTTCTGTAATTTGAATAAACCACCTTATGGTAATTTGCTATTTTTGTAGGTCATATTGTATAAACTTTCAAGTGAGGCTGTTGGTTCTAGTAATGAAAAGTCCTTTCCTGAAGCTATTAAGAGATGGGTTTATGTTGGTTATAAAAGAGCTCATACTCATGATGTGAGGTCACTGGCCATAGCTGTACCTATTAGCCATGAAGGTAGAGTTGTGATTTGAGTTATGATAATTTTGACATCACTGGATTTTATGATGATGCTTCTTTCTTTAACTACCTTTTCTCTGTAGTTCTTGTTGAGTTAAACCAAACTTACCTGCTCTCTTTCCATAAGCAGATCTACCACCTGAAGAAAAGGTGAAGAGATCACGTGGCAAAGAAAAGCACCTCGATTTTAGTTATCATAAATGGAGTCATTTGGGTGTACCTATGCTTATCTCGGCTGGCGATGACACTAAACTTTTTGCATCTTCTGTTAAAGAGTTTACCAAGTTTTCTCCGCATGATATATGCCCAGCACCACAGAGAATGCCCATGCAACTTGCGAAGGACACACTTTTAAATCAGACTCCATTGCTATTGATCCAATCTTCACATTCTCTTAGCATTTATTGTGTGCTGTTAGAAAAAGGTGTTGTATCTGATGTAGGTCGTGGCCCATCTGTCGGACTTGCAAGCACTGAATTAGTGGCACGAGTTAGTTGCAAGGCTCCTCGGAAGATCATCTCCAGTGCGATTTCTTCGTCAGGCGCATCATTTGCCTACTCTGATCATTTGAAACCCAATTTATTTGAGTTGAAGAGAAATAAATCAGGCAAGAACATGTGGACTATAAAAAAAAGACAGCTGCCTAAGGGGTTACCATGTGCACATTCTATGATTTTCAGTTCTGATTCCTCACGGTTACTATTAGCTGGGCAGGACCGAAGGATATATGTACGTGATTTCTGTCTTGTTGTTTTTTGTAATTTTTACTTTTGCTTGCTGTGTGGTTACTTGATCTGATGTTTTTTGTCCACAATATATTCTGAGAGTTGTGGCAAACATCCAGCTCTCGTGGAAAGCAAAATCTCTGTTATTTTCAAAACTACCGATATTTGATCTCTTATGCTTTCACAGGTAAACCCAATATGTTTAAAAAAATTACGAATACCCTCTTTAGGTGCTAGAAATACACCCCAACATTTGTATTCGTCTTACAGAGATATCCCCCTCAATTGGTCTCATGTACAAACATAGTTTTCTGTGTAGATGGGCTAAACCTTGGATAATTTCTGTAATTATCCCTAAAACCAATCTAAAGGTGCTGTTATTTCACTCGATGCAAGCCTTCTCTGTAGAATTGTCTCCACACAAGTGTTTATATATTCTGAAAGTATTCTTCTTCCTTTTTCTTTTAATGTTACTTGGTGAGTAATGTAAGTAGATGAGATGTGTGAGTTTTGATTTTGTTACACCCTAACCTGTATCCCTTGACACAAGGAATTTTTTATACGATCATTGACGTAAAATTACATTATGCATATGCAGGATTTTTTATTTTTGGCAACTAAAGTATATTTGCCACTATTACAATTAAAGCTTCTTGTCATGTTGCAGGTGGTAGATGTTGAAAGTACGGAGGTAATTCATGCTTTCACTCCTTGTCAGAAATACGAAGATGAGAGTTTACCACCCAGTGAACCTCCTTTTACAAAAATGTTCACAAGTAAGGATTGCCAGTGGTTAGCTGCTGTCAACTGTTTTGGAGATGTGTATATTTTCAACCTTGAGACATTAAGGTAATGTATTCTTCTATAGTTCCTTCTGTTGAATGGTAAAATAAGCTTTGTTTGAATAAACTTGTATCTTTTTTCATATTCAAGTGAATACCAGTTTGACAAAATTTGTTTGTACTGCTTGTATAATGAAGAATAATTTCTTTCTTATCTGATTCTCATTTATGTTAGTCAATTTACCTGGACAGTATAAATACATTCTTGTATTATCTACTTGTTTCATGTTCTCACTTCTATGAAATTGACTGAATCCAATGGCTAAAGTTTCTTAACAAATTTGTACTAAGTTGGTGATGAGAATTTGAACCCCAATTCCCTGTAGTGATTATCATTGAAAGTCCTTTTTATATTTGTGTTTCTTCTTTATATTTGCAGGCAACACTGGTTTATATCCAGATTGGATGGAGCCGCTGTCACAGCTGGTGGTTTTTCTCCCAAAAAAAATAGCAACATTCTCATCATCTCCACCTCTTCAAATAAGGTTTATGCACTCGATGTGGAGGCGAAAAACTTGGGGAAGTGGTCTTTGCGTAATACATTTTCTCTTCCGAGGAGATTTCAAGAGTTTCCTGGAGAAGTTATTGGACTTACCTTCCAGCCATCCTCAACTTCATCTTCTGTTATTGTCTATAGTCCCTGGTAAAGTCATTCTTCTAGTCCTTATAGTATTTGCTGGATTTTCTTTATTCTTTATTCACTGCTATTTTGCCTGCATGTTCCTTCCGAAAAAAATTACCATCAAATTCTTTTGATTTCCTCTTGTAAATTGTTAGCTGCAAAAAAGGGATTTTTTTCAATTCAGGGCTTGAAAGTCAGTAATACCATTCCCCCCATTCTGCTGAAAAGTGGTTTTTAAGGGTTTTATTTGAATATAAAGTAATATTGTGAGGGAGGGTTATATCCATTTTAGGGGTGAATATTATTGCATGATGAAACTGTCATCTTTGCCGAAAGTTAATATCCTTGTAAATTCACCTGCGTCATTATATATTTCCACTTTCAAAACTGACACCTCTAGTGCTCCAGGACGCGGTGCATGATTGATTTCGAAACTCCTGTTGAAAAAGACGATGATGCTCCCCTTGCAAATGGTCAGGGATTAACAAAAAAGATACACAGCAATGGAATAAAATCACTTAAACGTCTTAGATCAGACACTATACACAGTGGTCGAAAGAACTTTGAGTTCCGTCCATTCGCACAAGGTTGTGCTTTGTTTGTGGAACATCTTTCTGAAAATTCTCTTTTGGTCATAGGAAAACCGTGGAAGCAAGTTGTAGGCACTTTTGATGCCCAACCTGTCCACAGACATATATTTGGGACATAGTAGTCTTTTTACAGGCTCTGCTTATTTTCAGCCTATGCATTAGGCAGGGAAGGTGGTTAATGTTGCCTTCATCATTTTTGCTCTCTGGTTTGAGGTGGTGGGGTGGTGGTGTTGGAGGGGTTAGGCTGTCTTGATCATGTTGTGCAATGTATTACTTATAACCGTGTTAACAAGTGATAGTAAATTTTTTTTTCCTATTCAAAGGAGGTCTTTGCTCTTTAATGGCTCTCATTTCATTTCTTAGTTGAATTTATCATTTGTGATTTCCACTTTGTGCCTCTCTCTTTATTTTGCTAAAATATTGTCTTTAATGCCTTTATTCATGTGTTAGGGTGTGCATACAAACAGCTTCCAGAATCACATTTATTTTCAAAATTTGCAAGTATCTTTTGAAAAAATGTAATTTTCTTGACTCACTTTGTAGAGTTTGTAGCTTAAGATAAAAAAGTGATTTTGAATTGTTTTGTAGGGTTGCAAAAAAAAAAAAAAAAAAGAACACCTTGGTTTGTTTGAATTTCTAACCTAAAAAACACATTAGCTTTGTAGTGTTGCCCCTTCCACCATCTCTACGTAATTTATGATTTGTATTTATTTTGATTTTGTTCTCTCTCGTTTATGGATTAAAATTTAAGAATCATTTTCTCTATGTAATTTATGATTTTGAACTTATTTTGACTTTGATTTTGTTGTCTTTAATTTATGGATTACCATTTAAACATCATTTCTCGACTTATGCTTGTTATTCTTGCATTACTATCTAAAGTTTATTGGTAGTATATATGAAAATTTATAATTGCTCACGGCTGTGTATAATTTGGAAATGTAATTTCATTAAATTTTCTTAATAAAAGTTGAGTAGGTTTTAAATGAAATTGGTTTATGATAAGCTTATTTTGAAACTGTTTTAAAGTATCGAATATTTGATTAAAAAATATTAATAATCTCAGCAGAAGTATAATATATTTGGGGTCAAGAAAATTTACAATAATTACTATATAATATTACTAACCCAGATTAATGATACTCTTGGTGAAATTATCAATACTCCAAATAAAATATTTAATACTTTAAATAGTTTCATGATAAACTATTTTTATATAATATACTTTACTTTTACGTGTGGTTGGATAAATTACATGGGACGTTTAAAGTCGCTCTAACAATGGGTGCGGACTAATATTGAGTTTTGTTTGGAAGTGAACAACTTGTGTATTATTGATGCTTATCTTTCTAAACTACTTTATCAACCTACTAATCATTTACTTACCCCTCGTAATAATTTATTTGAAAAAATATAGTAGAGCAAATAAATTATTGTAAATTATATTATATATTGGTATGCTGAATATATTTGTTAGGCTTGTCTATTCATATCGAGCTGGATTTTGGTTTTTCCGTTCTCTTTTATTTGGGAGGTATGAATCTCTTTATATTAAACATTTTTCTGTAAGGTGAGAATACAAATTATTAGTTAAAAGAGGTATGAATCTCTTTATATTAAACATTTTTTTTTAAGGCGAGAATACAAATTATTAGTTAAATGAAAAGAGAAATTTAAACCATTTTAGATTATCTATTTCACTTTAATGTTCTATTTTGTGTTGCACTGCCTTTATTGAGGTAAAATATAAAGTTAAAATAGTTTATAAATGAACCACGGTTATCGATTGTTTTCATTAAAGGGTATGAATTGTTTTCAATGAAAAATAGTTTATTTTTCACTCTATACATACTCCTTTATTAAAGAGTTAATTATAAATAAAATTACAACCTTATCGCAAATTGTAATTTAATTTAAACTTTTGAATTTTTGCAAATAAAATTCAAACTTAACATTTGATAGCAATTCTAACCAAAAAGAATATTTCAATTAACCCAAAAAAGGAAGATTATTTATGTGATATCGTCCGAACCAATCTAAACATACTAATATAATTAATTATTTATTGTCAGATAAGTGAAATGTTGTTTTTAATTTTGCACACGTGGATGTTTATCCTGTTGGAAATTTAGTTAGCCGCTCAATGAATTAGTTTATATTTTCACGGTGGTGAGTCTCCATGTAGTGCACGTGTGTGGTGTGCATGAAATTTTTCAATAATTGATGAACGATAAAAGAATAATTGGGGGCAATCGCGAGGCCAAATTCTTGGTTTTATTTAACATAATGTGGACAAATACTTGTATCAACATGGGACAAACATTTGACTAGATTTAAAGCAATCAATAAACAAACCAAATTAAACCCACTATTGCACTTAACATACTGCTCAAATGTATGCTAAATTTAGTTGAGTACAGCACGACTGATTAAACACAATTACTCCCAAACATCTATGCACATGTTCAAGGAAAAACATTTCATATTTCTTTTACCTACCCCTCAACTTGCTTCTCATAAATATAAATTGATGGCTATGGCCGTGATTTAATGTATCATTAATCAGTACGTCTTATGTGAGACGCAACGAGACAGTGACATGAGTTATAAATTTAAGCAAAATACATTAACACTTTGATAAGGATGGATATTAATTTGTATTATCTCTGTCTTACTCACTTTTTGCCATCATTAATTTGATCATTTATTACATGGGTTGTTGGTTTCGTTTGACGGTCATAAAAACTTATATTTCTGTAAATTTTCGTGATAAACAATATCCGGTACTTTCACGAGAATCAACGAATTTGTGCATTTGTTTGTGTGTGTATCCCATGATTAAACTTGATTCGAAATGAATATTGAAAGAACACAAATAAAACAAGATTAAAGGGAAAAATCAAAATTTTCATTTATCAAATTCAACTCACCTAATAACCACGGAGAATCTATCTATTTATGCTATGTGATAACTTAAAGAATAAGATATATAAATAAATCTTAAAATTAAAATAAGATCTTAAATATAAATATCTAAATCTAAAGATCTACTTATTGATTTTTATCAATATCTTCATCAAGGTTTCGTCTTAATCTCCATCCCGCAGTTGATCTAAAAGAGAAGTCTTAGTCAATCACCTTTTCAAGAATTAAATAATATTTAATCGTTAATTGATCATTAATTAATTAAAAAAATATATTTTATATGAAAATGGTTCATGATAAGCTTATCGTGAAACTGTTTTAAAATATAAAATATTTGACCAGGAGTATCAAAAACCCATCAGGAGTATCATTAATCTGGATTCAAGAAAATTTGCAACAATTACAGTATAATAAGACCAAATTAATGATACTCCATGAAATTATTAATAATCTTGATGAAATTATTAATATTTTAAAACTATTTTATGATAATCTTATCATGAACTATTTTCATATAATATTTTTCCAAAAAAAAAAAAAAATCTTGATTCCCACAAACTTACTTAATTTACGTTTTTTTACTTTATGATTAATCAATGAATTTTGATGTCTCAAAGAGAGCACTCTTCATCTAACATTTTTTTCCTATGTAATGTGCCAATATACAACGTTTCCTTTTCCTTTAAAAATTCAAACCCTCAAGGTAGTGAAGTTCAAGCATCATTTGATCTCATCTATGATGAGTTGGTGTCTTTACTCTTCATGTCTTTGTTATTAACTAGACTTTTGTAAGAAATAAATTTAAAATACATAATTAGTTTTTCGACATTTTAATTTTGGTCCACATCGCATGCAGGGCCAGAACTTTTGTGAATTGAAGTTAACGTTAAATTTTGTCTCTTAAAAAATCATTGTTGTACATATGCTTATGTATATGACGTGTCACTATTTAAAATCAAACATTTTTTTAAACAGTGACACTTTGTAACAGTGACATTCGAAAATATAATTTACGTGAATACGAATTCAGAAAAGACCCACCCGCATGAAGAAATATCTAGTTTGGTTTAATTAACCTTTGAATTAAAGGTATAATATTCATAAATGCCAATTATTAGAGCAGCATGAAATAAGGGGGGAGATTGTTAGGGTCAATGAGAGGGAACAGCTGGGAGGCCTTGTCCGTTTCCTAAAATCTGTTTCATTCCCAAAGATATGGGCTTTCAAATTGTGAGGATTGCTAGAACTTTAATATAGATTTGGAAGAAGAATTCAATTTGAACAAATTTCAATAATTGTATGAATTATATTTATTGGGATCACAAATTCACTATGTAGCTGTCATATGTCCCCCCACCCCCACCCCCCACCCCGTTTTTTTTCTTTTTTCTTGGTGGGAGGAAAAGGGAAGGGAAATATACTAAATAAAAAGAGTTAAGTAAGGGGTTAAATTTCTTCCACTTTCTATCATCATAATCATTCCCGTTTTATGAATTTATTATGTTTTTATTAGATTTATGAACTTTAAGTCCACCATACCTACTCCTACTCCTACTCCTACTCCTACTCCTACTCCTACTCCTTGGCTAGCTGGCAATTTCCAATGGTAGAAAATCGTAGTCTTTGTTTATTGCTCTCAAATTCTTGTGCTTAATGTATGTTAGATACACTAATTATCTATACAATGTTACCGATCGAAAATCATTACAGGTTCATCGTCAATGAATACACAATTATATATCCACCACTAATGTGATAATGATGCCACGTAAATTGAAGACTCACTATAATTTTTTTAATTGATTGTATGTATGTTTATATGTCATTATTACATTCGCGATGGACATATAAATTTATGTCCACCAATAAACATGCAATTATTTCCGACGTACCCAAAAGAGTGCTTAAAGTTTTATAATTGCAATGTGTTTGTTTTATCGAATTTTCATTCTATAAAATTTTATCCCATTAAGAATTAAAACGACACATAAATAAAAAATAGTGTAGATTCCACCTTTTTCCATTTCATTAATTTTTCTAAAAGTACATTTTCCTTTCTCCAAAATTTACATAATACAAAAAAGTAGAGGACCCATTCACTACATTATCTACCTTGTTTTCTTTCATCTTTTAAAAATTCTTGATTTCATTGCCTTATATTCTATTGCTACCCACAAAACATAAACATTGTGATGCAAATGAGGATTATTCTTCATCAAACACAGATATATGCATTTACTTAAAGAAAAAAGAATTAAGATTCATTCTTGCCTACTTTTTTTTTTTTTTTTTTTCAAATTTGATTTTTACATTTATGATTTCAGGTTTGTTCCCTACTGCATGGACAGGAACAAATAACAGGTAGAAAAGATTAAATAAATATAAGATTAAATAGATACAGACAAAGAGGGTTGAAGATTCTGCTGCCATTCCCTTTTGCATTTTGAAGATCCCATAATTTTCTTGAGCAAATTCTTTCCCATTTCTTACTGCCTCTTTCTTCCCAGCAAACTTCCTGTTCATAGGAACACACAAATCAGACTATGTTCAAATTATTAATCAATTTGCCATAAAATATTACTCCCTCTGTCCTAGAGAAATTTACACCCCTAAAATTGCACGTGGATTAAGAAAAGAGTTAAAATAATGACATATGGATAAATATGTGTATATTTGTGTAAGTGCGTACACAAATTAATATTTCTTTTTTAATTAGTGTGCAAATTGATGTGAGACATCCAAATAAAGAAAGTGTGCAAATTTCTATGGGACGGAACGAATATTTATTATGCTTGAAATTCTTGATTTTACCTTAAAATTACTGATACACTCTTTTTTCTTTTTTTCGAACCGATTACTGATACACTCTTATTTACTGAATATAAAAACAATAATAACTATATTTTGGGCCCATTAAATAGTTTTTTTTAAAAACAATTTACACATTTTTAGTTTAAAAATAAGTAGTATAATTTAGACAAACCAGAAGGGATATCATAACCAAACGGGTAACTACTGACGTGACAATATATTTTCTTTTGATTTCAGTCACTCAACTTTATATTTTTTAGCCTTTTCGTCCTCTAGGTCGATTGGATTATCTGCATTAGCCGGTAAAACGACTAAAATTAAAACTTAAGAGACTAATAATTAAACCGAAAAAATTATGGTGATTAAATTCGAAATTAGGTAAGTTATAGGGAAAAAATAAACTAGTACTCCCAAAACTTAAACTCACCCGATTTTCCTTTCTTGGATGATGACTTGAAGAAACTTAAATGCTTCTTTGTAATAGATTCACCCTACACACATATAATCAATAAATAATTACTCCATAAAACAGAGGATTAGTAAAACAATTTAACCAAAAAGTAGTACCTCAGGAAAGGCTTCCTCTGACCCATCATGACCATGTTTAGGAGGTACATTATTCTGAAATCAAATTTAATTTAGTAATTTTAAAACGAATGTAAAAAAAATATGTAAATCGACAAATAGAAATACATAACATTTGTGGTTCACTAATAATTTGTTAGATGAGTCCACGAGACCAATGACCAGCTTTCGGTCATGGTTCAAGTCATTCCAACAAAAAAAATAAAATAAAATAAAATAATAATAATAAGAGTATGTATAGAGTTAAATTGATTCACACATAAATTATTAAAGGATATTAGAAGAATTTTAGTTTGTTTTAAATAAACAACTAATTGTCTTTAGCAAAAGCAAGTAAAAGGAAAACGATCAATACTCTTCAGTGAAAACAACTAATACCTTTCAATGATTCATGAATGAACTATTTTGGGTTTATACTTTTTCTAATAATAATAATAATAATAATAATAATAATAAGAAATTCAAGAAAACAACAATGTGTGTGAATTCTTGCCTGAGAGAAATTGAAAACAGGGGAGCTAGCAGTATCATCAAGGCACAAAGTCTGGTTTTTAGGCCAAATTTCGAGTTTTTTGGCACCATTTTTTTTGTTCTTTTCTTGAGAAAAAGAAGAATTGTAAGCATAATAAGGAGGCCCAGATGAAGCATCAGACACCATTGATAAATCCTCATCTTCATCTTCATCTTCTTGTTTACTTTGATAAGAAAACCTCCCCTTTTGGTCATAGTTTGTGTAGAACATTCCCCTGCTATTTGAATTCGAGAGCTGATCCAAATAGGTAGTCCAACCCGATTCGCACCCGCTACTGCTGTGTTCTGAAGTTGATGGGTTCATTGAAGACTGGAGAGAGAGAGAGTGATTTGTGAGTGTTGTTTGTATGTATTTATAAGAGGGAGGGGCCAAAGAAAATCAGACTGAAATCCTAGACTATTTTTTGTCCTTGCTTCTATCCTTTTGCACAATATTATTACATATCTGTTTCGAGAAGAATCAAAGCTTGCCAGTTGTCTTGGTCATTGTGGGGAGAGAGAGGGATTTTTAGTGATTGTGCTAACACATTCTCATTATACATACACTAATAAACACTTCAATTTTCTCTCAATCTCAATTATATGTATGTATTCCTATATCTGTCCACTAAAAGTATGCTAGTTGACTTTTGACAGATTTTAAAAAAACGTAGATAAAGTATGTAAAATAAGAATATTTTAGTGTATTATGTGATCCATTTGTGAATTAAGTGGTTGTTTATAAATGTAAAATCAACAGTACGTGAAATAATTAAGTGATATTGAATGGTAAAAAAAAGGTGGTTGTAAAAAATAATTTGAGCATATTTTTAGTGAATATAGTGAGTACATTTTTTTATGTATTTGGAAGCAATATAGTGTAGCGAAAGACACGTGGCAGGATATGATGTGCTATTTTTTTTTCTGATGGGGTTGCAGTTTATTTGCATGAAGACGAAAAAAATTAAATGAAATAATTCATTGTAGAAAACAAAATCAAGAAATATATAGGATCTTATAGACATGTTTAGAATGCAACTATTTGATTGATCTAATAATCAGATTGAAGCATTGTGTGAACCCTATTCATTTTCTATAATTTATTTATTTTAACTTATGGTGTCCTACTTTTGAAGGACACAAACTAGTGATGTAGGGATTCATTCACAAGTGAAAAGCAATTTTTCTTTTTTAAAAAGAATCAGAAAAGAAGAAAAGGGGTGATTAATTATTGGTCAGCTTAATACACAACAAGAATTTACATAAAGTGTTTAGGTTGTCTCTAAAAATTAAAATAATTGGCTATTAAAACAACTTTTGACTGTACCTCACTTGAAAAGGTGAACATAAAAGGAGTATCTTGATCTTGATTACTATGTTGAATTTGTCTTACTTTCCTGTCCAGAATAGTAACATAGGCATGTGAATTTTAAGTAGAGAAATTAAAGATTGCCTTTTTAATTTTTGTTTTTGAGATTATTTTTTGATTTAGTTGAAGTATAGTATAGTGTAGATGGTGTCAAAATAAAATAAATGCAGGATTGGCCCATTAGTGAGGAGTAGAATTAATGCAGAAGCCAGCTGAGAGTAAAGGGTACATATGATGATAGGCCCATCATGTGCTTCTGGTAACATGCACAGATAGGTTTTGATAGATACACTAGTTCTTCTAACTCATTACACCACTACTTATTTTTTACTTTGTTTTCTTGCATCCAACTAAATCACTTCACAGCACCACAAAATACCTAACTTTCAAATAAAAAGAAAAACAATATTTTATATCAACTTCCATTTTTCTAAACAATTCCAAATACAAAAACTTTTGTTAGACACAAAGAGGCTGTTTGGTTTGAGGGATTGTCTGAGATTGCCTATATAATCACAGGAAATTTCGTGTTTGGTTTGAGGGATTGCACATGACTATGAATGACACTGGATAGACTAGAACGACTATCTCGTGTACAATTCGATCCAGAAAATTTGGTTCTAGTCCAATTTTTTGGTTCTAGTCTATCTATTTTTCGATAGTCGTTCTAATCCAATTCTAGCTAATCCAATCATATCCCATAAACCAAATGACCCATTTATATTCCACGTCGAGGGATTAATAAGGATGAACAAGTAATTCAATTGGTTTGCGGTCTTTTGGGAAAAGTCCAAGAATAAATTCGTGCGGACTCGATCCAAAGCGGATAATATTATACCAATGAGAGATCGAGGTACATCCGTTGAGGTCCAACAACTTTAATAGTTTTTCGTGGGCCCACCAAACCCACCCAAAATCTATTGGCTAATTGGGTGGGGTGAAGAGAGATGTGGAACAAATTTGTTCCATTTTCTTTATTAGTTCCAACATTTATTTTCTTCTACGAGCAGGGGCGGAGCTAGCATAATTTGTTTGCGGGGCTAAGAGCAAAAATTTAAACATGTTCGTACAACTATAGTACTCCCCCTGTCCCAATTTTATTTGCTACTTGCCGAAACTACTGCTACCATTATTCAATTGATATTTCTATAATGACAATATAACAATATTATTTTGTGCAATAGTATGTTCCGTACACTAGTATACTTACATCTTATGCTATTATTTTGCACATACAAATTCACAATTATTAATTAAACTCAATTTAGTTTAAGGTGGTAAACAATAAATTAGCAAACAATTTTGAGACGGAGGGAGTACTAAATAGTGAGATGTTATGCATTTAAAAAAAATAGAAAATATTTGTACAACCAAAATCTAAACCCTTGAAAATTATAAGCGAGAATTCATTAATTAATTTAATATTAGAGATTAATGGAATCTGTGAAGAAAATTGAGGAAATTTCTTTCTCAACTTTTATGTAGTGCAGGGGTGAAAATATGAATTAGAAAGATGGAACTAAATATTAATAAGAATGAGCTGAAATTAGACAAAATATTATGTGCACCTTGTATATCGTACATTACTAATTTTATTACTACTATTGTAAGAACTAATACTATTATTAATGGTAGATGGTACAAGAGTGCACATAATATTTATTTCCCTTAATTGATATACCAATTTGTTTGGAAAACATTAAAAAAATGGAATAATTGGTTCCAACATTTTCTTGCCTTCTACAACGTATAACGAATCTGAGTTGATATTTAGGCTAGATGAAAAGAGTCTGCCCATACTCTTTTCTTAACGGCAGGACTTTCTGTTTTTTTCAACAATTTTGTTTTTTTTACTATTCAACCATCACTTAATTACTTCGCATGCCATCGATTTTACACTCACAAACAACCATTTATTGATAAATGAACCACCCAATACACAAAAATACCTTTACTTTATTTACGTTTTTTTAGAACCTGTAAAAAAACAAAAGAACATACTTAGGGGGACGGAGGTAGTATATTTTTTTTAAACAAGGATATTAGGTAATTTTATACCAAAGTGGGCTGAAAATAATCTTTTCAAGTTAAAGTGTGTTAAAAACATTTTGAGTAATTAAAATGGATAATTTTTTTTAGTAACTCTCTTGTACACTTGGTGTATGGTGCACTCACTCAACAATTAATACTGTTTATACTGAAAAGTTGGTCCCAATTACACTGAAAAATTGATCTCAATTACAATGAAAAGTTTCCATTGAAAATCAATTTTAGTGTAATCTTTTCAGTGTAATTGGAACCAACTTTTCTGTGTAATTGAGACCAAATTTTCAGTGTAAACAATGTTGATAGACGAGCTACATTACACTTAGGGCGAACAGGTTTAAGCCAATTAACCACACCAAAGACAGGATTAAGCAAGTCAAACTAAGTCAGGTCGAGTCGAACTTTAAACTATTTCGATCATTATAAAATTATGTCCAAACTTATTTGATTTTTATTTCAAACCGAGATCAAACGAATTTTTAACGAACGATTTCGAATCGAATATAGTATAATTTGGTTTAATTTTCAAACTCTAACCAAAGTTGTGACTCAAATATTCAAGCCCAATAAGGCAGGAAGATAAACTATTAAACAAGTTTATCTAATAATATACAAAACAAAACAACTTATCAAAGTATATCCAATTCCCAATTAATTGGGTCGCCTGCTTTTATTTAGAACACGTTGCAATTCTCAATTTGTAAAAGTTTTATTTCAAGTAAAATTTATATTTCTTAATTATATAATTTAGGTTAGGTGATAGTACATGACCTTTACTTTTATAGATGAGGTTGGGGATCGAATGCTTTCCCAACGCTTCCCAATCTTAAAAGGTTCAAATATACTAGATGAGTAGTTTTAGTGTGTAAATGAATGCATGATATGTATTTGAATTTTAAAAAAAAATTACAAACAAAAGTCAGCAGTTTCCAAAAAATTATTCAGTGATACCCCACGAAGGAATTAATAAAAAATTAATTAAATAAACATGAATCTTGATTTTTATTTAAGGGAAGAACGGAAATTCTTAAAAAAAAAAAAAAGGAATGAGGATTTTCATTTTTTTTCCGGTTATGAAACTCATTCTTTAGGAATTATTGTTGGGTGGCGAACAAGTAAGTAATTAATAAACAGAAGAGATTATTAGACTTGGTAACAGGATAATAAATGAAAGGAGCTAGCAGCTTCGTGGGGCGAACATCTTTGTAAAGGAGCTAGCAGCTTCGTGGAGCGAACAGTTTTGTAGAAAAGAACTAATGCGGCAAGCAGGATTGAGGCGAGCAGCCTTGCAAAGAACAGCTGTGCGAGCAGCTCAAACCAAGATCAATTCAGGCGAACAGGTCCGTAATGGAGCGAGCAACATTGTAAAACAATCCCAAGCAAGGAGCGAACAGCTCGGAATGCAAAGGACCATGACATCTAACAAAGACGTGCAAACGAGCAACCGGTCACCGTCGAGAGCATTTCAGTAGTGCCAAAGACCAAGTACAACATTGGGAACTCCAAGAGTCACTAGCCTAGATATGGTCCAAGTGTCTTAACACTTGGCATCCATCCAATGAGCAATAGTGTAGATGTTGTACAAGTGTCCTAACACTTGACAAAGATCCAATGGTTAAGCCACCAAGATGGTGACACATGTCCTCTTTGTATGTCTATAAATACCCCATTCATTTTCATGAAAAGGGGGAGAACAATTCAATAAAAGAGCAAAACTCTTGCCAAATTATTTCTTAAGCATTACTTAGCCTAATTCCATGATCTTGATTCTTGTTTGATGATCTTTCTTAGCTAAAACAGCCACTAATCATCTTGATCATAAAAAGGTCATCAACAATTATGCCTTATCTCAACCAAACAACTTAACTCGATTCCATTTCAATTCCCTACTCCAAACCTATAGAATGTGTATAAATCATTTTATAATATTTTTTTAGTTAAACAACTAACACTCATTGTACCCTTCAATTAATATTTTTGAGAGAAAATAACTAATATTTTTCGATGAAAACAACTACTCCCCTCCCCCCCCTATTAATTTTCATATATGGGCTGACACACTTTTTAAGAAAAACTGTTTTATTGACTTTATAATCCAATGCAAGAGTATTTTGAAATAAAGTGAGTGGTGTGAGTTTTATTTTCATTTTTTGGGTGTGAAAGTTATTACAGAACCTTAAAAAAAAGAAAGTGTGAAGTTTATTAGGGGACAGAGGGAATATTCTTTAGTGAAACAATCAATACCCTCCAGATGGTCCATATATGAACCATTTTTATTTTATACTTTGCCAACCTACTAACCAAACACCCTCTAAATATTTTTGACTGTGAACTAGTTTCACCGTAAAACTTATTTTTATTTTTTTGTAGACTTTTAAATAATAATAATTATTTTGATAGTAATATTGCATAATAACAATAATTAATACCATTTTGAGCTGTAAAATAAATTAATGACAAATTGTTATATGAAATATTCTACGGATATAGGATCTGTAGAATAACCCATATTTAAAAAAACTGTGGATCTTGGCCGGGTCGGGTCGGATTTGGTACATTTTTTTCAAAATCTCACGCAAGTCAAGTTTCACGATTTTTTTTCATGCCATGAAACGGTTTCTCACAAAACCTACTCGTATGCATAATATAATGTAATACTCCCTCCGCCCCTAAATATTTTGCACACTTTTTTTTTCGTCCGCCCCCTTTTCACACCCTATAAATGAAAATTTCTATTTAATTTTATCTTCACAATATTCATATATTTACACAAAATATCATTACTTTTTATTATACAATCTCCAATTAATTGCATTAATTTAATAATAAAATTTTACACTCATTCACGATTTTCTACTCATTACATAATATTTTTTTTTTAAAGTGTGCCCCTACGTTGTGAAGAATGTTTAAGGACGGAGAGGGGAGTATAGTATAATATAATATAATATAACTTGATTTGAATAGAGACCCGTTTAGCATGATACCCATTAATGTTAGGAATAGACTAGCAGTACCACTACCAACCCATTTAAAGTTATTAATCAAGTAACCCTAAACGGTTTAACTTGTACATACATCATATAACGATAGAATATTTACATCTCCTTTTATAATTAATATATAAAAGACAAAAAATTATATTCAACTGCGTTTCTTTTCTATCTTTTATTTTTTCATTATATATTCTCTTCCGCAATCAATATTTTGTTAGATTAAAGTAGAATTGTATGATATAATTAATGCACTATAGACACACGAATTTTTTTTATATACATTATTTGTATCATGCACTCTTTTTAAATAATATTACCAATTTCATTAAATGATATTTGAAAATCGATTATATCATTCACACCAATTGAATGATATTACTCATTTCACTAAATAATATTATTTATTTCATTGAATAATATTTTTTAAAAATTAATTATACGATGCAACTGGTTCACACACAAGTGTTTCTCTACAAACATGCTATAAAATGTGTTGCCATTTTCGTTTTGTTAAATTTATTCAAAAATCTTTTAAGGAATAAGAACACATCATAATTAACCATATATCCTCATAGTGCATGTTGAAATAAAAGCTAAATTTATAAGGTGCATATTTTTATGCACAGTTGCTGTGTATGATTCATATATATTTTAAATAATTTTAGTAGTTACTAAAACTTAGTTATTGATTAGTATTAGACAGTGAGTGAATAATATCCACCTCCCATGATTTTGTTTGCTCATTAATTATACAATATCACTGTGTGTGTGTGGGGTGGGGGGTTGTATGATGATATATAAGCCTAAAATTGTATGATTCATGGAAATGGCATATGAGGTATGCTTGTGAGTCAGCTGGTCCCGAGCCTATTGTCACTTGCACATGCCATTAATTTGCAGACAAATCCAATCTCAATTTCAACCTCATTTGTCACATTGCAACACTTTACTTATACTATTTCAACATTTAATTAATTAATACTGCATAAATACAGTATTTTAATTATTAATTGATCCCTTGATTAATAATTTTATAATTAATTCGACAAGATTAATTAAAATTTACATTGCATGAAAATTAAGGCTACATATTCAGATATCGCGATGGTAAAGCATACATATGTGCATGCTGAACACAATATTTTAATGTAAATGAGTTCGAATAGAGATTTAAAAGGTCGAAATTAACCTTTACGACAAGCTGGTCTCATGGAGTCGCCAAAGACGAAACGAAATGCTTTTGCAAAGAGAGACACTTCCATTCTGAAAATTGAGTTATTAAAATTTACCTGAACTAATTAGGAGGACAAAGTATAGAGTGAAAAGGTTTATACATGAAGCTTTTGAAGAATATTAATTGCGTTTATTAAATAGTATCAACAGTTTTCACTGATATATATTAGTTCTAAATGATATTAATTATTTTCATTGAATGATATTAGTTATAAGATACGAAGAATATTAATTATTTAACTAAAAGATATTAATTGGTTACATTAAAAAATATAGTAAAGTGGTACATATATGAACAAATTTCACTTTATACATACCAATTATAGGGGAGGTCATTATAAATTAATAAGAAAATACGAAGTCCCTTTATAAATATGAATTAAAGAGTTGATCACATTGGTAAGTGAATTAGAGGATATATATTAGGATGTTAAACGGGCTATGGGTTGACTGGTCTTGAACTGTACATGATTAGATCAAAACATATAATAACCCGTTTAAAATTGAGCTTTTTTGGACCGGACCGGTTAGCCCGCCGACTTATCGGGCTGACCTGCTTAGCCCAATTTTTTTAAAATTGATTTCCTTACCTTAGGCAAGGTTTTGTTGTTGGTAATTTTTAAATTATTTCATAGATAACTTTTTTTTTTTACATAATTGATAGTAACTAATTAATATTTTTGTACATATTTTAGATGATGATGATAATTTGGAAGATGATGCTTTGTCATTGTCCAAAAAAGGATCGAATGCCGAAAATTGATGAGTCTTGAGACATTTATTAAATTATGAATTAATTGTTAATGTTTGAACTTTATAAACAATGTTTAAATGTAATTTTCATGAATTTTTTTAACAATGTTTGATTTTTAAATTTAAATACAAGCCTATAATTTATATTAAAAATTAATATATTTTTTTTCCCGAAGTCCGTCACTGGTCTGTTTAACCAGCATACCACTAGGATTAAAATTAGATTTCAAGTGTTAGTGGACCGATAAAAATGAATCTATAAGACTCGAGACCGTTTAGGCCCGCATCCCTGTAGGATTGACCCTAATGAGTTAGAGTCATCCCGTTTAACATCCATAATATATATGTGTGTGTAGAGATGGTCAAATATTAGACGAGTTATAAGACTATCTACAATAAATTATGTTATACTCCCTCCATCCCGAAGTAAATTTTCCATAATTTTTTGTTGTTTTAAATTTTCCATAATTTTTTGTTGTTTTGTTTAAAAAAAGTGTATTTGTTTATTAATATTGGTGAACCACATGTTGATTTTTTTGGTAAAGTAATAGTGTTGAAAAATGAATGAAATGAATGACACTTTTGATAATATTGTGTGAATTTAAAGGTTAAAGATTATATGCCGTGGAATATTGTTTTTATTATTTATGGGATGAAAACTTTATTATGAAAAATAAATAAATAGAAAACGCACTCTGGAAACGGAGGGAGTATATCAGTTTAACCACTTATACAAAGTAAATATTTATTTTTCTAACTAATACTCCCTCCGTCCATGAGTAAACTTCCCACTTTCCTTTTCGGGCCGTCCACAAGTAAGTTTCTCATTCCATAAATGGAAAAAGCAACACTCTACTATTTATAAACCTTAACCTTCAAACTCACACAATATTACCAAAAATGCCACTCATTCAATTACTTTTCAACACTATTCATTACTTTATCCCAAAAGTCAACATGTGGCCCACCATATATTAATAAACAAATACACTTTCTTAAACCATTCAACAAAAAGAAGTGGGAAACTTACTCGTGGACGGAGGGAGTAATTAATAGTGATCTTATATGAGATGGTCTCCTAAGATCCAATGTCTCAAATAAGAATGTGCATTTGTCAGCATTAGTAGACATTATCTCAAGAGTTCATGGAAAGATATAGCTAGTAATGCAGTATGGGCTTGAAGGAAAAAGTTTACAAAAACTTGGGTAGATAAAAAATGGTCCCCTTTCAGAAATATTAATGTGAATGCACGTAAAATTAGCAATAAAAAAGTGTGAAATTTTACATTAGTTTCTTTCAGAGCAGTTTTTTTTATTTTCCATCGTTTTCTTTGATTCAATGGACTCAGAAAGTCTACATCAATTGACTCCAAATCCCTGTCTCCTACTATGCTTGAAAAGTGTAGTTTCATTATAATAAAAATATTCTGAAAGTTACCTCACCTTACTTTTTCATTAAATTAAACGAAAAATCTCTCAAGAAATTAAATTTATTTATATATTTATAATCTAATTAAAGAAGCCATTTTTTTTGGATTCCAATCTTGACATCAAATTCTTTAGTAGATAGAAATATGTATGAGACGATGTCATATTTAAAATATACTCTCATGTGTTCCATATAAGTTTTCAGTTTCGTTTGTTGCACAAATTTTTATATACATCAAGTGCATAACATGTAGTTTAATTTTGAGTACAATTTCAAATTAATTTTGACTTTTCAAAACTCATTAAGTAAATTGAATTTTGCAAAGTTAAAATTTATTTGAAATTAGACTTAAAATCCAATGCATGTGTTACACTTGGGTGTATATAAGAATCACTCTTTTTGTTAATTTGTTTAAAAAATATATTATTTATTAATATATGGTGGGTTATATGTTAACTTTTGTGTAAGTGATGAAGAGTTATGAAAAAGTAAAAAATAGTTGTTTATTAATATATGAAGTGTTATTTTTGTTTTTTATAGAATAGAAAACTTATAGTGGAATATCTAGAAAAAAAAAGTAGAAAATTTATAGTGAAATAAGGAGTATTAGAAAAAAGTTTGGATGACTTTTTGTGAAGATGTGGGATAAGAGTTCGTTGCAAAATGTGATATATTAGGAAAAGTATGTATTATTGAACATTTCAATCAATCAAACACAACTCCAACAATAATGCAATGCTACGTACATGCCCAAAAACTCCATCTTCTAGTCTATGCATGAATAATGCAATGCTACATGCCCAAAAACTCCATCTTCTAGTCTATGTATGCTAAAACTAAGTCTAGCTAAAAGATATACAAGTCAAATCTGATTAAAACCAACGTACCCAATACAATAAAAGTCACATGATTATTAAAAAAAAAAGTTTTATGAACAGCAAAGTCTCTTGGCTGATGCAAGTCTCAAATCTAAGTCTTACAATGGACCCTACAAAAATCCACACACACTACTCTAATGTGAAATTCGACTTAATCAAAATTCATAACTAATTAATTGCAAAGAAAAATAACCGTCTGCAGGGACAAATTCCTCTGTAAACTAGTTTTAACGCTAGTTAGTTTGCATTTTGTTTCGATTTCAATATTAGTTGTTGCATTAAAAAAAATACTCCATCTATGTTTAGGCTTTTGGGTAAGTGTTATAAGAAAAAATAGATAAAGTAGAGTGTAGTCATTTTTAAATAAAATGATTGTTTGTGACTTTGTGTGTAACACTTTGTATAATTAAGTGATGATTGATGAGTGAACATAAAATGATTGTTTCCTAACATGTAATGAATATGTTTTCGTGGACATACAAGTAAGACAATTGAACATGTTTTTTTAGTAGATAAAAAGAGTATTAATTAGATAGTATTAGTGGTTTAATTACAATGTAGTATTCCCTCCGTCCCACATCAATTTGCACACTTGTCATTTTGGTCCGCCCCACATCAATTTGCACTCTATCAGAAAATAAATCATTGATTTGTGTGCATACTCATAAATATATACACATATTTATCCATATGTCACTACTTCATTATAAAAAAAAAACATATTTCTTAAAAATGTGCAACTCTTAGAGTGCAAATTTATGTGGGACTAAGAGAGTATTAATTATATTACAATAAAATATTAGTAGCAAAATATTTGACGACAAAATTGATTTACACAAAACCAACCCATCAACAGAAGCTCCTTGATAAGCAAATAAAATACAATTAATTTCAACTTGTGTTATAGAAACAAAGTGATATAGTTCAAGTGGTTAGAGTTCCACAATCTATAATAGACATGTAAGTTGTTCGAGTCACAATTTTGCTGATAAAAATAAATAAGTTAAACTCAGTATCATAAATTATTAACCCTACACCCTCACTTTTAAGAATCTACTCAATTGATATATCTAGATGTGTACCAAGTGGCTAAATTAAATGAGTATTGGATTATATACAACATTGGAGAGTGAAATAAATTTGTAGGTCGATGAATATATCCCCTCAATAATTCACACATATAGCGTATGCATCTGAACAATAAATGTACGAGTGGACCTAACACAAACACACCACACACATTACACAAAAAAGAGGACTATCATTCTCAGAGTTGACAGCCAATTTGCATCCATACATACACATATATGGTGTATCTATATAGAGAGAGAAAGAGGGGGAGAGAGAGAGAGAGAGAGATTTGAGTGTGTGTAGAATGATGAGGGTGTCAGTTTCAAACTGACAGCACTGAATGTAAGGTAGCTAATTCTATCTATTTATATAAGTGTACCGCTTTCCCTCTTTCTTGGCTCTTATGGTGTTACAATTTTCTCATGCTTATACTACTCAACCACCGATCTAATCTTTTTGGGGACATTCAAGTTAATTAAATCAAAGCTTAATTATACCGAAATATGATTATAAGTATGAAATTACCCATAGATGTTTTCATTGATACCATTAGATACATTTATTGATACAATATCAATTTACACTGTGATTTCAGTTTACAAATCTAACAGTATCAATTAATACTCTAATGATATTGATTTCATACTATGAAATTTGTTTACAAGAGAATTTGTATTATCTATAATTGAGCCCCATAATACTCCCACACTATTCTTAATTACTATTTTTTTTTTTCACTTTTTCTAATTTATCTATTTTTTCATAAAATTTGTGTCCGCAGTAGATGCCATTGACGAATAAACCACTCAAATTTAACTTTATAGAGTTCATGTAATGCACAAAATAAAAAATTGGAGTTACCAAATTGACAATATTAGAGAAACAACTCAATTAATAATTTTTTCTTGAAGTTACCGAAAATAGTGTATTGGCAGCGAAGAGTGATGAATTTTAAAATTTACAACAAAATTGAACATAATTTGCACAAATTGATAACTAGAAGACATACATTACTTCCCCTAAAATTACATAATATATTTTAAGATTTTCTTTTACACTCCTACTGTCCCTAATTTTATTTCTATTGAAATTGACACGCTTTTTTAAGAAATATAAGATTAAGTAGATAAAATAAAAATATTTTAAAGTCCATTTATAAATAAATAATTGTTTGTAAAAATAATAATAAAATAATTATTTTAAAAATAAGTATGAGAATAGATTTGTGTTGTAGCCATTTTACACCACAGGTCGGCACCGACCTAAGGCAGGCCAAAATGGTCAGGCCGCACGTTCCCGACGGCCCCGATCCTGCCAAACGGAGTCCGGTCTCGACGGGCTCCGACCCCATTCTCCGACCTCAGGAACGAGGTCGGAAGCGAATTTACAAAGCACGTTTGCTCCGGCAAATAATCAGGCCGGACAAACCGGGATCGGTTCGGTCCGACCCTACGCAATAAAGCCAATAGGGATCACCGGGACGCGACCAGCGCGCAAGAGGGATTTCCGACCTCAGTACTCCCCAGGAGGCCGGCCTCCGACCTCGAAATGTTTCCAACCTCCAAAGTGGAAGAAGAGCACGTAACAGAATCAGGCAAGATCCACCTACAAGAGGAAAAGAGCCGCCTCCGTACTTTGTGACAGTGAGAATATTCCACCCAAATAAGGAAACAAGCCAGAGAATCGTCCTATTGGGACACGTGTCGACACGCTAGTGGTCGGCCGCCTGCAGGATCTGGCGCACCAGTGCCCGCGCGCGCTCAGAGGCTGGGGGCATTTAATGCCCTTGTCCCCTGAGAGGCCGGAAAAGACAAATATACTCCCGTAGGGAGAAAACTATAAATAGCCCCACATTTATAACAAAAAAGAGAGTTCAATCCCATCAATCAAATCAATACGCTTCCCATTTAAGTTCAGGGACTAAAAACCCCTGGCAATTCTTGGTGTTCTTGTGCTTTTATTATCATTCTTCAACCAAACAATCATTTTAGCATTTAAGAATCTAATCATTTGATATTTTTACCAAAGTCCACTTAAATAACCATTTAATCCCAGCCTCATTTATTTGGTAAACAACATTTGACGCTAGAAGGAGGGTTTCAACCCATCAAACTCATTTTTTCTCTACTTCTTTGAAGAACACTCACTGTTCTTCAAAGCTCCTTACCTTCAAATCTTTAAACCTTCAAGTTACCAACCTTTTCCCCACCAAAAGAAATGACGAACCAGAAGTCATCTCAGGCCCACAGAGCCATCGGGGCTCCGGCCACGCCACGGGAGCCTACATCCCGAGCCTCGGGGGAACCGACTCCCGCTCGCCACGGGAAGGCCACTCGTATGGCCTCCCCAATCCGTTTCCCTGAGGAACCCCTTCCTTCCCAGGGTCGAAATTTCCTCACTCCTAACCAAGCCGGGTCAGGACGACGCCGCCAGGCGGAAGAGGCTAGGGGATGCCAAAGCGCCTCCTCCGCCTCCAAGAGAAGAGCCCACGACCGTGCTCTCAAAGGAAAGGCGAAAGCCTTGGAGCAGCAAGGCGAAAGCCAATGCCGAGCAGACTCTGTCTCCGCTCGGTCGCGTGGCTCCGCGCACCCAGTTTTCGACCGGTTGGGCACGACAGACCCTTTCTAGTACCCCAACCACCTCCCCAGTTACGATACGGGGTATGGCGACACCAAGTCCATCTCCAACTCGTGGAGGACGGCCCAAATGCCCCATAAACGGGCGGCCGAGGTCAGCTTGACCCCGGCCAACTCCGTTAGGCGCAAGCTGAGCTTCGCTCAAAGTGGCCTACTTACTGGGGCGCGGGGTCCCCCGAGCGGCTGTTTTTTACCGAATCGGCCCTTTAGCCGACGCTGACGATCGAATGGTCGAAACTCCGAGCCCGGAGCTCGTCAAGATGCAAAAGTAGCTTAACAAGATGAAGGCGCTTCTAGAGACGCAGGGCAAAGCTCGATCTCGACCCAAGATTCGACTCAAGTGATCGGCGAAGCTACCAGCAAGCCACAACCTTGGAGGACTTGGAACACATTCCAGTCGATCCTTCGAGGCTGAAATTGGAAGTCCTGATCGGCTTTTGCATACCGACCGAAATGCGGGGGGAAGTGATCGAATTCCTCAAGGCCAACATAGGAGTCTTCGCCTGGTCTCACCAAGACATGGTCGGAATAGACCCAAAACACGTCTGCCATCGATTGAAGATCGACCCTAACAAGAGGCCGGTCCACCAGAAAAAAAGAAAGTTCGGCTCGGAGAAGTATGAAGCATTGGCCCAGGAGGTCAAGAAATTGTTGGACAATAAACTGATCGAACAAGCCAAAGATGAGCTCCAATGGGTCACCAACGCCGTCCTAGTAAAAAAGACAAACAACACTTGGAGACTGTGCATAGACTTTACCGACCTCAACGCAGCTTGCCCGAAAGATTATTTTCCGATGCCACACATTGACCACCTGGTGGATAGCACGGCCGGCCACGAGATGATGTCCTTCATGGACGCCTTCGCCGGCTACCACCAAATCTTGATGGCCGTCGAGGACATCAAACACACCTCTTTCCATATGGAAAAGAACATATTTTCTTGGCTCCGAATGCCGTTCGGTCTGATCAATGCCGGTGCGACCTACCAACGGTTGGTCAACAAGATGTTCGCAGATCAGATCGGAAAGACCATGGAGGTCTACATCGACGACATCGTGGTAAAAAGCTTAAAAAATGAAGACCATCTCAGAGACCTTGAGGAGACCTTCAAGATCCTCAAGGCATATAACATGAAACTGAATCCGAAGAAATGCAACTTCGGAGTGGAGGCCGACAAATTCCTCGGGCACATCGTCAGCCAGCGGGGAATCGAGGCCAACCCGGCCAAGATCAAAGCCGTCCTCGACATGCAGGAGCCCAGAACGATCAAGCAAGCCTGGCCTCATTGAACAGATTCATAGCCCGGCTCGGAGACAAGAGCAAGCCTTTCTTCTCGACGATCAAGAACGGAAAATTTTCATGGAATAGGGAAAGCCAAGTAGCCTTTTCAAAATTAAAGGAATACTTAGCAAATCCTCAAATTTTGGTCAAACCGGTCCCAGGAGAAAAGCTTTACCTGTATCTAGCGGCCTCCGAGATCGCCCTCAGTGTGGTACTTGTCCGAGCGGATGGGCAGAACCATCTCCCGATCTACTTCGTGAGTTAAGCCCTGCATGACGCCGAGCTCAGGTACACCCATATCAAAAAATTGGCTTACGCTCTGGTCATGAGTGTGAGAAAGCTGAGACCCTACTTTTTCGACCACCAAGTGGAGGTCCTCACCACCATACCCTTAAGGCAAGTCTTACACCGGCCGGACACCAGCGGCAGGTTACTGAAATGGTCATTAGAGATAGCTCAGTACGGAATCACGTACGCCCCGAGAACGGCCATCAAGGGCCAGGCACTGGCCGACTTCGTAGTAGAGCTCACTTTCCCTCCAAAATTCACAAGGATCGACCATCCCCATGGAAACTCTACGTGGACGGGTCATCAACCAACGCTTGCGCCGGAGCCGGAATTGTTCTAGTCAGACCGGAGGGCCAGAGTTTCACCCAGGCGGTCCGTTTCGGTTTCCCGGCCACCAACAACGAGGCTGAGTATGAGGCCTTGGTCGGGGGTCTCGAGCTCGCAATAGCCATTGGAGTATGCCGACTGCACGTCTTCATGGACTCCCTACTCGTAGTAAATCAAATAAAAGGAGAGTACGAGGCTCGGGGGGAGCAAATGGTGAAATATCTCGACCTGGTCACAACCTTGTGCGAGAAATTTCACCAAGTTTTTATACAACAAATCCCGAGGGAGCACAACATCCAGGCCGACGCCCTTTCCAAACTCGCGACCGCGGAAGGGGCCACCGACCTTGCCAACATCCAGCTCTCCACGCTCGGAACCCCCACAGTAATTCGAGTACAGGTGTTAACGACGAAGATTGGATGACTCCGATCGTGAAATTCTTGAAGACCGGCACCCTCCCAGAAGACAGAGTCCGGGCCCGGCAACTACAACTCAGGTCATCGAGGTACACTCTCATTGATGATCTTTTGTATAAGAGAAGCTTCACCCTCCCACTCCTGAAATGTATAACCCCGGAGCAAGGCCAGAGCATTCTGGCCGAGATCCATGAAGGGGTATGTGGGAACCACGCCGGAGGCCGGGCCCTAGCCCACAAAGTGATTAGACAGGGATATATCTGGCCGACCCTGAACAAGGACGCGGTCGACTTCGCAAGGTAGTGCCATAAATGTCAAATCCTGGGACCCAACATCAAGTTGTCCCCCGAGCAACTCTCCTCCATGTACAGCCCTTGGCCCTTTGCCCAGTGGGGCATCGACCTAATCGGCCCGATGCCCACTGCGCCCGAGGGCCACAAATTCGCCGTCGTGGCCATCGATTATTTTACAAAGTGGGCGGAGGCTGAGCCAATCAACAAGATCAGCCAAACCCAAATCATAAAGTTCATCTGAAAAAACATCATCTATCATTTCGGCCTACCTCAAGCGATCATCTCCGACAACGGGAAGTAATTTGACGGTCTCCAGATGATCCAATTTTGTGAAAACTAGAAAATCAAGAAAATTTTCTCCACCCCCTACCACCCGCAGACAAACGATCAGGTAGATGCCGTAAATAAAATCCTCAAGCACACAATTAAGGCCAAGCTTGAGGACAAAAAGGGGAAGTGGGCGGCCGAGCTCCCCGACGTACTTTGTGTTGGAGTTATACGTGAAAGTATCCTTTTAATTTGTATAACTCGTGTATCAAACACTCGTTTTATGAGAATAATTCTTTTATCGCATTTGCTTTAGTTATGATTGAATGTTGAATTTCTATTGCAAACCGTTCAATATATAGTACATGTTACATTGTAGTTAATGTGGTGATACCCGATCACGGAAGACAACATTAACAGTTTACTTGTAACTAAACGTACATTTTCACGACCTAGGTGGAATTGAACAATCCGCCGTGAAAGGTCGATGTGTAAGGCTCAGATTGGTCTGTCTTGACTAAGAGATTGCACTAGCACATTTAGTATGTGTTGAAGAGGACCTACAGCGAGGATAAATTCTTCTGTTCTGAAAGGTGAAGAATTAGACCTCAGTGGTTGTTGATTTCTTAATCTCCGTCACTTAAATAGGACCGTGTGTGCTTAATGGTTACTGCTTTGATTCATGTTGGGTGAGAATCATTGCGACTTCAAACTTTGTGTCTTGGGCAGTAATATTAATCATACGACGGTTGCTAAGATTTAATACGGAGAAACGCGTGCGAGTACGGCTCGTGTGATTAGTCCCATTGGTGGGCTCAGAAGTTTTATTGTACCAAATCTTGCAAGTGAAGAATTAGTTTCTTCGGTACGAATAATAATGTTGAGCTGTCTTTACTCCAAGGTGAAATATATTAATTAATTTAGAGCTATTCAGAAGCTTAATTAATTAATGGACTTGATAATCTTAAACGCGGGGAATAATAACCGGGAGCCCATATTATCGTAATATGGATTAAGATGGATAGTGCAATATTAATTTATTAGTGGTAATAATTAATATTAATGGGCTGAATTATATTGGGGCTCAATATTGAAATTCAGAAGTCCATTAGGAGGTCCAATCTTAATTCTCCTTAAGGCCCCTCAAGTAGCCCATTAAGTAGCCCAATAATGATAAGGTGATTAAAATAAAAAGATAATATTAATGCTGATTTTTTGTCTAAATTTTCGAAAATAGTGAATTTAGGAGAGATTAGATTTTGTTGATTTTCTTGGAAAGATATTATGGAAGATATGTATTCTAGGAATACAAGAATATCTCATATATTCAAGAAGATCCAAATCTTGGATTCCATCCTATTGATATTTTCGAAAATTACACCCCTTAATTAGGTGAGTGAGATTTTTGTGGAATATTTTATTATGGAGAAAAGAATATATGAGATATATTCAAGATTTCTTAGAGACCAAGAAAAGATTTTCTCCAGACCCATAAAATATTAAAAATTTTGGCCACTTCATCTATAAATAGGGGATGATTATTTCATCCCCAAGTACGTAATTTCATGGGTTGGAAAAATCAAGAAGCATATATATTTTTCTTTTTCCTTAGTTTATTAAATTACTTGAAAGCGTCTCCCACCGGCGATCAAGTGAGGTGAAAAGGGAAATACTTGAGAAGGCTTTGGGTTGATAGAGCGAGATTACAATTGTCCCGTATATCCAAAGGTCAATTCTACAAGAGGTACGTTAATCGCATATTTACTTGTTTATTCCGGCTAGTTAAATATGTGAAATTAATTTAACATGCATGATGATAATTAGTTGTTGGAATTATTATTTGAATTAATTAGGATTAATTCATGCTAGTAATAATTGTATTTAAATTCGTATTTAAATTTCACCCCGAATAGATTCCGGGCACCCCTATTTTCCCAACAACTGGTATCAGAGCCACGGTTTTGGGCTCTGAATTTTAAATTGGAATTTAAATTGTTAAACATTAAATTGAAATTGGATAGTAGAATTGTTAGATCTTTTTTGCAGGTATCCAATTGTCATGGTTTTAATGTTGTTAATTTCATGCGTGTGAATTAATTGTTTTTTTAATTCGATTCGTTCGAATTCGTTTTTCTCGTGAGAAAATCCACGAGTAGATTAGTTGTTTTTATTTTGATTTGATCATTGTAATAGACTAGTCTAGATCTAGTATTTATTTTTTTGTAAAAATAAATTGTAACCGGATCGTGACGAAGAACGAAGAATTAAAAACGGCGTACCCGGACGATGCATACAAGCGTGGCGTGTGTATGGATGTAAAATTATGCAAGGGGTGAAGAAAACGAGGATGAACGGCGAAAAAAACGGCGCACGGGGGTGTACGGCGCACGCCGTGCGCGACGGGAGGCCGGCGCCGCGCGCACGCGCGCGCGCGCCTCGGGCACGGCCTGGTGCGCCTCGGGCGCGCCTCCGTGCAGCGCCTCGGGCGCGCCTCGGGTGCGCCTCGGGTGCGCCTCGGGCGCGCCTCCGTGCAGCGCCTCGGGGCTGCGCTTCGGCGCGCTTCGGGCAGTGCCGTGGAATTTTTTCGGTTTGTGTTTTTTTTCGTGTGATTTTAAACATCGTCACGAACCCCAAACGATGCTGTTTTTGATGAAGTGTTGCTGTTCGAGTGGGAGCACGTCGAGACGAACGTCGGAAAGCAACAAGGACGATTTTTCGCATCAAGACGTGAAGAAATTAAACCGTGACAATTGGATTCGAGTGCTCCAATGTGTTTAATTTTATTTTGATGAATGTTTTATTTCGTGCACTTATTATTATTTGTTAATATGTGTTTGCATGAATTTAATTGTCCAAGTAAAACCTTACTTTCGAAAATTACTAAGTATGTTTTTATAATCGCAATTTTATTCCGGATATTAAAATTGGATTATTTTGACCTCCATAATTTATTTATTTGTGAAGTTCTTTTGGAATATATTTTCCCCTCGGATCGGCCAAAAGAACGGATTTCGCATGAATAAATTCCGAAAGGATGATTGTGGATTATTACTAGTGGCGGTATTGACCCTCACCACGAGTGGCTTGCTCAAAGTGAAATAATAATCCTGTATTTAATTATGGTTATTACTTAGGCATAGGGAATTGATATTAACTTACTCCCCTCGGAGTCCCTGTCAGTTTCTATGTGGTCAAAGTGGGAGTCAACTATTAATTTTGAATTAAGGATTTGTAACTTTTAAGTTTGTGATCCGCTTGAATGTATTTAAATGTATAGACCACCCCTCGTGGCGCATTTAAATTGTTTCGAGATGTTGGCTGATGCATGATTATATTGTTTTAAGGTTTCAATATAATTGATGTGATCGAATTATGTGATAATTTCGTATTTTTCTAGATATTAATATGAATGTATGTTTTATTCTCATTTCATCATGTCGCAACCTTTTAATCCACTGTTTAATATACTCAAAGTTAATAAACTTTTTGGAGAGAATTATATCGATTGGAAATGTTTTTTTTAAATTTTGTCCTTACTGCACGAAAACACAATTGGGTTATTTACGTTAATATACCCGGCAAGCCTAATGATAAGTCAAACAATGAGAAAATGCAGTTTATGATTGGAAGTGTGAAAATGAACACATGAAGTGCATCATCTTGACATCTCTGTCTGAGGATTTGAGGCGCGTTCATGGAGACATTGTATCCGCTGTTGAAATCATGGAACACCTTGAAGAGATGTTTTCACATCAGAATCCTATGACTAATCAGTTCACCAAACATGACTCGGTCAAGTTGGAAATGGTGAAAGGAACGCCCGTGAGGGAGCACGTTCTCGAGATAATGGCATACCTTAACAAGTTGGAAGTACTTGGTGTGGATTTTGATTGATTTCATATACCATTCTCTACCGAGAAGCTTTGAGTAGTTTCATCTGAACTGTCAGATGAATGAACAGACAAATCGTTTACCCGAGCTATTGCAAGCTTTAGTTTCGGTGGAGGTGAAAATGGAGCACCAGTCTAGTGCTATGGTGGCTAATGGTCCGTCTACCTCTTTTGGTCCCAAGGGAGGGAAAAAGAGGAAGAGAACCAAAGGCCGGATCCAAGCAAATCTAATTGTTGCAAAAGGCAAATGCAAAGGCTAGCATCGAAGGGGAAGTGTTTTAGTTGCGGTGAGAGAGGACAATGGAGGTCTGCCTGTTCCAAGCCTAAGAGGCTAGGAAAGTTAGGTAATTCACACACCTTAGTCGTCGAAACTTGTGAAGTGGCGTATGCTGTCTATTCGTGGATAGTGGATACGAGAGCTACTGATCACATTTGTTTCATGGGTTTAAGCTAACCCGATGACTTAACGGAAGTGAGATCCCCATCACATCGGGCAATGCTACGAGAGTGGCAGCTGAAGCAGTGGGAGAAGTGCGTCTATCTTATGAAGATAGAGTTATGGTCTTGAGAGACGTTCCTCATGTTCTTAGTTTAGAAAGAACTCAACCTTCAGTTTCTAAACTGTTTGAATAGATACTCAGTTTCTTTTAATAAGGATGTTATTATTGCTTGAAACGATGAGTCTATCTGTTCCGGAACTTCAATGGATGATCTTTATACCATTTTTTGGGCACACCACTCACAAAATTGAATCTAATAACACATCGATTATTTCGAGCAATAAAAGAAAGCGTTCTTCGGAGATGAACGAAACACTTCTATGGCATCTTAGACTAGGTCATATTAATCTAAAGCGGATAAAGAGATTGGTGAAAGACGGATCCTTGGAATCATTCCAAGTCGAACCGTTTCCAACTTGTGAATCCTGTTTAGAGGGTAAAATGACCAAGAGGGCATTTGGAGCCAAGGGGAATAGAACCACGGAAGTGTTAGAAATCGTTCATACCGATATGTGTGGTTCAATGACGATCATAGCAAGAAGGGGTATGAGTAAATTGTCTTTCTCAATGATTACTCGTGATATGGATACATCTACCTTATGATGCATAGGGAAAGAAGTATCAAGTTTCTACGATTTGATCGTAGAGGCGAATACCTTAGCGATGAATTCTTGAACTAGCTATCAGACGAAGGGATTGTATCCCTGTTGACCGCACCGGGAACCCCTCAATAGAACGGTGTGGCGGAACGAAAGAGCCAGACTCTGTTAGAAATAGTCAGATCCATGATGAGTTATTCGGATTTACCCAAGTCGTTTTGGGGTAACGCCTTGGAAACAACGACTTACATTCTAAACTTGGTGCCATCCAAATCGGTTCCTAAAACCCCAATGGAATTGTGGACCGGGCGCAAGAGCAGTCTAAGATACTTGCGGATTTGGGGTTGTCCGGCATACGTGCTAGACAAGGAAGCCGGTAAATTGGATCCACGTTCGGAATTAAGGTTGTTTATAGGATATCCCATGGGAACGAAAGGGTGTATGTTCTATAGTCTCAAGGATTAAAAGACCGTGATTAGTTCGCACTTTTAATTCTTGGAGGAAGACTATTTGAACAAAAGAAAGCCCAGAAGTGAGATTACCTTAGACGAGTTAAGAGGGCGAACTCCAATACCAAGTATACAAGATGATATACCACACGTCATACCTTCACAACCGGAACCCCGTCGTAGTGGGAGGATTGCAAGGCAACCCGAGAGATTCATGAGAATTGGAGAATCTTTGGATTTGATTCCCGGCGATGAATCAGACCCATGAACGTACGACGAGGCAATCCAAGATAAAGATGCGGAGGCGTGGCAAACCGCAATGGAAACCGAGGTGGGTTCGATGGATTATAATCAAGTGTGGGAGTTGGTTGATCCACCTAGTAGGGTAGAGCCCATTGGATGCAAGTGGGTGTACAAGAGGAAAAGAGGACCGGACGGAAGGGTAGAGACCTTCAAAGCAAGGCTTGTGGCATGTGGCCTGTAGCTATGCTTAAGTCCATCCGTATTCTCTTGTCGATCGCTGCGCACTTAGATTACGAGATCTGGCAAATGGACGTCAAGATAGTTTTCCTTAACGGAAGTCTTGACGGTATCTATATGCAACAGCCCAAAGGTTTCGTTGAAAAAGGCCAAGAGCACCTCGTATGCAAGCTTAAGAGATCCATTTATGGACTTAAGCAAGCATCGCGTACATGGAACCAGTGTTTTGATCAAGTTATTAAGTCTTATGGGTTTGTGATCAAAACAAGTTCGAAAGTTGTGTGTATGAAAGGTGTGACGGAACTGCGGTGGTATTCTTAGTATTATACGTAGACGATATTCTGTTCATTGGAAACAATATAATGGTATTGTCAGACGTAAGGGTATGGCTGTCAAATCAGTTTGATATGAAGGACTTAGGGAAAGCCGGTCATATCCTTGGGATCAAGTTCACTCGAGATCACAAGAGGAGGATGTTGGGTATATCGCAAGTTTCATACAAAGCTACTGTTTTGAAGCATTTCAGCATGCAAGATTCCAAGAAAGTTTTTGTACCTTTTTAGGCACGGAATCCATCTATCTAAAGAAATATGCCCTAAGACCAACTGGAGATAGATGACATGAAAGACGTTCCATACGTTTCGGACGTAGGAAGTCTTATGTATGCAATGTTGTGTACGAGACCGGACATCTGCTTTGCCGCGGGCATGATGGCAAGATATCGAAGTAACCCCGGGAAAGCACATTAGATTGCAATTAAATGCGTTCTTTAGTTTCTGAAAAGAACTTGGTATGGAATGCTGATTTAACAATCAGACAATCTAATTCCCATGGGATACACGGACTCAAATTTCCAATCAGACATAGACTCCAAAATAACTACCTCGGGTAGTGTGTTATGCATGGGAGAATGAGCCATGACATGGAGAAGCGATTTGCAGAAATGCATCGCCGATTCGACCATGAAAGCCGAATAAGTAACTGCTTGTGAAGCAGCGAAAGAAGCGGTTTGGCTCAAGTACTTCTTAGTGGACTTGGACGTTGTTCCGAATTTGCCCATCATAATCACTGTCCATTGTGATAATGTCGGAGCAGTTGCAAATTCAAGGGAACCGAGAGCCCACAAGGCCAACAAACACATTGAAAGAAAAAACCATCTTATACGAGAAATCGTTAAGAGAGGAGATAGAGAGGTGGCAAAGATATGCGTCGGGGACAACCTAGTAAATCCATTCACAAAGGGTCTGCCTCTGAATACATTCGAGAGACATGTGGATGGAATGGGAGTCAAGACTATTGTCAATCTGCTTTAAGTATAAGTGGGAGGAATTATTAGGTTAGTGTAGGTTGACATGAGATGTCACTGAGAGCTACTACACTAAGACATGCGTGATGTATACTAAAAGCAGACTTTAAGTATAAGTGGGAGATTGTTGGAGTTATACGTGAAAGTATGCTTTTACTTTGTATAACTCGTGTATCAAACACTCGTTTTATGAGAATAATTCTTTTATCGCATTTGCTTTAGTTATGATTGAATGTTGAATTTCTATTGCAAACCGTTCAATATATAGTACATGTTACATTGTAGTTAATGTGGTGATACCCGATCACGGAAGACAACATTAACAGTTTACTTGTAACTAAACGTACATTTTCACGACCTAGGTGGAATTGAACAATCCGCCGTGAAAGGTCGATGTGTAAGGCTCAGATTGGTTTGTCTTGACTAAGAGATTGCACTAGCACATTTAGTATGTGTTGAAGAGGACCTACAACGAGGATACATTCTTCTGTTCTGAAAGGTGAAGAATTAGACCTCAGTGGTTGTTGATTTCTTAATCTCCGTCACTTAAATAGGACCGTGTGTGCTTAATGGTTACTGCTTTGATTCATGTTGGGTGAGAATCATTGCGACTTCAAACTTTGTGTCTTGGGCAGTAATATTAATCATACGACGGTTGCTAAGATTTAATACGGAGAAACGCGTGCGAGTACGGCTCGTGTGATTAGTCCCATTGGTGGGCTCAGAAGTTTTATTGTACCAAATCTTGCAAGTGAAGAATTAGTTTCTTCGGTACGAATAATAATGTTGAGCTGTCTTTACTCCAAGGTGAAATATATTAATTAATTTAGAGCTATTCAGAAGCTTAATTAATTAATGGACTTGATAATCTTAAACGCGGGGAATAATAACCGGGAGCCCATATTATCGTAATATGGATTAAGATGGATAGTGCAATATTAATTTATTAGTGGTAATAATTAATATTAATGGGCTGAATTATATTGGGGCTCAATATTGAAATTCAGAAGTCCATTAGGAGGTCCAATCTTAATTCTCCTTAAGGCCCCTCAAGTAGCTCATTAAGTAGCCCAATAATGATAAGGTGATTAAAATAAAAAGATAATATTAATGCTGATTTTTTGTCTAAATTTTCGAAAATAGTGAATTTAGGAGAGATTAGATTTTGTTGATTTTCTTGGAAAGATATTATGGAAGATATGTATTCTAGGAATACAAGAATATCTCATATATTCAAGAAGATCCAAATCTTGGATTCCATCCTATTGATATTTTTGAAAATTACACCCCTTAATTAGGTGAGTGAGATTTTTGTGGAATATTTTATTATGGAGAAAAGAATATATGAGATATATTCAAGATTTCTTAGAGACTAAGAAAAGATTTTCTCCAGGCCCATAAAATATTAAAAATTTCGGCCACTTCATCTATAAATAGGGGATGATTATTTCATCCCCAAGTACGTAATTTCATGTGTTGGAAAAATCAAGAAGCATATATATTTTTCTTTTTCCTTAGTTTATTAAATTACTTGAAAGCGTCTCCCACCGGCGATCAAGTGAGGTGAAAATGGAAATACTTGAGAAGGCTTTGGGTTGATAGAGCGAGATTACAATTGTCCCGTATATCCAAAGGCCAATTCTACAAGAGGTACGTTAATCGCATATTTACTTGTTTATTCCGCCAAGTTAAATATGTGAAATTAATTTAACATGCATGATGATAATTAGTTGTTGGAATTATTATTTGAATTAATTAGGATTAATTCATGCTAGTAATAATTGTATTTAAATTCGTATTTAAATTTCATCCCGAATAGATTTCGGGCACCCCTATTTTCCCAACACTTTGGTCATACCGGAGGACCACTAGAAACTCAACAGGCGAAATACCTTTCGCTTTAGCCTTTGGCACAGAGACCGTCATCCCATCGGAGGTCTCCCTCCCGAGCTACTGAACATCCCAGACGTTCACCGAAGATAACGACACCGCCCGGATGATCGATCTGGATATGCTAGAAGAACGAAGACTTAACTCCGATCTCCGGAATGTGGCCTATAAGAAGAAATCCAAAAAAAATTTCAACTCCAAAGTGAAGGCCAGACAATTCCAGGTCGGCGACCTCGTCCTCAAAAGGGTCCAAGTCCCTAAAGGGGTATTCGGCTCGAACTGGGAGGGCCCGTTCAGGATATCTAAGTGGCTCTCCAAGGGAGCTTACGAGCTGGAACTCATGGACGGCACTCCGGACCAATACCCCTGGAATGCAGTTCACTTGAAAAAAAAATTATCAGTAATCAAGTTGTACTATATAGTCAAAGTGCTTATCAATACAAAGTCCTATGTAGAGCTCAACCTCATCTAAAAACCGAGCTCAGTTCAAAAGTATATGCCGACCGTATCGAGGTCGGCATATCACACTTGAGCCCGGAAAGGCCACCCAAGACCGTCTAAAAAACCGAGCTCAGTTCAAAAGCATATGTCGACCGTACCGAGGTCGGCATATCACACTTGAGCTCGGATAGGCCAACCAAGCCATTTCGAAAACCGAGCTCGGTTCAAAAGCATATGCCGGCCGCATTGAGGCTGGCATATCACACTTGAGCTCGGTAAGGCGACTAAGGCCATTTCAATTCACCAGGCTCACTTCAAAGTATATGCCGACCATGGTAAGGTCGGCATATCTCACTAGAGCCCGAAAAAAATACCATCCATACTTGTTAAAATTTAAACTTTTTTAGCAGGAATAAACAACACGGCAATTAAAAGCGAAACAACAAAGTTGAGAAAAACCAAGTTCTTAATAAAAGCCAAACCAAAGCCGGAAAGATAAGTATTACAATCAGTTAAAAAAGAAAACAGACCAGGCCGGAGGCCGGTTACATCCAGGAAAGCAGTAAAGAAAAAGCTAAGGCAAGGAAAGTTCAAGGGTCGCCTGCCCCGGCCACCGGGCTCGCTTGCCCTCCAATTTCGGCCACAAAGTCAATACAGGCCTCCGCAGCACTTTCGCTCGGCACCTGGGAGCCCTCCGGAGGGACCTCTTCCTCTTCCTCTCCTCCTTCTTCTTCATCGGCGGCCGGAGGAGCCTGGCCCGGTTTGATCAGCCTATGCCAATGGGGGAACCAAGAGAGATCCACCCCATGGTCGGTCTCGAGATCAAGGAAGGGAAGCCAGTAGCCCTCGTGGATCGGATTTTTGGCAACGTAATCCCGGAAGTAGGTCTCCTGGGTTGAGGTGTCGACACCAGCCTAGCGGCCAACCCGGATCAAATTGGTGGCGGCCATGTAAAAGTAAAACTCGGAGAAGAGCACGGGGCTGGTGGCCGGATCATCCGAATCGTAGGCCGGCCGGCTCAGAGCAGAAGCTAGCTCGTCATTTTTCTTCTGGAGCTCTTTCTCCAGCTCGACCTGCCGGGCTAGAGCCTGGTCGGCATCCCCCCGGGCTCGGTGCGCCTCCAGCCACAGCTCGGCGTTGGCGTCCTCCATCTCAGCAACCCAGTTCCGGGCGTCCGCCAGGGCCTTGTACGCCATTTCCGCCCGGCCTAGGGCATCTTCCTTCTCCTTCAAAATGGCCTCCATCTGGCCGACCGCCTGATCCCGCTCCTTCTTCAGCACGACGTTCTCGCTCTCGAACCCGGATTTCTCCTCCCGAGCCCTGGTCAGGTCAGCCTCCGCCCTCCGGAGTGAGCTGAAGGCACTGTTGAGCCCACTCTCCACGAAGTTGGCCATAATTGTCGTCTGGTTGACCAAAGCAACGCAGGCACGGCCGGCGTATCGGGGACGATGCCTGGGGATATCGGCCAACTCCCGGGTCCAGGCCTGGGGCAGAGAGTTCACTGCCCGGCTCATATACTGCGGCATGTCGACGATGGAGCCCGGAGCCCGGGAAGACAGGAAGTCCAACACCAATGGTGAGAGGTCGGAGTCATTACGCGCCAGCCTAAAGAAAGAAATAAAGAGCTTGACTAAGTTAGGTACAAATAAAATGCGACTAAGGAACTTCAAGAGTTAGAAAACTTATGCTTGGAAGCGAGCCGGATCACGACCAAAGTAGGTCCTGTCATCCTCCCGACCATGAGCTGGCGCCGCGTGGGCCACAGTCTCCGTCCCGACCAGCCTGGGTCCGGGCGGAGTGTCGTCAGAGATGTCGATCGGGGCCAGACTCGACCCATGCAGGCCGACCTCTTCACTCTCATCCTCCTCCCGGCCTCTCTTCTTGCCGGTAATTAGGGAAAAGGTCGAGGCCTCAGTGGCGGCAGTCCCGACGGCCGGAACCGACTGGAGGGGGAGAGGCTCTTCAATCACAATCCCAGTCCGAGCGCCGATCCCCTTCTTTTTCTTCGCCCCTTTGGCCGTTTTGTTTACCGCACAGACACCGAGCAAGGAGAACATTTTTGGGCAGCAGTCGAGAAGCTCTGGAGGGCACTGTCTCACGATCGGGAAGTCAGGCACTGCAATATCAAAGTTAGAGGTTAAAAAAAACATACTATAGGTCGAGATCTGGTCTCACCCTTATACTTACCCGTCAACTTTAAATGACGAGGAAATTGGAAGAATCGGCTGGAAAGTCAAGCTCGCCGAGTCCGGAGGATGGCCTGATTCCTTTCTGCGGCTGGCAATGTCAGAATCTGCTCCCTGACGATCGCAAAATCGAAATTTAACTCCCGATCGGAAGGACAAGGGTAACCAGCAAAGAGAAGTAAAAAATTAGATCAGTACTCTTAATTCAAATTCAAAATAAAAATTCCTTACTGGGATTTTTAAGGTGGATGTCGGTCAGAACATCGATCTCCATCCCGTCCGGGTATCCGGTTTTCCACGCCCCACCAACGAAAAACCACTTCTTTCGATCGTTGCGAGCTTTACTCGAGAGGCCGGTCACCAGTTTTTGCCCTTTCGTTTGAATGAAGACCTCACTGGTCCAACTCTTTTCTCTTTGAACCCGGTAGAGATAAGTCATCTCGTCAGGGGTCGGCATCCGAAAAAGTCTACTCTGACCAAACAACGCAATGACACTCATTATGATCATCCATGCGTTCAGAGGTAATTGGATGGGCGCCTGGTTCCAGTAGTTCAACAAATATGTGACGGCCGGATGAAGGGGAAAACGGAGTCCAACCTCCATCATATCTTGGGTCACGGCCACCATCCAGCGAGGAGGCTGATCCGCCCGCTCATTTTGCTCCGGGGCATAAAGATGAACGTCGTAGGGAATGTCCCACTCAGCCTGCATCTCGTCAAGATAGCCTTTTTTTATTTTGCTCTGGACTTGGCCGATGGTCCACCTTTGGGACTCCTCGAGGTCGGCAATTCGTATGGTGGCCGGGTCACGAACCGTCGGCCCCCGCGGAAAGCGATCTTGGTACCTTTCGAAGTCGAAGTCGAGAGATTCGACTTCGTCTTTCTCCTCCACAAATGCCGACCACAGACGAAAAGCCCCCCTGACCTGATCCCGCCGATCTTGACTAACACTCCGTCCGGCTGCGGGCGACCCCCCAACTTCCTCGGCCTCCGATCCTGAGGCCTCATTCATCATCCCAAGCCTTTCTTTAATTTGTTCGGCTGCGAGATTTTGAAGAACCAAATTGTTGGCCAAGTCGTCACTCTCACCACGGCCGCCTTCTTCTTCATCTTCCTCTAAGAGATCGTCCAGCGGATCCCTGACTTCCATAGGTCGGGCCGCCGCTTCAGTCTGGGATCTCTCGGCCGCCGCCGGAACCCACTCGCGGGCACCTTCACCCAACAATGACCGGCCCGGACTCAGAAATAACGTATCCAGGCCATTATCATTGCGAACCCAGATTGAGCTCGCTAGACGGGAAGGAGAAGCGCTACTTCCGCTGCCGGAACCCCTCTCTCCCTCAAATAACCTCCTATTAGCTCCGCCGCCGCCGCTCGAGGAGGCGCCGCCTCTATGCCCAGACGGAGGACCAGCCCACCGCCGTACCATTTCGAAGAAAGGAAAAGGAAGAGTTCTTGTTTGAGTTTAGAGAAATAAAATTACCTTCTTTAGATGCCTATGTCGCCGCCGTACGAAATCGAACGCCGCCGCAAGAAGTTCGCCGGAGAAATCTCTACGTTTGCTAGGTTTGCTCTGAAGATTCGAAAGCGCAAAAGTGAAAAATTTGAAATGGCAAGAACCCTCCCTATTTATAATAAACGGAAGGGGCCTATTTCGAAATAAATCCTAGGCCTAGGGGCCTAGATGCAAGAAGGGGAAGCGACACCTCGAAACGATGCGCACAGCATCATTGAATGTGCGAGACCTGAAGCGCCGCTGACATCATGCGCGCATTTCCAGGCGCACTTACCCACGCACGTCAAATCAAATGTCAGCCCATAGGGGGCCGACCAACGATCGCCCCGGGCTATTGAAGATCGGCGCCGACGACCAAGTGGCAGACGACCACCTCACCTCTCATCAACCCTGAGAACCAAGCTGGGGGGCAATTGTTGTAGCCATTTTACACCACAGGTCGGCACCGACCTAAGGCAGGCCAAAATGTTCAGGTCACACGTCCCCGACGGCCCCGATCCTGCCAAATGGAGTCCGGCCTCCACGGGCTCCGACCCCATTCTCCGACCTCAGGAATGAGGTCGGAAGCGAATTTACAAAGCACGTTTGCTTCGGCAAATAATCAGGCCGAACAAACCGGGATCGGTCCGGTCCAACCCTACGCAATAAAGCCAATAGGGATCGCCGGGGCGCGACCAGCGCGCAAGAGAGATTTTCGACCTCAGTACTCCCCAGGAGGCCAGCCTCCGACCTCGAAACGTCTCCAACCTCCAAAGTGGAAGAAGAGCACGTAACAGAATCAGGCAAGATCCACCTACAAGAAGAAAAGAGCCGCCTCCGTACTCTGTGACAGTGAGAATATTCCACTCAAATAAGGAAACAAGTCAGAGAATCGTCCTTTTGGGACACGTGTCGACACGCTAGTGGCCGACCGCATGCAGGATCTGGCGCAACAGTGCCCGCGCGCACTCAGAGGCTGGGGGCATTTAATGCCCTTGTCCCCTGAGAGGCCAGAAAAGACAAATATACCCCTGTAGGGAGAAAATTATAAATAGCCCCACATTTGTAACAAAAAAAAGAGTTCAATCCCATCAATCAAATCAATACACTTCTCATTTAAGTCCAGGGACTAAAAACCCCTGACAATTCTTGATGTTCTTGTGCTTTTATTATCATTCTTCAACCAAACAATCATTTTAGCATTTAAGAATCCAATCATTTGATGTTTTTACCAAAGTCCACTTAAATAGCCATTTAATCTCAACCTCATTTATTTGGTAAACAACAATTTGAGTAACATTAATAAAAAAATAAATGAAAATAAATTTTGGAGAAGGAGGAGTATCATGTTATACGTAGAGTATGTATAGAGTGAAATTGGTTTTTACATGAATCATTGAAGGATGTTAGTTGTTTTAACTAAAGATTATTAGTAGTTGTTTTCACTAAAAAATATCAATTACTTTCACTTAAGAGTTTTAGTTTGTTTACTGAATAACTAATATTTTCAGTGAAAACAACTAATATCTTTTAGTGAAAATATTTAATACTCTTTAATAAAATAACTAATATTTTTCTATAATTCATGTATGACGTATTTTACTCCTTTACTTTGTCTTATACATATCCATAAGTTCATTGCGATTATATCAATTAAGTTACCCTCCACAAAATTGAAAATATCTTTTTGGTTACTGTTTTAATGAAAAAAGTAGACATTGGATTTTTGAGTTTGCTACTACTCATTGTTTTACTTCAAAGAAGTATTAATACAGGTGCTTATATACATTCAGAAAAAGAGGAAGATCTTTATTCTGTAAACTATATTCTGCTTTTCAACAATTATTGCATGGGACCACTGATATTTATAAGTTTTTATAAAAATTAAAAGTATTATAAAAACGTTCAAAAGTACAAAGTTCATGAATTAGACCGACGTCTCATACAAAATTTTGATTGTAAATTAGTAGGATGTTGATCTTGTCGTTGAGACTATTTTTTTTTTTTTTAAATATATCTAGATTTGAGAAAAAATAAATATAAAACCCAATTTGAACTTTTAAATTAAGACTTACTTTGAGATAAAACCTTTTAACATTAGCTTCCATGTGAAATTCTTCCTATGTTACAATATCTTCCATCAAAATTTGTCTAACAAATAATGCCACATCGTATATCATTGTATGTAGTGTTACAAAATAATACAAAACTAAGAAATGTATAAACTAGTTAAAACTGACATTCTCATATATTTGCACGATCTATAGCATGGAAGGATTCCAAATCACCCCCTTCCCCCATAAAAAAGGAAAAAAAAAAAAATCATAGAACTTCGAAGTTATCATGTTGTACATATAATGTCATCCTTAATTCAGTGAAAACTTATTGATCAAATTATGAAATCTCAAAATTTGAATAATCCACTCTTCATATTTGTTCATGAGTTGACATTCATCATTCAAGTCTATTTTATTCATTTATTTTTATTGGGAAAAAGGAGTTCTTAATGTGAAGTATAAACGTGCTCCAACACTTAAAAAAATCACAAGATCATCATCTCCATTTTTTAATGTCATTTTGATTAAAAATACTAGTTGTGCGTAAATGCAAAATTATAAAATAGTTATTGCTTTATTTAATTTATTTCTAGTAAAATATTAATTTCATTTTGATTAAAAATATTACAAATGTTGAAAATTGAGGTGGACCAGCATTAGAGAATAGGTTTAGTCAAGTGCCACACGTGTGCTGTTGCAGGCCATGTGCTTCAGATTTTTGTCTCCTCCCATTTCTTCATCACCAATTTATTTATTATTATTATTTTCAACATCCACATTGCTATATGCCAAATACCATAAATTAAAAGGAAATCTTCAAATTTGGCCAAACACCCCTTTTACAGAAAAATATAAATTTAATTAATTAACTACCACACCCTTATAAATTCACACTTATAGGTGAGTGATTGTGTCCGGAAACTAAGTAATTTCATACAAAATTGTTTCATGCAAGAATTCCTCTGTGAAATAAATAATTAATTTGATCGCTAAAGGCATATTATTGAGAAAAAGAAGAAGGATAAAGGTGTGAAAATAATGAAGGTTGTTCCCAATATAAAAGAATCGAACATTAAATTAAAAATACTAAAAGGTCAAGTTAATGTCTATAATATATATAAATAAGGTGCACGATTCTTTGTCTTTTATATACAAAAGAAAGAACAACTCAGCTGGGCCTGTGGGTTGATAGAAAAGCATTTATTCCTTTATGTTGTGTAGCTATTTTCATATATATTCTAGCTACTTGTAAATAAAATTTGTTTTCCATTTTTTTTAAATAATTTTGATAACTTATTTGATTTATAAGGAAAAGGAAAAACAACATCAACTAGCTTTCATAGCTCAGTTGGTTAGAGCACCCGTTTAGTAAGCGGGAGGTCTTGAGTTCAACTCTCAATGAAAGCAAATTTTGTTATTTCCATTTTTTTTTTTCAAGTGCAACTTCCGAAATTAACGAGAAAAAAAATGTTCTGCAGTATTTAAAGTAAAGTTCTGCATTTAAAAATGGCCATTAACCATTTATCATTGAAAGCCATGATATATATTTTTGTTTTATTTTTTACGTTACACAATTATTTTTACATTTTAAAGAAAAAAAAATTACATCATAAAAGTTAATAAAGCATAATGTTATATCATGATATTCAACCCCACACTCACATACTCCATTTTCCTTTTAAAATTTGTCATTTGCAAGTATGAAAGAAATAATGGGACATAGGGAGTACTTAAGAGCCGGTTCTTACTCGAAGCCAATGAATCGATCAATTTAGGTTCTGATTTTTTTTTTTTTTTTAATTTTTAAGGGTCCATTTTTTTCTATATTACTCTATATATACATATATAAAATAAATTAAATATAAGTAATTAATGCAATAAAATTTGAAAAAGGCTTAAATAGAATTAGCGGTAGCAATTTCTTTCTTTATATTAAACCGCATTCACTGATTTACACGGTAAAAAGGTATTTATGAACAAGTTTTTGGATTTGGTTGCAAAGTTTTTTCGATGTTGAAGGCAACGATATTTTATCCGAATTATTCTTTTTTAAATGTTCATTATCAAAAGAAACAAACACTGCAGTTGATGTGGTGCATGGAATATTATTTACAAAAAAATGGATGGGGTTTCCAAATGCATATAAATTTATTTGATGATATATACCAATTACGATGACAAGTGCATAAATAAATTTATCAAAGTTGAAACCTATTAAAATTTATCTCTGATCAACCATGTCATGGGAAATACTGAATGTATTAATCACGCTGTCAATTGAGAAATAAATTATTGTATAACTTAATTAATACTTTATCTCCTAAAGCTGTTACATGAGTTTTATTTATGTAATTACTTGAACTGTTAGATGAGTTGTATTTATGTAATTGAATGAGACATAATTATCATATTATTATAAATGTAGTAACATTTTCGATATTATACATTGGTAATCTTTTTAAAAAAAATATCAAATGCTATTTTTAATTTCATGTATAATAAAAAAATGGTAAGGAAAAGGACTTCATTTTAAAGTTTGATTCAAATCCAAATATTATAGGTAGAGCCGACAATTCATAATCTTAATTGAGTTTGAATTTGTAAAAAAGTAGTCCCGTCTATGAGCTTGTAAAAAAAATAGTCCAGCCTAGTAGTCTTTGGGTTAATGAGTCAGTTCAATTTCCCACAATTTTTTTAATGTGAATTAAATTTTATTTTGAAATAAAATTAAGCAGAAAAACTTGAAGACATCGAGTGCCGGAAAAAAGAATTAGATAAATCAAATTAAATATTGCAAAAAATTATTCAAAACATCCAAAATCTTGATTAATAGAAGAAATTAAGTGTACATAACAATTTTCTCTTTTTTCTTCAAGTAAAACAATATTATGAATTAAATTTTATCTTTGAGACAAATTAACCATAAAATATTGAATTCATCGAGTACGGAAGAAAGAGTTAGATCAATTAAATTTAAATATTACAAAAATCTATTATCAATATCAAAAGTTCTGAATAACAAAGAAATTGAGTGGGAGTGAACACTTTTTTTTTTTTCACAAACAAGTTTGTGTTGAATCAAAGCACAAAGGAAAGATTTGTAATGCTTCATATTAATAATTTATATTTGAAAATATGAGTTTCAAATTAACAATTCAAACTGACCATATTCTCAACAACAATACAATTTTATAAAATTTAATGTTACAATCCTAGTAAAAATAATACGTATAATTTAAAAAATGTATTTGATAGTCTAACGTATACTTACCTTTGATTTAATTGGACATACCCACTGGACTCTAAATCAAAATACAATAAATGGGGTGCAATTTATCTTAAAAAGTTCATAAAAAGTTTCTTTTTTGTTATATATTTTATAAACAGTACTCTTCGTGGAAGAAAGTAGTGAAAATTCGTCACTCCAAGCTCCAACCTAGGATTCCTACAGGAGTGTACACAATTGCAACAGAGAATTAAGACAAGTGCAAATGTATTATCATAATACTGCTCCAACAATTATTAAATCAATCTTGATCACTAAACTGTTGAAAATCACTATTTCAAGGTAATTAATTCTATTGTTCTGTCCCCATGTATTTTCCACCTCTAGTTTGCATTTTAGCTTCTGATCATATTTTGTTATTGAGTAATTCCGGTGTCCACTTGAGTATATGGTATGAATTTGAATTAAAAAAAAAAAAATACCTCAGATAAAAATTAGTAATACTCCAAGAAATAATCGGTAATACCTCAATTGAAAAAAGAAACCACATTCGACGTGTTAGCGTGTATTTAAAAAAAAAATTAAAATTAAAGTTAAAATTGAGTTTAAAATTTAATTGCATATTATAAGGCGTGTTTGTTATTTTATGTGATTCCCATCTCTACATAAACAATAAAAGGTGCTCAATATATGTAATAATTAAGATATAGAAAATATGAGCAACTTTTCACAGAATTGGGGTCACATACATTAGTCAAGTCAATTAGACCAATGGAATGGAGTTACACACATGCATGCGTAATGATTATTATTTTTTTAAATAGAAAATAAAGAGCTCATCTTAACAGCAACGAGGAGAAAAGTGCATAAAACAAAATTTATGGAAAAAATAAATTAAGTTAAAAATAATACTATTATATAATATACTGTGCATATAAATTAAAATAATTAAAAGTAGATAAAAATTTGTATACACAAATGAACAATGTAATTCAAGTGTGCTTTCAAATAATATGAGTTGTTATATTAAAATATTATATTTTATTTGTATTAATTATTTTTACTTAAAAATATTAGTCGCGACAGTTTAAATTGCAATTAGTATACACAAGTTTTACTTTAGCTCGTCTGGGCCCTTTTTTAATAAACAAGACTAGCCTTATTAAAAAACTTATGTATTTATATATGTCTAAACATTGGCCTTCACAGAACTTACAAAGGTCTTTCAAGACAATATATATATATATATATATATATATATATATATATCATTTAATATTTGTTTTTCATGTACTACAAATAATATGCAATAATATTTATTTTTAAAAATTTTTCCAATAAAACAAATCAATCATCAATAAATCCTGGACTTGTTAAATAAAAAATAGAATTTTTAAAAATAAAATATAAGATTACAACATTAATATAAATACTTATAATTTTTTTTTTTATTTAAGTTGAAATGGACCAAAATATTAACTACAATTACTTTAAGGTCCCATCCATTTTTGAAATGGACCAACTAAGACGTTTTTAATTACAGTAAAGTAAACCAAACTTGAAAGTAAAAAAATATCAAACCTAGAGTTAAAAACAAAATAGAAAAAGGGCAAAAAGAATCGAACTTATGGGAATAAAAATGGACCAAAGAGCAAATGGCCTAAGACCAAATGAAAAGCAATTAAAACCAGCCCAAACAAAAAATAAATAAAAAAAAGAACACACAGCCCAAAACAGCCCATCTTGAAGTTGAAGGTGTGAACGACCCTTGACAATTGACATAGTGAAAGCCTTAAATTTAACAAAAGCCCACATTAATGCCTTAACTTAACAATCAAACTCGTAAATCGTCTACTCCGTCCACAAGAAAATATAACCGTATTCATCATACGAGTAAGTCTCTTTATATACTGTATAATTTAAATATATTTTTAAATAACCATTTTTTTCACTGAACAATCGCATTTATTTTCACTAAATCTAGATCATAAATTAATAATACATCCACTTATGATCCCCGAAATTTACAGTAATTTTATTGTAAATCTTATACTTTAAAGTAAATCATCTGATCTCATATAACTTCACCGTGTTAAGTTGGTGATTTTTTTTTTTGCAAAGTCATCTTAAAAAAGAAATTCAATCTTATTAATATAAATTTTGAAGTACCAACTTTAGTAGAATTTTTTAATCTTTCTTTTGGTAACATTTTTTTTTTTAAATCACAACGTGATTCTATGATAGAAAACTGTTTGATTCGTTTTCATACACCCTTTGTCCCAAAAAAAAAAAAAAAAGAAAAATAATGATTTTTAAATTTTTATAATTGAGAAAAGTCATATGTCTAGCTAAGTTAATTTTTAATTCTTCTATTTGTATCCATCACGGGCCACTATTATGTCGTGATTCGAAACATGATGCATATTAAAGAGAAAAATTGGTCTTTTGTGCCTTAATTTCAACATTGCAATTTAACATTACTCAGGAAAATAACGATCTTGAAAGAGTACAAAGAAGAAAGGGAAACACTCACGAAACGGGATCTATAAGTTGCACATTTTTGGAATATCTGTGCAGCAATTGCACGAAAGTTATTGGCAAAGGAGAAATATTATGCTATAATTATGCTAAAAGTAGGTCTTGCGCGAGACAGACTCTCGTAATGCGGAATCTCGTAGATCCGACCCTTCTCTACTCATGAAGCCCTTATCCCTTATAAGTTGGACATAACACATTAACACTTTAAAAGAAATAAATGTTAAACTAATTTGTAAGCCGTCTCACATAAATTTGTATCCTATGTTAAACTATCCATATTTTTTATTGGTATGATATAATCATGCTTACAATCTGACTTCATGAGTAGACTTGTTATATACTCCCTTCGTCCCAACATTTCTTTCACACTTGTCTTAAATGTACGTCCCAACATTTCTTTCACATCCAAGAAAAGGAATTAACTCTTCACAAAAATCAATAAATCATAAAATTATCACTATTTTATTCAACTCCACACTCACATGCTCTCTTTTTTCTTAAGAAATGTGTCCATCCCAAGTGTGAAAGAATTCCTGGGATGGAGGTACTATATTATTTAACATTGTTGATACCGTTTTTATCGGGTCAATGGAATGGATTAACGACAAATAAACAATAAATGAATAATATAAACACAAACAATGAGGAAAGAACTTATGACTTCTTGCCTTGAATGTGGCTCTGGGAGTAAGATCCCTAGTGTATAGTGGAGTGTATGAGGGAGGAGTCCATTTACAATGTAGGCAAGGTCCTCTATTTATAGAGGATCAGACTTAGTGGCCAATAAAGGCCTGTAAACTGATTTGATCTCAATTTATTATAGGGTTTCTATTACAACCATTGATCTATATCTATTTCATATTTAATGTACTTGTGTCTTGTCCCATAAATATGATGGTACTTTGATATCTTCTTAATGTTGACCCTCAATCTTGAGTCTTACTACGCCGATGTGCCGAGGTACGAGGGCATTAGAGGACGAGGTGCTAAGTTACTAGGTTGATGAGGTCAAGATGGCGGTCGAGGTGACAAGGTCCCCGGTGAGTGGGCGGGTCTAAGCATACTGTGGGATAATTTGTGCCACAATAAACATTAAAATCAATTCCTAATTAATTGGTCACCCAAGAAAAATTTTCCGGCTGTCATTGGTGGTTGGATTTTTTTTTTCGGAACCTAATTCGTTACTGTGAATTCTTGCATGCGTACAAAGAGATAAAAGACTTAATTTGTTCGATCATTGCATTTAAAATGGGCAGGTGGTGTGATAAAGATGAACATTAAATAAGCATGGTTTACTTCACCAAATAACCATAATGGATGGGCCATTCACGATGTTAATTATGATTACGTTGTTATTGAGTTAAATTTAAATAGATTCTATAATCTTGGACTAAATTGAATTTTGACTCCATTGTTATTACTTGCATTGTAGTTCATTAATTAATTCATGATGGCAATATGTATGTAGGCCCTCTCTTATCATTTAGTTGTTTGTACCAATTAACCAATGTGAGTAGCCTAGCTAGCTAAAACATGTGGTTTTATATATATATCATGCCCAAGACCTTGACAATGCTCACAAATTAATCAACTTGGTCCTCTCTTTTTCCTTAGAGACAACCTTACAAATCCAGATCTAGGTCTTCCACTTGCTTGTGTACCATAAGACCTTGCAACCATGACTCATGAGTTATCAAACCTTTCAATTGTGCTCATGTTGATGATAGAAGGTAAAGACTTCATTAACATATATATATATATATATATATATATATATATATATATATATATATATATATATATATATATTTAACCCCATGAGAAATTGTCCAAGTGATGTTCATGAGCCAGTGCTGTCTTTCCAATTTCATAGTCGCATGATTCATCCCATGCACATCTTGTTAACAATTTACTGAAATATAATATTCTACAATCGTATCTCCTAATTTTAATACGCATTGGACCATTATCTAGCTAGTACCAATACCAATACCAATACCATCCTATAGTTTTTTTTATTCGAATTATTTTTTACACACTTTCTCTATATAAAATCTTATCTCTCTTGGAAGACGTGAAGGGCGTGGGCAAACAAAATTATTTCGCCAGAATATTCTCTCTCCCCGCGTGGAGATTGCCGGACCGGCTCGAACCAGTAATGGTTTGAGACGCTTCGTCTTCCGTTTCTAGTGTCTTGATTATACCTAGAGATACTAGTAAGATGTGTTGTGCAATTAATGCAATGAATCCGATCACCATGGCTATATTAAGTGCTCTTCTAGGGCTTTTTGATACATACATACATACATACTACAAATCTCAGAAAGCTGCAATCAAAGCAATCCTTTTCCTAGAACACTCAGGGTGCAAATGGCGGACAGCCTTGACAAGCTGTGGAGCAAGCTTACTCTGGCCGAAAAGGAAAGCACAAAAATCAGCATCGATGAAGAGGATTTGGTGAAGCCGAGGAACATGCTTATCGGGAGATTTGTGATGAAGAAAACCATATGACCGACGGAAATGGAGCAGGCTATGAAGAAGATATGGTGAATCTCTCACTCGCTCAAAGTGTCGGCAATAGCGGAGGGCGTATTTATCTTCGAATTCAGGGAAAAAGCTGAGCTAGCCAAGGTGTTACACAAACAGCCTTGGAACTTGAGTGGTGCACTAATGGTGTTCGAGGAAATGATGGGCTTGGAAAGGCCCAACGAAATTGAGCTGAATCTCGTACCCTTCTGGGTACAAATTCATGGGCTACAGCTGGGATCGATGACCAAAACAGTGGGAAAGAAGATATGGGAGTCAATAGGCAAGGTGTTGGACGTGGAGGGCCCATCGGGAGAAGCAGCTTTTAGCAAATATCTCAGAGTAAGGGTGATGGTAGATGTCTCAGAACCGTTAAGCAGAGGTACGGTGATAAGGGTGAGGAATGAAAGCCAAAAAGTTTGCTTAAGGTATGAAAGGTTAGGAGATTACTGCTATATCTGTGGCAAGCTAGATCACTTGGATAAGGATTGTTCCATGGCATACACAATGATGGGAACAGAAGAGGAGCCAACAAAGGAGTTTGCCACCTGGCTGAGAGCAGAGGGCCAAAAGGGAATCAAGCTGCAAGAAGTGAAAGATGAGATCAAGAAACTGAGTGCAAGAGAGGGCAGAGGCATGGGAGAAAGGCTAAGTGGAGGAACCATGATGGAACGGAGGGCGAAAGATAGGGAGGAGAAACATGGAAGATGAAGGGAAGAGATGCTGGAAGTCGCAACAATTATGAACTAAAACCCGGAGAGAGTCGTGAACTTTGAATACCTTATTAGCCCAAAATTTGACAGAAAGTTTGAGATGCCGACCTTAAAACAAACAGCTTCTTTGGCAAGCATGGTGGAGAGCAACAACAGAGCAATTGAAAGAAGCTTTATGAAAGGGGAAGGGAGTTTAGGAGGGCTGCTAACTACTGGGAACAAAATTCAGGTGATGAATTTTGACATGGAAAAGAAAGGGAGTCAAGTAGCAAAGAAGAGAGTGAGGCAAACATCGAACCCGTCGATATGAGCTCTAAAAATTGGGGGCAACAAACAGAACAAGAATAAAGAGGTGGATCCAAGCAACGAAAAGCTGCAGGAAAGTGATGGAGAAGAGGAGGAGTGGGAGAACCTGGGAACGGTAGAAGAAGGAATCAAGAAGGAAGCAGAGGCAACAAAGGCAAAAAACAAAATGGCGGAGACTGAGGAGACTCAGTCCCGCCAGAAGCCATGAAGCTCATAGTTTGGAATGAACGGGGAATGGTCAATCGCCGTGCACTCCGGTCATTGCAGCGCTTAGTCGCTGAGTGTAAGCCCTCTTTATGTTTTATTATTGAATCGAAAGTGTCTAGCAAGGTAGGGTGTAGGTGGAAATCGAGTCTTTGTTTTTTAAATGCTTTTGGCGTCGATGTTGTTGGACGATCGGGTGGTTTTTTACTTTATTGAATGAAAGTGTGAAGGTGTCTGTTTTCTTGTATTCTTTGGGGCATATTGATTGTAGTATTGATTGGGAATCAAAGCGATGGCGCTTCACTGGATTCTATGGACATCGCAATACTCAAAATAGAGGATGGTCATGGGATCTTATGAGGAAGCTATCGAATTCCCATAATGTCGATTTTGGATGCGTGGCTAATTGGGGTGGACTTTAATGAGATTCGAATGAGCTAAGAAAAACAGGGGGGAGGGGAACACCCTTTTTAGCAGATGTGGGCTTTTAATGAAGTTCTTGATGATTTAAAAATGAAGGATTTAGATGCAGCTGAGCCAAAATATACCTGGATTAATAAGATAGAAGGGGAAGGGATGATAAAGGAAAGATTGGATAGATTTGTTGCTAATAGTGAATGGGTGGATTTGATTGAGGACTACAAAGTGAAGAATTTGAATTTCTATGGGTCGGACCATAGGCCCGTACTGATGGAAATTGGGGAAGGAGGGAAAGAAAGAAGGAGACGGGAGAAGGGAAGATTCCAGTTTGAAAGCAAGTGGTTACTGGAAAAGGATTATGAGGAGGTAATCAAGAAAGTGTGGAATGAAGGAGAAGTCTTAATCAACATTAATCAGAGACTGAGGAAATGTGGCATGAAGCTAGATGGGTGGGCAACTTCAGCAGTTGGTAATCTGAATTGGAGAGTTAAAGAAGCAAGAAGAGAGCTGGATGAAGAGCTAAACAAAGAGGATGAGATGATGAACATGACGAGGATAAAAAACCTGGAAGAACGGCTGCAAAAGCTTGAAGCCCAAATGGAGATGCACTGGTACCAGCGGGCTAGACACACATGGTTAATCGAAGGGGACAGATATACAGGCTATTTCCACAGGAGAGCATAAAAAAGAAGAAGAATAAATATGATTAGGGGGCTGCTCGACTCCGACGATAGATGGTGTACAGAGTGGGAAAAAATTGAACGAATAACATTACAACACTTCTAGAAGCTGTATAACACTCAAAGTCCAAGTGATAGGGAGATTGAGGAAGTGATCAGATACGTCAAAAGAGAGGTGACAGATGAGATGAATAGCTATCTATCAACCCCCTTTATAGACGAGGAGATTAGAAAGGTGGCTTTTGAGCTTAACCCATCGAAAGCTCCAGGCCTGGATGGCTTCCCGATACTTTTTTTTCCAGAAATCATGGGGCGTTATAGGTGAAGAGGTGGTGAGAAGTATTAAACATGTCCTGAATGAAGGAGGCGAGTTGGAGCAATGGAATAAGACTACGATAGCCTTGATTCCAAAAGTGAAAAACTCGAGAGCGCTGAAGGAGTATCGGCCCATAAGTTTATGTAATGTAATGTACCGGATTCTGGCGAGGGCGGTTACGAATAGAATAAGAGTGATCATGGAAAAGATAATTGACCCGAGCCAAAGTGCATTTGTACTAGGGAGGCTAATCACAGATAATATCCTTTTGGGCTTTGAGTTTATGCATTGGCTCAGGAACAACAAAAGTAAGACGGGTTATGCAGCTCTAAAATTAGACATGTCAAAGGCCTATGACAGAATAGAATAGAGCTACCTTCAAAAAATAATGCTACGGATGGGATTTAAGGAGAAATGGACTAACATGATCATGAAGTGTGTCACGACGGTGACCTACTCCTTTAAAATTCAAGACAGAGTAGTGGGGAACTTAAAGCCAAAGAGAGGGCTTAGACAAGGGGACCCCCTATCACCCTTCCTCTTTGTATTGTGTGCTCAAGGCCTATCATCAGTAATAACGCACCTCGTAGGCGAGAAACAAGTAATGGGAGTTAGAGTGGCGAGAGGCAGCCCAATTATTTCACACTTGTTTTTTAATGAAGAGAGTTTCGTGTTTTAAAGGGCCGAGCCGAAAGAGTTCAAATGGCTAAAAGAGGGACTGGATAAATACGAAAGAGCATCCGACAGTCAATAAATTATGAAAAATCGGCTATAACTTTAAGCCAGAACACAAAAGTCAGAAACAAGAATGAGGTTCGAAGCATTATGAACGTAAAAATGAAGCAAGGTCACGACATCTACTTGGGGTTACCAACGTTCTCCATGAGAAATAAAAGGTTCCAATTCTCCTACTTACGGGATAGAGTGTTGAAGAAGGTGGAAGCGTGGAAGAATAAAGACTTCTCGGAAGGAGGAAAAGAAACGTTGATCAAAACAATCTTGAATGTTATCCCCTCTTATGCAATGTTTGTATTCTGGATCCTCTTTTCCATATGTCATGATATTGAAAAAATCATTGCGGATTATTGGTGGGGATATGACTTGAATCGAAATACTAGCTTTTACTAGTAGCTTCCCCGCAAGAGTACGGGTTCACTGTAGTATAAGTAAGTATAATGACTAAGTATATCGAACCCAAGGGAAAGTGTGTATGCAAATAGATCCCTGAAGATCTACGCGTTGTAGTTAATATGAGTGAAATATTTTTGGTTTTTTTGAAAAGAGAAAATAATCTAAACTAAATTACTCTACGAATGCAAAAGGAAAATTAAACTAAGTATCTAAGGTTTGTATGCAAGTATGTGATGGTGATGCTTAGGATAGGAATCCCTACGTATACTAACGGAGCAGGTACATAATCAAAATAATTGTGACGCGCAAGAGATAACCTAAGTAAAAGAATGCAAGATGAAAGCTCAAGATTTTAAACCCTAATACTTTATCCTAACATTCGACTTCACTAATCCACTAACAAGTTAATAGATCGTGCTTAATTAAAGAGGCCCTCATTTAACTAATGGTGATACGGCCGTCCTCCATAGCTAAACCGGCAAATTAATTAACCCCTTCTAAACCCTCTAGTTAAGTCTACTAGTTGTTAAAGAGTGATGCGGTCGTCCTCTCCCTAACACGTTCGTACGAAATTCAAAGGTAAAGTTAAGATTGATTTTAAGAATTCATTAATTAAGAGAATTAAAACTAAACATCACGAACTACCTTAATTACGTACCCACATCCTACTTCTACAATTTCATCCTACCCCAAGCATACAAGGGTTTTAGCTGGACATGGTTATAACGATAACAAAAGCAATTGACGAAGTAACGAACATAAATATGATGAATTGAAGTGAAAAATTAAAAAGCATGAACTAGGGTTTTGAAAGAAAATAATTCTAAGAACTGAAATTAGATTAATAAAATGAAGTTTAAAGTGTTTAATGTAATCAAGCTAATGAAAAGAAACTAAGAAACGAAAATAAATTAAGAATTCGTACTAAAACCTCGATTAAACGTAAAGTAAAGCTTGCTCGTCTCTTCTCCTCTTTCTCTCTCTAAAAACTAAGTCTAAAAGTAATTTAGAATGTGTTCCCCGTTCAAAACGTGTTCAGGAGGTATATATAAGCGTCGGGCTGAAACGGGAACTCGTGGGCCGGAAAAACGAATCTTGAAAGTTTGCTCTCGGAGGCGCTCGAGCTGTCCCGATCGAGCGGACGCGCTAGAGCTTGATGGTCGAATGGGGCAGGCGGTCGAGTAGTTGTGCTCGAGCAGCAAAAATTTTCTGTAAGTTTGGGGCGCTCGAGTGCATTGGTCGAGCGGAAGCGCTCGAGTGCTCTCGCTCGAGCACTTTTCAGCAGCAGTACACTTGTTCGTAAAATCTTCATATCTCCTCAACCGGGAGTCCGTTTCGGTCGATTCTATTTTTGCCCTCTATCTATCCACAAGTATCAAAGAGATAAATTCTTTAGTTTATGAAAATGATACTCAAATGACTCTAAATACTCAACAAAATCAACCAAAACTAGGGCATTTCGAGTTACGAATCATGACAATTTCACGCCTAATCAACCCCCCCAAACTTACCATGTTGCTTGTCCTCAAGCAACGAAATAATAAGTCAAGTGAAATTGTTAGGAATGAGTCAAAGAATCAAATCATGCTAGTAAATGAACTCGAGCTTCAAAGATTAATCACAAGTATACTCACTCATCTTCCATCATCATACTCATGCAACAACAGCAAGAATCACTAAAATCAAACATGGATGTGCACTCAACGATGTGTTTCACTCCCTCACAAGTGTATATCAATGATAAAGGGACTCACTCAAACAGTCAATCACTCATATCAGCAGCCATAGGCTTGTAAGCACTCTCAACTCCGACCATACTCTAGAAATCAATGCCGAATCAAAAATGACTTTTCTCAAGGTTGTAATGTAGGCTCTTTGGACAGGTGGGATAACAATATGGGTAAGTGACTCAAGTGAATGAAGAATAGAAAATCACACTTCGGTACTTCGAGATTAGGAACAGAATACTTCAAACATTTTCAATCAACACACTTTCAATTCCATACTCTCAACACTTCAATTTTTTTCTTTCTCATTTTTTTCACTTTTCTCAATCACTTCACTCTTTTTTTTTCACAAACACATGAGTTTTTTTTTTCTTTTGCTCATTCTCAATTTTTTTCTTTTTCCCACAACTCAAAACTTCATCACACCTTCTTCTCATACTTACTCAACAAACAACATTTTCCTTTTTCAACTCAATTCAATCCCTTTACATTCACACTTTTCCTATTCTCCACTCAAATTGGGACAAAAAAGCTTAGGAATCGGAATAGTGTTTAAAATGTGCTAGCAAATAAAATAGGCTAAGGCTCAAACGGGCTAACAAGGGATTCAATGTAATGGGTAGGGAAAATTTGGCTAAGTGACTCAATCAAATCAAAGATGGCCTAAGATCACATTCGGCATATCAAACTAGACACAATCAAGAAGCAAGAGCACACACAAGTTCTAGCATCCTCTAAGGTGACGATCCACTCACAAACGAAGAGATCATTTCATGCATCAAAATCTCAAAAGGCTCAAAACTCACGGCTTTCGCATCCATGCTAGTCCTAGTGAATTCTCACTCTCATCACACAAGTATTCGAAAAGAAAACTTGTAAGTATACTAGTTCTCTCTCAAATCAACTCTAACTCAAACACTCACACAATATAGTCCCTAACTCAAATCCACAAATCACCAACTCATACTCAGACTCAAAGATAGCAATCAACAAGCATAAGATGATTGATAGAAATGAAATATGTAGTAGCAAATCAAATCAATAACAGCTCAAGGAGCATCTCAAGACTCAAATAACCAAACTCAACTAAAAAAGAGGGTGTGCATCTGTGCAATATAACCATGAAACAAATGAAAAACTCCACCCCCAAACTTCGACCTTGTGAAGAGGTCTAAGTTTGGGGTTGTGGGTTACCTCATCCAAATAATTCAAGTTTCTCAACAACGTGTCGCACTCCTTCATCTCGAGTTGGTTCCTTCAATCTGAATAACTCCATGGTACCTTTACTCCTTCGAGACAAGCCTACAAAATAAACTCTCAAGTACGAGGTTAAAACTTACGATTCAACAACACCCTAATAACATAATAAAACACTAAAAACAAATAAAAGTGGGTTGCCTCCCACGCAGCGCTATTTTTAAGGTCCTCATGCTGGACCAAGCTCAAAGGAGCTTATGAGACATGATACTAAAAAATACCTCACTTACTCTCATAAGAGAAGTTGTCAAAGTTCTTTGCTCTATTCCCATCTTTCTTTTTCACCTCAGACGGTGGGCGTCTCAATTCTTTCTCACTCTTTTCAGGAGGAGTCTTACCAAACAGATTCTTGAATTTGGACTTTTTCTTCTTAACTCCTTCTTTTCTCTCGAGCTGGACCACGTCCACCCTTTTCACTTCTTCATCCTTCAATTTCTTCTCTTTATCCCTATCAAAATAAGTCAGATCGTAATACTCTTGGGTTAAATCAACAGGTGAAGGATTATCAAGCTCATAAATAAAAGAAGGATTAGGGATAGGAGGTGTGTCTTCAACACTAGGATTAATGTCATCCATACAATACAAACTCTCATCCTCCTTTGGGTACTTTATGGCCTCATATAGGGAAATCTTCACTTCTTGATCATCAACTTTCAACGTAATCTTCCCATTTACCACGTCTAGCACCATCCCCACCATTGCTAAGAACGGTCTTCCCAAGGTCAGGGGCACGCGCTCATCTTCCTCCATTTTGAGCACTACAAAGTTGGCTGGAAAAATGTGATCCCCAACTCTCACGAGGACGTCTTCAACCATACCTTGAGGTCGAGTAGTAGACCGGCCAGCTAGTTGAAGCGTCATCATTGTCGGCTGAAGTTCACCACCTTCCAACTTCTTGAAAAACGACAAGGGCATAAGATTTATGCTCACCCCTAAATTACATAGCGCTCCTTTCTTGATCCCGTTCCCAATGTCACATAAGATGGTAAAGCTCCCGGGATCCTTCAGCTTTGGAGGAAGCGCCTTGTGCACTAATGCACTCACCTCATGGTTCAACTGCACCAACTTCGGCTCATCCACTCACCGTCTTTTCGCGATCAAGTCCTTCAGAAACTTTGCATAGTTGGGCATCTGTTCCAAAGCATCATAAAAAGGAATGTTAATATGCAATTGTTTAAACACATCAAGGAATTTAGCGAATTTCTCATCAAGCTTCTTTTTCATGAAGCGTTGTGGATATGGGACGGGTATCACCGATTTGGGTACCCCCCATTCATCTCTCTCGGTCTCTTTCACTTTCTCCCTTGCTTCCTTTGCCTTCTTCCACTTAGGAACTCTCTCAACCTTCTCAATTCCTTCCTCTTCAAGCTCTTTGCTCGCTTGAGTGCTTTCACCCTCAACCTTCTTCTCAACTCCTACCTCCCCATTCTCATCTCCATCTTTCTTATGTTCTTTCCCCTCTATCTCAACATCTCCTTGGGGCGTCTCAGAATCAGCAGGCATCTGGGGACCTTCATAATTGGTCCCACTTCTAAGCTGGATAGCCTTACAATGCTCTTTAGGATTACCCTCAGGCATTGAAGGGTATTTGCCAGGCTCTCTATTCAATGACTTTGCAATCTGGCTCATCTGGAACTCTATAGAAGTGAACCTTCGGTTGTTCTCTTGCTGAATTCGATTCAGCTCTACATCTCTCTTCTGGAGGTCTTGATCACGCTGATCAAATTTCTTATGCAGATTTTTCACATCGTACTCCAAAGATGATAAACGTTTGCTTCCTTCCTCCACCTTCTGTAGGATAGCTCTCAACATCTCCTCAGTTGAGGAACCGCCTTCTCCACCCGGGGGTTTAAAACCTGGATCAACACCTGGAGGAACTGTAATACAAGCCTTTGGGTTAGCATATGAAAAATTCTTGTTCTTCCTCCATTGGTTCTGAGGAAGCTGCTGGCCTCCTTGGTACCCTTGTGTGTTCCTCCATTGATTTTGAGGCGGCTGTGGACCTGGAGGTACAAATGGTTGGCCATAAGAAGACCTTCCTTGAAAATTTCCACCTTGTGGATACCCATTCTGATTGTAATAAGGACCTCCCATATAATTTACTACTTCTTGCTGAATTGTGGGCTTGTCCTCTTGCTCATTCTCTACTGCATTCCCTCCAACCATATTCTTCCCCAACTCAAGGTTGTTAATCTTTTCCATCATGGCTATCAACAGTCTTCTCGTTCCTTCACCTTCCTCAACCTGATGAACTCTCTGGAAATCTGCATCCACATTCCAAGCCCCGGTATTCGTGACAATGTTGTCCACGATCTCTCTACACCTCACAATTCCTTGATTCAGGAATGATCCACTAGCACATGCGTCTAGATGGTCTTGCCCAGCCTTATTGGCACCACTATAGAAAAATGCCATGACATCTCCCTCATTGTACCCGTGTTGCGGGCACTCTATCAACATGTTTGAGTATCTCTCCCACGCTTGACGTATGTCCTCTCCTTGCTTCTGGCGGAAGGAAGAGATCTCAATCCTTGCTTTGATCTTTCTGGATGGAGGGTAGAATCGCTCGAGGAACAGACGCTCGAGCTCGGCCCAAGTGGTAATACCTCCCTGTGGAAGCGTATTATCGTACCATTCTTTAGCTATTCCCGTCAATGAGAATGGGAACAACCTAAGCCTCTTGGCATCTTCAGACATGCCATTGTAATTGAAAGTGGAGGCTATCATTATAAAACTCCTCAGATGAGTATGAGGATTCTCCTTCCCGATCACCCCCTTGAACTGGTTCTCTGTAAGCAGCTTTAGAATTCCCGGGGAAATCGAGAAGTTATTTGCCTCTACTAGAGGTAATGCCACTTCATTATAGTACCGTTGTGGCTGCGCTGCAAACCTTCCTCGAATATCCATATTCTGATCTGCATTTTGAGGAACGTGTTGCGGATTAGCAGGTGATACTGGTACTTGTTGAGGTGGTGGTGGTTGATAAGCTGGTGGTTGGTTGTAAACAGGAGGTGGAGGATACGGGTATGGTGGATACAGATAAGGTGGGTATGGGTAAGGTGGATAAGATAAGTTGTTTTGTGGTAAGTTAGGATGTGGGTAAGCAGGGTTGTTATGAGGGTTTTGAATAATGTTATGAGCCGGACTGTTTTAATTCTGTGTCCCCGGGTTTTGGCTTTGGCTTTCCCCTGACGGATCTTGGTTCTGCCTACCACTTCCCCCAATGCCGTCAACCCGGTCTACTGTCTGATTAAACTCATTAGCTGCATCATCCAACTCATTACTGAGGTCCATTGGTTCTTTCTCTCCTCCGGCAGTGTTCATTCTCCTCAAGAAAGCTCGGTTCCTTCTAGCTATCGTCTCAGGGTCCAACGGTATTCTCTCTTCGCTCGTATTGCCTTGTGAGCGGTATCAAAACGAAACTGCCGAATGAATAAAATTAAAATAAAACAGAAAATAAAGCACTCACTACTAACTACTAAGCTATCTACAAGTCCTATTCAAAAGACATACAACGCCATCCCCGGCAACGGCGCCATTAACTTGAATAAAAAATACTAGCTTTTACTAGTAGCTTCCCCGCAAGAGTACGGGTCCACTGTAGTATAAGTAAGTATAATGACCAAGTATATCGAAACCAAGGGAAAGTGTGTATGCAAATAGATCCCTGCAAATCTAGCGTCGTAGTTAATATGAGTGAAATGTTTTTAGTTTTTTTGAAAAGAGAAAATAATCTAAACTAAATTACTCTACAAATGCAAAAGGAAAATTAAACTAAGTATCTAAGGTTTGTATGCAAGTATGTGATGGTGATGCTTAGGATAGGAATCCCTACGTATATCTACAAGAAATTTGGGAAATCGCGACGACAAAATTCGTCATTAAAATATCAATTTTCGTCACAAAAGATGTTTGGTGACGAAATTTTTTCGTCGCAAAGAACGTCGCTGAAAGTGCGTCGTATTTGGTAAATGTGACGTTATTTGAATTCGTCATCTAAAGTCATCTTTTAACGACGCTAAAGGTCATCGTCGCTATATCACTTCATCTATAGTGACAAATAAAATGTCGCATTTGACATCAAATTTCGTCAATAAAAATGACATTTCGTCACTAAAAGTTCAACCTAACATGACGATTTTTATTTATCGTCACTAATATATTATTTTCAGTGACGACTATTCATTTACTACCAACTTTGTCAAACTTTAGTGACACAATTTTCATCACAATTTGATTAACTATTTCGTCATATTTTATGAAATTCATCACGAATGAGTTATACTTTGGTGACGAAATTTTGATCGTTGTTATATGTATTCATATACAATGACAATAAAAAGTGTTATCATAGAGCTGTCACAAAACTTAAATGAATTTGGCGACATTTTATTTTTGTCACGAAATTGTAATGTCTAGTGACGAAGATAATAATTGTCATTAAAAGTTTAGGTACAATGACAACATATTTTTTTTTTCATATTGTAAATTTTTCGTCACTAGAGGGACAAATTTTTAATTGTTATTATTATTATTATTATTATTATTATATGTATATATATATATATATATATATATATATATATATATATATATATATATATATATATATATGACGACCCAATGCATCACCAAAAAAATAAAGCTTTAGTGTCAAAATATTCATTGTCATTAAATATGGAAAAATGATGATAAAATATTTGTGTCATAATAAAATATTATTTAATGATATCATCACACAAAATTTAAGTATATTAACAACAAAAATATGAAAATAGCTCCAAATACAAAATTACAAAGAAAACACAAAATTGTTCTAATCTATAATACTTTTGTTAAATCTCTGTACACAGGACTTGATATCTTTACTGGAAACACATCAATTCTGATGAGGCTGCCGATGCTCAAAATGCAATGACAGTGAATTTCAGAAAACATGCTCATGCCATCAAGTCATCAATGTTGTTGAACTCCAGTAAGAAGCACCCTACTTCGAACAAGAATGAAGTCAAACCTGATTATAGACTAACAATATAAGAGTATGAGTGAGTTATACCATTAACTTTAAGAAAAATTATGAGTGTGTCTAAAAGTTATTGCCCATATATGGAGCTCATGGGAGGAACTTTCACGAAGAGAATAGAGACGTATATGCATATATATATTTTGGATTGTACTATTATATCAACAAATAGAATGAATACGCTAGGGTGTTCAATATCTGGATCAATAAAACAAGAGAGGAACCCCACAAACCACTCTTGGATAGTTGAAAGAAAAGGCTTGGTGTAATTTTGGTCCAATGAAACTAAAAAATTAATTTGCAGAAAATTAAAAGAAAATGGATAACACGTCAAGAATTTCAATTCACCTAATAAAATGTCCATGAAATGCTTTTCTACTTTTAATGTAGTATCATGCATGAACAATAAAAAGTCTAGTAAATAAACTTGAATATGTCATTTAGAAATATTCTTGTGAATAATGACACAGGAATTAAAACTACTCCTGAGATAATTCTGATTTCATATAACACAACTTCTCAATGTTGACTAACTTTATGTGAACTTTAACTTAACTCCTAACTACTCAAAAGTATCAGTGTGCACAATGAGGTAAAACATCAAATTACATAGTATATATTAAAAGTAAAGTGTTAGTAATTGATGAAGCTTGAATGTAATGTTATATGTCTGGTTCATTGTTATTAACCCTTTACTTTTAATATATACTATGTAATTTGATGTTTTACCTCATTGTTCACACTGATGCCGACCCTTCACACAGATTAAATGTTACGTTTACGATGGATATGCAAAAATATTTCTAATATTATGAGTCATGATCTTTAAGAGTTCTGAGAATTTCTGAGCGACTTGCAACTTTGTAGAACAAGCAATTATATAACAGTGAACTGATGGATTAGTGATTTTAACATTGTAACTTATGTTATTTATTTATCTATACTGGGTTTTTTTAAAGACTCCAATTGCACGACAGCTTCATGTACCATATTCTTATTTGTCTAGCCAAATCTAAGACAAAAATGAGAATCAACAGACTAATAAAAGTAACAGGCAAAACAACTGATTGGTAAAACTCATAGGCATAAGAGATATTGCACCAAGCTAGTAAATTTTGACCCTAACGGAAATAAAGTGTAATTTCTAGGCAGTACTCGGTAGATGTTACTATATGCTAATCTAACCTCAGTGCGTTTGATTTACCCTTAACTAAGCTTTTGAAAGCACTATTTCACTCCAAACCACAAATGAGAAGGAAGATAATTGCCAAGTATTTTATATGATGATAAATATTATATATGGTATTTAAGTTTCGAGCAGCAACAAAGAAGCATATATGTGAAGTGCTTACTAGTTGGGGTTATTTTCTGAAGGAAGTGCTTGATACAACGAAACTGAACGACCAATGAGTTTCAATCCTATTCCAAACAACACATTTTCTACAATTATTAAGGACTCGATTTCAAAACATTGTAATCATAATTGCTGTCTAAAAATTACTATGTTATTCCCTAATTCATTGCTTAACTGGCAGTAATTTAAAAGTTTGGACTTCTCCTCTAGTTATGATAAATCACTTCAAATTTACATACTCAAAGATCACACTTTCAGGAGTATCATACCAAATAGAATTATGTACCTGTACATTTCTGAAATAACATCCTCTTTGACACATATATCTCCAACTACATCCCCTCTGTGATTGCAGTTTTAAGCCCTGCAATTCATAACATTTAAGACCACATATACCAATAAACAGAATATATAGAAGTGGTTTCGCAATTAAATTTCAAATTTATTCAAAAAGATGTGTTAGCTAAACAACTTTTCTATTTAAACATGCAGAGGTTTTCATTCATGTAAACTTAGAATAATGCTGGCATGCTACTAAAAGGGAAAAATAAAAGAAGAGCTCACGGGTTAAGGAATAAAACTGAATAAGACCAAAACCATTAAAGAACTAAACTAAAAAGCCAAATCACCAAACAAAAATAGTTATGATGAAGCAAGAATCGTAAGGCACAAACACAAAAATCAATCAAAAGAAGCACAACACCTAATAATAGTCAACCAAATAAACCAGCAATGCTAAAAGCTTGGACACACAATGCAATCAGTTAAATCAGCAAAGCTATAAGTAATCTTTAGCCGAAAATTAAAATCAGATGCATCAGATGTACATAAATAATTTTAATACTGTTGGTCAGCAAATATAGAGATTCATTCATAAGAGATATCATATTAAGTTTGCAGGTCACTTGCAAAAAAATTCAGCAAAACATGTAACATTTATTAAAGACTACAGGGAGAAACTCAATCTTGCGTCAAGAGGACATGGAATATGCATATATTTCTCATTGCCTTCAAGAAGCACAAGGAGCACGCAGGAAAATGTAATACATGGTCGGAGCAATTCATTAAACAGATAGAGGGCGGTGGGGAAAAAACAGAACATTGATACCTGATCCTATTATGGGGAGCAAGAAATTCGAGAATACAATGCTTAATCTGTTAGAGCTATGGCGATAGGAGTCACGTCAAGCAATTTTCTCATAGGCGTGGTTTTACAAGCTAGGGCTCATAATCCTTTCTCTCCACGATAAAAAAAATAAATAAATAAAATAAAACTACTTATGAAAAAAAAAGTGAGAGAATTTATTTGAATGAATTGTTAAAGTTGGAAAGAATAAGATCAAAATTAATTTCCCGCTCTTCAATAAAATTTTGATTTCCACCAAATTAATATCCCGCCTGTTTTTTTGTGAAAAAAGAAAAAATAAGAACTTGAGGTCTTGTATTTTAATTTTAGAAAAAAATACTTAGTAAATTCAATTTTAGAAATAAGATATGATTAACACATTTAGTAATTTAAGTGATACTTTTAATATTATGATTAAAGCAAAGTATTATGTGAATGATATTCACGGTAACTATTACCGTGAACAACAATATATTCATACTTTATGTTGGAAAAACTAATACATTTAGTGAAAATAATTAATACATTTAGTGAAAACAATTGAATATTATTTGGAACTAATATCTTTAGTGCAGTACACTACTTTAAGTGTAATTTACTAATACCCTTCAAATAAGTTTCATCGAAAATATCATTTACATAATATCTTCGTTATGATTAATACTTTTAAATAAATCAAGTGATATTCTTTAATATTACGATTAGTACCTTTTAGTAATTTAAGTGATATCATTTAGTATTATAATTAATATCTTTTAGTAGATTCGTGATGCCTAGTCTAGATGGAAGTTAATCCATCAAGCTGTTTTTTTATTTGAGTAAGTCTTCTATAAAAGACTATAAAACTTGTTCATAACATGAAAATAGTATTGTTATATGCAATGGTATAAATTTTACTCCCTCCGTCCCGGTCTAAACTTCTCATTTCTTTTGGTTGAATGGTTTAAAAAAATGTATTTGTTTATTAATATATGATGGGCCACATATTAACTTTTGGGATAAAGTAATGAATAGTTTTGAAAAGTGGATTGAATGAGTGACATTTTTGGTAATATTGTGTGAATTTGAAGGTTAAAGTTTATATGTAGTAGAGTATTGTTTTTTCCATTTATGGAATGAGAAACTTAGTGTAGGACAACAAAAAAAGGAAAGTGGGAAGTTTAGATAGGGGCGGAGAGAGTATATTATAAAATTATTTCACCTGCGGTTTTTATTTTTTACTTCCCCTGTCCACCAAATATATATTCATTTTTCTTTTTTGTCCATGCATCAAAAGTATGCACATTCTCTTTATGAAAATCATTACTTTAATATCACCCTTCAATCATCAATTGATTACACACATGACATTGATTTTACACTCACACACACAATTATTTTATTTATAAATCGACCCTGCAACAATATCCTTACTTAATCTAAATTATCTATGATTTTCTAAAACTTATGACCATACACATGAGTATGATTTTCTTTGACGGGTGTTGTATGTGATTTTAAGAATCATTGATTATACATATGCTACCTTGTTGCTTTCCATATTAGCCTATAATATATAATTCAAAGAGTATGTATAGAGTGAAATTAGTTCATACATGAATTATTGAAGATTATTAGTTATTTTTTCACTAAAGAGTATTAATTATTTTCACTGAAGAGTCTTGGTTTGTTTTCTCTTCAATGTAAATAAGTAATACTCTTCAGTGAAAACAACTAATACTCTTTAATGAAAACAACTAATACCCTTCAATTATTCATATATGAACCAATTTCACTCTATACTTTGTCTAATTCAAATGGGTTCAACATAAGTGACAAACGTATATTTGTGAAAAAAGACTAACCGAGTGATTTGCAAAACATGAAGAGATACTTCATTCGTCAATTTTAGATTATTCAAAACTATGTGATAACAATTCATCTTTTAATTAACCGAAATAATTTTATATTAAAAATATGAGTATGTACACAGTGAAATTAGTTCATACATGAATTATTGAAAAATATTAGTTATTTTCACTAAAGAGTAGCAGTTCTTTTCACTGAAGGGTGTGAGTTGCTTATATTGAAGAGTATTAGTTTGCTTTCACTAAACAACTAACACTCTTTAGTGAAAATAACTAATACTCTTTAGTGAAAACAACATATATCCTAAAATGATTTATGTATGAACCATTTTTACTTTAGAATCTGTCAAATTTCATAAAATTAATCTTCAAAAGAAAATAATTTAAATACAAAATTGTAATATTTCCATAAAAAAAAACTAATCTTAATGTTTTTGACATCCTTATAATAATTATTGGTGTATAGAATCAAAAAGTGAAATATAATGAAATAATTATATAATAAATAAAATAAAACATTTTTAAGAAATAAGAATTAATTCTTTTAACTTAATATATAAATATACATAGTAATATAATAATTGGATAAAATAAAGTGAGTCTAGGTTTATGTATCAACTGATTTATCAAATTATTTATAGTATTTTACTAGCACATTTCATTATGTTTGAGTATTACATATCAATATACATTTAATTATTATTTTAATCTTAATATATAATAAGAGTTGAATGATCCATTGGAAATAAATAAGAGCTTATGGTACCAAATTACCAAAGGCGCCAATCCCAATTAGAATTTAAAAACAGAAAGAAAATTGCGGGAGCCATCCCGCGCGGAATAAAAAATGAACGAAAGGAAATCGCGTGGCGCCACAAATCCTCGGCAGCAATTTCCAATTCCACAATGTCGGACTTCTTCCAGATCGAAACATCTATATTTCTCTTTAAAGCATAACTCTGATAGGAAAGAAGAGATTTGAGCAAAATATGTTCTGTAACCTAAGGTAAAGGTAAGCGATGAAGTCAGGTGGGGTTTACAATTTAGCGGTTATTAAAATTCAAAGCCTTACTCTCTCTCCCTCTCGCATGTATCCATGGATTACCCTTCCTCTAACAACACTGTGAATGTTTCAAATTAATAGTTTGAATAGTTCAATTTTGAGGGTTAGTGATTGTGCCCGACTAAATTTCACAGAGCAAGTTTTGGATTCACAAAATTTAAGAAGTGGGTCTCTTACTTAAGGTATGCAATTTCAATATCTATATTGCACCACAAACATAGTGATCATGCGCAATTAAAGAAACTGTATTCCACCAAAAATCTCTTGGTAATCTCTGGCCTCTCTGTTTTGCTGCTAAATGTGCTCTTTAATTGATATTCTGATGATATAATTTTGTTGTGGAACCTTACACTTGCTGTATTCTTCTTTAAAGTTGTCAGAGTATTAACTTTCATCTACAACAGTTGCAGACCTGAATGTTGTTGAGTTGCTTCACTTCTTTTCTGTTAACTAATTTGTTGAGTATATTAATCGAGATGAATACTTGTTAGATCCTGAATACATGATTCAGGCATCTTGGCGCATTTCTTCTCTAAGCATAAAGTAAGTTTATGTTGCATCTGCTCTTATTAAAACCTTTTTAAATTACTTATGTTATTAAATTAAGTAATGGTGTATGTCTAAGCAGTGAATGTGGCCATATTTTTCTACTATGTGTTGTTTCCCAACCCTCCTCTTATACACATAAATAAATTAAGGCAACAATTTATGTGGTACAATTTCATAATATGCGACAACATAAATTAACACCCATCTCTTTTAAATTGTTAATGCGCCATTTTGAATATATACTCTCCCATCCTCTAAGTACAAATAGTGCATATATCATCTCATATTAACATTTTTTGTTCTAAATTTTGAATAAGCACTGGATTATGTGTTATATAAATTGACTGCCAAATCATGAGTATGTTTATAACAATACTAAATTAATGATAAGGTAGTTCTTTTGATCTGAAATTTTTTGCTTTCTCAAAATTGGAATCATCACAAGATAGTGGACTTTCATTTGTCCCTTTTTTAAAAAAAATATCTCTACTTATTTTTCACTTTTTGATTCTTTAAAATAGTGATTTTGGTGCTTGGAAGGTAGAAAAGTAAGAAACTGATGTGGGTTAATATAATGCATATCAGCATATCTGATATTGGTGTCGAGGGCATAAGACGCATTATATATTTACATGATTATATTAATACACAATTCATGTGTTTTGTCTTTTGAGTATGTATCGAGTAAAATTGGTTTATACATAAATCATTGAAGAGTATTAGTCGTTTTCACTAAAGAGTATTTGTTGGTCCCGTTTTTTCATTCACAAACAAAGACAATATGGGAAATTAGGAGAAATTTTTGTTTTAACACTGATGTTATGCAAGTCAGTAAAGCAATAAAGAACACAACAATGTAAAGTGGTTCGGAGGCTCAAGCTCCTACATCCACTGCCTGATTTAACAGGAAATCCACTACCCGGGATTCTTGTTTTTAACGTGCCAAGGTGCACTCACAACTGGACTCACACCCCTCCGCGGAGCTGCCTCTCGAACTGGCCTCACATCCCTCTTCACTCAGGGACTACCTCTCCTCACCTCACTGCAACACCTAACACTATTCTGGAAAGGGTTTAGTTTGGTTTGGTTCTCTCCAACTAGGTGAGATTTTCCCTTACATGGTTTTAGCCTTTAAGCTAAGGTTGGGAAAATCTCTCTAAGCTTAGGATGTATATGATGAGCTCGAGTATACAAACTGGAACACTCAAATATGACTATGAAGAACTCAGGTCAGTGTTCTTGATGGAGATGGTGCCTCCTTATGCCTCCCTTGAAACGCACCACTCTCACATCAGCTCCTTGCTTATTCACAAATGAAGCTTGAGTTTGTATTTATAGTGTGGATTTGAATGTTACCGTTGGAGAGAGTAACATTCAAATCCAGACTATCTCTGGAGTGAAATTCTCCTTTTCAGTAAAGTATGGCCTTTGTCAGCTTTTGTCAGATTTGCTGCCTTGACTTGATTGGTCCACGTGGACTGAGTCCAACGACTCTTTTGTTCAGGGTACTTGATCAGGGTAGTCCTGACTTCAGGCGACTTGTCTTCAGCTGACTTGTAATCCTCTCAGGATACCTTTCTTCAGTAGACTTGAAGTCCTCTTAGGAATCATCATTGGACTTTCAGTCTTCTGAGTGGACTTCTTCAGTAGACTTTGAAGTCCACTCAGGGGAGTTGACATAAGGCTATTTGTCAAGCTTCCCAACCTCAGTAGCCTGACTCCTTCAGGTCCTACTAGGCACAGCACTGATCCTCATGATCAGGCTCTTCACTGAGTAGTCCACTGACCAGCTTAGAAAGTCAGGTTTATACTCAGTGGGACTTCCTTCAGGCTTCTCTTCAGGTTCAGGTCTTCTGACATGGCTTCAGACTGTTCTCCTTGTGATGTCATCTTGACTTCCTCAGGCTCTGTCAGTGAGTTCTCCCTCACTGAGTTCCCCCTCAGTAGAGTTCTTCCCTCAGCTGAGTTCCTCTCAGCAGAGTTCCCGCTTACTGAGTTCCCCCCTCAGATGAGTTCTTCCTCCACTGATAACCTGTTCTCCTGAGAAACAACCTAGCCTGACCTGAAACTAAAAGATACTATCCTGACTGCTTTCAAACCTATTACATGTTGTTTTGGAAAATCATCAAAACTAAAATATCCCAACAATTTCCCCCTTTTTGATGATTCCAAAACTTCTAACAAAAAGATTTTCTATTACAAGAATGAGGTCAGAGCACATGTAATAGTTTGAAACATGCAGAAATTCCCATAGTTTTAAAACATATAAGATCTGTTCGGTTGACCATTTTTCTTAACAAATCTGGATCAGTGGTCATGTGAACAACCCGCTCTGATACCAATTGTTGGTCCCGTTTTTTCATTCACAAACAAAGACAATATGGGAAATTAGGAGAAATTTTTGTTTTAACACTGATGTTATGCAAGTCAGTAAAGCAATAAAGAACACAACAATGTAAAGTGGTTCGGAGGCTCAAGCTCCTACATCCACTGCCTGATTCAACAGGAAATCCACTACCCGGGATTCTTGTTTTTAACGTGCCAAGGTGCACTCACAACTGGACTCACACCCCTCCGCGGAGCTGCCTCTCGAACTGGCCTCACATCCCTCTTCACTCAGGGACTGCCTCTCCTCACCTCACTGCAACACCTAACACTATTCTGGAAAGGGTTTAGTTTGGTTTGGTTCTCTCCAACTAGGTGAGATTTTCCCTTACATGGTTTTAGCCTTTAAGCTAAGGTTGGGAAAATCTCTCTAAGCTTAGGATGTATATGATGAGCTCGAGTATACAAACTGGAACACTCAAATATGACTATGAAGAACTCAGGTCAGTGTTCTTGATGGAGATGGTGCCTCCTTATGCCTCCCTTGAAACGCACCACTCTCACATCAGCTCCTTGCTTATTCACAAATGAAGCTTGAGTTTGTATTTATAGTGTGGATTTGAATGTTACCGTTGGAGAGAGTAACATTCAAATCCAGACTATCTCTGGAGTGAAATTCTCCTTTTCAGTAAAGTATGGCCTTTGTCAGCTTTTGTCAGATTTGCTGCCTTGACTTGATTGGTCCACGTGGACTGAGTCCAACGACTCTTTTGTTCAGGGTACTTGATCAGGGTAGTCCTGACTTCAGGCGACTTGTCTTCAGCTGACTTGTAATCCTCTCAGGATACCTTTCTTCAGTAGACTTGAAGTCCTCTTAGGAATCATCATTGGACTTTCAGTCTTCTGAGTGGACTTCTTCAGTAGACTTTGAAGTCCACTCAGGGGAGTTGACATAAGGCTATTTGTCAAGCTTCCCAACCTCAGTAGCCTGACTCCTTCAGGTCCTACTAGGCACAGCACTGATCCTCATGATCAGGCTCTTCACTGAGTAGTCCACTGACCAGCTTAGAAAGTCAGGTTTATACTCAGTGGGACTTCCTTCAGGCTTCTCTTCAGGTTCAGGTCTTTTGACATGGCTTCAGACTGTTCTCCTTGTGATGTCATCTTGACTTCCTCAGGCTCTGTCAGTGAGTTCTCCCTCACTGAGTTCCCCCTCAGTAGAGTTCTTCCCTCAGCTGAGTTCCTCTCAGCAGAGTTCCCGCTTACTGAGTTCCCCCCTCAGATGAGTTCTTCCTCCACTGATAACCTGTTCTCCTGAGAAACAACCTAGCCTGACCTGAAACTAAAAGATACTATCCTGACTGCTTTCAAACCTATTACATGTTGTTTTGGAAAATCATCAAAACTAAAATATCCCAACAATTTCCCCCTTTTTTATGATTCCAAAACTTCTAACAAAAAGATTTTCTATTACAAGAATGAGGTCAGAGCACATGTAATAGTTTGAAACATGCAGAAATTCCCATAGTTTTAAAACATATAAGATCTGTTCGGTTGACCATTTTTCTTAACAAATCTGGATCAGTGGTCATGTGAACAACCCGCTCTGATACCAATTGTTGGTCCCGTTTTTTCATTCACAAACAAAGACAATATGGGAAATTAGGAGAAATTTTTGTTTTAACACTGATGTTATGCAAGTCAGTAAAGCAATAAAGAACACAACAATGTAAAGTGGTTCGGAGGCTCAAGCTCCTACATCCACTGCCTGATTTAACAGGAAATCCACTACCCGGGATTCTTGTTTTTAACGTGCCAAGGTGCACTCACAACTGGACTCACACCCCTCCGCGGAGCTGCCTCTCGAACTGGCCTCACATCCCTCTTCACTCAGGGACTGCCTCTCCTCACCTCACTGCAACACCTAACACTATTCTGGAAAGGGTTTAGTTTGGTTTGGTTCTCTCCAACTAGGTGAGATTTTCCCTTACATGGTTTTAGCCTTTAAGCTAAGGTTGGGAAAATCTCTCTAAGCTTAGGATGTATATGATGAGCTCGAGTATACAAACTGGAACACTCAAATATGACTATGAAGAACTCAGGTCAGTGTTCTTGATGGAGATGGTGCCTCCTTATGCCTCCCTTGAAACGCACCACTCTCACATCAGCTCCTTGCTTATTCACAAATGAAGCTTGAGTTTGTATTTATAGTGTGGATTTGAATGTTACCGTTGGAGAGAGTAACATTCAAATCCAGACTATCTCTGGAGTGAAATTCTCATTTTCAGTAAAGTATGGCCTTTGTCAGCTTTTGTCAGATTTGCTGCCTTGACTTGATTGGTCCACGTGGACTGAGTCCAACGACTCTTTTGTTCAGGGTACTTGATCAGGGTAGTCCTGACTTCAGGCGACTTGTCTTCAGCTGACTTGTAATCCTCTCAGGATACCTTTCTTCAGTAGACTTGAAGTCCTCTTAGGAATCATCATTGGACTTTCAGTCTTCTGAGTGGACTTCTTCAGTAGACTTTGAAGTCCACTCATGGGAGTTGACATAAGGCTATTTGTCAAGCTTCCCAACCTCAGTAGCCTGACTCCTTCAGGTCCTACTAGGCACAACACTGATCCTCATGATCAGGCTCTTCACTGAGTAGTCCACTGACCAGCTTAGAAAGTCAGGTTTATACTCAGTGGGACTTCCTTCAGGCTTCTCTTCAGGTTCAGGTCTTCTGACATGGCTTCAGACTGTTCTCCTTGTGATGTCATCTTGACTTCCTCAGGCTCTGTCAGTGAGTTCTCCCTCACTGAGTTCCCCCTCAGTAGAGTTCTTCCCTCAGCTGAGTTCCTCTCAGCAGAGTTCCCGCTTACTGAGTTCCCCCCTCAGATGAGTTCTTCCTCCACTGATAACCTGTTCTCCTGAGAAACAACCTAGCCTGACCTGAAACTAAAAGATACTATCCTGACTGCTTTCAAACCTATTACATGTTGTTTTGGAAAATCATCAAAACTAAAATATCCCAACAATTTCCCCCTTTTTGATGATTCCAAAACTTCTAACAAAAAGATTTTCTATTACAAGAATGAGGTCAGAGCACATGTAATAGTTTGAAACATGCAGAAATTCCCATAGTTTTAAAACATATAAGATCTGTTCGGTTGACCATTTTTCTTAACAAATCTGGATCAGTGGTCATGTGAACAACCCGCTCTGATACCAATTGTTGGTCCCGTTTTTTCATTCACAAACAAAGACAATATGGGAAATTAGGAGAAATTTTTGTTTTAACACTGATGTTATGCAAGTCAGTAAAGCAATAAAGAACACAACAATGTAAAGTGGTTCGGAGGCTCAAGCTCCTACATCCACTGCCTGATTCAACAGGAAATCCACTACCCGGGATTCTTGTTTTTAACGTGCCAAGGTGCACTCACAACTGGACTCACACCCCTCCGCGGAGCTGCCTCTCGAACTGGCCTCACATCCCTCTTCACTCAGGGACTGCCTCTCCTCACCTCACTGCAACACCTAACACTATTCTGGAAAGGGTTTAGTTTGGTTTGGTTCTCTCCAACTAGGTGAGATTTTCCCTTACATGGTTTTAGCCTTTAAGCTAAGGTTGGGAAAATCTCTCTAAGCTTAGGATGTATATGATGAGCTCGAGTATACAAACTGGAACACTCAAATATGACTATGAAGAACTCAGGTCAGTGTTCTTGATGGAGATGGTGCCTCCTTATGCCTCCCTTGAAACGCACCACTCTCACATCAGCTCCTTGCTTATTCACAAATGAAGCTTGAGTTTGTATTTATAGTGTGGATTTGAATGTTACCGTTGGAGAGAGTAACATTCAAATCCAGACTATCTCTGGAGTGAAATTCTCCTTTTCAGTAAAGTATGGCCTTTGTCAGCTTTTGTCAGATTTGCTGCCTTGACTTGATTGGTCCACGTGGACTGAGTCCAACGACTCTTTTGTTCAGGGTACTTGATCAGGGTAGTCCTGACTTCAGGCGACTTGTCTTCAGCTGACTTGTAATCCTCTCAGGATACCTTTCTTCAGTAGACTTGAAGTCCTCTTAGGAATCATCATTGGACTTTCAGTCTTCTGAGTGGACTTCTTCAGTAGACTTTGAAGTCCACTCAGGGGAGTTGACATAAGGCTATTTGTCAAGCTTCCCAACCTCAGTAGCCTGACTCCTTCAGGTCCTACTAGGCACAGCACTGATCCTCATGATCAGGCTCTTCACTGAGTAGTCCACTGACCAGCTTAGAAAGTCAGGTTTATACTCAGTGGGACTTCCTTCAGGCTTCTCTTCAGGTTCAGGTCTTCTGACATGGCTTCAGACTGTTCTCCTTGTGATGTCATCTTGACTTCCTCAGGCTCTGTCAGTGAGTTCTCCCTCACTGAGTTCCCCCTCAGTAGAGTTCTTCCCTCAGCTGAGTTCCTCTCAGCAGAGTTCCCGCTTACTGAGTTCCCCCCTCAGATGAGTTCTTCCTCCACTGATAACCTGTTCTCCTGAGAAACAACCTAGCCTGACCTGAAACTAAAAGATACTATCCTGACTGCTTTCAAACCTATTACATGTTGTTTTGGAAAATCATCAAAACTAAAATATCCCAACAGTATTAGTTATTTTCACTGAAAATATTAGTTGTCTTCACTGAAGAGTCTTAGTTTATTTTCAATAAATAACTAAGATTTTTCAGTAAAGTCAACTAATACTCTTTATTGACCTAATGCTTTTTAGTGAAAATAACTAACACCCTCTAATAATTTATGTATAATCATTTTCATTCTATACTTTATTTTGTCTTGAGTTTTTTTTACTTAATTATTACAATGTTTATCTCATTTACCAATCCACTAATATATGAAAAACTGGGGACCTGAAATGTGGTGTGTTCATCCCTTCTTCCAAGAATTTAGCAAAGGTTCGCACTCTTCAGGATTATTTTGTGTAACAAATTTTATTGTGAAATTGTTTTGGTGGTATTAGTTATTTTTATTAAGGTATTAGTTTTGAATGATACAAGTTATTTCATTAAATGGTTAGTTGAAGAATATTAATTGTTTCATTAAAAATTATTTTACTAAAAGGTATTAGTTGTAAAACAGTTTTATTGTGAAATTGGTTCACATATGACCCACTTTTCAATGGCAAATCAATACAAATGATTGTATTTTCATTTTTATAAAAATCAAAATTTGCATCCAAATTTTAAAAAATTGGCTAACTATGATTGTCTAAGTTATATTTCACCATTTACTACGTAAAAAATATGTATCCATTAAACTAATTAATAACAAACAACTCAGTCATGAATAATATATCCGATGGTTAAAAAATTGATTGTAGTTTAAATTATTATTGAAAAACAATGTTAAGTGACACAATTACATTGAATATTTTTGTAGTTTAAATTTATTTTAATTACATCAAACATGATCATCAATTATTATTGAAATTGTCACCAATAAAAATGTTTTTTATGAAGTCAAATATCTTGATCAATTTTTACAAAAATAGTCACCAACTATTATTGTGACGAAACAATTCTGTCTCAAATAATTATGAACAATTAGTGACGAAAAATAGCATCTTCATGAAAATATACTTTTTATGACATCGAATATTGTCATTATTTGTTATTAAAAACATCACAAATTATTATCGAGATCAAATAATTTTTTCTCTAATTAAATCAAATAATTAATGACGAATAATAATATCGTCACAAAAATATATTTTTACGACATCGTATGTCGTCAACACTTATTATTAAAATCGTCACCAATTATTATTGTGACGAAAGAATTATGTCACTGATTGTTTCGAATAATTAATGATGAAAAATAACATCGTCATGAAAAAATATATATTTATGACGTTGAATATCATCACCAAATATTATAAAAAGTGTCGCCGATTATTTTTGTGACGAAATAATTTATGTCGTCATGAAATCTACAAATTCGTGATGAAAAAAATTATCAACGGAGACAAAATAATATTTTATCACAATTTCTAGTATTATAATGACGAAAATAAAATTTGTCGCCATTAAGTAACAAATTGTGATGATATTTGTGTCGTCACAAAAAAATTCGTCACGAAATGTAGAATTTCTTGTAGTGATATACTAACGGAGCAGGTACATAATCAAAATAATTGTGACGCGCAAGAGATAACCTAAGTAAAAGAATGCAAGATGAAAGCTCAAGATTTTAAACCCTAATACTTTATCCTAACATTCGACTTCACTAATCCACTAACAAGTTAATAGACCGTGCTTAATTAAAGAGGCCCTCATTTAACTAATGGTGATGCGGCCGTCCTCCATAGCTAAACCGGCAAATTAATTAACCCCTTCTAAACCCTCTAGTTAAGTCTACTAGTTGTTAAAGAGTGATGCGGTCGTCCTCTTCCTAACACGTTCGTACGAAATTCAAAGGTAAAGTTAAGATTGGTTTTAAGAATTCATTAATTAAGAGAATTAAAACTAAACATCACGAACTACCTTAATTACGTACCCACATCCTACTTCTACAAGTTCATCCTACCCCTAGCATATAAGGGTTTTAGCCGGACATGGTTATAACGATAACAAAAGCAATTGACGAAGTAACGAACATAAATATGATGAATTGAAGTGAAAAACTAAAAAGCATGAACTAGGGTTTTGAAAGAAAATAATTCTAAGAACTGAAACTAGATTAATAAAACGAAGTTTAAAGTGTTTAATGTAATCAAGCTAATGAAAAGAAACTAAGAAACGGAAATAAATTAAGAATTCGTACTAAAACCTTGATTAAACGTAAAGTAAAGCTTGCTCGTCTCTTCTCCTCTTTCTCTCTCTAAAAACTAAGTCTAAAAGTAATTTGGAATGTGTTCCCCGTTCAAAATGTGTTCGGGAGGTATATATAAGCGTCGGGCTGAAACGGGAACTCGTGGGCCGGAAAAACAAATCTTGAAAGTTTGCTCTCGGAGGCGCTCGAGCTTGATGGTCGAATGGGGCAGGCGGTCGAGCAGAGGCGCTCGAGTAGTTGTGCTCGAGCAGTAAAAAGTTTCTCTAAGTTTGGGGCGCTCGAGCTGTCGAGCTCGAGCGGAGGCGCTCGAGTGCATTGGTCGAGCGGATCATGAGGTCGAGCGGAAGCGCTCGAGTGCTCTAGCTCTAGCACTTTTCAGCAGCAGTACACTTGTTCGTAAAATCTTCATATCTCCTCAACCGGGAGTCCATTTCGGTCGATTCAAAGTCCTACAAACTCCTCTTTTCGCCCTCTATCTATCCATAAGTATCAAAGAGACAAATTCATCAGTTTATGAAAATGATACTCAAATGACTCTAAATACTCAACAAAATAAACCAAAACTAGGGCATTTCGAGTTACGAATCATGACAATTTCACGCCTAATCAGGATACAAAGAGGATGGAAGGAAAACGCATTGGAAAAGTTGGGACATGATAAGCAAATCAAAGGAGGAGGGCGGACTGGGCTTCAGGAAGATGATTGAATTTAACAAAGCAATGCTTGCTAAACAAGTGTGGAGAATGGTGGTAGAACCAGAGTCTTTAGTAGCTAAGGTTTTTAAAGCAAGATATTACAAGCACACAGACATCAAGGAAGCGGAAACGGGTTCGAACCCATCCTTTGTGTGTCGGTCACTGTGCTGGAGTCAGGAACTTTTGGAAAAGGGATTACAGTGGAGAATTGGAGATGGAAGGAAAATCCAAATTTTCAAAGATAGATGGGTGCAAGGCTTGTTCGAAGGCAGAATAAAGTCAAGAATTCCAAGTGGCTCGATGGTGGACAGATTTATTTTGCCCTCTAAAGAGTGGAATGAACAACTTGTGAATGAGGGGTTCTTGCCTTATGAGAGGGATGCTATTTTAAAAACTCCAATAGCACAGAAGGATATGGAAGATGATTGATTTTAGAAATTCGATAACAAAGGAAAGTATAAAGTAAAATTGGGATACAAAGTGGCTATCATTGTTGCCAAAGGGGAGGAAAAATAAGGGACATCCTCAAGAGGTGAGAAGGAGAAGCAATGGTGGAAGAAGGTATGGAAAATAAAAGTACCTCCGAAAATAAGAATTTTTCTATGGAAGATGGTTCATGATGCTGTGGCCACAGAAGGGAACCTGAACGCGCACCACGTGCCAATCGAAGCAAGGTGCAGAGCATGCGGCCACCCGAGATTAAGTACGATCCATGCTATTTTTTCTGCCCTATGAGCAAGGAGATATGGAAACAAAGAACTAACTGGAACCTGATCAAGAAAGGAAAAGACATGGAGACCAGTGAGCTAATTAGAATGATCCTTGATAAGGCTGATGATAGGGAGAAAACGGAAATTACAATGTTAATATGGACAGTGTGGAGAGAGAGATGTAATATTATGCATGAGAAAAGAAATGGAACGGGAGATAAGCAAGGAATGGGGAGGATTATGGTCAGTGGGGCTTTAGAGTTACTAAACAGCTTCCAGGCAGCAAATGAGGTGATGAAAGATACTAGAAAGGGACAAAGAGAGGCAAGAAAACATGAGCCAGAAGCACGGCAATTTGATGGAGCCACGGTGTGGGTGGACGCGAGTTATAAGGAAGAGGAATGAAAGGCTGCGGTTGGATACACAATGGCTGAACATTCGAGCTGTAGGAGGCAAGCAAATAAGGGCACCGGGCTCAGTCGTAGGAGTGGAACTAGTAGCAATATTGGAAGGCATACGAGCGTGCAAAAGAAACGGAGTCCGAAAAATGAGAATATGGTCGGACTCCATTGAAGCAATACAAATGATCCAGAGAGAAGGAAGATGCTACAATTCTGAAGGCTTTATTGTGGAAGAAACACGCGAAGATCTTGAAGGCGGTCTAGTGTGGACCATGAACTACAGATCAAGAGAATGTAATACATTAGCACATGAAGTAGCGAAGTATGCAATGAGCTCTCCGATTCCTCACGAATGGAACAGAGTAGAAATCCCGGAGTGGATAAAGAAAATACCTATTGTACTTTAAGCTGAAATATGAATGAAAAAGTGTTTTCTTCTAAAAATAAAAATAAAAATAAAAATACCATCCTATAGTTTCTTAGAACCGATCGAAGAATCCATATATATGAACGTCTCACTTAATTAATTATTTTCTTTAGACAAGGTATTTAGAATCTATGAGTCAACTGTTTTCCAAGTTGTATAAAACTCATGTGTGTTGATAGGCGAGCATAATTGACACTTGGGCGACCAGGATTAGCACAAAACACGTAAATATTAAAACGAAATTAACTCACGATATCTGGCGAGCAGAACCTGCACGCAACACCAGGACGGATAGGCGAATAAAATCAGATCAAAAGCTACATGATGAGCTCAATAAACATCTCGCCGACCAGATCCGACCACAATACCAAAACAACAGTTAAGTGAGACAAGATACCAACAGAATCAGACTAAAGACTCCTCAAGGACAAGTCAAATATGATGAACAGCTCTTGACTGGGAGCAAGTCCAACAAGATAAGGATAGAATTTAGTTTAGATAAGGTCAACTTAGTCAAAGGCCAGGTGTCGTGCATGCAAGCTTGGTAGGCCAAAAGTCACGACACCTCATGCTAGGCAAATGTCTATAAATACTTATATTTTTTCAGCTAATAAAATAAGCACAAATTATTATACACGTCCAAACTTCGTCTACGAACCAAAAGCAGCTCGTTTATCTTACAATCGAGTTTATCACGTAAGCTTATAAACGTCTCAAACCAAACCTAAACCTAAAATTTCGTATTCACTAATTACGTTTAGTGATCAATCACACATAATTGTTTGATGATTAATTAACCAACGAAAATAGCTACTAATCATTGAGATTAGAAACGATCATCAACAATTGGCGCTAGAAGGAGGGTGCGAACCTCCGAATCATTGAATACGGGAAGATTACTCCAAGATTAAAGAACAAGTTTGAACTTTTGAGGAAAAATTCAAGAACACCAAGAACAATACTCGATACCTCCTCTGAGCATGCCTCAATCACGAGAGACACAACGTTCACAACATATAACAAGGGATTCACACTCCCGGATGTCCCAGACTGGTAGGCGAGCAGGGGCGAGCAGAAATGACCAGGAAAATTGGACCAATGTTGCTCGTCAGTTGATGCCACCAGAGTTAGACACCTTAGCTCACAATCCAGATGAATTGGCACGCACCATTGCCATGCTCCAGGCTTTATAAAGATAGCAAGCCCAACCTGGCCCTTCTTATGTACGAGCAAGGCATAGCCCCACAAAGACTCGTGAACATGAGAAGGCTAGGGGGGATCATTTAAATGAAGCAGATAGTGCCCAAGCTCGTAAGGTCAAAGGCAAAGATAAACAGCACGTTGAGGCCGCCAGTCAGGGAGGTTCAACTCAGAATCTGGCCATGGCAGTAAGTCAAGGCACACGCCAAAGTGCTCTAGAAAGATTAGGTCGTCACGGCCGGGGAATCATGGAAGTTCATCCCGCAGCAGGAGCAGCTCGCCCAACTGTTGCACCTGCTCGCCAGTCAGTCTATGACAGGCTGACTAGGTCAGCTTTTGGTCGCCTTGGCCCAAACGCAGAGCCCAATCCCAGGAGGCCAATCCAGGGGGTTCCCGCTCCCAATGAGGGACTGGAGCGAACAGACGGTTGCGCGCCTCTGCTCGCTGGACAACCTCAAAGTTAGAGGGGATCCTTTGAAGAGCTCGCCTCCATGAGAAAGGCCATAGAGACATGAAAGGCCAACTCGATCAACAGAGAGGATATGGAAACACAACTCTTCCAGTCTCACCTCTATCTTTGGTGATTCTGAAAGCCCCGATTCAGCAAAAGATCCAGTTTCCAGCAAGTATCCAATATGAGGGCACGGCGGACCCCCGGGTGCATCTGATGAAGTATACCAATTATATGGTATCAATGGGGGCAGGTGATGCAACTCAATGTCGCAACTTTCCTCTAACTCTGGGTGATCGTGTCCATAAGTGGTTTTCAGCTTTGCCACCAGCTTCAATTCACTCATTTGCTCAGCTGAGCAAAGAATTCTTGTCCCACTTCTCTACAGCCGGGTCTTATCTATCCCAAAGACATCGGTTATCCAACTTGAAACAAACTGATGACGAGTCGGACCGATCGTACTTGGAAAGATTCGACAAGGTCCTATTAGAAGGGGAGTCTGTCAGTGAGGACACCAAGATTGTAGCCGTCCTAGCAGGACTAAAGAAAGGCACCGAACTCTGGAAAGACGTACACCTTAGATGCCCAAAGACTTACGATGAGTTTCAAGATCGGGCAGGAGTCTTTGTCTCCATGCATGAAGCACTGCAAAAAGACATGTGAGATAAAGGAGAGCAGAAAGAGGGTGCAAAGAAGCCCGGTGCTGGTTATCGAACTCCCAAGAACATGAAAGCATTCACTGAAGGTACGGAGCTGAAGGATAAATTGAACCATGTTCTTACTGTATCAATTGATACAGTCTACAATAATGTCCGGGACAAAGAATTGCTCACGCCTCCCCGTAGGATACGTCAAGATACGAGCAAGTTAAACCAGAACAAGTATTGTGCCTACCACCAGAGTGTGGGGCACTTTACGAGCGAATGTCGTGACTTGCTGAAGCAGCTATGTCGTTTTTATGAGGAGGGAAAGCTATCTGAATACGTGAAAAGGCAACCCGATAAAAGAGACAGAGATGAAGATTCTGATGGAGAGGACCAGGAACAGGCACCTCGTCGGAATCGAGCTGGGCGACCAGCTCAGGTGCCTGCCGGAGGGCCAGTTCCAGACATCTAGATGATGGAACCTGCAGGACCCATAGGAGGTTATTCTGATGGACGACCACCAATTTCTAATCGTAAAAGAAAAACAGAATTACGAGCAATCGGTCATGTACAAGAAAAGGGGGTTATTCCGCCTGCCATGCAAACGTCGGAATTAAATTTTACCGACATAGACTTGGAAGGAGTACTGACCCCTCATAACGATTCGCTTGTGATATGTGCCAAGATCATGGAAACTAGAGTGCATAGACTGTTGGTGGATACTGGAGCCTACACTAATGTCCTTTTCAAAAAGACGCTTGACCAAATGGGAGATTGTGTAGGCTACATCAGAGACACAAATCATCGTATTCTGGGATTCGGAAATGCTGTGATAATCCCACTGGGAATAGTAACTTTGGCTATGCAACTTGTGACGGTCAAAGAGCCCGAGAAAAATATCGCAAGAATGGTGGATTTCTTGGTCGTCGATCAAGAGTCAACTTACAACGGGTTCCTGGGACGACCTTTCTTGAATGAGTTCAGGGCTGCGTGTTCAACTTACCATTATTGCATAAAATTCCCAACAGCAAGTGGAGTTGGCACGGTAAAAGGAGACCAAAGAAAAGCTCGAGAATGTCTCCTACAAATCCAGTCAAGGCAATGACAAGTATCTATGATGGAAGCGTCAACCAGTCAACTTGAGAATGAACCCTCAATTTTGGAAGACATTCTCGGGGCCCAGAACGATAAGATGGACGTAGACGACCAGCCCTTGCCCCTGGGCGAGCAGATGCTGCAGGCGGCGAACAGACCTTGCCGGAAGCAATGTTACCCCCCGTAACTGACAGTATACGTCCGAGTAACAACCAGGGGAGCCCAATCATGGCGACCAAACCCAACCCAGAACTCGCGGAAGATTTTGATCCCAGATTAGGTGCTGAACCCATGAACATCGAGGATGAGCTAAGTCCAGAAGGACCAATAGTTGACCCTCGATGGAAGGGGCAAAAACGACGGGCAACTCCGGTCGAAGAATTGGAGGCCATCATGATTGATCCCATACGAGATGACCTTGAACTTTATATCGGGTCCGAACTCCCCGAGCCTTACAGAACCCGCATGATGGAATTCTTGAAGGCTAACTTAGACGTCTTCGCATGGTCCCATGCCGACATGGTGGGAATTGACCCAAAAAATGCCTGTCATAGGTTGAATATCAACCCAGTCCGAAAACCTGTCCACCAGAAACGACGAAAATATGGACCTGACAAGTATCAAACTTTAAACGGAGAGGTCAAAAAGTTACTGGACAACAACTTAATTAAACAGGCGTTGTGTCCACAATGGGTAGCAAATCCTGTCTTGGTACGGAAGCCGAACGGAACCTGGAGGCTATGCATAGATTTTACAGATCTAAATGCAGCATGCCCAAAGGACAACTTTCCGCTCCCGCACATCGATCAACTGGTGGACAGTACTGCCGGGCACGAAATGTTCACATTCATGGATGCCTTTGCAGGTTATCACCAGATTCCAATGCACCCAGATGGCCAAGAAAACACGGCTTTCTATACTAACAAAAATTTACTATGCTGGAAGAGGATGCCGTTTGGTCTAATCAATGCTGGAGCAACCTACCAGAGGCTGGTCAATAAAATGTTCGATGAACATATTGGGGAAATGGTGGAAGTGTACGTCGACGACATAGTCGTGAAAAGTACACGGAAGGAAGATCACCTCCATCATCTTTCCCAGGTGTTCGACATACTCCGGAAATACAATATGAAGTTAAATCCAAAGAAAAGTAGTTTTGGAGTACATTCCGGGAAGTTCTTGGGCCATCTGGTCAGTAAGCGAGGAATCGAAGCTAATCCAGCAAAGGTGAAATCGATCGTCGATATGGAACCACCATGCTCTGTTAAGGAAGTGCAAAGGTTAACCGGTTGCTTAGCCGCTTTAAACAGGTTCATATCACGGTCGGGAGACAAGTGCCGTCCATTTTTTTAGGCCATCAAAAAGGGCAACTTTGCCTGGACGGGAAGCTGCCAGAAAGCTTTTGATCAACTGAAGGAATATTGGGGTAAGACGACTACAAATTTTCGGAGACTCTCAACTCATTGTAAGCCAAGTATGAGGTGAATATGAGGCCAGAGACGAGCAAATGATCGAGTATCAACGAATAGTTGCTCACTTGGTATCTCTGCTAGACCAAGTATTTATCCAGCAGATACCTCGAATGAGCAACACACAAGCTGATGCCCTAGCAAGATTAGTAACAAGCGATGGGCCAGCAGATCTGACGGACATTGTCATTACCAGAAAAGTCCAACCATCAACAATGGACTACGAAGTAAACCAAGTAGTTGAACAAAACAACGATGATGATTGGAGAACTCCTAGCCAAATACTTGAAAGACGGGGAGGTGCCAAGCAACTCATTTGAAGCTGTAAGAATCAAGAAACAAGCAACCAAATATACTATGGTAGATGAACAGCTTTACAAAAGAGGTTTTTCACTCCCGCTACTCAAGTGTTTGTCTAGGGGGCAAGGAAGGACAGTCCTGGAGGATATACATTCTGGAGTTTGTGGAAGTCACACTGGGGGGCAAGCTTTGGCCTACAAAACTGTAAGACAAGGTTATTATTGGCCAACCTTACGAAAAGATGCAATCCAGTTAGCCAAAACTTGCCACCAGTGTCAGATTTTTGCTCCAAGTATTCATGTCTCGGCTCAGGAGCTTGTATCAGTTTATAGTCCATGGCCATTTGCAAGATGTGGAATATACATTATTGGTCCCTTCCCGGCAGGAGTTGGAAATGTTCAATTTGCCATCATAGCAGTCGATTATTATACAAAGTGGGCAGAAGCAAAGGCCATGGTAAAGATCACACAGAAAAACATGATCAACTTCATATGGCAGAATATTGTCTATCGTTTTGGGGTCCCAAGAACCATTGTGATAGATAATGGCCCGCAGTTCGACGGAAAGGAGTTGAGAGACTTCTGTGTAAAGTGGGGGATCAGGAAACACTATTCGACTCCCTATCATCCCCAGTCGAATGGGCAAGTTGAAGCGGTAAACAAGATCATCAAGCATACATTGAAAATACGCCTGGCAGAAAGCAAAAGTAGTTGGTCAGAAGAACTCCCGGAGGTCTTGTGGGCGTATAGAGTTTCTCCCAGGTCAAGCACCGGAGAAACACCTTTTGTAATGACTTTCAGAACAGATGCTGTGATACCAATTGAGTTAAAGACCAACACAGTCAGGACGACCAGCTTCGATGAGCAAGTAAACCACTCTGCTCTAGCCACAGAAACTGATCTGCTCGAAGAAAAAAGATTACATGCCGAGCTAAAAAATGCTACGTACAAACAAAGAGCAGAGCGTTACTACAATTCCCAAGTTAAGATAAGAAAGTTCGAAGTTGGTGACCTTGTTTTGAGAAAGAGGCTTGCCCCACCTCCAGGCATATTTGGCCCGACTTGGGAGGGCCCATACAGGGTAACAGACAGGTTACCCAATAGAGCATATGACATAGAAGACTTGGATGTCAACTCGGCCCAATATTCCTGGAATACAACTAACTTAAGGAAGTATTTTCAGTAGGCGAGCAGTCTTGCCTCATGAGAGAGTGAAGTTGAGATGGCCGAACTACTAAGTCCACTGGGCGAGCTAGAATGGCAGGGGAACAAGATGGATAAAAAAACTTGCCTAATTTTTTAAAATTTTCACCAAGTATAAGTGGTCGAACAGAGTTGAATTAGGCCAAGTTTGATCGCGGTTTAGAACGCCAGCCTCTTGTATAGTTTAGTTCCCTCTTGAGAGTTTAAAGATGCCTTGACAAGATGTATAGTGGTCGAGCAACTTTAACTCCTGATGTAAATTATGTTTTTAATGGTTGGAAGTTTGACATTGTTTTTGTCGAGCAGGTCCAACCTAGTTAGTACAGGTTTACATTCTTGGTCGCGTTTAATACTTGTAATTTTTTAATGTTTATTTAATGTTAAGTTATTCGTTCAAGCAGAAATGCAAGCTCAAGGCACAAGTTGATTATACAACCAAGCCCATTAAAGGCTGTTCGTTTTTAAATGAACATAACCTAAGGCCAAAAGCCCATCAAATTCTAAGGCCAAAAAGTTCTTAAGGAACAAGGCTCAACTACATTAAGATTGTTGAAGCATAGATAAAAATGCAAAAAACAATTAATGTAAATAAAAAAGACGAGCAAATGTGCAAAATAGTCTCATTAAAGACAAGGCTTGATCGTCCAAAAAATTACAGAAGAAAAGCGAACAACAACAACAAAAAGAAAGAAAAAGTACAAGACCCTAATTAATCCTGTCCGCTAAGATCCTTGCCTGGCAGGAGGGGGAATGTTATCATCTTTAGGATCTTCCAGAGGAGAGCCAGCGAGAGCAGGGTCAACTGGGACCACTTGAGTCAGTTCGGCGATAAGCCCCTCGGCATCAGCTCGCTCTTGAAGAGCTCTCTCACTTTGATCGGCGGGCTGGATCTGCTCGCCCACGACAACATCGCCCTCCTCTTCTTCCTCGTCTTCGGGAGGACTTGTGATAATGATATCGGGGCCAATGAAGTCAAGCTTGACCCCGTAGTCAGGCAGGTCGCCAATCTGGAGAGTTGTGCCCGGGGCTGGAGGGTTTGATTCGACAAAGTTGCAAAGCTCCTTGCCGATCTCTTCAACAACAGAGGCAGCCTTAAACTCATGAGCAATTCGAATGCTCTCGGCATAGCCTGTCACATAACCCAGGATTGAGCTCACCTCCATCTTGGGAATAAGTTCCTCTTGAGTAATGGAGTGGGCGAGCTGGTCTTCGAGGTAGGCAATTTTGGCTGTTGCCTCGGTCACGAATTTCTCCGCGACCTCCTTCTGTTGTTGAGTGCGAGCAAGTTCTGCTCGCATCTGCTCGACCTCAGCCATCTTGACCTTAAGCTCCTCCGAGACCTTGACGTGCAGGTCCAGAGCACGTTGCTCGCTGATTTGGTGGGCCTTGGCTTTGTTCTCCAGGTCGGCAACAATTCTTTTCGCCTCTGCCTTTGCATCATCTCGCTCCTTGGCAATACGGCTGACAGTGGCCGCGTGCTGGCGCGAATCTTTCTCAAGATCCTCAACCTGGTCGACCAGCCGCTGCACGGCCGCCAAGGTATTACCCACCTCGACGAGACACAGACGGCCGTTGTCACGAGGCACTTGTGTCTTTACGATCTCGTTCAGCTCCTTAGTCCAGCTGCGGGCAACAACTTCAGAGACGCGACGGACGAAGGAGTCCGGGATCTCGCGGAGGTTAGTCGGCACCTTTGAGCAGGCGAACCGGTGCACCAGGTTAGACCGCCCAGGGTACTGCTTGGGCAAGTAACTGAAAAGAAACCCCCAGTTAGTAAAAAAAAAATGCTAAGTGTCCTGGGCGAGGAGAGACGTACCTGTCAAGATGACCCTTGTCCCAACCAAGATAGGTGGGGTCAGATGAAGGACCAGATCCTTCACGAGCAGTGGCAACCAAAGTTTGCTCGGCGGGGCGCTCCACGGAGGGAGTTTGCTCGCTGTCGCCCTCAGATGGCCGGATAGCTACGGTCACCTTTTCCTGAGCAGTTTTTGCTCGCTTGGCCGCCTTTTCAGAGTCAGAGACGGGAGTGCCGTCTCCGCGAAGAAGCCTCTTCGCCCTCGGAGCTAAAGTCTTGGGCGGACTGGCCACCGGTGCAGGCGGCTGCGCCGAGCTCGACCCCCCTGCTTGTCTAGGGTCGCCTTTTCCACCTTGAGCCGCAAGGGCAATAATCTTGGAGAGGGGATTCGACTTCTTGGGACCTCTCTTTGTCGGCATCTCCCAGACACGATTGTCGAGCTCGTAGAAGGAAGGATGAATGGCGACGGTGATGAGCTGGTCTGCAAGAGAAGTGTAAAATAAGTCAGGCAACTCCAAGTGTAATTTCGAACAGATCTGTTCGCCCAACAAGAAAAAAAATACTTACCCTCCGGAACGGGAGCTAGAGCTTCAAGATGGTGAGGATAAGTTGTGAGGTGGGCAACACGTAGTGTGTCCCTCAGAGAAGAGATGGCCAATACTGCGGTCTTCTCGGCGACGAAGAGCGATCAGACACGCGACGAATAAAAATTGGTCGCTGATGCTATTCTTGACAGTTCGCCACCCCAAGTTCTTGGGACCTGAAACAAAACAAAAAGAGAATTAAAATTAGTCAAACCACTTCAAAATTATAGAAGAGGTAAGACTCACGCTTTAATTCCCTAAACTCCGCCGGGGTCTCAATCCGGACAAGACCCCTGGAAGGGCGAGCAGAAGCACGCCAGTCTCCTCCAATCCAAAACCAGTCATGCTTCCAATCCCGCACCTTTCCGGGGATGTCCTCCACCAGTTTCTGGCCTGGTCGCGCCTTTAGATAATGCCAACCCGCTTCTTTCCCGGTGCAACCCATGATCGTCATCAGATAGCAAACCTCCTCGGTGGATAACTTATTGGGATATCCTTCTAGGGCGAACATGACCATCAGAGCCATCAGATTTATCCACCCAACATGAGTAAGTTGGGTGATGGCCAGGTTCACATCTCTTAAGAATTGACCGACCAGAGGATGCAGCGGCAGGGAAACTCCGGCATTTAAGGTGGCGAGGTTGATCGCCGTCAATCCACGCGGTGGGCGATCAGCTTTGTCATCCACCAAGGGAGCATACATCGGGATATCGAAGGGAATCTTATAATCCCTCCGAATCTTGGGCAGGTCCTCCTCAGTGATTGCGGACACAATACAGCTCACAGCGAACTCGGTCGCCTTGAACTTTCGTACCCCGCGAGCAGAAATGGCAAACCGGTCTGAGTGCTCCCTTTCATACTCGCCCCATTCTATACGGCGAGCATCTGCGACCGGAACTTGATGCTCAATCAGCCTGGGCATGGGGAATTGGATGTCCTTAAGGAATGCCCAGGTTAGTTCGTCGAGGTTCACTGGCTGAAGTACCTCAACCTCCTCGTCCTCATCCTCATGAAGATCCGAGCTCGTTTTCTCCAAGAGCTGGCGAGCAGGATTTGCTCGCTCTTCTCTTTCCCCAGAGGGACGAGCTCTAGAGTTAACGGAGCGTGCGACCGAAGCCACCTCGGGATCAGACTCCAGGTTTACAATGAGAGGATTCTCTTTGATGGGCCATTTTTCGGGGTTCCGGGGAGGGAAAGATCCGGTCTCAGAATGCGACGACATCCAGTAAGTGAAGGTAAAAAATTTGAACATCTACAGATTCCGGCGAGAGAGAACTCGGCGGTTTAGAACTTTCCACGGCGGAGTAGGGATTTTTGTGGAATTAGAACGCACACAACACAAGAAAAGAAGAAAGAGAAGAAGAAAGCAAAGGAGAAACTACCTCGAAGTCGTTTAAAGGTCGCCGGGAACTGGAAATGTACGCCGGAAGTTTGAAAGGGGAAGAAGAAGAAATTCGCGCTTGATAAACAGTGAAAATGACAAAAAATCGCGAATTTTTTCCTTAAATACTCTCTGGAAAAATGGGGTTCCGGGCGAGCAAGTTAAAGAGTTGAAGGACTGAAGTGCAATTTTTGAGCGCGTGCAGCACCTGCCCGACAAAGCGGGAAGACGCGTCACCTCGGGATCACGTGCGCGTGGGCGGCAGCAATCATTCCGCCCACGTCACACCTCGAATCGTACCCAGGCCTTGGGATCCCAACCGTCACCAGCCCAAGTCTGCTCGACCAATGTTGTCCGCTCGTGAAAACTTGCTCGTCCCCTCGACATTCCTGCTCGCACCAATGACACTTAGAAGTTGCCAACCCAAAAAGTGCTCGTTCATCATCTTCACAATTTATTGATCGGCAAGGGGGAAATTGTTGACAGGCGAGCAGAATTGACACTTGGGCGACCAGGATTAGCACAAAACACGTAAAGATTAAAACGAAATTAACTCAAGATATCTGGCGAGCAGAACCTGCACGCAACACCAGGACAGATAGGCGAATAAAATCATATCAAAAGCTACATGATGAGCTCAATAAGCATCTCGCCGACCAGATCCGACCACAATACCAAAACAACAGCAAAGTGAGACAAGATACCAACAGAATCAGACTAAAGACTTCTCAAGGACAAGTCAAATATGACGAACAGCTCTTGACTGCGAGCAAGTCCAACAAGATAAGGATAGAATTTAGTTTAGATAAGGTCAACTTAGTCAAAGGCCAGGTGTCGTGCATACAAGTCTGGTAGGCCAAAAGTCACGACACCTCCTGCTAGGCAAATATCTATAAATATTTAGATTTTTTCAGCTAATAAAATAAGCACAAATTATTATACACGTCCAAACTTCGTCTACGAACCAAAAGTAGCTCGTTTATCTTACAATCGAGTTTATCACGTAAGCTTATAAAAGTCTCAAACCAAACCTAAACCTAAAATTTTGTATTCACTAATTACGTTTAGTGAACAATCACACGTAATTGTTTGATGATTAATTAACCAACGAAAATAGCTACTAATCATTGAGATTGGAAACGATCATCAACAATGTGTAGTTCCATGGATAAAATTACCTATAGCTTATTTTTAGCATTCAATTGCACTATGCTTCCAAGGTAGAAATTAAGTTAGTTGGTCCAATTAATCAGATTATCGATTTGAGTCGTTTTCTGCAGATAGCGACCGACTTAGGGGGCGCTTGGTTAACAACTCTTCAATGGTAATGATAATGAGATTGAAAATTAGTGTAATTAGCATGGTTCATGAGAACAAAATCACCACATCTCCTCCTAAATAAGGTAATCACTAATCCATTTTGATTACCCTATTCTCTTCCTACAATCCTCCTCCTCAATCACTCCCCCATTCCTCCACCAACAACTATTTGTTGTCAACTTCTGTTCTAAAATTGGGGCATGACACTAGCAATGGTGTCACCATTGGAACACTTCTTCCCCTAACATATCATTTTTCTTATGAGGGCATAGATGGAAATAAATTTTCATTCCCATTATCATTTAAGAATTGTTAACCAAGCGCTCCTTACACTACAAAAAATGCGGTGTTTAACGACGGACAAGGACCCGTAGTCAAATCGACCGTAGCTAACATTAACGACGGCTTTTGGAATGTCATTGTAAATTTACGACGGACAAAGCCGTCGTAAATTTGACCCATCAATGACCCGGCCGGGCATCAAACTTTACGATGGACGTCGGCCGTCGTTAAAGTTTTCCGATTTTCATTATTTTTAGCAGCTAGGAAATTATTTACGACGGGCACTATAGACTCCGGCCCAACTTCTATATTAGCCCTATTGGGCGTGCAACAATTAATTCCAATTCCGCATCCAAGGGGAATCGAATCCATGACCTTTCTTGCACATAGAGAGGGCATGAACCGTTACGACACTTGCTTCTTTTGTTCGATTTCTTGCAACTAATTGTATATGTATCCAAATTGAGTCATTCTTTGTTTATTATTCATCAAATTAATTCTTTTTCGTTTCTAACTTGTTTTAATAAATGTTGTTACCAATTATATATTTTTTATTTTGTAAATTTATATAATTAGGAAAACGCGTAATTAATATTATAATCCGTTCACTTGTACGTAATTAATTGTATACATGTCCACATTGAGCTATTTTTTTGTTCATCAAATTAATTCCTTTTCGTTTCTAACTTGTTTTAATAACTGTTGTTACCAATTATATTTTTTTTGTAAATTTATTTAATTCGGAAAACGTGTAATTAATATTATAATCCATTAACTTGTACGTAATTAATTGTATATGTATCCAAATTGAGCCATTTTTTATTGTTCATTAAATTAATTCCTTTTCGTTTCTAACTTATATTTTAATAAATATTTTTACCAATTATATATTTTTTGTTTTGTAAATTTATTTAATTCAAAAAACACGTAATAATATTATAATCCGTTCACTTGTACGTAATTAATTGTATATGTATCCAAATTGAGCCATTTTTTTATTATTCATCAAATTAATTCCTTTTCGTTTCTAACTTATTTTAATAAATATTGTTACCAATTATATATTTTTTATTTTGTAAATTTATTTAATTCGAAAAACGCGTAATTAATATTATAATCCATTCACTTGTACGTAATTAATTGTATACGTATCCAAATTGAGTCATTTTTTTTATTGTTCATCAAATTAATTCTTTTTCGCTTCTAACTTGTTTTAATAAATGTTGTTACCAATTATATATTTGTTGTTTTGTAAATTAATATTTAATTCGAAAAACGTGTAATTAATATTCATTCGTTTGTAACTTGTTATATATTCAATAGTTCAATAATTCTAATCGTCATCCTCTTCTCCATCATCTTCATCTCCATCTTCATCTTCATCCTCCTCTTCAGGATCTTGTCCGACATCCTCATCGCTTTCTATCATTATCATTTCTGGATTTGCAGCTAGTAAATCCACAAAAATATTTACATTTTCTTGATCGAGCACTGTTTGAGCCTCTTGTACCTTCGTTTGATATAGTTATGTTGGTTCAGTGGTGTTTTTTTTTTAGACGGATGAGAAACTCCAACCAAGGATCTTACCTTCACTTTGCAAACAGTCCTTATGTTGGGCTTGCCCGATCCCGGGTATTTGCAGTAATATACTTGTGATGTTTGTGTTGCAAAAACATATGGATCGTATGCCGCCGGAAACTTGTGTCGAGTGTTGATATCAATAATCTTGTAGTTCTTGTCGACTCTCGTTCCCTGTCTCCCTGGATCATACCATTCATAGAAGAACAAAACCACTTTCCTTGAGGGCAAACCTGAATATTCTATTTCAACTACCTCAAGCAAGACTCCGTAGTAATCGACTGGTTCTTCGTTGCAAATTCCAACATTCATGCAAACACCACTGTTTGTTGATGATTTTGTTTCAGCATACGCTTGTGTATGAAATTTGTATCCATTTGCGTAATATCTTTGGAATGAAATAACTTTACGTAATGGTCTACGACTCAGAGCTTGTAGATGTGGATTGTCAAGTAGGCCACACTCTCCCTATAAATATTAAATTATCAGGCGTTCTGAAAAAATAGAGATAGAATAAAGTGATACTCATGTAACTTTGGAACCAATACATGAATTCACCACGGATGGACTGAGAAACTTGTGCATCAGTGATGCCTGGTTCTTGTGCACGCTTATACTCACAGAACATCCTTATATATCAGAAAAATAAATTAATGATTTTTTAGTTATAAAGATAAAACATGGAATACTATAAAAATATTACTTACTCTATGTACGGTTGGACTTCAGGGTAATTCATCAAAACATATGAATGTATCGTTCCTCTTTATTATTGTTCTTAAAAGATCGTGTGGTGCCCTTGCCCATTGTTCAACCCAGATGTAAAAATACAGATAACATACCTTCAACATCACGAAGGGGATGATCTACTCCATGACCATCGTAGTTGCGCAGCACATTTCTGATTCTGGTTTGAACTTGATCGCCGAAGTAGTATGAAAAAATTACTCCAACCTCTTCAGTAAGACATGCGTTAACAATGGATGCTTCAATGTGGGCTGAATTTCCAATATTGAGCTTCAAGTTATGCAAATACCTAAAAGAATTTTTGTTCGTGAATATTCATCAATAATAATATAAAAGGCTAAATCTTAAAAAATAATATATAATTACCGCTCAAAGGGTATATCCATTGATATTGTACTAGACCAATAATTAAGGCTTCATAAGCTAAGTGTACGGATAAGTGCTCCATCGAGTCAAAAAAGTTAGGTGGAAAAATCCGCTCAAGCTTGCATAGAATAACAGGGATCTCCTCATTCAAACGCCTCATGTCCTCTACTGTAATTGTTGAGGCCGTTAAGTATTTGAAAAATATACTTAATTATGTGATGGCACTCTACACATTCTTCACAAGTGAGTACCGAAATGCAATCGGTAACAACCGCTGCATGAACACGTGACAATCATGACTCTTCATCCCAGACACCTTCCCGATTTCTATGTCAACCCTGTCTCCCAAATTCAAAACATAATTGTCATGGAACCTAAACTCTTTCATCTACTTACACAACTCCTTACTCTCTACTTTACTAATTGTGTAGGAGGCTTTTGGATACATCTTTGTCCGCTCATCCTTGTGTAGTTGTTTACGAGAACAGAAGAGGTGCAACTCATATCTGGACTTTGAAGTGTCTTTGGTCTTCCCTTCAGTACCCAAGACTGTAGGAAACAAGTTGTCGAAAACATTCTTTTCTATATGCATCACATCCAAATTATGTCGAATCAACAACTTGCTCCAATAGGGCAAATCCCAAAAGATACTTCTCTTCTTACAACAACCTTTTATTTTTTATTGTTCTCCATTGCACCAAACTCAGTTGTTTTCATCAACCCCGTGACCGTAATCTCATACCACAATCTTTCACCTAAAATAAATTGTTTAAGATTTAGTTAGAACAAAACATAACAATGATTCAATAATTTGAAAAAATTGAATGCTAACTATACATACCGTTACGAATGTCCGGTCTTTGTGCACGTATTGCATCTTTACCCTTAAGAAAGTCTGTTTTGTTCCTCCGAAAGGGATGATCAGAAGGAAGAAACTTCCGATGGTTGTCGAATGGTAACACCTTCTTACTCAATGGGAGATATAATGCATCAGATCTTTCCATGTAGTACGAATATGCTTGTTTTCCTGCTGTCGACATCCCGGACAACATAGAAAATGCTGGAAAATCACTAATGGTCCACAAAAAAACAGCCTGCATTGTAAAGTTCTGCTTCCTATGAACGTCGTAGGTCTCCACTCCCGTATGCCACAAAGATATCAATTCTTTAATCAGTGGTTGAAGATATACATCAAGTTTATACTTGGGGTTGTGAGGACCAGGCACCAAGATAGTAAGAAATGTATGTTGAGGCTTCATGCATAACAAATAAGGTAGATTGTATGGAGTCAGTAGGACAGGCCACAGTGAATACTTTTTTCCGTGCATTCCGAATGGAGCAAATCCATCTGTGCACAAATCCAACCTCACATTTCTCGTTTCCTGTGCAAATTCTGGAAACTCCCTATCAAAATGTTTCCATGCCTCTGAGTCTGCAGGATGCCGCATCTCCCCAGAATTCTCATCAGAACACTCCTCAGCATGCCATGTCATGTCTTTAACAGTGACACTAGACTGATACAACCTCTCCAAACGAGGAGTGATGGGAAGATAATACATTGACTTACAACCCTTCAAATGAACTTTCTTCCTACTTTTGGTACGACCAGATGGTTTGTAACGGGGGTGACCATACATTTTGCAATGATCCTCATCCTCATCCTCACCCCAAAATAATATACAACCGTTTGTGCAACAATCAGTCTTCTCAAACGGTAGACCCATATCCTTCAAAAGCCTCTTGCTCTGATAGAAATTATCAGGCGCCGTGTTTTCTTTGGGTAGAGTATTTTTGAACAATTTAGCAAATTGATTGAACACTTTTTGACTCACCTTGCCTTCAGTTTTGATGTTCAACATCTGAGCATTGAATGACAACTGTGTCTCAGTATCACAACCAGGAAAAAGCTTTTGATCAACTGTTTTAAGCATATCAAAAAACTTCTTTGACCGATAATTTAGTTCCTCCTCTGTAGACATTTCATTGAATTGACCTTGACCGCCCAAAACTGATTCTGCAATCATCATCCGGTATCTATTAGGTTCATCCTCCATATGTTGTTCGAATTGATCATAAGGAACATGACTTGAACCACCAACATCATAACTTCCACCACCGCTCCAACCAGTATTATAATAGGATTCTATTATACTGATGTCAATATTCCACTATTCTTTACCAAGACACGTCCAATTGTAATAAAGAGGAACAAAACCGAACATCACAAGATGAGTTTTAACCTCATCAACACTCTGGAATCTCATATTTCTGCATCTTTTTTCTTTACACGGACACCTAATATTACCCGTATAATCCTTACAGTACGGATTTTGTTCTGCAAACTCAATAAACTCATCAATTTTATTGCAAAAGACAGGATTAATGCCTCCTTTTATCTTTCTAGGTATTGAGTACATCCAACCACGATCTGGAAATTACATCTGTTATAATTTAAAAGTAATATCACATGAATTGTAAAAAATTGGGCAGAGTTTCGACTAAAAATAGAGATATACAGATTTTTCCTTCACATAAATCAATTCATATATATCAAATAAACATATATATCACACACCCATCATCTAATAAACATATATATATATATATTTCAATCATTATCTAATATTGTAGCCAAAATTGAAAATATAAAACAAGACATTTAAACGGTTAAAAGTGTGAAAACGTACGGTGAAGTTGAAGACAATGAGTAACAGAGTTTTTCCGTAGCTACAAACACTTCAATGCAATGTTCAACATCAATTATACACCAAGAATGGACGAAAACTGTGTATAATGTAGTATTTTTCGTGAGAGTGAAAGAATAGAGAAGAGAAATAAGTTTCTGCCATAAAACAACAGAATTAACGATGGACACGCAAATCCGTCGCTAATTTTAATGTTTTGTAATGGAAAATCCGTCGCTAGAACCAAATTTATCACGCGGGTCAATTATTGCTCAACAACCCGCCTCCTAGAAAAAAAAACATGCGATTAACGACGGCTTAGCTAGCTGTCGTTAATTCAAATTAGCTATTAGCGACAGACTTCCATCGTAAAAAGTACCAAAACGACGTCGTTTGCTACGCCCGTCGTAAATTTACGACGGTTGGTTGATCCCATTGTTAAATTAGTCAAGTGTCATCTGTTTGACTACTTCTGTCGCAAATCCGTTGTTAATTTTTAAATTAACGATGGATGTTACTGTCCGTCATTAATTTTCATCGTTAAATCAAGTTTTTTTTGTAGTGTTAGATGTTTCCACTGCTAACATCGGCCATCTTCTTCTTTTTGACCTTATATAATTTCAGATGGAATCATGACCTACTCGATCTGCAGGATACCATCTTAAAACTAACAACTATTATAACCCTTTTCATTCTGACCTAACAATCTCTCAACACAAAAATTCATGCTCTATTTATACAAACTAAGAATACAGCTGCCAATTCATGAGTAAAGAAAATTAATGCAAAGTAAACGTGAATAAACACATCGACATTTTATTATCCAACATCCCTCTTTATCTTTGTTTTAAGAAAAAATTTATCTCAGTTATCAAAGTAATATTTATTTGAAATTAATTAAGATTGTAAAATTGGTCATATAACTAAACAATATTTTTGTCTCACCATCTATGCTAGGGTTGCAGGTACCGGGCGGGCAGGGAACGTTTCTGGTGGGACATTGAATCAAGGGTGGACCTATATATATATATATATATATATATATATATATATATATATATATGTTATGGCTGACCAACCCTATTTTCTCTACAAACTGTACATATATATATACATACATATGTTACGTTCTACTGTTACGTTATATTAATTGTTTGATATTCTAGTGGCTATGAAAGTGAGGATAAGTTCTTTGTTTGGTCCATCACCAGATTTCCAGTTTTTGCCTTTTATTTTTTAATTCTTTTACGGTCAGTGAAAAATTATCCTATTTTGAACCATATATTTTGACCAAAAACTATTATTAAAGAAACAAAAATTTCTCCCCTTTGTTTTCAATTTTGTAAAAAATAATCTTCTAAAAATATGTGAATAGATAGAAAAAATATTAAGTATTAAATTATTGAAATTATTCAAAATTATTGTCTAACGTTTTCCACTAAATGGAAAAATTAATTATTTGGTCCCAAAATAATTGGTCGTACCGGTCCTTTTTTGATATTTTTAGTTTCGTTGTTTTTTATTGATACTTTTGATCCCAAAAGAATGAGTAAATTACAATTTTGGATCCAAAAGAATGTGGTAAAATTGTAGTTTTGATCTTGAAAATTAACAAATTGGACCAAAACTGAAAAAAGACCACTTTTCGCACGGGAAAATTATTTTTTTAGGACTGTAACTTAGGGGGGTTAGTGATTAGGCGTGAAATTGTCATGATTCGTAGCTAGAAACGCCCTAGTTTTGGTCGATTTTATTGAGTTTTTAGAGCCAAATGAGTACTATTTCTACACATTGATGAATTTGTCTCTTTGATACTCATAGGTGAATCGAGGACGGAAAACGGAGTTCATAGGACTTTGAATCGACTCAAACGGATGCCCGGATGAGAAGATATCGAAGAAATACGATTGGTATTAGTACGTGAAAAGAAAAGTGTTAGTTGCAAGGAAGGAAGGCCCATTCGAGCACCATCACTCGAGCGCCCCGCTCGAGCAAACGTAGGTCGAACGCTCAGACTTACAGAACAATTTGGCCGCTCGAGGAGCACAGCTCGAGCGCCCCACTCGAGCACTAGAACCGTTCGACCAAGACAGCTCGAGCGCCCCGCTCGAGCGCTTGAAGCATTCGACCAAAATAGCTCGAGCGCCCCGCTCGACCGGGACAGCTCGAGCACTTCCAAGGCATAATTTCCAAATTTCGTTTTTCGGCCCACGAGTTCACGAATCGGCCCGTTGCCTATATATACCTCTTCCAAACACGTTTTGAAGGATCCCCGAATTTTGGAACGCACTTATACATCACTTTTATACATAATTTTTAGAGAGAAAAGGAGGAGAAGAGACGAGCACGTTTTAGTTTTACGTTTTTTGAGGTTTTGCTTACGAATTCACATTACGATTTTACGTTTTAGTTTCGTTTCTTTATACCTTTGTTCTTGAATACGTTGAGACCTCGTTTAGTTAATTAATTTCAGTTTATTCTTTTATATCTCACTACAAGAAAATGAACTTTTTGTAACATAAAAATTGGTTACAAAAAGTCCTTTTTTGGTTACTAAAACCTTTTGTAACGAAATATTTCGTTACAAAAGTTGGTCTTTTAAAGTCCGTCGCAAAAAGTTTTTGTAACGGAAAAAACACAATTTCGTTACAAATACAATTGTAACGAATTATTTTTTCGTTACAAAAGTTTTAGTGGCAATAACAAATGTTTTGTTACAAAAAAATAATTTCGTTACAAATGAATTGTTACATAAAATAGTATATTTACTTTTTAATATTTGATTTGTCACTAATATTTTGTTACATTTACTATCTCATTTCGTTCAAAAGAAAAAAAGTTACAAATAACTAAATAACCTTGAAAACAAATGGCGTAATGCAGTAATTTTATTTCAACAAAATAACTATTCTCCAAATACATTTAAATCAACAATGTAAAATAAACAAATTAACAATGTGAACACTTCAATGTACATAGTAAAATTAATAAAAAAAAAAAAACTATATAAATCAAAAGTGTTAAACTTGAAGTCTTGATTAGTCTTCTTGTCCACGATCAAATTGAAACTTCACTGTCCTACAAAATATATGCAAAAGTAAAATATCATAAGATTAAGAATTTATAAAGCACAACAATTTTTTTTATAACAGGATAACAAGAATTTATAACACACAAGAAGATTAAGAATCTATAATGCACAATATTAAATATCATAACAAGTAGGAATGCTCTTTCAAGGAGTAATAACTGGAGGAATAAATAAAGCGAACTTTGATTTATAACTCACAACAAGAAAGCAATCTAAAAAATTATCTAGGCATAATGAACCAAAACAAAAGATGAAACAGTAAATATAGCACCAAACATCAGCTTTTATAATTCTCATATTAGAACCAAAATTCAGAATTTATTTTGGTTTGGCTAATATAAGTGTTAGAAGTTTACAAATTAATGTTTCTGCTGAAATTTAGAAGTTTTTCAACTTCCAGGAGTCAAGAAAATAAATTGGGGACAAAAACCAGTGTGTTGAGGGAACAAAAGGGTGCATTGCATCAAACACCATACTTGAGAATCTCATAGCAATGACAAGACACGACTTATAAGAAAAATAATTTTAATATGCTTACTTGCTGCTATTAGCCGTTGTGGCTTCTTGAAGATTTTTAGCTAGTGAATTTAGATGAAAACAAATAATCAACAAATCCTTTTTATGAGAATGAAACTCCATCACATAACAGAGCATAACCAGAGAATTACTAAGACATGTATGCGTAAGAGAATGGTTGTGCCACGTGCTTATGCTAAGGAACAAGAAGAATGAATATTTATGGATTGGTTTCATTGCATCAACATAATTTTTTAATGATTTATTTTCTTTATACAAATTTGTGTCTACAAAGTAAATAAACATTCAACAATACCTTGTAACAATTCATGCCACAAATTTCAATCAGTTTTATAAAATAGTATTCGACATCCTAAAACTCATTTGAAATGACATTCCAAATTTCCTTGTCAACTTGTGTTGGCTTTTCACATAGGAGTCAGACATTAAACATCAGCAACAAGAAAAGTAATAACCATGAAGATAATTAATTCAATGCTTAATTAATTCTTCTTTTAAAGCCTGAGCGAAGAATATATATTGATCTTCTCATATAATAATTAAACTTAGAACGCATAAACATTTCTCCAGGCCTATAGTCACCAAATAAAAAGCCACAATAGTTATGACTATGGGTGTGTTTGCAAGAGAATATGACCACTTATAATCACTTTTTTTTACTTTTGAAAAGTAATTTTGAGTATTTTATTACTCTTCTAAGTGATTATATAATCTAACAAAAGCTATAATCTATAAGTTGGTTATTTGATGCTTTGACTAACTTCTACTAATTTTTGTAATTTTTTTACAAACACTTGCCACTTTTATTATTAAGCAATTATTCTCATAATCATTAATTTAAATCACTTCATAAAAAACATAATTTTGCAAACACGCCCTGTTTTGACTGTTTTCAATAAATTTTAATGAGCAATAAAGGTATAAGTTCTAATAAATTATATAAGTGTATATGTTAAGTAAAAGGATAAGACTATAAACATCTGTCTCAGCTACAAGATTACAAAAGCACTACGCCTCTGTTTCCGTCTTTTAGAAGCAGTGTCTATCTCTTACAAGAAAGACAGATCAAGTAGTGTCCTCTGTATACGACTAGAAATGGTGTCTTTTATAATTATGCTTGAATTTGTCTAATTCTTGATGCGATCGACCTAAGAAGCTAAGAAACATACAAAAAGACAGAAGATTATGCTAGGGCAAAGAGGGGCCAACAATTCCTACGGATAATTTAATTTACTTATATGTAGTATAAATATATATACACACAAATTATTATGCTTGCACTACATATGAGAAAAGTAGAAAGAACCTGATAAGAGTCATAAGACCGAGGCATAATACTGCCTGTGGAATATATTTTTCCGGTGGAGGCGGTTGTCCTCACTGTCACGACTCACGCAGTGCCCAAGGCGCCAATTGTAGCAGCAATATCCACAATAGTGATGAAATCAGGGAACAACTGATGAGAAGATGGTTTTGCCAAGATTTGAGTGCCGCTGACACTGAAAATCTAAAACTGGGAGGAAGATGGCATTCGATTTTGGGAGAAGTAGAAGGGTATTCGAATTTGGGAGAACCAGAGAAGAAAAGGGCTTTTGATTCAATTTTACCGTGTTAAACCCTAACCTTATACCCTAAATTAGAATAAAATAGAATGAGTTGATATTTTAATATTGAATTATTGATTAACAATACACACACGACTTTTTTTTAAAAAAAGTGAAAGTTAATTTATTAATCTATTAACAACGTAGGTGCACTTTTTTTTTTTTTTTTTTTTGGAGAAGTATATAAATATTTGTTGATACTATATTTAACTAAACATTTTATTTATTCTCACTAATATTAAATAAATTTCATACGTAAATATGTGTGTGGGTTTTCAATTTTTTTTTTTTACTTATTCTTTTTTAGTTGGAATCACTAAATTATGTTAATTTTATTATTATTCTTTAAATATATTTGTATATAAAAATAAATATATTTGATATCAATGTTTCAGGTTTTATAAAATTATATACTTTAGGTGTTAAAATAAGTTACATTTATTTGTTTGTAACCAATATTTTATTATTTGTAACGATAAATACTTAATGTTATTTAAAATAAGACTTTTTGTAACGAGAATAAAATTTCGTTACAATAATTCACCTTTTTGTAACCATTTAATTGTTGGTTACGAATAAATTTATTTAAAAAGTGTATTTTCTTGTAGTGTCAAAATTGAGCTTAACATTCATGTGCGTGTACACTTGAGTGCATGCTAAAATTTATATTGTTTATTTATCTGAATCGGTGGTATAATTAATAGATAAATAAAATGGAAGCATACATATTCTAACTCAAATAATAAATTATAATAATAACTAAAATTTAATTAAAACAAAAGTCAATTGGTGGGTTGTGACCAGATAACATCAATCATATATAATTTATGTATATATTAAAAAAAATACATAAAGCATCATAAAAAGTCATTTAGGCTAATAAGGGAACTTACTTTTAAATTATACATGTTTTGAAAATATAAATAAAATATAATAAGAAGTCATTTACTATTTGTAACAAATATTTTGCTATTTGTAACGACTGTTATTTATTGTTATTTAAAGTATAACTTTTTGTAACGAAAATAAAATATCGTTACAATAAGTCATCTTTTTGTAACCATTTATATGTTGGTTACAAATAATTTCGTTACAAAAAATGCATTTTCTTGTAGTGTCTTAAAACCCTAGTTTATGTTCGATCTTTTCTTCGTTTTAATTACCATGTTCTTGTTCGTTATTTATTTAGTCGTTATTATTTCCGTTAATCCTATGTCTAGCTAAAACCCTTGCATGCTTAGGGTAGGATGAACTCGTAGAAGTAGGTTGTGGGTACGTAATTAAGGTAACCTGTGACGTTAGGTTTTAATTCTCTTGGTTAATGAATTCTTAAAATTAATCTAGACTTCGCTCTTGAATTTCGTTCGAAAGGTGTTAGAGAGAGGACGACCGCATCACTCTTTAACAACGAGTAGACTTAACGAGAGGGTTTAGGAAAGGTTAATTCATCTACCGGTTTAGCGAAGGAGGACGACCGCATCACCTTAGTTAAATTAGGGTCTCATTAATTAAGCACAATCTATTAACTTGTTAGTAGATTCGTGAAGTCGAGTGTTAGGGTAAAGTATTAGGGTTTAGAATCTTGAGCTTTCACCTTGCATTCTTAGACTTAGGTTAATTCTTGTGTGTTACAGTTATTTTGATTATGTACCTGCTCCGTTAGTATACGTAGGGATTCCTATCCTGAGCATCATCATCTCTCATTTGAAAACAACCCTTAGTTAATTCGTCTTTTTTGAGTATTTTAGTTTACTTAGTTTAATTCAGTCTTTCGATTAATCTTTCAAAAAAATCCAAAAACAACACACTCATATTAACTACGACGCGTAGATCTTCAGGGATTTATTCGCATATACACTGTCCCTTGGGTTCGATATACTTGGTCGTTATACTTGCTAATACTACAGTGAACCCGTTCGCTTGCGGGTGAGCGACTAGTAGAAGTTAGTTTAATCGCTTCAAGTCAGTTAGCATTTTCTGTTGGAGTTATACGTGAAAGTATGCTTTTACTTTGTATAACTCGTGTATCAAACACTTGTTTATGAGAATAATTCTTTTATCGCATTTGCTTTAGTTATGATTGAATGTTGAATATCTATTGCAAACCGTTCAATATATGGTACATGTTACATTGTAGTTAATATGGTGATACCCGATCATGGAAGATCACATTAACAGTTTCCTTGTAACTAAACGTACAAATTCACGACCTAGGTGGAATTGAACAATCCGCCGTGAAAGGTCGATGTGTAAGTCTCAGATTGGTCTGTCTTGACTAAGAGATTGCACTAGCACATTTAGTATGTGTTGAAGAGGACCTACATCGAGGATAAATTTTTCTGTTCTGAAATGTGAAGAATTAGACCTCAGTGGTTATTGATTTCTTAATCTCCGTCACTTAAATAGGACCGTGTGTGCTTAATGGTTACTGCTTTGATTCATGTTGGGTGAGAATCATCGTGACTTCAAACCTTGTGCTTTGGGCAGTAATATTAGTCATACGACGGTTGCTAAGATTTAATACGGAGAAACACGTGCGAGTACGGCTCGTGTGATTAGTCCCCTTTGTGGGCTCAGAAGTTTTATCGTACCAAATCTTGCAAGTGAAGAATTAGTTTTTTCGGTACGGATATTAATGTTGAGTTGTCTTTACTCCAAGGTGAAATATATTAATTAATTTAGAGCTATTCAGAAGCTTAATTAATTAATGGACTTGATAATCTTAAACCCAGAAAATAATAACCGGGAGCCCATATTATCGTAATATGAATTAAGATGGATAATGCAATATGAATTTATTAGTGGTAATAATTAATATTAATGGATTGAATTATATTGGGGCTCAATATTGAAATTTAGAAGTCCATTAGGAGGTCCAATCTTAATTCTCCTTAAAGGCTCCTCAAGTAGCCCATTAAGTAGCCCAATAATGATAAGGTGATTAAAATAAAAAGATAAAAAATATTGCTGATTTTCTAGTGATTTTCGAAAGTTAGAGGTGTAGATTGAGAAAAGATTTTATTGATTTTCTTGGAAAGATATTATGGAAGATAAGTATTCTTGGAATACAAGATTATCTCATATATTCAAGAAGATCCTAATCTTGGATATTCTCTCTATAAATTTCGAAAATATGGCCTTGAAAATAAGAGTGAGATTTTTGTGGAATATTTTATTATGGAGAAAAGAATATATGAGATATATTCAAGATTTCTTAGAGACTAAGAAAAGATTTTTTCCAAGCCCCTGAAACCTCATATTTTCGGCCACCACCTCTTATAAATAGGGGGTCATTATTTCATCCCCAAGTACATAATTCCATGTGTTGGAAAAATCAAGAGCATATATATTTTTCTTTTTCCTTAGTTATTTAAATTACTTGAAAGCATCTCCCACCGGTGATCAAGTAAGGCGAAAGGGAAATACTTGAGAAGGTTTTTGGATTGATAAAACGAAATCGTGATTGTCCCGTTTATTCAAAGACCAATTCTACAAGAGGTACGTAAGTCACATAAATTCTTGTTTATTCCGCCTAGATTTTATGTGAATTAATTCAACATGCATGATGTTAAATATGTTGTTGGAATTATTATTTGAATTAATTAGGATGAATTCATGCTAGTAATAATTGAATTTAAATTCGTATTTAAATTTCATCCCGAATAGATTCCGGGCACCCCTATTTTCTCAACATTTTCAGGACCATATCTTTACGGGCTGGTAATTTCAGGTCCGTAACTTTAAAAAGTGGCAATTTAAGGACAAATTGACCCATATTACACAATTTCAGCCCGAATTTGTGTAATATGGGTCAATTTGTCCTTAAATTGCCACTTTTTAAAGTTATGGGCTTGAAATTGCCATCCCGTAAAGATACGGTCCTGAAAATGCTACCCCCCAAAGTTACAGTCCTAAAAAAATAATTTTTCCATGGTTTATATGTAGCAAGATTTTGCTAAAGATATAAATATAATTATTGATGAATCGCGAAAGAATTTCATCTCATCTAAAAGTTCGAATTTATAGAAGGGTGTGAAATTAATTAAGTGAGTGGACAATTTATTATGGGTGGAGTTGCTCTCAACGAGAATCGAATTCAGAATCTTTGTCGGGGCGTGAGCCTACTAACTCTGGTACCATGAAAAATTCCGCCTTATCTAAAAATTTGAACTTGTAGGAGTGTGTGAAATTAATTAATTAAATTGTTTCCCTTACAAATCTTATGTATTGAAGTTTAGCAGACCACAATTTTTTTTTTTTTTTTTTTATTATGTATGAAACCACTGCAAACCCATTTCACAGTAACAAATTTCACACTAATCATATTTGAAACTTAACTCTAGTCACATGTATTGGTAGAGGGAAAGTTTTGTTATGGGGAACCGGGTACAATGAGTACCCCATTATGCACACTGCTTGTAGCACCCTAATTTTTTAAAAGAAAAATTATATATAAACATATATGAAGAAAGATATTATATACATATTAATATTCATTTCTTTTGTTACTAACTGATCATTATAACTAGGGGTGGAGCAAATACCGAAAATATCGGTATATCGCACTTACAATACCGAAAAATAACGAATTTATCGAAAATTTCGGTACACTGTAATTTTTGGTACGGTATGATACCATAACGAAATTTTCGGTACGGTATCGGTATGAATATTTAAAAAATTTCGGTAGTCGGCATCATACCAAAATATTTTCGGTATGTACCGGTATTTTCGGTATACCGACAATATTTCGGTAATTCGATATATACCGTACCGATAATTTATTACTCCCTCCGTCCCGGATCTTTTTTCACGTTTACTATTTTCACGTGTTTTTGCGAGCGAGTTTTTAATTAGTATTTGAAATGATAAAATAATTTTTAAGTCACTTTATACTAGAGGAGAGATAGATCTATCATACCACTTTTTTAAAATTACTTTATCATTTTAAATATTACTCCCTCCGTCCATGAGTAAACTTCTCACTTTCCTTTTCGGGTCGTCCACGAGTAAGTTTCTCATTCCATAAATGGAAATAACAACACTCTATTATATATAAACTTTAACCTTCAAACTCACACAATATTACAAAAATGCCACTCATTCACTTTATTTTTCAACACTATTCATTACTTTATCCTAAAAGTCAACATGTGGCCCACCATATATTAATAAACAAATACACTTTCTTAAACCATTCAACAAAAAGAAGTGGGAAACTTACTCGTGGACGGAGGGAGTAATAAACAACTCTCTCACTAAAACACGAAAAAAAAGGTAGTATGAAATAAGATCTGGGACGGAGGGAGTATTAAAATTTAACATTTAATTTATTTTTATATTAAATAATTAGTTAAATATTTCGGTATGAACCGGTATGATTGGTATATCGATATAGTCGGTATTTCGGTATGGACCGGTACCTACCGTAATATCGGTAAGGTACGAGTACGACATGCGGTATGCGTTTTTTGGTATACCAAAAATTTCCGTACATTATCGGTATGGATTTTTGCATATCTAAATTTTCGGTACGGTATGCGATACGGTATGGTATGGCCGGTACGGTACGGTATGCCAGCTCTAATTATAATTTATAAAAATACACACATATACATGATAAAGTATTTGTGTAAACAAATTTTAATATAAAAATATTAATTATTTCATTAAAAATATTAATTTTTCCATTAAAGGATATTAATTTGTTGTTCCATTAAAAGATATTAGTTGGGGAAAAATATTTTTTTAGGATTATAACTTAGGGGTAGCATTTTCAGAACCATGTCTTTAACAATTTCAGGCCCATAACTTTAAAAAGTGGCATTTTAAGGACAAATTGACCTATTTACCAAAAAAATTGACTTTTATTTTTTTTTATTCAATTTATTTCAGGCTTCCAGCCCGTGTTGTCTTTTGATCCTAACTCTGCCCTTGCCTCGAATATCCACATCAAATTGTAGGTGTCATCGTTTCTCAGAACAGCTTGTCCCCGCGACGCACTTGAATGGTGCATTAGGTGAATAAATCTGCAAATAGCTAGATGTCGAGCTGTTTCATAGTAAAAACGAAGGAAATAGTTAAAAAGAAGCTCCACCCATGACATTCTTTTATGTGAAGGCTCTTAATACTCTAGTAATTTTGATTTTTTCTTGTGGGAGTTTGATCTAACTAGCTGTCTTTGTATATATATATTTTTAGGGGCCGCTTGATTAAAAACACTTTAATGATAGTAGGAATGAAAATTTATTTTCCATCTATGCCCCTATAATAATAATAATAATAATATATTGAGGGAATAATTGTTCCAATGGTAGTTACATTACTAGTGCCATGCCTAATTTTGGAATAGAAGTAATATACAAATGTGTGTTGGTTGTTGTTGGTGGAGGAATAAATGAGTGATTGTAAGAGAAAAATAGGGTAATCAAAATGGAGTATTGATTACCTTATTTAGGAGGAGAGATAATTAATTATTTTGTTCTAATGAACCTTCATAATTACACTAATTTTTAAACTCATTCTCATTACCATTGAAGAGATGCTAACCAAGCGCCCCCTTAACTTGTTCAAGAAAAGTTACATATTCCCAAAATAAAAATATTCCTCCCAATCTCCATCCTCAAAATCTCCAACTCAAAATATTCACTCTACACATTTTATTCATTAAATATTTTTTACCTTAATTATTTTGCCTAAAAAGAGCGGTGAAAATTCAAGAGGAACGAGTATAGTACTCCCTCCGTCCCATATAAATTTGTACACTTGTTATTTTGGTCTCTTATTTATCAATTTGTATATTACCAGAAAAAATATTGATTTTTGTGTATACTCACAAATCACAAATACATACTCCTCCGTCCCATGATTATTTGCACACTTTTCTTTTTCGTCCATTCCAAAATTATTTGCACACTCTAAAAAAACATTGATTTACGTGCACACTCACAATAATATACACATATTTACCCATATGTCATTATTTTACCTAAAAGGTGAATGTTTCTTAAAATGTGTGTCGTTTTAAGTGTATAGATAATATCGGAACGGAGGGAGTACATATATTTATTCATATACCATTATCTTATTTAATTTTTTTTTTTTTAAGTATGTGTAACCCACTAGAATGCAAATTAATTGGGGATGGATAGAGGGGGGGGGGGGCATGAGAAGATAGAAATACTGATTGGCAACGCAATGTTAAGACCGCTGCAACACAAAAGCCGAGGTAATATGCATCGTTTGTAAACCCAATGATGGTGGCCGAAAAAGACAAAAGTAATTGCGTCAATACATTCCAAACCTAGGTGTTAATATGTTGAAAGAAAAGAATAATAAAGTTAGCCAAACAAATCCCTGATAGGTGTAGCCATGCATGCACCGCTATTCCACACGTGTTCCTGCGCCAATGGCCTCTCCTGCTATGCTATGCTATGAGATTAGCGCCCACCGCTTCCTTCATTGGTATTTACCTACACTCTCACCCAATCAAATCTCCACACGTCTGTCCCCAATTCATTTCACTCCCTCTCTCTCTCTCTCTCTCAAAATTGAGAACACGTATCAATACAAACAGTGTAAGCATTACTCCCACGGGACCGATTTAAGGTGCACTTGGTTAGGAATTCTTTAATAGTAATAGTAACAGGTTTGAAAATTAATGTAATTATGATGATTATTAAGAACAAAATCACCATCCTCATTCTAAATAAGGTAATCACTACTCCATTTTAATTCCTCCTCCTCAATCACTCCCTCATTCCTTCGCCAATAATCATTTGTTGACCACTTCTATTTCAAATTTGGGGCATGACACTAGCAATGGAATCACAATTTGTAACAAGTCTTTCACCCAATATATCATTTTTATTATGAGGGCATAAATGAAAAATAATTTTCATTCCCATTACAATTGAAGAATTGCTAACCAAGTGTCCCCTAAATCTTAAGGTGCACAAGCGGTGTCAATATATGATGCACAATTTTTTCTTTTTTTTAAATATCATAAAAGGAATGCGGTTTTAGAATTTGTAAATCACATTCTCAACGTGACGAATTCGCTGCCACTTGACAAATTCAACTACAAGATTAATTGTTATGCATTAAATATATTATTTCATTTGAATATTATTATATATATACTTATAATTTAAATTGATAATATAATACTCGTTTTAAATTAAATTCATTGTTATGACTTATATATTGGATTAATGGAACAGTTGAATTGTTGTTTTGTCATTTAATTATATTAAATTATTGAACATGTTTACGTTTTGGATGAGAAAAATGTGAATCGCATACATTTGATTTATAAAATTTTAAAATTTATATATTTCTTTAGGTGTTATATATATATATATATATATATATATATATATATATATATATATATATATATATATATTATATAAATAGACATATTCTTGACTAATTGTATCATTTTTTTTTTTTGAAAATTTATATCCGTCCTTAATCCATATCTTATCGGCCCCACAATCACGTGTCCTCGCCCATACAACATAGGTTTAATGTAAAACAATATGTCATTTAACATGTATAGAGTTGTGAAAATAAGGTTATTTATCATATAGTAAGGAGTATTATGGATTTAACATAGCTCTAACAAATTAAGAAGAAGCGGAGAACAACATTTTGTTCATACAGTAATATACATTTTTCCTTATAAGTAATACATGCGTATTTCATATAATAATGTAACATCCAATACTTTAGTAACACATACTTATCTTATAATAACAAATATTTGTCTTTATAAAGATCCACAAATTTTCAACCATTTCTTAAAATGTGCTAATAGTATGCCTCTTTTTTATATATATATATATATATATATATATATATATATATATATATATATATATATATATATATATATATAATATACTGCATGATTGCATTAAAAGATATTATTTTATGTTTTTTGTCATTTATTTTTTAAACTATAATTTTTTTATTATTTTAAAAGGATTTCATATAAAATTACAATATTTAATTTTTTAAGAAATATCTTTTTTAAGAATTATGCGGTTGGAGTAATATTTTTTGCAATTCAATGGTTTAAAAAAAATTCAATTTTTAAAATTAAAATTATATTTTGACTTAATTGGTTTTTTGTTCTAATTTTTTTAATATTAAGGTTTTTTCATTTTTATTACTAATTTATAAATATTAGGATTATGTATGTTAAAAAAAATCTTAGCATAGTTAATGTTTTGATTAAAACTTTTTGTTAAATTAATTATCTGTTTCAATTTATTTAAGACTCAAGCAGTGAGTTTTTTTTTTTTGTATTTTATATTTGCTAAATTAATATTAGATTTTTTTATATATTATATAATTATTTTTTAATTTTTAGAATTTATCTAGATTTAATTTTTTTTTACATATTTAATATTTTTTTTGTTAAATTAACATTTGTGCTTCATTTATAAATGTTAAGTGTTTCTTAAAATCGATTTGATTTTTTTAATAATTCATTTTTTTAATTAAAATCAGAAATTCATATTAAAATTTAATTTACTAAAATTAAACAATTCTTGATGCTTGTTTATTTAATATTTAAACTATTTTTAGATTTTATTTATTAAATAAATTACTTCTAAAAATTACAATTAGCACCCTAAAGTAGTGTTTGATTTTGGCTGTAGATGGATGAAGTACATCCGGATGGATACAAAAAAAGTGGATGTGACAAATTATGTGAATGGTAAATTTGTGTTTTGTGCGTGTTGGAAGTGGTAGGGGTGGATATGTAACTTTATGTCAAATTAATACTTTTAAATGATGATGATGATGTATTATATTTCCATTATTCTTATTTAGTGGGGTAATTATTATATGTAAAAAATGTACAAGAGATAAAATGAATTGGTGTAAGAAAAGTAGGAGAAAAAATAATTTGTTGTAAAAAAGTAGTTATGTGATAGTTTTAGCCTTTTAGGGTATATGTGCATAATATTGGTGGATGTGTATTAAGATGGTTAATGAGATATATCCGAAAAGTGAATGGGGGATGTGCACATCCCTAATCAAACATGAATATTATCCCTCATATATAGTGTAACATGAAATCTAGACCGTGCCGAGACACGAGTGGTAGGATCTATGTAGTTGCATATTATTAAATGTAAAAAAAATGGTATCCAACAACCTATTTATAAGGTCATGTATATATTATACCGAGAATCTATGGGTTACGGAGAACGACATCATTTTGCTGGAGAACGAGAAGACGACTACCTATGGATTTTAACTGTGGGGTGGGGGTGATGTGGTGCCTTCTTCTTTCTCCTTGAATGGATACATCACCAATTGAAAATTAATAATTAAAATGCATATACCTGATACCACCATTGAAAGCAGTTGAATTGAGATTTGGATGAAAATTGGTTGCCTTTATGTTCTATTTATTTAATCAATTGGGTCGACAACTTCCATTTTTGTTAATGGGCCAAATCTTATTAGCAAATTAGTTAAGAATAAATCATTTTGGAATTCTTGGACCTGTGGACTATGTTTTCTAAAAAAAAAAAAAAACATAAATTGGCTTTGCCCCATACAAAAATGTCATTAGCCCCCTTCTTATCTTCATATATCACTACAAAAAAAACACTGTTTTGCGACGGAATATCCGTCGCAAACAGTGCTTTGCGACGGAATTTGCGACGGACACGTGTCCGTTTTTAAAACAGCCGTAGCTAATGTTTGCGACGGATTTTGGATCTCCGTCGTAAAAATGGCGGGTCAGACCCGGCCGGGTCGCAAAGATTTTGCGACGGACAATATTCCGTCGCAAATCTTTCGGGTTAGACCCGATCGGGTCAAAAACATTTGCGACGGTCATATTCCGTCGCAAATGTTTTTATGTATATTTTTTAATTTTTCCTGTTATAATTTGCGACGGGCTCTTTTCCGTCGCAAAATTCAAAATTTGCGACGAAATTTGTCCGTCGTAAATTACCGAGCCTATACAAAAAAAAAAACTGGCTCGCGTGGTTCGAGCCCGGGCACCCGGGGCGGGCGGGGCGGGGCGGGCGCGGACCATTGCTTATTATATGCGGCCCATCTTCTATATTAGTCTTATTAGGCCTTGAACAATTAATCCATTTTTGCGTCCAAGGGGAATCGAACACGGGACCTCTTGTGCAAGAGGAGGGGGCGCGTGCCACTAGGGCACAAGCTACTTTCGTTTATTTTTATGCAATTACTTGTATATGTATTCAAACTAAATCATTTTTTTTATAATTCACCAAATTAATTTCTTTTCGTATCTAAGTTGTTTATAAAAATATTTTGCCCAACTATTTTTTTTATTTTGTAAAATTATTTATTTCGACAATACATAATTTTATAATTCGTTCATTTGTACGCAATTAATTGTATATGTATCCAAATTGACTCATTTTTTTTCTATAATTCACCAAATTTATTCATTTTCGTTTCTCACTTGTTTTAATAAATGTTGTGGCCATTTAATTTTTATTATTTTGGTAAAATTATTTATTTCGACTCCCGCTTAAATTTATAATTCGTTTATTTGTACGCAATTAATTGTATATGTATCCAAATTGACTCGTTTTTTTTCATAATTCACCAAATTAATTCATTTTCGTTTCTCACTTGTTTTAATAAATGTTGTGGCCATTTAATTTTTATTATTTTGGTAAAATTATTTATTTCGACTCCCGCTTAAATTTATAATTCGTTCATTTGTACGCAATTAATTGTATATGTATCCAAATTGACTCTTTTTTTTTTTTCTATAATTCACCAAATTTATTCATTTTCGTTTCTCACTTGTTTTAATAAATGTTGTGGCCATTTAATTTTTATTATTTTGGTAAAATTATTTATTTCGACTCCCGCTTAAATTTATAATTCGTTCATTTGTACGCAATTAATTGTATATGTATCCAAATTGACTCGTTTTTTTTTCTATAATTCACCAAATTTATTCATTTTCGTTTCTCACTTGTTTTAATAAATGTTGTGGCCATTTAATTTTTATTATTTTGGTAAAATTATTTATTTCGACTCCCGCTTAAATTTATAATTCGTTCATTTGTACGCAATTAATTGTATATGTATCCAAATTGACTCGTTTTTTTTTTCTATAATTCACCAAATTTATTCATTTTCGTTTCTCACTTGTTTTAATAAATGTTGTGGCCATTTAATTTTTATTATTTTGGTAAAATTATTTATTTCGACTCCCGCTTAAATTTATAATTCGTTCATTTGTACGCAATTAATTGTATATGTATCCAAATTGACTCGTTTTTTTTCTATAATTCACCAAATTTATTAATTTTCGTTTCTCACTTGTTTTAATAAATGTTGTGGCCATTTAATTTTTATTATTTTGGTAAAATTATTTATTTCGACTCCCGCTTAAATTTATAATTCGTTCATTTGTACGCAATTAATTGTATATGTATCCAAATTGACTCGTTTTTTTTTCTATAATTCACCAAATTTATTCATTTTCGTTTCTCACTTGTTTTAATAAATGTTGTGGCCATTTAATTTTTATTATTTTGGTAAAATTATTTATTTCGACTCCCGCTTAAATTTATAATTCGTTCATTTGTACGCAATTAATTGTATATGTATCCAAATTGACTCGTTTTTTTTTCTATAATTCACCAAATTTATTCATTTTCGTTTCTCACTTGTTTTAATAAATGTTGTGGCCATTTAATTTTTATTATTTTGGTAAAATTATTTATTTCGACTCCCGCTTAAATTTATAATTCGTTCATTTGTACGCAATTAATTGTATATGTATCCAAATTGACTCGTTATTTTTCTATAATTCACCAAATTTATTCATTTTCGTTTCTCACTTGTTTTAATAAATGTTGTGGCCATTTAATTTTTATTATTTTGGTAAAATTATTTATTTCGACTCCCGCTTAAATTTATAATTCGTTCATTTGTACGCAATTAATTGTATATGTATCCAAATTGACTCGTTTTTTTTCTATAATTCACCAAATTTATTCATTTTCGTTTCTCACTTGTTTTAATAAATGTTGTGGCCATTTAATTTTTATTATTTTGGTAAAATTATTTATTTCGACTCCCGCTTAAATTTATAATTCGTTCATTTGTACGCAATTAATTGTATATGTATCCAAATTGACTCGTTTTTTTTTCTATAATTCACCAAATTTATTCATTTTCGTTTCTCACTTGTTTTAATAAATGTTGTGGCCATTTAATTTTTATTATTTTGGTAAAATTATTTATTTCGACTCCCGCTTAAATTTATAATTCGTTCATTTGTACGCAATTAATTGTATATGTATCCAAATTGACTCGTTTTTTTTTCATAATTCACCAAATTAATTCATTTTCGTTTCTAATTTGTTATATATACAATAATTTAGTAATTCTAATCGTCGTCTTCTTCCTCTTCATCCTCATCATCATCTTCATCGTCATCATCATTTGCGTAATATCCGTGGTATGATACCACACTACGTAGTGGTCTTTTGCTCAGAGCTTCAAGGTGTGGGTTGTTATTAAGTAGGCCATTTTGTCCCTGTAAATATTAAATTATCATGTATAAAAATAATAACGGATTTGTTATAGGCTAAAAATTATATAATTATGTGATACCCACGTAACGTTGGAACCAAAACATAAAATCATTGCAGATGGATTGAAAAACTGCTGCATCTGTGATGTCTGGTTCTACTTGACGCTTATACTCACATAACATCCTTATATATCAGAAAAAAGAAATTAATTACTTTTCAGATATCAACAATATACATATTGTAAAAAACTCAACTATAAAATTAAATTACTTACTCTATATACAGTTGGACTTCAGAACAATTCATCAAAACATATGAATGTATTGTTGACTCTTCAATACTGCCCCTAAACGGTCGTTTGGTGCCCTTACCCATTGGTCGACCCGGATGCAAAAATACAGATAACATACCTTCAACATCACGAAGGGGGTGGTCTACTCCACGACCATCGTAGTTGCGAGGCACATTTCTGATTCTGGTTTGAACTTGATCGCCGAAATAGTAAGAACAAAATGCTCCAACCTCTTCAGTAAGGTATGCATTAACAATTGATGCTTCGATGTGGGCCGCATTTCCAATATTGAGCTTTAAGTTGTGCAAATACCTAAAACAAGAAGTGTTAGAAAATTTATTCAGTATTGATCTTAAAAGTCGATCTAAAAAATGGTATAGAATTACCTCTCAAAAGGATACATCCATCGATACTGTACGGGACCAGCAATTGAGGCTTCATACGCTAAGTGTAAGAGTAAGTGTTCCATCGAGTCGAAGAAGTTGGGTGGAAAAATCCGCTCAAGTTTGCATAGAATAACAGGGATCTCCTCATCCAAACGCCTCATGTCCTCGACTGTAATCGTTGATGCCGTTAAGTGTCTGAAAAAGAGACTTAATTCCGTGATGACACTCCATACATTCTTGGGAAGTGAGTACCAAAATGCAATAGGTAAGAGTCGTTGCATGAACACGTGACAATCATGACTCTTCATTCCAGACACCTTTCCGGTTTTCGTGTCAACTCTGTCTCCCAAATTCGACACATAATTGTCAGGGAAGCTCAACTCTTTCACCCACTTACACAAATTCTTCCTTTCTGCTTTACTAATTGTGTAAGAGGCCTAGGGATATGTTCTTGTCTGCTCATCCTTGTGTAGGGAAGCACGAGAACAGAAGAGCCTCAACTCATCTCTGGATTTAGAAGTGTCTTTGGTCTTCCCTTCAGTACCCAGGACCGTATGAAACAAGTTATCGAAAACATTCTTCTCTATATGCATCACATCCAAATTGTGTCGAATCAACAACTTGCTCCAATAAGGTAAGTCCCAAAAGATACTTCTCTTCTTCCAACCACCCTGGATGCGTTTATTGTGCTCCATTGCACCCGCCTCAGTTGTCTTCATCAAATCAGTGACTGTAACCTCATACAACAACGAATCACCTGAAATAATTAATGTATATATGGTTAACTTATTTATATGAGACACATAGACATAAGTAGTGATTCAGTACCCAGACACATACCTGATCGAATCCGTGGTCTTGGGCGGCCTACTGCATTTTTACCCTTTATAAAGTCTGTTTTGTTCCTCCGAAAGGGATGATCAGGAGGAAGAAACTTGCGATGGTTGTCGAACCACGACACTTTTCTACTCAACGGAAGATAGAATACATCAGAACCGTCCATGCAATACGGGCATGCTAGTTTTCCTGCTGTTGACCACCCAGACAACATAGAAAATGCTGGAAAGTCACTAATGGTCCACAAAAGTGCAGCTCGCATCATGAAGTTCTGCTTCCTATGAACGTTGTAGGTCTCCACCCCCGTAGACCACAAAGATTTCAACTCTTTAATCAATGGCTGGAGATATACATCCAATTTATGCTTGGAGTTGTGTGGTCCAGGCACCAAGATACTAAGAAATATATGTTGAGGCTTCATGCACAACCAAGGAGGTAGATTGTACGGGGTCAACAACACAGGCCATAATGAATACTTTTTTCCGTGCATTCCAAATGGAGCAAAACCATCCGTGCACAAGCCTTACCTCACATTTCTCGTCTCCCTTGCAAAATCTGGAAACTCCCTATTAAGATGTTTCCATGCCTCCGAGTCTGCAGGATGCCGCATCTCTCCAGAATTCTCAACAGAACACTCCTCAGCATGCCATGTCATGTCTTTAGCCGTGGCACTAGACTGATACAACCTCTCTAGACGAGGAGTAGTGGGAAGGTAATACATTGCCTTATAAGCCTTGAACTGTACTTTCTTCTTACTTTTTGTACGACCACATGGTTTGTACCGTGGGTGACCACACATCTTGCAATGATCCTCATCCTCATCCTCATCCCAAAACAACATGCAACCGTTTGTACAACAATCAATCTTCTTCAAAGGGTAGACCCATATCCTTCAAGAGCCTTTGCTCTGATAGAAATTATCAGGCGCCGTGTTGTCTTCAGGTAGAGCTCGTTTGAACATTTTAGCAAATTGATTGAACACTTTTTGACTGACCTTGCCTTCAGTTTTGATGTTCAATATTTGAGCATTGAATGACAACTGCGTTTCAGTCTCACAACCAGGAAATAGCTTTTGATCAACAGTTTTAAGCATATCAAAAAACTTCTTTGACCGATGATTTGGTTCCTCATCCATAGGTGTTTCATTGAATTGTGGTTGACCACCCAAAACAGATTCTGCAATCATCATCCGATATCTATCAGGTTCATCCTCTACTTGTGGTTCAAATTGAGTATATGGAACATAACTTGAACCACCAACATCAGAACTTCCACCACCGCTCCACCCAGTATACCAGTATTCTACGGTTTCGATGTCAACATTCCACCGCTGTTCACCGTGACTGGTCCAGTTGTAATAACGGGGAACAAAACCGGAAATCACAAGATGAGTTCTAACCTCATCAACACTCAAGAATCTCATATTTCTGCATCTTCTGTCTTTACACGGACACCTAATATTACCCATACAATCCATGTTGCATGGATGTTGTAGTGCAAACTCAATAAACTCATCAATTTTATTGCAAAAGACAGAGTTAATGCCTCCTCCTATCATTCTAGGTATTGAGTACATCCAACCACGATCTGGAAATTGCATCTGTTACAGATTAAAAGTAAATATCACATGAGTTGTAAAAAATTGGGCAGAGTTTGCCTAAAAATAAGGATATACAAAATTTTCCTTCACAAAAATCAATCCAACACAACCATATATATCAATCATAGTAAACCAATCAAATAAACAAATATCACACAATTTATCTAATAGTGTACAGAAAAATTGAGCAGAGTTTCGACTAAAAGTAGGTATAAATATCACACAAACTAAAACGTGCTCATCAAATAAACATATATATATCATCAATCATACTAAAACCCATCAAATAAACATATATCATGCTCATTACCTAATAGTGTACTAAAAAATTGAAACAATAAAAATATGACATTTAAACGGTTAAAAATGTGAAAACGTACGGTGAAGTTGAAGGCAATGACAAATCCGTACGGTGAGGTTGAAGGCAATGACAAATACACCAATTATACGTGAAGAACATATTAAAACCGCATAATTTCTTATTTTTTTCGTGAGTGAAAGTGAAAGGGAAGGAAAAGGGAAGGGACTGATATAAAACTGCGTAAATTTGCGACGGCCTTAATTTCCGTCGCAAATTTCACATTTTGCGACGGCTATTCCGTCGCAGATATCATTTGCGACGACATGGGTCAATTATTGGTCACCAACCCGTCTGGCTAGTTTCAACCGCTCAAATTTGCGACTGAAAAGGGGCCGTCGCAAATTTGAATTTAAAAATTGCGACGGAAAGACGTCGCAAACCGTAACCCGGTCGAATTTGCGACGGACATGTGGTCCGTCGCGAATGTTTTGTCGCAAATTTGCGACGACTTCCGTCGCAAATTTAATAAAACACCGGCGTTTTATGCCTCCGTCGCTAAATTCCGTCGCAAATTTGCGACGACTTATTATTTCCGTCGCAAAAGCGGTCAAAATTGACCAGCTCACGAAATCCGTCGCAAAACTGCCAAAATGCCGTCGCAAATGACATAATTTGCGACGGACATGCGTCCGTCGCAAATTTCCCGTCGCTAAACACCGTCTTTTTTGTAGTGTATAGTTCTTGTTTTGTCCAAATTCTTAGATTAATTGGCTTCTTCACAACTCCTCACGTCATAGTCATAACAACCATATCCCAATTTTATCATATATCAGGCTTCTAAAAAGTAGCGTTGTAATTGAGACAAAGTCAATTTTCTTTTATATTGGATTTCTTAGCAAAGATATTGTTATTATACTTGATATTTGTTTAAAAAGAATAATTAGATCTCCTTTGGTGTATAATGAAGATTAAAAAGTTGCCTTATAAAATTAAATAACCGATTTTATATTGATTGTAGAATTTACATCAGTTCCTAACAGTTATACTAACAACAAAGGTTTTACATTAGTGAACATGGATGTTAACCCAACCTGTGCATATATGTGCTCCTTAAAATATATCCAATTGCATTTTGATAACTGTAGTGTCTTCAGAAGCTCTTTGATACCTGTAGTGCCTTGAGAAGCTATAAATTTGAAGATTTCCCTTGATAATTGATGTTACCTGTCAGCCCATCGAATTGTTAATTTTATGTGCTTCACGACTCTAATTAAACTCTCGCTTCATCAGTTGCCTTCATCAATCGTCATTGAACCTTTCTTCTATATATCTTCATAGTTTCCTATCTCTTCTCCACGTAGAATTCTTGAACAATCCACTTGACCTTCTCTCATTATGCAGTTCAACTCCTTTGAAACGCTCAAGGGACAATGAACTAGCAGGGATTGTTGAACTGTCTCTTTGTCGTCTTCCTAGGTGGTGAAGGTCTACTCCTCAAACTACATGAAGGTTCCAAAGATTTAGGGGGACAGTGGTAGTGAAATGGTTGTTTCTTGTATCATCTACGATGATTAGGATTTAGGCAATAGTACTGCAGTAGCTTCTTCAATTGAAATCGAATTCTGAAGCTTATCATTGCAACAACTACTATAAATACAGAAGACCTTGCCCCAAACAAAGTTACGAGAAATTTCAAAGCGAAGAAATTAATCAGACTCTCAAACATTCAAAAAGCACTCGAAAAGCCTTAAATTTCCCAAGTGTTTCTACAATTTAGAGTAATTTTGTATTCACGACCTCATTAGATATATCTTAAGCTTGTAGTGATAATCCATCTTTAGTATAGCCTTGTCTTGTAAGGATTATCACAACTAGTTGGAACCCAGAATACTAAACCACACCCTAGAGCAAGTTAGTGATAGGTTGTTGGTGAAGTTGGTGTAAGAGGACTAGAACTCAAAGAATTCTTGGGGTCAGGATCCTAAGAGAGGAATCTAATCATCAGTGCACCTTAGCACATTAAAAACAAACCAATTCATGTTAAGGAATTCTCCTGTTCAATCACGACCGTGGACATAGAAGCTTGAGTCTCTGAATCACGTTAAACTCTATATTCTTTATTGTTTTATTTATTACTCTTATTACTATCATATTTTACTGAGCATAAAGTCTACTTTCTCACAATTGAACCACTCATCCTGACTGCATTAATAAGTGCACAATCCTCTTAATCACAGCTTCTTAAAGTAACTCGGGAAAATCACTTTTAAGGAAATCTAAAACGAGTATAAAACATTTGAGCTCACATTTCCGCACTCAGACTTAATTAGATAGCTATCCAAATGATAAGTTTCAGAGTTGTTAGTAGGTGTATTATCTGACTGTAGCCTCATTGAACAATTTACACTGAGTTTTCTTGAATCCTGATTTGAAGTCTCCAATAGACTAACCCTCAGGCTAGTTGAACCAGTGTAAAGGAAACCTTTATCTTGCAAAAGGTTTGACAAACATGTATTCCCCCCTCCACCCATACACGTATTCTAGACTCATCCGAGACCAACAAAAATTAATTTATCGTACATTATAACTTATAAACCACAAAACATATTACTTAGTTCTATTGAGAGATAAGGGTTTTGATTGTCCAATTATGCAAAGGTTTTTCCATAATGAATAGTTAAATGCTAAAATATGAATCTCTTATAATCTCTTGGGTATTTTTTAAGTAAGCTTAATGTATACATATGTAGAACACATGGATCACTTTGCGCTTTAAGGATTTCTGCCTTAAATATTGTCCATTGTACTTGTTGCAATGGACTGCCTGCAAATTGTCAAGACTCTGAGATCATTGTCGACTTCTCATTGAGTCACATCAATGAACGTAAAAAATTCTTTCTCAGTTGACTCCAATTCTTAGCTGACATCTGCATTGTATGCACTTTGAGTCTTCAACATTTGATTTTGTAAAGCTTACACTCTCCTTGTGCTATACATGCATTTCTTAGTCAAATAACTAAGGGGGCGCTTGGTTAAGAGCACTTCAATGGCAATGGGAATGAAAATTTGTTTTCCATGTAAGCCCCCATAACAAAAATGATAGGTTAGGGGAAGAATTGTTCCAATGGTGGTTGTATTGCTAGTGACATGCCTAATTTAGGAATAGAAATGGACAACAAATGTTTGTTGATGGGTGTTGGTGGAGGAATAGGAGAGTGATTTAAGAGTTTGATTGTAGGAGGGAAATAGGGTAATCAAAATGGAGTATTGATTACCCTATTTAGGAGGAGTGATGATGATTTTGTTCTAATGAACCCTCATAATTACACTAATTTTAAACTCATTCCCATTACCATTGAAGACTCGCTAACCAAGCGCCCCCTAAGTACCATTAAATCTATTAGGGGCAGTTTGGTTCGTGGGATAGGATTGGATTAGCTAGGATTGGATTGGAACGATTATCAGAAAACGGATAGACTAGAACCAGAAAATTGAGACTAGAACCAAATTTTCTGGATCGAATTGTACACGAGATAGTTGTTCTAATCTATCCAGTGTTATGGTTTTTTGCAATCTCTCAAACCAAGCACGAGATTACCTGGGATTATAAAAATAATCCCAGGCAATCCCTCAAACCAAACGACCCCTTAGTTGACTATATGTTAATGAACAGTCAAACTAGATTAAGCTCTATCACAAAAGCTTTGAGCTCTCAACTTAAGTATTTTTAGCTAACAAGTTTTGATAACTTCTAATACTTAAATATGTTTGATTTAGGTTTAGATATCCTGTAGTTTGAAATTTCAAAATCTAAATATCGTTCTAATTTAGAATTTTAGATTTGATATATATATATATATTTTTAACCATTCTCCCTTCAATGACTCATAATGCAAAATAAGATTTTTAATTTTTTTTATGAATATGTATACTATGAAACTTGTTCATACATTAATCACTTTCAATACTTTTTAGTAGAACAAACTCATACTCTCTTCATCCCACTATTCCTACTTTTCTTTTTAGGTGTCCCACTATAAGTTTTCTTCAATAAAACGGAAAAACAACACTCCACATATTAAATAAATAAATATTTTCTTAAACTTTTTCACAATTTCCCATTATTTTACACAAAAGTTAACATGTGGCCTACCGTATTAATAAACAAATACACACTACAAAATACTGTCCAATTAAAGAGGGATATAGAGAGAGATTTAAAGAGGGGCAAAGGGTTAAAAAGAGATTTAAAGAGGGGGAGAGACCCTCGACAAAACAGGCCTCGCCAAACTACCCCTCGACTCGCCCCTCGCCAACTAACGAGGGGAGAGAGCCCTCGCCAACTAACGAGGGCAAGACCCTCGTCTCGTGTGGCTGAAGCTTAGCGAGCACCACGACCCTCGTCTACTAAAGCCCTCGTCTCGCCCCTCGTTAGTTAACGAGGGGAGGCGCCCTCGTCAGCCTAATTTTAAAAAAAAAATTCGCGGGCTGCACCCGCGGGCGGGCAAAACCCGACCCGACCCGCGCGCGACCCGCGTACAAGCAGGCTCGAACCTGTGACCTCCCAAGAGGGAGAGACCTATCTCTTTCTCCTTACCTTTTGGGCAAGGCTTATCATTCGAAATATTTTATATTGTAATAGTATATGTATTATTTCTTATTTTGTTTTTTTTTTTGTAAAAACATTTAATTAATACCTATTTTGTTTATACCTTTAATTAATATTATTATAACTCATTTTATTTATGATAACACCATCAAAATTAATTAAATTAATATTATCATTTTAAATTACATGATTTTCATATTTTGATTTATTTGTTAAAACTTTGAATTATTCTAATAATTTATTAATTTCTATTATGATTACACTTTTAATTAATTATTATATATCTTTACATTTATGGTAACAATTTCAAAATGAAATTTATATTTATTCTCACATATAAAATGAAATTAACACTTGCAAAATTACATTTCACTTATGTATATAATATTTTTTAATATAAATAAAAAATTAACGCCCCCTTGTGCATACATGCATATATATATATATATATATATATATATATATATATATATATTATTTTTTAAATCAAAATATTTTGAATATATTATGGATAAATTAATCAGATATTAATTATAATTAAAGCACATACACAAATTAACCTAAATAATTCATTAAAAATCTTACTAATTAAAATATTTAAAATAAAATTAATATATCACTCGTAAAAAAAATTAGTTGTATATTAAGACATATATATTTTTTTAAATTAAATAAATTATCACTTTTATATTCAACATATATATTTGTTCATTTAAATTAAAATATTTAGAATAAAATCAAAATATCATGTATATTTATTTTAAATATATATATAACACATAAATATTTATTTTAATTAAAATAAAATTAAATATTACTTAATGAGGGCTTTAAGAAGGATAATAATTAACAAAGAGTAGTTATCCCTCATAATATTGTAATGGAGTCTACCAAGAGCATTGCCCCTTGCTAATTAACAAGGGCAAGCATTGCCCTCTTTAATTAACAAGGGCAATTTTGCCCTTGTTAATTAGCGAGGGCAATGCCCTCGTTAACTTTATAATTTGAAATTTTCGAGGGGGATGACCCTCGTTACCCACCGAGGGGATCCACGCCCTCGTTAAGTTGCTGCAATTTGACCGAGGCGAGGAAAAAACCCTCGTTAATTGACGAGGGGGCCCACGCCCTCGTTAATTTTGCTAACGTGTGACCGAGACGAGTGGACTGCCCTCTTTAACTAACGAGGGGGCCCACACCCTCGTTAATGTCCTCGTTAATTTAAAAATATTTATCCCTCGCCTCGCCCCTCTTTAATAACGAGGGTTATAAAAGCCATCTTTAAGTTCCCTCTTTATTTGAGTCTTTTTTTTTAGTGACACCTTCTTAAGCAAATCAACAGAAAGAAAGATGAAACTTGTACCTGGACGGAGAGAGTATTATTTAGTGCTCTTCAGTGAAACAACTTATTCATACACACCTCAACTTTTACTCTTTAGTGATCAATGTGTATTCTCCAAAACTGATACTCTTTAATAAAAATAATTAATACTCTTTAATAAAATAATTCATAACTTTCAAAATTATTCATGTATAACTAATTTCACTCTTTTTCATTCATACTCTTTTATTCTTAATTTTCTATTTTTACAACATCCAATAAAATACATAATGATTCGATCATTACAATTACCATCAATATTATACAATTTTATCCCAAAAAATCCCTTTTATTTTTGACCATGAGCTGAAAGAAGAAGAAAGTTGGTAGAAAGCAAAAGGTTGGTAGTTTTTTTTAATATATATTTAATGAGAGGCTCATCTCCCAATGGTATAAAAAAGAAATGAAAAATAAAAAAGAAATTCAGAGAGTGGATACTGTTAAGTGTAAGCTTGCATGTTGGCTAAACCTAATAGAAATCCCACATGTCCCCTTCTCTCACCTCCTCAAACACGTACCACTCTGCCCTTCCAAGTGTCACCTCACCATCTCATTTCACTTCATGTTGCCGCTTTCCTATTGGCCCAATTTCCCCTTAAAATCACACACATTATTCCACCCTTTTCTCACTCACCCCCTCCCCTCCCCTCCCATTTCGTTCATCTTTGAAACCAAATTCCAGATTTTCAAAGATGATTCAAACCATCAACCCTTACGCCACCGCCCGCACGGCGGAGATCATGTCCCGCTACCGCCCCATCGCTCCCAAACCGGAGGCCCCCCCCGCGGCTGCGGAAAATGACAATTCCGCCCTTCCGTCCGGGATTCGGAAATCCCCCTACTTAAGCAACGTCTGGGCCCACCTCCAAGCCCGCCCGACCCGGACCCGGAAGCGCGGGCGCACCGCCGCCTTCGCCCCGCCCCCGATAAAGCGAACGAGGCTCCCCCAGCCGCCGAAGAACCTTGCCATGCATGGATTCAATGGGACCCCCCAAATCTCTCTCCTCCCCAATTTCGCTTCCCTCGACGCCGCCGTCACCACTCTGGCCGAGTCGGTCGCGCTTCCGCTCCTCCGCCGCCCTGTCGTCGTCGTCAGAAACGGGATAGATCTGAACCGGGCGGCGGAGCAGCAACCGGTAGAGCTGGACTTGTTGCCAGCTGAACCGGTTCAGCCGGTCGTGATCTCGCCCCGGCCGGTTCGACCGGTTGGGTCGAGCATAACGGTGAAAGACATCACCACCGTGGAGGCTGGCGCCTCGACGGCGGCGAAGGCGGCGGAGGAGGTGGAGGAGGCGGTGGAGGCGGAGATAGATCCGGCGATCGTGTCGGATTCCAATAACAAGGTGAGGATATCCAACTCGGCGTATAAGGAAATGGTGGGGCAGCCGGAATGCTGCTGGCTCGACTGCGCCGGCGCATGCAAGAGGATCGGCGGCGAGGTGTTGCTGCAGTTTGCGGGGCCGGCGCCGATGGCCGCGGCGGCGTTCACTTGCTTGGTGAAGATTGAGTGGGAGAGGGAAGGGGAGAAAAGAAGTGTGAATGCGTTATGTAGCGGTGTGAAGTTGGTTTGTGAGGGGAAAGATTATCAGTTCTTGTGGAGGTTCCGTACTGCAGGTGAAGGGGGTTCCAAATCGAATTGAATGAAAATGAAATTCCATCGGTTATTCTGGAATTAGATAGATTAGGTTATAATTGGAGGATGTTATATGTATATACAAATATATATATATACATGATCAGGTAATTATATATATATATAGACTATAATCATCTTGTTATATTATATTAAATGTGTTTTTGTATGGACGGCTTATTAATTGTGTCTATAGATTCTGGCGTTACTTTATTTGCATTGAGTTTATTGATATTTGCTTTGTTGTATTCATATCTTTGCATATAAGATTTAGACATCTTTAAAATTATTGATGGTATTCATACATAGCTTTACATTTTAGAGTACTTATTAGAGTGCACTTGATAGTCCTAGTGTGCATTATGGCGCATGGATCAGGAATTAATACCCTAAAAAAGTTTCACAAATAACAATCAGCAGAATATCTTAATTGTGAAAAATTGGAAAAATCAAATTGAAATTAATTAAAATTTGACGGCATGCTAGAATTTGAGTACCATCTGAATTGTGGATCTTTTATGCTTAATCAATATCATCTGAATGTTTTCCTGCGTTGCCCTGTCGTTCTGGACCGTATTTCGTGTAACTGCGCATTTGGATCCGTATTTTGTGTAATTGAGGATTGCGTGATTATATATTTCGTGTGGATCGTATAAATGTGTGTTGTATATAGATATATAAATGTAACGTACTCTACAATGTATTTCGTGATCGTGTGAATAAATTTTTTGTGTATTTAAAATTGATCAGTGAAATTTATTTTCGTATAAATGTGTTGTATATAGATAGGGATTTACACCAAATTCGTCCTCTATCTTTTCACCTTTATTCAAATGGTCCTCTATTTATTTGTTTTATCAATTTAGTCCTATATTTTTTTTAGGTTTCACCAAAATGGTCCTAATTGATTTTTTGTATTTTATTTCAAGTCTTTTTTATTTGGCAAAGATGGCCACCTGGCGTGTCACATTGAAAAAAAAAACCCACATCATAGGCTTTCACCGAAAACACTAGTGCGCATGACTATAAAGGTGGCATTTTATGCTTTATGCGTTTAATTAGGACCTAATTAGAGAAATGTGAATTGATACATGACTAAATTGACAAAGAAAATAAATATAGGATCAAAACAGTACATTTTTAGATTAATTAGGATCATTTTGACGAAACTTGAATAGATATGGGACTAAATTGATAAAATAAATAAATAGAGGACCATTTTGATAAAGGTGGAAGGATAAATGACGGATTTGGTTTAAATCCCTATAGATATATAAATGCCGTGTACTCTACAATGTAATTTTGCTGTGAATTAAAATTTCGGCTTGTGTGAAATTTATTTTGCACAATCTATTACGCATGATATTTGAATTTATTTTTTACAATACACGTTGGTCGAGATAAAAATATTGTATTTTAACACGTACGTTTTTTACTAATAAAATAAAATTATTTTATGAATAAAATCGTGTCAATATTTTTCCAATGCGTGCTTGATACGAGAAAAAAACTACTCCCTCCCTCCCTCCCCGAGTCTTCCCACTTTTTTGTTGAATTGTTTAAGGAAATGTGTTTGTTTATTAATATATGGTGGATCACATGTTGACTTTTGGAATAAAGTAATGAATAATGTTGAAAAGTGAATTAAATGTGTGACACTTTGACAATATTGTGTGTATTTGAAGGTTTAAAATTATATGTAATAAAATGTTATTTTTGTCATTTATGAAATGAAAAGTTTTCAACATTTTGGGATAAAGTAATGAATAGTGTTGAAAAGTGAATTGAATAAGTGACACTTTGGTAATATTGTGTGTATTTGAAGGTTAAAAGTTATATGTAATAAAATGTTATTTTTGCCATTTATGAAATGGGAAGTTTGTTGGGGCACGACCCAAAAAAGAAAGTGAAAAGTTTATTCAGGATGAAAGGAATATTATTATTACTTTTTAAGAAGTGTTCAATGTGGATAAGTTATGAATAAAAATATATCAATCGAGTGTTATTTCCATTTTATTCTATATACTATTTTAAAAGTTAGATATTATATTAAAAGGACAATACAATTTGCCTTAAAAAATGTTATTCTTTTTGAAACATAATAAATTTTTGCCATAGCAAGAAAAACATCGTAGGAGACATGAATCTTGCTACGAGTCTTATGTAAATAGATCAGATCAGGCTAGACCTTTAGCAGGTCAGATTGTAGGTCCATATTAGGTGATCTAGTCTATTTCCATTTCTATATGAAACATATAATTAAATAAAAAATTGTGTGAGACTTGTAATATATAATATATTTTTATATAATTATAGATCGTGTGAACAAATTATATTGCATGAGTAATGCTTTTGTATTTCGTGTGACTGGTGAGTGAATTTATCATTTTACCAACATGTGTTGACTAAAAAATATATACTATTTTTAAACAAAAAATGTGTTACCTCCTTTTCAATACGTGTTTGACTGGTTAAAATTCTACTCCCTCCGTCCCCTAATAATATTCACACTTCCTTTATTCTCGTGTTTTAGCGAGCGAATTATTTATTAATATTTAAAATGATAAAGTGATTTCAAGAAAGGGGTACGATAGATCCATCTCTACTCTATTATAAAATACTTTAAAAATTATTTTATCATTTCAAATACTAATAAAAAATTCGCTCACTAAAACACGAGAAAACAGTAAATGTGAATATTATTAGGGGACAAAGTGAGTACAATTTTATAAATAAAGACGTGTCAGTTTGAAAATTTATTTATATTTTTCACATAAAAATAATTGTTATATAGGACGTGTTACCATTACACGTGTTTTACGGCAAAGATTATATTATTTTATGAAAAAATATTTCAATATTGAGTTATTTTTATACTATTTTGAAACAAATATGCGCCATTATTTTTTCAACATGTGCTTATGGAGAAAATACTTTTATTTTAAACTCTCAAAACAAACCTCTAGTTTGTATTCTTTAAATAACTCCTACTTTTTTTTTTTTCTTTCACTTCCCCTGCCACATTCAACACTGCTATACCTCCTAGATCGTATATCTGTAGACGACATTCTATTTTCATACATGTAACAACCATATAAAAGCAATATCCCTTAACAAATTCCAATAATTCAGAGCTAATATCCATTAATTTATGATTTTTTTTTAAAATACAGGTTTCGAAAACAAACATCATTATTTTCTGACCAAACACCACAATCTATCACCGACATCCTATTTTTATACATGTAACAACCATATAACAACAATATCCCTTAACAAAATCCAATTTCAGAGCTAATATATATCCATTAATTTATGTAATTAAAAAAAAAATACAAGTTTCGCAAACAAACATCACCATTTTCTGACCAAACACCATAATCTATCGACGACATCCTATTTCATACATGCCACAACCATAAAACAACAATATCCCTTTACAAAATCCAATTTCAAAGCTAATATCCATTAAATTCTGAAGGAAAACAAATTCAGTTTTCGAAGACAAACATCAACATTTTCTAATCAAACACCATTATATTCGTCCTAATTTCTAAAATACTAACAACAAACTAAAAATGGGGGAAAGTTTGCATCAATTACCTTCTTTTCTTTTCACCTACGATGCCCTTCAATCCGATTTTGAAAATGGTTGAAATTGTTTGGACGGTGTTCTTCCCAATTCTCTTGCCTTCAAAATGGTCGAAATGTCAAAACTCAATCTTCCAATCTCCCATTTTTCTCTTTATACTCACTGTTTCTACCTTTTTCTTTCTTTTTTGTTGAATATAGAAAAAATGAAGTGACCTTTGGTTTACACCACACCCCAAAACATCCAATCCCACCTAAAAAGGAAAATCACAGGCCGGGGGTGGGCTATTTGTCGGCCTACAAAATTTACTCTTTCTTGTATTTTTTTTATGGGTCTGCCCCATTTTGTATTAAGACCAGTGACAGAGCCAGAAATTCCATTCAGGAGGATCCGATTATTAACAAAAGGTGTACATGTTTAATCATGTATCAATTAAAAAAAAAAAAAACTAGATAATACATTAATCTTTATAAACTCAAAAAATTATATCAACTTACACTATAAGAAAATAAAGATTGGCCTACATAATTTGTTAATGTACAAGTTTAACTATGTATCGATTCAAAAAATAAAATTAGATAATACATTAATCTTTATAAACTCTACAAATTATATCAACTTACACTATAAGAAAATATAGACTGGCCTACGGAATTTGTTAATATGGCTACAATATTTCCAACAAAAAAACCATAGTAGGGATTGCCCACAAAACTTGTTAATTATATAGGCTTCGTCTTTACCTACAAAGAATTTGCTTACAAAATTTTCATAGGAAAATTATTTGTGAATAATTAAGTACATATAAATTTAATTTCTAAGGAAATTGTTCATAGGTTTAGGAATGAATGTGTCTATATGATAGAAAATTTTATAGGAAAGTTGTAAACAATCCAACAAAAAAAAAAAATTGTTAAGAAAATTACACAACAATATTAATAATGACAATATAAATAATAAGTATTAAAGGAAAAATATAATGAGAAAAATGAAAAGTATTAAATAATGAATAAAAGTATAAAACTAAACATATGTAAAAAAAAAAATATAAATATAAATTTAAGAAAAGGGATGGAATGAGATTCGAACCTAAGCTACTTCGGAAGAACACTTGTTGTAATCAAATGACAAACCATTGAGCCAATGTCATTTAATAGTTTTGAATCAAAACAACCTTATATATAACAATTTTTCAGAAATTTCGGGGGGGGGGGGGGGGGGGTGCGTGCCTGACTTGAACGCGAAATACTAGCTATACTAGTAGTTTTTCCCACAAGAGTATGAGATCCATGTAGTATTGGCAAGTATAGGGACCAAGTATATCGTACCCAAGGGAAGGTATGTATGTGAATAGAGCCCTGGAGATCTACGTGTCGTAGTTAATATGAGTGTATGTTCTGGATTTTAGAATTGTATTAAACTACTCTATATTCTACCACTATTAATGCAAATAATTAAACTAAACTAATAACTTGGGTATAAGATTCAAATATGGATGATGATGCTCAGGTTAGGAATCCCTACGTATACTAACGGAGTTGGTACAATAACTAGAATAGTCGTGATGTGCAAGTAATAATCCGAAGTGTACTAAAACTAGACAATCAACTTCTCTAATCTAGCACAAGATTGAAAGACTAAAAGCTCAAGAATTAACTCTAATACTTCGTCATATCAACCTACTTCACAAATCCAATAACGAAGTTATATGGATTGTGCTTAATTAATGAGACCCTAATTTAACTAAGGTGATGCGGCCGTCCTCCCTAGATAAACCTGTAGATGATAAACCCCTTCTAAAACCCTTTCGTTAAGCCTAATTGTTATTAAAGAGTGATGTGGTCGTCTTCTCTCTAACAATTTTCGTACTCAATTCCAAGATAATGCTAGGGTTTATTTTAAGAATTCAATTAATTAAGAGAACTAACACTAAACATCATGAATTATCCTAATTACGTACCAACATCCTACTTCTACGAGTTCATCCTACCCTAAGAATGTAAGGGTTCTAGCCTAACATGGTGATTACGATAATGAAAGCAATTAAATTAACGATAAACATAAACATGGTGAATTTGAAGAAAGAACTCAAGATCATAAACTAGGGTTAAAACAATAAATCGAAGTCTAAAAAAGAATCTCAATAAATTACGAAAATTAGGTTCAATAGTATCAAGTGTTGAAGAAAGAACTAATGAAATAAAACTCTAATCTATGAACTCGTAAGATCAAAAACCTCGATTACACGTTAAAACTCTTGCCAAACTTTCCCAAGCTCTTCTCTATCAAAATATATCATTAAGTATGTAAAAAATATGAATAGTGATCAAAAGATATCTAAAAACGAGCTTGGGATGGGGTATTTATAGGCAACGGGCCGTTTTGGAGTGTTTGGGCCAAAAATTCACGATCTGTTTGAGCACCTACTCGAGCGCTCGAGCACTTAGTGCTCGAGTGACTTCCACTTGAGCGCCCCACTCGAGTGCTTGAGCACTTAGTGCTCAAGTGAGTCTTGCTCGAGTGCTCTTCTCTTCCAGAACCTCAGGTGCTCGACCTCCATTGCTCGAGCGCTAGGCGCTCGACTTGAATCCACTCGAGTGCCCCACCGAGTACTTGAGCGCTTGGTGCTCGAGTCCTCTTGCTTGAGCACCTCCAATTGATACTTTTGCTTGCTCGAACTAATACGTTTTGTATTTCTTCCATATCTTCTCATCTGGGCGTCCGTTTGAGTCGATTCAAAGTCCGAACTCCATTTTTCGCCCTCTATCCATCTATGAGCATAAAAGAGGCAAATTCATTAGTTTGTGAAAATAGCACTCAATTAACTCTAAATACTCATCGAATTCACTCAAAACACGGGCAAATCGAGCCATAAATCATAACAATTTCACGCCTAATCAACCCTCCAGACTTACCATATTGCTTTTCCTCAAGCAATGAAATAATAAGTCAAGTGAAATTGTTAAGAATGAATTATAGAACCAAATCATGCAATTAATAGTGTTCAAGCTTCAAAAATCGATCACTCACACACTAATTCACCCCCTTCATCATACTCATGCATAAATAATAAGAACCACCAAAATCAAACATGAATGTGCTCTCAATGATGTATTTCACTTCCTCACAAGTTTTTAGAAATATTAAGGGACCCACTCAATCAATCACATATATCAGCAGCCATAGACTTGTAAGCACTCTCAACTTCGACCATACTCTAGAATCCATGCCGAATCAAAAAGAACTTTTTCAAGGTTGTAATGTAGGCTCTTTGGACAGGTGGGGTAACTACATGGAATAAGTGACTCAAGTGAACGGTGAATAGAAAATCACACTTCGATATTTCGAGACGAGGAACAAAATACTTCAATCATCTTCATGCAATACACTTTCAATTCCAACTACTCTCAACACTTCAATTTTTTTCCAACTCTTTTCACTTTTTTAATCACTTCACTCCCATTTTTTCTCTTTCACACTATACATATGAGCTCATATTTTCTTTTGCTCATTCTCAAATTTTTGTTCTTTCCCACAACTCAAGATTTCCTTACACCTCTTTCTTATATTCGCTCAACCATATACAATTCACCTTCTCAACTCAACTCGATCCCTTCTCATTCACAACTTTTCCTATTCTCCACTTAAATCGGGACAAAAAGAGTTTAAGAATTTGGATAAGTTCAAATGTGCTAGCAAATAAATAGGCTAAGGCTCAAACAGGCTAACAAGGGATAAATGTCATTGGTAGGCTCATTTAGGCTAAGTGACTTAACAAATCAAAGAAGACCTAAAATCACTTTCGTCATTTCAAACTAGACAAAATCAAGAAGTGAGAGCACCCACAAGTTCTAGCATCCTCTAAGGTGACGATCCACTCACAAACGAAGAGATTAATATAATGAATTTTAATCTCTAAAAGGCTCAAATCTCACGGCTTTCACATCCACGTTAGTTATAGTGAATTCTCACTTTTATTTAACGAGTACTCAAAAGGAAAATTCGTAGGTATACGAGTTCCCTCTCAAATCAACTCCAACCCTACACTCACACAACTTAGACTCTAATACAACTCCACAAATCACTAACTCATACTCACACTCACACTCAAAGATAGCAATCAACAAGCATAAGAGAATTGATAGGCATGAAATATGTAGCACCCAATTAGTTCACAATAAAAATAACTCAAGGATCATCTCAAGGCACAATATATAACCAAATTCAACTCAAAGAGAGGGTGTGCACTTGTGCAATGTAACTATAAAACATATAAAAACTCCACCCCCAAACTTCGACCTTGTGAAGCGGTCTAAGTTCGGGGTGGTAGTTACCTCATCCAAATAATTCAGTTTCTCTCAACAACTTGACACACTCCCTTGTCTCGAGTTGGTCCCTTCAATCTCCACTTCTTGGGCATTCCTTCACCCTCAAGGTAAGCCTACAAAATAAAACTCTCAAGTACGGGGTTAGAACTTACGACTCAAAACAAAACACCAACAACTAAAAACACTCAAAAGCAAATAAAAGTGGGTTGACTCCCACTCAGCGCTATTTTTAAGGTCCTAATGTCGTACCCAGCTCAAAGGAGCTTATGTGACATGATACTCAAATTTACCTCCCTTACTCTCATAAGAGAAGTTGTCTAAGTTTTTCGCTTTATTCCCATCTTCTTGCTTCACCTCGGGCGATGGTGTCACCTTATAATTTTTCGGTCTCCACGGAGGTACCCACTTCTTGGATTTTTTCTTCTTAACATCACCTCCTTCTTCTCCCTCCAATTTTGGCCACCTCCACCCTTTTAAATTCTTCATTCTTCAACTCCTTGCCTTTATCCCTATCAAAACAATAAAGATCATAACGCTCATAGGTTATATCATCAAGTGAAGGACTATCAAAGTCATGAATATAAGAAAGGCAAGGATTAAGAGGTGTGTCTTCAACACAAGGGTCAATGGCATCAATGGAATGACAGCTCTCATCGTCCTTCGGGTGTTTTATGGCCTCATATAGGGAAATTTTTACCTCTTGATCATCTACCTTTATCGTGATCTTCCCATTCGCCACATCTAACACCATTCCCACCCTAGCTAAGAACGGCCTCCCCAAAATCAGAGGTACGTGTTCATCTTCCTCCATCTCTAGGACCACAAAATCAGCTGGGAACACATGATCCCCAACTTTAACAAGGACGTCTTCAACCACACCTTGAGGTCTAGTAATAGACCGATCGGCGAGTTGAAGCGTCATCATTATCGGCTGAAGTTCTCCACCCTCCAACTTCTTAAATAGCGACAGTGGCATCAGATTAATGCTCGCTCCAAGATCGCACAATGCTCTCTTCTTGACTCCATTCTCGATATCACATAAGATCATGAAGCTACCAGGATCCTTCAATTTCGGGGAAAGCGCTTTGTGCACTAATGCACTCACTTCATGGTTCCGCTGCACCAACTTGGGCTCATCTACTCTCCTCCTCTTAGCTATCAAGTTCTTCAGGAACTTGGCATAATTAGGCATCTGTTCCAAAGCATCATAAAAAGGTATGTTAATATGCAGCTTTTTAAAAACATCAAGAAACTTGGCAAATTTTTCATCTAATTTCTTCTTCATGAACCGCTGCGGATATGAGACTGGAATCACAGATTTTGGTACTCCCCATTCATCTCGTTTGGTTTCCTTCACGTTCTGCCTTGCTTCTCTAGTCTTCTTCCACTTCGGGACTCTCTCCATCCCTTCCTCTTTATGTTCTTTACTTTTCTGAGTTCCTTCTACCTCAATCTCTCCCTCAACCTTCTCATCTCCATCTTTCTTTTCCTCATCTTCCTTCTCTGTTTCTTTATGTATCTCCTCCACATCAGCAGGCATTGGTGGACCATCGTATTTGGTCCTACGTCTCAACTCGATAGCCTTCAATTACTCTTTCGGGTTAGTCTCAGGCACAGATGGATATTTACCCGGCTCTCTAGTTTGTGACTTTGCAATCTGGCTGATCTGGTACTCTATAGAAGTGAACTGTCTATTGTTCTCTTGCTGAGCTCTATTAAGATCCATGTCTCTCCTTTGGAGTTCTTTATCTCTTTGATCACTCTTCTTGTTCAACTCTTTAACATCATACTCCAAAAAGGACAACCTCTTACTACCTTCTTCCACCTTCTGAAGAATGGCACGTAACATCTCATCAGTGGTAGCTCCTCCTTCTCCTCCATGGAGTTTTGAGCTAGGGTCTACTCCGGGAGGTACAGTTATTTCTTCCTTAGGATTGCTATAAGAGAAATTTTCATTCTTCCTTCATTGATTCTGAGGAGGCTGCTGGCCTCCTTGATACCCCTGATTATTCCTCCATTGATTCTGAGGAGGTTGTTGATTAGGCATGAAATTGTCACGATTCGTCACTCGAAATGCCATTGTTTTGATTGATTTAGATGAGTATTTAAAGTTATTTGAGTATCATTTCTATAAACTAATGAATTTGTATCTTTGATGCTCATAGATGGATAGAGGGTGAAAAGAGGAGTTCGTAGGACTTTGAATCGACTCAAACGGACGCCCGGATGAGAAGATATCAAAGAAATACGAAAAGTGTTAGTTCGGGGGAGCAAAAATATCATTGGAGTGCACAAACAAGGAGTACTCGTGCACCCCTGCATGAGCAGTCGTGTATAGTGCTCGAGGAGGTGCAGGTCGTGCACTAGTGCACGAGCACTCGTGTACTGCGCACGACCAGACGCAGGTCGTGCACTAGTACACGAGTAAGGGAAGGTCGTGCAGTTTTTGCTCTCGGTAAGAATTGGAGTGCTCGAGTGGAATGAGCTCGTGCACTAGTGCACGAGCAGTGCACGAGCGTACGTGATTTTTGGCCCATTAACTCCCAATTCGACCCGTTGCCTATTTATACCCCTTTCGAACACGTTTTTACAGAGGATATTTGATTAGGCGTGAAATTGTCATGATTCGTCACTTGAAATACCCTTATTTTGGCCGATTTTGTCGAGTATTTGGAGTCATTTGAGCAGTATTTCTCTCAATTGATGAATTTGTCTCTTTGATGCTCGTAGGTGAATCGAGGGCGAAGAACGGAGTTCGTAGGACTTTGAATCGTCTCAAACGGATGCCCGGATGAGAAGATATCGAAGAAATACGAATGGTGTTAGTGTTGAAGAAGAAAAGTGCTATTTGGTGGAATTTTGGGAAGCATTCGAGTAAAGCACTCGAGCACTAGCGCTCGAGCAGCTCGAGCGCTACCGCTCGAGCGTGTTACTCGAGCGCCCCAGTTTATGCAGAGAAGTTTCGCCGCTCGAGCAGCTCGAGCGCGAGCGCTCGAGCCAGTGTGTCATTCGAGCTATACGCTTGAGCGCGACCGCTCGAGCGCCTTCTATTTTCGCGCTTTCAAAGGCGTTTTTCGGCCCACGAGTTCACGATTCGGCCCGTGCATATATATATTCGTTTCAAGCACGTTTTTAAAAGAACACACATGGAGACACATGACACAAGAGAGCTTGGAGAGTTTTAGAATTCGTTTTGGGAGAGGAAGAAGAGAAGCAAGTTTACGTTTACGGTTTTTGAGGTTTTGATTACGAATTCATACTACAACCTTGTTTTTAGTTTCGTTTCTTCAGATTGTCATTTTTGAGCACGTTGAGACTTCTTTTATTGAGTTAATTTTAGTTCTTTTTTTTACTTCTGAAAACCCTAGTTTATGTTTGATTTCTTCTTCGCCCTGATTACCATGTTTATGTTTGTTGCTTATTTAATTGTTCTTATTTACGTTATAGCCATGTCTAGTTAAACCCTTGTATGCTTGGGTTAGGATGAACTCGTAGAAGTAGGTTGTGGGTACGTAATTAGGGTAACTTGTGACGTTAGGTTTTAATTCTCTTGGTTAATGAATTCTTAAAATTAATCTAAACTTTACTTTTGAATTTCGTTCGAAAGGTGTTAGAGAGAGGACGGCTGTATCACTCTTTAACTCTCTCTAACAACGAGTAGACTTAAACAGAGGGTTTAGGAAGGATTAATTCATCTACCAGTTTAGCGAAGGAGGACGGCCGCATCACCTTAGTTAAATTAGGGTCTCATTAATTAAGCACAATCTATTAACTCGATAGTGGATTAGTGAAGTCGAGTGTTAGGGTAAAGTATTAGGGTTTAGAATCTTGAGCTTTCACCTTACATTCTTTTACTTAGGTTATTTCTCGCGCGTCACAGTTATTTTGGTTATGTACCCGCTCCGTCAGTATACGTAGGGATTCCTATCCTAAGCATCACCATCTCTCATTAGATAACAACTCGTAGTTAATTCGCTTCTTTAATTCTTTAGTTTAATTAGTTGAGTTTAGTTTTAATTAATCTTTCAAAAAACCAAAAAAAAAAACATTACACTCATATTAACTACGACGCGTAGATCTTTAGGGATCTGTTCCCATACTCCCCATCTCGTGGGTTCGATATACTTGGCCGTTATACTTATTCTTACTACAGTGAACTCGTCCGCTTGTGGGTAAGCTACTAGTAGAAGCTAGTACAATCGCTTCAAGTCAATTGCGCCGTTGCCGGGGATGGCGTTGTATGCTTTTTGAATAGGACTTATTGATAGCTTAGTAGTTAGTAGTGGGTGCTTTGTTTTCTGTTTTTATTTTCATTTTTATTTATTCGGCAGTTGCATTTTGATCCTTCTGCTAATGTGTCAGGTATATGAGAACACGCTCACAAGGGAACACGAGTGAAGAGAGAATACCGTTGGACCCTGAGACGATAGCTAGAAGGAACCGAGCTTTCTTGAGAAGAATGAACACTGCCGGAGGGAAAGAACCGATGGACATCACTAATGAGTTGGACGATGTCGAGAATGAGTTCAATCAGGCATTGAACCGGGTTGACGGCACAGATGGCAATACTAGCAAGAATCAAGATCCGTTAGGAGAGAGCCAAAGCCAAAACCCGGGTACTCAGAACCAAAATAGCCCAGCTCATAACATGGTCCAAAATCCTCATAACAACCCTGCTTACCCACATCCTAACTTACCACAAAACAACTTAACCTATCCACCCTACCCATACCCACCTTATCCTTACCCACCATACCCGTATCCTCCACCTCCAGTTTTCAATCAACCACCTGTTTACCAACCACCACTACCCCAACAAGTACCTGTACCTGCTGCTAATCTTCAACACGTTCCTCAGAACGTAGATCAACATATGGGTATTCGAGGGCGATTTGAAGTGCAGCCACAACTGTACTATGATGGAGTGACATTGCCGCCTGTTGAGGCAAATAACTTCTCAATTTCCCCAGGAATTTTAAAGCTGCTGACCGAGAATCAGTTCAAGGGGGTGATCGGGAAGGAGAATCCTCATACACATCTGAGGAGCTTTCTCATGATAGCCTCCACATTCAATTACAATGGCATGTTCGAAGATGCCAAGAGGCTGCGGCTGTTCCCATTCTCATTGACGGGAATAGCTAAAGAGTGGTATGACAACACGCTCACACGGGAAGGTATTACCACATGGGCCGAGCTCGAGCGTCTGTTCCTCGAGCGATTCTACCCTCCATCCAGAACGATCAAAGCAAGGATTGAGATCTCTTCCTTCCGTCAGAAGCAAGGAGAGGACCTACGTCAAGCGTGGGAGAGATACTCAAACATGCTGATAGAGTGCCCGCAGCACGGGTATAATGAGGGAGATATTATGGCATTCTTCTACAGTGGAGCCAGCAAGGATGGCCAAGCCCATTTAGATGCATGTGCGAGTGGAGCTTTTCTGAACCAAGGGATAGCGAGATGTAGAGAGATCGTGAACAACATTGTCACGAATGCCGGTGTATGGAACGAGGATCCTGAGTTTCAGAGAGTTTGCAAGGTGGAGGAGAAAGAAGGTGAAGGAACGAGAAGGTTGTTGATGGCCATGATGGAAAAGATCAACAACCTCGAGTTGGGGAAGAATTTGGTGGGAGAGCATGCAGTAGAGAATGAGAGAGTAGACCAACCAAGTGGACAGCAAGAGGTAGCTAATTACATGGGAGGTCGGTATTACAATCAGAATGGCTACCAAGGTGGTAATCAATATGGAAGGCCTTCTTATGGCCAACCTTTTGTACCACCAGGTCCACAACCTCCTCCTAATAAATGGAGGAACACTCAAGGCTATCAAGGAGGCCAGCAGCCTCCTCAAAACACATGGAGAAAGAATGAGAATTTCTCATATGCTAACCCAAAAGCTAGTATTACAGTCCCTCCAAGTGTTGATCCGGGCTCTAAACCTCCTGGTGGAGAAGGCGGTGCCTCAACTGAGAAGATGTTGAGAGCGATTCTACAGAAGATGGAGGAAGGAAGTAAGAGGTTGTCATCCTTGGAGTACGATGTGAAAGAGTTGCATAAAAAGGGTGATCAACGTGATCAAGAGCTCCAGAAGATGAACGTTGAGTGGACTAGAACTCAACAAGAGAACAATCAAAGGTTCACTTCCATAGAGTTTCAGATGAGTCAGATGGCAAAGTCATTGAATAGAGAGTCGGGTAAGTATCCTTCCATGCCGGAGGGGAACCCGAAAGAGCATTGTATGGCTATCCAGCTTAGAAGTGGAACCAATTATGAAGGTCCTCAGATGCCTGCTGATTCTGAGACGCCCCAAGTTGAGAAGGGGATTGAAAGTGAAGGAGTTGAGAAGAAGGTTGAGGGTGAAAGCACTCAAGCAAGCAAAGAGCTTGAAGATGAAGGCTTTGAGAAGGGTGAGAGAGTTCCTAAGTGGAAGAAGGCAAAGGAAGCAAGGGAGAAAGTGAAAGAGACCGAGAGAGATGAATGGGGGGTACCCAAATCTGTGATACCAGTCCCATATCCACAACGCTTCATGAAAAAGAAGCTTGATGAGAAATTCGCTAAATTCCTTGATGTTTTTAAACAATTGCATATTAATATTCATTTTTATGATGCTTTGGAACAGATGCCCAATTATGCAAAGTTTTTGAAGGACTTGATCGCGAAAAGACGGCGAGTGGATGAGCCGAAGTTGGTGCAGTTGAACCACGAGGTGAGTGCATTAGTACACAAGGCGCTTCCTCCAAAGCTGAAGGATCCCGGGAGCTTTACCATTCTTTGTGATATTGGGAACGGGATCAAGAAGGGAGCATTGTGCAACCTCGGAGCGAGCATAAATCTTATGCCCTTGTCGCTTTTCAAGAAGTTGGAAGGGGGTGAACTTCAGTCGACAATGATGACGCTTCAACTAGCCGACCGGTCTATCACTCGACCTCAAGGTGTGGTTGAAGACGTCCTCGTGAGAGTTGGAGATCATATTTTTCCAGTCGACTTTGTAGTGCTAGAGATGGAGGAAGATGAGCACGTGCCTCTGATCTTGGGAAGACCGTTCTTAGCTACGGCGGGGATGGTGCTAGACGTGGCAAACGGGAAGATCACGTTAAAAGTTGATGATCAAGAAGTGAAGATTTCCCTATATGAAGCCATGAAGCACCCTAAGGAGGATAAGAGTTTGTATTGCATGGATGCAATTGATCCTCGTGTTGAAGACACACCTCCTATCTCTAATCTTTCTCATATTCATGAATTTTATAATCCTTCACTTGATAATTTAACCCATGAGCATTATGTTCTTGATTATGTTGATAGGGATAAAAAGAAGAAGCCGAAGGAGGAAGAAGTGAAAAGGGTGGACGCGGTCCAGTTGGAAGGGAAAGGAGGAGTCAAGAAGAAAAAGTCCAAATTCAAGAAACTGTTTGGAAAGACGCCTCCAGATAAAGGAGAGAAGGAGTTGAGACCCATAACACTTGGGGATGAGAGGAAAGCAAAAGAGCTCATGATGGAGGGTCGTCAAGGAAAGGAATGCAAGCACCACTCTTATGAGAATAAGGGAGGTAGTTTTGAGTATGATGTCCCATAAGCTCCTTTGAGCTCGGTCCGGCATAAGGACCTTAAAAATAACGCTGAATGGGAGGCAACCCATTTTTATTTGCTTTCATTTGTTTTTAGTGTCTTTTTATGATATTAGGGTGTTTTGAATTGTAAGTTTTAACCTCGTACTTGAGAGATCATTGTGTAGGCTTGTCTCATGGAGCTATCAAAAGGGAGAAACTCAAGCAAGGGAGTGTGTTACGTTTGAGAGAAACCGAATTGTTTGGTTGAGGTAACCCACAACCCCAAACTTAGACCTCTTCGCAAGGTCGAAGTTTGGGGGGGTGGAGTTTTTTTTATGTTTCTTGTTACATTGCACCGGAGCACCCCTTATCTTTGAGTGTGTTTGGTTATTTGGTGTTTTGAGATGCTCTTCGGGGTGATTTTGATTTGATTCGCTGTGCATCTTTCATGCTTATTGATCCCTTCTACTTGTTAGTTGTTATACTTAAGCATGTTTGATGAGTAGAGGGTAATTTGTGGATTTGAGTTATGGTCTCTTTTGTGTGAGTGTTTGAATGAGAGTTGATTTGAGAAAGAACTTGTATGCTCGTGAATTTTTCTTTTGAGTGCTTGTGTGATAAGAGTGAGAATCCACTAGGACTAGCATGGATGTGAAAGCCGAGAGACTTGAGCCTAATGAGGTTTCGATATATGAATGAATCTCTTCGTTTGTGAGTGAATCATCACCTTAGAGGATGCTAGAACTTGTGTGTGCTCTTGCTTCTTGATTGTGTCTAGTTTGATATGCCGAATAGGATCTTAGGCCATCTTTGATTTTATTGAGTCACTTAGCCAAAATTTTCCTGACCAATGACATTGAATCCCTTGTTAGCCCCTTTGAGCCTAAAGCCTATTTTATTTGCTAGCACATATGAACACTATTCCAATTCCTAAGCCTTTTTGTCCAAATTTGAGTGGAGAATAGGAAAGTGTGAATGTGAAAGGATTAAATTGAGTTGAAAAAGGAAAAGGTTGTTTGTTGAGAGAATATGAGAAGAAGGTGTGATGAAGTTATGAGATGTGGGAAAAAGATAAAAAATTGAGAATGAGCAAAAGAAAAAATGAGCTCATGTGTTTGTGCAAAAAAGAAAAAAATGAAGTGATTGAAAAAAAAAAGTGAAAGAGTGAGAAAAAAAATTGAAGTGTTGAGAGAATTGGAATTGAGAGTTTGTTGATTGAATATGTTTGAAGTAGCCTGTTCCTTATCTCGAAGTACCGAAGTTTGATTTTCTATTCTCCATTCACTTGAGTCACTTTACCATATTGTTATCCCACCTGTCCAAAGAGCCTACATTACAACCTTGAGAAAAGTCCTTTTTGATTCGGCATTGATTTCTAGAGTATGGTCGAAGTTAAGAGCACTTACAAGCCTGTGGCTGCCAATTTGAGTGATTGATTGTTTGAGTGAGTCCCTTGATCATTGATATACATTTGTGAGGGAGCGAAACACATCGTTGAGTGCACATCCATGCTTGATCTTGGTGCTTCTTGTTAATGTTGCATGAGTATGATGAAAGGAAAGTGAGTGAGTATACGTGTGATTGAACTTTGAAGCTCGAGTTCATTTGCTTGCATGATTGATCTTTTGACTCATTCCTAACAATTTCACTTGACTTATTCTTTCGTTGCTTGAGGACAAACAACATGGTAAGTTTGGGGGGTTTTATTAGGCGTGAAATTGTCATGATTCGTCACTTGAAATACCCTTATTTTGGCCGATTTTGTCGAGTATTTGGAGTCATTTGAGCATTATTTCTCTCAATTGATGAATTTGTCTCTTTGATGCTCGTAGGTGAATCGAGGGCGAAGAACGGAGTTCGTATGACTTTGAATCGTCTCAAACGGATGCCGGGATGAGAAGATATCGAAGAAATACGAATGGTGTTAGTGTTGAAGAAAAGTGCTATTTGGAGGAATTTTGGGGAGCATTCGAGTAAAGTAATCGAGCACTAGCGCTCGAGCACGTTGCTCGAGCGCCCAAAACGTACAGAAGATTTCTAGCGCTCGAGCAGCTCGAGCGCCACCGCTCGAGCGTGTTACTCGAGCGCCCCAGTTTATGCAGAGAAGTTTCGCCGCTCGAGCAGCTCGAGCGCGAGCGCTCGAGCCCGTGTGTCATTCGAGCTATACGCTCGAGCGCGACCGCTCGAGCAGGTCTGCTCGAGCTCCTTCTATTTTCGCACTTTCAAAGGTGTTTTTCGGCCCACGAGTTCACGATTCGGCCCGTGCATATATATATTCGTTTCAAGCACGTTTTTGAAAGAACACACACGGAGACACACGACACAAGAGAGCTTGGAGAGTTTTAGAATTCGTTTTGGGAGAGGAAGAAAAGAAGCAAGTTTACGTTTACGGTTTTTGAGGTTTTGATTATGAATTCATACTACAACCTTGTTTTTAGTTTCGTTTCTTCAGATTGTCGTTTTTAAGCACGTTGAGACTTCTTTTATTGAGTTAATTTTAGTTCTTCTTTTACTTATGAAAACCCTAGTTTATGTTTGATTTCTTCTTCGTCTTGATTACCATGTTTATGTTTGTTACTTATTTAATTGTTCTTATTTATGTTATAGCCATGTCTAGCTAAACCCTTGTATGCTTGGGTTAAGATGAACTCGTAGAAGTAGGTTGTGGGTACGTAATTAGGGTAACTTGTGACGTTAGGTTTTAATTCTCTTGGTTAATGAATTCTTAAAATTAATCTAGACTTTACTTTTGAATTTTGTTCGAAAGGTGTTAGAGAGAGGACGACCGTATCACTCTTTAACAACGAGTAAACTTAACTAGAAGGTTTAGGAAGGGTTAATTCATCTACCAGTTTAGCGAAGGAGGACGACCGCATCACCTTAGTTAAATTAGGGTCTCATTAATTAAGCACAATCTATTAACTCGTTAGTGGATTAGTGAAGTCGAGTGTTAGGGTAAAGTATTAGGGTTTAGAATCTTGAGCTTTCACCTTGCATTCTTTTACTTAGGTTATTTCTCGCGCGTCACAGTTATTTTGGTTATGTACCCGCTCCGTCAGTATACGTAGGGATTCCTATCCTAAGCATCACCATCTCTCATTAGAAAACAACCCGTAGTTAATTCACTTCTTTAATTCTTTAGTTTAATTAGTTGAATTTAGTTTTAATTAATCTTTCAAAAAACCAATAAAAAAACATTACACTCATATTAACTACGACGCGTAGATCTTCAGGGATCTGTTCGCATACTCCCCATCTCGTGGGTTCGATATACTTGGCCGTTATACTTACTCTTACTACAGTGAACCCGTCAACTTGCGGGTAAGCTACTAGTAGAAGCTAGTACAATCGCTTCAAGTCAATATCAGACCACTACTTACCACTTCATAGATTATTACTTTTAGAGTTCGTTTTTTGAGAGGAAGGAGAGGAGCAAGCTTTACTTTACGTTTAAATTGAGGTTTTAGCATGAATTCTTAGTTTATTTTCGTTTTACTGTTTCTTTTCATTAGTTCGATTACGTTAAACACTTTAAACTTCATTTTCATTAATTGAATTTCAATTCTTTGCACGTATTTCTTTAAACCCTAGTTTATGTTTGATCTTTTATTCGTTCTAATCATCATGTTTATGTTCGTCACTTTTCTATTGCTTTCGCTGTTGTCAAAACCATGTCTAGCTAAAACCCTTGCATGCTTAGGGTAGGATGAACTCGTAGAAGTAGGTTGTGGGTACATAATTAGGGTAATTCGTGACGTTAGGGTTTTAATTCTCTTAATGAATGAATTCTTAAAATTAGTCTTAACTTTATTCTCGAATTTTGTTCGAAAAGTGCGAGCAGGCTTAATGAAAGGGTTTAGAAAGGGTTAATTAATCTACCGGTTTTTGTAAGGAGGACGACCGCATCACCTTAGTTTAAATTAGGGTCTCGTTAATTAAGCACAATCTATTAACTCGTTAGTAGATTAGTGAAGTCGATTGCTAGGATAAAGTATTAGGGTATTAAGTCTTGAGCTTTCATCTTACAATCTTTTACTTAGGTTATCTCTTACGCGCCACAATTATTTTGATTATGTACCTACTCCGTTAGTGTACGTAGGGAGACCTATCCTAAGCATCACCATCTCTTACTTGAACACAAACCTTAGTTAATTTGTTTCTCTTATTCTTTAGTTTATTTAGTTTATTTTAGTTTAAAATTAATTCTTCAAAATCCAAAAAAATACACTCATATTAACTACAACGCGTAGATCTTCAGGGATCTATTCGCATACACTCATATTAACTACGGCGCGTAGATCTTCAGTGCTTTACTTTTCTTTTTTATTTTGTACGTATTCGGCAGTTGCGTTTTTATTTTTTGTTAGTGTTTCAGGTTTATGAAAACACGCTCGCAAGGTAATACGAGCGAAGAGAGATTACAGTCAGATCCTGAGACAATAGCAAGAAGAAACCGAGCTTTTCTAAGAATGATGAACGCTGCCGGAGGAGGGAAAGAACCAATGGACATTACTAATGAGTTGGATGATGTCGAGAATAAGTTTAATCAGATATTGAACCGGGTAGACGGCACTGAAGGTAATTCCAGTAAGAACCAAGATCTGATAGGGGACAGTCAGAGCCAGAACCCGGGTACACAAAACTTAAACAATCCAGCTCATAACATTGTCCAACATCCTCAAAACAACCCTGCGTACCCACATCCTAACTTACCACAAAACAACTTACCTTACCCACCTTACCCATACCCACATTATCCGTATCCACCATACCCGTATCCTCCATCTCCTGTTTACAATCCACCACCGGTTTATCAACCACCACCACCCCAACAAGTACCAGTACCAGCTGCTAATCCTCAACATGTTCCTCAGAACGCAGATCAGAATATGGCTATTCGAGGAAGGTTCGCAGCACAGCCACAACGGTACTATGATGGAGTGGCATTGCCCCCTGCAGAGGCAAATAACTTCTCAATTTCCCCGGGAATTATTAAGCTGCTTACCGAGAATCAATTCAAGGGGGAGGTCGGGAAGGAGAATCTACATACTCATCTGAGGAGTTTTCTGATGATAGCCTCCACATTCAATTATAATGGCATGTCTGAAGATGCCAAGAGGCTCAGGCTGTTCTCATTCTCTTTGACGGGGACAGCCAAGAAGTGGTACGATAACACGCTCCCACGGGGAGGTGTAACCACATGGGCCGAGCTCGAGCGTCTATTCCTCGAGCGATTCTACCTTCCATCGAGAACGATTAAAGTGAGGATAGAGATCTCTTCCTTCCGCCAGAAACCAGGAGAGGATTTACGTCAGACGTGAGAGAGATACTCGAACATGTTGATTGAGTGCCCGCAACACGGGTATAATGAGGGAGATATCATGGCATTCTTCTATAGCGGAGCCAGCAAGGATGGTCAAGCCCATCTCGATGCATGTGCCAGTGGAGCTTTTCTGAACCAAGGGATAGCGAGGTGTAGAGAAATCGTTGACAACATTATCACGAATGTCGGGGCATGGAATGAGGATCCAAAATTTTAGCGAGTTTGTAAGTTGGAGGAGAATGAGGGTACAAGGAAGCTGTTGATGGTTATGATGGAGAAGATCAGTAATCTTGAGATGGGGCCGAATCTGGTTGGAGGGAATGTAGCAGTGAATGAGAAAGTGGACCCACCTACAAGCCAGCAAGAAGAGACCAATTATATGGGAAGGCCTAACTATCCACAAGGCGGGTATCCACAAGGTGATAATCAATTTGGGAGGCCCTCTTATGGCCAACCATTTGTACCTTCAGGTCCACAGCCGCCTCAAAATCAATGGAGGAACACACAAGGATATCAAAGAGGCCAGCAGCCTCCTCAGAATACATGGAGGAAGAGTGAGGATTTTTCATATGCTAATCCGAATGCCGGAATTACAGTTCCTCCAGGTGTTGGTCCAGGTTCTAAACCCCCGGGTGGAGAAGGCGGTACCTCAACCGAGGAGATGTTGAGAGCTATCCTTCAGAAGGTGGAGGAAGGAAGCAAGAGATTGTCCTCTTTGGAGTATGACGTTAAAGAGTTGCATAAGAAAGGCGATCAGCGTGATCAAGAACTCCAGAAGAGAGATGTAGAGCTAAACCGAATTCAGCAAGAGAACAATATGCGGTTCACTTTGATAGAGTTTCAGATGAGCCAGATCGTAAAATCATTGGGTAGAGAGCCGGATGAGTATCCTTCTATGCCGAAGGAAAACCCGAAAGAGCATTGCAAGGTGATCCAGCTTAGAAGTGGAACCAGCTATGATGTTCCTCAGATGCCTGCTGATTCTGAGACGCCCCAAGGAGAGATTGAGATGGAGGTAAAAGAACATAAGAAAGATGGAGGCGAGACAGTCGAGGGTGAAGACATTTAGAAGAGTAAAGATGTGGAGGAGTCCCATGAGAGCAAAGAGCTTGAAGAGGAAGGCATTGAGAAGATTGAGAAAGTTCCAAAGTGGAAGAAGGCAAAGGAAGCAAGGGAGAAAGTGAAAGCGACCGAGCGTGATGAATGGGGGGTACCCAAATCTGTGATACCCGTCCCGTATCCACAACGCTTCATGAAGAAAAAGCTTGATGAGAAATTCGCTAAATTCCTTGATGTTTTTAAGAAATTGCATATTAACATTCCTTTTTATGATGCTTTGGAACAGATGCCGAATTATGCCAAGTTCCTGAAGGACTTGATAGCGAAGAGGAGGCGAGTAGATGAGCCCAAGTTGGTACAGTTGTTGGAGTTATCCCCAACAACAGTTGAACCATGAGGTGAGTGCATTAGTGCACAAGGCGCTTCCCCCGAAGTTGAAAGATCCCGGGAGTTTCACGATCTTATGTGATATCAAGAATGGAGTTAAGAAGGGAGTGGTGTGCAACCTTGGAGCGAGCATCAATCTTATGCCATTGTCGTTATTCAAGAAGTTAGAAGGTGGAGAACTTCAGCCGACAATGATGACGCTTCAACTAGCCGATCGATCTATAACTCGACCTCAAGGTGTGGTTGAAGACGTCCTCGTGAAAGTTGGGGATCACATTTTTCCAACAGACTTTGTAGTGCTCGACATGGAGGAAGATGAGCACGTGCCTTTGATCTTAGGAAGACCGTTTTTAGTGATAGCCGGGATGGTGCTAGATGTGGCGAATGGGAAGATCACGTTGACAGTTGACGATCAAGAGATAAAGATTTCCCTATATGAGGCCATGAAGTACCCGAAGGAGGATGAAAGTTGTTATTGCATGGATGCAATTGATCCTCGTGTTGAAGACACACCTCCTATCCCTAATCTTTCTTTTACTCATGATTTTGATAATCCTTCATTTGATGAGTTAACCCATGAGCATTACGATCTTGATTATGTTGATAAGGATAAAGTGAAGAAGTTGAAGGATGAAGAGGTGAAAAATGTGGACGTGGTCCAGTTGGAGGGGAAATGAGGAGTTAAGAAGAAAAAGTCCAAGCGCAAGAAATTGCTTAGTAAGACTCCTCCAGATAAAGGTGAGAAGGAGTTGAGACCCCTAACACTTGGGGATGAGAAGGAAGCAAAGGAGCTCACGATGGAAGGGCATCAAGGAAAGGAATTCAACCACCACTCTTATGAGAGTAAGGGAGGTAATTTTGAGTATCATGTCGCATAAGCTCCTTTGAGCTCGGTCCGACATTAGGACCTTAAAAATAGCGTTGAATGGGAGGCAACCCATTTTTATTTGCTTTTGAGTGTTTTTAGTTATTTGAGTTTTATGTTATTAGGGTGTTGTTGAATCGTAAGTTTTAACCTCATACTCGAGAGTTTATTTTGTAGGCTTGTCTCGAAGGAATAAATATACCATGGAGTTATTCAGATTGAAGGAACCAACTCAAGACCAAGGAGTGTGACACGTTGTTGAGAAACTTGAATTATTTGGATGAGGTAACCCACAACCCCAAACTTAGACCTCTTCACAAGGTCGAAGTTTGGGGGTGGAGTTTTTTTTATTTGTTTTATGGTTACATTGCACAGGTGCACACCCTTTCTTTGAGCGAGTTTGGTTATTTGGTATCTTGAGATGCGCCTTGGGGCTGTTAGTGTTTTGATGTGGTACTACATATTTCATGCCTATCAATCATCTTATGCTTGTTGATTACTATCTTTGAGTATGATTTGATGAGTAGGGTGAGTTGTAAGGGTGAGTTAGGAATTCTTTTGTGTAGGTGTTTGAGTTAGAGTTGATTTGAGAAAGAACTCGTATGCTTGTGATTTTTCCTTTTGAGTACTTGTGTGATGAGAGTGAGAATTCATTAGGACTAGCATGGATGTGAAAGCCGTGAGATTTGAGCTTTATGAGATTAAGATGCATGATTTGATCTCTTCGTTTGTGAGTGGATCGTCACCTTAGAGGATGCTAGAACTTTTGTATGCTCTTGCTTCTTGATTGTGTCTAGTTTGAGATGCCGAATGTGATCTTAGGCCATCTTTGTTTTGATTGAGTCACTTAGCCTAAATTTTCCTTACCATTGACATTTGTCCCTTGTTAGCCCCTTTGAGCTTTAAGCCTATTTCATTGGCTAGCACATTTAAACACTATTCCAAGTTCCTAAGATTTTTTATCCCCATTTGAGTGGAGAATAGGAAAAGTGTGAATGTGAAGGGATTGAGTTGAGTTGAAAGAGGAAAATGTGATTGCTTGAGTGAGTATGAGAAGAAGGTGTGATGAAGTTATGAGTCGTGGGAAAGAACAAAAAGTTGAGAATGAGCAAAAGAAAAAACAAATGATGATGAGCTCATGTGAGTTGTGTGCAAAAGAGAAAAAGAAAAAAAAAGTGAAAGGATTGAAAAAAAAAGTGAAAAGAGTGAGAAATAAAAGAAAAATTGAAGTGTTGAGAGTGTTGGAATTGAAAGTGTGTTGATTGAAAATATTTGAAGTATTCTGTTCGTAATCTCGAAGTACCAAAGTTTGATTTTCTATTCTCCATTCACTTGAGTCACTTACCCAAATTGTTATCCCACCTGTCCAAAGAGCCTACATTACAACCTTGAGAAAAGTCCTTTTTGATCGACATTGATTTCTAGAGTATGGTCGGAGTTGAGAGTGCTTACAAGCCTATGGCTACCGATATGAGTGATTGATTATTTGAGTGAGTCCCTTGATCATTGATATACACTTGTGAGGGAGTGAAACACATCTTTGAGTGCACATCCATGATTGATCCTGGTGTTTCTTGTTATTGTTGCATGTTTTGATTAATTTAGATGAGTATTTAGAGTCATTTTAGTATCATTTCTATAAACTGATGAATTTGTCTCTTTGATGCTCATAGATGGATAGAGGGCGAAAAGAGGAGTTCGTAGGACATTGAATCGACTCAAATGGACGCCCGAATGAGAAGATATCGAAGAAATACGAAAAATGTTAGTTCGGGGGAGCAAAAGTATCATTGGAGTGCACAAGCAAGGAGTACTCGTGCACCCCTGCACGAGCAGTCGTGTATAGCGCTCGAGGAGGTGCAGGTCGTGCACTAGTGCACGAGCACTCGTGCACTGTGCACGAGCAGACGCAGGTCGTGCACTAGTGCACAAGTAAGGAAAGGTCGTTCAGTTTTTACTCTCGGTAAGAATTGGAGTGCTCGAGTGGAATGAGCTCGTGCACTAGTGCACGAGCAGTGCACGAGCGTACGTGGTTTTTGGCCCATTAACTCCCGATTCGACCCGTTGCCTATTTATACCCCTTCCGAACACGTTTTTACAGAGGATATCAGACCACCACTTACCACTTGATAGATTATTACTTTAGAGTTCATTTCTGGAGAGGAAGGAGAGGAGCAAGCTTTACTTTACGTTTAAATTGAGGTTTTAGCACGAATTCTTAGTTTATTTTCGTTTTACTGTTTCTTTTCATTAGTTCGATTACGTTAAACAGTTTAAACTTCATCTTCATTAATTGAATTTCAATTCTTTGCAAGTATTTCTTTAAAACCTAGTTTATGTTTGATCTTTTATTCGTTCTAATCATCATGTTTATGTTCGTCACTTTTTCTATTGCTTTCACTGTTGTCAAAACCATGTCTAGATAAAACCCTTGCATGCTTAGGGTATGATGAACTCGTAGAAGTAGGTTGTGAGTACGTAATTAGGGTAATTCGTGATGTTAGGGTTTTAATTCTCTTAATTAATGAATTCTTAAAATTAGTCTTAACTTTATTCTTGAATTTTGTTCGAAAAGTGTTAGAGAGAGGACGATTTTATCACTCTTTAACAACGAGTAGGCTTAATGAAAGGGTTTAGAAAGGGTTAATTAATCTACCGGTTTTTCTAAGGAGGACGACCGCATCACCTTAGTTTAAATTAGGGTCTCGTTAATTAAGCACAATCTATTAACTCGTTAGTGGATTAGTGAAGTCGATTGCTAGGATAAAGTATTAGGGTATTAAGTCTTGAGCTTTCATCTTACAATCTTTTACTTAGGTTGTCTCTTGCGCGTCACAATTATTTTGATTATGTACCTGCTCCGTTAGTATACGTAGGGATTCCTATCCTAAGCATCACCATCTCTTACTTGAACACAAACCTTAGTTAATTTGTTTCTCTTATTCTTTAGTTTATTTAGTTTATTTTAGTTTAAAATTAATTCTTCAAAATCCAAAAAAATACACTCATATTAACTACGACGCGTAGATCTTCAGGGATCTATTCGCATACACTCTTTCCCTTGGGTTCGATAATACTTGGTCCCTATACTTGCCCATACTATAGTGAACCCATACTCTTGTGGGGAAACTACTAGTAGAAAGCTAGTATTTTCGGTTCATGTCAGTTGTGGACCCGGTGGTACTAATAGTTGACCATAAGTTGGTCTCCCCTGATAATTGCCACCTTGCTGGTATTCACCTTAGTTGTAATTAGGCCTCCCCATATAGTTGACCTCCTCTTGCTGGCATGCTTGTTGGTCCACTTTCTCACACATTGCAGTATTCCCTCCACTCAGATTTTGCCCAATCTCTAGATTGCTGATCTTCTCCATCATTGCCATCAGCAGCTTCCTAGTTCCCTCACTCTCTTCCATCTGATAAGCCTGCTGAAATTCTTGATCCTCATTTCATTGCCCTGCATTCTTAACAATGTTTTCAACTATCTCTCTACACTGGGCTGCACTACGGTTCAAGAACGCTCCTCTAGCACATGCATCGAGGTGGTCTTGAGCTGTCTTGCTAGCTCCACAGTAGAAATAGGCCATGATGTCACCCTCATTGTACCCGTGCTGCGGGCACTCAATTAGCATATTAGAGAACCTATCTCAAGCCTGACTTAATTCCTCTCCCGACTTCGGCTTAAAAGACGAGATCTATTTCCTTGCTTTGATCGTTCTAGAAGGAGGGTAGAATCGCTCGAGGAACAGACGCTCGAGCTCGGCCCATGTAGTTACACCTCCCCGGGGGTGCGTGTTGTCATACCACTCCTTGGCTACTCCCGTTAGAGAGAACTAGAACAACTTAAGCTTCTTGGCATCCTCAGACATCCCATTGTGATTGAAAGCTGAAGCTATCATTAGAAAATTCCTCAAGTGAGTGTGAGGATTATCCTTTCCGACCTCCCCCTTGAATTGGTTTTTGACTAGCATCTTCAGGATCCCTGTGGAGATAGAAAAGTTGGTTGCTTCCACTGGTGGCATAACTACACCATCATAGTACCGTTGAGGCTGCGCCTCAAACCTTCCTCTGATTGCCATACCAGGGTCAACGTTATGAGGAACATGTTGGGAATATACTGGTGGTAGAGGTATTTGGGGAATATGAGGTAGGTTATAGTTAGGTTGTGGAGGGTAGTATGGTGGATAAGGCTATGGTGAATACGAGTATGGATAAGGTGAGTTGTTCTGTGGGTAGACAGGGTTGTTTAAAGGCTTTTGGTTTTGGTTTTGAGCTGGGTTGTCTCGATGCTGTGGGACCGGGTTTTGGCTCTTGCTTTCCTCTAAAGGGAATTGCTTCTGACTACCGTTTCCTTCAACTCCCCCACCCGTTCCACTACCTGATTGTAATTAGCGGCATCTCCATCCAACTCATTACCTAAGTCCATGTTTGAATTTTCTCCTCCGGCAGTGTTCATCCTTCGATAAAAGGCTCTGTTCCTTCTGGCGATTGTCTCAGGGTCCAACTTTGTTCTATCTTTGCTCGACTCTCCCTGTGAGCGTGTTTTTATATACCTGAAACACCAAAATAACTATCAAAATGCAACTGCCTAATGAGTACTAATAAACAGAAAAAATAAAAGCACTCACTACTAACTACTAAACTATCTCCAAGTCCTACTCAATGGACATACATCGCCTTCCCCGGCAACGGCGCCATTGACTTGAATGCAAAATACTAGCTATAATAGTAGTTTCCCCCACAAGAGTATGTGATCCCTATAGTATTGGCAAGTATAGGGACCAAGTATATCGTACCCAAGGGAAGATATGTATACGAATAGAGCCCTGGAGAACTACGTGTCGTAGTTAATATGAGTGTATGTTCTGGATTTTAGAATTGTATTAAACTACTCTATATTCTACCACTATTAATGCAAATAATTAAACTAAACTAATAACTTGGGTTTAAGATTCAAATATGAATGATGATTCCCAGGATAGGAATCCCTACGTATACTAGCGGAGTTGGTACAATAACTAGAAAATCGTGATGTACAAGTAATAATCCCAAGTGTACTAAAACTAGGCTATCAACTTCCCTAATCTAGCACAAGATTGAAAGACTAAAAGCTCAAGAATTAACCCTAATACTTCGTCATATCAACCTACTTCTCAAATCTACTGACCAAGTTATATGGATTGTGCTTAATTAATGAGACCCTAATTTAACTAAGGTGATGCAGTCGTCCTCCCTAGATAAACCGGTAGATGATAAACCCCTTCTAAACCCTTTCGTTAAGCCTAATCGTTATTAAAGAGTGATGCGGTCGTCTTCTCTCAAACAATTTTCGTACTCAATTTCAAAATAATTCTAGGATTTATTTTAAGAATTCAATTAATTAAGAGAATTAACACTAAACATCACGAATTATCCTAATTACGTACCAACATCCTACTTCTACGAGTTCATCCTACCCTAAGCATGCAAGGGTTCTAGCCTAACATGGTGATTACGATAATGAAAGCAATTAAATTAACGATAAACAAAAACATGGTGAATTTGAAGAAATAACTCAAGATCATAAACTAGGGTTAAAACAATAAATCGAAGTCTCAAAACGAATCTCAATAAATTACGAAAATTAGGTTCAATAGTATCAAGTGTTGAAGAAAGAAATAATGAAATAAAACTCTAATCTATGAATTCGTAAGATCAAAAATCTCGATTACACGTTAAAACTCTTGTCAAACTTTCTCAAGCTCTTCTCTATCAAAATCTATCTCTAAGTATGTAAAAAATATGAATAGTGATCAAAAGGTATCTTAAAATGAGTTTGGGATGGGGTATTTATAGGCAACGGGCCACTTTGGAGTGTTTGGGCCAAAAATTCACGATCTGCTTGAGCACCTACTCGAGCGCTCGAGCACTTAGTGCTCGAGTGACTTCCACTTGAGCGCCCCACTCGAGTGCTTGAGCACTTAGTGCTCAAGTGAGTCTTGCTCGAGTGCCCTCCTCTTCCAGAACCTCAGGTGCTCGACCTCCATTGCTCGAGCGCTAGGCGCTCGACTTGAATCCACTCGAGCACCCCACTCGAGTGCTTGAGCGCTTGGTGCTCGAGTCTTCTTGCCTGAGCACCTCCAATTGATACTTTGCTTGCTCGAACTAATACTTTTTGTATTTCTTCCATATCTTCTCATCCGGACGTCCGTTTGAGTCGATTCAAGTCCTACGAACTCCATTTTTCACCCTCTATCCATCTATGAGCATCAAAGAGGCAAATTCATTAGTTTGTGAAAATAGTACTCAATTGACTCTAAATACTCATCAAATTCACTCAAAACACGGGCAAATCAAACCATAAATCATAACAATTTCACGCCTAATCAGTACCCTCCGTACCTCACTTGGCTCTGTGCCTGATTAATACCATAGTGTTTTCCCTTCTATGTAACTCTCCTTTTATATAGTAATAGTTCAAAAATTATTTTGTTACACTTACATTAATATTATAAATCAATCAATGTAATTTTTGCAAATTCTACCCAACTACTTAGTTTTACATAAAATAAATTTTGACATTAAAAAATGTATATTGCACCTTAAAAAAAAGTTGAAAGAAGAAAGGAAACTTGGAATTTCAAAAATTGATGAACAAGCTAATTTTTCTATAAAAAGAAATCTCATATTCAATCCAAACTTGAGGATGCAAAGAGGTAGCCATTTTTCCAAGGAGTGTGTCATCTTACTTTTCTGTCGTTGTTATAACAAAATGCAAGAAAGAATGGTAAACGTAAAAGAAACGATAAAAATTTACGTAAAAGAAACAATATGAATCGTGAAAGGATGGATAATATGAATCGTGAAAGGTTCAAGGATGGATAATATGAATCTCAATAAATTACGAAAATTAGGTTCAATAGTATCAAGTGTTGAAGAAAGAAATAATGAAATAAAACTCTAATCTATGAATTCGTAAGATCAAAAATCTCGATTACACGTTAAAACTCTTGTCAAACTTTCTCAAGCTCTTCTCTATCAAAATCTATCTCTAAGTATGTAAAAAATATGAATAGTGATCAAAAGGTATCTTAAAATGAGTTTGGGATGGGGTATTTATAGGCAACGGGCCACTTTGGAGTGTTTGGGCCAAAAATTCACGATCTGCTTGAGCACCTACTCGAGCGCTCGAGCACTTAGTGCTCGAGTGACTTCCACTTGAGCGCCCCACTCGAGTGCTTGAGTCTTGCTCGAGTGCCCTCCTCTTCCAGAACCTCAGGTGCTCGACCTCCATTGCTCGAGCGCTAGGCGCTCGACTTGAATCCACTCGAGCACCCCACTCGAGTGCTTGAGCGCTTGGTGCTCGAGTCTTCTTGCTTGAGCACCTCCAATTGATACTTTGCTTGCTCGAACTAATACTTTTTGTATTTCTTCCATATCTTCTCATCCGGACGTCCGTTTGAGTCGATTCAAGTCCTACGAACTCCATTTTTCACCCTCTATCCATCTATGAGCATCAAAGAGGCAAATTCATTAGTTTGTGAAAATAGTACTCAATTGACTCTAAATACTCATCAAATTCACTCAAAACACGGGCAAATCAAACCATAAATCATAACAATTTCACGCCTAATCAGTACCCTCCGTACCTCACTTGGCTCTGTGCCTGATTAATACCATAGTATTTTCCCTTCTATGTAACTCTCCTTTTATATAGTAATAGTTCAAAAATTATTTTGTTACACTTACATTAATATTATAAATCAATCAATGTAATTTTTGCAAATTCTACCCAACTACTTAGTTTTACATAAAATAAATTTTGACATTAAAAAATGTATATTGCACCTTAAAAAAAAGTTGAAAGAAGAAAGGAAACTTGGAATTTCAAAAATTGATGAACAAGCTAATTTTTCTATAAAAAGAAATCTCATATTCAATCCAAACTTGAGGATGCAAAGAGGTAGCCATTTTTCCAAGGAGTGTGTCATCTTACTTTTCTGTCGTTGTTATAACAAAATGCAAGAAAGAATGGTAAACGTAAAAGAAACGATAAAAATTTACGTAATTCACAAACGTTGTGTTGGCTACGTCCACGGCCAAAAAAGAGAATCCGTATATTATTGTGAGATCACAATATTTCAGATTACAGAATGATCTAGGTCAAATAATAAGGGTATTTATAAACTCCTAACAGACTGGGCCTAAAAAAAAGGCCCAAAACTCCAAATTAGCCCAAACATAATATACAACGAGAACCTCGACCAACTCAGTATAGTTGGTTCAAGGCATCCCAACAGTCGTCACAAATAAGCGATGTCTCATGCTAAGTCATCATTAGGGGTGGAAATAGGCCAGACCACCCGACAGGGGCTTACGGCCTAGCCTACTAAGAGCCTAGTCTGACCTGATCTATTTATTAAACGAGTCAGACCAAGACTTATTAAAATGTCTATTTATTTAAGTAAGCTAGACTTAGGTTTTGTAAAATGCCATGAAAGCCTAATAGGTCGTCCTATTTAAAATGATGTACTATATATATGTATATTATTGCTATTAAATATTTATTTTATGTATTATTTATATATTTTATTTTATAATATGGTCAAGTCATATTAAATATGAATCGTGAAAGGATGGATAATAATTTCAAAGCTACGATATTTTATATTTATTTTTTCATTTAATTTAAAAAAAAATTAGTTTATATTTTTTAAGTCGAAGCTAACAACCTCGATTTGACATTCCAGTAGTAAAAATAGACAGAAATAATTTTAGACTATTTTAAAAATATATAAAGAATTGCAATTTTAAATATTGAATGTAGTATAAATCAAGTTTTAATAGGCTTTTAAAAGACTCGTAGATCTGGTCTGTTTAGTTAAAAATGTTAGGCCGAACCTCTAAAAAAACCTATCATAAATAATAAGTTAGACTCAAACTATATCTTTGTGAAGTAGGCCTAAGCTTTTTAATGTAAAATTCGATTTGACTTAGTTTCACCCCTAATCCCGTAATCATCATCAATGATTTGCCAATATTTTCAAGCACCACACCTCTGGAAACAAAAATGGGTCTCTTTATATTCAATTGCATGAATTGCATCTAGCGAATCCGTAGAGATCCATAAATGTTTGAAGTGCATCTCTAACGATGTCCGGCTATTGTATCGGTTGCTATGTGAAAGAAGGGAGAAGGGTCACATAAACCCCTAAATTTATGTGTCAGAATCAAATAAGCCCTTGATTCAATTTTTTGTTCATCCAACCCCTTTTTTTTTTCAATTTGGATCAAATAAGCCCCTAAACTTATGCATTTGGATCAAATAAGTCCTTGATCTATTCTTTTTATCATCCAAACTTTTTTTTTTTCAATATGGATCAAATAGACCCTTATTCCTTTTAAATTCAACATATAGATTATTTTTCTCAATTTTTTATTTTTAAATTTTGAGTAAATGATATTTTATATATAATATACATATGATATTTTTTTAGAAATAAAAATAACAAATTGTTTTAAATAAATAAAATAAAAGTTGGTAAAACGCTATGGTTTATTTATTTAAATTAAAGAGATTTAAAGGTTTGGAAACAAAAGTCATATGTCACTAAGTTCGGTATCAATTTTTTTTAAATTGATTAATTTTGTATAATTACCTTAAATATATTTAATTAACCAATTAAATTTAATTATAAGATTTGATGAAATTAATATGTTAATAAACATATACTATAAATTAGGAAAAAGTTTGAACTTATTTAGTTGACAAATTGAAGAAGGCGGCATAATAATAAAAATTGTAAATTAAAATTAACCCACTTATGACCAACACAAGTCTTTTATCTAAAAAAATTATTTAAAAATCAATTCTGAAATTTTATCTTCATGAAGCATCCAAAGAATATATAATACATTTTTTAATAATATCATATGCATGAAATATTTAAAATATTATTTACTCGAATTATAAAAATAAAGAATTGAGAAAAATAGCCTACATGTTGAATTTAAGAAGAATAAGAGTATATTTGATCCAAATAAAAAAAAAAGGGTTGGGATGATTAAAATAATAGATCAAGGGCTTATTTGATCCAAATACATAAGTTTAAGGGCTTATTTGATCCTAATTGAAAAGAAAAGGGGGTTGGATGAACAAAAAACTAGATTAAGGGCTTATTTGATCCTGACGCATAAGTTTATGGGCTTATTTGACCCTTTTCCCTTGAAAGAATTGCACCTCGTCGAACTCGTAAAAAAGTGTAAAATCAATTTATTTAATTATTTCTCTTACATTCTATTGGGAAAATGTATAGACTTAAGTTTTGATTAGAATGCCAACAAAGACTAAAACCATCAGGGGAGGACAAAGGTCCACTGATGTGAACTAACAAAGCACATGCAATGCTAAACACATTAAAAGTTGTTAGTTAATCTGGTTGGAACAAGGCAAAATGAATTTCAGTGAAGTTTACAATAAATGAAGGAATTAGAAGGTTCTCTCAGAGGAGTTTCACCTTAAATCAAGACAGGATTCTGAGCAAGCAGACTGAACGGCCCAAGAGTCGTTTGAACCAATCAGATACAAGAAGACTTACTTGAGAAGATTCAAACTCCAAAGGGAAGATTTTCAAAAAGGTCTATAAATACAGAAGGACGTGCTCATTTTTATGCACGGGAAACTCACAAAATCAAAGTTATCTCTACATTCACAACTATCTAAGAAGCACTCGAAATTACCTTTGTTTCCCAAGTGTTTCACATTTGTAGAGAGCATACCAAGCCTTCTGTAATCGAGCTTAAAGTTATATACAAACCTTAGAAAGAGATAATCCATCCTAAGCCTTGAGCTAAACTGTAAGGATTATCTCACAACAGTTGGAACCAAACCCTACTCAAAACCCCACTCAGTTGTTAGGTTGAGAGTTAGAGTTAAGTGGTGTTAGTAAGCTGATTGTTTATATCAGTCTGAAAGCTGGTGTGTTTTGGGAACTAGGACCTGGAATTATCCTAGTGATCAATCATCCTAAGGAGGATTATTTGATCAGTGCACCTTGGCACTATAACACAAGGAATTCCAAATGAAAGAAATTCTCCTGTTTAATCAGGACAGTGGACGTAGGAGATTCATCTCTGAACCACTTTATATCTTGTGTATTTACATTCTGCTATTTCCTAAGTGTGTGTTCTTCCTTCAAAGTTTATCAAAGCAAAACGAGGTTTTCATAAGGGCTCACTAATCCGCATCTGAAAGCTAATTAGATAGTAGTTCAACTGAAAGTCTTGAGCTTTTAGTGGAGTTATTATCTCAGTAAGCTTTCACAAGTAATTTCTCAGCAGACTTCAAGTCCACTGACGAGTTACTGTCTTAAAACCTGATAAGTTTTAAGAAGTTAAAATTTATAACCACAGGTGTATTCCCCCCCCCCCCATACACCTGTTTACTCGATTTGGGACCAACAATTGGTATAAGAGCTGTGGTTCAAAAGACCATTGTTCTAAGTATACCTTGTGCTAAAAGGTATTTTATATTGGTCAACTGAATTGATCTTTTGATAAACTTGTTTAGATATTATGGATGACAATGCAGCTAGGGTAGCACCACCAGCGGAGAACAACATGGGAGTAAATCCCTTGAACCATATGTCCCATCACAAGCTTCCACAATTCTCAGTGGAAAACTATGACTTTTGGAAGATCAGAATGAGAGCTCATCTTGCCTGTGTGCATGATGAAATGTTGAGGGTGATTACTAAAGGTCCATTAATTTTTATGACCCCTAACCCTAGAACCACAGCTGACACTATTGCAGATCCTAGAGAAGAATGGCCCAAGGATGAGGATAACTTCACTGCAGATGAAAGGAGGAGACACAACCTCAACTTCATAGCCATGAATATTCTCTACACCACCATTCCAGACTTAGTTATTGGAAGAGTGGTCTATTGCCAGACTGCAAAGGAACTATGGGATACTCTAGCTCTCATGTGTGAAGGAACTGATAAGATTAAAGAGAACAAGCTTTCAGTAGTTGTTCAAAAATATGAGCAGTTCACCATGGAGCCTACCGAGACCATTGACCAGCTTGATGGGAGGTTCACTGATATCATGAATGAAATAAACTCTCTAGGAAAAGTCTACACCAAAAGAGAAGTTGCCTTAAAGATCCCGAGAGGTTTAACCTTAAGATGAGATGTGTACTCTGTGATGATGCAGAATACCAAGGATCTATCTAGCATGTCTATGCAACAGGTATTCTCTGAACTCAAAGCTTATGAGTTTGATCTTAACAGGAAAAGGGCTCCTGATGAGACCTCAGCTGAGAAGGGAGTTGCCTTCAAAGCTAAGGAGACTAAGCCCAAATCTCCAAGGCCACAGAAGAGTACAAAGGCAAGCAAATCTCAAAGCAAGGCTGAGATGCAAGAGGAACTTATCCTAATGGCTAGAAGGTTTGAACAACTTAACAGCCGTTTTGGCAAGTATAAGAGATTTTACAGGGATAATAGGGAAAGGAGAAGTTATCCACAAAAAGACACCAGAGAAGGAGAGAAAAGCTCCACTGAGCTGGAGAAGAAGAAAGAATACAAGAACTATACAAGAGCTGAAGGATCATCATCAAAGGCTAGAGAGTCTACTGAAGAAAAGAATGATGATGCCAATAGATGTTTTCAATGCAAGAAAGTTGGGCACTTTCAGTATGATTGTCCTCAACTGAGCACAAAGGAAAGAAAGGAAAGGCAAGCCAAGAGAGACAGAAGATATGGAGAAAGAAAAGCCATGGTGGCTGAGGATGTTGATGAAGATCTGGAGTCACTGATGGACTGTTCTCTGACAGCAGTGATGATGACATGTGCCTCATGGCAAGAGAAGAACCAGAGGTACAATCTAAACCATTCAATTCTTTAGGACACTCACCTGAGCTCATCTTAGAGTCAACAGAGGAACTCAATCTTCAGTCCGCTTTGGAACAATTGTTGATTGATTTCTCAAGGTTGCAAGAAGCAAGTTTCTGTCTCCAAGATGAAAACAAAAATCTCTTGAGTGAAAACTCCAAGTTAATTGAATCTGGGAATCAGGCAGATCTTAACTCAGCTAAGTGTACCATTGAATTGACAAAAGAGGTGGAAACCCTCAAGAGTCAAGGAAATGGCAAAGATCAACTGATAAAAGATCTTACTGAATCTAAGACAAAGTTAACTGAATATAACTTAAAATTGGTAAGCCAAATAAAGGATTCTCTCCTGAAAATTGATGTCTTATAAAAATCTGAAGAGACCTTGTTAAAAAGGATTGATGCTCTTAACAAACCCTCTCTTGCCATAGAGGAGATTCAAAATTTTCAAATCAATCCTAATAACAAGTGTGGGATAGGTTATATTCCAAAAACTTCAGAAGGTCCTCTGAGTGTTGCTTCTTCAAGTGGCACAAAGAGAGTTTTTGTTAAATCTGTGACCTTTCAACCACAAATTTTAGATAAAGGAAAAAGACCAGCTGAGGTCCAACAAAAGAGAAGTCAAACTCAGTCAAAACCTAATGGAAAGGCTCAGTTGCCTGGACGGGGAGCTGCCAGAAAGCCTTCGATCAACCAAAAGATTATCTGGGAGACGTAAAAATTCTGTCAAAACCAATTCCCGGCAAAAAATTATATTTGTACCTGGCAGTATTTGATACGGCCATAAGTTTGGTGTTAGTTCGAGCAGAAGACAAATTTCATCTGCCAATTTATTATGTCAGCCAGGCGCTGCATGAAGCAGAGGTGAAATACTCCCCAACCGAAAAGCTGGCCTATGCTCTCATTATGAGCGTCAGAAAGTTAAGACCATACTTCTTTGATCATCAAGTCGAAGTGCTGACAACTTTTCCGCTCAAACAAATACTACACCGACCCGACACCGCTGGCCATCTTTTAAAATGGTCCACAGAGATAAGCCAGTTTGGCGTGACATATGCACCTCGAACATCGATTAAGGGACAAGCTTTAACCGACTTCATAGTCGAGTTAACTTTCCCTCAAAATCCAACCAGAGGGCTAGATCACCCATGGCATCTATATGTGGACGGTTCGTCAACAAATCAGGCCTCGGGGGCAGGAGTGGTTCTCATCAACCCCGATCGACAAGTATTCACTTCGGTAGTCAGATTCGAGTTTATGGCCACCAACAATGAAGCTGAGTACGAAGTCCTCATCGCAGGTCTCCATTTATCACTGGCGGTCGGAGTAAGACGACTCCAGATCTTCGGGGATTCTCAACTCATTGTAAGCCAAGTACGAGGTGAATGTGAGGCCCGAGATGGACAAATGATTGATTATCAATGAATAGTTGCTCACTTGGTATCCTTGTTAGACCAAGTGTTTATCCAGCAGATACCTCGGACGAGCAACACACAAGCTGATGCCCTAGCAAAATTAGCAACAAGCGATGGACCGGCAGATCTGACGGACATTGTCATTACCAGAAAAATCCAACCATCAACAATGGACTACGAAGTAAATCAAGTAGTTGAACAGAGAAATGACGATGATTGGAGGATTCTTATAGCCAAATACTTGAAAGACGGGGAACTACCAAGCAACTCTTTTGAGGCTGTAAGAATCACGAAACAAGCAGCCAGATATACTCTGATAGATGAACAACTTTACAAAAGAGGTTTTTCAGTCCCGCTACTCAAATGTTTTTCTAGGGGGCAAGGAAGGACAGTTCTGGAGGACGTACATTCTGGAACTTGTGGAAATCACGCTGGGGGGCAAGCTTTGGCCTACAAAACCGTAAGGCAAGATTATTATTGGCCGACCTTACGACAAGATGCAATCCAGTTAGCCAGAGCTTGCCACCAATGTCAAATTTTTGCTCCAAGTATTCATACCCCGGCTCAGGAGCTCATATCAGTTTATAGTCCATGGCCATTTGCAAGATGGGGAATAGACATTATTGGTCCTTTCCCAGTAGGAGTTGGTAATGTTCGATTTACCGTCGTAGCCTTCGATTATTATACAAAGTGGGCGGAAGCAAAGGCCATGGTGAAGATTACACAGCAAAATATGATCAACTTCATATGGCAGAACATTGTCTGTCGTTTTGGGATTCCACGAACAATTGTGACGGATAATGGTCCACAGTTTGATGGGAAAGAATTGAAAGACTTCTGTACAAAGTGGGGGATCAGGAAACACTATTTGAGTCCCTATCATCCCCAGTCAAACGGGCAAGTTGAAGCTGTGAACAAGATCATCAAGCATACATTGAAAATACGGCTGGCAGAAAGCAAAAGTTGTTGGTCAGAAGAACTCCCGGAGGTCTTGTGGGCGTATAGAGTTTCTCCCAAGTCAAGCACCAGAGAAACACCTTTTGCAATGGCTTTCGGAACAGAGGTTGTGATACCAATTGAGTTAAAGACCAACACAGTCAGGACAATCAACTTCGATGAACAGGCAAATCACTCTGCTCTAGCCACAGAAATTGATTTACTCGAAGAAAAAAGATTACACGCCGAGCTAAAAAAATGCTACGTACAAACAAAGAGCAGAACGTTATTACAATTCCCAAGTCAAGATAAGAAAGTTTGAAGTTGGTGACCTTGCTTTAAGAAAGAAGCTCGCCCCACCTCCAGGCATATTTGGCCCGACTTGGGAGGGCCCATACAGGGTAACGGACAGGTTACCCAATGGAGCATATGACATAGAAGACTTAGATGGCAACTCGGCCCAATACTCCTGGAATGCAGCTAAATTAAGGAAGTACTTTCAGTAGGCGAACAGTTTTACCTATGAGAGTGTGAATTCGAGATGGGCGAACTACTAAGTCCAATGGGCGAGCTAGAATGGCAGATGCACAAGATGGATCCTAAAACTTGCCTAATTTTTTTAAAATTTCACCAAGTATAAGTGGTCGAACAGAGTTGAATTAGGTCAAGTTTGGTCGCGATCTAGTGTGCAAGCCTCTTGTATAGTTTTATTCTTTGTTTGAGAGTTTAAAGATGCCTTGACAAAATGTATAGTGGTCGAGCAGCTTTGACTCCGGGTGTAAATTATGTTTTTTGAGGGTTGGGGGTTTGACATTGTTTTGGTCGAGCAAATCCAACCTAGTTAATACGGGGTTACATTTTTGGTCGCGTTCAATACTTGTAATTTTTAAGATTTCAATGTTAAGTTGTTCGTTCAAACAGAAATGCAAGCTCAAGGCGCAAGTTGATTATACAACCAAGCCCATTAAAGGTTGTTCGTTTTTAAATGAACATAGCCTAAGGCCAAAAGCCCATCAAATTCTAAGGCCAAAAAGTTCTTAAGGAACAAGGCCCAACTACATTAAGATTGTTGAAGCATAGATAAAAATGTAAAGAACAATTAATGTATAGTAAATAAGACGAGCAGATGAGCAAAATAGTTTCATTGAAGATAAGGCTTGATCGCCCAAAAATTACAATGAAAACGAACAACAACAACAAAAAAAAAGAAAAAGTACAAGGCCCTAACTAATCCTGTCCGCTAAGACCCTTGCCCGGCAGGTGGAGGAATGTTGTCATGCTTGGGATCTTCCAGAGGAGACACAGCGAGAGCGGGATCAATTGGGACCTCTTGGGATAACTCGACAATTAGCCCCTCGGCGTCAACTCGCTCTTGGAGAGCCCTCCCACTTTGATCGGTGGGCAGGATTTGCTCGCCCTCGGTAGCGTCGCCCTTCTCTTCCTCCTCGTCCTCTGGAGGATTTGTAATAATGATCTTGGGACCGATGAAGTCAAGCTTGACCCCATAATCGGGCAGGTCGCCGATCTGGAGAGTTGTGTCCGGAGCTGGAGGGTTTGATTCAATAAAGTTGCAGAGTTCCTTGCCAATCTCTTCAACAACGGCGGGGGCTTTGAATTCATGCGCGATACGGATGCTTTCCGCATAGCCCGACACAAAACCCAAAACTGAACTCACCTCCATCTTGGGAATAAGTTCCTCTTGGGTGATGGAGTTGGCAAGTTGGGCTTCGAGATAGGCAATTTTAGCCGTCGCCTCGGTCGCGAATTTCTCCGCAACTTCCTTCTGTTGTTGAGCGCGAGCAAGTTCTGCTCGCATCTACTCGACCTCGGCCATTTTGACCTTCAGCTCTTCAGAGACCTTGACGGGCGGGTCCAGAGCATGTTGCTCGCTGACCTGGTGAGCTTTGGCCTTATCTTCCAGATCGGCAATAATTTTCTTCGCCTCTACCTTGGCATCATCTCACTCCTTGGTAATACGGCTGACAGTGGCCGCATGCTGGCGAGAGTCCTTCTCGAGATCCTCTACTTGGTCGACCAGACGCTACACGGCCGCCAAGGTGTTACCCGCCTCGATGAGATACAGGCGGCCATTGTCACGAGGCGCATGTGCCTTAACAGTCTCATTCAACTCCTTAGTCCAGCTGCGAGCAACGACTTCGGAGGCACGACGGACAAAAGAGTCTGGGATCTCACGGAGATTGGTCGGCACTTTCGAGCAGGCGAACCGGTGCACCATGTTTGACCGCCCAGGATATTGCTCGGGCGAATAGCTAAAAAATCATCAGTTAGTTAAAAAAAAAAGCTAAGTGCCCTGGGTGAGGAGAGACATACTTATCGAGATGACCCTTATCCCAACCAAGATAAGTGGGGTCGGTTGAAGGACCAGATCCTTCGTGGGCAACGGCGACCAGAGGTTGCTCCACATGGCGCTCCGCGGAGGGAGTATGCTCGCTATCACCCTCGTTTGAGCGAACAGCTATGGTCACCTTGTCCTGAGCAGCTTTTGCTCGTTTAGCCACTCTCTCAGAGTCAGAGACGGGAGTGCCGTCTTCGCGAAGGAGCCTCTTAGTCATCGGAATTGGAGCCTTGGGTGGGCTCACCACTGGTGCAGGCGGCTGCGCCGAGCTCGATCCCCCAGTTTGTCAAGGGTAGCCTTTTCCACCCTTGGCCGCAAGGGCAATGATCTTCGAAAGTGGATCCAATTTCTTACGACCTCTTTTTGTCGGCATCTCCCAAACACGATTGTCATGCTCGAAGAAGGAGGGGTGAGTGGCAACGGGGGCGAGCTGGTCTGCAGAAGAAGTGTAAAACAAGTTAGATAACTCCAAGTATAATATCGAACAGATCTGTTCGCCCAACGAGAAAAAATACTCAGCTTCCGGAATCGGAGCTAAAGCCTCAAGATGGTGAGGATAAGTAGTGAGATGGGAAACCCGTAATGTGGCCTCGGAGAAGAGATGACCAATGTTGTGATCTCCTCGGCGACGAAGAGCGATCAGACACGCGACGAACAAGAATTGGTCGCTGATGCTATTCTTGACAGTTTGCCACCCCAAGTTCTTGGGACCTGAAACAAAACAAAAAGAGAATTAAAATTATTCTAACCACTTCAAAATTATAGAAGAGGTGAGACTCACGCTTTAATTCCCTAAACTCCGTCGGGGTCTCAATGCTCAGGACCACCAGAGGGTGAGCAGAAGCATGCCAGTCCCCTCCTATCCAAAACCAGTCGTGCTTCCAGTCTCGCACCTTTCCAGGGATGTCCTCCACTAGTTTCTGGCCAGGTCGCGCCTTTAAGTAGTACCAACCAGTTTCTTCCCCAGTGCAGCCCGTGACCGTCATTAGGTAGCAAACTTCCTTGGCGGATAGTTTGTTGGGGTAGCCCTCAAGGGCGAACAGAACCATCAGAGCCATCAGATTGATCCACCCAATGGGGGTCAGTTGGGTGATGGCTAAGTTCACACTCTCCAGGAACTTGCCGACCAAAGGGTGCAGCGGCAAGGAGACCCCAGCTTCGAGAGTAGCTAGGTTGATCGCTGTTATCCCGAGGGGAGGGCGATCAGCTCTGTCATCCACCAGCGGAGCATACATCGAAATGTCGAAGGGGATTTTATAATCCCTTCGAATTTTGGGCAGTTCTTCGTCAGTTATGGTGGACACGATGCAGCTCACCATGAAATTGGTCGCCTTGAGTTTCCGTACCCCGCGAGCAGACACTTCAAAGCGACTGGAATGATCCCTATCGTATTCATCCCAGTCCACCCGGCGAGCAACTGCGACCGGAACCTGATGCTCAATTAGCCTGGGCATGGGGAATTGAATATCCCTAAGGTATGCCCAGGTTAGTTCGTCAAGGTTTACTGGCTGGAGCACTTCAACCTCCTCGTCCTCGTCCTCATGAAGGTCCGAGCTCGTTTCTTCCAAAAGCCGGCGAGCAGGAATTGCTCACCTTTCCCTTTCCCCAGAAGGGCGAGCTCCCGAATCAACGGAGCGAGCGACTGAAGCCGCATCAGGATCAGACACCAGATTCACGATGTGAGAATTCTCTTCAACTGGCCATTTTTCGGGGTTCCGAGGTGGGAAAGATCCAGTCCCGGAGTGTGACGACATCCAATAAGCAAAGGTAAAAAAACTTGTATGTTTACAGATTACGGCGAGGGAGAACTCGGCGGTATAAGGCTTCCCACGGCGGAGTAGGGATTTTTGTGAAACCAAAACACATGCAACACTAGAAGAGAAGAAGAATAGGGAAAAGAAAACTACCTTGTCGTTGTTTCGGTGTCGTCGGAAAGTAAAAAGTGTACGCCGGAAGTTTGAAAGAGAGGAAAAGGGAAAAATCGCGCTTAATGAACAGTTAAAATGAGTAAAATCGCGAATTTTTTTCCTTAAATACTTTCTAGAAAAATGGAGTTCCAGGCGAGCAAATCCAAGAGTTGAGGGACTAAAATGCAATTCTTGGGCGCGTGTAGAACCTGTCCAACAAAGCGGGAAGGCGCGTCGCCTAGGGATCACGTGCGCATGGGCAGCAGTAATCATTCCACCCACGTCACACCTCGAGTAGTACCCAGGCCTTGGGATCCCAACCGTCACCAGCCCAAGTCTGCTCGGCTAAAGTTATCCGCCCGTGAAAAGTTGTTCGCCCCCTCGACATTCCTGCTCGCACTAATAGCATTTAAAATTTGCCAACTCAAGAATTGTTCGCTCATCATCTTCACAATTTATTGATCGGAAAGGGGGTAATTGTTGATAGGCGAGCATAATCAGCAATTGGGCGACCAAGATTAACACAAAATACCCAAGGATTAAGACGAAACAAACTCAAGATCCACTTAACAAGATACTCGGCGAGCAAAACCTGAACGCCACACAGAGGCGGATGGGCGAATAGAACCAAATCAAAAGCTGTATGACAAGCTCAATCGGCATCCCGCCGACCAGATCCAACAACAGTGCCAAAATAACAATTAAGCAAGGCAGAAGACCATTAGAATCGGACTAAAGACTCCTCAAGGACAAGTCCAACATGACGAGCAGCTCTAGACTGCGAGCAAATCCAACAGATAAGGATAGAATTTAGTTTAGATAAGGTCAACTTGGTCAAAGTCCAGGTGTCGTGCATGCAGTCCTGGTAGGCCAAAAGTCACGACACCTCCTGCTAGGTAAATATCTATACTTAGATTTTTTCAGCTAATAAAATAAGCACAAATTATTATACATGTCCAAACTTCGTCTATGAACCAGAAGCAGCTCGTTTATCTTACGATCGAATTTATCACGTAAGCTTATAAACGTCTCAAACCAAACCTAAACCTAAAATTTCGTATTCACTAATTTCATTTAGTGATTAATCACACGTAATTGTTTGATGATCAATTAACCAACGAAAACAGCCATTAATCATCGAGATTAGAACGGTCATCAACAAGTTTCAGTGGAAGGAAGTACACCTTGGTGATAGTAGATGACTTTTCAAGATACACTTGGGTAGTGTTCTTGTTTAAGAAAAATGAAACTATCACTAAGCTGCCAGAGTTCTTCAAGCAGATTCAAAATGAGCAGAACCAGAGCATAGTCAGGATCAGAAGTGACAAAGGGACAGAGTTACTAAATTCACACATTGCAGAGTATTGCAAAGAACATGGGATTTTTCATGAGACATCTGCTGCCAGAACACCCCAACAAAATGGAGTAGCAGAAAGGATGAATAGAACCCTTTAAGGAAGCTGCAAGGACTCTTCTAGCAGAGTACAACACACCACAAAGGTTTTGGGCAGAAGCTATCAATACAGCCTGTTATACCCAGAACAGATGCCTAATTGCCCAGAGATATAGCAAGACTCCATATGAGGTATGGAAAGGTAAAACCCCATCTGTTTCATATTTTCATGTTTTTGGTTGCAAGTGTTTCATTCATGACAATGGGAAATCAAAATTAAAAACTTTTGATGTTAAAGTAGCAGATGGAATATTTTTAGGATATTCCACCACTAGTAAAGCATTCCGAGTTTTTAATAAGAATTCACTTTGTGTGCAGGAAACACCTCATGTTGTTTTTTATGAATCTGTTGTTGAGTGCAAGGTGGAATTAAAGTCTTCTGAAGAGATACAGAATCAGACTACTCCCAGAGTAATCAAGGTCAATCCACCTATTCTTGATTCAGACTCGGATTCAGATTCAGATGATGACCCATCTCCTGGTTCTCTAAAGAAGAAGTCTTCACAAGGAGCAGAACCAGAGGAGGTTGGAACTCCTGTAGGGGGAAGCTCTTCTGCAATTGGTGATATTCACCAAGGTACTGCAGAGGATGGTTAATCAGGCAAGACCACGGGAAGGAGGACCCTGGTTGATCACCCCAATGACCTGATAATTGAAGATCCTACTAAGGGTGTCCAGACTAGGAGAACTCTTAACTTAGCTGCCTTATTCAGTTGCTATGTGTCCTTGATTGAGCCCAAGAACATCAAGGAGGCACTGAAAGATTCAAATTGGATTGTTGCTATGCAAGAGGAGTTTAATCAATTCACCAGACAGGATGTTTGGGAGCTGGTAGACAGACCAAGACATCAAAAGGTGATAGGCACTAAGTGGGTTTTCAAGAATAAGAAAGATGAGAATGATGTCATTACTAGGAACAAGGCAAGGCTAGTGGCTCAGGGCTATTCTCAGTCTGAAGGAATAGACTATGATGAGACATTTGCTCCTGTTGCCAGACTAGAAGCCATCAGATTGTTCTTAGCATATGCTGCTCACATGAAGTTCAAAGTGTACCAGATGGATGTGAAATCTGCCTTTCTTAATGGGATTCTCATTGAAGAAGTGTATGTGGAACAACCTCCTGGTTTTGAACAAGGTGACAAGGTGTTTAAGCTTAAGAAAGCTCTTTATGGGCTGAAGCAGGCACCCAGAGCATGGTATGACACTCTTTCTCAGTTTCTTCTGGACAATGGTTTTACTAAAGGTAAGATTGATAGGACCTTGTTTAGGAAAGAAGAAGGAAAGGACATCCTTCTGGTCCAAATATAAGTTGATGACATCATATTTGGATCCCCTAACAAGAAGTTGTGTGAGAAGTTTGGTGAACTCATGCAGAGCCAATTTGAAATGTCTATGATGGGTGAAATGAATTATTTCTTAGGTCTGCAGGTGAAGCAAACAGAGAAGGGAATTTTCATCAATCAGACAAAGTACATCAGAAACATGTTAGAGAAATTTGGAATAGGATCTAGCAAAGCAGCCAAGATCCCTATGATGACAAATTTCAACATGGATCCAGATGAGTCTGGAGAGAGTGTGGACCAGACTCAGTACAGAGCACTCATTGGTTCTCTTCTATACTTGACTGCGAGCAGACCAGATATTACCTTTGCAGTTGGTGTGTGTGCCAGATTTCAAGCTAATCCTAAGAAAAGTCATTTGAAAGCAGCTAGGAAGATACTGAAGTATCTTAAAGGGACAGTGAATTTAGGGTTATGGTATCCTGCAGATGACAACTTAGAGTTAAGATGTTATTCGGATTCAGATTATGGTGGGTGCAGAATAGATAGGAAGTCTACAAGTGGAACATGTCAATTTTTAGGGAATAAGTTGGTATCCTGGTTCTCTAAGAAGCAGACTTCAGTTACTACATCAACAACGGAAGCAGAGTATATGGCTGCAGGAAGTTGTTGTTCACAACTACTCTGGATTAGTCAACAGTTAAGGGACTACCAGATTAGAGCTAAGGATATTCCAATCTTCTGTGATAGTAATAGTGCAATAGCAATTACCCAGAATCCAGTTCTTCATACCAGATGCAAACATGTTTGTTAGGATATAGATAGATGTTTTGAAGATGTTAAAACAAGAACTTGTAATAGGACTAGCTGAACCTGTTAGTCAGCTACAGATTAGTCTAGGTCTAGAATAGGTCTTTGGTTAAGGGGGAAGAAATCTGTGTAGACCAGATGAGGTCACCAGAGGAGTCTGCCAGAGGAGTCTGACCAGAGGAGTCTGACCAGATGAGTCTGACCAGAGGAGTCTGCCAGATGAGTCTGACCAGAGGAGTCTGACCAGATGAGTCTGACCAGAGGAGCCTGCCAGATGAGTCTGACTAGAGGAGTCTGTCAGATGAGTCTGACCAGAGGAGTCTGCCAGAGGAGTCTGACCAGAGGAGTCTGCCAGATGAGTCTGTCCAGAGGAGTCTGCCAGAGGAATCTGACCAGAGGAGTCTGACCAGAGGAGCCTGACCAGATGAGTCTGACCAGAAGACCTCTCCCAGATGAGGTTCAGAGCAAAAGTGTTACCTGACCAGATGAGACCAGACCAGAAGACCCCAGACCAGACGAGTGCCGACAAGATGAGGGAGACGGATTAGTTCACCCACATGGAGGCTGCGTGTAATCTGGAGACAAGAAGATTTTGGAGATCATTGATGGAGAAGAAGGCAATCTGGAGAGTCAACTGATGGAGGATCTGATTGATTGATTGAGTGATTGAAGTCAACTAATCAATCATATAATCAATCTTTGATTGATTATATCCCTCTAATTATGGTTGTTTGAATTGCTAGCTTCCAACGGCTAGTTAATTCCTACAACTATAAATAGGAGTGCTTGGATTAGTTCAACACAAGAGTCGGGCGAGAGCACACAAAGACACACGAACTCTTCCACTCACTCACCTTTATCCTTTCATGTTTATACACTCTTTTAGGAGTTCTAGTTGGAGATTTACTCAACCTGTTCATCATTTAGAAAGTTTGTTGTAAGTTGTTGTACGAAGGAGCTGGTACTTCGCAATTCCAGTGGTTTGTGAGTAAGTTGGTTGGAGAGAAAGTCCCCTTTGGAGGAAGGGAGAGTGGACGTAGGACAAGTTGGTCTGAACCACTATAAATCCTGGTGTTATTTATTTTCTACACTTTAAATTTCTGCATTTCAATTCTAGTACGTACTTTATAATTTGGTTTTTCATTAAAATATTTCAAAACGCTTTCCGCTGGATAATATTTTTGGGATCAACAATGTTGGTATAAGGCATCACTTTATCAGAGATTGTGTTGAGAAGGGAGATATAAGGATGGAAAAGATTGCAACAGAGAAGCAGAGAGCAGATATTCTGACTAAGCCTTTGGCTGAAACCAGATTTAGAGAGTTAGCCTTTGAGTTAGGACTTTTGGATCCAGAGACAGATTTGGTTTAAGGGGAACATCAGAGAAGTATCCTTTGTCTCATTTTGTTACATAAATCTTATGTGTTCAAACTAACATGCCTACATGTTAGATATACCAGGGAAGTTACATCTCCAGGTGCGGCGTGTACCAGGTGAGGTACATCCCAGATGAGGTGCAGAAATAAACTCCAGAACCAGATGCGGTTCCATCAGATGAGATGTAACATCAGACTAACTGTGGTATCATCTGGTTACAATACCAGGTGACAGGTATGTATTTACTTCTCTGGCCTCTGCTCATTGGGATACACTTTCAAAATTAGTAAATACACTCAAAACATTTCAACTTCAGAATGTATTTAAGACTAGGGTAGAGGGACTAGGCAATCATTTCGCTTTTTCTCTTGACTGCCACAAAACCCCCTCGAACCCAGTCCCAATGACCATGCCCACGCACTAGATTAAATCTGTAACTTGCCTTTTAATCGTGGCCGTCAGATTTAACACAGTGCAATATGTCAATCAATTCAAAAATTGATTTTGTTCCCTAAATTAAAATTTTCAATTACACGCGTTCACACTTCATTAATTGTTTAAGCCACGCGTTTTGCCCTATTTAAATCAAACCTTTCTTCAATCTGTCCTTTCACGTTTCCTTACTTTCAAATCCCTAACCTCTCTCTGCAAGCTCTCTCTCTCTCTCTCTCTCTCTCACACAGATATGGCACCCAAATACAACTTCGATCCGAAGCACGTTTGCAAGAGACTTAAAACAAAGATGGTGGTTGACTTCTACACCACAAAGAATCCGGTAGCGTTGACCATTCTGGAATTGCTTAAGAAAGCAGGAGTGGAGAAGCTTATCTCCACAATCCCAAAAGATTTCAGGACCCTGGATGGATATGCAGCCCAGTTCCTGGTTTGCATGAAGATTCACAATGACCATATCACTTCCAAGATTGACAAGGAAGATGTGGTGTTTTCAAAACATGACTTTTGCCAGTTGTTCGAGAACATTTCTGCTAAAGGAGTGGATCCTTTAAAGTACAAGGAAGGAGAAATGGTTGATTCCTTCAAGATCTTTTCCAGATCCTCCTGCCAGAACCTGACGAAGGGCTTTTTGGATAAGCATCTCAGGCAAAAGTACAAGGTACGTTTCGATATTGTGGTAAAGGTGTTGGTGTGTGAGAACCACATCACAGATGCCATCTTCAATGGCCAGATATGTGTGATGAGAGCCATTTACAATGGAGTGCAGTGCAATTGGGCGGAATTCTTCTGGGATGCGCTTAGGAAGAACAAATTGAAGGTGCAGAAGGAGGAGTGTCCCAGCAAGCCAGGGGAATTGCAGTTTTACTTCAATGCAAATGTCTCCCTGGGGACTAAACTTACCTTGATTCTGGACTCAATCTTCCCAGACAAGGTGTGGAAGGGCTCCTGGTGCAAGAGCTTCCACAAGTCAAAAATCGTGTTCTCCAAGGATGGCCCTCTCCATGGCCATGCCGACTCTGATGGAGAACAACTCATTCCTGCCCCTCCTCTGCAAGCAGTGCCTTTGCCTGCTAAGGGGCAGAAGTCACAGAAGAGCCAGAAGAAGAAGGCTGAGGCAACTGGTTCTTCAACCGTGGCGTTTTCTGGTTCATCAGATGATGACCAGATTCCCCTTCAAACTGCTTTGAAGAAGATGGGTGAAACAAAGAAACGGCAGAGATAGGATGATGCCAAGAGGGCTTCTTCTAAGAAGCCTAGGACTTCGAGGAGGTCAAAGAAGACTCTTCTGGTGGATGAGCCATCAGAGGAGGAGGTAGAAGAAGAGGTTGAGCCTCTTAGGAAGAAAAAGTCTCAGGCCAGGAGGGCCATCTTTCAGGAGTCAGACTCTGGCTCTGACCTGGGAGATGCCTTGGAGCAGGCTATTGAAGAAGCCTCTCATCTGATGGAGGAAGCCACGGCTCCAGAGCAGGTAAACCACCCTATCCCATCCTCTGACCCCATAAATCTCGTAACCCCCTCTACTTCTCCCCCATAAAATATTCCCCAAAACCCCTCTGGTGCCCCCTTTTCCCCACCAGAGCAATCCTTACCTGATACTCCCCAATATACTCCCTCCTCCATTACCACTCAAACTCCCTCTCCCCCCTCTTCCCAAATCCCTCTTCCAACTAACCTCTCTCCTCCAGCCCCTGTACCAGAGGTACCATCTTCCTCTGGTGCAGAACAACCTTTACCCTCTACCTCTACCTCACAAATTCTCACCCCTCCCCAATCTCACACTGGCCAAATTCCCCCCTCATCCATGTCTTTGGGATTTGTTGCTCCCCCTCCCTCTCCTACCTGTCTGACCAGCGATGATAGTGAAGATGAGGATGCTTCACTGGAGCCGGAGGTCTTAGCACCATCCTCCTCTGCCTCTGGGCCCAAACCATTTATTTTCTCATCTGAAGAAATGGGTCCCATCAGGCAGAGTATGAGTGTAAGTGCTCAGCTCTGGCTAAGAGAGCACTTTCCCATCCTGTTGGAGCACTTACACCTCTTGGCAGATCTGACTGATGCCAAAGTCTGGAGCAAGGCCAGACTTGAAGATGTAGAGGACCTGATGCTGCTGCTTGAGAAAATGGGTCCTTCTACCTTCTCTGTCTGGGAGATTGATTTGAAGAAGAAGCTAAATCTCCAGAATCCTACGGAGCTTGAGTCTCCAGAGGCAGCCAAGGTGGTTATCCGCACCTTGTTGATCCAGCAGGGAGTGATGATCTCCCCTGAAGGCCCCTCATACAAGTTTGGCCCTCACTTCTCCTTTCCTCCAGAGCTCTACTCTAACGAAGAAGACTTTGATGTCACTCCTGCAGTCCTCCAGAAGATGAAGTTGTTCTTCAATAAACAAATCCAGCAAGTTGGCAGATTCTCCAAGGCAATGCAGCATTTGGCACCTGCTCTGGTCGAGCACCAGATTAGAGAAGAGAGAAGGAAGTTTCTCAAGCAGATCAAGGCTGTCTTTGACTCTGCTAAAGCATCCTTCAAAGTTGACTGCCTCTCCATCAAGATGGAAGTTCATGAGAGCCAGAAGCAGATTCATCATTATGTTTTGGATCAAATGCGACCTGTGTCTGTGCTCAAGGTGGAGATGGCTTCCCAGCTATTGCAGACTGCTAAGCTCAAAGATTCCCTCCAGGAGATGTTGGAGAAGCAGGAGCAGTTGGTGGCTGAGTCAAAGGCCTACCTGGAAGAGGTCAGACAACTTCGTGATCTTCACTCTTCCTCCTCTACTGCCTTGCCTGATCTCATAAGGCAGGTCGTGCAGCCCCTGTTTGATGAAGTTAAAAAGGGGGAAGAGAAGGCCAGAACTGATCTGGCGAAGATCACAAATGAGACTCTCTTTAGCCATGGTGCTCGTCTGGACCTGCTGGAGAACACTTTGGCCCAGGCTGAGCTGCAGAAGAAGAAGAAAGAAGAGCTCAAATCTCTTACCATGGTAAAGCAGCTGGCGGCAGAAGAGGAGTCTACAAATGCAGAGCAGGATCCTATCTCAGTATCTGGACCTACAAAGAGGAAGATAAGGAAGGTGAAGAAGAGCTTCCTTGAAGAAGTAGTTGAGGAAGCAGAGAAAAGGTTCAAGGAAGAAACGCCTGAAGAGAGGCAAGCAAGAATAAGAAAGAACATAGATGAAGAGCAGAGGCTCCAATATGTTAGGAGGCCAAACAAGAAGACCAGATGAGCTGGTATATCTTCTGGTGTTAGTGGCTCAAGCCAGAAGAATAAAGGTCTTGTTGAGGTGATGGACATTTTGCCACTCAGGACAGAAGGGTCCTTTGACTCTACTATGCTTGTCCCTCTGATAGAGAAGTGGAGAGAAGCCAAAACCTTATGGTTTGTCCAGCATTACATTCAAAGGCCTCCACCAGAGGATGATGCTCTTATCAACAGGACTTTCCACTCCTGGATGAAGGCCTACGATGCAGAGCTCTACAAGCAAATCATGGATTCCACCATCGAGTTCAATCTGGAAGTCATTGCCCCAGAGTTTCACTATCTCAACACTCCCATGATAGGGGACCAGATTGACTGGATTGAGTTGAAGAAGCTGTTCAAGACCAAGGTGTTGGGAAATTTCACTCCAACATCCTCTGCTGAGCTGAAGGCCATTCAAGACAGATTTCTTGACTGGTTTCTGGTGCCAAAGGAGAACAGAAGATATGCATAGCTTAGGACTCTGAAATGTAAAATGTAAAATGTAATCTTTTGTCCTCTATTAATCAATGAAAAGTCATATCTTCTATGTTCAAAAGACAGCCTCTTGTTGTCTTATTTGTTTGTCTGATAAGATCTATTCTAAGGTCTTATCCTTTTATTATTTTCATACTTTATGTTTTGATCAGTTCTGGTTAATTTTTAACTCCATCAAAAAGGGGGAAATTGTTAGGATAAAAGTTGTTAGTTTTGATGAGTTAAAACAAACCAGAAAATGTAATAGGACCATCTGGACCTGTTAGCCAGATGATGAACTAGATTAGGACTTAGTCTAGGGGGAACTGCCAGACCAGAAGACTTCACCAGAGAGTCACCAGAAGACCTTTCAGAGGACTTCACCAGAGGACTCCACAAGAAGACTTCACCAGATGAGACTGACCAGAGGCAGAGAACCTTCCCCAGACCAGACCAGACGAGTCTGGTGAACCAAAAGATGCTCATAATTATCTCTTAATTCTACTGAGTATTCTGGTTCTTGACCAGATCCATACCAGAAGACACTGAGGTCACCTGGTACCTGGTCATGCCTTCTCTGGAGAGAATCAGAGTTAGGCATTGGAAGCACTTGACCGTTGGTGATTTAAATCAAGTCAACAAGATCAGGATTGGAAAGTTTTGAAGTCAATCAATCCAAGGATCCCACCAACCCAATCAATCAATTTATGAATTGATTGATTGAAAGCTTCCCTAAATAGAGGATCTGATTAGATTAGCTCTCCAACGGCTATACTCTAATCACCTCTATAAATACAAGAGTGCGGTCTCAAAGAAAGGCTCTAGAGATTCACACGCGCAAGAAGACATTGTCCAAGCCTTGTTCATTCATTCTTAAGCACTCGTATTGCTCTTATCTTACATATACACTCTTAAAGGAGTTGTTGGATCTCAACCTGTTCATCTCTAAGAAAATATTGAAGGTTGTAGACTTTAGATCAAAGTTAGATCTAAAGTGTTTGTAAGAAGGAACTGGTACTTCACAATTCCAGTACGTAAGTGGTTTTTTGGTTGGTTAGTGAGACCCCTTTTGATCAAAGGGAGAGTGGACGTAGGACTTGTTGTCCGAACCACTATATATCCGGTCCATTTATTGCTTTCTTCATTTCTGTTTTATTTCAATTGTTTAGGGCTCTTATAAAAGATCTTGATAAAAGACATAATCTTTAAAGCTTCTACAATTAATCTTCTTGGTGGGACCAACACTCTAGAACACCTTCCTTCAACATCTCAACTCCCGTGGCAATCCCAGTGCCAGCATACGAGACTGAACTGATAGCAGCTTGCAACTTTTTCTCAAAGACCTCCATGTTGTGTTGGAGACTTTGCTCAGCCTTGGTGATCCTTTCCTCCACCTTCAAGGACTCACCCCTGACTCTGCTAGCTTCAGTCAGTATCTTCACTGACTCCTCTGTGGCCTTAGCCAAAACATCTGCAGCAGTCTGAGAGGTGTGATCAATCCTCCCTGACACCAGCTCCAACTTGGACGCTGAGTCATTCATGGCCTGAGTGAAGAGTGCTCCAGCCTGAGCAGCAAGCCTCTCCACTGCCTGATTTAGTTTGTCCTCTCTGATTGCATCCCTCTCTTCAAGTTGTTTGAGAGTTTGCCTTAGCATCTTCTCCGTACGCTTCCTCTCACTCCTCACTAATTTGGCCGTATCAGTCATTGTGCGCTTTAACAGAATCATCTCTTTATTTGTAAGAGTGGTGTATGCTGATTTTGTCCACTTGATGTGCTTGGCCAGGGTCTTGGCTTCCTCCTCCCTTTCAGCGCGTAGCCTCATTACTTCCTCCTGAAGTTCAGCTAGATTCTCAGTAGTCTTCTCCTTCTTCACCTCGACAATACTTGTGAATTCAGCACGTCTGACCCCAGTGATTAGCACATCTTCGTCTCCATCAGTGGCCTCATCAGTGGCAGGCTGTTTTCCCTTGTCAGCCCCTGCGGCATCAGTCCCCTCTTCAGGGTGCACTGAAGGCAGTTGTTGAGTGGTCGTGGCCGCCTGCTCAGGCTCAGCCTCGCCATCTCGAACCTTAGGAACTTGTCCTTCGGAACTGGGAGTCTCCTTTGACGCCTCAACATCTTTCTCCCTTGTCTCAGGGCATGGAATCCCATCATCGATAGATGTCTCATCAGCGGCTGAGATGTTCACAACATCCTCAGCCCCTGGTCCACCCTTGGCACTAGTGTCTTTCACACCTTCCCTCTGAGTTTGAGACTCAGGCACCATGCTATCTACCTCCCTCGCCGTCTCCTCCACGACTTTCTCCAATGCTCCACCCTGAGCATCTTCATCACCATCCTCCTCCTCCTCATCGTCAAAAAGGATATCGGCCTTTGTCTTAGACATCAACTCGACTACCAGCTGCTTCAGGTTCTCGAAGTTTAGCAGTTGCAGCCAGCTAGTCAGTCCAAAGAAGGTGCACAGCCTAGCTTCCTCAGTCTCCCAATGCTCCCAGCCACAAGCATCCACCAGCATATGTTGCTCTTGCATGTTGGATTGTTTAAATTCCAGTCACACCTTCAGCTCAACAATATTTGTCAGCAGCTCCTTGTACTTATTCAGCCCGGGCCAGCACTTAGCTGCCCACTCCGTGGCATTCCCCCTTAGAGTGTTCTCCAACATACCTCCCATCATGTGTTCGTCTAGCTCCTCTTCCTCCTGCAACTCGAGGAAGTCATCCTCTTCATTGGGTATAGATTTAGGGCAATCTTTGGGGTTGGGGTATGAGGGAAAATCATCAGGGTTCGGGGTAGGATCTGATGGATGGTCAGGCCTCTGATGGGATGGCACTGACTCTGGAATATTTGGCTCTGTTGTTTGGGGTGAGTTGGTGGGTTGTGGTGTGGGATCAGTGTTGGTTTGGGGTTGGGGGTCAGGGTGAGTGGGGGATGAATGGGCTGCTATCTCAGGCTGCAACAACTCAGCCGTCTCGATAGACTTTCTCACTTCCTCCAAGTTAGAGGCTCTTGGAGAGCTTGACTTCTCCCTCTCTTCTACCTCAGGCAGACTCTTAGCAGGGAACTTTTTGGGTCCCTTCCTAAGTCGTTTCAACGGCCTCTCTCCCGGAACCCTTCTGACGTCATCGTAAGTTCCATCAGCCTCAGAGTCGGCCCTCTTGGGAAGCGACTCAGTCCCAGAACTCGTGCTCTTCCCTGACAGCACAATCTTCATCTTCTTCTTCATGGCCTTCTCCGCCACAGGCTGCGCCTCCTCAACCTCAGGCTCCACAGCCTCCTCAGCCTCTTCTCTCCTCTCGAAGAGCTCATCTACCTTTTCGATGAGACTGGTAGCCACTTTCTTGGTCTTACCAGCTGGCTTTTTGGCCTGACCCTTTGCCTTGGCATTGGGATCAGTCAGCCCTAGCATCGCATAGGTATCACTCAGCGAGGAAAACATCACCTTCTTGGAGGAAAGATTGTCCTCGAAGTCGAAGGTGTACTCATGGCACGCATGAGCAATCAGGATGGACATCCTCGTTCCAAAGGGCAGGATGGCACCAACAGATACGTGCTTCTTCTCCTCATCCCGCTTCAGCTTGTCCAATCCAACCTGATGGAGTTGATCAAGGAAGAACTGCTCTCAGTTCGCTTCCACTCCATCAATTATAGCTCTCATTATCCTCAGCTTGGGCAAGCTCAACTGCTCATGAGAGCCTGTGGACCCCATCACCACCTTGGACACTAAGTCCACAAGAGCTCTGTACTCAGGCTTCAGAGTACTCTTGTTTTGACGGGCTCTGAAATCAGGCGAGCCAGTCTTGGTCCACTCCCTAAGGAATTCTCCCTCCGAATTCTCCTTGTAAAACCTGGGATTGATTCCTGAGGATGGCAAGTCAAAAACCTCCTTGATTGCCCTCCGAAAGTTGATATCCACCACCTCTGAGTTATAGAGAGGTTCGCCGTGGTTGTCCTTCTCTCCCGTCGGCTTGAGCACGGTCACCTTCGTGAAAAGTTCTCCCTTACGCAGGAACATGTTGAAGTAGGCTTCTTCAATCGTCCTTGGAAGTATAGAGAGAGGACGCGTGGTGAAGTATATTTCCAACCCATCTTTGGAAATCCAGTTGAAAACTGGTTTGATTTCCTCAATTGTTAGACATGTACCTTCCATGGAGATGACTTGCTCCATGTGTACCAGCTTATTATTGACAACATCCTCAAGCTTGTCCGTTGTCCAGTTGGAATCAAGAAGTGCCATTGATTTTGAGAGAAAGCGAGGTTTTTAGGAAAGCTGTGAGTATTTTGAGCAAGAGAATACTCAGTGTGCAGATGTGCTTTGTGTTTGCGTAAAGACCTCAAATGGCACTATGATTGATTAGACTAAGTCAGTTACTCAGACGTGGGGTTGAGATTAATTCCTGAATTCGAAAGATTTTGAAATGAAGGGCCAGGATTAATATCAGTTTCAATTAATTACCCATGTCAGTCATATTTCGTATAAAACGGACACGTATAGGAAAAAGTAACTAAAGCATTAAATGCTCCTTTGCGCATGGGTTTAAATATAAAAAGGCGCACTTTTAATGAAAACAAAATGCATTTAATAAAGATTTTCAGGACGAATGACTCAGGGAGACGCTTGAAATTCACAAAGTCGGGTTGAAACTCATACCTGTCAGGGAGACATTGTAGCACCCTGATACCTCGCTGAGTCGAGTCTGGTCTGAGCTCCCCCCTAGACCCTACACTGACTGCTCTCCTGGATCTAAAAGTCATAACTCTACTGACAGTTCCATAAACCTTGCTTCAGCCAAGGGCTTAGTCAAGATGTCAGCTCTTTGCCTGTCAGTGTGAATTTTCTCCATCCTAATGTCCTTCTTTTCCACATGATCTCGAATGAAATGATGCCTAATATCCACATGCTTGCACCTTGTGTGAAGCACTGGGTTCTGAGTAATTGCTATAGCACTATTGTTGTCACAATAGATTGGAACCTCATTAGCAAAACACTTGGTAGTCCCTCAACTGTTGCCTCAACCATAAAATCTGAGCACAACAACTACCTACAGCCATATACTCAGCCTCAGTTGTGGATGTTGCAACCAAATTCTACTTCTTACTAAACCACAAGATCAACTTACTTCCCAAAAACTGACATGTCCCAGAGGTTGATTTCCTATCAATCCTACAACCTCCATAATCTGCATCTGAATAACCTGTCAGTTCTAAGTTGTCATCTGAAGGATACCATAGTCCCATATTGACTGTTTTTTTCAAATATTTAAGAATCCTCTTAGCAGCCTCCAAATGACTTCTCTTGGGATCAGAATGATACCTAGCACATACACCAACTGCAAACGTAATGTCAGGCCTACTTGCAGTCAGGTACAACAACGAACCTATCAGCCCTCGATACTCAGTCTGATTTACTGAAGTCCCTTCAGTATCAAGATCCATCTTCCAATTTGTGTTCATAGGGATCCTGGCTAGATTGTTGTTCTGAACACCAAACTTATGAATCAAGTCTCTTGTATACTTGGTCTGATTAATGAAAATACCTTGATCAATCTGTTTGACCTGCAATCCTAAAAAGAAGTGCATCTCTCCCATCATAAACATCTCAAATTTACCAGTTATTAGCTTAGAGAATTTCTCACAGAGCTGATGATTTGGTGATCTAAATATTATGTCATCCACATAAATCTGGACCAAGAGAATGTCATCACCTTCAGTGATCCTGAACAATGTCCTATCCATGGTTCCCTTCTTAAACCCATGGTCTGTCAGGAATTGAGAGAGGGTATCATACCAAGCTCTTGGTGCTTGCTTAAGTCCATAGAGTGCTTTCTTTAAATGGTATACTCTATCTCCAACCTCAAACCCGTGAGGTTGTTCAACATATACCTATTCATTAAGTACATCATTCAGGAAGGCACTCTTGACATCCATTTGATACACCTTAAACTTCTTGTAAGTTGTATATGCAAGGAATAACCTGATAGCTTCCAATCTAGCCACTGGAGCAAAAGTCTCATCATAGTCTATTCCTTCAGACTGACAATACCCCTTTGCAACCAGTCTAGCCTTATTCCTTACTACAACACCATTCTCATCCTTCTTGTTCTTAAAGACCCACTTGGTACCAATAATACCTTGATGCCTAGGTCTATCAACCAGTTCCCAAACCTGATTCCTTGTGAACTGATTTAACTCCTCTTGCATGGCGATGATCCAGTTCGAGTCAGTGAGAGCTTCTTCAATGTTCTGAGGCTCTTGCTCAGAGAGAAAGCAATAGAACAATGCACTCTCACCGTAAAATCGTCTGGTCCCAACTCCCTCAGTTGGATCGTCAATGACTTGATCAATAGGATGATCCCATATCCATGTTCTTTTGCCAAGAGTTGTTCCTGAAGTACCTGCAAGGTTAGTGTCTACAGGTTCATGAAATTCAGGAAATTGAACAGAAGGGGATGAACCTGAGTCTATACCAAAGGGATTTACAAGCTCAATGTCAGGGACATTGGTTCCCCCTTGATGAGGTGACTCAGGAACCGTCTCAGCTGCAACAGCATCTTCATAGACGGTACTTACCTCAGGTTGAGCATGTTCCCCAGTCTGAGGCTCAACTATCCCTGATGTGCTGGGCTTAGGAGTGGCACTTGGTTCATCATCCTGATCATCGTCATCATCCCATCTTGGAATTGGCACGACTTTGACCTTTGGATCATGTTGATTCTTTAAGCTAAGCCTTGTCACCCTCCTTGTGACCTCCTCAGTGTCAGGATCCAACACTCTTACCCTGGACTCATTAGCAGATTCATCAAACACAACATGTGGTGATTCTTCCACAACAAGGGTCCTACAATAGTAAACCCTGAAAGCTTTACTAACTTCAGTATATCCTAAGAATATCCCTTCATCAGATTTGCTATCAAAGGCTTTCAATTGGGTCTTCCCATTGTGGAGGATGAAGTCTTACAACCAAATATATGAAAGTAAGAGATACGAGGTTTTCTCTTATTCCATGTCTCATATGGGGTCTGTGCATGTTGTTTGTTCAGCATGGATCTGTTCTGAGTGTAGCATGCAGTGTTGATTGCCTCAGCCCAGAATTTCTTGGGCAATCCTGACTCAACCAGCATGGTCCTGGTGATTAGGCGTGAAATTGTCATGATTCGCCACTCGAGATGCCCTAGTTTTGGTTGATTTTGTGAGTATTTAGAGTCATTTGAGTATCATTTTCATAAACTAATGAATTTGTCTCTTTGATGCTCATAGATGATTTTATCTCTTTGATCCTCTTGGTTAATGAATTCTTAAAATTAATCTAGACTTTACTTTTGAATTTCGTTCGAAAGGTGTTAGAGAGAGGAAGACCATATCACTCTTTAACAACGAGTAGACTTAACTAGAGGGTTTAGAAAGGGTTAATTCATCTACCGGTTTAGCGAAGGAGGACGACCGCATCACCTTAGTTAAATTAGGGTCTCATTAATAAAGCACAATCTATTAACTTGTTAGTAGATTAGTAAAGTCGAGTGTTAGGATAAAGTATTAGGGTTTAAAATCTTAAGCTTTCATCTTGCATTCTTGTATTTAGGTTATTTCTGGCGCGTCACAGTTATTTTGATTATGTACCAACTCCATTAGTATACGTAGGAATTCATATCCTAAGCATCACCATCACTTATTTGAAAACACACCGTAGATACTTAGTTTAATTTTTCTTTTGCATTCGTAGAGTAATTTAGTTTAGATTATTTTCTCTTTTAAAAAAAATCCAAAAACATACACTCATATTAACTACGACGCGTAGATCTTCAGGGATCTATTTGCATACACACTTTCCCTTGGGTTCGATAATACTTGGTCGCTATACTTGCCAATACTACAGTGAACCCGTTCTCTTGCGGGGTAGCTACTAGTAGAAAGCTATTATATTCGCTTCAAGTCACCTGGCAGCTTCCTTCAGTGTCCTGTTTCTTCTCTCAGCAACACCGTTTTGTTGTGGGGTTCTAGTTGCAGAAGTCTCATGAGCTATATCAAGTTCATTACAAAAGTCAGAAATATATAAATTTATAAATTCAGTGCCCTTGTCAGATCTGATTTTAGTAATGGACTGATTCTTCTCATTGCTGAGTCTCCTGAGCAACTCTGGAAGCTTCACCTGTGTTTCCTTCTTATTTAACAAGAAAATAACCCAAGTATATCTAGAATAATCATCAATAACCACAAGGGTATATTTCCTACCATTCATACTCACAGGTGTAATAGGACCAAATAAATCCATGTGCAAGAGCTGAAGAATCCTGTCAGTGGAATGGGAAGCTTTCTCTTTGAATGAAGCTCTAGCCTGTTTCCCTTCCTAACAAGCTTTGCACACATGATCTTTGCTAAAAACTTCATTAGGTAGACCATCAACAAGTGACTGTCTAGAAATTTTGTTAAGAATCTTGAAGTTCAGGTGGCTTAATCTTTTATGACATAACCAACTGAGCTCTAGAGAGTTTTTAGCAACAAAACAAGTATTAGGAATAGTGCTGCTCCAATCAACAAGATAAACATTACCTTTCCTGATACCTGATAGAAGCACTTGTGTTGATTCGTCCTTGACTGAACATATATTCGATGAGAACTCAACACTGAAACCTTTGTCACAGAATTGGCTTACTGACAACAGGTTATGCTTCAGTCCTTCCACAAAGGACACATTTTCCACTCTGACTGTACATATTATCAAGACACCAAAACCTTTAGTAACACCTTTTGAGTTATCACCAAAGGTTACATGTGGACCATCTTTAGCCTAAAATTCTTGGAGAAGACTCTTCATTCCAGTCATATGCCTTGAGCATCCACTGTCTAGGTACCAAACAGCTTTGTTTGAGTCTCCTCTCCTCTTGTTGTGATCCACAGCCGCCTGCAAATGAATCAGGCTTTATGTACCCATTGGGTGTTGGGTCCTATCATGTCAGTTGTACCCTTCGGGATCCAGACTTGCTTCACAACCCTGATTGCCTCAGAGTGATGAATCTGTCTCCCTGAAACATCGACATACACAACTTTCTTCTTCTTTGCCTGAGAGGAAGATGGTGTATGAGTGCTAGACTTAGGCTTCACAGGAGCCTGAGTGGGTGCCTTTTGGGCTGGCTTCCTGTTCTTCCTAGGTCTGGGTGCAGCGGATCTTGGGCCTTGTTCTTGATAAGGGCCCTGTGATCTATTCCCCCTAGGCAAGTGAGGGAATGGAAAACTGTTAAAGGCCTCAGGATGCCAAAACCATGGGGGTGTCATCATGTTTGGCCTTCCCTGTTGGTATTGCCAAGCATGATGGTACCCTCGCTGACCAGTCTAAGAGCTCTTGGCCTGAGTCTTCCTCTGCTTTCGCTGAGGCTTTCTTTGGCCTGAGCTCTCAGTGACCTCCTTTGGTTGCTTTGCCTTTCCCTTGGGTTTTGGCTTAGCAACCTTGGGGGCAACCCTGACTGTGTCAACAGTTTCCTTGCCCTTATCAGTTTGACGGGTCTGAAGTACAACCTTAGGTGCACTCTGACCTGCCTAAACAAATACCCTCTCAGTGTTACTCCCTGAAGCAACATGAGATTTACCCTGTGAGGATTTCTTAGGAACATATCCGAGTCCCTTTTTCTCGTTCCCAAGCATCTGGCTGCTATTTATTTCCTCTCTAGCCACTGAGGATTTATTCATTGCTGCAACATTTAGCTTGAGTGAGTCCTCACTCTCTTTCAGGATTTCATGTCTAGCAAAGAGGTCATCAAACTTACTTTTGAGTGCTTTCAGTTCTTCCTTCCTGACCAACTCTTCCTCAGCCAATTCCTTCAGAAGCTTCTCTCTTGGGAGACGCTCAACATTGATTAAATCAATCTCCTGAGTTAGTCTCACAATCTAAGTTGATTCTTTAAGATCCGACTGAGTGAGCTGATCATTCAGGTTCTGAACCTCAGTACTCAATTTCTTGTTCTCCTCTACCAAGAAGACATTAGTTTCCTGCAGTCTGGAGAAATCAACCATCAATTGATCCAGGCAGATCTGAAGGTTCATTTCTCTGACTGACCCTGAGCTAAGCTCAGGATTTTGACCAGTGTAGGAACCACATACAGAGTTAGATGTTACCTCAGGTTCCTCCCTTGCCATCAGGCAGACATCATCGTACTCATCATCAGAAAAGAGTTCAGGAGACCTCTCCCCAGGACCATCAGAGTCAATTGCATCCTCAGCGAGCATCGCTCTCCGGTCTGCCACTCTCTGGTCTCTCTTGGTCCTCCTGTCTTCTCTTTCCCTTGCACTCAGCTTCGGACAATCATACTGATAGTGTCCACTCTTGTTACAGTTGTAACATGCCGGTTGCTCATCTCCTCTTTTTCTCCTTGGTTCAGGGATCCTCCTTGAGTCAGGTTCTCTCTGTCTTGATGAGCTTTCAGTCTTCCCTGAATGTTTGTCGTCATGAGTACGTCTCTGTTCATCTCTGTGATCGGGCTTTGGGTCTGAGTATCTTCTTTCATCGTCACGATCTCTCCTCTGGTCAGTGTTTCTTCTCTCCTCATATCTCCTTGAGCTTTGGTGGGTTCCTTCAGGTTTTCTGTCACGTGAGTCCTGATAAAATTTCTTATAACGACCAAACCTGGAATTAAGCTTATCAAAACGTCTGGCCATCAGGCTGTACTCCTCAGCAAGCTCTTCCTTGCTCATCTCCATCATTGATTTTGATGAAGATTCAACAGGTTCAGACCTGGCTTTGAACGCCACACTTTTCTCAGGAGTTTTCTCCTTTTCTTCCTCTTCTGGCTGAACTTTCTTCTTTCTTTTGTTAAGATCAAATTCCAGTGCTTTAAGCTCTGAAAAAAGTAAAGCAGAAGTTATGTTACTCATATCCTGAGTGTTCTTAAGCATAACTACAATGTTATCCCATCTCTCAGGAAGGGCATTCAGGATCTTTGAAGCAACATCTCTCTTTGGGACATTCTTGTCCAGCATCACCAACTCATTCATCAACTTGATGAACCTTGACTCCATCTGATCAATTGTCTCATCAGGCAATATCTCAAATGCTTCGAATTTCTGAGTGGCAATGTTTCTCTTGTTCTCCTTTATCTTTTCTGACCCCTCGCACATCCTTGTCAGCTCATCCCAAACCTCATTTGCCGTCTTTAAGTTCATCAGCCTGGCTGACTCCTCGAAGGGCACCGTATGCAAAATGATGTTTCTGGCAACGTTGTCCAGTCGCACCATCTTGATTTCATCGGTGGTCATGTCTTTCCTTTCTTTCGGAACATGCACGCCAATCTCAAGATGCTCATATCCAAGTCCTCTGACATTGGGAATAGTGATCTTGATTGGTCCCTCACTGAGAACACGCGGCATCTGGTCATGGATGGTATCAAGATGCGCTTCTAATCTGAACTTCCAATAGACAAAGTTAGATACAGAGAATTCAGGTAACGAAGCTTCAAGTCTCCTCGAAGTCATGATGATGCAAGTTTTATGAAAAGTAAACTCAGATCTGTTCAGTGACCACCAATAGTTTCTTCTCTAAAACTATTAGTATTCAAAGTCTGTGGTCTTTTGAATCACTGCTCTGATACCACTTGTTGGTCCCAGTACAAGACTGAGGAATACGTGTATGGGGGGGGGGGGAATACACGTATACCAATTTTTCAAACTTGAAACCTTACTGAGTCCCCTTTACTCAGAGTGATAAAGAATTGGGTGCTTATAATACACCTACTGACTACACTTGGTGCGGGTCAGTTGGCTAACTATCAGTTTAAGTTCAGTGCAGAAATGCGTGAGCCCTGATAGTTTAAAGTCTTGTTTAGTTTGCTTTCTGAAAACCTTGATTACTCAAATGAATAGTGTTTAGTAAGGGTAGTGCTCTTTTTAATAGATCAGGCTGATTGATTCAAGCCTGATAAATCTTATGCAATGAATGAACAGTTAATATGGCAGGTATGCAATATATCAAATCAATAAGAACACAGCAAGTTTAACATGGTTCAGAGTCTCAAGCTCCTACGTCCACGGCCTGATTTAACAGGAAATCCACTCAAGGGATTCTTGTTTTTAACGTGCCAAGGTGCACCAAGATCAGCTACCTCACTGACCTATACAAACTTCCTTACTAACTTAACTTACTTCCAACAAACCTAACTTTAGGGTTTTGGTTTCAGTTTGGATTCCAACTAGGTTGAGATTATCCTTACAAGACAAAGTTATGCTAAGGGTTGGATAATCTCTCTAAGCTTAAGATATAGCTTGTACGCTCTTGGAATACAGATTATCTCTCAGTTGCTAAGAAACACTTGGGAAATTTAAAGGGTTTCGAGTGCTTCTTCTAAAGACTGAATGCTTTGAGTGCTTGAGAGTCTGAGTAATTTCTGTGTTGGTCCCGGTACAAGACTGAGGAATACGTGTATGGGGGGGGAATACACGTATACCAATTTTTTCTATCTTAAAACTGACTGAGTCCCCTTTACTCAGAGTGGTAAAGAACTAGGAGCTGATAATATACCTACTGACTACACTTGGTGCGGGTCAGTTGGCTAACTATCAGTTCAAGTTCAGTGCGGAAATGTTTGAGCCCTGAGAGTTTAAAGTCTTGTTTAGTTTGCTTTCTGAAAAAATTATTTTACTCAAATCTGAAGAGTGTTTAGTAGGGCAGTGCTCTTTTGAAGATCAGCCTGATTGATTCAGACCTGATAAACTTGAATGCGATGAATGAACAAGTAATATAGCAAGTATGCACAATATCAAAGCAGTAAGAACGCAAGGAGTTTAACGTGGTTCAGAGTCTCAAGCTCCTACGTCCACGGCCTGACTTAACAAGAAATCCACTCAAGGGATTCTTGTTTTTAACGTGCCAAGGTGCACCAAGACCAGCTATCCTCACTGATCTATACAACTCCACTTACTAACACTCTAACAAACTTACTCCCAACAAGCCTAACTTAGGGTTTTGGTTTCAGTTTGGATTCCAACTAGGTTGAGATTATCCTTACAAGGCAAAGCTATGCTAAGGATTGGATAATCTCTCTAAGCTTAAGATAATTCTAATTAGCTCTTGGAATACAGAATAACTCTCAATTGCTGAGAAACACTTGGGAAATTTAGAAGGTTTTGAGTGCTTCTCTTAATGGTTGAATGCTTTTGAATGCTCGAGAGTTTGAGTAATTTCTGGCTTGGAAATTTCCCGTAACCTTGAATGGGTTCAAGGCCTTCTGTATTTATAGGTGATTTGAATAACTATCCGTTGGAGAGATAGCCTTCTAGTCATCTATGTAGAGTGGCTTCAAACGGACATATCTTCATGCAGCAGCCGTCCTTGCATGGATTTGGTATTTGCATTAAATGCCCATTAAATGCTTGCCCGTTGAATATGCAGTCTGAATTCAGTCTTCATGTCAGGTTCCGTACGTGCGTATCCTTCTCGGATTGGTCCACGTCATCAGGTTGGTGAGAATGTCAGAACTTATTCCTGAGCTTCAGGTTTGTCTTATTAAGTTCATTTTGTCTTGAGCTCACCAGTCTTGTCCTGACGCTGAAATTCCTTTTGCATTGCTTGGCTCTACTCCAAGTCTTCCCATTAACTCAGTGACATCCTGTTCCCTTTAGGACTGTGTTAGTAATGACCTCAGGGTCATACTCTTCATCACTGACACTTACTCAGCCAGCTTAGAAGACTGCCATAAGTTCAGGATGGTGCTCTTCGTCTTCAGGCTCTGAGTCTTGATTGTCTCCAGTGAGTTCTCCTCTCACTGAGTATCTGTGAAGTGTAAAATGACTAAGTACTAATCCTAACCAAGACTAGCCTGACAAAGACAGATTAAGGCAATCATCTTTTCAGGGGCTTTGGGATCTTAATCAAAACTGACAATGTCCCAACAATTTCCCCCTTTTTGATGATGCCAAAACACTGAAAAGATCCTCAAAACACTCAGAGGAAACAAGATAAACCTATCTATAAGATAAGACAGTGTTAGAGCAATTCTTGATAAAGTACAGTATATAAAACAACAGCCAAAAAGACAATGAGTTTTTGTCTGTGGGCAAAAGTAATAGATTTCATTGATTGATGTGGAAATGATTACAATGAATCTAATCTACTACAAAGAAGCCTGTGAACACCTAGACTAATCTCATTTCAGGCTTGAGTCCATATCCTGCATAAACTCTTGCCTTCAGCTCGTCAAGTCTTCCAGGTTGATTCACGTACCCTTCAGCTTTGGCTATCTTCAAGACTTCCATCATAATGGCCTTTGTATCATGCTTTTGAGTTCCAGGAACCAAGGGAGGAGCTCAAATGGTGAACTCAGGAGCCTTCACTTGAACTTGAGCTGCCTCTGCCTCCTCCAAGATTTTCTGGAATAGCTCAGGATGGTTGTCCATCATGTAGTCAGTGAAGTGGGCATTAATATCGTTAGTGTCGCCCCACTTCTTCACAACAAACCACAATCTAATAAATTCATCCCTTGCATCAGTCCAAAACTCCTTCAATGTCTCTGAGACGAACTCATCAACAAAAGCTTCCCTTGCTCCTGATTCTGGCCTTCTGATTTGAAGAATTGTTGATTTCCTAACTGTTGGCTTCTTCCTGTACTTCCTTGGCTCAGGCTTCGCCTTCTTCCTCCTTAGCAAGCTGATCACTGCATCATCTAGTTCACGTTGTTGAAGCTCAGTGATATCCGTCAGCTTTTCAACCTTCTTCTCTAAGATGCGCATCTTCTCCTTCTGAGCAATTTCAGCTCTGCGCATAGCCTCAGATTTTTCAGATTGATCTCCCCACGCTTCAGCACATAGCTCCGCAACCAACTCACATGAGTAAGTGATGGGATTCTTCCTTGAGCTCATGGAAGACGATCTCTGAACTGGCTCAGGTTGTTGCTTGGAAGGTTCATTAGTCTTTGCCTCTGTTGCCTCCTCCCTCAGCTTGGCAACCATTTCTCCTCCTTCCTTTTCCACCACCGCTAGCCTAGCTGACTTCCTCACCCTTAAGATGTTCCCTTCAGGATTGGCTTCAGGGTCAGCTAGAACGGTCTCACCTTGATTGACTGCCTCCGATGCCTCAGGGCGGGATCTTTTCTTCTTCTTTTCCCCTTTTTTGGCATCATCATTGGCCTCGGATGGGAATGTGTCAGATTCGCTGTTGATTACGAAGGAGGCTAGAGAATGGACATCGTTAATTCCCTCCTTCAATAATTCAACTCCCATCGAAATTCCAGTGCCTGCGTACGAAACCGAACTGATAGCACCATTGACTTTCTTCTCAAAGACCTCCATAGAGAGTTGGAGACTTTGTTCAGCCTTGGTGATCCTTTCCTCCACCTTCAAGGACTCACTGCTGACTCTGCTGGCCTCAGTTAGTATCTTTGCAGACTCGTCAGTGGCCTTTGCCAAAATGTCTGCCACTGACTGAGAGGTGCGATCCATCCTCCCTGACTCCAGCTCCAGTTTGGACACTGAGTCCTTCAGGGCCTGAGTGACAATAGCTCCAGTCTGAACTGCAAGCCTGTCCACTGCCTGATTCATCTTCTCGTCCCTGATCGCATCCCTCTCTTCAAGCTTCTTGAGAGTGTTCCTAAGCATCTTCTTGGTGCGCTTCCTCTCATTCCTCACTGACTTGGCCGTGTCAGTCATCGTTTTCTTTAACAAAATCAGCTCCCTATTAGCAAGGGTGTTGTAAGCTGACTTTGTCCACCTGATATGCTTTGCCAGGGCCTTGGAGTCTTCTTCCTTCTCAGCTCGTAGCCTCATTACCTCCTCCTGAAGTTCAGCTAGATTTTCCGAGGTTTTCTCCTGCTTGACCTCCACTATGCTGGTGAATTCAGCACGTCCGACCCCAGTTATTATCACATCCTCATCATCAACGGCCGCCTCAGTGATTGGCTGCTTTCCCTTGTCAGCCCCTGCAGCATCAGTCCCTTCTTCAAGGTGCACTGAAGGCAGTTGTGAAGTAGTCATAGCCGCCTCCTCAGGCTCAGCTAAGCTAACTTGAACCTTGGGAGCTAGTCCCTCGGAACTGAGAGTCTCCTTGAATGCCTCAACATCTTCCTCTCTTGTCTTAGGGCAGGGAATCCCTTCATCGACAGATGTCTCATCGGCAGCTGAGATGTTCACAACATCCTCAGCCACTGGTCCACCCTTGGCACCAGTGTTCTTATCACCTTCCCCCTGAGCCTGAGGCTCAGAGTTCATCTCACCAATTTCCTGTGCAGTCTCCTCCACTGCCTTCTCCAGGTCTCCACCCTGAGCTCCTTCATCATCCTCATCCTCCTTCTCGTCACCTGACAGGATGTCAGCCTTGCTCTTGGACATCAATTCAGCCACTAACTGCTTCAGGTTATCGAAGTTCAGAAGTTGAAGTCAGCTAGCCAGTCCAAAGAAGGAGCAAATCTTGGCCTCTTCAGTCTCCCAATGCTCCCAGCCACGAGCATCCACCAGCATATGTTGCTCCTGCATGTTTGATTGTTTGAAGTCTAACCAAACCTTGAGCTCAATCACATACGCCAGCAGCTCAGTGTACTTGTATAGCCCAGGCCAACACTTCCCTGCCCATTCTGTGGCGTTCCCCCTGAGAGTGTTCTCCAGTATCCCTCCTCCCATGTGTTCATCCAGTTCCTCCTCCTCCAATTCAAGGAATTCATCCTCTTCAGTTGGAATGGATTTGGGGCAGTCCTTGGGATTGGGGTATGAGGGAAAGTCTGAGGGGTTTGGAATATTTGGCTCGGCAGACTGGTCAGGCTCATTTATGTGTGAAGTTGCAGGCGCTGACTCAGTAGGATGATTTGGCTCTGAGGTTTGGGGTAGTTGGGGAGTCTGAGGTGTAGGGTTAGGGATGGAAGGTGTTTGGGTTTCAGGGTGTGGGGGTGTTAGAGTGGGTGCTGTCTCAGGCTGCAGCGACTCAGCCGTCTCGACAGTCTTTCTTACTTCCTCCAAGTTAGATGCTCCAGGAGAGCTTGACTTCTCCCTCTCACTCACTTCAGGAAGTTTCTTAGCAGGGGATTTCTTTATTCCCTTCCTAAGTCTCTTTAGGGGCCTCTCTCCCTGAGCACCCTCCTTTCTGACGTCATCGTCAGTTCCCTCAGCCTCAGACCCGGCCTTCTTGGGATCAAACTCAGTCCCTGACTTCATGCTCTTCCCTGCTAGCACGACCCTTACCTTCTTCCTCTTCTCAGCCATCTCCACCTCAGGCTGCTCCACCTCCTCAGCAGCAACCTCCTCACCATCCTTACTCCTCTCAAGGAGGTCATCTACTCGTTCAATGAGACTGGTTGCCACCCTCTTGGCCTTACCAGCTGGCTTTTTGGTCTGACCCTTTGCTTTCGCATTGGGATCAGTCAGCCCTAGCACTGAATAAGTATCACTCAGTGAGGAAAACATTACCTTCTTCGAGGAGAGACTATCCTCGAAGTCGAAGGTATACCCATGGCAAGCATGAGCAATCAGGATGGACATCCTTGTGCCGAAAGGCAAGATGGCACTGACGGAAATGTGCTTCTTTTCCTCGTCTCGCGTAAGTTTGTCCAATCCTGCCTGATGGAGTTGATCGAGGAAGAGCTTCTCCCAGTTCGCTTCTACTCCATCAACGATAGCTCCCATGAGTCTCAGCTTGGGCAAACTCAATTGCTCGTGAGAGCCAGTTGCGCCCATCACCATCTTGGATACCAAGTCCACCAGAGCTCTATACTCAGGCTTTAACGTACTCTTGTTCTGTCGAACCCTGAACTCTGATGACCCTGACTTGGTCCATTTCCCAAGAAACTCTCCCTCTGAGTTCTCCTTGTAGGTTCTTGGGTTGATGCCTGAGAAAGGCAGCTTGAAGACTTCCCTCACCGTCTGCCTGAAGTTGATAGTGACCACCTCTTTGTTGTAAAGAGGTTCACCGTCGCCGTCCTTCTCTCCCGTCGGCTTCAGCGCAGTCACCTTTGTGAAAACTTCTCCCTTCCGCAAGAACATATTCAAATATGCTTCCACAAATGTTCTTGGGAGCACGGAAATGGGTCGGGTGGTGAAGTATGTTTCCAACCCGGCATCGGAAATCCATTTAAATACGGGTTTGATTTCCTCAACCGTAAGACAGATACCTTCCATGGAGATGACTTGCTCCATGTGTACCAGTTTCTTCTCGACAACGTCGACGATCGTGTCGGTTGTCCAGTTGGAATCTAGGAATACCATTGTTTTGAGAGGAAGAGATTTTTCGAAAGAGTTTAACTGTGTTTGAGCAAGAGAAAACTCAGTGTGCAGATTGTGCATTGTGTTTGCGTAAAAACCTCAAATGGTACTCTTGATTGATAAGACTAAGTCAGTTACTCAAACGTGGGGTTGAGATTGATCCCTGAATTCGAAAGGTTTTGAAATGAGGGGCCAGGATTAATCTCAGCTTCAATTAAACCCCATGTCAGTCATATTCCGTATAAAACGGACACGTATATGAAAAAGTAACTGGCATTAAATGCTCCGTGCGCGTGGGTTTTAAATATGAAAAGGCGCGCTTTTAATGAGAACGGAATGCATTTAATAAAGATTTTCAGGACGAAGGACTCAGGGAGACGCTTGAAATTCACAAGGGTCAGGTTAGAACTCATACCTGTCAGGGAGACATTGTAGCACCCTGATACCTCGCTGAGTCGAGTCTGGCCTGAGTTCCCCCTAGAACCCTACGCTGACTGCTCTCCCGGATCTAAGAGTCCTAACTCCACTGACAGTTCCATAAACCTTGCTTCAGCCAGAGGCTTAGTCAAGATGTCAGCTCTTTGCCTGTCAGTGTGAATCTTCTCCATCCTAATATCTTTCTTCTCCACATGATCTCGAATGAAGTGGTGTCTAATATCCACATGTTTGCACCTTGTGTGAAGCACTGGGTTCTGAGTAATTGCTATAGCACTATTGTTGTCACAATAGATTGGAACCTGATTAGCAAACACTTGGTAGTCCCTCAGCTGTTGCCTCAACCATAAAATCTGAGCACAACAACTACCTGCAGCCATATACTCAGCCTCAGTTGTGGATGTCGCCACTGAATTCTGCTTCTTACTAAACCACGAGATCAACTTACTTCCCAAAAACTGACATGTCCCTGAGGTTGATTTCCTATCAATCCTACAACCTCCATAATCTGCATCTGAATAACCTGTCAGTTCGAAGTTGTCATCTGAAGGATACCATAGTCCCATATTGACTGTCCTTTTAAAATACTTAAGTATCCTCTTAGCAGCCTCCAAATGACTTCTCTTGGGATCAGACTGATACCTAGCACACACACCAACTGCAAACGTAATGTCAGGCCTACTTGCAGTCAGGTACAATAAAGAACCTATCAGCCCACGATACTCAGTCTGATTTACTGAAGTCCCTTCAGTGTCAGGATCCATCTTCCAATTTGTGTTCATAGGGATCCTTGCTGGATTGCTGTTCTGAACACCAAACTTATGAATCAAGTCTCTTGTATACTTGGCCTGATTAATGAATATACCTTGATCAGTCTGTTTGACCTGCAATCCTAAGAAGAAGTTCATCTCTCCCATCATAGACATCTCAAATTTACCAGTCATCAACTTAGAGAATTTCTCACAAAGCTGATGATTTGGTGATCCAAATATTATGTCATCCACATAAATCTGGACCAGGAGAATGTCATCACCTTCAGTGATCCTGAACAAGGTTCTATCCACAGTTCCTTTCTTGAACCCATGGTCTATCAGGAATTGAGAGAGGGTATCATACCAAGCTCTTGGTGCTTGCTTAAGTCCATAGAGTGCTTTCTTCAAATGGTATACTCTATCTCCAACCTCAAACCCGGGAGGTTGTTCAACATATACCTCTTCATTGAGTACACCATTCAGGAAGGCACTCTTGACATCCATTTGATACACCTTGAACTTCTTGTATGTTGCATATGCAAGGAACAACCTGATAGCTTCCAACCTAGCCACTGGAGCAAAAGTCTCATCATAGTCTATTCCTTCAGACTGACAATACCCTTTTGCAACCAGTCTAGCCTTGTTCCTTACCACAACACCATTCTCATCCTTCTTGTTCTTAAAGACCCACTTGGTACCAATCACACCTTGATGCCTAGGTCTATCCACCAGTTCCCAAACCTGATTCCTTGTGAACTGATTCAACTCCTCTTGCATGGCAATGATCCAGTTCGAGTCAGTGAGAGCTTCTTCAATGTTCTGAGGCTCTTGCTCAGAGAGAAAGCAACAGAACAATGCACTCTCACCATGGAACCGTCTGGTCCTGACTCCCTCGGTTGGATCACCAATGATTTGATCAATGGGATGATCTTTTAACCAAGTTCTCTTGCCAGGAGTTGTTCCTGAAGTACCTGCAATGTTAGTGTCTACAGGTTCATAAAATTCAGGGAATTGAACAGAAGGGGATGATCCTGAGTCTATGCCAAAGGGATTAATAAGTTCAATGTCAGGAACATTGATTCCCCCTTGATGAGGTGACTCAGGAACCGTCTCAGCTGCAACAGCATCTTCATAGACGGTGCTTACCACGGGTTGAGCCTGTTCCTCGGTCTGAGGCTCAACAATCCCTGATGTGCTGGGCTTAGGAGTGGCACCTGATTCATCATCCTGATCGTCATCATCATCCCATCTCGGAATTGGCACAGTCTTGATCTTGGGATCAGGTTGATTCTTCAAGCTCAGCCTTGTCACACTCCTTGTGACCTCCTCAGTGTCAGGATTCAACACTTTTGCCCTAGACTCATTAGCAGATTCATCAAAGACAACATGTGGTGATTCTTCCACAACAAGGGTCCTACAATTGTAAACCCTGAAGGCTTTACTAACTTCAGAATATCCTAAGAATATTCCTTCATCAGATTTGCTATCAAAGGCTTTCTGTTGGGTCTTCCCATTGTTGAGGATGAAGCACTTACAACCAAATACATGAAAATAAGAAATACGAGGTTTCCTTTTGTTCCATGTCTCATATGGGGTCTGTGCATGTTGCTTGTTCAGCATGGATCTGTTCTGAGTGTAGCATGCAGTGTTGATTGCCTCAGCCCAGAATTTCTTGGGCAATCCTGACTCAGCCAGCATGGTCCTTGCAGCCTCCTTCAGTGTCATGTTCCTTCTTTCAGCGACACCATTCTGTTGTGGGGTTCTAGCTGCAGAAGTCTCATGAGCTATACCAAGTTCATTACAGAAGTCAGAAATATATGAATTTATAAATTCAGTGCCCTTGTCAGATCTGATCTTAGTAATGGACTGATTCTTCTCATTGCTGAGTCTCCTGAGCAACTCTGGAAGCTTCACCTGTGTTTCCTTCTTACTTAACAAGAAAATAACCCAAGTATATCTAGAATAATCATCAATAACCACAAGGGTATACTTTCTACCATTCATACTCACAGGTGTTATGGGACCAAACAAATCCATGTGCAAGAGCTGAAGTATCCTGTCAGTGGAATAAGAGGCTTTCTCTTTGAATGGCGCTCTGACCTGCTTCCCTTCCTGACAAGCTTTGCACACGTGATCTTTGCTAAAAACTTCATTAGGTAGACCATCAACAAGTGACTGTCTAGAAATTTTGTTAAGAATCTTGAAGTTCAGGTGGCTTAATCTTTTATGCCATAACCAACTGAGCTCTAGAGAGCTTTTAGCAACAAAACAGGTATTAGGAATAGTGCTGCTCCAATCAGCGAGATAAACGTTACCTTTCCTTATACCTGATAGAAGCACCTGTGTTGATTTGTCCTTGACTGAACATGTATTCGATGAGAACTCAACACTGAACCCTTTGTCACAGAATTGACTTACTGACAGCAGGTTGTGCTTCAGTCCTTCCACAAATGACACATTTTCCACTCTGACTGTACCTATAATTAGAACACCAAAACCTTTAGTAACACCTTTTGAGTTATCACCAAAGGTTACCTGTGGACCATCTTTAGCTTGATACTCTTGGAAAAGACTCTTCATTCCAGTCATGTGCCTTGAGCAACCACTGTCTAGGTACCAAACAGCTTTGATTGAGTCTCCTCTCCTCTTATTGTGATCCACAGCCGCATGCGACCAAATCAGGCTTTAGGTACCCATTGGGTGTTGGGTCCTATTGTGTCAGTTGTACCCTTCGGGATCCAGACTTGCTTCACAACCCTGATTGCCTCAGAGTGGTAAATCTGTCTCCCTGAAACATCGACATACACAACTTTCTTCTTTTTTGCCTTAGAGGAAGATGGTGTATGAGTGTTAGACTTAGGCTTCGCAGGAGCCTGAGTGGGTGCCTTTTGGGCTGGCTTCCTGTTCTTCCTAGGTCTGGGTGCAGCAGGTCTTGGGCCTTGTTCTTGATAAGGACCCTGATTTCTATTTTCCCTAGGCAAGTGAGGAAATGGAAAACAGTTAAAGGCCTCAGGATGCCAAAACCACGGGGGTGTCATCATATTTGGCCTTCCCTGTTGGTATTGCCAAGCATGATGGTACCCTCGCTGACCAGTCTGAGAGCTCTTGGCCTGAGTCTTCCTCTGCTTTCGCTGAGGTTTTCCCTGGCCTAAGCTCTCAGGGGCTTCCGTAGGTTGCTTTGCCTTTCCCTTGGGTTTTGGCTTAGCTACCTTAGGAGCAACCCTGACTGTGTCAACGGTTTCCTTGCCCTTATCAGTTTGACGGGCCTGGAGCATAACCTTAGGTGCACTCTGGCCTTTCTGAACAAATACCCTCTCAGTGTTGCTCCCTGAAGCAACATGAGACTGACCTTGTGAGGATTTCTCAGGAACATATCCAAGTCCCTTTTTCTTGTTCCCAAGTATCTGGTTGCTATTTATTTCCTCTCTAGCCACTGAGGATTTATTCATTGCTGCAACCTTTTTCTTGAGAGAGTCCTCACTCTTTTTCAGGATTTCATGTCTGGTAAAGAGGTCATCAAACTTACTATTAAGTACTTTCAGTTCTTCCTTCCTGACCAGCTCTTCCTCAGCCAGTTCCTTCAGAATCTTCTCTCTTGGAAGACGCTCAGCATTGATTAAATCAATCTCCTGAGTTAGTCTCACAATTTGAGCTGATTCTTTAAGATCAGACTGAGTAAGTTGTTCATTCAGGTTTTGAACTTCAGTACTCAATTTCTTGTTCTCCTCTACCAAGAAGACATTAGTTTCCTGCAGTCTGGCAAAATCAACCATCAATTGATCAAGACAGATCTGAAGGTTCATTTCTCTAACTGACTCTGTGCTAAGCTCAGGATTTTGACCAGTGTAAGAAGCACAAACAGAATTTGATGTTACCTCAGGCTCATCCCTAGCCATCAGACAGACATCATCGTACTCGTCATCTGAGAAGAGTTCAGGTGACCTTTCAGCAGGACCGTCAGAATCTGTTGCATCTTCAGCGACCATCGCTCTCCGATCGGCAGATCTTAGAACCCTAGTGGCTCTCCTTTCCTCTCTCTCCCTTGCACTCAGCTCCGGGCAATCGTACTGATAGTGACCAATCTTGTTACAGTTGTAACATGCTACCTGCTCACTTACTCTTTCTCTTCTTGGTTCAGGGTTCCTCCTTGAGTCAGGTTCCCTGGTTCTTGGTGAGTTTTCAGTCTTGGTTGGATATCTATCATCGCGAGTACGTCTCTGTTCGTCTCTTCTTTCAGGTTTTAGTTCAGAATATCTCCTTTTATCACCACGTTCTCTCCTCTGGTCAGTGTTCCTTCGCTCCTCATATCTCCTCGAGCTTTGGTGGGTTCCTTCAGGTTTCCTGTCACGTGAGTCCTGATAAAACTTTTTATAACGACCAAACCTGGAATTGAGCTTGTCGAATCGTCTGGCCATCAGGCTGTACTCCTCAGCGAGTTCTTCCCTGCTCATCTCCATCAGTGACTTTGATGAAGAATTTGATGAGGGCTCAACAGGTTCAGACCTGGCCTTGAACGCCACACTTTTCTCAGGAGTTTTCTCCTTCACTTCCTCTTATGACTGTACTTTCTTCTTTCTTTTGTTAAGGTCGAATTCAAGCACTTTGAGCTCTGAAAAAAGTAAAGCAGAAGTTATGTTACTCATATCCTGAGTGTTCTTAAGCATAATTACACTGTTGTCCCATCTCTCAGGAAGGGCATTCAGGATCTTTGAAGCAACATCTCTCCTTGGGACATCCTTGTCCAGCATCACCAACTCATTCATCAACTTGATGAATCTAGACTCCATTTGATCTATGCTCTCGTCAGGCAGCATCTCGAACACCTCGAATTTCTGAATGGCAATGTTTCTCTTGTTCTCCTTGATCTTTTCAGATCCCTCACACATCCTTGTCAGCTCATCCCAGACCTTCTTTGCCGTCTTTAAGTTCATCAGTCTGGCTGACTCCTCGAAGGGCACCGTGTGCAAGATGATGTTTCTGGCGACGTTGTCAAGTCCCACCATCTTGATTTCATCGTTGGTCATGTCTTTCCTTTCTTTAGGAACCTGCACGCCAATCGCAAGATCCTCATATCCCAGTCCTCTGACGTTAGGAATAGTGATCTTGATCGGTCCCTCCCTGAGTACACGCGGCATTTGGTCATGGATGGCATCTAGATGTGCTTCTAATCTGAACTTCCAATAGACAAAGTTAGACACAGAGAATTCAGGTAACGAAGCTTCAAGTCTCCTCGAAGTCATGATGATGCAAGTTTTATGAAAAGCAAACTCAGATCTGTTCAGTGACCACCAACAGTTTCTCCTCTGAAACTATTAGTATTCAAAGTCAGTGGTCTTTCGAACCACTGCTCTGATACCACTTGTTGGTCCCGGTACAAGACTGAGGAATACGTGTATGGGGGGGGAATACACGTATACCAATTTTTTCTATCTTAAAACAGACTGAGTCCCCTTTACTCAGAGTGGTAAAGAACTAGGAGCTGATAATATACCTACTGACTACACTTGGTGCGGGTCAGTTGGCTAACTATCAGTTCAAGTTCAGTGCGGAAATGTTTGAGCCCTGAGAGTTTAAAGTCTTGTTTAGTTTGCTTTCTGAAAAACTTGTTTTACTCAAATCTGAAGAGTGTTTAGTAGGGCAGTGCTCTTTTGAAGATCAGCCTGATTGATTCAGACCTGATAAACTTGAATGCGATGAATGAACAAGTAATATAGCAAGTATGCACAATATCAAAGCAGTAAGAACGCAAGGAGTTTAACGTGGTTCAGAGTCTCAAGCTCCTACGTCCACGGCCTGACTTAACAGGAAATCCACTCAAGGGATTCTTGTTTTTAACGTGCCAAGGTGCACCAAGACCAGCTATCCTCACTGATCTATACAACTCCACTTACTAACACTCTAACTGACTTACTCCCAACAAGCCTAACTTAGGGTTTTGGTTTCAGTTTGGATTCCAACTAGGTTGAGATTATCCTTACAAGGCAAAGCTATGCTAAGGATTGGATAATCTCTCTAAGCTTAAGATAATTCTAATTAGCTCTTGGAATACAGAATAACTCTCAATTGCTGAGAAACACTTGGGAAATTTAGAAGGTTTCGAGTGCTTCTCTTAATGGTTGAATGCTTTTGAATGCTCGAGAGTTTGAGTAATTTCTGGCTTGGAAATTTCCCGTAACCTTGAATGGGTTCAAGGCCTTCTGTATTTATAGGTGATTTGAATAACTATCCGTTGGAGAGATAGCCTTCTAGTCATCTATGTAGAGTGGCTTCAAACGGACATATCTTCATGCAGCAGCCGTCCTTGCATGGATTTGGTATTTGCATTAAATGCCCATTAAATGCTTGCCCGTTGAATATGCAGTCTGAATTCAGTCTTCATGTCAGGTTCCGTACGTGCGTGTCCTTCTCGGATTGGTCCACGTCATCAGGTTGGTGAGAATGTCAGAACTTATTCCTGAGCTTCAGGCTTGTCTTATTAAGTTCATTTTGTCTTGAGCTCACCAGTCTTGTCCTGACGCTGAAATTCCTTTTGCATTGCTTGGCTCTACTCCAAGTCTTCCCATTAACTCAGTGACATCCTGTTCCCTTTAGGACTGAGTTAGTAATGACCTCAGGGTCATACTCTTCATCACTGACACTTACTCAGCCAGCTTAGAAGACTGCCATAAGTTCAGGATGGTGCTCTTCGTCTTCAGGCTCTGAGTCTTGATTGTCTCCAGTGAGTTCTCCTCTCACTGAGTACCTGTGAAGTGTAAAATGACTAAGTACTAATCCTAACCAAGACTAGCCTGACAAAGACAGATTAAGGCAATCATGTTTTCAGGGGCTTTGGGATCTGATGGTCCCGTTTTCAAAGGGCAAAATGGGAATTCAGGAGCACAATTTTTTTTTTAAACCTTTTTCCTCAGGGAGTTCAGCAAGAGTGAGAAATACTCAAGTCACTGCTCTGCTCAGAGGCTGAGTTACCAAGTCAGTGAGAAGGCTTGGAGACTCATGCTCTGAGCAAGGACAGTGGCTTGAGGTGCTAAACTCTCGAGTGCGTTATCAAATCACAGCTTGCACCCTGACCGAGTTCAGTGACGGAATACTCAAGTCACTGCGTTGCTGAGAGTCAGAGCTATCAAGTCAGTGATGAAACTTGAAAGCTCAGGCTCTCAACAAGGCAGTGACTCGAGAGACTGAACTCTCGAGTGCTAGCCTGATTCAGTCAGTAAGATAAATCTCCCTGACTGAAATGCTTAACTAAAGTTCCTTTTAAACAATGCTCTCAGTGAGCAGATTTTCGCAATACTTTAGAAGAAAAGACATTCCAAATAATAACACTTGGTTTAACGTGGTTCGGAGACTCAAGCTCTTACATCCACGGCCTGATTTAACAGGAAATCCACTCATTTGGATTCTTGTTTTTAACGTGCCAAGGTGCACTTACAACTGGACTCACGCCACTCCCTGGGCTGCCCTCCTCACCTCACTACAAACCTAACAATCTTCTGAAAGGGTTTAGTTTGGTTAGGGTTTTCTCCAACTAGATGAGGTTTTCCCTTTACAATGTGTTAGCCAATAGCTAAGATAGGGAAAACCTCTTTAAGCCTAGAGTTACAAGCTGAACACTCATATGTGTATATTTGAAGACCCTAATGGTCAGTGTTTAAGATGTGAGTAAATCCTCCTTATAACTCCCATGCACGTATGCTACTACCCACACCCTCACAGCTCGTAGGTGTTTGTTTTCTTACAATTCTTACAACAACACAACACACCCAACTACGCAACTATGAGCTTGTATATATAATGGGGATTCAAATGTATCCGTTGGAGAGGAAATACATTTGAATCCAGCATTAAATGGTTTCAACCACTTTTCTTGGAATGCGGCCTTTGTCAGTGTCAGAGTTGCTGCCTCGTGTTGATTGGTCCACGTGGCCTGAATTCACGGATCTTTGACTCAGTGGGTTGACCAAGACCCACTGACTTTAGGTGGCTTCCTCCTTCACTGACTCTGATCTTCAGTGGACTGACTCGTCCTCAGTGCAGTTGTCCTTCAGAGACTGTTTGAAGATCACTCCAAGAAGTTTGTCATAAGGCTGGATGACAAACTTCCCTGACCACAGTAGCCTGACTCCTTCAGGCCTACTTGGTGCAGCACTGATCCTCCTGATCAGGCTCTTCACTGAGTGGTCCACCAGACTTGGCTTAGATCAGCCTGACTTGCACTCAGTGGGACATCCTTCAGGCTTCTCCATTGGTTCAGGTTGATAGCAGGTCTTCAGTCAGCTCTTCTGGTTGTCATCTTGATATCTTCAGGCTGTGTTGAGAAGTTCCCCCTCGCTGAGTTCCCCCTCAACTGAGCAACCTATTCTACTGAGAGCTAACCTAGCCTGACCTGATCTAAAGGATACTATCCTGACTGCTTTCAAACCTATTACATGTTGTTTTGGAAAATCATCAAAACTAAAACATATCCCAACAGGATCTTAATCAAAACTGACAATGTCCCAACATTCTGGTTTGGAAATTTCCCGTAACCTTGAATGGGTTCAAGGCCTTCTGTATTTATAGGTGATTTGAAAAACTATCCGTTGGAGAGATAGGCTTTCTTGTCATCTATGTAGAGTGACTTCAAACGGACATATCTTCATGCAACAGCCGTCCTTGCATGGAATTAGGTATATGCATTAAATGCACATTAAATGCTTGCCCGTTGAAAATGCAGTCTAAAGTCAGTCTCCTGTCAGGTTCCGTACGTGTGTGTCCTTCTCGGATTGGTCCACGTCATCAGGTTGGTGAGAATGTCAGAACTTATTCCTAGGCTTCAGGCTTGTCTTATTAAGTTCCTTTTGTCTTGAGCTCACCGGTCTTGTCCTGACTCTGACATTCCTTTTGCATTGCTTGGCTCTACTCCAAGTCTTCCCATAAACTCAGTATCATCATGTTCCCTTCAGGACTGAGTAGTAATGACCTCAGGGTCATACTCTTCATCACTGAGACTTACTCAGCCAGTTTAGAGGACTGTCATAAGCTCAGGATGGTAACCTTCGTCTTCAGGCTCTTGTCTTGATTGTCATCAGTAAGTGCTCCTCTTACTGAGTACATGTGAAGTGTAAAATGACTAAGTACAAATCCTAACCAAGACTAGCCTGACAAACAAATGCAAACATCTTTTCAGGGGTTTTGGGATCTAATCAAAACTGACATTGTCCCAATATTTTGGGAACTAGGACCTGGAATTATCCTAGTGATCAATCATTCTAAGAGAGGATTATTTGATCAGTGCACCTTGGCACTATAACACAAGGAATTCCAAGTGAAAGGAATTCTCTTGTTTAATCAGGACAGTGGACGTAGGAGATTCATCTCTGAACCACTTTATATCTTGTGTATTTACATTCTGCTATTTCCTAAGTGTGTGTTCTTCCTTCAAGGTTTATCAAAGCAAAACGAGGTTTTCAAAAGGGCTCACTAATCCGCATCTGAAAGCTAATTAGATAGTAGTTCAACTGAAAGTCTTGAGCTTTCAGTGGAGTTATTATCTCAGTAAGCTTTCACAAGTAATTTCTCAGCAGACTTCAAGTCCACTGACGAGTTATTGTCTTAAGTAACCTGATAAGTTTTAAGAAGTATAAATTTATAACCACAGGTGTATTCCCCCCCCCCCCCCCCATTACACATGTTTACTCGTTTTGGGACCAACACATTCTCCCCCCACACTGCTATTATAAAAAAAAAATTGTCTCATCCAAAAGTCTGAATTTATAAAGAGATGTGAAATCAATTAATATAATTATTTCTCTTACACTATTAATGCTAAGTACATATAAACGTGTCCACCATAACATACCTAATGTTTTGGCAGAAACTTACGTAGTGTGTGGTAATACAAATAAATACTCAGTGTAAAAATGTTAATGCTTCATACTCAATTTATACTATATCCCACCGTCTCATTGGCATGAGACGAGTTTCACACACGAACTAACTTTTCACTACTATATATACTTGAGGCGGCCGGTCGAACTGGACGATGCGAGATAACACTGCGCTGAACCGGCTGTTTTGAGATGTAACAAACATTATTATAAGAATAGGAGATGAATATTTGGACTACTTCAACTAGACCACCGGCTGTCACATTTCAATTCTTCTTCGTATTCACCGAGTTTGTTTGTTTGATCCCCATTTCAAAACACACACACAAACAATGGAGCTCAACAACACCATCATGGAGCTTCAATCCGCTTCTTCCAAGCTCGAATCCATCCTAAAAGCCTCCCTCGACCTGGACGCAAATTACCAACGCCTCGACTCCAAATTCGACTCCATCCAGGAAAGCCTAACTGCCTCGTCAACAAGACTCGCCCCGCTGCAATCCCTGTCCATAGCAAACAAAGCCCTGGAGACGAGAATAAAGCGTGCCGTCTCTCCGGGCATTGCCCTGGTGGACAGCTTCAGAATCAACGAGTCCCTCCAGCGGAAACTTCTGGAAACGGCAAAACATCTCCAAACAGAGCAGAAACAGAAACAGAAACAGGGGATGCTGATCAAGTACGTCGACTGCGTGGATAAGCTGAGGGAGTCGACCGGGTCGATAAGCGTGGAGAGCGGGCCCGCCATTCAGAAGCTTCAGGAAGTGGTGGAGTTTCTGAGCAGGACGAAGGCGACGGACGAGTACACGACGGAGCATCTGAGGGAGGCGCTGGCGACGCTGAGGGCGGTCGGGGAGACGGAGATCGATTGCATGAGGTTTGATGGGGTATTGGATGAGGCGTTGTTGAATTTGCAGGAGGAGTATGAGGGGTTGTTGCAGAGACAAAGGCATGGGAAGGATTTGGAGGTTGAGGTTTTAAGGAGGATTTCTCACACTTTGGCTGCCAATGATTGCTTGGATATATGCATTGATATGTTTGTCAAGGTAAGTCTAACCAAAATTTTGATTTTCTACATATGTTATTAATTAATTTCTCATTATCATGGATGCTTTGATCTGAATCTTAATTTCTCAAATATTGCTTCATCTCTTTTTTGGAACCGAAGATTGAAAACTATAACATTTCATTTAATTTGGGGCCAAAATTAGTTATTCGTAAGACATAAAACGACACTGTTTTTAACTTTCCATCGAATTTTAAAACAAATTATCGTAAATCAATCTAGTTAAAATTTTGGGATAAAACTAAGTCATTAGACCTTATAAGACATGATACATCTCGGAGTTGTTTGGATGAAATTGATAAATAAATATTCTTGTTAGGTCTTACTTAACAAAAAAAATTAGTACAATTATGTGGAGATCAATTATTTATCCGTGAGTTTACAAGTAAGTTGAGACCAAATTATTTGTTGTGGACAGGTAAGATACAGAAGGGCAGCCAAAGCGCTGATGAAGCTAGGCCCAGAGTACCTGAAAACCTACACCCCAGAAGAAATCGACGAAATGGAATGGGAAACTCTGGAAACAGCAATTTGTCTGTGGATCCAACACTTAGAAGTGGCAGTCAAAACAATCCTGGTTTCGGAAAAAGGCCTCTCGAATCGGGTCCTCGGAAGCATCCACGAGGAAATCCCAATCTGGGCGGAATGCTTCATCAAGATCTCCGACAAGATAATGGCCGTGTTCTTCCGGTTCGGCGAAGGCGTCGCGAGGAGCAACAGAGAGCCCCAGAAGCTGTTCAAGCTGCTCGACATGTTCGATTCTCTCGAGGCCCTCAAACCCGACTTCACACAAGTTTTCGACGGCCAGCCCGGCTCGGATATCCGCACCCGCTACCGGGAGCTGGAGAAGCTTGTGGTTCACGCCTCGACCCGAGTGTTCTGGGAGTTTGGGCTTCAGATTGAAGGCAGTCAAGATGGCTTACCTCCCCCACAAGATGGCTCTGTTCCTAAACTTGTGCGTTACGCCATTAATTACCTCAAGAATCTTACTGAAGATAGTTACAGTTCATCAATGGCGGAAGTGTTAAAAACAGAGCAGGTATGGAGCCAAAATCTGTTTAAAGGACATTCCGACGTGGCGGCTCAATTTGTGTTTTTGGTTTCTTTTTAGAGTTATTGTCCTCAAATTAAAAATTAATTATGACTCTCAACACCAAAATTTACTTTTGTTACCCCCTAAATTACCTTTCTTAAATTGTTAACCTGGGAAGTGGCAAATTGAGGTCATATAAGCCTAAATTGGGCCTGGATTTGGTGTCAAGTTGCGACTGGATTCTTATTTTGTCACCTCGATCCCTAAAGAAAATTATGTTTATGTGCAGGTATGGAAAGCAGGGGTTCTTTGGGACACGGAAAATGATGAAGATTTGCTTAAAGACGCAATTTCTAATGTGATGGAGGCAATGCAGAGGAACATCGAGGCCAAGAAATCGAGGTACAAGGACAAAATACTGGGACACATCTTTTCGATGAATACGTATTGGTACATATACATGAGGTGTAGAAATACGGAGCTAGGGAGAATACTGGGAGATTCGTATATGAAGAAGAGGTACAGAAATGTGGCAGAGGAATCGGCATATTTGTATCAGAAGCAAGCGTGGGGGGGATTGGTGAGAGTTCTAGAGAGAGATAGGATGGAGGCATTTATGGCTGGATTTGAGGACATGTATGAGAGGCATCGGAGGAATTATAAGATTGCGGATTTGAGAGAGCAGATGAAGGATGCTGCGATACGCCTTGTTTTGCCTGCTTATACACACTTTTTGGACGCGCATTCTTCGGTTTTGGTGAACAAGTATCCGGCGCCTGAATCCATTGAGTCGATGTTCACACAAATTTTTGAGGGCAAACCTGAGCCTTGAAGAGGAACTCATGCATCAATCCTCATACTTTTGCTTCTTTTTCTCATACCTTTAAGTATCATAAAAACATACAAGAGTATCCGTCAGACCACCTTTGTGATTCTTGGATACAGACACAGATGTAGTTTGTTATGTGTTATGTACTTGTGTTGCTGTATTAGAGATTCTGGCGTTGAAAGCATTTCTGAAATTTCTGGTTACAAATATCCATGCATATGATTACCAAAGTTTGATACTTAACAACGTTCCATTTTTTTTTTTTTTTTATTTGAGTTATAATAGAGTTTGGAGCTATGTCCCATTAATGTAATTTGTAAGGGCATTATACAAGAATTTGCTAAATAATTATAATTAGTAGGTGCCAGTGTTTTAAGCATGCCAAAGTATTGTTGCAAATAAAAATCATAGTAGTAATATTTATTTTAGGGAGAAAAATAAAATTGCCCTTAAATGTATGGACAAAATGTTTTTTGTCCAACTTTTTAAAAAATATGTTTATTGCCCTAAAAAGGGTAGGCAAATGGTTGGCAATTTTGTGTATTTTCTCTTTAATTTAAGATGTATTTTAAGAAACTTTAAATAAAATTTCCGCAGAGGCAAAGTATAGAGTGAAGATGGTTTATACATGAATAACTGAAGGGTATTAGTTGTTTTCACTAAAGAGTATTAGTTGTTTTTACCAAAGGGTATTAGTTGTTTTCACTAAAGAGTATTAGTTGTTTATTGAAAACAAACCAAGACTCTTTAGTGAGATCAACTAATACTCTTCAGTGAAATCAATTAATACTCTTTAATGATAACAACTAATATCCTTCAGTGATTTATGTATAAACCAATTTCACTCAATACATACATTTCCGGAAAAATTAAACCTTCGAGAAAACAATTATCAGTCAGGTTTGGACCTACTCCCAAGGTCCTATATAAGGAGGCATAATCTTCCTTCCGATTCGTCTAATATAAATAAATATATATACACTAAAAAAGAAAATTTTATTTTATCTTCACTTTCACAGATAATTATTTTATTCATAAATAAATTCTACAATGTTCTTTAATATATTTATTTTATACATAAACATAATATTTCTTAAAATCGGTGTAAAATATTATTTGCTATTTTTTTATTGGGCGGAGGAGGGTAAATATATATATATATATATATATATATATATATATATATATTAATTTTGAATTTGGATGGTGAAAATAGGGTTGGTAGAAATTTATTTGCCAATATTGAGTGGATCGCCTCGGGGTAGATCACGTCCACCAAGCGCGATCAATGAAAATGGGCGCCACGTCATGGATCGCTCCCGTGGGATGCGATCCAGAGGACCGAATTATAATTATTTATTAATTTAATTTTTTTATAACATTTCTAAAAACAATAAAAACATATTTTTCTATTTGAATAGATGGATGAAAAATAATCATAAAATAATTAATCAAATATTAGATAATAGAAGCTAGTATTTGACCTTTTTTATTAAGGAAAAAATGATTCATACATCAAAAGTGCCTAAAATCAATCAACAACATCAACAATACTAGTAGGAACATTAGTAGAATAAAAAGAGATCTCACAGGAGATATCATAACAAACTAGTCTATAAGCAATGAAATTCGCCACTTTTCTAGTCCAAACAAAGAAAAATATGTCAAAATTTGCAGCCACACGAAGAATATCATCCACCACTCCAAAATATGTAATCAGTATCTTTCTTATCTTCAAAGTATTAATCAAGAGCTGAGAATCAGACTCAACAATGATCCTCGAACAACCCAGTTATGTCGTCTTCTTCATAGCAACTGTTACAGCAGGAAATATCCTCGTCTGACAGGAGGTCAGATTCCTGAAGATACACTGACCCGACAAGATCGAGGGTCTACATCAGACAATAGCATTTAATGTATTATAGGTCTACGGTTGATTGTTAGATTAATATTGTAATAAATCCCTAAAATAAAGAGTTAAGACGAGTTCGGGGCCACTTTTGGGCCTTCGGGGGTGAACCTCTATAAATAGGGGGTCACCCCCTCATTGTAAGGGGGTCACACATATTTTTCCCTCATTCCTTATATATGCGGGAAAGCTCTCATTCGAGGGAAGAACGAAAGTTCTTCCCCCATTGTTCTTGTTCGTGTTCGATTATTATTATTGTTTGTCGGGCATAACCCGAATAGCCACATACATTTATCCGTACGAAAATGCCTGTCAACAATTTGGCGCTAGAATGAGGGTAGAATTCGTGTTCTTCTCGATAGATGAACACGAAGATCTTCTCCTCAAAAATCCAAATCAAATTTCCAAAAAACCATAAGCCTTTCAAATCTAAACCATACAAGCAAAAAAAAAAAATCAAATAAAAATCCAACGTTTCAACCATCATCTTCAAGAAAAATTATACAAATCCTTTTCCTTTCCTACAGCAAAAAACTCACGCCATATTCAGACAAAATTCCAAAAAGAATCCCATTTTCCACACAATAGCATAAGGCTTCATGCCAAATCATCCCTTTCACTAGTCCTATTTTCCTTACAGCATCAGAAAGTTCACAGGGCTAGCAGAAAGAAAGAGAAAAATGTATTTGAAGCTCTTGGGTCCGACCACGACGGAGTTCCGATGCCAACCTCAACGCCGGAGGTCGCGCCTTCTATACCTGTGTCGGGGGGCGCCGCCCCTTCCATGTCTCCCGTGACGCGGCGGCGTCGCGGCCTAAGCCCAGCCACCGCACAATCTCCACCATTTATCCTTTTTCGGGGAAAAACAGTAGTGTATTCAAGAAGAACAAGAGGAGAAGGGGCTACTGTTTGCTGCCTTGAATCCTCCACTTCCTGCCTCGATTATTGGGCCCAAACCTTTTCAGTTTGCTTTTGCTTTTGGCGTGCGTCCCAACACATTAAAAAGTCAAAGATTTTCGACCTCAATTCTCCCGCCACCGAGGCCGCCTTGTCGCCGATTCGCGACTCCTCCCCGCACGCGGCCTCCCGCCGCCGATAGTCTCCTGCCCGCGCCGCTCAAGGCCGCATCCTCCTCGACAAACCGATGTGGCCGCTCACACGGTGTACCCGCGACAATCTCCACGAGAGCGGTGAGGACGTCCCCGTCAGATCCTTCCCGCACGCGAAGCCACGGCCCTCCCCGCGTCGCCTCTCCGACCGCCGTCGTCACCCTCACTGCCTACGCACGCTCTCCCACCGCCGTCGCCTCTCCTCACGTCGCCTCTCCGACCGTTGTCGCCGCCCGTCAGCCTCCGCACGCTCTCCCTGCACCGCCAATCGCGGCCTCCCCGACCGGCCATTCCCCGCAGCCTCACCTCTCGACGCTCGCCGCCACTCGACGACTCTCGCCGCCCGCTCACCAACACTCTGCCGCCACCACCAATCGCCGAGTGGCGGCCTCAATCGTCGAGTAGCCGCCTCGCCAGGTTCATATCGCACGGCCTCCTTTCTGTGAGGATTGAGGAATCCAGATTTTTGGGCCAAGGTTAATGTTGACAGGCATTTTCGTACGGGTAGATTTATGTGGCTATTTAGGGTATGCCCGACAAACAATAATAATAATCGAACACGAACGATGGGGGAAGAACTTTCGTTCTTCCCTCGAATGAGAGCTTTTCGTATGTATGAGAAATGAGAGGAAAAATGAGAGACCCCTTTACAATGAGGGGGTGACCCCCTATTTATAGAGGTTCACCCCCAAAGGCCCGAAAGTGACCCTAAATTCGTCTCAACCCTTCATTTTAGGGATTATTTACAATATTAATATAAAGATCAACAGTAGACCTATAATACATTAAACACTCTTTTATGATGTAGACCCTCGATCTTGTCGTGTCAGTGTATCTTCAGGAATCTGACCTCCTGTCAGGCGAGGATATTTCCTGCTGTAACAATTGCCCCCAAGATTGGGCTCTGACTGCGGCCAGAGTTCGATCTTGATCTATGCTTCAAATAGGTTTTGCCCCCGAGCCTGAAAACAGGATAGCTCGGATGCCCCGGGGGAATCTTCGATGACAGGGTCCTTGTTGGGCGAATCTTTTGTGTAACCTTCGAATAGTCAAATTTTTTCGAAATTGGTCGGGTTAGGTGGGGTACGATCTTCCGTCGTGCCCCCGAGTCAAGTACCGTGACGTTCAATTAATAAATAATTCTTGCCGCTGGCCGGCATTGATTTTAGTAATGGGGCGATGAGGACCGCGATGATAAATTAATGAAGTGCTTAGGCCGCTTGCGGGTAGCGACTTCACGAACAACAGATTGACTTAACAATCGATTAAAAAATAAATACACAGATTAACGAGTGAAGTGTTTTAGCCGATTGACGGGCAGCGACTTCACGATGATGGGATTGAGTTAACAACCGCTTAAAAGATTAACCAACAGGTTAATGAGTGAAGTGCTTTAGCCGATGATCGGGCAGCGACTTCACGAAGATGGGATTGAGTTAACAACCGCTTAAAAGATTAACCAACAGGTTAATGAGTGAAGTGCTTTAGCCGATGATCGGGCAGCGACTTCACGAAGATGGGATTGAGTTAACAACCGCTTAAAAGATTAACCAACAGGTTAATGAGTGAAGTGCTTTAGCCGATGATCGGGCAGCGACTTCACGAAGATGGGATTGAGTTAACAACCGCTTAAAAGATTAACCAACAGGTTAATGAGTGAAGTGCTTTAGCCGATGATCGGGCAGCGACTTCACGAAGATGGGATTGAGTTAACAACCGCTTAAAAGATTAACCAACAGGTTAATGAGTGAAGTGCTTTAGCCGATGATCGGGCAGCGACTTCACGAAGATGGGATTGAGTTAACAACCGCTTAAAAGATTAACCAACAGGTTAATGAGTGAAGTGCTTTAGCCGATTGACGGGCAGCGACTTCACGATGCAGAGAATAGATTAGTTAACGCCGGTGAGGACGAACCAAACAATACCTCGCCCATTAAGGCAGAAAGTCAACGCTTAACATGCGGACTGGATCCACGCCGAGAGGCGGATTAGTTGACGCCGGTGAAGGCGAACTTATCAAGGCCGAGTGACGGATCGTCTTGAGAATAGATTAGTTAACGCCGGTGAAGGCGAACTAATCGACATGTCAACGCCTGAAAGGGCGGACTAATCGACGTCGAGAAGACGGATTACTTCGCCAATCTAGGCAGAATGTCGACGCCTACAAGGCGGATTAATCAACGCCGATCGGGCGGATTACTTCGCCAATCTAGGCGGAATGTCGACGCCTAAAAGGCGGATTAATCAACGCCGATCGGGCGGATTACTTCGCCAATCTAGGCGGAATATCGACGCCTAAGAGGTGGATTAACTCGAGAAGTGGATTAGTTGACGCCGGTGAAGGCGAACTAATCGACACGTCAACGCCTGAAAGGGCGGACTAATCGACGTCGAGAAGACGGATTACTTCGCCAATCTAGGTGGAATGTCGACGCCTACAAGGCGGATTAATCAACGCCGATCGGGCGGATTACTTCGCCAATCTAGGCGGAATGTCGACGCCTAAAAGGCGGATTAATCAACGCCGATCGGGCGGATTACTTCGCCAATCTAGGCGGAATGTCGACGCCTAAAAGGCGGATTAATCAACGCCGATCGGGCGGATTACTTCGCCAATCTAGGCGGAATGTCGACGCCTAAAAGGCGGATTAACTCGAGAAGTGGATTAGTTGACGCCGGTGAAGGCGAACTAATCGACACGTCAACGCCTGAAAGGGCGGGCTAATCGACGTCGAGAAGACGGATTACTTCGCCAATCTAGGCGGAATGTCGACGCCTAAAAGGCGGATTAGCTCGAGTAGATTAGTTGACGCCGGTGAAGGCGAACTAATCGACACGTCAACGCCTGAAAGGGCGGACTAATCGACGTCGAGAAGACGGATTACTTCGCCAATCTAGGCGGAATGTCGACGCCTAAAAGGCGGATTAACTCGAGAAGTGGATTAGTTGACGCCGGTGAAGGCGAACTAATCGACACGTCAACGCCTGAAAGGGCGGGCTAATCGACGTCGAGAAGACGGATTACTTCGCCAATCTAGGCGGAATGTCGACGCCTAAAAGGCGGATTAGCTCGAGTAGATTAGTTGACGCCGGTGAAGGCGAACTAATCGACACGTCAACGCCTGAAAGGGCGGACTAATCGACGTCGAGAAGACGGATTACTTCGCCAATCTAGGCGGAATGTCGACGCCTAAAAGGCGGATTAGCTCGAGTAGATTAGTTGACGCCGGTGAAGGTGAACTAATCAGTACGTCAACGCCTGAGAGGCGGACTAATCGACGTCGAGAAGACGGATTACTTCGCCAATCTAGGCGGAATGTCGACGCCTAAAAGACAGATTAACTCGAGAAGTGGATTAGTTGACGCCGGTGAAGGCGAACTAATCGACACGTCAATGCCTGAAAGGGCGGACTAATCGACGTCGCGAAGACGGATTACTTCGCCAATCTAGGCGGAATGTCGACGCCTACAAGGCGGATTAATCAACGCCGATCGGGCGGATTACTTCGCCAATCTAGGCGGAATGTCGACGCCTAAAAGGCGGATTAATCAACGCCGATCGGGCGGATTACTTCGCCAATCTAGGCGGAATGTCGACGCCTAAGAGGTGGATTAACTCGAGAAGTGGATTAGTTGACGCCGGTGAAGGCGAACTAATCGACACGTCAACGCCTGAAAGGGCGGACTAATCGACGTCGAGAAGACGGATTACTTCGCCAATCTAGGCGGAATGTCGACGCCTACAAGGCGGATTAATCAACGCCGATCGGGCGGATTACTTCGCCAATCTAGGCGGAATGTCGACGCCTAAAAGGCGGATTAATCAACGCCGATCGGGCGGATTACTTCGCCAATCTAGGCGGAATGTCGACGCCTAAAAGGCGGATTAATCAACGCCGATCGGGCGGATTACTTCGCCAATCTAGGCGGAATGTCGACGCCTAAAAGGCGGATTAACTCGAGAAGTGGATTAGTTGACGCCGGTGAAGGCGAACTAATCGACACGTCAACGCCTGAAAGGGCGGGCTAATCGACGTCGAGAAGACGGATTACTTCGCCAATCTAGGCGGAATGTCGACGCCTAAAAGGCGGATTAGCTCGAGTAGATTAGTTGACGCCGGTGAAGGCGAACTAATCGACACGTCAACGCCTGAAAGGGCGGACTAATCGACGTCGAGAAGACGGATTACTTCGCCAATCTAGGCGGAATGTCGACGCCTAAAAGGCGGATTAACTCGAGAAGTGGATTAGTTGACGCCGGTGAAGGCGAACTAATCGACACGTCAACGCCTGAAAGGGCGGGCTAATCGACGTCGAGAAGACGGATTACTTCGCCAATCTAGGCGGAATGTCGACGCCTAAAAGGCGGATTAGCTCGAGTAGATTAGTTGACGCCGGTGAAGGTGAACTAATCGACACGTCAACGCCTGAAAGGGCGGACTAATCGACGTCGAGAAGACGGATTACTTCGCCAATCTAGGCGGAATGTCGACGCCTAAAAGGCGGATTAGCTCGAGTAGATTAGTTGACGCCGGTGAAGGTGAACTAATCAGTACGTCAACGCCTGAGAGGCGGACTAATCGACGTCGAGAAGACGGATTACTTCGCCAATCTAGGCGGAATGTCGACGCCTAAAAGACGGATTAACTCGAGAAGTGGATTAGTTGACGCCGGTGAAGGCGAACTAATCGACACGTCAACGCCTGAAAGGGCGGACTAATCGACGTCGCGAAGACGGATTACTTCGCCAATCTAGGCGGAATGTCGACGCCTAAAAGGCGGATTAACTCGAGAAGTGGATTAGTTGACGCCGGTGAAGGCGAACTAATCGACACCGTCAACGCCTGAAAGGGCGGACTAATTGACGTCGCGAAGACGGATTACTTCGCCAATCTAGGCGGAATGTCGACGCCTAAAAGGCGGATTAACTCGAGAAGTGGATTAGTTGACGCCGGTGAAGGCGAACTAATCGACACGTCAACGCCTGAAAGGGCGGACTAATCGACGTCGCGAAGACGGATTACTTCGCCAATCTAGGCGGAATGTCGACGCCTAAAAGGCGGATTAACTCGAGAAGTGGATTAGTTGACGCCGGTGAAGGCGAACTAATCGACACGTCAACGCCTGAAAGGGCGGACTAATCGACGTCGCGAAGACGGATTACTTCGCCAATCTAGGCGGAATGTCGACGCCTAAAAGGCGGATTAATGTTTGTAGTCGAAAGGTGTGACCATATTTTAAATATGGAGTTATTTATTCGGTGAGCAACCTCAATGATTTTTTCGAAATTGTATTCGAAGTTTTAAATAACTGACTGAATTTAATAATATACTCAGAGTCAAATAATTTATTTTTGATATCACAAAATGAGCTTAGGATATGTATATCCATGCCCCCGCCTTTTAATGTATATTGCAATTTACGAGTTGCGATATATATTAAAAGGAAGAATTAAATTGAAAATTGTATTTCAAAAATTGTCCCCTCTTTGAGTTTTCGAAATATGAATATATGCCCCCGCTTTTAATTTATATTGCAATTTACGAGTTGCGATATATATTAACAGCAAATTATTGGAATAAACCTGATTCGAGTGGGCAAAGGACTGCCCGTAGATTTTTCGTTGTCGAAGAGGTTCCGGATGTCTCAGAAGCTGCTGCCCGCTTTTTTTTTTTTTTTTTTTTTTTTTTTTTTTACACTTGAATTAGGGCCAACAGTTAAATTAATCTGGCCCTACAAATTAAATAAATACACAAGCCCAGACAATTAAATAAAACTGGGCCCAAGTAGATTAAAATAAAAAAGGCCCAAAAGATTAAGTACTAAAAATGGCCCAATACCAAATTTAATTCAGGCCATTATCTGTCCCTGGGATAAATCATCTCACAAGCCCGGTTCCCGATCCCAGGCGAGAACCAGAGATGAGGCCGATTGAAGCGGTTTGCGGCGTGAGTTGATCGGGGGCGGCGCTGTAGGCGCTATTGACGGCGCGGCGATGGCGGGTAGGCAGTCCCGGGCAGCGGCGCCGGGTTGAGTCCGCTTTGGCGGCGGCGTGGGTAAGCGCGGGGAGGAATTGGTGGCCGCGAGCAGCGATGGCCGCTGGGCGACGGGTCGCGACGGGCGGTGGAGAGGCGGCGTGCAGCGATGGCTGCTGCGGGTACGAGCTGCGGGAAGGCGCGGAGAGGAGTGCCCGATCGGTGGCGGAGCGGGCAGAGGCGTGCGCGCGACGCGGGCAGAGGCGTGCGCGCGATGCGGGTAGGCCGGCGATGGCGGATGTGCGGGTTGGCCGCGGACGCCGGCGAGCAGCGATCGGGCGGCGTGCGCTTGAGGCCGGAGGCCGCTCGTCGGAGTGAGGTTGGCGGTCGCGCTGGGTTGCGGGGAGGCGGCGAGTCAGTCCGGGAACGCCTTGCGGGGAGGCGGCAAGGATCGTGGGGGGAGCCGGGGAGCCCGCGACGGGTGGCATCGGGAAGCCGGGCGATTGGCCCTAGCGGTGGAAACAATGATCGGCGACGCGGCAAGCGGGCAGCGGCCAGTGGGTTGACTGCGAGCAACCGCGGGCAGCGGTCGTAGGCTATCGAGACTCCGCGGGCAGACGGGTATCGGCCTCGGCGGCGTGCGGATCGAGGCCGAACCTGTTGACTTTTCAACGTATTGGAAAACGTGCGAAAAAGCTGTGGAAAAGCTGGCACACCAACCAAGGCACGCCAAGGGGGTTTTCAAAGCAGAAAACAATATTTTTGCTTGAAAATATCAGTGATTTTGCTTGAATTGAGTAACCACATGGGTGTTCTTTCCGGCGGGCGACGGAGGTGAACGTTGGAGCGCCGGAGTGGCGGCAGCCTTGACGGAGTCTGGTGGACGATGGGGAGTCGGCGGCGTGTTTGTAGAGGCGATTCCGGCGGCTGAGCTTCGTGGTGGTAGAAAGCTCTGTGAGCCCCCAACCTGCTCTTTTCCTTTTTTTTGCTTCGGCTAGCTGCTGTTGTAAGCCCTGAAATGGATTTTTATAGAAATTCTTGTAGAGTAGTGTTGATTCCAGAAAATGGGTTGAGAATGGGGTGGATTTTTCATGGATGTTTTGTGCCGAATCGTTTATTTCTTTTGCGTGTGTAGAATTTGATTTTTTATTTTTGAGGGGAAGATCTTCGTGTTCATCCATCGAGATGAACACGAATCCGTCCCTTCTTCTAGCGCCAAATTGTTGACAGGCATTTTCGTACGGGTAGATTTATGTGGCTATTTAGGGTATGCCCGACAAACAATAATAATAATCGAACACGAACGATGGGGGAAGAACTTTCGTTCTTCCCTCGAATGAGAGCTTTTCGTATGTATGAGAAATGAGAGGAAAAATGAGAGACCCCTTTACAATGAGGGGGTGACCCTCTATTTATAGAGGTTCACCCCCAAAGGCCCGAAAGTGACCCTAAATTCGTCTCAACCCTTCATTTTAGGGATTATTTACAATATTAATATAAAGATCAACAGTAGACCTATAATACATTAAACACTCTTTTATGATGTAGACCCTCGATCTTGTCGTGTCAGTGTATCTTCAGGAATCTGACCTCCTGTCAGGCGAGGATATTTCCTGCTGTAACAGTTAATACTGATCTACAGCAGTTGGGCCAGGCTATTTTTTTTTTTCGAAGGAGCCATGCTATATTTTAATTAATTGGGCCAGGTTTATACTAGATTTATAATTAGTCTGGGCCCGAGCCCAGTCTGATATTTATTCTTTTGGGCCATTTCTCAAGTTATATTAGTAGGGCCAAATTTATTTAATTGATGGGCCTTTTTTATTTTATTTGTAGGGCCAATTTTGTTTAACTGTTGGCCCTAATTTAATTTGTACACCCAGAAAAAAATAGACAGCAACTTCTGTGACGGGAATCCAGAGCCTCTTCATCAACGAAAAATCTACAGGCAGTCCTTTGCCCACTCACATCAGGTTTATTCCAATTATCTACTTTTAATATATATATCACCACTCGCAAATGTTCACATAAATTAAAAGGGGGGGCATATACGTTTATTTCGAAAATTCAAAATGGGGATAATTTTTTAAATACAATTTTCGGTTGATACTCCCTTTTAATATATATCGCAACTCGTAAGTTTTCATATACATTAAAAGGCGGGGGCATGGATATACATATCCTAAGCTCATTTTGTGATATCAAAAAATAAATTATTTGACACCGAGTATTGTTAAATACAGTCAATTATTCTAAACTTCGAATTTGATTTCGTAAGATTATTGAGGTTGCTCATCGAGTACATAACTCAATATTTAAAAATGGTCATACCTTTCGACTACAAATATTAATCCGTCTTCTCGACGTTGATTAGTCCGCCTTCTAGGCATCGACATACCGTCTAGATTAGCGAAGTAATCCGCCCTCCTGGCATTGATTAGTCCGTCTTTTAGGCGTTGACGTTCCGCCTAGAGTGGCGAAGTAATCCGCCTTTTAGGCGTTGATTAGTCCGCCTTTTCAGGCATTGACGTATTGATTAGTTCGCCTTCACCGGCGTCAACTTCTCGAGTTAATCCACCTTATCGGCGTTGATTAATCTGCCTTTTAGGCGTCGACATTCCGCCTGAATTGGCGAAGTAATCCGCCGTTTAGGCGTCGACATTCCGCCTAGGTTGGCGAAGTAATCCGCCTTTTGGGCGTTGATTAGTCTGCATTTTCAGGCGTTGACGTATTGATTAGTTCACCTTCACCGGCGTCAACTAATCTACTTCTCGAGTTAATCTGCCCTCCTGGCGTTGATTAGTCCACCTGTTAGGCGTTGACGTTCCGCCTGGAGTGACGAAGTAATCCGCCTTTTAGGTGTTGATTAGTCCGTCTTTTCAGGCGTTGACTTATTGATTAGTTCGCCTTCACCAGCGTCAACTAATCTACTTCTCGAGTTAATCCGCCTTCTCGGCGTTAATTAATCCTCCTTTTAGGCGTCGACATTTTTCCCGGATTGGCGAAGTAATCGTCTTCTCGACGTTGATTAGTCTGCCTTCTAGGCGTCGATATACTGCCTAGATTGGCGAAGTAATCCGCCCTCCTGGCGTTGATTAGTCCGTCTTTTAGGCGTTGATGTTCCGCCTGGAGTGGCGAAGTAATCCACCTTTTAGACGTTGATTAGTCCGCCTTTTCAGGCGTTGACGTATTGATTAGTTCGCCTTCACCGGCGTCAACTAATCTACTTCTCGAGTTAATCCGTCTTCTCGGCGTTGATTAATCTGTCTTTTAGGCGTCGACATTCCGCCTGAATTGGCGAAGTAATTCGCTTGTTCGGCATTGATTAATCCGCCTTTTAGGCATCGATATTCCGCCTAGGTTGGCGAAGTAATCCGCCTTTTGGGCGTTGATTAGTCCGCATTTTCAGGCGTTGACGTATTGATTAGTTCGTCTTCACCGGCGTCAACTAATCTACTTCTCGAGTTAATCCGCCCTCCTGGCGTTGATTAGTCCGCCTGTTAGACGTTGATGTTCCGCCTGGAGTGGCGAAGTAATCCGTCTTTTAGGCGTTGATTAGTCCACCTTTTCAGGCGTTGACGTATTGATTAGTTCGCCTTCACCGGCGTCAACTAATCTACTTCTCGAGTTAATCCATCTTATAAGGCGTTGATTAATCCGCCTTTTAGGCGTCGACATTTCGCCTGAATTGGCGAAATAATCCGCTTGTTCGGCGTTGATTAATCCGTCTTTTAGGCATCGACATTCCGCCTGAATTGGCGAAGTAATCCGCTTGTTCGGCGTTGATTAATCCACCTTTTAGGCGTTGACATTCCGCCTAGGTTGGCGAAGTAATCCGCCTTTTGGGAATTGATTAGTCTGTCTTTTCAGGCGTTGACGTATTGATTAGTTCGCCTTCACCGGCGTCAACTAATCTACTTCTCGAGTTAATCCGTCCTCCTGGCGTTGATTAGTCTGCCTGTTAGGCGTCGACATTCCACCTAGGTTGGCAAAGTAATCCACCTTTTGGGCGTTGATTAGTCCGTCTTTTCAGGCGTTGACGTATTGATTAGTTCGCCTTCATCGGCATCAACTAATCTACTTCTCGAGTTAATCCGCCCTCCTGGCGTTGATTAGTCCGTCTGTTAGGTGTTGACGTTCCACCTGGAGTGGTGAAGTAATCCGCCTCCTCGGCGTTGATTAGTCCGCCTTTTATGTGTTGACATATTGACTAGTTCGCCTTCACCGGCGTCAACTAATCTGTCTCTCAAGATGATCCGTCACTCGGCCTTGATTAGTTCGTTTTCACCGGCGTCAACTAATCCGCCGCTCGGTGTGGATTCAGTCCACATTTTAAGCGTTGACTTTCCGCCTTAAATGGGCGAGGTTTTGTTTAGTTCGCCTTCACCGGCGTCAACTAATATGTTTCTCGACGTTGATTTGTCCATCTTATCGACATCAACTAGTCCGCCTTCACCGGCATCGACTAACCCGCATCACTTTTGCTCGCTTATGGCCATGATATATCGCGTCCTGAACGTTCTGTTTAATCATTCACGGATTGTTAATTCAATCGCGTATTCGTGAAGTCGCTGCCCGTCATCGGCTAAAGCACTTCATTATTTTTATCATTGATTAATCAATTCATCGATTGTTAATTCAATCACGTATTCGTGAAGTCGCTGCCCGTCATTGGCTAAAGCACTTCACTATTTTATCATTGATTAATCAATTCATCGATTGTTAATTTAATCACGTATTTGTGAAGTCGCTGCCCGTCATCGGCTAAAGCACTTCACTATTTTTATCATTGATTAATCAATTTATCGATTGTTAATTCAATCACGTATTCGTGAAGTCGCTGCCCGTCATCGGCTAAAGCACTTCACTATTTTTATCATTGATTAATCAATTTATTGATTGTTAATTCAATCACGTATTCGTGAAGTCGCTGTCCGTCAATCGGCTAGAGCACTTCACTAGTTTTGCATTTGTTAAGTCAATTAAAATAGGTTGTCAAATCAATCTCTTGTTCGTAAAGTCGTTGCCCCCAAGCGGCCAAAACACTTCATTAATTAATCATCGCGACTTTTATCGCTAAGTTATTAAAATCAATGTCGGTCAGTGCAAGAACTCTATATTAATTGAACATCACTATTCTCGACTCGGGGGCACGACAGAAGATCGTACCCCACCTAACCCGACCAGTTTCGAAAGTTTGACAATTCGAAGATGACTCAAAAGATTCGCGCATCAAGGACCCTATCGTCGAAGATCCCCCCGGGGCATCCGAGCTATCCTATTTTCAGGCTCGGGGGAAAAACCTCTCTGAAGCACAGATCAAGATTGGACCCTGGCCGCAATCAGAGCCCAATCTTGGGGGCAATTGTTACAGCAGGAAATATCCTCGCCTGACAGGAGGTCAGATTCCTGAAGATACACTGACCCGACAAGATCGAGGGTATACATTAGACAATAGCATTTAATGTATTATAGGTCTACGGTTGATTGTTAGATTAATATTGTAATAAATCCCTAAAATAAAGGGTTAAAACGAGTTCAGGGTCACTTTTGGGCCTTTGGGGGTGAACCTCTATAAATAGGGGGTCACCCCCTCATTGTAAGGGGGTCACACATATTTTTCCCTCATTCCTCATATATGCAGGAAAGCTCTCATTCGAGGGAAGAACGAAAGTTCTTCCCCCATTGTTCGTGTTCAATTATTATTATTGTTTGTCGGGCATAACCCGAATAGCCACATACATTTATCCGTACGAAAATGCCTGTCAACAGCAACCAACACAGCCAACCCTTCGGCGACCTCCACCTCAATCAAAGGCGAGTATTGTTGCGCTAGACACCGCATCACCCATCCTTCAGTTGCTCGAGCTACCGCTGCCCCAACTGCACCAACACCTCGTTTCAAGGCGGCATCACTGTTCACCTTGACCCATCTATCTTTCGGCCTCTTCCATACCGTCCCCTCCTTCATCGACAACACATGTGATCTATTAACTTCCATCGAAATCTAAAAGTTTTGTCTCTGAATTTCTATCATTGTCAAAACCTGTTGGTGCGTGAGCTTCTTTCCACCAAAGACTAGCTTGTTACGAGCGAACTATAAGAACCACAGTGTTGTCGCAAATACGCTCATGGGCTCAATAACCGTCGCATTCATCACTATTTCCACCCACTCCAACCCATCATGAGAGAAAAATCTATTCGGAAAATTATCTTCCCAAAATTGCTTCACCCAAAAACTCTTTAATAGCATGTTCTGTCATCTCAATCTCATTATATTATTACACCTTTTACAAAAAAGTGGAACATCCACAAATCTACTAATCAAGTTAATACTCGTAGGGAGTATTCCATGCAAGATTCACCACATGAAATGTTAGATCTTCGAAATCACATTCAGCTTTCATACCTTTCCCCACTTCCTAACCTGGTTCAACTCCAACACTCCGTCCAAACCCCGTAGAAGAACATCACAATACCCCAACTTAATTGAGTAAAAACCATTCTTCAAAAATCTCCATGCATGTATGTCCTGTATCGGCTCCATCCCCAATGGGATAGCTCTCTAATTCTTTCAGATTCCTACCCCGAAAATATCCCCCTCATATTTAAACACTGACCTTTGTCTTAATTTAAAAATAATAGAAATAAGATTTTTTTTTCTTATATAAGAAAAATTCAATCAATTTGTTTTTTTATATCATAAAAGAATCGAAGTCTGGCCAAAGTTTTATTATTATGAAATCAATAATTGAATCAGAATCAAAATCAAAATTAAAATAATGGAATCGAATTTAATTTATAAATTTAATTTGATCGATATTTTCAATTTATCCAAATTATATGCACTTGGATTTTGCATCAAATTTCAAATCAATTTTGACTTTTCAAAGCTCATTAAGTAAGTTGATTTTTAAAAAGTCAAAATTAATTTGAAATTGAAATCAAAATCCAAGTGCATGTTATGCATTTGAGTGCACACAAAAATTACTCTAGTCTTTACACCAATTTATCCAAATAGCTCCAAATGAAAAAAGTTCTTTTTTGCCTTAAAAAAAAGTTTTTTTGTGACCAATTATAAATTTGCGGCAAATTCTTACATATTTCATTTGGACTACCATAAAAGTGTCTATTTCATTTTTATCAACAATTTTTTTTCATTATCCAAACATCATTTAATTACTCTATACATCATTAATCTTTCACTTGCAAATGATCATTTAACTATTTAAGTCATAAATAAATCACACAATACCTTTATTTTATCTATGGCAATTGTTTTTTGCATTAAAAAAACTATTGACAAAACAGTTGGCAAAAAGATTGACACCGTTCCAATTTGGGTGTCAGCTGCTTTGTCAATTTTTTTTAGGGTAAAAAATTAAAAAAAAAAAAAAGGGTAAAGAACTAATTGCCCTCAAATTACTTTATAAATTTAAAGATAATTTTGTAGGTTTAGACTAAAATAATTATTGATATATAAAAAATGAGCGCACCAAAAATAAAACAGAATATTCACTAGCACCAAAGAATAAAATAGAATATCCACTAGCACCAGGTAATATAGTAAATATTGTACGGGAACATCGACTGAGCCATGAGAGTTGCACAAGGCATTTTAAGAAAAGAAAAGAAAAAATGAAAGTGGCATTTATTCGTATTTCCTCGACAAAGTCTCATGTGAAAATACTGTAATACCCTCCCAGGCCAGGCCTGGCCTGGCCTGGCGCCATCTGGATTTCCAGATTTCTGAAGATAAAACAAAAAATGCGTCCATAGATATTGAATTTCGATTGCTTCTTCTCCATTCGCGTTCTTACTTCAATCAAACGCAGCTTAGCAACTATACTTCAACCTCAATTCTCGATCCATTTCCATTTAATTGTTATCCCTGGAGAAACTGCAAATGGAAATCGAAACTGCAATTCCATTATCGTTCAGCGATTTCCCCGACGACGTACAACTCTGCGTGCTCTCCTTCCTCCGCCCCTCCGACTTGTCGGCGTTCGCCTGCACCTGCAAGCGCTTCGATTCCCTCTACCGCCGCGATCAGCGTCTCTGGTTCTCCCTCTGCGATCGCCGATGGGGATCCAAAACCCTAATCAACAAATGGGGAAGCGGCAACATCTCCTACAGACACCTCTACCGCATCCTCGACGAGTACGACAACCTAATCGGATTCTGGCGCCGCTGCGGCGACGTCGCCTCCGCGTCCTCCCCGCCGCTCGTGTTCTTCGAATGGGGCCCCTTCTACATCACCGGCTCCAGAATCTCTCCATCGACAAATAACGGTTACGCGGTGGTCAAAAAACAACTGCTATGGATGAGCATTGCTTCGAATGGAGAACCGGTTAATTATCTCGATCCGGATGGGAAGTTTGAGTTGACGGAGGAGAATTTGTTGGAAGAATCGAGTGAATTGATTCAGGTGAACGTTAATTTCATCGGTGACTGCCATATTGTGGTGGAGGAAAATTTGGGGTTTAATGGTTTTTCAAGCTCGGGGAATTTGAGGACTGAAGATTATGAGGATTTGTACGGATCGCCGCCTGAGAAAGTGATGATGGAGATTTATCAGTATTTTGCAAATAGGACGAGTCCTAGTGGGAATGGGGCATCGAGGAGGCAGAGAAGGAGAGAGAAGGAGAAGCAGGGGAGGATGAGGAAATGGGAGTCTGAGCATTATGTCAAAATTGTGAACTGTTCTCCCAAGCCTTCACGCCCGTTGCAGGGGCTATGGAAGGTATTATGATCATACCAAGATTCTTATTGCTCTATATTTTCCTTATCGGTGCATCTTTTGTTAGATTTGATCATAGATATATTGGCTACTGTTGTTGAATTGTATCATTGGGAGGAAGGTTGTCATATATCTGCCACACATTGTCTTAAAATGGTTGCTTTCTTGGCTGCAATTGAACTTGTTTATGTAGTGTAAAATAAGTAGATGTGCATTTATACGAGTATCTTTTTGGAAAATGTGTGATTACATCTATGATTAATTAATTTGTCCCCAAGTGTAAGGGCATTCTCTTGCTGTAGTTTGTCTGATGTAGAGTAAGTTTTGAATAGTGCCTGCTGATTCTTTGTTGTTGGTTATCTGATATGCAGCATGAGCTGAACCAAAAATTGAGGAATTACAAATCAGTCTGATATGCATTTCTTTATGAAGGTCTTTTATTTCATTAACTACGTGCAGTGCTTTGTTAGATCTATCAGGTATGAAGTTAGGACTATGACCCCCCCCCCCCCCCCCCCCCCCCCCCCCCCCATGTAGTTGGGTGGAAGAGAAGTTTGACGCTTGGTTTTGGAAATTCTTCAATGAGAATGAGAATGAATATATGGTAGTTACAGTGGTTAATGAGAATACAAAACTATTCACGACACTATTATCCCTCCTAAAGAAGTTAATCATTGCTCTCATTTGATTACTATTCTCCCTCCTATAATTATCATCTTCAAGCATTTCCCTATGCTACAACCAACATTTTTTTGTCCCATTTTTTTTCCAAACTTAGAGGTAAACACTAGTGATGAACCACCATGTATACAATCATTCATCTAACATATCTAGGGGCGTAGGAGAGAAAAGAGATTTTCATTTCCATTCTCATTCCCCTTGAAGAACTCGAACCAAGAGCCACCTCTTTTAAAGAAATTGGACTCTGTATTTTAACTCGGACCTTAGTTTGCCACTAGATTTAACATGGAATTCAGAAACTAGATTTGAAATTTGAAGGCCTTTGGAATTGATGATATAATTAACTAAAATCTTAATGCTTCTTCAATTTGGGTAAATTTATTTCTGTGCAGTTTTTGTCAAGATTCTGCATTTATATAGACGCGCTTTGTAGTAATTAGTAATTACACTAAAACATGTAGGAATGGACAATTTTACCTTTAGATTATCACCATCTTCATCTACGTATTTTCATTGGTTGCTTAACATCAAAATATGGACTCTCTGAATGTGATGAAATCTACCTACCTGATTGCAGGGTATTTGTGGTGATATGAGCTTGGATTTCTATCTAGTGTCCTATGATGATATTGGGGGTATTGCTTGCAGAAAGGTTGGGGACTCTACTAGGCCTCTAGCTTATCACTCCCCGATATTTTGGACTTCAAATCTCTCATTTATCGAATCCCCCCTCTCTCCTGAGGAGGATCACATATACAATCATAGGTTGCATCTTAGGCCACCCACAGTCACAGAGGATCAAATCCAGGATCATACATCATCTCCTGATGTCTCTCGTATGCTTTACATCAACTCGAGTTATGACTTGGTTATTCCAGATTTAATTGAGTCAGCTGTAAATCCTCGGCAGGTGGAGGGAAGAGTTTGGCAGTATAGGAACGGGACATTTGGGTTTGGTTTTCTTCGAGACAACTATGTTATAGATCTGAAGCATATTGCGGAAAATGGCCAACTTCTTGATACTATTGGACCAAGTAATGGCTGATTAGGATTAATCTGCCTCCATCTTTCATTGTTTGGGGATTTCCTGTGTACCTTCATCTAGGTTACAAATAGAACTTCCTTGACTTGATTAGAATTTCCATTGTGCATATTAGATGTTGAAGCATTTGTTAAATTAACTTGTGTTGCAATGTACCATTAGACATTTGTTAATTTATTATTGATTTGTTTTTCAGCAATATCTTTTTTCAGAGATTCTATTATGCAGATGCATGGCGAAGATGTGTGGCTAATGTATTCCATTTATGTTTAAAATTGAGTCGAGCCGGCTTGGAGAGCAACTCGGATCAGCTCGAAAGAATCTCAAAGTTCCACTTGAAGTTACTCTTGAGATACACCTATTGCTTTTAAATCTAGATTTCACTATCTAACCCTATACTTATTTAACTATCGATCCGTATTTAGTTCAAAATCTTTGATAAACGAGAATGATAGTTATTCGTTAGTGTATTACTCTAATCTTCAAATAAGTTGGGACAGAAAATGAGGAATAGTGGAATGATTTTTGAATTTTATTTTCCTGCTTTCTCGATATTTGGTAAACGCAAGTACAGCCTTTATCATAATCTTATTCTAAACATCACAGCACACAACATATAAGAGAAAACACAGTTTCAACTCCTCGTTCTCAAAGAGCTAGGTTTAAAGCAAAAAACCAAAAGGATTTAGGAGTCTGAAAGTGAATTCTTGTCGCCTTCAAGCTGGCTTAAGCTTCCTTTCTCCTTTATAAGTTGAATGTGGTGGTGCTTGCAGTAAAGACGGCCCTCGTGCGCAATGTAGTTCGATGGGCTAATCGTGCATCCTCCATGGCTGCACTTGAAACAACTCTTGTGGTATGCCGTTCCGTTCACAGACACCTGGAAATTTTACATTTTCGATTTAGTTTCAATATTAAAAATAAATATCAATTTTTAAAATACTTGAAAATTGAAAACGGTGCGTTTATGTCACTTGAATGTTCAATTTTAGCCTCAGTCCACTGTCCAAGTTTGGCATAAAATTCAATCCTCACATGACATGAAATGATGCAACTTTCAATTTTCAGGTGATTTTGGGACAAAAAAAACGGACAATTTCTCTTTAATATTAGGACAAAATCAAAAATTAACTTTTTTGGAATCAAAACTAAACTTAAAAAACACCTTATGAGACAAAATATATATATATATATCCTTTTAACATTTACACTATCCATGGATCATTAAATGGTTTATGGGGTTTTTACCTTTTCAGTTGGATAAACAGTATTTTTACATGCTAGACATTTCTCTTTGGTTCCACCAAACATACCCAAGACTTTGTTTGCTTGTGGTTTCTGTAATAAAATATCCAGGTTAGAACAAATAACTACTTTCTAAATGGGTCCCCCGTATTAGTCGGTTCTTGAGCCGGATATCGTGTATTAAAAAAAAAAAAAAATTCTTACATCAATGTCAGCAGGTTTATCTGGTTTTGCAATCTTAGGCGTTCCTGCACATTTCCAACAAATAAACTAATGTAAGATTAATATCTAAAGACTCAAAATTATATATGGTGATAATTACCTTCAAAGCTTTTGTCCAAGCTTCCAGTTGTTTTCAAGAGCTGATCAAAGTGTGGCCTACAATACAGCACTCCCTCGAATGAGTTGTAATTAGCCAACTGTAATTCAAAGGATTAATTCTTAATTAATAATTAGAGTAAAACTAATTCTTGGACAAATTGCAAGATTTTAACATGTTTGCCACTAGGTACATCTCAAGGACCGAAATTCCCATTTTTCAGGGTAGATATCGAGCTTTTAAATTGTTGGTGAAAGAAAAAAAAAATGCGCTTAGTGAAATATGCACAAAACCTCTCATGTAAATGGCATAAAACTTCCTATGTTTGATAAAAGTATGCATAAAATCCCCACATGTTTCAGTAAATGCTTGAAATCTTTTGTGTTTAATAAAATCTTATCGTCCACTTTTTGACACATTTGATATGCACATGTTTTGCGTCAATGTGTTTTCACCTGAGTTTGTATCCATATTTTTGTTTAAATAAAAATAATAATGTAAAATCACATTTCAATTTTACATCATTACAATGTTTTTTAAACGAAGAGGTTTAGTGTAGATTTCGTGCGTACTTTTATCAAACGTAAGAGAATCTTATGCAATTAATGCAACACATGGTGTATTTCGTATATATTTCATCAAACACAAAGTCTTTTTTTATTTTTTACCCAAAATGTACGTTGATGTTTAAAAAAAAAAAAAAAAAAGCCCGCCAGATTGGCGAGCAAAACAAGGGTATTTTAATCAATTCGCCAATTTAAAAGTTGTCCTCGAGAGAAAAATTAGTGGCAAAGACAAATCTTGATATTGCAATTTGGCCTTAACTCTTAGCTTGATAGAATTTTAGATTTGCAGTGTCTAAGATCAGAAGATTGCAATGTTGGAGTTAATGTTAGGTTGATCAAGACTTCAAGCACAAAGTGAAAAGGAGAGTTGTGAAGTGCAAGATCTACTAAAGGATATATATATAGAGAGAGAGAAAGGGGTTACCTTAAGAGTGGCATTGCAATGGTGGCATCTGAAGCAGGCCTTGTGGTAGATTCTGTTATCTGCTGTCAACTTGTCCACCAGATAAACAGTCTTCTCACAGGCCATGCATTTCTGGGTTTTTCCTGCAAATGCCATGAATGCCTATCTGCTTTATGTGTGTGTTTTGGGAGAGAGAGAGAGAAATTGGGAGAATGAATGAGAGAGAAATGGGCAAGATATAGGGGTTGAGGAGACCAATTTACTCCCTTGTATTTAGATTTAAGTTGTATAGATCATGTGATTAAAGCTTTATCATCTATGATCGAGAAGTTATGGGTTCGAGTCGAAACTTAAAAAAAACTCAATTAATTCAAGGAATACACATTTGCCAATCATTTGATCTGTGCCAACAACTAATTACTTAGATATGCTGCTTTGAGATTTTGTAATACTGAACTAAGAAAATGGAAAAAATACAAAATTATTAAAAAAAATAAAAATTAGACCATGGTTTTTTTTAAAGGTAATTAATTATAATAGTTTCCTAACATAATTAACTACAATAGTTACATACAACTAAATATGGATATAAATTAATTTTTTGTGTCAATTCATCAATAATATCTATCCTTTCATTCTTTTCAAATTGGGAGGAAAGAGGAATTGCAAAATATACCCCTACTTTCCATATGAAATGTACAAATTTAGTAGATGCAGATTTATTTTCTAATTAAAAAATTTACTTTAAAGCCGTAAACTAAAGAGAAATTGTCCAAAAATATATAAAAGCAATAAACATTTTGAAATTAGATAAAAACTAAAACCAATAAAAAAGAAATTGGATAATTAGAATTGAATTAAGGAATATAAAATATTAACATATTTAAGCATGTCCATTTTTATTTTCCCCACTCCATCCTCAACTTAAATACAATATATTTTAAATTTAAAAAATAAGAAATCTTTACATAAGAGTATAACTGAAAAGAAATTAAAAAATAACTGAAAAGACCATTAACTAAAAATAAAGAAGACATTGTATGAAATAAAGAGGGTGAGATATAATCAACCCCCGTCGTTCCCAAATTATTTTGGACTCGTCTCAATATATTAATTTGAATTTGTTTAATAATGCTTGTAAACATAAAACAAATAAACGTAAGCTCAATGGTATTCAATTCGTTAGCTTATGAATGAGCTTATTAGTAAGCTTGTGAGATTGTATAAACATATTATAATAGGTAAAATATTTTATAAAAATAGTTCATGATAAATTTATCATAAAACTATATTAAAATATCGAATATTTGACTAGAGTTATCGATAATCTCATCAAGAGTATCAATAATCTGGGTCAGTGGTATTATATTGTAATTGTTGTAAATTTTCTTGAACCCAGATGAATGATACTCCTGGTGAAATTATCGATACTTCTGGCCAAATATTCGATATTTTAAAACAATTTCATGATAAACCTATCGAGAACCATTTTCATATAAAACTTACTCTATAATAAATAGTTTTATTGTAATTTATAGTTTTCACGCTAAATATATATAATAAATATAAACATTTGCAATTTAACATATTTAATTAAATAAAATTATAGAATTTATGATTTTTGGAATATATAAACTCTTTTATATAATTAATTGATGAATAAATTAATTTATTATTGATATTATTAAATTTTTTTAGGCTCATATAAGCTCGATTAAGTTCAAAATAGTTTGTCATTATTCAATAATTAAGCTGAAGCACGATTGGATAATAAATAAACCAAATGTTCCACTCGTTTCAATTAATCTCAAAGGGAGGTTTTTTTTTATCCTTTATAAAAGAAATATAAAAAAAAGGTTGTTTATTGCATTTGTCTCCGCCTAAAGTTTACTACATTTGTTTCCAAGAAAAAAAAAATTAGTACACCACCGTTTTTTACTTTTTACTTTAATTTAAGCAAAATACTGGAGAGTAAATTTTTTATAAATTTATTTTATTGTACAATTCAAAATAGTATTAATTGTTCTCATTGTACAATACTTCTTCCATCCCAAAAGACATTGCATAGTTAAATGTTCATTCTATAAAAAAAACACTTTAAATTATCTTTCATTCCATTAATAATTACACACATAAACATCATTCTTTTATTTTATTCACTTAAAATGAATAATACACTCTCATAAAATATTATTTTAATCAATTAAAATATTATAAGTCAATTCTCATTTAAAATCCCTAAAAAGTCAACTGTGCAATATCCTTTGGGATGGAGGAAGTATTATTATCTATCGAATTAATGCATTTTAATGTAACAATTAGAATTATGAAAAAATAAGTAGGTCTCATGTGAAACTTGTTCATAGTATGAACTCGATGTCAATACATGCATTCACTAATATCATTACATACATTCACCGATACCATAACTTTTTACACTAAAATATACAATTGTATCAGTGAATAGATGTAATAGTATCAATGTATACATACAATGTCATAAATGGCATATTATGAAACTGATTTATGCTAAATTTTGTAATAAAAATATACATAAAATACAAATAAATTTTATGATGAAATTAATCCACACGTTTTACCAAACTTAGTCGACTCCATAGGAGTCCATTAAAACTTAAAAATTACCAAGTGAAGCAAAATAAATCTCAACGATAAGTAATTGAAACTTTTATATATAAATTGTTTTCTTTGTCTCTTTAAAGAAAATAATCCCAAGAGTCATAATTGTTCCTTGTAGCAAAAAAGGCGAAGCCCTCGCCCCCAGGGCCCCCACCCCCTGGCCCGATAGGATTGGGTGGAGGAGGTAAATCATGGTGACTCAGCGGCCCATTAGGTGGGGGGACCAGTGTCTGGTGCCCACAAGGAGCTATCCCCCACATTGGAGGGAAAAAACTCTTACACTGCGGCTGTCAGGGCTCGATCCTACGTCCTTGTAGCAATCTACCACCCACGAACCAACTGAACTACGCTAATGTGAAGTGTCATATGTGAAGTATGAAGTCTACTGAGCTTAATTCAATAAGGAGCTATGTTGATGAAGTGTTAGCCGTGGGAGTTAGTCCATTTGGGGTATCAGTAGAGTTATATCAGATGAGGTTGATCAGATGAGGTCTAACAGTGGAGTCCCATCAGAGGAGGTCTAGACCGGAAGTCATCTGATGTCAAGTGACCAAGTCAGCTGAGGTCAAGTCATCTGATATAAAGTACAAAGACGCGAAACACCAAGTTGAAGCTAACTGAAGGCGGTTCTAACTGAATCAACTGAAGCGGTTATTGGAGTTTGTTAGCCAGCTGGATAACTACTTTACTTATGAGGTAGTTACAACTGAATCGAGTCTAGATTCTTCTCAATCTCTGTAAATATAAATAAGTGCTTCTAGCTGAGAGAAGTAACTAAGAACTTAAGAACTTTAGATCTTCATCTGTGAGCGAAAACACGAGAGATTGTGAGCGATTGTAACTTGTAACTTCCGTTTTCTTTCTTAGTGGAATACTCTATCCTCTCGGATCCCGTGGACGTAGGAGTATTCATCTCCGAACCACGTAAATCTGGTGTTCTTGTGTGATTTTCAATTCCGTTCTTATTGCATTTGATTCCGATTCCCGGAAACAAGTTTTCTTGTGAATCCGAAACCGTGATTAACAAGTGGCGCCGTCTGTGGGAAGCAATCATGGCTGCAACTAAGTTCGATATTGAGAAGTTCACGGGGAAGAACGATTTCAGCTTATGGAAGATCAAGATGAAGGCACTCCTGGTACACAATGGGTTGTACGAAGCCTTGTTGCCACCGGCTCAGGTGGCTTCTGGATCTAATCCGGCGAAGGTGGAGGAGAACAAGAGGAAGGCGCATAGTGCCCTTATCTTGTGTCTTGGGGACAAGCCATTGAGGGAAGTATCGAAGGAGGAAACCGCTCTTGGGATCTGGAATAAGTTGGAGCAGTTATACCAGACCAAGTCTGTTACGAACAAGTTATACATGAAACAGAAGCTTCAAGTCTTCAAAATGAGTGAAGATAAGAATCTTGGTGATCAGTTGGACGAGTTCAACAGATTGGTGGATGATCTGGAGAGTTTGGATGTTACAATTGATGATGAAGATAAGTCATTAATGTTGTTAAATTCTCTACCTAAGTCTCTGGAAAATTTCAAGGATGCCTTACTATTTGGAAGACAAGATCAGGTGATGTTTGATGATGTTCAAACTGCCCTGAAAACCAAGTTTCTACAGATCCAAGCTGATGGGAAGAAGCCTGCTGAAGGATTGAATGTTCAATCCAAGAAGAAGAAGGGGTTTCAGTCCAAGAAGAAGGATGGTGGAAAAGGGAATAAGGGTGGGAAGAAATCTGATTTTGTTGAGAAGAGGAAGTGTTTCACTTGCCATAAGGAAGGTCATCTGAGAAAGAATTGCCCTGAAAGAAAGAAGAAAGACAATCAAGGTGATCAAGATGGAGATGCAGCTGTTGTGGAGGTTGAAGGATATGATAGTGCAGAGGTCTTGATGGTTAGTCATGAGAGGCTAAGTCAAGAGTGGGTCCTGGACTCTGGGTGTACTTTTCATATGTGTCCACATGAAGACTGGTTCCTGGATCTTGAGAAAACTGATGAAGGTCTTGTTCTTTTGGGCAATGATGAGAGCTGTAGAGTGCAAGGATCTGGTTCTATCAAGATCAAGATGTTTGATGGGGTGGATAGGATCTTATCTGATGTCAGGTTTGTTCCTGAGTTGAAGAGAAATCTTGTTTCTCTTGGTACATTGAATTCTAAGGGCTTTGAATTCAAGACAGACAAGGGAAGTCTGTCAATAACCAAATCTGGAAGGATTGTCATGAAGGGGGCTATTAAGAATGGTTTGTATACTTTGATTGGAAGAACTGTTACAGGATCAGCTGATGTTACCATGGGGTCTTCTGAGGTCAACTTGTGGCACAGGAGATTGGCACATGTTGGTGAAAAGGGCCTGGTGGAGTTATCCAAGAAGGGAGCAATCCCTGGGAAGAGGATATGTAAGCTGGAATTCTGTGAGAGGTGTGTTCTTGGGAAATCAAAGAAGCAAGCATACCAGAAGGGGAAGCATACCACCAAGGAGGTTATGGACTATATACATTCTGATGTATGGGGCCCAGCAAGGGTATCCACTCATGGTGGAGGCAGGTATTTCCTTACCCTTATTGATGATTATTCCAGAAAAGTTTGGGTTTACATTCTTAAACAGAAGAGTGATGCCTTCTCTAAGTTCAAAGAATGGTTGATTGAACTTGAGAATAAGAGAGGCAGGACTATCAAGCACTTAAGGACTGATAATGGGCTTGAATTCCTATCAGAGGAGTTTCAACAATTCTGTAGGGAGAAGGGTATTACTAGGCATAAAACTGTTCCTTCAAACCCCCAACAGAATGGTCTAGCAGAGAGGATGAATAGAACTATTCTGGAAAGGGTTAGGTGTATGTTATCTGATGCTCATTTACCTAAGAGTTTTTGGGGGGAAGCTGTTAACACAGCTGTGTATCTCATTAATAAAGTGCCATCATCTGCTATTGAGTTTAAAACCCCAGATGAGGTTTGGTATGGAAAGATATCAGATTACTCAAAGTTGAAAGTTTTTGGGTGCCTAGCTTATGTTCATGTGAGGCAAGACAAACTTGAACCTAGAGCTTTAAAATGTGTATTCATTGGGTATCCCAAAGGTGTTAAGGGGTATAAGTTGTGGTGTCTGGAGCCTGGAAACCAGAAGTGTATTACCAGTAGAGATGTTGTGTTCAATGAATCACAGATGGGATACAAGTCTGGTGGAGGTAATGGAGGACCATCAGCTGAGGAGATGGATGGTGTTATTTCTGAGCCAATTACTCAAGTAGAGGTGGAGCCTGATCATGACAAGCATGATAGCTCATCTGGTTCTGAACCAGAGCAAGCACCAGGGGAGAATGAGTCATCAGATGAGGAAAGTGCACCAGTAGAGGAGGAAGAAGAAGTGCCAGAAGCAGACTTGAGAAATTATAGTTTGACAAGAGACAGATCCAGAAGACAAATACATCCTCCAGTAAGGTTTGGCCGTGTGGATCTGGTCTCCTATGCACTTGTTACAGCAGAAGCCATAGAGTACCAGGAACCTAAAAGCTACAGGGAAGCCCTTGAGTGTGATGATAGGGAGTCATGGATTACAGCCATGACAGAAGAGATGGAGTCTCTCAAGAAGAACCAAACTTGGATTCTTGTTGATAAGCCACCTAGGCAGAAGCTAATCAGTTGTAAATGGCTGTTTAAAAGGAAGCTTGAATCTGGTTTGAAAGATCAGGTGAGGTTTAAAGCCAGGCTAGTTGCCAGAGGATTCACTCAGAGGGAAGGAATTGATTACAATGAGGTTTTCTCACCTGTTGTTAAGCATTGTTCAATCAGGCTACTTCTCAGTAGAGTTGTCCAAGAGGATCTGGAGCTACAACAACTTGATGTAAAGACAGCTTTTCTGCATGGTGATCTTATTGAGGATCTGTACATGCACCAGCCAGAAGGGTTTGTTGAACCAGGGAGTGAAGGGAAAGTGTGCCTGCTCAAGAAATCATTGTATGGTCTCAAGCAAAGTCCAAGGCAGTGGCACAAGAAGTTCAATGAAGTTATGCTATCCATTGGTTTTGTAAGAAGCAAGTATGACACTTGTGTATACCTTGAAAGGCAAGGTAGTGATGTGATAGCCTATCTTCTGATTTATGTAGATGACATGCTTATTGCCAGTAAAAGCCTTCTGAAGATTCAGAGTATCAAAAGGAAGCTAAGTGCTAGATTTGATATGAAGGACTTGGGAAATGCTAAGAGGATTCTTGGAATGGATATTCTTAGGGACAGAAAAGGTGGAAGACTATTCTTATCCCAGAAGAGTTACATTGAGAAGGTCCTGAAGAGGTTTAACATGCATGAGAGTAGAGCTGTGTCAACTCCTCTGGGACAACAGTTCAAATTATCTAAGGAAATGGAACCAAAGTCAGATGAAGAGAAGAAGACTATGATGAAAGTACCTTATGCAAGTGGGGTTGGAAGCCTGATGTATGCTCTGGTCTGTAGTAGACCAGATTTAGCTTATTCATTGAGTATGGTGAGCAGATACATGGCTAATCCTGGAAGATTACATTGGGAAGCTTTGAAATGGATCTTCAGATACCTTAAAGGGTCATCTGATCTGGGATTGATGTTTGAGAGGATGACTGACCAGAAGAGTCCACTGGAAGGTTTTGTAGATTCTGATTTTGCTGCTAATCTGGATACCAGAAGATCTTTAACAGGGTATATCTTTACACTTTACAATACTGCTGTGAGCTGGAGATCTGTTCTGCAGAGTGGAGTTGCTTTATCTACTACAGAAGCAGAGTTTGTTGCAGTGTCAGAGGCTGTTAAGGAGGCTTTGTGGTTGAAAGGCATAATCAAGGATTTTGGCATAAACCAAAGGGCTGTGGTTGTTCATTGTGATAATCAGAGTGCAGTACATCTGGTTAAACATCAAGTGTTCCATGAGAGATCAAAGCACATTGATGTAAGGTTGCATTTTGTGAGGGAAATCATTGATAAAGGAGTGGTTCTCATCCAGAAGATATCTACAGATGACAATGCTGCAGATATGTGTACAAAGTCTTTACCAGGTACTAAATTCAAGTTTTGTGTTGAATTGGTAAAGATGAGTGTATGGGATGTTCCTTAGGCCCAAGCTGGACCATGGAGGAGAGGAGGAGAGGATTGATACTTCTCATCTGAGGTGGAGAATTGTGAAGTGTCATATGTGAAGTATAAAGTCTACTGAGCTTAATTCAATAAGGAGCTATGTTGATGAAGTGTTAGCCGTGGGAGTTAGTCCATTTGGGGTATCAGTAGAGTTATATCAGATGAGGTTGATCAGATGAGGTCTAACAGTGGAGTCCCATCAGAGGAGGTCTAGACCGGAAGTCATCTGATGTCAAGTGACCAAGTCAGCTGAGGTCAAGTCATCTGATATAAAGTACAAAGACGCGAAACACCAAGTTGAAGCTAACTGAAGGCGGTTCTAACTGAATCAACTGAAGCGGTTATTGGAGTTTGTTAGCCAGCTGGATAACTACTTTACTTATGAGGTAGTTACAACTGAATCGAGTCTAGATTATTCTCAATCTCTGTAAATATAAATAAGTGCTTCTAGCTGAGAGAAGTAACTAAGAACTTAAGAACTTTAGATCTTCATCTGTGAGCGAAAACACGAGAGATTGTGAGCGATTGTAACTTGTAACTTCCGTTTTCTTTCTTAGTGGAATACTCTATCCTCTCGGATCCCGTGGACGTAGGAGTATTCATCTCCGAACCACGTAAATCTGGTGTTCTTGTGTGATTTTCAATTCCGTTCTTATTGCATTTGATTCCGATTCCCGGAAACAAGTTTTCTTGTGAATCCGAAACCGTGATTAACAGCTAAATGAGGTCACATGATTGTTAGGAGCCCATTTCCGTTGGCTATGTAACTTCTTCATTAACCTGAAACATGGGCGGTAAAAACATCAAAGCTTAACCAGTATGAGTAATAACGGCGTTAATACATAGTAAACCAATCCATACAATCTAGAAAGTAATGAGTTATAGAAGAAGTTGACTTCAATAATATCATAATATTCATCATGTAATATCATGGTTACACTTATAAATTAATATCACATTTTATTATTTCTTTTTAATATATATATATATATATATATATATATATATATATATATCATATTGTATTGTATTGTAAAATTTTATAATATTCATTTATAAAAATAGTAATATTACTGAATGAATGTTATAATATTGGTAAAAAAATAGTATAATAGTATTAGTTAACGAATCTAATTTTGTAAGGTACAAAGTTGTTTGTTTTATAACAAAGTGATATCATTACAAGAAAAATGACATTTAGTGACATTAATTCTATCATTGTTGAATTTTTAATGACAGAATCCTGTCATTAAATTTTTTAACTAGAGAATTAATAATGACAGAACATGATAGAATTGTTGTCACTAAAGTCAATTTTTTTGTAGTTCTCCGATGATTAAAGTTCTACTATTTATAATCGAAAGATTGTGACTTCGAGTCACAACTTAATATATAAGAGTATGTATAGAGTGAAATTAGTTTATACATGAATCATATAAGGAAATTAGTCTAATCCTAGAATGGTATTAGGTTGTTGAATTGTATTGCTCTAAAACAATTGGGTACGGCTTGTACGTTGTCTTGTTTTGTTTATTATTTATAAAATTTCTCTTGACCGACCAAAAAAAAATATAAGGGCATTAGTTGTTTTCACTGAAGGGTATTAGTTATTTTCACTGAAGAGTTTTAGTTTATTTTTATTGAATAATTAAAACTTTTCAGTATAAATAAATAATATTTTTCAGTAAAAATAATAATACTCTTTAATAAAAATAATTAATATCCTTCAATAATTCATTTACAAATCAGTTTTACTGTATAATTCCTAATCAATAAAATAAGTTGTTTGTCTTATAACATCTATTTTCTATATGATAATGAAATGTATCCTTATCTACATGTGCACATTTTCCAAAATGCATAGCATCATTAACGTTTGCAAGATTTTTCATTTTTTACCCGAGAGTCAATGAATTGTACCCACCGCCCCTGTAATTTAAAAAAGTAAGTTGAGAGATTGGATTGTTATTTACATGAAAGTGTGTCTATATTGTTTTTTTCCAATAATTTTTTTATTTTACCATTTAAATATGACACATTTATTCCACCTATCATTTATTTTATATTTATAAGTACTCACTCAATAATTTTTTTTTATTTTACCATTCAACTATGACATAATTATTCCACCTATCATTTGTAAATTTTACCATTCAAACGTTCACTTAATTTATAAATGGACCACACGATACTTCAAACTAATGTTACTTTATCTATATTTTCATAATATCGGTCCAAACAACTAGGTACAGTTTTCGTGGATGGATGGAGTAATAAGGAAATTCCTCAACAATTAATCTAAAATGGACAAATTAGATCATGATAATTCTCGCATTTATAAAAATGTTCACAAATTATAGGAGAAATATAAATTATATTTCTTAAGTGACAATGAATTAATTACTTGAGTATAAAGGGGTATTCAAAATTTGAAAATTAGAACGAAATAAATATAAATTATATTAAAATAATGGTAAGAGTTGAATGAAATTGTAGTATAATTTATATAGGTTTAAAAATGATGGTACAAAGTTAAAAATGGTAGTATGGACTTAAAAATGGTGATATGAATTTAATATATGGTGATATGAGCATTAAAATGTTGTACGAGCTAAATTTATTGGTAATCCTGATTTAATTATATATATTATAGTATTGGCTTATATCTTAATATATTATAAAGACAAAGTTTTGGAATCCTATGTGGCAAGCTCTCAAGCCTCTATTTTAAAAATATTCTCCTCTCATTCACCAAATTCATTGACTTTTAAAATTATTCTCGGCCATTGAATCTTAATATCTAATCTAATCTTGATCGTTGATTTTTTCACATTTCCTCTATATATACCATGTATCTCACACAACCAAAAATCAATTACAATAATTTCTCCACATCCTATTCTTCTTCTTCCTCCTCTTCTTCCTCCTCTTCCTCTTCTTTTTCCTCTTCCTCCTCCTCTTCCTCCTCCTCCTCTTCTTCCTCCTCTTCCTCCTCCTCTTCCTCCTCCTCCTCTTCTTCTTCCTCTTCTTCCTCTTCCTCTTCTTCTTCTTCCTCTTCCTCTTCTTCTTCTTCTTCTTCTTCTTCTTCTCAATTTTGCTATGAAGTTTTATATTATATTTATTTTCATCTAAATCTTCATATTTTTCTTTTCTTGCAGGATGTTCATCCCAATATATTCAATCTTAATATTTCTTTTTTTTTTTTTTGCAGGATCTTCATCTTAAGGTATTTACTTTTTTATTTCTATTTTATTTTATAGATTTGGTGTATGAATTTAATCTTCATATTTTGCCTTATCTCCGCTACTAATGATTTTACTCTATTTACATTTGATGTTTGTTTTTATTTTTTTATTAATTATTATTTTATTTTATGCGTATGATAATTTTTATTGTTTGATTTTTTTTAGTATTGAACATCAGTAATGAAGATGAAGTGGATGATCAATTTTTTTATACGAAGATGAATTGGAATATCAAAGAAGATGTAGAATCATAAATTATATGTTAAAAGTTAACTATTGAAGGTCGAGAAGGAATAATTTATCATTAGTATTAAGGTCGAGAAGGAATAATTTTTTTGGATTTGCTTTTTTAGAACTTCTGTATTGAAGTTACTAAATTCTATTTTCATTAGTATTACTCTAGGTTTGAATTACTCTTATATGTTTTCAGAAATGATTGAATAATTTATTGTCTTTATTTGAAATTTGCTATGATCTTTTGATAAATTATCTAACCACACAGGTCTTTGATTACATATCTTTAAATAATAAATATTGAATTCAATGTTTGCGTGGTAGGGGTTTTTTTTCATAAAAATTTATATATACCATAATATTATAAATTTATTCATTGTAAAATAATATAATACTTTAAAATATTATCTAATTCACGGATAACAATTTATTAATTTTTATACTATAAAAGACGTGCACGTATAAAATTTTATTTCCTGAAATTTATTAACTGTGTTTTATGAGTCTGTAACCAATTTAAATTGATTTTTTTTCCAGAAAATTATGTGTATCTCAATTAATATTTAATTAATATATTTAAATTAAAGTTTGATATCTAATGAATAAATTATTTAATAAATTTTTTTGACTTAGTCTAATGTACATCATTTATTTACACGTAATATATATATATTATGTATGAATTCATGATTATCCTTTATAATTTCAAAAATTAATAAAGTTTAATTTGAATTCACATATAAAACATAAACATACATACTTATTCTCAACAAATTTTTTAGAAATATATATTAATTATTATTTAATAAAATTAATGATTAGAAATTAATATTAAGTCAAATCAAAATTTCAATTTATAATATATATCAATTTGAAAATAGTATCAAATATAATCAACCATTCAGCCAATGATTTCCTACTATTGTCTAATCAGTTATTTTTGTGACAATCTAATTTATATATTAATATAATTTTTTTAAAGGTAATCAATTACAATAGTCTCCTAACATAAATAGTTCATTTGACCAAAATATTATTAATTAGAATACTAGAAAAATATTACTTTTTGCTTAGTTTTAGAACGTGTGTATGTTATATATATTAAGATTTCCTTAAAATATGGAAGAATATATCTTCCATGATTATGTGATCTCTACTTAATCCAGAATCTTTTTTAGAAACACGTACATTCATGTGTACGTGTGTGTTTTAAATTGTTTTTAAATTATCTATCATATTATATTTTTATTTTTTATATATTGTTTAGTCTTAGGATATAATTTATATATACTAACTATAATATATAACTAATTATTAGAATTTAATATTAAGTCAAATAAAACATTCCAAATTTGAATTTATACCAATTTGAAAAATAGATGAAACCAACATAATCAATCATTAGATCAATTACTTCGTACAATAAACTATATGGAAGGTTTAACATTTATATTAGATAATTGATATGATATATTCTATATTTATTAGAAATTGATTTCGTACGATTTAATTCGTATCATTATATATAACTAGTATTTTCTCTACCCGTGCTTCGCACGGAAGATATATTTTTTCAAAATTTTACTATAGAAATTAATAAAATTAATTTTTATTAATAAAAAAATTTACAATTTTTTTAAATATATCTAAAAATTTCATACAATGATTTATCACAAATTTTTTAATACAATCTTTTCTAATTATAGGATATGTTTGGTTCAATCTGGAGGGGGCAAGTTGGGAAACTTCGGATTGAAGAATCCATGAATAGTGAAGAGATAAATTTACTTTTGTGTATGTTTATAAAATGTAGTAGAGTGGGTTTGAGAAGATTATAGTGAAAAAGTAGGAGATGAAAATATTTGTTATATTATGAAAATAAAAGTGTGAGTTATTGGGAAAACAAAAAGTATGAGCGAGAATATAAGGAGTATAATTTTAATATAATCTCAAAACAAACATAGTTTGACTTGTGTAATCCTGAAGCTTGATCTTGGAGGCTTAAATCAAACATAACATTAACAAATATTTATTTTATTATAAAATACATATATATAAAGAATAATAAATTATTTTATAGTTCTTACAATCTACCCATCTTAATCAAATAACATGTCTGATATTAATTGTACTCGTTTTGTCCCTATTAAACTTTACATGTTGTTGGTCAAACTTTTTAAGAAAAATTATTGAAAAGTGGTTTTAAGGGTTTTATATGAATATAAAATGATATTGTGGGGAATGTTATTTCTATTTTAGGGGAGTGAAGATTATTATGGGACGGACGAAAAAAAAAGGTGTGAATTTTATTGTGAGGCGGAGGAAGTATATATAATTTGAACCGGTACAATCATTTACAATAAAAATTATATTGGATAACCACTAAAGATATTAGAACATGCATCTCCTAATTAATATTTATAATATCAATATAACAAATCACAATAACTTTCACACTTGCGTTATTTTGACATATTACAACTACGTTCACACTTCTAAAAATGAAATATCTTCTTCTCACAAAAATCAATAAAGTAAAAAAATATTACTCCCTCCGTCCCGGAGTAGGTTCACTTTCCTTTCTAGACCGTCCCACAATACATTTTTCATTTTATAAATGGCAAAAGTAACACTCCACTACATATAATCTTTAACCTTCAAATTCACACAATATTACCAAAAATATCACTCGTTTCATTCACTTTTCAACATTATGCACTATTTTACTCCAAAAGTCAACATGTGTCCTACCATATATTAATAAACATATACACTTTCTTAAATAAAATAACAAAAGGTTATGGAAAAGTTTATTCCGGAACGGGTGGAATATTATTTTATTCAATTCCACACGCACATATATTTTTTTTAAATGTGTCATCCACTACTATAAAAGTAATTTTAGGACGGATAGAGTACTAATAAAGTTGTTGTAATAATAGGAACAATATTTTTTTTGGCAGGTAACTCAGAGGGGGTTGTGTTTCAAGGACAATTTTTTTTGAACTTGTGAATGTAGGCCATTATGTTTAAGAATTTAAAGCATTGAAAATTTAGGAGTATGCATGTTAGCAAAAATGTAAATGGTATTATCAAATGTAAACCCGTCAAATTCCAACAACACCAAATGCAAACCCGCCAAAGGAAAAAAACTCATGAATCAAATAAAAATTACAAATCCTGCATTTCAAACGGATTGGAGAAGTCACACAAGTTTTTAGAAATTCAACATTGACAGGAGTTCATGTATACTCTCTGTTAATTCCTTGTTTATCCATATTTAAAATCGATTAGAAAAAACCCTTGAAAAATTTTACGCAGTCAAACACTTCTAATAAATTTAAATCAAACCTTAGTGAGACGAACCATGTGACAATCTATGTCATCAATAAATCTAAATTCATAATAAATAGGGAACTAATATTCAACTGTGACATATTTCAATAAAATATAACCTAATTTTTCTATAAAAAAAAAGTTTTATCTCAACGCTAGTATTTACCTAATAAAAAAATATTAAATTTAAAGTTAACATTTACTGGTTTAAATTCTCTTTTAACACAAACTTCAAAATTATCAATTTGATTTTCAACTAAAACTTTTAGAGGAAAACTTAAATTTCGTATACATGGTCCAATAGCAATTCTCATTTTAGTTCAAACAGAAAGTAATAAAAATTATCATATAATAATAAATAAAAACTATTACATTAAGATTAGAAAAATATAGATAAAAAAAGACTATTACATTAAGGCTATTACATCTTTAAATAATTTTATCTTTTTTTACGAAATACAACACTTTTAACAAATTTATATCAAACTTTATTGAGAAAAAATATGTGACGATCTGTATCACCAATAAACATGGATTCATAATAAATTTTGAGCATGTCTTCACTTCTGACATACTTCAATATAATAAGAATTCAATTATTATCAAAAAAAATTTACACCAATACTGGTATGTGCTAAAAAAATATTAAATTTACAGTTTCAATTTCATTAAAAAAATAATATAAAAATAGATATGCATCCAAAGAAATATAAATATCATCAATCGACGCTTAAATTCAACATTATTGCATTTCGCAGAAAGCTTAATGATTTCACCAACATTCAATGGTACTAATTTTCTTCAACATCATCTTCAAAATATCAATATAACTTTCAACTGAAATATTTAGAGAAAAATTAAATTGTCTATACATAGCTCAATAGCATTTTTCATCACTATTCAAACAAAAAATAAAGTATACTACAAACAAAAAAAAGGTCAATAACATTAACATTAAAATCACATAATACATGAGTAAATTATCTTTATTTACTGGTTTCTTTTACCCCGTTCTCAATCTCTCTGTCTTTCTATTTTTCATTTATGTATTTTAAATCTTTTCTTTTTTGTATATGAATACCCAATTTAATGGAGAATACATGATTAGATCAGTAAAAGATGAAACATTTGCCAGATTTTAGCACGGATAAAATAAAATTAGGGCAAAGTATTATATGAACATGATTTATCATAATACATAACATGAAATTGTTTAGTAAAAATTAAAGTATCATGAATCGAGTTAAGGGTATCATATTATTGTTCAAAAGTATCATAATTAATTTTCTGTACTATTTTAATTTATTTATAATTAGTACAAAAAATACAACACTTCTAACAAATTTATACCAAGATTTAGTGAGACGAAAAATGCAATGATCTGTATCACCAATAAACCTTATTTCATAATAAGCCATTAACTATTCTTTTATTTTGATTAAAAAAAATTGCACATAAACAAAATATCTAGTTTTGTTGGTTTCATACTGTTGGTGGTCAAATTTAATCGATATGATTAGTGACTGTTTTAGTTCGATTTAAGACCACCAATCAATTACGTGTGATTGATTACCACCGTAAATGGTAAATCGAAGATTCGGGATGTGGAATGGTAAATACGAAAGTCGAAACCGTGTTAATTTCGTATATGTGTGCATTTAGGTGTTTAAGTGTGTGTTTTAGGAGTATTTGTGAATTTGAACTTGTATTTCTCAGCTGGAGAACAACTATTTGTAGAAGCTAGCAAGCATGAGGTGTCTATGACTCTTGGTCTCCCTAGCTTGCATGTTGGACAAGTGTCCTTTGACCTTGGTTTGACCTTATCTAAGTTATATCTTAGTTACAAAGTCTTCTTTGGTATTATCTCGGGTTCATTGTTGTTCGTCCAGGTCGGCTTATTTGATCCAGTAAAGATTCTTCATCAAAGTTGTTCGTCATTAGTGACTTGGCGGAACATTCATATCTGGTCTCGGTTCTTTGGACTTGTTCGCCAGTATATTGTTTGTCGGTGGGGTTGTTCGTTGACATAGTTGTTTGTCACTTTATACACTACATGGATTGGTTTATACACCCGAATCTTGGTTTATATATCCTTGTTTGGGTAACAATGATTGATGTTCGCCTATCAACACATACATACTCAATTTTCAATCCTCCTGGATAATAGACACTCTTGAGTAGAGATGTTAATAATTTTTAATACCGATGGAATATATTTTGTGGTTGTATTCAAATTAAATGAGATTGGTGAGTGAATAATTTTAGAATGTGGTGTAGGTATTATATATTGAATAAAATCATAATTCTATACTCGACACCGGTAAGTGTTAAAAAAAACCATATATTCACACATTTTTAAAATTGTGAGGAGAATTTTACTAAAGTTTAAAGATATAAATCTTGCATAACGACATTTCAATTAAAATATTATTGCATTTCAAAGTAAGATCAACGATTTCACAGATATTCAGTGGTCCTAATTTTACTTCAACATAATTCAAAATGATTAATTTGACTTTCGGCTGAAACATTTGGATGAAAATATAAATTGTCTTTACATGGTTCCAATAACATTTTTCATCATTATTCAAATATAAAATAATATATATATATATATATATATATATATATATATATATTACGAAGGATTTTTTTTATAAGGTTGTGTTTGGATGGAAGGATTTGAGTTATGAATTTTATATACACACTTAAATTCACTTCACTTGTTTTGGTAAGATATTTAAATGGATGAATTTTAAATACTTTGCTTCAACATCGTCTTCAAAATTATCAATATAATAAAACCCGATTCATCTTCAAAAAAGTTGACTCCAGAAGTGGTATGTGCTAAAAAAATATTTTGTTTTTACATTAAGGAATAAAAAAAGATATGCATCCAAAGAAATATAAAAAAAAAAACTCACAAAATGGTATTTTATATTTAGCACTACTGCATTTCACATAAAATTCAATGATTTCACCAACATTTACTGGTTCCAATTTTCCTTCATCGTCATCTTCAAAATAATCATATAGACTTTTAGGCGGTACATTTGAGGGAATAAATAGATTGAAAATATATAGTCTAGTAGCATTTTTCCGCACCGTTCAAACAAAATGTTAATTAAAAAAAAAAACTCTTCTTATGTCCATAAAAAGCTTGTACATTTTTTTTTCGTCGGTGTATAAAAGCTTTTACATATCACAATTTTTTTTTCTGCAATGATATCCCATTCATCCTATAAAAGTTTTCAAATGATATTATGATATGAATTTTATGGTGAGTTTTCAATTCTAGGGATGAAAAAGCTTTTATGAGACAAACAAATAGAAAATTGTGCATGTTTTTATGGGACGAAAGCAATATAATATAACATAAAAGAAAAAAAAAACACTATCATATTAACATTAAAAACACATATTCCATCCTTACAATATAAATAGTCCTAAAAATGTTGGCACGTATTTTAAGAAAGTAAATATATTGTGTAAGAAGTAAAGAAACCTATAAGTTGATAATATAAATTATTCTCATTTTAGAAATATTGTCTACCATTAGCGGACAAACTAAAATTAAAGTAGAACTATATAAAATGGATGAAGGGAGCCATACTTATCAATTAATTATCATATTTTGTTGGTTTCTTTCACACTAAATTATCACTCAGTCATTTTGCCTAATAGACAATCTTGTGCAATGATGATGATTTTTTTTTTTTACCTTCATTAGAGAAGTAGAAAAGTGGAAATATTTGTTGGTTGTATTAAAATTTGATGAGATTGGTATGTGACTGTAAGTATTATAAGTTGGATATACTTATAATTTTATAGCGGATATATTTAGTAAATATTATAAAATATAGTGGATGAACATATTAAATTTGTTGTGTCAAATAGTCGTGTCCTACAACAAATTTATCCATAAACAAATTCATATTTAATTTGATTCGGAATTAGTAATTTCCATTTCCTATTTTTAATTAAAAAATAAATAAATTTGTTTATTTTTAAAATAGTTATGTAATAGTAAAATCATTTTATTTTTAAACTTATCATATACGGGGTGATACACTTTTTAAGAAAAATTATTTTATTGACTTCTTAGACCAATAAATAAAGAGTATTTTGAAATAAATTATGTATTGTGAGGGTTTTTTATTTCGATATTTGGGTGCGTAAATTATTGTGGGACATCCCAAAAAGCAAAGTGTGAAGATTATTAAGGGACATATAGAGTATTTATTAATAACAGTAAAAAACACATAAACAAAATAAAATAACACATGATATAAGACAAATATAACAAAAGATAAGTACCTCATGTAATAAGAAAAGTAACCAAACTAAAATATTCATAACCTGACAGTGAATTGTTTCTAAACCTTAACATTCACATAAATATAATCTCTACAACACTCACACCTCTAAAGTCCAACCATTTTCAACTGACATTTGAGTTTATTTTTCTATCAAATAATTCAATGTTATGACAGACCAAGGACTAATTTATGATACCACTCAAAATATTTGCATCTTAACGTTATTTGCATAAAAAAATTATTCGTTACTAAAGTCAGAAAAAAAAAACAGAGATACATTTTTGTGTCCAAGAAAACAATTGAGGAGCTTTTATAAGGGCCAAAAAATTATAAAACTTATCATATCATCTGTGTAAAGCTGTCACAAAAGGGTCGGGCCGGCCTGGCCCGACCCTGGCCCACCGGATCGTGAGTTTTTTCCAGGTCGGGCCCGGTTGATTTCAAACTACCTATTTACAAGCCGTCTTGGCCCGTCTCGGGCCACCAGACCAAACCGGCCCAATTATATATATATATATATATATATATATATATATATCTATTATCATTGTACTTGATTTATATATTTATATCATTAGTTTATGATTTAGTGTAAAATTCTACTCATATAGTTATTAAAATTATTTAGTTTGGCAACAACAAATGAATAATTAAATTAAAACTCAAATTTCTAAATAATTTTCAAACAACAATAATTCAACAAATCTTAGTAAATTTAAATTCACCAAAATAAATTCAAAAGTCCATAATCCAACAGAACTCAATAAACTAAAATTCACAAAAATAAAATCAGAAAAATATAGAGAGCATATCGTTTATATTGATGAATGGTTGTGGTGGATAAGTATTAAAATATAACAACTTTTAAAAGGCATGTATAATGTATTCTTACAGGAACCTTAACTAATTTTCATTCTTTTAATAATTACATATCTATTCAAAAATACTTTTATGATTCTCAATAAATATTACTATATCCATAAACAACACAAGTGATATCTTAATCATAATTAATACTTGATGTAAGCTAAAGAAGAATCAAATCTTCTAAAATATTTATCAAATAACTAAGGTTCGAAAAAGAAGCAGGGAAAATCCAAAAAAGGTCATGAAAATTCACATAAACAAATGGACCTCATGAATACGTGCTCAACAATTTTATGAAATTTAATAAAATGTCAACAAAGTAAAAACTTAAATCAACATTAAAAAAATAATCTCAAATGACAGTAGAGATGAGTCGAAACGTTACCCTAAATCCTAAAAAAATTCTACGGGGCCAAGCCCTGCCCGAGCTTGAATAGCCCACCGGGCCAAAAAAAAGTCTGATTCTTTTCGGGCCTATAATTTTGAGGCCCGATCCATCCTAAAAAACGGTCTTCTCGAGATGACCCGTTTTGACAGCTCTACCTCTGTGTAACCATTACAAATTAAATATTCAATAACTTGAAAAAAATACATTTAAGTGGTTGTAAATAAAATATTTCACATGACACTTTAATCGTAAAGATGGTCAAAGGCGTATATAAAATATATTTTTTGAAAAAATATCAAATCATATCATGTAAAACTTAATTGTAAATAATTAATTAAAAATATTTGCTCACGTCTTGCCGTTGAAATTGGATAAATTTTTTGAAACCTTCCTATGAAAATTGATTCACCGAATTGTCCAAAATTAAGCAAACACATTTCTATATCTATTATACACATGTAATAAAAATACTTATTAAAATTAATATTGAAATATATTAATATAGGGAAAACATAAAAATCAAATGCTTATGAATCTATTATTAAATGCAAACATAATTTATAGATCTAAAAATTTCCAAGTTTAAATCAATATTCTTTTTATAAAAAAATTACATAAATGAAAAGGATTAAAACTCGGTCTTTGAAAAAAAAAAGTGATGAAATATGTGTTTATGATTTAAATTCATTATCTTTATATTTTTTTGAAGAATTTACTTCAATTTCATTATAACTCCTATTATTTTGGCAGTATAAGTTCGAAAAAGATTAAAATCTTAATTATAATATTAACGCCAATAGCCTGGTCATCAAAATTTGACATAAATCTCTTAAGTAGTTTTAGTGTGTACTTGAATTTTGAAAAAAAAAAATACCCTACGTAGAAATCATCAATACACCAAAAAGTAATCAGTAATATCCTAAGAATTAATCAGTAATACCCCAAGAAGGCATCAATAATACTCTAATTGAAAAAAAAAATGTTCGGTGTGTTTGTGTGTGTTTTGAAAAAAATCAAAATTAAAGTCAACATTGAACTTAAAATTCAAATGCATGCTAGCATTTGTGAAATCTCTCCTATCTCAACTACTTAAATCTTCTAATTACCCCATGTTAATAACATAGTAGTTGCTTGTGATGTTGGCAAACTTTAGGGAAATACCTTTTTATAGACACTAATTTTTATTGTAACGGTTGAAATATTAAATGGTCTCTCTTCTTTTTTTCAAATTTTCATTATAAATCTATATCGTCATTGAATTGCTATTTTGGACAATCAAGTTGTTAATTTTACAATTAATTATAATCTCATAAATTAGAATTCAATTACATTGAATTCAAATTGACCTTAAAACATGTAAACACCATGCATAAATGTTATATTCATCAATAAATCCTTGACTCTATATATAATTACAAAATTAACGGAAACTGTGTGGACATCAAAACGGATCAAAAAAATTAATGACATTAATTTGATGAGTTGTGTATATATTTTTAAAATATCTATTTTCATAAAATATCTATTTTAATTGGAAAATATAACTTTTCATAAAAAAAAACTTGGAAAGTAATATAATATTTTCTGCTGACATATTACTTTTTATATAAATTTTTATTACTTTTTAATATAAAAGGTGATTTTTTTTTAAATAATATACCATCAACTTTTAATTATGACATTACCATAACATATGGAGCATCTAATTTTGTAGCACCAAATTTTTTGCATCCGCAATAGAAGAATTTTTTTTGGAATCCAATAATAAAATTTAATTATAGTAATTAAACATTCACAAAAAAATTATCAATCATTTCAATCAAATACTAAGTTCCGATTATTTTGCTTTTAATTATATATATATTTATGTATTTAACATCCATTAAATGTATAGTAAATTAAGTAAGTTGACTTTGTCTTTTTCTTTTCCGGTAATTAAGCAAATGGTTCTAAGTGTTATACATTTCCACTTCCAATATCCATTTCCAATATCTTCATTTTGCTGCTAGTTTGATGTACAACATTATTTTGAGCAGGGAGGGGATTGCTAATAGTTAGCTAAAAGATTTATTGGGATGTGCAAAAAGTATTCAAGATTTGATAAAATTGAACTAAAATATATGTTTAATCATTTGAAAGTATATACATGTAATCAGCAATTAAGTGCATATTATTAGAGAAATAGTTATTAAAAAAAATCTTCAAAATTAGAAATTATTAATAAATTATTATAAAAATATAAAATTTTAAATACATAAACACTAAAGAAATTATGGCAACAACATTATAAACCTCCAAATGAATTAAGATTCAAAACCAACTACAAAGATGATTATGATTCGATCAACATCAACATGAGTAGCATTTGCAAATGCATAGAATCAAGAATTCTTTCATTTGTAGATACCACCAAACTCCAAAGCCTCTCTTCCTCTCAACATCATTAAAGTAAGGTTCTTATTATAAATATATACCCCTAAACTTTCATTGCATGCTCGATTCAGTTTAGATTAATCATGAGCAAAGATAATACTATTCTTTCTAAAATATTTAGAATGCATGAAATGCATTAATTTGAAGTCGTGTTTTTCAATTTTTCCGTCTAACATATATACATATTATCCCAAGTTGTACAATTAAAATTTTCCTTTTTTTTTTGGAAACTCAAAAAGCTGAGATCATGGACAACATTACCAGCCAAAAATGCAAGATTGGATTGATGAAGATAGAAGCAAAATTTCTTTAGTACACATCGGGAAAAAAAAAAATCCTTGAACAAATCTCTAGAAATTACAAATAGAATGAACTACTTACATTCTACAATTTCAAATGTATACATTTTCCATAAGCTATCTAATCTAAATACAATGGAACGGAGAAACTTACAATGAAATACCACATCATACATAAGAATATATACATTTCAGCAACTCAAAATTGGAGAGACCCATGCTTGAACAATGGGTGGTAAAGCAGTATAAATAGACAATTTGATGAAACGGTTCCTAATTTTCTGCAAATTAGGTCCAAATTTATTTCAATATACTATATCTAATAGTCAATAAAGAAAGAACGGTTAGGATACAATCTAAAATATGTAATCAACGGCTGAGAATCTTTCCCGCCAAAACTATAGATGGCAAGGTAGGGTGTATTATATATTATAGATATCGTGACCATAAATACCATATCATTTCTTATAAATGTATTCGGTTGTTTTGTATTATCATTTACAAATTTTTCCACGTCATCTAATGTGGTTGACTGATTACTGTTCACAAAAAATACTACTACCTTGCAAAATTCTGTCGTCCAACGTATCAAATATTGGTACATTTTTTACATAGCTTTTATTTTATTATGCATATTATTTTGATTATTAAGTTTATTTTCAATATGAAAAAATTGTATTCGATGACTGCATCTTATCCATATTACAGTATCTTCATTTATTTTTTAAATATCATTTTTACATATATATTTTAAAAACTAAAATTTATAGATTAGTTCATGTTTTATTTGCATTTTTTTAAATTATTAGCGATCTTGATTAAATCATTTTAAAATTAACAATAATATCTATCATATAATATTTGCATGTACTGCTTAGTATTGGGTAATAAAAACACATTATACAATTTATATATAAAATAAGTATTTAACATAGGTTTTATTTCATTATATGTATTGTTTTAATTATTAAATTTATTTACAACATGAAATTCAAATTATGTTATCATGATCAAATTATGTTTATATTCATATTCTATACAATTAATTTTAATAAATAGTTTTTTGAGGTTGTATGATTTAATTATTTATTAATTTATTTTTATTTTTTGCAGATTGATTATTTATCAATATAGTTTTTCCTAAGTTGAAATGGATAAAGAAAACACTCCACCTTCACCCGGTCAAACGACATATTCAGGTAAATATTTCAAATATTCAGTATTTTATTCTTATTAACTTATTGTTATATTAATGATTTAATTTAATTTTGTATTAATATGTACAGATACCGAATATGCAAGAAGTATTCACAAAGGTCCGTTATTTATTTCGTTCTTAATTTAGTTTTACATTTTTAAAATATTATTTATTTGAGTATGTTTAAATATATTATTTAGATTAAGTAATAAGTAGTTATATTTATTTAGATTAAGTAATTAGTAATTATATTCTGTTAAATTCCTTCTACATTTATTTTTTTCTTTGCAGAAATTTGTACTAAGCAAGCTAGAATGATGAAGAGATCTGTGGTTTGTGAAAAGCGTGGTGTTTTGAATGAAATTGGTTAGATATATTCTAATAATAAATGTACATATATTTATATTATGTACTTAATATATTTTTTGTATTAATATATTTTCAATGTTTTATTGTTAAGATCCTAACTTGGAAGACTTAAAGTGTAAGAGTGCAAGATTGTTGAGAAAAAAATATCATTTCAGATAAAAGACGAAGAATTTTTTCAGGTTAAATTTTTTGTGGGTTATTATGTTTCAATATTATTTGTGTTTAATGTGTAATTATATAGTGTGTTTTGATCTTTTTTTTTTTAGTTTTAATTTAACAGTTTTTTATTATTAGATAATTTTATATCTCAACAAGAATTGGAAGACACGTCGTCATCAATATTAACAAATGGTTAGTTTTCTATTTTTAAATTACCTGTATTATTTACATATTATATTTTTTATTAAATTTGTATGTATTTAATTCTTATTAATTTTTTGTACATGGATCAATATCAAATATTGGAAGTTACTATAAATCCAATGACATCGGGTCCGGTTAATGAACTAATTCAACAAACAAGGGAAAGCACTACTACAAACACATCTCCTCTTGCATACACAACAAATACGTGTTTTGCATCTCAAGGTTTGTAAGTTTAAATTTAATTATATATATATTTATATATATATATATATATATACATTTCATTTAAAAAAAATTAAATATTTATTTTCAGATAGAGGAAAGGCCCCAATTACTGATGTTCAAGATAATACCCAAACACCTCATAACCGGATATCTATGAGTGTTATATCATCTTTAGCACAACAATTACATTTTGAGTATGAGGAAAATATTCAATCTTTCTCTAAAAAACCAAATTGGAGTCAGCTCATCTAGCCATGGTATTAATTCTTTTTATCTTATATGTTGCACTTTTTTTATTTATAATTATAATAATCTTTTTGTCTAAATATAAATATAATTAACTAAATATTCATAACTTTTCAGGTAAAAAGCGGAGAGGTGTTGTTGTTGAGCAAATGTCAAAGGGAAGTAATACTGGTGGTGAATATGGTATGAAATTTACATTTTATTATACAAATATATTTTTTTATTAGATTTTAAAAATATATATATTTAAATATTTTTAAATGTAATTAACCCAAAATTCATGACTTTCTAGGAAAAAAGAATAAAGGTATTGTTGTGGATGAAAGGCTAAAAGGAAGGAATACCGATGATGGAAATGGTATAAAATTTATATTTTATTATTAAAAAAATTGTTTTATTAGATTTTTTAAAAAAAAATTCATTTTTATTATATTTACAAGGTATGTTGATTTTGGGGATGCTACTGTCTGCGTCTATTGCAATGCGTATATGTGGTACGATGAAAAAAGCAATAAAAGACTGAATGAGAATCCACCAAAATTTCCATCTTGCTGTTCAAATGGAAAAGTACAACTTCCAATGTTGAAACCTCCTCCTTCTATATTGACCAATCTTCTAACGGGCGAAGATGAAAGGAGCAAGCATTTTATAAAGAGGATTAGAGCTTACAACATGATGTTTAGCTTTACATCTATGGGTGGAAAGGTTGATGATTCAATCAATAATGGAAGTGTTCCTTATGTTTATAGATTGCATGATGCTAATTACCATCAAATTGGAAGTCTTTTGCCAATGCCGAAGAATAAGCCTAAATTTTCGCAATTATACATATATGACACCGAAAATGAAGATCAGAATCGAATTGATGCTCTCGGGTTAGTTAATTAATCCTCATATAATTATTAAGTTAAATTAATTTTACTAATTCAATTTTACATTATCTAATATATATCTTACTTTATATTTTATATTTTGCATTATATTTTTTAACAAATTATGTAATATAATAGTTATAGATAATTTTTTTAATCAATTTAATTATTTTATTTGTGCAGGAGGCGGTCGAAAGATAAAAATAAAATGATGGATGATAGTATTGTTCGTGATCTTAAGAGGATGGTGGATACTTTTAATCCATTTGCAATGCAATTTCACAGTGCAAGGGAAAGTATTATGTCTGGAGCTGAGCCAAATTTGAGATTGAATTTGCTACAAAGAAGGAGTTCAGATGGACGAGTTTATTACCTTCCTACAACTTCTGAAGTTGCAGCACTTATTCCAGGGGACATCGATCCAGCTATGGAAAAGAGAGATGTGATCCTTAAGACGCGTAGTGGTGAATTGTTGAGAATAAGTGAATTGCATCCATCTTATGTTCCATTGCAGTATCCTTTATTGTTCCCCTATGGCGAGGATGGTTATAGGATTGATGTGGTTCATAATGATGCTGGTTTTACAATAAGGAAAAGAATCAGACTCACAATGAGAGAATTCTTTTCCTTTAGAATACACGAGCGTAATAATGAACCCAATACTATATTCCTTTCCAGGAGACTTTTCCAATAATTTTTGGTGGATTCGTATACTATGATTGAGTCGGAAAGGTTGTCTTTTATAAAATTCAATCAAGTGAAATTGAGGTCTGACAGAGCTGATGATATGAAAATTGCAGTTGATAGAGGTGAGGTAGATCCATCTTCTTCTGGTAAAAGAATAATGCCTGCATCCTTCACAGGGAGTCCTAGGTATATGATTAATAATTTTCAAGATGTCATGACAATTTGCAAGTATTTTTCTTATCCGGATTTATTTATCACAATTACTTGCAATCCCAAATGGCCCGAGATTACGAGATTCTTAAACGAGAAAGGTCTTGATTCTGTTGATAGGCCAGATATTCTCTGCAGAATGTTTAAGATGAAACTTGATCGTATTGTAAAGGATTTTAAAGAACTTCAAATATTTGAAAAGATTGATGCATGTAAGTTTATCTTCTTATATTTTTAAAATTTTTATTTCCGTAAATATTTTTGTGTGTATAGAATATCTTTACAATTCTTTTGAATAATTTTAGTATATAACTTGATTAAAAAAATTCAATATGCAGTATTATACGCAGTAGTATTTCAGAAAAGAGGATTGCCGCATGCTCATATTCTTTTGTTTCTGAATCGTGAGAACAAAATTCCAAATCCGGAGGATGTTGATCATATCATATCTGCAGAAATACCAGATAAAGATGATGATGCATTTTTGCATGACTTGGTGAGTGACTACATGATTCACGGACCCTGTGGATTGGCAAAAAGAAATTCTCCTTGCATAGTCAACAATGTTTGCTCAAAGAACTTCCCCAAGAGTTATAATGAGTTTACGTCTGTTGATGATGAAGGTTTCCCACTGTATAAAAGGAGAAATACGGGAATGACTGTTGATAAAGGAACTATTCATTTGGATAATCGATTTGTGGTTCCTTATAGTCCAATACTACTGCGAAGGTATCAGGGTCATATAAATGTTGAGTGGTGCAATAGGCATAAATCCATCAAGTATTTGTTCAAGTATATCAATAAAGGTGTTGATAGGATTACTGCTACTGTGGAGAAGGAAGGGGCCATTGAAGGTGAATCAAAACCAAAAGACAAAGTGGAAAATTTCATAAATTGCCGATACATATCTCCATGTGAGGCAGATTGGAGAACTCTTCAGTTCGATATACATTACAGGTATCCACCAGTTATGCGATTGGATTTTCATCTTCCTAATCAGCAGAAAGTTATTTTTCAAGATGAAGATTACATTGATGATGTACTCGAAAGACCATCTTCAGATAAATCAATGTTCTTGGCGTGGATGGATAAAAATAAAACCGCTGATGAGGATGCAAAGAAGCTCACTTATGTGGAATTTCCTAAGATGTATGTTTGGGATAGAAAGAAATACCAGTGGGAAAAAAGAAAGTGCAATAGATTTTCTTTGGGAAGACTACGTAGTGTTCCACCGGGGGCTGGTGAAGAGTATTATCTGTATCGCTTACTGTCTTATAGTAAGGGATCAACGTTTTACGAGATGATACGAACCATTGATAATATTGAGTATGATACCTTTAAAGATGCTTGCTATTCAATGGGATTGTTGGATGATGATCGCGAGTACACTGATGGGATAACAAAGGCAAGTTTTTTGGGCGAGCGCTCATTACGTAAGGAATTTATTCGCTATTCTTCTCATGTCATCTTCAATGAACTCTCCAGAAACTGTATTCGAAAAGACGTGGGAGTGTATGGCGGATGATTTACTCCATAAAAGAAGACGAACATTGAATATTCCAGGTATAATATTATTTAAAAAATTATTTCATTTAAATTGTTAAAATATATTATAATTATATTTGTTTCTAATTTTTTTTTTTTTTAGATTTACAGCTTAATAACGAAGAGTTGAAAAACTTGGTTTTAATTGAAATTGAGAAGCTACTGCAAATGAATGGTTCCACTTTGAGTAGATTTGCATCTGCCAGTACCAGATTTCGATTTTGAGAATGATTTAATAAATAATCTCATTCGTCAAGAATTGAATTACGATCGGTCTGAACAAGGTGGAGAATATGACAAGTTAAGTTCAACTCTCACGGAAGAACAAAAACTTGTGGTTAGTGAAATACTTGAAGTTGTTTGGTTGCAAGAAGGAAGAATCTTCTTTTTATACGGATATGGTGGAACTGGAAAGACATTTATTTGGAGAACGATCTCTGCAGCAATACGTTCTGAAGGCAATATTGTTCTTAATGTCGCATCAAGTGGAATAGCATCTCTACTTCTGCCCGGGGGACGTACTGCTCATTCGAGATTTGCTATACCGCTTAATATTGATGACACCTCCACCTGTAACATAAGGCCTGGGACACATTTGTCCGAACTATTGTTGAAGACAAAACTTATTATATGGGATGAGGCACCAATGATTAACAAATTAAGCTTTGAAGCTTTGGACAGAAGCTTGAGGGATATTGTTAGATCTCCGGATGGAACCATGAGCGATATGCCTTTTGGTGGTAAAATCGTTGTTCTTGGAGAAGATTTCAGACAGATACTTCATGTTATACCAAAAGGAAGTCGAGTGGATATTGTGCACTCGACTATCAATGCTTCATATTTGTGGGATCATTGCAAGGTATTTTCTACATCTTTTATTAAAAAAAAGTAATATTTGTTTTAGAGAAAGAATAATTGGAAAACTAAATACATCTCATTTGTTTTCAATTTGAAGGTTTTAAGATTGACGAAGAACATGAGATTACAAAGTTCTGATCCCAATACGTCCTCGAATGGTGAGGATGTTGTTAACTTCTCGAGGTGGATTTTGGATGTTGGTGATGGAAAAATTGAAAATAGGCAAGATGGTGTCGCTGAGATTGAGATTCCGAAAGATGATTTTATTTATGATGTTGCTGATCCGGCTGCATCTATAATCGAAAGTATTTATCCATCCTTGATTGATAATTTAAAGACACATAAATACTTTGAGGATAGAGCAATACTTGCACCTACTCATCGAGATGTGGAGTCTATAAATGATAAGATTCTATCTATGATTCCTGGTGATACTAAAGAATATTTGAGTTCAGACAATGTTTGTGCATCTGAATTTCGAGAAGGAGGTAATGGACAAATGGTTACTGTTGAATTTTTTAATTCTGTTAGGTGTTCAGGAATGCCCAATCACCGCCTGATCTTAAAAGAAGGAGTGCCTATAGTATTACTAAGAAATATTGATCACGAATCCGGTTTGTGCAATGGAACAAGATTGATCGTCACCAAACTTGGGAACCACATTCTCGAGGCTGAAATAATATTTGGAAGGAATATTGGAAATAAAGTGTTCATCCCAAGAATGACATTGACAAATTCTGATCCTACAATGCCGGTGAATTTTACAAGGCGACAGTTTCCAATTCTACTGTGCTTTGTCATGACAATAAATAAAAGTCAAGGACAATCACTTTCTACTGTTGGATTATATCTTCCCAAGCCTGTTTTCACTCATGGTCAACTTTATGTTGCAGTATCCAGAGTTAAATCCAGTAGGGGATTGAAGATTTTGTCACTTGATTCTAAAGGAAAACCTTCAAAATATGCAATGAATGTAGTTTATAGAGAGATTTTCCGCAATTTGTAAGCATTATTTTCTAAATATTTAGTTAATAATATATTTCTTTTATTTATTGTTTATTTTTTTGGAATATATTTATTTATTATTTACTAACATGTATAAAAATGCAATTAAAATACTGAATAAATAAAATAATAACAATAACAACATTTAGAAAACTAAAAAAAAAATTGATTAATAATATTATAATAAATATTATGTACAGTTCCGCGATAATCGCGGGTTTAACACTAGTGCTAGTTAGAAAAAATCATTTCCCTTGGGTTAACAATAGAAGTAAACACCTGGAAAAAAAATTAGTAGAAACAATTAAGAATGAGGGTTACCCCCACCTTTTATAAAATAAAAAATATATGAGCTGTATATTACTGAATGAATAATTTGGAGGACCACAAAATTGTGCATTATAATTTTTTTAATCACGATAAAGAAACTTTGATATGATGTGCCAGACATGCATATGGGTTGCACAAGAAATTTAAGGGCAAAATGATTATAGAAGTGATCTGTGTGACGATATTCTTTACCAAGAATAAAGGCCCATGGATGGTTATTAGTTGGTGAAACCAAAAAAGTAAAAAGGTGACATTGTTTTATATACATTGCACGACTTTCGGGATTTTTTTTTTCTAATTAAAATTTATTCCCAAAAAAAAAAAAAAAATGATACTGTTCTAGAAAAAACAAATAAATGAATTAATTATAAATTTTTTAAACTCCGGCTTTTAGATAAGATAAAATGCTCATGCACAAATAAAGATTTCGGATTCAATTCCCGATAAAAACAACTATGCTCATATTAAATTGTCAATTCATTGGGTCTCCCCAAAGAGAGAAATTGAGTCTGATCATGAGTGAGGGGGATTGTTAAGAAAAAAAAATGAATTAATTTTAAAGCTCTCTAAATTCGACCTTTTAGATGAAATGAAATTCTTTCAGGTAGTACATGTATAATTTGTGTACAGTACAACATTAATCAATGTCACAGAAATGACATTGGTATGTATGAGTTAGAATTAAAAAAATTCCTTGTTCAACAAGCTTCGCATACACTTGGTGCACAGAGCTTAGATCGTGCACTCGTCGCGATTCAGTTAAAGCAAGTGCATGGCACGTTTCGATCAAACCTCGTATCACATTTTATATTACATTTTCAGTCAAATCTAGTATCACATTTCAATTATATTAGATCGTCTATATATTTAAGTTTAACTAATATCCTCCAGAAATAATACTCTTCAATAAAAACAACTAATACTCTTTGGTGAAAACAACTAATACCCTACACAAATGGTTATGTATGAACCATTTTAACTCTATGTTTTGTTATAAATAAATACTACCTATGTCCCAAATTAGTTTTCACAGTTTATTTTTCTGTGACTTTAGTATGAGAGTTAATTTATAGTATTTAAATGAATAAAATAGTTTTTTTATGATGGTGTATTGTTCCATTTAAGTTAATGAAATAAAAAAAATGGTATTTTTCTATATAGTAATTACTAATGAAATAAAATGTAATTTAGATGTTTTTGTAAGAGGATAAACAATACACTATATGAAAACTGATATGGGACTAAATGAGTATTATATACTCTAGGCAAAGTATAGAGTGAAACTGGTTTATACATAAATCACTGAAGGGTATTAGTTATTTTTATTGAAAAGTATTAGTTATATTTACTGAAGAGTATTACTGATTTATACTAAAGAGTCTTAGTTGTTCAGTGAAAATGAACTAGGACTCTTCAGTGTAAACCAGTAATACTCTTCAGTAAAAACAACTAATACTCTTCAGTGAAAACAACTAATACCCTTTAATTATTCATATATAAACCAATTTCACTCTATACATACTCTATACTCTATCATGTTTCAACCTCATACACGCTAGCAATTGAGATATATATATATATATATATATATATATATATATATATATATATATACATATATATATATATATATACATATATATATATATATACACAAATCACGGACAAAGAACTTGTAGAAAGAATTTTCTTATTTTCTTAATTTTAACAACATAAGAACGAGTTATCATCAGTCTTCATCAAAGTTCCTCCCCATGGAAAATTCAAAGTGGTGCATGTCAATCACTCTAGAAACCGCGTTTAATAGGGTTTTATTAAAGAAAATAATTCAATTAAATTGATCATATTTAATTTCACAAAAAGGACTGTAGGTTAATTTGTCAAAGTAGCCCGAGTAAAATAATTCTAATTAATGTACATATTTAATTGTACAAGTAAATCTCAGGGTGAGATCAGATTGTAGAACCCTTGTAACACAAGCAAATATTATTCATAATAAATATAAGTCAACCCCATAATATGCAAACTTAGTGAAGCTTCCATGGAATTCTTTGTTCAATTTAGACTTTTTCATTCGACAATCAAATTAAATCTATTTTTTCCTAATGAATGCATCCTCTCACTATATACACACAAATTGAAAAAAAAAAAAAAAATTAAATCTTTTGCATGTAATTATTTATGAATTTGCACATGTTCATTTGTGGCAGCAAAAGCCTCGGGCATCAAGACAAAAATGGACGCTCAGGTTCGACTTGGAAAAGAAGCAAAAGTTTGGACAACAGGAAGAAGAACCCATATGCGGATGGCGGGCTTGACAAATTCTTTAGACTCGTAGCCGATCTGGAGGAGAAGAAGCAAAAGATATACGAGGAGGTGGGGCCGGAGGACATCTCATTTATCCGATTTGTCTACTCAGACGAGTCGGACCAAGTAAGGCCCATCGTCGTAAGAGCTAAGAACAACAAAAGAATGACAGTACTCCCAGTCCCCGATATAAAGGCTGACAATGACAAAGGTGTTGAACAAGAGTTAATATTGCAAGTGAGTAGGAATGTTGGAAGCAGCTTTAGGTTGAGGAATATAAATATTGATGTTAAATACTTTTACTTGTTTTGTGTGATGTTGGTGTTGATTTTGGTGTTTCTAGCAATTTATGGACGATCTTTTGCGATTCTTTGCACCTCCATTGCTTGGTATTTGGTTCCCAAATTAATTGTGCAATCATCAACGTTGGAGATGAAAGTCCGAAAGAAAGAAGAGTAGGCCGCGTGTGAAACTTGTTCATAGTGTAAAACTGATATCATTTGATGTATTTATTGATATCATTGAATAACACATCCAATGATATTAATTTCATACTATAAGATTTGTTTATAAGAGATTAAATGCCGAAAGAAATTAGCATTAGGAGTGAGAAGATGAACATGATCATGTAAATTCTTTTTTATATTTTTTATTTTTGTTCATATATATTGACATTTTCTTGCCATTTACTTTTTGAAACATGTACATGTTGAACAAGTTTTGGATTGCAGCGGTCGAGTTCCTTCAACTGCTATAACTCAATTTCAAATAAAATGTTTGATCTCGTGCTTTATGAATATGTGTAATAAATAATATTACAAAATTATTAACACTAGTACAAAAAAGGACTTAGAAAGCGATTATTTTTTAGCTTAGAAAGCGGTTAGAAACGCTTTCAAAGAATCAGCTATCTAAACTAAGAAAGCGGTTCGGAAACCGCTGTGCAAAATAACCTCTTAGATAGCGGTTATAAACCGCTGTGTTCTAGGAAAGCGGTTTCGAACCGCAATCCAAGTGAATTTCTTAGAAAACGGTTTCAAACCGCTATTCAAGATCCTTACTTAGAAAGTGGTTTCGAACCGCTATCCAAGATTCTAACTTAGAAAGCGGTTCTTAACAGCTATCCAAGTGTCAATACGTTTTTTTTTATTATTTAATTCACTAGGAAAGCAGTTCTTAACCGTTTTCTTTGATTTATAATTTTTTTTTATATTTTCTATTTTATTTTAATAAACCTGTTTATATACAAATAAATATATTTATCCATACCATCAAATATTAATCCATACCATCAAATAAATATAATTAATTATACCAAAAAAATCATAATAATATCATATCATCACAAATTAATATATAAGTTACATGCCAAAAGTTATATAGTAATATCTTACAAAAAGAAAATTACATTAAGAACTTATTGTATAAATACCCCATCCAATCCATTTTCCATTTGTCAATTCTAGCTTTGTTGTAAAAATGGATCCAAAGATTATGCACAAACTGCAAATTACATTTAAAATTTAATTAATTAATACGAATATGTTATATCAATCAATAATAATTTAAATAAATCGATAAATCAACTTACTTCATCAGGTATAGTCGTCTGAGAAGTCAAGATTATATCTTCAATGTAGCAACACACAAAATGTCCACATTGATCTCCATCTTGCTACCTCGGAACCTATTGATTAGTAATTATAATTACGTATTATATATACCTATGATTATTTTTAATTGAATTGAAAATTTTATAAAGTAAGTTTACCGAAATATTTTTCCACAACACTTTACTAATGGTTTTTGAGCTTTGACCTGGAAGACTACTCCGAAACATTCTCATTACACTATAAAAAATATTTAGAAAATAAAGCTCAGATTAGATATGCATACTTTTTAAAAGTAAAACAAATAATAATATGAGAATATTAAAAACTAACTTACCCGTCCATAAATGTCATGAGATTAGGACGATTTGTATACACTCCACCGTGAGCTGGATCCATAAAATACACATTAAGTTCCTTCATGTCTATGGCCACCAGCACCCAATGTTTACTACAATATTATATTAAGAATATTAAAAGATAATCATTTGTTTATATAAAAAAAAAATTATGAAATATTAATTGTACTCACCCCACATTTGTCGGCCAGAAAATGAGATGATTTTTCCCAGTATATTTCAACATATGGTTAACAATATCCCTCATTAATGGTGTCCTCTTACCAAACATGCAACACACTTGTGGAGAGACGAATGAATACTTTGCACTTGCCCCGATATCTAGGGTGAAATATACCTCACCCAAATATCTTAAACAAACATACGCTAATTAATATTTAATAAGAAAATTAAACTATATATGAAGTAAATATTGAGAATTAGTTAACACATACCTGAGGTAAAGAGTCACGGTAGTTGCACTCAACCACTTGTCGTGCATTACTTCATTCACATTATCCGGTAGGATGAACTCTTCATAACCAACCTGGTGAAAGTAAGAAGCAATGGGAACCATAACTGGATCATAGGTGGGGGACGAAACCATCAAGTGCGTCGTTGATATTGTAGTGACGTCGTGGGGTAAGTCATCGTGCACTGGATAACCTAATCGTCGTCTGCGAACACCAACAGTGGGTTCCCTCGGTCTCTCCCTCTCAATACCACTTGATCTTTGTGGAGCCTTTTGTGGAGTCGGCAGTATCTACAATCAAATTTTAATATAATTTAGAATAAATAAAATATTAAATTTTAATACCATGAATTTGACCTTCTTGGTGAGAGAGACCAAGTTCCTCGGCCATTCGAGAAAGTGTCCGACCGCTGTTCCGACTGTGGTGGCATCATCTTCTGGTCTTGGCACTGGTGAATTCTCTTCTCCAATTTCAGGTACAATAAGTGTGACTCTTACAAAACCAGAAGCGTGGGGACGACCGTGAATGATTCCACTAGAGCTGTCGTGCAACATTCCAGTTGCCACCAATCGAAGAGGATGCTCCACATAAAGGAAACATTCCACTGGCTGTTCGAAGAAAATATTAATTTTAGAAAATTATACTAGTCTTTAATTAAAATAGATACGAGATACATCTGATACCTGAGAGACGTTTTGAAGTGGATCGTCGAATTCGTTTCTAGCATCAGTGGAAAACATAGTCGGGACACTGTTTTCACAACTAGCACCACTCGACGGCATCCCTTGTCTCGATTGTCTTTGATTCATGATCTCCATCTGTTTAGCCATTTCAGCAACCTGCACAGAAAGCTTTTCCACTATATTCATAGCCGCAATACCGGGTGCCATCTCTAATGTTTTCTTCGTGACGCCATATCCAAAAGCTCGTAAGCATCCGGGATGCTCCTGACGTTCTATTGCCCGTGCAAACAGATCATCAGTCCCCACAGTGCGGAAGTCGTCGGGCGTCATGCTCTGAGATATGCGCTCCTGAATAACAAAAAAATATTATTAAATCATTTCAAATGAAGTAATTGTTTTTAATGTAAAGGATAAAATAATGGATGAATTACCGCTTCTTCATAGATACACTGAGATCTGTTATCGGAAAATTTCCATCTCGAGTCTTTCTTATAGTTTGAAATAACTCGTAACGGGTAACAACAGGCGCACTCTCTCCAGCTTTCCTTTTTTCTTCTTTCTATGATAATGATAAATATGTCCCCAAATTATTAAAAGTGAATATATATTAAGAGTGAATGATCATAAAAAAAATTAAAAGTTAGTATTTTTATCTCACCAAATCTTCCCTAATACGTGCATAACCTTTGGAAGATCCACGATATCGCGCCTCCATATTCTTAGCTTGTACGTTATTTCTATTACTTTTTTCCTACAGTGTAATGTAAATACAATAAACACTTAAAAAATTGTGCATTAATAGGAATAGATGAAATGGCATTGATCAAGGTTACCTTGAAATCATCAAGCATAGATCTACGCACGAATTCCTGCCAATATGGGGCCACCATAGGGGATTTCTCATAGTTCTTAGCCGGCTTAGGCGAGTACTGACCAGTCTTCGGGTCTCGTGAACTTCTCCTCAGAAAAGACCGAAAATTTTTTGCTGCATTCCCAGCTTGCATAAGTATTTGATGCTTCCTTGTGTGATCAAGGCCGAAAAATGTTTGTTGCATACACATATTAAATATTTTATGAATATTTAGTAATTTCACAAGCTTATACATAAAAATAAGTTATGCAACAATGAAAATATGCATATAATTAATTTACATACCACGAGCTCATCCCATAACGCTTCCTTGTAAGGACGCATTTCAGGCTTACGCCAGTCGCTGCATGGCAGCACAATAGGGACCACTCTCCTGACTGCAGACCCAATGTAGTGCGCCAACTTCGCACTCTCAGGTCCAATCGGCTGCCCATACTCATTGAATGATAACTGCAATTCAATGATATCGTTAGCTCAACAAACAATTAATTAATATAATAAAAATTAAAATGTTCAGATGTAATAAAACTAATTACCTTCAGTAATTTTCCTTTGCTACGGTCTTTCTTCAATGAAGTCATCGTGACTATACCCCTCCTGCGCTTCTCTCCGGAGCTACAAGAGGTGTGAGCATCAGTGTTATCCTGTCCCAAGTCATCATGATCTCTCTCATCTCTATCATCTATATCATCTCCATTATCCCCATCATCTCTATCATAGGGAAAATAACCCCCATAATCTCCATCATCTCCATCATAGGGCGGTTGATCCATGATCCTGTGAAACAGAATAAAAAAATATTAAATAAATAAACAGAAACAACATTTAATAAAGTCGTACATTTCTTTTTAGCACTGGTTTTTCTTTTTCGTTTTTTGGTTGACTTTTCTTGTTCATGACCATGAATGTTAACGAGATCCGAATTGTTATATTCATCCTCGTTTCTAAGATTTCTCTGGTGTTACAGCAGGAAATATCCTCGCCTGACAGGAGGTCAGATTCCTGAAGACACACTGACCCGACAAGATCGAGGGTCTACATCAGAAAAGAGCATTTAATGTATTATAGGTCTACGGTTGATTGTTAGATTAATATTGTAATAAATCCCTAAAATAAAGGGTTAAGACGAGTTCAGGACCACTTTTGGGCCTTTGGGGGTGAACCTCTATAAATAGGGGGTCACAGCCTCATTGTAAAGGATACACATTTTCCCCTCATTCACATATATGCGAAAAACTCTCATTCGAGGGAAGAACCTTCCCCCATCGTTCGTGTTCTTTTATTATTATTGTTTGTCAGGCATAACCCAAATAGCCACATACACTTATCTGTATGAAAATGTATGTCAATAATTTGGCGCTAGAAGAAGAGTCATATATTCATGTTCATCTCGATGGATGAACACGAAGATCTTCTCCTCAAAAAATCAAATTTCCCAAACCATGAACCGGTTCGATCTAAACCATTCAAGCGAAAAATCAAAAAATATCCTTCGAGAATTCAAGCCAAATCACCCTTTCCAAACAAGATCGCAAACAAACTCACAAAATATCCCAACAAAATTCCAAAGAATAAATCCATTCCCTTACTAGAAAACTCACAACAGCAGCAAAACCAAAAAAAATCAACAAACACGTTTGAGGGTTTCAACCGCAGCTAGCCAAGAAGAAGAAAGGGTGTTGCTGCCTTTTCCGGCGGTGTTACGGTCCGGCGGGGCTGCAGCCATTTCCGGCACCGTCGCGGCCGCGCCCGGCCACCGCACCATCACCGCCGTGAATTCTCCGGACCCGTGTGGGGATGTATTTCAGGCAAAAACAACCCTTTTCTGCCTTGAAATCCCCCTTGTTTGCCTCGATTATTGCACTGCCTTTCCACAGCTTTTCAGTATGCTTTTGGCGCGTTTCCCAAGATATGTTGAAAAGTCAAAGATTCCGGCCTCGATCCACGCGCCGCCGAGGCCGATACCCGTCTACCCGCGGAGGCTCGGTAGCCTCCGACCGCTGCCCGCGGTTGCACGCAGTCAACCTCCGTAGCCCACTGGCCGCGTCCACCTCAACGTCGTCCACCAGTTTCTCTCGCCGCGTCGTCTACCCGCGACCCGACAACCGCCATCGCCTCGTGACTTGAAGCGAACTACACTAGCTTCTACTAGTAGCTACCCCGCAAGAGTACGGGTTCACTGTAGTATGGGCAAGTATAGGGACCAAGTATTATCGAACCCAAGGGATGGTGTATATGCGAATAGATCCCTGAAGATCTACGCGTCGTAGTTAATATGAGTGTATGTTTTTGGGTTTTTTGAAAGATTAATTAAAAGACTGAAATAAACTAAGTAAACTAAAAATACTAAAGCAGACGAATTAACTAAGGGTTTGATTCAAATAAGAGATGGTGATGCTTAGGATAGGAATCCCTACGTATACTAACGGAGCAGGTACATAATCAGAATAACTGTGACAAACAAGAATTAACCTAAGTCTAAGAATGCAAGGTGAAAGCTCAAGATTCTAAACCCTAATACTTTACCCTAACACTCGACTCCACTAATCCACTAACAAGTTAATGGATTGTGCTTAATTAATGAGACCCTAATTTAACTAAGGTGATGCGGTCGTCCTCCTTCGCTAAACCGGTAGATGAATTAACCTTTCCTAAACCTTCTCGTTAAGACTACTAATTGTTATTGAGTGATGCGGTCGTCCTCTCTCTAACACTTTCGTACTAAATTTAAAGGTAAAGTTCAGATTAATTATAAGAATTCATTAAATAAGAGAATTAAAACTAACGTCACAAGCTACCCTAATTATGTACCCACATCCTACTTCCACGAGTTCATCCTACCCTAAGCATGCAAGGGTTTTAGCTAGACATGGTTTTAACAAACATAAAAGCAATAGAAGAAACGACGAACATAAACATAATGAATTGCACGAAGAAAATACGAAACATGAACTAGGGTTTAAAGAAAATAAATACGAAGAACTGAAATTTAATTAACTAAAACGACGTTCAAAGCGTTTAAAGAAATCAAACTAATGAAAAGGAACTAAGAAACGAAAAGAAACTAAGAATTCGTATGAAAAACCTCAACAACGTAAAAGTAAAGCTTGCTCATCTCCTTCCTCTCCAAAAACTAAGTCTAAAATTATTTCTAAAGTCGGGGATCTTTCAAAACGTGTTTGGAAGAGGTATATATATGCACGGGTCGAAACGGGAGTTAATGGGCCGAAAATACGCATCCGGAGGCAAAAATCCATGGGCGCTCGAGCAAAACGCTCGAGCAAAACGCTCGAGCGGTCCCGCTCGAGCAGTGTAGCTCGAATGACACAATCGCTCGAGCGGTTCCGCTCGAGCTGGTCGAGCGTTGAAATCATTCTGCATGTTTTGGGCGCTCGAGCGATTCGCTCGACGGTGGCGCTCGAGCTGCTCGAGCGCAAGAAAGTTTCTGTACGTTTAGGCGCTCGAGCAATGCGCTCGAGCGGGGGCGCTCGACCTAGTCACTCGAGTGACTTCTAACTCCTCCCAAGTGATACTTTTCCTCGTCCGCACTAATACCAATTGTATTTCTTCAATATTTTCTCATCCGGGCATCCGTTTGAGTCGATTCAAAGTCCTACGAACTCCGTTTTTCGTCCTCTATTCACCTATGAGCATCAAAGAGACAAATTTATCAACGTGTAGAAATAATGCTCAATTGACTCTAAATACTCTATAAACTCGACCAAAACTAGGGCGTTTCTAGCTACGAATCATGACAATTTCACGCCTAATCAACCCCCCCAAACTTACCATATCGCTTGTCCTCAAGCAATGAAATAATAAGTCAAGTGAAATTGTTAGGAATGAGTCAAAAAAATCAATCATGCAAGCTAATGAACTCAAGCTTCAAAAGTCAATCACCCGTATACTCACTCACTTTCTTTTATCGTACTCATGCAACAATAATAAGAAACACCAAGATCAAGCATGGATGTGCACTCAACGATGTGTTTCACTCCCTCACAAGTGTATATCAATGATTAAGGGACTCACTCAACAATCAATCACACATATCGGCAGCCATAGGCTTGTAAGCGCTCTCAACTCCGACCATATTCTAGAAATCAATGCCGAATCAAAAAGGACTTTTCTCAAGGTTGTAATGTAGGCTCTTTGGACAGGTGGGATAACAATATAAGGTAAAGTGACTAAAGTGAATGGAGAATAGAAAATCAAACTTTGGCACTTCGAGATTAGGAACAGACTACTTCAAACATTTTCAATCAACACCCTTTCAACTCCATACTCTTAACACTTCAAATTTTTTTCTTTCTCACTTTTTCACTTTTTTTTCAATCACTTTTTTTTTTCTCTTTTTTCACACAAACACATGAGCTCAATTTTTTTCTTTTTGCTCATTCTCACTTTTCTTTCTCTTTTTCCCACATCTCAAAACTTCATCACACCTTCTTCTCATATTCACTCAACAAACAACATTTTCCTTTTTTTCAACTCAATTCACTCCCTTCATATTCACACTTTCCTATTCTCCACTCAAATTGGGACAAAAAGGCTTAGGAATTGGAATAGTGTTCATATGTGCTAGCAAATAAAATAGGCTTTAGGCTCAAAGAGGCTAACAAGGGATTCAATGTCATTGGTAAGGAAAATTTTTGGCTAAGTGACTCAATAAAAACAAAGATGGCCTAAGATCACATTCGGCATATCAAACTAGACACAATCAAGAAGCAAGAGCACACACAAGTTCTAGCATCCTCTAAGGTGATGATTCACTCACAAACGAAGAGATTAAATCATGCATTAAAATCTCGTAAGGCTCAACTCTCACGGCTTTCACATCCATGCTAGTCTTAGTGCATTCTCACTCTCATCACACAAGTACTCAAAAGAAAAAATTCACAAGCATACAAGTTCTTTCTCAAATCAGCTCAAACTCAAACACTCACACAAAAGAATTTCTAACTCACTCTACTCATCAAATCATACTCAAAGATAGCAATCAACAAGCATAAGATGATTGATAGGCATGAAATATGCAATCGCGAGTCAAATCAAAATCACCCCAAGGAGTATCTCAACTAACCAATAACCAATCAAACTCAACTCAAAGATAAGGGCGTGCATGCATGTGCAATGTAACAAGAAACATAAAAATCTCCACCCCCCCAAACTTCGACCTTGCTAGAGGTCTAAGTTTGGGGTTGTGGGTTACCTCAACCAAATAATCTCGTTTCTCTCACTAGCTTTGCACACTTCCTTGTCTCAAGTTGGTTCCTTCAATCTGAATAACTCCATGATACCTTTACTTCTTTAGAGACAAGCCTACAAAATAAAACTCTCAAGTACGAGGTTAAACATACGACTCAAAATACTCCCTAATAATATAAAAAGACACTAAAAATAAATGAAAGCAAATAAAAATGGGTTGCCTCCCATTCAGCGCTATTTTTAAGGTCCTCATGTCGGACCAAGCTCAAAGGAGCTTATGGGACATCATACTCAAATTTACCTCCCCCACTCTCATAAGAGTGGTGTTTGAACTCCTTTCCTTGATGCCCCACCATCATGAGCCCTTTTGTTTTCTTCCCCACCTCAAGTGGTATAGGTCTCAACTCCTTCTCACCTTTATCTGGAGGAGTCTTACTAAACAATTTCTTGAGTTTGGACTTTTTCTTCTTAACTCATCCTTTCCCTTCTAACTGGACCACGTCCACTTTCTTCACCTCTTCATCCTTCAACTTCTTCACTTTATCCCTATCAAAATAATCAAGATCATAACGTTCATGGGTTAAATAATCAAGTGAAGGACTAACAAAATCATGAATATCAGAAGGATTAGGGATAGAAGGCGTGTCTTCAACACGAGGATCAATTGCATCCATGCAATACAAGCTCTCATCCTCCTTCGGGTGCTTCATGGCTTCATATAGGGAGATCTTCACTTCTTGATCATCAACCTTCAACGTGATCTTCCCATTCGCCACATCTAGCACCATCCCCGCCGTAGCTAAGAACGGTCTTCCCAAGATCAGGGGTACGTGCTCATCTTCCTCCATCTCTAGCACTACAAAGTCGGCTGGAAAGATGTGATCTCCAACTCTCACAAGGACGTCTTCAACCACACCTTGAGGTCTAGTAATAGACCGGTCGGCAAGTTGAAGCGTCATCATTGTGGGTTGAAGTTCAACACCTTCCAACTTCTTGAAAAGCGACAGTGGCATCAAATTAATGCTCGCCCCGAGGTCGCACAACGCTCCCTTCTTGATCCCGTTCCCAATATCACATAGGATCGTGAAGCTCCCGGGATCCTTCAGCTTTGGTGGGAGCGCCTTGTGCACTAATGCACTCACCTCGTGGTTCAGCTGCACCAATTTCGGCTCATCCACTCGCCGTCTTTTCGCAATCAAGTCCTTCAAAAACTTCGCATAGTGCGGCATCTGTTCCAAAGCATCATAAAAAGGAATGTTAATGTGAAGTTGTTTAAAAACATCAAGAAATTTTGCAAATTTTTCATCAAGCTTCTTTTTCATGAAGCGTTGTGGATACGGGACGGGTATCACAGATTTGGGTACCCCTCATTCATCTCTTTCTGTTTCTTCCACTTTCTCCCTTGCTTCCTTTGCCTTCTTCCACTTAGGAACTCTCTCTCCCTTCTCAACCCATTCCTCTTTCTGGGACTCATCCATATCTCTATGCTTCTCAATCCCTTCACTTTCAATCCCCTTCTCAACTTGGGGCGTCTCAGAATCAGCAGGCATCTGAGGACCTTCATAATTGGTTCCACTTCTAAGCTGGATCGCCTTGCAATGCTCTTTCGGGTTCCCTTCCGGCATTCTATTCACTGACTTTGCAATTTGGCTCATCTGGAGCTCTAAATAAGTGAACCTTCGATTGTTCTCTTGTTGAGTTCTAGTCCACTCAACATTCATCTTTTGGAGCTCTTGATCACGATGATCACCCTTCTTATGCAACTCCTTCACATCATACTCCAAGGATGACAACCGCTTGCTTCCCTCCTCCACCTTCTGAAGAATCGCTCTCAACATCTCCTCGGTTGATGCACCGCCTTCTCCACCAGGAGGTTTAGACCCCGGATCAACACCTGCAGAAATAGTAACACCAGCTTTTGGGTTAGCATAAGAAAAGTTATCATTCTTCCTCCATGTGTTTTGAGGAGGTTGCTGGCCTCCTTGAACTCCTTGTGTGTTCCTCCATTGATTTTGAAGTAGCTGAGGGCCTGGAGGTACAAATGGTTGGCCATAAGAAGGTCTTCCATATTGGTTTCCACCTTGGTAGCCATTCTGGTTGTAATACGGACCTCCCATGTAATTGGCTACCTCTTGCTGCCCACTTGGTTGGTCTACTCTCTCATTCTCTACTGCATGCTCTCCAACCAAATTCTTCCCCAACTCGAGGTTGTTTATCTTCTCCATCATGGCCATTAATAGCCTTCTCGTTCCTTCTCCCTCTTCAACCTGATGCACTCTCTGAAAATCTGCATCTCCACTCCAAGCACCGGCATTCGTGACAATGTTGTCCACGATCTCCCTACACCTCTCTATGCCTTGGTTCAAGAATGCTCCGCCCGCACAGGCGTCTAAATGGTCTTGCCCCGCCTTGTTGGCACCACTGTAGAAGAATGCCATAATGTCTCCCTCATTGTACCCGTGCTGCGGGCACTCAATCAGCATGTTTGAGTATCTCTCCCACGCTTGGCGTAAATCCTCTCCGAACTTCTGTCGAAAGGACGAGATCTCAATTCTAGCCTTGATCGTCCTAGATGGAGGGTAGAATCGCTCGAGGAACAGATGCTCGAGCTCGACCCAAGTGGTAATACCTTCCCGCGGGAGCGTATTATCGTACCACTCCTTAGCTATTCCCGTCAATGAGAATGGGAACAGCCTAAGCCTCTTGGCATCTTCAGACATGCCATTATAATTAAATGTGGAGGCTATCATGAGAAAACTCCTCAGATGTGTATGAGGATTCTCCTTCCCGATCACTCCTTTGAACTGATTCTCGGTCAGCAGCTTTAAAATCCCCGGTGATATCGAGAAGTTGTTCGCCTCAACAGGAGGCAAAGCCACTCCATCATAGTACCGATGTGGCTGCGCTGCGAACCTCCCTCGAATAGCCATATTGTGATCTACGTTCTGAGGAACGTGTTGAGGATTCGCAGCAGGTACGGGTACTTGTTGGGGTGGTGGTTGGTAAACAGGTGGTTGATTATAGACTGGTGGTGGATGATATGGATATGGTGGGTAAGGATAAAGTGGGTATGGGTAATGCTGGTATACTGGGTTGTTAAAAGGGTTATTTGGGTTTTGTGGGTAAGCAGGGTTGTTATGAGGATTATGGACAAGGTTCTGAGCTGGATTCCCTACGTTTTGTGTATTCGGGTTTAGACTCTGGCTATCCCCTAATGGAATTTGATTCTGGCTACCACTAACTCCAGTGCCTTCAACTCGGTCTACTGCCTGATTGAAATCGTTGGCAGCATCGTCCAACTCATTATTGATATCCATTGGTTCCTTTCCTAAGTCGGCAGCGTTCATCCTTCTCAAGAAGGCTCGGTTCCTTCTGGCTATTGTCTCAGGGTCCAACGGTATTCTCTCTTCGCTCGTATTGCCTTGTGAGCGTGTTTTCATAAACCTGACACACTAGCAGAAGAGTCAAAACGCAACTGCCGATTGAATACAAATAAAAATAAAAACAGAAAATAAATCACCCACTACTAACTACTAAGCTATCTACAAGTCCTATTCAAAAGCATACAACGCCATCCCCGGCAACGGCGCCATTGACTTGAAGCGAACTACACTAGCTTCTACTAGTAGCTACCCCGCAAGAGTACGGGTTCACTGTAGTATGGGCAAGTATAGGGACCAAGTATTATCGAACCCAAGGGATGGTGTATATGCGAATAGATCCCTGAAGATCTACGCGTCGTAGTTAATATGAGTGTATGTTTTTGGGTTTTTTGAAAGATTAATTAAAAGACTGAAATAAACTAAGTAAACTAAAAATACTAAAGCAGACGAATTAACTAAGGGTTGGATTCAAATAAGAGATGGTGATGCTTAGGATAGGAATCCCTACGTATACTAACGGAGCAGGTACATAATCAGAATAACTGTGACAAACAAGAATTAACCTAAGTCTAAGAATGCAAGGTGAAAGCTCAAGATTCTAAACCCTAATACTTTACCCTAACACTCGACTCCACTAATCCACTAACAAGTTAATGGATTGTGCTTAATTAATGAGACCCTAATTTAACTAAGGTGATGCGGTCGTCCTCCTTCGCTAAACCGGTAGATGAATTAACCTTTCCTAAACCTTCTCGTTAAGACTACTAATTGTTATTGAGTGATGCGGTCGTCCTCTCTCTAACACTTTCGTACTAAATTTAAAGGTAAAGTTCAGATTAATTATAAGAATTCATTAAATAAGAGAATTAAAACTAACGTCACAAGCTACCCTAATTATGTACCCACATCCTACTTCCACGAGTTCATCCTACCCTAAGCATGCAAGGGTTTTAGCTAGACATGGTTTTAACAAACATAAAAGCAATAGAAGAAACGACGAACATAAACATAATGAATTGCACGAAGAAAATACGAAACATGAACTAGGGTTTAAAGAAAATAAATACGAAGAACTGAAATTTAATTAACTAAAACGACGTTCAAAGCGTTTAAAGAAATCAAACTAATGAAAAGGAACTAAGAAACGAAAAGAAACTAAGAATTCGTATGAAAAACCTCAACAACGTAAAAGTAAAGCTTGCTCGTCTCCTTCCTCTCCAAAAACTAAGTCTAAAATTATTTCTAAAGTCGGGGATCTTTCAAAACGTGTTTGGAAGAGGTATATATATGCACGGGTCGAAACGGGAGTTAATGGGCCGAAAATACGCATCCGGAGGCAAAAATCCATGGGCGCTCGAGCAAAACGCTCGAGCGGTCCCGCTCGAGCAGTGTAGCTAGAATGACACAATCGCTCGAGCGGTTCCGCTCGAGCTGGTCGAGCGTTGAAATCATTCTGCATGTTTTGGGCGCTCGAGCGATTCGCTCGAGCGGTGGCGCTCGAGCTGCTCGAGCGCAAGAAAGTTTCTGTACGTTTAGGCGCTCGAGCAATGCGCTCGAGCGGGGGCGCTCGACCTAGTCACTCGAGTGACTTCTAACTCCTCCCAAGTGATACTTTTCCTCGTCCGCACTAATACCAATCGTATTTCTTCAATATCTTCTCATCCGGGCATCCGTTTGAGTCGATTCAAAGTCCTACGAACTCCGTTTTTCGTCCTCTATTCACCTATGAGCATCAAAGAGACAAATTTATCAACGTGTAGAAATAATGCTCAATTGACTCTAAATACTCTATAAACTCGACCAAAACTAGGGCGTTTCTAGCTACGAATCATGACAATTTCACGCCTAATCACCTCGCCGCCACCTTGACCTGAGCCCGTCGCCAATCCTCCCCGCAAGAGATAGAGCTAGCCTCGCCCGACCACCGCCTCCGCGACTCCTCCCCGCGAAGTCGCCCGCAGCGGGCTCCTTCCCGCACCGCCATCGCGGCCTCCCCGCGACACCGACATCGCCTACAGATTTCGGCACCGTCCCGGGCAGATCCTCCTCACCGCCCGCCGTCTGCCGCTACTACCCGCGCCGCCCTAGCGGCCAAGTCTCGTTGTACCCCGATCTCGCGGTCTTCCCGCACCGCCGAGAGACGGTCGGGCCTCACCGCGTGGCCGATGCCTCCTCGCACCGTCGCTGCCCCGCAGCTCATCCACGGCCTCGCCTCCGCGCCTTGCTCCCCGTCGCCGAGCACCCAACGCGATTTTCTCCCCACGCCGCCCGTCAAGCGAGACAGCCCTCGCCGACCCCCGCGCCACTCATCGCACGGGCAGCAGCGCCGCTCGACACTCGGATACCCACGTCGCCTCCCCGAGTGGGGGTCTCCCAACCACCTAGCCCTTGCCGCTCCCCGTCGCGCGGCCTCCTCCCAGGCCTCGTCGCTGCCCGCCGGATGGCCCCCCAGCCGCCTAACCCTTGCCGCTTCCCGACGCGCGGCCTCCGCCCAGACCCGCCTAGCCCTCACAGCCGGCCTCAAGCGCCGCTTCTTCGGGACGGCCTCCGACCATTGCCGCCGCGAGCGGCATCACTTTTTTTTTGGTGAAATCAATTTCGTAGGATCTTCAGGGGGGGTTTTGCCCAGATATCTAATTAAGAGTGAGCCTAATTTGTTTTTCCACTCCTGGGCCCAAATTCAAATATGAGATTGGGTCTGCTTATTTATTCTGGTGGGCCAACTATCAAGTTCGAGAAAATTACTACTGGGCCTTTTTAATATTTAAGTCGTAGGCCATTTTTATTTAGTATATTGGCCCGATGTAATTTGTACACCAAAAAAAAAAGGCGGGGCAGGCAGCAGCTTCTGAGACGAGCATTCGGAGCCTCTTCGACAACGAAATATCAACGGGCAGTTCTTTGCCCACTCACATCAGGTTTATTTCGAAAATTTTCTTTTAATATATATCACAACTCGCAAAATTTCATATAAATTAAAAGCGGTGGCATAATATATTCATATTTTTGAAATCATTTTGTGAATTATAAACCAAAAAGCAAAAAAAAAAATTTCCGATAAATTAAAAAGTGGAGGCGTGTCTACTCGTATTTCGAAAATTCAAAGTAGGGGCAATTCTTGAAATACAATTTCCATTTGATATTTCCTTTTCATATATATTGTAACTCGTTAGTTTTCATATACATTAAAAGCGGGGGCACGGATGTACATAGCCTAAACTTATTTTGTTATGTCAAAAAATAAATTATTTGACACCGAGTATTATTAAATACAGTCAGTTATTTAAAACTTCAAGTATAATTTCGTAAAATTATCGAGGTCGATCACCGAACACATAACTCAAGATTTTATTGGTCGCACCTTTCGACTACAAACATTTGTCCGCCTTCATAGGCGTTGACCGATCCGCCTTCTGGGCGTCGATATTCCGCCAGGATCGGCGAAGTAATCTGCCTGCTCGGCGTTGATTAATCCGTGTTTTTAGGCGTCGACATTCCGCCTAGATTGGCGAAGTAATCCGCCTGCTCGGCGTTGATTAATCCGACTTCTAGGCATCGACATTCTGCCTGGATTGGCGAAGTAATCCGTCTTCTCGACGTTGATTAGTCCGCCCTTTCAGGCGTTGATGTTTCAATTAGTTCGCCTTCACCGGCGTCAACTAATCCATTTCTCGAGTTAATCCGCCTTCTCGGCGTTGATTAGTCCGCCTTCTAGGCGTCGACATTCCGCCTAGATTGGTGAAGTAATCCGTCTTATCGACGTCGATTAGTTCATCTTTCAGGCATAGACGTATTGATTAGTTCGCCTTCACCGGCGTCAACTAATCTACTTCTCGAGTTAATCCGCCTTCTCGACGTCGACATTCCGCCTAGATTGGTGAAGTAATCTACCTGCTCGGCTTTGATTAATCTACCTTTTAGGCGTCAACATTCCGCCTAGATTGGCGAAGTAATCCGTCTTCTCGACGTCGATTAGTCCATCTTTCAGGCGTTGACGTATTGATTAGTTCGCCTTCACCGGCGTTAACTAATCTACTTCTCGAGTTAATCTGTCTTCTCAGCGTCGATATTCCGCCTGGATTGGCGAAGTAATCCGTCTTCTCGACGTTGATTAGTCCGCCCTTTCAGGCGTTGATGTATTGATTAGTTCGCCTTTACCGGCGTCAACTAATCTACTTCTCGATTTAATCCACCTTCTCGGCATCGACATTCCGCCTGGATTGGCGAAGTAATCCGTCTTCTAGACGTTGATTAGTACGCCCTTTCAGGCATTGACGTTTCGATTAGTTCGCCTTCACCGGCGTCAACTAATCCACTTCTCGAGTTAATCCGCCTTCTCGGCGTTGATTAGTCCGCCTTCTAGGTGTCGACATTCCGCCTAGATTGGCGAAGTAATCCGTCTTCTCGACGTCGATTAGTCTGTCTTTTAGGCGTAGACGTATTGATTAGTTCGCCTTCACCGGCGTCAACTAATCTACTTCTCGAGTTAATCCGTCTTCTCGGCGTCGACATTCTGCCTAGAATGGCGAAGTAATCCACCTGCTCGGCATTGATTAATCCGTCTTTTAGGCGTCGACATTCCGCCTAGATTGGCGAAGTAATCCGTCTTCTCGACGTTGATTAGTTCACCTTTCAGGCGTTGATGTACTGATTAGTTCACCTTCACCGGCGTCAACTAATCTACTTCTCGAGTTAATCCGCCTTCTCAGCATCGATATTCCGCCTGGATTGGTGAAGTAATCCGTCTTCTCGACGTTGATTAGTCCGCCCTTTCAGGCGTTGACGTATTGATTAGTTCGTCTTCACCGGCGTCAACTAATCTACTTCTCGATTTAATCCACCTTCTCGGTGATGACATTCCGCCTGGATTTGCGAAGTAATCCGTCTTCTCGACGTTGATTAGTCCGCCCTTTCAAGCGTTGACGTTTCGATTAGTTCACCTTCATCGGCGTCAACTAATCCACTTCTCGAGTTAATCCGCCTTCTCGGCATTGATTAGTCCGCCTTCTATGCGTCGACATTCCGCCTAGATTGGCGAAGTAATCCGTCTTCTCGACGTCAATTAGTCCGCTCTTTCAGACGTTGACGTTTTGATTAGTTCGCCTTCACCAGCGTCAACTAATCCACTTCTCGAGTTAATCCGTCTTCTCGGCGTTGATTAGTCCGTCTTCTAGGCATCGACATTCCGTCTAGATTAGCGAAGTAATCCGTCTTCTCGGCGTCGATTAGTCCGCCTTTCAGGCGTTGACGTTTCGATTAGTTCGCCTTCATTTTAGGCGTTGACGTATTGATTAGTTCGCCTTCACAGATGTCAACTAATCTACTTCTCGAGTTAATCTGCCTTCTAGGCGTTGATTAGTCCGCCTTCTAGGCGTCGACATTTCGCCTAGATTGGCAAAGTAATCCGTCTTTTTGACGTCGATTAGTCCGCCTTTCAGTCGTTGATATATTGATTAGTTCACCTTCACCGGCGTCAACTAATCTACTTGTCGAGTTAATCTGCCTTCTCGGTGTTGATTAGTCCGCCTTCCAGGTGTTGACATTCCGCCTAGATTGGCGAAGTAATCCGTCTTCTCGACGTCGATTAGTCCGCCTTTCAGGCGTTGACGTATTGATTAGTTCGCCTCACCGGCGTCAACTAATCTACTTCTCGAGTTAATCCGCCTTCTCAGCGTCGATATTCCGCCTAGATTGGCGAAGTAATCTGCCTACTCGGCGTTGTTTAATCCGCCTTTTAGGCGTCGACATTCCACCTAGATTGGCGAAGTAATCCATCTTCTCGATGTCGATTAGTCCGCCTTATAGGCGTTGACGTATTGATTAGTTCGCCTTTACCGATGTCAACTAATCTACTTCTCGAGTTAATCCGCCTTCTCGGAGTCGACATTCCGCCTGGATTGGCGAAGTAATCCATCTTATCGACGATGATTAGTCCGCCCTTTCAGGCGTTGACGTTTTGATTAGTTCACCTTCACGGTGTCAACTAATCCACTTCTCGAGTTAATCTACCTTTTTGGCGTTGATTAGTCCGCCTTCTAGGCGTCGACATTCCGCCTAGATTGGCGAAGTAATTTGTCTTCTCGATGTCGATTAGTCCGTCTTTCAGGCATTGACGTATTGATTAGTTCGCCTTCACCGGCGTCAACTAATCTACTTCTCGATTTAATCTACCTTCTCAATGCTGATTAGTCCGCCTTCTAGGCGTCGACATTCCACCTAGATTGGCGAAGTAATCCGTCTTCTCGACGTCGATTAGTCCGTCTTTCAGGCGTTGACGTATTGATTAGTTCGCCTTCACCGGCGTCATCTAATCTACTTCTTGATTTAATCCACCTTCTCGGCGCTGATTAGTCCGCCTTCTAGGCGTCAACATTTCGCCTAGATTGGCGAAGTAATCCATCTTCTCGACGTCGATTAGTCCGTCTTTCAGGCGTTGGCGTATTGATTAGTTCGCCTTCACCGGTGTCAACTAATCTACTTCTCGAGTTAATCCGCCTTTTCGGCGTTGATTAGTCCACCTTCTAGGCGTCGACGTTCCGCCTAGATTGGCGAAGTAATCTGTCTTTTTAACGTCGATTAGTCCGCCTTCCAGGCGTTGACATATTGATTAGTTCGCCTTCACCGGTGTCAACTAATCTACTTCTCGAGTTAATCCGCCTTCTAGGTGTTGATTAGTCTGTCTTCTAGGCGTTGACATTCCGCCTAGATTGGCGAAGTAATCCGTCTTCTCGATGTCGATTAGTCCGTCTTTCAGGCATTGACGTATTGATTAGTTCGCCTCACCTGCGTCAACTAATCTACTTCTCGAGTTAATCCGCCTTCTCGGTGTCGACATTCCGCCTAGATTGGCGAAGTAATCTACCTGCTCGGCATTGATTAATCCGTCTTTTTGGCGTCGATATTCCGCCTAGATTGGCGAAGTAATCCATCTTCTCGACGTCGATTAGTCCGTCTTTCAGGCGTTGACGTATTGATTAGTTCGCCTTCACCTGCATCAACTAATCTATTTCTCTAGTTAATCCGCCTTCTCGGTGTTGATTAGTCCGCCTTCTAGGCGTCGACATTCCGCCTAGATTGGCGAAGTAATACGTCTTCTCGACGTCGATTAGTCCGTCTTTCAGGCGTTGACGTATTGATTAGTTCGCCTTCACCGGCGTTAACTAATCTACTTCTCGAGTTAATCTATCTTTTAGGCATCGACATTCCGCCTAGATTGGCGAAGTAATCCGTCTTCTTGACATCGATTAGTCCGTCTTTCAGGCATTGACGTATTGATTAGTTCGCCTTCACCGGATTTAACTAATCTACTTCTCGAGTTAATCCGTCTTCTCGGTGTTGATTAGTCCGCCTTCTAGGCGTCGACATTCTGCCTAGATTGGCGAAGTAATCTGTCTTCTAGATGTTGATTAGTCCGTCTTTCAGGCGTTGACTTATTGATTAGTTCGCCTTCACCGGCATCAACTAATCTACTTCTCGAGTTAATCCATCTTTTAGGCGTTGACATTCCGCCTAGATTGGCGAAGTAATCCGTCTTCTCGACGTCGATTAGTCCGCCTTTCAGGCGTTGACGTATTGATTAGTTCGCCTTCACCGGCGTCAACTAATCTACTTCTCGAGTTAATCCGCCTTCTCGGCGTCGACATTCCGCCTGGATTGGCGAAGTAATCCATCTTCTCGACGTTGATTAGTCCGCCCTTTCAGGCGTTGATATTTCGATTAATTCGCCTTCACCGGCGTCAACTAATCCACTTCTCGAGTTAATCCACCTTCTCGGTATTGATTAGTCCGCCTTCTCGGCATCGACATTCCGCCTAGATTGGCGAAGTATTCCATCTTCTCGACGTAGATTAGTCCGCCCTTTCAGGCGTTGACGTTTTGATTAGTTCGCCTTCACCGGCGTCAACTAATCCATTTCTCGAGTTAATCTGCCTTCTCGGCGTTGATTAGTCCACCTTCTAGGTATCGACATTCCGCCTAGATTGGCGAAGTAATCCGTCTTCTCGACGTCTATTAGTCCGTTTTTCAGGCGTTGACGTATTGATTAGTTCGTCTTCACCGGCGTCAACTAATCTACTTCTCAATTTAATCCACCTTCTCGGTGCTTATTAGTCCGCCTTCTAGACGTCGGCATTCTGCCTAGATTGGCGAAGTAATCCGTCTTCTCGACGTCGATTAGTCCGTCTTTCAGGCATTGACGTATTGATTAGTTCGTCTTCACCGGTGTCAACTAATCTACTTCTCGAGTTAATTTGCCTTCTCGGCATTGATTAATATGCCTTCTAGGTGTCGATATTCTGCCTAGATTGGCGAAGTAATCCGTCTTCTCGACATCGATTAGTCCGTCTTTCAGGCGTTGACATATTGATTAGTTCGTCTTCACCGGCATCAACTAATCTACTTCTCGAGTTAATCCACCTTCTCGGTGTTGATTAGTCCGCCTTCTAGGCGTCGACATTCCGCCTAGATTGGCGAAGTAATCCATCTTCTCGATGTCGATTAGTCCGCCTTTCAGGCATTGACGTATTGATTAGTTCGCCTTCACCGGCGTCAACTAATCTACTTCTCGAGTTAATCCGCCTTCTCGGCGTCGACATTCCGCCTAGATTGGCGAAGTAATCCGCCTGATCGGCGTTGATTAATCCATCTTTTAGGCGTCGACATTCCACCTAGATTGGCGAAGTAATCCGTCTTCTCGACGTCGATTAGTTCGTCTTTCAGGCGTTAACGTATTGATTAGTTCGCCTTCACCAGCGTCAACTAATCTACTTTTCGAGTTAATCCGCCTTCTCGGTGTTGATTAGTCCGCCTTCTAGGCATCGACATTCCGCCTAGATTGGCGAAGTAATCTGTTTTCTCGACGTCGATTAGTCCGTCTTTCAGGTGTTGACGTATTGATTAGTTCGCCTTCACCGGCGTCAACTAATCTAATTCTCGAGTTAATCCGCCTTCTCGGCATCGATATTCTGCCTAGATTAGCGAAGTAATCCACCTGCTCGGCATTGATTAATCCATCTTTTAGGCATCGACATTCCGCCTAGATTGGCGAAGTAATCCGTCTTCTCGACGTCGATTGGTCCGCCTTTCAGGCGTTGACGTATTGATTAGTTCGCCTTCACCGGCGTCAACTAATCTACTTCTCGAGTTAATCCGCCTTCTCGGCGTCGACATTCCGCCTAGATTGGCGAAGTAATCCGCCTTCTCGGCATCGATATTCCACCTTGATTGGCGAAGTAATCCGTCTGCTCGGCGTTGATTAATCTGCCTTTTAGGCGTCGACATTCCTCCTGGAGTGGCGAAGTTATCCGTCTTCTCGACGTTGATTGGTCCGCATTTTATGCGTTGACGTATTAGTTAGTTCGCCTTCACCGGCATCAACTAATATATTTCCTGAGTTAATCCGCCCTCTCCCTGTTGATTAGTCCGTTTTTTTTTTTTGCGTTGACATGTTGATTACTTCACCTTCACCGGCGTCAATTAATTCTATTTCTCAAGTCGATCCGCCACTCAGCCTTGATTAGTTCGCCTTCACCGGCGCCAAGTAATCCGCCTCTCGGCATGAATCCAGTCCGCATTCTAAGCGTTGACTTTTCGCCTTAATGGGCGAGGTGTTGTTTAGTTCGACTTCACCGGCGTTAACTAATCTATTTCTCGGTGTTGATTTGTCCATCTTATCGACATCAACCAGTCCACCTTCACCGGCGCTGACTAACCCGCATCACTTTTGCCCGCTTACGGCCATAATATATCGCATCCTGAACGCTTTGTTTCATCGATTGTTAAGTCAATCTTGTATTCGTGAAGTCGCTGCCCGTTAATCGGCTAAAGCACTTCACTATTTTTATCATTGATTAATCAATTCATCGATTGTTAATTCAATCTCGTATTTGTGAAGTCGCTGCCCGTCAATCGGCTAAAGCACTTCACTATTTTTATCATTGATTAATCAATTTATTGATTGTTAATTCAATCTCGTATTCGTGAAGTTGCTGCCCGTCAATCGGCTAAAGCACTTCACTATTTTTATCATTGATTAATCAATTCATCGATTGTTAATTCAATCTCGTATTCGTGAAATCGCTGCCCGTCAGTTGGCTAAGGCACTTCACTATTTTTATCATATATGTTCATCGATTGTTAATGCAATCGCGTATTTGTGAAGTCGCTGTCCGTCAATCGGCTAAAGCACTTCACTAGTTTTTATTTGTTAAGTTAATTAAAATAGGTTGTCGAATCAATCTCTTGTTCGTAAAGTCGCTGCCCGCAAGCGGCCAAAACATTTCATTAATTAATCATCGAGACTTTCATCGCTAAATTTATTAAAATCAATGTCAGTCAATGCAAGAACTCTGTATTAATTGAACATCACCATTCTCGACTCGGGGGCACGACAGAAGATCGTACCCCACCTAACCCAACCGGTTTCAAAAGTTTGACAATTCGAAGATGACTTGAAAGATTCGCCCACCAAGGACCCTATCGTCGAAGATTCCTTCGGGGCATCCGAGCTATCTTGTTTTCAGGCTCGGGGGCAAACCTATTCGAAGCACAGATCAAGATTGGGCTCTGGCCGCAATCAGAGCCCAATCTTGGGGGCAATTGTTACAGCAGGAAATATCCTCGCCTGACAGGAGGTCAGATTCCTGAAGACACACTGACCCGACAAGATCGAGGGTCTACATCAGAAAAGTGCATTTAATGTATTATAGGTCTGCGGTTGATTGTTAGATTAATATTGTAATAAATCCCTAAAATAAAGGGTTAAGACGAGTTCAGGGCCACTTTTGGGCCTTTGGGGGTGAACCTTTATAAATAGGGGGTCACCCCTCATTGTAAAGGATACACATTTTCCCCTCATTCACATATATGCGAAAAGCTCTCATTCGAGGGAAGAACGAAATTTCTTCCCCCATCGTTCGTGTTCTTTTATTATTATTGTTTGTCAGGCATAACCCAAATAGCCACATACACTTATCCGTATGAAAATGTCTGTCAATATCTGGTATGGACGTGGATTTGCAAGATCATCAAAAGAGGATACAAAATGTGTGAAGTTCTGAAAAGGATCATCAATCATGTCAACATCTTCATCGACTTGGTCATTGATCTGGTAACTATGGTTAAATTTGTTTGACAGAAGCACAATTGACCATTTCTTGTTCACTGGGTCGGGGACATAGAAAATTTGTTGAGCTTGACTGGCCATTATGTAAGAGTCATCTTTGTATCCCACATTCTTCAAATCGACGCGTACAAACCCAGAACATTCAACTTGGACCCCATTTGGGATCCTCACCCAACTACAATCAATTAAAGATTGGTTCACGGTGACCAACATAGTCGAGTTCCCAAATATTGACAATCTGTCCAAAGTATGTGGTAATCGACTCATTCCATGCAGTTGCAGTAATAAACACCCCACTATTCTGCATTGTACTTGCAGCATCATGATCCCTGGTATAAAAAGTGTATCTGTTGGTAAGATAACACTTGTATGAATACGCATGCCTATCAGGCAATCTGGATAGCCACTTAACTCTTTCTTTCACTGATTCTTTATTCTATGACAACATATTTGCAACATAACCATTGAACCAGTCAACAAACATCCGATTATGCTCAGCTTCAATCCATGATCTATCTCTGGTGGGAAAGGACTCAGACAGTGCTTGCATGTGCAGGTCAATAAAAGGAAGCGCATCGACCGTGTTGTGAAGTACGCACAAGTGCATCTGTGTTAGCTCCTCCATACTAACACATACAGGTTGACCACCGGTAATGCCTTCACCATCCATCCTATTAGTGTATCGGGTACTTGGAAGTCCAATTGCATCAACATTTGGAATAAATTCAGACCAGTACTCAACTGCTTCTTCTACTAAATAGCGTTCTGCAATGCATCCCTCCGGCCTGAACATATTCATCACATACCCTTTCAGCACTTTCATGTATCTCTCTACACTATACATCCATCGCATACGAGCAGGACCACACATTCTTGTCTCGTGTACCAAATGAACGGTTAGGTGAACCATTATATCAAAAAATGATGCAGGGAAATACATTTCAAGCTCACATAATGTCCCCACAATCTGTCTCTGAAAACCAAACAATTTTTTAGGATCAATGACCTTGCTACTCATTGTCTTGAAGAACCAACAAAGCTTTGTTATGGTTATGCGCACATTTTCAGGCAAGATAGAATGTATTGCAATGGGCAAGAAATTCTCCATAATGACATGATAGTCATGCGATTTCAGATTCGTCAATTTCACGCCATCATCTGAAACAAGTCTCTGTATGTTGGACGAATAACCCTCTGGTACTTTCACATCCTTTAATGTTTGAAGAAACACTTTTCTCTCACTCTTGGACAAGGTGTGTGCAGCAGGAGGTAATTTCGGTGGTTTACCTTCTTCACACACAGGTGCCAATTCTGCTCTTATACCCATAGCAACCATATCCATTCTTGCATTGTAACCATCCTTGGACTTGTTATCAGCTAGCAGAGTATTGAGCAAACTAGCACAAACATTCTTCTCAACGTGCATTAGATCAATGAAGTGTCTAACATACAACTCTTTCCAATAGGGCAATTAAAAGAAAATTGATTCCTTCTTCCAGCCTCTAGTTGGGAGACTCTTTGCAAAGTATTTTCCGTATTGTGTGTTGACATTCTTCATCTCGTTCAATACATATGTAACTGACAATAAATGTGGAGGTCCACGTTCCTCGATTGTGTCATCGAATGCATCAGCCATTCTTCTATACTCATGTGTTGGCTCCAACCACCTTCTATGCCCCATATAAACAGTCTTTCTACAATGACATAAACGAATGTGATCTGTGTTCGTGGTACACCAAGGACATGCATCGGCTCCCTTCACACTATATCCAGATACATTCCCATAAGCGGGGAAGTCATTGATAGTTCCAAATAACATGGCCTTCAACTTTAAATTCTCCTTTCTATAAGTATCATACACATCGACACCCTCATCCCACAGGAGCTTCAAGTCCTCTATCAAATGAGCCAGATATACATCCATGTCGTTACCAGGTTGTTTGGGTCCTGATATCAATATAGACAACATCATGTAAGTGCGTTTCATGCACAAGTCCTGTGAAAGATTATAAACCATCAGAATCACTGGCCAAGTACTGTGGTTGGTACTTTGCATACCAAACGGATTCATTCCGTCAGTTGAGAGTACAAGATGCAAATTTCGTGGTTCGTTCCCAAATTCTGGATGTCTGGCATCGAATGTCTTCTACTGGGGTGAATCAGCAGGGTGTCTTAGCATTCCATCCTTAATCTTATCATCATGATGCCAAGTCAAATTTCTGGCATCCACATCGCTACTATACATTCTTCTGAATCTTGGTATTATCGGGAAGTACCACATCACCTTCGCTGGAGATTTATTTTTCAGATATCTCTTCTTCCCACACTTGGGACATTCATCGAGGTCTTCATACTCCTTCCGAAATAAGATGCAATCACCCGGGCAAGCATGGATTTTCTGATGTGTTAACCCAATGGACTTAAGCATTTGCTTAGCCTCATATGCTTTCGTAGGAAGTACATTTCCATCGGACAATAGACCACTAACTGCTTCCAGCATGCTTGAGAAGCACGCATCGGTCAACTGGTGTGCTGCTTTTAGGTTGAACAATATCAACACAGCTGACACTTTTGTTGCCTTCTTACACCCGGGCCAAAGGGGTAATCCAGCGTCATCCCTTAATTTCTCTGACATATAAGGGTGATCTCGCAGATTTGTGTCATCCCCACTTGATGTATCAACATTCGGTACATCTCCAATACTATCCTCAACCACTGTATCTTCAAACCTAAAGTCAGTTCTTATGTTGCTTGAGCTACATCCATCTCTTCTCTCACCATGAAATGTCCAAACGGTATATGTTTTATCAATACCGTGACACATCAAGTGGTCTAACAAACTTTCTCGACCACTAACAGTTTTTCCATTCATACATTTCCAACACGGACATAAAATGTATCGATGGTCGGTGCAATGTCTAATTGCATGATTACAAAACTCTTTCACCTCATTCATATACTCCTCTGATAATCTATCTGCTCGAACCCACTTCCGATCCATATAAAACTAGAGATGCATATATACATTAATCGAAAAACACACGAGTTGAGTCTATATATAATTAGCAATCCAACTCTATTTACAACTACTACTATTTTGTAAAATTTTATAACCTCTAGCTAGGCATGCTATAGATCAAAGTCTAACTAAGTCCCAAGACATTCTAAAATTCTAACATGCATTCTAACAATTCCATCTAAAATTAATCATAAAGCCTTCAATTAAGAATTATAACCCTAACAAGGACATGATAACAATCTTATTATGAGTTGAATGCTAATAATAAGTTAGGTTTAATGTAATTATCACAAGGCAATTTAAATCATATTGTGGTTAGTATCTATTTTCTACCGTTTAGTCATGCATAACTAGAGTGAATCAAATTACGCAATCACACAATTTCAATAAATTTGGGCCCAAAAACCATTTTTATTAATTTCACCACCTCAATTAATGGAAGACAAATTATATCACTAATAACTATTATTCATTTCCATTATCATCCTCATTCACAATCATACAACATGAGATGCATATATAAATTAATTACCGAAATCAAGACTTAGAATCAATCGAGCAAAATTTCAAAAAACAAGAATACTCACAGCTCTAACACGTCCTAAAATGTTTGTTTCTATACCCAATTAAATATATATATATATTCATGAAATTAACAATTTCTATATATACCTAATTATATTATATATTCATCAAATAAATTAGTATATAAATAAATTAACTAGTATATATTCATCAAATAAATTAGTATATAAATAAATTAACTAGTATATATTCATCAAATTAATTAGTTTATAAATTAACAATTTCTATATATACCTAATTATATTATATATTCATCAAATAAATTAGTATTTAAATAAACAAACACTAATTAACTAATTAACTAGTATATAAATAAATTAACTATTATATATTCATCAAATTAATTAGTATATAAATTAACAATTTCTATATATACCTAATCTTATAATAATATATTCTCAAACCTCTCCAATATGATGTGTCAACACCACCTTATTCTTAGGTTGATGTGGCATGTCTCAAATCTCTCCATTTTGAAATATTGTGCTCTCATTAAAAGTTGATTAAACTTTTAATCACGACCCTTCGTTCTATATCATTAAATCTAAACCATTAATTTATATTTGCATAATTAATGCAAATAGATATTTTTTCCATTTTCTTATTTAGTTATTTTTAGAATTTATTATAAATCATATTTTTTCCAAACCTTAATGTAATTAAAATATGATCTATTTATTGAATGAATCTAAATTTATCATTTCTAAGTTTGAGTTAGTATATATAATATAATATCATGTTCGATTATTTTTTCCTAAAATAAAAGGTATATAGTTATATATTCCAAATAATATTCTTATGTGATATATTCTTATTATGGACAAGATATAATATTGCATGCATTTTTTTTTTTTATAAATAAGAGCATATTGTATTTCATTTTTTCACATCAAAGTTTCATTTGTTCCACTCTTTTGCTGAGATTTCTCCCATCAATTGTTGGTTAGTTATATATCTATTGTTATTAGTGTATTTATTTCAGTTTAAGTGCTCACAATTTGATTAGATTTAAATATCAATATGAATGTAATAATGATTGTTGATTTATGCTCTACATCGTTCAGTTTAAATATTCTTCATGTGCACAAATAATAAATTTAACTATACCATGTACTTTTATCTGAATAATTATGATGGTTTATTGTTGTAATTTAAATCTCATTTTAGATTTCAAGAGTATGACACCTCAATTTTTTCTGATTTCTAATATCAAGAGTGAGAGCCAAAAATTGACCGTTAAAGTCAGGATTGAAAAAGTTGGACAATATTTTTTAATGATTTTAATAGAGACAAGTTCTACTTGGAACTCATTTTGATCGATGAACGGGTATGCGTAACTTTAAAGTTTATTTCAAATTTTGTATTGTTTCTTATATAAATTAATTTCTTACCGTATACTCCCAATAACTAATAATGTTGATTAATTTATAAATTATTCAATATTAAAATGGAAATTGATTATTATTAAATTATTAGTCTAAGTAATGTTATTCCATAATTGTTATTAATTTATGTGAATTTTGATGTTTTTTTTTTAATTATTTAGTTTGTAGGATATACCTATAGAGTTTAGTGAAGGGCACGGGCCATAACTAAACAAACCCCATAATTTATTGTATATACCTCGAAATTTTTTAAACAAAAATACTCTTATATTAAATGTCTACAAGAAAATAAATATAATATATTTTTTCAGTACGCGAAATTCGCGTGGGTACACTCTAGTTATATATATTCATCAAATAAATTAGTATATAAATAAACAAACACTAATTAGTATATATTCATGAAATTAACACTAATTAACTAGTGTATATATATAAATAAATTAGGCATATATATATACAGAGAAATTGGAGTAATTACCTGGCGGCGGCGGCGGTGAGGCGGCGGGCGGCGGCGGCGGTGAGGCGGCGGGCGGCGGCGGCGGCAGAGAGGCGGCAGCTGGGACGACGTAGGTGCGCGCGGACTGGGGCCTCGTCGGGAGAGGCGCAGCCTGGGACGGCGTCGCGAGGCGCGGCGGGCAGGGTGCGCCGCAGGGCTATGAGGGCGGCGCAAGGCTGGAGTTACGGCGGTGGTGGCGCGCGTCGCGGGTGGGAGAGGAGGAGGAATTAAGGAGACTGTGTGCGTGGCTGACTAAATTAGGGATTTGAACATTTTAATTGGGTCACACTTAGAGAGCGGTTCTGAACCGCTATGCAAGTCTGGAACTTAGAGAGCGGTTCTTAACCGCTATCCTAGTGTCACTTGGATAGAGGTTTTGAACCGCTATACTAGTTAGAACTTGGATAGCGGTTTCGAATCGCTATCTTGCAAATGAGTACTTACATAGCGGTTTTCAACCGCTTTCTAAGGTTTTACCTAAGAAAGCGGTTTTAAACCGCTGTCTTACAATTTTTTTTTTTAATAAATTACTTTACATAACCGCTCTCCAAGTGAGTTCTTGGAGAGCGGTTTTTATAATAGCTATCTAAGTACAGCTATCTAAGTTCGAATTTGTAGTAGTGTAATGTCACGTGTATTAAAAAAAGATAATTTTATGTGTTAATGTACCAAAAATCAATTAAAAAAGGAATAATGATGTTAAATATTTTTACTTGTTTTGTGTAACGTTGGTGTTGAATTTGGTGTTTCTAGCTATTTATGGATAATCTTTTGCGATTCTTTGCACCTTGATCGCCTGGTATTTGGTCCCGAAATTAATTGTGCAATCATCGACGTTGGAGATCAAAGTTTGAAGAGTAGGTCTCGAGTGAAACTTGTTTAGTGTAAATTGATACAATTAATTTGATGTATTTATTAATACCATTAAATGTTTTCACCGGTACAATAATAATTTACACTAGATTTCAATTTACAAGTTTAATGGAATTAGTGAATACATGTACTTATATCAGTTAATATATTTAATTGTATTAATTTCATAATATATTGACATTAGGAGTGAGAAATGAACATGAACATGTAAATTCTTCTTTTTTTTTCATATATATCGACATTTTCTTGCAATTTACTTTTTGGCACATGTACATGTTGAACAAGTTTTGGATTGCAGCGCTTGAGTTCCTTCAACTGCTATAAATCAATTTCAAATGGCTTCCAAATTAAATGTTTTATATTGTGTTTTGCTATTTTTAATTTTAATGTATAATACGTGTAATAAATAAAAATTATGGTATAGTCTTGTATGCATCAAGTGCTCCGTGCAATTCAAGCGGACGGGATCTCCTGTTACATATTGATGTAACATCTTCTGTTACACTATTTAGATTGAAGTCATGTGTACATCCTACAAAAATTAGTAATTTGTGAATAATACTCTAACATAACCATTTAATATATTAGGTAATGATGCTAATTTCAAGGAAACAAATAATTTACAAATTTCACCAAATATATTTTGTAAAATTTATTATAAAATCGATTACTTTCATCATTCATACATATACATTAAATTATTAATCATTAATCGTTAATTAGATGAAAATTTATCCTATTAGAAGAAATATATGAAAATTTAACTTTTTTATAATATTACCAACAAACTATTTTATTACACATAAAATTTGTACATAATTAATAACGGTAAAAAATAAATATAATCGGTAAAAATCCAAATGTTATATTTAATATTATTTTTTTATTAAAAATTATAAAATTTAACCAGTAAACTCTTACAATACATTTACATAAAACGTGATAATAAATTAAAATTACATAAATTATTTTATAACATTCAAATAGCATGTGATAATTTTCCATTTTTCTTTTTGATCTCTTTTTGTTTAGTTTTTTTTTTAATAAAATATGTTAAAAATTGTATTTTTTCTAACCAAATATATTAACAATCATGTTTTTTCTAATAAAATATAATTTAAATATTAACAAGCACATTATTTTTCTCACCCTGAGTTTTTTTTTTTTTTCCCAATCTCGAATGAGATTATGGAACAATCAATTTGTTACCAAAATAAATAATATAATTTCCTAAATAAATTTAAAAGTGATTTTAGAGTGTGATTCATATATTTCTATTTTTTGTAGAATGTACACGTGACTTCAATCTAAATAGTGTAACAGGAGATGTTACACTATTATATAATAGGAGATCCCGTCCGCAATTCAAGTACAATTTTTAAAAATTATTCTTACTGTTATTGAAAATTTTCCCTTATTATTAGTGAAAGTTGTATCTAATAAAGGGCAAATTTTCATTTAATATAAACTACTCCACTTGAATTTGTTATCCACTAGTTTACCCGAGTTTAAAATTAAAGGGACGCTTAGTTAATAACACTTCAATGGTAATAAGAATGAAGATTTGTTTTCCATCTATAACCCCATAATAAAAATGATATGTCACGGGAAGAATTGTTCCAATGGTGATTGCATTGCTAGTGGCATGCCCTAATTTTGGAATAGAAGTGGATAATAATTTTTTATTTGTGGTTGTTGTTGGTTAGTGTTGTTATTCGAGCTGAGCTATACTCGAGTTCTTATCGAGTCGAGCTCGGCTCGTTACCATTAACGAGTAATAATACGAGCTCGCCTCGATTCGTTAACGAGCCTATTATCGAGTCGAGCTCGGCTTGGCTCGTTAACCAATCGAGTATTTTTCGAGTTCGAATTTGTTTAATCTAACGAGCTGAGCCTTAACGAGCCGAGTCGAGCTCACGAGCAGCTCGTTTCGTTTAACAACTCTATTGTTGGTGGAGGAATAAATGAGTGATTGAGGAGGATGATTGTAGGAGGAAAATAGGATAATCAAAATGAAGTATTGATTACCTTATTTAGAATGAGAGGTGACGATTTTGTTCTAATAAACCCTCATAATTATATTAATTTTTAAATTTATTCTCATTACCATTATTAGCAGTGAAGTTCGCTCAATGTGTACGTACAAAGTAAACAATTGGGGTTTTTGTTCTTTGACCTTAAAATTATTGGTCAAAACAAGGACCTGGTCGATCCAACATTTCAGTATGCTTCATGAATGTCCGGCTCTAATTCTAAAATAATTAATCTTATCAAACACTTTCCAGAAGCCTGTCACAGAGAATTAGCTGTGAGCAACACTTGGGGGAATTTAATTGGCTTCATTTTTCATTAGAATCTTCTCAATTTTATTATATATTCTCGGAATTCCTCAATACGATGGTATATTAATAAACTTTTTTATGAACAATGTAAAATATGAGACATTTTCCAGGCGTGCATAAAAAGTACATATTTAAATTCAATTAAAAAGTATATGTAATCTCTATGTTAAATTAAAAACCGTAAAAATATTTAATTTGATATATTATGCGTCTAAAACGGTCTTAAATTATTTTTTAATTATTTTGAGGAAATTCAAATTTGTGGATAATTTCAACAAAGGAATTAAATATAGTAAATAACTTTAACTTATACTATAATGAATAGATACATTTAAATATGAAAAATTTAATTCTCATTCCTTATTAAAAAACTCAATGGATTTTTTTTTTACAAGTGTGACTATTTTTTTCATAAAGAATCTGAATTATTAATCATTAAATTAAATTTATTTATGAACTGATTTTTTAATTATCACAAATTATTATATGAAATATTCTATGGATCTTAGATCCGTAGAATAATCCATATTTAAAAAATTTGCGGATCTTGACCGAGTCGGGTCGGATTTAGTGAAACAAAACAAAAATTCAAAATCTCGCGTAAGTCAAGTTTCAGGATTTTCGCTCCCAATTTGTGTTACTATATGGACATATGCGTATTGTTGAAAGGCAAAATATGCATTACTATTAGACTAAATGTTGTTTTTTCACCAACTTTTGTGTGTTTTTACTAAAATAAATATTTTTCATACAATATAAGAGCGAAATGTGTGTTTCAAATATTGATTTTCACAAATATTTATTTATTTTTACAAAAATAATTATTTTTTCATATAATAACACATGTAAGGTAGTGAGAAGTGTATTACTATAATAACACAAACGTCTTAGGGTATGTTTTAAAACACTACTGTAAAATTAAAAATGATTTTAATTGATTTTTATAGTAAAATTAAAAGTAGGGTATATTATGAAATAAAGTTATTTTAAAAATGGAGTATTTGAAAAAAAAATCAAATAACTTATGCAATTTAGTAAAAGAATCAATTCTAAGAAGGGTTTTTCTACGGCCAGAAAGGGTTTCGCCCTCCCTGACATCAGTAAACAAATAAACAGTTGACACGTCGTGTAATTTCGTCCAAGGCGATATAGTTTCGCCATGAATAAATAAATTAATATTTTAAAAAAATATTATAGAGAATTACTTAATTACCCTTAGTATATATTTTTCTCTTCATTAAACATATTTTATGAATTGAGTTTTTTTCGATTTAGGGCCTAAAAGATGAGTCAACTATTGATTCAGGGTCTAAAAGAAAGCTTTTATCTATCCAAGGTTCGATTTATATAAAATTATTGATTTAAGGCTCGAGAATTTAACACCGTCAATAATATTTGCACGTCTCATCCAATTTAATTAAATAAATTAAAAGATTAAAAACCAGGGCAAATCGGCGTCGCTGCTGTTGGTGATCAATTTTTATCGGATGGATTAGTGACTGTTTAAGTTCGGTTTAAAGATCATCAATCAATTACGTGTGATTGGTTACCACCGTAAATGGTAAATCGAGGGTTCGGGTTATGAACTTGTAAATGTGAAAGTCGAAATCGTAATAATTTTGTGTGTGTGCACGTCTAAGTGTTTAAGTATGTGTTTTTGGAGCATTTGTGAATTTGAACTTGTATTTCTTAAGCTGGAGAACAACCATTTATAGAGACTAGCAAGCATGAGGTGTCTATGACTCTTGGTCTCCTTAGCCTGCATGCTTGACATGTGTCCTTTGACCTTAGTTTGACCTTATCTAAGCTGAATCTTAGTTACAAAGTTTTTTTTGGTCTTATCTCGGACTTCGTTGTTGTTCATCCAGGTCGGCTTAGTGTATCCAGCATAGTTTTTTCATAAATGTTGTTCGTCTTTTGAGTGAATGGCTCAGAAGTTGTTCGCCTTTGTGTTTTACACAGATTGGCTTTGGGATCTTGATCCTTTGTTCGTCGACATGCACTTCTTAGGCTGGTAGATGCAACATCTTTTGCCAATGTTGCTCGTCATCAGTGACAGCAGAATATCCATCTCTGGTCTTGGGCCTTAAAACCTGTTCGTCGTTATAGTTGTTCGTCACTTTATACACTCATTGGATTAGTTTATGCACCCCAGCTTAATTTTCTTTATTGATCATCTTTGATTTGGGGTTGATTTCTCGTAATCCTTTTTATGGCTTTAATCCTTGTTCGTCCATCATTGATTTATGTTCGCCTGTCAACAATTGCCCCCTATCCTGACTAGATGTTGCTATTGACGAGCATCTTTGAGCGAGCAACTGTAGTTAGGATATTATTCTGATGAGGGTTGGGATGAACATCATTGGTCTTGGCGAGCAACAAATGGTCTGTCGTTCCGTCTCCCCAAAGTCTGGGGGTTGTACGAAGATGATGTGGGCGGCATGATTGTGCGCCGCCCACGCGCGAGCAATCCCGAGGCCACGCGCCCCTATGTTTGCATGTAGGTCTTTCAATTTTCACATTTGCTTGAATTTTACCCCGTTTTTTGGCAACTTGGTCCCCATTTTTTGGGGTAATTACGGATTTTACCCCGTTTTTGCTTGGGGTATAAATACGGGATAAACTGAAATTTTTCCCACTTTCTCCACCTCTGCTACAGTGCTCCGGAGATTCTTCTCTCTCCGGCGACTCCAAGCTTTTCCGGCGTCCGTTCTTCCAGTATTTGGCTTCAAATTCCATTCCCCAGGTAGTCACTTTTCTTATTTCATCTTTTTTCGTTCAATTTTCTTCAAAAAGCCTCCATCGCCACCGTGTGGGACCGCGCGCCACCGTCTTCTCCGGGAAATACGCCGTCGTCTGTAACTTCATCTGCCGCCATCTGGATTTTTTCTCCTTCTTCTCCCTTCTCATGTCTTCACATTCAAGCAACAAGTCCGAGGAAACTCTCGATCCCCTCTTCCCTACTGTGGTACCCAAAAATCGCCCTCCTTTTGAAGTTTCTTCGGCCTTTGATCTCCACGTTGACTCGGTTGTTCGTTCCGTGGAGGATACGGGTGTTCGCCCGTCAGGGAGGGAGATAGTGGTCGCCGCGAACAGAGACTCCGACGAGGGCTCCTCGACCAGTATTGAATCGGAAGATCCCCAATTTGACGAATTGACCCGCGAATTTCTGGAAGGGATAGGGTTCCCATCTCCGAAAATAATGGAAAACGAGATCCCAGTTGGAGTTGCTCGGTCTTTCGAATGGCGAGCATATGCTAAGGAGTATGCGAACCACTTTGCTCGCCCGAAAAGACAAAAAATGGATCTGGTAAAAACTGATTTCCAGGCGAGTAGAATCAAGAGTGTCGTCCTTGAAGAGGATCTTGATCTGATCCGAGAGACCTATAAAATCCCTTTCGACATTCATGTGTGGGCCCCTAGGAGGAAAGAGAGAGCTGATCGCCCACCTCCAGGATGCACCGCGATCAATATTGACACACTGATCGCTGGTCTAAAGCTGCCACTACCTCCAGTTGTTGGTCGCTTCCTCAAGGCGACCAATCTTGCCATTACACAGATCACACCAATAGGGTGGATGAATTTGCTCGGCGCCATGGCTTTGTTCGCCTTAGAGGGATATGTTGATCGCCTTACTGCGGAGGAAATCAACTATCTCATGACAATCACCAAATGTCCCGTTGGTGAAGAAGGCTACTATTGTTAGTGTTAGTGTCCTAGAGACAATCCATCGAAAGGACATAATACTAAGATAATATTCAGATTTGGTTTAATATTATTATTGGTTTAATATTAAATGTATGGCGTTACACTTATCTGAATATGATGTTTGATTGTTTGCATATATTCTTATTTGTGTTCCCATGAATCACTACTGTCATTGAGTGAGTGAGAACTCAGATGACCTAAGTATGAATCTTAAATAGCCCCGATCAAGGATCATCAAGAATGGGATATTGATGATGCAATTGAGATTGGTGTGCGATCTGCATCATACTCTTAGAGAGTGTAGTGAGATCTCACTTACTACGAGATACCGGGTATCTCATGATGGATGCACAGATACCTTAGAGGGTATTGGTATACCCATCCGAGAAACCGTTTGATGTAATTCCACATAATGTGTCTACGGGTGTCTCGGTTAGTGGGAGCGATGTGATACTCCTCTGACTTGAGGTCAATACGCACGACATGTGTGGAGTGGTGAACTTTGACCATGACCGACGCTTGCACCCTTCCACGGGTAGATATGGCATGGATTGGGTTCATCACGAAATGCATGTGCGTGGTAGTTGAGCCAAGAATAGGATTCATTCCTCAATGTGGATTTAGAGAGAATACTCGTCTTCTCATCATAATTGGATCTAAGTCGTCGGCCGACGCGCATCAACTTAGACTTTGTGGCTAAGTGTGATATACTTGATCAATTAGTGATTGGAGATAATATGATTAAGTTATTTGAATAGACACTTCATCATGTTCAAGACTTAATCGAGTATTCGTGAATGAAAGGAAGATATCACAATAGCCCACAATATTACAGGTAGTTGCAGATTTCCTCGCAACGTACCTCGTATATTGAGAATGACTGATTTATTGTCTAGGGTTCAATTAAGACCGTTAGTTTGACTAATCGCTCGATATACGAGGGCCTATGGGTCACACAACAAGTAATGACAATTTACCAATTATAGTTGGTTGATTAAATATTGTATTGGATATAATATTTAATTTATGGAGAATATAATAATAATATTTGGAATTAATTATTATTATTATTATTTAATTAAATTGGATTTAATTAAATATGAAATCCCAATAATAATATTTGGAATATTATTATACAAGAATAATAGATATGGTAAAGATATTATTCGTAGGAACATATTTAGGGAGATATAATCTGTAGAGATTATATTACAGGCTAGACCCGATATCTTGCTTAGGAATTAAGCCAAGTTAATCCCTATAAATATGTGTCTCATGGGAATTTCAAATACACGAGATATAAGAAATATAATTTCTCCATAAAATCTCCATTCGGAATTTTCCTAGCAAATTCGTCTCGAGATTCAACGCTGGCATATCGGTGCGGGTTGGTAGAAAGCTGTTACGTGAATACCATAGTGGAGGATTCCGCGTACAAATCGCTGTAAGGATTTATTATGTTAATTTATCCTTTCTATTTTATGTTATACAACCATGTTTGAGATTCGTTGTTGGTGAATTGTCATCTTCCGCTGCGCCGAACATGGTGTTCGTAATTTGATTCGAAAACATTGATACTGTGTATAGAGTTAAAATTTTGTGGGAAAATTATTAAATATACACAATAAATTGGTTTTCTGGAAAATAATTTCAAAAGATGCATGTGCATCAAAAAGTTTTATAGAAAACTATTATGGCCGCACTATTTGACCAAAATTGGTTAAGTTTGATTTTAAAAACGTGGGTTCTTCTCTTTACCCCTGTTTATGCCTTTCGGATTTAAAAAAAAAAAAAAACTGAGGACGCAAAATTGGATTCTGCTTCTAAGAATTATACTCGTAAATTGCAAGCCGATTCAATTAGTTCCACGAAGCAGACGGATGGACATCTTGCTGGGCAAGAAACAATCCTTGCTGGAAACACTTGGTCTCGAGCGTCCCTGGCGGCACTTTTGGTGGTCGTCAAAACTGGATGTGGATCGGACAAGACCTGGGCGTCTTTCACAGAATCTGCAGCCGCCGTGAGATTGTCTCAAGGGCGGTGAAGTGTGGCGTTGCCGCGCCTCTGGACTGGTGGCTTCGAGCCGCCATGAGGCAGGGACGCTTCGAATTGCATCGGCTGTTACCAATTCGTGGTACGGCGGCGATCTGGTCGACCGATGGTTAAAAGGCGGCGGCGATAACTGCTTGACGGTGGCGGCCGATTACAATCTCGCCTCTGATTTGTGTTTTGGAAATGTAGAGTGTGAATTACTGGCGGCACTTGCGGCAATTAAAGGTTGCTGTGTCACGCCGGAATTTTTGCAGGCGATTGGGACTTAATTTTCAGATTTTATTAAACCACCGAATCATGGCTTGGGATTAACTAAGGGAATTTAAAATTCTCTAAGGGCTTGTGCGCAATTTAGGATTAAATCTAAAAATTGCATTTTGGTCCTCAGGCCATTCTGCAATTTCTGGATACTCTGAAAATTGGCAAGTAGATCCCTATATTGAATTTATAAATTTTGAAAATTAATTAGGCCATGTTTGGTTAGACCAAATTTTTTTTAAATATCAAGACTTTGTTTGGATGGAAGAATTTTGAAAATTCTGAAAATCGAAATTAAGGGTGTTTGGTTGGACCAAATACTAATTTTTGGGCAAAATAATTTTGAAAATGATTTTAGAAATTGACCGAAAGCTTGGAGCTTGTTGGTATTTCTAATTTTAGCAATATTTTACCTACGGATAATTAATTGTTAAGCACGTTTATTTGATTTACGTGTTATTTATAAATATTGATTATTTATAAATATTAAATATTTTGCATGTTTATTTGATTTATGTGCTAAATATTTATTGAATGCTTTACTTTGTGCAAATTTAAATTTTGAAATAAAGCATGAGAACTTGATTAGTTGCTCCCCACTTGTATAACTGCTTATGTGAATCGATATTTACATTATTAGTTGTATAGCCCGCATTAAATTGTTTGGGTAGGCGGCACCCAATATTTGTCGGACCGTTATATATGTTTTGGGTAGACGGCGCCCAAATAAGTGTTAGTCCGCATAAAATCATGTTTGGGTAGGCGGCGCCCTATAATTGCTCAAATGTGATATAGATTAACATGTCAGATCTCGATTAAGCAATTAGTACCCCGCCTTTAAAAATGATCCTCACTAAAGTATGGTTTTCATTAAATTGAATGATGTCTTCCATTAAAATTAAAAGTAAACCGGAGATTTCGTTCCAATGAGTATTTAAGGCCCTAGTCTTTTGCTCGGATCTACATCTAACGGGACTTTTATAGGGACACGTTTGTCGCCGCTTAATGGTTGTAAACCAACTTAATTCTGTTTCACCAGCCCTAGCAGGGAAACGAGAATTAGGTGACATCCGATTGAACTAGGTTCAATCAACTAGGAATTGCGTGAGACAATTGGTTTAGAGACCTACCAGTTCTGCTGTTGCAATGTTCAGCCCTAGCAGTCATTGTAATAGTAGGAATGTGGATCCTAGTCCATTACAATTTATACTAGATATAGATTCGTACTCTTCCGATGAGGTCGTTGAGTATGTGAAAATAATGGAGACAAAATAAATTAAAAGGCCATGTTTATTTTGATTGCTGAATATTGATCGTAGGAATTATGTGTTTAATTACCATTTTAGTTTATTTCTCTATAATTGTTGAAATTAATAACTTGTCATTGAGAAATGTTTTGGAAACGAACAAATTGGCTGGGCCAAATTTTCTGAACTGGCACTGAAACGTGCGTTTGGTGCTAAGGCAAGAAGAGATTGAGTATGTGTTAGACACGACAATCCCTTTACCCATGAGGCTGGTTCAGTTGAGGCTGCAACATTTGACGTTACGACTCAAAGAAGCTTCAAGATGATGCTTTCCAGCTCTATATTATGATTGCTCGGCTTGACTCCCGAATTGTAAAGGCAACATGAGAAAATGGATCCCTTCGAGATGCTTAAGCGTTTGAAGGATCTCTTTGATTCTAGATCTCGTTTGAGATTTATGAAGTGATGAGAGATCTGTTCAGATGTCGATTAGCGAAAGGAGGGAAGATTTCACCTCATGTGCTATCCTCAAGTCGCTTCCTGATTCATATTCTAGTTTCGTAGTAAATTTAATATGAAGAAGACGGAAGCGACAATGCCGGAGCCTCATAATATGCTTCAGACTTTTGAGTCTTCCACTGCTAAGGAAAGGCCCATGCTCATGGTGAGTGCTTCTACTTCTTCTAATCCGAAAGGCGAGAAGAAGTGAAGGAGTAAAGTTAAATGGGCTCCGGGCCCAAACTTTCTGAAGGCAAAAGGTGGAGTTCAAAAGTAAGAGCGGGTTGATAAGGATGTATACCCCACTACAATAGAAAGGGCATTGGAAGAAAGATTATAAGGTTCTAGCAACCGAGAAGAAAACACAAGGTGTTTCAGCTGCTAGAACAAGTATGGTTGTTGTTAAGATAAACGTGTTCACTAAAAGTTCAAACTGCTAGGCATTTGTTGAGTTATGAACATGATGTTCTTAATATACAAAGTAGAGGAATAACTTGGCAAGAGTATCAAGACTCTTCGATTGGATCGAAGAGGTGAGTACATTAGCCATGAATTCATGGATTACTTGAAACTTCATGGAATCCAGTCACAATGGACTCCTCCCGGAACACCTCAGATGGACGGTGTGTCCGAAAGGAGAAACCGAACCCTGTTAGACATGGTAAGGTCCATGATGATTTTTTTTTTCTCTCTTCCAACATTCTTATGGGGATACGCATTACAAACCTCAATCTACATTCTGAATAGGATTCCGTCCAAATCAGTTAAGCAGACTCCATACGAGCTATGGAACGGCAAGATGCCATCTTTTCTACACATTAGAACGTGGGGTTACCCCGCAGCTGTGAAGAAAATGCTAACTGATAAGTTGGAATCCGAAGGTGAAAATAGTTATTTTGTGGGATATCCTAAGGAGACAAGAGGATATCACTTCTATCTGCCGGAGAAACAAACAATGATTGTTTCTAGGCAAGCTAAGTTCCTAAAAGACGAGTACGTCTTTAAGGAACAAAGCCGTAAGAAGATAGAACTTGAAGAGATTCAAGAACCACAAATTAACATAAAGACTGATAATTTGTCAATAGCAACATGACAAAGAATCAGTGGGAGCATTCAGCGACTCTCATGGTGGAAGTTTATCACTAGGTGATCCTCTTTCAGCCAGTGGGAGCGTAATTGGAGTTGCATTGCCTTCGCAATAACCTCCAAGTGGGCTGAATGAGAATAACATAGTTCAAACTCCCGCCCAAGAGGCATTTGAAAGTGTCGCTCTTGAGGACTCTCCGGTCAACGATGAAGTCGCTGCACCACAAAATTTTCACAATCAGAATGTACAGCCTGCACAACCACAACTCCATAAGTCGACTAGGATTCGTAATCCATCCACTAGGGATTATTGGTTCCTCGTGGAGGAACATGATGACGTGGAGATTCCGGATAAAGACGAACCTAGAACTTACACTGAAGCAACATTAGATGTTGACTCAGAGAAGTGGCATGAAGCCATGAAATCCGAGATGGACTCGATGTACACCAATTAAGTCTAGAACTTAATTGAGTTGCCGAAAGGGGTTAGACCCATAGATTGCAAGTGAGTCTTCAGGCGTAAGACCGATGCAAATGACAAAGTACAAACCTATAAAGATAGGTTGATGGCGAAAGGTTATAGTCAACACGAGGTATTGACTATGATGAGACTTTATCGCCAGTTGCTGAGATTAAGTCCATTCGAATTTTACTTGCGATAGCAGCACACCACGATTATGAGTTTTGGTAGATGAACGTCAAAACAACTCTCCTCAATGGTAACATTGATAAGGGAGTGTTTGTGACTCAACCGGAGGGTTTTATATCTAAGCCAAAATCTAATCTTGTGTGCAAGCTTAAACGATCCATTTAATGGATCGAAGCAAGCTTCTAGGAGTTGGAATATCCGATTTGATGAAGCTGTCAAATCCTTGACTTCATCTGAAATTCGGAAGATCCTTGCATTTATCGTAAATGCAACGGGAAGAGTATTGTCTTTATAGTCGTATATGTCAATGACATATTGAATATAGGAAATAACATCCCGCCAATGCAGTCCGAGAAATATTGGTTATCAAAGACCTTCATGATGAAGGATATTGGTGAGGCATGCTACATCTTAGGGATCAAGATCCATAGAGATAGATCCAAGAAGATGGTAGGGCTGTCACAATCAACCTACGTAGATAAGATGTTGAAGCATTTTGCGATAGAGGACTCTAAGATAGGATCTCTACCAGCAAATCATGGGATAAAGTTGTCGAAGAAGGATTGTCCTTCTAGCGAAGCTGATATCGAGCACATGAAGGACGCTCAATATGCATCTGCAATTGAGTTCCATCATGTACGTCATGACTTGAACGAGGCCAGATGTGGCCTACGCTGTCAACATCACTGTACATACCAGCAGAATCCAGGTGAGTCTCACCGGATTGCTGTCAAGAATGTTATGAAGTACCTCAGGCGTACTAAAGAACATGTTCTTATCTACGGAAGGCAGTCAGAGCTAGTCATTATGGGCTATGCTGATGCGAGTTTCCAGTTAGATTGTGAAGATTACAAATCACAGTCAAATTATATTTTCAATCCCAATGACGAGGCGGTAAGTTGGAATAGTTCCAAGCAAGATCTGACCGCAGATTCAACAACCGAAGCTAAGTACATTGTTGTATCAGAAGCCTTTGAGGCTTTCTAGATTTTAAGGTTCTTGAGAGAACTAGGGGTAGTTCCGAGTGCCAGTTGTCAAATAGAGTCGTATTGTGACAACATTGGTGCGATTGCATGAGCAAAGGAACCGAGATCTGATAATAGAAATAAGCATGTACGGAGGCATTATCATTTGATCCGAGAGATCATATCGATAGGAGAAGTGAAATTAAAACATTTCCCATAAAGGATAATCTTGCAAATCCTTTTCACTGTTCATGTATACACTAGACATTTGATGGTCTAGGGGTTAGACATGTAGGTGATTGGCTCTAGTCCAAGTGGGAGATTGTTAGTGTTAGTGTCCTAGAGACAATCCATCGAAATGACATAATACTAAGATAATATTCAGATTTGGTTTAATATTATTATTGGTTTAATATTAAATGTATGGCGTTACACTTATCTGAATATGATGTTTGATTGTTTGCATATATTCTTATTTGTGTTCCCATGAATCACTACTGTCATTGAGTGAGTGAGAACTCAGATGACCTAAGTATGATTCTTAAATAGCCTCGATCAAGGATCATCAAGAATGGGATATTGATGATGCAATTGAGATTGGTGTGCCATCTGCATCATACTCTTAGAGAGTGTAGTGAGATCTCACTTACTACGAGATACCGGGTATCTCATGATGGATGCACAGATACCTTAGAGGGTATTGGTATACCTATCCGAGAAACCGTTTGATGTAATTCCACATAATGTGTCTACGGGTGTCTCGGTTAGTGGGAGCGATATGATACTCCTCTGACTTGAGGTTAATACGCACGACATGTGTGGAGTGGTGAACTTTGACCATGACCGACGCTTGCACCCTTCCACGGGTAGATATGGCATGGATTGGGTTCATCACGAAATGCATGTGCATGGTAGTTGAGCCAAGAATAGGATTCATTCCTCAATGTGGTTTTAGAGAGAATACTCGTCTTCTCATCATAATTGGATCTAAGTCGTCGGCCGACGCGTATCAACTTAGACTTTGTGGCTAAGTGTGATATACTTGATCAATTAGTGATTGGAGATAATATGATTAAATTATTTGAATAGACACTTCATCATGTTCAAGACTTAATCGAGTATTCGTGAATGAAAGGAAGATATCACAATAGCCCACAATATTACAGGTAGTTGCAGATTTCCTCGCAACGTACCTCGTATATTGAGAATGTCTGATTTATTGTCTAGGGTTCAATTAAGACCGTTAGTTTGACTAATCGCTCGATATACGAGGGCCTATGGGTCACACGACAAGTAATGACAATTTACCAATTATAGTTGGTTGATTAAATATTGTATTGGATATAATATTTAATTTAAGGAGAATATAATAATAATATTTGGAATTAATTATTATTATTATTTAATTAAATTGGATTTAATTAAATATGAAATCCCAATAATAATATTTGGAATATTATTATACAAGAATAATAGATATGGTAAAGATATTATTCGTAGGAACATATCTAGGGAGATATAATCTGTAGAGATTATATTACGGGCTAGGCCCGATATCTTGCTTAGGAATTAAGCCAAGTTAATCCCTATAAATATGTGTCTCATGGGAATTTCAAATACACGAGATATAAGAAATATAATTTCTCCATAAAATCTCCAGTCGGAATTTTCCTAACAAATTCGTCTCGAGATTCAACGCTGGCATATCGGTGCGGGTTGGTAGAAAGCTGTTACGTGGATACCATAGTGGAGGATTCCGCGTACAAATCGCTGTAAGGATTTATTATGTTAATTTATTCTTTCTATTTTATGTTATACAACCATGTTTGAGATTCGTTGTTGGTGAATTGTAATCTTCCGCTGCGCCGAACATGGTGTCCGTACCTCTAAAACCCAACAACTATTACCTCAAGACCAGGATTGGACTCAAGATGGTAGAAGGGGTGCCGAACAAGATTAGGGACTGGAAAGAGCACTTTTTCTTCATAGGTGGTGACTGGCGAGCATCTTCCGGTCCACACGGTGGCATTGGGCGAATAAATTCTCCCGCAGCCTATGGAATAATTAAGCGTAAGTTTATCTTTGCTCGCCTTCGAATTGTGTTGTTCTAATTTAACTTTTATTGTTTGTTCGCAGGTCCTCGACTACTAAAGTGGAATTCGGAAGAAGAGGAGATTGGTGCGGAGTTCCTGTTCACATCTTGTTTGGTCGGCTTGCGCAATAGAGCTGACAGGACCATCCAATACCTAAGCGACGAGAAGCATCAAAGAGCTGCTCGTTTGCTTACTTATCCCCACCACTTGGAAGCACAGGCTGAAGTGCACCCAGGTATATCAAAAATTTCTAAGTTTTCATTTAGACTTTGCTCGTCATTGACTTTCTCAACTTGCTTGTCTAACTCTTTTAACTTAACTTCTTTTTTTTTTAGCCGAGCAAGTTAATGTTGCTGTTCCCCCCTGCTTCGCTCTCCTCGAACAAAGAGTCTTTGAGATGGCGCCTCCGAAAGGCCGAAAAAGAAAGGGTGACCCGCCCACCAAAGTACTGGGAATGACGAACAAGGCTGAAGGAGCCAAAGTTCCTCGGTCTACGGAACCTTCTGGCCATGCTCGGCCAGCTCCTCCGATTTCTCCTCCTCAAGGGGGGAAACACTTAAAGAAAGCGGATGGGACTCCGCTTGCCCAAGATGTCCACGGTGGTGGCAAGGGGAAGGAGAAGGTGGGTCACAGTCATGTTCGCCCCGAGGGGGATATTGTTCGCCACTCCTCCGCCGAACCTGTGGAGACGACGGGCAAAGCGGGCAAAAGCGTTACTCCATCCTGCGGCCCTGAGGATATCACCATACTGGGTTGGGACGAACGAAAATTCCATGAGTAAGCATATCTAGCTTTGTGGCCGGCGAACAACTTTTAAGAACATCTTATAACTTGGATTTTTGTTCGCAGGTATCGGCCTAATGATCATCCTGGGCGAGCAGCCGCGGTCCACCAATACGCTTGCTCAAAAACTCCGGTGGACATTCGAGAGATCCCGGGCGAACATGTTCGTCGGGCAACTAAGTTGATCGCCCGATCGTGGACCCGACCTCTGGAGACGACCGTTTTTGCTCAAAGCATTGCGGACAACTTCCACTTTTCTTTGATGCATCATGCAAACGGCCTTGCTATCGCCCAGAAAGAAATGATCCAGCTTGCCGAGCTTGAAGATGTTGTTCGTCGTTATGCCAGTACAGCTCGGCAGCTGACCGAAGAGAAGGACGGCCTGGTCGGCCGGTATGAGGCCAAAGTTGCCCGTCTAAATAATCAAATCAATGTTTACATTGATTCTGAAAAGAAATACCTTGAAGACATTCAAGGTTTGTCTAAGGAATTGAAAGGCAAAGATGCCTTGCTCGGCGAGGGGGAGAAGAAGTTGTCCGCGGCCGAACAAGAGATTGCCGAGCTCAAGGCGGAGATTGCTCGTCTTCGGGAGACGGAGGCCAACCTCTTCACACGCGAGCAACTCGAAGATGAAGTTCAAGCTCGGACGGGCCCCATTTCTAACCTTGGGTATATCTGCGCCTACGCGGACAGCATCCGCTCGGCCGATGCTTATGACTACAAGGACTTGGTGGAAGAAATGAGCAAAGACTTGAATGAATTCATCGAGCACTATCCACCGCCGAACAATATTGAAATTCAGCTAGCGGATTTGGCCGTACTTGGGGTTAAACTTGACAAACTTGACTCCAGTATTGTCATTACTCATCCTCCGCCTCCAGTTGATGAAGGCGAACAAGAGGAAGAGGCGGTCGTGGCTGACGAGCAAAATACTAAAGAGGCTGAGGATAAGGCTGCTGAAGACTTGGCTCGAGATATGATCGTTGAACCTCCCGTTGATCAAACTCAAGATCCTCCTCCTGCCGAGCAACAGTAGATATAGGACTTAGCTTTTTTCTTTTCACCTTCTTTGTAATAGTTGTTCGCTCCTTTTGTAGTACTTGACTTTTAGGATCATTGTGCTATTTTTTAGGCTTAATGCCTTTTAATTAATGGAATGTCTTTCTTTGTTCGCTCATTTTCTTTATATGTTAATTGCCTTTACATTTTTATCAATGTCTTTGCAATTATAACATATAGTGTTGGGCTTTTGTTCGAATTGAACTTTGCCTTTAGTGGAATCAGGGTTCAGCCTTAGGTTCTGTTCATTTTAAAAAACGAACAACCTTTAAGTGGCTTTGGTCCTCAAAATGGACTTGTACCTCGAGCTTTTGGACTTTTCCTCTTGACGAACAACTACTATATTTACATAATGAAATTTACAAGTGTTGTAAGACTGCTCGTCACTAACAAATATAATCTGACGAACAACTTTGAACATTAACTAAAACATGCTCGCTTATAATATTTTTGCCGAGAAACTCTGTCTATAAATAAAAGATGAAACAGCACTAAACTATACAATGTGCCGAACAACTTTAAATTCTATACTTAGCAAAATTTTCAAAAAATTAGGCAAGTTTTTGGTTTGCCTTACTTGATTCATTGGCCCCCTAAGACATTTGTTCGCCCAATTAAGAACGTGTTCGTCTCATTGATAGTACTTCTTCAGATGTATAGCATTCCAGGAGTATTGGGCCGGCTTGCCTTCCATATCTTCGATATCGTATACACCGTTAACGAATTTTTCCGTTATACGATACGGGCCCTCCCAAGTTGGTCCCAATACACCTGGAGGTTGGGCGAGCAACTTTCTTAGAACCATATCTCCAACTCTGAATTCCCTGATTTTAACATGGGAATTATAATAGCGTTCTGCTCGTTGTTTGTAGGTAGTATTTTTTAGCTCGGCATTCAGTCTTTTTTCTTCGAGTAAATCCATTTCAGTAGCTAGAGCAGAGTTGTTCGCCTGCTCATCAAAGTTGGTCGTCCGGTATGTGTTGGTCTTTAACTCGATTGGTATTACAGCCTCTGTTCCGAAAGCCATTGCAAAAGGTATTTCTCCGGTGCTTGACCTGGGAGAAACTCTATATGCCCACAAGACTTCCGGGAGTTCTTCAGACCAACTGCCTTTGCTCTCTGCCAGCCGTACTTTCAATGTATGCTTGATAATCTTGTTTACGGCCTCAACTTGTCCATTCGATTGGGGATGATAGGGCGTAGAGTAATATTTTTTGATCCCCCACTTTGTACAAAAATCCCTCAACTCTTTTCCATCAAACTGCGGACCATTGTCTGTCACGATGGTTTGTGGAACTCCAAAATGACAGACAATGTTCTTCCAAATGAAGTTGATCATTTTCTGCTGGGTGATTTTTACCATGGCTTATGCTTCTGCCCATTTTGTATAATAGTCAACTGCCACAACGGCAAATCGAACTCCTCCAACCCCCGCCGGGAAGGGACCAATAATATCCATCCCCCATCTTGCAAATGGCCACGGGCTATAAACTGATACGAGTTGTTGGACTGGGGTATGAATATTTGGGGTAAAAATTTGACATTGATGGCAAGTCTTTGCTTTCTTGATTGCATCCTGACGTAAAGTCGGCCAATAGTAGCCTTGTCTGATAGTTTTGTATGCCAAGGCTTGCCCCCCAGTATGATTTCCGCATACCCCGGCATGTATTTCTTCGAGTATTGCTCGTCCTTGCCCCCTAGTCAAACATTTGAGAAGTGGGATTGATATTCCCCTTTTGTAAAGCTGCTCGCCCACCAGAGTATATCTGGCGGCTTGCTTTGTTAGCTTGGCAGCTTCAAAAGGGTTGTTTGGTTTTTCTCCACTTTTCAAATATTTGACTATATTTGTTCTCCAATCTTCTTCTTCACTTGCTTGTTCACCAAGTTGATTGACATTATAACTTCTCGTTGATGGATCATTCATCTTTGTAATTATAATGTCTGCCAACTCTGCTGGTCCCTCACTTGTTGCTAGTCTAGCCAATGCATCTGCTTGTGTGTTGCTTGTCCTTAGAATTTGTTCAATGAAGACTTGTTCTAACAAGGACATCAGGTAAGCAACAATTCGCTGATATTCGATCATGTGATCGTCTTTCGCTTTGTATTCACCTCGGACTTGGTTCACAATCAATTGTGAGTCGCCGAATATTTGTAACCGTCTTACACCTACTGCAAGAGATAGGTGGAGACCAGCAATAAGAGCTTCATACTCAGCTTCGTTGTTGGTTGCCATGAAACCAAATTTGATTGCCGAGGAGAATACTTGTCTGTCTGGACTGATTAAAACCACTCCTGCCCCCGAGGCTATATTGGTTGAAGACCCGTCCACGTAGAGATGCCAGGGATGATCAAGTCCTCTCGTCGGATCTGGTGGGAAGGTTAGTTCGACAATAAAGTCGGCTAACGCTTTCCCTTTGATCGTAGTTCGAGAGGCATAGGTTACCCCGAATTGGCTAATCTCTAGTGACCACTTTAATAGGCGACCAGCTGTGTCGGGGCGATGGAGAATTTGTCTGAGTGGGAAAGTTGTTAGTACTTCAACTTGATGATCAAAAAAGTATGGTCGTAACTTCCTCACACTCATAACAAGTGCGTACGCCAGTTTCTCGGTTGGAGAGTATTTGATCTCCGCATCGTGTAAAGCTTGACTGACATAGTAGATAGGTTGATGAAATTTATCGTCCTCTCGCACCAAAACAGAGCTGATGGCCACCTCTGACGCTGCTAGGTATAAATATAGCTTCTCTCCCGGGATAGGTTTTGATAGGATTTTTACATCTCCCAGGTAATCTTTGAGTTGGTCGAACGCCTTTTGACAGTTGTTAGTCCATGTGAACTGTCCTTTCTTGATAGCTTCAAAGAATGGACGGCATTTGTCTCCCGATCTGGATATGAACCGATTTAATGCTGTTAGGCATCCCGTAAGCCTTTGCACTTCTTTTATTGAACGTGGAGGTTGCATATCCACGATTGCTTTAACTTTTGTTGGATTGGCTTCAATCCCTCGTTGACTAACAAGATGGCCCAGGAATTTTCCTGAATGAACTCCGAAACTGCTCTTCTTTGGATTCAGCTTCATGTTGTAGTGTCGAAGGATTTCGAACACCTGGGTCAAATGTTGAAGATGGTCTTCCCTTCGGGGGCTTTTGACTACGATATCGTCCACATAGACTTCTACCGTATCGCCGATTTGTTCGTCGAACATCTTGTTCACCAACCTCTGGTATGTTGCTCCGGCGTTGATGAGGCCGAAGGGCATTCTTTTCCAACATAACAAGTTTTTATTTGTATAAAATGTTGTGTTCTCTTGATCGTCTTGATGCATTGGAATTTGATGGTACCCGGCAAAGGCATCCATGAATGTTAGCATTTCATGACCTGCAGTACTGTCCACCAACTGGTCAATGTGAGGGAGTGGAAAGTTGTCCTTCGGGCATGCTGCATTCAGATCTGTAAAGTCTATGCATAGCCTCCAGGTCCCGTTTGGTTTCCTCACAAGGACTGGGTTTGCTACCCATTGTGGACAGAGTGCTTGTCGGATTAGGTCGTTGTCTAACAACTTCTTTACTTCTTCGTTCAAAGCTTGATACTTGTCTGGGCCATATTTTCTTCGTTTTTGATGGATAGGCCTTTTTGCTTGATTGATATTGAGCTTGTGACAAGCATGTTCTGGATCTATCCCCACCATATCTGCATGAGACCAAGCAAAAACATCTAGATTTTTGCTGAGGAACTCTTTCATTCGGGATCTGTAAGGCTCAGGGAGCTCAGATCCTATGTATAATTCGAGATCCGGGTTTTCAGGATTAACTTTGAACGCCTCCAGCTCTTCAACTGGAGTTGCTCGTCGTTTTTGTCCTTTCCACCGAGGATCAAGTATTGGTCCCTCGGGGTTAAAATCATTTTCGATGTTCATCGGCTCTGCCCCCAGGCGGGGATCTAGATCATCTGTTGGCCCTGATTCGTTGTTGTTAGTCAACACCTGGCCCTCCAGGCCATCATATGAATGTTGCTCGTCACCACCCCTTTGTTGTTCGTCAGGATGATGTTCCTCGTGGGTGGTGAGGAGTTGTTCGTCCAACACCTACTCGTCATGATGTTGTTCGTCAGTATCCATATGGTATTCCTCTATGTCCATCATGTTCGCCAGTACTGATGGTTCATCAGCGGGATAGCTAGTTGTGGCTTCCATCATGGATACTGATACATGTTTGGCCTGCAACTGTAAGAGACATTCCCTGGCCTTTCTTTGATCTCCTTTGATAGTTCCTGCTCCACTTGTTGTTGGGAATTTTAAACAATAATGATAAGTGGAACATGCAGCTTTGAATTCATTTAAAAATGGTCGACCAAGAAACCCGTTGTAAGTTGAATCCTGGTCTACAACCAAGAAGTCAACCATCCTTGTAATATTTTTCTCGGGTTCGTTGGCCGTTACAAGTTGTACTGCTAAAGTAACTATTCCCAATGGGTCCGTTACAGCATTTCCAAAGCCTATTATTCTGTGAGTCGTATCCCGGATATAGCCCGAATAATCTCCAAGATGATCGAGCGTCTTTTTAAATAGGATGTTGGTGTAGGCTCCGGTGTCCACCAACAATCTGTGGACTCGTGTTCCCATAATTTTCGCGCAAATTACGAGTGAATCGTTATGTGGAGTCAATATTCCTTCCAAGTCATTTTCGGTGAAGGTCAATTATGCCGTCTGCATGATAGATGGTTTGACCCCCATTTCTTGGACTTGATCGATCGCTCGTAGCTCAGCTTTTCTTTTCCGGTTGGAGATTGGTGGTCGTCCATCAGAACATTCTCCTGCGGGACCTGCAGGTTCCATCATATACAAATCTTCCAATGGACGAGTAGGAATGGCAGGAACTGGTCGCACCAGTTTATTGTTTTTCTGAGGTTGATCATCTTCGTCCTCAGAGTTATTCTCCTGAACTCTCTTCCCGGGTTGTCTTTTGACAAAGTCGGAGAGCTTTCCGTCCTCGTAGAAACGCCAGAGCTGCTTGAGCAAATCTCTACATTCACTCGTAAAGTGCCCCACGCTTTGATGGTAGGCACAATACTTGTTAGGGTTGAGTTTGCCAGTGTCTTGGCGAATTTTCCGGGGAGGGGAGAACAACTCCTTATCCTTCACATTTTCATAAACAGTATCGACTGACACTATTAGTACTTGGTTCAACTTTTCTTTGAGTTTTGTCCCTTCAGTGAACGCCTTCATGTTTTTTGGGACTCGATAGCTTGTTGCACCAGGTTTCTTGTTGTTCTCCTTGGGATCAGTTTTGTTCTCCCCCAAGTTTGATTGCAAAATCTCATGCATGGAAACGAATATGCCGGCTTGATTCCTGAATTCGGCATAACTTCTCGGGCACTTCAGACGTACCTCTTTCCATAGCTTTGATCCTTTCTTCAACCCGGCCATAACGGCAATGATTTCCGTGTCCTCACTGACGGGTTCACCTTCTAACAACACCTTGTCGAACCTTTCCATGAATGCCCGATCTGTCGTCATTTTGTTTTAGGTCTGACAATCGATGTTTCTGGGACAAGTATGATCCCGCCGTTGAGAAATGGGAAAGGAATTCTCGACTCAGTTGAGTGAAAGAGTGGATAGATGTTGGCGGCATCGCCGAAAACCACTTGTGTACCCGATCCCCCAGAGTTAAAGGGAAATTTCGGCATTGAGTGGCGTCGCTGGCTCCCACCGAGACCATATAATCCGAATACTTTGTAAGATAAACTCTGGGATCAGCAACACCGTCATACTGTATGCTTGCCGGGAACTGGACCTTCTTCTGAATCGGGGCTTTCAGAATGACAGGTGATAGTGGTGAGGATGGCAAACTAGTTGTCCCTACACCTCTTTGTTGGTCCAGCTGTCCCTGCATGTTCTCCACTGCCCTTCTTAAACTTGATAGCTCATCCAAAGATACCCCCTGACTTGGAGGCTGTTCGGCGAGCAAAGGTACCAACCTTTCTGCTCGTCGCAGTCCCTCACTTGGAGTGGGCAACTCCTGGAGCTGTTTTCTAGGGTTGCTCGCCGCATTCGGCCCTAGACGCCTGAAGGCAGATTGAGAGAGTCTCTCATGAATTGATGGGCGTGGTTGCTCAAATGTTGCTCGCCCGTGCTCAGCTTCATGGCGAGCAACTTTCTCCTGTTGCTGGGGTTGGCCAAGTCTGTCTTGGGCACTGGAGCGGGTTGTTCCGTGGCTCGACATTGTTGTTCGCCCACGAGCAGATTCAGCTTGGCCCTCTCTTGGTTCGACCATCTTTGCTTTGCCTTTATCCCGCCTGACTTGGGCACTGTTCACCTCGTGTTGTTCGCCCCTGGTTGACCTAGCCCTAACAACTTCCACAGGTCTGTCCTTAGGCCTCACTAGTGAAGGCCTATTCTGATCTTGCTGTCTCTGTAGAGCTTGGAGAGCAGCAATGGTTTTGGCTAATTCGTTAGGGTTGTTCGCCAGGGCCTCCATTTCAGGTGGGAGGTTATGGGTTATGGCCGTATGTTGTGATCTATTCACATGTCTAGGATCACGATCCTGGTGGTCGGCCGATGATGCTCGGGTGGGAGACGCTCTCCTTGACAAACGTGATGCTTGGGTTTCCTTGGATTGAGGCATTCCGAATTAATTTGTCTTAATTCTTATGATGAAGAACACCAAGAACACTTTTGTTTGAATCTTCAAGTATTTCTTGAGGTTTTCTTTGAATCTTCAAGTTTTCAGCTTGAAGTTCTTGAGTAATCACACTAATGCGGAGGTTCGACCCTTCTTCTAGCGCCAAAATTGTTGGTGATCAATTTTTATCGGATGGATTAGTGACTGTTTAAGTTCGGTTTAAAGATCATCAATCAATTACGTGTGATTGGTTACCACCGTAAATGGTAAATCGAGGGTTTGGGTTATGAACTTGTAAATGTGAAAGTCGAAATCGTAATAATTTCATGTGTGTGCACGTCTAAGTGTTTAAGTATGTGTTTTTGGAGCATTTGTGAATTTGAACTTGTATTTCTTAAGCTGGAGAACAACCATTTATAGAGACTAGCAAGCATGAGGTGTCTATGACTCTTGGTCTTCTTAGCCTGCATGCGTGACATGTGTCCTTTGACCTTAGTTTGACCTTATCTATGCTGAATCTTAGTTACAAAGTTTTTTTTGGTCTTATCTCGGACTTCGTTGTTGTTCGTCCAGGTCGGCTTAGTGTATCCAGCATAGTTTTTTCATAAATGTTGTTCGTCTTTTGAGTGAATGGCTCAGAAGTTGTTCGCCTTTGTGTTTTACACAGATTGGCTTTGGGATCTTGATCCTTTGTTCGTCGACATGCACTTCTTAGGCTGGTAGATGCACCATCTTTTGCCAATGTTGCTCGTCATCAGTGACAACAGAATGTCCATCTCTGGTCTTGGGCCTTAAAACCTGTTCGCCGATAAGCTGTTCGTCGTTATAGTTGTTCGTCACTTTATACACTCCTTGGATTAGTTTATGCACCCCAACTTGATTTTCTTTATTGATCATCTTTGATTTGTGGTTGATTTCTCGTAATCCTTTTTATGGCTTTAATCCTTGTTCGTCCATCATTGATTTATGTTCGCCTGTCAACAGCTGCTTTTCTACAAGGGTACTTCTTCTGCTACAAATCAATGTTTTTTCACATCATTCATTAAATTGGCGCACACCAAAATAATACAAAGTTGAATCACGAAAGGAATTGCTGCCAAGTGCAAAAGAAGAAAAGATTAGGAAGGATGAAAGAAATTGTTACTCTCAATAAATTAATCTCATCAATCACAAATAAGAAATGAAAAAAAAAAAGCATAAGATGGATTTCAAATCATGATCGCTACGAAACAAAAGCTCTATGCCTTTTTGCTCTGTAGAACATGATGTATGTAACTTTTAATCGGTAACAAGGCTTTGTATGTGGCCGCGATAAATGAAAGAGAAGAACATTTTTTTTAATTTGCTCTTATTTCATCTTTTAATTTATTTTATTTGCCATTATTTTATCTTTTAATTTATTTTAATTGTATTGGATTACATGTGGAAATATTATGTGGCGATTAATTGTCACACCAACTTCTGTTAAATGGTTTGTTAACGGTGTTAAATTCTCGAGACTGAAATCAATAGTTTTATATGAATCGAGCCCTGGATTGAAAAAAAAAATTCAGGCCCTGAATCGATAGTTGATTCATCTTCCAGGTTCTAGACCGAAAAAATTCCTTTATGAATTTATAAGTTTGAGGATTCCACTTTGTGTTTAATGTTTGATGATTCCACCTTGTATTTCCATTACAACTAATTAAAGAAAACCCAAGTTATTATTTTGAAATTTAGCCATCCTTGTAAGATAAAAAGAATAAAAAAAAAAATTAACTCCATCTCTGGCGAGAAGCCTACTCTCATGAAAATTGAGAACCCTTCTGCATAACATGATCATTGTCCCGGAAATGTTCTTGGAGTGTACAATGGGAAGACATTCAATCCTGTGTTTTGGGGTTCATAGATTCTAGGTTGGCATATTTTGTTCGAAGAATTAGGGTTCATTAGGATCCCTAAGTAAAAATATTTTCAAGAATTTGAATAGATTCATTAGATTCCTAAAGTCGTAAAAAAAATTATTTATAATTTTAGTTATGTTGTATTTAAATACCAAAAGAATTTGTAATATATGTAGTTTTAAAATTAATATTTACGTTAAAGGGTATTATTGACATTTTATAATTATTAATTAAATTTATAAGTAGGACGATGCAGTGCAATTGTCATATGCACAGTGCAAACGCACTAATGCAAAGTGTAATCATTAATAAAAAAATATTATACGTTAGATCGAAGATCTAATGGTATTGAAAGGGTTTACTGATGTCAGGAAGGACGAAACCCTTCCTGACCATAGAAAAACCCTTTTAAGAATCCAAAAACAGGTTCTTTTAATTTCTCCAAAATAGATTCTGAATTTAAAAGTTAGTGGTTACAAACAATATAAAATTTATTTTTTTTCAAAAAATAAAATTAATTCTAACTGCATAGTAGTGATTGCAAACAATCACTTACTCAATAAATAGAAATGTGTTTGCACAAAAGCACCCTCTCAGGTTGTGTTACCATTAAGACAATTATATGTTACTGTAAAAGCAAATGGTTGTTACTGTTGGAGCAAATATGTGTTAATGTTAGAGCAAATGTGTGTTACTGGTGGAGAAAATGTGTGTAGATGTTAAAGTAAATATATATTATTGTGTTAATGCTAGAGTAAATATGTGTTACTATTGGAGAAAATGTATGTTAATGTTAGAGTAAATATGTGTTACTGCAAATGTGTGTTAATGTTAGAGTAAATGTATGTTATTACAAATATGTGTTACTATTAGAGTAAATGTGTGTTAATGTTAGGGGAAATGTTTGTTACTATTGAAGTAATGTGTGTTAATTTTGGAGTAAATGTGTGTTACTATTGGAGCAAAGTAGGGGTGAAAATAGGCTAGGCCACCCGACAGGGGCCTACGGCCTGGCCTACTAAGGGCCTAGTCTGGTCTGGCCTATTTAATAAACGAGTCGGGCCAAGGCTTATTAAAAAGTCTATTTACTTAAGTAGACTAGGCTCAGGCTTTGCAAAAGGCCTTAAAAGCCTAACATGCCTGTCTATTTAAAATGATGTACTACATATATATATATATATATAATATTGTTATTAAATATTATTTATATATTTTATTATATAATATGGTTAAGTCATATTAAATATGAATCGTGAAATGATGGACAATAATTTTAAAGCTACGATTTTTCATATTTGTTTAAAAAAAATCAGTTTATATTTTTTAAGTCGATGCTAACAACCTCGATTTGACATGACAATAGTAAAAATAGATAGAAATAATTTTAGTTAAAATTATGAAAAGAATTGAATATCTTAAATATTGAATGTAGCATAAATAAAATTTAATAGGCTTCTAAAAGGCTCGTAGGCCTGACCTGTTTAGTTAAAAAGGTCAGGCCGAGCCTATAAAAAAGTCTATCACAGATAATAGGTCAGGCTCAGGCTAAGCCTTTGTGAAGTAGACCTAGGCTTTTCAATGTAAGGTCTGGCCTGGCCTACTTCCACCCCTAGAGCAAAGTGTGTTAATGTTGGAGCAAACGTGTGTTAATGTTAGAGTACATGTGTGTTACTGCAAATGTATGTTAATGTTGGAGCAAAAGTGTGTTACTATTAGAGCAAATGTATGTTATTGTTGTAGCATATGTGTATTAATGTATGAAACAATAAATCTAGATTTATAGGGATGAGAAAAAAGTAAAAGACACATATTTATTCTTGTAAAACACACATATTTATCTTTATTGTTATTTTAAAGTACAAAAATATATTTTTTAAGGACTAGTAATACACATTTTTTCTTACAGTAATACTTATTTGTTCATATAGTAACACAACATGGGGGCGAAAATCCTGAAATAAGTCTTGTACGATATTTTTTTTTAAATCAGTTTGACCCGCTTAGGATCCGCGAATTTTGACCTGGAGCGACCCGACCCGCGAATTTTTTAATATTTGCATATTTTAAGTATATTTTACATGTGAAATATTTCACAATAGAGTGTCTTTTAAATTATATATTTAAATTTTTAAGTCTTCATTTTAATGAGAGGAGAGTAATTGACTATTTATCTTGGTTTAAATCTGTCCTACATATATAATATTTGGGTAATTGTCTCCCCACTACATCATTTTGGCTCAACTTGCTTAGCACTAAAGCCCAAAAAAAAAAAAATATTCTCCACAACAAATAGGGCAATTATTACCTACTATATATAACCTACTCACCCCCAACCCCCTCACCCTCACCCTCACCCCACACACACACGACTGCACTCTCTCTCTCTCTTCCCCCTTTTTATTCTCCTTTTCATCACTTCTCTCAATCACTCTATCTCTCCTCTTTTATTTTTTCCACATCACTCTCTCTCTCTTCCTGGTATTTCCCCCTTCCATTCTCAAAGCCACCGTATGGCTTCTTAGCCACAACGACTATCCTCCAGCGGTGGATCGGTGGGGTTGAGAACGGTGGCTAGAGGCTGCTAGTGGTGGAGATCGGTGGCTAGTAGTGGAGATAAGAAAAACCCAACAAGAATTCGAACAAATTGAGAAAGAAAAATAGTCCCCCTCCAAGTCGGCGATGTAAATGTGGAGAGGAATGTGTGCCCGTCCAGAGGAGTTCGTGGGATGGAAATGTGTGCCTATCCAGAGGAGTTCAATTCCACCGATTAACCCTTCATCCATGGCTCTGTAAGTCAACTCCCCTAATTGACTTTGATGGGATATTTTTTTTCTGTAATTGTGTCAATTTTTGTGGATTCAGTTGTATCTTTCAGTGTCGATTTTTTTGTTGTAATTGTGTTGTAAGATAAAGGAGTATTTCCTATGTTGAGTGGGGTGAATTGAAATTCTTTATTGAGTTGGGTTCCTGTAGAATTCCAGTATTGAGTTTGTGTTCTATGTTGTGTTTTTCTGGGGTGGAAATGTATGAGTTGGGTTCTATGTTTCTGGGATGGAAATGTTTTGAACTTGTAGGCAATTTTATAATTGAACTTTAACAATAATTTTTTGAACTTTACGATTTTATATTGAACTTTTCAAGAAATATTTTAACTTACGAAATTTTGAACGGGATGAACATAATCTTGAACTTAAATTTCGTTGTGAAGTGATCTTTTGTAGATAATGAGTATTAATTTCTCAACACTTTAGATATGTTCAATGTTGAACTTAAATTTGCAATTTATTTTTCGATTTTTGATGATGAAGATAATGTTAAAGTTAAAGAGTATGTATATTTTTTCTATGTGAAGTAAGGGAATATTTTTTCTATGGAAAGTGGGGGAGCATTTATATTTTTTTTATGTGATGATGAAGATAATATTTTTTCTATGAGATGTTTAAAGAGTATGTATATTTTTCTATGAAAAATGGGGTAGTATTTTTTCTATGGGAAAGTGGGGGAAAATAAATTTAAATTCAAAGTATGTATTAAAAAAGGGTGGAAGAATATGAATTCAAAATTTGAAAAAGTCAAAACTGAAAAAGTTGGGGAGGGGGGGTTGTGTGGGGGAATTATTATTATAGTGGCATTCTTGAAATTAAATAACAAGTTTTGTTGTGGAAAATAATTAAGAGAAATGACACAAGTGGAGAGCAAGTGTCATAAATCCAATGCACCCCTAAGTAATTTACCCATAATATTTTCTCATTGATCTAAGTATTAGATGAGAGTTGAAAATTTTAGCAACTAAAATTTATAATATTTTCTCATTGATACGAGTATTTCTGGAAACTTTTACACATTGGTTTATATCAAAACTTTTAGTAAATTTTGTTTTATAAAAAGGTCCTGGGTTGTAATTGTATCAACTTCTTTATTATCTCTCTCATTTGAGATTCTCATATTAAGTAATTTTGATATATCTTATTAATGAATAAATTAATTTAATTATGAAAATTTTAATTTTCATTAATTTAAAAAAAAAAATTGGTACATTTTATATTATGAGAATAAATGGCATCGCGCATTTTTTTATAGAGAATGTGAACTATTAATTATTAAAACAAAATGATTTTTTAAAATTTTAATGAGATGGGAGTTGTTGGTGAACGAATCTAATCGTAAGGATTAGTGGCTGTTTTAATCCGTTTTTACGTCACCAATCAATAACGTGTGATTGATTACCACCGTAAATGGTAAATCGGGGTTTGGATTTATCGAATTTGTAAATTCGGTAGTCGAAATTGGACTTATTTCGTGTATGTGTGAGTTTGAGTGTGTTTGTGTGTATTTTTTTGTCTGAAATTCGAAAATTACATGAATAAGCTGGAGAACAACTATTTATAGAGACTAGCAAGCATGAGGTGTCTAAGACTCTTGGTCTCCCTAGCCTGCATGCTTGACATGTGTCCCTTTGATCTTATCTAAGCTGAACCTTAGTTACAAAGTCTTCTTTGGTCCTTATCTCGGACTCACTGTTGTTCGCCTAGGTCGGCTTAATTGATCTTGTTGGTTCTCCAACTGAAAGTTGTTCGCCTCTTGAGGTTGTACTTTGGAAGTTGCTCGCCTTATGGCTTTGTTCAGCTTGGCTTTGGGATCTTTGTCCTTTGTTCACTTGTACACACCTCCTTGGCTATTTGTTGTATCATATTTTGACCAAGTTGTTCGTCATGGATGACTTCACAGTTGGCTCATTCTTGGTCTCGGGTCCTAATACCTGTTCGCCCATTAATTGTTCGTCGGGGAAGTTGTTCGTCATTTTATACACTTCCCAGATTGGTTAATGCACCCAAATCGTGATTTTTTGTGTTGATCTTCCTTGATTTGGTTCATAATCCTCGATGTAGCTTTAATCCTTGTTCGTCATCTACTGATAATTGTTCGTCCATCAACAATTGCCCCCTATCCTGGCTATACGTTGTTCCAGACGAGCAACTTTGTGGCGAGCAACTATAGTTAGGATATCAAAATAATGAGGGTTGGGACGAACATCATTGGTCTGGGCGAGCATCATATGGTCCGTCGTTTCGTCTTCCCGAGGTCTGGGAGTTGTACGAAGATGACGCCAGCGTAATGATTGCGCGCCGTTCACGCGCGAGCAACCCCGAGGCCACGTGCCCCTATAATTGCTTATAGGCCCTTCAACTTTTGAACTTGTTTAGGAATTACCCCGTTTTCTTTCAATTTGACCTCTGAGTTTTCGGAAAATTACGTCTAGGACCCCGTTTTTGCTTGGGGTATAAATAGTGGGAAAACTGAAAATTTTCCCACTTTTCTCCCTCTTGCTACAGTGCTCCGGCGATTTCCATCCTCCTCCGGCGATTTCAAGCTCTCCGGCGTCCGTCCTTCAGTATTTGGCTTCAAATTTTAAATCCCAGGTAGTTATTCTTCTTCTTCTATCTTCTTCTGTACTTTTTCTCTCGAAAACGCCATCGCCGCCGTGTGGGTTTTCGCGCCGCCGTCTTCTCCGACGAAACGCCGTCGTCTGGTTCCTTTTCTCCCCATTTTTCTTCCATGTCTTCGCACTCGAGCAACAGATCTGAGGAGACTCTTGATCCACTCTTTCCAATCGCGGCCCCCATCGATCAACCTCCCTTCGAGACTTCCTCGGCATCGGATCCTCACGTGGATTCGGTGGTTCGTTCAGTTGAGGATACTGGTGCCCGCCCATCTGGGAGAGAAATAGTGATCGCAGCGAGCAGAAATTCGGAGAACGATTCTTCATCCAGCGCTGAATCAGAAGATCCATTTTTTGACGAGCTGACTCGCGACTTTCTAGAAGGAATAGGGTTCCCCTCACCAAGAATGACGGAAAATAAGATCCCAACTGGAGTTGCTCGGCCTTTTGAATGGCGAGCATACACTGAGGAGTATGCGAACAACTTTGTTCGCCCAGAAAGAGAAGTATTGGATCTGGTGAAGACTGAGTACCAGGCGAGCAAGATCAAAAGCGTTGTTCGCGAGCATGAACTGGATTCGATCCGGGAGACCTACAAGATTCCCTACGATATCCATATGTGGGCTCCCAAGAGAAAAGAGAGAGCTGATCGCCCACCTCCAGGATGCACGGCGATCAACATTCATACTCTGATCGCAGGATTGAGATTGCCCCTTCCACCCGTTGTTGGTCGTTTCCTAGAGGCGACCAACCTTGCTATCACCCAAATCACTCCAATTGGATGGATGAACCTGTTGGGGACAATGTGTCTGTTCGCACTAGAGGGGTATGTTGATCGCATAACTGCAGAAGAGATCAACTACCTTATGACGATCACAAGATGTCCCCCTGGAGAGGAAGGTTACTACTACCTCAAGGCCAGGACAGGATTGAAGATGGTGGAAGGAGTGCCGAACAAAATTCGTGACTGGAAGCAACACTTCTTTTTTGTTGGGGGTGACTGGCGAGCATCTTTTGGTCCACACGGTGGTGATGGACGAATAAATTCCCCAGCCTCTTATGGGATATTTAAACGTAAGATTATTTTCTTGCTCGCCCTCGAACTGTACTGTTCTAATTTAACTTTTATTGTTTGCTCGCAGGCCCTCGACTGCTCAAGTGGAATTCGGAAGGAGAAGAGATCGGCTCAGAATTTCTATTCACCTCCTGCTTGGTCGGCCTTCGCAACAAAGCAGATAGGACCACCGAGTATTTACGTGAGGGAAGGTGCCTGAGAGCTGCTCGCTTGTTTCCTTACCCTCATCACTTGGAAGCACAAGCGGAAGTGCCCCCAGGTATGAAAAATTTCTAACTCTTGATACTACTTTTGCTCGTTATTATACTTTTACAACTTGCTCGTCTAACTTCTCTTTTTTTTTTTTTTTTTTTTTTTTTAGCCGAGCAAGTCACCGTTGCGATTCCCCCCAGTTTTGCACTCCTCGAACAAAGAGTCTTCGAGATGGCGCCTCCAAAGGGACGGAAGAGGAGAGGTGACCCGCCCACGAAGATTCTGGGGATGACGAACAAGGCGGAGGGGGCCAAAGTCCCGCGGCCTGTTGCTCCTCCAGCCCCTGCCCAGCCGTCTTCACCAATCTCTCCCCCCCGCGCGGGGAAACGCCTAAAGAAGGCGGATGGGACTCCGCTGGCCCACGATGTCCCCATTGCTGGTAAGGGGAAAGAGAAAGTTGGCCAGAGTCATCCTCGTCCAGAGGGGGATGCTGCTCGTCGCTCCATTGAGCCTGTGGAAAGATCAGGCAAGGCGAGCAAGGATTCTACTTCTGGTCGCGGCCCCGAGGATCTCACCCATCTGGGTTGGGATGAGCGGAAATTTAAGGAGTAAGTCCATATCAGCTTCTGCCGAGCAAGATTCATCATTATTATTTTTTATTATTCTTCTAAGTATCCTTTCCTTTCTTGTTCGCAGATATCGTGCTGACGATTATCCTGGTCGAGCAAGTGTTGTACATCAGTACGCTTGCTCGAAGACTCCCGTTAACATAAGGGAGATTCCTGGCGAGCATGTTCGCAAGGCGACGGAGTTGGTCGCCCGAGCCTGGACGCGTCCTTTGGACAAAGCCATCCTCCAACAGGGGCAAATGGACAATCTCCACCTCTCCATGATGCTCGTCGCCAACGGCCTCGTTACTGCCCAAAGGGCAATTACCCAAGTTGCCGAGCAAGAAGAGTCTGCTCGCCTTTATGCGAATACTGCTCGGCAGCTTACTGAAGAAAAGGACGGCCTGGTCGGCCAGTACGAGGCTAAAATTGCTCGCCTCAACAACCAGATCAATGTTTACATTGATGCTGAGCACAAGCGCCTTGAAGAAATTCAAGTCTTGTCCAAAGAACTGAAGGACAAAGAGGCCGTGCTCGGGGATAAGGAGGTTTTGCTCGGCGAGGGGGAGAAGAAATTGACTGCGGCTGAACAAGAGATTGCCGAGCTCAAAGCTGAAAATGCTCGTCTCCGGGAGGCCGAAGCCAACCTCTTCACCCGAGAGCAACTTGAAGAGGAGGTTCAAGCTCGCACCGGTCCTATCTCCAACCTTGGATATATTTGTGCCTATGCGGATAGCATCCGCTCGGCTGATGCCTATGACTTCAAGGACCTGGTGGAAGAAATGGCCAAGGACTTGAATGAATTTATGGAGCACTATCCACCGCCGAACAACATCGAAATTCAGCTGGCGGACTTGGCCGTACTAGGGGTTAAACTTGACAAACTTGACCCCAGTATTTCCATCACCCACCCTCCTCCTCCAGTTGATGAAGGCGATCAAGAGGAAGAGGTGGCCGCGGCTGACGAGCAGAACGCAAAAGAGGCTGAGGATAAAGCTGCTGAAGATCTGGCCCGTGAAATGATCGTTGAACCCCCTGTTGATCAGGCTCAAGGTCCTCCACTTGGCGAGCAAACTCAAGATCCTCCTCTTGCCGAGCAACAATAGTTTTAGGAGTTAGTCTTTTCCAGACAACTTTTTGTAATAGTTGTTCGTCTCTTTTTTGTAGTACTTGTAATGGCTGCTTCCAGCTTGTACTATTTTTTAGGCTTAATGCCTTTGATTAATGGAACGTCTTTCTCATGTTCGCTCATTTTCTTATATATGTTAATTACCTTTACATTTCTGTCAATGCTTTTACAATTATAACATATAGTGCTGGGCATTTGTTCGAATCGAACTTTGCCTTTAGTGGAATCAGGGTTTAGCCTTAGGTTCTGTTCATTTTAAAAACGAACAACCTTTAAGTGGCTTTGGTCCTTAGGTTCTGTTCATTTGTAAAACGAACAACCTTTGAATGGACTTGTACCTCGAGCTTTTGGACTTTTCCTCTTTTGACGAACAACTATTATATTTACATTGCAAAATAATTACAAGTGTTATAAGACTGTCCATCACTATCATATACAATCTGACGAACAGCTTTAAACACAAACTAAAACTTGCTCGCTTATAATATTTTTTGCCGAGCAATTCTAATTCTATCCATAAAATCAAAAGAACTAGCACCAGACTATACAATGTGCCGAGCAACTTTTGGATCTATACTTAAGAAAATTTAAAAAATTAGGCAAGTTTTTAGCCTTCCTTCAACTCATACGCATCCCTTGCCCCCCAAGACATTTGTTCGCCCAACTTTATTGATAGTACTTCTTTAAATGTACAGCATTCCAGGAGTATTGGGCCAGCCTGCCTTCCATGTCCTCAATATCGTATACGCCATTGATGTATTTTTCTGTTATACGATACGGGCCCTCCCAAGTTGGTCCCAATACACCTGGAGGTTGGGCGAGCAACTTTCTTAGAACCAAATCTCCAACTCTGAATTCCCTAACTTTTACATGGGAATTATAGTAACGTTCTGCTCGCTGCTTGTATGTGGCATTTTTTAGCTCGGCATTCAACCTTTTTTCTTCGAGCAAATCCAATTCAGCATTTAGAGCAGAGTTGCTCGCCTGTTCATCAAAGTTGGTCGTCCTAAATGTAGTGGCCTTTAACTCAATTGGTATTACAGCCTCTGTCCCGAAAGCCATTGCAAAGGGTGTTTCTCCGGTGCTCGACCTGGGAGAAACTCTGTATGCCCATAAGACTTCCGGAAGTTCTGTAGACCAACTGCTTTTACTCTCCGTCAGTCGCACTTTTAATGTATGCTTTATGATTTTATTTACAGCTTCAACTTGTCCATTCGACTGGGGGTGATAAGGTGTGGAGTAATGTTTCTTGATCCCCCACTTCGTACAGAATTCTCTCAACTCTTGTCCATCAAATTGTGGACCATTGTCTGTCACAATTGCTTGTGGAACTCCAAAACGACAGACAATGTTCTTCCAAATAAAGTTGATCATCTTCTGCTGTGTTATACTCATCATGGCCTCTGCTTCCGCCCATTTTGTGTAATAATCGACTGCCACGACGGCGAATCGAACATTTCCAACTCCAGCCGGGAAAGGACCAATGATGTCTATCCCCCATCTTGCAAAAGGCCATGGGCTGTATACTGACACAAGTTCCTGAGCCGGGGTGTGGATGCCTGGGGCAAAAATCTGACATTGATGGCAAGTTTTGGCTTTTTTGATTGCATCTTGACGTAAGGTCGGCCAATAATAGCCTTGTCTGATTGTCTTGTATGCCAAAGCTTGCCCCCCAGTATGATTTCCACATACTCCAGCATGTATCTCTTCAAGTACTGCTTGCCCTTGCCCCCTAGGCAAACACTTGAGAAGTGGGATTGATATTCCCCTTTTGAAGAGTTGTTCGCCCACCAGAGTATATCTGGCGGCTCGCTTTATTAGCTTGGCAGCTTCAAAAGGGTTGTTTGGTTTTTCCCCATTTTTCAAGTATTTGACTATACTTGTTCTCCAGTCTTCTTCTTCACTGGTTTGATCGTCGAGTTGATTGACATTATAACTTACTGTTGATGGATCTTTCATCTTTGTAACTATAATATCTGCCAACTCTATGGGGCCTTCACTTGTTGCTAATCGGGCAAGCGCGTCTGCTTGAGTGTTGCTCGTCCTTGGAATTTGCTGTATGAAAACTTGCTGCAACATGGACATCAGGTGAGCAACAATCCGTTGATATTCAATCATGTGATCATCTTTTGCTTCGTATTCACCTCGGACTTGGTTTACGATTAATTGTGAATCGCCGAATATTTGCAAGCGTCTGACACCAACTGCGAGGGATAGGTGGAGACCAGCGATAAGAGCTTCATACTCAGCTTCGTTGTTGGTTGCCATGAAACCAAATCTGATCGCCGAGGTGAATACTTGTCTGTCTGGGCTGATTAAAACTACTCCTGCCCCCGAGGCTATATTGGTTGATGATCCGTCCACATAGAGATGCCAAGGATGATCAAGTCCTCTCGTCGGATCTGGAGGGAAAGTTAGTTCGAGTATAAAGTCGGCTAATGCTTGCCCTTTGATCGCCGTTCGAGGAGCATAGGTCACCCCGAATTGGCTAATCTCCAGTGACCATCTTAAGAGACGACCTGCAGTGTCGGGGCGATGGAGAATTTGCCTGAGCGGGAAAGTTGTTAGAACTTCGACTTGATGGTCAAAGAAGTATGGTCGTAACTTTCTCACGCTCATAACCAAAGCATATGCCAGCTTTTCGGTTGGAGCATATTTGATCTCTGCTTCATGCAAAGCCTGGCTGACGTAATATATAGGTTGGTGGAATTTGCCGTCTTCGCGCACCAAGACAGAGCTGATGGCAACTTCTGATGCGGCTAAGTATAAAAAGAGCTTTTCTCCTGGGATTGGTTTTGATAGGATTTTGACATCTCCCAGGTAGTCTTTAAGTTGATCGAAGGCCGCTTGGCAGTTGTTAGTCCATGCAAACTTTCCTTTTTTGACGGCCTCGAAGAATGGACGGCACTTGTCCCCCGACCTGGATATGAACCGGTTCAATGCTGCTAGGCATCCGGTGAGTCTTTGCACTTCTTTCACCGAACGTGGTGGTTGCATATCCATGATGGCTTTAACTTTTGATGGGTTGGCCTCAATTCCCCGCTGGCTAACAAGATGACCCAAGAATTTTCCTGAGTGAACTCCAAAGCTGCTTTTCTTTGGATTCAACTTCATGTTATAGTGTCGTAGAATTTCGAACACTTGAGTCAGATGTTGAAGATGGTCTTCCTTCTTGGGACTTTTGACTACGATATCGTCTACATAGACTTCAACCGTATCTCCAATTTGTTGATCAAACATCTTGTTCACCAGCCTTTGATATGTTGCTCCAGCATTTATGAGGCCAAATGGCATTCTCTTCCAGCACAGCAAGTTTTTGTTAGTATAAAAAGCTGTGCTTTCTTGATCGTCAGGATGCATAGGGATTTGGTGATACCCTGCAAAAGCATCCATGAATGTTAGCATTTCGTGACCCGCAGTGTTGTCCACCAATTGATCGATGTGCGGGAGAGGAAAGTTGTCCTTCGGGCATGCTGCATTCAGATCTGTAAAGTCTATGCATAGCCTCCAGGTCCCGTTTGGTTTCCTCACGAGTACTGGGTTTGCTACCCATTGTGGACAGAGTGCTTGTCGAATGAGATCATTGTCTAGCAACTTTTTAACTTCTTCATTCAAGGCTTGGTATTTGTCCGGGCCGTACTTCCTTCGTTTTTGATGGACGGGCTTTCTTGCTTGATTTATGTTCAGCTTGTGGCAAGCATGTTTTGGGTCTATCCCCATCATATCTGCGTGAGACCAAGCAAAGACATCTAGATTCTTGGTGAGGAACTCTTTCATTCGGGATCTGTAAGGCTCTGGGAGCTCAGATCCTATGAATAATTCAAGATCTTCGTTGTTGGGATTAACTTTGAACGCCTCCAGCTCTTCGACTGGAGTCGCTCGTCGTTTTTGTCCCTTCCAACGGGGATCAAGTATGGGTTCCTCAGGGTTGGAATCATTTTCGATGTTCATGGGCTCTGCCCCCAGGCGGGGTTCTAGATCATCAGTTGGCTCCGTCCCATTGTTGTTCGTTTGTACTTGGCCCTCCAAGTCCTCCACTGAAGGTTGTTCGTCATCACCCCTTTGTTGTTCGTCAGATGGAGGTTCCTCGCGAGTGGTAACGAGTTGTTCGTCCAACACTTGCTCGTCCAAGTGTTGTTCGTCCGTGTCCATGTGGTCGTCCATGTCCATCATATTGTTCAGTATTGATGGTTCGTTGACGGGATAACTTGTTGCTTCCATCATGGATATTTGTACAAATTTTGCTCGTAGTTGTTGAATGCATTCTCGTGCTCTCCGTTGGTCTCCTTTAATTGTACCTGTTCCACTAGCTGTTGGAAATTTCAAACAATAATGGTAAGTGGAACACGCAGCTTTGAATTCATTGAGAAAAGGTCGGCCAAGAAACCCGTTATAGGTCGACTCCTGGTCTACAACCAAGAAATCTACCATTCTTGTTATATTTCTTTCGGGTTCATTAGCTGTTACAAGTTGTACTGCTAATGTTACAATTCCCAACGGTGTTGTCACAGCATTCCCGAAGCCTATGATTCTATGTGTTGTATTCCGAACGTAACCCGAATAATCTCCCAGATTATCGAGGGTCTTCTTGAATAAGATGTTGGTGTAGGCTCCGGTGTCCACCAACAGTCTGTGGACTCTGGTCCCCATAATCTTTGCACAGATTACGAGCGAATCATTGTGCGGAGTTAAGACGCCTTCAAGGTCTTTTTCGGTGAAAGTTAATTCTGCCGTTTGCATGATAGACGGCTTAACTCCCATCTCTTGTACTTGGCCAATCGCTCGTAGCTCCGCTTTCCTCTTCCGGTTTGAGTCGGGTGGTTGTCCATCAAAACACCCTCCCGCGGGACCTGCGGGTTCCATCATGAAAAGATCTTCTAAAGGTTGAGCTGGAATACTGGGAACTGGTCGCCCGGGTCTGTTGTTTCTCTGAGGTTGACCATCCTCTTCGTCTTCCGAGTTGTTCTCCCGGGTTCTCTTCCCAGGTTGCCTTTTAACGAAATCGGAGAGTTTTCCCTCCTCATAAAATCGCCAGAGTTGCTTAAGCAAATCTCTACACTCACTTGTAAAATGCCCCACACTTTGATGGTAGGCACAATACTTGTTCGGGTTGAGTTTGCCAGTATCCTGGCGGATTTTACGTGGTGGGGAAAGCAACTCTTTCTCCTTTACGCTCTCATACACAGTATCAACTGATACTGTCAATACTTGGTTCAATTTTTCTTTCAAATCCGATCCTTCGGTGAATGCTTTCATATTTTTTGGGACCCTGTAACTTGTCCCGACGGGCTTTTTTTTATTCTCCTTAGGATCAGCTTTGTTCTCCCCTAAATTTGTCTGTAGGGCCTCGTGCATGGAAACGAAAATGCCAGCTTGGTTTCTGAACTCGGCATAAGTCTTTGGGCACTTCAGACGTACCTCCTTCCATAACTTCGACCCTTTTTTCAATCCGGCCATCACAGCGACGATCTTTGTATCTTCGCTCACCGGTTCTCCTTCTAGCAAAACTTTATCGAATCTTTCCATAAACGCCCGGTCAGTTTCATCATCATTTTGCCTCAAATCTGATAGCCGGTGTTTTTGGGAAAGATACGACCCCGCCGTTGAAAAGTGAGAGAGAAATTCTCGACTTAGCTGGACGAACGAGTGGATTGATGCCGGCGGCATTGATGAAAACCACTTGTGAACCCGATCGCCCAATGTTAACGGAAAATTCCGGCATTGGGTGGCATCGCTGGCCCCCACGGAGACCATGTAATCCGTATACTTCGTTAAGTGGACCCGGGGGTCGGCGATGCCTTCATATTGAATGCTAGCCGGAAATTGAATCTTTTTCTGTATCGGGGCCTTCAAAATGTGAGCTGCCAAAGGTGAGGATGGCATGCTGGTCGTTCCCATCCCCCTCTGTTGGTCTAGTTGCCCCTGCATGTTCTCCACAGCCCTCCTTAGGCTTGATAATTCATCAAGAGGTGCCCCCTGACTTGGAGGCTGTTCGGCGAGCAAAGGCATTAACCTTTCTGCTCGTCGCAGTCCCTCGCTTGGAGTGGGCACTTCCTGGGCTTGCCTCCTAATGTTGTTCGCCGCATTTGGCCCTAGGCGCCTAAAGGCTGACTGAGAGAGTCTTTCATGGACTGATGGGCGAGGCTGTTCAAAAGTTGCTCGCCCATCTCCTGCTCCCCGGCGAGCAGCTTCCCGCTGGGGTTGGCTAAGCCTGTCTTGGGCACTGGAACGTGTTGTTCCATGGCTAGACATAGTTGTTCGTCCGCGACCAGACTCAGCCTGTACTTCTCCTTGGTCGACCACCTTGGCCTTTCCCTTATTTCGTCTGACTTGGGCACTATCAACCTCACGCTGTTCGCCCCTGGTAGTCCTGGGCCTAACAACCTCTAGGGACTTGTCCCTTGGCCTTGCTTGTGTTGGCCTGACCTGCTCTTGTTGTCTCTGGAGAGCCTGGAGAGCAGCTATGGTTTTGGCCAATTCGTTGGGGTTGTTCGCCAAAGCCTCCATCTCAGGGGGGAGGTTATGTGTTATAGCTGTATGTTGCGACCTGTTCGCATGTCTCGGGTCACGGTCCTGGTGGTCGGCCGACGTGGCTCGGGTCTGAGATGCCCTTTTTGACAAACGTGATCCTTGGGTCTCTTTAGATTGAGGCATTTCAATTTAATTTGTTTCTTAATTTTAAAATTGAAGAACACCAAGAACACTTTTGTTTGTATCTTCAAATATTTCTTGAGATTTCCTTTGAATCTTCAAGTTTTCAACTTGAAATTCTTGAGTAATCACACTAAACCGGAGGTTCGAACCCTCCTTCTAGCGCCAAATTGTTGGTGAACGAATCTAATCGTAAGGATTAGTGGCTGTTTTAATCCGTTTTTACGTCACCAATCAATAACGTGTGATTGATTACCACCGTAAATGGTAAATCGGGGTTTGGATTTATCGAATTTGTAAATTCGGTAGTCGAAATTGGACTTATTTCGTGTATGTGTGAGTTTGAGTGTGTTTGTGTGTATTTTTTTGTCTGAAATTCGAAAATTACATGAATAAGCTGGAGAACAACTATTTATAGAGACTAGCAAGCATGAGGTGTCTAAGACTCTTGGTCTCCCTAGCCTGCATGCTTGACATGTGTCCCTTTGATCTTATCTAAGTTGAACCTTAGTTACAAAGTCTTCTTTGGTCCTTATCTCGGACTCACTGTTGTTCGCCTAGGTCGGCTTAATTGATCTTGTTGGTTCTCCAACTGAAAGTTGTTCGCCTCTTGAGGTTGTACTTTGGAAGTTGCTCGCCTTATGGCTTTGTTCAGCTTGGCTTTGGGATCTTTGTCCTTTGTTCACTTGTACACACCTCCTTGGCTATTTGTTGTATCATATTTTGACCAAGTTGTTCGTCATGGATGACTTCACAGTTGGCTCATTCTTGGTCTCGGGTCCTAATACCTGTTCGCCCATTAATTGTTCGTCGGGGAAGTTGTTCGTCATTTTATACACTTCCCAGATTGGTTAATGCACCCAAATCGTGATTTTCTGTGTTGATCTTCCTTGATTTGGTTCATAATCCTCGATGTAGCTTTAATCCTTGTTCGTCATCTACTGATAATTGTTCGTCCATCAACAGGAGTAATTGACAATTTATCTTGGTGTAAATCCGTCTAAAAAAAGAGTCATTCACCTTTGAAATTTGTTCGGAGTATGAAACTGATATAAGTACATATATTCTTTAATACCATAATATTTTATTTTGTGAATTTAGTTTATAACTCTAATAATATATGTGAATATATAAAATGGTATTAATTTTATATTAGAAACAAACTTCACATGTTCATAAAATAATGCTTTCTTCTAGATTCCGGTATTTAAGTTTATTATCCCACATTGGGCTTTAGTGGTCTTTATCATATAAAAGGTGTACGGCATTGCGTTGTAAATTGTAATTATATCAACTTCTCTTCCATATCTCACTGTATTTGGAAAAAAAAAATCTACATATAAAAAAATCATGATTTATGGTAATTCCACCATGGGAAATACGAATATTAAATAATATTGCTGTATTTACTAATTGAGTAAATTAATTACATTATGAAGTTTTTTTAATTTACTGAAAATTTTGATTTCCATCGACTTATAAAACACAAATAAAATAAGCAAGCGAATTTTATTTCACACCAACATGTTTTAATAATCCAACAAATTGGAACACAAAATGAAATACAAAATTTAATACAAGAAAATTGAACTGCATTTAATAGGCAAAATATAGAGTAAAATGATTCGTACATGAACCAATTGAGGGTATTAGTTTTTTCACTAAAAAATATTAGTTGTTTTCATCAAAGGATATTTTCACTAAAAATATTAGTTATTTAATTAAAAAGTATTAGTTGATTACACTAAAAAGTATCAATTGCGCAGGAAAGTATTGCAAAGTGATTCATATGAGGTAAAAAGCAAATATATATATATGCACCAAACACTCATATGTTTCATTATTTGCATAAAATCCTCCAACGTTTTGATAAAAGTATGCACGAAGTCCCTTCATGTTTTATTAAATGCATAAAATCTCCTTATATTGATAAAAGTATGCATGAAACCATTGTTATATTTAAAATATAACATTAAACATAGGGGTGTTTTTTATTTTTAACCTATTTATGTATGAATCACTTTCACTTTATGCATATCTTTTAATAAACTTAACAAGGGTATATAAAAAATATTACTCTAATATAAAATCAGATTGTGTGAATTAAGTAAGTTTTCTTGCTTAAAACTTCATAAATAAGAATTTATTTATTTAATATAAAAAATAATATAATTCAGTAAATTTGACTAGAATTGTAGGGCTTAACCCAAAGGGAAGCCCTTCCAAAAATTCTCAAGAGCTTGGGATGAACCCAAGCCCAAGAGGGGGTTTGGAAATAGTTTTCAACCAGCAATAGACGCGCCTCGGTTAGTACCTCACTAGCTGCGTCATTGCCCCAAGCGCAAAGATAAATTTCCCCAAATCCCCCTTCTTCATTTTATACTTTCCAATTCCTCAAACCTTTTGCTGTACTACCGATGTGGGATGGCAATTCGACCACAAACTCTGCATTCTTTATTCATTTTACTCACGAAAATGTATTTAGACATTTTTATTGGAAGAGTGTGACGACTTTTACTTTAACAAATATTATCCAGTAAAATCATTGCATAAATTAATTACTATTTGGTTAGAAAATTCAAAGTCGAGTTAATTGACGAAATTAATAAATTTTGCCTCCTCCAACATTGCATCGTCTCACACAAAAAATTGACTTATTCTGAAATTGTAATTGGATGAGGAATTTGAAATCCCAAATTTTTTTAAATGAATTGATTTAGAATTTCTATTCGATCTAACATTTATGTCCAAAAAATCTTGTCAGTACAGTTCTGGTATATTCGATGGCTCAGGTTACGTTAACATCTAAATAAAATTACTTTTGTCTCTTGAGAACGAAAATGAAGATGAAAATGGGTAAATGAAAGTAAGATTTCTATTCAACATCAAATAAAAAGAGGTACAAGATAATTGGTGGTGGTTCAGGTTAAAGAAGATTACATTAATCACTTAAAAAAAAAAAATACATTTTGTCTCTTGAGAATGAAACCGATGATTAAAAGTTAAAGCCTCAAATCTACAAAAAGCAGGTAGTTAAATATAAGTTCTGCTCCGTCATTATAATCTTCTGAGACATTATAACTCTTCCTTCAATCCTGCAAATATAAAAGAAAATCATCACAAACCCTTTATTTGAACTCAAATTCTTCACACCAAACTAAACAATGTGGAATAGGCATTTCAAGGTAATACTTTCTGCAAGGCATGATATTCCAAGAAAAATACAATTGCCCACTAACTAGAGGTATAAACGTGAAAGAATATTGTAAACGAAATAATTTCTTTCGTCTCCATGCCTCTCGGCTAGAGGTTGAAAATGTCTTTTTCTGTTACCTACCTTGAATCGCTTTCTCCGGGCATCATCAGTGCTAAATCGGGAGACTTGAGAGTGATGTCCAGAAGCTCCACTTCTATAACTTCCTGCATCAGCTGTCGGGGCCCATCTTTTGCCTTGTTCTGCTCGGCTTCTACTGTTACGAAAGAATCCATCTCTGTCCCAGATAACTTCATAATCAGCTCTCAAGCGTGATCCTTGCTGCATAATTACAATCATTCTCAACAACTCAAAGGTGTAAAGAAATTCATGGTAGAAATGATCAATGAAGTCAATATTATGGGCATGTACTGATTGAAAAGATCGAACTATGATTACGTAATTGCTGTTATAAGTTCTCAAGATATTGCCCGTAACTAAGGAGGTAGCAATTGAATGTTGTCAGTTTGACAATTGAAGGACAATAACTTTTATCTTCACATAGTTAGACCCGTAAATTATTATATTTTGCACATATAGGCAAAGTTGGTCCAACAATTTGCGAAATTTTAAATTTTATGGGCCAAAAAGCGAAAATACCTTCATATTTACGGTCCTAAAAAAACAATTCCCAATATTTAGGGCATCGGAAAGCTAATGACATAAAAGAATATCTGTCTACCTTACTTAAGGAGCGGCCACATAAAACCTTCAAGGCATGACAAAAGTCCTTGTGACCTTCAAACTGAACTACAATCTTACAATTGAGACCTGAAACTAGGTTCCCATCATCTTCATCTTCATGTTCGCATTTCTCATTGTCCTCACCTACATCAAGATTCCTAAAGATGAACAGTTACAGGTGCAATTATGAAGGAAACATGTAGAATACTGCAGCAGCATTAACTGAATATATTTCCCAAGCTCCTGAAAAAGGAGTATGTGCCCCACTTGCTCTGTATTAAAATTTAAACCCCAGTGCATTTCTTTACAGCAGCGGTCTTGTTTAAGTATTCAAAGGATCACTTCTATAATAAGTCTACTATATTTGGCTAATTAGCTTGTTCGATAAGAACCAACCAATTCCAGTAAATGACCTGATACGGATATAATTTGACAGGTTCTTTGTACAATAAACTTGAGTAGATCATTGTACAGCTTAAATGATATAAAGGTATAGTGATATCACTTGTGGTCATCTGGATCATCTATAACACTTGCATAGAGGTTCATAGGAGACTGATCTTTAAAATATCAAATAAAATGTTGTGTTTCAAGAACTCAGCATGATATTAATTAAATTAATCAAATACATTACTGATACACAACATCAATTGTATACCAAAATAAATAAATATGATTTTACCCTGTCTGAATAGTGCATCAAATATATTATCTTATGTTTAATAGCTGTTTTAAAGTAACAAGACCTTAAAAAAGCACTGCTGTCAATTAAGAAATTATTTTAATTTATAAAAATACAACATATATCATAATAAAGATTCAAACAAATGGCATTCTCATAAATCAAGGACAAAATTTTCATTTGTCATCCCACAATTCCTTACATTTGCCATGAGATCATCAATGTAACAGAAAAATAAGGCAATAAAAGAACAGACCTTATCTTTCCAAATGTCGAAAAGATGGTATGAGTAACCAGCATTGAAGGTTTGGATGAAACCCGTGGCTCAGCAAACCACCTAGATGGAACACCCCTCAGTATGATTGTATCAGGCTGCTGCTTCTCACTCCTTGAATATCCTACACACATCAAGTAATGGGCATCTCATGTTTGAATCAAGAAACAAAACATAACCTAAATACATTAACAATCAAAACCAGAGGAGGAAAATTATCTAGATACTCTCTGACCCATTTTGTTTGTCTTTCTAGAGAAGAATTTTTTTACCCAAATTTGTCATTTTGCATTAATCTAGGAAATTAAACATCATATATCAATTTTGCCGTTCTACTTGTTTTTTGTGATAGTATGCATTAATGACCATGTAGGTAAATAAAAGGGTAATGAACATTACTCATATACTTATTGTTATTTAATAAATTACTTACCTCGTGCGGAACATCCTTAATCGACAAATAAAATGGATCCGAGGGAGTGCATTACATGTAAGTATCTTATCATAAAAGAAAAAAAAAAGTAAACATTCAGAAGCTAGGAACTGAATCATGCATAAAGCAGAAGCGTATTTTCACTCACAAATGTGTTTCACAAAATTAATGCAAAACTTATCAACCCTTAAAACGGATGACAGCCATGCTGCAAGCTACAGCAGACTAGTTAAAGAAGACGAATTATTTCCATAAAAGATAACAACCACCTAGCTTGATTTGTATTCAATGACTATAGTCATAGACAAATGATGAGTGATGACCCATACAATTGTAATCTGAGGACTCATAGTTTCAGTAGAAAGCCCGATATAACATAAATAAAGTTATTAGCCCAATCATTGAAGAAGTCACTCAATTTAATCAGTTGAGCAGTGAGTCATTCTGATATTCCTAGAATAGCAATAGCAACTTTTGCAGTGAAATTGAAATATTCTGAAAAAGGAGATTCTTAAAGGCTAATATCAAATTAGTTATGAATTCCTCGAGTGTAGAAAGGCACTCAAAACAAGAACCGGTATAATTACAAAACAACACTTGTTAATCCCCAAATGATTTCTAAAACCGCAATGCTAAAGCATGCCAAATCACCATAAATCAAGATATCTGAAGAATTAATCAAACCTAATAGATATGAATACAAACAGTAATTTCTAGTTCACTGATAATTAGAACCAAAGTTGATCTACTGAACATTTAATTGTGATGCCCAGTGAACTGCTTAAAAACATGTTCCAGAGAAATCAGTGTCGATTTTCCACATTTCCTTTTAATTGTCTGCTTAATTATGATGTCTGTGGATCGCCCTACATATTATCAAACAGTTTCATTCATACAAAGAATTGAGCTCATTTTCCCAAGCAAAGGAACTATTTAAGCTTCCACTCTAATTCTCAAACATTTAGCAAACAGAAAAATAAGCAATTGACGAACCTCTGGATCCAAATGCGGCAATCTCTTCCCACTCTTTCTTCATCCCTTCAAAATCATCCCCTTTCGGCACCTCAACGCTCAGCTTAAACCTCACCCCTTCCAAACTCAGCTCCATTCCATCCATCTCCGCCACAAACCCCTTCCTCCACTCCGAAAACTCTTTCTCCACTCCATCCTCTCCGTTCAGCCACAATTTCTTCGACAGAAACCCAAAATCCGACACGAATAAGCTCCCACGCGCCACGGGGTCTTCGCGCTTCCGCTTCTTCAGGTCTCTGTATTTGAAGACTTTGATTTCTTCTTCCGGAATAGATATTGAATGCGAGGTTTTGAGGTAGTCGATTAGAGAGCGTTTGAGCTTCCACTCGTCGATTGGGGATACGGATTTGTCTGCGCGGTGAATAGTTAGGTTGAGTCTTAATCTAGGGATGAGGGAGAGGCCGGATTCGAGTTCGAATGGTTCGGTTGGGAGGATGGTTTTGAGTGGTTTATGGTCGCTCATGGCGGAGACGGAGAGTTTGATTTGAGAGGCTTTCAAGTTTGTTTGTTTAAAAGGGTCAATATAGATAAAGAATTTTATTTTATTTTTGTCATTAAAAAAATATTACATCTTTTTATTTTAATAAGTTTATATGTTTATTAATAATATTTCATATGCTAAAAAAATAACCATGAAGAAAATAGTTCAGGTCAACCTAGTTCATAACATATCAAATTCGCGCATTCTCATATACACCTGATGCACGATACACTCACTCACCATTTAAAATTATTTCTTGGAAGGGTTATTCTTGGAAGGCATATGGAGAGAATCTGTCAAGAGCGTGAAGAAATGCGTCAAAGATCATTTTGAAAAGCATTTTTCAATCGAAGTATATTAAAAAAAACCACGTTTTTCGACGTGCTTGGGAAAAACTCTCATAAGTAGAAAATGTTGTCCTCATTGCAAGGTTAACTATTGATGAAATAAAGGAAGCAGTTTGAAGTTGTGATTCTCAGAAAAGTTGAGGTCCAGACAGTTTTACCTTCGACTTTAAAAAAAAAAAAATAGTAGGAGATTTGGAAGATGATGGAGTATTCATTGTGTGAAATGTTTGGAGGGGTAAAGGGTGACACTATCTTATCTTTCAAGATGTAAAAAATGAATTATTTGGGGTGTTTAGTTTATATTAAAGAAAAATATCAAGTGGTGAGTGAAACTAGTAGTGTTAACACCAAATCATGTTCTAGTGATGTGACTAGCAGTGAATTGGATAGTGAGCGGTCATTGTCTAAAGCAAGATACAAGAAGCAGAGAATGAAGACTAGAATGGATGGAAGCAAGCAAAACGAGCTAGAAATCTACTTGGGTGAAGCTATGGTAGTAGTGGTAGAGGGGAAAATGAATGTGTCAAAATTGTGGAGTGTGAACTCTCACATATTTCCTATTCTTTCAAGAATGACTCATGATATTTTAGTTGTCCCAATTTCAACTGTTGCAGCGGAGTGTGCATTTAGTGCCAACGGTAGAGTACTAGACGTATTTAGGAGTTCTTTAACTCCTAAAATCGTTGAAGCTTTGATTTGTGGCTTTGAAATTCTCGAAACGCTATATGTGTTGAAGAACTCGTTGATGAACTTGAGAATTTTGAGAAAGGTATTCAAGTCTTAAGTTATTAATTTTTTTTTTTCATGATGTTTAATTTGTTTATTTATTAAGTTGTTAAAATTTAATTTCAGATTTGTCTATGTGGGAATTGGATGGGCTGGAGCATCATCAAACATAATTTGAGGAGATAGAGGCTACTCAAGCTGGTGGTGACTGGTGTGCATCAAGTTTTGATGCTTTTGGACAAGTTTTTTGACATATTTATAGTTTATGGACTATATTTTAAGACTTTTAACAATGAAGATGTGCATTAAGATTCAATATTTCTGCTTTTGGACTACTCGTGGACAACTTATGAACAACTTTTTGGACATATTAATAGTTTATGGATTATGTCTTAGACTTTTGAACAATGAATTATTTTATGGGATTGTAAATGTATGTTTTGTACTGAATTTTAGAAGCTTGGAATATGATTTGAGCTTTGATTATGGTTGATGTATGTATTTTGAGATTGGACAAGTTTAGTTTTAATATATATGGTTAAGTTTAAATTTCTCTAAAAAAATCGATTTTCTGGTTAATTAACTGAAATCGAACCAAAAATTCTGGTTCAGTTTTATTTGGTTTTATGCTTATTATTCAGTTCGTTTTTAGTTAGAACTAAAATTAATTTGGTTGTTTCGGTTTGATTTCGGTTTTAGTTAACCGAATGTACACCCCTAGCCTTTTTTTTTAAGGCCTAAGTGAGTTAGTCCATAGAGTTCGAATTCGCTTAATATTTCTACTAATAAATTATATTTTACATTAGTATGCGTGACTGTATCATCAAAAGGTTGTCATCATTTTTCAATATACTCCTTCCGTCCACAATTTTTTTTATCATTTTACTGTTGGACACAAGATTTAATAAAAATAAATGTTTTTATTGAAAAAATAGATAAAGTGAGAATATTATGGAGGGTATTGTGGGACACAACTATTTATTTGCGAGTGATGTTTATTTCCAAAAAAAATAAAATGGGTAAAAGATTAGTGAACAATAAAAAAAAGAAAAAGTGGTTAAAAATAGGTGGACGGAGGGAGTAATTAATAACATTTTTAAGGTAAATTGTTACACATTCAAAAAATGCATGCAGAGTGTATCATTTTAAAACAAAAGTGAAAAGTGATACATTTTACATTAACTCAATTTTATCACTTTTTTAAAAATATGTAAAATGTACTCCCTCTTTTTTTTTTTTTTATGTCATTTTAATCTTTTACCCTTATTCTTTTAACACAAATTGTTATATGAAATATTCTACAGATCCTAAATCCGTAGAATAACTCATATTCAAAAAAATTGTGGATCTTGGCCGGGTAGGGTCGAATTTAGTGCTTTTTTTTCAAAATCTCACGCAAGTCAAGTTTCAGGATTTTCGCTCCCAATTTATGTTATTATATGGGCAAATGCATGTTACTGAAGGGCAAAATGTGTGTTACTGACTTGAAGCGACTACACTAGCTTCTACTAGTAGCTACCCCGCAAGAGAACGGGTTCACTGTAGTATGGGCAAGTATAGGGACCAAGTATTATCGAACCCAAGGGATGGTATGTATGCGAATAGATCCCTGAAGATCTACGCGTCGTAGTTAATATGAGTGTAATGTTTTTTGGTTTTTTGAAAAGAGAAAATAATCTAAACTAAATTACTCTACGAATGCAAAAAGAAAATTAAACTAAGTATCTAAGGTGTTTTTCAGATATGAGATGGTGATGCTCAGGTTAGGAATCCCTACGTATACTAACGGAGCAGGTACATAATCAAAGTAACCGTGACAAACAAGAATTAACCTAAGTAAAAGAATGCAAGGTGAAAGCTCAAGATTCTAAACCCTAATACTTTACCCTAACACTCGACTTCACTAATCCACTAACAAGTTAATAGATAGCGCTCAATTAATGAGACCCTAATTTAACTAAGGTGATGCGGTCGTCCTCCTTCGCTAAACCGGTAAATGAATTATCCTTTCCTAAACCCTCTCGTTAAGACTACTAATTGTTATTGAGTGATGCGGTCGTCCTCTCTCTAACACTTTCGTACTGAATTCAAAGGTAAAGTTCAGATTAATTATAAGAATTCATTAATTAAGAGAATTAAAACTAACGTCACGAATTACCTTAATTACGTACCCACATCCTACTTCTACGAGTTCATCCTAACCCAAGCATGCAAGGGTTTTAGCCGGACATGGTTTTAACAAAACTAAAAGCAATTAAAGAAACAACGAACATAAACATATTGAATTGAAGAAAGAAAATACGAAACATAAACTAGGGTTGAAAGAGAAAATAAATACGAAGAACTGAAATTGAATTGATAAAAACGAAATTTAAACGTGTTCAAAGTAACGAACTAATGAAAAGAAACTACGAATTCGTATGAAAAACCTCAACAAAACGTAAAATAAAGCTTGTTCTTCTTCTTCCTCTCCAAAAACTAAGTCTAAAATTATTTCTAAAGTCGGGGATTCCTCAAAACGTGTTTGGACGATGTATATATAGGCACCGGGTCGAAACGGGAGTTAATGGGCCGAAAATACGAATCCGGAAGCAAAAGTATAGGGGCGCTCGAGCAAAACGCTCGAGCGGTCCCGCTCGAGCAGTGTAGCTCGAATGATGCATTCGCTCGAGCGGTCGCGCTCGAGCTGCTCGAGCGCTGAAATGACACTGTTACTCTTGGGCGCTCGAGTGATTCGCTCGAGCGGTGGCGCTCGAGCTGCTCGAGCGCAAGAATGGTTCTGTATGTTTGCGCGCTCGAGTAAGGCGCTCGAGCGGTGGCGCTCGAGTGATGCGCTCGAGTAACCTTTAATCCCTCCAAATGATACTTTTCCTCGTCCGCACTAATACCAATCGTATTTCTTCAATATCTTCTCATCCGGGCATCCGTTTGAGTCGATTCAAAGTCCTACGAACTCCGTTTTCCGTCCTCTATTCACCTATGTGCATCAAAGAGACAAATTTATCAATGTATAGAAATGATGCTCATTTGACTCTAAGCACTAATCGAAAACACTCAAAACATGAGTAAATTGGGCTCCAAAACATAACAATTTCACGCCTAATCAACCCCCCCAAACTTACCATGTTGCTTGTCCTCAAGCAACGAAATAATAAGTCAAGTGAAATTGTCAGGAATGAATCAAGAATCAAATCATGCAAGTAATTGAACTCAAGCTTCAAAGATCAATCACCCGTATACTCACTCACTTTCTTTTATCGTACTCATGCAACAATAACAAGAAACACCAAGATCAAGCATGGATGTGCACTCAACGATGTGTTTAACTCCCTCACAAGTGTATAACAATGATAAAGGGACTCACTCAATCAATCAATCACACGAATTGGCAGCCATAGGCTTGTAAATGCTCTCAACTTCGACCATACTCTAGAAATCAATGCCGAATCAAAAAGGACTTTCAAAAGGTTGTAATGTAGGCTCTTTGGACAGGTGGGATAACAATTTGGTAAAGTGACTCAAGTGAATGGAGAATAGAAATTCAAAACTTCGGTACTTCGAGATTAAAAACAATCTACTTCAAACATATTCAATCACTACACTTTCGCTTTCAATTCTCTCAACACTTCAATTTTTTTCTTTCTCTCTTTTTCACTTTTTCAATCACTTCATCATTTTTTCTTTTTCGCACAACACATGAGCTCATTTTTTTCTTCTTTTGCTCATTCTCAAATTTTTTTGTTCTTTTTCCCACATCTCAAAACTTCATCACACATTTTTCTCATATTCACTCAACATACAACATTCTCCTTTTTTCAACTCAATTCACTCCCTTCATATTCACACTTTCCTATTCTCCACTCAAATTGGGACAAAAAGGCTTAGGAATTGGAATAGTGTTCATATGTGCTAGCAAATAAAATAGGCTTTAGGCTCAAAGGGGCTAACAAGGGATTCAATGTCATTGGTAAGGAAAATTTTGGCTAAGTGACTCAATTAAATCAAAGATGGCCTAAGATCACATTCGGCATATCAAACTAGACACAATCTAGAAGCAAGAGCACATGCAAGTTCTAGCATCCTCTAAGGTGACGATCCACTCTCAAACGAAGAGATTAAATCATGCATTTAAATCTCGTAAGGCTCAAATCTCACAGCTTTCACATCCATGCTAGTCCTAGTGCATTCTCACTCTCATCACACAAGTACTCAAAAGAAAACTCATAAGCATACAAGTTCTTTCTCAAATCAGCTCAAATTCAAACACTCACACAAGAAAACTCCTAACTCATCCTCACAATTCACCCTACTCATCAAATCATACTCAAAGATAGCAATCAACAAGCATAAGGTGATTGATAGGCATAAAATATTGAGTAACAAAACAAATTAATAAAAGCCCAAGGAGCATCTCAAGGCACCAAATAACTAACTCAACTCAAAGATAAGGGGTGCTCCGGTGCAATGTAACAAGAAACATAAAAAAACTACACCCCCCCAAACTTCGACCTTGCTAGAGGTCTAAGTTTGGGGTTGTGGGTTACCTCAACCGAACAATTCAGTTTCTCTCAACAGCTTTGCACACTCCTTTGTCTCAAGTTGGTTCCTTCAATCTGAGTAACTCCATGATACCTTTACTCCTTTAGAGACAAGCCTACAAAATAAAACTCTCAAGTACAAGGTTAAACATACGACTCAACAACATCCTAGTAACATAAAAGGAAAATAACTAAAAACACTCAAAAGCAAATAAAAATGGGTTGCCTCCCATTCAGCGCTATTTTTAAGGTCCTCATGCCGGACCAAGCTCAAAGGAGCTTATGGGACGTCATACTCAAATTTACCTCCCTCACTCTCATAAGAGTGGTGTTTGAACTTCTCTCCTTGATGTCCCTCCATCATGAGTTCTTTTCCTCTTTTCTCATTCCCAAGTGTTATGGGTCTTAACTCCTTCTTGCCTCTATCTGGAGGAGTCCTACCAAACAAGTTCTTGAGTTTGAATTTTTTCTTCTTAACTCCTCCTTTCCCTTCTAACTGGACCACGTCCACTTTCTTCACCTCTCCATCCTTCAACTTCTTCACTTTATCCCTATCAAAATAATCAAGATCATAATGCTCATGGGTTAAATAATCAAGTGAAGAATTATAAAATTCATGAATATGAGAAGAGTTAGGGATATGAGGTGTGTCTTCAACACTAGGATCAATTGCATCCATGCAATACAAGCTCTCATCCTCCCTCGGGTGCTTCATGGCTTCATATAGGGAGATCTTCACTTCTTGATCATCAACCTTCAATGTGATCTTCCCATTTGCCACATCTAGCACCATCCCCGCCGTAGCTAAGAACGGTCTTCCCAAGATCAAGGGCACGTGCTCATCTTCCTCCATCTCTAGCACTACAAAGTCGGCTGGAAAGATGTGATCTCCAACTCTCACTAGGACGTCTTCAACCACACCTTGAGGTCGAGTAATAGACCGGTCGGCTAGTTGAAGCGTCATCATTGTGGGTTGAAGTTCACCACCTTCCAACTTCTTGAAAAGCGACAAGGGCATGAGATTGATGCTTGCTCCAAGGTCGCACAACGCTCCCTTCTTGATCCCGTTCCCAATGTCACATAGGATGGTGAAGCTCCCGGGATCCTTCAGCTTCGGTGGAAGCGCCTTGTGCACTAATGCACTCACCTCGTGGTACAGCTGCACCAACTTCGGCTCATCCACTCGCCGTCTTTTCGCGATCAAGTCCTTCAAAAACTTCGCATAGTGCGGCATCTGTTCCAAAGCATCATAAAAAGGAATATTAATATGCAATTGTTTAAAAACATCAAGGAACTTAGCGAATTTCTCATCAAGCTTCTTTTTCATGAAGCGTTGTGGATACGGGACGGGTATCACAGATTTGGGTACCCCCCACTCATCTCTTTCTGTTTCTTTCACTTTCTCCCTTGCTTCCTTTGCCTTTTTCCACTTAGGAACTCTCTCACTCTTCTCAATTCCTTCACTTTCAATCCCCTTCTCAACTTCATCTCCTTTAGGCTCAATCTCTTCTTCGGGCGTCTCAGAATCAGCAGGCATCTGAGGACCTTCATAATTGGTTCCACTTCTCAGCTGGATCGCCTTGCACTGCTCTTTCGGATTCCCTTCCGGCATTCTATTCACTGATTTTGCAATTTGGCTCATCTGGAGCTCTAAAGAAGTGAACCTTCGATTGTTCTCTTGTTGAGTTCTAGTCCACTCAACGTTCATCTTTTGGAGCTCTTGATCACGATGATCACCCTTCCTGTGCAACTCCTTCACATCGTACTCCAAGGATGACAACCGCTTGCTCCCTTCCTCCACCTTCTGAAGGATCGCTCTCAACATCTCCTCGGTTGATGCACCGCCTTCTCCACCAGGAGGTTTAGACCCCGGATCAACACCTGCAGGAACAGTGACACCAGCTTTTGGGTTAGCATAAGAAAAATTATCATTCCTCCTCCATGTGTTTTGAGGAGGCTGCTGGCCTCCTTGAGCTCCTTGTGTGTTCCTCCATTGATTTTGAAGTGGCTGAGGGCCTGAAGGCATAAATGGTTGGCCATAAGAAGGCCTTCCATACTGGTTTCCACCTTGGTAGCCATTCTGATTGTAATAAGGACCTCCCATGTAATTGGCTACCTCTTGCTGTCCACTGGGCTGGTTTACTCTCTCATTCTCCACTGCATGCTCTCCACCCATACTCTTCCCCAACTCGAGGTTGTTGATCTTCTCCATCATGGCCATCAGCAGCCTTCTCGTTCCTTCTCCCTCTTCCACCTGATGTACTCTTTGCAAATCTGCATCCACTCCCCAAGCACCGGCATTCGTGACAATGTTGTCAACGATCTCTCTACACCTATCTATGCCTTGGTTGAGGAATGCTCCGCCCGCACATGCATCTAAATGGGCTTGACCATCCTTGCTGGCACCGCTGTAGAAGAATGCCATAATATCCCCCTCATTGTACCCATGCTGCGGGCACTCTATCAGCATGTTTGAGTATCTCTCCCACGCTTGGCGTAGATCCTCTCCAGACTTCTGGCGAAAGGAAGAGATCTCAATTCTAGCCTTGATCGTCCTAGATGGAGGGTAGAATCGCTCGAGGAACAGACGCTCGAGCTCGGCCCAAGTGGTAATACCTCCCCGCGGGAGCGTATTATCATACCACTCCTTGGCTATTCCCGTCAATGAGAATGGGAACAGCCTAAGCCTCTTGGCATCTTCAGACATGCCATTATAATGAAATGTGGAGGCTATCATGAGAAAGCTCCTCAGATGTGTGTGAGGATTCTCCTTCCCGATCACTCCTTTGAACTGATTCTCAGTCAGCAGCTTTAAAATCCCCGGTGATATCGAGAAGTTGTTCGCCTCAACAGGAGGTAGAGCTACTCCGTCATAGTACCTCTGTGGCTGCGCTGCAAACCTCCCTCGAATCGCCATATTATGATCTACGTTCGGAGGAACGTGTTGAGGATTAGCAGCTGGTGCGGGTGCTTGTTGGGGTGGTGGTTGGTAAACAGGTGGTTGGTTATAGACTGGTGGTGGATGATATGGATACGGTGGGTAAGGGTAAGGTGGGTATGGGTAGTGTGGGTATGCTGGGTTATGGAAAGGGTTATTCGGGTTTTGTGAGTAAGCAGGGTTGTTAGGAGGATTATGGACAAGGTTCTGAGCTGGATTCCCTACGTTTCGTGTATCCGGGTTTAGGCTCTGGCTATCCCCCAATGGAATTTGATTCTGGCTACCACTAACTCCAGTGCCTTCAACTCGGTCTACTGCCTGATTGAACTCGTTGGCAGCATCGTCCAACTCATTACTTATATCCATTGGTTCCTTCCCTAAGTCGGCAGCGTTCATCCTTCTCAAGAAGGCTCGGTTCCTTCTGGCTATTGTCTCAGGATCTGCAGGTAATCTCTCTTCGCTCGTATTCCCTTGTGAGCGTGTTCTCATAAACCTGACACACTAGCAGAAGGATCAAAACGCAACTGCCGAATGGATAGAAAAATAAAAATAAAAACAGAAATTAAATCACCCACTACTAACTACTAAGCTATCGACAAGTCCTATTCAAACATACAACGCCATCCCCGGCAACGGCGCCATTGACTTGAAGCGACTACACTAGCTTCTACTAGTAGCTACCCCGCAAGAGAACGGGTTCACTGTAGTATGGGCAAGTATAGGGACCAAGTATTATCGAACCCAAGGGATGGTATGTATGTGAATAGATCCCTGAAGATCTACGCGTCGTAGTTAATATGAGTGTAATGTTTTTTGGTTTTTTGAAAAGAGAAAATAATCTAAACTAAATTACTCTACGAATGCAAAAAGAAAATTAAACTAAGTATCTAAGGTGTTTTTCAGATATGAGATGGTGATGCTCAGGTTAGGAATCCCTACGTATACTAACGGAGCAGGTACATAATCAAAGTAACCGTGACAAACAAGAATTAACCTAAGTAAAAGAATGCAAGGTGAAAGCTCAAGATTCTAAACCCTAATACTTTACCCTAACACTCGACTTCACTAATCCACTAACAAGTTAATAGATAGCGCTCAATTAATGAGACCCTAATTTAACTAAGGTGATGCGGTCGTCCTCCTTCGCTAAACCGGTAAATGAATTATCCTTTCCTAAACCCTCTCGTTAAGACTACTAATTGTTATTGAGTGATGCGGTCGTCCTCTCTCTAACACTTTCGTACTGAATTCAAAGGTAAAGTTCAGATTAATTATAAGAATTCATTAATTAAGAGAATTAAAACTAACGTCACGAATTACCTTAATTACGTACCCACATCCTACTTCTACGAGTTCATCCTAACCCAAGCATGCAAGGGTTTTAGCCGGACATGGTTTTAACAAAACTAAAAGCAATTAAAGAAACAACGAACATAAACATATTGAATTGAAGAAAGAAAATACGAAACATAAACTAGGGTTGAAAGAGAAAATAAATACGAAGAACTGAAATTGAATTGATAAAAACGAAATTTAAACGTGTTCAAAGTAACGAACTAATGAAAAGAAACTACGAATTCGTATGAAAAACCTCAACAAAACGTAAAATAAAGCTTGTTCTTCTTCTTCCTCTCCAAAAACTAAGTCTAAAATTATTTCTAAAGTCGGGGATTCCTCAAAACGTGTTTGGACGATGTATATATAGGCACCGGGTCGAAACGGGAGTTAATGGGCCGAAAATACGAATCCGGAAGCAAAAGTATAGGGGCGCTCGAGCAAAACGCTCGAGCGGTCCCGCTCGAGCAGTGTAGCTCGAATGATGCATTCGCTCGAGCGGTCGCGCTCGAGCTGCTCGAGCGCTGAAATGACACTGTTACTCTTGGGCGCTCGAGTGATTCGCTCGAGCGGTGGCGCTCGAGCTGCTCGAGCGCAAGAATGGTTCTGTATGTTTGCGCGCTCGAGTAAGGCGCTCGAGCGGTGGCGCTCGAGTGATGCGCTCGAGTAACCTTTAATCCCTCCAAATGATACTTTTCCTCGTCCGCACTAATACCAATCGTATTTCTTCAATATCTTCTCATCCGGGCATCCGTTTGAGTCGATTCAAAGTCCTACGAACTCCGTTTTCCGTCCTCTATTCACCTATGTGCATCAAAGAGACAAATTTATCAATGTATAGAAATGATGCTCATTTGACTCTAAGCACTAATCGAAAACACTCAAAACATGAGTAAATTGGGCTCCAAAACATAACAATTTCACGCCTAATCAGTTACTATTAGACTAAATGTTATTTTTCATCAATTTTTGTGTGTTTTTACTGAAATAAAATATTTTTTCATACAATATAAGTGTGCTACTATCTATTCAAATATTAATTTTCACAAATATTTATTTATTTTTACAAAAATAATTATTTTTATACAATAACACATGTAAGATAGTGAAAAATAAATTATTATAATAATACAAATGTATTACTCAATTGATAAAAATGTATTTGCACAAATACATAAGAGCACTCTCCCAGGTTGTGTTACCACAATGACAATCATATGTTACTGTAAAAGCAAATGCGTATTACTGTTGGAGAAAATATGTGTTAATGTTAGAATAAATGTGTGTTACTAGTGGAGGAAATGTGTGTTGATGCTAGAGTAAATATATGTTACTGCAAATGTGTGTTAATTAGTGTTACTATTAGAGAAAATGTGTGCTAATGTTAGAGTAAATGTATGTTACTACATATGTGTTAATGTTAGAGAACATGTGTGTTACTATTGGAGTAACGTGTGTTAATGTTGGAGCAAATGTGTATTAATGTTAGAGCAATGTATGTTACTACAAATGTGTGTTAATGTTGGAGGAAAAATATGTTAATATAGAACAAATATATGTTATTGTTGGAGCAAATGTGTGTTAATGTATGAAATAATTAAGGAATAATGACAAATAACCACACTAATTTGGTCCTAATTGAAGAAAGCCCCATCAATTCCCCCATCTAACAAATAACCACACTTTTCATCTTTTTAATGGGTCCCACCACCCATCTAAAGCTAGGTCCACCCTTATTAACCACCCCCCACCCCCCCTCTCTCTCTCTCTTTGAAAAAAAAATGAAAATCAGTCATTCTCATTCTCCCATTACCCCACCCCACCCTCTCCACTCTCTCTCACCGCAAACCACACACCACCACCACCACCACCACAACAACAACAAACATATGCCCCCCCCCGGCTGCTGCCATTTTAATGGAGTCGGCAACGGTGATGGTCCAACCTTGATGAGACGGTGAAGGTCGAGAAAGCGGTGAAGCAGCGACGACAAAGAAAAGAGGGGTCACTGCCACCGCCACACCACGTCTACCCCACCCCTCATAACTCCCACCCCTCTCTCCCCTCTCACTCGACCACCGCTGTTGCTCACGTCATCACCACCACCACTAATCTTCGATCTGTGGCCTAGGAACGCCATCACCACCACCACCACTCCCACTACTCTCCGATCTGTGGCCTAAGCATGAGATTCGGTCCCTCCCTCACAGATTTGTTTGCACAAGTTCATCACTGTTGCCGCCTCACACCACCGCCTAGAGTACGCCATCACGCCTGGAGATCCATCGCCTCGTGCCGTCATCGTCGCGATTTTGCCGTCACGTCTGGTATATAAATCCTCGTAGGCATAACAAATGAACTTTAAATCGTATTGTTTGTTATGTTTCTATCCATTTTATTGCCGAATGAATTTCATTGTCGCAAGATTCGTATGATTGAAGCTTCGATGTGTAGGTTCATTACTTGGAAATTATCAAAAAAATGGCTATCAAGCTCTTCCACCGGTGACTCAGTGATTGTAGATGGTTTCTTGTTGTTGTTTCTATCATCTGAAATCTTCATATTATTGGTAAAATTCTTTTTGCTTACATTTGAAGAAAAAATGAAAAGAGAACTTTGATGTACAAATGTGATGTCATTTGTAGCTATTTTTACCTCTTTGCAGATTTTCTCTTATAACCAAAGAATAACTTGTGCCTAATCCTTGTTTTAAAAGGATGTATTTTATGTTGGTAGTAAAGTCACATGATCCTACTCTGAGGAGTTCCGATGGACTATGAATAATTTTTCTGTGAATTATTTGTTTGATCTCCAATATTTTTGTTCTAGATTGTTTTTATTTTTTATGATCTTTTAATTGTGGATTTTGATGTTATGAGATTTTGATTGTAGGTGTCCAAATAGGAATGAAGTTGGGGGGAAAATACCGTTTATGTGAAAAATTATTTGCATTATGCAAAATTTTATTTTTGCATAATGCAATTTTTTTTTTGCATGCAAATAATTTATCGCATAATGTAAATAAATTTTTGCATGTATGCAATTTTTTTATTGAGGAATGGAGAATGGAAGATAGATAAAGGTCTTCAATTTTTACCTTTTAGATAAAAAAATGTAATTATGTAATTTTAGAAATTTACATATGTAGATTTTAGATTTGTAATGAGAAAACATAAATAAATCGAAACTTGGCCCGAAAATATAATTTTAGACCCTTTTTTTTCTTCAATTGTTCAACTTATTTATGATGGGGTCCATCTATATACCCCTCCAACATAAGGATATACACCTTCATATTTTATGAATTACCTATTTTACCCCTTTCACATATAATACATTTAGGGGTCGTTTGGTTTACGGGATATGATTGGATTAGAACGACTATCGGAAAACAGATAGACTAGAGCCAGAAAATTTGGACTAGAACCAAGTTTTCTGGATCGAATTGTACACAAGATAATCGTTCTAGTTTATCGAAAGGTCATGGTCCTGTGCAATCCCTCAAACCAAACACGAGATTACTTGAGATTATAAAGACAATCCCAAACAATCTCTCAAACCAAACGACCCCTAGGATTTTAATTAATACACCCCTTCACACTAAAGCAAGAATGTTCAACACCCGTTTCTCTGAATATAACCGCTACCTTCCACTATGTTGCGGCATCCAAGGGTGTGCCTCTACCTACTCCACAACTAAGAATCTATAATTAAAATTGAAATAAGAAAAAAATACCAAAATTTACTTAAACAACAATAAATTCCAAAAAAATAAATAAATTGAAAACAAAAATTAATTTTGTTGTTTTTTTTGGATCACAACAATCAAATAATCATTACTTGTTCAAATAAGATGAGAGAATATTCATTTATTTTTCGATCTTGTTGGTGGAACATAAAAAGAAAACAAAACAGAAAGACGAAGGGTTCACCGTCTGCCTTGTCTTGATGCTTTGCGAAAGATAGGTGCAAATGAACTTCTACTGGAAAATTGTTGAGGGAGTTGGAAATTAGTTTGCCGTCTGTAGGAGTTAGGGCCTGGGGAAAATTGAGGTTGGGGAAGGGGTCTGTGGGAATTTGGGAGACTTGTTGCGGGTTGAGAAATTTTGAAGGGGGGAGGGTCGAGGTTTTGGGTGGTAGAAAATGGATGGGTCAATCATAGACATAAAATGATTGTATTAAAATTAATATTTTTTGTGAATGGGTAAAATAGGTAATTCATAATATATATATATATATATATATATATATATATATATATATATATAAGTGTATTTCCAAATTTTGGAATGATATATAGTTGGACCCTTTATGATGTTATGCTAAATTAGTTTTGTTGTTATGCAGAATTAAAAATTGGCTAAAAAATTAGAAGCCCGAAATTAGGGCCCGGAAAAAATAAGTAGAATTTGTAGAATATTAAAAGGGCCAAAAAAATAAGACCTGGTAACTAAGAGCCCGATAAATTGAAAGCCCGAAAATTAAAAGCTCAGCCCATAACAAAATTGGGGGGAAAATGAAATAAAAGAAAGAACGAAATTAAAAAAAAAAACATGCAAAAGTAAGCATGCATGTCAAATCAGCCAGAAAGGGGAGGGGTGCTGAATGTGTTGGTCCCAAAGATGTATCAAGATCTAGAGGGGGGGGGGGGGGTGAATAGACCTTGTTGATTATTAAAACTTAAAACTTTTTGGCAACAAATAAAGTATACAGATTGTACTCTGCAGTTGTAGAGTTGCAAACAAAGGTTTGCAGCTGCAGACTTTTGAAATGCAAAGTCTGTATAGTTAAATCAAACACTTATCAAAATTGGTGTTGTAATACTTAGGAGTATTTTAACACCTAGTGCAGCGGAAATAAGTAAAGTGTGTGAAGTGAAAAATCAAATCCAAACAAACTCTAATAAGCACAAAGAATATGAGTGATGCAATAAGATAGATAAAATGAATGAACAGTAGATAAAGAGCAAGATAAGTTTATAGTGGTTCAGAGGTGTTGTAATCCTCCTACATCCACTGTTACACCACACAGGTGCCAAATTCACTAAGAGATCACACAGTCACAAGAAGTTCCCCCTAAGACCTAGAGTTCTCACATATCAGTCTAGTCTAGGATGAAACAAAAAGTTCACTCAGAACACTCTCTCTATCTCACTCAGAAATAAACACTCACTAAGAAATAAAATCTACACAAGGTAGAATACAAGGGGTATATAGTGAGGAACAACAAATAATATGAGACAATATTCCTAGCCTCTAAGTCCTAAAAACTTCTATAGTTGAAGGACTGTAGACTTTGAAGGCTGTAAATATTGTGCAGTATGCTTGAGAGTTTTGGATTGTTGTTGTTGATCCTCCAAGGTCTCCTCTCCTATTTATAGGAGTCTTGAGGGGTCCTCTAGCCGTTGGAGGGATTGAGAATTTCAAATATTTTCACCTTCAGCTTTGACTTTTGCTTAATTAAGGCTTCTTGTCATATAACAACGTCCTTCAAGTAGTACAAATTGTCTTTTAGCGATGACTGCTCAAAGAGCTGATAATCACTGAAACACTTGTTTCTACTGGTTAGTAATTAGCTCTGGTAAACACTGAGTTTTTTCAAGCTAAGTGAGTGAGTGTACCATGTGTACTACACTTAATTAGTCCTACTAATCCCAAGTTTACAGCTTGTAGTCTCTAACTCTGCAGATGTAAACTCTTCGGCTGTGGACTTGTTTTCAACTCTTCAGATGTAGACTTGTCTTCAACTAGCTGTAGGGTCTGTATCAAATGTTTGCAGATGTAGACTTTCATCTATTAAATTCTTCACTTTTCTTTGTACCTGCAATGTTAGTTTCCACAATACAAGAATATATGTTTTAGCATTATCAAAATTAAGAGAAGAAAAATCCTTAGGACAAAAATATCCTAACAGAATGTTTTTGTGGTACATGGCCCACAAAGTGTGGTTATTTGTTACATAGGGAAATTGGGGTGACTTCTTGTAATTAAGACTATGTAAGTGTGTTTATATGTAACTCACCCAATATTAAATCTAGATCCAAAGAGATGAAGAATAAATTAAAATACACATATTTGTTCTTATTGTTATTTTAAAGTTTAAAAATCTATTTTTTAAGGACTAATAACACACATTTTGCCTTGCAACAATACACATTTGCTCATATAGTAAAACAATCTGAAAGCGAAAATCCCGAAATAAGTCTTGTACGATTATTTTTTGAAAATCAGTTTGACCCGTTTAGAATCCGCGAATTTTGTCTTGGAGCTACCCGACCAACAATTTTTTTAATATAAGCCTATTTTATGTATATTTCATATGTAAAATATTTCACAAGAGAGTGCCTTTTCTTTTAATATATTTTCCCTCGATATCCCAATTTACCCCTATTAATTTATAGTTCAAAAGATTAACTCCCTACTCCAACTTTTCCACATGATAAATTATAAGATGGAAATGGTTCATATCTAAATTATTTGAAAAATATTAATTGTTTTTATTAAAAATATTAGTTTAACGAATACAAATTATATTCATTACATAATAAGGGTTAAAAAAAAAAAAGCGCGTAAATCATTTTAAAATGGTATTTAAAAAAAAAAATTAAATTGCAATTAGCTCATAATTTTATTTGGAAATAATCCTATTTTAATTTTGGCATCTTCCTTTCGGTGACAAAAGAATAACTGCTCTAAAAAAAAATACAAAATTCATACAACTTTGTCTACCCTCCCAAACCCCGTCTCCCAATCCTCTCCCTCGTTGTATTGTATCGGTGGTTTGCCGCAGATCTCAGCCTTTTTCCGGCGCTTCCCCGCCGTGGAACCAACGCTTCCTCAACCTAATTATCCATTATCTATCCATCGTCTCTTATCCTACGGTTTCGGTTACTTTTCATCTATTCCGACGATCCGGAATCACTCGCCATGGGAAAACGCGTCGAATAAGCTATCTGGTTATGTGCTTGCTATTAAATTAGGCCTCTATTTTGGTGGTTTTGTGGTTTTTCCGTTACTTTAGTTCAAAACCCTAATTTTAATTTTGTCGCCGACTCCAATGGACCGTAGTTCGAGATTTCAGAACCCTATCCCTCTGAGCAGCGGTGGTTTTCACAAGCCTCCTTCAATTCAAACCGATAGCGTCGGGATGAAGCCCATGCCGCCGCTGATTCTCGATAGATTTAGGGCCTTGGTGAAGGAGAGGGAAGAGGAACTTAGGGTTTTCGGCGGTGCGGCGCTTTTGCCCCTGAACACAGATGAAATTGTGCGGATTTACGAGATTGTGTTGTCGGAGCTCACTGTGAATTCGAAGCCTATCATCACTGATCTCACTATAATTGCAGGAGAGCAGAGGGCGCATGGCGAGGGCATCGCCGATGCCATATGTTCTCGGATTATTGAGGTATAGCCTTTGGGGTCACTCTTGGAATTCTCGACGGCTCTGGTTGTTCCTGTAATTTGTTGATTTAGTTTTTTCAAGTGTATTGTATTTGTTTCAATTGGAGGTGTAGTGCAGAAGGTTGATTGAAATTGAAGTGTCTTTCTTTCTTTCCTTACTCTTTTTTATTTTTTTTAACGATTTTTCCTTTAATTATGGGTGTTCATGCAAATTGTGAGCATGGCAATCACATAAGGATTAAATCGAAGACAATTTTGGAATTTGTGGTTATTGGAATAAGGATGTGAAATTAAAGACAAATCTCAGTTAATGTAAAGGGACTCTGGAAGACCACACAAACAAGCTGCCAAAAACTCAATACCTGAGTAACTTGGTGACATAAAAACTGTTCAAATGTAATATGAATCCACCCGCCTGTATTTTATAAACTCTTAATTTGATAAAAGATCAGGTTATCTGGTTTTCTCAAGAAAATTTAAGTTTGTTGAAATGCAAGGTGAAATCAAAGAGATTCCAGTGGCTCACTAAGCTTTCATGCCAAGCAATGTTCTTGATTGTTTGAATATCCCCTCTGGCACAAATCTAGCAATGTTTCTTTATGCGTGGGTTTTCTTATCTGCTCATAGCTTCTCGTATAATGCTTTATTCTGTTTCTTATATCTTATTCTTATATTTTATTTACTATTGGTAGTTTCTACACTGAATTTGGATCCTCCTCTAATGTAAACTTGTAAATGTAAATATTTTCAAGGTTTGTTTGATTTTGTAATTTAATGCAATTATGTTTAATTGCAACATAAGTATTACTTCTTCAATTCTGCTCTTTATCTTATATCTTAAAAGCTAAAAGTGTTCTCTTTCTCAAATTTCTATCTGGAAAGTGGTTTCTCTCTGTTCTCCTCTCTCCCCTCCAAATATGTAATAATTTAATTGTTTGAAGAGGGAGTAACTGAGTTGATTCATCTTGACCATATGATGGTTTGCCTGCCTAGTATTTCAACTGCAGTAGTATTCTTTAGCCCTCACAATTACACCTTATGGCTGTACGGTGCTTTGTATCTTTGCCAGCTGCATATTTCTTTTATATTCCTTGGTCTCAATAAAAATGTTACTTCCATAAGAGAAGACAATGTGGGTTCAACAGTTTTTGTCTTCTACCTGTGCTGTTATTCTTCGTGATTGTATTCTTTCTGTACAATTTTTTCTATAGTTGTTTCTTTTTAACTTTGCATAAGCCATGATATGTAACTGCTTTTAATGCTTTACTTGAATTACAATCATTATGCTTGATTGTTTCGACTTCATTCTTTGATAATGGTTTTTCCAGGTTTCTGTTGACCACAAACTGCCTTCTTTGTATCTTTTGGATAGCATCGTGAAGAACATTGGCAAGGAGTACATTAAATTCTTCTCTGCTCGCTTGCCTGAGGTGAGAACAATTTGGATGTATGGTTAATTATCAGATCCTTAACACATTTTGAGCACTTTTTAACATGCTTTTTATTACTCATCTTCAATTTATAAAGGTTTTCTGTGAGGCCTATTCCCAAGTCCATCCCAATATGCACCAGGCTATGCGCCATCTTTTTGGTACATGGTCGTCAGTATTCCCATTGCCAGTTCTTCAAAAGATTGAAACACAGTTGCGGTTTTCCCCTGCTGTAAATGGTCGATCTTCTGGTTTGAGTTCTGCAAGAGCTTCTGAATCTCCACGTCCAACACATGGGATACACATAAACCCGAAATATTTGGAAGCACAGCATCAGTTTGGACATTCAACTGGAGATCCTGTATGTAGCGAATTCTCAATTCTTTTTACTGATACCTATCTTCTTCCTCCCTTATTTACTTACCGTTCTTGAATACATATTTCTATTTGAATGCCACATAATTCTAGGATGTTAGTTGTAATGCAATATAAGTTTTTAGTGTTTTAGTGGTGTGAAGTTAAGCAGTAACGTAAATTATGAAAACAGATACTGAGCGATCATCAAAAAAGGTGACAAATTTATTGTGAATGAGGTGGATGCAAGCTGACCTTGCTCATCCATTCTGTGTGAATTTCTTGTCCTGTCCTTTCTGCCAGTGAAGGTGGGATACTCTAGATGCATTAACCATTCTTGCATGTATTGGCATGTCTGATTTTAAAAATTGATAGATTGGGCGATATATATATTCATGCTTTTCAAAACATTTCTCCCCTTTTTACCACTATGGACTATACCTCAAAGTTGAAGGAATTACAAGAAAGTTTTGTTTTCTATTGGGCCATTCTACATCTATAATTACATTTGTTATATATTTTTTAAAATTACATGCTGCTAGCTGGATTTTAAAGTTAAGAACAAAAGTTATACTCCTTCCGTCCCAAACGAATTTGCACACTTTCCTTTTTTGGACATCCCAAACCAATTTGCGCACTACCTAAAAATGAAACATCGATTTGCGTGCACACTCACATAAATATACACCTATTTACCCATATGCCACTACTTTATCACTTTTCTTAATTTGTGTGCCACCCAAAGGGTGCAAATTCCCTTGGGACGGAGGGAGTAATATTTTTACTACTTAGGTTTACAGTCAACTTATGGTTATGATGTTTCCATATGTTCTGTTACGTAAGACTTTGCTCTCCTCCTTTGGTACTTCTATGTCTTGCCTTGCTCCTTTTTATTTGTGATTTTTTAAGTGTCATGCTACTTTTATTTTATTCCATCAACATGATGGCATATTTTATGATATTTTTGGGGCACTTATTTACAAGCCTAACTGATCTTTTCAGTGTAAATAATACTCCCTCCGTCCCGGGAATTTGTTCACACTTGCCTTATATGGACGTCCAGGGAGTTTGTTCACACCCCAAAAAAGGAAATAACTCTCTCTCACAAAACATAAAGTTATCATTATTTTATTCAACTCCACACTCACATACTCTCATTTTTCTTAAAAAATGTGCCAAACCCTAGTGTGAACAAATTCCCGGGATGGAGGGAGTAGTATATATTCTTGTGTGTACTGTTGAAATTTGAAATTTATGTGACTGGTTGTTGGAGAACTTTTAAAAACTGAAGCAAGTCCTATTAGGAAACTTCCATGGAACACAGTATGTTTCTCATAATCCCAAGATATTTAATTTGCAGTTTGGAACTGAAGGAGTAAGCTCAACTGGTCGTGCAGGACTAACAACCTCTGGTCTTGATGCTGTAAAAAAGTCCCTCCCATCGACTGCTAGGATAACAAGGTCCTCCTCTCCTTATGAAATCGATGAGTTTAATATGGACTGTTCTTCAAAGAGAGTTGCTCTCGGGGCATCACCATCTCGTCCAGGAGTTGATTATGGTCTGAGCAGAGTGTCTGGTGAAAAAAGAAATTGGCAGGGGAATCCCAAACCACAGCTTAAAGCATCTTCTGAATATAAATATGACAGTGGTCTTGATCTTCGGGGGCCTAGAGCCTTGATTAGTGCCTATGGAATAGATGAACGAGAAAAACATTTGAACCGTAAACATCATAAAACTGAGGAGTTGGATACAAATGGTGGTGAGCAGAAGGTATTGGTCAGGACATGGCAAAACACCGAAGAGGAAGAATTCGACTGGGATGATATGACCCCAAATTTAGCAGATCGTAAACAGTCTAATGATATATATCCATCTATTCCTACAGCAAGACACAGTTTTGCTACAAACCATGCTACTCGATTGGTGAGTGATGTTTAATTCTTCTTTTACGTTCCTCTCTATTGGGGTTGTTTCTCGTGTCACAGTATGCCCAACCTTTGTTACTCTTGGCAAGTTTCTATTGTGTTGTCTGTTAAACTTTAATCATAGATGCGAAACTCTGACCTGAATTCATTTTGGAGGAAACATCTTTAATATTTAATCATGATTTTTTTTCCCCACTTTCTTTCACAGCCAGGTCATGGATCATTTACTAAGCTTGCTGGCCCCAGTGATTTGACGAGTCACATTCCTTCTTTTACCCCAGAACATTTGAATTTGCCACCTCAGCAGTCCCAGAGCCATTTTAATGCTAAAGGAGGAGGTTCTTTTGATCAAAACAGAATGTATTTAACTGCTGTTGAGCAAAAATCCCAATTCATTGGCAATTTTTCAAATATAGATGGGAAGGTTGGTGGACCTTCTAGTGGTGTTTCAACATTTAATTCCTTGCATGACTCACCAGCTTCTGAGATTCGATTAGCTGATGCAGCACATTTAACAAAAGCATGGCAGCCACCAAATTTTCAGAATTCACACATGTCGTCTGCTCTTCCAATGCAAATGCCGTTCAGGGGTCAATTTAATAATATTGATGCTGATCATATTCATGCTGACCCGGGTAGCACTAGAAGCATGTCTCAGGCAACATTGCCCCAAATACCTAGTTATCGCCCCGGACTTATTCCTGTAAATATGCACAATAGCGCACAACCTTCTCTATTGCACTCAAATATGTTAATGGCTCAAGAGGCCAGACCAAATTTACCTATGCAACCTTCTCTGAATTATGGATACTTAGCACAAGGGCGGGGCCATCCTAGGGGCCCTAATCTGTCTAATTTAGTTCCAGGTGTGCAATCTTTGCCAATTCCCAATGCCTCAAACATGTCATTTCATGTACCTGGGGCAAGCACACAGCCTCTACTCAGGGGTCCTTTTCCGGGCACAACCCAGGCATTGCCTATCGGTCAAAATATGGGCCAAGTTGGTCCTAATGCTTCCGGTGGGGGTGCCCTTTCAGGGTTATTTACTTCTTTAATGGCCCAAGGGTTGATATCTATATCAAAGCAGGTATGTGTTTAACACCCCCCACCCCATTGTATTCTGTAGAGTTAATCCCATAACTTTTGCGTAATCCATAAAGGGTCCCAAAAAAGTTATGTTTTTCAGTTTAATCCCATAACTCCTTAATTGGTCTCATAACATGCCCAAAAATGATGACGTTCTTCAAATTCCGGCAACTTTGGACCAAAATGGACCAATTAAGGAGTTATGAGATTAAGATTGTAGTAAAACTTAACTTTTTTGGGACCTTTTGGATTTTAACTTGTATTCTGTGTGACACCTTTCTTATTCAATTCCACTTTTATGCATTGTATAGGATCCTGTTGGACTGGAGTTTGATCAAGAACGTCTTAAGGTGCTCAATCAATATGTAATCAATTCCTTATATGCTGATCTTCCTAGACAATGCACAACTTGTGGCCTTCGATTTAGAGACCAAGAAGATCACAGCAAGCATATGGATTGGCATGTGAACAAGAACCGAACATTAAAGAACCGAAAGACGAAACCATCCCCCAAGTGGTTTGTGAGTGTTAACATGTGGCTCACTGGCACAGAAGCCTTGGGAAACGAGGCAGTTCCCGGTTTTCTACCTGCTGACAACACTGTGGAAAAGGAGGAAGATGAAGAATTGGCTGTTCCTGCTGATGAAGACCAGAATGCTTGTGCTTTATGTGGGGAGCCCTTTGATGATTTTTACAGTGATGAGACGGAAGAATGGATGTATAGGGGAGCTATGTATTTGTATCAACCAAGTGGTGGTGTAACGGTGGGAATGGACAGATCTCAGTTAGGCCCTATAGTGCATGCTAAATGTAGATCCGACTCTCATGGGGTTTTGTCGGAAGATCTTAGAAGGGGTGAATCGGTACGTCTCTCCGCAATTTCCACTTACTCTGGTTATTTGGGAATTATTTAGGTCCGTAACTTAGGGTGTAGCAATTGTAGTACATTATGTTTTGCGGGCTGGCACATTATATTAATATTTGCACAGTTAACCAAATTGGCCTGAAACACCCCAATTCACGCTAAAATGTTAAGTGCTGTTCATGTGTTTGGCCTAAATGTGTGGAAGTTTTTTCTTTTTGTGAGACATTATGATTGTGGGCTAGCACATTTTGGCCTTTATATTGTAATTTTTGCACATTTAGACCAAATTGGCTCGAAACATCCGAGTTTGGGCTAAAATGTCACGTGCTGCTCACATGTTGTGTCTAAACATGCAAAAATTAAAAAATAATAATGGCCTAATATGCAAGCCTGAAACACCCCAATTTGGTCCAAATGTGCGAAAATTAAAGTGATGCCAAATTAAATTTTATTGGCCTAAACGTGACATCCTGTAAACATATTGTTCTGCAATTGTTACCTCATAGTTGCTGTCCAAAAATATATATATATATTATATATATATATATATATTCCCAGTTTTTTCGCTGCTTAGTAAATTCAGCCCGTTGTTGCTTTCCATGTGCAGGAATCAACTGAAGATGGGAAACTGTTGCGAAGCTAGCCTTCTTAAGATTGAGTTCTAGTCGCCTGTAACATTGCATTGAGTTTCTGATATTATTCATTTTTGCTTTTACATTTTGTAGCTTGCTAGAAAATGTGTACATGCTTAGTGGACTGTTCTATCGAGAGTTTTCTTGCGGAAAAAGGGAAAAAAATAGAAAGGATGCTCTTTGCAAATTTTTTTCCGTCTCAAGTTCTAGCATCTACCTCAGTTTTTTTTTTTTTTTGTTGGATTATTAATTTGGTAATTGGGATCTACAGTGATGTGTTGGGAAATGATTGTGGGGGTTATATGGTGTTTTTCTTGCTGCTATTTTGCAGGACAGAAGTCTAATCTTGGTATGCTGCAGCAACGAAGTTGGAGAATGAAATATTTGCTGTTTCTGATGAAGTCATTTGATTTTTGTTTTTTTTAATATTTGAGGAGGTTTCTTGCCAAATTGTTGATGTAATTTTTATATACGCTTCTATTAAATTAATATATAGAATGTTGCACCCATTATCTTGCGTTGTATGTATATTGTTTACCCAAGTTATTTTTATAGTTCGGGTAGATGTCATGCCTTCCATCCTTCATAACCTAATTTCATTATCCTTTTGTTTACAGTAACATGTGGCCTAAATTGTACAGATTACAAACTCTGTTATTGGAATTAAATTGCTCGAGTTTGTGAAGTACGGTTTACTAATTGGCTTGAACTCAACTCTTCTTTTTGGTTTTGTTATTTCAATGCAATATATGACATGTTAAACAAGTTAACAAGTTAGCGCGCAAGTTTGAACTCGTCTCGACAAATATTCAAGTTGAATTCGAATTTTAAATTTTAAATTTGATTTAAATAGCAACAATTTGAATTTTAAATACTCTGTTTTGACTCGAATAATAACACTAGATGTAGCGAATGAGAGATTAGCATGTAGTGTTTACTTAATGATATTCAAGTTGAATTGAACTTTATAGTCTCTCTGCATTCGAAGCTTTTAGACATGAGATGAATAAATGAAGTGATTTTTGTGGGTACTCAAGTTCATAGCATGCACTTGGAATTTGAGTTTAATTTTAAATCAATTTGACTTAAAAATCCAATTTACTTAATAGACTTTAAAAATTGACAAAGTCTAATATGCAATATTGCACCAAGTCTGATCCGTGCAATTTGCCCAAACCCTACCCCGTTGCTTTCTATAAAAAATAAATCAAAATTCGCGGGTCAAACAGGTCCCCCATTTTTTATACTGCTGAAAATTGTGTTACTGTATGAACAAACGAGTGTTACTGCATGAGCAAAAGTGTGTTATTGCTTTAAATAGAAAATTTCAAAATTCGCGGGTCAAATGCAGGTCAAACGATCGCCCATTTTTCATACTGTTGAAAATTTTGTTATTGTATGAACAAACGAGTGTTACTGCATGAGCAAAAGTGTGTTACTAGCTCATATCGTAACATTGATCAGTTCTTGTAGTAACACTCATTTGTCCATGTAATAACACATGAACAAATGTGTGTTACTACTTTAAATAGAAAATTCCGAAATTCGCGGGTCAAACGATCGGCCATTTTTCATACTGCTGAAAATTGTGTTACTGTATGAACAAACGAGTATTATTGCATAAGCAAAATTGTGTTACTAGCTCATATCGTAGCACTGATTAATTCTTGTACTAACACTCATTTGTTTATTGTAGTAACATATGAATGACTTAAATCATATATTTTTTTATCGTTCAGATTCTTCCAATATCATATAGTAACTCATGAATAAGAATTATGATTTTATGATTATCCAATAATTTAAAGATTTTTTTGGTGTTTATCAAGTTTTTCTTCTTCATGATTTAAACCCCTGTTTTTTCGCGATTCCACACTATTTCTGATATAGTAACACATACGTACTCTTACAGTAATACTCACTTGCCCTTAAAGTAACACAAACCTAAGCGAATTTTTCTGTTTGCTTTTGCGCGATTTTTTTGGGAAGATCCGTTTGACCCGTAAATTTTATTATGCTGACCCGAATCTCAATGTTGACCCGCGAATTTTTAGAATCCTTCCTTATTTGCGCGAAATTGCACTGTGCAATATTACACAAGAGACCTACTCTAAAAAATTAAAATTAATTTTAAATTGGATTCAAAATCTAGGTGTATACTGTTAATTTGCGTGAATATACAAAAAAAAAAAAAAATTATATGAAATAATTTTATACATGAAACTAATCTTATTTATTTATACAAAATATGATACATGAGTTTATAGGTTTCGGCCCAATTATGTATATTGTAAAGGATAAGATTATATATAAGTAATTTAAATAAATATAGAGAACAAAAAAGAAAAAATTCTGGCATTTAAGATGATGATGATCCTTGTGAGTCACGGGCCGTCAAAATCTACACACGCGATCGCTTGTGATTCGTAAGACGAACAATTTGCTTTGAAAGAAGATAGATAGGATTATCCCAAATCGCACCTTTACTCGATTTCATAATCGCTCAATTCACTATCTAAATCTGCGTGTATTATCCATAGTCCGAGAATCGGTGGCCGAAGAATTGGCGTGAGTTGGGGGAGGAGAAAGATCAAAGATGCGAGGACGATGTGGAAGGAGACTAGAGAGAGAGAGCTCGGGAACCTCCGCCCTAATTTGTTCAGCAGTCGCATTTCCAGATCTAGGGTTTCATCCATTCAGCTCTCCAATTGCAAGGAAGTAGTCTCCTCTCACCGCGGCTCTGTTAACTCACTTCAGGTCCTTCACCTTGCTCCTCCTTCTGTTTTTCTATTCATTCTTTCAGTTGATTAGGTTCCCTTTTGCATCATTTTAATCATCTTGTTGATGATGTATTTTTGTTTTTCCTTCAATGTTGCATAATTGGTACTCTGATGGAAGCTGAATTCCTGCTATTCTTGTTGAGCTTTTCCCGCATTGGTTTTTGTTTGACAATTATGTTTCGAGTGAAAAATGTTAAGTTGGGGAGAATTGGAGCGTGTTATTGAAAATGGCTTGAGTTACCTTTTCATTTAGATGATACTCTTACCTATAATTTATCCTAGTCAATCAAATTTGTTGTCTATTAGGTCAAATCATCTTTATAGTCCTTGCAATATATGGTTACCTTAAAAAGTGTTTCTTGGGCTCATTGTGATCTCAAGATCAGGTTGATTTGACAGAGAGTCGATATCTCTTGGCCGGTGCATCAGATGCAACTGTTGCAATCTATGATATTCAGCGTGCAACAGAATATGAGGGGCGTGGCCTAATTGCAAAGCACAAGTCGTTGTTAACCATCAACAAGCAGCATGAGCATGGCCATAAGTATGCTATATCCTCAGCCATCTGGTATCCAATTGACACAGGGATGTTTGTCACGGGCTCTTTTGATCATCATATCAATGTTTGGGACACAAATACTGCACAAGTAAAATATCTTAATCTTTCCACAACGGGCACATACTTTTTTTTAATTTTTATATTTCCAAGTTCCCACCATTTTATAGTTCTAAAAATATTTTGTGCAGGTTGTAATGAACTTCAAAATGCCTGGAAAGGTTTATAGAAATGCTATGTCTCCTATTGCAAGATCTCACATGTTAATTGCTGCTGGAACTGAAGATGTCCAAGTTCGATTATGTGATATGGGAACTGGTGCATTTGCTCATACTTTGTCTGGTCATCGTGGTACGCTTTTGAGTGATTCATTATCTTGCCTGCAAATGTAACATTTTACGTCGCTGTAATTTAGCAGCTTCCGAGATATGCTTTTTTAATTACTTATTTAAAACCCTGTTCTTAACATGTAAAAATCTAGTTTGCCGCACGACATCTAAGAATGATCTGTATCTTCTGGTTGTCTCTCAGATCTTTCATTTTGAATGTAGTAGCCTTCTGTAACTTAAATACACAAGGTGACACATGTATTATGAAACTGCAATATGGGTTATTATTTTAACTGCATTTTCCCTAATGAAAATTGGCCCATGCTTATTTTCTACGTTAATGCATCGTCAGGTAGATTGCAATGAAAATCATAAAGGATCACGGTCCCACAATTGCTTATTCAAGGTACATTCATAAACATAAGGGGATTCATGAGCAACATAGCTTATCCATCATAACTAGGAGAAATCACTTGTTCGAAAATTGGTGTTCTTGTAGTACAGGTGGCATGAGCATAGATTTTATAAATCATATGTAGTTTAGAGATTGCCTCAGCTTAACATGAACTGCTTAAGACAAAAGCTAACAACTTTTTAATGCTAAAAATAAGCTAGAAATATCCTAAGCCATATTAAGAAAATTTAATTTGCATGAAGGGACTATCAAATTTGATGTATTTTGATGGTTACGCCGAAAAGTAATCATATTTCCGAGTTTTGTGCAATTTGTTAGTCCTAGATTTGTAGATTTATTTTCTGGGTGGGTGGGGACCGAGCAGGTGCTATTTACACATGGTAGGATCGACAGACTCTACATATGTTTATGTTCTTAGATACTAAAGTAGGGGCTAATTCCTCTTTCTTTCGAGTTACCATTTGTTCCGTACTCCATTCATAATTCATTGGCATCAACATAGTTTTTCTAGCACTACTCCAAGTCTGAAGGTAGGATAGTAATTTATTTTCTTGTGACTATTTGTTTGGAGTGGGTTCTTGTAGAAATGCACACAACGTGTTTAAAAGTTGCAAATCTTTATCGTTGCCTTTTGAATTTTTTTAACAGATGGAGTAATGTCATTGGAGTGGTCTACTTCTAGTGAGTGGGTTTTAGTAACTGGAGGATGTGATGGTGCTATACGGTTTTGGGACATCAGGAAAGCTGGATGTTTCCGCGTTTTGGATCAATCTCATTCTCAGTTTGGAAGACGTCCACCTCTACTTGTGCGCCCTATAACAAATAAGGTTCCAATTTCCTACTATTCATTTGCTTAGCAATTGACGTGTGAGATGTGAGTTCTATATTTCAATGTTAGCAGTTTGCTGGCCGTTTCCAATTTCCGTGCGCTGTGATCCATTTACTTAGCAATTGGAATTAATGTGTGAGATATAAATTTTAAATGCCTGCCTATATGTTAGTTTGTTAACTTTTTTAATGCTGTCCATGTCCTAATTAAGCGTATTATGTTCTAAGGGAAGAAGTTGCAACATCCCTGTGACTAAATTGAATCTTCTAATCTGACTTGTTCATAATGTGGAAATTTTAATTATAACTCTTGGGATAATTTTTCACTGGTGATGGAAATACAATCCACCCTTTTCCTGGTTTCTTTACTTCCACTTAAACACTGTTATTTTAAATGCCTGTCTGTATGTTAGTTTGCTAACTTTTTTAATGCTGTCCATGTCCTAATTAACCGTACACCTTCTTAGGGAAGAGGTTGCAACATCCCTGTGACTAATTTGAATCTTCTAATCTGGCTTGTTCATAATGTGGAAATTTTAATTATAGCACTAGAGAAATTTTTCACCGGTGATGGAAATACAATCTACCCTTTTCCTGGTTTCTTTACTTCCACTTAAACACTGTTGTATATGTTGGAGGCATTGAAACTGATCATTTGAGAAGCAACATATGCTATACATGCCATTTTTTATTCACCTTTAGGCGAGGGCACTTGGTCAGACAAGCCTCTTTAACAACAGGATGTTAATTCCTCATATTATTGTCAATGCTTCTGCAGAAATCTTCATTGACAGGCCAAGGTTCTTCTGGAAAGGCTCGAGCACCTCAAAGAAAGTCAGCCAGTGGGAACACTTCAAAGCTCCATGCTGTTGGTAGGTCTTCGAGTCAAATGAAAACTGCGAAGCAAAGATCACATCCTGGAATGTTGTCTAGCCATGATCGTGCTACAGGCCATTATGGTGTTGTGACTGGATTAAAGGTGACTGATGATGGCATGTATCTTCTGAGTGCAGGTTGGCTTTGCTCTATATTGGAGAGGCAAATTTGTTGTTTGTTGTTCATCTGGTTATTATATGACTCGTGTATTTTGCTTTAATTTTGGTTTGTGTGAAATAGGTGCTTGAATGGTTTCATGGCTACTTTTTTGTTCCCAAATACTTTAATAACAATAAAATGACTTGTAATATTTTTCTGGTAGAAAAGCTATTCTTTTTCAGCAGGTCCTTTCGACTTTAGAGTGTTTTGACTACTTATCTGCTTGATGTTCGTAATTATCAGTCTTCACAGAAAAGCTATTCTTTTTCAGCAAGTTCTTTTGATTTTAGAATGTTTTGAATACTCATCTGCTTGATGGTCATAATTATCAGTCTTCACAGCACGGCATCTTGCTATCTTTCAGTGGTTCTAGATTCGAATGTAGAACAATTGACTAGAGAATTTTTTTTATATAGTAGCCACAATCTTTATTTATTTGGTTTTTAATGAGAATTTTTTTATTAGGTCATTTCCACCATCTTTTTGTCAAGGTAATTTAAGTTCTCTTCGCTCTTACTATTTTCAGGGTCTGATTCAAGGTTGAGATTGTGGGATATAGAATCTGGGTGCAATACACTTGTAAACTTCGAAACAACACGTCTACAAAACAGCAAGGCCATACAGATAGCTGTCTCCCAGGATTCAACTCTTGCTTTTGTTCCATGCATGAGCACAGTGAAGGCACATTCTTATCCATTCTTTCCAACTTGTCAGTTTACCTTTTTAAGCAGGGTTAATTCTTTAAATAATCACGACCTTTTCACATTTTTCCAAGTATAGCATATGTCTTAAAAATTTGCATTTTGGTACAGACTTTTTAAATTTTGCAATTATATCATGCGACTATTTTTTGGCAACTTATGCTGACGTGGCAGCAAGAAAATCTTTGAATAAATTGCAAATATATTCACAACCTTTTTTTCTATTGTTTCAATCTAATCTCACTTTTTTAAATTTTTTTTGCAATTTCATACACTGCCACATCAGCAGGTATAGAATCGCAACAATTTGAAAGGTCGTGTATCGAATTGCGAATTTTGAAAATATATATTGTAATTGGAAAAACGTAAAAAATTGTGATTTATTTTGCAATTAACCCTTGTAAGTATATGATGCAGTATTCTTATTTTTTTTCAATCTTTTAGGTCTTTGACATTTGGTCTGGCCAAACAAAGTGTAGTTTTCGTGGCCACTATGAGAATGTCAACTGCTGTTGGTACAATGCAATGGATCAGGTTCTTTTCTCTTTCTGTCTCTTGGGTTCAATTAGCAGGAAAGGGGTCATTCTATTACCATTTCCTAGGCAGGATCTAATTAATTGGTCTCTGGCTTCTTGTAGGAGTTATACACTGGAGGAAATGATAGGCATATTCTCGTGTGGTCTCCATACAAACTCAATATGGATGAAGTGGTATGTGTTCTAAACCAGGGGGGGAACTTGGTTCAAATTTTCTTTATGAGAATGAACATGGGATAACTATAGTGGTTAATGAGAATAAAATGATCAATTCACATTCAGCATACTTTTTAGGAGGTAATGAGACTCAAAATAAGTTAATCATCACTCCATTTTGATTAACTACCTACCCCTCCTATAACTATTTCTACATCAATCATTCCACTATTTCTCAACAAACAATAATTTTTTCCACTTTATTCCAAATTAAAGCACAATACTGTGACAACCTATCTCCAACAAATTTCTTTCATTAGGGGATTATAGGGAAAAGAGATTTCCATTGAAGAATTTCAACCAAGCGCACTCTGAATGTTTAAGTGGCGGTGCTTTACAAAGCAAGAATGCAGATTGAACCTTACTTTTTTTAAAATGCAGGATGAATGGAGGAATGAGAAGGCTGCCGCTGTTGACCAGGACAACTGGAGTGATTAAGTTTGGTTTATTTCTTCGTCCTTTCTACTTGCACATAGTTTAATACATAGAGAGGGAACTTCTTTTCTAGCCAAGAGATTCCAAATACAGTCCTTCATCAGCTTTATTATAAAAACCAGGCTAGTCCACTCAGCTTGAATCATCAAAACATGAGAAAAGAATATTTCTTTTGGCTGAAAGAGAAGAATGGAACTTGAATTATGTCTTAAAAAGATATATTTTCTTCTTTTATAAGTGGCAAAGTTCGGAGGTTTGTTGTTTAAATAAATATTAGAGACGATGCTAGAGAAGCAGTGATGTTGCTTGATACAACTGTTGATGGCATGTCGTTGCGTCGTGTATGCTTCAAGTTTATAATTTGGTTAGAATATTAGAATGTTACCGACCTTGTCTGCCTGATTACTGCCCTTTTTGTATCGTGCTTCTTCTAAACAATCCATCAACCAAGTTGGAGACCAATGTGGCCTAGATAAGTTGAAACGCCTTTATGAATAATTATTAAGTTGCCTCTTTGTTTTAAATTTTCTAACCTTTTTTGTTCATTTATTACGCCCCTGTTTTTCTTTTGACTTCAGGATTTCTTCCATTTTATGACCATTTATATATTCTGTGTTTCCTTTTTTCCAAAAAAAAAAAAAAAAAAAAAAAAATATTCCGTGTTTCCTTTTTCACCTTGCTATGTTGCACGGATTCTTCAAATTTTGGGGGTATGCAGTATCGGATACGCGGGGGATACGGGTGCGGGTGCGATTCGCGTCGGATTCGCACCCGATACGCCACGTGGCGTATCCGAATTTTTTTAAATTTTTTTTAAGTTGGATACGCGTATCCCCCTCCAAGGATACGCGGGGGATACGCGGGGGATACGTGGGGGATACGCGAATCGGATAAAATATTGTAAAATTTATTAATTTTTGTAATTTTTTTTTAAAATTTAATATTAAAATATAAATAATTAAATATATTAGTCAACAAACAAATCAAATAATACATCATCCAACCAAATATTTCAATTTCTTAATTCTTATATAATTAAATAATTTGGAGAAATTTCTAAAATATACTCCCTCCGTCCCACCATTATTTGCACACTTTCCTTTTTCGTCCGTCCCAAGATTATTTGCACACTCTAAAAAAGAAAACCTTGATTTGCGTGCACACTCACAATAATATACACATATTTACCCATATGCCACTACTTTACTCAAAAAGTAATTTTTTTTTAATATGTGTGCCGTCCCAACTATGCAGATAATGTTGGGACGGAGGGAGTATATGCTTTCTAATTTTTTAGTAATTATTCAATTTTCTAGTGATAATGGTTATGACAAGTGATAATGATAATGATGTTAATGTGAGTTGGCCATTGTATAAATATGTAGATTGAAATTTTTATTATGACTTGTGTAAGTTAATTATATTTAATATTTAATTGTTGCATATTTAGATAAAATTTTTCTATATTTTAAATTTATTACATGTATTATATATAATAAAAATAAATTTAAATAGACGTATCCTTGCCGAATCGTATCCTAAACTTTTTGAAAAACTCCGTATCCCCGCACCCGTGTCGTATCGCTCCCGCACCCCGCACCCGCACCCGTGCAACATAGTCACCTTGTTTCTTTGCCTCTTATTGTTCTCGACCTTCACTTCCTTCTATAGACTTTTCTACTTTTTTTTTTCTTTCTTTTACTTTACTCCTATTTTCTTTTTTCCTTTTGTCATTTCTGTTCTATCACTCAAACTCCCTCCCAGATTTATCTTTTTCATGATTATTTTTACTTGATTCTTCGAAGAAAAGTTTCAAATCGTTTTGTACAATTTTATAGGAAGTTGTTAAAAATAAGTTTAAAATAGAAGCTAGGATTTCAAATGTAGATTGATGAGGTTTTGTTATTGGCAAAGCATTGTGTAAATTAATATTAACTGTTTCATTAAGGAATGTTAATTTTAACTGATATTTGTCGTTTCACTAAAGAGTATTAACTATTTTATTATAAATTTATAAAATATTAATTGTAACTTAATTTAACGGTGAAATTGAACGAGACTAAATGTTGGCTTAGTCTTGTGTGCACTAGATGCACTGTAAAAAGAATTGCAAATGTTATTATTGAAAAGTTATACTATATGTTATTACTGAAAAATATATTTTTAAAAAGTGATTTTTCCATAATAGGAAATGGGGCTTTTCAATAATAACAAAAGTAATTTTTGAATAGTACATTTAAATTGCAATGTACACGTGGTGTAAAAGTGACCTTACTCCCAAATGTTTGCTATTTTGTGAAGGAGTGTCAAATGTTGTTTCTTTCCTTAGTTGCATCAACGCGCAGTCCAACTACTAAATTTCACAAATATATGCGTCATTTTATCTTATTGAATGAGGAGTTTGTTTCTTGTATGGCTGCTATTTAAGACGATGTAATAATCTACTCCAAAGAAAACGACAATATCATCCTACCAATTTAAAAATCTTGAGAAATGACAAAAGTTTGTTCATGTCATTTTGAGTTTACATGTGTTGGCTGATGTCGCATTTTGGATCTTATAAATGTGGTTTAGGTAATAAGTTTATATTAATACTCCGCGTAAATTGTGAATTGGTCTTATATTTACATGTATTGAGTGTTTGTAATTTTGTATTAACAAATCCACCTCAAGAAAATAAAGAATTGCCTACAAAATCTGTAAATATCCTACGAAAAATTTCATAGTGGAAATTGCCTATAAAGTTTTCTAATTATATAGACATTTTCTTTCCTCACCTACAAAAAAAATTTGTCTACGGAATTTTTGTAGACAAATTGTTTGTGGGTAAATTTTTGTAGGTAATTAATTACCTAGAGATTTATTTTGTAGACAAATTGATTTCGTAGGCAAATTATCTCTAAGTTGAGAAAGAAAGATGTCTGTCTATGTGATTCAAAAAAATTTGTAGACATATTGCAGACAATTTTCATAATTTGGCATCGTTTACGTAAGCGTAATGAGACCTCAATATTATAATTTTAGTTAAAAAAATTGAAAATTGCAAATTAATTATCATTCCAAAATAGGACTAAAGTTGTAGCATTATAAAAATTGTGGGACTCAATTGAGTAGTAAGGAACTAAAATCGGCAGCACCCATGTCCAATTTTTACAATTTACTCTTAATTTTCCACTTGTGCTATTTTACTTGGAGTTAATTTTTTGTCCCAAATAAAAAAAATGAAATTCATCTTGGTCACCGAGGTGGAGACTGACTGGCGTTACGAAGTGGTGGCGTGAATCAGTTAATTTTCGAGCAATTGCAAATTTATTAGAAGAGTTTACTGTTGTGTCTGTTATTCTTTTTAACTGCTCTAAACTAATGTAGTACCGCCTGAGGTACAAGAATTGTTGGATCCTGATTTAAGTTCTTAATGCAACGCTTTAAAAAAGAAAAAAATCTTATTCTTTTAAATTGATTATATGTTTTAGGAATATTGTATTGGGCATATTGATGAATCACTATAAAATCTTGTAGCAAAAGGCGAAGCCCTCGCCCCCAGGGCCCCCACCCCAATCACTATAAAATCTGATGCTAAGAGAGAGGAACGAAGTATATACCTGAACTAATAATGAGTATTAGTTGTTTTTACTGAAATTTATTAGTTGTTTTCATTGAAAATAAATTAAAACTTTTCAATAAAAACAACTACTATATTTTTTCGTGTAAACTATTAATACTCTTCAATAATTCATGTATAAACCAATTTCACTTAATACATACTCAATTAAAAAAAAAATACAAGGAAAAATACTTGAAAAAAAGAAAGAAGAATAATAAAGGGGGAAAAACTCTAAGCCCATAAACCCATTTTACACTTTAGTGTCCACTACATAGATTTGTAGTCAAAGAAATAAAGTCTATTTAAAAGCTTATAGGTCAATTTTACCCTTCTATTACACATGCAACAACTTTCTCATTTCCCCATTATATGTCCAATCACAAAAGGCAAACAAGTTCTCCTATAGTGTCTTTTCCCATTTTCCCCCTTTTCAAATTTTACGGTTTCCCCAATTTTGTATATTTCCCCCATTTTGCTGGAAGAGAGATTTCTTCAGAGGATAAAAATGATGAGGAAACTGGAAGATTCCAAGAAAAAAAAAAGGGAAGAAATGAGGAGGAACCCAAGTGAAAGGTAACCAAAATTCCTTCCAAAAATGGGCAAGCCAGAGGATTTTTGGGATTTTTGAGAGGAGATTGTGGGAGTGAAAAAAATAGAGGGGAAATGGAAATTTGATTGAGTTTATGAGAAGCAGAGTTTTGACATTAGCTTTGATTGTGTATTTGAATTTTGAATGGAAGATTTGTACATATTGATGGGACATTAGGAAGAAAGGATAAGCCGATGAGCTGTGGGACTTTTGGAGAAGAGGGGTACATTAGCCATTTTACCATTAAGTCAAAGGAGGAAAGAGAAATACTTTTTGGCTTATGTAGTGTAGAGGAATATTTTTAGGTTTTATGTAGTACAAAATTGGAATAATTATTGTGTACTACATAAAATCTAAAAGTATTCCTCTACACTACATAAGCCAAAAAGTATTTCTCTTTCCTCCTTTGACTTAATGGTAAAATGGCTAATGTACCTCTCTTCTCCAAAAGTCCCACAGCTCATCGGCTTATCCTTTCTTCCTAATGTCCCATCAATATGTACAAATCTTCCATTCAAAATTCAAATACACAATCAAAGCTAATGCCAATACTCTGCTTCTCATAAACTCAATCAAATTTCCATTTCCCCTCTATTTTTTTCACTCCCACAATCTCCTCTAAAAAATCCCAAAAATCCTCTGGCTTGGCCATTTTCCCTCACTGTACACAAAATTTCTCTCCTTACTCTCAACCTCTACAGTCCTGCGAGAATGGCGTACGGATGGTGAAGGAGGCAGTGACGCAAGGTCGATTGATGGCAAGAATGGCGTACAAATCACTAAGCCCCACCATCCCAATCGCACCGAAACAGCCCCAGAACAACTCCCTCCACGATCTCTAACGAAAATTGTATTTTCGCAACTATCTATGTCGCTGTACTTTCTGAAATCAATTAGAGAGATGAAATAGAGAAGTGCAGCGTTCTTCCCCACGAAGAAGATGATGATAGATCGGGTAAGTAATTAGAATTAGGTTTTAAGTTTAATTTTAATGGGACAATGACAGACCAATTGAGTGTAATTTGTCTTCTTTTTGAAGGTGTTTTGACTTGCTGTGTTTATTGGTTTGTGCTTTTGACCATCAGAAGAGGTTGAAGATGGAAGGTAGAAAGGGTGAGTTTCTTCTATTTGGAAAGTGCAGCTTAAAAGGGAGGAGATGGAAGTTGTGTGAGTGTGTGGTGTGTGTTTGCAATTTGTAGTGAAAGAGAACTTGTGTACCACTATGTATGTGTTGTGTGTGAGAGAGAATTTGTGTGAGTATATATACGTATATATATATATATTGCTACTTTTATTTTTTCACAGTGTTGAATGATTTCATTTTCTAAGTTTCAAGTTAATTTCTCTTTGGTAAGTTGTTTATTGAATCATTTGATAAATTTCATGACTTTAGAGATAGGCCTTGCAGTCCGGCTTTGGTAAAATGCAGATTAATGCGCTTTTATCCAATGGCTAGAGTAATATCATATATATTTTCATTAGGTGTTAATGGAAGGAACTGAGGTTGATTTGTTAATTGGGACCAAAGAAATTAAAAAAGAATGACTTAAAAGCAATTATGATGTGTTAATGGAAGAAATTGAGATTGGTTTTGTTAATTGGGATTGAAGTAAAAAGAAATAATTTGGCACAATTAAGAGATAATGGAAGAAATTTACAACTTTAAATTTACAATAGTGAAAATACACAAAAGTGCCCAAAATTTAAGGGGGCACTTGATTTTTGCCCCATTTTTTTACAAAAGATGTATATTGCCCAAAAAATATTGGCAAAAGGTTGGCGAATGGTTGGTACACAGATTGGCATGAGTGTCAACCCTTTGCCAACCGTTTTGCCGACATTTTTTGGGTAAAAAACATCTTTTTTTAAAAAGTAGGGCAAAAATCAAGTGTCCCCTTAAATTTTGGGCAATTTTGCTTTTCTCCCTTTACAATATTATATTCACTAAAAATTCCAATATACAATGTTTTATAGAATATATACAAAATATATGTACATATACCATTTTAATGTATTTACACAATATTTATGAAATATACAGTTTTATATCATATATACAATTATTAATAATTCCAATATACAATGTTTTATAGGGTATATACAATATATATATATATATATACCATTTTAATGTATATACACAATATTTATTGAAATATACAGTTTTAAATCATATATACAATTATTAATAATTCCAATATACAATTATAAATACAGCTATTATAATTTTTTTAAAAAATGTACAACCCATATCATAATATTTTTTTTTTCAATTTGTAGGCCTAAACCCAAATCTTAATAATATACACAACAAGCCCAGTTTTTACCCAAATCATTGGACTAAACCTAATACCGCCCATTTCCTCCCTCATCAAATTGTGTGCATAAACCCAGATCTTAATAATGTACACAACAAGCCCAAATAAAATAAAATAAAATAAAAACTAAAAGAATGGGCCTCAATCCATAAATAAAAGTAAAAGCCCAACCTATTCTAAAATCTAATTAAAAAATGAACGCAGGTAAGAGCATCTACACACAAATTTGCTTTCGTGATTGCCCTTCCTTCCCACCGCTGCGGCGCTGCCTCAAAGCTTACTATTTTATACCTCGGTTTCTAGAAAGTCGCAAACCATGGGGATTGAAGATCAGATTGCGATGCTTGTGTCTCATGGCGGTGAACTGGGCGATGGAAGATTATGTTTCTATGGCGCCGGTATTGGCGCAAGGTAAGATGGGAATCCTTTTTTTTTTTCCGGTTACCATCATCTTCCCTCCTACAAATGCCCTAATTATTCCAATATTAATTGTGGAAGGGGCAAATTTGAATGGGTACCTAAATCGAAGTAATGTTAGATCTTGTTAAATAAATTCGAACTCAATTTGGGGGAAAAGTAAATAACTTGCACGAACTAATTCAAATGCAGCAACACATTCAAGAAATTTCTATTTTTTGGAAGGAATTTTGGTTACCTTTCACTTGGGTTCCTCCTCATTTCTTCCCTTTTTTTTCTTGGAACCTTCCAGTTTCCTCATCCTTTTTATCCTCTGAAGAAATCTTTCTCTTCCAAAATTTTTTGGAAAGCAGCAAAATGGGGGAAATATACAAAATTGGGGAAACCGTAAAATTTGAAAATGGGGAAAATGGGAAAAGACACTATAAGAGAACTTGTTTGCTTTTTGTGATTGGACATATAATGGGGAAATGGGAAAGTTGTTGCATGTGTAATAGAAGGGTAAAATTGACCTATAAGCTTTTAAATAAACTTTATTTCTTTGACTACAAATCTATGTAGTGGACACTAAAGTGTAAAATGGGTTTATGGGCTTAGAGTTTTTCCCCCAATATTATATGCATCGTGCATTGATAGTACTATGTGTAAAAATTAATTTTATTGCAGTAAAAATATTAATATATTGCTCAATGGTGTAATATACACAAAATGTACATAATACTTTTTATAAAAGAAAAAGAAAAAAAAAAGAGAAAAGATGAAATAAGAAATAAAGGGAAAAAGTTAAAAAACGCAGGAGGCGAAATAAAAAAATAAAAAAAAAGGCAAGAAAGAAAGAATTAAAATAGGAAAAATCACGTGGTGAAATAAGAAAAAAGAAGATGATAAAATTCATTAAGCCTGGTATCAAATTCGAAGTCCATAATTTAGAAATCAGATGACTACACCGCTACACTACATACTTACTTTTGAGTAAAAGTTCCTTTGCAATAAGGGGCGAATCCTGAAATGTTTTAAATGTTTAATGAGGGGGTCAGTGAATAAAGATAAACTTCGGTGAGCATATGTTGTATTACACCGTTCATGTGCAATTTTTAATAATATCGGTCGTTTTTACTGGAAAATACAGTTTTTACTGAATAGTGAAGTGAAATCAATTACACTTTCAAGTGAAGCAACTACATATTTTTATGCGAAAATAATTGATACTATTAAAAAAATGCATTTGATTTGTACGATGCACTATATAGGGGTTTGTTAAAAATAGCCTAGTCAAACCTTGTCTTTTAAAAAATAGTCTTACTTATTCAATTTATTAAAAAATGACCTTCTTTTAAATAAATGATATCATTTTATATATTTATCAAATTACAAAAATATCCTCATCACATTCTTTCATCTACACTTTTTATATCTGTACTTCATTTATTCATCTTCTCTCTACATTCAATTTTTTCTTTTTTCTTCTTACAATGATCATGTGAAGGTTAGAAGAACATGTCTCTAATATGTTCTTCTTTATTTAGTTTGTTGGTATTTGTTATTTTATAGCTGGTGAATCATTTTTATTAGAGTTTTTATGGTGACAATTTTTTTAGCTATCTGCAAACCCTAGTCGCAGGAGTTGTTTAGGTTGTTTAAATTTTTAAAATTACATAGTTTTTTAGTTGTTTAAATTATTTAGTTATTTAAGTTGTTTAAATTATTTATTTGCTTAGTTGTTGTTTAATTACTTAAATTGTTCGATAGTTTGTATTATTTAGTTGTTCATTTGTTTACATTGTTTAAATTTTTAAAATTACATAGTTGGTTCAGTTGTTTAAATTATTTAATTAACTTAGTTGAATTAAAAAATCAAATATTGAACAACTTGATCGTATATCACTAGAAAATAAGTTTTCTTTATTTTTTTTAAGGCTGAACACTCAAAACTAATGTAATCACTTGAAATAAATAATTATTTATTTATTTGAATATATGCGTGAACAAACTTAATCGCATTACTACACTGGACATTTGAACAATCTAGTTGTGTTCAACAACCAAATATTGAACAACTCGATCGTATATCGCTAGAAAATAAATTTCATTTTTTTTAATATTAGACATTAAAACCTAATGTTTTCACTTGAAATTAATAATTACTTATTGATTTGAACATTTGCATGAACAAACTTAATCGCATGACTACACCGGACACTTGAACAACCTAGATGTGTTAAACAACCAAATATTGAACAACTCGATCGTATATCGCTAGAAAATAAACTTTCTTAATTTTTTTAAGGCTAGACACTCAAAACTAATGTTTTCACTTGAAATAAAAATAAATTTAATCGCATTACTACACCGGACACTTGAACAACCTATTTGTATTCAATAACCAAATATTGAACAACTCGATCGTATATCGCTAGAAAATAAGTTTTCTTTATTTTTTTAAGGCTAGACACTCAAAACTAATGTTTTCACTTGAAATAAATAACCATTTATTGATTTGAACATTTGCTCCAACAAACTTAATCGCATTACTACACCAGACACTTGAACAACCTAGTTGTATTCAACAAACTATTTGTGTTCAACAACCAAATATTGAACAAGTAGGTATATATCGTTAGAAAATAAGTTTTCTTTATTCTTTTTTAAGGCTAAAAACTCAAAATCAATATTTTCACTTGAAATAAATAATTACTTATTGATTTGAACATTTACGTGAACAAACTTAATCGCATTGCTACACCGAACACTTGGACAACCTATTTGTGTTTAATAACCAAATATTGAACATCTCGATCGTATATCGCTAGAAAATACATTTTCTTTATTTTTTTAAGGCTAGAAACTCAAAATCAATGTTTTCACTTGAAATAAATAATTATTTATTTATTTAAACATTTGCGTGAACAAACTTAATTGCATTACTACACCGGACACTTGAACAACCCAGTTTACGTTCAATAATCAAATATTGAACAACTTGGTCGTATATCGCTAGAAAATAGGTTTTCTTTATTTTTTTAAGGCTAGAAACTCAAAATTAATGTTTTCACTGAAATAAATAATTACTTATTGATTTGAACATTTGCGTGAACAAACTTAATCGCATTACTACACCAGATGCTTGAACAACCTATTGGTGTTCAATAACCAAATATTGAACAACTTGGTCGTATATCGCTAGAAAATAAAGTTTTTTTAAGACTAGAAACTCAAAATCAATGTTTTCATTTGAAATAAATAATTACTTATTGATTTGAACATTTGCATGAACAAACTTAATCGCATTACTATACCGGATACTTGAACAACCTAGTTGTATTCATTAACTGAATATTGAACAACTCGATCATATATCGTTAGAAAACAAGTTTTTCTTATAATTTTTTAGCCTTGATAGTCAAAATTGATGTCTTGTCACTAAAAAAAAAAGTAATTACTTATTGATTAAAAAAAAATTAACCTGATTGTTGAACAACCCCGTTGTTGAACAACTCAGATCTAAACAACTAAATTGTATATAAATGAAAATAAGTTTTCCTTATGATATTTTAGCCTTAAAAGTCAAAATTGAAATTTTGCCACTAAAAAAAAGGTAATTACTTATTAATTCAATTTTCATATGAACAACCTTAATAAAAATAAAATTAACCCGATTGTTGAACAACTCTATTGTTGAACAACTCACTTGTATATCAATGAAAAAACTAGACATTTGAACAACATAACAACTAAATATAAGCTATTCACTCCATTTATAAACATTGAAACCGAATTTGCCTACGAAATTTCCGTAGACAAATAATTTGTGTGTAAATTTTTGTAGCAATTTTCTTGTAGGAATTAATATCTAGGAATTTCATTTAGTAAATAAATTGCTTATAAGTTGAGGAGAATTTGCTTATATGATTAGAAAATTTTGTAGGCAAATTATAGGTAATCTCCGCCAAAAAATAAAAATTGGAAAATTTCGGCTTGGATCATTATTGAATCGAATAGATTCTAAAAAAAATATTATTTCACTCTTCACGAGTTTGTTAAGTCTGAACAACAAAATCAAAATACACAGAAACTGCGACTGCTGAGATATCTCGCATAATTGTGATATAAATAATATAATTTGCAACTTTTAAAACAATTCCAAAGTACTCATCTAAGAAAGCATCCACATATTTTGTCAAAAAAAAAAAAAACATCCACATACCTAACCTCATCAATGAAATAAAGATAATCACAAATAAATAAATAAATAATCTACAAGAGGATGATCGTCTTCTTTAATACATCAATAGCAAAAATCATAAATGTGGAATGATAATAGAACTCCATTAGTACAACTCTAAAAAGTAAAAACCATTCCAAAGCACATATCTAAGAATGGACCAGCATACCTAATTGCAGAAAAAATGAGAACCCACTTATCTACCCTCTTCTAAAAAATGGCATAAGCAATGCAGTGCCCTCGAAACTCCAAAAATTTTTTGAAGTTTGAGGCTCGGATGACCTACCTCGTTGCCCAAAGTTTTAATTTTGTAATTGGTATTTCGATCAACAAAATTTTGGAATTTTGGCCTCTATTTTTACAAGAACGGCAATCTCGTTATACTGGTCGTGCCGTAGCGCGATCGATAAGAAGGTTCGCGGGGCGGAGATCGGTTTTTATTACTGAAAAGTCAGTAGAAAGGTGGAGTTGTTGAAGAGAAAAAAATGGAGGTTCTCGTATATTGAAGAAGACGGTCATTTTTTCTTTTTAAAAAGCAATAAAGAACGGTCAAACTAGTAAAAACAAATATGGTCTGGGTTATCCGGCCATATTTGATATATCCCAACATTATATATGATATTATTTTGTATTAATATGTAGTGTATGTTTTATATGAAAATGTTCATGATAAACTCATTATGAAACTGTTTTAAAGTATTTAATATTTGCTCAGGAGTATCATTAATCTCATTAGGAGCATCATTAATTTAAGTTCAAGAAAATTTACAATAATTACAATATAATACTACTGACCCAAATTAATGATACCTCTGATGAGATTGATAATACTTTAAAACTATTTCATAATAGACTAATCATGAACTATTTTCATATAATACTTTGTCTAATATATATACGTACATATATAAATATATATATATATATATATATATATAAATATAATGTCTAGTAAAAAAATTGTATAATAGTGTTGTGACCACATTAATCCGCCTCCTAGATGAGGCGGGGAGGCCAGATAAGTCGAGGCGAATCGGCGAGTGTTGGAGTTATACGTGAAAGTATACTTTTACTTTGTATAACTCATGCATTAAACACTTATTTATGAGAATAAATCTTTTATCGCATTTGCTTTAAATATGATTGAATGTTGAATATTTATTGCAATCAGTTCATTATAAGTAGTACGTGTTACATTGTAGTTAATGTGGTGATACCCGATCACGGAAGATCACATTAACGGTTTCCTTGTAACTCAACGTACAAATTCACGACCCAGGTGGAATTGAACAGTCCGCCGTGGAAGGTCGATGTGTATATCTCAGATTGGTCTGTCTTGACTAAGAGATTGTACTAACACGTTTAGTATGTGTTGAAGAGGACCTACAACAAGGATAAATTCTTCTGTTCTGAAATGTGAAGAATTAGACCTCAGTGGTTATTGATTTCTTAATCTCCGTCACTTAAATAGGACCGTGTGTGCTTAATGGTTACTGCTTTGATTCATGTTGGGTGAGAATCATTGTGACTTCGAACTTTATATTTTGGGCAGTAATATTAATCATACGACGGTTGCTAAGATTTAATACGGAGAAACGCATGCGAGTACGACTCCTGTGATTTGTCCCCTTGGTGGGCTCAAAAGTTTTATCGTACCAAATCTTGCAAGTAAAGAATTAGTTTCTTCGGTACAGATAAATAATGTTGAGCTGTCTTTACTCCAAGATGAAAGATATTAATTAATTTAGAAGCTATTCAGAAGCTTAATTAATTAATAGACTAAATAATCTTAAACGCGGGAAATAATAACCGAGAGCCCATATTATTGTAATATGGATTAAGATGGATAATGCAATATTAATTTGTTAGTGGTACTAATTAATATTAATGAGCTAAATTATATTGGGGCTCAATATTGAAATTCAGAAGTCCATTGGAGGTCCAATCTTAATTCTCCTAAAGGCCCCTCAAGTAGCCCATTAAATAGCTCAATAATAATAAGGTGATTAAAATAAAAGAAAATATATTTGCTGATTTGTTCTTCCTAATTTCGAAAATTAATGATTTAGGAGAGAAAAGATTTTGTTGATTTTCTTGGAAAGATATTATGGAAGATAAGTATTCTTGGAATACAAGATTATCTCATATATTCAAGAAGATCCAAATCTTGTGTTTTCAATCCTAATATTTTCGAAAATAACCCCTTAATAAGGAGGGTGAGATTTTTGTGGAACATTTTACTATGGAGAAAAAAATATATGGGATATATTCAAGATTTCTTAGAGGCTAAGAAAAGATTTTCTCCACCGCTAAAATATATGAAAATTTCGGCCCCTCTCACTTATAAATAGGGGATGATTATTTCATCCCCAAGTACATGATTCCATTTGTTGGAAAAATAAAGAGCAAAAATATTTTTCTTTTTCCTTGGTTATTTTAATTGTTTGAAAGCACTTCCCACCGGTGATCAAGCAAGACGAAAGGGACATACTTGAGAAGGTCTTTTGGTTGGTAGCACGTTCGTGATAGTCCCGTGATTAATCAAAAGCCATATCTACAAGAGGTACGTAATCACATAACTTCTTAATTTTTCCGCCATAGATTTTATGTGAATTAATTATGCATGCATGATGATAAAGTTGTTGTTGGAATTATTATTTGAATTAATTAGAATTAATTCGTGCTAGTAATAATTGTATTTAAATTCGTATTTAAATTTTATCCCGAATAGTTTCCGGGCACCCTATATTTTTCCCAATAGTGAAAGCCTCGACGGGAAGTTGACGAGGCCCCAATAAGATCACAGGCATCTCAAGGCAGAGGTTGCGGGATGACCCCAACAGAAGGGACTGGAGCCTCGGCATATCGGGACGACGCGAGCATACGGCGTAACGACGATAAGGACTGCTCCCTCCAAAGCCGGAGCCACGAAGGACGAATGCGGCCTCGTCAATGACAAGGCGAGAGAAGTGCCCACGTGTTCGTTCTTATCCTCTAAGGGCGATGTCAGACGCCATTAGATGCAATCATTCCTTAAAAAGGACGAGGAATAGTGAATCTCTACCTAACCCCGAGAGACAGATCATACTTTGGGAAATAATCACATCATGGACAGAGAAAATGACGAGCACTTTCCACGTGTCCATCTCGCATTGGGCCGAGATCACCACCTCGGAGGGCCTCGACCCAAACTCGAAACTAGGGTCAGCCCAAACATTAAATGCTGGGTTGGCCGGATAACTTTAGGGTTGCCCAAGGGAATACCCTTGGACTATAAATACTTGTTGAATAACATTTAATAAATGATCACCAACTTCAAGCCCAAGTTTACATAAAAACTTGGCAAATCTTTGTGCATTTATTGCTTTATGTTCTTCATTTATTTCCTAAAAGCCCCAAGTAATTAATGCCGAATTACATCACTTAAATAGTTTGTTAACCAACCAAAAGCCACATAAATTGTATTAAGATACATATTTTGGGTAACAACAAATAGACAATTCACACATATATGCCTTCACGAAATACTAATGGATTATGAAATTTCTGTAACACGAAATATAGATTAGGAGTATTAGATATATCTTTTTGTGAATATGTTGATTAATTATATAAATCAAGAAGGGCAAAGTTTTACGAAAATAATTCATAATAAGTTTATCATGAAACTGTTTAAAAATATAAAATATTTAATCAAGAGTATCAAAATTGGAAATCAATGGTATTATATTGTAATTGCTATTGATTTTTTTACCCTAACTTTTGATACTCCTGATGAGATTATTGATACTCTTGATAAAAAATTTGATATTTTAAAACAATTTCATGATAAGTTTATCATGAACCATTTTCATATAAAACCTACTCATTGCATTAAATCAACCAAACTATCGATGATTTTGTACCTTAACCACCAAACTATATTTCTTGACACTAATACATACAAACCAATGTTTTTAAAACCAGACCGGTCATCGAACCAGATCTTTAACTGGGTCACTGGTTCGACTGGTTGGACGTTATAAAAAAATGGATGACTCGGATATATAATTGTATGCATATTATATATAGTATTTTAAATTGTAAATTAAATTTAATAATGTCTGAAATAATACATTTAGATAATTAAATAATTTAAGTAGATATATATATTTAAAGAAATGTAACACAATACAATTAAAATTAATATTATAAATTTATATATCATTTGCTTATAGCATTTACAAATATTATGTTAAAAGTCCAAAAATTAAATTAATAATAGAAGCCCATTAAAAGTTACAACAAAGCCCATGCCCATTATATTTTTATTTACTTTAACCGTAACTCACCCTCTCTGATGTTAAGCCGGGCCGGGCTAAACGGGCCAGCCCGTTTAACCAGAAAAAAGCAGGGTTAGGGCTATGCTTTAAGAGGCCAGTTTAAATTCGGACCTTTTTGGCCCGACCTATTAGCCCGCGGGCTAAACGGGCTAGCCCGCCAACCCGGGTTATATATATATATTGGATAGCAAGACTTGGAATGTCTAGAAATAAAAAATTCTTGGATATGCTAAACCTTTAAAAATTCGGTTAGTTAATTGTTGCTAACATGAATTGTTTAGTTTTTATCGGAAATTTTGTTGTCCATTGTTTAAAGATTTATACTTTTCATGAATTTTAAATAGTGGTTTATAATTTATATTGAACTAATATAAAAAGATGCATTTGGTGCCTAAAGATAAACACATCCAATAACCTAATTTTGTGTCAATTCATCCTCAAACATAATTATTGATGTAAACTAATTTAATAACCTGATTATGTGACAATTATAGTCACTCATATCATAATAACTAAACAAATTATTTCTCAAATGTTAATAAGTCAAAGTAATTTAGTCTAACAATCTGATTACTATAATGCTTATGAGAATTCCATAATTAACAAAAAGTTGTTACTTTATAATCTGTATTTTATTATCACTAATTTTAACATGCACTTTGATTTTAAACTCAATTTTAATTTTTTCAAGACACACACTAACACACCGAATTGTGTATTTTTTTTTCTTTTTGCAATTGAAATATTACTGACTACTTCTTCTGTATTATTAATTATTTCTTGGGGTGTTACTAATTATTTTTTGGGGTATATTTTTTAAAATTCAAGTGCACACCCGAACTACTCTTTTATTTATTTATTTTCTCTCTCACTCATTTTCATTTTATCTTTTTTTTTTAATCTTTTGAGTATGTATAAGATAAAATTGGTTAATACATGAATCACTAAAAAATATTAGTTGTTTTCACTAAAGAGTATTAGTTATTCTGAAGAGTGTTAGTTTATTTTCAGTAAATACCTAACACTCTTTAGTGGAAACAACTAATATCCTTCAGTGGAAACAACTAATACTCTTTAGTGGAAATAACTAATACTCTTTAGTAATAACAACTAATGCCCATCGGTGGAAACAACTAATACTCTTTAGTGAAAACAACTATATCCTTTAACCATTTGTGAATGAACTATTTTTACTATATATTTTGTCTTTTCCTTATATGCGTTAGGTAGATCAAATATTGCGAAAATTTATTAATTATTCAATAGATTGTGATTCTGAATGCCTTTAGGATTAAGTAATTAATTATTTCATATTTATATACATTATATACTATAGTGATCAAGCAGGTTGGTAATTTTTATTTTTGGATTGGAAGATCTTTTATTATTTATTTAAGTGAATTATACATGTTGGTGTGTATATGCTAAAGAGTTCACGAGCACATCATTGTTGGTTATTTGAAAATATGATTATGTGTCTCTTCAACAATTAATTGTATTTTCTTTTAACTTACCGAAAATCTATTACTTTTCTTAATTTCTTCAAATAGGTTTTCTCTAATTATTCATATTCCCCCTTCTCCTTTTTTTGAATCTGTTTAGAATAAACTGGGTTGAAAAAAAAAGGACTTATTATTTGCTTGTGGTGGTGGCTAAACAAACTCCTGAATTTAGTATACATATCCAATCACTAAATATATCCCATATGTTGACTAGAGTTGTCAAAGTGGATTGGGCTCGTTGGACTGACCGACCCGCCATACATGGAATGAGAATTGAATTAAGTATTTTTTAGTCCGTTTGAAAGCGGATCTAAATAGATTGGTCCATTTGGGTAGCGGGCTTTGGCGAGTTGGGGGTGGGCTTTGGTGAACCGACCCGCTTCCAGAAAAGTTTTCTTTTTTATATATTTTTTGTATATTGTTAATCATTATAGTATAATTTTTAGGACTATTTTGTATAGTTTATGTTCATAGATGAAGAAATTTAAATTGTAGGTGACTATTTTTATGAATTATTTATGATTAATATATCATGAACTTCAATTTGTTAAAAAATAATCTAATTAATGAATGATGAACTTTATTTGTAAGATATATTTTGTTATAATATTTTTATAATGATAGTTATCACGATAAATTGTTTGCTTACATTTGATTTTTATGAATTTTATGTATTAGAGCTTTTAAATTATTTTTGTTTTTTAAATAATTTTCTTTTTAAAAAATCAAATATGGGCTGGCCCGTCAAAACCTGCAGCCTGCTAATAAGTCGGTTGGGTTGGGGATTTTGCAGTCCGCCAAATTTTTGGCCCGCCCCATCAAAAGGCGGACTTTAGCGGATATTTGCTCGCCCTGCCCCACCGGTCCATTTCAATATATCTAATTTTGACCATTATATTTCTTTCATTCACATCAAATAAATACTTCATCCTTCCTACATACACTAAATGAATCTATCTTTTTGATGATAAGGAAAAAAAATTAAGCGACAGTGTTGATGTTTTATTATTATTGAAACTATAAATTTAATATGTTTTCTTTAAACAAATACCAATGTTAGGTGAAACCTTTTTCTGGAGATGAAACATATTTTTATCATATTAAAGTTTGTTAGAACTGGAGAATGCTCCCTATTTAATATGAACCTAGGTTTATTGACGACGTGGATCTTAGCAGTATCATTAAGACATGGTGTAATTTTTTTTAGAATTATTGGATTACAAAAAAAATTATATATTTATTTTTAAGAAGTAATACCTCCGTCCCGCAAAAGTTTGTGGGGAATTTTTTTTACACAAATATTAATAAAAAATAGTGTAATGAGTAGAATGTGAAGGTGGAGATTTTGAAGAAATATTTCCATTTTGGAAATATGCAAATTTTTTTTTATGGAACAAAATAAAAAGAAAAATACAATTTTTGGAATGTGCGAGGTTGATTATGACTAACCTCATATACTTGAAGCCGAAATAATTTATGGAAGAAACATTAGAAATATGATTTTTATCTCAATGATTACATTTAGTAATTCGGATATAAAGATACCTGTAAATTTTACAAGAAGACGATTTTTTGTTCTATTGTGCTTCGCGATGATTTTTAATAAAAATCTACCTATTTATACTGTTGGGTTGTACCTTCCTAAGCCGATTTTCACTCAAGACCAACTATATATTGTAATATCCAAAGTAAAAAAAAGTATAGATGGATTGAAGATTATTTGTCTTGATTCAAAAAGTAAATCATTGAAGTATACAACAAATGTTGTTTATAATAAATTTTTAGAAATTTATACTCCCAGCATCCCTTTTAAGATTGTTCATATGGAATAATGAAAATTTTAATGAAAATTTTATATATTAATATTAAAAAAGGTAAAGTTGGGGTATTTTCGGCATTTCTACTTTATTTAGGGTACTATATTGTTTAACGGTATATTGCATAATGAAATAACATGAGGTATATATTATAGATGTTTGTAAGTGGTTAATGTTAGAGGGTAAAATAAATTTCCGTAGCTTTGAACAATTTATAAAAAGATGAAGAGATTAATAATTCTCCGGAGTATGATATTTATTTCATTAGATAAAAAAATTAGTTGATTTGTTATTACTTTTTGGACATTTAGAAATACTAAATATTGAATCTTACATTTAAATATTTAAATTTAAACTATATTTTACAATGCAACATATTTTTAAATATTTTATTTATATACAATAAAATTAATTAATTATAAAAATATACTATAAAATATAATTAACTTTTGAAATTTTTAATAATTACTCTAATGTTGAGTGTTATATATATAAAAAATAAATTTATTTTTCATTTTAATATATTTATAAATAATATATATTGAATCATGTGTATATAAATATTTAATTTTAATCAATATTTTAACAATAAACTATATTCTTATATATTTTATTAGTATAAAGAATTCTTTTTTAATTACTTAAAAACATTTAAAAAAATTTAAATTCAAGCACGCGAAATCGCGGGGATATAACTAGTATATATATATATATATATATATAACTAATATATATATATATATATATATATATATAATAAGTGTTAATATAGTTTTATATTTTTTTAAAAGTACTAATATACTCACATTTTTCTTTATGTTTGAAAATATATATATATTTTTTTAAAGTATTAATATATATATATATATATATATATATATATATATATATATATAAAATAAGTGTTAATATTGTTTTGTACTTTTTAACTATTGATGTTTGAATTTTTATAATTATGTTGAATTGTTTTTATGTAATTTTAATGAATATATGAACAATGTTTAAATTCATTAACATTTTATTGCCATTATTTTAAATTTTGTGTTGAATTTTTTTTTATTTTTGACATAACCCGTTTGTGGCCAATTTAGTCCGAGACCCGCTAAGGTTATGTCTTAATTATTAGAGGTCTTTTAAGAGGGAATCGGATAAGGCCCTAACCCATTTAGCCCAAAGCCCATTAGGACCGGCCCTATAGGGTTAGAGTTATCCGTTTAACATCTCTCTCATTACAACTCACAAAAACATCCATACCTGCGCCTCTCTTTCAATTCTCTCATCCCTCCCACGTCTACTCTAATTACCTTGCCCATGCTTATGGACAGAGTAAGTTAATAAAAATTATTTTCAATTACTTTTGGAATTTATTGATCAATGCCTGTAAATTTTATGGTCCTCGGCTATAGGCAAGTCATTCGTCGACCTCAATCTCCTCTCTTCTTTCTCGATCTATCTGAAAAGAAAAAAAGAGAAACAATCGGTTTGTTTGGTCGCCGGTTTTGACCGATTCAACCCAGTTTTGGCCGTTTTTTATTGGGTCAATTAAAAACCGTTAAATCTTAAGAACCGGACTGGCGCCGTGTCCGGTTCACGGTTAAACCGATCGAACCGGCCGATCTGGTCCGAGTTTAAAAACATTGATACAAACTATCAAATTTTGGCACATAAACCACTAAACTTAATTTTCAGTAAAAAATTTCTTCAATTTGAACATATGAGGTATATTTTTGTAAAATAAATAAATTCAATTGATGGCAAATAACACAAGAAGGTGGTGCATGAGACAGAAAATGACGCCAAGGAACACACACACGAGGTTGTGTACGGCGGAGCAAAGACGCGAAGTATTAGATGACTGAAATGATGATGAGTTTTGTGTATTTCTTTTTCCAATTGTAATGAAATTACGAAGAGTTTTGAGAAAAGTATCATTTCGTAACGCATACACGCGATAAAAGTTGATAGTTTGTATGCATTAACACGTAAAAATATAACTTGGTGGTTTAGGTGCAAAATCGCCGATAATTTGGTAGATTTGGTGCAATTATACCACACACACACACACACATATATATATATATATTTAACACACTAAGTTGTAAAAATTATTGGAAAAAAGGTACCATTAAAACTTGAAACTATTGTTCTAGTACAAAAAGAATCATCAACTATATTTTTTTAAAATTTAATTAAGCTCTTAAAATTTATTTTAGAATTAAATAAACCTTTTAAGTATTTATTAGAATAAATAATTTTTCTTCTTCAAATTAAATAAAAATTTACTTCAATTAATCTAAATATTAAAATAGATTTTTTTTATTTGTATACCACCAAGTTCAGAATTTAGTTTTCTATTTTAATTTAATATTTTTTATAAATAAATAATTGTGTTTTCCAAATTAAATTATATTTCTATTAGAAAAATATGGAATTTGTATTATTGTTTTTGTGTATGTGCGAATTTTATGTTGGTTTGCTTTTGTGAAATAAAAATTGATTATATATTCGTCTTCTTAAAATTAGGAAATTTTACCCTTTTATTAAATTAGTTGAAAAATATATATTTACTTTTTGTTTAATTTTGAAAGAAGAAAAACTGTAATAAATTTTTATTTCACAAAATCATACCAACATATATAATTTTTTTTTTTTAAAAACAATAAACACAAATTTCAAAATTTTCTATTAGAAACAAGCTTTTGAAGTACACAACTGTTAATTTTTAAAAAAATAAAAATAAAGAATTAATGTCAAATTTGGTGGTATACTATTTTTCTATTTTATTTTTTGAATAGTTGAAGTACATTTTATTTAATTTAAAGAAAAAATAGTTTATTTGTTATAATAAGTATTTGAAGGACATATTTATTTTAATTAAAAAAGTTAAAGGGTTTTCTTGTTACTCAAATAAAAGTTTAGGCTGCGTTTACTTTAATAGTTGAGATTGTCTAGTTAAAATTAAATAGTAGGACATGTTCAAAATAACCTATGATGTCTGTTGTTTACTTTGTATGATACACTTTTGGTTAAAATTAGTATATAATTGTTTACTTTTCAAGATTATGCAGATTATAATGTAAATTTACTAATATACCCCTCAATAAGTAAAAAATTCACAACACTACCTTTCTCAACCGGAACGAATCTTCCCATGTAGAGCCTTTGAGAAAGTTGAACGAATCCAAGTAGGAGAAAAGCAAAGGATTGAAGGTGAAATTTTTTATTTCAATAAATTTTAGCCGACTGAACAAATTCCAAACTTAGCTAGCCATAAAATTCAATGAAAGTACAAAAAGTTAATTCATGTTGCACAAATACTCACGAAACAGAATCGACCATCAATTTGCCCACAAATTACTCTGAAATTTAATTTAAAGAGGGAGAAATTGGCACCACACTTTGTCACCGAAAATTCACCAGAAATTGGAAATATCCATGCCGAAAATTCGAAGCTTCAAGCCACGGTTTGTCGCCGGAAAAGTCGCTATTAACGCCGGGAAGCCACGGAATCGACGGAAAATGAAGCTTGTTGCCAGAAATATGCCGAAAATTGAGAGAAAAGCTCAAGCCACTTCACACCATTGAAAGTCTCACGCCAAAAATTGAAGAAAATTTAAAGAAAAAATAGTTTATTTGTTATAATAAGTATTTGAAGGACATATTTATTTTAATTAAAAAAGTTAAAGGGTTTTCTTGTTACTCAAATAAAAGTTTAGGCTGCGTTTACTTTAATAGTTGAGATTGTCTAGTTAAAATTAAATAGTAGGACATGTTCAAAATAACCTATGATGTCTGTTGTTTACTTTGTATGATACACTTTTGGTTAAAATTAGTATATAATTGTTTACTTTTCAAGATTATGCAGATTATAATGTAAATTTACTAATATACCCCTCAATAAGTAAAAAATTCACAACACTACCTTTCTCAACCGGAACGAATCTTCCCATGTAGAGCCTTTGAGAAAGTTGAACGAATCCAAGTAGGAGAAAAGCAAAGGATTGAAGGTGAAACTTTTTATTTCAATAAATTTTAGCCGACTGAACAAATTCCAAACTTAGCTAGCCATAAAATTCAATGAAAGTACAAAAAGTTAATTCATGTTGCACAAATACTCACGAAACGGAATCGACCATCAATTTGCCCACAAATTACTCTGAAATTTAATTTAAAGAGGGAGAAATTGGCACCACACTTTGTCACCGAAAATTCACCAGAAATTGGAAATATCCATGCCGAAAATTCGAAGCTTCAAGCCACGGTTTGTCGTCGGAAAAGTCGCTATTAACGCCGGGAAGCCACGGAATCGACGGAAAATGAAGCTTGTTGCCAGAAATATGCCGGAAATTGAGAGAAAAGCTCAAGCCACTTCACACCATTGAAAGTCTCACGCCAAAAATTGAAGAAAATTCCATAGTCTGTAGTCATCATTTCATCGCCATTAATGGAGGATCGCCGGAAAGTACTCTCCGTCCCCCACCACGGAACAAACGGTGCTGCGATGAAAGAATTTGCTCGTATAGACCCGTGACTTTCAAGGCTGTGTTTGTAAAAGTAGGGTTTGTGTTGCATCGAGAAAAGGGTATTACCCCCAGCTGAGGACATATGGGTAATTTAGCTGGTGTAATCTCGAGACTATTATTTATCCGCCCAATTCACTGGGTTCCAAAAAGTGGAAATAGTAGAGGTTTCACCCGGGTCGGACGGATTACCCGGGTGAATAAACTTGGTAAGTAAACAGTTGACAAAGGCCGATTAAATCTCTTATTGGGTTTTAACAGCCCAAGTAAACACAGTCTTAAAGGCTTATTTGAACAAAAAAAAAAAAGTTTATGGTCCTACATGTACAAAAAATAATTCTTTAAGGTTTTGGTTGTAACTTTTCCCTTAAATATAACATAGGTCGCTTAATTATGATCCTTTAAATAATAGTATGATCAATTTTTTCTCTTTAAAAGATAAAAAATTCCATTGATCAAGAGTACAAGGGATACTCCACTCTTACAACACATAATACAACAACCAACACCAATTTAGTTACGTTTTTCAAGTATACTGAATCAAATAATTACATCAATTATGAAAAGAACTACAAAAATATGAACTCTTAATCATTTCCACGAGCAAAACTTAATGGTATACACAATTTTCTTCTTAAATACCTCAACATCATTGAACATCATATCATTTGTAGTTTTCCAGAAACTCGAACAAATGCATTCCCATATTAAATTAAGTATGTTTCTAGGCATTCTCTCTTAGCTAAAGAGCATGAAAAACAATATTGATCACAAAGTGTGTCTTCTGGAAATGTAGGAATCTCCAACCAATTCTGAATCGAATGTCAAACAAGGTATGATCAATGACACAAAAGACATGGTTCTTGCTTTCCAGGCAGGTCAAACAAAGAGGACACCAAACATTGTTGCAGTCTAGAATAACACCCCTAAACCAAGGTTACCCTCTAAGAAGTGATATCCAAGTGAAGAAAAAGATAACATGTATGGTTTTACACCAAAGTCTAGACATGATCACATCCTCCTCCTCATCCAATTGGACAACTTTTGCAAGAGAAATATGCAACTCCCTAGTAGAGAAAACTCCTTCCTTGGAGCTCTTCCAAATAATGGAGCCCTTAAAGAAAATCTTGTCTTTATTGCTCTTCCAAACAATGGAGTCCGTAGAGCAAACTCCGTCCTTAGAGTCTGACGTGTTTTATGAAGGTTTGAACTTGTAAAAAAGATGCCAAAGTGCCAAAATTTCTTTTAAAAAAACCTAGTGTTGATGATCTTGGCCTAATTATGCGGATTTATGGCTGTTAACTCTTAATAAGATCACAAAACAAGATTAAATAAATTGCAAGGAAAAGATTTGGCAGCATAAGGCTATATTTGTGTGTTTTTTTCTTATGTTATTTCCTAAAAAGTATAGGTATTTATACATGTATAAGCAATCATGAGGTGTCATGCCACTAATCACATACTATACCTTTTTGACAAGTATTAAGACACTTGTCTTATTCTTAAACTAGGGTATTTGGATTTAAGACAAGTGTAAATACACTTGTTACAATCTTAATACAATGTCTAAAATTATTATTTAAGTGGGCATGACTTGTGGTGATTAGCTGCTCGCCTAATAGCCCTTTCAAGATAGATATCTTCTCTTTGTTGTCTTTCTCTCACTGCTCACTCGGCTTGTTGACTGTGGGCTAACTGCTCGCTCCACCATACAGTGAATGTATTAACTCTAACTGCTCGCCAACTTCTTCCTTAGACCTTCTCTTTATTTTGTTAAGTATCTGTTAACTGACTGCTAATCGCACTTAATTGTTCACCTATCAACACCTAGCATTATTAAACATACATTCTACCTGAACACCCTCTTCAGCACTCGTAAAGCCCCCTACAAAATAACCCATCTTACTTTATACAAATTCATATTTTTATTTATTAGACAAGTAAAATATCATAAACTAATTGGAGTACAAGGGGTACTCCAACCTGTTTACAAAGAGAGAAAGCAAGAAGAAATGGTAGCAAGGTACATGATGCACGCCGGTGTTGAAGATAAGTGGTGGTGAAGAAGAGGGAAAGGTGGCAAGTTCATTGTTCAAGAAGCATACGAACGGTTGCGTAATTCCAACAATGTAGAGCCAAGGAACGAAGCGAAAGACGAAGGTTTTAAGATCATTTGGAACAAATTCATTCCATGAAAAGTGTGTGTGCATGCTTGGAGGGTTATAAGAAGAGGACTTCTGACAAGAAAAAAGTTGAGAAGGAAATGAGTTATTGCCCAAATGACGGTGTAAGTTGTGCTTTGTGTGGTGACAAACCCAAGAGAATTAAATATTTTTTCTTTAAATGTAAAGCTATCTTACTCGGTTAAAATGATTATCTAGAAGTTGTGGGGTGTGGGTCTGTGTTATCCTCGAATCCCTTAAAAAACTTATTACATTTTAGTAGGTTTCTAAAGGGGAGGAGGGAGAAATTAGTTGATGTGAGTTTATGTAAAGACATCATTTGGGTGGTTTGGAAAAGGAGGAATACAAAGATCTTTGAAAATGTGGACGAATTGAAATCTTGAAGTTGTTGGAAATTGGTTATATATTAACTAATTTTTTGAGGAATGAAGATGCTAGTTTTTGGGAAAACAAAAATAACGAGGTTGTTCTACTCTCGGAGTAGATGAACGTGGTATATTTAATATCTCAAAACCAATTTCCGGTGAGTGAGAAATTAATTTGGAAAGTTGGATAATTATTCATGTGTTTTACATCCCATGGGAATGGAAAGCTTGAGTTCCATCCCACATTGGAAACCTACAAGAAAGAGAATATTCGATGTAATATTTTGTTCTTTCTTCCCAAGAAAGAAATCGAATATTATGTTATTGTTTCCCAAGAAAGAGAATATTCGATGGAATATTCTGTTCTTGCTTCCCAAGAAAGAAATCGAATATTCTGTTCTTGCTTCCCAAGAAAGAAATCGAATATTCTGTTCTTGCTTCCCAAGAAAGAGATCATCCTCATCTGCAGTGCAGATTTCCACCTATATACACCCCTTCATATTCAGACTTTCGTACTGACCTTTCAGCCTACGAATCTTAGAGTTTAGAAAGCCTTTCGCATATATTTTTATTTCGTTCAGTTCGAAATTCCGATTTCGTTCGCCGAGAGTTTATACACGGTGGTGCTGCCGGTATAAACTGTTAAAACTGTTTTACCTTTGGAGACTCATACACACGATACCGTAAGCACTATACGGGGTGTATTCAGTCTTGCGGGAAAAGGATTTTCCTTGACTCGGTTTATTCATACGAATTCATTTCGTATTTACTTTGTTCGTGCAGTGTTCGAGACACACCCCTATATATAAAACAACAATCGCAAGACTGAATATTTTTTGTTTCGAATCACTGCCATATCGAACCACAATTCCGACAACGAGTTGGATATGAGATCACCTCAAGCTACTCCTACCAAAGATGCAGGTAATACATCTAACTCTCCTGTTGTACCTACGGGTAAGTCTGATCCCTCTTCTGCTTTTCAATTTGGAAACTTTGGAAGCATTCTTAATGAGTAGTTCAAAGCTAATCCCTTCGTGGGAAACTCTGGCACTAATCCCTGTGTGGGAAACTCAAGTGCTAATCCTTTCGGGGGAAACTTCGGCGGCAATCCTTCCGTAGGAAATGTCGGGGCCAGTCCCTTCTTGGCAACCAACCAGGCCTCCCTCCCGGGGATTGTTAGGCCGGTTGTGGTGAAAGGAGAGAAACCCAAAAAGTTTTCGGGTAATGACTTCAAGAGGTGGCAAAAGAAGATGCACTTCTACTTGACCACCATCTCCTTGGTGAAATATGTCAAGGAGGATTGCCCGAACGTACCCGCAGAAGATGCTGATCGGGAAATAAGGATCGCCTACGATACTTGGATCCATGATGATTATCTGTGTAGGAATTACATCCTGAATGGGCTGTCTGATGCCCTCAATGATGTATATGATGAATACCCAATTTCCAAGGCCTTGTGAGAGTCTTTGGAGAAGAAGTACAAAACTGAAGACGCGGGAACTAGCAAGTTCGTCGTCTCCACTTTGTACGAGTTCAAAATGGAGGACATCAAATCTTTTGTCGAACAAGTTCAAAAGCTGCAAGTGATTTTCCACAACATTGTAGTACAAGGGATGGAGCTGCCTGAAGCCTTTCAAGTTGCCACTGTGATTGACAAACTGCCTTCATCTTGGAAGGAGTTTAAGTCCTACCTCAAGCACAAGCGAAAGCAAGTGACCATGGAGGATCTTGTTACCCGACTCCGGATCGAGGAAGATAACAAGAAAAGAGAGAAGAAGGGCTCGATTGCTTATATCGAGGCAAAGGCAAACCTGATGGAGAAAAGTGAACCATCGAAGAAGAGGAAGCGTCAAGACGACAAAGGCAAAGGTAAGGCTGCTGCTGCTGCTCCTGCCCTGAAGAAATTCAGTGAGAAGTGCTACAACTGTTGCAAACCCAATCATCGGGCCGCTGATTGTCGTCAGCCCAAGAAGGAAGACAAGGGAAAGAAGAACTCCGTGAACGTTGCAGAACGAGAGCTCACAGAGATGGATATGTCTGCTGTAGTGACCGAGGTCAACATGGTGGACAACAAGAAAGAATGGTTCGTGGACACAGGTGCCACTTGCCACGTTTGCTCGGAGAAATCTGCCTTCGCCACCTATTCTCCTACTGCAGGGAGAAAGCTCTACATGGGGAACCAAGCCTCGTCTGAAGTGGCTGGTGTAGGAATGGTGGTAATCAAACTGACTTCAGGAAAGGAGCTCAAGCTGAAGGACGTGATGCATGTCCCGGACATTCGGAAGAATCTGATTTCGGGGTCTCTTTTAGTTAGTAGTCAGTTTAAGCTAGTGTTTGAGTCAAATGGCGTTGTACTTAGCAAGTTTGGCATCTTCCTAGGAAAAGGTTACCTCGAGAAGGGCCTTTTTAAGATGTCTGTCATGACTGTAAGCCGTGATGGCAAAAACACTATTATCAATGAGAATGCTTCTACTTCTGCTTATATCGTTGAGTGTTCCTCTTTATGGCATTTTAGATTAGGATATGTTAATCTAAAATCTATAAAACGTTTAGTAAATTTAGATTTACTTAAAATTGAGAATGTTGACACATCCAAAAGATGTGAAATTTGTGTAGAAGCAAAGATGACTAAATTACCATTTAAGTCGGTTGAAAGGAACACTACTCCTCTAGAATTAATTCACACTGATGTACTCCCTCCGTCCCGGTCTAAGCGTCCCATTTCTTTTGGTTGAATGGTTTAAGAAAATGTATTTGTTTATTAATATATGGTGGAAAAGTAATGAATAGTGTTGAAAAGTAATGAATAGTGTTTAATAAAGTAATGAATAGTATTGAAAAGTGGATTGAATGAGTGACATTTTTGGTAATATTGTGTGAATTTGAAGGTTAAAGTTTATATGTAGTAGAGTGTTGCTTTTTCCATTTATGGAATGAGACACTTAGTGTGGGACAACCAAAAAAGGAAAGTGGGACACTTAGAGTGGGACGGAGGGAGTATGTGATTTAAAGTTTGTGCAAACTAGAGGTTGGAAAAAGTACTTTATTACTTTTATTGATGATAGCACAAGATTCTGCTACGTTTACTTGCTACGAAGTAAAGATGAAGCTATTGAAGCTTTTAAAAATTATAAAAGTGAAGTAGAGAATCAAATGAACACTACAATTAAAACAATTCGTAGTGATAGAGGTGGAGAGTATGTGGCTCCATTTGAACAATTATGTGCCGAATCTGGTATCATACAGCAAATGACAGCTCCTTACTCACCTCAATCGAATGGTATTGCGGAGAGGAAAAACCGAACCTTGAAAGAGATGATGAATGCAATGTTAATCAGCTCGGGTTTACCTCAGAACATGTGGGGGGAAGCTATTCTGTCAGCTAACCACATTTAAAATAAAATTCCACTTAAGACTCAAGAAAAGACACCTTATGAGGTTGTGGAAAAATCGCAAATCATCTTACAAATACCTCAAAGTGTGGGGGTGTTTGGCTAAAATTGAAGTGCCACTTCCTAAACAAGTGAAAATCGGACCTAAGACGGTCGATGGGATCTTTATAGGATACACCTTTAATAGTAGTGCCTATCGATTTTTGATTCACAAATCAGAAATACCCGATATGACAGTAGGTACTACAATAGAATCAAGGAATGCTGTGTTCTTTGAAAATGTGTTCTCGTGTAGGGACAAAGAAGAAGTGAGTTCAAATAAATGAACTCAAGAAGAATCAAGTGAAGCTGCAGGTCCTTCCACTCAGCAGAGTGAAGAACCAAGACGCAGTAAACGAGCTAGAATTGATAAGACCTATGGTCCAGACTTCATCACGTATGTGTTAGAAGAAGAAACTAGGACTATCAAAGAAGCTCTTTCCAGACCAGATGCATCTCTCTGGAAAGAAGCAATAAACAGTGAATATGATTCAATTCTACAAAATCATACATGGGAGTTGGTTGATCTCCCTAAAGGTTGCAAGACCTTAGGATGTAAGTGGATCCTTAAAGAAAGTACAAAGCAGACGGATCAATTGACAAGTATAAAGCCCGTTTGGTTGCAAAGGGTTTTAAACAAAGAGAAGGACATGATTTCTTTGACACCTACTCTCCAGTTACAAGGATTACATCTATTCATGTACTTATCGCGATTGCTGCTTTGCATAATCTCGAAATACATCAAATGGATGTAAAGACTGCTTTTCTTAATGGAGAGATGGATGCTGAGATATACATGGATCAACCAGAGGGTTATGTTGTACCCGGGAGCGAGAAAAAGGTTTGTAAACTCGTTCGGTCGTTGTATGGACTTAAACAAGCCCTGTACAATGGCATTTGAAATTTGACAATATTATGTTGTCAAATGGATTTCGAATTAATGAATGTGACAAGTGCGTGTATGTGAAAGATACACTAAATGGATTTGTTATCGTATGCTTATATGTTGATGACATGTTAATCATAGGTAACAATTCAAATGTGATCGTTAATACGAAAAACATGTTAAAGAAAATTTTTGACATGAAAGATATGGGTTTAGCAGACGTGATTCTAGGAATCAAAATAGAAAAAACTTCAAATGGAATTTCTTTAACACAATCTCATTATGTTGAGAAAGTCTTGAAGAAATTTAATGCATTTGATGATCCACCTGCTAAAACTCCACTTGAACAAAATGTTCATCTGAAGAAAAACAGAGGTGAACCAGTGAATCAGTTGGAATATGCAAGGATCATTGGAAGCGTGATGTACATTACTAATTGCACACGTCCTGATCTTGCATGCTCTGTGAACAAACTGAGCAGGTACACAAGCAATCCAAGTCACGAACATTGGAAAGCTCTGAAAAGAGTCTTGAGATACTTGAAGCATACTCTTGATTTTGGGCTACACTACACACGACATCCAGTTGTACTTGAAGGGTACAGTGACGCTAATTGGATATCCGATAGCAAAGACTCGTTCTCAACTAGTGGATATGTATTCACAATTGGAGGAACAGTTGTATCGTGGAAATCCACAAAACAGACATGTATTGCCCGTTCCACTATGGAATCTGAGTTCATCGCTTTGGATCAAGCTGGTGAAGAAGCTGAATGACTTCATAACTTTTTAGAAGACATTCCTTGTTGGAACAAACCGGTACCATCTGTAATGGTACATTGTGACTGTCAAGCTGCTATTGGTAGAGCTTTGAGCAGTATGTACAACGGGAAATCAAGACATATCCGTCGTCGACATAACTCCGTTAGACATTTGATCTCAACTGGTATTATAACAATTGATTATGTAAGATCAATTGATAACATAGCGGATCCGCTCACGAAGAGCTTGAACCGAGATCAAATGAATAAGCTGATAGAGGGAATGGGTCTAAAATCCACAAATAAAACTGAAGCAGTGGTAACCCAACCATGATGATTGGAGATCCCAAGCAATTGATTCAAAAGGGAAAACTAAGCTGTGAATGTTAGTTGTACAACACTTGAAAATCATGACCATTCCTGACAGCACTGTGTCAAGTGTTAATAGATCCATGAGTTGTGGTAAAGGATAAGTCGTAGACTTTTAATGATTCCTACAAGTCCAAGTGGGACTGAGTATGACAAGATACTCGAAAGGAGATCACTTATATAAATGAGAAGTGAGGGCCGCTTCGACCAAACATTTATGAATACAAAGGGCGTCCAGGGCCAAAATGGACAAAAACGTGAGAACAAATCAGAATCGAGACTGACTTGTGTCTGCATTGTTTGTAAGGTATACACTAAGGAGGATTAGTTCAAGGCATCGTGTCCACTAAGCCACCGGTTACCCGATGGTGCCGGGCTACGGAAAGTTCAAAGCCATTGGCTATTTATCCGGAAGCAATGAGGTCTCAATCGAGCTGAACGAACAAGCCTAACTCTGTATAGGTGCAATTCTCACTCATGTGGGGGATTGTTGGAAATTGGTTATATATTAACTAATTTTTTTAGGAATGAAGATGCTAGTTTTTGGGAAAACAAAAATAACGAGGTTGTTCTACTCTCGGAGTAGATGAACGTGGTATATTTAATATCTCAAAACCAATTTCCGGTGAGTGAGAAATTAATTTGGAAAGTTGGATAATTATTCATGTGTTTTACATCCCATGTGAATGGAAAGCTTGAGTTCCATCCCACATTGGAAACCTACAAGAAAGAGAATATTCGATGAAATATTTTGTTCTTGCTTCCCAAGAAAGAAATCGAATATTATGTTATTGCTTCCCAAGAAAGAGAATATTCGATGGAATATTCTGTTCTTGCTTCCCAAGAAAGAAATCGAATATTCAGTTCTTGCTTCCCAAGAAAGAAATCGAATATTCTGTTCTTGCTTCCCAAGAAAGAGATCGTCCTCATCTGCAGTGCAGATTTCCACCTATATATACCCCTTCATATTCAGACTTTCGTACTGACCTTTCAGCCTACGAATCTTAGAGTTTAGAAAGCCTTTCGCATATATTTTTATTTCGTTCAGTTCGAAATTCCGATTTCGTTCGCCGAGAGTTTATACACGGTGGTGCTGCCGGTATAAACTGTTAAAACCGTTTTACCTTTGGAGACTCATACGCACGATACCGTAAGCACTATACGGGGCGTATTCAGTCTTGCGGGAAAATGATTTTCCTTGACTCGGTTTATTCATACGAATTCGTTTCGTATTTACTTTGTTCGTGCAGTATTCGAGACACACCCCTATATATAAAACAACAGAAGTTGGATTTGGTTCGCTAGCAAGGAAAAGAGGTGTAATGGTTTTAGTTTTCAAGATTAGTTTCAAAATTCAAGATTAGTAATTGAGGTCTAAATTTTGTTCTGGATGCACCTATATTTTGTTTTCAACATTATTTGGTTGTGTAATGCTGAACTCAAGGTATCTCTCATACCATTGCACTACTATTTTTGTTGAATAAGATTTCACTTTTACCGACCCCCAAAAAAAAAAACATTAAACTTACAAAACACGTCCGCTTAATCAAAAGATAGAAAAGAAAGAAAAAAGAACATTCCTACTTCCTACAACAAGGGGACAATTACTAAATTCATATGATATAGAGTTTTGCAAGAGACCTCCTCTTAAATTATAAGGAGTGTAAGATATGAAAAAGTAAATTTATACATTATATTATTATCTTTCAAACTTGCCTTGCTTAACATTGTAAATATTTTTTCCATTTCAAGCAAGCACCTTATTCAAAAGCAAAAAAAATAAAATAAAAATTACTCACATATCGAGCATTGCAAAAAGAAAAAGTGTAATATATATATATATATATATATATATATATATATATATATATATATATATATATAAACAATACGCAGACTATAAAAGGAAAAATATAAAAAGGTTATGAATAAAATAATTTTTTCGGCAACTATATTGAAGACCAATATCATACTACATTTATCTCGAAACACTCTTTACAGTTGACTTTTCAGGAATTTTAATATCAAAATTGGCTTGCAGTATTTAAATGGATAAAATAATTTTTTTTATGAGTGTTTATTATTTAATTTAAGTAAATGAAACAAAAAAACTTGTTTTAGTGTGTACTATTAGTGGAATGCAGTGTAATTTAGAGGTCTTTGTAGGGGACGAATAGTGAAATGTGTAAAGTGTTTGGTGACGCAGATAGTATCTAATTTATATTTACAAATCTTGAATAAAAAAATTAAAGGAAAATGTAAAATGAAGAGGAAGTACTCCCTCTACCCCCTATTAAATTCCACATGTAATTGAACACATTTTTTTAAAAGAAAAATTGCTAAAAAGTAGTGTTTTTTAAGGATTTTATTTGAATATGAAATAATATTGTGTGGGAATGTTATATTATTTTAGGGGGTGATGATTATTGGTGGACAAACGAAAAAAAAAGTATAAGTTTGTTGTGAGACGATAGCAAAACGAAAATAAATTACTCCCTAATTTTTTGTGGGGCTTTAAAGCAGATGGCAAACATATACACTGTACCACTTGGAATGAATTATGCAAGCCTAAGAAATTAGGCGGTCTTGGCTTTCGTAAGGTTGCCCTCGCTCTTGGCAAAACAAGTTCCGCATATGATTATTGAATCTTATTCATTTGTGGCAACAATCTTCAAAGATTGTTATTTTAAACATATGGATATTATGGAAGCGGGGTTAGGTTTCAAATCCTTCCTACATATGACGTTCTCTGTGTTGGAGTAGAGATTTACTACAACTGGGGCTGAGATGGAGAGTGGGCTAAGAGGATAAAACCCAGATTTGTAGAGGTGCTTGGATTTCGGGACTTACAAATGGACGTCTTACATCTGGAATTGCATGGGGTTCGAATGCCTCGAGGTTAATTGTATTAGAAACTATTGTTACCCAAAATATATATGTGGATTTAAGGTTGGATGTGGCTTTGATTGACTATAACTAATAAATGATGGGCGAAGAATGCATTAATTGTTATGAGGAAGTTGGTAATAAATGAAGAACATAAGCAATAAATGCAAAGAAATTTGTCAGGTCTTTGTGTAGACTTGAGCTTTAATGTTTGTGATTATTTATTTAATGTCAAAATGACTGTATTTATTGCCCAAAGACACACCCTTGGGCAACCCAAACATTAAATGCTTGGATTGATCATAGTTTCAAGGTTGGGACGAATCCCCTTGAGTTGGTGGCCTTGGCCCAATGCCAAGATGACAAGTGTAAAGTAATAAGTACGTCTTCCGCAAATCCTGGGATTTAGTACTATAAGTATGGCCCACTGACTGGAGTTAGTGCTGATTTAATGTTCCTTGTACTTAACAGGAATGATTATCTGACGAGGCATTTGACACGGATTTTCTCGGATAAGATCGAATATGTGGTTGTCTCCTCATCTTCTCTGTTGATGTGATAGGACATCGACCCCGTTACTATCTTGAGATCGGATCCTTCCTTGGGATGCCGAGTTTCGGACCTTGACGAGATACAACTAAGGCCGCCCTTATGACGAGATGGAGAAATCCTTGCCGAGACCTTGGCCTGGATCTGGTTCCTTAGCGAGTTCTGCATTTGGAGAATTGGGATGACGAGGTCCAGGCCTGACGAGGTCGAACTCATTGGACTTTGATCTCGTCATTCAGCCTTGACGAGGTCCTCGCCTGACTGGGAGTAAAAACTTTCATGGTATTAATTTCATAACAAGAATACTATACAAATGAATTAATTTCATACCCCTATATAAATTCAGACTTTTAGATGGAGTGAAATTCTTTCATTGTATTAGAGCCAATTGGCTCATGCCTTCCCACACGTCCTGGGATCAAATTTCACAGACATCAATTCCACTTTTATTAAATTCACACTTTTCTACAAGTTTGGACTTTTAGGTAGACATCATGTACCAATTTCACCTCGTTTTTTCTTATGTGGAGCAGAAGACGCAAGTACTAAGCATGTGCAAATCAGTAATTAAAATATGGAATGAGAGAGGTTGATGGTACACCATAAAAAAATATCAATGTTTGATTCATGCTTAAAATTGCCTCGGATGAAATAATTGGATTGGATGAACTAGCAACGAGAATTTGGGTATTTGACGGGAACGTTGTAACCGATTCTTCGGGAATAATGGATCCCTCCAACAAAAAAATAGTCTTGTTTTCTAAAATAAAAATAATAAATTTTATCTATATTTTACGATATATACATATAATATTTTCAAAATAATTTATTTTATATTTGATTTAACACAATATTCTTACTTTTTACATATTATACCATTTTTTTTTAATAATAGCAAGCCCAATTTTCGTGGGAGAAGGTAGTAATATTCAATTGACAAGAGAAGTATATATTTGATTATCAAAAGGTACAAGAGAGATTAAAGGCTGCCCATTGTTCTTCTGGGAACTGGACATCACTCAGTTTGCAATATTCTTAAGGTTGATAATAAACCAACTAGCTTTGTTCTTTGGAGTTGAACTCATGGCAATTAAAGAAGGATCGAGCTGGTACAAATTTTGAAATTCAGATGAGATCAGAGTAATATCACACTCTTTGGACGCAGTGCGAGGCGAGCTGTTATATCAAACAAAACTTAATACGGACCTGAAGGAGCCACTTTGGATGAAGGTTACATTGAGAACTTGAACTTATATATAGTTAAAATTCAACCACCAATAAATAATATTATTGATTCATGTAAAATTCTAATAGAAGATATTATGTGAACGTTATTCACCGTGAAACTTATTTGAAGGATATTAGTAAATTTTACTAAATATATCAATTAATTGCACTAGAAGTATCGGCACACTGAAGGTTTATTAGCTGGTTTTACTAATAATATTAGTTGAAGTGGTCTTAATTATTACCATTAAAAATATTAGTTGTTTTAACATAAGATATTAATAAATAGTTGTCCATGGTAATAGTTACCGTGAGTATCATTCACATAAGACTCCCTCCGTCTTTTTTTAGATTGCTCAAAACTATAGAAAAACTTTTTTACCCTCTAAAATTATACACTTACAAATATCTCTTATTTACACCTCATATCACTCCATTTTGCAATATATTATTAAGCAATAAACTAAACTCCACTAAATAAAGTAGTAGACAAAGTACAGAGTGGAAATAATTCATACATGAATCATCAAAGGGTATTGATTGATTTCTCTAAACAATATTAGTTGTTTCCATTGAAGAGTACTGAAGAGTCTTAGGGGCGCTTGATTGACAATTCTTCAATGGTAATGAGAATGAAAATTTATTTCCATTTATGCCCTTATAAACAAAAATGATATGTTAGGGGAAGAAGTGTTCCAATTGTGACATCATTGCTAATGTCATGCCCTAATTTTGGAATAGAAGTTGACAACAAATGGTTGTTGGTGGAAGAATGAGGGAGTGATTGAGGAGGATGATTGTAGGAAGAGAATATGGTAATCAAAATGAAGTAGTGATTACCTTATTTAGGAGGAGAGTTTGTGATTTTGTTCTCATGAACCATGCTAATTACACTAATTTTCAATCTCATTCTCATTACCATTAAAGAGTTGTTAACCAAGTGCCCCTTTAGTTGTTCAGTGAAAATAAATTAAGACTTTTCAGTGAAAACAACTAATACTCTTTAGTGAAAAAACTTAATACTCTTTAATAATAACAACTAATATTCTTCGATAATTTATGTATGAACCAATTTCATTCAAAAGTAAAAAGCAAGGATGAAAATATCCGGAAATTTCCACGATATATCCCCGATATATCCATTTTTCGTAGTTACCGATATCGATATTGGGGGATAACGATATTTCCATAGTATCCGCAAAAAAATCGATAAATATCAGTATATAAAATCAATTTCGACTATATTTTTGTGCAAAATGAGCATAAAATCGGTCAAATATCGGTAAATATCGAAAAATATCGGTAAAAATCGAAAAAATATCGAGAAAATATCCATACATTTGTTCAATATCACAAATGTAAAATATGACCAAATTCTATTGTAAATTTTATGTATTAAAAGTTTGTTATTAAATTTTTAGAATTTTTTAAATTTATATTCGATATCGATATATCCATCGATATTTCCACAAATTTAATGTCCCGATATATCCATCGATATCGATATTTTCAACCTTGGTAAAAAGGATAAGTATACTCTCATTTTATACACAAGCAATCTAAAAAGAAACAGGGACATACTTTGCCAAATTCTAAATATGAACTTTTTTTTTTTTTTTTACATTTGGGGAGTAATAGGAAAAGGTTTATGGAATACCGAAGCTTCTTCACACGCGTTAAAAGCTGAAACAGCTCACACGTGCTGTCCCGACTGGGATTCTGTACGGTTCCTCCACGTGGCCCTTCTTCAACCCCTTTCCCCCCTCTGTTTATATTCTTCCCTTCCTTCCTTCTTTCATGCTTCCAAAATTCACATCTCTCTCCCTCTGCGCTACCCTTTCCTAAAACGCTGTCGTTCTGTTCCCGCTCTCCTCCCCCAAAAGTCAACCCCCAATTCTGCGGAGATGATCGCCAACTGAAAATCATGGATACGGATTCAGTCCAATCCAACTTCACTTACATGGGCCGTAAATTCAGCGATCTCAGCATCAACGATTCCTCCTCCTCCGCCTTCAGCGACTGCAATAGTGACAGATCCGGAGAATTCGCCACCACCTCCTCCCAGAGCCGCCGCCTCTTCCTCGCCTGCGCCACCGATAATTCCGATGAGCTCATTTCTCAGCTTGTTTCCGGCCTCGATTCCGACAATATCGACGCGCAGAAGCAGGCCGCCATGGAAATTCGCCTCCTCGCCAAGAACAAACCGGAGAATCGAATCAAAATCGCCAGAGCAGGAGCGATAAAACCGCTGATTTCGATCGTCTCGTCGAACGATCCGCAGCTGCAGGAGTACGGCGTCACCGCGATTCTGAATCTGTCTCTGTGCGATGAGAACAAGGAGGAAATCGCGCTCTCCGGCGCTATCAAACCGCTGGTACGCGCTCTGAAAGTCGGAACCTCGACGGCGCGTGAGAACGCCGCCTGCGCCCTCCTCCGTCTCTCGCAAATCGAGGAGAATAAAATCGCGATCGGGCGATCCGGCGCGATTCCGCCGCTGGTGAATTTGCTGGAGCACGGGAATATCAGGGGGAAGAAGGACGCGTGTACGGCACTCTACTCGCTGTGCTCTGTGAAGGAGAATAAAATCAGGGCGGTGCAGGCGGGGATAATGAAGCCGCTGGTAGAGATGATGGCGGATTTGGGGTCGACGATGGTGGATAAATCGGCGTTTGTGATGAGTTTGTTGGTGTCAGTTGCGGAGGCGAGGGCGGCGGTGGTGGATGAAGGCGGAATTCCGGTACTGGTGGAGATAGTGGAAGTGGGGACGCATCGACAGAAGGAGATTGCGGTTGCGATTCTGTTGCAGTTGTGTGAGGATTGTGTGGCCTACCGTACCATGGTGGCCCGCGAAGGAGCCATTCCCCCCCTCGTAGCTTTGTCGCAAACTGGGACCAGTCGGGCCAAACAGAAGGTAACCTTTTTATCTCCCTAATAAATAAATAAATAAATTGAAATGTTTACACCATAGTTACGCTCTGCATAGTAGTGAAGAAAATTATGTTAATCTGTGAAATTCTAGGGTCAATTTCTGAGGTCTGGGTATAATTATATGTCAAATGCTTGAAAAACACAATTTGAACTACTTTATTGATCGTATATTTACAATGCCTAAAAATTATCTTAATTTATCACAAATTTGACTATAAAAAAATGATCTAAATACGGCAATCTTTTAAATGCTTGAATTTTGCAATTAAGCTTATTCCATGTTCTAAATCAAGTTCATATACTCTCAACCAATTTTATCGTGAAATTTGTTTGTATTTTACATCTATTTTGAAAAGTGTTATTTTTTTATAAAACATATTAAGCCCCCGTTTTGAGTGCCCATTGCTTTTGAGGGGGTTGTTTTTTTAGTGACATTGTGGTAAATGAAAAAGAATAAAATTGTTTTTGTGGTATTTTGAAAAATAAAAATTAATTATTTATAGGAGGAGAAAATCGAGAATAAAACGGACCTTTAAGGAGGGGGACAATCGAGGTTCTTCAAGGAGGGGGACAATTGAGATTTGGGGGGAGTAGTAATTTTATTAAAATGCAATAGTTTGATAATAAGACTAAATAAGGAATGAAAATAATTAATTAGAGTAGAAAGGGTTACAAGAGACTTACTCAAGTTAGTTATCTTGAGTGAGTAGAGCTTTCCAAGGCCTAGACAATAATTGTGATTATGATAAATTACCAGAAGTCCACGGTAGAAATCTTGTGCGAATAATCAATTAAGATGACTGTATTAGGGATGGAAATTATCAACGTTAGAATATTATGTCTGGTGGGTTGTCAATTAATGTTCTTAGGATTTTTATAGGACGATAGGTATGAATGTGGTCTGATTAATAATTGGTTTAAATAATTAAAACAAATTAGTATTGGTGGTTAATGTCATATGGTAGGGCGAATCACTTACAAGCTGTCGTCACCTAATTACAATAATTAATGGAACACAATAAAAGTTGACACTTCAATATTATTTATTATTTGTGATCAGAAAGCGTGGTGCTTAGTAGGATTTTAGGTAGGATTAGTTTTATCTAGTTTTCTCTGTAAGAGACGATTTCCGAATCTTTACCTATAATCTTGTTTAGCGTGAAGATTTAAAATTAATTCTGTCAAGTTATTTTTTCATAAATTGATAGCCCTTGTGCGTGTGTTTGCATCGGCGATGTCTGTTTCTTGAGATGTTTTTAATGAATTTAAAGTAAATAACTTCACAACTTCTGACATTTCCGTAATTAATCACGGTTTTTTTTTTTTTTTTAATTCAATGTCGTAAATCTATTTTTTTATAATTTAGTGTTCAGTGAACCAATTTCAATGTGAAATTTATTATTTTGTGTAGAATTTTTAATAGCATTAGTCGTTTCATTAAAATATATAATCTTGTATACTTTCTTAAAAAATAGGAACAAATAAAATTTGATTGAGGGAGTAATAAAAATAAGTGATATTATGTGAAAAGACTTATTCCAAGAATATGTGTTGGGTCTATAATTGCTGGAAAATAATTACTGGTGTTAAATAGCAAAAGATTATGAAGCAGGTAACTAAAAATAGAAGAAGATTAAATTTTAGTAACGTCGAAATTCTTGACATTTTTATTTTGAATTTTGTCATAAAATAATTAAAGAGAGCGCGTAATTGTGCGTAGAATGCGTTAATTGAATGTTTCCAATGAGGTGGATGAGCGTGTGCATAGACCACCACCCGATATGGGCAAAAACATAACTACTTTTCAACGTTGAAACAGAAACTGCGTATAAAAAATGATGTACCAGACTGGGTACAAGTGTTGTTGCTTTCTAATCTTGGATTTATTGAAGTTTTTGTTCTTTTCCTTGTATCAAACAACACGTATAAATTTGCTACACTTCATTTTGTTGGTTCCACTTATACCCTATTTACCGTCTACTTTTTTTTATAAATTTAAAATAATCGCGATAATGATTCAACTATTCGAATAGAATAAAATATAATTTCTTGATTTAAGATTCTCTTTTATATATTAGTTGACTTTGTTTGGGCTTCTACTTATATTGACGTCACTTATTGACCATACTAACTTTGCTGTAACTTGATATCTGGAATTATATTTAGTCAGGCAGGGTACTTGTGAAATTATGTTGGGAGTAGATCTCTTGAGTTTACGTGTGAACTCTTCTATTTAAGTATATAATGTGACACTTAAATTATGATAATTTGAGGAAGAATATTTATGTGAACCTGGTTCACATAAATGTAGCCATGAAGATGGACTATAATTATTTTCAAAAGAAAAAAGTAAATGAGATTTCAATGAATAAAACAGTAAAAAATGGCATAGATTAAGAAAATGATAGTGATGTGTGATTGGTGAAAAAGAGTGGATGATGACGTTGGTTGTTAGTTAAATTGTTTATTAGTAGTTAAATGAATTATTTTAGCATATTTAAAGCGTGTGCCTAATGGTGGTGTGAAATTGAGGAGTGCAGGCAGAAGCACTGATTGAGCTTCTACGGCAGCCAAGATCCACCAACACCGCTGCAAAGGCCTACTGATGTGTCGTTTTCTTGCACTCCCACATGCACCCATACCCCCACTAAAAGACAAACAACATGATTGATTTGAGAACAACAACAGGGATAACACTCACCAAAACTCTAATGACTCGAGAGAGAGAGAGAGAGAGAGAGAGAGAGAGAGAGGAAGGAAGGAAGGAAGGAAGGAAGGAAGGAAGGAAGGAAGGGTGGCTGTTGAGGGCGACAACAAAATTGTATATATATATATATAATGCTGTGACTTGTGAAAAAAAAAAAAAAAAAAACTTGTAAATTTGTGCGAGTCCCAGTTCGATTTTGACCTTGTTTGTGTTAAAAAGAGGTTTATGTTCATAATTTCGTTTACAAACTTAATTTCTGTTTTATCTTTTTTGCTTTGGACTCGTGTAAAGAAATTGGACCCTTTTTGGTTTTTTTTTTCTCCTTTCATGTTTCTCAAGTGTAATTTGGTTTATCTTTTATTTATATTGCATGCTCCATAAAAGTTAAATTCTTTCTTTATATTAAGATAATCACCATAACTTGGATTCTGAATCGTATATCACTACAGGACCCATCGTCTCTATATTGTAAATGAAGATTGCTTTACTACTACTATATGATTAACTAGTATGATTAAGTAGTACTAAATTCGCGAAATTTCGCGGACTTGAAATAAATATATTTTTTTTTTTTTGTAAATCTGTCAATCTTTGTTGGATTTTTTGTGTTTAAATATTTTTAGCAACATAAACATTTATTACACATGATACTATTACTTTAAAATTGTAATATGAAAATATAAATTGTAAATGAAAAATATATAAAACGTTAATGAAATCACAAAATATTGCATTTAAAAATAGTAAAAACAACTAAATAGAAAAATAAATTTAAGTATAATGTTTTATCAATGATATTACTCAACTGCATCTATTCTATTCGTGACTTTATTTTTGGTGTCGTAGAAGTATAATTGGGAGAATTTTGGCTTGTTTCCAAGTTGAGGCACCAAACTTCTTATTTTATGATAATTGACTTCATGTTATCTATACACACACGGTGCACTATTATTGTTTATCGTATCATCAATCTTACCGCACTTGAATGTAAAATTGTCCATCATATCATAGGCTTGAATTTACTTGGGATTCAACGTCTACCCAATATTGTATTCTAGTTAAAATAATTATTTATACTTAAAAAAAGATAAAAAAAATTAATTAAGTGGAATCATTATCATCCTGAAAAATTGATATTTTTTGTTGTATTCTATTTTGTGCAACAGTACTTCTCCCAACAAAACATATATATAATATATATGTATATACACGCTTAAAATCACATAATATAAATTATAGTGCTAAACCTGCGAATGGAAGTAAACTTTTATGTAAAACTGTTGAATTTTAATGTAATATTTTTGTTTAAATTTTTTTAGTATAATACGCGGTACCATTATTTTAAATTGTAATATGAATATGAAAAATAGTACTTGAAAAAAATATAAAACGTCCTTGAATTCACAAATTTAATTATTATGTAAAAACAAAACTTGCAATCAGGTGCATGCATTGGTTTGAATCTGCTATTTATCTGCAATAGTTACCTAAACTCAATTAAGGTGCAATTTTTCAACTCCTCGTTGCTTAGACGAAAATCTGAGAAAAAAATGTTAGATTTATTTTTAAGAACATCATATAAATATATTTTTATTAATTTGGTTATCTAATTATTAATTATTTATTTTTGGAAAATGTATTAACTTTTTTTGGCATATCGTAATCGGATTTTATTTGACCCATATTTTATAAAATTTGGCCTAAATTGGACAAAATAAAAAGGAGTGTCCTAGTTTTGCATGTTTGTGAAGATATTGTCCTAATTTTGCAAGTTCGTAAAGATATTATATCAATCTTGTAAGCTCGTAAAAATAGTGTTCTAATTGAACAAATACTTATAAAAATAGTGTCCTAAATAACAATTTTTCCGTTATAGCTAATTTAGTTGATGGTTAAACGAATAGTATTAATTTTAATTTAAAGAACATTAATTGGTTAAAGTAAAGTGTATCTAAAAATAATTATAAAATGGTTCATATATGAAATAATTTAATTCCAAAACATACATTCAATACTAATATTTTAATGTTAAAACACGTAATACCAAGATGAGGTTAATCATGTTTCTATTCTATCGCCAAAATTATCTGAACTATGAATTGAATTGTATACAATAAATCATACCTTATAATTCATAAATAAATTAACTTATATACGCAAGAAACAATTATTTTTTTGCAAGTTCGTAAATATATTTTCTCAATTTTACACGCCCGCAAAGATGATGTCCTATTTTTTACAAACAATCATAAGATAGTATCCTAAAATAACAAAAAAATTCGTATAACCAATATATTTTATAAAAGAAAGAATTAGAAATAAAAAATAGGGTCAATTCGTTTTGTCTTTAAATAAACTTTTTAATATGTGAACACTATCAAAATCAATGAATGGAACAAAAGTTAAAGGGCCATAAAATTAATGGATGAAACAAAATTGCAAAAAAGAAGAAGGACCAAAAAGTTGCAAAAATTGTAAAAAGTTTGATACCATGATTCTGTTATCTAATATATATATATATGTAAAAGTTAGAGGACCATAAAATTAATGGATGGAAGTAAACTGAATATATATATTAATAAAATTAAGGACAAAAAATGAGTGTGGACAAAAATTATTCTCCTGTTTGTACATATACTTCTATTGTAACTCGAATACTATTCTTATAGATTGACATCATATAAAAAATATCAACAATGTATAGACACCACTCAACTTAAAACAACATCACGTGAATAAAAAAATATAAATACACAAATATAAAAGTAGAGACAAATATATGCCAAAGACAGTAAAAATTTAAATTTTTGGTCCTATGAGAACAATCGGTTTGCAACAATGGTGTTTTTTTTATATTTCATTGCCCGTAGTATTTTTGAAATTTGGTCTCATAAATAATTACAAGTAAGTCCCAAAAGAATGCATAAACTGCGATTTTGGTCCAAAAAAATTCTATCTTCAGTCAAATGTCTACAAATTTGCAAAAAATGGGTCAGAAGTGAAAATGAGTACAACAAAATTATTACATATTTGTACATATATTTTCATTATAACTCGACTACTATCCGCACAAACTGATGTCATACCAAAAAAATCACTTACAAAATATAGACGACACTTAAGTTAGATAACATCACGCAAATAAAAAAATACAAATCTCCAAATATAAAGATAGACACAGATATATGAATCTTAACGTGGGAATCTTAAATTTTGATCCCATGAGAATAGGCGGTTCGCAACAATGGTACTTCGTTAGATATCTTAGGTCCCATAGTTTTTTTCAAATTTAGTCCCATAAATAGTTGTAGTGAAGTCCCAGAAGAATGCATAAGTTGCAATTATGGTCACAAAAAATTGTAGCCTCAATCAGTAAAATTAATGGATGACAACAAATCTGAAAAAAAAAAAAATACACACATAGAAAAATAAAAAGACCAAAAAGGAGTGTGGACCAAAATTATTACTCACTCCGTCCCAACATTATTTGCACACTAACTTTATTTTTGTATTTTAGCGAGCGAGTTATTTATTAGTATTTGAAATGATAAAGTAACTTTTAAGGTAGGGTTTGATAGATCTATCTCTCCTCTATTATAAAATGACTTAAAAATTACTTTATCATTTTAAATACTAATAAAAAACTCGCTCGCTAAAACACGAGAAAACAGTAAAAGTGCGAATAATGCTGGGACGGAGGGAGTACATATTTGTACATATAAGTCCATTCTAACTCCACTACTATTTGCACATACTGACCCCATATAAAAAAATCACAGATAAAGTACAGAGGACACTCAAGGTAAACAGTATCACACAAATAAAAAATATAAATATCAAAGTATAAAGATAGAGAAGGATATATGAATCTTAACCCAATTATAATTTTTGTTTTGGTCCCATGAGAACATGCAGTCTGCATCAATGGTCCTTCTTTAGATAGTTTAAAAAGATACATGACAAATATCTTTCGTACCAAAAAGAAAAAATGAATGTCGCATAATGAAACTTTCAATTCTATCGTGCAATCAAAACCACAACGATTGGTTAATCACACAGTATCAGACATGCCTAGTATATGACATCAATTATTTCCAAGCATCACATGACATTTAGTCTGAATATATGCAATTGGTTAATTCGTCAGTCCAAAATAAAAAAGTACTTACGTTGTCATAATGTAAAAGTTAATGGCCTAAATTCACATTATTACTCTATTGAAATTACTTTGTTGAAATTATGATTACTTTGACGAACTTATTTTTCTTCTTCTTAATGTTAAGCATAAATGAATAGCAATAATTTTCTAAGACCTTGGATAAAAAGAGAATTTAATTTTTACTGATTGACATTCCTTATCATGTTAACATTGCAAGACAAATCACAACAACAGAACTTAATAGGACCATTTTCGATAATCATAAAAAAAATAAAAACGGAGACATATTATATTTTTTAAAAGGATTAACCATTTTAGACATAGAATATTTTAGGACTCAACCAATACTAAGGAGAATTTAATATCAATGTACACAAAATTAGCAAGACACATTACACTCTATAATTATACATTTGTCATATGGACATTAAATTAAATTAAAGGGACAATAAATTATCAAGAGGAATTAAATCATAGTCACAAACTTGTTGCATTCCTAAAATTGTCGACACGGACTTAAACTGTTGCATTCCTAATACAAGTCTACATCCCAAATTTCACAATATTGGTCCAATAAAAATAAATCCATTTAAAAAATAATCCCATTAAACGGCACATCAAGTCCCATAAGCTTCCAAATTTTTTATCAAAAGATAAATGAAATATTTAGCCGAAGAGGAATAATTAAACTTGTACTAAAAATGATTAGCACTAATTAACATGGAAATATGACAACACAAATCACCAAAACAATAGTTAATAGGACCATTTTCGAATTATTTTTAAAAAAACAAAATAAACAAAGGAACCGATTATATTTTTAAAAGATTAACATTTTAGACAAAAAATATTCTAGGGCGTAACTAATACCAAGTAGAACTTAATATCAAGTGACACTAAATTAGCAAGAGACATTATAAATTAGTAGGAGACATTATATTATAATTATACATTTGTCATATTGACATTAAATTATATTCACACAATTTTCACAGCACCCACCACGCTCCTGTCGTCCATGGCATGACCTATTATTGTTGCATCCTTAATACATGGCTAGAGACCAAACTTTTACAAAAATGGTCCAATAATTGTCGAAGACCTTTGGTAAAAGGAGAATTTAATTTTTAATGATTGGCATTCCTTATCATGGTAACATTGCAACACAAATCACCACAACAACACTTATTAGGACCATTTTCGAGATATTTAAATAAAAAAAATGAAAACAAATTATATTTTTTAAAAGATTAACCATTCTAGACATAGAATATTTTAGGGCCTAACCAATACTAAGGAGAATTTAATATCAAGGTACACAAAATTAGCAAGAAACATTATACTCTATAATTACACATTTGTCATATGGACATTAAATTATATTAAAGGGACAACAAATTATCAAGAGGAATTATATCATAGTCACAAACTTGATGCATTCCTAAAATTGTCGACATGGACTTCTCCCTTGCATTCCTAAGACACGTCTACATCCCAAATTTCACAACATTAGAGGAATATGGAGACTAAATTATATTCACACAATTGTCACAACACCCAACACACTCCTGCCGTCCATGTCATGGCCTAATATTGATGCATCCTTAATACATGGATAGATACCTCGTACAAAGTCAGATATAATTTTACAAAAAATGGTCCAATAATATTCGAAAACCTTGGATAAAATGAGAATTTAATTTTTACTGATTGACATTCCTTATCATGGTAACATTGCAAGACAAATCACAACAACTAACTTAGTAGGATCATTTTCGAATTATTAAAAAAAATGGAAACAAATTATATTTTTTTAAAGAATTAACCATTTTAGTCATATAATATTTTAGGACCTAACCAATAATAAGGAGAATTTAATATCAAGGTACACAAAATTAGCAATAAACATTATACCCTATATTTAAACATTTGTCATATGGACATTAAATTATATTAAAGGGACAATAAATTATCAAGATGAATTAAATCATTGTCACACACTTATTGCATTCCTAAATTGCCGCCATGGACTTCTCCCTTGCATTCCTAATACACGTCTACATCCCAAATTTCACAACATTAGAGGAATATGGAGACTAAATTATATTCACACAATTGTCACAGCACCCAACACGCTCCTGACATCCATGTCATGGCCTAATATTGTTGCATCCTTAATACATGGATAGATACCTCGTACAAAGTCAGATATAATTTTACAAAAAATGGTCCAATAATTTTCGAAAATCTTGAATAAAAAGAGAATTTAATTTTTATAGATTGACATTCCTTATCATGGTAACATTGCAAGACAAATCACAACAACAGAAATTAGTAGGATCATTTTCAAATTATTAAAAAAAAACAGAAACAAATTATATTGTTTAAAGAATTAACAATTTTAGACATAGAATATTTTAGACCTAACCAATAGTAAGGAGAATTTAATATCAAGGTGTTGGGAAAATAGGGGTGCCCGGAATCTATTCGGGATGAAATTTAAATACGAATTTAAATACAATTATTACTAGCATGAATTAATCCTAATTAATTCAAATAATAATTCCAACAACGAATTTTCATCATGCATGTTGAATTAATTTCACATATTAACTATGGCGGAATAAACAAGTAAATATGTGATTAACGTACCTCTTGTAGAATTGACCTTTGGATTAACGGGACAATTACGATCTCGCTCTATCGACCCAAAAACCTTCTCAAGTATTTCCCTTTTGCCTCACTTGATCACCGGTGGGAGATGCTTTCAAGTAATTTAATAAACTAAGGAAAAAGAAAAATATATATGCTCTTGATTTTTCCAACACATGGAATTACGTTCTTGGGGATGAAATAATCATCCCCTATTTATAATATAGAGGTGGCCGAAAACTAAGTGGTATATGGGCTTGGAAAAAATCTTTTCTTAGACTCTAAGAAATCTTGAATATATCTCATATATTCTTTTCTCCAAAATAAAATATTCCACAAAAATCTCACCCTCCATATTAAGCTTAGAATTTTCGAAAATCAACAAGTAGAAATCCCAAGATTTGGATCTTCTTGAATATATGAGATATTCTTGTATTCCAAGAATCCATATCTTCCATAATATCTTTCCAAGAAAATCAACAAAACCTTCTTCCTTCTTGATTTCAAATTTTCGAAAAATATAGGGAAAAATCAGCAATATATTTTCTTTTTATTTTAATCACCTTATCATTATTGGGCTACTTAATGGGCTACTTGAGGGGCCTTTAAGGAGAATTAAGATTGGACCTCCTAATGGACTTCTGAATTTCAATATTGAGCCCCAATATAATTCAGCCCATTAATATTAATTATTACCACTAATAAATCAATATTGCACTATCCATCTTAATCCATATTACGATAATATGGGCTCCCGGTTATTATTTCCCGCGTTTAAGATTATCAAGTCCATTAATTAATCAAGCTTCTGAATAGCTCTAAATTAATTAATATATTTCACCTTGGAGTAAAGACAGCTCAACATTATTATTCGTACCGAAGAAACTAATTCTTCACTTGCAAGATTTGGTACAATAAAACTTCTGAGCCCACCAAGGAGACTAATCACACGAGCCGTACTCGCACGCGTTTCTCCGTATTAAATCTTAGCAACCGTCGTATGATTAATATTACTGCCCAAGACACAAAGTTCGAAGTCACAATGATTCTCACCCAACATGAATCAAAGCAGTAACCATTAAGCACACACGGTCCTATTTAAGTGACGGAGATTAAGAAATCAACAACCACTGAGGTCTAATTCTTCACCTTTCAGAACAGAAGAATTTATCCTCGCTGTAGGTCCTCTTCAACACATACTAAATGTGCTAGTGCAATCTCTTAGTCAAGACAGACCAATCTGAGCCTTACACATCGACCTTTCACGGCGGATTGTTCAATTCCACCTAGGTCGTGAAAATGTACGTTTAGTTACAAGTAAACTGTTAATGTTGTCTTCCGTGATCGGGTATCACCACATTAACTACAATGTAACATGTACTATATATTGAACGGTTTGCAATAGAAATTCAACATTCAATCATAACTAAAACAAATGTGATAAAAGAATTATTCTCATAAAACGAGTGTTTGATACACGAGTTATACAAAGTAAAAGCATACTTTCACGTATAACTCCAACAATCTCCCACTTATACTTAAAGTCTGCTTTTTAGTATACATCATGCATGTCTTAGTGTAGTAGCTCTACGTGACATCTCATGTCAACCTACACTAACCTAATAATTCCTCCCACTTATACTTAAAGCAGATTGGCAATAGTCTTGACTCCCATTCCATCCACATGTCTCTCGAATGTACTCTGAGGCAGACCCTTTGTGAATGGATGTACTAGGTTGTCACCCGACGCTATCTTTGCCACCTCTTTATCTCCTCTCTTAACGATTTCTCGTGTAAGATGGTGTTTTCTTTCAATGTGTTTGTTGGCCTTGTGGGCTCTCGGTTCCCTTGAATTTGCAACTGCTCCGACATTATCACAATGGACAGTGATCATGATGGGCAAATTCGGAACAACGTCCAAGTCCACTAAGAAGTACTTAAGCCAAACCGCTTCTTTCGCTGCTTCACAAGCAGTTACTTATTCGGCTTTCATGGACGAATCGACGATGCATTTCTGCAACACGCTTCTCCATGAAATGGCCCCTCCTCCCATGCAAAACACACTACCCGAGGTTGACTTTCTTGAGTCTATGTCTGATTGGAAATCCGAGTCCGTGTATCCTACGGGAACTAGACTATCTGACTGGTAAATCAGCATCCGCTCACGAGTTCTTTTCAGATACCTCAAGATGCACTTTACGGCAGCCCAATGGTCTTTCCCAGGATTACTTTGATATCTTGCCACCATGCCCACGACAAAGCAGATATCCGGTCTCGTATACAGCATTGCATACATAAGGCTTCCTACGGCTGAAGCGTACGGAACACCTTTTATGTCATCTATCTCCGCTTGCGTCTTAGGGCTCATTTCTTTCGATAGATGGATTCCGTGCCTAAAAGGTACAAAACCTTTCTTGGAATCTTGCATGCTGAAACGCTTCAAAACAGTGTCAATGTACGAAGCTTGCGATAAGCCCAACATCATCTTCTTGCGATCGCGAGTGATCTTGATCCCAAGGATGTGCCCGACTTCCCCTAAGTCCTTCATATCAAATTGTTTTGACAGCCATACCTTTACGTCTGACAATACCTTTACATTGTTTCCAATGAGCAGAATATCGTCTACGTATAATACTAAGAATACCACTGCAGTTCCGTCACGCTTCTTATACACACAACTTTCGAACTCATTTTGATCAAACCCATAAGACTTAGTAACTTGATCAAAACACTGGTTCCAAGTACGCGATGCTTGCTTAAGTCCATAAATGGATCTCTTAAGCTTGCATACGAGGCGCTCTTGGCCTTTTTCAACGAAACCTTTGGGCTGTTGCATATAGATCCCATCAAGACTTCCGTTAAGGAAAGTTATCTTGACATCCATTTGCCAGATCTCGTAATCTAAGTGCGCAGCGATCGACAAGAGAATACGGATGGACTTAAGCATAGCTACAGGCCACAAGCCTTGCTTTGAAGGTCTCTACCCTTCCGTCCGGTCCTCTTTTCCTCTTGTACACCCACTTGCATCCAATGGGCTCTACCCCACTAGGTGGATCAACCAACTCCCACACTTGATTATAATCCATCGAACCCATCTCGGCTTCCATTGCCGTTTGCCACGATTCCGCGTCTTTGTCTTGGATTGCCTCGTCGTACGTCCATGGGTCCGATTCATCACCGGGAACCAAATCCAAAGATTCTCCTATCCCCATGAATCTCTCGGGTTGCCTAGCAATCCTTCCACTACGACGGGGTTCCAGTTGTGAAGGTGTGACGTGTGGTACATCATCTTGTATACTTGGTATAGGAGTTTGCTCTCTTAACTTGTCTAAGGTAATCTCACTTCTGGGCTTTTTTTTTTCATATAGTCTTCCTCCAAGAGTTTAAAGTGCGAACTAATCACGGTCTTTTAATCCTTGAGACTATAGAACATTCACCCTTTCGTTCCCATGGGATATCCTATAAGCAACCTTAATTCTGAACGTGGATCCAATTTACCGGCTTCCTTGTCTAGCACGTATGCCGGACAACCCCAAATCCGCAAGTGTCTTAGACTGGGCTTGCGCCCGGTCCACAATTCCATTGGGGTTTTAGGAACCGATTTGGATGGCACCAAGTTTAGAATGTAAGTCGTTGTTTTCAAGGCGTAACCCCAAAACGACTTGGGTAAATCCAAATAACTCATCATGGATCTGACTACTTCTAAAAGAGTCTGGCTCCTTCGTTCCGCCACACCGTTCTATTGAGGGGTTCCCGGTGCGGTCAACAGGGATACAATCCCTTCGTCTGATAGCTAGTTCAAGAATTCATCGCTAAGGTATTCGCCTCTACGATCAAATCGTAGAAACTTGATACTTCTTTCCCTATGCATCATAAGGTAGATGTATCCATATCTCGAGTAATCATTGAAAAAGACAATTTACTCATACCCCTTCTTGCTATGATCGTCATTGAACCACACATATCGGTATGAACGAGTTCTAACACTTCCGTGGTTCTATTCCCCTTGGCTCCAAATGCCCTCTTGGTCATTTTACCCTCTAAACAGGATTCACAAGTTGGAAACGGTTCGACTTGGAATGATTCCAAGGATCCGTCTTTCACCAATCTCTCTATCCGCTTTAGATTAATATGACCTAGTCTAAGATGCCATAGAAGTGTTTCGTTCATCTCCAAAGAACGCTTTCTTTTAATACTCGAAATAATCGATGTGTTATTAGATTCAATTTTGTGAGTGGTGTGCCCAAATAATGGTATAAAGATCATCCATTGAAGTTCCGGAACAGATAAACTCATCGTTTCAAGCAATAATATCATCCTTATTAAAAGAAACTGAGTATCTATTCAAACAGTTTAGAAACTGAAGGTTGAGTTCTTTCTAAACTAGGAACATGAGGAACGTTTCTCACAAGACCATAACTCTATCTTCACAAGATAGGCGCACTTCTCCCACTGCTTCAGCTGCCACTCTCGTAGCATTGCCCGATGTGATGGGGATCTCACTTCCGTTAAGTCGTCGGGTTAGCTTAAACCCATGAAACAAATGTGATCAGTAGCTCTCGTATCCACTATCCACGAATAGACAGCATATGCCACTTCACAAGTTTCGACGACTAAGGTGTGTGAATTACCTAACTTTCCTAGCCTCTTAGGCTTGGAACAGGCAGACCTCCATTGTCCTCTCTCACCGCAACTAAAACACTTCCCCTTCGATGCTAGCCTTTGCATTTGCCTTTCGCAACAATTAGATTTGCTTGGATCCGGCCTTTGGTTCTCTTCCTCTTTTTCCCTCCCTTGGGACCAAAAGAGGTAGACGGACCATTAGCCACAATAACACTAGACTGGTGCTCCATTTTCACCTCCACCGAAACTAAAGCTTGCAAGAGCTCGGGCAAACGATTTGTCCGTTCATTCATCTGACAGTTCAGATGAAACTGCTCAAAGCTTCTCGGTAGAGAATGGTATATGAAATCAATCAAAATCCGCACCAAGTACTTCCAACTTGTTAAGGTATGCCATTATCTTGAGAACGTGCTCCCCCACGGGCGTTCCCTCCACCATTTCCAACTTGACCGAGTCATGTCTGGTGAACTGATTAGTCATGTGTTTGATGTGAAGACATCTCTTCAAGGTGTTCCATGATTTCAACAGCGGATACAATGTCTCCATGAACGCGCCTCAAATCCTCAGACAGAGATGTCAAGATGATGCACTTCATGTGTTCATTGTCACGCTTCCAATCATAAACTGCCTCTACCCATTGCTTGACTTATCATTAGGCTTGCTGGGTATATTAACATAAATAACCCAATTGTATTTTCGTGCAGTAAGAACAAATTTAAAAAAATATTTCCAATCGATATAAATCACTCCAAAAAGTTTATTAACTTTAAGTATATTAAACAGTGGATTAAAGGTTGCGACATGATGAAATGAGAATAAAACATACATTCATATCAATATCTAGAAAAATATGAAATTATCACATAATTCGATCACATCAATTATATTGAAACCTTAAAACAATATAATCATGCATCAGCCAACATCTCAAAACAATTTAAATGCGCCACGAGGGGTGGTCTATACATTTAAACACATTCAAGCGGATTACAAACTTAAAAGTTACAAATCCTTAATTCAAAATTAATAGTTGGCTCCCACTTTGACCACATAGAAACTGACAGGGACTCCGAGGGGAGTAAGTTAATATCAATTTCCTATGCCTAAGTAATAACCATAATTAAATACAGGATTATTATTTCGCTTTGAGCAAGCCACTCGGCGTGAGGGTCAATACCGCCACTAGTAATAATCCACAATCATCCTTTCGGAATTTATTCATGTGAAATCCGTTCTTTTGGCCGATCCGAGGGGGAAATGTATTCCAAAAGAACTTCACAAATAAATAAATTATGGAGGCCAAATTAATCCAATTTTAATATCCGGAATAAAATTGCGATTAAATAAACATACTTAGTAATTTTCGAAAGTAAGGTTTTTCTTGGACAATTAAATTCATGCAAACACATATTAACAAATAATAATAAGTGCACGAAATAAAACATCCATCAAAACAAAATTAAACACATTGGAGCACTCAAATCCAATTGTCACGGTTTAATTTCTTCACGTCTTGATGCGAAAAATCGTCCTTTGTTGCTTTCCGTCATTCGTCTCGACACGCTCCCACTCGAACAACAACACTTCATCAAAACAACATCATTTGGGGTTCGGGACGACGTTTAAAGTCACACGAAAAAAAAACACGAACCGAAAAATTCCACAGCCCGAGATACGGCGCGCGTCGGCCCACGAAGTGGGCCCGCGCGCCTCTCGGCCAGAAGCTCCGAAGCGCTGCACGGAGGCGCACCGAGGTGCAGCACAGAGGCACGCCGAGGCCCTGCACGGAGCGCCCCGAGGCGCCGCAGGCCGCGCCCGAGGCGCGCGCGCGTGCGTGCGCGCGGCACCGGCCTCCCGTCGCGCGCGGGTCGTGCGCCGTGCACCCCGTGCATCGGTTTTCGCCGTTCGTTCTCGTTTTCTTCACCCCTTGCATGATTTTACGTCCATACACGCGCCACGCTTGTATGCGTAGTCCGGGTACGCCGTTTTTAATTCTTCGTTCTTCGTCACGATCCGGTTACAATTTATTTTACAAAAAAATAAATACTAGATCTAGACTAGTCTATTATAATGATCGAATCAAAATAAAAACAACTAATCTACTCGTGGATTTTCTCACGAGAAAAACGAATTCGAACGAATCGAATTAAAAACTTTTAATTCACACGCATGAAATTAACAACATTAAAACCATGACAATTGTATACCTGCAAAAAAGATCTAGCAATTCTACTATCCAATTTCAATTTAATGTTTAATCAATTTAAATTCCAATTTAAAGATCAGAGCCCGAAACCGTGGCTCTGATACCAGTTGTTGGGAAAATAGGGGTGCCCGGAATCTATTCGGGATGAAATTTAAATACGAATTTAAATACAATTATTACTAGCATGAATTAATCCTAATTAATTCAAATAATAATTCCAACAACGAATTTTCATCATGCATGTTGAATTAATTTCACATATTAACTATGGCGGAATAAACAAGTAAATATGTGATTAACGTACCTCTTATAGAATTGGCCTTTGAATTAACGGGACAATTACGATCTCGCTCTATCGACCCAAAAACCTTCTCAAGTATTTCCCTTTTGCCTCACTTGATCACCGGTGGGAGATGCTTTCAAGTAATTTAATAAACTAAGGAAAAAGAAAAATATCTATGCTCTTGATTTTTCCAACACATGGAATTACGTTCTTGGGGATGAAATAATCATCCCTTATTTATAATATAGAGGTGGCCGAAAACTTAGTGGTATATGGGCTTGGAAAAAATCTTTTCTTAGACTCTAAGAAATCTTGAATATATCTCATATATTCTTTTCTCCAAAATAAAATATTCCACAAAAATCTCATCCTCCATATTAAGCTTAGAATTTTCGAAAATCAACAAGTAGAAATCCCAAGATTTGGATCTTCTTGAATATATGAGATATTCTTGTATTCCAAGAATACATATCTTCCATAATATCTTTCCAAGAAAATCAACAAAATCTTCTTCCTTCTTGATTTCAAATTTTCAAAAAATATAGGGAAAAATCAGCAATATATTTTCTTTTTATTTTAATCACCTTATCATTATTGGGCTACTTAATGGGCTACTTGAGGGGCCTTTAAGGAGAATTAAGATTGGACCTCCTAATGGACTTCTGAATTTCAATATTGAGCCCCAATATAATTCAGCCCATTAATATTAATTATTACCACTAATAAATTAATATTGCACTATCCATCTTAATCCATATTACGATAATATGGGCTCCCGGTTATTATTTCCCGCGTTTAAGATTATCAAGTCCATTAATTAATCAAGCTTCTGAATAGCTCTAAATTAATTAATATATTTCACCTTGGAGTAAAGACAACTCAACATTATTATTTGTACCGAAGAAACTAATTCTTCACTTGCAAGATTTGGTACAATAAAACTTCTGAGCCCACCAAGGAGACTAATCACATGAGCCGTACTCGCACGCGTTTCTCCGTATTAAATCTTAGCAACCGTCGTATGATTAATATTACTGCCCAAGACACAAAGTTCGAAGTCACAATGATTCTCACCCAACATGAATCAAAGCAGTAACCATTAAGCACACACGGTCCTATTTAAGTGACGGAGATTAAGAAATCAACAACCACTGAGGTCTAATTCTTCACCTTTCAGAACAGAAGAATTTATCCTCGCTGTAGGTCCTCTTCAACACATACTAAATGTGCTAGTGCAATCTCTAAGTCAAGACAGACCAATCTGAGCCTTACACATCGACCTTTCACGGCGGATTATTCAATTCCACCTAGGTCGTGGAAATGTACGTTTAGTTACAAGTAAACTGTTAATGTTGTCTTCCGTGATCGGGTATCACCACATTAACTACAATGTAACATGTACTATATATTGAACGGTTTGCAATAGAAATTCAACATTCAATCATAACTAAAGCAAATGTGATAAAAGAATTATTCTCATAAAACGAGTGTTTGATACACGAGTTATACAAAGTAAAAGCATACTTTCACGTATAACTCCAACACAAGGTACACAAAATTAGCAAGAAACATTATACTCTATAATTATACATTTGTCATATGGACATTAAATTATATTAAAGGGACAATAAATTAGAATTAAATCATAGTCACACACTTATTGCATTCCTAAAATTACCGCCAATAAGGAAATCTAAGCAGGATTAATTGCAACATATAATAAAATTAAATAACATAATTAATTGTCATATTTAATTAAATTAAATTTATTCAGGATTAATTGCCACATTCAACTAAATTAAAAGAATGTATATTATTATGGAAACGACCACATTTATTCACAAAATATACAGTAAGACCTTCTTTTCCATATATGCATATTGTATTGTAATATTTTGCAAATAAATACACATTTCATTGAAAATGGTTATGGAAATGCTAATTTGTACGCAATAATAACATAATTTATAAGAAATGGAAATGCTATAATAACTTTAATTTATTCAAACTTAACACAATATCTCAAAACACTGGATGTGCTAGTACAATCATCTCTTTTGTTTAATAAAACTAAGTACAATTACCATGACATGTACAATCACATTAATGCCCCACTTCAAACATTCTAGTAAGTTTAGGGTCTTTAAAGTGGTACTTGCAGAAATAAAGACATGGTTTATTTGAGCAACTGCCAATATATTGAAATTGAACATCATAACATGTCTCACGTAAAGAAAGAAGGTGGCCTCAAAAGACATTATTACTAATTAGTTGGTTTACATACAATTCTGTCCGCACATCGTTATGTTTAATGAATTAATTTTGTCCGCATAATTACTAAACAGAAAAATTATAAATTTGGTCCAGTGAAATTTGACCTTTCCGTTAATTTTTTGGACAATGATGGGGACTAAAATTCATCAAAAGCTAGCTCAATATCAATATTAACCATCAATTAAAGCATGGAAATTTCCGGACCAATTCCGCAAATATATTTATATTCACGGCACATCTAGTTCAATAAGGAAATCCAAACAAGAATAATTGAAACATATAATAAAATTAAATAACATAATTAATTGCCACATTTAATTAAATTAAATTTAATCAGGATTAATTGCCACATTTAATTAAATTAAAAGAATGTATATTAATTTGATTATGGATTACTCCGAGCATAAAGTCGTTGGCATGAAAACAGTCGCACAAGACCTTGATGCCAAAATGGAAAAATAAAATAGAGGACAAATTTCGAAAAATATGTAAACGACCACATTCATTCACAGAGGACCAAATATGAAAACGACCACATTCATTCACAGAGGACCAATTCCACATAAACTAAAAAAAAATTAGAGGGTCAATTCCGCAAATATATTTATATTCACGGCACATCTAGACCAATAAGGAAATCTAAACATGATTAATTGCAACATATAATAAAATTAAATAACATAATTAATTGCCACATTTAATTAAATTAAATTTAATCAGGATTAATGACCACATTTAATTAAATTAAATTTAATCAGGATTAATTGCCACATTTAATTAAATTAAAAGAATGTATATTAATTTGATTATGGATTACTCCGAGCATAAAGTCGTTGGCATGAAAACAGTCGCACAAGACCTTGATGCCAAAATGGAAAAATAAAATAGAGGACAAATTTCGAAAAATATGTAAACGACCACATTCATTCACAGAGGACCAAATATGAAAACGGCCACATTCATTCACAGAGGACCAATTCCACATAAACTTAAAAAAAAAATTAGAGGGTCAATTCCGCAAATATATTTATATTCACGGCACATCTAGACCAATAAGGAAATCTAAACATGATTAATTGCAACATATAATAAAATTAAATAACATAATTAATTGCCACATTTAATTAAATTAAATTTAATCAGGATTAATGACCATATTTAATTAAATTAAATTTAATCAGGATTAATGGCCACATTTAATTAAATTAAAAGAATGTATATTAATTAGACCATGTATTACTCCGAGCATAAAGTCGTTGGCATGAAAACAGTCGCACAAGACCTTGATGCCAAAATGGAAAAATGAAATAGAGGACAAATTTCAAAAAATATGTAAACGGCCACATTCATTCACAAACTATATAGCACATTTAGTCCAATTAAGAGATTTAAACAAAATTAATTGCATATTTAGTGTATTAAGTATTACTATTCATTATCATTCATGTTAATTGTAGAATACACTAATGTTAAACACTCTCATGCCTACACAAATACACAAAGATACACCCCCAACTCATGAATCCAATGAATCTTCATATACCAAGATTATAGGACCTAAATAATAAAACGCCGGAAAGTAGCAATATTCATTAATCCCAATTTATGTAGCATTCAAATTAAATCGAATTAACACTAACATACACCCCCAACTCATGAATCCCAGCTAATAGAAATGATTAGTAATTATTAGACAACAATTTAACTATATTTATATGGCACATTTAATCAAATTAGGAGATTTAAACACAATTAATTGCATAATTAATAAAATTAAATAAAATAATAATTTCGGACGGGACAAACTTCATCTAATCTCAATTTTATAATTCACCCATATTAATCATACTTTAAACGTTATTATGACACAAAATGGATATTTGTACTGCTTAACTAAAAAAAAAATAGAGGACAAAAAAAATTACAATTGCACATTTAGTTCAATTAGGAGATTGAAACAAAATTAATTGCACATTTAGTCCAATTAGGAGATTTAAACACAATTAATTTTTTATACAAGAATGCAGCTATAGACTTAGATATGGCAACAAAATTGATTAAATAGCGATCTTATCATTTGTCTCTCATTCCAGTAAAAAATTTATATCCACGGCACATTTAGACCAATAAGGAAATCTAAACAGGGTTAATTGCAACATATAATAAGATTAAATAACATAATTAATTCCCACATTTAATTAAATTAAATTTAATCAGGATTAAATGTCACATTTAATTAAATTAAAAGAATATTACTTACAGTGCAATACAAGGTATCGAAGGTAGTTCAAATTCTTGCACGTAGTTTCAAATTCAACGTAGTTACGCAGATACAATTCTTATTCTTTTTTTAACACAATTTGGTAGGTATCGTACGTAGTTTCAAATTCTTACTATAAGAAAAGTACAAATAATATGAAACAAATTCATAAATCCATAGGAATTCAGGGCAAAACTTACCCAGGGATTACAAACAATGCAAAGCAAAAACCACATTGATGAAAATCTAATTAATACATTTACATCATATTGATTAGGCAAAAAAATTATTGCGATGTACAATTTGGTAAGCGACCGAGGAAATTGTGGGATCAGAAAGAATAATAAACCGACATCTAAAATTACTTGCTCCTCGTGGCCCTAACAATCTTTTGTATGAAATATTACGATGAAGAAAAGAACCCTATCGATATACCAAATAAAAATGATCGGAAGTCCCACTCACTGCCACCAACCATATTGACAATGGCATAGCTGTTGCTTCGGTCGAGCCCAGGTCTCCACTCTTCCCCGCACTTGATAACGTATCCAATACCCAATGAAATCTACAAACAACACAGACGGCCGCCGGACATAACTCAGCTAACACATCCTTAAATCGTCGGCACAATAAACGTGATAAAAATCTTATACTACAATCGAAACCGACACCAAATCAGATGATAGAAAAAAAAAGGAGAGAACATGGGAGGAGAGAAAAAAAGATGAGAAATGAGATTGACCAATGGACAAATTTATAGGAAAAATACTCAATAACCAACGGTCGAGATTAAACATGAAATGAATCAACGGTTACAATTTTTGGACACATATATTGAAGGAGAAGTCAAGGATGGTGGAATGGGTGAGAAAGGGTGATGCCGCATAGGCAAAATCGTTTTCCCAATATAAAGGATTTGATTATTTTCTTTTTTAAAAGTATAGCAACTCTATGCAAACGACATAAAGACACTAAAGTCATTTAATCAGATCTTTTTTATTACAGCGGACAATGATATAATGTAGCAAATTATGCAAGAAACATACTTATGAATGAATGCTGCACCACTATGCACATTGAGACATGATGGTATGACTGCATATTACTTCTTCCGTTCCAATTTTATTTTCCCGTTTGACTTTACACTGAGTTTAATGCGATAGTTGAAATATAATATTTAAACGAATAAAGTAGTGTTGGGAATGGTGAATGATGAATAAAGTAATACTTAAATGAATAAAATAGTTGAATTGTAGGGTGAAATTTAAAAATTTTAATGTACTTTATTTCTATTTTGGGATTGGAAAATAAAATTGCAACGAACCTTTTTGGCAAATGGGAAAACAAAACTGGGACGGAGCGAGTACTATTTAGGGTAAAAGAACATACCCATACAACACTTATAACAATATTTAAAGTTATCACAATTTTTTTTTGAAATTCAACCCCATACAAAATAGGGTTTAGTATTGGCTGACACCCTATGATTCTTTACACTATTCATTGTCATTGATTTGACAATTATAGCACTTTTATTGATCTGCTTATTCTATACCACATTTGCTTGTACTATACTATAATTGTGTATATCATAGATGGTTGTAAAATACTATAGTGGTTATCATTATACATAATATACTATATTTTTTTTCCTTATATTATAGTTATATTCGATATACTATAACTGTTATCCCTTGTACTATAGTATATTTAATATACTATATTCTTTTTCCTTATACTATATTTATATTCCGTTGATTTATGCACATTGAGTACATTGCATGTTAGCACCCACAATTTCTAAAAAAATGTAAAATGGTAAATTGCAACCCCTTCATCACACACAAACACACTATTTTTTTTTTGAAATTACAATAACCTACCTAACAACATCTAAATAAAAATTACCATTCCAAAACTTAAACACATCACCTATACCTACATTAAACACGAATAATCTGATAACAATATATTAAGAAATTAGAGTAGAAAGTGTACTCAATCCTTACAATCTAACATCAATACGTACACCAAAAACACTATGAAACAATAAATCATGAAAAGATTAACAAAAATGAATTCAAGATTACACTATAAATTGCAGTAGAAATAACATAGGATACTAGTTGTCCTCTCTCTCCTCCCCATCTTCCCTTCTTCCATTTCGGCGTTGGTGTCCATCTTCACGCAGGTCCCAATTTGGAATCGTCCTCCCGTCGCACTCACGCCGATGGTCGTCGATCTGTTCTCTTGTGGCATAAACCTCCAATTTGATAGGGGAAGCCTAGTATTGGTTGAAGAAACTGTGAGATTTAAGAATTGGAAATTGTACATAGATCCAGAACTCCATAGATCCAAACTCCATAAAGGAGCTACAAATCTCTTCCTCTCTTTGCTTTTAAAAAAAATCTTAGATCTATGACAAATCTAGAATGGAGACCTAACAGACTCCACCACCACTGTATTGCTGCGATCGGAGCTTGTCTGTGGTGGTTGTAGACAGAGCTGGAATTAGAGAGTTGGTGAGAGTGGATGGGTGAAAAGATAGAGATATAGAGAGGATACATTTTCGGATTTAGGGACGATGCTGTATCCGCCGTCGCCACCACTGCAACTCCATCAATGTCGTTGCTGTGATGACGGTCATTTGGGGACTTAAAGTCGCGCCAATTTAGAGAGATATAGATTATGGAAAGAGAACAGGGTGAGGTATGGAGAGAGAGACACACACACAATTTGAATTAATTGAGAAAAGAGACTTGGTGGAGGAGAGAGATATTGTGTCAAATCAAGTTTGAAAAAGTCTGACGCCAAAATGTATTGAAATGTCTTCTTTTTGTGTTTGAATGATATTGATAAAAAAAATTGTGGTGACTTTAAATATGGTGTATACTTATGTATCTTAATGTAGTTTTTTCTATCATTTATAGGATGAGCTACATACCACCGCATTTTCTACCCCTTAATTTAAAAAAAAATACATTGATTTCCCATATAGGGTGAGCTATATAGCATATTATTTTTGGGTGAATGCATGAATCGCGTAACTTTAGCAAAAACATTAGTATTTTCGAAAGCCACAACTGCAATTGCAACAAGAAACAAACCTGCATAGGTAGTATAGTACAAGGGATGTTGATTAACTGGAAATAATAACCTGAATATGGATTGCATAAATAATATATATACATTTCTTACCATTATTGTCATCCCTGGCTGTAGCAGTTAATAATATGCTCTTTGCACGCCCAACCATGAAAGTCCCATCTATAAAAAATATAGGACGACAATGCCTAAATCCATCAAAACATGCTTTAAATGCAATGAAGATATGCTGGAAGTGGAAAGTTTCAGAATTGTACTCCAAATCAACAACATTTCCTATATTTGAACAGGGTAGAAGTCAGGAAATGATATATAAAAGTGACTCATTCACATAACATTTTGATTTACATTAAAATGGAAGTAGATGGAAATTGTACGAACAACTGATTAGATGTTCTCGTATTTTTTTACCTGGGCTCATTGTTACAGACAACTGCACAGTACCAACAGAGATGATCACATGAGTCTTTATATCTGCTAAATAAAATGGCCATTTGTCGACTTAGATGTACGCCAGCCTTTATAGTATGGTATACCTATACCATAATTGTCCATCAAATGGTCCACAACATCTTTCCTACTCATATCGGGATGGGATCTAACATCTCCATGAACTAATTTTCCAATTACTTTTAGAGAGAATCTTCTGGAATTTTTGTTAATGACCCTATCCAGACATGTGTGAATGAAATTTGCTTTACAAACGCAATATATATGTGTGACGGGTCTGACACTAGCTTTAATTAACCATTGACAATCATCATCGACCTTGGACTTGCATTCAACATGAATGTATTTGTCATTGTTAATAAGAAATTTTAAATTGTAACCAATTAGAGTAGAATGCTTGATTAGAGCACACCACAATTCATCCTTCCCACCTTCAAAAGTTGTTCCAACACCATCACTAACTATTGTTATAGTTATGCATGGAAACATGTATATATGTCTAAATACATTCGTATAGTGATGAAAGAAGTTAGGTAAAGCAAAGTTGTTAATCGGTTAGAAATAACAGCTAGTTTATTAGAGTTAGTTAGTTGTTACAACAACTAGGATAACTAATCTAGAATCATCTACACACACCCGGATCAACTCATGAGCCTCCCTATATATTGTGTAATCTGAATTGAAAGCATTCAAGGAATGAAAATATAATTTTCAACATGGTATCTAAGGGTCACATGCTTACCTACTCTTTTCTCACTAACCTTTTTTCCTTTCATATCTTCTTCCAACTTTCTTAATGTATATTCATATCTTCATCCACCCCTCTTAGTGTGTCTTCATATCTTCATATCTTCATCAAACTTTCTTAGTGTATATTCATATCTTCAACCAAATTTTTCAGTGTGTCTTCAAACTTCACCTACTTTGCTTTGATTCCGATTATTTCTATCCTATGGCTCATTTATCTTCTAAACTTCCACAGTTCATTACTTTGACTATTAGGTCGGATCGTTCCAACTATGCCTATTGGCGTTCTCAGGTCCTTGCAACTGTTTGAGCATACAATTTTGAATCAGTATTGTTAACCACTAATACTACCATTCTAGAGTCCACAATTAATTTTTGATGGAATACCTGGTGAATCAATTCCAAATCCAGAGCATCATGACTGGACACGCAAAGACCAGTTCCTTCTTAGCTGGATCTTTAGCCCGATTTTTGAAAGTATGCTTGGGCATGTAAGCTGTTGCCTCCATTCTTTTGAAGTCTGGCAAATTCTGGAGTTTCTATACAGATCACGATCCAAGACACAAATTATGAATCTGAAACATAAGCTTTAAATGCTTAAGAAAAGAGACATGTCAATCGATGTTTATATCCTTCAATTTCGATCTATTGGTGATGCCATCACAGTTGCTGGTCATAAAATTTCAGATGATGATTTGGTCATGTATCTTCTAGGTGGACTAGGTCCAAAATTTGATGTTGTGGTTGTCAATCTAACCATACGATAATATACTTTTACTCTGGTAGAAGTACAGTCCGTCCTTCAAACCTTTGAGATGAGACTTCTTCACAATTCTTCATGACCAAAGTTGTTCCCCCTACTGGTAATTCCCCCTCATCTGGACCTCCAATGGCAAATGTGGTTACTCGAGACTCTGGAGTTGGTTCTAAAGGAGGCCAATCCAATGGTCTAAACAAGTTCAAAGGCAAACATAAATTTTATAGGAAACCCAAAGTGGTTTGTCAATTGTGTGGTAAGCCAAGTCATGTAGCTGTCAAATGTTATAAGAGGTTTGATACAAATTTTATGCATTCCGCACAATCTCGGAGTTCCATTTACCATCCACCTTCTTGTCTCACTTAACTCAATCTACTTCAGGATTTCCACACAACACTTACATTGTTTCTTCTAATGTTCCATCTACTTCTCAGTCACCTGCAGGTGGTGATTGGATTGTGGATAGTGGGTCAACACACCATGTCACTTATGTTCTCAACAATCTGCACATCCAAGCTCCTTATCAAGGTAATAACTATGTGATTGTTTGCAATGATGTTGTTCTTCCCATTCATAATGTTGGTTCTATACAGTTTCCTTGTTTAGATCCTTCCACATCTATCAATCTGAATCAAGTTCTTCATGTGCCTGACATCACTAAGAATCTCATCAGTATATCATAGTTCTAAAAGGATTATATTGAATCTCACTCTTCTTTTATCTTGTAAATGATTTAACCACACATCAAGTTCTACTGAGAGGAACTCTTAAGCATGGTCTATATCGACTGGACTTAGGACACTTGAAGAAAGCTCCAACTTGATCACAACCTTTCCAAATAAATCCAGCTGTCAGTTTGCAAACAAATCGCCATGTAATCCTCAGGATAGGAACAATATATTTCTTTGGCATTGTAGACTGGGTCATCCTAGTGGTGATATTGTATCTTCTGTTGTGATGCATGCAACTGTGGTAAAATGCATCAGATGCATTTTAAATCTCTTGTTCACAGTTCACTTCAACCTTTTGATGAAATACATATGGATGTGTAGGGGCCTACAAGCACTCTTTCATCCGATGGCTACAAATATTATATGAGTTCACAAGATATACTTGGATATTTCCTTTACGTTTGAAGTCTGAAGTTTCTATTAAGGTGCATCAATTTCTTGCATTTACAGATAGACAATTTTCTAAGAAAATTAAGGTAGTTCATTATGATATAGGGGGTGAATTTTTGGCTTTGGAATCTTTCTTTCACAATGTTGGTATTCAAGTGAGACACTCTTGCCCGTATACACATCAACAAAAGGGGTTAATAAAGAGAAAACATTAACACATTACTGATATGGGGTTAGCTCTTCTATCACAGGTTTATTTGCCTTTAAATAATGGTGGGAAGCTTTTTCTACTGCTGTGCATCTTAACAATGCATTACCTATACCAATTTAGAAGAACTCGTCTCCATACTCTCTTTTATACAAGAAACTGTCATATTACTCATTTCTAAGAGTCTTTGGCTGCTCATGTTTTCGTTTTTTAAGACCATATAACACATCCAAGCTACAGTTTAGATCATCCAAATGTATTTTGCTGGGCTACAATATAGTCACAAAGGTTATAAATGCCTCCGTCCTTTCTTGGGGTAAATCTCATTTTCTGGAGCTAAAAAAAAACAGATCGTTGTTGCACGTAGTAGCACTGAGACGGAGTACAAATCTCTAACTCTTATAAATACTAAGATGATGTGGGTTCAATCTTTATTTTGTGAGCTTCGTCTTCCGCAGCCGCCCTCTTCTGTCCTTTGGTGTGATAATGCTGCAACTATCATTCTGGCTTTTAGTCCTTTCTTTCATTCATGCATAAAGCACATTGAGATCGATGTTCATTTTCTTAGGGAAAAGATTCAGAATCAGCAATTAAACATTCGATATGTACCTTCTGAAGATCAAGTAGCTGATATCTTTTCAAGGCCTCTCTCAGTTTCAAGGCTTAAATGCTCATCTTCATCCTTAAGCTACATCCCGTTCAGATTACAAAACACAAGAATTTATACTACCCACAAAGTATCTAAAAAAAGAATTCTCAGAATCCAATTCGGTCCACATCAAGAATACCTAATCGGCCAAGTGGAAGAATGTTGTTTGTAAATGTATTAGTGAATAATTAGTTGTTTCAACATGAAATATTATTAAAGAATATCCATCGGTCAAAGGTATTCGTGGAATGAATACATGATTTTCGAAATAAGCTCTCATGTTGTTCATATCTAATACTCCCTCCGTCCCACCATTATTTGCACACTTTCCTTTTTCGTCCGTCCCAAAATTATTTGCATACTCTAAAAAGGGAAACATTGATTAGCGTGCACACTCACAATAATATACACATATTTACCCATATGCCACTACTTTACTCAAAAAGTAACTTTTTCTTAATATGTGTGCCCATTTTTGTGTGCGAATAATACCGGGACGGAGGGAGTAACTCATTATGGCTACTCAAGTACCATAATAGGGGGCTTATGAGTTGAGCGATGACTTGGAATAACACCAAACAAAAAACTTTCAGTTTTTTCCATTTTGGATAAGGTACCATATGTTCTCCATGGACCAAATTCAAATCTATACTTTACAAGTAACGACGGATAATATACTAATTGTAAGACAAAATGTCAATTATACACTGCTTTAAAGGAAAAAATAAACTCAGAAATGTTCCCATGCTGAATGGCCTACCGAGAGAATCTGCTCTATCAAAGTTATTGCTAACATTTTCTCTAGATGACGTACACTTATGTTTCAAAGAGGAAAAGATAAAAAATAGAGTATACGAGCAAAATGCATATGGAAAAAGTTACCAATATTGAGAAAATTGTTGCTCCGTAACTAAAGGGTGAATTGATATCAGCTTCAACCATATATATAATAATTGTCTTCACAGAAACTGCTCCTTATCATTCAAGAAGAAATCAAACACGTAACCAAGTACCATTTTATTTTCTATTGAATGTAGCTTTGTGAATCAACCAAATTATAAATAATGAAGCTACAAGTTATGTATGAGTGCAAAAAGAAAAATATTAAATATAATATTATATCGTAAAACAAAATAACATTAATTGGCAAGGGTGAAATGGGAAAAATAATGTTTCCCAACCAAAAGCCACTTTTAGATATAGTATAAATACTTGATTTTTTAGACAGTGATAGTGGGTATATATAACAATGATATTTGAAGAAATCGAGTTCGCATGAACTATTTTTTTCTTCATTTATATATTAACATCTCCACAGAAAATTAAACTAGTCAACAATCCAAATTAAGAACGAATTTTAAAATGTATCACTTATTTAACGAAATATAGTATTACCTTTTCACGAAATCTCAAGATCCGTGCGTTCACCATGTCCACGTTTCAATTGTTTTAGTGTAAATAGTTGGCAAAATATTATCGAAAATAGTTCATGATATGCTTATCATGAAATTATATTAAAGTATCGAATATTTTAATAGGAATATCGATAATCTCATCAGGAGTATCATTAATCTTGGTTGATGGTATTATATTGTAATTGCCGTAAATTTTCTTAAACTCGGATTAATGATACTCCTGGTGAAATTATCGATACTTCTGGTCAAATTTCGATACTTTAAAACAGTTTTATGATAAACTTCTCATGAACTCTTTTCATATAAAATTTACTCATTTTAGTTATGTTTGTATGCACGTTATTATAGCATTCATTCAATAATGTTACAATTCTTTTAAATTAATACCATTGCATTTATTCACACAAGTCAAAATGTTTGTGTGTAAAAATATTATGGTATTAGGCTCCACTTGGTAGGCAGTAAAAGGTCATATTATGGGGTGTTGTATAATTAATATTCCACTTGGTAGGGCATACTAAAATAATATCGACCCGTTTCTTATATGCCCGACCCTGTAAAATAGTAAGGCGTAATACCTCCAAAGCACTATTCACCTTTACAAAATTAATTCGGTCCGAAAGGTCGTACTATTTTATTATTGGTTTGTCACACGAACCGCCGCCGGACCACCGCCGGACCGCCGGAATTTGGCCGGAAAGTCGCCGGACCGCCGCCGGAAAGTCGCCGGAGGCTGCCGGACCTAATTTTTACCTTTTTTATTACTTCCTACCAAGTAAGTATAAGAATTTTGCATAAATTAGTAGGACCTTTTTTATATGTCCTACCAAGCAATTTTATATGACTTTTCTATACTAAATTTATACCCCTACTAAAATTAATAATGCCTACCAAGTACAACCTTAGTTTATAAAAGTAGTTGTAGTATTAAATATTATAATGTAATTTGGTCAGAAAAAGAACATTAAACTTTTGTAGGTCGATTTCTGAAAAAAAAAAAAAAAAAAACTTTTGTTGATCAATTATGTGGCATGCAATCAATTACGGGTCACATACAATGGATACACCCCAATATTTTTCTTACACGTGAAATTGTCACACTCCACATGATTCACGTGCTAATAATTACTCATTGTCATTATTTGTTAGTGTCTTTTCAATTTTAAAACCTTAATATTGAGAATTATATATCCTCGCTCAAACTTGTTATTTAAGTAAAATAAATAAAGTTAAATTTTCTCAAACTTTAAATGATTTTTTTTTTTCTTATGGTTTGATTAGCTCTCCTCCTCAATATTGTTACTCTCTCCATTTCGAATCAACTTACATACTTGTACAGGCACTCTTTCTTTGGAAAAAAAGTCACTTTAGAATAAAGTAGTGGCATAAGTATCGGCACTCTTTCTTTGGAAAAAAGTCACTTTAGAATAAAGTAGTGACATAAATATAAATATGTGTATATTTTTTTTAGTGTGCATATAAATTAATGTTTTCTTTAATGAAATGTGCAAGTTCTTTTGGAGGAAAGAAAATAAAAATGTGCAAGCTGTGAAATGGAGGTAGTACTATCTAGTGACATGGAATGACAAAAATTATTGTGTTCATCCTCCAACTAACTATGATACACGGATTCTTCTAAAAATATAACTATGCAGTATCGGATTCGCACCCGTCCCCTAAAAGGGGTGCGATTCTTGAATCCGCGAATCGGATTCTCCACGTGGCGAATTCAGCTGCCACGTGGCGAATCCACTAACGGATACTCGAATCCTTCTCGCGAATCCTATTTATTAAGTATTTTTCAATAGAAATTTATTATATAATATAATTTAAATTGACAATGTGACACTTGTTTTATATTGAAATCACTCTTATGACGTATAAATTAGGCTAATGGAACTTTAATTGATTTTTGGTTACTTAATTATATTAAATTATTGAATATGTTTAAGTGTTGAGTCAGAGATAATATGAATTATACACATTCAATTTACAAAATTTTAAAATATATTTATTTTTTTAAGTATTATATATAATAAAATATAAATAAACAGACGTATCCTTAACGAATCGCACCCTAAGTTTTTTGAAAAATCGTATCCCCATACCCGTATCGTATCGCCCCCGCGCTCCCACACCTGCACCTGTGCAACATAGGCCCAAACGTTGTCCACTTTATAAACTCTCGGTCCCAAGTCCCAACTCTTTTAAATGGCTAATGGATGAAGATATTAAACAGAATTGGGCTACAAAATAAAATTAATAATGGGCCCAAAAGAAATGAATTACACTTCTTTGACTTTTCTTATAGATGTTTAAAACATTCTACAAACCCTAATATTTAAGTTGTTTTAAAATTTTATAAGATGTTTTTAAAAGTGTCTAGCTAATAAAATCTGGTAATTTATAATAAATATTTTTTAATTATAGTTTTAATTTTTTTTTTTTGAGGCATGTAGAGGTTAGTGAGTGTTGGGGAGAGGTGGTGAGGGTCCAAACTTATTTTATAATTTTATAATAAACTATTTTTAAAAGCTTATAAATTTAATCAAATGGGCTTTTAATTAGGAATAAGAGTTGAATTTTGTTTGCATTTTGAAGGCTTAGACTTCCGGTTGCAAAAAATGAAATTGGGTTCTATTATATACCCCTCTATATTTATTTGATACCCCCACTTTACTATTAATTTATTATAATATATTTTTAAATGAATTTTATACCCCTATAATTAAAAAAAAATCTAAATATTTGATATACCCACTAGAATACCAAAAGACACAAGAAATATAATTCTTACACCCACATTGTCTTAATTAAATAATGTGGGCATTTTATGTATTCGAATATATTTTTTTATCGAAATATTAGTAATTTTTCGATATGTATTTACCAAAATATGAGCTGTTTTTCGAATAAGTATTGTTGAACCATAATGTTATTTTTATTTTGAACATCGTGTCCAGCGGCTCGTCGTTGCCGGTGGCTCACCACGCCTTGGTCGACGCTTCATTGGTAAGGATGGTACCAAGACAGCTGTAGCGGTCGCGCTGCGTGTCGTGGCGATGACGCTGTGAGAAAGAGAGAAGGTGCTGCGGAGCAGTGGCGGTCACGAGGCTACTGTTGTCGTTCCTGAAGCCGCCGGCGGTGGCGCTGCGTGTCATGGGAGTGTCGTGGCGATGGTGGAACTGTAAGGAAGAGGGAATGTGTAGAACGTGTAGAAGGTGAGGGGTTTATGTGGGTGTATGAGTATTCTGAAATAATATTAGAGATAGGGGTAAATTAAATATATTGTGAGATTGTATTTAATAATTATATAAAATAAAGTGAGTAGATTAAGTGGGTGAGTGTATCAAATAAATACGGAGGGGTATACGGTCGGACCCAATGAAATTAGCTATGCTGCATTTTCCAAATTAATTTCGTGACATGGCTGCCAATTTGAGGAAATGGGCCTAGAACGCCTTGGGCTACGACATTTTTTTCCCTACTCTTGGCTCTTTTCCACAAATGTTTAGCACTAAATAAAAAAGAAATTATTTTCATAATTAATCAATTTAGTATAAAATATGTTCTGAAATTAGACCAATTAATCACTAGAATATGAAACGTACAAATATGTCTATTATTAAGGTTATCAAAGTACAAATATTATTTTCCCATGCAAATTTCCTATGAAAAAATTCATAGTATATATAAAATTTATATTGTTACATACATTAATTATTTATTACGAAGATAGTGTGATACACTTATATTTTTAAATGGGGCATAATCATTTTCGAGGTATATCTCCTCCAAATTGAGTTTAAAGACGTCAAAGCCAGCAGCCTTGGGAGCCCCTGCAATTCATACAATTAACACATGATTAGTTACAACTAATAATAACAAAAAAAGCTAAAACATAGGAAAGTTAATGTGCTTTATACTTTTCCTTATATCTTTTACTTGTTAATTACCATTTTATCAAATGACCATGTGTGTATTTCACTATATACAGACTATAAATGACCATTTTAATTTAAAAGTGTTCAGATTTTTGAATTTTTTTGAAGTCTACTAATTTCTTATCTGGGGTTGCAGCTTCACTGTACATACTGGTGCTGGTTTGATTGTTCCAGAAATTCAAGAAGATGGAAAGGTACTTCCTGAATCCCATAACTTACAACTTTCTCTTTGTGGGCAATATAAATCTTGGTCAGTGTTGCAACCAAGCACTTATTTGGTTTATGTATGAATCATCGTCGTACTATAAAACCACTTCTTGGCCACACTATTTATTCAAGTATGTTCTTCATTTGGTCGCATTTTTAGGTCAAAGTTGATATGGGTCAGCCAATCCTGAAGGCATCAGATGTCCCTACAAAGTTAACCCCAAATAAAGATGACGCTGCTGTTAAGGCAAAACTGGATGTAGATGGGTTAATCTGGAGTGTAACTTGTGTTAGCATGGGAAACCCACACTGTGTTACTTTCGGTTCAGAATCATGCAAGGTACTTGATTGCACCTTTTTTCTCCTCTGTGGGTTTTAATTGTTCATTTTTTTTCTCCCCTATGGATTGCTCAACACAGGATTTGCAAGTAGATGAACTAAATTTGGCTGGACTGGCCCAAAATTTGAACATCATGAGATGTTCCCTGCTCGAAAAAACACAGGTATGGACCAGTTATTCTGAACTAATAATTATGCATGAATTAAATGATAAGTGAAGAAAATTGACGTTTCTATATTTGACTAGGCATGCAAAATGTTTGTGAAAGAATGCGCTTAAATATAGGCATGATGCCATTATCTCTATTTTGTTAGTCTCATATGTGAACATGTTTGTAGAACATTGTTGTTATGACTTCTATTTTACTTTTATTGTGCTCTCTTTATTGTCACTTTATTATTCTTCACTTGAACTTTTGAAAAGTGGACAATTGTCTCCTAATAGAGATAAATGCACTCGATTGGAGGAGAGGTTTTTGGTTCTAGTGTGAGTGAAATAGAAATAGGAACTGCTCAAAGTTGAGGAACATATTTTTATGCGGGTAAAGATTCATAAGATAGCCTTAGGTGTGTCATGTCTTGATATGATATCTTTGATTTCCGGATCAGAAGCAGTCAAATGCAACGCGTGAAAAGTGTTTCTATTTTGTTGATGCACGACTTATGAGAGGTGCTTGGAGGAATGAACCCAATTCCGAGTATTGTAAATAAGGTTTAGTTAATACTTAAAAGAAATATTGATTTGAGTCGTTTATATTCATGTTACAATAATTGTCTTCTTGCTATTGATAACTTGCCAAAGCTAAATCTACTGCATTTATATTAGATATTTCATTTTGATTTGATTTTGCAATTGATTGTTAATCATTTCTTTTCTTCTAAATATGCTTTAGAGGGTAGCAAGGGGATCTGTTAAGTTTCTAAATAATCAGATTGTGTTTTTGATATTTAATTTTTGTGGTTTAATAAAAAACATCTTCTGGGAATGCAAAATGGATGGATTTGCCAACTCAATTAAAATTTTCATGTATTTATCCTCCATAATCTTCACTGATTCCTCCCGTAGATGAGTAATTGCCTTGAAAAATCTTTTTTCTATAGGAATTTTTAGTTGTCTAGCGATATGTCATACTTGGCTTCCAGAAGGGAAAAAGTCCCCTGAAAAGATTTGATATTAAGCTGCAACCTGATGAGTCTGCTTTGGTTACTGTAACAAAGAATTTTGGTTTCATTTTCTACAGGAATGCAGTTTATTTATGGTTTTTCCACTGTTTGGAAGATATTATTGCAACAAAGTAGACTTGAAAGTGTCTTCAAAGCAAATGTACACCCACAATGATTTATGTTCGTGAGTCACATATTGAGAAGATAAGGAAAGGTGCAGGATGTTTCATATAAGATTTCAAATGCCCTCGAGTTTAACCGGTAATTGTAGTTTAACTTTATAATCCTGATTTTAGGTTAACTTTCTACTTTGGTATTATTTAGTACAAGGAAGCGCCAATCACTATCTAGAAGGTAGACTTGTATTCTACTGCAATGTTACGTTATGAGCCCTTGTAAGCATGTTGGTTAGAGGTTATGTGGAAGAAATAAGCTATCAGTTTTCTGTATTATTGTTAGTCAGGGGGCGGATACAATGATTAACGAAAGATTGTCTGATGGCAACAATGACCTGAAAAGAACATTTAGGGAGCACTTGGAGCAGTTTGGAGCTTCTGGTATGCGTACTCTTTGCTTGGCTTATAAAGATTTGAACTTTGATGTATATGAGAATTGGAATGAGAAATACATTCAGGTGTGCAGACAATTTTCCGATATGTGTTTTTGGTTTGAAGTTGTTTTTCAAATATGTTATGTTTGTCTACTTTTCTGCAAGGCGTTCCCTTTAATTACTTTACATGGATATTTTCCTGTTCAGCAATATGTTCCAATAAATTAAAATATTGCATATTTAATGATAATACTCCAGATGAACTTGAGAACCAAAGCTAAAATTCGATTTTCTTGGAATAATATTCCTGCGGAATGGAATCAAAACACTTAGAAGTTTGACAAGAACTTTGCAAGTTTCTGCCCAACTTTGCCAGCAACCTTAGATATAGGTGAGAAATATTTTTCACTTCTTTTGTAACATCCTCTCTCCCCTCCATACGAACAATTTGCAGTCGTTTTATAAATTAGCAAGCCATGTTCAAGTCTAGATACATATTGTTCCTTTGACAATTATTTTAAGAATGGAAATTGTGATATAATTATTGTTAGAACTTTTTTTATGTCTAAGTTGAACGTGACATAATTCTATACTTCTTACTAACTATTTACGTATAAACGCGCAACACTCTTTTGTATATGGTGTTTAGTTCACAAGGTCTTTGTGCTTGCTTTTTTGGCTGCAAGGCCTTAAAACTGCCACCTAGCTCTATGTTTATTTCAATTATATAGTTTTCAAAAGATACTCTTCAGTCCGATTTTACCTGTATCGTTTTACGTTGTGGTAACCAAATTTTATGTTTGAAATTCGTAGTAGAAAATTGTTTGTTGGTGGTTTGGATAGGCATGAATGTGGAATTCAGGGCTTCTATTTTGAACTTAAAATTTTAGGCATTTCAGAGAATCTGGGTGGATTTATATTCTTTTGATTTTTTATGCCTAGATTCCAAATAATTTATCGAAACGTAATCTTAGCAAATTCATTCATGTATTAGTCAACAATTAATTTGATTGCTCCATTGTATGCATTTTTTGTTAATTGTGTCCAACAATTCTTTAAACAAGGTCAGGCTCTGTCTAAAATTTGAGGTTGATGTTTTAAATAATTGTTTTAAGTTTATTGATGGTAACATTATCTAATTTGCTGAAGTTGATTATGGTAGTCAACTTTACTTCTACAAAGAAAAAAATAAACACAGAGGGATTTCTTTACTTGTTTTTCCAATCAAGACCCATTCTTACTATACTTGCATGCTTGCATACGATCTTGCCACGCCTTAATACGTGGGTAAAGATGACATGAATTGAAAATACCAGCTTTCTACTAGTAGGTTCCCCGCAAGCGTACGGGTTCACTGTAGTATGAGTAAGTATAGCGACCAAGTATTATCGAACCCAAGGGAAAGTGTGTATGCAAATAGATCCCTGAAGATCTACGCGTCGTAGTTAATATGTGTGTATGTTTTTGAATTTTTGAAAGAATTAATTTTAAACTAAAATAAACTAATTAAACTAAAGAACGAAAGAAACGAATAAACTAAGGTGTGTTTTCAAATAAATGATGGTGATGCTCAGGATAGGAATCCCTACGTGTACTAACGGAGCAGATACATAATCAAGATAATCGTGACGCGCAAGAAATAACCTAAGTAAAAGATTACAAGACGAAAGCTCAAGATTTAAAACCCTAATACTTTATCCTAACAATCGACTTCACTAATCTACGAACAAGTTAATAGATAGTGCTTAATTAACAAGACCCTAATTTAAACTAAGGTGATGCGGTCGTACTCCTTAGATAAACCAGTAGATTAATTAAGTCTTTCTAAACCCTCTCATTAAGTCTACTAATTGTTAAAGAGTGATACGGTCGTCCTCTCTCGAACACTTTTCGTACGAAATTCAAAGGTAAAGTCAAGATTGATTTTAAGAATTCATTAATTAAGAGAATTAAAACCTAACGTCACGAATTACCCTAATTACATACCCACAACCTACTTCTACGAGTTCATCCTACCCTAAGCATGCAAGGGTTTTAGCTAGACATGGTTTTTACGTAAACAAGAACAATTGAATAAATAACGAACATGAACATAATTATTATAACAAATAAATTATCAAACATAAACTAGGGTTGAAAGAAAATTAATGCTAAGAACTGAATTTAAATTAAGAAAACTAAGTCTCAAAGTAATAACGAACAAAGGTCTCAAGAAACGAAATTAAAAAGCAAAATCATACTATGAATTCGTAACGAAAACCTCAAAAACGTGAATCTCAAGCTTTCTCATCGAAAACTAACTCTAAAAGTAATAAGGTATCAAGTGGTGTATGTCGTGGTGTGATGAGATGTCGAGTGATGTGTAAAAATATATTCGGAAGGGGTATAAATAAGTAACGGGTCGAATCGGGAGTTAATGGGCCAAAAATCACGTACGCTCGTGCACTGCTTGTGCACTAGTGCACGAGCTCATTCCACTCGTGCGCTCCAATTCGTCCAGAACCCAAAAAGTGCTCGACCTCCCCTTGCTCGTGCACTAGTGCACGAGTTGCACCTTCTCGAGCGCTATACTCGACTGCTCGTGCAGAGGTGCACGAGTGCTCCTTGCTTGTGCACTCCAATGATACTTTTGCTCCCTCGAACTAATACTTTTCGTATTTCTTCGATATCTTCTCATCCGGGCGTCCGTTTGAGTCGATTCAAAGTCCTACGAACTCCTCTTTTCGCCCTCTATCCATCTATGAGCATCAAAGAGACAAATTCATTAGTTTATGAAAATGATACTCAAATGACTCTAAATACTCATATAAATCAATCAAAACAAGGGCTTTTCTAGTGACGAATCATGACAATTTCACGCCTAATCAACCCCCCCCCCCCCCCAAACTTACCATGTTGCTTGTCCTCAAGCAACAAAATAATAAGTCAAGTGAAATTGTTAGGAATGAGTCAAGGAATCAAATCATGCAAGCAAATGAACTCGAGCTTCAAAGATCAATCACAAGTATACTCACTCACCTTCCTTCATCATACTCATGCAACAACAACAAGAAGCCTTAAGATCAAACATGGATGTGCACTCAACGATGTGTTTCACTCCCTCACAATTGTATATCAATGATAAAGGGACTCACTCAAACAATCAATCACACATATCGGCAGCCATAGGCTTGTAAGCACTCTCAACTCCGACCATACTCTAGAAATCAATGCCGAATAAAAAAAGATTTTTCTCAAGGTTGTAATGTAGGCTCTTTGGACAGGTGGGATAACAATATGGATAAGTGACTAAGTGAATGGAGAATAGAAAATCAAACTTCGGTACTTCGAGATTAGGAACAGAATACTTCAAACAATTTCATTCAACACGCTTTCAATTCCAATACTCTCAACACTTCAATTTTTTTTCTTTCTCACTCTTTTTACTTTTTTTCACAAACACATGAGCTCTTTTTTTTTTCTTTTGCTCATTCTCAATTTCTTTCTTTTTCCCACAACTCAAAACTTCATCACACCTTCTTCTCATAATCACTAAGCAATCACATTTTCCTTTTTCAACTCAATTCAATCCCTTCGCATTCACACTTTTCCTATTCTCCACTCAAATTGGGATAAAAAGGCTTAGGAACTTGGAATAGTGTTTAAATGTGCTAGCAAATAAAATAGGCTTTAGGCTCAAAGGGGCTAACAAGGGACAAATGTCAATGGTAAGGAAATTTTTTGGCTAAGTGGCTCAACCAAAACAAAGATGACCTAAGATCACATTCGACATATCAAACTAGACACAATCTAGAAGCAAGAGCACACACAAGTTCTAGCATCCTCTAAGGTGACGACTCACTCACAAACGAAGAGATCAATTTATGCATCAAAATCTCATAAGGCTCAAATCTCACGGCTTTCACATCCATGCTAGTCCTAGTGAATTCTCACTCTCATTATACTAGTACTCAAAAGTAAAACTCGCAAGCATTCTAGTTCTTTCTCAAATCAACTCTAACTCAAACACGCACACAACAAAACTCCTAACTCAACCTCACAATTCACCCTACTCATCAAATCATACTCAAAGATAGCAATCAACAAGCATAAGATGATTGATAGGTATGAAATATGTAGTAGCATCTTAAAACATTATCAGCTCAAGGAGCATCTCAAGACTCAAATAACCAAACTCAACTCAAAGAAACGTGTGTGCCTGTGCAATGTAACAATAAAACATATAAAAACTCCACCCCCCAAACTTCGACCTTGTGAAGAGGTCTAAGTTTGGGGTTGTGGGTTACCTCATCCAAACAATTCAGTTTCTCTTAACAACGCAGCACACTTCCTTGCTTGAGTTCCTCCCTTTTGAATAACTCCATGATTCCTCTACTCTCTCGAGACAAGCATACAAAATAAAACTCTGAAGTACGAGGTTAAAACTTACTATTCAATAACACCCTAATAACATAAAAATAATGAAAAAAAAATAAAAATGGGTTGCCTCCCATTCAGTGCTATTTTTAAGGTCCTAATGTCGGACCGAGCTCAAAGGAGCTTATGGGACATGATACTCAAATTTACCTCCCTTACTCTCATAAGAGTGGTGCTTGCATTTCTTTCATTGATGTCCCTCCATCATGAGCTCCTTTGCTTCCTTTTCCACCTCAAGTGGTGGGGGTCTCAACTTCTTCTCACATTTATCTGGAGGAGTCTTACTAAGCAATTTCTTGCGCTTGGACTTTTTCTTCTTAACTCCTCCTTTCCCCTCCAACTGGACCACGTCCTCACTTTTCACTTCTTCATCCTTCAACTTCTTCCCTTTATCCCTATCAAAATAATCAAGATCATAATGCTCATGGGTTAAATTATCAAGTGAAGGACTAACGAAATCATGAATATGAGAAAGATTAGAGATAGAAGGTGTGTCTTCAACACGAGGATTAATTGCATCCATGCAATAACAGCTTTCATCCTCCTTCGGATGTTTCATGGCCTCATATAGGGAAATCTTTATCTCTTGATCGTCAACTTTCAACGTGATCTTCCCATTCGCCACATCTAGCACCATCCCGTCCGTTGCTAAGAACGGTCTTCCCAAGATCAATGGAACGTGCTCATCTTCCTCCATGTCAAGCACTACAAAATTGGCTGGAAATATGTGATCCCCAACCTTCATGAGGATGTCTTCAACCACACCTTGAGGTCGAGTAATAGACCGGTCGGCAAGTTGAAGCGTTATCATTGTCGGTTGAAGTTCTCCACCCTCCAACTTCTTGAATAACGACAAGGGCATAAGATTGATACTCGCCCCAAGGTCGCATAATGCTCCCTTCTTAACTCCATTCCCAATATCACATAAGATCGTGAAACTCCCGGATCCTTCAACTTCGGTGGAAGCGCTTTGTGCACTAATGCACTTACCTCATTGTTCAGCTGCACCAACTTGGGCTCATCAACTCTCCTTCTCTTCGCTATTAAATCCTTCAGGAACTTGGCATAATTCGGCATCTGTTCCAAAGTATTATAAAAAGGAATGTTAATGTGCAATTTCTTAAAAACATCAAGGAATTTAGCGAATTTCTCATCAAGTTTTTTCTTCATGAAGCGTTGTGGATATGGGACGGGTATCACCAATTTGGGTACCCCCCATTCATAACGCTTGGTCTCTTTCACTTTCTCCCTTGCTTCATTTGCCTTCTTCCACTTAGGAACTCTCTCAATCTTCTCAATGCCTTCCTCTTCAGGCTCTTTGCTCTCATCCATATCTTTACTCTTCTGAGTGCCTTCACCCTCAACCCCTTTCCCAACTTCCATCTCCTCAGTCTCAATCTCTCCTTTGGGCGTCTCAGAATCAGCAGGCATTTGAGGACCCTCATAGTTGGTCCCACTTCTAAGCTGGATCGCCTTGCAATGCTCTTTCGGGTTTCCCTCCAGCATAGAAGGATACTTACCCGGCTCTCTACCCAATGATTTTACGATCTGGCTCATCTGAAACTCTATCGAAGTGAACCACCTATTGTTCTCTTGCTGAATTTGATTCAGCTCTACATCTCTCTTCTGGAGTTCTTGATCACGCTGATCACCTTTCTTATGCAACTCTTTAACATCATACTCCAAAGAGGACAATCTCTTGCTACCTTCCTCCACCTTCTGAAGGATAGCTCTCAACATCTCCTCAGTTGAGGCACCGCCTTCTCCACCAGGAGGTTTTGAACCTGGATCAACACCTTGAGGAACTGTAATTCCGGCATTCGGATTAGCATATGAAAAATTATCGTTCTTCCTCCATGTGTTTTGAGGAGGCTGCTGGCCTCCTTGATATCCTTGTGTGTTCCTCCATTGATTTTGAGGAGGCTGTGGACCTGGAGGTACAAATGGCTGGCCATAAGAAGGCCTTCCAAACTGATTGTCACCTTGTGGATACCCGCCTTGTGGATAGTTAGGCCTTCCCATATAGTTGGCCTCTTCTTGCTGACTCGTGGGTGGGTCCACTTTCTCATTCATTGCTACATTCCCTCCAACCAGATTCTGCCCCATCTCAAGGTTGCTGATCTTCTCCATCATTGCCATCAATAGCTTCCTCGTACCCTCATTCTCCTCCAACTTGCAAGCTCGCTGAAATTCTGGATCCTCATTCCATGCCCCGGCATTCGTGATAATGTTGTCGACGATTTCTCTACATCTCGCTATCCCTTGGTTCAGAAAAGCTCCACTAGCACATGCATCGAGATGGGCTTGGCCAGCCTTGCTGGCTCCACTATAGAAAAATGCTATGATATCTCCCTCATTGTACCCGTGTTGCGGGCACTCAATCAACATGTTCGAGTATTTATCCCAAGCCTAACGTAAATCCTCACTTGGCTTCTGGCGGAAGGAAGAAATCTCTATCCTTGCTTTAATCGTTCTAGATGGAGGGTAGAATCGCTCGAGGAACAGACGCTCGAGCTCGGCCCATGTGGTTACACCTCCCCGTGGGAGCGTGTTATCGTACCACTCCTTGGTTATTCTCGTCAAAGAGAATGGGAACAACCTGAGCCTCTGGGCATCTTCAGACATGCCGTTATAATTGAATGTGGATGCAATCATCAGAAAACTCCTCAGATGAGTATGAGGATTCTCCTTCCCAACCTCCCCCTTGAATTGATTCTCGGTAAGCAGTTTAAGAATTCCTGGGGAAATCGAGAAGTTATTTGCCTCTACAGGGGGCAATGCCACTCCATCATAGTACATCTGCGGTTGTGCCGCGAACCTTCCTCTAATAGCCATGTTCTGATCTGCGTTCTGAGGAACGTGTTGAGGATTAGCAGGTGGTACGGGTACTTGTTGGGGTGGTGGTGGTTGATAAGCTGGTGGTTGGTTGTAAACAGGAGGTGGAGGGTATGGGTATGGTGGATACGGATAAGGTGGGTATGGGTATGGATAAGGTAAGTTGTTTTGTGGGAAGTTGTTCTGTGGGTAAGCAGGGTTATTTTGAGAATGTTGGACAAGGTTATGAGCTGGATTGTTTACGTTTTGTGTACCCGGGTTTAGGCTCTGGCTGTCCCCTAATGGAACTTGATTCTGACTACCACTCACTCCAGTGCCGTCAACTCGGTCCACTACCTAATTTAAATCATTCGCAGCATCATCCAACTCATTACTAATGTCCATGTTCACGTTCTAGTTCTCTCCTCCGGCAGCGTTCATCCATCTTAAGAAGGCTCGGTTTCTTCTTGTTATTGTTTCAGGATCCAACTGTAATCTCTCTTCGCTCGTAGCACCTTGTGAGCGTATTTTCATAAACCTGAAACTCTAACAAAAGAATAACAACGCAATTGCCGAAAATACTACGAAATAAAATAAAAAAAGTAAATCACTCACTACTAACTACTAAGCTATCTACAAGTCCTATTCAAAAGACATACAACGCCATCCCCGGCAACGGCGCCATTGACTTGAATCGAAAATACCAGCTTTCTACTAGTAGGTTCCCCGCAAGCGTACAGATTCACTGTAGTATGAGTAAGTATAGCAACCAAGTATTATCGAACCCAAGGGAAAGTGTGTATGCAAATAGATCCCTGAAGATCTACGCGTCATAGTTAATATGAGTGTATGTTTTTGGATTTTTGAAAGAATTAATTTTAAACTAAAATAAACTAATTAAACTAAAGAACGAAAGAAACGAATAAACTAAGGTGTGTTTTCAAATAAATGATGGTGATGCTCAGGATAAGAATCCCTACGTGTACTAATGGAGCAGGTACATAATCAAGATAATCGTGGCACGTAAGAAATAACCTAAGTAAAAGATTACAAGACGAAAGCTCAAGATTTAAAACCCTAATACATTATCCTAACAATCGACTTCACTAATCTACGAAAAAGTTAATAGATAGTGCTTAATTAACGAGACCCTAATTTAAACTAAGGTGATGTGGTCGTCCTCCTTAGATAAACCGGTAGATTAATTAACCCTTTCTAAACCCTCTCATTAAGTCTACTAATTGTTAAAGAGTGATACGGTCGTCCTCTCTCGAACACTTTTCGTACGAAATTCAAAGGTAAAGTCAAGATTGATTTTAAGAATTCATTAATTAAGAGAATTAAAACCTAACGTCACGAATTACCCTAATTACATACCCACAACCTACTTCTACGAGTTCATCATACCCTAAGCATGCAAGGGTTTTAGCTAGACATGGTTATTACGTAAACAAGAACAATTGAATAAATAACGAACATGAACATAATTATTATAACAAATAAATTATCAAACATAAACTAGGGTTGAAAGAAAATTAATGCTAAGAATTGAATTTAAATTAAGAAAACTAAGTCTCAAAGTAATAACGAACAAAGGTCTCAAGAAACGAAATTAAAAAGCAAAATCGTACTATTAATTCGTAAAAAAAACCTAAAAAACGTGAATCTCAAGCTTGCTCATCGAAAACTAACTCTAAAAGTAATAATGTATCAAGTGGTGTATGTCGTGGTGTGATGTGATGTCGAGTGATGTGTAAAAACGTGTTCGGAAGGGGTATAAATAGGCAACGGGTCGAATCAGGAGTTAATGGGCCAAAAATCACGTATGCTCGTGCACTGCTCGTGCACTAGTGCACGAGCTCATTCCACTCGTGCGCTCCAATTCATCCAGAACCCAAAAAGTGCTTGACCTCCCCTTGCTCGTGCACTAGTGCACGAAGCGCGTCTACTCGTGTACAGTGCACGAGTGCTCGTGCACTAGTGCACGAGTTGCACCTTCTCGAGTGCTATACTCGTCTGCTCGTGCAGGGGTGCACGAGTGCTCCTTGCTTGTGCTCTCCAATGATACCTTTGCTTCCTCGAACTAATATTTTTCGTATTCCTTCGATATCTTTTCATTCGGGCGTCTGTTTGAGTCGATTCAAAGTCCTACGAACTCCTCTTTTCGCCCTCTATCCATCTATGAGCATCAAAGAGACAAATTCATTAGTTTATGAAAATGATACTCAAATGACTCTAAATACTCATATAAATCAATCAAAACAAGGGCTTTTCTAGTGACGAATCATGACAATTTCACGCCTAAACAAAAGACTAAACTAAACAATACTTCAACGTATCTACTCACTGTTGTATAGTGTATTTGGTGTAGCACTTTCAAGAAGAAGACACCTAATGCGATCAAGAAAATCAAATGGAGTTAATCATTTCGCCAAATTGAATGAAAGCCTCTACCTTTTCTTCGATTGTTTTCCCACCTACAATCTTGACATTTTGAAACGAAAATAATTTATTGGATTAAAATAAAATTTTAATAATGAACAATGACCTTAAACCCTAAACCAATATCATATATCATCATCAAGATCCCATGATATATTTTTAAACCTGTCCAATTCTATATCTAAGTTACATCATCACTACAGATATCTATGAGACCAGCACATGCGAAAGCTATCCTTTCAAATTCGTTCGTAAATAAATCCTTGTTAGAAGTTCTTTTGCAATGACTATAAATAAAGTTCAAGGACAAACACTTCAGAAAGTTGATATCTACTTACCAGAACATGTATTCTCTCATGGACAACTTTATGTCACGCTTTCGAGTGGATCTCTCTAGAAGATACAAAAGTATTGATCAAGACAAAAGATAAACATCAAAGATAAAACATTGTTTACAAGAAAAAACTAATGTAAATGAAAGATTTAAATCTAAAAGACCTACTATTGATTTACTACATAATTTTAAATTCCAATAAGTGAAGGGCTATGTCGCGCTTGGCATATTATTTATCTCAATTATTCTTATTTGATACAGATTTTTTAAATTTCCTAAAAAAAGGATCTCGACAACATTCCTTGTAAACTCATGTGACAATTATTTTGAAATTCATTTTTCAACTACACTTTATAAACTTTTAACTTATGGTATTCAACTAGATAGAGATGAAAATGATGAAAAATAGATGGATACAAAAAGGAAAAAAAAAGTAGGTCTTATATGAGACCGTCTCATGACATGAGACAATGAGAATGAGTGTAACTAGGGCATTGCCTCATTAACACTTTAGTATGGGTAGGTGTTAATTTGTGTGGTTTCATACAAAATTTTGCCAAAAAAAAAAAAAAACTCAATCCAACAATGATGAGAATATGATTAGGTTTGTAAAACTCCATGAAGGAAAAAAATTTGCACTTAAGTTTAGGAAAATTACAATACAAATACTTGGCCTATAATTTAAAATATACAAGAACCAAAATCTCAATTCACGAAGTTTCCTCGGGAATTGTCCTCTTTCTTCTCAAATAAAATTCACCCAACAATTTTTCAAATATTTTGTTGTTTGATATAGCATCTCAAACTTACCGTTCATATATAAAAAAACGTCTCAGATAAGAAGAGATAAACTCAATCTTTTTCTACTTGATCTATCCATGGTCTACTCTAAAGAATTTTTTTAGTCCAAATTACACACGTGCAACGCACGTGGTAACCAACTAGTATATGAAAAAAAATAACTTAATTTTAGTCTTTTCCCTCTTTTTCCCCTTGATACAAGCTGTTTTTCCTTTTCTATTTTTTTTCTAATGTCAACGCACTAATTGTCATTTAATTGAATTGAGTGGGTCCAGCTGCTTTTGCTAAAAAAAAAAAAATTGCTTTGAAAGTTAGGATGCACCTGGTTAGCAACTCTTCAATGATAATGAGAATGCAAATTATTTTCCATCTATGCCTCTATAATAAAAATGATGTGTTGGAGGAAGAATTGTTACAATTGTTACTTCATTGTTAGTGTCATGCCCCAATTTTGGAATAAAAGTGGATAACAAATGGTTGTTGGTAGAAGAATAAGAGAGTGATTGAGGAGAATGATTATAGAAAGAGAATAAGGTAATCAAAATGAAGTAGTGATTATTTAGGAGAGGAGGTAGTGATTTTGTGCTCATTAGCCATCATAATTACACTAATTTTCAATCTCATTCCCATTACCATTGAAAGAGATACTAACCAAGCGTCCCCTTAATTTTCGTGGGATTAAGACCCAAAGCTTGGTCTTCCTTTATTTCCTCACGGAAATGATTTGCAAACTTCTTGTTTTCCGAATTTTTTAAACAAATTTATGTATATATGTCAAATAGCAAATTGAATGGTGAAAATAGAGGAGTTGGGAATGAGTTTTCAAAAATAGGGTCGATTGCCTATGGGGAGAGCGATCAACAATGTAGATCGCCTCCCAGAATAGCGATCAACACATATATCTGCCACGTCGTGGATCGCTACTAACAGATGCAATCTAGCTGACAAACTCTAACGCGTTTCAGGGCCCATTTACAGAGGCGATGCAGGGAGCATTTTTTCGCGTGCTGCTCCATTTAAATCAGTTGTATACTTAACATTCTCAATTAATATTTCTTCTCTCAGTCCTTCAAATGAATTTTACCGGAAAAATCAACCCCAATTCACCATTCACAAAAAGTCTATATTATATTTTCACAAAAATTAACAATAATAATAATAATAAATATTCATATGCTTTGGATCTAAAATTTTTAAATATATTTATGGATAGACGTAAATATATTTATGGATCTGTAACTGCAAGATTCGTATTATTAATATAATAAACACGAATATCGTTTACAACTTGAATTTAATCGTATCGAACCGAAAAATTTGTGCGTTCTTGACTCTAGACTTTGATCCTCTGATTCTTCTCTTCAAAGTTGACTTTGACCTTGATTGAACTTTGACTTCGATCTTTGGACTTGAATGTTTGTAACGTTAATCCAAGGGTGAAAACACCTTGTTTTGGATTAAACGTTGTTTCTGGATGAACGCCTTCGAATTTGGTGAAGAACGCTCTTTGAATCTTTGAGTGCAAACGCCGGATCGACGGGACTTCGTGCCTTGATCTTCAATCTGGAGCTGCTTTGGGCGAAGAACACTGAAGAACACTCTTGGATTTTTCTTCAAATCTTCAACGGTAAACGCCGGATTGAAGGGGTTCTGGACCTTGATCTTCGATCTCGAGCTGTTTTAGGTGGACTTGAGCGAAGAACGGCGAAGAACGTTCTTGGAGAATCTTCGAGTCTTTGAGTAGAAACACCGGATCGAAGGGGCTTCGGGCCTTAATCTTCAATCTTGAGCTGCTTCTGGTTGACTTCCACGAAGAATGGCGAAGAACGCCGAAGAACGATCTTGAAGAATCTTCAAATCTTCAATGAGAAAACGCCGGATCGGAGGGGCTTCAAGCCTTAATCTTCGATCTAGAGCTGCTTCCGGTTGATTTCCACGAAGAACGGCGATGAACGCTTTGAGTCTTCAAGAACGGTTGCAGAAGATTCGCTGGTTGATCGTCTGGATGCTCGTTCGCTTCGGTTGCTTGTTCGTCTCCACTCGTGCTCGTCTTGGTTCGTCTTGGTTGTCCTCTTGGTTGTCCCCCCAAATGAATGAGAAGAAGATCCTATTTATAGGGTGAAGGATGGAAGACTTTCCATTCTTGTCATGCCACGTGGCGCCACTTGATTGGCCCACAATATTTGATTGGCGTGATTTGCGAATTAGTTTAATTCGCTTCCATTTTTGACGAGATATCATTTAATTCTCGTTTTAATGGTAAATAAGGCGTATTTATTACCCAATATGAGTATCGAACACTCATTTAATTTGTCCGACTTGTACCGTGTACATTTAATATCAATTTAACTATTTAATTCAAGAATTAATTCGATTAAATTCTTAAAATAAAATAGCAAATTTTATTTGATATTAACATTTTTTTGCACAGGTGTCACAATTTAATTGGGTGCAAATTTTATTTGCTTATAGGATCTATCACGCAATTGTATGATATTATGTATATATATTTATTTTAATTGACAATTTTTTATGGAGTAGTTCTAGGGTGCATCCAAGTGCATACTATGCACTTGGATTTTATACCCTAATTTAAAATTAATTTTGACCAATTTAAAAAATTTGCGGGTCGACCAACCCGATTAAAACTTGCGGGTCATCTCCTCTTCCTCTCAGAAATGGGTCATCTCTTCTTCCTTTCAGCGATTTGATGGTCTTCTGCTTCTTCCGCCATTAATGGTGACGCGGTGGTCGCCACAATAATTCATACTGGTGTTTTTTCCTCTAGTGCACTTTCCATTTCCGGTGCGATTACCTGTTTTCCGGCGATGCAGTGGAGTGGAGTTTTTCTCCTCAGATCTAAATCCCGATTCTTCATCTTTTATTGCGTAAATCCCGATTCTTCATCTCTTATTCCGGCAGCTTACTGGTGCTCGTCGGCAGAAATCAAAACGGACATAAATTTTGGAATCGGGCTCAGAATTGTTATTGTGATACCTTTTTAGAAGCGGATCGCCGATTCGAGTTGAACTCACCGCGCGGTGATGTACGCAAGCCTGTGCCCAAATTCCAACGTTTGACAGCGTTAAGCCTACTTTTTCTATTTTAGACTTAATACAACTTGGGGTATTGGTGATTATATCTTGAGGTATTGGTTATTATATCTTGGGGTATTGGTTATTACAACTTGGGGTATTGGTGATTAAGACCTGGGATATTGGTGATTATAACTTCGGGTATTGGTGATCAAATCTTGGGATATTGGTGATTATAACTTGGGGTATTGGTGATTAAGTCTTGAGATATTGGTAAATAATTTTTTAGGGATATAACTTGAGGTATTAGTGATTATAATTTGGGGTATTGGTAATTATAACTTAGGGTATTGGTTATTACAACTTCGGGTATTGGTGATTATAACTTAAGGTATTGGTTATTACAACTTCGGGTATTGATGATTATAATTTCGGTTATTGGTAATTACAACTTGGGGTATTGGTGATTATAATTTCGAGTATTGGTGATTAAGTCTTCGGATATTTGTGATTATTACTTGGGGTATTGGTGATTAAGTCTTGGGGTACTACTGAATAATTATTTAGGATATTATTATTGAGTAATTCTTGGGGTATTAGTGATTATAACTTGGGGTATTGGTGATTATAACTTCGGGTATTGGTAATTACAACTTGGGGTATTGGTGATTATAACTTGGGGTATTGGTAATATAACTTCGGGTATTAGTGATTATAACTTCGGATATTGGTGATTAAGTCTTCGGGTATTGATGATTATAACTTGGGTTATTGGTGATTAAGTCTTGGGGTACTACTGAATAATGATTTAGAATATTATTATTGAGTAATTCTTGGGGTATTAGTGATTATAATTTCGGGTATTGGTAATTACAACTTAGGGTATTGGTGATTATAACTTGGGGTATTGGTAATATAACTTGGGGTATTGGTAATATAACTTCGGGTATTGGTGATTATAACTTCGGGTATCGGTGATATAACTTCGGGTATTGGTGATATAACTTCGGGTATCGGTCCGAAGCGTGCGCGACCATTTGCGACCCTGTTTGTTGCCAGACCCGTGAATTTTGGTCGAGTTGGGCCTGACCCGCGAGTTTTTGTTGGATCTTAATTGGTCAAAATTAATTTCAAATTGATTTCAAAATTCCAAGTGCATGCTATGCACTTGGATGCACACTAGAATTTGCGATAATATTGACATTCATATGGCCCTCGTCCAAATAAAGAATTATCTACGAAAGTTATAAATATAGCTACAAAAAAATTCACAAATAATTTTGTAGTGGAGTTTGCCTACGACTTATCTACAAAATTTTATATCTTCAATCCCCACCAAATAATTTGTTTATGAAAATTTTGTTGGCAAATTATTTGTAGGTAATTTCTTATAGGCATTGTAGGTAATTAATTACCAAGAAATTTTATTTTCTAGGCAAATTAATTTCGTATGCATATTATTACCAGGTTGAAAATAAAAATGTCTATATAATTAAAAAAAAAAATCTATGCAAATAATAAATAATTCCCTCTACATTTTTTTAGTTGATAACTCTAATTTTGTAAACAATTTTTTTTTTTTTTGGCATTAATCAACTTATTAGAACCGTTGTCTGGATATTAAATTATTAAATGCAGATGGAAACATGATAAGTGTACCAGGAATACGCATTAAACATTCATAGATTTTAGCAAGAATATCAAATACTGTACATAAAACGGGATTAAGCGTGACTGTCTGTTGATTCTAAATGAATTCTGAAAGAATACAAATAGAACACGATAAAAGAGAATAAAAACTGTAACTTTTCATTACCAAAATTCAATTCCCCTAATAATATTAATAATAAGTCCTTTCAAATTAAAATAATAATAATAATAAGAGTATTTTTATAGAGTGAAATTGGTTTATACATGAATTTTTGAAGGGCATTAGTTGTTAACACTAAAGAGTATTAGTTATTTTCACTTAAAAGTATTAGTCGTGTTAACTAAAGAGTCTTAATTTATTTTCACTAAACAACTATTACTCTTAAGTGAAAACAATTAATATCCTTTAATAATAACAACTAATAATCTTTAGTGAAAACAATTAATACTCCCCTTCAAATCTCTTAAAAAAACAAAACAAATACCCTTCATTAATTTATGAACAATTTTTATTCAATACTTTGTCTAATAATAATAATAACAAGAACAACGTAATACCTGTCTATTTATAATATGAAATAAAGATGGACATTAAGAAACTTAAAATTAATCCTAAATATTAGGGGACATAAATATCAAAACTTAATATTGGTATTGAGTTCCATTAATATTTCCGTCAAAGAGTTTCTACGACTTGAAATTTTAAGTGGAAAAAAAAATTCTATTTTTGAAAATGTGATTAAGGGGGATGCAGACTATATATTGATTTTGAAGACTTAATAATGATTTGTCGAAAAATGTTTATATAGAACCATGAATGCATTTTTGTATGGATTTGAATTTGTTTCTGATATTGACATTATTAGAGAAAAAGGTATCACGTAAGTCCACCCAAGAGGTTTTAACGTTAAATCACGCGTGCAATATCTCTTATAATGATGCTCTCCCCATATTAAAACCATCATTAAAGTTCTGATCATTGCTTATCTATCATTTGCTGCCTTTTAGACTCTTATCATTTACTTTAATTTTGACACCCTCTTGGAAACCAACACAAACAAATAGAAAATGACGGGTTTTGTGTGAGAAAATTTCACAATGAAATGAGACTTAATTTAAAAATAGTACTTTAATATTTTGAGATAAACGGATGTTAACTTGTACTCCCTTGATTTTTTATTACATATCATTTAAGAATTACAAATTAAAATAGTTTTTTTAATCAAAATAGCCCTAATTGATCAGACCAAAATTAAATCCCTAAATTAGCAGAAAGATGAATGTAAATATTTAAGGGAGATAAATATTTTGAGTAGAAATTAATCGGGGTGAAATTGAGTTTTTTGAGCGAAACTAATTAAAATAACATATAATAAAAAATTAGTGTGAAAAGATAAAGGTCTAAACATACCCCAATTCTATTATACATGCCCTTAATTTTTTTTTTTGGACAAAACTAGTCTGAGGTTAAATGTCCATATCATCCCTATATCAAAATTATCTTTAATTATATGATCAAGTTCAATTTTTCCTTCTACATTTTCCTTTTCTTCACTGTTTCTTTCCGCTCAAATAATGTATCAAAAGCATGTTGCAAGAATCATTGTAAATTCTGAAGCATTCATCAGAAAAATGAAAATCGAAAAATCGGAGCCACGATCCACAAGATTTATCCATGAAATTGATTATCTCTTCCAGTTCCATCCGATGCTACCATTAGCATGTGATATTGCCCTTTGTTGTCATTTGGGGTTTTTTCTCACACCAAATCAAGCAATAAACAACTTTCTTTTTTAAAAGAAACATGAGAAAAAAATCAAATGGTTAGTCATCTCTATTAATGGGGATTGATATGTGCTTTGTGTAATTTCATAACTTGAACGCGCCAATCTCTCATCTTTGTTGCTGCCGCATTGAATTATAGTGATAATACATTTTTTTTTTTGACAGGAGTGATAATACATCTTTAATCTCCGTTTTTATGAGATTTAATAGCTTGATCTAGAATTTGATGAAACTAAAAAATAAAACTGATTTTGATTTTTTACCATAAGGGTATAGTGGTAAAAAACTGGGGTGTGTAAAGTAATTTGAAAAAAATAATATTTTAAATGAGGATATATATATAGTAATTGGGGTATGTACAGTAAAATTGAGGGTTTGTTTAGCCGCAACCAAAGCTAAATAGCATGTATAAAAAAACAAATGGAGTATTAATTTATAGACTTTCATTTATATAAAAAAACAACCGCATAAAATTGTCTCACACAATTTTATTTTTTGAAAATTATCAATTATATATTCATAAAGCAAAAAAAAAACATTCATTATCGACCCACTGATGATTGGACCTTTTTTTTTTTTTTTTTTTTTACCTAAAGTGAAGGCATTGTCGGCATCAATTGTTAATCATTGGAATTTTTATGTTGTAATTACTTTTTCCTGATTTATTCAAGTAAACAGTTCATAATATTGGTTTTTAAATAGCTAATCTAGCTTTCATACAGAATAGAAAATAATTTTTTTTTTTAACAAAATTGAAGAAATTGTTAATCATTAGAATCTGTAGCATGTATTCCTTTCGTCCAATTTTACTAGGCTTATTTTCCTTTTTAAGGAAATATGTTACATTTTCAACTTATAACTCACATTACTTTTACATATAATATATTCATTTTTTTAAAATTTCGTGGTAAATTAAACAGGCCTAGTAAAATTAGATAGAGAGTAGTTATTTTTTCCTTTATTTTATTCAAGTAAATAGTTCTTAATATTAGTTTGTAAATTACTAGTATAGCTTCTTCAAGAAGAGTAAATTTAACAAATATTCTCGTAATATAATTTTATTTCTAGACCAATTGTGATGTCTCTATACTTTCCATTTGTTACTACGAACTTTGAAAATTAATTTTTCATTCACTAAAATCTCGAATTGGATATACAATATTTTGTTTCGAATTTCCTTTCGAAGGGCTTATTTCCCCATAAAATATTAGTAGATTTGAAAATAATTGTTTAAAACACAAATAAATTATGTTTATGCTGAAATTTGCTAAAAATAATAGTGGGATGATGATTGAAAATAAACAAAGCTACTCACCCTCTTGTGCAATTAGCTGAACCAAGAAATTGTTTAGGTTATTTAACAAGTCAACTCAATGCTTCACTCAATATGTAGTTGAGTTTGAATTTCAGTGCTTATATAAATTAAAGAAATTTCAAGAATTTCAGGATTTTTTGTAGTGAATTATTTCAAAGTATTTGTGAATATCAATACTACTTTGAAATAATATGTTGAGCAATGTAGTCTTGCAATGGGGAGAAGAGCCAATAAAGAGGAAACTGAAACTTTTAGGGCCAGTTCAATGCTTCACCGAGTATGTAGTTGAGTCTGTATTTTAGTACATCAAAAGAATTTCAGGAAGAAGTGTGGCTTATTATATCGCCCTTTAATGAGGGCAATATTGAATAAATATATATTCGTCCTAACAATAAGTTGACTTAACTCGTGGCTTGGTGGCAAGCTGGGTTACTGCGCTATCGGCGCGGGTTTGAACCCAATTACCAATATATTTATTAAAAAAAAGACAAGGGTAAAATCTTGTCAATCGATATTTCACGATCAAGGGTGTAATACTATTTGTATTAGCGGTCCTTATATATCATATTAACAATCGAAATATGGTCGAAAGAAAAAAAAATTCTATTTTAGGGGGCTTCTTCCTTTACCTATGAATTACATTGGACCCATAAATGATACATTGGAAGAATCAGTTGGGTCTTCCAATATCAATAGGTTGATTGTTTGCTTTCGACATTTCTCTATGCGTATACGGGGATTTCATTTCTTAAGAGCCTTCCAATCGGCTAAGGTATGAAACAGGTCATAAAGCAAGGTAAGTTCTAGTCATGGGAGTTGCAAGCTTGTAGGTTAGGCTGTTTAGTCGTCGATACAGGACAGGTTTTGTCGAAAACGGTACAAGTTGCCTGCCTAGAAGAGCCACTCACTCTTTAGTCCTGTCACACAAGATAAGCACACCGCCCGGTCTCAGACCAGGTTCAGGAACCAATTCGAATTTTTATCTTGGCATGTCAATGGTTTTTAACCGTAGGTGCTTATCTTTTTTGTACATAAAGAAATTCCTTGCTAGGTCATTTACTTTGTCCAATCATATCATCTAGTCTTCGAATTGGCGGAAGACGGATATTTTTTCCAATGGAGTCTCGCCTGAGCTATCACCGATGATATTTTTTTTAATAAATTTTAGCAATTTATTAATATTTTTAATTCATTATTTAAAAAAACACTATTGTATATAATATATACACTATTTTTTAGTAGTTCTAGTGTGCACTTGTGTGCTTGATATGCACTTAAATTTAAAAAAAAATACCCCAAAAAGTAATCAGTAATACTTCAATTATAAAAAAAATACACCGTTCGGTGTGTTAGTGTGCATTTTGAAAATATCAAAATTAAAGTCAAAGTTGAGCTTAAAATCCAAGTGTATGGTATGCACTTCAATGCATGCTAAAATTGTGTTTTTTTAAAGGGCAATGCAACCATATGGATAACTTAAAAAATTCACGGATTAAAATTGGATCGGATCATAATATAATTTGTTTACTTTAAACATTATAATTTATTTGCTCATGAAGTATTATTAGGGATGGCAATAGTGTTGGGAAAATAGGGGTGCCCGGAATCTATTCGGGATAAAATTTAAATACGAATTTAAATACAATTATTACTAGCATGAATTAATCCTAATTAATTCAAATAATAATTCCAACAACTAATTTATCATCATGCATGTTGAATTAATTCACATAAAATCTAGGCGGAATAAATAAGAATTTATGTGACTTACGTACCTCTTGTAGACTTGGCCTTTGAATAAACGGGACTAACACGTACACGCTTTATCAACCCAAAAGCCTTCTCAAGTATTCCCTTTCACCTTGTTCGATCACCGGTGGGAGATGCTATCGAACAATTTAAATAACTAAGGAAAAAGAAAAATATTTATGCTCTTGATTTTTCCAACACATGGAATTATGTACTTGGGGATGAAATAATCACCCCCTATTTATAAGATGCAGTGACCAAAATTTTGGTGGTATATGGGCTTTGGAAAAAATCTTTTCTTAGACTCTAAGAAATTTTGAATATATCTCATATATTCTTTTCTCCAAAATAAAATATTCCACAAAAATCTCACACTCCTCACAAAGAGGTAAATTTCAAAAATCATAGGGTAGAAAATACAAGATTTGGATCTTCTTGAATATATGAGATAATCTTGTATTCCAAGAATACTTATCTTCCATAATATCTTTCCAAGAAAATCAACAAAATCTTTTCTTCCCTAATATCATAATTTTCGAAAATTTCAAAGAAAAATCAGCATGATATTATCTTTTTATTTTAATCACCTTATCATTATTGAGCTACTTAATGGGCTACTTGAGGGGCCTTTAAGGAGAATTAAGATTGGACCTCCTAATGGACTTCTGAATTTCAATATCGAGCCCCAATATAATTCAGCCCATTAATATTAATTATTACCACTAATAAATTAATATTGCACTATCCATCTTAATCCATATTACGATAATATGGGCTCCCGGTTATTATTTCCCACGTTTAAGATTATCAAGTACATTAATTAATTAAGCTTCTGAATAGCTCTAAATTAATTAATATATTTCACCTTGGAGTAAAGACAGTTCAACATTATTATTCGTACCGAAGAAACTAATTCTTCACTTGCAAGATTTGGTACAATAAAACTTCTGAGCCCACCAAGGGGACTAATCACACGAGCCGTACTCGCACGCATTTCTCCGTATTAAATCTTAGCAACCGTCGTATGATTAATATTACTGCCCAAGACACAAAGTTCGAAGTCACAATGATTCTCACCCAACATGAATCAAAGCAGTAATCATTAAGTACACACGGTCCTATTTAAGTGACGGAGATTAAGAAATCAACAAACACTGAGGTCTAATTCTTCACCTTTCAGAACAGAAGAATTTATCCTCGCTGTAGGTCCTCTTCAACACATACTAAATGTGCTAGTGCAATCTCTTAGTCAAGACAGACCAATCTGAGCCTTACACGTCGACCTTTCACGGCGGATTGTTCAATTCCACCTAGGTCGTGAAAATGTACGTTTAGTTACAAGTAAACTGTTAATGTTGTCTTCCGTGATCGGGTATCACCACATTAACTACAATGTAACATGTACTATATATTGAACGGTTTGCAATAGAAATTCAACATTCAATCATAACTAAAGCAAATGTGATAAAAGAATTATTCTCATAAAACGAGTGTTTGATACACGAGTTATACAGAGTAAAAGCATACTTTCACGTATAACTCCAACAATCTCCCACTTATACTTTTAGTATACATCACGCATGTCTTAGTGTAGTAGCTCTACGTGACATCTTATGTCAACCTACACTAACCTAATAATTCCTCCCACTTATACTTAAAGCAGATTGACAATAGTCTTGACTCTCATTCCATCCACATGTCTCTCGAATGTACTCTGAGGCAGACCCTTTGTGAATGGATCCGCTAGGTTGTCACCCGACGCTATCTTTGTCACCTCTATATCTCCTCTCTTAACGATTTCTCGTATAAGATGGTATTTTCTTTCAATGTGTTTGCTGGCCTTGTGGGCTCTCGGTTCCCTTGAATTTGCAACTGCTCCGACATTGTCACAAAAGACAGTTTATCTTGTCGGGCAAATTCGGAACAACGTCCAAGTCCACTAAGAAATACTTGAGCCAAACCGCTTCTTACGTTGCTTCACAAGCAGTTACTTATTCGGCTTTCATGGACGAATCGGCGATGCATTTCTGCAATACGCTTCTCCATGTCATGGCTCCTCCTTCCATGCAAAACACACTACCCGAGGTAGTTATTCTGGAGTCTATGTCTGATTGGAAATTTGAGTCCGTGTATCCCATGGGAATTAGACCGTCTGGCTGTTAAATCAACATTCCATACCAAGTTCTTTTCAGAAACTAAAGAATGCATATAATTGTAATCTAATGTGCTTTCCCGGGGTTACTTTGATATCTTGCCATCATGTCCACAACAAAGCAGATATCCGGTCTCGTACACAACGTTGCATACATAAGACTTCCTACGTCCGAAACGTACGAAACGTCTTTCATGTCATCTATCTCCACTTGCGTCTTAGGGCATATTTCTTTGGATAGATGGATTACGTGCCTAAAAGGTACAAAACCTTTCTTGGAATCTTGCATGTTGTATCGCTTCAAAACAGTTTCTTTGTATGAAACTTGCGATAAGCCCAACATCCTCTTCTTGCGATCGCGAGTGATCTTGATCCCAAGGATGTGACCGGCTTCCCCTAAGTCCTTCATATCAATTTGTTTTGACAGTCATACCCTTACGTCTGACAATACCTTTACATTGTTTCCAATGAGCAGAATATCGTCTACGTATAATACTAAGAATACCACCGCAGTTCCGTCACACCTTTTATACACACAACTTTCGAACTTGTTTTGATCACAAACCCATAAGACTTAATAACTTGATCAAAACACTAGTTCCAAGTACGCGATGCTTGCTTAAGTCCATAAATGGATCTCTTAAGCTTGCATACGAGGTGCTCTTGGCCTTTTTCAATGAAACCTTTGGGCTGTTGCATATAGATCCCGTCAAGACTTTCGTTAAGGAAAGCTGTCTTGACATCCATTTGCCAGATCTCGTAATCTAAGTGCGCAGCGATCGACAAGAGAATACAGATGGACTTAAGCATAGCTACAGGCCTCAGGCCACAAGCCTTGCTTTGAAGGTCTCTACCCTTCCGTCCGGTCCTCTTTTCCTCTTGTACACCCACTTACATCCAATGAGTTCTACCCCATTGGGTGGATCGACCAACTCCCACACTTGATTATGATCCATCGAACCCATCTCGGTTTCCATTGCGGTTTGCCACGCCTCCGCGTTTTTATCTTGGATTGCCTCATCGTACGTCCATGGGTCTGATTCATCGCCGGGAATCAAATTCGAAGATTCTCCAATTCCCATTAATCTCTCGGGTTGCCTTGCAATCCTCCCACTACGACGGGGTTCCGGTTGTGAAGGTGTGACGTGTGGTACATCATCTTGTATACTTGGTATAGGAGTTTGCCTTCTTAACTCGTCTAAGGTAATCTCACTTCTAGGCTTTCTTTTGTTCATATAGTCTTCCTCCAAGAATTTAAAGTGCGAACTAATCACGGTCTTTTGATCCTTGGGACTATAGAGCATACACCATTTCATTCCTGCAGGGTATCCTATAAACAGCCTTAATTCCGAACGTGGATCCAACTTACCGGCTTCCTTGTCTAGCACGTATGCCGGACAACCCCAAATCCGCAAGTGTCTTAGACTGGGCTCGCGCCCGGTCCACAATTCCATTAGGGTTTTAGGAACCGATTTGGATGGCACCAAGTTTAGAATGTAAGACATCGTTTCCAAGGCGTTACCCAAAACGATTTGGGTAAATCCGAATAACTCATCATGGATCTGACTATTTCTAAAAGAACCTGCTTCCTTCGTTCCGCCATACCGTTCTATTGAGGGGTTCCCGGTGCGGTCAACAGGGATACAATCCCTTCTTCCGATAGGTAGTTCAAGAATTCATCGCTAAGGTATTCGCCTCCACGATCAAATCGTAGAGACTTGATACTTCTTTCCTTATGCATCATAAGGTAGATGTATCAATTTCTCGAGTAATCATCAAATTACTCATACCCCTTCTTGCTATGATCGTCATTGAACCACACATATCGGTATGAACGAGTTCTAACACTTTGGTGGCTCTATTCCCCTTGGCTCCAAATGCCCTCTAGGTCATTTTACCCTCTAAACAGGATTCACAAGTTGAAAATGACTCAACTTGAAGTAACTCCAAGGATTCATTTTTTACCAACCTTTGTATCCGCATTAAATTAATATGACCTAATCTAAGATGCCATAAAAGTGTTTCGTTCATGTCCGAAGAATGCTTCCTTTTATTACTCGAAATAATCGATGTGTTATTAGATTCGATTTTGTGAGTGGTGTGCCCAAATAATGGTATAAAGATCATCTATTAAAGTTCCGGAACAGATAAACTCATCGTTTCAAGAAATAATAACATCCTTATTAAAAGAAACTGAGTATCTATTCAAAACAGTTTAGAAACTGAAGGTTGAGTTCTTTCTAAACTAGGAACATGAAGAACGTCTCTCAAGACCATAACTCTATCTTCAAAAGATAGGCACACTTCTCCCACTGCTTCAGCTGCCACTCTCATAGCATTGCCCGATGTGATGGGGATCTCACTTCCGTTAAGTCGTCAGGTTAGCTTGAAAACATGAAACAAATGTGATCAGTAGCTCTCATATCCACTATCCACCAATAGACAGCATACGCCACTTCACAAGTTTCGACGACTAGGGTGTGTGAATTACCTAACTTTTCTAGCCTCTTAGGCTTGGAACAGGTAGACCTCCATTGTCCTCTCTCACCGCAACTAAAACATTTCCCCTTTGATGCTAGCCTTTGCATTTGCCTTTCGCAACAATTGGATTTGCTTGGATCCGGCCTTTGGTTCCTTCCTCTTTTTCCCTCCCTTGGGACCAAAAGAGGTAGACGAACCATTAGCCACCATAGCACTAGACTGGTGCTCCATTATCACCTCCACCGAAACTAAAGCTTGCAAGAGCTCGGACAAATGACTTGTCCGTTCATTCATCTGACAGTTCAGATGAAACTACTCAAAGCTTCTCGGTAGAGAATGGTATATGAAATCAATCAAAAAACGCACCAAGTACTTCCAACTTGTTAAGGTATGTCATTATCTCGAGAACGTGCTCCCTCACGGGCGTTCCTTCCACCATTTCCAACTTGACCGAGTCATGTTTGGTGAACTGATTAGTCATGGGATTCTGATGTGAAAACATCTCTTCAAGGTGTTACATGATTTCAACAGCGGATACAATGTCTCCATGAACGTGCCTCAAATCCTCAGACAGAGATGTCAAGATGATGCACTTCATGTGTTCATTGTCACGCTTCCAATCATAAACTGCCTTTTCCCATTGCTTGACTTATCATTAGGCTTGCGGGGTATATTAACGTAAATACCCAATTGTGTTTTCGTGTAGTAAGGACAAAATTTTTTTAAAAAAAAATATTTCCAATCGATATAAATCACTCCAAAAAATTTATTAACTTTAAGTATATTAAACAGTGGATTAAAAGGTTGCGACATGATGAAATGAGAATAAAACATACATTCATATAAATATCTAGAAAAATACGAAATTATCACATAATTCGATCACATTAATTATATTGAAACCTTAAAACAATATAATCATGCATCAGCCAACATCTAGAAACAATTTAAATGCGCCACGAGAGATGGTCTATACATTTAAATACATTCAAGCGGATCACAAACTTAAAAGTTACAAATCCTTAATTCAAAATTAATAGTTGGCTCCCACTTTGACCACATAGAAATTGACAGGGACTCCGAGGGGAGTAAGTTAATATCAATTTCCTATGCCTAAGTAATAACCATAATTAAATACAGGATTATTATTTCGCTTTGAGCAAGCCACTCGGGGTGAGGGTCAATACCGCCACTAGTAATAATCCACAATCATCCTTTCAGAATTTATTCATGTGAAATCCATTCTTTTGGCCGATCCGAGGGGGAAATGTATTCCAAAAGAACTTCACAAATAAATAAATTATGGAGGCCAAATTAATCCAATTTTAATATCCGGAATAAAATTGCGATTAAATAAACATACTTAGTAATTTTCGAAAGTAAGGTTTTTTCTTGGACAATTAAATTCATGCAAACACATATTAACAAATAATAATAAGTGCACGAAATAAAACATCCATCAAAACAAAATTAAACACATTGGAGCACTCAAATCCAATTGTCACGGTTTAATTTCTTCACGTCTTGATGCGAAAAATCGTCCTTGTTGCTTTCTGTCGTTCGTCTCGACACGCTCCCACTCGAACATCAACACTTCATCAAAAACAACATCGTTTGGGGTTCGGGACGACATTTAAAATCACACGAAAGAAAAGGGACGAACCGAAAAATTCCACGGCCCGAGATACGGCGCGCGTCGGCCCACGGAGTGGGCCCGCGCGCCTCTCGGCCAAAACAGCCGAGGCGCTGAAGCGCCGGCCAGGAACGCCGAAGCGCTGCACGTTGCGCCCCGAGGCGCTGCAGGGCCTCGCCCGAGGCGCGCGCGCGCGCTTGCGCGGCGCCGGCCTCCCTTCGCGCGCGGGTCGTGCGCCGTGCACCCCGTGCGCCGGGTTTCGCCGTTCGTTCTTGTTTTCTTCACCCCTTGCATGATTTTACGTCCATACACGCTCCATGCTTGTATGCGTCGTCCGGGTACGCCGTTTTTAATTCTTCGTTCTTCGTCACGATCTGGTTACAATTTATTTTCAATAAAAATAAATACTAGATCTAGACTAGTCTATTACAATGATCGAATCAAAATAAAAACAACTAATCTACTCGTGGATTTTCTCACGAGAAAAACAAATTCGAACGAATCGAATTAAAAATAATTAATTCACACGCATGAAAAAAATAATAACATTAAAACCATGACAATTGGATACCTGCAAAAAAGATCTAGCAATTCTACTATCCAATTTCAATTTAATGTTTAACAATTTAAATTCCAATTTAAAGATCAGAGCCCGAAACCGTGGCTCTGATATCAGTTGTTGGGAAAATAGGGGTGCCCGGAATCTATTCGGGATAAAATTTAAATACGAATTTAAATACAATTATTACTAGCATGAATTAATCCTAATTAATTCAAATAATAATTCCAACAACTAATTTATCATCATGCATGTTGAATTAATTCACATAAAATCTAGGCGGAATAAACAAGAATTTATGTGACTTACGTACCTCTTGTAGACTTGGCCTTTGAATAAACGGGACTAACACGTACTCACTTTATCAACCCAAAAGCCTTCTCAAGTATTCCCTTTCACCTTGTTCGATCACCGGTGGGAGATGCTATCGAACAATTTAAATAACTAAGGAAAAAGAAAAATATCTATGCTCTTGATTTTTCCAACACATGGAATTATGTACTTGGGGATGAAATAATTACCCCCTATTTATAAGATGTAGTGGCCAAAATTTTGGTGGTATATGGGCTTTGGAAAAAATCTTTTCTTAGACTCTAAGAAATCTTGAATATATCTCATATATTCTTTTCTCCAAAATAAAATATTCCACAAAAATCTCACACTCCTCACAAAGAGGTAAATTTCAAAAATCATAGGGTAGAAAATACAAGATTTGGATCTTCTTGAATATATGAGATAATCTTGTATTCCAAGAATACTTATCTTCCATAATATCTTTCCAAGAAAATCAACAAAATATTTTCTTCCCTAATATCATAATTTTCGAAAATTTCAAAGAAAAATCAGCATGATATTATCTTTTTATTTTAATCACCTTATCTTTATTGAGCTACTTAATGGGCTACTTGAGGGGCCTTTAAGGAGAATTAAGATTGGACCTCCTAATGGACTTCTGAATTTTAATATTGAGCCCCAATATAATTCAGCCCATTAATATTAATTATTACCACTAATAAATTAATATTGCACTATCCATCTTAATCCATATTACGATAATATGGGCTCCCGATTATTATTTCCCGCGTTTAAGATTATCAAGTCCATTAATTAATTAAGCTTATGAATAGCTCTAAATTAATTAATATATTTCACCTTGGAGTAAAGACAGCTCAACATTATTATTCGTACCGAAGAAACTAATTCTTCACTTGCAAGATTTGGTACAATAAAACTTCTGAGCCCACCAAGGGGACTAATCACACGAGCCGTAATCGCACGCGTTTCTCCGTATTAAATCTTAGCAACCGTCGTATGATTAATATTACTGCCCAAGACACAAAGTTCGAAGTCACAATGATTCTCACCCAACATGAATCAAAGCAGTAATCATTAAGCACACACGGTCCTATTTAAGTGACGGAGATTAAGAAATCAACAACCACTGAGGTCTAATTCTTCACCTTTCAGAATAGAAGAATTTATCCTCGCTGTAGTTCCTCTTCAACACATACTAAATGTGCTAGTGCAATCTCTTAGTTAAGACAGACCAATCTGAGCCTTACACATCGACCTTTAACGGCGGATTGTTCAATTCCACCTAGGTCGTGAAAATGTATGTTTAGTTACAAGTAAACTGTTAATGTTGTCTTCCGTGATCGGGTATCACCACATTAACTACAATGTAACATGTACTATATATTGAACGGTTTGCAATAGAAATTCAACATTCAATCATAACTAAAGCAAATGTGATAAAAGAATTATTCTCATAAAACGAGTGTTTGATACACGAGTTATACAAAGTAAAAGCATACTTTCACGTATAACTCCAACAAATAGGGTGGAACAAGGTAGGTATCTAAATACCCTCCTCCCATATACGCATATCTCCAACTGTCCCGACCCGCGTCCCATTGCGAAGCAGCATTCTAAGCTCATGCCCGTCCCAAAAAAAAAAAATTAATACAAATTTTAAATTTAAACACTTGCATATTTTCATATTAAATATGTTGTGTATCATAATATATCTCATTTTAAATACAAAATAAAAAAATTTAATTAAATTTAATAGTAAATATAATCATCAAATTATAAATTATGTATGAATATGTTTTATATGAAAATGGTTTATGATAAGCTTATCATGAAACTATTTTAAAGTATCTAATATTTGACTAGGAGTATCCATAATCTCATTAGGAGAATTATTAATCTGTGTTTAAGAAAATTTACAACAATTACAATATAATACCACTGATCCAAATTAATGATACTCCTGATGAGATTATCGATACTTCTGATGACATTATCGATATTCCTAGTTAAATATTCGATACTTTAAAACAGTTTCATGATAAATTTATCGTGAACTATTTTCATATAATAGTGAATTATAGTAATATATACTCTCTCCGTTTTGCGATTACTTTCTCACCCCAAAAAAGAAAATATAACTCTCTCACAAAAGTCAATAAAACATATAGATATCATTATTTTATTCAACCTCACACTCACATTCTCCTTTTTTCCTTAAAAAAATGTGATACTTCCATATGTGAAAGTAAAGGTGGTACAGATGGAGTATATATTATAAATATATTATTACTAATATGCTTACTCGCTTGGATCACCAGTGGATATGCTTTTTTTCCCACATGGATCTGCTTTCTCTGGTAGCTGGTCTCTAGCTGCTGATAGAGGGAGGGAGGAGTTGGGATTTTGAATCTTGCTTATTGACTTAATTTACGGTACCGGGTCAAAGTTCGGGAGAAGCATATGGATGGCTATATATATATACTAGATGAGTACCCCGCATAAAAATGCGGGGTTGTTCACAAAATTAAATTTTATATTTTATTAACACATCATTACATTATTAATTCAATCTATTTTAATACACGTACATACTGTACGCTTAATTTTAATTACATATGCATTATATATACTTAAATAAATTTGATCATCGTAAAATAATATAATTATATTATACAATAAAAAATCAATAATTATGGCTAAACTGGTAAACATCATAACAATTGTTAATGAGGTGTAGGGTTCAAATCATTTGCATACCCATTTTTTTTTATTAGATTCCTTATTATATAAGGTCACATAAATGACATATAAGCGACACATAGATGAAGTAGATGACACGTAAGCATTCGACACGTAGACGAAATTAACCTCAGTACGACACATAGGCGAAATTAAGCTAAAAATGACACATAAAGTTGTCAAACCCACTATTAGTATAATAGAGGATTTTTATTAAACACTACCAAACATCAATAAATATTTTCACATTTAGAAGAAAGACATATATATATTTTTAACTCAAGTTATGTATAATACATATTCAAATTTTATAACGATTCATAGTTAGCTTAATTGGTAAACATAATAACAAATCCTCATGAGGTCCTTGGTTCAATTCCAACTAAAATCAATTTTTTTATTAGACTTCTTCTTATGAAAGATCACAATGCCACATGAATGACACGTAGGATAAAGTGACACACAATCATGCCACGTAAGACTTGACACATAAGCGAAATGTACCAGAAGTCGACACATAAACGAAATGCACCAGAAATTGACACATCAGCAAAAAAAAACTCCCTATTAGTATAATAGGGGATATATGTATATATATATTCTAATATATATTGTGTGGTGGGGAAGGGAGAGAGGGGGAGGGGAATGGGCGAATCAAGTAATATACATACCCATATTCGATTTGCCAGGCTGACCCGTTCCATTTTAAGAACGGGATGGGACTGGACTAGCCCAACCAGGGTTGAGTGGGGAGGAGCTGTCACGGGGTGGGTTATTTTGTCATTCCTAAGTATTATATAAAACAAAAATAATACTATATGAAAAACGATGTAAATACTACATGACTTGTACAATGTTACTATTTAACGTAATATAATATGAATAAATAAGTAATCACACTTGCTTTATGTAAACGTCTCACAATTAATTTCAAACCCCATAAAATGAAATAACCATCTCTCTTAAAAGTTAATAAACTATAAATTTACTATTATTTTATTCAACTCAACATTCACATCCTCTTTTTTTCACATCCTCTTAAGTTATTAATTTCACATCCTTTTTTTTTCTTAAAAAATGTACAATCTCCATATGTGAAAGTAAATGTGGGACTGGGGGAGTATTATTAGGATAAACAAGTAGTAGTAATATTTTTTGTGGACCTGATTTTATTTGTGGATTTTTTTACCAGCAAAATTTTTGTTTTTATATTTATAGAATACAGTACTTTCACAAGACCTATTTTGGATTCAATATTGTTTATTGTTTATCGAGGTGCATATATCCATTGATACCATACTAATATTTTATATTCAAAATTCAGTTTATAAGTTTATTAGTATCAGTAAAAAAAGAATGGTATAAATTTTATATTATGAAATTTGTTTATTTATTTTTTAAGTTGTTTTTTATTTTCACAGGTTTAGTTATATATATATTTTTTTTACAATGTCAAAAAATTTGTTAAATACTGACTTACGCTTTAAATTCATTTTTTGATAGTCACAATTTTTTTAGATTTAATACATATATTTTAAAAGTTTATAATATGAAGTTCAAGACTAATATATTAAATCATCGCATGAATTATCTTGGTAGTTGGTGACATAAAATATAACTTTATCCAAAACTTTCCTTTATATAAGTCTGTGTAGATTTCATATACACCAGTTATACTTGTGCACTCGCCCGACCCGCCGTCCTCCCGCACGCGCCCCCTTCTCTCTTCCTCTTACACGGCGGCCACCGCCTCCCCTTCCCCAGAGCGCGCCTCACTCTCCCCTTCCTCCGTCGCATCTCTCTTCCACTCGCAACCGCACACAGCAAGGATGTCGCCTCGATCACCATTGACGCCATCCTCTCCTCCAGTCGGTGACCATCGCCGCTCATCCCAGCGCCGCCGCCTTCTTTCTCGTGCTACCAATCAGAACCACCACCACGACGTCTGACGCCGCCACGACCAACATCAATAGTAATGTGATATTTTGAATAACCCAATATAAATGTGATTATTGTGGAAATATGATTAAGATTCCGGCAAAAACAAGGAAAAACGGCGGTAGAGATCCCAAATCATAAATCCTATATTGTTTCTGAATTCTCATCCAATGCTCAAGTTTTTTTGTGAAGCCCTTATTTCACCATTCGCCTAAATCGATTACCATTACCCCTCATCGCCTCATTTTTCATAGCAGTGATGTTGTTAACTGGAAAGTTACACTGGATAAAACTGAAATGTTACACAAGATTTAACTGAAAAGTTATACTAGCTTTAACTGAAAAGCTACACTAAATATAATTGAAATGTTACGCATGCTTTAACGGAAAAGATACACTAACTTTAAGTGAAAAGTTACACTGAATATAAGTGAAAAGTTACACAAGCTTTAATTAAAAATTACACTAACTTTAAATGAAGAGTTGCATTAGATATAATAGAAAAGTTACCCAAACTTTAACAGAAAAGTTACCCAAACTTTAACTGAAAAGTTACACTTGCTTTATCTGAAAAGTTGCATTAGATATAATTGAAAAGTTACACAAACTTTAAAAGAAAAGTTACACTAATTTTAACTTAAAAGTTACACATACTTAAATTGAAAAGTTACACTAATTTTAACTGAAAAGTTACACAGACTTAAATGGAAAAGTTACACAGACTTAAATTGAAAAGTTACACTGACAAACTTGTATAACTTACAAATTAAAGTGCGACTATACTTAAAATTTTAGCTTTGATAAGAAATCAATGTGGAACAAAACAAAGCTCTTTTATTTTAGCATAATCTTACTTCTTTGGTGTATTTATTTCCTTGTGAAGTGGCAATCAAATCATGATGCTGGAAAAGTTGTTCAAGATAAAACATAAAAGTTACCCCAAGTAAAGCTGAAAAGTTAACCATCCTATAACAGAAAAGTGGGTAAATCCTATAACAGAAAAGTGGGTAAAAAATATTTGTAGGGGAAAATTGAACCCTAGACCCCAAGTAAGAGGTGGGCTTCAAATTCCACTTGAGCACGAACGAGATACAATTAAACGTTCGGATATTTAATATACGTAGCGCACCCCTAGTGTAAATAGGTCATCATTTGATCCAATTACACGGTGCACTTGGTGCACAAGAGACCCACCCTATATACCTGGATGATGATGATCATACTTCCTTCTTCTCAAAATTTCTTTTATATATGTTGTTAAGACACACAAAATAATAAAATAAAATAAAGAGTAAAAATTTGAGAAGTAATTTTATAAATCTTTATATATAAAAATAAGCAAATTAGAGTGTTTGTATACGTAGATTAAGAAGTAATGATATTTTATATAGAATTATGGATATTTTTAAGGATGAAATTTAGAATAATTTCTTATTTTAAATGTGAAAGTTATTTTAAAATCAAGGAAAAAGAAGTGTGAGAATATAATTGCCGGATGAAAAGTACTACGAAGGTGTTTGACTGAGCTTATAAATTTTTTAAAACAACTTATAAATTGTTTAAAAGCTTATAAGTACTATCAATATGTTTGACATACTAAGATGTTTATCAGCTTCTAAAATTTTAAAATAAGCTCCTAACAGCTTATAAGCGGTAAAAATTAAGTTGAGATTTGCCAACTTATTTTCCTAACCACCTCCACCCCCAACCATCTACCCCACCGTGGAACCACCCCTCCCCCGACCCCACCCACCTCTACTTCAACATAAAATTTTTTTATATTAAATTAAAGTTTAAAAAATATTTATTATAAATTTTCAAAATTTTTATTAGTTGTATTAGTAAAATTCTTTAACAACTTATAAAATATTTAAATATTACATCTTATAATTTTTTAAAATAATTTATAAGATGTTTCAAATAAGTTTTAGTAAGATTAGTTCTAAATAATATTAGTGGTGGAAATTTGTTAGTTTTGAGAAAATAACAGGTTAGTGTAACTTAAATTAATAAAAATCCTGTACTTAAGTGCACGTGGTCTTTTCAGCACTTTTGAGTTTTGACATTGGATTTGAATATAAATTTGCATATAATGGTAGTAATTTAAATCAAAGCTTCATGATTATCAAAAAAGGTAAAAGCCAAAAGGATTATTAGAATTTAGAAAAAGTCAGAAGTGGATAGAGCCTATTGACTATTTATGCATTATTACTTTTTGTGTTATAAGTTGTAAAATAAAGTTAAATTAAAATTACATATGTATTGATTGATTCAATTGTATTTGAATTTTTTCCTGATTAATCAATAAATTTTGACTCTTGTAACATCTGGTGATTCTTTTTATTTTTTATTTTAACAAGACAAATGATCCATTGACTTTAAAATTGATTTAATGGCATGAAACTCCCTCATGATTTCAAAATATTGTGTAAAATTTCCTCGTGGTTTTAAAAAAATTGTGCGAAACCCCCCTATATATTACCAAATATAGCGAATTATCCCCTTTTTAGAAAAAACGAGTTTGCGGTTTTACCTATTTCCTCTATTTTAGAAAAATGAGTTTGAGGTTTTACCTATTTCCTCTATTTTTTGTATTTTATTTTTCCAAATATTGAAATCTTAAGGCTATAATATTAAGGACATAGCAAGAAATGGATAAAATTTGTAACTTATTTTTGGAAAAAGGGAATAATTTGCTATATTTAGTAAAACACATGGGAGTTTTGCGCAATTTTCAAGCCACTAGGAGATTTCACGCAACATTTCAAAACCATGAGGTGATTTCGTGCAATTAACCCCTATTAAAATTGGAGTACAAAGAATATTCAAACCTATCCATGCTAAACTCAAATTTTCTTTCACTTTCATCTTGCTTTCAAATTTGTTTCAAACAATAAGATAACTTTCAATCATTCTACTCAAACTTTAATTCAACGGAAATATTCTCTTAGGATATTCTTAATTTAATCAATTTTATTTTTTACTTTATCTAATATATGCATATAATCAACTTTATATATTTACATTTAAATCATTAAAAATTTAACACAATAAAAAATTAAAACACAATAATTCATTGATATAATATTTTATTGAAAAGATTTGATATAAAAAATATCAAAGTTCAATAACAAAATTCATTACAATCACATATTAATACTAAAGAATATCATATAAATAACACAATAAATCAATACATAATATTTTATTCACTCAAAAGAATATCATATAATTTAGACAAAGTATAGAGTGAAATTGATTTATACATGAATCACTGAAGAGTATTGGTTGTTTCCATTGAAGAGTATTAGTTGTATTTACTGAAGATTATTACTGATTTACACTAAAGAGTCTTAGTTGTTCAGTGAAAATGAACTAAAACTCTTCAGTGTAAACCAGCAATACTCTTTAGTAAAAACAAATAATATTTTTCAGTGAAAACAACTAATACCCTTCAATGATTCATATATAAACAAATTTCACTCTATACATACTCTATAATTTAAATAATAAAGCAAATTGAACTCGCGTGAAAGAGTGATCATACACCGTCGGTGCATTGGAGGGGTATTTCGGAAACAGATCCTCTCCCGTAAGTATTCTCTCCCTTTCCTCCATTTCAATAGATCTACACCCTTAATTATAATCTGTGGAAGAAAATGCTCCACGTCATTTATTTTACTTTGTCAATATTTTCAGCGCTCAAACCGTGATGAATGTGTATGTATATTTGTATGTATACACCAAGGTTAAAAATATCAGTATTGATGGATATATCGGGACCTTGATTTTGTGGAAATATCAACGGATATAACGAATATTGATATCGGTAAATTTAAAAAAATAAATTAACAAACTTTTAATACATAAAATTTACAATAGAATTTGACCATATTTTACATATGTGATATTTAACAAAATTATGGATATTTTTTCGATATTTCTCGATACTTTTTCGATATTTCTCGATACTTTTTCGATATTTACCGATATTTTTCGATATTTTACCGATTTTATGCTCAATTTGCAAAAAAATATAGTCAAAATTGATTTTAGGAATACTATGGAAATATCGTTACCCCCAATATCGATATTGATGACCACAAAAAATGGATATATCGGGGAAATTTTCGAATATTTTCTTCTTTGGTATACACGCAAAAGAAAATTGGAAGACAAATTAAAGGTAAAATTTATCGGTCCTTGATCACATGTCCACCGGTGGACATAATATTATATACTCACCGTGAATGTGTTAATGACACATAAGCAGATATAAATAATTAATTAAAATAATAATGGGCCTCTGTTTATATGTTATTAATATATTCGCGGTGGGTATATAATATTATGCCCACGGTGGGCATGAGATCATATCCGTCCATTTTCTACCCCAATTCTCAAATTTATTTTCTCATAAATTTCCACCACTCCATTGAAAACTCCACCCACCGCTCCATACATCGGAGACTACCTCAACCGCTCAGTCTCATCGGAAATGTCTTCATTGGGGACTGCAAATTTCATCTTTCCCCAGTTTAAAAAAAAATGATACTAAAACTGATGAGAAAGACATGGATATTCTTTACCTGGTAAAATTCGAGAAGAGCAAAAAATTGTTCCATCCTGTAAGTGAAACGGCGGGGCAAGGAAAGCTTAGGTGAAAGAGTTAAATGGAAAATTGAAGAAAAAATAGGCCAGAAACAAGATACTGGAGCGGAGAAAATTTGACAAAGTAAAATGAGTGACGTGGCACGATTTTCTCCTAGATTATAATTAAGGGGGTGGATAGTATTGTAAATTTAGAAGATTTATTATTTCAAATTTAGAAAATTTGATGTGGACATTACTAATGAACCAATTTGAGGTGACTGTGGGCCTGGAGGTACAAATGACTGACCATAAGAAGGTCTTCTAAACTGATTTCCACCTTGGTAGCCATTCTGATTGTAATACGGACCTCCCATGTAATTGGCTACCTCTTGCTGTCCACTTGGCTGGTCTACTCTCTCATTTTCTACTGCATGCTCTCCAACCAAATTCTTCCCCAACTCGAGGTTGTTGATCTTCTCCATCATGGCCATCAGCAGCCTTCTCGTTCCTTCACCTTCCTCAACCTGATGAACTCTTTGAAAATCTGAGTCTTCATTCCAAGCCCCGGCATTCGTGACAATATTGTCCACTATCTCTCTACACCTCTCTATGCCTTGATTCAGGAATGCTCCGCCCGCACAGGCGTCTAAATGGTCTTGCCCCGCCTTGTTGGCACCACTGTAGAAGAATGCCATAATATCTCCCTCATTGTACCCATGCTGCGGGCACTCAATCAGCATGTTTGAGTATCTCTCCCATGCTTGACGTAGGTCCTCTCCTTGCTTCTGGCGGAAGGAAGAGATCTCAATCCTAGCCTTGATCGTCCTAGATGGAGGGTAGAATCGCTCGAGGAACAGACGCTCGAGCTCGGCCCAAGTGGTAATACCTCCCCGCGGGAGCGTATTATCGTACCACTCCTTGGCTATTCCCGTCAATGAGAATGGGAATAGCCTAAGCCTCTTGGCATCTTCAGACATGCCATTATAATTTAATGTTGAGGCTATCATGAGAAAACTCCTCAGGTGAGTGTGAGGATTCTCCTTCCCGATCACCCCCTTGAACTGATTCTCGGTAAGCAGCTTTAAAATTCCCGGGGAAATCGAGAAGTTGTTCGTCTCAACAGGAGGCAACGCCACTCCATCATAGTACCTCTGCGGTTGTGCCGCGAACCTGCCCCGAATAGCCATATTGTGATCTGCGTTCTGGGGCACAGGCTGAGGAGCAACAGGTGGTGCTGGTACTTGTTGAACTGGAGGTGGTTGGTACATAGGTGGTGGATGATATGGGTATAGTGGATAAGGGTATGGTGGGTATGGGTAATGTTGGTATACTGGGTTGTTGAAAGGGTTATTTGGGTTTTGTGGGTAAGCAGGGTTGTTCAGAGGATTTTGGACAAGATTCTGAGCTGGATTGATAACGTTTTGTGCACCCGGGTTTTGGCTCTGACTATCCCCTAACGGATCTTGGTTCTTACTGGTGTTGCCCTCAGTGCCGTCAACCCGGTTCAACCCCTGGTTAAACTCATTCTCGACATCTTCCAACTCATTATTGATGTCCATTGGTTCTTTCCCTAAGTCGGCCGCGTTCATCCTTCTCAAGAAGGCTCGGTTTCTCCTTGCTATCGTCTCAGGATCTGCAGGTAACCTCTCTTCGCTCGTATTTCCTTGTGAGTGTGTTCTCATAAACCTGAAACACTAGCAGAAGGATCACAACGCAACTGCCGAACGAATGAAAATAAAGAATAAAATAGAAAATAAAATCACTCACTACTAACTACTAAGCTATCTACAAGTCCTATTCAAAAAGCATACAACGCCATCCCCGGCAACGACGCCATTGACTTGAAGCGAATTACACTACTTCTACTAATCGCTCACCCGCAAGCGGACGGGTTCACTGTAGTATAAGTACGTATAATGACCAAGTAGTATCGAACCCAAGGGATGGAGTGTATACGAATAGATCCCTGAAGATCTACACGTCGTAGTTAATATGAGTGTGTTGTTTTTGGATTTTTAGAAAGATTAATTAAAATCACTAAATTAAACTAAGTAAACTAAAATACTAAAGAAATCTAATTAACTACGGGTTGTGTTCTAATGAGAGATGGTGATGCTTAAGATAGGAATCCCTACGTATACTAACGGAGCAAGTACATAATCAGAATAACTGTGACACACAAGAATTAACCTAAGTCTAAGAATGCAAGGTGAAAGCTGAAGATTCTAAACCCTAATACTTTACCCTAACACTCTACTTTACTAATCTACTAACAAGTTAATAGATTGTGCTCAATTAATGAGACCCTAATTTAACTAAGGTGATGCGGTCGTCCTCCTTCGCTAAACTGGTAAATGAATTAACCCTTTCTAAACCTTCTCGTTAAGACTACTAATTGTTATTGAGTGATGCGGTCGTCCTCTCTCTAACACTTTCGTACTAAATTCAAAGGAAAAGTTAAGATTAATTATAAGAATTCATTAACTAAGAGAATTAAAACTAACGTCACGAGTTACCCTAGTTACGTACCCACATCCTACTTCTACGAGTTCATCCTACCCTAAGCATACAAGGGTTTTAGCCGGACATGGCTTTAACAAACATAAAAGCAATAGAAGAAACAACGAACATAAACATAATGAATTGAACGAAGAAAATAAGAAACATGAACTAGAGTTTAAAGAAATAAATACTAAGAACTGAAATTTAATTAACTAAAACGAAGTTTCAAAGCGTTTAAAGTAACCAAGCTAATGAAAAGAACTAAGAAACAAAAAGAAACTAAGAATTCGTACGAAAAACCTCAACAAAACGTAAACGTAAAACTTCCTTCTCTCCTTCCTCTCCAAAAACTAAGTCTAAATCTCGTGTGTGTGTCAAGTCGTCTAAGTCGTCCTTTAAAACGAGTTTGGAAGAGGTATATATAGGCACCGGGTCGAAACTGGATCTCATGGGCCGAAAAACGAAATTTGGCATTTAAGCCTCGGAGGCGCTCGAGCTGTCCCGCTCGAACGGGGCGCTCGACCCTTTGTTGCTCGAATGATTCCATAGCTCGAACGGGGCGCTCGAGCTGTGTTGCTCGAATGGTTCTAGTGGTCGAATGATGCGCTCGAGCTGTGCCCCTCGAGCGGCAAAAATGTTCTGTAAGTTTAGAGTGCTCGACCTACGTTGCTCGAATGATTCCATAGCTCGAACGGGGCGCTCGAGCTGTGTTGCTCGAATGGTTCTAGTGGTCGAATGATGCGCTCGAGCTGTGCCACTCGAGCGGCAAAAATGTTATGTAAGTTTGGAGTGCTCGACCTACGTTGCTCGAATGATTCCATAGCTCGAACGGGGCGCTCGAGCTGTGTTGCTCGAATGGTTCTAGTGGTCGAATGATGCGCTCGAGCGAGGTGCTCGAGTGATGGAGCTCGAATGGGCCCTCCTTCCTTGCAACTAACATTTTTCTTCTCACGTACTAATACCAATCGTATTTCTTCGATATCTTCTCATCCGGGCATCCGTTTGAGTCGATTCAAAGTCCTACGAACTCCGTTTTTCATCCTCGATTCACCTATGAGTATCATAGAGACAAATTCATCAATGTATATAAATAGTACTCATTTGGCTCTAAAAACTCAATAAAATCGACCAAAACTAGGGCGTTTCTAGCTACGAATCATGACAATTTCACGCCTAATCACTGGTTTCTCATCAGAATCACAAATACGTAGCAAACGTAAAAGTGGTGCACCAATCCTCACAGTAATGTTGCAATTATTCCAAAACCTTTCATCCAAAACAATTTGTTTGACTGACTTTGCAGCATCCTTCTTCAAACATTTTTTAAACTCTTGAGATGTCACCATGACTTGCAAATCATCCTTGTGATCATTTAAGCTTTTCAAGGCAATAAAAGTAGTAGCAAAACGAGTATCACCTGGGCGAAGAATTTCTCTCCAGCCTTCTCTTTTTCTCAACCAATTCAATGGCCACTTGTTATTATAAACAAAGCATGTGATTTTAGAAGCCAAAATAGCCAAATCCTTAACATGAGGCATGACTTGAAACGAATATACCAACTTTTACTAGTAGTTTCCCTGCAAGCGTACGGGTTCACTGTAGCATGAGTAAGTATAGCGACCAAGTATTATCGAACCCAAGGGAAAGTGTGTATGCAAATAGATCCCTGAAGATCTACGCGTCGTAGTTAATATGAGTGTATGTTTTTGGATTTTTTGACGAATTAATTCTAAACTAAAATAAACTAATTAAACTAAAGAACTGAAGAAACGAATAAACTAAGATGTATTTTCAAATAAGTGATGGTGATGCTCAGGATAAGAATCCCTACGTATACTGACGGGGCAGGTACATAATCAAAATAATTGTGACGCACAAGAAATAACCTAAGTTAAAGATTGTAAGATGAAAGCTCAAGACTTAATACCCTAATACTTTATCCTAGCAATCGACTTCACTAATCCACCAACGAGTTAATAAATCGTGCTTAATTAACAAGACCCTAATTTAAACTAAGGTGATGCAGTCATCCTCCTTAGATAAACCGGTAGATTAATTAACCCTTTCTAAACCCTTTCATTAAGTCTACTCGTTGTTAAAGAGTGATAAGATCGTCCTCTCTCTAACACTTTTCGAACGAAATTCAAGAATAAAGTTAAGACTAATTTTAAGAATTCATTAATTAAGAGAATTAAAACCCTAACGTCATGAATTACCCTAATTACGTACCCACAACCTACTTCTACGAGTTCATCCTGCCCTAAGCATGCAAGGGTTTTAGCTAGACATGGTTTCTACAATAATAAAAGCAATAGAAGAAGTGACGAACATAAACATGATGATTAGAATGAATAACAGATCAAACATAAACTAGGGTTTAAAGATATATTTGCAAAGAACTGAAATTTACTTAATAAAAATGAAGTTTAAAGTGTTTAACGTAATCGAACTAATGAAAAAAAACTGACAAACGAAAATAAACTAAGAATTCGTGCTAAAACCTCGATTAAACGTAAAGTAAAGCTTGCTCTTCTCCTTCTCTCCAAAAACGAACTCTAAAAGTAATAATCTATCATGTGGTGTTAAGATCTCTCAATGTGTCTGTAAAAACGAGCTCGGGATGAGTATTTATAAGCATTGGGCCGAATCGGGAACTCGTGGGCCGAAAAACGCATCCGGAAGCACAAAAGTTGGAAGCGCTCGAGCACACCTGCTCGAGCGGTGGCGCTCGAGCAGTGTAGCTCGAATGGTCCAATCGCTCGAGCGCCTCCGCTCGAGCTGGTCGAATGCTGGAATTTTAAGGCGCTCGAGCGGTGGCGCTCGAGCTGCTCGAGCGCAAGAAATCTTATGTATGTTTTTGGCGCTCGAGCAACGTGCTCGAGCGCTAGTGCTCGACCTGAGCCACTCGAGTGACTCCAAAATTGCTCCAACTAATACTTTTCTTCTTCCGCACTAATATCAATCGTATTTCTTCGATATCGTCTCATCCGGGCATCCGTTTGAGTCAATTCAAAGTCCTACGAATTCCGTTTTCCATCCTCGATTCACCTATGAGCATCAAAGAGACAAATTCATCAATGTATAGAAATAATGCTCAATTGACTCTAAATACTCGGCAAAACCGACCAAAACTAGGGTATTTCAAATGACGAATCATGACAATTTCACGCCTAATCAAGGAAATTCACCAATATCTTTCATTATCAAGTTAATACAGTGTGCTGCACAAGGTGACCAAATAATTGATGGATATCTATCAGACAACAAGTGACCAGCAGCCTTGTAGTTACTTACATTATCGGTAACCAGATGAATCACATTATTATGACCAACCATCTCAACTATTTTAGAGAACAAATTACAAAGATTTTCAACATTTGTCTCAATTCCAGATGCATCAACAGATTTAATGAATGATATTCCAGTGGGGCAATAAACCAAAAAATTAATCAATGGTCTCTGTCTAGAATCTTTCCAACCATCACCCATTATTGTTCAACCAGTTTCTATCCACGTGCTCCTAAAAGAATCAACAATCGTCTGAACTTGTTTTTTGGCATCTTGCAATAAAGAAACTCGTAAGGCGTGATAACTAGGTCCAGTGTACCCATGACCCATACTTGCAACCTTACTCATGACAATTGGAAAATATTTAGAATTAATTGCATTAAGAGGTATGCAAGAATCATAGAACCACATAGCAATTGCAAGATCAGTATTATGCCACTTTTCTTTACTTTGTAAACAAGCTTTTATTGAAGGGTGAGAAGGATCAGGAGTACCACGTTTCAAAAAATTGTCCAATGGAGATGTGGCTTTCCTTTTCTGCAAGGAAGATTGTCCAACTCCTCCTGTTCTTTGAGTTGGTAATGACATATTTTCATTATCATCCTCATAGGCTTCACATTCGCCACTCTCGATATCTCTTTTTTTTTCTCTTTTTCTCTCCTTACATTCTCTTTTAAAGACCCTTGAATAAAAAATTGAACATCATTTGAAACGTTTTTGCAAGAGACAATATTTCCTACTGTTCCGGCAAGATTTTGCTTCATGCGATTAATACCCCCACCTCTAAATGATGTATGACAAAACTCGCAAGTTAATATCTTCCTCCTATTGGCATCTATAGTCTCTGTCACATACTTCCATGCTATATCTCTCTTTTGTCTTGGATTGTTGTTGGGTAAAGGTCTTTGACTATCTTGTGCTTGAGAATCATGTTGTTGAGGATCCGAGTCTGCAGGCTCCATCACTACTAAAGCGAAATATAATACATAAATAAAAAATTGTACTTAATTTAAAGTAAAGGGGTAAAATATAGTGATTCCACCTCAAAGTTAAAATTCAACCGATGGCAGTTATATTTCACTCACGCAAAACATTAATCCCACGTTTACATATACACAAGCAATATATATATATATATATATATATATATATATATATATTGAGTACACAAACAATAATATATAATATATAAACCCCACAGTTGTACAATGTATACAAACAATTATATATATATATATATATATATATATATATATATATATATATAATCTCACTGTTAAAACTTAAAATAGAGGCATACCTTAATTTATTGTGATGACCTCTACTACGCAGTACACAATCCACATACTCCACGGGTAGGATTTTATATTAATTGCGTAGGATTTTGAGTGAAAGTTGTGAAGGTCCTGATTCCTGAAGAATGGCCGTCGACTGGTAAGGACCGTAGGGTATCAACGAAGAAAACCTTTCATCTTCCTGACTTCCATTTTCTCTATATTTTAATTTTTAAAATTTATTTTCAAAATTTTAATTGGACCGAGTCAATAATGAACCCGGGTCAGCGGTCGAACCACGGGTTTTAGCGGTTCATACCAGTTTTAATGTAGCCCAGTCTACAATATAACCCGGATCGGTGCCGTGACCGGTTCCTGGTTAAACCGGCCGGTCCGGTTTTAAAAACATTGACTCAATAACGTTCCACTACTTGATATCTTTGGCAGTTAAAATGAATCTCCAAATGAGATTAATGGACGTAGTATACGGATCACTTGATGCCGACATTTATATGAAAATCTCTGATGGATTTGATATTCCTCAGATGAGGGATGGTGAAAACTGCAGTATGTATAACATAAAACTGCAGAAGTTGTTGTATGGCCTGAAGCAATCGGGCCTCATGTGGTACAACTGACTTAGTGAATTCCTTCAGAATAAGGGATACACATTCGATAAAGCTTTCCCATGCATATTCACGAAGAAATCGCAAGATAGTTTTTGCATTATATCCGTCTATGTTGATGACCTGAACATAATCGGAACATGCAAAGAGATTGAAGAAGTTAGTTCAATCTTGAAAGCCGAATTCGAAATGAAAGCCTTGGGTAAAACCAAGTACTGCCTCGGCCTGCAGATCGAGCATCTCTCAGAAGGAATCCTTATACATCAGTCGACCTACGTAAATAAGGTATTGGAGAGATTTCACATGGATAAATCTCATCCACTTAGCACCCCTATGGTTGTTCGATCTCTCGATGTGACCCATTTAGACCAAGAGAAGATTCAGAAGAAATTCTGGGACCAGAAGTTCCTTATCTTAGCGCTGTTGGAGCATTGCTCTATCTCGCAAATTGCACTCGGCCGGACATTGCATTTGCTGTCAATTTGCTTGCGAGATATAACGTTTTTCCTACAAGGAGACATTGGAATGGTGTTAAGCATGTTCTACGGTACCTCCAAGGGTCTCAAGATCTTGGATTGTTTTACCGTAAGAACCAAGACAAAACCTTAGTAGGTTATGCGGATGCTGACTATTTGTCTGATCCCCACAACGCCATATTCCAGACTGGTTACGTTTTTCTCTGTGGTGGTACCGCAATCTCATGGAGATCGGTTAAACAAACTATGGTTACCACGTCTTCAAACCACTCATATATAATAGATTTATTTGAAGTCGCACGAGAATGTGTTTGGTTAAGGTCTTTGGTAGAACACATTGGTGACTCGTGTGGTATCGCTAAAGGCGATACACCTCCCACCATTATATTTAAAGACAACGCAGCTTGCATAGCACAAATGAGTAATGGGTACGTTAAGGGAAACCTGACGAAACATATTTCACCTAAGTTTTTCTACCCATACGAGCTCCAGAAGAGCGACGTGCTTACCATTCAAAAGATGCAATCTAGTAACAATCTAGCAGATCTATTTACTAAGTCCTTACCTACGTCTACTTTTGAAAAGTACGTTAGTAGTATTGGGATGCAAATACTCAAAGTGTTGTTGTCTTCAGGGGGAGCGATAACCCCGAAATAAATCTAGAAGATTTGATCTAGAAGATCGATTACATTCCTCCCTAACTTATTATTTGGCCGATACCTAGCACGTGGAGTTTTTATGACAAGACATTTATGTTATGTCATAATGTCCAAGGGGGAGTATTGTAAATCTAAAAGATTTATTATTCCAAATCTAGAAGATTTGATGTGGACATTACTAATGGACCAATAACCCAATGAGCTTTATATCTTAGACTTGGGTTTTATTCTTATAAATAGACTATTGTATTCATGATTATAATTACTCATACACAAGGTCATTAGTGAAAACTTCTGGCTTGGCTCACCCCCAGACGTAGTCGTTCCCGACGAACTGGGTGAACAAATCCTGTCTTTTATTTTACGCGCTTATTTACAACAGATAGATTGAAATTGAGGAAATCATTACCTCCTCTATTTGTGAATATCCTCTCTCCTACGTGGCATGTCCCATCATGAATTATTTTAAAATTCTGCTATCACCGGACTTCTCTCCTTAACTTTCTATTCCATTAACTTCTATATTAACTTCCCATTTTGTTAATTCTATTAACTTCTATTCTAAAAATTCTAAAATTACTTAAATTAAATTAAAAACCTTGAATTAGTCCACTCCACTCACTCATATCTTAATATACTATAAAGACAAAGTTTTGGAAGTCTATGTGGCAAACTCTCAAGCCTCTATTTTAAAAATACTCTCCCCTCATTCACCCAATTCATTGACTTTTAAAACTATTCTTAGCCATTTAAATTTAATATCTAATCTAATCTTGACCGTTGATTTTTTCACATCTCCTCTATATATACCATGTATCTCACACAACCAAAAATCAATTACAATAATCTCTCCAAAGAAATCATCTAATTATTCTTTTTATTTTCAATTTTGCTATGAAGTTCTATATTGATTCTCATTTGGTCTAAATCTTCTTATTTTTTTGTTCTTGCAAGATCTCCATCTCAATATATTTAATCTTCATATTTCTTTTTTGCAGGATCTTCTTCTTAAGGTATTTAGTTTTATTTTATGTTTTTTTATAGTTTTGTTATATGAATTTAATCTTCATATTTTGTCTAATCTCTTCTACCAATGATCATTTCCTTAAAACCACCTTTTTTTTTGTGATTTGATGAATACAAATCTCTACATGTTTATAGGTATTTACTATATTTACTAATTATGTGGTTTTGTAATTTCTTTTATTAATTATACATTTATTTTATTTTATTCGTATGAAAATGATTATTGTGTGAATTATTTTGAAATTTTTTTAGGATTCAACATCAACAATGAAGATGAAGTGGATGATCAATTTTTTAATGTTAAGATGAAGTTGAAGAACAATTTTATTGTCAAGATGAAGAATCATTGATTATATGTTAAAATTAGATATTTTTTTAACATTGTAATGTATTACTTACAATTCAATGTATTATTTATAATTCTATAAATAATATTCTTTACGTGATTACGATCCTATATTAATGTATGAAGAATTGTTCAAATTTCTAACATTGTATGTTAAAATTCTATGTTAATAATATTCTTTAATTTCTTTAAACTAATCCTGTTTATTAGTAGGTAATCACTTACGATGTATAAATTTATACTAATTCTAAACTTGACTTATTTCATTAACTTTAAATTTAAATTTAAATATATTAGGAAAAATTGGCTAATTTTATATGATAATTTAGTCAGATGATTTTATAAATTTATATTAGTTATAAACTTTACTTATTTAATTAGTTTTAAATTTCAATTTAAATATATTAGGAAAAGTTGACTAATTTTAAATAATAATTTAGTCAGATAATTGGTGATTTAGTAATTAGTATCGGTTCCATGCATGAATATCCTAATCGTTTATTCCATATATTAATGAAAAAATAAATAAATTACTCATATTTTAGTATTGAATTTTATAATATAATTGTCATTCTTAATTTCGGAAATTATTTGATAGATAATCTCAGTTGTCATTTTATGGACATAACATAATACTATTCACTATTATATAAAGGCCTAAGTGGACTACCGATTTTAGCACAACATAAAGTTTTCTGTCACTTAAACATAATAGATTAGTATTTCAATTTAAATATATTAGGAAAAGTTGACTAATTTTAAATGATAATTTAATCAGATAATTTATTCGGTAATTTTAAATTATCCCACATTCTTAAATCTTAATTTTTTAAATAGTGGGTATCTTTAAAAAAAAATGTATATGTAATTGTATTTATGAACGATTTTGTTTTCATATAATACTTAAAAAATAATGTATTTGAATAATAAAATTTTGATATTTTTTTTTAGATTCATATTGATTCATTTTTTTTAGATATAACGGATTTATCCCACATGCTTATTTTTTTTAGATTCGTAGTATTTGATTCTCTATTACTTTTTCGATAAAATAATGTATTTGAATAATAAAAATAATGTATTGATTCATTTATTTTTTTAGATTTATATTGATTCATTTATTTTTTTAGATTTAGTTTATATGTTTTGAAATGGTCTAATATTTTATGTGTATCCCACTATAAACATATCTCCTCTTACATACACACCAAATACATGTTTTGCATCTAAAGGTTTGTAAGTTTAAATTTAATAGTAATTTAAATAATATTATTAATATATATATATATATATATATATATATATATATATATATATATATAAATTTTTACATTTAATTTTTAAGATAATATTTATTTTTAGATAGAGGAAAGACTCCAATTACAGATGTTCAGGATAATACTCAAACACCTCATAGTCGGATATCTATGAGTGTTATATCATCTTTAGCACAACAACTACATTTTGAATACGAGGAAAATATTCGATCATATGGCCACGATATCTATGAGTGTTATATCATCTTTAGCACAACAAATTGGAGAAAGCTCATATGGTCACAATATTGTTTTTTTTTTTTAACTTAAATGTTGCCCTTTTTTTAAATTTATAATTATAATAATCCTTTTGTCCAAATATAAATGTAATTAACTAAATATTCATGACTTTTAAGGTAAAAAGAGGAGAGGTGTTGTTGCCGAGGAAATGTCAAAAGGAAGTAATAACGGTGGTGAATATGGTATAAAATTTACGTTTTATTATAAGAATATCTTTTTTTATTAGAATTTAAAAAAAAATTAAATATTTTTAAATGTAATTAACTAAATATTCATGACTTTTTAGGAAAAAATGGGAGAGGTATTGTTGCGGATGAAATGTCAAAAGGAAGAAATGTCAATGATGAATATGGTATAAAATTTATATTTTATTATTAAAAAATTATTATAATTTTTTTAAATATTTATTATATTTATAGGGTATGTTGACTTTGGAGATGTTGTGTTTGTTTGCGTCTATTGCAATGCGTATATGTGGTATGACGAAAGAAGCAATAAAAGATTGAATGAGAATCCACCAAAATTTTCATCTTGTTGTTCAAATGGAAAAGTACAACTTCCAATGTTGAAACCTCTTCCTTCTATATTGACCAATCTTCTATCGGGCGAAGACGAAAGGAGCAAACATTTCATAAAAAGGATCAGAGCTTACAACATGATGTTTAGTTTTACATCTATGGGTGGAAAGATTGACGATTCAATCAATAATGAAAGTGCTCCTTATGTTTATAGATTGCACGGTGCTAATTACCATCAAATTGGAAATCTTTTGCCAATGCCTAATAATAAGCCTACAATTTCGCAACTATACATATATGACACTGTAAACGAAGATCAGAATCGAATTGATGCTCTCGAGTTAGTTAATTAACCCTCTTATAATTATTAAGTTAGATTTATTTTACTAATTCAATTTTGCATTATCTAATATATATCTTACTATATATTTTATATTTTGCATTATTTTTAATAAATTATGCAATATAATAGTTATACTTAATTTTTTTTAATCAATTAAATTATTTTATTTGTGCAGGAGGCGATCGAAGGATAAAAATAAAATGTTGAATGATAGTATTTTTCGTGATCTTAAGAGGATGGTGGATACTTTTAATCCATTTGCAATGCAATTTCACAGTGCAAGAGAAAGTATTATGTCTGGAGCTGAGCCAAATTTGAGATTGAATTTGCTAGAAAGAAGGAGTTCGGATGGAAGAATTTATAACCTTCCTACAACTTCTGAAGTTGCAGCACTTATTCCAGGGGACATCGATGCAGCTACGGAAAAAAGAGATGTGATCCTTAAGAAGCGTAGTGGTGAATTATTAAGAATAAGTGAATTGCATCAATTTTATGTTTCATTGCAGTATCCTTTATTGTTCCCGTATAGCGAATATGGTTATAGTATTGATGTGGTTCATCATGATGTTGGTTTTACAACAAGGAAAAGAATTAGACTCACAATGATAGAATTCTTTTCCTTTAGAATACACGAGCGTAATAATGAACCCAATACTCTATTCCTGTTTAGGAGACTTTTCCAACAATTTTTGGTGGATTCATATACTATGATTGAGTCGGAAAGATTGTCTTTTATAAAATTCAATCAAGTGAAACTGAGGTCTGACAGAGTGGATGATATGAAAATTGCAGTTGATAGAGGTGAGGTAGATCCATCTTCCACGGGTAAAAGAATAATGTCTGCATCCTTCATAGGAAGTCCTAGGTATATGATTCAAAATTTTCAAGATGACATGACAATTTGCAAGTATTTTTCTTACCCGGATTTATTTATCACAATTACTTGCAATCCGAAATTGTCCGAGATTACGAGATTCTTAAACGAGAAAGGTCTTGATTCTGTTGATAGGCCAGATATCCTTTGCAGAATGTTTAAGATGAAACTTGATCGTATTGTGAAGGATTTTAAGGAACTTCAAATATTTGGAAAAATTGATGCATGTAAGTTTATCTTTTTATATTTTAAAAAAAAATTATTTCATAGTATTTATTTTTTATGTATAGAATAACTTTACAATTCTATTGAATAATTTTAGTATATAACTTGATTCACATTTTTTCAATATGCAGTATTATACGCAGTGGAATTTCAGAAAAGACGATTGTCGCATGCTCATATTCTTTTGTTTCTGAGCCGTGAGAACAAAATTCCAAATCCGGAGGATGTTGACCGTATCATATCTGCAGAAATACTAGATAAAGATGATGATACATTTTTGCATGAGTTGGTAAATGACTATATGATTCACGGACCCTGTGGATTGGCAAACAGAAATTATCCTTGCATGGTCAACAATGTTTGCTCAAAGAACTTCCCCAAGAGTTATAATGAGTTTACATTTGTTGATGATGAAGGTTTCCCACTATACAGAATGAGAAATACGGGGGTGACTGTTGATAAATGAATTGTTCATTTGGATAATCGTTTTGTGGTTCCCTACAGTCCAATACTGCTGCGAAGGTATCAAGGCCATATAAATATTGAATGGTGCAATAGGTATAAATCCATCAAGTATTTGTTCAAGTATATCAATAAAGGAGCTGATATGATTACTGCTACTGTGGAGAAGGAAGGGGCCACTGAAGGTGAATCAAAACCAAAAGACGAAGTAGAAAATTTCATAAGCTGCAGATACATATCTCCATGTGAGGCACTTTGGAGAACTCTTCAGTTCGATATACATTATAGGTATCCATCGGTTATGAGATTGGATTTCTATCTTCCTAATCAACAGAAAGTTATTTTTTGAGATGAAGATTACATTGATGACGTACTCGAAAGACCATCTTCAGATAAATCAATGTTCCTAGCGTGGATGGGTAAAAATAAAACTGAAGAAGTTGACTTATGTGGAATTTCCAAAGATGTATGTTTGGGACAGAAAAAAGTTTCAGTGGGAAAAAAGAAAGAGCAATAGATTTTCTTTGGGAAGACTACGCAGTGTTCCACCGGGGGCTGGTGAAGAGTATTATTTGTATCTCTTACTGCCTTATAGTAAATAATCAACATCTTACGAGATGATACGAACCATTAGTAATATTGTGTATGATACATTTAAAGATGCTTGCTATTCGATGGGATTGCTGGATGATGATCGTGAGTACACTGATGGGATAATAGAGGTAAGTTTTTGGGCAAGCGCTCATTACGTAAGGAACCTATTCATTGTTCTTCTAATGTTATTTTCAATGAACTCTCCAGAAACCGTATTCGAAAAGACGTGAGAGTGTATGTCGGATGATATACTCCATAAAAGAAGACGAACATTGAATATTCTAGGTATAATATTATTTAAAAAAATTATTTCGTTTAGATTGTTTAAATATTTTACAATTATTTTTTTTTTCTAATAGATTTACAACTTAATAGCGAAGAGTTGAAAAACTTGGCTTTAATTGAAATTGAGAAGCTACTACAGATGAATGGATCGACTTTGAGTAGATTTGCATCAATGCCAGTACTAGATTTTGAGTTTGAGAAAGATTTAATAAATAAACTCATTCGTCAAGAATTGAATTACGATCGGTTTGAACAAGGAGAAGAATATGACAAGTTAAGTTCAACTCTCACGCAAGAACAAAAACTTGTTGTTAATGAAATACTTGAAGCTATTTGTTTGCAAGAAGGAAGAGTCTTCTTTTTATACGGATATGGTGGAACTGGAAAGATATTCATTTGGAGAATGATCCCCGCAGCAATACATTTTGAAGTCAATATTGTTCTTAATGTTGCATCAAGTGGAATAACATCTCTACTTCTTCCCGTCGGACATACCGCTCATTCGAGATTTGCTATACCGTTTAATATTGACAAGACCTCCATTTGTAATATAAGGTCTGAGACACATTTGTTTGAACTATTATTGAAGACAAAACTTATTATATGGGATGAGGCACCAATGATTAACAAATTTAGCTTTGAAGCTTTGGATAGAAGCTTAACGGATATTGCTAGATCTCCAGATGGAACCATGAGCCTTTTGGTGGAAAAGTCGTTGTGCTTGGATGAGAATTGTGACAGATACTTCCTGTTATACCAAAAGGAAGTCGAGAGGATATTGTGCACTCAACTATCAATGCTTCATATTTGTGGGATCATTGCAAGTATTTTATGGATTTTTTATTAAATAATAATATTTTGTAAAATATTTAATTATTGTAAAACTAAATACATCTCATTTGTTTTCAATTTTGAAGGTTTTAAGATTGACGAAGAACATGAGATTACAAAGTTCTGATCCCAATACATCCTCAAATGATGATGATATTGTTAACTTCTCGAGGTGGATTTTGGATGTTAGTGATGGAAAAATTGGAAATAGGCAAGATGGTGTCACTGAGATTGAGATTCCGAAAGATAATTTGATTTATGATGTCGCTGATCCAGTTGCATCTATAATCGAAAGTATATATCCATCATTGATTGATAATTTAAGGAAACATGAATACATTGAGGATAGAGTAATACTTGCACCTACTCATCGAGATGTGGAGTCTATAAATGATAATATTCTATCTATGATTCTTGGTGATACTAAAGTATACTTGAGCTCAGACAGTGTTTGTACCTCTGAATTTCGAGAAGGAGGTAGTGGACAAATGGTTACTGTTAGGTGTTTCGGAATGCCTAAACATTGTCTGATCTTAAAAGAAGGAATGCCTATAGTATTACTAAGAAATATTGACACAAATTTGGTTTGTGCAATGGAACAAGATTGATTGTAACCAAACTTGGCAACCACATTCTCAAGGCTGAAATAATATCCGGAAGGAATATTGGAGATAAAGTATTCATCCCAAGAATGACATTGACAAATTCTGATCCTACAATGCCGGTGAATTTTACAAGACGACAATTCCCAATTCTACTGTGTTTTGCCATGACAATAAATAAAAGTCAAGGACAGTCACTTTCTACTGTTGGATTGTATCTTCCCAAGCCTGTTTTCACTCATGATCAACTTTACGTTGCGGTATCCAGAGTTAGATCGAGTAGAGGACTGCAGATTTTGTCACTTGATTCTAAATGAAATCATCCCAAATATGCAATTATTGTTGTTTATAGGAAGATTTTCCGCAATTTGTAAACATTATTTTCTAAACATATGGTTAATAATATATTTCATGAATTTATAGTTTATTATTTTTGGAATAAAATTATTTATTATTAACTAACATGTTTAAAAATGCAATAAAAATATTAAATAAATAAAATGATAATAGTAACAACATTTAAAATACTTTTAAAAAAATTGATTAATAACTTTATAATAAATTTTATGTACAGTTCCGCGATAATCGCGGGTTTAGCACTAGTTTTTTTTATATCTCCGAGAAACTCCACATTTATCTACCACGCACGCACATACATACATACATACATACATACATACATATATATATATATATATCCCACCTCTCTCTTTATTCTAAAATTCTACAATTCTATAACTTTATGATATTTTTGGATAATATTTATATATCCTATATTTATATTCATACCCTCTATTCACTTATTTTTACTATATAAACCACTTTTTTTAATTTGCATGAGTTAGTTGGAATAATTTATTATGAATTTTAATTACAAATTGATATTTTGATTGAATTAAAAAAATACTATATTTTAATCGAATTAATATATAAAATATTTAATTCAAACTCTTTATTTATTTATATATATATATATAATATCAAACTCCCGTAATACGCGGGATCCTGTGCTAGTGGAGAGAATATTTACGGGGAGGATCCGTTTCCGGGGTATTTCATAGCAAATTTGCCTTTGCCTCCTAACTAGGAGGTGCATTGAAAATGCTCTTATAAAGTCAAGATTACACAAAACAAAAAAATTGCAAAGAGAATGCAAACTTCTACCAAAACTCCACAACACAAACTATTCTATGAAGATTACAAATATTCCCTTGCGGTTGCGAAAGAAAATTTTTCACGTTCCTCTCTTTAACAATAGAAGTAATTTCGTCTAACATCTTAATCGGATTAGAGGGCACTCCAGTAAATAATTCACGATTTTACCATGTCCGAGGAGTTCAATGTGTTGGAGAAAACGAATGACCTGGATTCCGTGAAAGCCCATCGAAACATTGAACCATTTGTAGCAATTAGCCCAGATCCAATGTGAAACTTTGTGTTAAAGGAAATCATATAGACCGGAATTTAATTCACTGATATCTTTAGTATTTCTAACTAATATCCTTCAAACAAGTTTCATCCTAAATATCATTCATATATTACTTTCTCTAAATATTTCTCTCTTCGTCCCGGAGAATTTGCACGCCTCGTTGGACACAATTTTTTAAGAAAAAATCATTTCTTTTAATAAAGTAATGATATATGGATATTTTTGTGAGTTTGCATACAAATCAATGTTTCTTTTTATGGAATGTGCAAATTTATTTGAGACGGAATAAAAATAAAAAGTGTGTAAATTCCTTGGAGGAGGAGAGAGTACAATTCATAAGAAAAACTAATCACTAATATTCTTATTTTCCCTCATAATAGAACAATTAGCCAAAAATTTGATGAACCACACACAAACGAATGTACTAAACTATTAATTGGTGGACCCTCTAATTCCAATCCAAAGTTTGAATGGTCAGTGGACAGACAACGTTTTCAGCTTATCTATAAGTGTCAAATCACAACTAATAGGATTGATAGTGCCCCAAATTAATGGAGACTAGAAAGTAGCGATGAAAGGCGCATGCTTTCTAATGGAAAAAGTTAAAAAATATTCTTTTTGTAACAAATTTATATAAAATCATCTAAAGGATCTTAATTTTGTAGAATTTTGTGCACTTTATATTACTAGTATGAATATTAATTTTTATATAACATATATTAATCTTAGAAGGCGCTTGTTTCAAATTCTTTAATGGGAATGAAAATGAAAATTTATTTTCCCTCACCGCTCTCGGCGGATATGTTGGATGAATGATTGTTTTCATGGTGGTTACATCACTAGTGTTGTGCTCTAGTTTTGGAAAAAATGAACAAAAGGAGAGGTTGATGATTGTGGCGTGGGGCAATGATTGATGAGGATGATTATAAGAAGGTGGAAAAGTAATCAAATGAGGTAGTGATTGTTTTATTTAAGAGGAAAAATAGTGTTATGAATCATCTTTTGTTCTCATTAACCATTATAACTACCCTATATTTATCTCCATCCCAATTACCATTGAAGAATTTTCAAACCAAGCGCCACCTTAATTTTGAATAATAGATTAGATTATACATATAATAGTGTAAGTGGTGTACAATGTAGAAAAGACACATATATAATGTTTTGCCTATTTTGTAAGATTTTTTTTTCCACTTCTGCTTTCTTATCTCATTTCTCTATCAAAGAAGAAATTATTTTCCGCCTCTTAACTTCCATGAAATTCAATTCTTTCTACTCGTTTTCCCAAATTGAAGAATTTTCATTTTTTTCCTTTAAGTGGCACATTTCATTTGCATGTTTTGGTTTATTTTTTATTTTTCAACATACATTTACAAATTTATTGATTTTCAGTTTGTTTTAGATAATTCCAACACAAATTGTGAATGGATCTACAATATATTAAAAGTGGCTTGCCTCTAAGAAACATTTTTGGACAATTTTATCCCTCTTATTATTTTTCTTGCACAAGTTCATCCTTCTTCAACGCATTAGCTCAACAACGCTTTCATTACTATCCTTCAATTAATTTACCCATCCACGATCCCTCTTCCCTCAATTTCAGTTTTTTCCATCCAAGGATCATTATTCATTTTCAGTTTTCCCAATGCCACGATCTGTCTTCCCTACTTTCTTCTTCCCTCACGGCTTTCCATTTCTCCGAGTGCACGATCTGGGTAATTCTCACCTTACCCTTATATACACCATTTGCCTAACATCTTTTGTTAGTTAATCATGGGATGGCCAAAGGGCAGCACTTTATTGAGCTCGACGGCTTACTGATGGATGACGATGGAACTGAAGTGAACGCGGCTCAATCAAGTAAGTGCTCTTAAATGCCCATTTCTTTTTCTTGATACTTTGTAATTTCATTCCAGATATTTTTGTTTGGGGTTTAATAACTGATTGGAAAAATTGAAATCAGGTGGATTTGCTAAGCTAGCCCTGCCATAAATGCAGATAATTTTTTCAATTTCATTTTATCCCTTCGTTATGATTTCAAATTGCTCCCTACACCCTGACCTTTTTTTATGTGATTTCGGCTTTGCTTGGAATTTAGACTCCTACGTCACACCAATGGAGATAATTAATTTTAAGTTTTTTGGTGGTATGGAGAATATATATTTTTACTTAATTTTGGACTTTGCTTCAGTCTCCTAGCTAAATCAATGCTTTTGTACCCTTCAAGGCACTAATTTATATTGTTACTATTGTGTATTATATGAATGTAGTAGTTGATGAGTTTAAACATAGTGATTTTAGTTGAATTTCAGGAGAAATTGGAGGTGTGTTTGGGATTAGGAACTGAATTGCTTGAAACCCTCGAAATTTATCCTCCTGCCAAATAACGTGTATCTTGTTAAATTAACAATTTTTTCTCATTTCATTTTGTTCACCCTGCAATTCGTTACTGGTGTAGAAGCAGTTAGTTGGAAGGGAGAAAAATCTTTTGATTTGCTTATGAAGGTGTGTGCTTTGATTTCAAGAAACATGTTTAAAATAAGATTTCAGGTATTGAGTGTATGTGATTCTGGGTTGTTCACATTTTCAGTTACTTGACATTGTGCATCAATTCCTTTATTACATGTACAATCTGATGTAATAACAACTTATTATTTCACACTTTTGGTGGTTGACACTGTTCTGTAAGTATTTGGTTTCATCAAGAGATCGCCTACATGCTATTGCTGATATAGTTTTATACTTTTATGTACCTTTTTTATATAGTAAGACCGACTGAGATGTTTTTTCATATTTATTATAAAGTTATGTATTAATGTTCTCTCTTGGCATCAGTCATGTACTATCCCTTCTACTCCCAGAGATTTTTGCCACAAGAATCCAACTGAAAGCAGCTGTCTATCTTTGGTCCCAGAGATTTGTTAGGGGAGTGAATTATTTCAAGTAATAGATTTTTTCCTGTGAGCATTGTGTTTATTCCATTTCTTGATTATTTTTGGATTGTCTAATTTTGTTTGGTTTTCTTAAATTTAGCATGTTTGAAAAATTCTTATTTGATTGTCGTAGTCATACTTATATCTAAATCAGCATGGACCGAGAGACACTGCCCTGTGTGTGTTTAGTGAATAATACTATATTCCCTCCATTTTTAGCATTTCACATCTTTTACTTCATAAATGACATTTTAGCCTTTGAAATATTTTTCAATGCATATAAAATAGTTTATAGGTTCTTTTGGACCAATGAAATCAATTTTTTTCAATTTTTTTTATTTGTATAGGAGTAATTGTGACAAAAATTAGGTGCCTCAACCTTAATATGTGTGAAGAAACTAAAATGACATTTATTTTAAAATGACGGGAGTATTAACTTATTGACTTCATGTTGTCCAGACCACTTTTTCATGACTTACTGTTTAGAGATAATTTTTAGATGAATGTTTTTTCCCCAACTACATGATGTGTTTTGGGGTTATTGATTGTGGATATTGGTATATGTTAGCTATCCTAAATTAATGTGTTGATTATATGCCCCTGCGGTGATAGATAACATTCTCTAAATATCTCTTGAACACTCATTTCTTCTGCATAAGTGTATATAAGTATTAATCACATATGCCCTACTGTAATTTAGTTGTGCGGGAAACTTTAGTTGGTCTGTCAAATTTTATCCTCTATTGTCGAAATGAACTCTGCAAAGCGACTTATCATGAGCGAAAACATCTTCTGTTTTTTTTTTTCAAGAATGTGTTTATATGCTTTATACTCAATTCTTTTATTATTTTAGCATTGTTAGTTGAATATGCAATTTTCTAGAAAATTCATATTTTCAAATTCTTTCATCGTTTCTCTGTAAATGGGGATGAGAGACACTGTCAGAGTTAATGTAGTCCCTCATAATTTTTATCAATTTCCATGAGTTATTCCTGCTATGAATAACTTTAGACTTAATTCTGCAGCTAACGAAGTTTGTTTTTTGGTTTTTAGCTCGGAGTAAAAAGGAAGGAAATCAAGATTATTGATGATGAAAGGTACTGCCTATCAATCATCCACAAACTTGTCAGGTTAAAGGTCTTAATTATGACGGAAGGGTACTCTTGCCAAACTTTAAGATGAATGTTTGTGTCTCATGCCCAACCATAAGACAACCCTGATTAATTTCATTGCGAATCAAGCATTTTGTCCTCTTGAATTACTATTTGTCTTACGTTTCTTAGCTTCTTACGTACTTTTAATGTGTTTATTGTTTAATGTCCACAACTTTGTTTTATTATTAAGGATTAATAATACCATAGCCAGATATTAGAATATATGGGCTTATAAACATGGTGACATGCTCCAAATACCTTAAATAAACTACATATTGCAATTATGTCATGAAAAAGTAACAAAACAAAGAATGGTGTTGCTCCATACTAACAACTTATACACAACGTGCAACGCACGTGTTAAACGGCTAGTACATTTAAGTGCATATATATGTAGTAATTTGGTTAGAGTCTAATAGACGTATAGGTGAAGGAGCATATAAGTAAATTAATATTTCTTTCGTGATTCCGTGACGCGGCTGATTAGCTCCTAGCTCCAAAAAGACAAAGGTATGAAAACGTTGATATATTGAGCTTCAAACAGATAACCAATTTACTGTCAGGTGAGAACTTTAACATTTTTGATAACTATCTAACTTAACTCTGCAGATTATACTTGTTTTAGTCTGCTGAAAACACATTTTACAAAGTCAATAAAAATAATTTTTTTAAAGTTGTGAGTTTATTAAATGATATCAACTGAGTTGATCTCACCTGCTTAAAAAAAAAATTAAATATTTTTACAAAACAATTACAATGAAAACACTACAAAAAAAATAAAGAATTGCCTACAAAAAATTTCCCACAAAAAAGTTCGTAGTAAGAATTGATTATGATTTGCCTACAAAATTTTCTAATTATAAAAGTTTCTACATTTATCAACCTAGAAACAACTTGACTATGAAATTAATTTGCCTACGAAATAAAATCCATAGGTATAATTACCTACAAGTCATGTACTTAATTACAAAATTTTACCTACAACACAATTTGCCTACGGAATTTGCGTAGACAAATTCTTTTGTAGGTGAGGAAGGAAGATGTCTATACAATTAAAAAAATTTGTAGGCAATTCGTAGGTAATTCCAACTACAAATTTTTTTTGTTGGAATTTTGTAGTCATACTAGCAATTTGCGTAGACAATTTTATATTTTCTTGTAGTGAAACTAAAACAAGATTAACACACAAAATTTATAGTAGTTCAAACTTCAAAGTCTCAACACTCCTGCATTCACATTTCCATTATTAACATGTAATTCCTTAATTTAATTAGGAGATCTTGGTTAATATTGTCAATTTACACTTCTCTTCACTCAAATATTTGATTCCTATTTTTTTTACTAGAGTTCCAGTTCTCACAAATAACTGTTTTCTGACTAAAATCGATTCAGTTACGATCACCACACAAATATTTTCAAACAAATCATCACTATCTTATATCAAAAAACAATTTTCTAAGCTTTTGTTACTATATACGTATTAGTTTAGTGTTATACAGATTGTCGAAACATATAATCTTGGTTTCAAGTGCTTCTTAAATGGTTTGAATTGTTGAGTGTGTTTTTAGAGATCGATTTCTTGTTTTTTTTTTTTTTTTTTTTTTTTATAACTTTGAATGAATGTTGTCTGTATTTATAGTTTCGATTTGAATTCTTCTCGTTGGAAAGGAACTTCTCAGCTATATATTTTCGGCTAGCAACGGATTTGAGATATTAGGTTGTACATCAATTTTCATTTTAAGAATGTCCATATTCAATGCAATATACTCCCTCCATCCATGAAATATAGTTCTGGCTGTTTTATTTGGCTGTCCATAAAAAATAGTTATGTTGTCTAAAATGAAAATAATAAACTTTATTTACATTTTTCAGCATACACACATAATATTTTTAAAATAATTTATTTTGTACTTAATGTAACACAATATTCTTACTTTTTACATATTATATCAATTTTCTTAATAACTGCGCATAAAACAACATGACTATATTTGATTGACGGAGATTGTACAACTTTTGTTGCAAGAATAAGAATGTTACTTGTCAGGTACTTTGTTATCTAACTTCTCATTGGGTTACTCGAGCTTAGATGTCAGCATTTGTACTTGGTGATTTTCTTCTTCTTTGTGCGTTGATAAGCTAACTTGGACTACGTCAATCGAGTACCCTATCAATTGAGTTATGTCAAGTGTATAATACAAACAATTGAACCTACTTAGTATTACTCCCTTCTCCCTAATTTTTTTTTTTTCATTTGACTTTACATGGAGTTTAATACACAATTAAAATATAATATTTAAATTAATAAAGTAGTTTTGGAAATGATGAATAGTGAATAAAGTATTTGAACTATAGAGATGATCAGATTAAAAGGGTAAATCACTTTATTTCTATTTTAGGATGAGAAAATAAAATTGGAACGGATTTTATTGGCAAATGGAAAAATAAAATTGGGACGGAGGAAATATAATATTAAGGATATTTTGATATCCAATCAAATACTATAAGAAAATAAAAAAGTGATTACGAAATTACAATTGTCTATGTAGTTTTCAACAAAAAAAAAATTAAAAAATTAGTGACATTGTCTACGACTTGCCTACAAAATTTTCTAATCATGTAGGCACCTTCATTCCTCAACCTACAAGCAATTTATCTACGAAATAAAATTCATAGGTACTTCATCTATCTCAGGATTACTTGCACACTTCTATTGTAAATAGGGTTGCATTTATACATTAAGATTATCATTTTTTTTATATAAAATATACTACTTGCGATGTTAAAGATCAACGTTGCAAGTAATATATTTTATATAAAAATAATAATAAACACAATTTATAAATACAACTCTATTTGCGAAGGACAAAAAATGTAGGTGGATAAGTAATTCTGAGACGGATGGAGTATTAATTATATACAAGTAATTTGCCTAAAATTATTTACCTACAAATAATTTGGCTATGAAAATTTCGTAGCCAAATTCTTTGCAAGTAGAAAAAAATAAAATTTATATAATTAAAAAAAATTATAGGTAATTTTTACTATGAATTTTTGTTGTTGATAATTTCATATTAAAATTTTTTGTTGGCAATTAATTTAATGTTTTCCTTTTGTAGTGATTAAACAATCAAATCCCAACATGTAACATGATGGAAATATTTTACTATTCATAATTTGGACATGTTTCGCAATGTTTACTATCGAAATTGATGCTAATTTATTGTTTTCTAATGGTTGTTAATTAGATCTAAGAACGAGAATTCTTCCCCCTTGAAAGTAACAAGACATGTTAATTTTTTAAAAAATAATCCAGATATGGATTTGCTCTTGAACCGTTGAACGTGATAAATTTATACCATGAATTTTCTAGTAAAAAAAAAAAAAAAAAATTGGAAAACAACTTATACTAATAACATGCATGCATCTCAATCAAAAAATTGATCAAATTGGAATATACTTTTCCTTATTTGTAATTTAAAAAAGAAAGGAAGGATTCATAGACTAAATTCGAGTTAGTTTATATATGAGGAACTCTCTTGTAAAATATTTTGGAAAAATTATAAAATGGTTTCCAGAAGGAACTCTAATTACAAATAGATTCAAAATAATTTGCACAGACATATTTTTTCTGCATCCATGCAAATATTTTTATGCGTCTGTGCAAATATTTTGAACCTATTTGTAAATATAGTCACTTTTTGAACCAATATGTAAATGCCCCAAATATTTTACATGTGAAATATACCTAAAATAGACAAATATAAAAAAAAAAGTCATAGGTCGGGTCGCTCCACATAAAAATTTGTGGATTTTGGCCGTGTCGGATCGGGTTTGGTGAATTTTTTTTTCTAAAATTTCGCGCAAGTCAAGTTTCAGAATTTTCGCTCCCAATTTGTGTTACTATATGATCAAATGTGTGTTACTAGTCATTAAAAACAGGTTTTTCTACTTTAAAATAACAATAATGACAAATATATATTTTTACAAGAACAAATATGTGTTTTTAATTTATTTCTCATCCCTTTAAATTTAAATTTATTGTTTTATATATTAAAACATTTGCTCCAACAATAACACACATTTGCTCTAACATCAATATATTTTTGCTCCAACATTAACACACATTTGCAATAATACACATTTACTCTAACATTAACACATATTTGCTCTAACATTAACACACTTTACTTCAATAGTAAGTAGTAACACATATTTCCTCTAAACAGTTACACACATATTTTCTCTGATAGCAACACATATTTTTAGTAACACACATTTGCACTAACACATATTTACTTTAATGGTAACATACATTTGCTCCAATTGTAACAAATATTTGTAGTAACAAACATTTGTTCTGACAGTAATACACATCTGCAGTAACACATATTTATTCTAACAGTAACATACATTTGCTCCAATGGTAACATATATTTTTAGTAACACACATTTACTCCAATAGTAACACACATTTGCTCTAATAGTAACATATCTTTTACTAACACACATTTGTTCCAATAGTAACACATATTTTTAGTAACACATATTTCCTTACAGTAACACATATTTACTCTAATGTCAACACACAATTCCTTTACCAGTAACACATAACTACAAATGCCTTAATGGAAATTAGAATCAATGTGCATTACAATTTCCACACGATCGAAACTGTACAGATCAACAATATCAATACGCTCAATCCACAAAATCAATGTGAATTAAATTGTAATTTACACTCCTAATTCACAATACAAAAGCGATGTCCCATGCCCTCTAATCTCACTTCCCACGGTCATACACCAATTTAAACAAATTCAGACCAATGTCACCACCTGGAATGAGCAGAGGATTGTGGGGAGACTTGACCCATTCTCTTAAAAAGGGATCGTCGGAGCCGAGGCCGATGGCACCGATGTGGAGTTGGTGGTGGCGGAGCGTTGAGAAGAGTGTCGATAGTGCAGCTTTGAATTGATGGAGGCGGGGAGCAATGAAGTTGTTAGAGAGAGAGAGGATAGAGGGAGAATGATGGAGGCGGTTGCGGATTGACAGACAGATCTGGTCTCGGATCTAAATATTTGTTATACGGGGTATTCGACGAATCCTAGATCCGTAGAATATTTCATATAACAATTTGCGTATATATATAGCTAGGAATATATACCCTCATGCCACAAATAATTTGCAATTCTATTCGTGCACATGATTTAAGAATTATCAATAGTTTATGTTAAAAAAATAAAAGAATATGTATATATATATATATGTAAATTAAAAAGTGGAGAATATTATTGTACAAGCAAAATAGATATAATAAATGGGTAGAAATAAGTAAAATCATAAGACAAAGTATAGAGTGAAAATGGTTTATATATGAATCATCAAAGAGTATTATTTGTTTTCGCTAAAAGATATTTTTTGTTTTTACTGAAGAATATTAGTTGTTTATTGAAAATAAACCAAGACTTTTCAGTAATAACAACTAATACTCTTTAGTAAAAACAAGTAATATTCTCCAATGACTAATATACCAATTTTACTCCATACATACTCAAAATATAATAATGACAAATGAAGTAAATATGTGTAAAGCGTAAATTACTAAATATAATAAATGGATAGAAATAAGTAAAATAAATAGAATGGCACATGAAGTAAATATGTGTAAAATATAAATTACTATTGTTGATAGACGATCAGTCGAGCATGGGATTAAGCATTAAAAACAAATAAAAACAATAATATTGATTAAAGCAAAAACAACAAGTGGCGAGCAGTTGTGCATGAAAATACAATCTATGAAAAAGACGAGCAATTGGTCAAAAGTGTCAGACACTCAGGCGAACAGCTGGTCAAAGAACAAAGAGAGCTGAGCGAGCAGCTATGAAGGTCCAAGTACCCACCACAAAGGCATGCAAGCGAGCAGTTGAGCACCTCAAAGAACATAAAAAATTCCACTAATTAGGCACACTTATCAGTTTATAAAATACAATAGCTTAGAATTAAACAAGTGTCTAAACACTTGTCAAACATGTAAATTAGGAAAGTTGAGAGGTTGACACCTCCTACTTGTTTGTATACCTATAAATATGCCCTCATGAAAAGGGAAAAAGTTCATTTTATTTAAAAATTAGCCAAACTCTTGCAAATCTATTTCTTGAGCATTTCTTATCAAATTTCCATACCTTTGATCTTGTTTGATGATCTTCATTAGCAATAACAACCACTAAATCATCAATTTAATAAAAGGTCATCAACAATTGGAGAAGATCTGCTCGCCAGACACTTTTGGATAATCCTCGTACTTTGCTAAGGGACGAGGAAACAGGATCCTCCATCGGCCTCTTCTCGGGATTTCGTCTAGGATTTTCGTCGGAGATTATAATACTCGTGGATGAAGAGGCCATTATTTTAGAAATATAAAAAATCGAATGAATAATTGGGGTGATAGGGGTGAAAGACAAGAACGGCGGCGCTGCGGTAGCGCTAATGGCTGAGATGACGGTGATACAACGGGAGAACATTAATACTTTTCGAAATTAATGGATATAAAGCAGAATTAAAATAGAAATTGAAAATAGAAATCACGAATACAAAGAAGAATCAATGCTTTACCTTAAATATATGAAGCAACCGGTAGAAGAATAGGCCCCTATTTGTAAAAAGGCGGGCGCGCATGGGCGGTGACTGACGTCACCACCGCCCACAGCGTTACACATCCCGAGAATTTTGGAAACCCAACCGCCGGATACGAAGTGACGGCTTTGTTGCTCGCCAAAAATTCTTGCCCGATGAAATCAAATCTCAGTTGCTCGCCTCTATCACAAAAAAGGTCCAACAACTATAGCTTGACCTCAGTTAATTGATTTTCATCCTAACAAAAGGTCAAGCTAGGGGGTCATTGTTGATAGGCGAGCAGCCGAGCATGAGATTAAACATTAAAAATAAATAAATACAATAATAATGATTAAGGAAAAAACAACAAGTGGTGAGCAGATGTGCATGGAAATACAATCTACGAAAAAGACGAGTAGTTGGTCAAAAGTGTCAGACACTCAGGTGAGCAGCTGGTCAAAGAACAAAGAGAGTTTAGCGAGCATCCATGAAGAAAGGTCCAAGTACCCACCACAAAGGCATGCAGGCGAGCAGTTGAGCACCTCGAAGAACAACCAAAAATCCCGCTAATTAGGCATTGTATTAGGTAAAAAGAAGTGTCTTAACACTTGTCAATGTATAAAATACAGAATTAAACAAGTGTCTAAACACTTGTCAAACATGTAAATTAGGACAGCTGAGAGGCTTACACCTCCTACTTGCTTGTATACCTATAAATATGCCCTCATAAAAAGGGAAAAACAAGTTCATTTTATTCAAAAATTAGTCAAACTCTTGCAAATCTATTTCTTGAGCATTTCTTATCAAATTCTCATATCTTTGATCTTGTTTGATGATCTTCATTAGAAATAACAACCATTAAATCATCAATTTGATAAAAGGTCATCAACAACTGTAATGGAGGAGGAATATTTTTATTTATGGGTGTGTATTACTTGTGACAGATAAAAAAAAGGTGCATAATTTTTGTGGGGAAAGTAGATGCAATATTTACATATAGATAAAGTTTTATGAAAATTATTTATGATAAACTTATCATGAAATTATTTAAAAGTATCAAATTTTGATCAAGAGTTTTAATAATTTCATAAGGAGTATCAAATATTTTTGTAAGTGGTATCATATTTTAATTGTTGTTGATATTTTTTAACACAAATTTTTGATACTCATGATGAGTTTTTTAAATACTATTGATCAAATATTTTATTTTAAAATAATTTCATGATAATTGACTTGAATGCAAAATACTAGCTTGACTAGTAGTTACCCCATAAGAGTATGTGATCATTGTAGTATGACGGATTATAGGGACCAAGTAGTATCGAACCCAAGGGAAAGTTTGTATGCGAATAAATCCCTGGACATGTACGTGTCGTAGCTAATATGAATGCGATGCTGGTTTACTAATATTATTAATTATTATCTACTAATTAAACTCCAAATGCAAAATTAAACTACACTAACTCTTGTTTGAGTGCGATTGAGGTGATGATACTTGAGATAAGAATCCCTACGTATACTTAAGGAATTGGTACATTAACTAAAATAATTGTGATGTTCAAGTTATAATCCTAAGTGTACTAAAACTAGACAATCAACTTCTCTAATCTAGCGCAAGAATTGAAAGAATAAAAGTTCACGAATTAATCTCAATACTTAGTTCTATCAATCTACCTCACTAATCCACTAATTAAATTATATGAATTGTGCTTAATTATTGAGGCCCTGATTTAACTAAGGTGATGCAGCCGTTCTCCCTAGATAAACCGGTTGATTATAAACCCCTTCAAATACCCTCTCATTAAGCCTATTCGCTATTAAAGAGTGATGCGGTCTTCTTCTCTCTAACAATTTTCGTACTTAATTCTAGGATTAGTCTAGGGTTTATTAGAATTATTCAATAATTAAGAGAACTAAAATTATACATCACAAATTATCCTAATTACGTACCAACGTCCTAATTCTACAAGTTCATCCTTTTCCAAACATACAAGAGTTCTAGCCTAGCATGGTGATTTCAAGAATAAAAGCAATAACAAGATCAATCATCATGAACATAATTGAAAATACTGAAGAAATCAAGAACATAAACTAATGAAGAAATTAGTTGAACCAAGTCTCAAAATCAAAGCTATAAACTCTGGAAAATTAGGTCTAAAAGATTCAAGAATTCAAGAAATCAAAAGGAAAATCCAAACCGTTCAAAGAAGTAATTAATCTAAAGAATTCGTATTCTGAAAACCTCGATTACAATCTTCAAAACCTTGCTAAAGACTCAAAATCTCCTTTCCAAGCTCTTCTCCTTCGAAAATTATGTCCAAATATGTTTGTCTCCTCAAAAATTGGCTTGAAAAGGGTATTTATAGGGTTTGAGCCGAAATCACCCTTGAGTGCTCGAGCTGAGCCCTCACTCGGGCGCCTAGGGCTCGAGGGGCTCCAGCTCGAGCGGTCGATAACAACAGCACAAGATGGGCGCTCGACCTATACTCGCTCGATCAGTTGGCGCTCAACCCTAGCCAGCTCGAGCGGGTCTTGACAACAGCGCGACGGAGGCGCTCGATCCCTAGTGCTCGAGCTCCCCTTACTCGAGTGTTTCCTCCTTTTGAACTAAGTGATACTTTTCTTCGCTCGAACTAATACTTTTCGTAATTCTTCAATATCTTCACATTCGGGAGTCCGTTTGAGTCGATTCAAAGTCCTATGAACTCCATTTTTCGCCCTCTTTCCTAATATGAGCATCAAAGAGATAAATTGATGAGTTTATGAAAATGTCACTCAAATAACTCTAAATACTCATAAAAACACTCAAAATATAGACTAATCGGGCACCAAAACATAACAATTTCACCCCTAATCAATAATCTTATCATAAATATTTTTCACATAAAACCTACTCATATTATAAAGTATGGAAAAATACATTTTTTCTCCTTTAACTTTGACTGGCTTTGATTTTCGCCCTGTTAACTTTAAAAATTTAAATTTCGTCCTATAATTTATAAAAAAAAGGTGTTTTTTTCTTGTTACTTGCCACTAGGTAACTCTTCTGATGCAATTTTTGTGGGGAGAGTAGATGCAATATCTACATATAGATAAAGTTTTATGAAAATTATTTATGATAAACTTATCATGAAATTATTCAAAAGTATCAAATTTTGATTAAGAGTTTTAATAATCTCATAAGGAGTATCAAATATTTTTGTCAATGGTATCATATTTTAATTGTTTTTTTTATATTTTTTAACTCAGATTTTTTATACTCATGATGAGTTTTTTAAATACTCTTGATCAAATATTTTATTTTTAAAATTATTTCATGATAATCTTATCATAAATAATTTTCACAAAAAACCTACTCATATTATAAAGTATGGAAAAATACATTTTTTTATCTCCTTTAACTTTGACTGACTTTGGTTTTCGTCCCATTAACTTTGAAATTTTAAATTTCGTCCTATAATTTATAAAAAGAATGTATTTTTTTTTTTGTTACCTGCTACACTATATGACTCTTCTGGTTAATCTAAGTGACACCAATTTTTTATAAGTCACATGACGAAATTCAAAATGTCACGTCAGATTTACCTGAAGAGTAACCTGATATAGCAGATAATAGGATAAAAACACACAAACTTTATAAATTATACGACGAAATTTAAAAGTCGAAATTAATAAGACAAAAATCAAAGTCAACTAAAGTTAAAAGAAAAAAAATTATAATTTCCCATAAAGTAATCATGAAAATATGAGTATATTTTGTGTGAAACCATATCATATCTTGAAATGAAATATAAATTAGACATAACATATTAATATTTTATTATTAATAAATGTTAATTTATATTGTTTGAATACATTAAACAGTTTCACGCAAAGTTTTGCTTGAAAATATACAGACATAGAAATGAAAAATGTGGATAAGATTAATAGGATAACGGATGATGAGTCACAAAGACAATATGGGAACATCCGCACCAATTGTAAAGGCAAGGCTGCAATTGTACGATTTTTCTGCCTCTATTGTCAATGTTCTTCAACGTGTCTTAATTTTGTTGACCAAACACAAACATAATCGAGAACTTTCTATATACAATAGTGTAGATAATGTAGTTGATAAATGTCACTATAGCCTCTCACGTGACTAATTAGAATCAATCCAACCCGTGATATTAAATAAGTGTATTAGTGAATAGGTTGTACGATTAATTTGGATCAATCATGCAGTATGTTTAACGTTACATGATCACATGAAGTGAAATAATTTATCATATTGGTATTAATTCAAATTCTATTCATTCATTTATTGGGCGTAATTGAGAATGCACGTATATGTAAGACAACATATATACATCAAAGTAAGTGGTGCTTGATAATTACATGGCCAAAAAATAAATATCACTATTCTTATAAATTATATACATTTTACAACAAAAACACATCAAATTGTGCAAACAAATGTTATAATATTAGTCTGTAAGTGTAATGACACACTACTGATGGAGTATTATGGTATAATTGAATAAAAAAATTAAGATGAGTTTTTTTGTGAAACTTGATCATAGTATGAAATGAATATCATTATATTTATTCAACGATACAATTACGATTATAAACTAATATCTATAACATGTTACATTGTGATATTAAATTAGTTTATAAGTGCAATTGTATCATTAAATAAATGCAATAACATTAACATCATATTATGAAGAAATTTCACGGACGAGCTTGCGAAAAATTAAAGCTAATATGGAGAAAAAACATTCTTCAAATCAAACACCTACTACCATTCCTTTCATGTAATGTCCTCCACTAACCAAACTATATATATATATATATATATATATATAATACTGTTCATATAATTTTATAACAAGGTTTTTATATGAAATTTTGAGAAAGAGTAAGTCTTTTTTAATCAAATGCTGAAAAAGAGAGACAAAAAATTAGTTCAAGACGGTCTCGCACATGACACCAATCTCATTTACTATGATTCATTGATTCTATGGAGCTCTTGCACTATCATGTTTTAAAGATATTATTTATAAAACATGACTTATCGAGTTTACGAATCTTCTAAATTTAACTTAAATACTAAAGTGGAGACTAATTTCATGTATGAAATCATCTCAGGTGAGACTCTCTAGATAAGAAAAGGTTCTTCTATCACTAGTTATACTTTGATCGGATCGCCTCTCTTCTATGTATAAACGCATGGTCTAGTTCCCCATTTTATATAGTACTACCTCCGACCCAATTTTGTTTACTCATTTAACTTTTGTTAACTTTAATATGAGACTTAATTTGTAATATAAAATATGGATAAAATAATTTTTTTTATGATTGCGTATTATTCAATTTAAATGAATGAAACAAAATAAAAATGTTTTTCTACGTAATTATTAGTGGAATAAGGTGTAACTTATAAGTGTTTGAAGCAGGGGCGGACGCAGGAATGACATGCAGGGAGGGCACAAAATTATATTTCCTCTGTTTCAAAGTAAATTTTTCACTTTTCTTTTCGAACACTTTATATATTAATAAATAAATACATTTACTTATATTACTAGCAAATTAAAAATTAAACATAATTTATAATATATGCTCGAAATTGAAATAAAATATACCCCTTTCACCGAAAAGCAATAAACTTTTTATTAAATCTTAGCAATTAGCATTATAAAACACATATTCCCTCCATTTAGAAATAAATATTTATTTAGATTTTTCACACATATTAAGACACCTAATATTTATCATATTACCCCTATACAAAAATTACTTTAAACAAATTTGATTTCATTAGTTCAAAACCACTGCATTGAAAAATATTTTATTTTGCAAAAGATGTAAAATGCTAAAAGAACATGTATTTTAAAATGGAGGGAAATACATACCACATATATGTAATTAATATATGCACAATAAATAAAAGTAGAACAAAAGGCAAGAAATATTAGTGCTACAGGGTTTGAACACACGACCCTTGTTCATATTCATATTCATAGTCATAGTAGGAACAAAATACACATACCCCTAAGCTATGCTGCATCATATTGATTATTTAGCACAAAAAGTATATATTGGGATCAGAAGTTCACGTGGGGCACTTGCCCCACCTTGCCTATGAATAGGTCTGCCCCTGGTTTGAAGGGAGTATATAATGAAATAGGTAAATAAAATTGGGACGGAGGGAGTACCGATTATATTCACATGACATTTGAAGCATTGTGCTAAAGAAAAGACTAAATACATCAAGCATCATATATCAGAAGTTTCTCTAAACTGTTAACTTTTATTTTTAAAAAAAGGTCTCTAATTTTTTTTTAATAAAGCCTTTAAACTATTAATTTGTATTTCATGAGACTTCTAATAACGAAAGTTCACGAATTTTACTAAGTTAGTTTGTATTATATTAGAATATGATTAATCAATCAATTTCAATGTTGTTAAAATCGAATAAAAAATGTGCCATAATGGATTGTAAAAAAAAAAATCTTATGAAACAAAAATTATACTCCCTCCGTCCCGCGATTACTTTCACAATTACCTTATTTGGACGTCCCACAATTACTTTCACACCCTCTAAAAATGAATTAATTATTCCTCAGAAAAGTTAATAAAGCATAAAAAATAATTGTTAGGGACAAGCACTATCTCACATCGGATTCATAAGGGAGGATGGACAAGTATGTCGATTGATATGAGGTCTTTTGCGAAAATTCCAAAAAAATAAATATATTCAGGCTCGGTCCAAAGCAGATAATATCATACTAATGAGAGATCGAGGTACATCCTCGGGGTCTAACAAACTGGTATTAGAGCAATGGTCCCCGACAAATCGATGATGTCGATTGAATAGAAAAAGAATGTGATTCTGGTGAACAACAAGATTCTTTCCAAATTGAACGAAGTCGTCTAAGTGGTCTTTATTTGAGGGGAGAATTGTTAGGGACAAACACTATCTCACATCGAATTCACACGGGAGGATGAACAAGTATCTCAATTGGTGTGAGACCTTTTGGGAAAAGCCCAAAAAACAAATTTGGGCGGGGGTTCAGCCCAAAGTGGACAATATTATATCAATGGGAGATCGAAGTTCATCCGTTGAGGTCTAACAATTACCATTAATTTATTTAACGTCACACCCACATACTCCATTTTTTCTTTAAAAAATGTGCAACTTTCATATGTGAAAGTAAATGTAGGATTTGGAGAGTATACTTTAAGGAATTAGGGGCGTTTTAAAATAAAATAAATAGTTTGAGGGCCTTTCAAAACAAAAGTTGAAAGTTTAGGGGCTTCTTAAAATAAAATAAAAAGTTTAGTGGTCTTTCGAAACAAAATTTAATAGTTTAGTGGTCTTTTGAAGCATTACGCCAATACATTATCTTGTTGTAGAATACATGATAATTTTTTATGATTTTTATTGTGTTTTGTAAGGGTGTAATTGTACAATGAGGCACTCTCATATGCACTTGGTGCACGGTGCACTCACTCAACAGTTGAGGTTGTTTACACTGAAAAGTATAATTAATTACCCTGAAAAATATAGTTAAATTACATTGAAAAGTTTACATTGAAATCCGATTTTCAGTGTAAATTTTTCAGTGTAATCAAATCATATTTTTCAATATGAACAGTCTCAATTGTTAAGTGAGTGCACCATACACCATGTGCAAAAGAGAGTTACTCTTGTACAATATGTACTTGTAATTTTCTGACTAGCCCGTTTGGCTAAGTTTATTTGAAACATAAGCTCTAACATCTTATAAATTGTTTTAAGAACTTATAAGATGTAATTTTTAAGTAACTTATAAGTTGATAAAGTGTTTGGCTAATACAACTTATAAAATTTTTGACAATTTACAATAAATATTTTTCAAATTTTAATAGAAAAAGAAATTATGTTAAGATAGAGGTGGATGGTTCCGGGGTGGGGTGGTGGTTGGGGATGAAGGTGATCAAGAAAATAAATTGACAAATTCCAATTTTTTTTACAACTTATAAATTATTAGGAGCTTATTTTATGATCTTATAAGTTATTAAACAATTTTATTTTATCAAATATATCGATAGTGCTTATAAACTTTTAAAAACTGTTTAAAAAACTTATAAACTCAACAAAACACCCTCTAAATCCATATAACGAGTTTAATTAATTCGAGTACCTAAACTACTACATCTCGCTAGCTCAGCCACTCTTTCAAATTTTTTACCTTTATAAAGTTATATATAAAGGATCTCCAAAACAATTAATTAAGATCTCATATTTATTTTAATGTTTAATTTTGCATTTTATTACTTTTAATACATGTCACCCGTTATATTTTGACAAAGTATAGAGTGAAATTGGTTTATATATGAATCACTGAAGGGTGTTAATTGTTTTCACTGAAGAGTGTTACACCCGGTGATGGTCCCGTTTTTAATGACTTTTTCAGGACAAATGAGAATTCAGGAGCAATTTTTTTTTTTTTAAACCTTTCCTCAGGGAGTTCAGCAAGAGTGAATGATACTCAATTCACTGCATTGCTAAGAGTCAGAGCACTCAAGTCAGTGCAACTGACTTGCGAGCTCAGTCTCTTAACAAGGTAGTGACTCGAGAGGTTTCACTTCAAGTCACTGCACTTCTTAGAGGTTGAGTTACCAAGTCAGTTTGAAGACTTGGAGACTCATGCTCTAAGCAACACAGTGACTCGAGATGCTGAACTCTCGAGTGCGTTGCCAGAACTGGTCAGTGAGATGGATTCTCCTTGACCTAAATACTTAACCAAAGTTTCTTTAACAATGCTCTCAGTGAGCAGATTTTCACAACACTTTAGTAAATACTTAAAACAATAAAACACTCAGTTTAACGTGGTTCAGAGACTTAAGCTCTTACATCCACGGCCTGATTTAACAAGAAATCCACTAACTGGGATTCTTGTTTTTAACGTGCCAAGGTGCACCCAGATCTACAACTCCAGGTCTTGCTTACTTCCTTACTAACTTCACTTCTAACCTCAACCAACAAACCTAACAATAGGGTTTGGGTTTCAATTTGGATTTCTCCAACTAGGTGAGGTTTTCCCTTACAGTGTGTTAGCCTCAAGCTAAGGTTGGGAAAACCTCTCTAAGCTAAGAGTTACAAACTGGACACTCATTTGTGTATAAATATGGACCCTAATGGTCAGTGTACAAGATGTGAATCGTGCCTCCTTATAACTCCCATACAATGCACTAAACACTCACACCTTCACAACTCGTAGGTGTTGATTTTTCTTACTTCACACACACACCAAACCGTAGCTATGAGCTTGTATTTATAGTGTGGATTCAAATGTAACCGTTGGAGGAAATTACATTTGAATCCATACAGTTAATAGGTTTCACCTACTTTTCTTGGAACTCGGCCTTGTCAGTGTCAGATACGCTGTCTTAACGTGATTGGTCCACGTGGACTGAATCCAACGGATCTTTAACTCAGAGTGCTTGATCAGGGCGCACTGACTTCAGATGACATATCCTCCACTGACTTTGATGATCATCAGTAGACACAACTGTCTTCAGTGATGTTGTCCTTCAGGGACTCTTGAAGATCTCTCCAAGAAGTTTGTCATAAGTGTTGACGATCAGTTCTAATCTTGAAGATGAATGGCTGTTTTAGATGGTTAATTGATCATCAAACAATTACGTGTGATTGATCACTAACGTAATTAGTGAATACGGATTTTCAGGTTTAGGTGGATTAGAATCGTATGAAAGCTTACGTGTTTAAGTTCGATTGTAAGTTAATCGAGCTGCTTTAGATTCGTAATCGAAGTTTGGACGTGTATAATAATTTGTGCTTATTTTATTAGCTGAAAAAATCTAAGTATTTATAGACAATTGCCTAGCAGGAGGTGTCGTGACTTTTGGCCTACCAGGCCTGCATGCACGACACCTGGCCTTTGACTAAGTTGACCTTATCTAGACTAAATTCTATCCTTATCTTGTTGGACTTGCTCGCAGTCAAGAGCTGCTCGTCATATTGGACTTATCCTGGAGGAATCTTTAGTCTGATTTTGTTGGTCTATTGTCTTAGTTACTCTTTTGGTATTATGGTTGGATCTGGTCGGCGAGATGCTAATTGAGCTCATCAGGTAGTTTTTATTCTGATTTTGTTCGCCTATACGTCTTGATCGCATGCAGGTTCTGCTCGCCAGATATCTTGGGTGAATCATGAGTTAATTCCACTTTAATCCTTAAGTGATTTGCGCTAATCCTGGTCGCCCAAATGTTGTTTCTGCTCGCCTATCAACAATTGCCCCCTTGCCGATCAATAAATTGTGAAGATGGTAAATGAGCACTTTTTGGGTTGGCAACTTTTAAGTGTCACTGGTGCGAGCAAGAATGTCGCGGGGGCGAACAACTTTTCACGGGCGGACAACATTGGTCGAGCAGACTTGGGCCGGGGACGGTTGGGATCCCAAGGTCTGGGTATGGCTCGAGGTGTGACGTGGGCGGAATGATTGCTGCCGCCCACGCGCACATGATCCCGAGGTGACGCGCCTTCCCGCTTTGTCGGGCAGGTGCTGCACGCGCCCAGAAATTGCATTTTAGTCCTTTGATTCTTTAACTTGCTCGCCCGGTACCCCGTTTTTTCAGAGTGTATATAAAGAAAAAATTCGCGATTTTTTGTCATTTTTACTGTTTATTAAGCGCGAATCTCTCCTTCTTTCCTCTTTCAAATTTCCGACGATCGTTTCTAGTTTCCGGCGACCTTCAAACGACTTCAAGGTAGTTTCTTCTTTGCTTTCTTCTTCTCTTTCTTCTTTTCTTGCGTTGTGTGTGTCCTTGTTACATAAACATCCCTACTCCACCGTGGAAAATCCTAAACCGCCGAGTTCTTCTTCGCCGGATTCTGCAAAACACTCAAAACTTTTTTCCCTTAACTTATTGGATGTCGTCGCACTCTGAGACCGGTTCTTTCCCTCCCCGGAACCCCGAAAAACGGCCTGTCGAAGAGAATCCTCCCATTGTCAACCTGGAATCCGATCCCGAGGCGGCTTCGGTTGCACGCTCTGTTAATTCTGAAGCTCGTCCCTCCGGGGAAAGAGAGGAGCGAGCAAATCCTGCTCGCCAGCTCTTGGAGGAAACGAGCTCGGACCTCCACGAGGACGAGGACGAAGAGGTCGAGGTACTTCAGCCGGTGAACCTTGACGAACTAACCTGGGCCTATCTGATGGTCCCGTTTTCGAAGGGCAAAATGGGAATTCCGGAGCAAATTTTTTTTTTTTTGAAAACTTTTCCTCAGGGAGTTCAGCAAGAGTGAGTAATACTCAAGTCACTGCTCTGCTCAGAGGCCGAGCTACCAAGTCAGTGAGAAGGCTTGGAGGCTCATGCTCTGAGCAAGGACAGTGGCTTGAGATGCTGAACTCTCGAGTGCGTTATAAAACACAACTTGCACCCTGACTGAGTTCAGTGACAGAATACTCAAGTCACTGCGTTGCTGAGAGTCAGAGCTATCAAGTCAGTGATGAGACTTGAAAGCTCAGGCTCTCAACAAGGCAGTGACTCGAGAGACTGAACTCTCGAGTGCTAGCCTAAGCTTGTCAGTGAGATTGGTTCTCCCTGACTAAAATACTTAGCTAATCTTCTTTTCAAACTTTTCAAGTACACTCAGTGAGTATACACTACAAATAATTAGCAAGTGCTTAAACCATAAACAACGCTCAGTTTAACGTGGTTCAGAGACTCAAGCTCTTACATCCACGGGCCTGATTTAATAGGAAATCCACTACTTGGGATTCTTGTTTTTAACGTGCCAAGGTGCACTTACAACTGGACTCACGCCACTCCCTGGGCTGCCTCTCCTCACCTCACTACAAACCTAACATTCTCTGAAAGGGTTTAGTTTGGTTTGGTTTTCTCCAACTAGGTGAGGTTTTCCTTTACAATGTGTTAGCCTTAAAGCCAAGATTAGGAAAACCTCTCTAAGCTAAGAGTTACAAGCTTGACACTCAATGAATATAAGTGATAACCCTAAAGGTCAGTGTCGTGGGTGTGAGCACACTTCCTTATGACTCCCTAACAACTCACATTCTTATAGCTTGTAGGTGTTGATTTTTCTTTCTTCACACACAATACAACACTTCAACACACTTGAATACACAGCTATGAGCTTGTATTTATAATGGGGATTCAAATGTATCCGTTGGAGGGAAAATACATTTGAATCCAACATTAAATGGTTTCAACCACTTTTCTTGGAATGCGGCCTTTGTCAGTGTCAGAGTTGCTGCCTCGTGCTGATTGGTCCACGTGGCCTGGATTCACGGATCTTTGACTCAGTGGGTTGACCAAGACTCACTGACTTTAGGTAGCTTCCTCCTTCACTGACTGATGATCTTCAGTGGACTGGACGTCTTCAGTGTAGTTGTCCTTTAGAGACTGTTTGAAGATCACTCCAAGAAGTTTGTCATAAGGCTGAATGACAAACTTCCCTGACCACATTAGCCTGACTCCTTCAGGGCCTACTTGGTGCAGCACTGATCCTCCTGATCATGCTCTTCACTGAGTGGTCCACCTGACTTAGCTTAGATCAGCCCGGTTTACACTCAGTGGGACATCCTTCAGGCTTCTCTTCTGGTTCAGGTTGCAAGTATGGCTCAGTTCTCCTTGGTGTCATCTTGATATCCTCAGGCTGTGTGGCTGAGTTCCCCCTCAACTGAGTTCTTCTCAACTGACAGTCTATTCTCTAGGAGCTAACCTAGCCTGACCTGAAATAAAAAGATACTATCCTGACTGCTTTCAAATCTATTACATGTTGTTTTGGAAAATCATCAAAACTAAAATACATATCCCAACACTATCTAAGAGACATCAACTTTCCTGCGCCCAGACTGATCGAGTATCGGGTTCCAGTCGCGGTTGCTAGCCGTGTAGACTGGGACGAGTACGAAAAGAAGCATTCAAACCGATTCGTCATTCCTGCTCGTGGGGTACGGAAGCTTAAAGCGACTGAGTTCGTAGCGAGCTGTATCGTGTCCGCTGTTACCGAGGAGGACTTGCCGGGGATTCGGAGGGACTACAAGATTCCTTTCGACATCCCGATGTACGCTCCTTTGGTGGACGACAGAGCTGATCGCCCACCACGGGGATTGACGGCGATCAACCTTGCTACTTTGAACGCTGGAGTTTCTCTACCGTTGCATCCTTTGGTCGGCCAATTCCTTCATGACGTGAACTTGGATATCACCCAACTTACTCCCATTGGGTGGATAAACTTGATGGCTCTGATGGTTATGTTCGCCCTTGAGGGATACCCCAATAGGTTGTCCGCCGAAGAAGTTGGCTATTTGATGACGATCACTGGCTGCACTGGGGAAGAGGCGGGTTGGTACTATCTGAAGGCGCGACCAGGCCAGAAACTGGTTGAGGATATCCCTGGGAAAGTGCGAGACTAGAAGCACGACTGGTTTTGGGTCGGAGGCGACTGGCATGCTTCTGCTCGCTCCTCAGGGGGTCCTGAATGAACTGAGACCCCGACGGAGTTTAGGGAATTAAAGCGTGAGTCTTACATCTTCTATAACTTTGAAGTGGTTAGACTAATTTTAATTCTCTTTTTCCTTTGTTTCAGGTCCCAAAAACTTGGGGTGGCGAACTGTAAAGAACAACATCAGCGATCAATCCTTGTTCGTTGCGTGTTTGATCGCCCTTCGCCGCCGAGAAGATCGAAGTATTGGCCATCTCTTCTCCGAGGATACATTGCGAGTTGCCCATCTTACTACTTATCCTCACCATCTTGAGACCCTAGCTCGTATTCCAAAGGGTAAGTATCTTTTCTTGTCGGGCGAACATATCTGATCGGCATTATACTTAGTGTTAAATTGTTTGTTTTTTATGTCCTTTACAGATCAGCTCACCACAGTTGCTCTTCACCCATCCTTCTTCGAACTCGATAACGGTGTCTGGGAGATGCCGACTAAAAAAGGACGCAAGAAGTCGGATCCCCTCTCGAAGATTATTGCCCTTGCGGCCAAGGGTGGAAAAGGCGATCCAAGGCAAGCCAGAGGGTCGAGCTCGGCACAGCCACCTGCCCCAGTGGTGAGTCCGCCCAAGACTCTGGTCCCGAGGACGAAGAGGCTTCTTCATGGAGATGGCACTCCCATCTCTGATACTGAAAAAGCGGCCAAGCGAGCAAAGACTGCTCAAGACAAAGTGACCGTGGCTGTCCGACCATCCGAAGGCGACAGCGAGCAAACTCCTTCCGTGGAGCGTCCCGGCGAGCAAGCTCTGGTCGCTACTGCTCGCGAAGGATCCGGCCCTTCAACCGACCCCACTTACCTCGGATGGGACAAGGGTCGTCTTGATAGGTACAATTCTCCTCGCCCAGAATACTTAGCATTTTCTTTTTCTTTTTTATTAACTGAAGATTTCTCTCCAGCTACTCGCCCGAGCAGTACCCTGGGCGGTCTAACCTGGTGTACCATTTTTCCTGCTCAAAGGTGCCGACCAATCTTCGCGAGATCCCGGATTCTTTTGTCCGCCGCGCTTCCGAGGTCGTTGCTCGTAGCTGGACTAAGGAGCTCAATGAGACCGTCAAGATACAGGCGCCTCAAGATAATGGTCATCTGTGTCTCGTTGAGGCGGGCAACACCTTGGAGGCCATGCAGCGTTTGGTCGACCAGGTTGAGGACCTCGAGAAGGATTCTCGTCAGCATGCGGCCACCGTCAGCCGTATCGCCAAGGAACGGGATGATGCTAAGGCGGAGGCGAAGAGGATTGTCGCTGACCTCGAGAATAAAGCCAAAGCTCATCAAATTAGCGAGCAACGTGCTCTGGACCTGCACGTTAAAGTCTCCGAGGAACTGAAGGTCAAGATGGCCGAAGTCGAGCAGATGCAAGCAGATCTTGCTCGCGCTCAGCAGCAGAATGAGGTCGCCGAGAAATTCGCGAACGAGGCGACGGCCAAAATTGCGGACCTTGAATCTCAGCTTGCCAACTCCATTACCCAAGAGGAACTTATTCCTAAGATGGAGGTGAGCTCAATTCTGGGTTACATGACAGGCTATGCTGAGAGCATCTGAATTGCTCACGAATTCAAGGCTGCCGCAGTCGTTGAGGAGATCGGCAAGGAGCTGTGCAACTTCGTCGAATCGAACCCTCCAGCCCCGGGCACAACTCTCCAAATTGGCGACCTGCCTGACTATGGAGTCAAGCTCGACTTCATCGGCCCTGAAATAATTATCACAAGTCCTCCCGAGGACGAGGAAGAAGAAGAGGGCGATGCTGCCGAGGGCGAGCAAATCCTGCCTGCCGATCAAAGTGAGAGAGCTCTAAAAGAGCGTGCTGTCGCTGAGGGGCTAATTGCCGAACTAACCCAAGTGGTCCCAGTTGACCCTGCCCTCGAAGGCTCTCCTCTAGAAGATCACAAAGATGATAATATCTCTGCACCTGCCGGGCAAGGATCTTAGCGGACAGGATTAGCTAGGGACTTGTACTCTTTTTTTTTTTTTTTCGTCTTCGTTGTAATTTTCTTGGGCGATCAAGCCTTATCTTTAATGGAACTATTTTGCTCAATTGCTCGTCTTTTTGTCTTACATTAATTGTTCTTTGCATCTTTATCTATGCTTCAACAATCTTAATGTAGTTGGGCCTTGTTCCTTAGGAACTTTTTGGCCTTAGGATTTGATGGGCTTTTGGCCTTAGGCTATGTCCATTTAAAAACGAACAACCTTTAATGGGCTTGGTTGTATAATCAACTTGCGCCTTGAGCTCACATTTCTGTTTTGAACGAACAACTTAATATTGAATAAATATTAAAAATTACAAGAATCAAACGCGACCAAGAATGTAATCCTGTACTAGCTAGGTTGGATTTGCTCGACAAAAACAATGTTAAGCTTCCAACCATTAAAAAACATAATTTACATCAGGAGTCAAAGTTGCTCGACTACTATACAATTTGTCAAAGCATCTTTAAACTCTCAAGAGGAAATAAAACCATATAAGATACCGGCATTCCAGCACGCGACCAGACTTGACCCAATTCAACTTTGTTCGACCATTTATACTTGGTGAAAATTTCAAAAAATTAGGCAAGTTTTTGGATCCATCTTGTATCTCTGCCACTCCAGTTCGCCCAATGGACTTAGTAGCTCGCCCAACTCAACTTCACTCTTTCATGAGGCAAAACTGGTCGCCTACTGAAAGTATTTTCTTAGGTTAGCTGCATTCCAGGAATATTGGGCCGAGTTGCCATCTAAGTCTTCTATGTCGTACGCTCTATTGGGTAACCTGTGTGTTACCCTGTATGGGCCCTCCCAAGTCGGGCCAAATATGCCTGGAGGTGGGGCAAGTTTTTTCCTTAGAACAAGGTCACCAACTTCGAACTTTCTTATCTTGACTTGGGAATTATAATAACGCTCTGCTCTTTGCTTGTACGTGGCATTCTTTAGCTCAGCATGTAGTCTCCTTTCTTCGAGTAAATCTGTTTCTGTGGCCAAAGCAGAATGATTTGCTTGTTCATCGAAACTGGTCGTCCTGACTGTGTTGGTCTTTAATTCAATTGGTATCACCGCCTCTGTTCCGAAGGCCATTGCAAAAGGTGTTTCTCCGGTGCTTGACCTGGGAGAAACCCTATATGCCTACAGGACTTCCGGAAGTTTTTCTGACCAGCTACTTTTGCTTTCTGCCAGGCGTATTTTCAATGTATGCTTGATGATCTTATTTACAGCTTCAACTTACCCTTTTGACTGGGGATGATAGGGAGTCGAATAGTGTTTCCTGATCCCCCACTTTATACAGAAGTCTCTCAACTCCTTTTCGTCAAAATGCGGGCCATTATCTGTCACAATTGTTCGTGGAATTCCAAAGCGACTGACAATGTTCTGCCATATGAAGTTGATCATGTTCTGCTGTGTAATCTTTACCATAGCCTTCGCTTCTGCCCATTTTGTATAATAATCGACTGTTATGACAGCAAATCGAACATTCCCCACTCCTGCCTAGAAAGGACCAATAATGTCAATTCCCCATCTTGCAAATGGCCATGGACTATAAACCGATACAAGCTCCTGAGCCGGGGCATGAATACTTGGAGCAAAAACCTGACACTGGTGGCAAGCCTTGGCTAACTGGATTGCATCTTTTCGTAAGGTTGGCCAATAATAACCTTGCCTTATAGTTTTGTAGGCCAAAGCTTGCCCCCCAGTATGATTTCCACAAACTCCAGAATGTATATCCTCCAGGACTGTCCTTCCTTGCCCCCTAAACAAACACTTGAGTAGCGGGAGTGAAAAACCTCTTTTGTAAAGCTGTTAATCTGCCAGAGTATATCTGGTTGCTTGTTTCTTGATTCTTTCAGCCTCAAATGAGTTGCTTGGCAACTCACCGTCTTTCAAGTATTTGTCTATAGGAATTCTCCAATCATCGTCGTTGTTATGTTCAACTACTTGGTTTACTTCGTAGTCCATTGTTGATGGTTGGACTTTTCTGGTAATGACAATGTCCGTCAAATCTGCTGGCCCATCGCTTGTTGCTAACCTTGCTAGGGTGTCAGCTTGTGTGTTGCTCGTTCATGGTATCTGCTGGATAAATACTTGGTCTAACAAAGATACCAAGTGAGCAACTATTCGTTGATACTCGATCATATGCTCGTCTCTGGCCTCATATTCACCTCGTACTTGGCTTACAATGAGTTGGGAGTCTCCGAAAATTTGGAGTCGTCTTACTCCAACAGCTAGTGACAAGTGAAGACCTGCAATGAGGGCCTCATACTCAGCTTCATTGTTGGTGGCCATGAATTCAAATCTGACTGCCGAAGTGAATACTTGCCGGTCGGGACTGATGAGCACTATTCCTGCCCCCGAGGCCAGATTTGTTGACGAACCATCCACATAAAGATGCCATGGGTGATCCAGCCCTCTCGTTGGATTTTGAGGGAAGATTAGTTCAACTATAAAGTCGGCCAACGCTTGTCCCTTAATCGCGGTTCGAGGTGCATATGTCATGCCAAACTGGCTTATTTCTATGGACCACTTCAAAAGACGGCCAGCGGTATCGGGTCGGTGTAGTATTTGTTTGAGTGGGAAAGTTGTCAGTACTTCGACTTGATGATCGAAAAAGTATGGTCTTAACTTCCTGACACTCATGACAAGAGCATATGCCAGCTTTTCAGTTGGTGAGTACTTCACCTCAGCATCATGCAGGGCCTGGCTGACATAGTAGATTGGCAGGTGAAACTTGCCATCCGCCCGAACTAACACTGAACTTATGGCCGTGTCAGACGCTGCCAGGTATAGATATAACTTTTCACCGGGAATTGGTTTTGACATAATTTTTACATCTCCCAGATATTCTTTCAATTGATCAAAGACTTTCTGGCAGCTTTCCGTCCAGGTAAAGTTGCCCTTTTTGATGGCCTAAAAAAATGGACGACACTTGTCTCCTAATCGTGATATGAACCTGTTTAAAGCGGCTAGGCAACCGGTCAACCTTTGCACTTCTTTAACAGAACGTGGTGGCTCCATATTGACGATCGCCTTCACTTTTGCTGGATTAGCTTCGATTCCGCGTTTGCTGACCAGATGGCCCAAGAACTTCCTGGAATGTACTCCAAAACTACTCTTCTTTGGATTTAACTTCATATTGTATCTTCGGAGTATGTCGAATACCTGGGAAAGATGATGGAGGCGATCTTCCTTCTGTGTACTCTTGACGACTATGTCGTCGACGTACACTTCCACCGTTACCCCAATATGTTCGTCAAACATCTTGTTGACCAGCCTCTGGTAGGTTGCTCCAGCATTGATTAGACCAAACGACATCCTCTTCCAGCATAACAATTTTTTGTTAGTATAAAAGGCCGTATTTTCTTTGTCATCTGGGTGTATTGGAATCTGGTGGTATCCTACGAAGGCATCCATGAATGTGAACATTTCGTGACCGGCAGTACTATCCACCAGTTGATCGATGTGCGGGAGCGGAAAGTTATCCTTCGGGCATGCTGCATTAAGATCTGTAAAATCTATGCATAGCCTCCAGGTTCCGTTCGGCTTCCGTACCAAGACAGGATTTGCAACCCATTGTGGACATAACGCTTGTTTAATTAAATCGTTGTCCAACAACTTTTGGACTTCTTCGTTTAGAGCTTGATACTTGTATGGTCCATATTTTCGTCGTTTCTGGTGGACAGGTTTTCGGACTGGGTTGATATTCAACCTGTGACAAGCATTCTTCGGATCGATTCCCACCATATCAGCAAGGGACCATGCAAAGACGTCTAAGTTAGCCTTCAGAAAGTCCGTCATGCGAGTTCTGTAAGGCTCGGGGAGTTCAGACCCGATGTAAAGTTCAAGACCATCACGTTCAGGATCAATCTTGATGGCCTCCAATTCTTCAACCGGAGTTGCCCGTCGTTTTTGCCCCTTCCATCGAGGGTCAACTATTGGTCCTTCTGGACTTAGTTCATCTTCGATGTCCATGGGTTCGGCACCCAACCGGGGGCCAAAATCTTCAACTAGCTCCGGGCAGGGTTTGGTCGCCACAGCTGGGCCCTTATGGATGTCATTCGGACATGTTCTGTTAACCATAGGTGGCAATATTGCATCTGGTAAGGTTTGTTCGCCACCTTGCAGCATTTGCTCGCCCATGGGCGAGGGCTGATCGTCTTCGTCCATCTTATCATTTTGAGCTCCAAGAATGTCCTCCAAGATTGAGGGTTCATTTTCAAGTTGGTTGGTTGACGCTTTCATCATAGATACTTGTCCCTGTCTTGACTGAATTTGCAGAAGGCATTCTCGAGCTTTTCTCTGGTCTCCCTTTACCGTGCCAACTCCACTTGCCGTTGGGAATTTTATGCAATAATGGTTAGTAGAACAGGCGGCCCTAAATTCATTTAAGAAAGGTCGACCCAAGAATCCGTTGTACGTTGACTCTTGATCAACGACCAAGAAATCCACCATTCTTGCGATATTTTTCTCGGGCTCTTTGACCGTCACAAGTTGCATAGCGAAAGTTACTATTCCCAACGTGATTGTTACAGCATTTCCGAATCCCAGAATACGGTGATTTGTGTCTCTGATGTAGCCTTCATAATCTCCCATTTGGTCAAGCGTCTTTTTGAAAAGGACATTAGTGTAGGCTCATGTATCCACCAGCAATCTATGCACCCTGGTTTCCATAATCTTGGCACATATTACAAGCGAATCGTTGTGAGGGGTCAGTACTCCTTCCAAATCTTTGTCGGTAAAAGTTAATTCCGACGCTTGCATGGTAGGTGGAATAATCCCCATTTCTTGCACATAACCGATCGCTCGTAATTCTGCCTTTCTTTTTCGATTAGAAATTGGTGGTCGTCCATTAGAATAACCACCTAGGGGCCCTGCAGGTTCCATCATCTGGATATCTGGAACTGGTCCTCCGGCTGGCGCCTGAGCTGGTCGCCCAGCTTGATTCCGATGAGGTGCCTGTTCCTGGTCTTCTTCATCAGAATCTTCGTCTTTGTTTCTTTTGTCGGGCTGTCTTTTTACGAATTCGGATAGCTTTCCCTCTTCGTAAAAATACCACAACTGCTTCAGCATGTCACGACATTCGCTTGTAAAGTGTCCCACGCTCTGGTGGTAGGCACAATATTTATTCTGGTTCAACTTGCTTGTATCTTGACGTATTTTACGGGGAGGTGTGAGCAATTCTTTGTCTCAAACGTTATTGTAAACCGTATCGATTGATACGGTAAGAATGTGGTTTAGTTTGTCCTTCAGCTCCGTTCCTTCAGTAAACGCTTTCATGTTTTTGGGAGCTCGATAACTAGTTCCAGGCTTCTTCGCACCTTCTTTCTGCTCTCCTTTGTCTCCCATGTCCTTTTGCAGGGCTTCATGCATGGAGACAAAGACGCCTGCCCGATCCCAAAATTCGGCATAAGTCTTCGGGCACCTAAGGTGTACATCTTTCCAGAGTTCAGTGCCCTTTTTGAGCCCAGCTAGGACGGCCACAATCTTGGTGTCTTCACTGACAGACTCCCCTTCTAACAGGACCTTGTCGAATCTTTCCAGGTACGATCGGTCCGACTCGTCGTCAGTTTGTTTCAAGTCGGATAACCGGTGTCTCTGGGATAGATAAGACCCGGCCGTAGAGAAATGGGACAAGAATTCTTTGCCCAGCTGGGCAAACGAATGAATCGAAGTCGGCGGCAGGACTGAAAACCATTTATGGACACGATCCCCTAGGGTCAAAGGAAAGTTGCGACATTGTGTTGCGTCACTTGCCCCCATTGATACCATATAATTAGTATACTTCATCAGATGCACCCGGGGGTCCGCCGTGCCCTCATACTGGATACTTGCCAGAAACTGAATCTTTTGCTGAATTGGGGCCTTCAGAATCACCACAGATAGAGGTGAGACTGGAAGAGTTGTGTTCCCGTATCCTCTTTGTTGATCTAGCTGGCCCTGCATGCTCTCTATGGCCTTTCTCATGGAGGCGGGCTCTTCCAAGGATTCCCCCTGACTCTGAGGCTGTCCGGCGAGCAGAGGCGCACAGCCGTCTGTTCGCTCCAGTCCCTCATTGGGAGCGGGAACCCCCTGGATTGGCCTCTTAGGATTGGGCTCTGCGTTTGGGCCAAGGCGACCAAAAGCAGACCTAGTCAGCCTGTCATGGACTGATTGGCGAGCAGGTACTTCAGCTGGGCGAGCTGCCCCTGCAGTGGGATGGACTTCCATGATTCCCCGGCCACGACGACCCAATCTTTCAAGGGCACTTTGGCGTGTGCCCTGACTCCCTGCCATGGCCGGATTTTGAGTCGAACCTCCCTGACTGGCGGCCTCGACGTGCAATTTTTCTTTGCCTTTGGCCTTACGAGCTTGTTGTCTTTGCCTTTTCATGTTCACGAGTCTTTGTGGGGCTACACCTTGCTCACACATATGAAGGGCCAGGTTGGGCTTGCTGTCTTTGCAAAGCCTGGAGCATGGCAATTGTACGTGCCAATTCGTCGGGGTTACGAGCAATGGCGTCCAACTCTGGTGGTACTAACTGACGAGCAACATCAGTTTGATTCTCTTGGTCATTTCTGCTCGCCCTTGCTCGCCTTTCAGCCTGGGACATCCGGGAGTGTGAATCCCTGGTTATATGTTGTGAACGTTGTGTCTCTCGTGATTGAGGCATGTTCACAGAAGATATCAAGTGTTGTTCTTGATGTTCTTGAATTTTTCTTCAAAAGTTCAAATCTTGTTCTTTAATCTTGGGGTAATCTTCCCGTATTCAATGATTCGGAGGTTCGGACCCTCCTTCTAGCGCCAATTTGTTGACGATCAGTTCTAATCTTGAAGATTAATGGCTGTTTTAGATGGTTAATTGATCATCAAACAATTACGTGTGATTGATCACTAACGTAATTAGTGAATACGGGTTTTCGGGTTTAGGTGGATTAGAATCGTATGAAAGCTTACGTGTTTAAGTTCGATTGTAAGTTAATCGAGCTGCTTTAGATTCGTAATCGAAGTTTGGACGTGTATAATAATTTTTTCTTGCTTTATTTGCTGAAAAAATCTAAGTATTTATAGACAATTGCCTAGCAGGAGGTGTCGTGACTTTTGGCCTACCAGGCTGCATGCACGACACCTGGCCTTTGACTAAGTTGACCTTATCTAGACTAAATTATATCCTTATCTTATTGGACTTGCTCGCAGTCAAGAGCTGCTCGTCATATTGGACTTATCCTGGAGAAATCTTTAGTCTGATTTTGTTGGTCTCTTGTCTTAGTTACTCTTTTGGTATTATGGTTGGATCTGGTCGGCGAGATGCTAATTGAGCTCATCAGGTAGTTTTTATTCTGATTTTGTTCGCCTATACGTCTTGATCGCATACAGGTTCTGCTCGCCAGATATCTTGGGTGAATCATGAGTTAATTCCACTTTAATCCTTAAGTGATTTGCGCTAATCCTGGTCGCACAAATGTTGTTTCTGCTCGCCTATCAACAATTGCCCCCTTGCCGATCAATAAATTGTGAAGATGGTAAATGAGCACTTTTTGGGTTAGCAACTTTTAAGTGTCACTGGTGCGAGCAAGAATGTCGCGGGGGCGAGCAACTTTTCACGGGCGGACAACATTGGTCGAGCAGACTTGGGCCGGGGACGGTTGGGATCCCAAGGTCTGGGTATGGCTCGAGGTGTGACGTGGGCGGACTGATTGCTGCCGCCCACGCGCACATGATCCCGAGGTGACGCGTCTTCCCGCTTTGTCGGGAAGGTGCTGCATGCGCCCAGAAATTGCATTTTAGTCCTTTGATTCTTTAACTTGCTCGCCCGGTACCCCGTTTTCTCAGAGTTTATATAAAGAAAAAATTCGCGATTTTTTGTCAGTTTTACTGTTTATTAAGCGCGAATCTCTCCTTCTTTCCTCTTTCAAATTTCCGGCGATCGTTTCTAGTTTTCGGCGACCTTCAAACGACTTCAAGGTAGTTTCTTCTTTGCTTTCTTCTTCTCTTTCTTCTTTTCTTGCGTTGTGTGTGTCCTTGTTACATAAACATCCCTACTCCACCGTGGAAAATCCTAAACCGCCGAGTTCTTCTTCGCCGGATTCTGCAAAACACTCAAAACTTTTTTCCCTTAACTTATTGGATGTCGTCGCACTCTGAGACCGGTTCTTTCCCTCCCCGGAACCCCGAAAAACGGCCCGTCGAAGAGAATCCTCCCATTGTCAACCTGGAATCCGATCCCGAGGCGGCTTCGGTTGCACGCTCTGTTAATTCTGGAGCTCGTCCCTCCGGGGAAAGAGAGGAGCGAGCAAATCCTGCTCGCCAGCTCTTGGAGGAAACGAGCTCGGACCTCCACGAGGACGAGGACGAAGAGGTCGAGGTACTTCAGCCGGTGAACCTCGACGAACTAACCTGGGCCTATCTGATGGTTCCGTTTCGAAGGGCAAAATGGGAATTCAGGAGCAATTTTTTTTGAAAACTTTTCCTAAGGGAGTTCAGCAAGAGTGAGTAATACTCAAGTCACTGCTCTGCTCAGAGGCCGAGCTACCAAGTCAGTGAGAAGGCTTGGAGGCTCATGCTCTGAGCAAGGACAGTGGCTTGAGATGCTGAACTCTCGAGTGCGTTATAAAACACAACTTGCACCCTGACTGAGTTCAGTGACGGAATACTCAAGTCACTGTGTTGCTGAGAGTCAGAGCTATCAAGTCAGTGATGAGACTTGAAAGCTCAGGCTCTCAACAAGGCAGTGACTCGAGAGACTGAACTCTCGAGTGCTAGCCTAAGCTTGTCAGTGAGATTGGTTCTCCCTGACTAAAATACTTAGCTAATCTTCTTTTCAAACTTTTCAAGTACACTCAGTGAGTATACACTACAAACTTTTCAAACTTCCCCTGGGTGCCCGCCACCTAACCGCTACCCGTGTACCCGGCTACCCGTCCTCAGGCGGTGACAGCAACCTAACACGTCCAGTCCCATCAGATGTGCGAATGTGATAGGGTCAGAGTAGGGCCAGCAGGAGAGATCCCATCAATAGGGGTCAACAGTGCCAGGTGGCGCCCCCTCATTGGCCCATAGAGGGGGCTATAGCCACTCATGGCAATCCAGCTAGGATCAGGTGGGGCCCGCGGGCATATCAACTTAAGTGGTTGAGCTTACCATGTACACTATAAATAGGGCCTTAAATGCCCATTGTAAGGACACAACACATTTATTACAAAGACTCCATTTAAGAGCACATTTTGCTCTTGCATTTATTACTCTTAGTTCATATAATCCACAAATCCTACCCGCTAAGAGTCGGATGGCGAGTTCCTCATGAAATCGCTGTCAACAATTTGGCGCTAGAAGGAGGGTGACTAATAGCGAAGTACACTCGGTTTCATTTATCTAGTTACCTAAACCGAACCATATCATTTTTTCTATCAAAGAACCCCACTTTCCATGCTAGAATGGCCACTTCGAAAGCTACCCGTACCCAGCAACAACTCGAAGACATCGGCGAAACTGATACTCCAGCTCCGGCCACAGCGGCAACACTCTAGGGGCCTTTCGAGTTCCTATCCGCCATACGGACTCCGGAAGACCTACAGGCGGCAAAGGCGATGATCGAACGTCGCCAGACTGAAATCGACGCAGCTCCCATCCGCATCCATCGAGCCGGAAAGGAACCAGCCCAGACGAGGGCCACCAGCAACCCTTAGCCAGAACGGGAATCAGCCAGGAGGGCCACCACTTACGTGGCCTGGCCTCAGAACCTAAAGAGGCGCCTCGATGAGGAGGCCGACTCACAATGTGCCTCCCGCCGGCCAGCAGGTTCAGTCTTCTTTAGACTGGGGTCCCAAACTCGAGGAGCTGCCCGATCCTGTGAATCAAACGCAAGCTCCAGACCTCGGGAGCGAGAAAAGGGAACGCTCTTCCCGATGTCACAACGACGCGGCCCCGAGGCCATCGGTCTGTGACCGTCTGGGAGACAACCCCCATCCCCGATCTCCCCCTGCGACTGACAACGCCATGACTGAAATCTTGAGAAAGGTGTCGGACCTAGAGGCAAAGCTCGAGAAGCGCGACGGGATACACCACTTCGCTCACATTCCCAACTCGCCCCTCGCAGATATCCTGGTGCGAGCTCCCGCCCAGCCCAAGATTAACGTCGCCGCTGTGGGACAATATGATGGAGAGACGGACCTAGTCACCCACTTGAGTAAGTATTCAACTTACATGATCACCATGGGAGCCACTGACGCCACCCAGTGCCGGATGTTTCCATCAACACTCGGTGATAGAGCTCACCGTTGGTACTCCTCGCTACCTGGGGGAAGGTGATCTCATTCCACCAACTGGGGGAATTTTTCTTGGAGCACTTCTTCTCTATGGCACCACGACTGGCCGGCGCCAACCGAATGGCCAACTTGGCCCAGGGGAAAGACGAGTCGGACCGGACGTACATCGACCGAGTCAACCGCATAATCATGGAGGGCGAGCCCGTCGGGGACGAGGTCAAGCTCGTCGGCATCATAGGTGGACTACGCCTAAAAATAAAGTTGACTACCCCAAGTCCTACGCGGAATTTCGGCAGCGGGCCGGGAAAATCATCTACAACGCTGACATCTTGGCTCAACGGCTAGGAGAGAGCGCCACGGCGGAGAAGGAAAAGCCCCGCACCCAGACGGGCACCGCGCCGAGCCGGAGGAACTTTTCCTACTGGGCTCCCCAACCTTTCAAACCCTTCGACTCCGTCGAGGTGAAGCTAGCCGGAAAACTTTCGGCCACCCCGGTGTATGTGTACGTATAGATCCGAGACAAGAACATGGTGCCCAAAGCCCGTCCATGGGTCCACAAAGCAGGAGTGCAGCTCAACCCTAACAAATACTGCCACTACCACCAGACCGTCGGGCACAACACTAGCGAGTGTCGTGACCTCCTGAAGCAGCTGTGGCAGTTTTTCGAAGAAGGGAAGCTGGAAGAGTTCGTGAAGAGACCGGCGGCCAAGCCGGAGGCGCAGCCCGCTGTCCACCCCGTCGAGCGAAACCGGGAGGCGGCCCTCATCTGCCCCCCAATGCCGAAAAATCAGGCTCGTCGCACCGTCAACATGCTCTCCCCGGTGGGGGGATTTGCACCTTCCACCTCGCTCTCCAACTGCAGGCAGAAGAGCGAGCTGCGGGCCATGGACAACGTCCACCAGATCACCATGCCGATCAACATGATGGCCAAGGAGTCCGATCTCCTCGTCTTCAGAGAGGAGGACCGCACGGGGGTCATCTACCCCAACCACGATGCCCTGGTCGTGTCGGTCAACATCATGGGCATCACCGTCCACCGCATGCTGATCGACAATGGGGCATACTGCAACATCATTTTTAAAGCCGCCTTCGACTAGCTGGATAGCTCCTTCGAGAAGTACGTGGAGCTGTGCGACCAGGTCATCAAAGGCTTCGGGGACGCCACTGTGAAGCCATATGGAATAGTTAGGCTAGCCGTAGAGTTAGTTTCTAGCATAGATGCTGAGGTTAAGGCTTCGAAACAGCTCGATTTCATAATAACCGATCAGCCGTCAACCTATAACAGTTTTCTCGGCAGGCCATTGGAGCATGAATTCGAAGCCGCCGCCTCAGCCTTCTATTATTGTATCAAGTTCCCAACCCTCTCAGGGAAGGTGGGAACTCTTAAGGGTAATCAAAAAATGGCACGCGGTTGTTTGGTGTATATCGATCTTGCTTTAAATTCCGCAAAACTAGATTTCATTTGTACTATCGGGGAGGGAGATATGGATATAGACGAAGAAAACCTACCCACTGCCCACCCTATGGAAGAAGATCCCCAAACTTTCGTAGATGCTCAAATCGAGCTGGAACCAAGAATCGGTTTTGAGCCTATGGAAATCGACGACGGTCTAACAGGAGAGATCGACGATCCTCGCTGCGGGGAGCGGGGTGCTAGCCCAATAGAGAAGCTAATATCAATAACAATGAAGAGTTGACCAGAAGTGTGCGTCCAGCTCGGATTAAAGATGTCAGACGAGATGCAAGTTGCGATGACGGTTTTCCTGGAAAATAACTTAGACGTATTCACATAGTCCCATGAAGACATGGTTGGGATCGATCCAGTGGTATGTTCCTACCAACTGCACATCGACCCTGCCCGCAAGCCGATTTTGCAGAAGAGAAGGAAGTTCGGGTTGGACAAATATGCTGTCATAGCCACCGAGGTCAAGAAGCTGCTTGATAATAAGCTGATCGGAATGGTCGACCCCGACGATAAACCTCAATGGGTGTCCAACGTCGTACTCATAAAAAAGAACAACACCTGGCAGCTATGCATTGACTTCACAGACCTGAACAAAGCATACCCCAAAGATCATTTCCCGATGCCGCACATCGACCATCTGGTGGATAGCACGGCCGGGCACGAGATGCTCACTTTCATGGACGCGTTTGCCGGCTATCACCAGATCCCGATGGCCTCTGATGACCAAAAGCACACCACCTTTCTCACAGAGAAGAACATGTATTTCTGGAAGCGGATGCCATTCGGGCTCATAAATGCAGGGGCGACTTACCAAAGATTGGTCAATCACATGTTTCACGACCAAATCGGGGCGACCATGGAGGTTTATATAGACGACATCATCATCAAAAGCGAGAAGAAAGAAGACCACCTCACCCACCTAGCCGAGGCATTCGAAATTCTTCGGAAGTATCGGATGAGGCTCAACCCAAAGAAGTGTAGCTTTGGCGTTGAGTCGGGCAAGTTCTTGGGGCACATGGTCAGCCAGTGGGGCATCGAGGTAAATCCGACCAAGGTGCAGGCAATCCTCGACATGAGTGCTCCCCGCACGGTAAATGAAGTACGAGTTACGGGCAGCCTTGCCGCCCTCAGCCGTTTCATCTCCCACATGGGGGACCGGTGCAAACCTTTGTTCGACAGCATGCAGAAAGGGAAACTAAACTGGACGCCCCAGAGCTAACTCGCATTTGACAATCTGAAGGCATATTTATCAAACGCCCAAATACTAGCGAAGTCCATCCCAGGAGAGAAACTTTACTTATACTTGGTGGCCTCAGAATCAGCCCCCAGCGCCGTGCTAGTGCGGGCTGAGGGGCAGGCACATCTGCCAATATATTACGTCAGCCAGACACTCCACGTCACCGAGCTATGGTACCCGCCATTGGAGAAACTAGCGTACGCGCTATTGATGAGCGTACGAAAGCTACACCCGTACTTCTTCGACCATCAGGTCGAGGTGCTGACTACCATGCCACTGCGATAAGTGTTACATCGGCCAAATACGGTGGGCAGGTGCCTCAAATGGGCGGTAGAAATTGGGCAGTTTGGGGTTACATACGCTCCCCAAACGTCCATCAAGGGCCAAGTCATGGCCGACTTTATAGTCGAGCTCACTTACCCAGAGGCGATGTCCAAAATCGAACAACCACCCTGGAAGATGTACGTCGATGGATCCTCCACGACCACGCGGGCTGGGGCAGGAATCGTCCTGCTCAGTCCATCCGGCCAATCTTTTACAACGGCCATCAGATTTGGGTTCCATGCGATAAACAGCGAGGCCGAATACGAGGCATTGATCAACGTCCTGGAAATGGCAATGGCCATGGGAGTGAAGCGGCTACAGGTCTACAATTACTCGCAACTCATGATATGCCAGATTTTGGGGGAGTACGAGGCACGCAACGACAGGATATTGGTCTACCAGGGATTGGCTAAAAACCTACTCGGAAAGTTCGACCAGGTACACATCGAGGTGGTACCCCAACTCGACAACACACAGACAGATGCTCTGGCCCGCCTCGCAACATCCGAGGGGGCAACCGACATATCACAAATTACGGTCACTTACATGCCCGCCCCGTCGAGCTCAAACCAGCGGGTGGCCAGCCTCGGACAGGAAGGGGACAACTGGATGACCCCCATTCTAAATTACCTTCACAACGGTAAACTTCCAGACGATCGAGTAGCATCAAGGTAATTGCAACTTCGGGCAGCTGGATACACAATCGTGGGGGACCATTTGCACAAACGAGGTTTTGTCCTACCACTCTTAAGATGCATAACACCGGAATAAGGAAGAAAGATCTTGGAGGAAATCCACAAGGGGTTCTGCGGGAACCACGCCGGGGGCCAGGTACTCGCCCATAAAGTTATCCGCCAAGGCTATTTTTGGCTCACCTTGAAGAAGGATGCGATCAACTATGCACGGGCATGCCACAAGTGCCAAATATACTCGCCAGCAATTCACCGGGCTCCAACCGAGCTCACTTCAATCTTAAGCCCTTGGCCGTTTGCAAAATGGGGGATCAATCTCATTGGTCCTTTGCCCACAGCCCCGGGCAGCGTCAAGTACGCGATCATCGCCGTGGATTACTTCACCAAGTGGGCGAAGGCGGAATCATTGAAGACAATCGACCAGGAGCATGTCATCAAGTTCATCTGGCGCAACATAATTTCCCGTTTTGGCCTCCCGCAGATCATCATTTCGGACAACGGGAAGCAATTCGACGGGTTGGAGATAGAGAGATTCTGCCAAAGGCACAAGATCAAGAGACTGTTCTCGACGCCCTATCACCCACAGTCAAACGGGCAGGTTGAGGCGGTAAATAAGATAATCAAGCACATGTTGAAGAGACTCCTTTCACCCTGGCCTTCAGAATGGAAGCGGTCATCCCGGTGGAGGTCGCCATCCCGAGCCTTCGCACCTTGCAACTCGTGGGGGCCGGAAACAATGAAGCCATGTTGAATTAGTTGGACCTGCTAGAAGAAAGAAGGTTATCTGCCGAGCAGAAGAACATAGCCTATAAGCGCCGGGCGAAGAGGTACTTCAATTTGAAAATCAAGGTTAGAGGATTCAAGGCCGGGGACCTGGTCTTGCAACGGACGGTCGGACAGCCCAAGGGTGCATTCGGCCGTAATTGGGAGGGACCCCTAAAGATCTCCAAGCATTTGGCCAACGGGGCCTATGAGCTAGAGAGCCTTGAGGGCAATCCGGCCCAATACCCTTGGAATGCCTCCCTACTCAAGAAATACTACCAGTAGCGGCTAACCAGCTTTGTAATGGGAGTAACCCGCGCCACTCTTTTTGCCCGACAAGGGCCACAATGTAATCACATCTTGAACGCACCTTTGCAATCAATAAAGTCAATTGTTAATTCAATCTCGTATACGTGAAGTCGCTGCCCGTCAATCGGCTAAAGCACTTCACTCATTAATCATTTGGTTAATTGGTGTGCTGTCGCAGGCACCCAAAAATAAATCACCTAAACTAACCCACTAATGTAGTAGGGTAAGCAAGGGGTCGAACCCACGAGGAATATTGTAATTTAATTAAATAAATTGTGTTAGAAAACAAATAAAATGGGGGGGGGGGGGTGTTTTGGTTTGATATTCTATAACTACTAGAATGCATAATAAAAGGAAATCAATACATAAAAAAACGTTCTAGTTCTCGGATAGCTTCTCCGTAAATAATTCTCAACTCAATTAAAAACTAACGGTGTTTTTCCACTCTACTCAAATCTTGCCCCTAGACCAGTGTTACGACCAAACTAGTCCGAATTGTTTCTTAAGTGTAATTAATTAGAAGGTACGATCCCCAATTAACCTATCCAAATAAATAATCCCAAAACATGTATTCGAGATTCAATTTATTGAATGCATTAATGAATCAAAACAATATATCAAACTAGGCTACGAAAGCGGAACATCCGAATCATACAACCTAGACTTCGTTATCCCTAGGGTGTTCTGCCCTATTTGCTACTATGACCACATGCATATAACAATTACGGATTATATCATGTAATCTAGCTATGAATACTAAATTAATCAAGCAAGGTGATCAAACTTACAAAATTAATAAATATTCCATGCATAGCATTAACCAAATAACGAAGAAATTAAGATAGAGTAAAAAAACCGTCAATTATTAAGGAATCTCAAATCATCAAAGGTTCCACATATCCTCGAACTAGAATAACAATTAGCCAAACATGGCTATAAAATGTCACGAACTCTCATGTGTATGTGTGTGTGAGTACGTTCTCCCTCTCCAGAATTTTTTACTCTCCAAGACTCCTCAAGACTTCCCCTATGTCCACATTCATCTCCTTCATATATAAGGACTACCATTCATTGTAATCCCCCCTTTTCTTCTCTCATAAATGCACCACATAAATTATCATAATGTCCTAATTAAAAGAGCTAATAAATTAATGCACACAGAATTTGCTAGCTTTAATACTGGAATCCCCAAAATCGGCTGCTCTTAAATTGGCTCGGCTCTTCCTTAATAAAAAAAAAGGTCCAATCCAACCTACAAATAAACAAAAACACCAAATCAAAGCAAACAGACTAAAAATAAAATAAGTCAAAAAATACGAAGAAAATAGAAAAGTAAATTACATAATATAATGACAATGAGCACCAAATTTACATGCTAAACTCGACTTATCAGTAATCTTTTAATCGATTGTTAATTCAATCTCGTATTCGTGAAGTTGCTGCCCGTCAATCGGCTAAAACACTTCACTCATTAATCATTTGGTTAATCTTTTAATCGATTGTTAATTCAATCTCGTATTTGTGAAGTCGTTGCCCGTCAATCGGCTAAAACACTTCACTCCTTAATCATTTGGTTAATATTTTAATTGATTGGTAATTCAATCTCGTATTCATGAAGTCGCTGCCCGTCAATAGGCTAAAGCACTTCACTCATTAATCATTTGATTAATCTTTTAATCGATTGCTAATTCAATCTTGAAATCGCTGCCCATCAATCGACTAAGTACATCTTTAATTCAATCAGGAAAACGAGAACAACGCTTAAGAAAAGGAAACATTTCATTGAAATTGGAAATGAAAGGAAATCCGGGTTATAAAGGCCCATGGCCAGCAGATGAAACAAAGAAAAAGAAAAAGAAAACAAAGCCTTCAAGGGGCAACCCCGTCAACCACCGATGGCTCCTCAACCGCCTCTTCATCAGCCAGCGGGTAGATGAACGTCGCCATGCCGCCAAGGAAGGACAAATCTACCCCGCGGTCAGTTAGGTCCTTTAGAGTTATGTCGTACTCCGTAGACGGGGGGTTGGCCTCCACGTAACTCTTCAGATCCTCCAAGGGACCGGTGAGATCGGCCTCGGGGTTCCGGCGGAGAAGAGAGTGGTTCGAGTCGGCGTATACATTGATGTAGACCATGGAGCCGGCCGACTCATTTTTCCCCTCGAGGCGGGCACGCTCTGCAGCTACGCACTCCTCGGTCTCTGCGGCGAGGGCCTTGCGGACCTTCCTGACCTCCTCGGCCGTTGGTGCATCGGCGTCGGCGCGGGCCTTCTTCTCGGCCTCGAGATTGCCCTCAACCTCCCTGCAGCGGGTACGGGCGGCCTCCAGCTCGACCGCAAGCTTCTTGTTCTCCTCTTCCAGACGAGCAACCTTGGCCTTCTTCGTCTGGAAGGCCACCTTGTAAGCAGAGGCGGTCCGCATCTACCACTCGTAGTCGGTCAGGATGCCCTCCATCGCGATGGCATCACGGGAGGAGCGGATGGCCGAGGACCTCATTCTGTCAGCCAGAGAAACGGTGCGTGCGGCCTTCTGGCAGTTGAGGGTCCAAGACCGGGGCAGATTCACCACGGCACGACGAAGGTCTTCTGACTAAGACTCAGGGATGGCCTCCGAGTACGGGGGATCCTGCGAGCGCAGGAACTGAAGAACCTCAGGCGGGGGCAGAGGGTCGGGCCTACAAATTATTGGGGAAAAAAGTTAGGATCACGAAACGACCGCGAGACTCAATAGAAAGCGCGAAGACACTTACGTGAGGTGGTTGCCCCAGCCCAGGAATGAGAAGTCGCTCTGGTCGTGGGTGGAGGAGGCCGGGCTCCCAGCGGTGGCCTCAGAAGTGCCCGTGATCAGGCTTCCGGTAGTCGGATCCACATCGACCGTCACCATGGCGGGCTCGATGGGGGTCTGGGCGTCCACCCGAGCTTTCTTGGCGGGAGGCTGGTCGCCAGAGGGAGCCGAAGGGGCGGCCGGCATCGGAGTCTAGAGATGAGCCCGGGTAGTCGGTCCCGAAGCCCTGACCGTTCCCCGTTTGACCAGCTTGGCGATGACGTTCTTCTTGGGCGCCATATCGACCGTCTCCTCGGAGGTTTCACAGTTGACGATGGGGATATGGCCGGCGTCGAGAAGGCGCTGGGAAGAAGAGGCCGGAGAAACAGATGGCGCAGCCTCACTCTCCGCCGGGAAGCGTTGCTCTGAGGACAAGAAGCAAAACGTCGAGTAAGGAATCCATCGAGTAAAGGGTGAATGAAAAGACATCGGGCAGAGAAGATCTTACCACCAAAGTTCAAGTGCCGGGGGAAAGTTTGGAGGCCGGAAAGTCTTCGCTGCTCGTTGCAGTTCAGCTAGTCGACGTCGCGGTTGACGTCGCTCTCCTCCTTCACGCGAGTAAGGGCTTGCCTAAAATCGTCGGTCAGGTTGCTCAAGTTGGGCGCCGAGTTACCTGCATAATGAAATAACAATTAGATCAGTATGGGAAAGGTAGGGGTAATGTGAGTATATACCTCGACGATTGCGGATACGGTATTCGCGGGGAACCGGAATGACCGATCCATCGGGGCCTATGCTCTCCTAAGCACCGCCGACCCACCACCACTTCTGGTGCCAGCCCGTGACCTTTGACGAAATGCCGAAGACGATAGAGTTGCCACCCCAGGGCTTCACAGAATAATACCCCGCGTTTGCCGGACCAGTGGAGGCCACAGTATAGTACAAATGATTGATCTCGTCGGGGAACGGCATGCGATGAAGCCCCCGACGCTCGAGTGCGACCATAGCGCCCAACAGGTAGCTCCACCCGTTGGGAGTAATCTGTGTGATCGACAAATTCCAGGAGGTGAGTAGCCTGGAAATCACCGGGTGGAGCGGGAAGTGAAGGCCCGCGTGCAGGGTATCCGAGTTGATAGCAATCAACCCCTCAGGGGGCTGGTCGGCGCGCTCGTTGGCTTGAAGGGCGTAGAAGTAGACGTCCGTAGGGACCTCGAAGGTCCAATAGAGTTCGGAGGCAGGCAGCTGGGACGTCGGAAGGCACCGAAGTCGGACTCTTGCGCTTCGTGATAGGAACGGGCTGGGCGGCTTCGTCGGTACCCACTGATGTATTTGGCATAGTCAAAACCGATTAGCTGGCTATCCGCGTAATCGACGTTTTCGGGTATCGCCTCCTGCTCGAAAATGAAGTTCTCGGCCCGGGGTGGGTAGGTAGATACCGGAGTGGCGTTGAGGACGTGAGGCTCCCGTTGAGGACTCATCCTCTCTAGATCATCGGCAAAGGCATCCACAACCGTGGATGTGCCCTCGCCTTCCCGGGCAGTGGCGGTATGGGATGTGCCCTCTCCGGCTTGGCGGAGTGGTCTCTCGGCGGCGTTGGCGAAACTGAAAGACGTCGGCGGCATCGACACTCTCTACCGAGTCACTCATCGTGAAGAGAAAAGAAAAGTGGATAAAAGGGGATTACCTTGGAGGAGGAAAGTTCCCGGATTCTGGGGAAAACGGTGGAGGAATCACCGGAAAAGCCACCAGAAAATTCAAAATTTTGCAAGGGTGAGTCGTGAGGAGAAGCAAAAGTGAGAATGAGAGCTGAAGCCCCCTATTTATAGGGGAATTAGGAAAGGACCAAAGTGCAAAAAAAATGGGGTCAAAATCATAATTAAATAAAAATATAGGGGGCGCGTGAGGAGTACGCGCCCAACGGTTGGGAGACAGGATCGGCAGATGTGACGCCTGGGATCCTGCGTATCAGGCACGCCAGCCAATGACGTTAGTGGGTGCGGAATTTGAAGCGGTACCTCGGAAGGCGAAACAACACCTCAAATTCAAAATCATGGATTAACCAGCCCGCCACCCGACAGCGATACCTCCCCGATGACGGGCTGGTGGGGCAATTATTATACCCATTATTGCTACCCGACCAATTGGTCAGCCGGGTTAACCTTTCCAAGTAAAGAGCAAGAGGAGCCAGCCTGCGAGCCCGACCAAGCCGTCGGAGAGAAAGCCAGAGGTGCTGCGTCGACGGCCACCGAGAGGATAGCCGGTAGAAGTCTTAGCTAGAGGACCAAATCCTGTCGGGAAGCGGCGAGCGTCGGCCCGCCCCAGACGCTTTCTGCTCGACTCCCGAGGACGTGACCCCCTGGGTGCCCGCCACCTAACCGCTACGCGTGTACCCGGCTACCCTTCCTCAGACGGTGACAGCAACCTAACACGTCCAGTCCCATCAGACGTGCGGATGTGACAGGGTCAGAGTAGGGCCAGCAGGAGAGATCCCATCAATAGGGGTCAACAGTGCCAGGTGGCGCCCCCTCATTGGCCCATAGAGGGTGCTATAGCCACTCATGGCAATCCAGCTAGGATCAGGTGGGGCCCGCGGGCATATCAGCTTAAGTGGTTGAGCTCACCATGTACACTATAACTAGGGCCTTAAATGCCCATTGTAAGGACACACACATTTATTACAAAGACTCCATTTGAGAGCACATTTTACTCTTGCATTTATTACTCTTAGTTCATATAATCCACAAATCCTACCCGCTAGGAGTCGGACGGCGGGTTCCTCACGAAATCGTTGTCAACAAAGAGTATTAGTTGTAGTTACTGAAGAGTATTACTGATTTACACTAAAAAGTCTTAGTTGTTAAGTGAAAATGAACTAAGACTCTTCAGTGTAAACCAGTAATACTCTTCAGTGAAAACAACTAATATTTTTCAATGAAAACAACTAATACCCTTCAGTGATTCATATATAAATCAATTTCACTCTATACATACTCTTATATTTCACTTGGGATAAATGTGCCTTGTACGTAATATATAGATTTTATTGTTTAAATTGCAATGGTTCGCACATTATTAAATTTTAAGTACATATATGAACTGAGATGTTAATTTAATTACTTCAAAAAAAATCAATTAATCAATGTAGTAAGAAAATATAAAATTGCCTATAAAATTTGTCAATATAACTACAAAATATCTAACAAAAAATCATATAGTGAAAGATTCCTTATGACTTGTCTACAAAATTTTCTACTATATAAATATCTTCATTCTTCACCTTTGTAGGCAAAAAAATTTGTAGATAATTTTTTTTAGACAAATGATTTGGAGATAATTAATTAATTGCTTGTGAATTTAATTTTGTAGGCAAATTGATTTCATAGGTAAATTATTTATAAGTTCAAAAATGAAGATAAATGCTTACATGTTTAGAAGATTTTGTGGACGAAATTTTGCTGGCAATTTCTAAACGCGTAGGCAATTTTCCTTTTTTCTTTTTCTTTTTTTTCGGTGTCACGTTGTTGTGAACCATTAACGGTAAATATTTGAATTTTGGGATAATGGGGGGTTTTGCAGTAAAAGTAGACATTTTCTTGACTAGGAATGAAGGCTACATCCATTGAATCAGATTCTTCAAAAATACACATATATATACGGCCCTAGTACATACCCCACTGTCTTTTCATTTTTTCATTGTGTACTGAAATGAGATTCCAGGGAAACTCAGATAGGGAGAGGTGTACAAGCCTTTTCTTTTGCAATGTTGAGATATAGTTGTGAATATTGACAAAATGAGAAATTGGGGGTACCAATCAATCGCATAAATGTAAATGTCAAGTATATATATATATATATATATATATTAGGGAGGGGAACCATGCAAATGTGGATGAGCTAGCTGTGTGATGTAGACCCTCACTCATTAGACAGGGTAATATTATTTCCATTCAATATTACTCCCCCCATCCATGAAATATAATTCTAGTTGTTTTATTTGGCAAAAAATACCTAAAATAGAAATAATAAACTTTATCTACATTTTTCAACATACACACATAATATTTTTAAAATAATTTATTTTGTACTTGATGTGACACAATATTCTTACTTTTTACATATTATATCAATTTTCATAATAACCGTGCATAAAACATCATGACTATATTTCATGGACGAAGGGAGTAATAATCTATTTTTTTTAATAATTTTTTTTTTATAAATTGGAAGGCATTATGAGGTACATTTATCAATAAAATATAAGTATCATATTTTTCATAAACAATTAATTTATTTATAAATGGACCTCACAATACCTCATAATACTCTCTAACTTATGAAAAAAAATAATAGCCCCAAAAAACAGGACTATTAATATTGGATGAATTGAGTAATATTTATGGTAACTATTACCGTGAACAACGATTTATTAATATCATATATTAAAATAACTAATACCTTTAATAAAAATAGCTAATATTTTTAGTGAAAACAACTAACACTAAAAGAAAATAAAAAATTGTTTATGAGATTTTCCATCAAATTTTTTTCTCATAGTGGAATTGTCTACCACTTGCCTACAATATTTTCTAACCATGTAAACCTTCAATCCTCAATCTACAAGCAATTTGTCTACGAAATGAAATTCTTAGGTATTAATTACTTACAAGTAATTTGCCTACAAAAAATTTACCCATAAACAATTTGTTTACGAAAATTTCGTAAGAATATTCATTGTAGGTAAGGAATGAAAATTTCTATATTATTAAAAAAATGTAGGCAATTTTATAGGCAATCGTCACTATAAAAAAATTGTTGTTGGAAATTTCGTAGCAATTTTGACAATTTTCAAAGGCACAATGTCCTTTTAAGCTGATACATTTAGTGCAATTCAATGATATCTTTAGTGTAATTTACTAATACCATTTGAACACGTTACACCGTGAATAGCATTCACATATCTTCTCCTCTTATTAATATTAATAAATCTTTATTTAATTTGTGTTGCACCACATCACCAATTCTTGTTGAGTCATTCTTCCTAAAAAATTGTTCAATGCATGGAACTTATATCATTTCATGCAATAATATTATAATATTTATTTTGTAATACTATTAAATTTATTCACGCATTTATATGTGTTTGTGTGTACAAAATAGTATGGTATAAATTTATAAAAGTAATGGTATTACAGAATAAATACAATAGTATCAGTGAATGAATCAAATTTTATGCTTTGTCTAAGTTATACTCTCATCAATCGTTATTATTATCACAAAAGTTATGGTTAGCAAAAAAAAAAAAAAAAAAATATATATATATATATATATATATATATATAAATTACACATATAGATAAGTACTGTTGAATATTCTATTCTAAATCAAATCACATCTGATAGAAATTCAGTCGTTTGGGTTGATGGACTGTAGTCTGTAATCCATGACAGCAACTGTTTACTTAGATAAAATTAAAGATTTTTTCCTAAAATGAAATTTGAACTTTTTTGAAAAAAATTGCAAAATAAATATACGACATTTCTTGAGATGGAAAACGAACCACAGTCCACAGTGAATTATCTAACCCTCATGTGTCGAGTACCAAATATTTAGTCCGGTATGCATATGTCACAATATTATAATAATAATAATAATAATAATAATAATAAAAATAAAAATAATAATAATAATAATAATAATATAAACATGGATTGATGTAGAGAATGATTTGTTAATTAATACACAATAAATCCTTTTCCATTTTATTTGTTAACTTTTTTTAATTATACCATTGAGTGACGTGAAACGGATTTCTGTGAAATATTACATATGGAATATTCACTATTTTAGAGTGGTGGTTGTTGTAAATCGAGAGCATAAAATAGAGATGCAAATTTGTTCACCCAATTCGTCGATAACAACTACGTTTGGGGGCGTATCAAGCCAGGAGTTTCACTAATATTCTTGTGTATGTGTATATACAATTCTGAGTACAATGATCTATTTATAATAGAAAATACCTAGTCTAAACCTAAAGCTTGTTTAGGTTAAAACCCCATTAGTAATGTCCACGTCAAATCTTCTAGATTTAATATAATAAATCTGCTAGATTTATAACACTCCCCCTTGGACATTACGACATAACATATATGGCTTGTCATAAAAACTCTACGTGCTAGGTAGTGACCAAATATAAAGTTAGGGAGGAATGTGATTTAATTGATCTTCCGGATCAAATCTTCTGGATTCATTTCGGGGTTACCGCTCCCCCTGAAGACAACAACCCTTTGAGCTTTCGCATCCCAATACCATGAATGTACTTTTCAAAAGTAGATGTAGGTAATGACTTAGTGAACAGATCTGCTAGATTGTCACTAGATTGCACATTTTGAATGGTAATCACGCCACTCTTTTGGAGTTCCTATGGGTAGAAAAACTTAGGTGAAATATGTTTCGTCAGGTTTCCCTTGACGTACCCATTACTCATTTGTGCAATGCAAGCTGCGTTGTCTTCAAATATAACAGTGGGGGACGTATCACCTTTAGTGATACCACACGAGTCACCAATGCGTTTTATCAATGATCTTAACCAAACACATTCTCGTGCGGCTTCAAACAAAGTTATTATCTCCGAGTGGTTTGAAGACGTGGTAACCATGGTTTGTTTAACCGATCTCCATGAGATCGTGGTACCACCACAGAGAAAAACGTAACCAGTCTGAGATATAGCGTTGTGAGGATCAGACAAATAGCCAGTATCCTCATAACCTACCAAGGTTTTGTCTTGATTCCTTCGGTAAAACAGTCCAAGGTCTTGAGACCCTTGGAGGTACCGTAAAACATGCTTAACACCATTCCAATGTCTCCTCGTAGGAGAAGCGCTATATCTCGCAAGCAAATTAACTGCAAATGCAATGTCCGGTCTAATGCAATTTGTGAGATAGAGTAATGCTCCAACAACGCTAAGATAAGAGACTTCTGGCCCCATAATCTCTTCTATATCTTCTCTTGGCTTAAATGAGTCCTTATCCACTTCTAGGGATCGGACAACCATAGGTGTGCTTAGTGGATGAGATTTATCCATAGGAAATCTCTCCAATACCTTCTTCACGTAGGTTGACTGATGTATAAGAATTCCTTCTGGGAGATGCTTGATCTGCAGGCTGAGGCAATACTTGGTTTTACCCAAGACTTTCATTTCAAATTCAAATTTCAAGATTGAACTGGCTTCTTCAATCTCTTTGTATGTTCCGATTATGTTTAGATCATCAACATATACGGATATGATGCAAAAACCACCTTGCGATTTCTTCGTGAATACGCATGGGAAAGCTATATCAATCGTGTATCCCTTCTTCTGGAGGAATTCACTAAGTTGGTTGTACCACATGAGACCTGATTGTTTTAGGCCGTACAACGGCTTCTACAGTTTTATGCTATACATACTGCGATTTTCTCCATTCCTCATCTGGGGAATCTCAAATCCATCGGAGATTTTCATATAGATGTCGGCATCAAGTGATCCGTATAAATATGCGGTTACAACATCCATTAATCTCATCTGGAGATTCAATTTAACTGCCAAAGATATTAAGTAGCGGAACGTTATTGCGTCCATTACGGGAGAATAGGTTTGATCGAAATCAATCCCGGGTCTCTGCGAAAACCCTTGAACTACAAGCCTCGCTTTATACCTCTCCACAGTATTATTCTCATTTTGTTTTCGTACAAAACCCATTTATATCCTACAAGGATAGCGCGCGCGGGTGTACGAACGATAGAGCCAAATACTTTTCTTTTGTTTAGCAATGCGAGCTCTGCTTCAATTTTCTCTTTCCATTTTACCCAATCGGAATGCCTCCGGAACTCGGCGATAGTTTTGGGTTCTGGATATAGATCGTTATTTATAATAGAAAGAACAATTGTCGCTGCAAATGTGTCATCGACGACAGTAATATTTCTATTATATATTTCTCCTGTATCTATGAAATTCATAGAGACTTCAACATTTATGTCAATCAGACCTTCTTCATTTCCCAGTGTATCTGGGTCTGGTCGTTCCGCGGTCCTAGTGCTTTGAATATTTTATGCATGTGCTTCATTACTAGAACGCTCGTCTTCTAGACGAGTCTCTTCTAGAGACTTTAAGTTATCTAGACGAATCTCTTCTAGAGATTTTACGTTCGGCTGACCAGATTTGCTAGCCTTTCTTTTAGGTGTGTTTGTACTGGTTGTAGGTCTTTTACGCTTCTGGCGTGTGGGGGCATGTATACTTGATTTTCTTAGGACCTCAACCCTTTGGGGAGCATTTACTACATGTATATGCAATTTAGTTACACCTTTATGGTTAGTGAACGCGTCTGGCAGATTGTTTGCTAAATTTTGCAAGTTAATGATCTTCTGAACTTCCAGTTCAGATTGACTAATGCGTGGATCTAAATACTGAAGATTACTTACGTTCCACGTAAGCTCCCGACATTCATTCAATTTTGAATTCAGATCTCCCCCTAATGCTGGAAAATGATCTTTATCAAACGTGCAGTCAGCGAACCGGGCCGTTAATTGATCCTTGGACAAAGGTTCTAGGTATTTCACGATGGATTGAGAGTTAAATCCAACGTAAATACCTAGCTTCCTTTGTGGGCCCATAGAGCTCCGCTTTGGTAATGTTATCGAAACATATACCGCACATCCAAAAATTCACAGATGGGAAATGCTTGGTTCTTTCCCACACACTAGTTGTTGGGGGGAATGATCATTATATGCAGTTGGATGGATTTGTATCAAGTGTGATGCATGTAGGACTGCATGCCCCCAACATGAAGTGGGTAATTTAGAGTTCATAAGCAATGGTCTAGCGATAAGTTTGATACGTTTTATTAGCGCTTCAGCAAGACCATTTTGGGTGTGAACGTAGGGGACCGAATGCTCCACTTTAATTCCCAGGGCCATACAATAACCTGTAAAGGCCTTTGAGGTAAACTCAACAGCATTATCCATGTGAATCGATTTAATTGGATAATCTGGGAATTAAGCTCTAAGCTCGATAGTTTTCGCAATGAGCTTTGCAAAACCTTGATTGCGGGTAGACAACAAACAGACATATGTCCACCTAGTGGAGGAATCAATTAGGACCATGAAATACCGAAATGGTCCTGATGCTGGGTGAATCGGTCCACAAATGTCTCCTTGAATCCGTTCAAGGAAAACCGGAGACTCTAGTCCAACCTTAGTGCGCGGCAGGCGCACTATTAACTTAACCTTAGAACATGCATCACATATAAATTCATCAATGGGATGGATTCTATTATTCGAAATATTATGACCAATGGAATTAGATAGAATCCTACGTATCATAGTTTATCTTGGATGACCTAACCGCTGATGCCATAATTTAAAAGAGTTCGGGTCATGAAATTTCATACTCATAGCTTGATGGGGATTAGATGGCCGGATATAGGAATAGTACAATTCGGAAGAGAAGGAAGGAAGCTTTTCTATAACTGGTTTACGGCTACCTCGAGTAATAGTCATCAAAAGGTATTCGTTATTATTCTCAGTTTCAATGTGATAGTCATTAGATCTAATATCTTTAAAACTGAGCAGGGTACGCTTAGATTGTGGAAACAATAAAGCATTATCAATTATGAGTTCGGTACCCATGAGGAGGACAATGGAAGCTCTTCCGGAGTCCACTATCATAATATTATCATTGGCTATCGTAGTTACACTCCCCTTACGTTCTACCAAGTTATGAAAATACTTCATATCTCTTAAGATTGTGTGTGTGGTAGCGCTATCTACCAAACATAAATCACAATTTGAATCCATCATGCTAGAGGAAAAAACTCAAACCTAATAGTTGATATGTTTACAAGCCATGTATAAGAATAACAATATCCAAATAAATTTGACGGATAGCACTAAGGTAAACACATCAAAGCTAAATCATAAATATCATATCATCCATAAAATAAAATATCCGAAAGACAGGATCCAAAATATAAATTGTTTTAACAAAAAAAAAAAAAGTACTAAAATAATCAAATACTTAAATCACTCATTGTCTCCATAGTCTTTGAGCTCTATGCCCAAGAGATCGTCGTTGTCGTGGTCAAAGTCTACTTTAGGCAGGCTGGCATGGTGAGATTCGACTTTAGGAGCCTTTCCCTTGTCGTCTTTCTGCTGCTTTTGATAAGCCTCAACCAAGTTCTTGGGAATTCGATACGTGCGAGACCAATGGCATTTGCATCCGCATCTGTAGCATGACTGCTCAACCTTATCGTGAGTGCCATATTTTTTTAGGAGCGGGATTCGTGTTAGATGCTGCCTTTCCACGAGCCTGGGCTTGATTGTCTTTCAAGGTATCTGGACCACCGGATTTACTACGACCTCGGCCTTTGCCACGAGTTCGTTTACTTCCTCTCTCCCTTCCACGCTTGCGACCACTTGTACAACCATGAGCTATAGCATGTGCTTCGGGCACTGCTTGTGAGCCAACCGGTCTCGAGTTATGATTTTGCATAAGGAGTTGGTTGTGCTTTTCTGCCACTAGAAGTGTAGAAATTAGCTCAGAGTGTACAGTGTAGTCCTTAGCCATGTACTGTTGTTGGAGTACAAGGTTTTTGCGCGTGGAAAGTTGATAGAGTCTTCTAGATCAACTCGGCCTCAATTATAGCTTGCTTGCATAGCTTTAACTGAGATACAATACGATGTAGGGTTGAGTTGTACTCCGTCACAGACTTAAGGTCATGAAAATGGAGGTTCAATCAATCGTATCGAGCCTGAGGGAGGAGTATATCGTTTTGTTGTTGGAATCGGTCCTTCAGGGACTTCCACAACGTTCCGGGGTCTCTCTCAGTGAGATATTCATTTTTCAGGTCCTGATTAAGATGATGTCTGAGGAAAATCAAAGCTTTCGCCTTCTGGGCGTCAGTTGATTTCGAATCATCGACAATAGCCCCGCTTAAATTAGTTGAGGCTAGATGGATCTCAATATCTAGCGCCCATGTCAGGTAGTTACTACCATCAAGAGCAAGTTCAGCGAATTCTCTTTTGGTAATGTGACATGGTGAGTGTTGTGATCAATTTATTGACAATGGAGAAATAAGGATTTATTTGACCACTCTAGAGCACATAGAAGCAAAAATTGGGCGTCGTCTACCCAAAACATAAATTACGGTTCGATAAGTACCGGGCACCGCCTACCCGGGCAATATATGTGGACTATAATAAGTAGACTATGTGCAGAAGCAATAATGCATGCATGATAATTAAATCATAAAAGACATGCACATATATCAATTAAGCATATAAGTCAATTTATTGAGAACTAATATTGAAATTAATTCTAAAATTTTCGGGCTTAATTCATATGCAAGAAAATATTACTTTTTAATTTTTCAAGTATTATTCAAAAAATTTGATAAGTTAATTTGAGGGCACATAAATTGTCAAACTTATATGAGGCCCAAAGGAATAATTAAATTTAATTTCAGCTTCAAAAGCGAGCTTCAGGCCAAAATCAGAAAAAATTCATTTAGTTGGCCCAATTTGCATTTGGGCCGAATATGGCCCAAGAGGGAAAGGGTTGGACGCATGGACAGAGGCGGATTCCAGGGGGCGGCGCGAGGCGGCGCGGCGGACGCGCGTGGTGGCTTTTGGCACCGTATGTATTAATATATATATATATATATATATATATATATATATATATATATTGAAATCAAATTTACATCATCACATATATACTTATACACATGCACCACATGTATATCAGATATAAAATTACGCTAGCATGTGAAAGAATTCCGTCTCATCTAAAAGTCCGAACTTGTAGAGAGTTGTGGAATTAATTCATTTAATTATTTCCCTAACACTCCCCCTCACTCATGGGCCGAACTTTCAACTTTTCCTCTTTGGGGAGGCCCAATGAGTGGACAATTTAATATGGGTGGAGTTGCTCTCAGCGGGAATCAAACCCAGGATCTTTATCCGGGCGTGAGCCTATTGGCTCTGATACCATGAAAGAATTTCGTCTCATCTAAAAGTCCGAACTTGTAGAGAGTTGTGGAATTAATTCATTTAATTATTTCCCTAACAGCATGAAGTATATCAAATTTGTATCTGGCATAAAAAATCCACTTGGCCGCAAATTTGTACTTATGCAAGCAAATTGATGATGAGGAACTAAAAGCAAATTTGATCCTTGAATTTTCGAACATATATAAATCAATTCCAATGAATAGGAATTTAATAATAAAAACCAAACTAGTATATAAATTACATACTAGAATCCACGACAAGATATATTGCTTTAGGAAGAATCAATCCCTTCACAACAGACTTGTGCCTATCGGTTAATTTAGTAGGGAGCCGCTAAATAAATTCTGACGGATGTATTTGAATTGAGGTTGTGGAATTTAAATTTAATATAACGAGGATAACACTCGTGCGATTAATTGCGGGTAGAGACTCGTGCTAATAACGTGTTTTAAATCGAGAGCGTAAAATAGAGACGCAAATTTATTCACCCAATTCGTCGATAACGACTACGTCTGGGGGCGTACCAAGCAAGGAGTTTCACTAATATTCTTGTATATGCGTATATACAATTCTGAGTACAATGATCTATTTATAATAGAAAAGACCTAGTCTAAACCTAAAGCATGTTTAGGTTAAAAACCCATTAGTAATGTCCATATCAAATCTTCTAGATTTGATATAATAAATCTGTTAGATTTATAACAGTGGCAAATCTTACGGCTCAAATAGGCTGTAATTCATTAATTGAAATTGAAATCATAGATGTGGTCTTATACATCTTGTAAAATGATATTTTTACCCATTTGAATATTTGTAGGGTGGTCTTTCAAAAGGAAAAAGAAGAAGCAATAATCGCATTAAAAACTTTTAATTCCCTAAAAATATAAGTTTTAACGTGATTTTGATCTATTTTGCATATTAAAATTTAGACAAATTCACAAAAAATAATAAATCTGCATTTCAAGCTAAGCTGCGTATAACAGAAACAATATACTAGTATCTACGACTTTGTTGCACTTTCAAGTTTCAATGTTTCATAAGAAATATGTGCCTATTATTTATTTAATGTTAATGAGAGTGGATTGGTGAGTTTCTTCGCAACGAGCCCAATCTGCATCTGAGTAGCCAAGGATCGAATAGTCCGAAGAAGACGAAAAAGTGAGTCCAAGGTGGACGGTTCCCTTAACATAGCGCAGGATCCTTTTGACAGCCGAAAAATGATCAACAGTAAGAGCCTGAAGAAATTGGCTGACGTGATTGACAGCAAAAGAGAGATCTGGGCGTGTGATAGTAAGGTATTGTAAAGTGCCCACCAGCGATCTGTAGAGTGTAGGATCCTGGAATGGGTCTCCAGTGGAGACGAGGGATTCCCTTATGGCCAAAGGCGTGGAAACAGGTTTGGAATCGAGTAATTCTGCCCGAGTGAGAATATCGTGAGCATACTTGGTTTGACCAAGAAAAAGACCGGAGTCAGTATGGGTGATTTCAAGTCCAAGAAAGTAACTCAGCTTGCCAAGGTCTTTGACCGCAAATTCTTTGTGGACACGAGCAATAAATCTACGCAATAAGTCAGCGCTGCTCCCTGTGACAATAATGTCATCAACATAAAGCAGAAGAAAGATAGTGCAGTCAGAACTGTGTAAAAAAAAGCAGGGAAGTATCAGAACGACTACGAATGAAGCCTAAAGAAATAAGAAAGGCACTAAAATGATCAAACCAGGCACGAGGGGTTTGACGAAGACCATAAAGTGCTTTTTTAACCTGCAAACATGGTTAGGGAAACGAGGATCAATAAAGCCCGGAGGATGAGACATGTAAACAGGCTTGTTAAGATGGCATGTAGAAAGGCATTTTTTACATCGAGCTGGTGAATAGGCCAACGACGTTGAACTGCAAGGGTAAAAATAACACGAACTGTGGCAGCCCGTACAACAGAACTAAAAGTGTGAGAAAAGTCAAAACCAGGGACTTGTGTGAAGCCCGGAGCCACCAAGCGGGCTTTATAACGATCAATGGAATCATCTGATTTGTACTTGGTATGAAACACCCATTTGGATCCAACAATGTTTTCACCGGGCGGTCGAGGGACCAAATCCCAAGTGTTGTTGGTATCCAAGAAGTCCATCTCTTCACGCATAGCAGTTAGCCAATGTGGAACTTTCAGGGCAGATTTAAAACCCTTAGGTTATGCAGAAGTTGTTAGTGAATGAAGAAGAATAGTAGTAGCAATATCAAGAAAATAACGAGGTTTAAAGATACCACCTTTTGATCTAGTTTGCATAGAATGCGAGGGAGGAGTTGGTGCAGAGATAGTAGGGAGATCATGATCAGAGACGACATCTTGAATAGGCAAAGGAACATCAACATCGCCTAAAGCGGGTGGAGGTGGGACCTCAACATCGCGAGGGGGTAAGATAGGTAAGACGGTAGGTCCAGAGAGAGGCGACGTTGGTAAACACAATGAGCAAGGAGCAATAGGAGTCGAAACAGACAGAGAGGCAGTGGGAACTGAGGCGGACGAAGAGGTGCGGTCGCACTTCGACTGCGAGCCGAGCGAGGGATCTTGGTAATCAAAGAAGATAGAAAAATCCAAGTCAGTAGGCATTCAACTATCAGAAGTGGAGGAAAAAGGAAAAGAGGACTCATCAAACTGGGCCGTGATGAGTGATATAAGTACGGGAAGTGACAGGATCGTAGCACCGAAAACCCTTGTGAATACTGCTATAACCAAGAAATATGCACGGTTTGCTACGAGGAGCTAACTTGTGAGGAGCATAATCTCGGAGATATGGGTAAATACGGCAACCAAAGACTTTAAACGAACTATAGTTAGGAGATAAATTAAATAAAAGCTCAAAGGGAGACTTATTATCAAGAACAAGAGTGGGCAAGCGATTAATGATATAAGTAGCAGTTGAAAAAGCATCGACCTAGTGAGGATAGGCGCATGAGCATGAAAAAATATAGATAAACAAGTTTCAGTAATATGATGATGTTTTCTTTCAACACGGCCATTTTGTTGAGGTGTATAAGGACACGAAAAACAATGTAAGACACCCCGACTAGCAAAAAATTCCTAACATTATGACTAGTGAATTCAGTACCCCCGTCCGTTTGAATTTTTTTAATTGTAGTCCCAATTGATTGCAAACAAGAGTTGTAAAACGTTGTAGCACATCAAAGAACTCAGATTTAGAGCGTAAGGGATAAAACCATGAAAACGAGAGTAATCATCTAAGAATAAAGCATAGTAGCGAAAACCATCAGTAGAAGTAACAGGGGAAGGCCCCCACAAATCACAATGAACAATATCAAGCACATTAGAAGCACGTTTTTCATTAAGAGAGAAAGGTAAACATTTACTCTTCGCTAATTGACACGACTCACACACAGTAGGCTTAGGCAAAACAGAAGTTACGTCTAACAAGCCTAAAGTTTTTAACAAAGTAATAATAGATGTAGGGGCATGTCCCAAACGGGAGTGACACAACTCAAAAGAAGACTTAATGACACTAGACTGTAAAGCGGCAACAAGAGCATAAGACCCTTGATCTAAAATATATAATCTATCTCTACATCTACCCCGAGCTAGGACTTCCTTTGTCAATCGTTTCTGAACAAAAAATAAATTATTAGAAAAAACAACATCAACTGGCAAATCAGAAGTGAGCTTGCTAATAGACAATAAACTTTTAGTAATATGGGGAACTACTAAAACATCTAATAAAGGGAGAGTGTTATGAACAAAACCAGAACCCAAATGAGAGATAGTAAGGGAGTTACTATTACCAACGATAACACTACCATTACCAGAATATGGAGCAAAGTCATCCAGATTTTTCATGGATGAAGTCATGTGAGCTGATACACCCGAGTCGATGTACCAATTCAAAGGAGGTTGTGGATTAATGGAGCACTGAGTATAGAATGCCTGGCAATGTTGGCCGCCGGATTCGAGCTGCGAGCGTACCGATCGGGGCAGTGTGTCACGTAGTGGGGACCTTGGCAAATTTGGCATTTAGGAGTCCATGAACGCCGAGAAATAGTAGACTGGGATTGAGAGCGGCAGTTATGTCTGATAATTGGGCCATCACGGTGGACTGGGCTGTCACAATGGACTGGACCTTCACAGTTGAGAGGGGAGCGACCACGTCCAAATGAGTAGGGGCTGCTAGTGAAGCGCGAACCAGGCTGTCGCAAAATGGGATTTGCAACGTTCACCATGGATGAAAGTTGCACGAGAAAAAAAAAGTACGGAGAAATTGGATATTGGGGTGGTAAAAAGGGGATGAACTCCACGGGAAGAAAATTTTATATAGAGAGATGATAAGTTATGCGTGAGGTTTATGGATATAAAAGGTTTTGTGGTCCGCAACTTCAAATCTAGGAATTAGGAGAAATTTAGGATATAGCAGAAATGGGATATGTGGCTGCGGAAAAGTTGAGAGAGAGAAAGGAAGAGAATAGGGATTATGGGCGTAGAGAGAGAATATTAGGATTTGAGATTTTTAGTGTGTATCTGCTGATACCATGAGAGACGAATGATTTGATCACCGTGTGAAATGGTGAATGATATTCTCACTATTTATAATAAGGCATTATAACAAATTTACAAGTAAGGGAACGAAATATACAAGGAAAATAAAATCGTCTACAACATTTACAGAGATATGATTTGAAGGTAAATCAAGTTGATCCTGCTCTTGATGAAGAGGTCGACTTGCTACGGGACAAGCTAGACTTCTATCGGTCAGTATATTCACTATATATTTGAATTATAGAAAATTTTCTGCAATTAAAGAATAGGAATAGCTAATAATCACATATGTTTCCATTTCTTAAATATTTTAAAATAATATATATGGATTTGAAGTTCTTATTTGAAAATTTCTCTCATATAATCTTTTTATATCATATCTATGGCACGAATTATCACATAATACGCCTGAATTTCGTCACTAAATTAGGGTCAATCGAAATCGAGGTTCAAGGCTCGCCACACAAGTGAGGTCCGCCAGAGCCCGAGTCAACCCTGCCCAAAGAAAGATCAGATTCTCCATGATATTCGGACAAAAAAAGATCAAGGTTTACCATTGAAGAAGATATCAAAGTACAAACTAGACAAGAATATTAAATGTAAACTAGGCCAATACATCTATTAGATCTATGATTGTAATTACTACCCTAAAATAAAGGGTTGAGATGATTTTTTTATAGGGCAGTTTCTTAGTCTTTAGGGTTCACCCAAGGGAGGTTAAACGGGCTAGCCCTAACCCATTAGGGCCAGCCTACAGGATTGCGGGCCTAAATGGTCCCATGCTTATCAGTTCATTTTTATCGACCACTAACACTCAGAACATAACCCTACCCCTAGCGGTCCACGGGCTAAAAGGGCCACTAACGGCTCCCGAAAAAAATAAATAAAAAAAATTAGTTTTTAATATAAAATATAGGCATGTAATTGTTATACCATACCACTTAAGCTTAAAATTCAAATATTGTTAAAAATATCATGAAAATTACATTTAAACATGTTATATTTTCAAGAAACAATTTTATAACGTCAATGACAATTTAAGAGCGGTGGGCGGCATCCGACAACGGCAATTTGAGAGCCGTGACGGCGATCGATGAATTCTAATTGGAAAGATAATAATAAAGTAGAGATTTTGAAAACCCACATTGTTCATAAATTTATAAAAATTACATAAACACATTGTTTATAAAGTTCAAGCATAACAAATTTCAGGTAATTTAATAAATTAACAAAATAAATTTTTTAATATATGTGTCGGGTAGTTGGATTTTGATTATAATTTTGAAGTTGAGGTAAAATATGGTAGATTGTGTACACGACTGTAGTTTTACAAATAAAATATATAAAAAGAAAAAAGAAAAAAAATTGGGCTAAACGGGCTGTCTCGTTAGATCAGCGGGCTAGCCCGTTATGGTCCGGTCAAAAAGACCCAATTTTAAACAGGCCACCAAATGCTTGGACCTAACCCTTACTCTGTTCAGCGATAAACGGGCCAGTCAACCAGTCTGCGACCGCTTAACATCCCTAGTTCGCCCTCATTGTAAGGGGACTCATCCCTCATCCACACACACTTGCATGAAATATACTAATCTTAAGGCTAGCGGTTCTTTAGAACTCTCAAAACCATCTTCAAGGGAAGAACTCTCAAGTTCTTCCACCATTACTTATTTTCATGTTCATATTATTCATTTATATTTGTTCTTTGTATTGTGTGACGAATAATCCACGGTTGAAGAGGTCAAGTCGGGGATAGCCAGACGAGAGTCTGCACCATCAGAAGACTGACGAGGTCGATTCTCCCTTATCCGAGTAACAAGCCAAATTGATCCATCATGACGGAAGACAAGGAGACGAGGACCACACCTCGTCATGATCCATTCCATGAAGGACGAAAAGGCTAGGCCAGACCTCGCCTTGTCATATAGGATCTGGGTAGGGCAAACGAGGCCTCTACCTCGGCCATGCTGGATCACGCGCTAGACAAAGATGGCAACCCGGCCGTCTCAACCCACCATTAAGCAAGGTAGAGACTGAATGGTGAAGCCAAGAAGAAAGGTCCTCGTCCAACTTCAGGACGAGGATGCCACGCACTTGGTTTTATCTGAGATAAGGCCAAATCTGGACGCCATCAGACCATTATTCCTCTTCAAGTACGAGGAACAGTGAATCGCCACCTAACCCAGATGGACAGGCCACACTTTCGGCAGTAAATCCTATGATCTCAGGGAGAAGTATAATCCACTTTCCATGTGTCCGACTACTATTGGATCGAGCTCACCTACACGAGGGGGCTCAGCCCATTACTCGAAACTAGGGTGATGTGGCTACAATGTCATTAGCATTTATGGAGGCCCACGATAGAGTCTTCAAGCCCAAGAAATAATTAGTTCTTTTATTTCTGTTTTTAATAAAGCCCGTGCATTTTATTGGTTTGTTGGACCCTTGTACGGGCCGTAGTTTCCTATTTATTTCGGTTTTTGAAACATTGTTAGGGTTGTTGATTTGAGAATTGAAATAATACTATAAGACACCTAGTATACGTAGTATCAAGGTGATCTTCTTCGTGTTCTATACTTCCTCTACGTCAGTTGGTATTACGAGACTGGGTACAATGCCTCCCCGTCGTCAGGCTGACCAAATCGCGGATTTGGGTCGGTAGATGGAAACCCTAGCTGCTGGGTTGGAGGATCTATACCTCACGGTGGCCAACGCCCTACTGGCAGTTATATACGGTCTCGTTCCTCATCCCGAATATCAGCATAGAGATGGGCACCGCCAAAGTCGTCGCCTCCACCCTACGAACCTGACGATGAGTTGACAGATGGGGCTGAAACTATCACCAACCTTAATTCCTTTTGCACCGCGTGGCCGTGATGAAGTGGATCAGCGTAGGGAACACGACTTCAAGTTGGAGATTCTGGAGTTTACGGGTGTCGTAGACCCGTGTGAGTTTTTGGATTGGATCGCGGTGGTGGAGGACATTCTAGATTTCAAGGACGTGCCGGATGATGAGCGTGTCGCGCTTGTGGCGACGAAGTTGTGTAACCGTGCTGCTTCATGGTGGATGCAGTTGAAGCAAACACGTTTGCGCTAGCGCAAACCCAAGATCCAATCATTGCTAAAATTTCGAAAACACATGGAGCGTGAATTCTTTCCCTACAATCAAGAGAGTTCATTGTTTCAGAAATTCTTATCGTTGTCTCAAGGTACCGGATTGGTTGATGCTTATACCGAAGAGTTCTATAAGTACTGTTGATAGGCAAACATGAGTAGGAGCTCAGCGAGCAAGAGTTAAGGCCTAAGTGAAGATTATGAAGCCAAATACTCAAACTAGAAATGATTAAGCAAAAGGGAGTACATAAACTAATCCAGGTAGTGCACTTTGTGACGAACTACATAGTTGGCGAACAACTTTTATGCGAACAAGTCCAAAAACTCGAAACCAAATGTAAAAACACCAGGTCATAAATGACGAACAACATTGTCAAGAGACGGTGTATTTACCAGCTTAAGAAGTGTACATCACCAGATCACATAATGGACCAGCTAGGTGCAGGACGAACAAAGGACAAAGATCACGAAGCCCATCTACAAGGAACCTAACGGCGAGCAACTTATGAACCACACTTTCCAGAGGCGAATAACTTTTATTCAAAGAGTACTGGACTACCCAAGCCAATAAGGACGAACAACAATGAATCCGAGATAAGACCAAAAACAAGACTTTGTAACTAAGTTTCAGCTTAGATAAGGTCAAACTAGGTCAAAGGACACATGTCAAGCATACAAGCTTGGAAGTCCAAGAGTCATGTACACCACCTACTTGGTGGTTAGTATAAATAGTTGTTCTCCAGTAATAAATTAAAAGTTTAAATTCACAAACACTCCAAATACACACACTCATACACCTAAACGTACACACATACGAAATAAATACGAATTCAACTCTCGTATTTACAATTTTATAACTTGAACTATTGAATTTACCATTTACGGTGGTAATCAATCACACGTTCTTGTTTGGTGATTCTAAATTCGATTTAAAATAGCCATTAATCCACGCGATTAGAACCGATCACCAACAATTTGGCGCTAGAAGGAGGGTTCGAACCTCCGAATGAAGTGTGATCATCAAGAACTTCAAGTTTAAAACTTGAAGATTTGAAGGAATCCTCAAGAAATTCTTGAAGATTCAAATAATAGTGTTCTTGGTGTTCTTCAATATCAAGTTTGAAGATTTAAGGATAGAGAAGATAATTCAAATCAGGATGCCTCAATCCAAGGAAACTAGGATTTCACATCCCTCGATGGAAGTTTCCCCAACCCGGGTCTCATCTACTGATCATCAGGATCGTGACCTACGCCACGCGAACAAAGTCCAACCTTCAGTTGCAGCTCATGTAATGCCTCCAGATTTAGAGGCATTGGCTAGAAACCCCCAGGAATTGGCCAAAATAATAGCTGCTCTCCAGGCAATTTAGAAGCAGCAACAATAACATAGACCTTCACAAGCAGGGTCTAAGTCTCGCCACCTAGAAGTAGTGAGAGCACGGTCTATTCGTGGCGAGCAACATGAGGTCAATAGTGCTCAGAATCGAGGGGACAAAGGCAAAGCTAAAATAGTCGACCAAGCGGAAGGTCAAGTTGAGTCTGCCCATGGGCGAACAACAATGTCTAGCCATGTAACATTTCGTTCCAGTGCATAGGACAGACTTGGCCAACCTCAACTTCGACAAGAAGTTGCTCGCCAAGGGATAGGAGACGGGCGAACAACTTTTGAGCAGGCTCGCCCGTCGTTGCATGAGAGACTCACTAGGTCCGCCTTTGGGTGCCTAGGACCAAATACGGCGAGCAACCCAAGGAGACAACCTCAGGAGATTCTTCCTCCAAGAGAGGGACTGCGACGAGCAGAAGGGCAAACGTCCTTGCTCGCCGAACAACCTCCAAGTCAGGGGGCATCTCTTGATGAATTGTCAAGCATAAGAAAAGCTGTGGAGAGCATGCAGGGACAACTTGATCAAAAAAGAGGAGTCGGGACGACCAACATGCCATCTTCACCTTTATCATCAATTATACTGAAGGCCTCAATCCAAAAAAAGATACAGTTTCCGGCGAGCATACAATAGGAAGGCATTGCTGATCCCCGAGTCCATCTAACGAAATATTCAGACTATATGATTTATGTGGGAGCCAGTGATGCTACTCAATGCCGGAATTTTCCCCTAACTTTCAGGGACAGAGTACAACAATCTAATAATGTGAGAGGATTGAACATTAATTTTAGACTTGAAAGTAGTTTGTGCTTTATTAAATGCTGAAAACTAGCCTAACTCTACTCGGGCAGCCCATTATTTAATGCTTGGGCTGACCCTAGTTTCGAGTAATGGGTCGAGGCCCCTCGTAGCTGAAGTATAGAACACGAAGAAGATCACCTTGATACTACGTATACTAGGTGTCTTACAGTATTATTTCAATTCTCAAATCAACAACCCTAACAATGTTTCAAAAACCGAAATAAATAGGAAGCTACGGCCCGTGCAAGGGTCCAACAAACCAATAAAATGTACGGGCTTTATTAAAAACAGAAATAAAAGAACTAATTATTTCTTGGTCTTGAAGACTCGATCGTGGGCCTTCATAAATGCTAATGACATTGTAGCCACATCATTCTCCCCCACCGATAAAAGGTTCATCCTCGAATCTGAAATACCATGGAGCTCCTCATCATTTTCGCCGGAGTAAGTAATCAAGTGTTTCACGTTGAAAACATCCGACGTACGAAGATGAGAGGGGAGCTTCAAACGATAAGCATTAGGGTTTATCTTGGCAAGAACCTCTAAAGGTACGATCTTTCGTGCTGGCAGCTTGTTATATTCGTGAGTTGGATACCTGTCCTTCATCAGCACTGCCCAAATGAAGTCACCCGGCTCAAATTCCACCGCTCGACGACCTTTATCAGCTGCAGCTTTGTACGATGCATTTGCCGCCACCAACTAATCGCAAGTAGCACGATGAGTGCTATGGAGAGCTTCAATCATATCCGCCGCCCTCACCTCTGCACGAATGGGAGATGGTAGGGCCATCAAATCCGACGGGCCCCGAGGTAACATGGCATAAATAATGTGTAAAGGGGGAAGACCCCTGCTCCGATTGACAGCCGAATTATGTGCAAACTCAGCTTGACTCAACTGAATATCCCATGAACGTAAATGTTCCCCAACCAAGCAACGTAATAAATTCCCTAACAACCGATTGACCACCTCCATTTAGCCATCCGTTTGGGGGTGATAGGCACTACTGTAATCCAAATGCGTGTTGGCCATACGCCACAAGCTCCTCCAAAAGATACTAAGGAATCGGGTATCACGGTCTGAAATAATGGAAGAAGGCAAACCATGCAGACGATAGACCTCACGAAAGAAAAGAGTGGCAACTTTAACAACAACGGCCGTCTTCTTGCATGAAATAAAATGGGCCATCTTCGAAAAAGGATCCACTACCACAAAAATTGAATCATTACCTTGTTGCGTCCGAGGCAGTCCCAAGAAAAAATCCATACTAATCGTCATCCACGGAGCTGACGGAACGGGCAGGGGTCGATATAGGCCCTTATTAGTAGCTGTCCCCTTCGACACTTGACATACTCTGCAACGGGATACGAAACAAGTGACGTCCCGTCTAAGCGTCGGCCAAAAATACGACTGCATCACCAGCTCAATGGATCTGTCACGGCCAACATGTCCGGGACTGTGCAGTTCCGAAATGAGGCGAAGTCGCAGACTGGTGTTCGAAATGCAAAGGCGAGTGCCTTTGAATAAAAACCCATCGACGAAGATAAAATCAGACGGCTCACCAGCAGCTATGCGAGATAAGATCACGACAAAGAATTTGTCATCCGCATATGCATCACCAAGCTACTCTAACCCCAGAACAGAAACTCGCAATTCCGACACAATTAAAGCCCGACGATTCAATGCGTCAGCAACACGATTAGAGGTGTCTGATCGATGCTTCAAGATGAAGGTGAACTGTTGTAGGTACGTGACCCAAGACGCATGGCGAGAGGAGAGATTATCTTGCCTGGCTATATGGCGTAAGGCTTCATGATCAGAATATAAAACAAACTCTCGATGAAAGAGGTAATACCTCCAATGGCGCACAACCCTCACCACCGCATAAAACTCAACGTCGTATATACTATACCAGCTACAAGGCCCTGAAAGCTTCTCACTGAAAAAGGCCATAGGGTGGCCACCTTGATTGAGAACCGCGCCAATGCCGGCTTTTGAAGCGTCACAAGAGAGTTCGAATGGCTACCCAAAATCGGGAAGTAAGAGGATATGAGTCGATATAATGCGCTCTTTAATGCATTAAAAAGTTGATTCCACCGCCGGTGTCCATGCAAAAGGCCTGTGTCCAATACAATCAGTGATCAGAGCCATAATAGAACTGAAATGAGCAATAAACACTTGTAGAAAGAAAAGAGGCCGTGAAAACTATGAGCCTCCGTCACCGAGGAAGGGGATGGCCAATCCCAAATTGCAACCACCTTAGAATCGTCCACACAAATTCCCTCCGAAGAAATGATGTACCCCAAAAAAAGAACTGAATTCACACCAAAGATACATTTTTTTGGGGAAGCATAAAAGCACCCGGCCCGTAAAATAAGGGGGACAGCCCCCAGATGTTCAACATGGGCCTCCAACGTGCGGATGTACACCAAAATATCATCAAAGTAGAATACGATACACGAACCGATCAACGATCTCAAAGTTTGGTTCATAACACGCATGAACGTACTAGGGGCATTAGATAAACCAAACGGCATCACCAACCACTCAAAAAGCCCTTCATGAGTTTTGAAGGCTGTTTTCCACTCATCACCCGGTCGAATACGTATTTGATGATAGCCACAACGTAAATCAAGTTTATTGAAGAAAGAAGCTCCACTCAACTGATCTAGCAAGTCATCCAAACATGGAATCGGGAATTGGTACCGCACGGTGATCTTGTTGATAATGCGGCTATCCACACACATTCTCCAAGATGAATTTTTTTTGGTATTAAAAGAGCAGGAACGACACACGGGCTTAAACTATATCGCACAAATCCTCTAGACAACAATTCTTCCACCTGGCGATGCAATTCCTCATGTTCCACCGGACTCATACGGTAGTGAGACCGGTTTGGTAGAGATGCACCTGGAACTAAGTCGATATGATGCTGAATATTGCGCAATGGGGGCAGCCCTGGGGGTAACTCCGAGGGAAAGACATCCGAGAATTCAACCACTAAAGCTTGAATGAGAGGATGGACCGGGAAATCAGGTGGAGCTGCATCAACGTGCAGCAACAATACCACAAAAGGGGCCAATGGGGCAGCCTTTAACACCTCAGACCAGGACAACAATAGTATTCTGATTGCACAGGAGGGGATGGTGGAATAGAGTGCAAAACAATACGGGAACCCTCAAACATGAAGCTATAAATATTCTGACGGCCATCATGCATAACAGAACGGTCAAACTGCCCTGGTCGACCCAATAATAAGTGACAAGCATCCATGGGTAGCACATCACACCACACAACATCTTTGTATTTAGTGCCAATAGAAAAATTCACACTGACACGACGATCAACCGTAACCGAACTACCACGTTGAATCCAAGCCAAGGTGTAAGGAAAAGGGTGAGGTTCAGTGGCAAGATTTAGCTTAGACACAGCATCAATAGACATTACATTTTCACAAGAGCCCGAATCAATAATAAAACGACAAACCTTACCCCCAATAGTACAAGTGGACTAAAAAATGTGGTTGCGCTGTAAATCAGAAGAGGATTGACCTTTTGGAGCCAAACAAGACCGGTGCAAAACGAGAACAGGATCGACATCGCCCACAACATGCTTCTCCAGAACATCGACTGGTGGCTCCTCATCAAACACCGGTAGTCCGTCGTATGATGTTTTCCAATCATCAATAAGCATGGCGCGACGTCGTGCATAGGGACAAGCCGCACGATGGTGCCCTTCCTCTCCACAAGCAAAATAGCGGATCGTCTAGGCTGACGATACGCTAACAGATGGAGGATGCGCTGGTAAAGGGCCGTTGGTGGGCGGAGTAGTCGAAACGGAGCCTCGAACAGACTGGGATCCAGACACAGAAGTACGGGCAGACGACCATGCCGATGGAGTGCGACGTGATTGCTGTTGTTCGATCAATACTGCGCGTTGATGTGCTTCGGACACTGAGATCGGAGTAAACAATATTAGGGTTTCACGGATACCCCGATTCAAACTACCCACATAACGAGAAACCAACTGTGAAGTTGAATCACGAATATCTAACCGGGATTGGTACTTGTTGGTGATCGGTTCTAATAGCGTGGATTAGTGGCTGTTTTAAACCGAATTTAGAATCACCAAATAAGAACGTGTGATTGATTACCGCCATAAATGGTAAATTCGATAGTTAGGGTTATAAAATTGTAAATACGAGAGTTGAATTCGTATTTATTTCATATGTGTGTATGTTTAGGTGTATGAGTGTGTGTATTTGGAGTGTTTGTGAAATTAAACTTTTAATTTATTACTGGAGAACAACTATTTATACTAACCACCAAGTAGGTGGTGTACATGACTCTTGGACTTCCAAGCTTGTATGCTTGACATGTGTCTTTTGACCTTGTTTGACCTTATCTAAGCTGAAACTTAGTTACAAAGTCTTGTTTTTGGTCTTATCTCGGATTCATTGTTGTTCGTCCTTGTTGGCTTGGGTAGTCCAGTACTCTTTGAAATAAAAGTTGTTCGCCTCTTGAAAGTGTGGTTCATAAGTTGCTCGCCGTTAGGTTCCTTGTAGATGGGCTTCGTGATCTTTGTCCTTTGTTCGTCCTGCACCTAGCTGGTCCGTTATGTGATCTGGTGTTGTACACCTCTTAAGCTGGTAAATACACCTTCTCTTGACAATGTTGTTCGTCATTTATAACCCGGTGTATTCACATTTGGTTTCGAGTTTTTGGACTTGTTCGCATAAAAGTTGTTCGTCAACTATGTAGTTCATCACAAAGTGCACTACCTGGATTAGTTTATGCACTCCCCTTTGCTTAATCATTTCTAGTTTGAGTATTTGGCTTCATAATCTTCACTTAGGCCTTAACTCTTGCTCACTGAGCTCTTACTGATGTTCGCCTATCAACAATTGCCCCCTATCCTGGCCAAATGTTGCTTTGAACGAGCAACTCTGCATCGAGCAACTGTGGTCAGGATATTATTTTGGTGGTAAGGGTAGACGAACGGCTTTGACCTTATCGAGCAACTTTAGTAGTGTCGTTCTGTATTCCAAGGTTGTTGGAGGATAACGAGGATGACGTGGGCGGCATGATGAGACGCCGCCCACGCGCGCATTTCTTCGAGGTGACGCGCCCCTGTATTTTCTCCCAGATCATCCATCTCTTTCAATTATGCATAAGGGACCCCGTTTTCTTTCATTTCGGCCCCATAATTTTTGAATGATACGGGTTTTACCCCATTTTTTGCTTATGTATATAAACGAGTGGGAAATAAAAATTTCCCACTCTTCTTCATTTGCTATAGAGACCTCCGGCATCGAAACTCCATTACCGGCGATTCCTAAGCTTTTCCGGCATAATTCTTTCGATTTTCAGCCCTCGTCTCACTCCCAAGGTAGTTATTTCACTGTATTACTTATTTAATTCATTTTCTTTTCGAATTTTGATTTACCACCACCGTGGGAGTCCATCGCCACCGTCGTCTCCAAGGAACTTCCATCGGAATTCCTCACCAAAATTTCTAAGAAATTTTTTAAAACCCAAATTTACTCATTTCTAATTACATGTCCTCTCATTCGAGTAACCAAAGCTCTGAGGAGACTTTAGACCCTATTTTTCTGATCGTGGCCTTTGAAAACCAACCACCCTTTGAGATATCATCAGAATCGAACCCTGGTGTTGCTTCTATAGTTCGATCCATGGTTGATACTGGTGCTCGCCCATCTGGCGAGGAGATAGTTGAGGAGGCGAGCAGGGATTCAGATGAAAACTCCTCGCCGAGCTTCGGATCTGAGGAAGAAGACCCTGAATTTGACGAACTGACTCGCAAATTTCTAAAGGGGATAAATTTTCCAAACCCTAAGATGCTCGAGAACGAAATCCCCTCTGGAGTTGCTCGCCCATTTGACTGGCGAGCATATGCGAACGAGTTTGCGAACAGCTTTCCTAGCCCCGAGTGCCAAGTTTTAAAATTGGAGAAAACCGAGTTCCTGGCGTGCAAAATCAAGAGCGTTGTTCGCAAGAAGAACCTCGATTTGATCTGGGAGACGTATATAATTCCCTTTGATATCCACATGTGGGCTCCAAAGAGAAAAGAAATAGCTGATCGCCCTCAACCCAGATGTACCACGATCAATATTGACACCCTGATGGCTGGGTTAAGGTTGCCTTTGTCTCCAGTTGTTGGTCGCTTTCTAGAGGCGACCAACCTTGCTATTACCCAGATTACCCCGATCGGGTGGATGAACTTGCTCGGCGTCATGGCCTATTTGCGCTTGAAGGATACGTTGATCGGATTACTGCTGAGGAGATCAACTACCTTATGACGATCACCAAATGTCCAATAGGCGAGAAAGGGTATTATTACTTGAAGGCTCAAACTGGGCTTAAGATGGTTGAAGGAGTACCGAACAAGATCAAAGATTGGAAGCAATACTTCTTCTTCGTAGGGGGTTATTGACGAGCATCTTCTGGACCATACGGTGGTGCTGGGTAAATAAATTCCCCTGCCTCATACAGAAAAATTAGACGTAAGCTTATTTCTGTTCGTCTTTGAATTGTGTCATTCTAATTTAACTTTTCTTGTTTGCTCGCAGGTCCTCGATTGCTTAAGTGGAATACCGAGAAAGAGAAAATCGACTTGGAGTTCCTCTTTACCTCTTGCTTGGTCGGTCTTCGAAACAAAGCTGATAGGACCATACAATATGTGAACGAAGAGAGGTGTAAAAAAGCTGCTCGTCTCTTTACTTATCCTCATCATTTAGAAGCTCAGATTGAGGTGCCCCCAGGTATTCGAAAAATTTCTAACTCCCCAAACTATTTTTGTTCGCTATTTACTATTCTTGCTCGGCTTTAACATATTCCTTTTCTTTTTTCTCTTTTTTTTAGCCGAACAAGTTACAGTTGTCGTTCCCTTCTGCTTTGGACTCCTTGAGCAAAGAGTTCACGAGATGCCGCCTCCCAAGGGACGAAAAGTAAAAGGAGATCCGCCCTCCAAAGTGTTGGCAATGACGAACAAACCTGAGGGGACTAAAGTTGCTCGCCAAGCCGCGCCCCCTTCCAACCTCCCACCATCTCCTCATCCCGCCTTATCACCACACGGAGCCAAATACCTAAAGAGGGGCGATGGGACCCCTGTGGTACAACCGGTCCCTACCGGCAATAAGGGGAAGGAGAAAATGGGGAAAAATCATGCTCGCCCCCACTCTGAAGAAGAAACTGCTCGCCACACTTTGATCGAGCCGGTTGAAAAGGCAAGCAAGATGGGGCAAGGACGTTATTCCTTCCCGTGGTCAAGAAGATATCACCCATCTGGGTTTGGATGATCGAAAATTTGTTGAGTAAGTTTACACTGATTTAATTATGTCGAACAAGTTTTATAAATCTTGAAATATGTCCAAGTGTAATTGCTATTTTTGTTCACAGATATTAGGCAGAGGACCATCCTGGATGAGCTAATCTCGTTCACCAATATGCTTGTTCTAAAACTCCGGTGAATATTAGGGAGATCCCGGGCGAGCATGTCCACAGAGCCACAGAGTTGATCGCCCGGGCGTGGACTATGCCTATGGAGAAAACCATCTCCATGCAAGGCGTGGCGGACAACTTCCACTACTCGATGATGCAAGGCGTGGCGGACAACTTCCACTACTCGATGATGCAAGCCGCCAACTCCCTAGTGACTGCCCAGAGAGCAATGGGCCAACTGGCCAAGCTGGAAGATGCTGCTCGGCGTTACTCGAATACTGCTCGGCAGCTCACCGAGGAAAAAGACGGCATAGTTTGCCAGTACGAGGCTAGGATTGCTCGTCTCAACAACCAACTCGAGCATGCCGATGATGTAGAGAAAAAACATGTTAAAGATTATCAATTGTTGTCGGCCGAGCTCAAAAGCAAGGATGTTGAGCTTGAGGAGGAGAAGAAAGGAAAATCTACTGCCGAGCAGAAGCTAGCTGAATCTGAGGCTGAGGTTGCTCGCCTCAATGAGATTATAAGAGGCATGTTCACCCGGGAACAGATGGAGATCGAGCTAAAAGTTCGGTCCGGTCCTATTTCTAACTTGGGGTATATCTGCGCGTATGCCGATTGCATCCACATTGCCGGCGCGTACGAACACCCCGACATGATCGAAGAAATGGGGAGGGACTTGGCCGAATTTGTAGAGAACTATCCCCCTCCCAACAATATTGAAATTCAGTTGGGGGATATGATTGATTATGGGATCAAGATTGATAAGCTTGACTCCAGTATCATTGTTACTCGGCCTCCGGCTCCCGTTGAAGATGAGCAGGTTGCGGCCGACGAGCAAGAAGCGGCCGAGAGGGAGAAGAAAGCTGCAGATGATCTCGTGAGTGACATGATCGTCGATCCTCCTGCCGAGCAAGTCCAAGACCCTCCCCAAAATGAGCAACATCAAGGATAGGACTTAGAACTTCCCTTCCATCTTTGTAATAGTTGCTCGTTTTGCTTTTGTACTTCCTTTTGTACTATTTTTTTAGGCTTAGTGCCTTTTAGTATTAATGAAAATTTTCTTTGCTCGCTCATTTTCTTCTTATATGTTAATTGCCTTTATATTATTGTTTAATGCTTTTGCAATTATAACATATAAAATTGGGCTTTGTTCGATTTAAACTTTGCCTTATAGTAGAATACGGGTTTAGCCTTAGATTTTGTTCATCTTAAAAAACGAACAACTTTTAAGTGGCCTTGGTCCTTAAGATTGGACTTATACCTTGAGCTTTGGACTTATCTTCCAATGAACAACTATATTTACAACATGAAAATTTACAAGTGTTTTAAGACTATTCATCATTAACATGTACAATCTGACGAACAACTTTGAACACTAACAAAAACCTTATGCTAGCTTATAATATTTTTGCCGAGCAATTCTATCTAAACCAAAAGATATGAATCAGCACCAAACTATACAATGTGCCGAACAACCTTTCATTCTATACTTAACAAAATTTTCAAAAAATTAGGCAAGTTTTTTATTCATATGGTTCACTTGCCCCCACAATATTTGCTCGCCCGAGAACTGAACTTGCTCGTCCTATTGATAATACTTCTTTAGATGTACCGTATTCCAGGAGTATTAGGCCGGTTTACCTTCCATATCTTCGATATCGTATACACCATTAGGAATTTATCCGTTATACGATATGGGCCCTCCCAAGTCGGTCCCAAAACACCTGGAGGTTGGGCGAGCAAATTTCTTAGAACCAAATCTCCAACTCTGAAGTCCCTGATTTTGACATGGGAATTATAATAACGTTCTGCTCACTGTTTGTACGTAGTATTTTTTAGCTCGGCATTTAATCTTTTTTCCTCGAGCAAATCCATTTCAGTAGCTAAAGCAGAGTTGTTCGCCTGTTCATCAAAGTTGGTCATCCTGATTGTATTGGCCTTTAACTCAATTGGTATTACGGCTTCTATTCCAAAAGCCATTGCAAAAGGTGTTTCTCCGATGCTCGACCTAGGAGAAACTCTATATGCCCATAAGACTTCCGGAAGTTCTTCAGACCAACTACTTTTGCTTTCCGCCAATCGTACTTTTAATGTATGCTTGATAATCTTATTAACAGCTTCGACTTGTCCATTAGACTGGGGATGATAGGGAGTAGAGTAATGCTTTTTGATTCCCCACTTTGTGCAGAAGTCTCTCAATTCTTTCCCATCGAACTGCGGACCATTGTCACAATTGTTTGTGGAACTCCAAAACGATAGAAAATGTTCTTCCATATAAAGTTGATCATCTTATGTTGTGTGATTTTCACCATGGCTTCCATTCCGTATAATAATCGACTGCCACGGCGGCAAATCAAACATTTCCAACTCCCGTTGGGAAGGGGCCAATAAAGTCCATCCCCCATCTTGCAAATGGCCATGGGCTGTAAACTGATACGAGCTCTTGAGCCGGGGTGTGAATGTTCGGGGCAAAAATCTGGCATTGGTGACAAATTTTTGCTTTCTTGATTGTGTCCTGACGTAAAGTCGGCCAATAATAACCTTGTCTGATAGTTTTGTATGCCAAGGCTTGCCCCCTAGTGTGATTTCCGCATACTCCGGCATGTATTTCTTCGAGTATTGCTCGTCCTTGCCCCCTAGGCAAACATTTGAGAAGTGGAATTGATATTCCTCTTTTGTAAAGCTGCTCACCTACCAGAGTATATCTGGCGGCTTGCTTTGTTAGCTTGGCAGCTTCAAATGAGTTGTTTAGTTTTTCTCCACTTTTCAAATATTTGACTATGTTTGTTCTCCAATCCTCTTTTTCATTAGTTTGTTCGCCTAGCTGGTTAACATTATAGCTTATCGTACACGGGTTGTTCATCTTTGTGATTATAATGTCTGCCAACTCTGTAGGTCCTTCGCTTGTTGCTAGTCGAGCCAATGCATCTGCTTGAGTGTTGCTTGTCTTTGGAATTTGTTCAATGAAAACTTGATCCAGTAAGGACATTAGGTGAGCAACAATTTGCTGATATTCGATCATGTGATCGTCTTTTGCCTCGTATTCACCTCGGACTTGGTTTACGATTAATTGTGAGTTACTGAATATTTGTAAACGTCTAACACCTACTGCAAGGGATAAGTGGAGACCAGTAATAAGAGCTTCATACTCAGCTTCGTTGTTGGTAGCTATGAAATTAAATCTAATTGCTGAGGTGAAAACTTGTCTGTCAGGGCTAATAAGAACCACTCCTGCTCCCGAGGCCATGTTGGTAGAAGACCCGTCAATATAGAGATGCCAGGGATGATCTAGTCCTCTCGTCGGATCTGGAGGGAAAGTTAGTTCGACAATAAAGTCGGCCAAAGTTTGCCCTTTGATCGCTGTTCGAGGAGCATAGGTCACCCCAAACTGGTTGATCTCTAATGACCATCTCAATAGACGACCAGCTGTATCTGGGCGATGGAGAATTTGTCTGAGTGAGAAAGTTGTTACCTCAACTTGATGGTCGAAGAAATATAGTCGTAACTTTCTTACACTCATAACAAGTGCATACGACAGCTTTTCGGTCAGAGAATATTTGTTCTCCGCTTCATGTAAAGCTTGGCTGACGAAGTAGATTGGTTGATGAAATTTGTCGTCCTCCCGCACCAGAATAGAGTTAATCGCCACTTCCGATGCTGCTAGATATAAATAGAGCTTTTCACCTGAGATGGGCTTTGATAGAATTTTGACATCTCCCAAGTAGTCTTTAAGTTGTTCGAATGCACTCTGGAAGTTGTTCGTCCATGTAAATTTTCCTTTCTTAATGGCTTCGAAGAATGAACGACATTTGTCTCCTGATCGGGATATGAATCGGTTCAATGCTGCTAGGCATCCTGTAAGTCTTTGCACCTCTTTTACTGAATGTGGAGGTTGCATATCCACTATGGTTTTGACTTTTGTTGGGTTGGCCTCAATTCCCCGTTGGCTAACAAGATGGCCCGGGAACTTCCCTGAGTGAACTCCGAAGCTGCTCTTCTTTGAGTTCAACTTCATGTTGTAGCGTTGAAGAATTTCGAACACCTGGGTTAAATATTGGAGATGATCTTCTTTTCGGGGGCTTTTGACCACGATATCGTCTATATAGACTTCCACAGTATCTCCAATTTGTTCGTCGAACATCTTGTTTACCAACCTCTGATATGTTGCTCCCGTGTTGATGAGGCCGAACGGCATTCTTTTTCAGCACAATAAGTTTTTGTTTGTATAAAATGCTGTGTTTTCTTGATCGTCCGGATGCATTGAGATTTGATGATATCCGACAAAGGCGTCTGAATGTTAACATTTCATGTCCAACAGTGCTGTATACCAATTGATCAACGTGTGGGAGAGAAAAGTTGTCCTTCAGGCATGCTGCATTCAGATCTATAAAATCTATGCATAGCCTCTAGGTTCGGTTTGGCTTCTGCACAAGGACTGGGTTTGCTACCCATTGTGGACAAAGTGCCTGCCGAATTAGATCATTGTCTAGCAACTTCTTCACTTCTTCATTCAAAGCTTGATACTTGTCTGGGCCGTACTTTCTTCGTTTTTTAAGGACTGGTCTTCTCGCTTGATTGATATTAAGCTTGTGGAAAGCATGCTTTGGATCTATCCCCACCATGTCTGTATGTGACCATGCAAAAACATCTAGATTTCTGCTGAGGCACTCTTTCATTCGAGATCTGTAAGGCTCAGGGAGATCAGATCCTATATATAATTCAAGATCCTCGTTTTCGGGATTGACTTTGAACGCCTCCAGTTCTTTGACTGGAGTTGCTCGTCGTTTTTGTCCTTTCCAACGAGGATCAAGTATTGGTCCCTCAGGGTTGAAATCATTTTCGATATTCATGGGCTCTGCTTCTAGGCGGGGCTCTAGATCATCTGCTGGCCCTGGCCCATTGTTGTTAGTCAAAATCCGGCCCTCCAAGCCACTTTTGTATGTTGCTCGTCACCACCCACACGTTGTTCGTCAAGTGTGAGTTCCTCCTGGGTGGTGACGAGTTGTTCGCCCAACAGATGTTTGTCAGTGGGAAGAAGCTGTTCGTCAGTGTCCATATGGTCCTCCTCTGCCTCCATCATGTCTTCCAGCACTGATGGTTCATCAACTGGGTAGCTGGTGGTGGCTTCCATCATGAAAACTCGTCCCTGTTTTGATTGCATTTGTAGGAGACACTCACAAGCTTTTCTTTGGTCTCCCTTTATTGAGCCAGCTCCACTTGCTGTTGGGAATTTTATGAAATAATGGTAGGTTGAACATGCAGTCTTGAATTCATTTAAAAAGGGTCGACCAAGAAACCCGTTATAAGTCGATTCTTGATCTACGACCAAGAAATCTACCATTCTTGTGATATTTTTCTCGGGTTCCTCGGCCGTTACAAGTTGCACAGACAAACTAATTATTCCCAGAGGGATTGTTACAGCATTTCCAAAGCCTAGGATACAATGATTTGAGTCTCGGATATAGCCTGCATAATCCCCCAGTTGATCAAGTGTTTCTTGAAGAGGATGTTAGTGTAAGCCCCTGTGTCCACCAACAAACGATGCACTCGGGTACCCATAATCTTAGCAAAAATTATGAGAGAGTCATTATGGGGGGTCAATATTCCCTCCAAGTCTTTTTCAGTAAAGGTTAATTCCGATGTTTGTAGGACGGACGGATTAACCCCCATTTCTTGTACATGATCAATCGCTCGCAACTCCGCCTTTCTTTTTAGATTAAATATTGGTGGTCGTCCATCAGAACACCCTCCAGCAGGTCCTGAGGGTTCCATCATGTATACATCTTCTACTGGACGAGCAGCAGCGGCAGGGGCTTGTCGTCCAAGTCTTTTATTTCGTGAGGTTGATCGTCAATCTCATCTCCCGAACTGCTCTCCTGGCCTCTCTTCCCAGGTTGCCTTTTGACGAATTCGAAAAGCTTTCCCTCCTCGTAGAATCACCACAATTGTTTGAGCAAATCTCTACATTCACTTGTAAAATGCCCCACACTTTGGTGGTAGGCACAATACTTTTTTGGGTTGAGTTTGTCAGTCTCTTGACGGATCTTCCGAGGAGGGGAGAGCAACTTTTTTTCCTTCACGTTGTTGTACACAGTATCGATGGATACTATTAGTACCTGGTTGAGTTTTTCCTTCAGCTCTGTCCCTTCGGTAAATGCCTTCATATTTTTAGGGACCCACCCGATAGCCTGTTCCACCGGGCTTCTTATTGTTCTCCTTTGGATCAGCCTTGTTGTCCCCCAAATTTGCGTGTAAAGCTTCATGCATGGAGACGAATATACCGACTTAATTTTTGAACTCGACATAACTTTTTGGGCACTTCAGACGTACCTCATTCCATAGCTCTGACCCTTTTTTCAGCCCGACCATGACGGCTACGATCTTGGTATCTTCACTAACCGGTTCTCCTTCCAACAATACTTTATCGAACCTTTCCATGAAAGCCCGGTCCGATTCATCATCATTTTGTTTTAAATCTGATAGTCAGTGCTTTTGGAAAAGGTACGATCCGGCAGTTGAAAAGTGAGAGAGAAACTCCCGGCTTAACTGAGCAAAAGAGTGAATGGATGCTGGTGGCATTGCTGAAAACCACTTATGTTTTGTATTTATTAGTAGAATGAAATATAATTTAAAAGTGTTTGAAGGGACGTGAATAATGAAATAAGAAAATAAAACTGAGATAGAGGAAGTACCAAATAACAAATGCAATAATAAAATAATTATAATCAAATAATTGTAAATACTCAATTGATCAACAAGTAAATGTGTCCGAATATTTCTCCTCAAGAAAGAAGCAAAAGTTAGTTTAGTTGGCCTCCGTGCATCATGGATTCATGGTGATAAAGAAGGGAAGGAGGCTAAAAAAAAAGGCAAAATAAAATAAACATAAGATGGATTTTGGAATATCTCAGTTGTTACCCAAAAGCAAATGGCCTTTTGAAGACCTTCATTGATTCACAAAGGGTCACTAGAAGGTATGAACCATCGGTGGATGACTTTGACGGAGTAACAATGAAGGTTGATGAAGACGACTTCGATAATTGGTTACCATGTCAACAAAGAATGGAGAATATGTAACGGCTAGTTGTTGAAAAATCAAGTCCTCAGGATCAATTTTTGGAGCAGAACATACATCGATTTTGGAAACATTGCAGGAATGCAGAAGAATGGAGCTTTGGGACGTGAGGTTGTGGTCCGATTCATTTGAACTTGAAAAGTGTTCAAGCAATCTACAAAAAGAAGAAATGTTTCAACCCAAAAGGAAAGAAATGGAAAACGATTTAGTGGGAGTCATCAACAACTATATCCCAAGGAAGAACAACGTGATCATCCATAAATTGGCAAGTTTCGCTATGTGACTCTTCCAATCCTCACGAATTGAGCGGAGTAGTTATCCCTATGTAGATTGGGAATATAGGGTCCGCTTGGTTGGGGGTGATGATTATAGGGTAATGAGAATTAAAGTGATTGAAGAGTCATTTAAGTAGGGGGTAATTAATGAGGATCAATTTTATAGGTAAATTATAACTCATTTTCAATCTTAGAACAATACATTGATAATGTCAAGCAATACTAATGGAATCATTCTCATTACCCTATAATCAATATATCTAACCAAGCGGGCCCATAGTTGTTTCTCGTATTTAACATTGCTCTCTATCGTAAAAAGTTGTATTCCTTCTTTAAAAAAAAAAAAAAAAAGTGTCCGAAAATTCCATACCCCCTTCCAATCATAAGCTTATAAATCCAACCCATGGTCACCACAAAAAATGCACTCCCAGATTCAGCTGTCACCCTTTTACCCAAAAAAATCCCAGTCACTTTAGCATATAACCAAAAACTCATCCAACCAAACAAAATGAGACTGGAGACTTTTGGTACACTATTATTATCCATTATAAATAGCCCTATGCACAAAACATTGCATTAAATTATTCCCAACTTTCACCCAGTCTATCTAAACTAACAATATAAATTCCATTTCCCAATAAATTGAAATTAAATTAAAATAAAAAAATGGGGCACAGTTTACTGGAAGCGTTGAACGTCCGAGTGGAGGGCTCCGGCGACCGGATTCTGGTCCTGGCCCACGGCTTCGGCACCGATCAGTCGGCTTGGCAGCGCATTCTCCCCTTCTTCAAGCGCGATCACCGGATTGTCCTCTACGACCTCGTCTGCGCCGGCACTGTCAACCCCGATTACTTCGATTTCCGCCGGTACACCACGCTCGACGCCTACGCCGACGACCTAATTAACATCCTCGACGCCCTCCGAATCGAGCGCTGTACCTACGTCGGCCACTCGATCTCCGCCTCGATCGGGATTCTCGCCTCGATTCGCCGCCCGGAGCTCTTCGCGAAGCTCATACTCGTCGGCGCCTCGCCCAGGTGAGTCTAATTGATAATCCGCGTGGCCAATTAGGGGGAAAATGAGTTAGTTTTAGAGAGATAAATGAGTTAGAGGTTTGTGGAATTTGAAATCGGTGGGTTTTGTGCAGATTTCTTAACGATGGGAACTACCACGGGGGATTCGAGCAAGGGGAGATCGAGGAAGTGTTTTCAGCAATGGAGGCGAATTACAAGGCGTGGGTGCAGGGGTTCGCGCCGCTGGCGGTGGGGGCGGACGTGCCGGAGGCGGTGCAGGAATTCAGCCGGACTCTGTTCAACATGAGGCCGGATATAACCCTGTTCGTCTCTCGAATTGTTTTCAACAGCGATCTCAGAGGCGTGCTTGGGTTAGTCAGGGTTCCCTGCTCCATTATCCAGACGGCCAACGACGTCTCCGTGCCGGGCTCCGTCGCGGCTTACCTGCAGAACCACCTCGGCGGCCGGAGCACCGTCCACATGTTGAATGTCGAGGGCCATCTCCCCCATCTCTCCGCCCCCAATCTCCTCGCCAGGGAGCTCCGCCGAGCGCTGCCCAGATGATCCAATAAAACACAGTTTTTGATTGATTGATTGGGGAATAATTGTGGACTTTTTTCTTTTTTTTCTTTTTCTTTTTCTTTGGAAGAAGAGGATAGGATAAGGGTGCGCACGTGAGTGTCACGTGATGACGTGTTCCTTTTGTTATCTGTTGGGTTGGGTTAATTAATTTTGGATTGCGTTTGAGATGAAATTAGAATTGCCCATTTGGAAGGGGAGAGAAAACGTCGCCGCATGGGCGTCTTAGATTTGGTAGAATCTACTCCCAACTTTTCCTACTTTTCAACTCTCAATCCCAAGTTTCTAGGGTCCCACCCCCATAAATTCTTGTACTTGATTTTTATTTTTTTACTGCTCTTGAGTGATGCATAATTTTCATGTGGATAAATTTTACCCCCCTCCCTTAATAATTTTTTTAAATTTTATTTTGCCAAAAAGAAAAAAATTTCTCATAGTAGTTACTTTATTTCGAAATATTCTTCTAGATCAAAAAATTTATAAAACAATTTTTTTTTAAAAGTGTATCATTTCACATATAAATATCAATAGAAAAAGGGAGTAGCATTAAATTGTTTAGTGGGAAAGAAATTGTAATAGATATTTAAATTAATTCTATCATGTACACCCACCAATTAACTTTTATTAGTAATTTATTTTACTAATACTATGTTATTAATATATTTAGAAGTTTTCCATTTTTTTTTTATTTTGGAGATTATACTTGATTCCATAAAAAAAAAAAATCATTAGTTCCATTAGCAATTATTAATTCAATAAAAGTATTGATAATAATCAAATATGAATTTTACTTTTGTAAACTATTTAAATATACAATATTGTATGAATGTTGATTTTTACTATTATTTCACTTAATATGCTAGCATTCATCAAATCTCTAATGGGATTGTCAATATTCATAATTGATTGAGCTGAGAACAATAATACTAATATACGGGTCTGTTAGATAGGGGTTACTAGCTGCATGAGATAAAATAATATGTAGTATTAAGTTGTATTGGACAGAGTGTATAATAGGTGTTTGATAGATTGTAAATGTGTCCCTGTATTATTTTATAATATGTTTGATAGGGTCTACTAAAAGTCATATTATATTATACAGTTGTTTGATACCTTGTATAAGCAATAAAAAAAATAACAAGACAGAAAAATATATATTCGTGGAATAGGTTTTCGGAACAAAATCCCCAACCCAAACCCTCGTCCACAATCCGCCGTCCTCATTTCCGGTCGATTGCCGCCCGCCTCGCCGTCGCACGCCTCGCCCTCCACGGCGCTCGCGTCGCCGTCCCTGTTTCTGCCTGAGAGTCGCGCTCGCGCCATCAGACTCTTGCACTCGTCTGCTCGCATCGTCGTCTCCCGCCCGCCTCGCCGTCGCCGACGCACACCTTCCCCTGCAACAACTATAATTTGGTGCATATTCTTTCCTTTAATTCGTTCTATCTCATTGGAAATGTAATAGTCTTGTTTTACTGAATAATTATTGTTGCAATAAATCCTTCTCTGTTTGTGTCATGTTCTTGCAAGCTTGAATTAAATCAAATCAATTTTGCAGATGTTGTACTGTATGCTTGGGATTGGATGTTTGTAATGTGAAATTGAAAAAGTATGAAATCATATCTACTCGTAAATGATTAAAACAAAAATCCTTATGTTGCCTCAAATGTTCAGTTAAATAGTTTATTTGTCTTAGTGGGAACGTGTATGAGTTTATTGCTTGTTTAACTAGAAATGGTTTAAATCAAGTTAAGAACTAAATCATGTTACCAACTAGGAAAATCAGAATACACGTGGTTGTTGTCAAGAAGACAATGAGTTTGTCCAATAATTCATATTTTTTCAAATATTATTACATTTTTTTTACAGGAGAATTACATATTGGACGTCACGATAAAGTTAATTTCAATAAAAAAAATTGGCAACGTTTAGAACAAAGAAACCAAATATATGAGCTTAACATAAATGGTTGTAAGCTAATTGATTTCCTATGTGAAATAGCAACATTTTACATCACAACAAAATTGTAAATCGTGTTCATATAATTATAAATCTCTAATGTTATTGGTTTTAGGGTTAAGTATGAAATTTACATGTCTTGTAAGACCTGCAGTGGGTTAACAATTGGGGTATCTTTTGTGTTATAGTGCTAATAACAGTTGTTGACTCTCATTTTGTTAGACAACTGCTAATCTAGAATGGACAAGAAGGGAACTCGTAGGCAATGGTCCGACATGGAAGAGCGCATACTGATGGATAATTTGAAAGAGTTGGTTACCACGCGTTGGAAGACAGAAAATGGGTTTAAACCCGGATATCAAAAGAGGCTGGAGGACATGATGATGGAGCAACTCTCGGGTACTAACATCCGAGCTCTTCCTCACATTAACTCCAAGATCACCATGTGGAAGAGACTGTATTCATCACTGCGCACAATGATCGATGATAAGCATTCTGGGATCGGTTTCAACACCACTACATACTTGATTGATTGCAACGATGAGCAGTGGACAAAAGCTGTGGCGGTAAACTGTTGTTCTCATTAAATACAATCTAAATAAGTCTACAGATACAAAGCTAAATGTATTCTTGTTTATTTAAACAGAAAGATCCAAGTGCTGGAAGTGTTCGGGAATGATCGGGCTACTGGAAAGACAGTCGAGAATGTGTCTGACGCCTACTCAAACCTTGTGGAGGGGGAAAATGCTCGTAAAGCAACAAAAAGTACTGGCGGTACTCCCGAGTCTACATATGCTCCCAATGAAACCGAGTTCAATATGGAGACTGATGACTTCTATGGGATGGATGGGTCTACAGGCCAAAATGTTGATGCATCAACTCCGTCTGCAACAAGGACTGCACAGAGGAAGAGGTATGCCTCCACATCCACTACAGCTGATCCCGTTGTTGAAATTCTTGGTAAGCTTGTGACTAGTTCTGATGAACGTCTGAACACCATTTACCGTGCCATTGGGTACGAGGCTGATCTTGGTAAGACTCGGAGAGAGATATTCCAGATGCTTGATTGCATTCCTAACTTAACTTTGGATCAGAAGATTGATGTTTCAAAAGGTACTTGCGGGAGACAGTGGGCGCATGGAAATGTTTATGGGATTTTCCTTGGAGGCATGAGCTCGTTACGTGGTCTGCTTGCTAAACGGGGATGCTCCTTGAGTGATCGTTTTATTTAGGAGATGGTGGAAACTTTGTTTTCATGGTATTGTAGTATGAACTTATTAACTTGTTGTGATGTTGAACTTGTGGTAATTTAGGTTGTGATGTTGGAACCTTTGGTAATGTAGGTTGTCATGTTTTAAGGTATTGTGGGTTGAACTTATGGTAACTTGTTGTGATGTGTGAACTCATTATGGTATTGTAGGGTGAACTTTTTCGTAATGTAAGGTTTATCGTTTTGTCTTATCTGAAGGTATTCTGGTTATTGTTTTTTGCAAAATTAGACTTACATGGTCTTAATACGAAGCAAGTTACATATATTCGACCAAATATTACATAGGTGAATCAATAAATTGACTCACTAATAGGATTCAAACAACTCAAATACTTAAACACATTACAACTAAGACAATACGAGAATACTTACTAAAACACATGAAGAACCATACAATAGAAGTGACATAAAATGATACAAAGATCCATGCAGTTTATCCATTCACCATACTTTAGGACCAGGTTTGAAACTCTCAGTTGTCATCTTCTTTAGTGTTGCTTGAAGATGCACCTAGCCACAGTGGGAATTTTGGCTTTATGGAAAATGTGTGTCTTGGCGGCCAATTCACAATGCTCACGGGCACAGGCCACTCAAGTGGGGGCTCTTCCATCAAGGAGGGGTCGGATTCAGGTTCATCAAATAACTTAACTTGGATAGGACGCCGACGACGTGGATTTGCTGCAGTTTCATGATCGTCATCAGAGATAACAATCGGAGCAGTATTACGATGAGCTCGTTGATTAGTGACAACCGGACTATCGGGTATGACTATTATCTCAACATTTTTTTCGGGCTCAGTAGCCACGATTGCCTCTTCTGGACCAAGTTCATCGGTGTTAGCAAAAAGGATGCGGAGCTTTGCATACTCTGGCTCCCCATTGTGGACGTAGGCTCGTGCAAGCTCGTTCTCCTAAAACCCATCAAAAAATACAAAACACCCATGGTAATTAAAAAATTAGCATCTTTTAAAAGTTACAATTACAGAAATAGAAAACCATTTACAGTCATACATACCTGAATCATTTGATTCCATATTTTCTCAAAAGTGTGGATGGTGTTCGATGATCTATCCCACCATACACGAGGATGCTCGGTCATCAACTTGAACAGATCATAACGATTTTCAAGATCAGTACGACGCTCCATAGCATTTGCCCAAGTGAGTTTGGTGTAGCAAACTTCATTAACCTTTCCAATGGCACTCACCATTGCGTTAAAGTTAACTTCAGACCTTCCAAACCAGCGACCTAGGTTTTTCTCAATGACCAGTGTATTTATGAACACGTGGTCCATCTCATAACTCCAATTACCATTATAGAAGAATGTTTCTTGAGGGGGGATTTGTGGGAAAGACATGCTAGTGGGTTCAAAGATGTTCAAGTTGTTTGGGATGAATAAAAACTTAATTAAGTTGCAGTATTTATAGGAGGAGTTTAAGGTTTCAAAAGCATATTTTATTGTATATCGTGAATCTACTTTTTTATCTTTATTGAATCAGAATATAGTAGCATCGTTTTATGTGAAATTCTGTAATTAGTACAATTTTGTCGTGTACCGTTTATAAGACATGTCAATGACACAGTAAGTACATCAATGTACATCTTGGGCACGTTTATGTGAACTTTAATATCGTAGGATACGAAAAATAGGTCATTACATGAAAAATGTAATCTCTGAAAAAAGATGTTAATTCAGCGTTGATTAGACTTGTCAATGACACAGTAAGTACATCAATGTACATCTTGGGCTTATTTAGGTTGCCTTTAATATCGTAGGATACGAAAAACAGGTACATGGAAAATGTTTAACTCTGAAAAAAAAGATGTAAATTCAGCGTTGATTAGACTCGTCCCTGACATGATAAATGCAAAAGTGTACATTAGTGCAAGCTCTGTTGATAAGTCTTGTCAATATGACAAGGTAAATACAGTTGTGTACATTGCTGCTTCAATAATGCTTTTTAGATTTCGTTGAAACTTAAATTAACACATACATAAAAGTTGATTAAAGAACACGCCTAATTTAAATAAGTAGACAAGATCATCCTAGTACAATATAATACACGTGTTTGGGATAGCAACGAGATCTCTCTCGAAAGTGAGTACATATTTCAAAATAAAAATAACACATACAACAAACAATGTGGCGGTAGGTAGAAATACCAATCACTTCTTAAATCGAGACCAGAATGCATGACCAATAGCATTTTTCACTTTCTTTGTCCCACGAGATGCACTTGAGCTCGTATTAATTTCAATGTCAATGACCTCAGTCTCAGTAGGCTCAACAATAGCTGCATTGTCCTTCTCATCAGATGGGATATCAATGATTTCAACCATTTAAGTGGTTTGAGTTGGCCTAGTAGGTGGCTCGCCATACAGAACTTTTAATTCTGTCCAACATGGATCACCATACACCGCATAAGCTTGCGCAAAAGCATTCACCTGAACACCAAAATATAATAAAATTGAGCAACATATTTTACTATTTTTATCTAAATACAATATTATTAATCTTACATCAACTATGGTCTGCCAGAGGTTTTCTTCACAGTGGATTCGGTTTAGGGATGCATCATAAGTCACACCAGGTATTGAAATCAACCATGAGAAAACCCGGTATCTCTTTCGCAGCTTACGAGCTTGACGTCAACATTCCTCGAAACTAAAATTCTTCATGAAACACATGTTAACAACTAGTTGTGCAATTTTGAGAGCGTTAGTGTTATCTCCTCCTGATGCATGAAAGTTCCCATTCAATGCTTGATCAGAAAGAGCTTCAGCAAACGTGGTGTCAACAATAGAGTCCCATTCCATCCCATATAAGAATTCCTCTTGGCTCAATCTCGCCATTCTATAAAATATGAAATAGAAGAATATTTTAGAATTTGGTTAAGAAGATTACTTATGGAATTAAATAGAGAAGTAATGGTCACATGTGTTTTCCCATCACAAGAACAGTACACACAAGAAAGCAGTCTACATAAATGAAAAGTAACATACAACTACGAAGTCAAGTATTTAATTAAGTCGTGTACAACATCAACACAAATGTTTGAATACCCTAAAACCTACAAATTCAAACAGAGCGTCCAAGGATGAACCCTAACAACATTACAACGAACAACACAAATATGATAAAAATTACAACCAACAACCAAAGAAGGAACTTGGATGGAGCACCATTTTCATCGACTAAATTCCAAGTTTTGTCCACTGTATTGCCCACATTATGTGAATGGCTTTCAAACAGATCCCCTTTGACTCGACGATTCACAAAGTTTATGCTATTCACACTAGTACAGGAATTTATTTTTGTGTCTTGGTTAGGTCTATATGTTTGACTCGCAAGAAACTCGGGCACTAATTCAGGTGGATCATTCTTGTGGTGCTCATCACACCAAATGAAACGCTTCTTATGATTTCCACTAATTGGGCAAACGTAGAAGTATCGTCCTGCATTTGGTTTGTCTTTACCAGCACATCTGAGTAACATAAACCCATTTCCACACAAACACTGGGGAGTTGCCATTTCACTGGACAAAACATTGTTGAGAATTAATATATATTTCATAATTATAACGCATAACACAAACATTAACACCTAAATAAATCTCAGAACATAAATAACGACAGGAATGTCAATAATATAAACAAGCATTACATAAGTCATTTTGGAGGAATAGTCAAATGATAACAACAATCAAGCAAAGTCTAATGAGTTTCAAATAACAAACAAAGTAGATAAATATATTAAACTCCGGCTCTCCATTCATTCGACATAGCAATAGCTTTCTCTTCTCTCCACGCATTAATCTCACTAGAAGATTCCATATTCTATATGAAGTCAACATCATTGAGATCATTTCCATCTTGTTCTTTGTTGTCTAAAAGTTCCTCTAAAGGATCAACAGGCATTTCAGAGCGTATGAAATTGTGTAGAAGGAAACATGTCATAATAAGCCTCACTTGGATCTTGATAGGATAAAAAGATGGACTCGTCAGTATCCCAAAACGCTTCTTCAAGACACCAAAAGCACGTTCAATAACATTACGTTCTCGAGTGTGCCTCATGTTGAAATGCTCGTGTGGGTTAGTTGGGCGTGAAGATCCGGGACCCCATTCACTCAGATGATATCTGGTCCCTCTATAAGGTACGAGAAAACCCTCGCTGTTTGGGTAGCCATTGTCACATAAATAGTAATTGCCTAAAATATAGAGAGTTTAGTTTTAGTTAACTGCTAAATAACTAACGACTTAAAACAGATAATTCATTTCCAAAGTACGTTACCCCTGGGAACTTTTAATCCATTAGGTCTGCCAACGACATCTCGGAGAACTCTACTATTAGCTGCAGATCCTTCCCAACCAGGTAGGACATATACAAATCTCATGTTGGTGTCACAAACCCCTAAAATATTAGTGGAAACACGACCCTTTCGTGTTCTACAACAAGGTTTGTCTGATGAGGCAACGTGAACATCAATATAACTACTGTCTAGGGCTCCTAGGCATCCCTAATTCATACACAAGAGACAAAAGATCAAACTTTGATTATCAATCGATTTTTCCTATTATTTTTATGACATTGGATTTGAATGAATTACCTTAAACCATTTCCACCTCGGATTGGTTGAGTCATCTGGAATTGGAATTGGTCTTACCATGAATAAGTGATGAAGTTTTAAAACAACTTTCAAGATAAGATGCACGTAGTGAGACACAGTTTGACCCGACCTTTCGTAATCAAACCCAACAGTCCTATTTTTTTTATGGTGTCCCAATACACCCAAGAACATTGATACTTGCTCCTCGACACACACATATCTATTGTCTCTTAATCCCTCCTCTCCTTTAGGATATAACACAGTCTAGCAAATGTATTTCGATTCATTCTTATGTTTGCGATACATTCAGCATCCCTTACTTTCGTACAATCTATTAAGTCTATTTACTTGTGAAGGAATCTTAGATATCATTTCCCAATTGTGTGTGCGTCTCCTGGCATTTCTATTATTGGGCCTATTGATATAGATTATGAATACAACAATAATGAAGTTTACAAAGGTTAGTTCATCAACTAAGCAACAAAAAAGGGTTCTCAATCTAGTATTATGGAGGACCATCGGACCAATCTGCATTTGAAAATAATTCAAAATCAAATGTATGTGTATGTAATGAAAATTAGAAAGCAAAACATCATCTCTAGCAATTGTTCAGTAGTAATTGATGGGCCTACCCTAAACAGTACTTATTAAATTGCAAGATACTCATGTTTTTAAATACTACAAATTAGTGTGTGTTCTTGTATAATCTTATTTAGCCGAATGAAACAAATGAAACAAACCTTATTTAGCCTTATTTAGCCGAATGAAATTGATGTCTATGGTCATGCAACACTACATGCTATTCCAAATCCAGAAATTGAACCAAACCTAGCCGATTATTTCGGCTGGTATCCGGTTTAACATATATACACACTTAAAAGTATTTGTTTGCTTAACTGCACCATTTCTGCTGCTTTATCTGCAATCAAAATACTGGAGGAGCAATAGAGCTTCGGGAATAAACATATATCAGACAACTCGACTCAACTCAACTCAACTCTTATGGGTATTACTTATACATGGTTTTATTAATAAAATTTTGTTTGCTGATAAAAAAAAACAATAATTAACTTTAATAAATATTGAACCGTGCAGTATGCACATGGGGGAATGGTAAAAGCAGAAAATGTCAAATTGATGATAAATTTTCCACGCTAATAAAGGAACACTTGCAGTAAAAAAAATTCTAAAACTATCAATTAATTACTTCAATCATGGCCGGCTGTTGTTGGTAATGCTAGTAAGATTTTAAACCGATTGTAAGATTTTTTAAAAAGTTAGTTAATAAGCTAAGTCAAACACTCTAAAAAACACCAGAAAATTTACACACATTTGATGAACAATCTTGTCAAAACAAGAAGCAAAATATTCCCCCAACTCCAACCAAGATTAATGTGCACTTCACTATAACCTCAATTTCATGGATTTCAAATAAATTATCAATTTTCCAAAGAAATTTCCACTGCATATTTCCATTCAAAAGTTCATTGAACCAACGTGAGTAGTACATAGTCGAACACTTACAACAATTAACACATTCCATCATCATGTCCATAGTATCACTAAAGAATTATGAAAATACACAATCCATTCGGCTCATTCGATTAAATTTTGCAGTGGTAATCAATCAATAAACAAGATACCATTTGCAATAAAAACAAAGCCCTAATTCAATCTCCAAAAAATGAAGCCCCAATTCAATTTCTGAAAAACGAAGCCCTAATTCAATTTCTAAAAAATAAAGCCCTAATTCAATTTCTGAAAAACGAAGCCCTAATTCAATTTCTGAAAAAAAAAAACAAAAAAAAAACCCCTAATTACCTTCGCCCGCCATCGTACGATGCAGAAATCAGCCGCCTGAGTTGAGTGTCACCGCCGCTGGTTCGAGTCCGCCGCCGCCTGGTTTCTCGTCCACAATCCACTCGTTTGGTGGAAGGGACAGCCTATGGAGTCAACGACCTCGCCGTCTGGAGATGAAGAAGTATTCGCCCGCCGCTCGTCTTCGCTCCTCGGGGGTAGTCCCTGGTACTCCACCCGTCGCTGCCGCCTGTCGGTCGTTGGGGTCGGCCGCTCGTCGCTCCGGTCAAAATCCTCGCCGCTTCGCTCGTACACTACTCTCGCTCACTGATACTTGCGAAATTGACAATTCAATTTTGTTTTTTATTTTTGGGCCCTAATGTCGTGTACTAAGTAATAATGGGGGGAGGTGTTAGTATTTTTTATGGCCAGCCCATTTTTAGACCACATTAGAATGAAGGGCCATATTTTTGCTACAGGGCCTAGTATGGGGTATCAAACACCCATATTAGCCCTTATTAAGGGGCTTATATAGGCTATCAAATAGACCCTATAGGTATTTAATACTAGGTAAAAAGTTACTATTACCAAAATAGTGCTGAGAATATACTATATTGGGCAAAGGTCGCAGTGCCGTGACCAAATCGAAAAGGTGGCCCAAAATTGACTAGTTAAGATGGGTTGGCATTTGGATCTATACATTATGCTTCAATACAAATATTGGTTTATGTGCCAAAATTTTAAGTACTCAAAGAATTACTTTATATGTTTGGCATGAAACTCTGCTATAAATGTAAGATTAAATTAAAATAAAATAAACTCCAAAAATAAGATCTGATATTCTTTGTGCTTGCTCAAATTAGACTGAACCTAGCATGTCCAAGAACCAATCACCATTAAAGGGGGATAATAAGTTTTAATTAACCATAGTCCATCGAAATTCATTAATATTCGATGTTTGAAAGTGAGTTTGATTTTTTTTAGATGGTTAAATTTAGAGTCACGTCTTATAAAGTGTGTTTTGTTGGCACATTCTTGAAAAAAATTAAGGAGACGTTAAATTAGCAATTCTTCAATAATAATGAAAAATGGAATAAAAAATTAGTGTAATTATGATAGTTAAATGAATATAAAAATATTATCTCCCTTCTTAAATAAGATAATCGCTAACTCATTTTGATTACATTTTCCCCTCTTACAATCATCATTTTAAATCACTCTTTTATTCTCAACCAACAACCATTTGTTATCTCGTATTCCAAAATTGACGTATAATTGTAACACTAGAAATTGGACTATCATTGGTGTTGATGATTCAATCTAATCAAGAGAATCAGTGGTTGTTTAATCTATTTTTGGAATCACCAAATAATTATGTGATATTGATTACCACCGTAAATGGTAAATATGATTGAACAAGGTAAATACGAGTAAAGACTACGTATTACTTTTGTATGTGTGTATTCGAGATGTCTGGATTTGGACTTGGTCTTAAGCTATGCTTGCTTAAAAACGAGCAGCCTTTTAAATGGCTTTGGTCTTAAAAATGACTCATGCCTTGACATCAGAATTTACTCTTTTGAACTAACAATTATCTTTAATTTAAAAAAATTACAAGTATGGAATAGTTGTTCATCAATTATAAATTTGGCGAACAACTTTTTAAACTTCAAAAATTACAAGTGTTGATTAGTTGCTCGACTATTACATTTCACCGAACAACTAATCGCTAACATCTAAAACGTACAAAATCAAAAAATCTATGCAAGTTTTTAGAATTTACTTGTCTATCCTTGACTCTTGACTTGTTCGCCCCATTGTTGCTCTCCCTTATTGATAATACTTCTTTAAGTGAGTCACATTCTGAAAATATTGGGTCGAGTTTTCATCCATATTTTTGGAATCACCAAACAATTACGTGTGAATGATTACCACCATAAAGGGTAAATATGATTGAACGGGGTAAATACGAATAAAGATTATATTGAAGCATCAACAATTGGGACAAACATTCCCCCCAATATATCATATAATACGTACCCTCGCGAATTTTGCAAATTGTAAAAAAAGAATTAAATTATAGGCATTTTATTTTAAATTTTAAATATCTTATAAGTTCAACATACAAATTTAAAAGTAATTTACTATTAATATAATATTATAATTAAGCATGAATTATGTTAGGATATATTTTAGTTTTGATGATTTTCCAAAACAACATGTAATAGGTTTGAAAGCAGTCAGGATAGTATCTTTTGTTTCAGGTCAGGCTAGGTTAGCTTTCAGTAGAATAGGCTGTCAGTTGAGAAGAACTTAGTTGAGGGAACACTCAGTTGAGGGGGAACTCAGCAACACAGCCTGAGGATATCAAGATGACACCAAGGAGAACTAACTGAAGCCATGCTGTAACCTGAACCAGAAGAGAAGCCTGAAGGATTGTTGGGCGCGGAGTCCAGCATCTCCCAGCCGAGTCGGGTGCGATAAAGGCCTGGTGCGCCAAGTCCGGCGGAGGCTATTCGATCTGTGGCGCTGCAGCTAGATAGGGTTAAAGGAAATAAAGTAGCACCTCACTACAAGTCCGGGCTTTTAGTCTAGTGGCAAGTGCTTGATCCTACAATTGGTATCAGAGCACAGGTCACGGGTTCGAATCCCAGTGGAAGGCATTTGTTGGCCAAGAGGGCTGGCAGATGCTGGGGGGGATTGTTGGGCGCGGAGTTCAGCATCTCCCAGCCGCGTCGGGTGCGATAAAGGCCCAGTGCGCCAAGTCCGGCGGAGACTATTCGATCCGTGGCGCTGCAGCTAGATAGGGTTAAAGGAAATAAAGTAGCACCTCACTACAAGTCCGGGCTTTTAGTCTAGTGGCAAGCGCTTGATCCTACAAGGATGTCCCACTGAGTGTAAACCAGACTGATCTAAGCTAAGTCAGGTGGACCACTCAGTGAAGAGCATGATTAGGAGGATCAGTGCTGCACCAAGTAGGCCCTGAAGGAGTCAGGCTACTGTGGTCAGGGAAGTTTGTCATTCAGCCTTATGACAAACTTCTTGGAATGATCTTCAAAGAGTCTCTGAAGGACAACCAAACTGAAGACGTTCAGTCCACTGAAGATCATCAAGTCAGTGAAGGAGGAAGCTACCTAAAGTCAGTGGGTCTTGGTCAACCCACTGAGTCAAAGATCCGTTGGATGGATTCCACGTGGACCAATCAGCACGAGGCAGCAACTCTGACACTGACAAGGCCGCATTCCAAGAAAAGTGGTTGAAACCATTAATTGTATGGATTCAAATGTAATTTCCTCCAACGGTTACATTTGAATCCACACTATAAATACAAGCTCATAGCTTCGGTTTAAGTGTGTGTGAAGTAAGAAAATTCAACACCTACGAGCTGTGAAGGTGTGAGTGTTTAGTGCGTTTCAAAGGGAGCTATAAGGAGGCACTTCTTACACCTAGAACACTGACCATTAGGGTCTTCACATATATAAAATGAGTGTTCAGCTTGTAACTCTTAGCTTAGAGAGGTTTTCCTAATCCTAGCTTGAGGCTAACACATTGTAAAGGAAAATCTCACCTAGTTGGAAAAAACCCAACCGAAACCAAAACCCTCTTGTTTGGTTTGTTGGTAGTAAGTTGTTTTGTGAGTAAGGAGGTGCAGCCCAGGGAGTGGCGTGAGTCCAGTTGTGAGTGCACCTTGGCACGTTAAAAATAAGAATCCCAGTTAGTGGATTTCCTGTTAAATCAGGCCGTGGATGTAAGAGCTTGAGTCTTCGAACCACGTTAAACTAAGTGTTCTTATCTTTTAAAGTATTTACTAAAGTGTTGTAAAAATCTGCTCACTAAGAGCATTGTTAAAAAGAAAACTTTGGTTAAGTACTCAGGTCAGGGAGAATCCTTCTCACTGACCAGTTCAGGCAACGCACTCGAGAGTTCAGCATCTCGAGTCACTGCCTTGCTTAGAGCATGAGCCTCCAAGTCTCCACACTGACTTGGTAGCTCAGCCTCTAAGCAGAGCAGTGACTTGAAGTGTAACCTCTCGAGTCACTGTGTTGCTAAGAGCATGAGTTTTCAAGTCCTCACTGACTTGGTAACTCAACCTCTTAACAATGCAGTGACTTGAGAACTTTCCACTCTTGCTGAACTCCCTGAGGATAAGTTTTAAAAAAAAAATTGCTCCTGAATTCCCATTTTATGCCTTTCAAAAAACGGGACCATCAAATTATTTTACAATTTTGAAAAACATTGAAAAAATCACACATTAACTCTTATAGTAAAATAAGATAGTAGTATTTCAAATTATATATTTTTAAAAAGTTCTTTTTAAACAATATTTGTTGTATATGTACATGATGTTCCATTAGGATCAAGACAAAAATATTGCAATCATCTTTTTCTTTTAACTCTCAAGACGACAACAAATTATTGATCATGCATAAAAATTGGTTTGAGAAGATACACATCTATTGATTGACCTCAACTTTAAATTATTATTATTCAGGATACAAAAAATGGCCAAACACTATCTCCACTGAATCCTAAACGACAATGTTTTACCAAAATTCCAATATTTCTTCCTGAAATTATTTCAGCTTTTAGAATATAATTTTCAAGCTTCATAACAATCAATCTAGTTTCATGCACAATCCTAACTTTTGGTCAATATTTCCAAGAAGCATTATAGACACACCAATCTTCAATACCAAACGTTTCTTTAGAAGACTTGGACACTTAACAAAGTTCAAAAAATCAACTTAAAACAACGCTCAATTACTACCTGGTCGATATTCAGATACGTAAAGACTATCAATATTCAAATACTCTCCTATGTCACTTGGTATCATAGATAAAAAAAAAATCTTTCATTAGTGCATTTCACTTCTCAATGGGTTGGAGCAAGTATTACTCTATCTTAAAAGTATTTACGTGTGCAAAAATTATCGATAAGGATATATATTCTCTACTATAACAGAGCCATGATCATATATATTATAAATTAGATTAGCTTCAAGAGTCTGAATATTTGCAAAGTCATTTTTGTTATCTCTTAATTCACCATCTCCAACTTTCAAAATTCAATTGGAGAACTTAGAGATCTAATCAAAACTTGACATGAGATCTATTTCACAACCTCATATTTTTTGTTAGTCTTAATACCTTACAATATTGAAACGAATAAGTTGAATTAATTGTGCAGGAATATAATTTTCTTAACACAAACATTCAAATAAATATATCATATATTTTTAAAAATATAGAAATTAAAAATAATTTTTTAAGCATAAAAAAAATAGAGACTGTTGTAATCATGCATTGTTACATAAATAAAAAATAATATACTATAATATATTAAAACAATTTTAAGTTTAAACCTCACGGTGAAATAATCAAAGTTAATCATACAACCCTTTATGTGGTATTATAAATTTTGAGTTGTCATTTTTTACATATACACATCTTCATATCAAGTGTGTATATGTGTGTGTGTGTGTGTATATATTGTCATTTTTATAATTTTGTCTCAAAAATAATATTTGAATTAATAAAATATTTATACATTTTTTACCTCTTCAAAAAAAATTCAATCATTTGCTAGCCAAAGTGATTAGAAATAAAGTGATATAATTAATCGTAAGATCTTTGTATATACATATATAATTTCTTTGATGTCAAGTATATCAATATTAAAAATATTTAATAAATTTTAATACTTCACATAACATTTTGACATATGAAAAATATTTAGTTAATTTACATTTATTATTTCATTATTTTTTTCTATTATAATATCGTACATTTTAAAAGTATATCATTATAACTCATGTGGTACGGGAGTGTTAAGTTAGTCATAGTATAGGAGATGTGTAGATATTTATTTATTAGAGTTATCTATTTGATGACTATATTATTGGGCCTATTATTTTAAGACCCGGTCCATCCTTAAAATCGGGCTTCTCAGGCCGGCCCATCGGGCCTGGCCTCTTTTGACAGCTCTAATTCCATGAGATTGAATGGTATCAAATTGTATCTTACATATTTTTTTTATGGTTAACAAATTGTGATGCAAATTATTAATTTATATTATAGGGGTTAATTGCAAATAAAATCACAACCTTTTCGCAAATTACAATCTAATCTAAACATTTGAACCTTTGCAAATAAAACTCCAATTCAATGTTTAGTTGCAATTAGAACCAACAACCAATTTTTTTTACGGTAAAAAAAATGATGTTTCACCTACCTAACAATGAATAAGTATTCGTATTAATATGTTTAGATTAGTTCGGATGACAATGCATAATTAATCATTACGTTTGGGCAGATTGAAATTGGACTTTTAGTTGGAATTACTAACAAATTACAAATTGAAGTTCTGTTTGCAACGATTCAAAAGTTTAGATTAAATTGCAATTTGCGAAAAGGTCGTGATTTTATTTGCAATTAACCCTTTATTATAATATAGTATATCTAATATTAATAACAGTTAAATATGTAAAAAAATAAATTTTGAAAAATTGTATTCCAATCATATTTTTTAATTTTAGATATAATCAAAGATAACTAAAGATATACTTCTATTTGGGTCGACCATATTTTTGGATGTTAATATAATTAGAGTGCATGATTTATGGATTTAAAATGACAGTAAATATAATATTAATAGTAAGAAAATAAATAAACATCAATTGTACAAAGCAATGTATATAATAGGTTAACAAATTAAAATACTAAAACTTACATTTCACATAACAAATAAACAAACAAAAAAAAAAAAATTCAAATTTAGGGATGAACATGAAAATTAAGAGAAATTTTGTACAAAAAATTGTATATGAACATATTTCATAGTCAATAGGCGAATGTTCAACCTCAAACTCCACAAAGAAACATACACTATCATCCTTAAACAAAAATCTTTCAAATAAGTGTTATCAACGGAAGATCAATCGCTCTAAAAAAGGTCTTCGCGTCATATTTAGGTTACCTGCAATACAAAATGAACAAACATAAAAAATTTAATGAGATCTCACGAATAACTCATACACCTTATTTGGAAAAAAAATAATAGTTGGATCAAAATCGTTGATGTGCAATGAGAAGATCTTCTTATTGTAAGAGAGATAATTTCTTGATAGTGACTTCTCGAAGGAAATACGAATGTAAAGATATGAATATGAATATGAATATACTTTAGAAATTTATGAATAATTTTTTAATACGCTCCAATGATCTTCAAATCAAATTGATAATACATATAATTTTCTCTTAATTTGCGTTTAATCATCTCCATATTTACAATAAATTAGTTTACTTGTAAAAAAATGATATGATCTGCACAAAAAATTGTAAAAATAATCTAAACAAACGAATAAAAAATAAAATTTCTTCACATAATAGACAACGAATGAGAAAATAAAGAGAAGATGATTAGGGTTGTTAATCGGAATGAAAACTAATATGAGATTTGACATCTATAGAAAATATAAAATAAAATGTATAATTGAGATTAAAAGTACAAAAAATATGGTGTAGATTAAGTCTTAGTTTGATTTAAAACATACCTAAAATAACTTTTAAGGAGAATGCATGATTTTGAAATAAAATATTTTGAGAACTGCCACATCAAGTTAAGGGGTATGTGGCGTTGTCATATCATCATAGAGAGAGATTTGAAAATAAAGTATAACTAGTGCTAAACCCGCGATTATCGCGGAACTGTTTCAGAATTTTATGATAAAATTATTAATTAATTTTATAAATATTGTTACTATTATTATTTTATTTATTCAATAATATTTTTATTGTATTTTTAAAAATGTTAGTTAATAATAAATAATTTTATTCCAAGAACAATAAACTATAAATTCATGACATTTATTATTAACCAAATATTTAGAAAACAATGCTTACAAATTGCGAAAAATCTCCCTATAAATAATATTTATTGCATATTTGGGTGGATTTCCTTTAGAATCAAGTGGCAAAATCTCTAATCATCTACTAGATCTAACTCTGGATACTGCAACATAAAGTTGACCATGAATGAAAACAGGCCTGGAAAGATATAATCCAACAGTAGAAAGTGATTGTCGTTGCCTTTTATTTATTGTCATGGCAAAAGACAATAGAATTGAAAATTGTCGCCTTGTACAATTCACAGGCATTGTAGGATCAGAATTTGTCAATGTCATTCTTGGGATGAACACTTTATTTTTAATATTCCTTCTAGATATTATTTCAGCCTTGAGAATGTGATTGTCAAGTTTGGTGACGATCAATCTTTTAATCATTGCACAATCCAGACTTGTGATTAATTTTTCTTAGTAACACTAAAGACACACCTTCTTTCAAGATGGGACAATGATTTGGCATTGCGGAACACCTAATAGAATTTAAAAATTCAACTGTAACTATTTGTCCATTACCTCCTTCTCGAAATTCAGAGGCACAAACACTATCTGAGCTCAAGTATACCTTAGTATCACCTGGAATTATAGATAGAATCTTATCATTTAGACAGTCAAACTTGAAATTCCATTGTGTATTCGACAATTTTTTTTTTCGAAATTCCACTGTATATTATAAGTGTTTAAGTTAAATTATATATTTTTTAAATTAAATATAAATATACAACATAATAAATGAATGAAATAACATTATGTAACTAAAAAATTTAAAAACAAAGAAAGATATACTAACATGCATCAATTGTTTCAAATATTTAAAGTTTCCTACAATCCTTCACAATACGATCAAGTTTCAACTTAAACATTCGGCAGAGAATATCAGGCGTATCCGCCGATTCAAGACCTTTCTTATTTAAGAATCTTGAAATATCGAACCATTTTGGATTGCATGTACTTGTGATAGATAAATCTGGGTAAAAAAAATACTTGCAAATTGTCATGGCATCTAGGAAATTTTGAATCATATACATAGGACTACCTGTGAAGGATGTATTCATTACTCTTTTACTCGTAGAAGATGGATCAACATCACCTCTATCAACTTCAATTTCCATGTCATCCACTCCATCTGGTCTTAATTTAACTTCATTGTATTTTATAAAAGACAATCTTGCGAACTCAATCATTGTATATGAATTTTACAAAAATTACTGGAAAAGTCTCCTAGATAAGAAATATAGTCTAATTATTTTCCTTTTTATAAAACCAATATCATTATGAACTACATCAAGCCTATAACCATCCTCACCATATGGGAACAATAAAGGATACCGCAGTGGAATATAGGATGGATGAAATTCACTTATTCTTATTAATTCACCACTACACATCTTCAGAATGACATCTCATTTTTCCATAGTTGCATCAATGTCCCGTGGAATAAGAGGTGCAATTTCAGGAGCTAATGGAAGGTTATAAACTCTTCTATCAGTAGTCCTTCTTTCTAGCAAATTCAAGATCAAAGATGGCTCAGTTCCAGACATAATATTTTTCCTTGCACTGCAGAATTGCATTGCGCTATACATTTTGGTGTAAACATCGATACTCTTTCTTATATATGGAGAGTCCTCAATACACTACCTTATACATTTTTGTGTAAACATTGTCAAACTTGATTCCTAATTAGGAATATTATGTAAGAGTTTTTACCTACTAATTGCTCCAAATGTTCACTAAGAGAGAATGTATTTTTCTAAATACATTAAAAAATATCATTTAAAAAAAACTCATAGTATTCGTATATTCATGTGAGGTTTGCATTATAAATTTTTTTATATCTTTTAGTTTATATGCATCATATCAAGAATCCCACATCTTAAAATAAGTCAACTACACATGAAATATGTTAATTATAAACTATTAATTGTAATATATTAGTTTTCTATGATACTAAATATAGGTTGAAAATCATGATATATAATTTCACATGACATTTGATTTGTAGACCATCACATACTCATAAGAATGAATATATCTTTCAAAAGAGATCTCTGCCAGAACTATATTCCCCCTAGCTTAATTATATTGGATCCATTGTATTAGAAAGACATTAAGAAAAAAAATTATTAAGAAAACTAAAAACCTAATAATTACATACAACTATCTATAATAATTAATGCATTTCGGCATTAACATAATGTCAAATAAAAAATGTACCACTACAATGAAAGTAAGGAGAATTTGTCTTTAAAAATACACACATTACAACTTATTTTAAACCATTTTTTTGTTAAAAGGAGATTTTAATTACAAAACAACAACTTAAACTATGACAGTTCATGAATATTCTTACACGAGTCTTTCATGTAAAATCTTATTCAATACAAAAATGGAAAATATTAGAAAAAATAAGCACCATTATAAGTCTAATTTTATTTGAATGAAGAATATCTACATACATATATTTTTCTTCCTTATATATGGAGAAGCGTCATAAATATTACCTTATACATTTTGGTGTAAAAAACACAAAGTATAATTTCTGAATGAGAATGTTATATATGCTAGATTTCTTTATTTGCTAATTGGTACAAATATTCACAAAGAGGTAATATTTATTCCCTAAAGACATTCAAAATCCTACTTTAGGAAAAAACTCATATAATAAAAATATCAAGAATCTAACTTAATATTTTTATTAGTAGATCTATGTGCAGCCTCAAGCATTAGAATAAAGTTTAAATCTTTTATTTTATATGCATTATATAAAAAAACCTCATGTGTTAAAAATAAGAACCACATATGAAATATATAAATTATAAAATTAGTTGTAAAACATTAGATTTTCGTGAGAATAAATATAAGTGGAAAATCATGATTTTAAGTTTCACATGTCATTTGGGTTATAGATCACTATGTACTAATAAGATTGAGTATATCTTTCAAAAAAGTCCTCTTCTATAATTCTTTTCCACCTAACTTCATTATATTTGATATATTGTATTAGTAAGACATTAATAAAAAATAATTATTAAAATTTCTTAGGACATGCAATTTAATACAATTATCTATACTATTTCAACACTAAGCTACCACTACAATGAAAGCAAGGGGAGTATGCCCTCATATTACACCATTTTCCTAATCATTGTTTGTCAAAAGGATAACACAAAATTTAATTACCAAATAATAACTTAAAATATGACAAATTGTTCTTGTATGAATTTTTTCTATAACTTCATTATATTGGATGCACTGTATTAGAATGATATTAAGAAAAAATATTCTATTAAAAAATCTTAGAACTTTGAATTTTATACAACTATCTATAATAATTAAGATATTCCAACACTAAAATATTTTCAAACGTAAAGATATCATTACCATGAAAAAAGTTAAGTCTGCCATTAAAAGTGCTCACATTAAACCTTTTTCCTAAATTACTATTTTGTAAAAAAAATAATAGAAAATTTAATTACTAAATAATAACTTAAATTATGACAAACTGTTCTTAATGAGTATTTTCCTATAGAAACTTACTCAATACGGAGTGAAAAATATTATAATAAATAATCACCATTATAAGAGTAATTTCATCTAAATAAAAAATCTCTAAATATAGATATTTCGCTGAAGAAACCATAATAACATTATCAATATTTGTGTAGATATGATTTGACCATTATTTGGTATACAATTATTTAATTTTTTATGTAATCATTTAGATTTAATATAATATATTACATTGTCCCAAATTAATTTTCACAGTTGACTAATCTGAGACTTTAGTATAAGAATTGATTTGTAGTATTTAAATGGATATAATAGTTTTTTTTACGATGGAATAATGTTCAATTTAAGTTAATGAAACAATATAATTTAGAGGTCATTTTAAGGAGATAAATAATGTACTATAAAAACTATTTTGGGACGAATGGGGTACTTAATGAAACCAAATTTGATAATTTGGTGTATATATAATTGACAGTGAATAAATTTTAATAATGATTTTTTTATTAATGTGGTAGACATTTAAATAACAATAGAAAGAAAGCACCGTTAATTTGTGAAATATTTCAATGGGTATGTTAATTGATATTATTCGTACAAAATTTTAATAAAAAATGAATATTATACACTCCACCTATCCCAGTTTTATTTTCCCGCTGCACTATTTACCAACTTCAAACATTTCTAAATTACATCTTATTATATTAATAATTATATTGACAAATATCTTCATTTTGTCTGATGCACTTAAATTGAATAATATGTCACATGAAAAAAAATACTATTTTATCTATTTAAAAACTACAAACCAAGTCTCATATTAAAGTCAACAAAAGTCAAATGAGAAAACAAAATTGGGATGGAAGGTGTATTATCTATTATATTGAATACACTTAGAGTATGTATAGAATGAAATTGATTCATACATGAATCATTTAAGGGTATTAATTATTTTTACTAAAGAATATTAGATGTTTTCATTGAAGAGTATTAATTATTTTCATTGAATAGTATTAGTTTATTTTCATATTAAAAAAATAAATACAATTATTTTCATTTTGTATACGTCAATTGCGTCCATTTTTTTTTCAACCTCTTTGGGAAGACATTTTTTATAAATATACTTTAACACGTACACTGATGAATTATACTCAGAAAAAGTGTGTTTCTCAAAATAAGTCTTTTTATTTAAAAAAATGTAAAATTATTCCAAAACAATAAACATCATTGGTTCTCTCTCTAAAACACGTACCTATAAATTAAATTTGTATTTTTTTTTACTCCATAAATATTATCAATAATTTTGAAAACACAATGGATATGCAATCACTATAGGCAAAGTATTATATGAAAATAGTTCATGATAAGCTTATCATGAAACAATTTTAAAGTATTATTAACCTTATCGGGAATATCATTAATCTCATCAGAGGTATCATTATTCCAAGTTCAAGAAAATTATTTTAAATTTTCTTGAACTCAGACTAATGATACCCCTGACAGGTTTAATGATACTCCCAATGAAATTAATGATACTCTAAAATTATTTTATGTTAAACTTATTATGAAGCGTTTTCATATAAATTTCAACTCATCACTATATACATAATAAACTGCATAAACATCTCCCATAGTTTTTTTACTGCATAAACATCTCCCATAACTTCTGTATCTATGGGACCGAAACTACATTATTATATAAAGCTATTTAAAGAATTAAAAGATCATTAATTGAAATAACTCAAAAATATCAATGTCAATATTTTAGGAAATGTCGATATATACACATGTATATATTTTTTATCTGTCACATGTCAAAGAATCTTTTTAAAAAATTCCATAAATTAATAACTTAATCTTGAATGTTCATTAATTTTATTGTAGGCATCTAAAAAATCTAGTTGTGCAAACTCATATTTATCCTAAATAGATTAACTTATATACAATGAGCAAAATAAAATATCCTCATGATATTTTAAAATATTCTATAAAAGAATCTTAGTTCTTAATTAGTTGAGAAGTTAAAAGGTATAAATAGATTGATTTCATATTCCAAATATATTGATACCTATCATGATTTTCTATACATCTAGAAATTGATTTTAGTTAAAAGTTAGAAACCTGTTTAAATTATTATTTTAATGAATTAATTGGATCATTGACCTATTTAAAAGATTTCCTAGTTGATCGATAATCAATTTTAATTAATTGAACCATCCTCAACATATTTAAAATAATTTATATGGGTCAACAATTTATAAAAGTAAAATTATGCATTAATTATGCCAGATCAACTCAAAATCTATTGGTAATTTCCTATTGAGAATTAAATTGAAATACTTTAATACACAAAAGTAAAAAAGTTAGACAAATATGTATATTTTTCCTAAAATATATTCTAATTAAACTAATATTAGATTAAAATTTAATATAGTTTCTGAAAATAATATAACACAATTTTTATGTCAATTTTGAATTGATGTTTTTCCAACATAAATTTTGGGTAATTAAATTTTCTTAATTGGCACACACGTTTTCAATTTAACCATATGCCCAAACCTTCCTTATTTACGGACAATGCATGACAATTTATATTTTTCATATATTCAATTTGCACTAAAAATAGTCAACTACAAAACTATATTGTATTGATTTTAGGATTATATAATTACAAGTGTGTATCTCCGCGAATTTCGCGGATTGAAAAAAAACTATTATTATTATTTCAAATTATAGACATTAATTTTTTTTTTAAATATCTTGCAATTTTGATATAATATTAAAATTGTACTTATAATTCAATGAACAATAAAAAAAAATATTAAACATGAATAAATAGAACATTTAAAAAATATTAACTAATTCACATTCAAACTCACATTAAATATTACTTAAAATTACAGTTGTTGTATACTTGCATGCCCAGTTTTTCCCCATGGTATGAAGATACAATAACAATCGAACACAAAAGTTTAAATCTGCAGATAGAATCACACATTTCAAATCTAAAGGTAACATTTGACAAAAATGATGTCATAGTTAAATTAAATATTGTGTAGATGTTTGTGTGAGAACAATTGATTAATGTGTTGGTATTTATAACACAATTCAACAAATAAAAATGGCGTTTAGGTATTAATCTTAGTCTTTTTTTAATTCAATTTACATATAGATATTTTGAAAATAAAAAAAGTTAAAAAAAAAAATCAATTGTTAAAAAAAAAAATCGAAATCCTACTCTACAAAATAATATCTATATTTTACCGTTTCAAATTCTATTTTGCAGGTAGAATTTTATCCAAAATAAAAAATTGTGTTACAATCTATTATTGAAGGTATATTCATTTGGTGGCAATATTATTTAAGAATTATATGTTATCTCGGTGACAATATCTTTTCAGAAAAATTTCAATTCCCTTCTGCAACTTTTACATCTACCTATATTTTGCAAAAATAAATTCTAAAAATATCTAAAAAAAAAATCGTTCGAAAAAAGTATTTTAATATTTGTATGTTAAAACAATATAAAAGAAAAATTGAAATCCTAGACTATAAAAGAGTATATGTATTTTACAGTTTAATAGTCTATTTTGGCGTCACAATTATATCCAAAAATAATTTTTTGTATTATAATCTATTATTGAAGGCAAGATATTATATTTGATGTCAAGATTTTTTTAGTATCATACACTATTTCGGTAACAATATCTGTTATGAAATATTTCAATTCCCTCCTACAAATTTCACATCTATCAATATTTTGTAAAAATAACTTCCAAAAATATTTTAGAAGAGAAATCAACCGTGAAAAAAATCAACTTGCACTAATATAATATTTAAAATAATATTCCATATTTTAGGTAAATGTTATGTTTTCATTGATTAAAATATACTCAGATTTATTTTATTTTAGAGTAAGATACTTTAAAAGTTATAGTACTGAAATTGTTAGTAAATAAATTTAATGTCCTTTTTTTCCCAACACTATAATTTTCAATCCATAAAAAATTTATTCCACATATTTTAAGAAAAAATATATAAATTAATTATATAAGAAATAACAGCTTTTTACTTATTTATAAATTACAATATTTTTTAAATATTTTTATGTTAAAAATATTAAAGAAAAATCGATATCCTAGTATAGAAAAAATATCTATATCTTTCGGTTTAATAGTCTATTTTGGCCACATAATTTTATCCAAAAATATACTTTTTTATTACAATCTATTATTGAAGGCAATATATTATATTTGATGGCAGAATATTTTTGGTATTATACATCATTTTGGTAACAATATCTTTTCCAAAATATTTTATTTTTCTCCTACAAAAATTTCACATCTATCAATACTTTACAAAAATAACTTCCAAAAATATCTAAGAAGAGATATCGTTCGACCATGAAAAAATGTCTCTACATCACTTTTAGGTTACCTGCAATACAAAACGAAAAAATATAAAACAATAACGCACACCTTATTCGGGAAAGAATAATAGTTGGATCAAAATCGTAGACGTGTGATGAGAGAATTTTCTTATTGAAAGAGAAAAAATTATTGATGGTGGATTCTAAAAAAACACAAATGTAAAGATATGAATATAAATATATTTTAGAAACTTACAAATAATTTCTGAATACGTTCGAATTATCTTCAAGATGCACATATAATTTTCTTATAATGTGAGCCTAATCATCTCCATGTACATAATAAATTTGTTTACCTGCAAAAAAAGAGGGATGGTGATCTACACAAAAAATTACAGAAATAATCCAAACAAACGAACAAAAAATAAAATTATATTTCTTCACATAGTACACAACAAATGAGAAAATGAAGAGAAGAGATGAGGACTAGGGTTGTGAATTAGAATGAAACTAAAGAGAGATTTGACATTTATAGAAAATACAAAATGAAATGTATGGTTGAGATTAAAAGTGTAAAATATATGGTGTAGATTAAGTCTTAGTAAAAATTAAACAATACCTAAAATAACTTTTAATTAGAATTCTGTATTTTGAAATAGAGAGATTTTGGACATGCCACATCACCCTAAGAATAAGGTGGTGTTGACACATCATTTTGGAGAGGTTTGGAAATATAGTATAATAAGATATACATTTTCGTTATTTATATACATTTTCGTGATTTCAAAAAAATCTTCATACTATATATTTAAATTAAAGTTTACACCTTAATTTCGAATCATATTGTATTGATTTTAGGATTATATAATTAATAATTTATAAATTATTAAATTACATATGAAAACTAAATGTTATATATATATATTATTGAATAGTTATGCTATATATACAAAAAAAGGACTACTGGTTATGCTAATAGTCTAAGTAAATAATAATTTAATAATTAATTTATTTGTATAATTGATTATTAAATGAGACAACAATACAACTACATCGACTGTAAATAAATTTTTATCTCTATTGATCCACGATGAAAAATACAACTACATCATAATCAATTGATAATAGTTAGAGCATACAATAAATAATCAAAATACTAATAACTATTCTAGTTGAAAATATCAAAGGTATATTTTGATTATATATGTAACATTCAAATTAAATTAGTATTAACATAGAAATTATTATTTATAGAATAATAATTAATATACATTGAATTTTAAATAATACATTAACATAGAATTGTAATTAAACATAGATGTTTTTATTTATAGAATTGTAATTAATACATTAAATTGTAAGTAATACATTACAATATTAGAAAATAATATACATTGAAAATATTAGAAAAATATATTTTTTTTACATATAATCAACCATTTTTCATCTTCACATTAAAATTGATCTTTCACTTTATCTTCATTATTGATCTTCAATCCTAAAAAATAAAAATAAAACAAAAATAAAAAACCATTCACACAATAATAATGGTTTTCATATGAAAAAATAAAATTAAACAATAATTAATAAAAAAAATAAAGAAAAAACATAATTAGTAAATATTATAAATACCTTTGAGATGTATAGATTTGTATCCCACCAAATCACAAAAAAAAAAAAGTGATTTTAAGGAAAGAATCATTAGTAAAAGAGATTAAACAAAATATGTGGATTAAATTCATACAATAAAATGATAAAAAAAATATAAAATAAAACATAAATACCTTAAGATGAACATCCTGCAAAAAAGAAATATGAAGATTCACACGAAAGATGAGTTGATGAAATTTACAATACCTTGAGATATATAATTTCGTATCCTGCAAAAGAAAAATATAAACAATATCTTGAGATGTATAGCTTCACCGAAAAATAAAAATATTTAGACAAAAGGAGAATTAATAAAAAACTTCATAACAAAATCGAAAGAATTCATAAGAAAAACGAAAGGATATAATTGCCAAGAATCGAGCGTATTTTTTCTTGGATGATTTCGAAATATGTATGAGAGAGTTCGGATAATTATTTTTGGAGAGATTATTGGAATTGATTTTTTGTTGTGTGAGATAGATGGTATATATAGAGGAGATGTGAAAAAATCAACGGTCAAGATTAGATTGGATATTAAGATTCAATGACTGAGAATAATTTTTAAAGTCAATGAATTAGGTGAATGAGAGGAGAGTATTTTCAAAATAGAGGTTTAAGAGTTTGCCACATAAACTTCCAAAACTTTGTCTTTATAGTATATTAAGATTAAGATACTAAGACTTATTATAGGGCACATATAAAAAATAAATTTTCATTATCATCATTATCGACACTACAAGAAAACCCAATTTTACCAACCAATTTTACCAACTGATGTCATTAGTTGGTAAATACAAACCGAATAACAACAAATTTAAAACGGAATTCATATTTTAAGTTCTAAAACAGATTTACCAACAAGTTAGCAACAAAAGTTTATAAACGGACTTAATTTGTTGGTAATTGTGGCGTACTTTTTTTGCGCCAATTTTACCAACTACTTAACAACAAAATATTAACGGATTTTACTTACTGATGTTTGTCGTTGGTAATATTTGTTGGGAAAAAAAACATTGCATTACCAACCAAAAATATCTATTAGTAATTTCCAACGAGTTTGTCGTGTGTTAGTATGTGCTAACAGACGTGTCATCCATTGTTAATTACCAACGAATTATCAATTAGTTGGTAATTACTAATAGATATCTCGGTTTATAAATACTAATAAACATAAATATGTTGGTAAAATACCAATTGATCATCAGTTGGTGAATATAAACAGAATAACAACAGATTAGAAATGAAATTCATATTTTAAGTTCAATAATAGATTTACCAACAATTTAGTAACAAAAGTTTACAAACGGACTTAATTTGTTGGTAATTATGACACGCTCATTTTTACTTCAACTTTAGAAACTATTTAACAACAAATTATTAACGGAATTTACTAATTAATATTTGTCGTTGGTAATATTTGTTAGGAAAAAAAAACATTGCATCCCCAATTAAAAAGTCTATTAGTATTTTCAAATAAGATTGTCATGTGTTTGTATGTGTTATTAAATTTAACATCCATTGGTAACTACCAACAGATTCAGTTAATTGTAATGAATATTTTGCTTTGTAATTATTAATGCACATAAAGTGTTGGTAAACAACAAAAATATTTTTATTTGTTATTAAACTTTTTAATTTCGCGTTGTTGCTAATCACCAATATATTTACATTGTAGTAACAACTACATAATATATTACTAAGACAGAGTATAGAGTGAAAATGGTTCATACATAAACCATTGAATGATATTAATTATTTTCACTAAAGAGTATTAGTTATTTTCAGTAAAGGGTATTAGTTATTTTCACTGAAAATATTAATTGTATACTGAAAATAAACTAAGACTCTTTAGTGAAAACAAGTATACTCTTCAGTGAAAATAACTAATACTCTTCAATGATTCATGTATGAATCAATTTCCATCTATATATACATACTCTATTACTAATTGACAGACAAATTATAAAAGTGATTATACGTGTATTAGCAATTGGCTAACATTATTGAATTGTTGAGGATGGTGCCTCATATTGATTTATATTTTTTCTTTAAGTTTTATAGAGTAAAATTAGTTCATACATAAATTATTGAAAGGTATTAGTTGTTCTCATTAAAGACTATTCTTTATTTTAATTGAAAAGTATTACTTGTTTCCACTGAAAATATTAGTTTATTTTCAGTGTATAATTAACACTTTTCAGTGAAAATAAATATTACTTGTTAATAAAAATAACTAACACTTCAATGGTTCATGTATGAACCACTCTCACTCTATACTTTGTCTTTTTCTTTTTAGTTCTAAAAAATAAGTTCAAAAACTATATGTAATATTTTTAAATTAATATCAGAATATAAATATAGGGAATTTTGCACTTATTGTCCCATAAGAATATTTGCAAAATATTTTTGATCCGTATGTTCACCTTTTCTTTTTATGCAGAAATAGTCCTAACCGTTAAATATTAAATACTCAATTTTGCAACTTTGGGGCAAATTTTGGGACCAAATATGTTAAATATTTAACAATTGGAACAAATTCTGCAAATAAAGGGAGTACTTTGGAAATATAGGGATCAAAAGTGCTTTGAGAATATTTTATGGGACTAAAAATACAATTTTCTGTATAGTATTTTTTTTAAAATAATTAAGATTAATTAATTCATTATATTGTCAAAAAAAAAATTGTGGGCATGAATTTAGAAGGGTGTATTCAATTGAGATTCTATTGGATTTTTTTGGACTTTAAAAAGTCTGTGGATTTATAAAATCTATAGACTCCATGCATAGTTTAACTGACATTTTTTATTAATTTACTTGGATTTTCATAGACTTTACAGGATTGTGGAATATATTTTTTTATTGATTTACATGGATTTCCACAGACTCCGGCGCTGGAACCATTGATGCAAATATATATGAGACACGCTTGTATATATAAAAAAAGTTATCCAAATTTTTTAGAAAAAATAAAATAAAAATACATTAGTTAAAAAAATACATTATTATTTCATCTTCATTTTCATCACCGTTATACCTCGCCCTCATTAGAAGTCTCAGGTTGTTAGAAGAGATTTTGGAGAGTAAAATTTATTTATATTTTCCCCGTGGGGAGCCACATTATTTTTTATATAATTTATATATAATTTTAATGTTAAAGTAAATTACAAATAAATATTTCATAGTTTCCTACTCAATTAACTATTTATTAAAAATTACATTTTTTTTATTTAATATTATGTTATTAGTTTCAAATTATATTATTTTCACTTTAATATATATGTTAATTAAAAATATTAGAATTAGAGGTTCTTCAAATTGTTTAAATTATTTTTTTTTAACACCAACTTAAAGTAATTGTTGTATATGATTAAATTTTTTAATTTAAATATTTTTATATTTTAAAAATGAGATAAAAAAAATAATTAGACGGAGAACGGAAAATCCCCGCGAGACGGGGATTCCCAGCGAGGCGGGGATGGGGGGGGAATTTTTCCCATCTATTTTGCAGGGACGGAGATGGGGAATAACCCCCCGTCCCCATCCCGCCCTGTTGACATCCCAATGAAAGAGAATCAAAGAAAGTCCATAGACTGTTGAATACCTAGATATTTTTTTTAAAACTTTTTAAAATCCGTAGAAATCTCTGGTTATTAAAAGAGATTTTGGAGAGTGAAATCTATTCATATTTTAAAAGGAAAATCTAAGAAAATCTGTGGAGTATTAAATTCATAGAGTGTTGAATACCTAAAGATTTTTTAAGACTTTTTAAAATCCGTATTGAATACCTAAGGATTTTTAAAGACTTTTGAAAATCTACATTGAATACCCCACACTTTAAAAGTCTAAAAAAATCCTACAAACTCTATAACCAATACACCCCTCTTAGTTAGTTTGGAAGGTATCAAACGTGCGATTTTATTAGCAAACATGATGGATACATAGTTCGGATAGATTTTTCAAATATGTACATAATTATTTTGGAGTAGTATTTTAAATAAATAAGTTAAATATAATGATTTATAGTGCCACATCATTAGATTTGGCTATCAAAAACGTATATATATATTTGCAAATACTTTTATGATATATTAATTATATTTTATACCTAATACATTTAATAGTATTTATTGTCATTTATTTTCTTTGATTGATAAATAAATTATAAAAGTCATTTAAATAAATTCGATAATAAACTAAAGATAAAGTATAGAGTGAAAATGGTTCATATATGAATATTTGAAGAGTATTTGTTATTTTCTCTAAAGAGTATTAGTTGTTTTCACTGAAGAATATTATTGGTTTTCACTGAAGAGTATTAGTTGTTCAGTGGAAACAACTAATACCCTTCAGTTAAAACAACTAATATCCTTCAGTGAAAACAACTATTTCCCTTCAATTATTCATGTATGAACCAATTTCATTCTATACACACTCTAAACTAAAATAAAATGTGAAATAATTAAATGAAAGCTAAAATTATTTTGATTATTCTTAAAACTTATCACATATACCAAATATTATTAAATAAAAAAATGGTAAAATATACAATAAATATTGAAAAGCTTTAAAAATAATTTTAATATTCTTTTATTCTATTTATTTGATAAAATAATATAGATTGCGATGTTTAAAAAAGTAAACTTTCCTGCTTATCTAAAATTATTTTCTTTATAAAATAATATTCTTTATTTATATTTCTTTGAATTGGTTATATTTAAAAAAAAAGTTTGTAGATTTAGAAAATTTATAGACTTCATGCAGAGTTTGACTGAATTTTTTTATTGATTTACATAGATTTTCATAAGCTTGACAGGATTGTGGAATACACATTTTTTTACTGATCTACATGAATTTTCAAAGACTCCGGCGCTAGAACCATTGATGCAAATATATATGGAATACACTTGTATGTAAAACAAAAATTATCCAAATTGTTTAAAAAAATAAAAATACATCAGTTCTGAAAAAATTATTATTCATCATTATTATTCTTATCTTCATTTCAATCTCCGTTATACCTCGACCTCATTAGAAGTCTCTAGTTGTTAGAAGAGATTTTATAGAGTAAAATCTATTATATTTTTGAAATAGCAGACTTGACAGTTAGGCGGGGAATACCCGATCCGCGTGGGGATTCCCCTCGAACGGGGCGGGAAATCCCGAAGCAAACGGGGACGGAGATTTTTTTTGCCCCGCTTACGGGGATAATATTCCCCGCCTCGTTCCCCGCGGGGATACAGATTAATCTTTTATATAATTAATATATTTATATGTATATAAAATTTAAATTTAAAATAAATATTTTATAATTTCCTACTCAATTAAATAATTAATTCGAAATTACATTTATATTTTATTTAATATTATGTTATTAGTTCAAAATTATATAATTTGCACTTTAATATATATATATTAACTAAAAATATTAGAATTAGAGGTTCTTCAATTTGTTTAAATTAATTTTTTTTAACATTTGTGTATGATTAAATTTTTTAATTTAAATATTATTCTATTTTTTAATTTTGTAAAAACTAGATAAAAACATAATTAGGCGGGGAACGGGGAATCCCCGGTGGGGTGGGGATGGGGCTAATTTTTTTTCCGTTTATTTTGCAGGGATCCCCGATTTCGCAGGGATGTGGAGTAAACCCCGTCCCCGTTGGTCTCCCTATGGAAGAGAATCAAAGAAAATTCATAGACTGTTGAATACCTAAAGATTTTCTAAGACTTTTTAAAATTCGTAAAAATCTCTAGTTATTATAAGAGATTTTGGACAATGAAATCTATTTATATTTTGGAAGAGAATCAAAGAAAATCCATAAAATATTAAAATTCATAGATTGTTGAATACCTAAAGATTTTTATAAGACTTTTTAAAATCTGTATTGAATACCTCAGGATTTTTAAAGACTTTTGAAAATCCAGAATGAATACTGTCAAACTTAAAAAGTCTAAAAAATCCTATAAACTCTATAACCAATACACCCCCCTAAATCTCTCATTTTCTTGTGGGAAATTTTATTCATATAATTTCATCTATGCATATATGAAATTATTTGATTTTTTATATAATTTCATTAAACCGTCTCGCAAATTTTTATTAACATATTACGTCGAAATGAATTCAGTTAATCGATATTCATGGTAGAGACTGATCATATTTATTCATTTCAAATACAGTATGTACAAAGTAAATTAGTCCATACATGATTTATTGAAGGGTATTAGTTATTTGCACTATAAAGTATTAATTGTTTTCACAGAAGGGTATTAGTTGTTTATACTGAAGAGTATTAGTATATTTTAACTAAAAAACTAATATTCTTTAGTGAAAACAACTATTATTTTTCAGCGAAAACAACTAATATCTTTCAATGGTTCATGTACGGACTATTTTCACTCTATACTTTATCTTTCAAAATATTATTAATTTCGAGCTTTTCAAGATACAATACAACAATTCTACAATGAAGGAGCCTAATGCCAAGTAATAAGTTTTTCTAAAGTTGAAATTCAAAGTAATTAGCTTTTATAATGTCGGTTGGGTAATGTCAAGCTCTAACTCAACTCGATCAAGTTTAGCATTTTGTAGTTGGAGCATGACTCAAAGCAGAATTCGGTGCTATCGACCTTGAGTCGTGCCTCTACGACTTAAATAACTAATGCAATTTGATAACCTATATAACTTGAAGTTCGCTCTGATTCAATTCATTAATAAATATAGGAATTATATATATATTAATTGTAAAATAGTAAAAATATGTCAAATCTAACTGAATTAACCCCACACAATTACCACATCACTATAATCGATGATAAATAATTTAGTCGATATAATGACTTGAAAATTATATGATTATGAATAATTTTAAGATACGAAAGAGTAAATATAATGGGGTTAGAACACATCACTAACAATTGATGTGTTTAGTATTATATCATTGCATTAATTGTTAACATACTACCTCCATCTCACAACTACTTTTACACTTTTTTTATTTGAACGTTCCACAACTACTTTCACACTTTTAAAATGAAATAATTTTTTCTCACAAAAGTCAATAATATAAAAAAATGTTATTATTTTATTTAACCCCACGTTCACATAATCCATTTTTCTTTAAAAAAAAATTGGCATTCTCCACTACGAAAGTCTTGGGAAGAAAGAAATAATAAAAAAATTAATTAATTAAAAAATATATATAATATTCTACTAAAATAAATTTAATGTATCATTTTGTCTTGTGTAAACCAAATAGTGGTAGAGGAAATAAATTAATTTATATATAAATAAAGGACAAAGTATAGAATGAAAATAGTTTATACATGAGTCGTTGAAGAGTGTATTAGTTGTTTTCCCTAAATAGTATTAATTATTTTTAATAAAGAATATTAGTTGTCTTCATTAAAAAGTCTTAGTTTATTTTCAGTAAACAATTAACACTCTTTAATGAAAATAATTAATACTTTTCAATAATTCATGTATGAATCAATTTTACTCTATACATGCCCTAAATAGAGATACAAAATAAAAAGTTAACATAAAAATTGATATGAGTATATAATTACATCTTATTAAATAAAACGCATTATAGAAAAGTTATTAACTCATTTTATTAAATATAATAAAAAAAACTTATTATCTCATTACGTGTACATGAGAAAAGAAAAAAAAAATAAGATTACAAAATGTTATTATTTTATTCTAAAGAAGTAAAAAATAAAACTTCTTATTTTATTTCCTGAAGAAGAAAAGTTTTTTTTTTTAAATAATTGAAAACGCATAATTAATTAACCAAACTATTTAATAATTAATTAATAGGGTTGGAATTATTAGGAATGATTCAATCAAATAAAATAATTTGGTATTTGAAAAAGATTTATTGTATCTTTCCATATTTTGTACATTGACTAATTCATATATATATATATATATATATATATATATATATGGAACTGATCATTTATAATTAATATAGAAAACCATCTTCCTAATTCCTATAGGAATTATCGAGAAGTTCTATTGGTTTTGAAAAAAAAAAAGAGAAAAAAAAAGCCTAATTGCATTTTATTGAGAAAAATCTAAATTTTTTTCCCACTCACTCAGTTATATAATTCATGTTGCCTTGATATCTAACTTCTTCCCCACGAATCAATATGTAGCAGAAATATCTCCTCCACCACTCAACACGTTTCTCTCCATTGCTATGCAGGTTGAAAATCTTATTTCAATAGTTGTAATTTTAAACGGGCGCGGAGATGAAAGGAATACTGTATATATCGATCCAAAAAATTATCAACAGGCAAGGGTTACTTTTCTTTGTTAAATTAATATTTTAACTGCATTCGTTCCTCAACCTTCTTATAATTTTTTTTAATTTATTGCTTGGATTCCAGAATTAACTTTTAGGTTGATTTGGCATCTTCCCATAATTTTATCCGCATCTATTATACTCTTATGGTAATTTGATGTTTAGTATTCTTTATTCAAATATGAAATTTGTATGATGTAATAGAGGCTAACATCTTACCATTGTATATTAATGATCAAGCTATTTTTTCATTTAATGCATAATTTGTTAATTTTTTTTTTTTAATAGTACTATGGCTAGAACAAGTTTTCGAGATCAAGTAACAGCTTCAAATCCCATTAGCAATTCTAAGCCACTACTGCAAATAGCTTACTATGTGTAAGTGTACAATTGTTTCTAAATATCAATTAGGATATCCATAATTATTTAGTTTACAATTCTCATTAACCTTGATTTATATATTTTGTATTGTTTTTTACAGTTAGCTTCACCCATCTTCATATGTTGCTTCGATAACAATCAAGAAATGCATAAGGCAACACCTTCACAAAGAAGGGTATACTTGGTCTAAAGTTCCCAAGCACATTAAAGGGTGTTATTGGAATATGTTTAAGGTATTTGTTCTTGCTATAACTTAAAATAAATCATTTATCCTATTTAATAAGTTTTGTTAATACAATCTTTTAAGTTATGTACTCAAATTATATGTAAATTATACCAAATTCAAATATAAATATATTAGAGAATCAGTCTATATACTCACAATATTTTATTATAGGTGTATTACAAGAAATATTTTGTCTAGAGTAAAAAGAAATTTATATTTCAGTTCTGATTGACATGATAAGATGCATTTTTACCTCTCTACCGCATAAGGATTTGTATTTGATAAATTGACGTTGACTTCACATATTTTTCTTTTCATAGAGTAGTCATATTATTTGTAATCCTCAATATTTAATTAGGTAAATAGTGGGCAACTTTGAGGTGTATTCTTTAGTGGTTGTAGGTGTTTCTTGTTATAGTTAAGAATACAATGTTGATTCTTGACCATTATGTTAAGGAGTTGGTTGTAGAATTCGAAGTAGCATCTGCAATGTGTTGGACTTGATCATACTTTGGCTAAGTAAGAATATTCAATATGTTGTTTAAATGAGCTAATTAATTGGTACTAGTAGTGTAGGATTTGGATAGAAATATGAATTAATTATTGGTTACTTCTTTTATTTATTAACTCATATTTTTTATGCCTTTTAAAAATTAGAAGTATTTATATTAAGAACTTTATGTATATGTTTGGTCCGTGCAGTATTGGAGTGATGAACTACTTTTAATTTACATTTCGCAGACACATTTTAGATTTGATCGGGATTTATCCGTAGTTCAAGCTATTTGGGAGCACCAGACTACAAAACTCCAGTATGCTGTATGAACGGATAGTTGGCAGCAGCATTGGGCTACTTCAGGAGCAAGTGTGATAAAGCATAAAAAATTGTTTGACTATACTCAAGTGAGGAACAAGTTGTTCCTTTTTTAAGCATCATATTTTACATAATCACCATTATGTGTAAATTTGGGCATTTTAAATACATGCAATCTTTTATTGGTTTTACTTGTAAATATGTTATTTTATTAGTACTTTGAAGATGATAAGGAATGGTGTTGATGTTAACAGGAATTTCAATTTATTACAAACAATATGTTAGCATTTTCAATTTTTTTTATATATTGAAAAATTATGGTATTATTAATTTTATTTTTAATTGGTAATTTCAACAAATATTCATCAATTGATCCATATAAAATTATCAACAAAAATGTCAATTTATTGGTATTTTACCAACAAAACTACTTATGAAGAAAATGTTCATTAGTAAATTATACACAGATTACCAATAGAATCTTAGTCATAAGTAAAAAAAAAAAATTACTAACGACAATTAATTTACTAACAACTTTGTCAACATTGGTTTGGTTGATGATTTAGTAACGACAATGTCCTTCAATTGGCATTTCGTCCATAAGAAAAAAAATACTAACGAAATGAGATTTATCGACAGCTTTCCCAACGTTGACTTGGTTGGTACTTTAGCAACAACAATGTCCTTCCATTGGAATTTAGTCCATAAGAAAAAAAATACTAACGCAAAGAGATTTACTGACAACTTTCCTAACGATGACTTGGTTGGTAATATAGCAACAACGTCGTCCTTTCATTTGCTTTCCGTCCATAACTAAATGAATTTTACCAACGACCGTAAATTTATCAATAAATTTACAAGTGATAAGTTGGTTGGTAATTTATCAATGACGACATCCTTTCGTTGGCAGTCCGTTTGTAATTTCTCAACGGACCTAAAAACCGTGTTAGTAAAATTTACCAACTAGAGGTTTCCCAACAAATGAAAAATTGTTGCTAATCCGTTGGTAGACATATTTACCAACAGATTTTCTTAATTAGCAAGAGTTTTTTCCGTTGTTAATTTCATGTTTTCTTGTAGTGCGAAGAATTTAAACCAAGTGCCCGCTAATTAAAAATGACTACTAACATTTATTGATTCTTCTAAAGTTAATTTTTAGAGCAAGTATATCGTAAATCAATTTTATTGTGAAATTTGAGTGCATTTTTAAACAATATTAGTTATTTTATAATATTATTTAAACAATATTACTATAAGATTAATTTTTTTAATGAAATAACTAATATTATAATTTAATTTTGTAGCGAAATTAGTTCACTGTATACTTTGCCTAATTTTTTTTTTTTTTAATTATTCCATTTAGTACCCCCATCACAGGCGTATTGACCTAGCATATTCAGAGGACCTTCTAGGCTTTTTATCTTTTTTTATCCAATTTAGCAGAGGCCCAATTAAACATTTCAAATAGAGTTATAATTTTGTTACGGGCCCAAGAAAACAAGGCTGGAAATTAAAAACCTGTTTGTTGACAACTGGGCCAGTTGAATCGGCGAAAATCCATTCAAGTTGATATACTCCTTTAAATGTTTAGTTTGGTTTGAGGGATTGGGTGGGATTGTCTTTATAATCCCAGATAATTTCGTGTTAGGTTTGAGGAATTGTCTGTAATTGTCTTTATAATCCCAAGTAATCTTGTGTTTGGTTTGAGGGATTGCACATGACTATGGTTCTTGATAGACTAGAATGACTATTTCGTGTGCAATTCGATTCAAAAAATTTGGTTCTAGTTCAAATTTTTTGGTTCTAGTCTATATATTTTTCGATAGTCGTTCTAATTCAATCCTAGTTAATTCAATCATATTTCATAAACCAAACAACCCCTTAACATTTTATCCCCCCCCCCCCCCCCCCCTCCCTCTCTCTCTCTCTCTCTCTCTCTCTCTCTCTCTCTCTCTCTCTCTCTCTCTATATATATATATATATATATATATATATAATAATAATAATAATAACACTAATCGATCTATATTTGGAAACCATTAAATTTTTCGCCAAAATTATTGTTAAATTGAATAATATTCATTTTAAATTTTTGGTATATATATTTGAAATATATTTTATTATAAATATTGACAAATAATTATTTGCAAAATATATTTGATATATTTTTAAAATATTATTTATAATAAATTGAGAAAATATATATAAAATATGTTAAAAAAATATCTTTGAAATATATAGAGTGAAAATGGTTCATACATGAATCATTGAAGGGTATTAGTTGTTTCACTAAAGAGTATTAATAGTTTTCACTGGAGAGTAGTACTTGTTTACACTAAATAGTCTTAGTTGTTAAGTTAAACAAATGGAATTATATATATATATATATATATATATATATATATATATATATATATATATAATTTGTGTTCAGGAAGGATTAAATCTTTGCAATGAACTCAAACTTAGAAATCAAATTAAAAGAGATAATCTCTTAGAAAGAAAACAGCTGGGTCAGTTTTGTGACCAATTTGGTATGGATAATCCTAGTTCTAAAGGAAGTTTTTCTAAAAAGAAAAAGGATTTCAAAGAAAAACCTTATTTTAGGAAAAGAAAAAGACGTTCTGATAATAAACAGAACAAAGATAAAAGTCATGATTATACTCATGATAAGGGTAAAAGAAAATTCTTTAAAAAGAATTATTCTAGCAAAGTAATTTGTAACAAATGCGGCAGGACTAGTCATTATGCTAATCAATGTTATGCCAAAGACAAGATTAAAAATCTTGATATTAATGAAAAGCTCAAAGAAACTCTTTATAAAATCATTATGAATTCTGATAATGATACAGATATTGATGAATCATATACTGATTCCGTCGAGTTAACCTCTAGTGATGACGAGGATAATATTCCTTCAGACAAAGCTGAATGTGATAATTGCATTCTGGGGAAACCTTGTCTAAATTGCATCAATAATACTGATGATAATGAGTCTTATAAACCCATAAGTCAATAACCATTACTTTTGAGTTCGTGACTAAACCAATTCATAAGATTCTAAATTTTGTCCAAGAACAAATTGATGATAAAAATTGTCGTATCAATTTTCTTAAAAGTGAATTAAATTCTCTTACCATTGATAATAAGCTTAAAAATCTTAAGCTTCAGGATAGAATAAAAATTTTATTTAACAAATTCTCTATTGATATTTGTAATGATTTTCCTAATGCATTTTGGGATACCATTCTTCACAAGATCGTATTTGATATATCAGTAGTATCCTGTGGATCTTTTACTAACACAGATAGGATCTTACTGAGAAATTCCATAGTCTATGAGTTAACCTGAAAAAAACATTACACCCACAAACGACTGCGCCTATTCATCGGCATAATGGCTAAAAGGGCAAGCCCACATGGTTAACTCATAGATATCACTAGAAATCTCAAACATACCGGTTAAACCAACTCTACCTTATGATATATCAAATATAAACTGGAAAAATAAGTTCCCAAATGCACATGATATTATAGTATACTAAGTTAGGCCATGATTTAATACAAACAATTAGCCGACCATTGAGGCGGCAAAAACAAATATATAAATTAAAGTAAAAAAAATAAAAGCAGAATTTAACTACATTGATGAGCTACCAGTATAAACACCGTTTATTAAAACCAAGGTTAGAAGCCAACTATTACAAAGAGAGAGTAGAGAGAGAAAAAGAGAGGGGCGAGTAAACTCGAGCGTGCCTCTAAAAAATAAAATCATACCCATTTATAGAAAAGGAAGAGCCGGACATCAACCCCGGATTCCAAACAAAAAAATGAACAGTGGGAACAAATTATCCCAAAGAGTTAAAAGGATGAATAGTAAAAAAGTTAAATTTACTATTCATTGAAAAGTACTTTGTTTGTTGACATCAGCAATGATGAAATTTTATTCGTCGACTTCAGAAGTCGCATCTTGCCCATGCGCTCTTTCAAACTTGGTTCAAATCATCAGGAGAGATGCCTGTTTTTCAAAAAGTCTTAGACTTTCCTTGAGATCAGCCAGTATTTGAGAATGAGAATCATCACCATATTGCTGGATGCCCCTTCGATGAATCATTTCATGGATGGGAATTATAATTTGAAGAGTTTTAATCTTTTTTCTAAGGTAAATTCGGTAATCCTTGTTTTGGATTTCATTTCCTTTTTCATCATCATGAATTTGAAAAGGAATTGCCCAAATGTTTTCAGAGAAATGATGTCTCTGAATTATTCCATAGGGATAAGTAAGCAGCATTCTGTAACGTATTTCTTCAACTCTATCCATCAAGGATTCTTTTTTCCCCTAATTTTCTCTTTAAGAGAATTTTTCAATAAATCAAAGCTTTCTTGGAGAGAGAAGTCTTGGTCCTCTTCAAATGGATCCTGTGCGTCTTGCATAGAAGAGCCAGAAATCATGGATGTATCAGATTTTGAATCTGAAAAATCAACATCTTTTAAAATATCTTCCTGAATTTGATTCATGAAAAGATCCATAATTTTTTCCTTAGGAAAAACTCCAGCATATTTCTTAGAGAAAGAAGAAAAAGATGGCATCACATTAGAATTAGGAGTTTGACTCTTGGCAATATTTTTCTTATAATCTTCCATCTTGGATTTAATCCTATCGATGTTTTCTTGAAGAGGACTCTCATTGGAGTCTTTCGGAATAATATTTAAATTATTCCAAAATCTTGTGGCACAAATTTTCCACAAACATGGGCTACCCATCTATGTATGACCAAATTCTGATCTCCATTTAACAACCTATGGGATACTTGAGTCAGTAAAAAATATACAAATAGTTTTACTACTTGTATTGTGAGATTTTAATGAGGAGGTTTCCAAAGAGTATTCCTCAAGAAGAGATTTAATCTCGCTAGGTAAGATATCAGCAATAGTGCCAAAAATACTCCACCAATCAAAAAACCAGTTAGGAATTTGATTCCTTCCGATATTTTCGCAAATTTTTATCAACCAAGTATAAGAATGCTTGGGATTTTGATAATAAAAAGTTTTATAAAAACTTTTAAGATAGTCCCAATAATTGTACTGGAAAATCTGATTTGTAACAGGATTAATAGTTTGTCTTTCAACAAAAGGAGAAAGACCACATTCCTGTATTGAAATAATCTTTTTTATTATGAACTTCGAATAGTTTATATTTTTATTCTAAGGAGGAAAATGCTGAATATCAACACTTCCAAGAGAGATGAGTATACTCTCATAATATCCTCTAGTCTTATAAGACGGAGTAGTGGAAAAATGATTTGGAATATATTTTCCCATAAGAGTCCATGGAGACTCTTTAAATCTTTCCTATTCATCTTCAAGAATGAGAATTAATTCCTTCTTAGGGGAATCAAAGAATTTATATTCCTTTTGAGCAGTTGAAGCATATGATGCTTCTTTCTCAGGGTCAGTGGTTGGGGACATAGTCTCAACAGGAACATTTTTTCCCCTAAGTCTAAGGAATTCTTGGAACTCCTTATCATGGGCTCCTGAAGATGTAGAGCCGATTCCAGAAATATTCTGGTTGTATAGGAATTTTTTCACCTGTCGAAATAAAGGAGGGCCATGAGTACCCCTTTCTCTATTAGAGGAAGATCCTCTGGAACCTCTTCCAGGTTGACTCATACCTGTCATTCAGAAATATATTCACGAATTAGAAAATCAGGAAGATGATTGTCATTCCCCTGCTTATAGACAATTTGAAAATCAAAATAAGCAAGATGTGATTGCCATCGGGCAAACATTTGTTTTGAGACATTATGTTCAAAATCTTTAAGAAGCATAAAAGAAGCAGCTCTACAATCAGTTTTTATAACAAACTTTTGATTGTATAAATCATCCTGAAATTTTAGGACGCTTTTGACAATAGAAAGAATTTTTTAGCAACAGTAGAATAATTTTTTTGAGAATCATTTCATTTGCCAGAATAAAATCTAACAACATATTCTAATTTATTATCAGGATTAATCTGTAATAGAATACCTCCATATCCTAAATCTGAGGCATCAGTTTCAACAATTTTTTCCCATAAGGGATTAACAAGACTAAGAACAGGAATATTTTTAACCTTTTCTTTAATCTTTATTACTGCCTTAGTATGATTATCATTCCAAGGTAGAGGATTCTTTTTAAGCCTATCATATAAGATAGCAGTATCTTCAGCAAGATTTTTAATATAGGAAGAGACATAATTAAGGCTTCCTAAAAATCTTTGCAACTGTGTTTTATCAGCAATGGTATCTGGAAATTTTTTTCCAAATTCAATACTCCTTTGAATAGGAATAATATTTCCTTTATCAATTATATGGCCAAGAAATTTGACTTTAGTTTGAAATAAAATCATCTTTGGTTTTGAAATAACAAAACCATTTTTTATGACAATATTTTTAAATATATCAAGATGTTTGAAATGAGCTTCAATGTCTTTTGAAAACACAAGGATATCATCAATATAGACGATTATGAAATCACTATAAGGATAAAAAATGTCATTCATAATTTGTTGAAATTCAGAAGGAGCATTTTTAAGCCCAAATGGCATGACAGTCCATTCATAATGTCCAAAAGGAACATTAAAAGTTGTTTTATATCTATCAGATTGATTAATCTGAATTTGCCAAAAACCTGATTTTAAATCAAATTTAGAAAATATAAGAGCATTGACCAGTCTGTCAAGAAGATCCTTTTTATTAGGAATTGGATGTCGAATCCATTTTAAAACCTTATTAAGGGGTTTATAATTAATAACCAATCTGGGAACTCCACGTTCTTGTTCAGAATGTTTATTAACATAAAAAGCAGTACAAGACCATGGGGACTTGGAATGAGTAATAAGCTTCTTATTTAATAAAGAAGATATTTCCTTCTTACATAATTCTAAATATTCAGAATTCATTTGACAAGGTCTCGACTTAGTCGGGATCATAGTATTTTTAAAATCATCTTCATAAGGAAGAGAAACAATATGTTTCTTTCTATCCCAAAATGCATTAGGAAAATCATTACAAATATCAATAGAGAATTTGTTAAATAAAAATTTTATTTTATCCTGAAGCTTAGGATTTTTAAGCTTATTATCAATGGTAAGAGAATTTAATTCACTTTTAAGAAAATTGATATGACAATTTTTATTATCAATTTGTTCTTGGACAAAATTTAGAATCTTATGAATTGGTTTAGTCACGAACTCAAAAGTAATGGTTTTACCATTGTATGAACCTGTAATACCCTTTTCATTAACAAGAGTAAGAGGATATATCTTTTGAAGAAAAGGAAGGCCAATAATCATTTGGCTGGTAATATTTTCTGCGATAATCATTAGGTATGCAACAACCATTAACACATACATAAGCATTTTTGAGCTTATAATTAATGTATAAAGATCCTCCTCCTGCATGCGAAAGAGTTTGAGTAGTTTTTTAAAAAAACTTTGTGGGAATTATTCCCATTTGGATGACACTTAAATCAGCACCACTATCAATCATGACAATAAAATCCTTCCTGTAAGAATTATTAATAAGGAGAGAAATTTTTGTATACCATTTTTGAGATATGTACATACTAATAGTAGATAAATGATTTTTATCTATATCAATATCATCATGAGAATTATCATGGAAACTAGTATCATCGATTTTCCCTTTTCCTTTCTCAATAAGAGAAAGTCGAATAGAAAGATCAGAATTTTGATTCTGAAGAATTTTAACATTATTCTTAAGATTATTAATCTCTTGAGCTAAATCATTAATAGTGATGGGATTTTGCCTAGTATTTTTAAACCTAAGAAGTTTTTCAACCTCCCCCATATTATAATAATTATTATTAGTAATCTTTTTAGAAAGAATAGAATTCTTTTCATTAGAAGAAGAATCGTGAAGATCATCAATAATTTTATCTCTTAAACTAGAGTTTTTAATATGTTTAAGAAGATCAAGAATATTATTGTCAGATAAGACATTAATATTCATATCTTGGAATTGACTTATGAGTTTATAAGACCCATTATCATCAGTATTATTGATGCAATTTAGACAAGGTTTTCCCAGAATGCAATTATCACATTCAGCTTTGTCTGAAGGAATATTATCCTCGTATGATTCATCAATATATGTATCATTATCAGAATTCATAATGATTTTATAAAGAGTTTCTTTGAGCTCTTCATTAATATCAAGATTTTTAATCTTGTCTTTGGCATAACATTGATTAGCATAATGATCAGTCCTGCCGCATTTGTTACAAATTACTTTGCTAGAATAATTCTTTTTAAAGAATTTTCTTTTACCCTTATCATGAGTATAATCATGACTTTTATCTTTGTTCTATTTATTATCAGAACGTCTTTTTCTTTTCCTAAAATAAGGTTTTTCTTTGAAATCCTTTTTCTTTTTAGAAAAACTTCCTTTAGAACTAGGATTATCCATACCAAACTGGTCACAAAACTGACCCAGCTGTTTTCTTTCTAAGAGATTATCTCTTTTAATTTGATTTCTAAGTTTGAGTTCATTGCAAAGATTTAATCCTTCCTGAACACAAATACTAATGATTTGACCAAATGTATAAGACTCATACAAAATAGAATCAGAGTCTCTTCTTAGGATTTTTTTAATCCTTTCAGCAAATAAATAAGGAAGACCATCAACGAATTTATTCTTCCAAATATCTTGGTTACAATCATTAGTCTCATAAACCCGAGACAGAAAGGTATCTTTGTATCATCTAAAATCGGTAAGAGTTTTACACTTCATATTTAAAAGAAGAGTTTTGGTATTTTCAGATTTATTAGTAAATCTTCCAGTAAAATGTTCAAGAATAGTAAGAACAAGAGAATAAACCGCATTGGGTTGAACTTCACCATTTTCATTTTTTATGGAGGAAAAAATGTCAGTTTTTTTAAAAGGACTTAAATAATTATCCCACCAACCTTTAAGTTGGCCAGTAAAACCGACAGTAATAGCCTGTGTCGTTTCAATATCAGACACACCACATGTTTTACATGCAGAACTATACATAAGTATGCGATGAACTTGATTATTAATCTGTTTATCGCTGTAACCATCAATATTCCATTCATATACGCTTTTACCATTATATGAATTATTGACAACATTATCCTGTTCTTCATGAAGAACATCCATAGGAGTCGGTCTTTTATAATAATAATTAGTCATAGTAGGCTTATTGGCCCATTTAATTTTATTAATAACATCTTTGTTATTAATGCTAGTGCTACCAAAATTACTAGTAGCAAGACTTTCTTCTAAGTCATTATCCAAAGTGGAAATATTTAATCCTTCAAATTTTTTATAAATAATATTTTCAATATCAGAAACTGAAGTTTCTCCCTTGAAGTTTTTTAACTCAAAAGGGGGTTGAATAAAAGAAACAGTTTTTATAATGATATTATCATTATTATTACTATTTTTAAAGTCACTTTTAAAGTCAGACTTAGTCTGAGTTTGAGAAATAACACGATTAATTTTATCATGTAAAGAAATAATTTCGTCACCAATTATAGCGAGAAAAAGACTACAAAAATTGTTTTGTTTGACAAGAAGGTTGATATGATCAACACTAATATGTAAAACATTATTTTCCAATTTTTTTGAAAAAGGAGCAAAATCCAAAAATTTTCCATTTGTCTCAATTTGGAAAGGAACCTGGAGAGGGTAAACAGACTTTTGAGAATTTCTCGTAACGAGTTTATATTCTCGTCCAATAATTGAAATTTGATCAATATAAAAGGTTTTTATAAACCAAGGAACATAATAAATAATTTGTTTATGTTCTTCACAGAATTTATAAAAAGTATTAACAAAGTAATTTAGTTCTTCTTTTTGAAAAGATCTAAAGTACCAAATTCTAAATTTATCCCATTTGGAATTATTAAACTCATCATTAATATGAGTTCTTGTAGAAGAATCCTTTGAAAAATCAAGTATTGGTTCAGAATCCATAAAAACTAAACTGTCAAATTAACTTCTGAAATTGTTTCAGGGTTTGGTCCATCATTGTGGACAATATTATTTTTATTTACAATAATATTTTCATTATTGAAATCTTCATTTTTAAAAGGAGTTTCTTCTCTGTAAAAAGAAGTAGAAGCTTTAGAAGAAGGCATATCGACTTCATAATCCAGAGGAGAAATATGAAAATGACTAGATATGGATCTAGACAAGGAAGGTACAGAGGATAAGCTAGAATTTTTTCTCTGGTCTTTATGAAAACCAATGGTAATTATACCATCCTCAGATTGAGTAATTTTTTGATAATTACTATTAGTAGGAGGGATCATGGGAACCGATTGTTCAATAATCCAATTTTTTGGAAAATCTATTTCATTCCATTTAATGGATTTTCTAGTAGTGATATTAGACTTACTAAAATTAGTTTATATGAGAATAGTCTCATTAATATTTTTTTCTACTCTTTTACATAAAGGATTAAGAGTAAAAAGAGGTTTGTAGTATATGCGATAACAAATACATATAACTTCGGATCCAGGCATGTAATTATACCCATTAGTTTTAACATTTAATGTTAAAGCATCAAAAAAAAAATTCATCACTTAATGATAAAGACAAATTAGGATAAACATCAAAATATACTGGCCCAAAAGCCAGACTAGATTCAACCATTCCCATGAGGGATTGTCTCCAATTTAAATTTCTACCATCTCTTAGGGTGGCTAGAAAACATTCAGGTAAACCTTTCAGAGTAAGAGGTCTGAAGGCAACTTGAACACAACCAATATGGAGAAACCTATGAGTTCCTTTAAAGGGTAATATGTCACTTCTATTAAGAAGTTTGATGACCATCTCATTCCTATCAAGGGGAATTGACGATTCAGTGGTCCTAACAATAGTTTTAAGACCAAGCCTTTCAAAAGCTCCAAATTTATAAACCGTATTAGGTTCAATTTTAGGAATAGTCCATCTGTTTAACATATCTAAATTTTCAGGAACATCATATTCCTGAACCAACTATTTTTAATAGTATTTTTTGAACTGAAAAGATGCATAGGAATCCAGATGTATTAAATCATGAACCGATAACAAAATATACTATATGTAAACTCGAGCGTGCCTCTCAAAAAGAAAATCATACCTATTTATAGAAAAGGAAGAGCCGGACATCAACCCCGGATTCCAAAAAAAAAAAAGAACAGTGGGAACAAATTATCCCAAAGAGTTAAAAGGATGAATAGTAAAAAAGTCAAATTTACTATTCATTGAACAATACTTTGTCTGTTGACATCAGCAATGACGAAATTTTATTCGTCGACTTCAGAAGTCGCATCTTGCCCATGCGCTCTTTCAAACGAAAATCATTACAAATATCAATAGAGAATTTTGTTAAATAAAAATTTTATTTTATCCTGAAGCTTAGGATTTTTAAGCTTATTATCAATGGTAAGAGAATTTAATTCACTTTTAAGAAAATTGATATGACAATTTTTATTATCAATTTGTTCTTGGACAAAATTTAGAATCTTATGAATTGGTTTAGTCACGAACTCAAAAGTAGACAAAGTATAGAGTGAAAATGGTTCATATATGAATTATTGAAGGGTATTAGTTGTTTTACTAAAGAGTATTAATAGTTTTAACTGAAGAGTAGTATTTGTTTACACTGGAGAGTTTTAGTTGTTAAGTTAAAAAATGGAAAAAAAAGGCGAGGTATTTTGAAATCTATAGTCTTTTTTTTTTTTTACATTCTGTTATATTTTCAAATAAAAGAATAATAATATAATTTATTTAAAATGTATAATAATAATAGGAATACTAATAAACGCTCTTAAACCTAAATAAACATACTATAATATAAATTGAAGATTCATAAATTAATTGTACAATTATGATCGTGCAGCACACGAGTTCAGGTACTGGTTATAAAACCTACTCAAAAAATGGCAAAGTATTATATGAAAATAGTTCATGATAAGCTTATCATGAAACAATTTCAAAGTATCATTAATCTCATCGGGAGTATCATTAATCTCATCAGGGGTATTATTAGTCTGAGTTCAAGAAAATTTAAAACAATTACAATATTATACCACTGACCCAGATTAGTGATACCCCTGACAGGTTTAATGATACTCCTGATGAAATTAATGATACTCTAAAACTATTTCATGTTAAGCTTATTATGAAGTGTTTTCATATAAAACCTACTCAAAAAAAATTATAAGGAAGTATTATCCCAACATTTCCTTCCATTAATAAATTTAGAAAACACTCGACTTTCGTTTTATTTGGAAAGAATTTGGCCATTCTGTGATTCTGTCTCGTATCGAATGCAAACCAGTGTCAAAATTGTTGAGATTTTAATGTTAGGAAATTTAATTAAAAAAATCTATTTTTCCTTTCTATAGTTACTCTAATTATAAATCACATGGTACTCTTAATTTTCTTAGCGACTATTCATTACGTTTATTTTATAATAATTTTAACGAATACTTCTAGTGTACACTTGAGTGCATGCTATGCACTTAAATTTAAAAAAAAATATCAAACATAAATTATTAGTACCCCAATAAATAATTAGTGATACCCCATAAAGTAATCAGTAATACCCAACTGAAAAAAATACAATTTAATGTGTATGTGTATTTTGAAAAAATTAAAATTGAAATCAAATTTGAATTTAAAATTCCAGTGCATTATGAAAATCATAAGTTACATCTTACAAACATTGATAAATGATATCTTTCTCGATTAACTGATTAAGTAGAGAAGTTTTATGTGGTCCGCATGGGCGTAGCTCAGTTGGTTCCTGGGTGGCAGATTGTTACAAGAACGCAGGATCGAGCCCTGGCAGCCGCAGTGTGGGAGTTTTATCCCTCCAATGTGGGGGATAGCTCCTTGTGGGCACCAGACACTAGTCCTCTCACCTAATGGGCCGCTGAGTCACCATGATTTACTTCCTCCACCCAATCCTGTCGGGCCAGGGGGTGGGAGCCCTGGGGGCGAGGGCTTCGCCTTTTTTGCTACAAGAGAAGTTTTATGTGATTTCAAAATTAAAATTTTGAGAACTTAGTATATGTCACTAGAATAGCGGTTTTGCGTCTCTATAAATAGAGGCATAATCCATTTGTAAAGTCAAAATACACTGAAATATATTTCAAACTCTTCACACTTGCAAACCCTAATTTTTTTCGTTTACTCATGGTTCATTGATAGTTCTTTTTCTAAATTTCGGCTAAATTATAAGAGTAACACTCTGGTGAAACCATGCACAACTTATACTTTTTAATAAAAATAATTACAATTTTTCAATAAAAACAACTAATATTAAAAGGACAAAATATAAAATTAGTTTTAAGTGTTGACAATTAGGCCAAAGTACATGTAATAAGATCAGCTAGGTATGTTAATCATCTTTATATTAAGAGGATTAGTTGTGCCTTTAGTCGTCACATGGTACGTAGATTTAGGTTAGTATAGATTATAAGTTGCGGGAAATACCTTAGCACAGAAGGGAAGAAGAGAAGACCAGTTGAGACCAGAAAACTGAAGCCCCAAGGGAAGACCACCTTCTGTGTTAGACACATTGTTTTCTACGCACAAGATGACTAAAACTCGTCTGATATCAGCAGACTCTGAAGTTTGTTGACTAAGTGGATAGTCCTTTGAACAATAAAGATGCAATCACACGAGACAAAGAGAATATACTCTATATGTCAAAGTACTGCAAGAGAGTAGAAGACAAATAAAAACATTCTGGGAAAGGTTCACACTAGCTAGACGAACTATGCTAGTTGACTTAAAGAGATCCATTGGACACATTCGAGTACGAATTAATGAGAAGTCAACAACACAAGTATGGAGACCGTCATATGTTGGATTTTTCGATTATCACATAAGGGGAGTTGGAATGACCAACCTCGTAATTACAGCGGAAGGAATTCGAGCCGGTTGGATTCTACGTATAATCCGTGATCCTCATAGTCAGAACTCAATTACTAGAATTGCTTCACGAATTGGTTCATAATCCACAATATAAATGCCTTTGTTTGAGTATAAGTATGATATATATTTGTGTGATGAAGAATTGTCCCAGAATTCTTCTGCAATATTTTTGTTTAGGAGAGAAGTCAATATTCGCAGAGAGTTTAGAGAGAGAATCAGAATTCTCATCATCATCCTATTAAAACTCCCGTATCATCTATATATTGGTTGAGAATGGAAGTTATTCACTAACTTCCCTCAACCATATCCACTTCATGGGTGGATTTATTATTTATTTAATAAATTCTTATTAAATAACTTTCATCTCCCACTCACACATGAAGTTTGAGCATTACGTTCATCTACTTCACATCTTTATACTTATCACATTATACTTATTTCATACAGGCAAATATATCGTGTGACTCTCGAGAATATGAGTTTTCTCGCTATACACTTGTTAAGAATATATAGCAACTCAACCACATTTATTTGAAGAATTCAATTCTCGTTATACCCCAGAACTCTTGTCGATTAACACAATTTGACATATCTCTTTCAATCCCCTGAAATTATTAGAGCATATTCAACCTTTATCGAATCTATTTGTTCATAATCAAGTTCTCAACTCGATTGATCGGTCAATGAACACAATAGAATGTGTTAATAAAGATGTCCTTCCTTTCACACAAAATGTCTACAGACTCCCACTATAGCTGCTTTCCTAGACATGCACCGCATCGTCATTATAATTCATAGCTATTGGTAACATGCTAAAGTAGCAACACTAAAGTGAAGATTTAGAAATATTGTAGAAAGTCTTAAGGGTACTTATAAGAGGCTTATCCAAAACTCAAGGCCTCATACAATGAGAAAATAGGGATATCTTTCTCATTTCCTTATGGTCAACTTTGCACATGTGGTAGAAACACATGTCACGATGTCTAAACTTCCAAGAATGGAAGCGTATGTCATAAAAGTCATTTTTCTAACATCGTGTAAATCACAGTTCAAGTGTATCCTCGACACTTAACTTGGATTTTCTCCCACTTTCGTCAAGGAATCCACTGATTTAGCTTTTTAACAAGTAAAATAGATTTGTGGTAAAATCTATTACGATTATCTTTCAAATAATCTCATCTCTTCACATACTCAGATGTAAGAGACGATTACTCGTATGAGAGAGCTAATCTTTACTTGTTGACATACTATTATATAAACCTTTCATATAATTCACAATACATAAACATTTCAGGAACATTAACATCTACATCGTACCATGTTCAAATCCACGCAAGAACTTTAACCATAGATGTCCTAAACATCTCTTGGGATGGGTTGTCAAGTGGATTTGTTAACATCAAACGAGTAGAGAATCTTTTAAGAAATATTTGTTTCTACTTTGTAACATCCTTACAAAGTCAAACTTTATATTAAGACGTTTGGTTTTCTTGATACTTGAAATACTCAGAGCAAGCTTTAGCTGTTTGGTTATCACAATGAATTGGAACAACTCCCACTGGAGTGTATAATTCCATAATGAACAATTACAGCTCCCACTGAAGTGTTCGATTCCACAATGAATCACTACAACTCCCACTCGACTGTTTGATTCCAAAATGAATCATCACAGCTTCCTTTGAAGTGCTTACTATTTCCAAGAATATAAAAAAACCTCTCAACCAAACTACATATTGGACTGCAAATGCACATGCTACAAACTCGACTTCCTAAGTGGTATATTCTTTCAATTCTAGATTATCTCCTCGAGATAATAATATGCAGTACCCTTCAAATATCTCAAAATCTCTCACACTATATTTCAGTGTGTTTTCCCAGATTAATTGATATCTGCTAACCAAGACAAACAAATCAACAACTGTCTCGATGCGTGCACACTTTATCAAACATCCAATTTCATTTTCATATGGTACTAAACATTTCATATTTAGAGTTCAATGACTCGCTCTTTTATAACATGAGTATCAACACATTCTCAAGGTTCATTCCGAATCATTCTTAGAAGACTCCTTATGTATGCCTCTTGAAACAACTCAAGTAACTTCTTTGAATGAATTCAATGAATCTTTTCACCAAGAAACTTACTCATTGTTATAATTCTAGCCAATGTATCATCAACTAGCGATAGAATTACAAAAATTGCCTTGGGCCATTCAACATAAACACAGTGACTTTTGTCTATTATAACAAAGTTAATTAGACAATCATTTAATAAAGTCTCAGTTCCACTGTCTTTGAGGATTGTTTAATTCCGTAAATTGACTTTCTCAATTTACAAACATATCCTCCTTGAAGAAAGAATCCTACTGCTTTACATGTAGATTTCTTCTTCTAACTCTCCGTTGAGAAAATACAATGTTCAACGTCCATCTTTATGTAATTCAAAATCATAATTTTCTTTAGCTAGAGTTGTGACGAATCGAGGTACAACTCACATTTTTACAGAAAAAATTATACTTCCCCTTTTAGAGTATAATCTTTTCTATCATGTGAACTTGGTCACCTCAAGAGAGACCCATTGATCTTTCTTTGACTTTTGAGAATTCACATTCTAAACTATTTTGTGTCTCGATGAAAAAACTACAAGTTTCCAAACTTGATTTGATTTCATCACCTCTATGACTTCTGCTATTGCTTTATTTCATCAATCTTTTACTAGAACAAGACATAACCTCTCAAACGTCTGTAGGTTTCTCATTCCCTAAAGATTTATCATATTTTCTGGAGATCGTGATGCTTCTCAAGCACATGTTTCTTAGTATCTGAAGAGATTAAAATGCTGTGAAATTTTGTAGATGATATCTCCTCTAGATAATTACTCTCATCAAGATCCATCTGATCTTTAATGGGTAAGCATCTATTAAAAATCACATTAAATCACTCCCACTTGGATCTGATAGAGTGATTATTCTAATCTCACAGTGGTTTAACATTCAAATAATGCTGCCCTTACTAGAAAATTCAATTTCCAAGAAAATTGATATCATGTGATTCTATCTAATGTACTATTTTCAACTCAATAAACTCCAATCATCACGTAACCTTTGGATTTAATGAAGCATCTTATGAATACACATTTATCATTGGACCCAACTCTCAGTACTAACTCACAGAGTTATGTACACAAGCTGTTGATTCCAAGATTCCAAGGTTACATTGATCAGAGTGTCCAGAGTTTAATTGGATCTCATCACATCCAACAATGAAAAATAAATTCTTTAAGTTACACCATTATGTAATAGTGTACAAAGTTTTTATGGTTGTCGAATTATGCCTCTTTCACTACACAGTTCCCTGAACTTATTTGGATAAATATTCACGTGCTCTATAGGTTCTTAAAACCTTTAAAGTTATGTCTTTCATTCACATCTCATCAGGTGGTGTCCAAAATACATCAATGTGTCGAACTTATGTGAATTTAAAACAGACATGTCCAAAACGTGAGAAATTACCAATTAATGTAATGAAGAAACAATAAGCTCCAAGTTTTGTCATTGACATTCATAGAATCACATTTATAAAAAAAATGAAATAATTGCAATAAAGAATTAACAATAGCTGTCTTATAATGGTTTTCTAGTCACTTATGAGCAAGATATTCCACAATTTTGACAACTTGACTTTTAAAGAATGGACATCATAATCCTTCTATCATAAAACAGTTCACCATATCTTGCACAACATGACATAATCTAGCAAGTCAAAATGTTATCGTCTATATAAGCATTGCTAGAGGAGCAAACATTTAGTCTACATGAACTTACTTCATATAACTAAAACAATTGCTCACTTATAGTCCATAACCATTTAAAAAAAACTGGAAAAATAAGTCTAATACCATGAATTATGTTACACATGCACCACGCGCCACCGTTCACTCGCTGGTGGACTGCGTGTGAAGCCAACACGTTGTCGTCACATACTAATCATAACCATGTCTCACAGAAAAAAGTTACTCATATCTCAGCTATGGAAGATCTGATACAGTGGTGAGATCCTGAGTGATCTCTCGAGCAAACAATAGACTATGCGATATAAAACATTGACCAATGTCAATCTCAAGTTTACAAGTCCCAAGACTTCACTCGAGCTTAGTTCCTTTAATTGCATCTCGTCTTAATGCTCAACAGTCTTTAGTCAATGATTTGCCATTTCTGAATCTATAATCCACAAGGATAAGATTCAGTTAAGAACACATTACTAAAGATGACTGTGCTTGAAACAAAAATCGGAATGAACTACTTTGTCCCTCCTGAACTTAGTACATTCATGAGAAAAAATGATCATGCTCTTTTCAAGTGAAACATGTCATTTTCTCTTTTGTCCATTTTCAGTCTAGCATTTTTCTTTAATCTTCCTAGCATTAAGATTGACATCAAGATTGATAGCAGCTCTCCTAGTTAGAGACTACTTATCATTTTCACCTTCCTTCCATTCTCTTTTATATTCAGAGCCCGAAGCTCCTATAGAACTAATAAATATAATGTGAACACTTAATAAAGACTTTGAAGTTTCAAATTCTTCATCTTTTAGCTCAACGTTATGAGCTGTATGAGTGAAAGTTTCAACTTTTTCACCAAGAGTCATGTTGACTCTTAAGTGTTCTCTACTGTTAGGAAGTGAATGGATAAGATACGGAATTCGATATTTCTCATAAATGAAATGTCACCATACTTTCCTTTTAAATATTCCCAGATATTATAGGTGGTATAATGCAATTCACAATCATGGAATATGTCATCATTGACAAAAAAATTACCAATATTTCACTAGCTATGGAATTTTCAATATTCCAAGCCTGGTAACCGTCCAGATTGTTTTCATTTTGAGTATTATCCCTATTTCAGAATACTTTTCATCATGGTTAATAGTGTCTAACACATCATGTTCTCTAAGAACATGTATTCTATCATACGATGATATGTGTTATTACTATCGCCTTTTATTTTACTTATTGGTTTAATTCAACGATGATCGTTGTTGAAGTTATTGTTAGGTTTATGACATCAAAGATTCCAAAAAGTTAATGTTCATTTATGTATTATTTTGTTCCATGTTAAGCTAACTGACATCTATACAAAAGTTGACATCGAAAAATAACTTAAAGTTATTATTCATCAATCGCATAAAGTATCCTCATTAAATAGATTCAGCTCCAAAACACAAAACAACATAGTCCAAGTATTTAAAATAATTCAAATAACTTAGAACTACCACTAAACTACATGAATTAACATGCAATTTCAAAAATAAATTAATCACAACCACTTAAAGTCATAATTAATACGAAAAATAGGAAAAACTAATAATCAATTTTCAAAGATTCAATTAGTATTTCTTTTAACAACTTAAGAGAAAGGAGTTCCTAGAAACTGCAACTTTTCAATTAATTTATCATGCCGATCTATGTCAGGTGCTCTAGTTCCTACACAATAGATCGCATGTGCTAAAGGATCTAAGTGAGGATTCTTCATCTGACTTTTATTTCGACCTTTCAGTTTAAGAAAATCAGATCAACGAATGCCTCACATCCTCAAGCATGCTGATCTAAGTGATTTTCCACTATCATCCGCCACTGAATCAATGGTGATTGCATTCATAATCGTGTAACCTGAAGCCTTTTTCTCTAAGTCCAACCACTTCTTCCAATAAACATCTTCCAAGTAAGGAGGAAGGGTTTTAGCCCAGGTTTTCGGACTCTTAATCTCATTTAATATATAATGCGGGATGACCTTTTTGCTCATCAGGGAAAACAATTGAAAAAAAAGTTCAGCTAGGACTAGATGGTGATCTCTCAAGTTATGTTCGGGCTTCATCTTATAATTTAAGAACTCATGGAGTAATTCGTCTCCAGCCTTCTGAGCATGTGTAGCATCTATCTCCATCATCAACACACCTAAAAAAAATGAGCAGCCAACAAATCATGACAATGTTAGTTAAACTTTAACACATGAATCTTAGCTCTCTTTCACGCTTAAGAAATCAAATTTCCAAAAGCGTATCAAGCAAATTGACAAGTGAATTTAAGTTTAATCATTGGCTCCCACTTTCTTTACACAAATCAGTATTCAAACATGCTTAGTTCAAATACTATTATGTTATGTAAATGAGGAATCTACACAAGAAATTTAACACGCAGAAACACTATCGAACTTCTTATTCGATAAATATCAATAAAAAATGAGCAACCATTCGAACATCCAAAAAATTCAACTCATGAATTCAAAGCTCATAGATACACAAAAAATTGATTTCTTAACTGTAACCAGCTAATTTCACAAGTGCAAAAACTTAATAATGGTTCTCATCTGAATTGATAAACAAGCATTAAAAAATTCCTAGTTTAAATGCTTCCATACTCTGCATATTAAGATTCTACACTGAAAAACGAACACATAGGAATTTTTGGCACAAAAAATGGAGTTAAAATGAGCTCAAACGAGCCAAAACAAGATTGCATGAGCGCACAGCTTAAAAACAGGTTGCCGACACCGACAACGGCCGCACCGGTGCATGAGGCACACGCGCGGCCATGGACCCACAGTCGCCGGCGCGTGAGGCACACACGTGGCCGCAGACCGCCGTCGCCGGCGCGTGATGCACAAGCGCAGCCGTGACCTCCGTCGCACCGGCGCGTGAAGGCCACGCGCCGCCGTAGACCACCGTCGGCCGGTGCGTGCCTCCCATGCACCGCCGTGGTTCACCGCTTTCTGACCGGTCCGGTTCGATCTAGTCTGGTTCAGTCCGGTTCGTTGTGGTCTGGTCTGGTCCGGTTTGACCGTTATTGACCGATCGGGTCAACCACGGATTTTTTTGAAAAATATGTTTTGGCCCTTTGAAAATATCTAATTCTCTAAAACAAGCCCATAAAGTTTCTGAAACTTTACAGAAACACCACAATTCGTAGAAAAACTTTGAAAATTCATATCTAACTCGTTTCTCATCCAAAATTTACAAAAAATACATGGATGGAATCCTTATGAAATGTAAATTCATCTAGTAACTAGAAAAAAAATCCAATTTATTCAATTTGGTTTCGAAAAAACGGATCTAAAAAATCTGTTTTTAAGAAGATTCCAGAAAATTAGCGAAACTTGCAAAAATCATAACTCACACAATACTTGACCAAAATTCACAAACTTTATATCAATGGAATCCTCTTTCAATTTACTTCAATCTAGTAACAAGAAATCATCACGACTCATTATATATAGTTCGTAATTTACAGTCAAAGTTTCTGTATTTTCTCAAAGACCGATTTAATTCTCACAAACGGCTTGGCCAAAAAATTCAAAACTTTGCAGACATCAATATCATCATATATGCTACATTAAGTAAAAATTTCATAGCCAAATTCCACCGTTTCAAAAAATCCAAAAAATTGAGAAATACAATACTCATACGCATACGAATCAAAAACTGTGAAAATTATACATCACATATATGACATGAATTTTCACACAGGATCATACAAGTTTTTCAAACACGAGAATCCAACACATGGGCTCTGATACCAATGTTGGATTTATCGATTATCACATAAGGGGAGTTGGAACGACCAACCTCGTAATTACAGCGGAAGGAATTCGAGCCGGTTGGATTCTACGTATAATCCGTGATCCTCATAGTCAGAACTCAATTACTAGAATTACTTCACGAATTGGTTCATAATCCACAATATAAATGTCTTAGTTTGAGTATAAGTATGATATATATATTTGTGTGATGAAGAATTCTCCCAGAATTCTTTTGCAGTATTTTTACTTAGGAGAAAAGTCAATATTCACAGAGAGTTTAGAGAGAAAATCAGAATTCTCATCATCATCCTATTAAAACTCCCGTATCATCTATATATTGGTTGAGAATGGAAGTTATTCACTAACTTCCCTCAACCATATCCACTTCATGGGTGGATTTATTATTTATTTAATAAATTCTTATTAAATAACTTTCAACATAAAACATCTTGGAACAAAGGCAACGAATATAATAGTGCGAGAACCAGTTAGTATGTTACCACAAATAGCAAAAGTGACATCCCGAGATTAATTGCACCCAAGGTAGGAAGATTTCAAAGATTATCTCAAATGATTACTTTTGAAATCTCTAAAAATACAGATGATACCTTCAAAGTACAGTTACATAAATTCTATCAATATGACAAGCATTCATGCACTCAAGCAATTTTCAAACAAACACTATTCTTCAATTTAGAGAGAAAACTCAAGCAAATTAGAATTTTTTATGCTTCTTATTTTAGGGTATGCTTGGTTGGAGGGATTGGAGGTAAGATATGGGAATGGAATGAGATTTAGGTGTTTGGTTGGAAACTTTGATTCAATGAATAGTAAATTGAATTCTAAAAAGGAATGATAGTGTTAGATCCATTCCTCAACATTTCGGGGGAAATGAAAGTGATCCCTCCCCAAAATTCATGTATAATTTTATTTTTTTATTTTTAAATTTTCTTAAATTATTAATAATTATTATGTAATATATAAACATCACTATTTCATATAAAAAAAATTATTATGGTAATTTTATTATTAAACATTTTATTAAACCAATCATGTATAGTCATTCTTTTTCACCAACCAAACAATTCCATAATATTGATCATACTTATTCTTATTCCTCACTACTATCATTACCATTCAAATTCTCATGAACCATACGCTCCTTTGTGTTCTAGATATGTTTTTAGTTTTACAAACATATATTCAAAGTTTAGAGAGATCATCTCATATAGCTTCAAGGCTAAATCATTGTAAAAGTGATCTCACTTAACTGAAAACCCTATTAAGACCCTATTTTCGAGAGTTATGTGTTTAATAGAGTTGGAGTAGGTTGAGTTGAATTTAACCTAAAGGTTGATTGTAAAAGGGTCCAAACTAGTTTCATCAAAATTAAAAATTAAAAGAATTGAGTAGTTTTAGTCACTTAGTTCTGGATTAATCTTTGTAGTTCATTAATAAATTTTAATCCATTTCCTATAAGGAGTTACAATGTCACATGAAGGTGTTTAAAATAATAATCTTGATTCCAATATGGTCATGGTAATGAAGAAATTATAAGTCATAGAACATAGTACAAGTACTTCAAATTGTCAGACGAGGCATCTTAAAGTGAGTTGTTGATTAGGCGTGAAATTGTCATGATTCGTAGCTAGAAACGCCCTAGTTTTGGTCGAATTTATTGAGTTTTTAGAGCCAAATGAGTACTATTTCTATACATTGATGAATTTGTCTCTTTGATACTCATAGGTGAATCGAGGACGAAAAACGGAGTTCGTAGGACTTTGAATCGACTCAAACGGATGCCCGAATGAGAAGATATCGAAGAAATACGATTGGTATTAGTACGTGTGAAGAAAAGTGTTAGTTGCAAAGGAAGGAAGATCCATTCGACCATCGTCACTCGAGCGCCCCGCTCGAGTGAAGTAGATCGAGCGCCTAAAAACATACAGAACGTTTGGGCCGCTCGAGGGAGATAGCTCGAGCGCCCCGCTCGAGCACCAGAACCGCTCGACCAAAAGAGCTCGAGCGCCCCGCTCGACCAAAAGAGCTCGAGCGCCCCGCTCGAGCACCTGATCCGTTCGACCACCATAGCTCGAGCGACCCGCTCGAGCGGGTCTGCTCGAGCGCTTCCAAGGCATTTTCTCCAACTTACGTTTTTCGGCCCACGAGTTCACGAATCGGCCCGTTGCCTATATATATCTCTTCCAAACACGTTTTGAAGGATCCCCGAACTTTAGAAATAACTTTTAGACTTAGTTTTTGGAGAGGAAGGAGAGAAGCAAGTTGACGTTTACGTTTTGTTGAGGTTTTTCGTACGAATTCTTAGTTTCTTTTCGTTTATTAGTTTCTTTTTGTTAGTTTGATTTCTTTAAACACTTTGAAACTTCGTTTGAGTTAATTAAATTTCAGTTCTCAGATTTATTTTCTTTTAAAAACCCTAGTTCATGTTTCTTATTTTCTTCGTTCAATTCATTATGTTTATGTTCGTTGTTTCTTCTATTGCTTTTATGTTTGTTAAAGCCATGTCCGGCTAAAACCCTTGTATGCTTAGGGTAGGATGAACTCGTAGAAGTAGGTTGTGGGTATGTAATTAGGGTAATTTGTGACGTTAGTTTTAATTCTCTTAGTTAATGAATTCTTATAATTAATCTTAACTTTACCTTTGAATTTCGTACGAAAGTGTTAGAGAGAGGACGACCGCATCACTCAATAACAATTAGTAGTCTTGACGAGAAGGTTTAGAAAGGGTTAATTCATTTACCAGTTTAGCGAAGGAGGACGACCGCATCACCTGAGTTAAATTAGGGTCTCATTAATTAAGCACAATCTAGTAACTCGTTAGTAGATTCGTGAAGTCGAGTGTTAGGGTAAAGTATTAGGGTTTAGAATCTTGAGCTTTCACCTTGCATTCTTAGACTTAGGTTATTTCTTGCACGTCACAGTTATTTTGATTATGTACCTGCTCCGTTAGTATACGTAGGGATTCCTATCTTAAGCATCACCATCTCATATTTGAAAACACACCTTTTGTTATTTCGTTTAATTTTCCTTTTGCATTCGCAGGATAATTTAGTTTAGTTTAATTAATCTTTTCCAAAAATCCAAAAACAATACATTCATATTAATTACGACGCGTAGATCTTCAGGGATCTATTCGCATACACTCCATCCCGTGGTTCGATACTACTTGGTCATTATACGTACTTATACTACAGTGAACCCGTCCGCTTGCGGGTGAGCGACTAGTAGAAGTTAGTAAAATCGCTTCAAGTCAATGGCGCCGTTGCCGGGGATGGCGTTATATGCTTTTTGAATAGGACTTGTCGATAGCTTAGTAGTTAGTAGTGAGTGCTTTCTTTTCTGTTTTATTTTTATTTTTATTTATTCGGCAGTTGCGTTTTGATCCTTCTGCTAGTGTTTCAGGTATATGAAAACACGCTCACAAGGCAATACGAGCGAAGAGAGAATTCAGTCAGACCCTGAGACAATAGCCAGAAGGAACCGAGCCTTCTTGAGAAGAATGACTACTGCCGCGGGAAATAAAGACAAGATTTCTGATGAACTTGGGGAGTTAGACAAAATAGCTGCAGAGTATACTGCTCTTGTGGAACGGGCAGAGGGTGCCAATGGAAACAGCAGTAATCAACAGATACCCATAGGGGGAACTGAGAGCCCACACCCGAACCCACAAGACACAATCAACTCTGCACAAACACAACCCCAAAACCAGAACCATAACCCTGCTTACCCACAAAACCCAAATAGCCCTTTCAACAACCCAGTATACCAACATTACCCATACCCACCATACCCTTATCCACCATACCCATATCACCCACCACCTATGTACCAACCACCTCCAGTTCATCAAGTGCCAGCACCACCTGTTGCTCCTCAGCCTGTGCCCCAGAACGCAGATCACAATTTGGCTATTCGGGGCAGGTTCGCGGCGCAGCCACAGCGGTACTATGATGGAGTGGCTTTGCCTCCGGTTGAGGCGAACAACTTCTCGATATCCCCGGGGATTTTAAAGTTACTTACCGAGAATCAGTTCAAGGGGGTGATCGGGAAGGAGAATCCTCATACACATCTGAGGAGCTTTCTCATGATAGCCTCAACATTTAATTACAATGGCATGTCTGAAGATGCCAAGAGGCTTAGGCTGTTCCCATTCTCATTGACGGGAATAGCCAAGGAGTGGTACGATAATACGCTCCCGCGGGGAGGTATTACCACTTGGGCCGAGCTCGAGCGTCTGTTCCTCGAGCGATTCTACCCTCCATCTAGGACGATCAAGGCTAGAATTGAGATCTCGTCCTTTCGCCAGAAGTCTGGAGAAGATTTACGCCAAGCGTGGGAGAGATACTCAAACATGCTGATTGAGTGCCCGCAGCATGGGTACAACGAGGGAGACATTATGGCATTCTTCTATAGTGGTGCCAACAAGGCGGGGCAAGACCATTTAGACGCCTGTGCGGGCGGAGCATTCCTGAATCAAGGCATAGAGAGGTGTAAGGAGATCGTGGACAACATTGTCACGAATGCCGGTTCTTGGGGTGTGGATGCAGATTTTCAGAGGGTGCATCAGGTTGAAGAGGGAGAAGGAGCGAGAAGGCTATTGATGGCCATGATGGAGAAGATAAACAACCTCGAGTTGGGGAAGAATTTGGTTGGAGAGCATGCAGTAGAGAATGAGAGAGTAGACCAACCAAGTGGACAGCAAGAGGTAGCCAATTACATGGGAGGCCCGTATTACAACCAGAATGGCTACCAAGGTGGAAATCAGTATGGAAGGCCTTCTTATGGTCAGCCATTTGTACCTCCAGGCCCTCAGCCACCTCAAAATCAATGGAGGAACACACAAGGAGTTCAAGGAGGCCAGCAGCCTCCTCAAAACACATGGAGGAAAAATAAGAACTTTTCTTATGCTAACCCAAAAGCTGGTATTAATGTTCCTGCAGGTGTTGATCCGGGGTCTAAACCTCCTGGTGGAGAAGGCGGTGCATCAACCGAGGAGATGTTGAGAGCGATCCTTCAGAAGGTGGAGGAAGGTAGCAAGAGGTTGTCATCCTTGGAGTACGATGTGAAAGAGTTGCATAAAAAGGGTGATCAACGTGATCAAGACCTCCAGAAGATGAACGTTGAGTGGACTAGAACTCAACAAGAGAACAATCGAAGGTTCACTTCTATAGAGTTCCAGATGAGCCAGATTGCAAAGATGGTGAATAGAGAGCCGGGAAAATATCCTTCCATGCCGGAGGGGAACCCGAAAGAGCAGTGCAAGGCGATCCAGCTTAGAAGTGGAACCAACTATGAAGGTCCTCAGATGCCTGTTGATTCTGAGATGCCTCAAATTGAGAAGGGGATTGAAAGTGAAGGGATTGAGAAGCATGAAGATATGGATGAGTCCCAGAAGGGCAAGGAAAGTAAGGAGAGTGAGAGAGTTCCTAAGTGGAAAAAGGCAAAGGAAGCAAGGGATAAAGTGAAAGAAACGGAAAGAGATGAATGGGGGGTACCCAAATCTGTGATACCCGTCCCGTATCCACAACGCTTTATGAAGAAAACGCTTGATGAGAAATTCGCTAAGTTCCTTGATGTTTTTAAACAATTGCATATTTATATTCCTTTTTATGATGCTTTGGAACAGATGCCAAATTATGCCAAGTTCCTGAAGAACTTGATAGCGAAGAGACGAAGAGTTGATGAGCCGAAGTTGGTGCAGCTGAACCACGAGGTGAATGCATTAGTGCACAAGGCGCTTCCACCGAAGCTGAAGGATCCCGGGAGCTTCACGATCCTATGTGACATAGGGAACGGGATCAAGAAGGGAGCGTTGTGCGACCTTGGAGTGAGCATTAATTTGATGTCGATGTCGCTTTTCAAGAAGTTGGAAGGTGGTGAACTTCAACCCACAATGATGACGCTTCAACTTGTCGATCGGTCTATTACTAGACCTCAAGGTGTGGTTGAAGACGTCCTAGTGAGAGTTGGAGATCACATTTTTCCAGCCGACTTTGTAGTGCTAGAGATGGAGGAAGATGAGCACGTGCCCCTAATCTTGGGAAGACCGTTCTTAGCTACGGCGGGGATGGTGCTAGACGTGGCGAATGGGAAGATTACGTTGAAGGTTGATGATCAAGAAGTGAAGATTTCCCTATATGAAGCCATGAAGCACCCGAAGGAGGACGAGAGCTTGTATTGCATGGATGCAATTGATCCTCGTGTTGAAGACACACCTTCTATCCCTAAACCTTCTCATATTCATGAATTTTATAATCCTTCACTTAATTATTTAACCCATGAGCGTTATGATCTTGATTATGTTGATAGGGATAAAGTGAAAAAGTTGAAGGATGAAGATGTGAATAGTGTGGACGTGGTCCAGCTAGAGGGAAAAGGAGGAGTTAAGAAGAAGAAGTCAAAATTCAAGAAATTGTTTAGTAAGACTCCTCCAGATAAAGGTGAGAATGAGTTGAGACCTATACCACTTGAGGTAGGGAAGGAAGCAAAAGAGCTCATGATGGAGGGGAATCAAGGAAAGGAGTTCAAACACCACTCTTATGAGAGTAAGGGAGGTAAATTTGAGTATGATGTCCCATAAGCTCCTTTGAGCTTGGTCCGGCATGAGGACCTTAAAAATAGCGCTGAATGGGAGACAACCCATTATTTTTTTTATTATTTGCTTTGAGTTTTTTTTAGTTATTAGGGAGTTATTTTGAGTCGTATGTTTAACCTCATATTTGAGTGAGTTGCTTGTAGGTTTGTCTCTAAAGGAGTAAAGGTATCATGGAGTTATTCAGATTGAAGGAACCAACTTGAGACAAGGGAGTGTGCAAAGCTATTGAGAGAAACGGAATTATTTGGTTGAGGTAACCCACAACCCCAAACTTAGACCTCTAGCAAGGTCGAAGTTTGGGGGGGTGGAGTTTTTTATGTTTCTTGTTACATTGCACATGCATGCACGCCCTTACCTTTTGAGTTGAGTTTGATTGATTATTGGTTTGTTGAGATACTCCTTGGGGTGATTTTGATTTGACTCGCTATTGCATATTTCATGCCTATCAATCATCTTATGCTTGTCGATTGCTATCTTTGAGTATGATGTGATGAGTAGAGTGAGTTGTAAGGGTGAGTTAGAAATTCTTTTGTGTGAGTGTTTGAGTTTGAGCTGATTTGAGAAGGAACTTGTATGCTTGTGAATTTTTCTTTTGAGTACTTGTGTGATGAGAGTGAGAATGCACTAGGACTAGCATGGATGTGAAAGCCGAGAGACTTGAGCCTTTTGAGATTTTGATGCATGAATTAATCTCTTCGTTTGTGAGTGGATCGTCACCTTAGAGGATGCTAGAACTTGTGTGTGCTCTTGCTTCTTGATTGTGTCTAGTTTGATATGCCGAATGTGATCTTAGGTCATCTTTGATTTAATTGAGTCACTTAGCCAAAATTTTCCTTACCAATGACATTGATCCCTTGTTAGCCCCGTTGAGCCTTTAAGCCTAATGTTATTTGCTAGCACATATGAACACTATTCCAATTCCTAAGCCTTTTTGTCCCAATTTGAGTGGAGAATAGGAAAGTGTGAATGTGAAGGGGGTGAATTGAGTTGAAAAAGGAAAAGGTTGTTTGTTGAGTGAATATGAGAAGAAGGGTGTGATGAAGTTTTGAGTTGTGCGAAAAAGAAAAAAAAGTGAAGTGATTGAAAAAAAAAAGTGAAAAGAGTTAGAAGGAAAAGAATTGAAGTGTTGAGAAAAGTGGAATTGAAAGAGTGTTGATTGAATATGTTTGAAGTAGTCTGTTCCTAATCTCGAAGTGCTAAAGTTTGATTTTCTATTCTCCATTCACGTGAGTCACTTTGCCTATATTGTTATCCCACCTGACCAAAGAGCCTACATTACAACCTTGACAAAAGTCCTTTTTGATTCGGCATTGATTTCTAGAGTATAGTCGGAGTTGAGAGTACTTACAAGCCTATGGCTGCCAATTTGTGTGATTGATTGTTTGAGTGAGTCCCTAGATCATTGTTATACACTTGTGAGGGAGCGAAACACATCGTTGAGTGCACATCCATGCTTGATCTTGGTGTTTCTTGTAATTGTTGCATGAGTATGATAAAAAAAAGTGAGTGAGTATACGGGTGATTGACTTTTGAAGCTTGAGTTCATTAGCTTGCATGATTTTTTTTTTTTTACTCATCCCTAACAATTTCACTTGACTTATTATTTCATTGCTTGGGGACAAGCAATATGGTAAGTTTGGGGGGGTTGATTAGGCGTGAAATTGTCATGATTCGTAGCTAGAAACGCCCTAGTTTTGGTCGAATTTATTGAGTTTTTAGAGCAAAATGAGTACTATTTCTATACATTGATGAATTTGTCTCTTTGATACTCATAGGTGAATCGAGGACGAAAAACGGAGTTCGTAGGACTTTGAATCGACTCAAACGGATGCCCGGATGAGAAGATATCGAAGAAATACGATTGGTATTAGTACGTGTGAAGAAAAGTGTTAGTTGCAAAGGAAGGAAGATCCATTCGAGCATCGTCACTCGAGCGCCCCGCTCGAGTGAAGTAGATCGAGCGCCTAAAAACATACAGAACGTTTGGGCCGCTCGAGGGAGATAGCTCGAGCGCCCCGCTCGAGCACCAGAACCGCTCGACCAAAAGAGCTCGAGCGCCCCGCTCGAGCACCTGATCCGTTCGACCACCATAGCTCGAGCGACCCGCTCGAGCGCTTCCAAGGAATTTTCTCCAACTTACGTTTTTCGGCCCACGAGTTCACGAATCGGCTCGTTGCCTATATATATCTCTTCCAAACACGTTTTGAAGGATCCCCAAACTTTAGAAATAACTTTTAGACTTAGTTTTTGGAGAGGAAGGAGAGAAGCAAGCTGACGTTTACGTTTTGTTGAGGTTTTTCGTACGAATTCTTAGTTTCTTTTCGTTTATTAGTTTCTTTTCGTTAGTTTGATTTCTTTAAACACTTTGAAACTTCGTTTGAGTTAATTAAATTTCAGTTCTCAGATTTATTTTCTTTTAAAAACCCTAGTTCATGTTTCTTATTTTTTTCGTTCAATTCATTATGTTTATGTTCGTTGTTTCTTCTATTGCTTTTATGTTTGTTAAAGCCATGTCCGGCTAAAACCCTTGTATGCTTAGGGTAGGATGAACTCGTAGAAGTAGGTTGTGGGTATGTAATTAGGGTAATTTGTGACGTTAGTTTTAATTCTCTTAGTTAATGAATTCTTATAATTAATCTTAACTTTACCTTTGAATTTCGTACGAAAGTGTTAGAGAGAGGACGACCGCATCACTCAATAACAATTAGTAGTCTTGACGAGAAGGTTTAGAAAGGGTTAATTCATTTACCAGTTTAGCGAAGGAGGACGACCGCATCACCTGAGTTAAATTAGGGTCTCATTAATTAAGCACAATCTAGTAACTCGTTAGTAGATTCGTGAAGTCGAGTGTTAGGGTAAAGTATTAGGGTTTAGAATCTTGAGCTTTCACCTTGCATTCTTAGACTTAGGTTATTTCTTGCACGTCACAGTTATTTTGATTATGTACCTGCTCCGTTAGTATACGTAGGGATTCCTATCTTAAGCATCACCATCTCATATTTGAAAACACACCTTTTGTTATTTCGTTTAATTTTCCTTTTGCATTCGCAGGATAATTTAGTTTAGTTTAATTAATCTTTCCAAAAATCCAAAAACAATACACTCATATTAATTACGACGCGTAGATCTTCAGGGATCTATTCGCATACACTCCATCCCGTGGTTCGATACTACTTGGTCATTATACGTACTTATACTACAGTGAACCCGTCCGCTTGCGGGTGAGTGACTAGTAGAAGTTAGTAAAATCGCTTCAAGTCAGTTGTATAAAATTCAACCACCAAGAGTTGGAAAAATGTACTCCCTCCGTCCCACAAGTGTTTGCACTATAGTTTGGGCACAACTTTTAAGACAAAAGTGTAATGAGTAATGTTTTGTGGGGTATAAAGTGAAGAAAGTGGTTGAATTGAGTGTATTGTGAGCCCAAAAGGTAAAAACGTAATGGCAATTTCTGTAAATATGTGAATATTGTAAATGTGGAGTTTATAAAAATGTTTTCTTTTATGGGTGTGCAAACAATTGAGGGACCGACGAATAAGGAAAGTGTGCAAACAATTATGGGACGGAGGGAGTATTCAGTAAATAACTTTTATATACTCGAGATTTTTTTTTTCTTTGAGAAATCAATATTTTTTCTTGCATCATTACTTTCTAGCAACTCAGTCACAGTCAAGGTCTTTTATGCTATCAAGAAGCCCACATCTTCTAACTGAAAGTTAATCATTATCTCCCTTCCACAACATTACTTTTAGATTTTTACATTTGGATTCGCTAAATTTCGGAGCGAAATTGTACTTAGATCTTTACATTTTGGATTTACTAAATTTTGGAGATACTGAGATATTAAGATTCTAATTTATCCATTGTTACTTATTTTTTAAGTAATACTATATGTTGAGTAATATTTGGATTGCAACCGGTGCAATTTTAATTAAATTTTGAAAAAATTCAATCATGCTGCTCTTTTATAGCTATAAAACTAGCGCTAAAAAAATATCGGATCTATACAGTGAAGGTTATTAATTGTACAAAATTGATCACATGTCCACCGGTGTGCATAATATTATATATTCACCGCAAATGTATTAATGACACATAAGCAGATATAAATAATTAATTAAAATAAGACAAAGTATAGAGTGAAAATGGTTTATACAAAAACCAATGAAGGGTATTAGTTGTTTTCACTAAAGAGTATTAGTTGTTTCTACTGGAGAATATTAGTTGTTATTACTAAAGAGTTTTAGTTGTTCAGTGAAAATATACTAAGAATCTTCAATGAAAACAACTAATACTCATTAGTGGAAATAACTAATAATCTTTAGTGAAATCAACTGATACTCTTCAATGATTCATGTATGAACCAATTTTACCCTATACATGCTCTTAAAATAATAATGAGCTCCCTGCTTATGTGTCATTAACATATTCGCGGTGGGTATATAATATCATGTCCACCGATGGACATATGATCATTTCCAATTAATTGTATATTAAATAATTACTACTACTTTTGTCCCTTGATTTCATTCATACTAGTAAATTACACATTTTCTTTAAAAAAAAAAGGAGCATGTGAGTGTAGGGTGGAATGCAATAATGATAACTTTATGTTTTATTAATTTTGGTGAGATCGAGTTATTTCCTTTTTTGAAATGTAAAAGTAATTTTGAGGTGTCTAAATAAGACAAGTATAAAAATAATCACGAAAAAATAATACTTATACGAATTATTTGAAAATGATCTAGGTAAATTTTATATTTAGGCGCGGTCATTAACAACTACAAAAATTACTTAACAGTTAACACACTCATTTTGTAACTTAGTAAAACTTAAAAAATCTATTATAAATAAAACAAAGATGAGTCTGTTCACTCGGATTTTTTCTCAATAACTCATATGTACAACATTTTAACATTATGCAAAAGTCAACCCCCGTCCCTCTATTTGCTTCTTAATTTATCATTTTCGTTCATCCTTCTATTTTTCCATTTTTGGCGAATAAAATTCACACACTTTAATCCTATTTAATCATATTTTTTCTTCTTCCTCCACATCATTTGTACAATATTCATATTATACTACTATATCCATCACACAACTATTTTCATACTTATGTTATTTGGATATCCCATAACTACTTTCACCATCCTAAAAAGGTGATAACTCTTTCTCTCATAGAAGTTAATAAAACAAAAGGTAGCAATATTATATTTTATTCAACCCCACACTCAAATACTACATTTTTCTTTAAAAATGTGTAATCCCCAACTACAAAAATAATTCCGGTACAAAGGGAGTACTTGTCTTAATTGTTGTCTCAAACCAAATAGAAAGTAAACAGAGGAACGGAGGTAGTACCATACAAAGCTATAAAGTGGTTGTGTTGAGCAAATTCGAGTGTCAATAGCCATGCCAAAAGAAACACTAGTTACACTATAAAGATTGTGTTAAAAAACTGTAGAAGAAGATGCAGTGAGTAGTTCCATCAACAAGAAAATTGTATCCTTTTCCATAAGCAAAATCAAAAGGTGTTTAGATGACCCCCTAAAGAACAATACCAAAGCTGAACAAGAGGAAAATATGAAAAGTTGCCTCAAAAGGGGTTGCCCAAAACATTCAAACATATCCATCACTCAAATACAATCTCTTACAAACTTTTTCTGTGATGGAAAATATGCAACACAGATGTATCAAATCATAGAGACAGCTTAGCTAGCTTCTTCAACCCCATTGATTTCTCAAAAGCAAAAAGGCATCCCAAGTCCCAACCACACATACCCTCTAAAATCTAGGGTTGCATATGGGATATATTGTAAGCTATAAACAAGAAAAAACAAAACAAAATTGTAGCTCAGAAAAATAATGAAATTAATTGAAGAAAAACAATCTTTGTTTTAAAAAAAAAAAAAAATGTGTCAAGTCATTTCTTTGTGGCCTTCTTTTCCACTCGTTATGAGCTGTAACTCTGCCAAAACTTGTGCTTTTTTTGCTACTTTTTCTCCCAAATAAACTAATATATCTCTCCATCCTCTTCTTCTACTCAACTCCAAATCAATATACTAATCAAGAATTAGCAATCTCATTAGCCCACCAAATTATGCTGCTTACTTGGAAGTTTTTTTCTATTCATCACCTAACTCATCTTCTTGATTGAACACAAGCCTCTTTCTTTTTGCACTTGGAACAGAAGAACTCCCATAGGGAAGTAACTGGATAGGTGATAAATCAGGAGATTTAGTATCTTTGCTTAGCTTCAATCTTTCAATCTGCAGCAAGCCATAGCAGGAAATGATGCTTTCCTGCAGGTAAAAAAAATCAGAAAAAATGCAGAAAATTCAAGAAAAAAATCAACAAGAAAAATGGCTTACAGTGTTGAAAGAATGAGATGAAGAATTCAAGGGGCTAATTTTCAACTCCAATGCCTCTCTTTTCAACCCTTGATCCAATACAACCAATGTGGCTGATGCTGCTATAACTGATGGATTGTAGCACATTATTTTAGCTTCTGCATTACAATCTCAAACTCAATCAGGATTGATTTTCTTTTTTTTTCTTTTTAACACAAATCGAATTCAATAAAAAGGGGTGGTGAAATTACCTCTGATTGCACCTAAAATAATCTCCACAGTCCTTGAAAATGCATTTGCTCTCGCAGTCTTTTCATCAAACAGCTTATCTGCAAAGAAGTGAATGAAATCAAAGGGGGTTATGGCCCCCATTTTCCATTCCAAAGTGTTCAATATCAAAAGCTCCATTCTCTGTATCGCAGAGCTCTCAAAGAAGCAATCCTCGTCACAAAACTCTGGCAATGGGGGCACCATCTTTTCCTCCATTTTTGCAGCCAATGAGAGACACCCCATTCCCAATAACCTTATAGCCCATGGCTTCTCCACCTATACTCATCAAGAATTCAAGAAAATCAGAACCCACATTACAAAAATTGAAATTTAGATGAACCCATAAAAAAATTCACTCACATCTCTTATTATGGAAAGAAATCTATCTAGATATGAAACTGATGTATAGGCTGTACGGAATCCGAACCCCAGAACCTCCCTCTTCTGCAACAAAACATTTTTCTTCACTTAATCTCACTAAAAACATAAAATAAAATAAAAAAATCCCAAGAAAAAAAAATATAGAAAACAAACTTTGAAAATGTAGTTGATTCCTTCAACACGAGCCCCTTGAATCCAATTTTTTTGCAGTAAATCTGGAGTCCCTTTTGAGATTTCTCTATCAAGAAGAACTTTTATGTACTCATCATCATAACCATCTACAAAAATTTGCTCATCTTGGGTGCCCAAACTGCCCGGATTTTCTTCACACAGTAGAAGACTACTGGGAGAAAGCAATGATTGAGAATTAGAGTTCTCCATCGATATTTTTGGGTGTGAAGTTGTGTTTACTTTTGTTTTTGAAGAGTCAATCCTTGAACAAGATAAATATAAGGAGAGAAAATCTAGGAAGTATATGAAAAATGGGAGAAATTTGTGCCGCCAAAACAAGCGGGGATGATAGTGATAGTGGTCTTGTGTGTAATTAAAAACGTCTGTGGAATAATACAAAATTAAATTATCATAATATAATGTTAGTAAATCTAGAAGCAATGGATCTTATGTGCTTCAAAGTTTGGGGTGGGGTGGAGGGTGGCTTGTGGTTTTTTGTTTTTTAAAGGCAAGGTTGCATATGAAAACAATTTATAATAAATTTATAATAAAATTGTTTTAAAATATCAAATATTTGATTAAAAGTATCAAAAAATTCATCAGATAATTAAAAGTTGGGGTCAAAATAGTCCACAACAATTACTATATAATACCAAAAACCTAATTTTTTATGCTCCTGATGGAATTTTTAATTTTTTTGAATAAATATTTAATACTCTAAAGCAGTTTCATAATAAACTTATTCATAACTGTTTCCATATAAAATCTATTTTTTTTCCAACTCGGAATTACTTCAGTGTTGGCTGATTATTTTTAAGGGGTAGTTTTAATGTGCACTTAAATTTTGATAAAAAAAATATCGGCATAAATTAAAATTGGGCTTAAAATAAAAATGAATGCTAGAATTTGTATATTTTATGATGGTTTCAATTTCTCTATCATATATTTTTTGACCAATAAAACTAGGTCATGTAAAGGAGGGAGGGTCCATGTAAATTCAACCTTCTTTGCTTTACTAACTTGTAGCAGCGATTTCTGTGTAAAAAAAAAAAAAAAACTTTTAGCAGCGATAAATAAATAGGCGATTTACATTCTAGGAAATTTGGATTGGATTCACGAAGCTATCTATATATACATAATAACTTTGGTCATTCAATTATAAAAACCTAATGATTTTGGTACAATCTAGACTATTTATATACGATTCAATTATAAAAAAGAATTTTACAAATAATATATGATATTTGAGTGATGTTTGTGTGCAACATAGTATCCACTATCCCCATGGATTTTGAGTCTTAGATGGGTTTTGGAAAATCAAATTGATTTGAAATTTGACTAAAAGTGAATTCTAAAAAGTCAAAATTAATTTGAAAGGATAGTCAAAATTCAATGAAATTTGTTTGAAGAGAATTAGTGAATTATATTTGTTGTAAATAATTGCGTCAATTAAAGACACAAGATTTGATCACCCAGTTCGTCGGGAACGACTACGTCTAGGGGTGAGTCAAGTCAGGAGTTTCACTAATATTCTTGTGTATGAGTGTTTACAATTCTGAGTACAATGGTATATTTATAAGAGTAAAACCCTAGTCTAAGATATGAAGCTCATTAGGTTATTGGTCCATTAGTAATGTCCACATCAAATCTCTAGATTTACAACACTCCCCCTTGGACATTACGACATAACATATGTCTTGTCATAAAAACTCGACGTGCTAGGTATCGGCCAAATAATAAGTTAGGGAGGAATGTAATCGATCTTCTAGATCAAATCTTCTAGACTTGCTTCGGGGTTACCGCTCCCCCTGAAGACAACAACACTTTGAGTTTTGCATCCAAATACCACGAATGTACTTTTCAAAAGTAGACGTAGGTAAGGACTTAGTGAACATATCTGCTGGATTGTTACTAGATTGCACCTTTTGAATGGTAATCACGTCACTCTTTTGGAGTTCGTATGCGTAGAAAAACTTAGGTGAAATATATTTCGTCAGGTTTCCCTTGACGTACCCATTACTCATTTGTGTGATGCAAGCTGTGTTGTCTTCAAATATAACGGTGGGAGGTTTATCGCCTTTAGCGACACCACACGAGTCATCAATGTATTTTACCAAAGACCTTAACCAAACACATTCTCGTCCGGCTTCAAATAAAGTTATTATCTCTGAGTGGTTTGAAGACGTGGTAACCATAGTTTGTTTAACCGATCTCCATGAGATCGTGGTACCACCACAGAGAGAAACGTAACCAGTCTGGGATATGGCATTGTGGGGATCAGACAAATAGTCAGCATCCGCATAACCTACTAAGGTTTTGTCTTGGCTCTTACGGTAAAATAGTCACAGATCTTGAGACCCTTGGAGGTACCGTAGAACATGCTTAACACCATTCCAATGTCTCCTTGTAGGAGAAGCGCTATGTCTCGCAAGCAAATTGACAGCAAATGCAATGTCCGGCCGAGTGCAATTTGCGAGATAGAGCAATGCTCCGACAGCACTAAGATAAGGAACTTCTGGCCCCATAATTTCTTTTGAATCTTCTCTTGGCCTAAATGGGTCCTTATCCACTTCGAGGGATCGGACAACCATAGGGGTGCTAAGTAGATGAGATTTATCCATGTGAAATATCTTCAATACCTTCTTCACGTAGGTCGACTGATGTATAAGAATTCATTCTGGGAGATGCTCGATCTGCAGGCCGAGGCAGTACTCGGTTTTACCCTAGGCTTTCATTTCGAATTCGGCTTTCAAGATTGAACTGGCTTCTTCAATCTCTTTGCATGTTCTGATTATGTTCAGGTCATCAACATAGACGGATATGATGCAAAAACCATTTTGCGATTTCTTCGTGATACGCATGGAAAAGCTTTATCGAATGTGTATTCCTTCTTCTGAAGAAATTCACTAAGTCGGTTGTACCACATGAGGCTCGATTGTTTCATGCCATACAACGACTTCTGTAGTTTTATGCTATACATACTGCGATTTTCACCATCCCTCATCTGAGGAATGTCAAATTCATCGGAGATTTTCATATAAATGTCGGCATCAAGTGATCCGTATAAGTATGCGGTTACTACGTCCATTAATCTCATTTGGAGATTCATTTTAACTGCCAAAGATATCAAGTAGGGGAACATTATTGAGTCCATGACGGGAGAATAGGTTTGATCGAAATCAATCCCGGGTCTCTGCGAAAACCCTTGAGCTACAAGCGTCACTTTATATCTCTCCACAGTTTTGTTCTCATTTCATTTTCGTACAAATACCCATTTATATCCTACAGGGATAGTGCGCACGGGTGTACGAATGATAGAGTCAAATACTTGTCTTTTGTTAAGCGATGCGAGCTCTGCTTCAATTGCCTCTTTCTATTTTACCCAATTAGAGCGCTTCCGGCACTCAACGATAATTTTGGGTTCTTGGATCCGGATCGTTAATGGAAAGAGCAAATGTCGCTGCAAATGTGTCGTCGACGACAGTAATATATATATTATATGTTTCTCCTGTATCTATGAAATTCATAGAGACTTCAACGTTTATGGCAACCAGACCTTTCTCATTTCCCAATGTATCTGGGTCTGGTCGTTCCGCGGTCCTAGTGCATTGAGTATTTTGTGCACGTGCTTCATCACTAGGACGCTCGTCTCCTAGAGACTTTGAGTTATCTAGATGAATCTCTTTTAGAGATTTTACATTCGGCTAATCAGATTTGCTAGCTTTTCATTTAGGTGAATTACTATCTCTTGAGGGTCCTTTACACTTCTGGCGTGTGGGGGCATGTATACTTGATTTGCTTGGGACCTCAACCCTTTGGGAGCATTTACTGCAGGTATATGCGATTTAGTTACACCCCTATGGTCAGTGAACGCGTCTGGCAGATTGTTTGCTAAGTTTTGCAAATTAATGATCTTCTGAACTTCTGATTCAGATTGGCTAGTGCGTGGATCTAGATACTGAAGATTACTTACGTTCCACGTAAGCTTCGGTATTCATTCAATTTTGAATTCGGATCTCCCCCTAATGCCGGGAAGTGATCTTCATCGAACGTGCAATCAGCGAACCGGGCCGTCAATTGATCCCCAGACAAAGGCTCAAGGTATTTCACGATAGATGGAGAGTCAAATTCTACTTAAATACCGAATTTCTTTTGTGGGCCCATAGAGGTTCGTTTTGGTAATGTTATCGGAACATATACCGCACATCCGAAAATACGCAGTTGGAAATGTTAGGATCTTTCACACGCACTAGCTGTAGGGGGGATGATCATTATATGCAGTTGGACGGATTTGTATTAAGTGCGATGCATGTAGGACTGCATGCCCCCAGCATGAAGTGGATAGTTTAGAGTTCATAAGCAATGGTCTCGCGATAAGTTTGATACGTTTTATTAGCGCCTCAACAAGACCATTTTGGGTATGGACGTAGAGGACCGAATGCTCCACTTTAATTCTCAGGGTCATACAGTAATCTGTAAAGGCCTTTGAGCTGAACTCAGCAGCATTATCCATGTGAATCGACTTAATTGGATAATCCAGAAATTGAGCTCTAAGCTCAATAGTTTTCGCAATGAGCTTCGCAAAAGCTTGATTGCGGGTAGACAGCAAACAGGCATATATCCACCTAGTGGAGGTATCAATAAGGACCATGAAATAGCGAAATGGTCCTGATACTGGGTGAATCGGTCTGCAAATATCTCCTTGAATTCGCTCAAGGAAAACCGGAGACTCTAGTCCAACCTTAGTGCGCGACGGGCATACTATTAACTTACCCTTAGAACATGCATCACAAATAAATTCATCAACAAGAGGGATTCTATTATTCGAAATATTATGACCAATTGAATTAGATAGAATCATACGTATCATAGTTTATCCTGGATGACCTAACCGCTGATGCCACAATTTAAAAGAATTCGGGTTATGGAATTTCATACTCATAGCTAGATGGGGATTAGAGGCCGGATGTATGAATAATACAACCCGGAGGAGAAGGAATGAAGTTTTTCTATAACTTGTTTACGGCTACCTCGAGTAATAGTCATCAAAAGGTATTTGTTATTGTTCTCAGTTTCAGTTTCAATGTGATAGTCATTATTTCTTATATCTTTAAAACCGAGCAGGGTACGCTTAGATTGTGGAAAACATTATCAATTATGAGTTTGGTACCCATGGGGAGGACAATGGAAGCTCTTCTGGATCCCACTATCAACATACTATCATTGGCTATTGTAGTTATACTCCCCTAATGTTCTACCAAGTTATGAAAATACTTCCTATCTCTTAAGATTGTATGAGTGGTGGTGCTATCTACCAAACATAAATCACAATCTTAATCCATCATGCCAGAGGAAATAGCCCAAACCTAATAGCTGATATGTTTACAAGCCATGTACAATAATATCCAAGTAAATTTAATGGACAACGTTAAGGTAAACACATCGAAGCTAAAACATAATATCATCCATAAAATAAAGTATCCGAAAGAAAGGATCTAAAAAACATAAATTGTTTTGTCCAAGAGAAAAGTACTAAAACAATCAAATACGCAAATCACTCATCATCTCCAAAGTCCTTGAGCTCGATGCCCAGAGGATCGACGTTGTCTTGGTCAGTATCTGCTTCAGGCAGGCTGGCATGGTGAGATTCGACTCTAGGGGCCTTCCCTTTGTCGTCCTTCTGCTGCTTTTGATAAGCCTCAACCAAGTGCTTGGGAGTGCGACACGTGCGAGACCAATGGCCTCTGCATCCGCATCTGTAGCAGTGCTGCTCAACCTTATCTTGATTGCCAAATTTTTGAAGAGCAAAATTCGAGGTTCTGTGACCATCGGATGTACTACGACCTCGGCTTTTAGCCCAGATCATCTTACTCTCTCTCCCCCTTCCACGTTTGCAACCAATCATATAATTGTCCCTATACTGCTGCTGGAGTATAAGGTTGCTAGCGTGGAATATTGACAGAGTGTTCTGCATCAACAGGGTTACAATACGTTGCAAAGCAGAATTGTACTCCGTTATAGACTTAAGGTCTTGGAGACGAAGTCTCAACCAATCGTATTGTACCGGAGGGAGGAGTATATCGTTTTGTTGTTGGAAACGGTCCTTCAGGGACTTCCACAATATTCTGGGGTCCCTGAATGAGGATCTAAAAAATGAATTCCTCACTCAGGTGATTCGTGAGAAAAATCAACGCTTTCGCCTTCTGGGCGTTAGTGGATTTCGAACCTTCGATAATTGTTTCGCTCAACTCATTTAAGGCTAGATGGATCTCTACATCTAGCGCCCATGTCAGGTAGTTATTACCATCGAGAGCAAGCTCATCGAATTCTTTCATGGTAATATCAGACGTTACTACAATTTTTAAAGTGACATGGTAAGAGTTGTGACCAATTTATTAACGGAGAAATAAGGAATTATTTGATTATTCTAGAGCACATAGGAGCAAAAATTGGGCGTCGTCTACCCAAAACATAAATTACGGTCCGACAAGTACCGGGCGCCGCCTACCCGGGCATGATATGCGAACTATAAGTAATAAACTATGTGCGAGAGTAATAATGCATGTAAGATCATTAAATAATAAAGTCATGCAAATTTACCAAAGAAGCATATAAGATAATTTCTTGGGAACTAATCCGTGAAAATAATTCCAAAAAAATTTCGGGATTAATAAACATGCATATTTTATTACTCTAAATATTTCATGTATATTAACGAAATTTAATTAAATATTTTCAGGATTTCAAATTAATTTTAAAATTTTCGGGCTAGAATTATTACCTTGGACACGTCACAAGTGGGTGGAGCAATCATACAGGTATCGAGTCGGATTTCCAGTGGTAGTCCTCTGTTGAACTCCGGTAAATCCTATCTCTTCTTTTGTTTTTGTTGCCGCCCTTGAATCCGATCAATTTCTTGCAAGAGGGATATCGATTCGTCTTGCGGGAGAATTTGATGAATTATATATAATTGGTAGAACATTCGTGCTGATAACGTGTTGTAAATAATTGCGTAAATTAAAGACACAAGATTTGATCACCCAGTTCGTCGGGAACGACTACGTCTGGGGGTGAGTCAAGCCAGGAGTTTCACTAATATTCTTGTGTATGAGTGTTTACAATTCTGAGTACAATGGTATATTTATAAGAGTAAAACTCTAGTCTAAGATATGAAACCCATTAGGTTATTGGTTCATTAGTAATGTCCACATCAAATCTTCTAGATTTGAAATAATAAATCTTCTAGATTTACAACAATATTAAAGTTGTCAGTGAAAAGAGCATATTTGCTCATAAATTTATAGGGCAATTGTTTTTTGCTCTACTTTTAAAAAATGATATATTTTTTTTTTGCCCAAATAAGGTTTGCAAAATAGTTGGCAGTGTCAACATTTTGCTAACTGTTTTGCCAACCATTTTGAAGCAAAAAAATATATTTATTTAAAAGTAGGGCAAAACATTTATTGTAGTAATATCTATGTCAACAATATGTATGTGTATAGCGGGGAGCGTTGATCGAGCTGGTGTTTTTTCTTTTACAATATGGTAAACGGAGCTCACCTCATACATTAAATTAATGTTCTCATGCATACAATTTTCGTCTAGATATAAATATAGTTTATATGATAGAATAGGTCTCCTATAAAAATTGGTCCATAATGTAAAATTGATATCATTATACATATTTATTGATAGCGTAAGATTTTATATTGTAATTTCAATTTATAAGTCTAATGGTATCAGTGAATAAAAGTAATAATATGATAACATACAATATATGTAATGTTACAAATCTCATATTAATAGTAACTCTCTTTTGCACTTGGTGTATGATTCGCTTACTTAACAGTTGAAATTGTTTATACTGAAAATTATAATTTGATTACATCAAAAAGTGTGGTTAGATTACATTGAAAATTGATTTTCAGTGTAATCTAACCACATTTTTTATAAGCAATCTACATTTTTCAATATAAACAACATCAACTATTGAGGGAGTGCACCGTGCACTAGATGTATACGAGAGTGCATCTTCGTACTATGAAATTTGTTTATAGTAGATTTTGTGATGAAATCTAATACTATTCTTATAAGGCAGTGTTTACTTTTAAAGTTGGGATAAACCCAAATAAATTATCAAGATAGGATAAACCTGAATAAAGATATTATTAGGCTGGACAATTCTTATTTACTTATTGACTGGTTGATTAAATTCTTTTAACGTGGGACATTTTTATATATTTCTCCGTTTAATATTAAATCATACCACATGAAATATTTAGAAAAAAAAATAAAAAATTGAGGGACTAATATATACTGAGATATACAATAAATTTACATAAAGATAGATGTGTGGTAGTTTGTGATTGGGTAATGAATTTATTTTAGTCCATCTACAACAAAATGGTATGACTAGTCAAAGAAGAACGTGGGGATGGACCATCATGGCGTCACTTCACATACATAAGCAGGGTGAGAGTAATTTTTTTTTCTTCTTATTTTTACTTTTCCATTATTTTTTTGTTAAACATAAATGAGTATATATGGGGTGAAATTGATTTATATATAATTTTTTTAAAGAATTAGTTGTTTTTACTAAAGTGTTTTAATTTATTTTTACTATACAACTAATATTCATTGTTGACGATTAGTTCTAATCTTGTGGATTAATGACTGTTTTAGGTGGTTAATTGATCATCAAATAAATTACGTGTGATTGATCACTAACGTAATTAGTGAATACGAATTTTCGGGTTTAGATGAGATAGATTCGTATGAAAGCTTACGTGTTTAAGTTCGATTGTAAGTTAATCGAGCTGCTTTAGATTCGTAATCGAAGTTTGGACGTGTATAATAATTTGTGCTTGTTTTATTAGCTGAAAAAAATCTAAGTATTTATAGACAATTGCCTAGCAGGAGGTGTCGTGACTTTTGGCCTACCAGGCCTGCATGCACGACACCTGGCATTTGACTAAGTTGACCTTATCTAGACTAAATTCTATCCTTATCTTGTTGGACTTGCTCGCAGTCAAGAGTTGCTCGCCAAGTTGGACTTGTCCTGGAGGAGTCTTTAGTCTGATTCTGCTGGTCTCTTGTCTTAGTTACTCTTTTGGTATTATGGTTGGATCTGGTCGGCGAGATGCTAATTGAGCTCATCAGGTAGCTTTTATTCTGATTTTGTTCGCCTATACGTCTTGATCGCATGCAGGTTCTGCTCGCCAAATATCTTGGGTGAATCATGAGTTAATTCCACTTTAATTCTTAAGTGATTTGCGCTAATCCTGGTCGCCCCAATGTTGTTTCTGCTCGCCTATCAACAATTGCCCCCTTGCCGATCAATAAATTGTGAAGATGGTAAATGAACACTTTTTTGGGTTGGCAACTTTTAAGTGTTACTGGTGCGAGCAAGAATGTTGCGGAGGCGAGCAACTTTACACGGGCGGACAACATTGGTCGAGCAGACTTGGGCCGGAGACGGTTGGGATTCCAAGGTCTGGGTACGGCTCGAGGTGTGACGTGGGCAGAATGATTGCTGCCGCCCACGCGCACACGATCCCGAGGCGACGCGTCTTCCCGCTTTGTCGGGCAGGTGCTGCACGCGCCCAGAAATTACATTTTAGTCATTTGATTCTTTAACTTGCTCGCCCGATACCCCGTTTTTTCAGAGAGTATTTAAGGAAAAAATTCGCGATTTTTTTTTATCATTTTTACTGTGTATTAAGCGCGAATCTCTCCTTCTTTCCTCTTTCAAATTTCCTGCGATCGTTTCCAGTTTCCGGCGACCTTCAAACGACGTCAAGGTAGTTTCTTCTTTGCTTTCTTCTTCTCTTTCTTCTTTTCTTGCGTTGTGTGCGTTCTAGACTCACCAAAATCCCTACTCCGCCGTGGAAAGTTCTGAACCGCCGTGTCTTCCCTTGCCGGAATCTGTTAACATTCAAAACTTTTTTCCCTTAACTTATTGGATGGCGTCGCACTCTGAGACCGGTTCTTTCCCTCCCTGGAATCCTGAAAAATGGCCCGTCGAAGAGAATCCTCCCATAGTTAATCTGGAATCCGATCCCGAGGTGGCTTCGGTTGCACGCTCTGTTAATTCTGGAGCTCGTCCCTTCCGGGGAAAGAGAGGAGCGAGCAAATCCTGCTCGCCAGCTCTTGGAGGAAACGAGCTCGGACCTCCACGAGGACGAGGATGAAGAGGTTGAGGTACTTCAGCCGGTGAACCTCGACGAACTAACCTGGGCCTATCTAAGAGACATCAACTTTCCTGCGCCCAGACTGATCGAGCATCGGGTTCCAGTCGTGGTTGCTCGTCGTGTAGACTGGGACGAGTATGAAAAGGAGCATTCAAACCGATTCGTCATTCCTGCTCGCGGGGTACGGAAGCTTAAAGCGACCGAGTTCGCAGCGAGATGTATCGTGTCCGCTATTACCGAGGAGGACTTGGCCGGGATTCGGAGGGATTACAAGATTCCCTTTGATATCCCGATGTATGCTCCTTTGGTGGACGACATAGCTGATCGCCCACCACGCGGATTGACGGCGATCAACCTTGCCACCTTGAATGCTGGAGTTTCTTTGCCGTTGCATCCTTTGGTCGGCCAGTTCCTTCAAGACGTGAACTTGGCTATCACCCAACTTACTCCTGTTGGGTGGATAAATTTGATGGTTTTGATGGTGATGTTCGCCCTAGAGGGATACCCCAATAGGCTGTCCGCCGAAGAGGTTGGCTACCTGATGACGATGACCGGCTGCACTGGGGAAGAGGCGGGCTGGTACTATCTGAAGGCGACCAGACCAGAAACTGGTTGAGAACATCCCTGGGAAGGTGCGAGACTGGAAGCACAACTGGTTCTGGGTCGGAGGCGACTGGCGTGCTTCTGCTCGTTCTTCAGGGGGTCCTGGACGAATTGAGACCCCGACGGAGTTTAGGGAATTAAAGCGTGAGTCTTACCTCTTCTATAACTTTAAAGTGGTTAGACTAATTTTAATTCTCTTTTTCCTTTGTTTCAGGTCCCAAAAACTTGGGGTGGCGAACTGTAAAGAACAGTATCAGCGATCAATTCTTGTTCGTTGCGTGTTTGATCGCCCTTCGTCGCCGAGAAGATCGAAGTATTGGCCATCTTTTCTCCGAGGATACACTGCGAGTTGCTCATCTCACTACTTATCCTCACCATCTTGAGGCTCTAGCTAGTATTCCAGAGGGTAAGTATCTTTTCATGCCGGGCGAACAGATCTGGTCGGCCTTACACTTAGTATTAACTTGTTTTTTTATGTCCTTTACAGATCAGCTCGCCACAGTTGCTCTTCACCCTTCCTTCTTTGAGCTCGATAACCGTGTCTGGGAGATGCCGACTAAAAAAGGACGCAAGAAGTCGGATCCCCTCTCGAAGATTATCGCCCTTGCGGCCAAGGGTGGAAAAGGCGACCCAAGGCAAGCCGGAGGGTCGAGCTCGGCACAGGCACCTGCCCCAGTGGCGAGTCCACCCAAGACACTGGTTCCGAGGACGAAGAGACTTCTTCGTGGAGACGGCACTCCCATCTCTGATACGGAAAAAGCGGCCAAGCGAGCAAAGACTGCTCAAGACAAAGTGACCGTGGCTGTCCGACCATCCGTAGGCGACAGCGAGCAAACTCCTTCCCTAGAGCGTCCCGGCGAGCAAGCTCTGGTCGCTACTGCTCGCGAAGGATCCGGCCCTTCAACTGACCCCACTTACCTCGGATGGGACAAGGGTCGTCTTGATAGGTACAATTCTCCTCGCCCAGGATACTTAGCATTTTTTTTCCTTTTCTTTTTTATTAACTGAAGTTTTTCTCTCCAGCTACTCGCCCGAGCAATACCCTGGGCGGTCTAACTTGGTGCACCGCCTTGCCTGCTCGAAGGTGCCGACCAACCTTCGTGAGATCCCGGACTCTTTTGTCCGCCGCGCTTCCGAGGTTATTGCTCGTAGCTGGACTAAGGAGCTAAACGAGACCGTCAAGATACAGGCACCTCGCGATAATGGCCGTCTGTATCTTGTTGAGGCGGGCAACACCTTGGCGGCCGTGCAGCGTTTGGTCGACCAGGTCGAGGATCTCGAGAAGGATTCTCGTCAGTATGTGGCCACCGTCAGCCGTATCGCCAAGGAACGGGATGATGCTAAGGCGGAGGCGAAGAGGATTGTCGCCGACCTCGAAAATAAAGCCAAAGCTCATCAGGTTAGTGAGCAACGTGCCCTGGACCTGCACGTCAAAGTTTTCGAGGAACTGAAGGTCAAAATGGCCGAAGTCGAGCAGATGCGAGCTGATCTTGCTCGCGCTCAGCAGCAGAAGGAGGTCACCGAGAAATTCGCGACCGAGGCGACGGCCAAAATTGCGGACCTTGAATCTCAGCTCGCCAACTCCATTACCCAAGAGGAACTTATTCCTAAGATGGAGGTGAGCTCAATTCTGGGCTACGTGACAGGCTATGCCGAGAGCATCTGAATTGCTCACGAATTCAAGGCTGCCGCAGTCGTTGAGGAGATCGGCAAGGAGCTGTGCAACTTCGTCAAATCGAACCCTCCAGCCCCGGGCACAACTCTCCAAATTGGCGACCTGCCTGACTATGGAGTCAAGCTCGACTTCCTCGGTCCTGAAATAATTATCACAAGTCCTCCCGAGGACGAGGAAGAAGAAGAGGGCGATGCTAACGAGGGCGAGCAAATCCTGCCTGCCGATCAAAGTGAGAGAGCTCTAAAAGAGCGTGCTGACGCTGAGGGGCTAATTGCCGAGCTAACCCAAGTGGTCCCAGTTGACCCTGCCCTCGAAGGCTCTCCTCTTGAAGATCCCAAAGATGATAACATCTCTCCACCTGCCGGGCAAGGATCTTAGCGGACAGGATTAGCTAGGGACTTGTACTCTTTCTCTTTTTTTTGTTCGTCTTCGTTGTAATTATCTTGGGCGATCAAGCCTTATCTTTAATGAGACTATTTTGCTCAATTGCTCGTCTTTTTATCTTACATTAATTGTTTTTTGCATCTTTATCTGTGCTTCAACAATCTTAATGTAGTTGTGCCTTGTTCCTTAAGAACTTTTTGGCCTTAGGATTTGATGGGCTTTTTGGCCTTAGGCTATGTTCATTTAAAAACGAACAGCCTTTAAAGGGCTTGGTTGTATAATCAACTTGCGCCTTGAGCTTACATTTTTGCTTAAACGAACAACTTAACATTGAACAAATATTAAAAATTACAAGTATCAAACGCGACCGAGAATGTAATCCTGCACTAGCTAGGTTGGATTTGCTCGACAAAAACAATGTTAAGCTTCCAACCATTAAAAACATAATTTACATCAGGAGTCAAAGTTGCTCGACTACTATACAATTTGTCAAGGCATCTTTAAACTCTCAAGAGGAAATAAAACCATATAAGATGTCGGCATTCTAGCACGCGACCAGACTTGACCCAATTCAACTTTGTTCGACTATTTATACTTGGTGAAAATTTCAAAAAATTAGGCAAGTTTTTGGATCCATCTCGTATCTCTGCCATTCCAGTTCGCCCAATGGACTTAGTAGCTCGCCCAACTCAACTTCACTCTTTCATGAGGCAAAACTGGTCACCTACTGAAAGTATTTTCTTAGGTTAGCTGCATTCCAGGAATATTGGGCCGAGTTGCCATCTAAGTCTTCTATGTCGTACGCTCCATTGGGTAACCTGTCTGTTACCCTGTATGGGCCCTCCCAAGTCGGGCCAAATATGCCTGGAGGTGGGGCATGTTTTTTCCTTAGAACAAGGTCACCAACTTCGAACTTTCTTATCTTGACTTGGGAATTATAATAACGCTCTGCTCTTTGCTTGTACGTGGCATTCTTTAGCTCAGCATGTAGTCTCCTTTCTTCAAGTAAATCTATTTCTGTGGCCAAAGCAGAATGATTTGCTTGTTCATCAAAGCTGGTCGTCCTGACTGTGTTGGTCTTTAATTCAATTGGTATCACCGCCTCTGTTCCGAAAGCCATTGCAAAAGGTGTTTCTCCGGTGCTTGACTTGGGAGAAACCCTATATGCCCATAGGACTTCCGGGAGTTTTTCTGACCAGCTACTTTTGCTTTCTGCCAGGCGTATTTTCAATGTATGCTTTATGATCTTATTTATAGCTTCAACTTGCCCGTTTGACTGGGGATGATAGGGAGTCGAATAGTGTTTCCTGACCCCCCACTTTGTACAGAAGTCTCTCAACTCCTTTCCGTCAAACTGCGGGCCATTATCTGTCAAAATTGTTCGTGGAATTCCAAAGCGACAGATGATGTTCTGCCATATAAAGTTGATCATGTTCTGTTGTGTAATTTTTACCATGACCTTTTCTTCTGCCCACTTTGTATAATAATCGACTGCTATGACGGCAAATCGAACATTTCCCACTCCTGCCGGGAAAGGACCAATAATGTCAATTCCCCATCTTGCAAATGGCCATGGACTGTAAACCGATACAAGCTCCTGGGCCGGGGCATGAATACTTGGAGCAAAAACCTGACACTGGTGGCAAGCCTTGGCTAACTGGATTGCATCTTTTCGTAAGGTTGGCCAATAATGACCTTGCCTTATAGTTTTGTACGCCAAAGCTTGCCCCCCAGTGTGATTTCCACAAACTCCAGAATGTATATCTTCCAGGACTGTCCTTCCTTGCCCCCTAGTCAAACACTTGAGTAGCGGGAGTGAAAAGCCTCTTTTGTAAAGCTGTTCATCTACCAGAGTATATCTGGTTGCTTGTTTCTTGATTCTTTCAGCTTCAAACGAGTTGCTTGGCAACTCCCCGTCTTTCAAGTATTTGGCCCATCGCTTGTTGCTAACCTTGCGAGGGCGTCAGCTTGCGTGTTACTCGTTCGTGGTATCTGCTGGATAAATACTTGGTCTAACAAAGATACCAAGTGAGCAACTATTCGTTGATACTCGATCATATGCTCGTCTCTAGCCTCATATTCACCTCGTACTTGGCTTACAATGAGTTGGGAGTCTCTGAAAATCTGGAGTCGTCTTACTCCAACAGCAAGTGACAAGTGAAGACCTGCAATGAGGGCCTCATACTCAGCCTCATTGTTGGTGGCCATGAATTCAAATCTGACTGCTGAAGTGAAAACTTGCCGGTCGGGACTGATGAGCACTATTCCTGCCCCCGAGGCCAGATTCGTTGACGAACCATCCACATAAAGATGCCATGGGTGATCCAGCCCTCTCGTTGGATTTTGAGGGAAGGTTAGTTCAACTATAAAGTCGGCTAACGCTTGTCCCTTAATCGCGGTTCGAGGTGCATATGTCACGCCAAACTGGCTTATCTCTATTGACCATTTCAAAAGACGGCCAGCGGTGTCGGGTCGATGTAGTATTTGTCTGAGTGGGAAAGTTGTCAATACTTCGACTTGATGATCGAAAAAGTATGGTCTTAGCTTCCTGACACTCATGACGAGAGCATATGCCAGCTTTTCGGTTGGTGAGTATTTCACCTCAGCATCATGCAGGGCCTGGCTGACATAGTAGATTGGCAGGTGAAACTTGCCATCCGCCCGAACTAACACCGAACTTATGGTCGTGTCAGACGCTGCCAGGTATAGATATAACTTTTCACCGGGAATTGGTTTTGACAGAATTTTTACATCTCACAGATATTCTTTCAATTGATCAAAGGCTTTCTGGCAACTTTCCGTCCAGGCAAAGTTGCCCTTTTTGATGGCCTCAAAAAAATGGACGGCACTTGTCTCCTGATCGTGATATGAACTTGTTTAAAGCGGCTAGGCAACCGGTCAACCTTTGCACTTCTTTGACAGAACGTCGCCTTCACTTTTGCTGGATTAGCTTCGATTCCGCGTTTGCTGACCAGATGGCCCAAGAACTTCCCGGGATGTACTCCAAAACTACTTTTCTTTGGATTTAACTTCATATTGTATCTTCGGAGTATGTCGAATACCTGGGAAAGATGATGGAGATGATCTTCCTTCTGTGTACTCTTGATGACTATGTCGTCAACGTACACTTCCACCGTTTCCCCAATATGTTCGTCAAACATCTTGTTGACCAGCCTCTGGTAAGTTGCTCCAACATTGATTAGACCAAACAGCATTCTCTTCCAGCACAGCAAATTTTTGTTAGTATAAAAGGCCGTATTTTCTTGGTCATCTGGATGCATTGGAATCTGGTGGTATCCTGCGAAGGCATCCATGAATGTGAACATTTCGTGACCGGCAGTACTGTCCACCAGTTGATCGATGTGCGGGAGCGGAAAGTTATCCTTCGGGCATGCTGCATTAAGATCTGTAAAATATATGCATAGCCTCCAGGTTCCGTTCGGCTTCCCTACCAGGACAGGATTTGCAACCCACTGTGGACATAACGCTTGTTTAATTAAGTCGTTGTCCAGTAACTTTTTGACTTCTTCGTTTAGAGCTTGATACTTGTCTGGTCCATATTTTCGCCGTTTCTGGTGGACAGGTTTTCAGACTGGGTTGATATTCAACCTGTGACAAGCATCCTTCGGGTCGATTCCCACCATATCAGCATGGGACCATGCGAAGATGTCTAAGTTAGCCTTCAGAAAGTCCGTCATGCGAGTTCTGTAAGGCTCGGGGAGTTCAGACCCGATGTATAGTTCAAGACCATCACGTTCAGGATCAATCTTGATGGCCTCCAATTCTTCAACTGGAGTTGCCCGTCGCTTTTGCCCCTTCCATCGAGGGTCAACTACTGGTCCTTCTGGACTTAGTTCATCTTCGATGTCCATGGGTTCGACACCCAACCGGGGGTCAAAATCTTCAGCAAGCTCCGGGCAGGGTTTGATTGCCACAGCTGGGCCCTCATGGATGTCATTCGGACATGTTTTGTTAACCATAGGTGGCAATATTGCCTCTGGCAAGGTTTGTTCACCACCTTGCAGCATTTGCTCGCCCATGGGCGAGAGCTGATCGTCTTCGTCCATCTTATCATTCTGAGCTCCAAGAATGTCCTCCAAGATTGAGGGTTCATTTTCAAGTTGGCTGGTTGACGTTTCCATCATAGATACTTGTCCCTGTCTTGACTGAATTTGCAGAAGTCTTGACTGAATTTGCAGAAGGCATTCTCGAGCTTTTCTCTAGTCTCCCTTTACCGTGCCAACTTCACTCGCCGTTGGGAATTTTATGCAATAATGATAAGTAGAACAGGCGGCCCTGAATTCATTTAAGAAAGGTCGACCCAAGAATCCGTTGTACGTTGACTCTTGATCTACGACCAAGAAATCCACCATTCTTGCGATATTTTTCTCGGGCTCTTTGACCGTCACAAGTTGCATAGCGAAAGTTACTATTCCCAACGGGATTGTCACAGCATTTCCGAATCCCAGAATACGGTGATTTATGTCTCTGATGTAGCCAGCATAATCTCTCATTTGGTCAAGCGTCTTTTTGAAAAGGACATTAGTGTAGGCTCCTGTATCCACTAGCAATCTATGCACCCTGGTTTCCATAATCTTGGCACATATCACAAGCGAATCGTTGTGAGGGGTCAGTACTCCTTCCAAATCTCTGTCGATAAAAGTTAATTCCGACGCTTGCATGGTAGGTGGAATAATCCCCATTTCCTGCACATAACCGATTGCTCGTAATTCTGCCTTTCTTTTTCGATTAGAAATTGGTGGTCGTCCATCAGAATAACCACCTAGGGGCCCTGCAGGTTCCATCATCTGGATATCGGGAACTGGTCCTCCGGCTGGCGCCTGAGCTGGTCGCCCAGCCCGATTCCGATGAGGTGCCTGTTCCTGGTCTTCCTCATCAGAATTTTCGTCTCTGTTTCTTTTGCCGGACTGTCTTTTTACGAATTCGGATAGCTTTCCCTCTTCGTAAAAACGCCATAACTGCTTTAGCAAGTCACGACATTCGCTTGTAAAGTGTCCCACGCTCTGGTGGTAGGCACAATATTTATTCTGGTTCAACTTGCTTGTATCTTGTCGTATTTTACGGGGAGGTGTGAGCAATTCTTTGTCTTGAACGTTATTGTAAACCGTATCGATTGATACGGTAAGAATGTGGTTTAGTTTGTCCTTCAGCTCCGTTCCTTCAGTAAACGCTTTCATGTTTTTGGGAGCTCGATAACTAGTTCCAGGCTTCTTCGCACCTTCTTTCTGTTCTCCTTTGTCTCCCATGTCTTTTTACAGGGCTTCATGCATGGAGACAAAGACGCCTGCCCGATCCCGAAATTCGGCATATGTCTTCGGGCATCTAAGATGTACATCTTTCCAGAGTTCAGTGCCCTTTTTGAGCCCAGCTAGGACAGCCACAATCTTGGTGTCTTCATTGACAGACTCTCCTTCTAACAGGACCTTGTCGAATCTTTCTAGGTACGATCGGTCCGACTCGTTGTCAGTTTGTTTCAAGTCGGATAACCGATGTCTCTGGGATAGATAAGACCCGGCTGTAGAGAAATGGGACAAGAATTCTTTGCCCAGCTGGGCAAACGAGCAAAGCCGAAAACCACTTATGGATACGATCCCCGAGAGTTAAAGGAAAGTTGCGACATTGCGTTGCGTCACTTGCCCCCATTGATACCATATAATTGGTATACTTCATCATATGCACCCGGGGATCCGCCGTGCCCTCATATTGGATACTTGCTGGAAACTGGATCTTTTGCTGAATTAGAGCCTTCAGAATCACCACAGATAAAGGTGAGACTGGAAGAGTCGTGTTCCCGTATCCTCTCTGTTGATCTAGCTGGCCCTGCATGCTCTCTATGGCCTTTCTCATGGAGGCGAGCTCCTCCAAGGATCCCCCCTGACTCTGAGGCTGTCCGGCGAGCAGAGGCGCACAACCGTCTGTTCGCTCCAGTCCCTCATTGGGAGCGGGAACCCCCTGGATTGGCCTCCTAGGATTGGGCTCGGTATTTGGGCCAAGGCGACCAAAAGCTGACCTAGTCAGCCTGTCATGGACTGATTGGCGAGCAGGTACTACAGCTGGGCGAGCTGCTCCAGCAGTGGGATGGACTTCCATGATTCCCCGGCCACGACGACCCAATCTTTCAAGAGCACTTTGGCGTGTGCCCTGACTCTCTGCCATGGCCGGATTCTGAGTCGAACCTCCCTGACTGGCGGCCTCGACGTTCAATTTTTCTTTGCCTTTGGCTTTACGAGCTTGGGCGCTATCAGCCTCATTCAAATGATCCCTCCTAGCCTTTTCATGTTCGCGAGTCTTTGTGGGGCTACACCTTGCTCGCACATATGAAGGGCCAGGTTGGGCTTGTTGTCTTTGTAAAGCCTGGAGCATGACAATTGTGCGCGCTAATTCGTCGGGGTTGCGGGCAATGGCGTCCAACTCCGGTGGTATTAACTGGCGAGCAACATTAGTTTGATTTTTTTGGTTGTTTATGCTCGCCCCTGCTCGCCCACCAGCTTGGGACATTCGGGAGTGTGAATCCCGGGTTATATGTTGTGAACGTTGTGTCTCTTGTGATTGAGGCATGTTCACAGAAGATATCAAGTATTGTTCTTGATGTTCTTAAATTTTTCTTCAAAAGTTCAAATCTTGTTCTTTAATCTTGGGGTAATCTTCCCGTATTCAACGATTCGAAGGTTCGAACCCTCCTTCTAGCGCCAATTTTTTGACGATCAGTTCTAATCTTGTGGATTAATGGCTGTTTTAGGTGGTTAATTGATCATCAAACAAATTACGTGTGATTGATCACTAGCGTAATTAGTGAATACGAATTTTCGGGTTTAGATGGGATAGATTCGTATGAAAGCTTACATGTTTAAGTTCGATTGTAAGTTAATCGAGCTGCTTTAGATTCGTAATCGAAGTTTGGACGTGTATAATAATTTGTGCTTGTTTTATTAGCTGAAAAAAATCTAAGTATTTATAGACAATTGCCTAGCAGGAGGTGTCGTGACTTTTGGCCTACCAGGCCTGCATGCACGACACCTGGCCTTTGACTAAGTTGACCTTATCTAGACTAAATTCTATCCTTATCTTGTTGGACTTGCTCGCAGTCAAGAGTTGCTCGCCAAGTTGGACTTGTCCTGGAGGAGTCTTTAGTCTGATTCTGCTGGTCTCTTGTCTTAGTTACTCTTTTGGTATTATGGTTGGATCTGGTCGGCGAGATGCTAATTGAGCTCATCAGGTAGCTTTTATTCTGATTTTGTTCGCCTATACGTCTTGATCGCATGCAGGTTCTGCTCGCCAAATATCTTGGGTGAATCATGAGTTAATTCCACTTTAATCCTTAAGTGATTTGCGCTAATCCTGGTCGCCCCAATGTTGTTTCTGCTCGCCTATCAACATCTATCAGGGAAAACAATTAATATCCTTCAATTAAAATAACAAATATTCTTTAATGAAAATAACTAATATCTTTCAATGGTTTATGAACTATTTTTCTTTAAAAAAAATTGTTCATACACTATGTTGCACGGGTACAGGGGTGTGAGTGCATGTGCGATACGATACGGATTCGGGAATAAGATTTTTTTATTTATTTGTAGGGTGCGATTTGTCGAGAATATGTCTATTTATTTATATTTTATTATATATAATACTTTAAAAAAATTATAAACTAGATATATGTAATTCACATTTTTTCTGGTCCAAAATTTCAGCATATTCAATAATTTAATATATAAAGTAACAAAACATCAATTTAGTTCCATCAGTCCAATGCATATGTCATAATAGTGAATTCAATTTAAAATTAGTGTTGCATTGTCAATTTAAACTATATTACAATATAAAATTCAAAGGAAATAACATATTTAACGCTTAACCAGAAAGATTTGCTTGGAGGATTCGAGAATCCGTTAGCCGAATTCGTCAAGTGGCAAATGGATTTGTCACGTGGAGAATTCGATATGCGGATTCAAGAATTGCACCCTTTTATAGGGCGAGTGTGATTCTGATACTGCATTATAATATTTTCAGAAGAATTCGTGCATCATAGTTCTATTGGAGTTATACGTGAAAGTTAGGGGTGACAATTCGTGCTAACAGATTGTGTTTCGTGTCGACACGATAGTGACACGATACGATAAGCCCCGACACTAACACGACACGATAAGCATCTGTGCCGACACGACACGAACACGATAAAATCTGTGTCGACACGACACGATAACGATACGATATTTTTCATGGTAGTGTCGACACGACACGATAACGACATGATTCATTCCGTGTTGGCACGACACGATAATGACATGATTCATTCCGTGTCGATACGAACACGATATAAACCTGATAAAAAAAGATGGCTAAATTTAAAATTTCAACACAAAAAACTACAAATGTTCATAGAAAGCATATTCTATCCAAAATGATTACAAACCAAAAGTAATTCTTATTCTTAATTTGGTTCTTATAGTATACTTAGTTTATAAATTGATGGGCCTGGGAGTTGGGCTTCCTCTGCCTGTTTTTTAGTTAGGGATAAGAATTTGAGACTAAATTTTTAATGTGCTTGAAAAGATAATGTTATATATTATTATTTTTGTAAAAATATATTTCGTGTTATGTGTTATTTCGTGTCACTACCGTGTTCGTGCTTAACGGGTTGTTAACAGGTTAATGGGTTATCCGTTAATTTTATCGTGTGTTAACGTGTTGACACTAATCCGACACTAACTCGCCATGAAATTTTCGTGTTCTTATCGTGTAGACCCGATAAGGACACTAACCCAATAAGATCAACACTAACCCGCAATTTTCGTGTCGGATTCGTATCGTGCTATCGTGTCGTGTTCGCAATTGTCACCCCTAGTGAAAATATGTTTTTACTTTGTATAACTCATGTATTAAACACTTGTTTTATGAGAATAATTATTTTATCACATTTGCTTTAGATATGAATGAATGTTAAATATTTATTGCAACCCGTTCAATATATATAGTATGTGTTACATTGTAGTTAATGTGGTGATATCAGATCACGGAAGATCACATTGACGGTTTTTCTTGTAACTAAACATACAAATTCACGATCCAGGTGGAATTGAACAATCCACCGTGAAATATCGATGTGTAGTTCTTAGATTGGCCTGTCTTGACCAAGTGATTGCACTAGCACATTTAGTATGTGTTGAAGAGGACCTACAGCGAGGATAAATTCTTATGTTCTAAAATGTGAAGAATTAGACCTCAGTGGTTATCGATTTCTTAATCTCCGTTACGTAAATAGGACCGTGTGTGGTTAATAGTTATTGTTTTGATTCATGTTGGGTGAGAATCATCGTGACTTCGAACCTTGTGTTTTGGGCAGTAATATTAATCATACGACAGTTGCTAAGGTTTAATACGGAGAAACGTGTGCGGGTATGACTCGTGTGAAGTTTTATCGTACTAAATCTTGCAAGTGAAGAATTAGTTTCTTCGGTACGGATAATAATGTTGAGTTGTCTTTACTCCAAGGTAATAAAATATATTAATTAATTTAGAGCTATTCAGAAGCTCAATTAATTAATGGACTAGATAGTCTTAAACAAGGGAAATAATAACCGTGTGCTCATATTATGGTAATATGAATTAAGATGGATAGTTGATGGTCCCGTTTTCGAAGGGCAAAATGGGAATTCAGGAGCAAAATTTTTTTTTTAAACTTTTTCTTCAGGGAGTTCAGCAAGAGTGAGAAATACTCAAGTCACTGCTCTACTCAGAGGCTGAGTTACCAAGTCAGTGAGAAGGCTTGGAGTCTCATGCTCTGAGCAAGGACAGTGGCTTGAGATGCTGAACTCTCGAGTGCGTTATAAAACACAGCTTGCACCCTGACTGAGTTCAGTGACGGAATACTCAAGTCACTGCGTTGCTAAGAGTCAGAGCACTCAAGTCAGTCCAAACTGACTTGTGAGCTCAGGCTCTTAACAAGGCAGTGACTTGAGTATTCCGTCACTGAACTCAGTCAGGGTGCAAGCTGTGTTTTATAACGCACTCGAGAGTTCAGCATCTCAAGCCACTGTCCTTGCTCAGAGCATGAGACTCCAAGCCTTCTCACTGACTTGGTAACTCAGCCTCTGAGTAGAGCAGTGACTTGAGTATTTCTCACTCTTGCTGAACTCCCTGAGGAAAAAGTTTTAAAAAAAAAATTTGCTCCTGAATTCCCATTTTGCCCTTCGAAAACGGGACCATCAATTGGTATCAGAGCGGGTTGTTCACATGACCACTGATCCAGTTTTATTAAGAAAAATGGTCAACCGAACAGATCTTAAATGTTTTAAATTATGGGAACTCCTGCATATTTCAAACTATTGCTTGTATTCTGACATTATTCTTGTAATAGAAAATCATTTGGTTGGAAGTTTTGGAATCATCAAAAAGGGGGAAATTGTTGGGATATGTATTTTAGTTTTGATGATTTTCCAAAACAACATGTAATAGGTTTGAAAGCAGTCAGGATAGTATCTTTTAGTTCAGGTTAGGCTAGATTAGCTTTCAGTAGAACAGGCTGTTCAGTTGAGGGGGAACTCAGTGAGGGGGAACTCAGCAACACAGCCTGAAGATATCAAGATGACACCCAGAAGAACTGACTGAAGTCATGCCTGCAACCTGAACCAGAAGAGAAGTCTGAAGGATGTCCCACTGAGTGTAAACCGGGTTGATCTAAGCTAGGTCAGGTGGACCACTCAGTGAAGAGCATGATCAGGAGGATCAGTGCTGCACCAAGTAGGCCCTGAAGGAGTCAGGCTACTGTGGTCAGGGAAGTTTGTCATTCAACCTTATGACAAACTTCTTGGAAATGATCTTCAAACAGTCTCTGAAGGACAACTACACTGAAGACGTTCAGTCCACTGAAGATCATCAGTCAGTGAAGGAGGAAGCTACCTAAAGTCAGTGGGTCTTGGTCAACCCACTGAGTCAAAGATCCGTGAATCCAGGCCACGTGGACCAATCAGCACGAGGCAGTAACTCTGACACTGACAAAGGCTGCATTCCGAGAAAAGTGGTTGAAACCATTTAATGTTGGATTCAAATGTATCTTCCCTCCAACGGATACATTTGAATCCCCATTATAAATACAAGCTCATAGCTTCATTGTAAGTGTGTGAAAGAAGAAAATAAACACCTACAAGCTGTGAGGGTGTGTTAGTTGTTAGGGAGTCATAAGGAAGTGTTACACACCCACGACACTGACCTTTAGGGTTATCACCTATATTCATTGAGTGTCAAGCTTGCAATTCTTAGCTTAGAGAGGTTTTCCTAATCTTAGCTTTAAGGCTAACACATTGTAAAGGAAAACCTCACCTAGTTGGAGAAAACCAAACCAAACTAAACCCTTTCAGAAGATTGTTAGGTTTGTAGTGAGGTGAGGAGAGGCAGCCCAGGGAGTGGCGTGAGTCCAGTTGTAAGTGCACCTTGGCACGTTAAAAACAAGAATCCCAAGTAGTGGATTTCCTGTTAAATCAGGCCGTGGATGTAAGAGCTTGAGTCTCTGAACCACGTTAAACTGAGTGTTGTTTATTTGTCTAAGCACTTGCTAATTACTTGTAGTGTATGCTCTCTGAGTGTACTTGGAAAGTTTGAAAAGAAGATTAGCTAAGTATTTTAGTCAGGGAGAACCAATCTCACTGACAAGCTTAGGCTAGCACTCGAGAGTTCAGTCTCTCGAGTCACTGCCTTGTTAAGAGACTGAGCTCACAAGTCAGTTTGGACTGACTTGAGTGCTCTGACTCTTAGCAACGCAGTGACTTGAGTATTCCGTTACTGAACTCAGTCAGGGTGCAAGCTGTGTTTTATAACGCACTCGAGAGTTCAGCATCTCAAGCCACTGTCCTTGCTCAGAGCATGAGACTCCAAGCCTTCTCACTGACTTGGTAACTCAGCCTCTGAGCAGAGCAGTGACTTGAGTATTTCTCACTCTTGCTGAACTCCCTGAGGAAAAAGTTTAAAAAAAAAATTTTGCTCCTGAATTCCCATTTTGCCCTTCGAAAACGGGACCATCAATTGGTATCAGAGCTGTCAGGGAAGAAGGTGGAGGTGGAGCAGCCTGAGGTGGATAAGACTGAGAAGAGGAAGAAGGTAAGGGTCATGCTGTCAGGGAAGAGCACGAAATCAGGGACTGAGTCTGATCCCAAGAAGGCCGGGTCAGAGGCTGAGGGAATTGACGATGACGTCAGGAAGGAGGGTGCTCAGGGAGAGAGGCCCCTGAAGAGGCTTAGGAAGGGACCCAAAAAGTCCCCTGCTAAGAAGCTGCCTGAGGTGAGTGAGAGGGAGAAGTCAAGCTCTCCTGGAGCCTCTGACTTGGAAGAAGTGAGAAAATCTGTCGAGATGGCTGAGTTGTTGCAGCCTGAGACAGTACCCACTCAAACACCCCCAAACCCTGAAACACAAACACCTTCCAACCCTGACCCTACCTCTCAACCCACTGAAACACCCCAAACAGAGTCAAATCATCCTACTGAGTCAGCGCCATCAAATTCACCCACGAATGAGCCTGGTCAGTCAGCCGAGACAAATCTTCCAAACCCCGCAGACTTTCCATCATACCCCAATCCCAAAGACTGTCCCAAATCCATTTCAGCTGAAGAGGATAAATTCCTCGAAGTGGAGGAGGAGGAATTAGATGAACACATGGCGGGAGGGATTCTGGAGAACACTCTCAGGGGGAATGCCACAGAATGGGCAGGAAAGTGCTGGCCTGGGCTATACAAATACAATGAGCTGCTGGCATATGTGATCGAGCTCAAGGTTTGGTTGGACTTCAAACAATCAAACATGCAGGAGCAACATCTGCTAGTGGACGCTCGTGGCTGGGAGCACTGGGAGACTGAGGAAGCCAAGATTTGCTCCTTCTTTGGACTGACTAGCTGGCTTCAACTTCTAAACTTTGACAACCTGAAGCAGTTAGGGGCTGATATGATATCCAAGAGCAAGGCTGACATCCGGTCTGATGTAGAGAAGGATGATGAGGATGATGATGAAGCTCAGGGTGGAGATATGGAGAAGGCAGTGGAGGAGACTGCAAAGGAAGTTGATGAGATGATCTCTGAGCCTCAGGCTCAGGGGGGAAGGTGAAAAGGACACTGGTGCCAAGGGTGGACCAGTGGCTGAGGATGTTTTGAACATCTCAGCTGCCAATGAGACATCTGTCGATGAAGGGATTCCCTGCCCTGAGACAAGAGAGGAAGATGTTGAGGCATCCAAGGAGACTCTCAGATCCGAGGGACTTGTTCCTAAGGTTCAAGATAGCTTAGCTGAGCCTGCGGAGGCGGCTATGACTACTTCACAACTGCCTTCAGTGCACCTTGAAGAAGGGACTGATGCCGCAGGGGCTGACAAGGGAAAGCAGCCAATCACTGACGAGGCCGTAGAGGATGATGAAGATGTGATGATAACTGGGGTCAGCCGTGCTGAATTCACGAGCATAGTGGAGGTCAAGAAGGAGAAAACCACAGAAAATCTAGCTGAACTTCAGGAGGACGTAATGAGGCTACGAGCTGAAAAAGAAGAAGACTCCAAGGCCCTGGCAAAACACATCAAGTGGACAAAGTCAGCTTACAACACCCTTGCCAATAGGGAGCTGATTTTGTTGAAGAGAACGATGACTGACACGGCCAAGTCCGTGAGGAATGAGCGAAAGCGCACCAAAAAGATGCTGAGGCAAACCTTGAGGCAGTTGGCTGAGAAGGATGAGCAAAGGAAGGAGGATCTTAATCAGGCTGTGGAGAAGCTTGCAGCTCAGGCTGGAGCACTATTCACTCAGGCCATTTCTGGCTCAGCGTCAAAGCTTGAGCTGGAGTCAGAAAGCATTGCTCAGAATTCAAAGGACATTGCCGAGAGACTGACCCAAGCAGATGAGCGATCTGCTCTGGTGGAGGAGAAGATAGAGAAGGTTGAGCAAAGACTCCAACTCTCCATGGAGGTCTTTGAGAAGAAAGTGAAAGCTGCAATCAGTTCAGTATCATTTGCAGGAACTGGAATTTCGATGGGAGTTGAATTATTGAAGGAGGGAATTAATGATGTCCATTCCCTAGCCTCCTTCGTAATCAACAGCGGATCTGACGCATTCCCATCTGAGGCCAATGATAATGCCAAAAAGGGGGAAAAGAAGAAGAAAAGATCCCGCCCTGAGGCATCGGAGGCAGTCAACCAAGGCGAAATTGTTCTAGCCGATCCTAAAGCAAATCCTGAAGGGAATGTGCTGAGGGTGAGGAAGTCAGCGAGGTTGGCAGCAGTGGAGAAGGAAGGAGGAGAGATTGTTGCCAAGTTGAAGGCGGAGGAAGCAAGGGCAAAGGCTGATGAACCTTCCAAGCAACAACCTGAGCCTGTTCAGAGATCTTCCCCCATGAGCTCAAGGAAGAATCCCATCACTTATTCAGGAGAGTTGGTGGCGGAGCTATGTGCTGAAGCATGGGGAGATCACCCTGAGAAATCTGAGGCTATGCGCAGAGCTGAAATTGCTCAGAAGGAGAAGATGCGCATCTTGGAAAAGAAGGTTGAGAAGCTGACTGATATCACTGAGCTTCAACAACGAGAACTGGATGATGCAGTGATCAGCTTGCTAAGGAGGAAGAAGGCGAAGCCTGAGCCTAGGAAGTACAGGAAGAAGCCAACAGTTAGGAAATCAACAATTCTTCAAGTCAGTAGGCATGAATCAGGAGTAAGGGAAGTTTTTGTCGATGAGTTCGTCTCAGAGACATTGAAGGAGTTTTGGACTGATGCAAGGGATGAATTTGTTAGATTGTGGTATGTTGTGAAGAAATGGGGCGACACTGATGATATCAATGCCCACTTCACTGACTACATGATGGACAATCATCCTGAGCTATTCCAGAAGATCTTGGAGGAGGCTGGTGCAGCTCAAGTTCAAGTGAAGGCTCCTGAGTTCACCATTCGAGCTCCTCCCTTAGTTCCTGGAACTCAAAAGCATGACACAAAGGCCATCATGATGGAAGTATTGAGGATAGCCAAAGCTGAAGGATACGTGAACCAACCTGGGAGACTTGACGAGCTGAAGGCAAGAGTCTATGCAGGATATGGACTCAAACCTGAAATGAGATTAGTCTAGGTGTTCACAGGCTTCTTTGTAATAGACTAGATTCATTGTAACCATTTCCACATCAATCAATGAAGTCTATTACTTTTGCCCACAGACAAAAACTCATTGTCTTTTTGGCTGCTTGTTTAAATTCTGTACTTTATCAAGAACTGCTCTAACACTGTCTTATCTTATAGATAGGTTTATCATATTTCCTCTAAATGTTTTGAGGATCTTTTCAGTGTTTTGGCATCATCAAAAAGGGGGAAATTGTTGGGACATTGTCAGTTTTGATTAAGATCCCAAAGCCCCTGAAAAGATGTTTGCCTTAATCTGTCTTTGTCAGGCTAGTCTTGATTAGGATTAGTACTTAGTCATTTTACACTTCACAGGTACTCAGTGAGATGAGAACTCACTGGTGTCAATCAAGACTAAGAGCCTGAAGACGAAGAACACCATCCTGCACTTATGACAGTCCTCTAAGCTGGCTGAGTAAGTGTCAGTGATGAAGAGTATGACCCTGAGGTCATTACTAACTCAATCCTGAAGGGAACAAGATGCCACTGAGTTTATGGGAAGACTTGGAGTAGAGCCAAGCAATGCAAAAGGAATTTCAGCGTCATGACAAGACTGGTGGACTCAAGAGAAAATGAACTTAATAAGACAAGCCTGAAGCTCAGGAATAAGTTCTGACATTCTCACCAACCTGATGACGTGGACCAATCCGAGAAGGACACGCACGTACGGAACCTGACATGAAGACTGAATTCAGACTGCACTTTCAACGGGCAAACATTTAATGTGCATTTAATGCATCTACCAAATCCATGCAAGGACGGCTGCTGCATGAAGATATGTCCGTTTGAAGCCACTCTACATAGATGACTAGAAGGCTATCTCTCCAACGGATAGTTTTCTAAATCACCTATAAATACAGAAGACCTTGAACCCATTCAAGGTTACGGGAAATTTCCAAGCCAGAAATTACTCAAACTCTCAAGCATTCAAAGCATACAGCCTTTAAGAGAAGCACTCGAAACCATCTAAATTTCCCAAGTGTTTCTCAGCAACCGATAGTTATTCTGTATTCCAAGAGCTAAATAGCATTATCTTAAGCTTAGAGAGATCATCCTATCCTTAGCATAGCTTTGTCTTGTAAGGATAATCTCAACCTAGTTGGAATCCAAACTGAAACCAAAACCCTAAGTTAGGCTTGTTGGGAGTAAGTCAGCTAGTGTGTTAGTAAGGAAGTTTGTATAGATCAGTGAGGTTAGCTGGTCTTGGTGCACCTTGGCACGTTAAAAACAAGAATCCCTTGAGTGGATTTCCTGTTAAGTCAGGCCGTGGACGTAGGAGCTTGAGACTCTGAACCACGTTAAACTCCTTGTGTTCTTACTGCTTTGATATTGTGCATACTTGACATATTACTTGTTCATTCATTGCATTCAGTTTATCAGGTCTGAATCAATCAGGCTGATCTTCAAAAAGAGCACTGCCCTACTAAACACTATTCAGAATTGAGTAAAACAAGTTTTTCAGAAAGTAAACTAAACAAGACTTTAAACTGTCAGGGCTCAAACATTTCCGCACTGAACTTGAACTGATAGTTAGTCAACTGACCCGCACTAAGTGTAGTCAGTAGGTGTGTTATCAGCTCCTAGTTCTTTACCACTCTGAGTAAAGGGGACTCAGTCAGTCTTAATATTGAAAAATTGGTATACGTGTATTCCCCCCCCCCATACACGTATTCCTCAGTCTTGTACCGGGACCAACAATAGTGTAATAATAATTTGATAGTGACATTAATTAATATTAATGGGCTGGATAATATTGGAGCTCAATATTGTAATTCAGTAGCCCATTGAAGGTACAATCTTAATTCTCTAAAGGCCCTTCAAGTAGCCCAATAGTAATAAGGTGATTAAAATAAAAGAAAATTATTATTGTTGATTTTATCCTTAATTTTCGAAAATTTTAGTTTAAGAGAGATAAAAGATTTTGTTGATTTTCTTGGAAATATATTATGGAAGATATGTATTCTTGGAATACAAGATTATCTCATAAATTCAAGAAGATCCAAATCTTGTAATATAATCTCCTAATTTTTGAAAATTGCATATAGATAAGGAGTGTGAGATTTTTGTGGAATATTTTATTATGGAAAAAAGAATACATGAGATATATTCAAGATTTCTTGGAGGCCAAGAAAAGATTTCTCCCTATCTCAATAAGCCAAGAATTCGGCCACCACATCTATAAAAAGAGGGTGAATATTCGGCCACCACATCTATAAAAAATTGAGAGCAATAGATATTTTCTTTCTTCCTTATTATATTAAATTATTCGTGAGCACTTTCCACCGGCGAACGAATAAGGCGAAGAGGGAATACTTGAGAAGGTTTTTACGGTTGATAGGATCGTTACGTTAGTCCAGTTTATCTCGGTTGGACGTTGCTTCAAGAGTTACGTATTCACGTGAAATTCTTAGTTTTGCGCTGTAGAGTTTTATGTAATTATATTCATTGGCATGAAATCTTTTGTTGTTGGTTAATTATTATTTGAATTAATTTAGGATTAATTCATGCTAGCAATAATTAGATATAAATTCGTATTTAAATATCATCTCGAATAGATACGGGCACCCCGATTTCCCCAATAAGTTCATGCATGGTGGTAAAATCTCTAGAAGAAGAAAAATAGGGCAGAAAATATAAATATGTTTTTGCAAAGAAAAAATCATTTTTCACTTAAAAAAAATGTGTTCATTTTGCTATAAATAGGTAAAATTATAGCAAATTATATATCATTTGTATACTTAAGTTAAATGTCCATTAGATTTGAAATTGTCATGTTGGATTAAATCTAATGTTTTGATTAAAAGTTGTAGGAAAATTCTTGTATGCACTAATTATTTGTAATTTTGAATAATATTAGTTGATTTCACTTAATAAAGTAGTTGTTTCTATTGACAATAGTGGTTTTACCAATTGCACGACATGCAACTGGTGAGCATAAGTGTTATTTGAAGTTTTATTTTGTTTTTAAGACAATAAGTTAATTAAATTTTAAATTTTAACTTAGTAGATAAGTTTTAAATTTAATTAATTTATTGGCAGAATAATTTTTTATTAAATATATTTAATTCTTTTATTTGGATTACCCACAAATTTAACTTTTCAAAATAAATGACTTCCTCAATTCGAGATTGAACCACCAACTATATATACATTTTATAGGATAAAGTTAAAATTTGATTTAATTGCAAAATCGAAGTAAAACTAATATAAAAGTGTATTGTACACATAACTAGAGATCAAACTGTTAACAGGCTAAGGTTAAATAAATCATGATTTATTACTAGTAGGATTAATAAATCATTTAAATATTAAATTTCACATAATTAAATATTTTTAGTTTTAATTTATTATTCATCAATATAATATTTCATAAATATTAAGCTTCCTCAAATATATATATATATATATATATATATATATATATATATATATATATATATATAATTAAATAGAATATAAATTGATAGGCTGACAAAGAAATTTCAAACACACTTTTAAAGACTAAAGTTAAATAAATTAGTTTTTAATTTAACTAGTTATGTAACACGTGCGTTGCACGTTGCCTCGGGACCTCATCATACAAAAACTTATTTTATGATATTGTGCTTTGCAAGTTTTAAGACAAATAGTCCAGTAAAATTTCTTCACCGTATGAAACTGGATTTATACTAATACTGTTACATTTTTTGCAGTAATACCACTAACATTTCTTTGAATAGGTCATGCAAAATGTAGAGTTAAATCTAATGCAAGCTTAGAGAATATGAGACATCAAACTTGTGAGGAGTCATACTCTTCTAAAATATTTATATTGAAGAAATTATTCCATAATACACAATTGAAACTAATGAAATAAAAAGCACAACAAAGAGATGTCATCCTAAGGCATAAACATTCTGGCAATTATCAACCATTCTTCCTCCAGGAGCTTGGTTCAGGATTGTTGACGCAATTAATAATACTTCACTTTTCAAATTGTTCAGATCTAAGTTATATCCTCTCAATTTGGTAAGATGCACTGCCTTAATATTTAGCTGCAAACAACGGGCCTCAAGATCCATATTCCTAATCTGTGCAATCAATCAATCTCAGAAAAACTTAATAAAAAGAGAGCGCAAAACTATTTTGTAATTGATTAATATATGTCAAAGCTTAAAAATCACAACAATTTTTTTGCACAAGAGTACCTATACTTTATTTATTTGCCAAATACAACTGAAAAGCAATAATTGAAAGTCTACAAGATGTTAATAACATATTAGAATTAGTACAGCTCAGCCCAAGCTATGGTAGAAGATAAATATAAATTATAAAAATAATACAAGAGTTCAGAAAAGAACCCAAATATCATACTTATGAAATTGATCATATAATTCGCACCACATACAAAGCCTTTTCAATGGAAAACAATTTAAAATGTATGACTTAAGTTCAAGAAAGCAAATTCTTGGGTATTTCATCAGAGACATTGCAGAGCTAATTATCATCTAAATCTTCAAAAGAACCCTAACTAATAATATAATATTAAATAAAATATAGATATAATTTTGAACAAATAATTAATTGAGTAGGAAATTATAAAATATTTATTTATAATTTACTTATAAATTTATACATCATATACATATAAATATATTAATTATATAGAAAAATACGGGTCCGCGGGGAATACTATCCCCGTCCCCAACTACAGGGCAAAAAAATTCCCCGTCCCCGTTTGCTTCGAGGATTTCCCGTCCCGTTCGGGGCAAATCCCCCCGCCCCGCACCTAATGCATCCTCATATAGCTTGAGAGCATTGAGCAAGTGTCTTCTTATTTCTGCATATACAACAACCTCGCAGTTAATAAGGTTTAGTTAGCATAAGAGGGAAAAAACGTGGAGTATATATAGCAGAGATATATAGGATAATAATGGATATTTCTGAACTTTAATTTCATTCATAATTCACATAAAAAAAAGAGATTGTACAAATTGGCATTGTTTCATGGAACAACGATAAGCATTCATGTAGCTGTCAAGGCACATGAGACCAGATAATTATACCTTTAAAGACAACTAATGAACATTAGAACATAATGTAAACATGTAATAACCATTAAATTTGTTAAGTTAGATTCCATATACATTCATAACACATCAAATGTAGCAAAGACAACAATTAATCAGAAGTTTGGTTCTCACTTTTTCACACTTATAAACTACAGCAATAGACATAAGATTCACAAAGAAAAAAGGGAAAAGAACCTAGGGAATAGGGACATAGGTGTTATGCTTTCTTTACCAATTTTTTCTTAGACGTTAAAGTCACAACCATTTCCTTGTTTATGATTCGCCTTTGTTTTCTTTGAGTTGATTTTTTTGGTAAAAAGGTTTTTATTTCTAATATTTACACAAACATGTTTTGGGGTGAAAAAGAATTGGCGCACTGAGACTCACCAAGGCGCACTGAGCAAGCCCTTAAAACTGAGCCCAAATTTTACACAAAAGTGGCGCTCAACCTATAGTGCAGGCGTGCCTTTCAGAACTATACTTGGCATCTAAAAATCAATTACATCACTTAGCAGCATATGGATAAACTCACAGCAGCAGCAAGGTTGCTTGGTGCGTTATCAAAATTGAGTCCAAAGCATCAAACCATCCCAAAAAAGAAATACAAGCAGATATTGATTATAACATAAACTTGTATACTCCAAATGGAGTATGTTTAATCAAACAACTACTACTGCATCTAATTCATTTCAGGGAACAGGCAAGGAGCTACCACACAAAGGGAAACAAATAATGAATAATTAGCGAAATCATTAAAAAAATGTAAATAACCTGATAACTTTTTAAAGAGTATCAAAAGTAACCAAAATAAAGATTAATTAGTCTATTAATCAATGTCCTTTGCAGTACCCACATCAGCTTATTCATCAATCTAACAATTGTACATCAACATTCAATCCCAAATAGATGGTTGACTACTAAAGTCATGCTCATGTCAAACACTCATACCATCATGAATATTAACACTGTCTGATATGAATCAAGATATAAAACAAAATATATAATAATCACTAACATTTTAGAAGAGCTATGACTTGACAGAAGAGAAAACAGATATTGGATAGTGAAACTTTGCAAAATGTACATAAACCTATAGTAAGTGTCCAAATCACTGCAAGTCCTCTACTGTTCATATTCAAGATATCTTTTGCCAATACATACAGACAACAGATTAGCTCGCTTTCTCTATTACCCCATGTTTTTATAAAATAAATCACAAGATTTCATTTAATACAATAGAAGCTATGACATTATGCAAAGTCTTTCTACTAATTCTTCCTACATTAATTTCTATACTAACCTGGTGATATGTAAGGGGATTATTCACAATTTAATGTGCATAATTAAAAAAAAAAAAGGCTGGGAACATCCTTCAATATATTATGTATTGTGTAATAATGTATCAACATATTATTATTCACTTTAGTATGTAATAATGTATCACCTGTGTTGCAAGTTTTGTCCTGACATGATTTAACGCATATGTAGCAGTAGGAGATTCTAGCAAGGCCGCCACCTATAAAATGCACAAGATAATTTGCATGTGGATATCCCTAGACTTCAAAGGCCCATAATTCACCTCAATATCTGCAAATAAAGAGTAGAAAGGGCACGTGTGAGGTGTTAGTGATAAAATTACATCGTGTTAGCTTCTCTTAAATACTCGCATTTTTTTACTATTCAGAAGTATAAAAACTGGTTGAAGAATCTTTTATAAATTGTCAAACATATACAAATATGAATATACTTATATAACCATTATTTTACAATTTTACAACTTAGGACTTTTTAACAATTATATTTTTAACATAAATGGAGTAACATCGGATGAGTTGTGAGACTATAATTAATTTTGCTTATTGTAACCATAATCAAAGGCTAAATTAGCCCTTCAAATCAAACAATTGAATAGGTAGACAAATTGTTTAGCTGAAACTTTACCATTTTTTCTCACATGAGAACCAACCTTTTCATGCAAAAGAAATACAGATTGTACCCATAATGGTGTCATGAATCAATCTATTTGACATCAAATTTTAAAAAAATAAAGACATTTACTCCTGATTATTAGGTATATCTAAAGAATGGTGGCAAATATACTTACAACTTTGAGCCAATGGTGTAAAGGGAGTATTTGAGCTTTGTTGTTCTTCTATCAACATTTTCCCACCTGCAAAACATAATAATTTCAAAGATATCAAATATGGATAATGAAACAAAATCATGAAAATTGTATAATCTTGATTATATAAAGATAAGACAAACACGTCTCAATTAGATAAACATGAAAAATAACACATACACATTAAATCTAGCTGATTTTGATCACATAATCAAGAATTAAAGAAGAACTCATGCACAATATTTTCCAAACAATGTCTCATAAAAGTAATAAGGTACTTACTTGATTGAGTAGCAAATTCACTATAATCCAGATTTTACAACCCATGTGATAATAAAATTTCATCTTCATGTTATTTTAGTTTCTTGAATGGATACAAAGTATATGAAATATCAAAACGGCAAAAAAATTTCAACATCAACTATCACATTGACCTGTATAAAGAATTTTGTGGGGAAATAGGTTACTAAAGCACACAAATCTTACATAACAAATTTCAAAATAAAAAGGATTTGAAAACTAAAAGGACATAGACACAACTCCAAATTCATGCTATATCGAGATGAAAGGAATTTGTAACAACAATTTTATAAGGTAATGGATTTACTTGAGCAGAAGCTTGTTGTTTGGAAAGGTTTCAAGTGAAACAATTCTCAAACTATTTAAAGAGATGAGTCGTACCTGAGCAATTGAAGTTGAAGAAGTAGCTCCTCCACACAGAAACATCACCAAACCACAAAAAAAAAAAAAAACATCTGATTAGAAATATAAAATTCGGATACATAAATTTTGAGGAAAAAATTATAATAGATTATGTATTGATAGAGGGAACCTAGAAATGCAGACTCACAAAGTATCAATATCTTATCTAAAGAAATCAGACAACAACGAATAGTAGGTGTGCGCCAAACGATGGTCGAACACTGGAAATAATTTTCGCTAGCTACTGAGATCGATGACGACGATAATCTGTCTGTGCACGGGACCGTGATAAGGTCGAAGTGATGCGAGGACAACACGACGATGCTAAGAGAAAGGTCGTATCGAGGCCTGGAACTGTAAAGTGAATGGTCAAAATTGAATTCAAGAATCAGAGCGAGAACTATTGGAAACGTAACTCACATCTCACGGTTCACCTACCTGCTCCTCCCTCCCTCCATCCTCCTCGCTGAAGAAGAAGGGCCGATCAAGGGGAAAATTTGAGACGCTTTAGAAGAGGGAAATAACAGTGTGAGTAGAAAAATCAAATCGGGGAGGAGAAATGAAAGGAAATTATAGATTGCTGGAGAAGAAGAAAAGTTTGAACGGGCAGGTGAAAGGGAAACAAAACCGTGTTAACAAGGATTAAATTGCACAACGTAGAAAATATGATGGACAAAGTTGTCCAAAAAAGATTTACAAGAATTAGGCACTTTTATATATAATAATTATAGATATGTAAATATATATGGGTTGATTTAACTTTAGCCTAACGGTGAGAGCTTGAAATTTATGAGAATGGTTCTCTCAAGATCTCAATTTTGAACTTTACTCTGATATGAAAGAATCCCCCTTTAATGAATGGATGGTTATGGATCCCAAATTAATTGGTCCTTAAATTGGATATTTGGATGAAATATATATATATATATGAGTTGATTTAGTTGGTAGGTATCATATATATTATGAAAGATGTACGTGTTCAAATCTATACTATTATTTGCTATTTAACTTTAAATTCTTGGATAAAAATATTACCATTTCACTTACATAAACATAAATATTAACATTAATGAGATGATACATGATAATAAAGACAAAAAAATGGGCACATGCATAGACAAAATACACAAAAAGATCAACACATAAGAAAAACTAAAATAAAAAAGAGAGACTTCCTGTTGGTATATAGGGAGATCATCAATTTTTTTTTTAACAGAAAAAAGGGAAATTTTATTATAAAAATTGGAGAACATGTGAATAATATGAAACTTAAAAAAATGGTTTTTTCTTCAATTTTTAATGTTCTTTTGAAAAATCTGTAGGTTTTGTGTGAGACCGTCTTATATCACGAGGGTGTGAGATGGAAATAAATTTGGTATGACGCATTAACAATTTAACAGGGATATGTGTTAATTTGTAAAGTCTCATGTTATAAGATGATCTCATACAGTTTTGACCCTATATATATATATATTTACCTTCAACCTTCAAAGTGTTTGCTATATGTGCTCATAATTTTCTGCTTCAAACCAAGTTGACTTATGAAACTTATATACAATTGTGCATTGGCGTTCGATATATTTCTTTATTAAGCGCTTGGAATTATTAATTTTTTTTTTTACGGGAATTATTTTCAAAATTGGGGAAAACTTCATCTAGAATAGAGAATCTTGTGTGTAAAAAATTCAAATAGAAACAGTTAATCACAAACCTAAGTTGGCCAATGGTAATATTTTTAAGAGTACTTCTAGTGTGCACTTGGATTTTGAAAATAATATTTCAAGCAGAAATCAGCAATACTCCAAGAAATAATCAATAATACCTCAAGAAGACATCAACAATACTCCAAGAAAGTATCAGTAATACTTTAACTGTAAAAAACACACACAGTTCAATGTGTTTGTGTGTATTTTAAAAAAATCAAAATTAAAGTCAAAATTTAGCTTAAAATCACTTGAATGTACCCTAGAATTTGTCTATTTTTAAATTTTAAAAATTATGAAAGTTTACAAATGTACTACGTACCTCTTATCTATGAGCTAGTCTAATACAAATACAAGACTTGTTCAACAACATAATTATTTTTGGAAAAAGGGGGTTTAGTTGCAAAAATAAATTCCAAAATTTATGAATTTTATCGATTACAATATAAGTAGATTTTATATGAAAATGATTCATGATAAGTTTATTATGAAACAATTTTAAAGTATCATTAATTTCTTCATGAGTATCATTAATATGTGTTCAAGAAAATTTATAACAATTACAACAATATAGTACCAATAACCCAGATTAATGATACTCTTGATGAGATTAATGATACTCCTGGTGTGATTAATGATACTTTAAAAATGTTTCATGATAAACTTATCATTAACTATTTTCATATAATACTTTGCATTACTTATAACTTTTTGTTTTCTTTGTAATTTAATACCCAATCTTTTGGAGTTTTTCAATTTGATGCATCAGTTAATTTTTCGGCAACAATTTCATGATGTGGCCACATAGAGTCCATGTTGGTGCAACAAATATAATCCTACTTTTTAAAAATGAAAATAACATCTTTAAAATATGTTTTAAACTTTAGAAATATAACTTGAACATATTTTTCAAGGCCATCTTTTTCATTTAAATTAATAATTTTATATGTTGGTGTCTATGTGAGCATTTATGTGATATTTCCCGTGTTGACGGCATTTAATCGTTGTCGAAAAATGACTAAATATTTCAAATTGTAAAATTTAAAAAGATGGTGTATTATATTGCAAAGAAAAAAAAAGAATGTGTAGTATTTGATTAAAATCATAAAATTCGCGACTTTTTCTTACAATTAATCCAAAAAGTATTAAGGAATTTTGTTTGTGAATCCGGAAAAGAAAATATTAAGCTGGGGGTTTTTTATGTGAATGCCTACTACTATATAATCAGCTAATAATAGACAACAATAAAAGATGCCATTTCACTGCTCGAAAAACAGAACATGTTTAAGTATAACAAAAATTAGCCAAAATAGCATGCAGAAGCTAACAGACAACTGTGTAACGCAAGATCCAATACTTAATTTTTTGTTAGTTAAAACCACTTTTTTAAATAAAATTGTTAAAAGTTTTAAGTGAACTCAATCTTTATATGCACTAAGCTTATTTTAATCACCTAATTTTTGTCTCTATGTCTCAGAAGAATTCCCATATCCTATTGGGCTAGGTTAAATAATGAATTCACACAGTACTTTAATAGAACCCACATACTGCTGCAATAGGGTCCATCCAAGAAAAAGAATCATCTATTTTATATAACTTTTTTTTTCAATAATCAATTATGATTAAATGAAATGACTATTTTGTTTAGTCTTTGTAACAACCCTAAACAAGTACCTAATATCTTGGATCTTGCAGTTTGTGAGACTGTAAATATATATTTGAGCGTTCCAAGATCCATTTTCGACACTATTTATCTTTAACATTATTAACATTTATTGAACTCGACTATAAAAAATTGTTTGAGTAGTTGATGAATTAGATGAGTATGACCAAGACTTTTGTTTTTTTTAATTGAATGGGAGATTTGATTAGTTCAATTACTTGTAATTTTTTGGTTATTGTATGGGAATGCTCTCAAGTGCGCATATTTAATTTGTTACTATAGTTATAACATATTCCTCTATTAAATTTTTTTATAAAATTTTGTGATGATCAGTTTTTATTCAGTACAAATGTTATCATGTTATGTCAATTTGACCATAAACTTAATTTGTATTCCGCTACTCTTTTAAAATAAAAGATAATAAGTGGTAATAAGTAACTAGGTGGCTTAGCTCACCTGGCCACCAGGTTCCTCATTCTAGAGAGTGACCCGGATTCGTTCTTTACTTTATTTCAAAAAAAATTTTATATGAAGCTCAAAATATAATAACTTTTTTACTAATTAATTCTAAACATATAATTAATTTGAGACACTTTAAAATTGATAACTTAAATTAAAACTCAATCTAAACATTGGACCTCATATAAAATTCTTCCATCTTAAAACGAAAAAGAAAACTAGATTAAAGAAAAAAAAAAGTAGTGCTCAAAACAAAATATGGTAAGCCAATTGGGCGCATGAAAATCTAAATGGAGTAAACCCCCATATTAGCGCATAATTAAATGGCTTATGTTCATCTCTTCTCCAGTGTTGCATTAGTGGAAAATTTGCGTCGATGACATGATATAAAAATTAATACTCACTTCGTTAAAATATTAATGCAGCATATCCAACTTTATATCTCATCCCACCATTTTATGACATAAGTCTCACATAAAACCTATTCTATGCATTATTCTTTACACAAGATTTCACATTGAAGCTAGAATTGCTATATATTCAACACTATTTCAAAATTAGGTAACCGTCTTATGGTATGAGATAATGAGATGAGTATAACTAGAATATTGAATTATTAACACTTTGATAGAAGTAGATATTATTTTATACTGTTTCATATCATGAGACCGTCGCAAACAAATTTTTTACTTCAAAATTTGTGTCACCTTAGGACACGATTGAAGTGATATATAGAATGAAATTAAGATTTAAAATCCCGAACAATGTTTTTTCAGCAATGACTTAAAAAAAAAAAAAAAAAAACTTAAATTGCAGATTTAATCATTCTTAAAAAGACTGTTATTTTTGGTAAGAAGAATTCAACTACTTCAAAGTTATAATTGTCCGTCTAGATAAATTGACTTGGACTTTTTCTTTTGTTCAGATTTCTGATTTCAGATGCCAAAAGAAAGCCTAAATAGTACTATAACTGGTGGTTGGGTTAAATAAACTTGTTTCTCTTTGCTTTGTAAAGAATTTACCTTTCCCCAAATAAAAAAGGGAATTTCTCCTTTTCTTTTTTACAAAGGTAAAAAAATGGGATCCCCTACGTGACGCCCACTTAAAATGCTCTTTTTACAAAATCTTAAATATATAGTAGTAATAAAAAAGATGCATCAATTTCCTCTCTTTACAGAAATTGTCCAAAACATCAGCAAATAATAAATTTATAAAAGAGTGGAACATCACCTCGTTCCTGCAAAAGAGTTCTGGTAAATTTGAGAATACAAATAGTAGAGAAGACAAGATGGAATAAAGATCAATGAATTCTGTGCCAGTCAACACTTTGACTGAATTTCCATTATGCATGCCCTTTTCATTTTATTTTAATATATTCATCATTTCATTTTTGTTTTTGTTTTTTGGTTTTTGGTTTTTATATTGCATACGATGATACTAACCATTGATCTGACATCTCCATAATTTATGACTTTTACATACGTGTACTATTCGAGTTCAGATAAAATACAGTAATTAAACGTTCGATTTTAAGTGAGCAAATTAATAAAAAGTTATTCTTTCGCTACGTTAAAAAACAAAATTCAGAAATTGGGTGGATTGGATTACACTTTACCGATATTGGTGGCTCCGCCCTGGCCTATACTGTTAGAAAAAATATGTAATATATAAAATTTAATCCCATCATATTTAGTTTTATTATCTTAAATCAGTGTAACTTAAAAGGGTTAATCGCACAAAAGTTTGTCTTTGTTTGGAAATTGCACTAAACAATATTTTAGTTTATTAACTAAATTTAATCTTTTTTTCTTTTCAAAAATGAGTTTATTATTTTAACGCTTTCTACAATTTCTGATTACATTCTTGATATTATAATTCAAAGTATCAATACTTGAAAAAAAAAATACAGAATAAATAAAATTTAATATATAGATACCTAAATCTAACGTTAGAGGAGCCTATCAATTTTCTTAAGTTTCATTTTATACGTAATAATTAATGATAATGATCGATGTTAAGAAGAACTAAAGCTAGCTAGTTAATTCATACTATTATATAAATTTTAAAGCCAGCCGTTGCAAGAAAATAAAATATATAAACTCAATTTCGATTGATAAGTATTCTATGCTATCATGTATGGCAGTGCCCAATAGTATTTTAAGGTGTTGTAATGTATTACACATTAAGAAGGGGGTATAACATCTTAAAGTGCTATTGAACACTGTCTTAGGTCACACCGCAATTTGAATCTCTCTCTTTTTTTCTCAGAAAATCTGATTTTATACTTTGTTGAAGCAAGCTTTTCTCTTTACTTTGAGTGACATTTTTTCTGGGAAATATAAGAAAGAAAAGAATGGCAAGGCCCACATAAGCATAGGGGAAGGCCCGAAAGGAGGACTCCATGCAAAATTATTCTCAGACGTTAACTTTTATTATAAATATAAATAGATTTTTTTGTGGGAATCAAAACTGAAAAAACAGCAAGCACATTTGTGAGTAACTTGAAAAGAAAGATTCATTGTTGAAAAGGAGGCCTGTTTTCTTTCCTCAACATGGGGAAATGAGAAAATGGTTTTTTCTTGAAATGTCCAGTTTAATTAGTGTAAAATTAGAATTTAAACTATTCAAGATGGCTCATGTATAAATACCAAATTTATTGTTTAGTGTATTGAATTATTGGTGTTTACCAATAATAATATGTCAATAGTAAATTAAAAGAAAATTTGAAAGGAGTTAATGAAAAATATTAATTGTCTTGCATTGAATTATTAAAGAAATAAAATGTGGTGAGGAGGTATAATTAATGCTATCATTAAGTATCTCATGTTGAAAAATATGAAGATTAGTTTATTCCTTATTATTAGGAACAAACTAGTATTCTTCAAACTATAGTGGTTAAGGAGCAATCCAAAAGACCACATGCGTCCGGCCGTGTCGAGTCCGGACTCGGACTTTGGACTGGATTTAGGTGGACTTGGGTCTTTGGAAGACCCTCTAATTTTTTTGGAGCCCAAAAAGTTTGAACTCAGCGCAAAATTTGGAGTGTTCATATTAGTTGGATAGGCTTAGTCGGTGAAAGAAGAATGCAGTGACAAAATTCAAAGTCTGACTAACTCCTTGATTTTCGACTGATTGGGAGTAATCTTTGCGGACCAGGAATGTAGGGCGTCTAGGTTCAAAAGTTGACTCGTAATTCACTCTTTATTCTTTGCACACATGGGTGTAAGCACCGTAATTTTATTAAATTTAATGGTATCATATTTTTATATAAATTCTAATTTTGGAGATAAGAATATACAATAATATCTCTAAAATTTGTAATTGTATTTTTCTTACTCTCAAATTTAAGAAATCTATTTTTGACTCTCCAAGTCACTGGTCTCTTATAAATAGGAGACTCATAATATAGTTTCAGCAGGTCAGATGGAAGAAGGTTCAATGATCCATCAACTCTCTACTACTAAATTCTAGGTCAAATTCTTCCCCAAAGTATCAACTACTAATTGTTAGTCAAATTCTTCCCCAAAGTAGAACCCTGATGGAATAAGTCTCAACGACTCCATCAACTCCCTACTACTAAATTGTAGGTCAAATTCTTCCCCAAAGAGATTTGATAGAATAAGTCTCAATAATCCCATCAACTACTAAATTGTAGGTCAATTCTTTGCTCAAAGTAGAGCTCTGGTGGAATAAGTTACAATAACCCCATCAACTCCCTACTGCTAATATCTAGGTTTACACTAGTTACAATAACCCCATCAACTCCCTACTGCTAATATTTAGGTCAAATCCTCCACCCATATTATAGCTCTGATGGAATAAGTCACACATTAGAGCTATCCTCTCTTCGCGTATTTTTTAGTTTGTCGGAGCCATTACCAATGTGGTGTTACATGGTATACGAACGAGAGTCGTTTTACCTTTTAAAGCATTACGTCATTGTTCAACAACACTAGCTAATATGTATTTATTTTGCGGAAAAAAAGAGTTTTCCTTGTCTCGACTCACATTAGTGTGGAAAATTTCATTCGGAGTTCAAGACGAAGTTATTCCAGTACGTTAGTTTGTTGCTTTCAAGAACCAAGTTCGTGTGTTCGTTGGCGTTGAAGATTTAATTTGTAATTTTCACTTATATCCATTACTATTTTAATTTCTTTGTAACCATTTCCCCAATATAATTTGGATATAAGCACTGATTGGAGATATATACTCTTTGAAAGAATTTTGTCTCATCTAAAAGTTATATGGGTGAAATTGCTCTAAGTGGGAATCTAATCCAAAAATTTTATTTGGGCGTGAGCCTTTTTGGCTTTAATACCATGAAATAATTATGTCTCGTCTAAGAGTTTGAACTTGTAGAAATATATGAAATCATCCATTCATTTATGTAACTTCTCTTACACTCTTGAAGTATATATTTGAAGTTTAGCTTTTCATGATAATTGTAATCAAATTAAATACTTGAATGTTCCTTATGATTAGGTAGAGTTTTTTTTAATGTTTGCAAACTTTCAATTACTTACTTTGCAACAAGCTAGAGAACATAAATGTACCCGAAGAATTATGCATTATGATATTTGTTTACCTGTGGATAAAACTACAACTTTTCATAAGTTTGCAATTTAGTTTAAGTTCCGCTTGGTTGGGGTGATATACAGGGTAATAAGAATAATTTTATTAATAGTGTTTGGTATTATCAAAAAATTGTAATAAAATTAAAAATGGGTTACAATTTACCTATCAAATTACTCTTTATTCATTGCCCTCTATTTAAATGTCTCCTCGATCACTTTAATTCTCATTACCCTATAATCATCACCTCCAACCAAGCGGACCTTGATTTTTTTTAAATATTGGTAAAAATAGAAAACCCCGATTTTAAAATAATGGAATTCGAATCAATGAGATGATTTGCTCCTATCCATAACTATATTTTTATTGTCATTCGAACAAATCTAAAAATGTTAGTATAACTAATCATTCGTTGATAGATAGGTGCCACCAGACACACCATTTTTGGACCGTACAAATCTGTCAATTCATTCAAGAAAAAAATTAATTTGAAGTATTATTAACCAAGATTTTAGATGTAATTTGTAAAAAATTACTATTTATTTGTATTGCACGTGAAGTTTCTCTTTGGCAAAGGATCCAAATCCTCATATACAACGATGAAAATTTCGTTTTTTGAGTGTGATGAAATGTTGAAGGCCCACAGAAGATGAGAAATAGAAATAGTGGTGGGGAACAGCACAAGGTTTCAGGTATCTCTCCTGCCAGAAGCAACTGGTTTAATATTAATTTCCTGACACAAATACCTCAGAATATCACACACTTCACTAACTCCCATGCCCATCTCTCCCAACCAAAACTCCCAATCTTAACTGGTACTTTTTCCTATTTTTTACTCCAAACAAACGCACAAAGAGAGAGAAACCAAGGGCATTTTGGTAATTTTCAAGATAGAGGGTTGGCTTCCCAAAGTTTTGACTACACCTCATCAAACCTCCTACTCACAGAATTAACTCAGTCTAGGCAGCGTGCTCTCACATGCCTTTTCTTCTCATTTATTTTACCCCACTTCAATTTTTAAAGTATTTACTCCATATATTTCGATATTAATTTCTCCTTGTTTTTTGACACAACATTTAAGAATGATAATTAAATATAGATATAGTACAGTTGATGTGATGGAGAGAGAAACAAATAAAATGTAATGTATTTAAATAAATGAATTTAAATAAAGTGTATAGATATAATATTATTAATTGATGTTCAAAAAATGTATGAAAAGTTAATAATGAGACGAATAAAAATAGCAAAATGGAAAGTTAATAGTGGGAGATAGGGAGTAATATTTAATCAAAAGTATCAAAAATTTCATTTGGAGTATCAAATATTGAAGTCAAGATAATCTACAAAAATTACTCTTTATATCCCCAACTCGATTACCCCTTTGCTTTTGACACATATTTTAATGTAGTAGTTGTTTATTATTACCTCCGTCCATGAAAATTGATCTTGTTTCTTTACACTTTTTTTTTATCAACAAATAAAAATCTCAGAGAGTTTTGACACTAAGAATCTTTCTCGTATTGCAAATTCTTTACACTCCTAACACAACCAAAGGATTTTCCAATCACTGTTGAAAACTGAATCTGGAACATTCTACGTCTTTAATCGCAAACCAATTCCATAGCCTATTTTTCACTTCTTCTACCAACATGCTCGTAGTAGTCTCCTTATTCTTGAACACTTTTTCATTTTTTTCTTTCCATATCACTCAAGCAATGCACATCCAAATACTAGCCACAAATGGTTTACCTTTCCATTAACAATTATTTTACTAGCTACAAAAGGTTTACACTTTCCATTAACAATTACTCTATTAAAAACGGATCTCATAACATTCCGTAATACCCTCTGACATATCACATTAAATCATGTGCAAAAAATAGGACCAATTTTTAGGAACGGAGGGAGTAGTATTATAGTGATATATGTGCATTTTAGTGGCACTGTAGTAAATAAAAGAGAATAAAAAATTATTTTTGGTGGTATTTTTATAAATAAAAAATGCTTATTTATAGAAATGAGCGATCGAGTTTGGGACAAACCTTTAAGGCGAGGGGACAATAGAGTTGGGGATGGGGGGAATACAATATAATATCACCGATCTAAATTTTTTATAATTCTGATTAAATATTTAATATTTTAAAACTGTTTTTAATTATAAATTTATCATTAACTATTTTCATATAATATTTTATCTTTAAAAAAATTAATTAAATCCCACTTTGTCTGATTGAGCAAGTGTGAGAATGGGCTTTAATATTTTTCTGACCATATGGATTTGCATGGCTAAAGTTTTACTGCATAAAGCAACAAGTTTGAGACAAATAGATAGTCAAAACAACTTATGATCAACTAGGGATAAAATATTTAACGAAATAATGACTAAGCTTTTGGTTATTTATTGCTGCAATCAATATCTTGTACTATTGAATATTGCAATACACTTTTATATTTTGAATCATGGGCATATTTATATTTGGAATTGTCATTTTGATGTTTTATTGGGTAAGGGTGGTGTAGGTGAAAAAATGACTTTGCATGCGAATAAAATTGAATTAAGAAACTGCCCCCCAAAACAAATGTTTTATGAGGTTCGAATCCCGCAGAGTGTACGAGTCACAGCCTAATGTGTGAATTTATATACGTTGGAAAATGTGATTCTCCATTAGAGTTTGATTCGATATTTTTTAATTTGGGTTGAACTTTAAAGTTTTCGGTAACAAATGAGAATTTTTTTAAAAAGAATTTGTCTCTTGTTGGAAAAATGTTGTAGATGAACTGGGTATATAAGGAGAACCCACTGGTAGCTTGTAAGATAATTATGAAGAAATGTTCCTCCATCTATCTACGTGGGGAGAGTGCAAATCTTGATCAAAATCAGCCAATAAAAAAAAAAATACAAAGGGGGCGACCTACGAATGTAATTTGTGAGTACTCTTGCGGTTGACAAGCGCTGAAATTGAGGACATAATCTATGTTAAAGGAACTAGTGATAATTCTACCCGTGCTTCGCACGGATGGAATTGTTACAATTTTTAACTATGATAATACCTAATTTTTTATTATAAAACTTAAATGCTACTTTCTTTTTAAAAAAATTATTAATTTTTTTTATCACATCTCAAATATACTCCTGATGAAATTTGTGATATTCCCTATTTAATATTCAATAATTTTAAGTAATTTTATTGTTAACTTTTTTTTTTTGTCAGAGAATTTTTTATTGATTTGAAAAACAACAGTAAAATTATTTAGGTGTGAGATACACCTTAAAGTTTAAAAAAATACATAATTATGCTAACAAATTTCACTCCTAGCACTCAATTTCTTTCTAAAATTACAACCTCCTTAACATTAAAACTGGATTCCTCTCTCATTCAGCATAAGTTCTTTTTTTTTCGCCACTTCACATTTTGTTGATTCCATATCCAAGAGTGTCTCCAAAATTCTTTGAAAACATCCTCCATTATGAATTTCATTGTTAAATTATACACATGAATTTGTAATAAAAAGAAAATAATTCTTTAGTTATGATATAATTCAAATAATAAAACTCGATTCTTTTTTCTTTCTTTTTTAAATCACCCAATACTCATTATATGCTATTAAAAGATAAAAAAAAAAAAACCCTAGATTTTCAATAAAAAAAAAAGATATGCATCCGAATAAATATAAATCTCACCAGATGAAGTTTAAAATTTAACATTATGTCATTTCATGAAAAGCTCATTGATTTGACTAGTAGCTGGTTTTAAATTCTGTCAACATATCTTCAAAATATCAAATTAAATTCAATTGAAATATTTGGAGGAAAATTTTAATTACTTATACATGGTCAAACAACAACTTTCATCTATGTTTAAATATTAAAAAGGTAATAAAAATTATAATATAATACAAAAAAATTCTATTACATTAAATTAGAAAAAGAGTTGATTCTATATTAATTCATGAACTTTTGCCTCAATCTTAATATAATTACGACTTTTAATATTCTTATGAAAATTCATCTCCTTTTTAGTTATTTCAATCCAATACATAATTTTTATTTTCAACAAAAGTTATGTGACTCAAGAGGGTGTGATATTGCTTGGATTAAGAATTTCTCTACATGGATGAAATCATTTTAAGGGAGGCAAGAGAAGTATCTGACACGTGGTTGAAAAAATCATATCATAATTTAAAACCGTGTATCAAATTAAAACAAATAAAAGGTGATGAATTTTCATAAAAATATTGAAAGTCGTAAAAATATCTAAAGACCGTGAATTAATATAGAATTAACTAAAAACTAAATTATGTTTTGTCTAGATTTTTTGGTTGATTTTTTCTTTAAAGTTTTGAATTATCATTTTGCGAGTTCGAAAAATATGGTATGTATGAACACCTTGTTTTGTTGGTTTTCCCATACTCAATTTTAAATTTCTCTGCTTAGTAAACACTTTTGTATAAAAACATTAATCATATTTTTCATTGCTGGATTAAAGAGGTGTGGGATTAAGTATGTTTGGTGGCTGTACTGAAATTGAACGATATTGGTGGATGAATATTTTTAGAGATATGGGTTTAAGTATTATATATTGGTTAAAACTATTATTTTAAAGTGGGTATATTTTACAAAAAAATATAAATGGGTTGGGTAAACTTAATAAAATAGTGGAGATAGATTTATTACCTATATTTTTTTGGTGAATCAGCAAGGACCGAATAATTTGGAGGACAAAAGTTGTGTTCTATAATATATTTATCTACAATCAATTTCATATTTAGCTTGATTAATATTCAATAATTTAAAATTTTGAGTTTTAATAATTTAAAAAAAACTATTTTATTTATTAAAAAGTTAGTGTTATTTTTAAAGCTTCCAGTAATCAACGGTAATATATACACAAACATTATTTAAGATAAATATAATAAAAATCAGTACTCTAAATTTTAATAAAAATCACCAAATAGAAATCTCTATAATCCGTTACTGTAGTAGAATTTTTTTTAATAGGGTAAATTGTACTCCCTCCGTACCAGAGGAACTTGCACACTACCTTTATTTTCGTATTTTAGCAAGCGAGTTGTTTATTAATATTTGAAATGATAAAGTAACTTTTAAGGTATCTATTTTAAAGTAACTTTAAAATTATTTTATCATTTTAAATACTAATAAAAAATTCGCTTGCTAAAACACGTAAAAACAGTAACTGGGCAAGTTCCTTCGGGACGGAAGTAGTATTATACATTGTTGTAGAAGAATCACCAAAGTATCTCACTAAACAAAAATTTAAATGTATTTCACAGAAAGTTCAATGATTGCACCAACAACCACTGGTTCTAATTTTCTTTTAGGAAAAATGCACTTTTTTATACGTTAACTTTGGTTTTCTTCCTCTTAACTATGTATTTTTAATTTCGTCTTATAACTTATAAAGTTTGGGTTTTTTTTGTCCCGAAACCTGCTATACCAGGTAACTCTTCCTATAATTTAGTCCTATAACTTATAAAAAGTGGTGTCATGTCAGGTTAACCTAAAGAATTACCTCATGTATCTGGTATCAGAATAAAAAATATAATTTTTCATAAGTTACAGGACAAAATTTAAAATTTCAAAATTAGCAGGACGAAAACCAAATTCAACCAAAGTTAAAGGGCAAAAAAAATGTATTTCCCTCTCTTTTAATATTATCTTCAAAGTTCAAAATGATCAATTTGAATTTAACTGAAACATATGAACAATAATAATTTTCATCACTATTTAAATAGAAGGTAATAAATATTATACTCCACATATTTCAAAATAAGTGTTGTTTTAGATATTTTGTGACATATTAAGAATTATAATTTTTTTTTACATATATATATCACTGTCTATATCTCTAAAAGATCGTATAATGTTATATTTTAATAATCCTAAAAGGAATATCTAATGTTTTAAATTAAGATTTGGGGCGAATTAGGAAAAATGTGAAAATATCTAAAAAAAATGACACTTATTTTGAAATAAAATTTGAACTTTAAAATGATACTTATTTTGAAAAGGAGGAAGTACTATATTAAATAGGGAAAAAACTATTAGTTGAAACAGTTGGAGGAAAACTTAAATTTCTTATACACGATCTAATGACATTTTTCACCACATCAAATAGAAAGTAATAGAAAATATATAATATAATACATAGAAAAAAGACTATTACATTAACATAAAAAAGTATTGGTTCGATTCACAATTTTTTACCGGGAAAAAAAAATATTAACATAAAAAAGCATAATACATAAAAACAAATTACCCTGTTTTATTGGTTTCTTTCACAACCAATTCACATAAAATAACAAATATTCATTGCAATTACCTTTCTTCGATACCGATCCCATTATACTTCATAAAAATATGTTATCATTTTTACGCAATACAACACTTCAAATAAATTTAAACCAAGATTTAGTGAGATGAAACATACGACGATTTGTGTCACCAATAAACCTATGTATTCAAAATAAATCGTGACAATTCTTCAGTTATGACATACATCAATAAAATAGAATCAGGCTTTTATCTTAAAAAAAGGATTAAAAAAATATTAAAATTTTGATTTTTATCAAAATGATCAATTTAACTTTTAGTCGAAATATTTGCATGAAAATTTGAATTATAGGTGCAATCTATCTATAATAAATATATAATACAACAATTGTTTCTATTAATAGTTTTGAGCGGGAGTCGTCGCTGGCCATTGATCTGATTTCCATAAATAATAATATACTTATCTATAAATAATTTTATATTAAATTTATTTAAGAATTAATAATTTCAATTTTTTATTTTTAATTTAAAAAATAAATTTTCTTATTTTTAAGCATGTTGCACAATAATAAAGTCAGTATTATTTTTAAAATTTTCAAAATATTAATTTTATATTAATAATGGTACCTCACAAACAAAATTAAAACAAATAATTTAACACAAATATAAAAAAAAAAAATAAGTACCTCAACTCACCAAACTCAATTCTCCGTAACCAGATAGCTAATTATTTCTAAGCTTTAACATCCATATGAAATAAGAAATCTTCAGTACAGTATCAAAATGTTATATTGCCATTGAAAATCGAGAAATAAAAATAAAAGAATTAACAAATTGATCTAATTAAAAATATCAATATCAAACACTCAAGCATTTCAATAATTTATCTTACTCTGTTGATTTCCAACACTCAATTCTCAATCCATCTACTTAATACACGCTCTTGTGTAAAAATGTCACTCATGCCTTTAATTAACCACTAAATGAGAGAGGTGAAAGAGTGGACATGTCTTGTGCTTATATTTAAATTGGATGTGCTAGATTTATGGGTAAGTATTTTAAGGGATATTGGTATAAGTATTATGTATTGTACAAAATTATAATTTTACAATAGTTATATTTACTAAAAATAATAAAATAAAACGAGTGAACTTGTTTATTTTAAAACAATTATATAATACTCTCTCCGTCCATGAAAATGGTCAATGATATGTTGGAGGGTATTATAATATATTGTGAGGTTCATTTACTCTTTTTTATGATCACACAAATGCAGTCCCAATTTGCACAAAATTAATATAGAAAATATTAATCTTATAAATTAATGAGTATATATAGTGTGAAACTTGTTCTATGTCTTATTTATTTTGTGTACTTTTATCAAATATTTTAAAATTAATAATATAATTTTTTTTCATCCGCGTAATACGCAGGGCTCAAGAGCTAGTTCTAAATTAATTAAGTATAAGTAAAATAAATTCATCATACTAAAGGAATAAAATTTCGTACAGGAGATGTTTACCAAATTTTAATGGCAAAGTATTGTGTGTGTGCTACACACCAATAATTTTTGGTGTGTAGCAATTCAAATCGGTCCGGGTCGGATTGAACGGATCGGGTATATATATATTTTTAACCCGTTTAACCCATAATTTTGTTGCCCTAATCGAGAGCGCAACCAGGCGATTCATCCTCCTCCTCTTCCACGAGCGCCGGCGATTCATCCCCTCCCACGAGCGCCGGCGATTCATCCCCTTCGACGAGCGCCGGCGGTTCATCCTCTTCGACGAGCGCCTTGCTTTCCTCTCTGTGCCACCGCCTCTGGCCCTAGCTGCTAACTGCGTGTAAGGCGACTACAATTTGTTTACTTATTTTCTATTGTGTTTAGATTGTGTGAAACACTCCAATTTCATCAAATTTCACTTTCCCTTGACGCGATTGCTCCTTTCTTCCTCAAAACCACAGCGCCATCTAAATAGAGGTTCCATTATTTCGGACATTCTTTTGCATTCAATGCTTTGTTTCTAACATTTATGGTCAAAATGACTAATACAAATAGTTCTCTACTAATCAACTAATATGTTATGGAGGAGTTGAATAAATCTTGCTACGAAGTTAAGTATATGTGTATCTTATTTGGTAGGGGATGAAGCCCCAAGTAGTTGCCCGAAAGCTGTTTGTGAAAATGACCCAAAGAATTAGTTCATTTACATTTGATGCAGATGAAAGAAGTTCCAGAATCTCAGTTTTATGTGTGGTTCATTATTCATATCTTTTTTACATGTTTACTCTGTTTGCGTTGGCATAGTGAGAGAAGCAATGAGCTTGCTCTTCCATCGTTTTTCCTGCTGCTATATCAAACATGAGTAAAAAACTTGGCTATAATTTACATATGTTTATTGGGGAGAATATGAAATAATTGCTTTATCAAATTAAAATGCCCTTTTACGAAACAAAATTTACTTTTTCTCCCCCGTAATTCATGTATTGAGCAATATGGATCAGTTTACCCCCCCGTCCTGAAGGAGGGATTTTTCAATTTACTCTGCCACATCCTACTGTTTTTCTCCTTTCCACTTCTTGGTGGTTTTACAGAACATGAGTGTAAAACAGTTTCTTTCTTTTATCATTTGTGCTCCTTTTGTGTTTTTGTTTTTCCGAATTTTATGGGTTGGGGTGGGGAACAAAACTTGAAATAACATGTGGCATACCCTGCACATACCCTGCCCAAAGTTCTCTTATTCAACTGAGATAAGTTTCCAAATCAGATATGTTACACTACTTGTCGTTACTGCTCAATCAATTTATTTGCTTGTTTACATTTGTTTTGGCAAATTTTTGGTGTATTGAGAAAGAATGTAGTTTGATGATTCCAGATTGCAATTGTGTTCTCCTTGTCTTTAGAGTCGACTACTTAACTACGATTGCATTATTCATATGTAGATGCAGGTTAAATGTCAACTTTTCCTCTCTCCAATTGTGAAAAAGAATCGAGTATTTGCATGAAGTTAAATGATATTTTTCTATTGCAGTGCTATCCAGCAAAATCATCATTTTATGATATATAGTTGCACTTGTGAAGTTAAGAATATTGTAGTTTGATTTATTTACCGCACTTGAATTGAATTCCTTACCATGTTTCTCTTTTATTCACATTTTCAGCCTGCGGATAAAGTGTGTGATCATTAGAAGTGAGTTGGTGAAAAATCAGTAAACAAGGAAAAAGATGACAAAAACAGAGGATAAATACTATTGAACTATGTAGGGATCCAGATACAGGCTGTGTAATTTGTGTGATGATGAGGCTGTAAAAATTTTATTTCTTCGACTGGGCTTCTGCTATGGTAGTTCTTGGTCTGTGATTTAATGATTCAGCCCTGAGTTTATGTATATGATTTTCAAGATTTGGTTAGTGAATCCATGGTCCAGTCCTGAGTTTTGTATATGATTTTCAAGATTTGATTAGTGAAATTGTTTTTTCTTTAGTTGGAAAGTTCTTGTTTATGCTAGTTAAGGTATCTTTGTATATACTAATCTCAATTGAATAACAATTGGCTCAAAGTATTTTGTGAGTACTACTCAACATAAAAACCATAATACATTTATCCTTTGATACCATATATAATTCTCAATTAAAACAATTGCATTTATCCACCAATACCATTATATATATAAATTATCAACTTTCAAATTAAAAAACAAGTCAATAGTTCTTTTTTTGTCCCCACCCACCCACACATACATATATACATAGATACGTATAAGTTAATACCATAATGTTTATCTGCTAATACCATAATGTTTATCAGCTAATACCATAACATTCATTCGCTGATACCATATATAATTCATCAATTAAAACCACTACATTTATCCACCAATACCATAACACATTCTCCCTCCGTCCCGGTCTAAATTTCACACATTCCTTTTCGGGTTGTTCCACACTAAGTTTCTCATTCCATAAATGAATAAAAACAACACTCTACTACATATAAATTTTAACTTTTAAATTCACACAATATTACCAAAAATGCCACTCATTTAATCCACTTTTCAACACTATTCATTACTTTATCCCAAAAATTAACATGTGGCCCACCATATATTAATAAACAAATATACTTTCTTAAACCATTCAACAGAAATGGGAAGTTTAAACCGGGACGGAGGGAGTATAAATTATCAACTTTCAAATTTAAAAACTATTCATCTGTTCTTTTGTTTGCCCCCACTCACCCACACATACATATATACATAGATACATATAAGCTAATACCATAATGTTTATCAGCTAATACCATAGTGTTTATCAGCTAATACCATACCATTCTTTCGCTGAACCCATAAATAAATCATCAATTATTTATTCTAATATTGGTTTTGAAGGTCAATTGTAGCAATGACCATCAATTTCATGGTTGAAATTTCAACTTAGTGTGTTATGACATTAGTGGATGAATGCAATGGTTTTAGTTAATGAATTAGATATGGTATCAGTGGATGAACAATATGGTATTAACTGATAAATAGTGTGGTATTAGCTGATAAACCAGTATGGTATTAGTGGATAAATAAAATGATTTTAATTAATGAGTTATACGTGGTATCGGTGAATGAATGATATGGTATTACCTAATAAAAGTTATGGTATTCGCTTATATGTGTTAAAATATTAGTGGATAAATGCAACAATTTTAATTGAAGAATTAGATGTGGTATCAGTGAATGAATGATGTGGTATTAGCTGATAAATAATATGGTATTAGTTGATAAACAATATGGTATTAGCTGATAAGTATGGTATTAGTGGATAAATGTAATGATTTTAATTAATAAGTTTTATGTGGTATCGGTGAATGAATGATATGATATTACCTAATAAACGTTATGGTACTAGTTTATATGTGTTATAATATTAGTGGATAAATGTCAACAATTTTAATTGATGAATTAGATGTGGTATCGGTGAATGAATGATATGGTATTAGCTGATAAACGTTATGGTATTAGCTGATAAACAGTATGGTATTAGCTGATAAACAGTATGGCATTAGTGGATAAATGTAATGATTTTAATTAATGAGTTTTACGTGGTATCGGTGAATGAATGATATGATATTACCTAATAAACGTTTTGGTACTCGCTTATATGTGTTATAATATTAGTGAATAAATGCAAAAATTTTAATTGATGAATTAGATGTGGTATCGGTGAATGAATGATGTGGTATTAGCTGATAAACGTTATGGTATTAGCTGACTAACACATAATTTTTTCAACTTTTATTTATTAATGTATCCTATTTAAATTTATTTTTAGTTCAAAGATGGATCCATTTAAATGTTAGCTTAAAAGTATGTGGAGTACAATAATATTGGAAAAAAGGGACATCTAAATATTGGTACAAAGATTTATGGATTAAACTAAAATTGAAAAAAAAAATAGGCCCTTAGAATAAAATTGGCTCAAAGATAGGTAGAGTAGAATTAAAAATAAAAAATAAAAAAAAAAAGTCCAGGAGGATTTGAACTTGTGACTTCAGATCAGAAATAATCTCAATGTAGCTTGCCAGTTACCACTAAGCTACAACCAACAGAAAGAATAAATATCTGTATCTTAAGTACTTAGATTCTCGCATCTGGGGGATTGATACTCACGGAAACAATTTCCGTGTGTATCACACACATAATACCCTCTCAATTTTAATATAAGGCATATAAAAAAACCACTTTAATGAATCAAAACCATTAATTTAGTGTGTAAATAATTGTATTATATATTAATAATAAATACAACTAAATTTAAGGAAGACTCAAATACAATTAGTAACAATTCCGTATAATTACGGATATTCTTATACGAATTAATTAGCCATTATTGTATATATAGAATGTAAAAAGGTCAAATTTATTATATTAGTTGGAATAATAAATATACATTAAATTATAATTGATAGATAACTTACAATTAAAATATCTAATCTTATATTGTCTATAGTTATATTCGTGTGTATGTATATATATATATATATATATATGTGCAGATTTGCTACTTATAAATATATATATATATATATATATATATATATATATATATATATTCAGGTTTGCTACTTATATATTTAGTAGTTTCTTTTATTAAATATATTAAATAAACAAATGTGTAAAATATATACCTCTTTATTATTTAATCATGGTTTAATTGTTTAATTTTAAGAAATAATATTTTTTTAATAACTTTTCTTTAACTCCTCACAATAAAATTTGTTTTCTCATCTTATAATTAATGCAATATGCTCTTACGAAGCGTCAATCCTATCAGAATTAATATAAAGTTAGCAATTATATCTTTACATGTTTATCTTCTTTCTTCCACTTTCTTCTTTCCTTGCTAAATTGTAGGTCTTCTTCCACAAATCTGGGATCATCTGATTCCCTTTTAAAAAAATTAAAATAATTAGCATTACTATTCCTAATGTTGTGTCATTCCCAAAATTGTCTCAATTGAATATAGAAAATATCCAAACACTATAATTAAGTTCGTATCCTCTGGCATTTAACAGGTATAAAGCTTTCAATTCAAGGATCCTCCTATAATTAAATTGTATGGTTAAATATATTAATCAACTTTAATTTAATAGGAAGAGATATGATGTATATTCTCAGAAAAAAAAAAAAAAAAAACGTGATATATTGGCTAGATATTCAATTATGTGTAGTATATGTTCCTTGCATTTGTTTTCTTGCTCCACTTTTCTCTACTTCACGTAATATATTTCGCATGTATTCGTCAAGTTTAATTTTTTTTTTATCATTGCTTTGATTTTTTTTTCTCTACTTTCCTTTTGTATTCGACAATTATAATTTTCACTACCATTTTTTTCCTTATGTCAATCATACATTTAGTATTCAAACAAATTTCAAACAACATTGATATAAATTGTACATTAAATTTCAACATAATGTAATATATAATGATAAACATAATTGAAATATAAAGAAGTCAAACAGAATGAGAAGATAATTGATATAAAAATTAATAAAAGATGATGAAAAATCCAAAAATATAAAAATAAAAAATAAAGGAGTCCTCAAACCTTCTAAAACTCTTAAAAAACTCTTCAAAGCATCCCGATTAAACCTTCACAATTCCTCAGTTTTCTGGTGAATGCATTGCACAATGTACAAATCTTGCTGACTATGCTAAAAAAATAAAAAAAGATTAAACTATGATGTCTATATACATATTTGCAAAACAACATCAAATTTTACAATATATATTTATTACACTATACATTCTATCTAAATCTTCTCAGAATAATATTCTAAAAAAAAAAAAAAAAAACTAATTCGAAACTCATAAGGATCGAGTGGAAAAATAAAGAAGTTGAGATAATAAAAATGAACCATGAAATGATCGGTATAAATAGCCTACAAAAAGAAACTGTCCCTAAATTTAAGCAGTTTATCCAAAGGGCCACATTTCATCAATAAAAAATAAACGGTCAATATTAAGTGGGATAAAATGATGAATTTAATGACAATTAGGTGTCAAACTTACCGTAATTAATTAAAAAAAGAATGGATGGTGATGATCAAGTCAAGAAAATAGATCAAGGTATCAGAAATTCTCCCTCCAAAACTATTTTAGGAAAAATAGTTGCTATTATATATTTATGATATGATGACATATCAAATTAGAATTGGTAAAAAAAAAAACCCAATCTCAGCATTTTTTAGCTTGAGCAAAGGTATCACAACTAGTGAAGTAGATACGAGCACTGATGAAAGATAATGTGACTTCAAAGTTCTAACCGTTCTATATGAGTTCCTTACATAAAGTTTGCCTAGTGCATAGTGCGGGGATGGTGTTTGATGTGTTTTAAAAAAAATTGTATTATAAATAAAAAAAATTATATATATTTTGAATTTATGAAATTTTAGTCGTTTCGTTCTCCCTTAATTTTTTATTTTTTTTACTCCATATACATTTCACATCCTAAAACGAATTTTTTGATATTTCCTTGTTTTTATGTATCCTCATATATACTAATTACTAGTTTGTATCTATTGTGTGATTTGGGAAGTATTATCTAAGAATGAAGTTTAGTTAGTAAACATTATACTCTCTTTGTTTTAGGGTAAACTTTTCACTTTTTTTTTTTTGGATCGTTCCCCATTAAGTTTCTCATTCTATAAATAACAAAAACAATATTTCACTATATATAATCTTTAACCTTAAAATTCACAAAATATTACCAAAAGTGTCACCCATTCTATTCATTACCTTATCCCAAAAATCAATATATGTTCCACTATATATTAATAAACAAGTTTCCTTTCTTAAATCATTCAAAAAAAAAAAAAAAGGGAAGGCAACCCTGAGACACAATTCAAGTTTTTTAATGACACTAATTTTTTTTCATGGTATCACAAAGATCTTGAGTTCAATTCCCGTTGAGAACAACTTCTCTCCAAAGAGGGAAAGTTAAGTTTGGTCCATGAGCGAGGGGGAATATAAGGGAGATAATTAAATGAATTATTTCACATCTTACTACAAGTTCGAACTTTTAAATGAGATAAAAAAATTCACAGTAGGGCAGAACATGGCTCGGTTCAGTTATCGAATCGAAAAGTCATTGCCGAAATAAGTCGAATTATATACTACCTCCGTCCCAGAGGAACTTGCCCAGTAACTGTTTTCGCGTGTCTTAGCGAGCGAGTTTTTTATTAGTATTTAAAATGATGAAGTAATTTTAAAGTTACTTTATAATAGAGGAGATATAAATCTATCATACCCTACTTTAAAAGTCACTTTATCATTTCAAATATTAATAAACAACTCGCTCATTAAAACACGAAAATAAAGGTAGTGTGCAAGTTTCTCCGGGACGGGGGAGTATAAAACTAACCGAAAATGAACCGAAATTTCTTCGGTTCGATTTGTAAATAACCGAAAAATCAAAATATAGTGGACTTTTAAATTGGGTCATATTTTTACACTTATAACCTGCTAACAGCCCAACCCATATATATTAATAGATTGTGCAACCAAAACAAATAACCCACAATAAAAAAAATTAAAAATAGCCAAAAGAATAAAACCACATTGAAATATAAAAAATACTCATAAATTCATAATCCATCTTTAGTTTGTCCAGCAACAATGTAACACAACCAAAATAAACATTATCCAACAATACAAATCAAAATAAACGTTGTTTAAAAATTATATACTTATATATATATATATATATAAACACAGATAGGACTGACTGAGAAATTCCATAGTCTATGAGTTAACCTGAAAAAAGCATTACGCCCACAAACGCCTGCGCCTATCCATCGGCATAACGGCTAAAAGGGCACGCCCACATAGTTAACTCATAGATATCACTAGAAAACTCAAACCTACCGGTTAAACCAACTCTACCTTATGATATATCAAATATAAACTGGAAAAATAAGTTTTCAAATGCACATGATAGTATAGTATACTAAGTTAGGCCATGATTTAATACAGGAATTTAGCCGACCATTGAGGCGGCAATAACAAAAATAAATAAATTGAAGTACAGAAAATAAAAGCAGAAATTAACTACCTCGATGAACTACCAAAATGAACACCTTTTATTGAAAACAAGGCAAGAAGCCAATATTACAGAGAGAGTAGAGAGAGAAAAAGAGAGGGCGAGTCTAAACTCAAGCGTGTCTCTCCAAAAGAAAAAACATCCTATTTATAGAAAAAGAACCGGACATGAAACCCCGGATTTCAAAAGGAAAAAAGAAAAGGTGAATAGTAAAAGTAAAAAATGAATAGTAAATACTATTCATGAACAACGCTTGGTCTGTTGGTGACCTATGCAATGACGAAATTTGATTCATCATTTTCCCAAATTTCTTCCTAGTCAGATCGCCATTAGAGAAGCTTGTCTTTGAAGAAGACTTAAAGTCTTTTTGCATCTTTCCAAATGTTGGAAATTCCCATGACGTCCATAGTAAGATTCTTCAAGGATAGGGATACATTTTTCAAGAACTCTGATTTTCTTTTTGAGTCCTTTAAGATAATTTTTATCTTTAATCAAATTTTGATTTTGATCAAAATTAATTTGAATAGGAATTTGCCATATTTCATGCTGCAATCCTAGTCTTGGTCTAAAAAACCTCCAATCTCCAGGAATTCTTTCTTCCATTAAGGATTCTTCTTTTCCCGAATTTTCTCTTTGAGAGAATTTTTTAACAAATCAAAATTTTCCTGTAAAGAGAGGTCATGGTCCTCTTCAAATGGATCCTGTGCGTCTTGCATAGTAGAGCCAGAAACCATAGATGTATCAGATTTTGAATCTGAAAAATCAGCATCTTTTAAGATGTCTTCCTGAATTTGATTCATGAAGAGATCCATAATTTTTTCCTTGGGAAAAACTCCAGCATACTTCTTATAAAAAGAAGAAAAGGATGGCATCACACTGGGATCAGAAATTTGATTCTTTAATCCTTTCTTATATTCTTCGATCTTGGATTTTATCCTATCGATGTTCTCTTGCAGAGGACTCTCATTTGAGTCTTTTGGGATAATATTTAAATTATTCCAAAACCTTGTGGCACAGATTCTCCACAAACATGGGAGACCCATTTCTGTAGAACCAAATTCTGGCCTCCATTTAACGACCCATGGAATACCTGAGTCAGTGAAAAACATACAAATAGTTTTACTACTTGTATTGTGAGTTTTAAGTGAAGAGGTTACCATAGAGTATTCCTCAAGAAGAGATTTGATCTCACTTGGTAAAATATCAGCAACAGTGCCAAAAGTATTCCACCAATCCAAAAACCAGTTAGGAATTTGATTCCTTCCGATATTTTCACAAATTTTTATCAACCAAGTATGAGAATGCTTGGGATTTTGATAATAAAAAGTTTTATAAAAACTTTCAAGATAGTCCCAGTAATTGTACTGGAAAACCTGATTAGTAACAGGATTAATGACCTGTTTTTCAGCGAAAGGAGAAATACCTCATTCCTGAATAGATATAATCCTCTTAATAATAAACTTTGAGTAGTTAAAAGTTTTACTCGGAGGAAAATGCTGAATATCAACACTTCCAAGAGAGATGAGAGTACTCTCGTAATATCCTCTCGTCTTATAAGACGAAGTAGTAGAAAATTGATTTGGGACATATTTTCCCATAAGAGTCCATGGAGACTCTTTAAATCTCTCCTCATCATCCTCAAGTATGAGAATAAGTTCCCTCTTGGGGGAATCGAAGTAAGTGTACTCCCTTTGAGCAGTTGAAGCATATGATGCTTCCTGGTCAGTGGTTGAGGCCATAGCTTCAACGGGGACATTTTTTCCCCTAAGTCTCAGGAATTCTTGGAACTCCTTATCATGGGCTCCCGAAGATGAAGAGCCGATTCCAGAAATATTCTGGTTGTATAGGGATCTTTTCCCTTGCTGAAATAACGGAGGGCCATGAGCCCCTCTTCCTCTATTAGAGGATTTGGAACCTCGTCCATGTTGACTCATTCCTGTCATTCAGAAATAAATTCACGAGTAAGAAAATCTGGAAGATGATTATCTTTCCCTTGCTTATAGATAATTTTAAAATCAAAATAAGCAAGATGTGATTGCCATCGGGCAAACATTTGTTTTGAGACATTATGTTCAAAATCTTTAAGGAGCATAAAAGAAGCAGCTCTACAATCAGTTTTTATAATAAACTTTTGATTGTATAAATCATCCTGAAATTTTAGGACGCTTTTGACAATAGAAAGAATTTCTTTAGCAACAGTAGAATAATTCTTTTGAGAATCATTCCATTTGCCAGAATAGAACCTAACAATATATTCTAATTTATTATCAGGATTAATTTGTAAAAGAATACCTTCATAACCTAAATCTGAGGCATCAGTTTCAACAATTTTTTCCCATAAGGGATTAACAAGACTAAGAACAGGAATATTTTTAACCTTTTTTTTAATCTTTATAACTGCCTTAGTATGATTATCACTCCAAGGTAAAGGATTCTTTTTAAGCCGATCATATAAGATAGCGGTATCTTCAGCAAGATTTTTAATATAGGAAGATACATAATTAAGACTTCCTAAAAATCTTTGTAACTGAGTTTTATCAGTAATGATATCTGGAAACTTTCTTCCAAATTCAATGCTTCTTTGAATAGGAATAATATTTCCTTTATCAATTATATGGCCAAGAAATTTGATCTTAGTTTGAAATAAAATCATCTTTGGTTTTGAAATAACCAAACCATTTTTTATGACAATATTTTTAAATATATCAAGATGTTTGAAATGAGCTTCTATGTCTTTTGAAAATACAAGGATATCATCAATATAGACGATTATAAAATCACTACAAGGATAAAAAATATCATTCATAATTTGTTGAAATTCAGAAGGAGCATTTTTAAGCCCAAAAGGCATGACAATCCATTCATAGTGTCCAAAAGGAACATTAAAAGCTGTCTTATATCTATCAGATTGATTAATCTGTATTTGTCAAAAACTTGATTTTAAATCAAATTTAGAAAATATAAGAGCATTGACTAATCTGTCAAGAAGATCCTTTTTATTAGGAATTGGATGTCGAATCCACTTTAAAACCTTATTAAGGGGTTTATAATTAATAACCAATCTGGGAACTCCACGTTCTTGTTCAGAATGTTTATTGACATAAAAAGCAGTACAAGACCATGGGGACTTGGAAGAAGTAATAAGCTTCTTATTTAATAAAGAAGATATTTCCTTCTTACATAATTCTAAATACTCAGAATTCATTTGACAAGGTATCGACTTAGTCGGGATCATAGTATTCTTAAAATCATCTTCATAAGGAAGAGAAACAATATGTTTCTTTCTATCCCAAAATGCATTAGGAAAATCATTGCAAATATCAATAGAGAATTTGTTAAATAAAAATTTTATTTTATCCTGAAGCTTAGGATTTTTAAGCTTATCATCAATGGTAAGAGAATTTAATTCATTTTTAAGGAAATTGATTTGACAATTTTTATTATCAATTTGTTCTTGGACAAAATTTAGGACCTTATGCATTGGTCTAGTCACGAATTCAAAAGTAATGGTTTTACCATAGTAAGAACCTGTAATACCATTTTCATTAACAAGAGTAAGGGGATATATCTTTTGAAGAAAAGGAAGGCCAATAATCATTTGGCTTGTAATATTTTCTGCAATAAGAAAATCATTAGGAATGCAACAACCATTAACACAAACATAAGCATTTCTGAGCTTATAATTAATGTGCAAAGACCCTCCTCCTGCATGCGAAAGAGTTTGAGTAGTTTTTTCAAAAAACTTTGTGGGAATTATTCCCATTTGAATTACACTTAAGTCAGCACCACTATCAATCATGGCAATAAACTCCTTTTTATAAGAATTATTAATAAGGAGAGAAATCTTTGTATACCATTTTTGAGAAATATACATGCTGATAGCAGATAAGTGATTTTTATCAATCTCAATATTATCATGAGAATCATCAGGAAAACAAATATTATCGATTTTTCCTTTTCCTTTCTCAATGAGAGAAAGTCGAATAGAAAGATCAGAATTTTGGTTCTGAAGAGTTTTGACATTATTCTTAAGATTATTAATCTCTTGAGCTAAATCATTAATAGTAATAGGACTTTGCCTAGTATTTTTAAGCCTAAGAAGTTTTTCAACTTCTCCCATATTATAATAATTATTATTAGTAATCTTTTTAGAAAGATTAGAATTCTTTTCACAAGAGGAATCATGAAGATCATTAATGATTTTATCTCTTAAACTAGAATCTTTAATCTGCTTAAGAAGATCAAGAATATTATTGTCAGATAAGACATTAATATTCATGTCTTGGAATTGACTCATAAGTTTATAAAACTCATTATCATCAGTATTACCTATACAATTAAGACAACGTTTTCCCAGAATGCAATTATCACATTCAGCTTTTTCTGAAGGAATTTTATCCTCGTTATCACTAGAGATTAACTCTTCGGAATCAGTATAAGATTCATCAATATCTGTATTACCATCAGGATTCATAATGATTTCATAAAGAGATTTTTTGAGCTCTTCATCAATATCAAGTGTTTTAATCTTGTCTTTGGCATAGCATTGATTAGCATAATGACCAGTCCTGCCACATTTTTTACAAACTATTTTGCTAGAATAATTCTTTTTGAAGAATTTTCTTTTACTCTTGTCATGAGTATAATCATGACTTTTATCTTTGTTCTGTTTGTTATCAGAACTTCTTTTTCTTTTTCTGAAATAAGGTTTTTCTTTGAAATCCTTTTTCTTTTTAGAAATACTTCCTTTAGGACTAGGATTATCCATACCAAATTGGTCACAAAACTGACCCAACTGTTTTCTTTCTAAGAGATTATCTCTTTTAATTTGATTTCTTAGTTTGAGTTCATTGCAAAGATTTAATCCTTCCTGAACACAAATACTAATGATTTGACCAAAAGTATAAGACTCATAAGAAATAGAATCAGAGTCTTTTCTTAGGATTTTTTTAATCCTTTCAGCAAATAAATAAGGAAGACCATCAACAAATTTATTCTTCCAAATATCTTGGTTACAATCATTAATTTCATAAACTCGAGATAGAAAAGTATCTTTATACCATCTAAAATCGGTAAGAGTTTTACACTTCATATTTAAAAGAAGAGTTTTGGTATTTTCAGATTTATTTGTAAATCTTCCAGTAAAATGTTCAAGAATAGTAAGAACAAGAGAATAAACCGCATTGGGTTGAACTTCACCATTTTCATTTTTTATGGAGGAAAAAATGTCAGTCTTTTGAAAAGGACTTAAATAATTATCCCACCAACCTTTAAGTTGGCCAGTAAAACCGACAGTAATAGCCTGTGTTGTTTCAATATCAGACACACCACATGTTTTACATGCAGAACTATACATAAGTATGCAATGAACTTGATTATTAATCTGTTTATCGCTGTAGCCATCAATATTCCATTCATAAACGCTTTTTCCGTTATAAGAATTATTGACAACGTTATCTTGTTCTTCATGAAGAACATCTATAGGAGTAGGTCTCTTATAATAATAATTAGTCATAGTAGGCTTATTAGCCCATTTGATTTTATTAATAGCATCTTTGTTATTAATGCTAGTGCTACCATAATCATTAGTAGCAAGACTTTCTTCTAAGTCATCATCTAAAGTGAAAATATTTCATCCTTCAAATTTTTTATTAATGATATTTTCAATATCAGAAACGGAAGTTCCTCCCTTAAAATTTTTTAATTCAAAAGGGGGTTGAATAAAAGAAGCAGTTTTTATAATGATATTATCATTATTATTACTTTCTTTAAAGTCTCCTTTAAAATCAGACTTAGTCTGAGTTTGAGAAATAATACGATTAATCTTATCGTGTAAAGAAATAATTTCGTCGCCAATTATAGCTAGAAAAAGACTACAAAAATTGTTTTGTTTGACAAGAAGGTTGATATGATCAACAGTGATATGCAAAACATTATTTTCCAAAATTTTTGAAAAAGGAGCAAAGTCCAAAATCTTTCCATTTGTCTCAATTTGGAAAGGAACTTGGGGAGGGTAAACAGACTTTTGAGAATTTCCCGTGACAAGTTTATATTCTCGTTCAATAACTGAGATTTGATCAATATAAAAGGTTTTTATAAACCAAGGAACATAATAAATAATTTGATTATGCTCTTCGCAGAATTTATAAAAAGAATTAACAAAGTAATTTAGTTCTTCTTTTTTGAAAGATCTAGAGTACCAAGCTCTGAATTTATCCCATTTGGAATTATAAAACTCATTATTAATATGAGCTCTTGTAGAAGAACCCTTTGAAAAATCAAGTATAGGTTTAGAATCCATAAAAACTAAACTGTCCAATTAACTTCTGAAATTGTTTCAGGGTTAGGTCCATCATTATGGACAATATTATTTTTATTTACAATAATATTTTCATTATTGAAATCTTCATTTTTAAAAGAAGTTTCTTCTCTGTAAAAAGAAGTAGAAGCTCTAGAAGAAGAGGGTATATCGACTTCATAATCTAGAGGAGAAATATGATAATGACTAGATATGGATCTAGACAAAGAAGGTACAGAGGACAAGTTAGAATCTTTCCTCTGGTCTTTATGAAAACCAATGGTAATTATACCATCCTCAGACTGAGTAATTTTTTGAAAATTACTATTTGTAGGAGGGATCATAGGAACCGATTGTTCAATAATCCAATTTTTTGGAAAATCTATTTCTTTCCATTTAATGGATTTTCTAGTAGTAACATTAGACTTACTAAAATTAGTTTCTATGAGAATAGTCTCATTGATATCTTTTTCTACTCTTTTACATAAAGGATTTAGAGTAAAAAGAGGTTTGTAGTAAATGCGATAACAAATACAGATAACTTCAGATCCAGACATGTAATTATACCCATTAGTTTTAACATTTAAAGTTAAAGCATCAAAAATGTTTTCATCGCTTAGAGATAAAGACAAATTAGGATAAACATCAAAATAAACTGGCCCAAAAGCCAGACTAGATTCAACCATTCCCATGAGGGATTGTCTCCAATTTAGATTTCTACCATCTTTTAAAGTGGCTAGAAAACTCTCAGGTAAACCTTTCAGAGTAAGAGGTCTGAAAGCAACTTGAACACATCCAATATGGAGAAACTTGTGAGTCCCTTTAAAGGGTAATATGTCACTTCTATTGAGAAGTTTGATAACCATCTCATTCTTATTAAGAGGAATAGACGATTCAGTGGTCCTAACAATAGTTTTAAGACCAAGTTTTTCAAAAGTTCCAAATTTATAAACCGTATTAGGTTCAATTTTAGGAATAGTCCATCTGTTTAACAGATCTAAATTTTCAGGAACATCGTATTCCTGGACAGTACTATTTTTAATAGTATTTTTTGAACTGAAAAGATTCATAAGAACCCAGATGTATTAAATCATGAACCGATATATATATATATATATATATATATATATATATATATATATATATATATATATATATATATATATATCCTCTCATTTCGATTTCGCTTATTTTGGTATTTTTATTTAGATAATCGAAACCAAAAATCGAAAATTTTAAAATTTAAAACTGATACCAAACCGAATTAAATATTTCAGTACTAATTCAGAGGGAGTACGTTATTGGTGGCATGCACCTCGTCAACAATACATATAGGACAAATGAACATGTTTTGATTTGATCAAGTTCTTGTTCATGTATATGTAATCTTTATTACTTAATTACTTATATATTGAATTTGAAGCTTAATTATCAAAATATAAAAATTGCATGTTTTACTCGTTTTTCTGCTATTTGTCAAAATATATGTTATGAATCTTAATTCCTACTAAAATATTGAAAATTAAAATATTTCGTCATGAATTTTTTAAAACTATATTACTGCTATTATGAGCTTACGAATGAGTAAAGTTGTCCAGTTCCTCGGTCAGTGGCAACCACAATGCAAAAATAAGTAATCCCATAATCGCATAAGTAAGAAAATCAATTTGTAGTTGATGGGAACAGTGAAAGGAAAAATTAAATAACCAACCGAATCCATAAAGAAATACTTGAAAAAGATGGTAAACTGTCATCATCGATCAATTAATGATAAAGCAAAATTTTCGACAGCTGGTGATTTTTAATGAAGCTTTCGAGTTCTCATTTTGAGAATAAGAAATGGAATGAACATTCAAAATAGATACTTGGTTGAAAGGGATTATTAGAAAAAAAAAAAAAATGTGGATTCATTTCTCTGAAGAAAGGAAGGCCTGAATGACTTTCACTCCACTTAATAAATTTGAAAACATAATTGATTTTTTTTGTTTAAATAAAAATTTAAATTAGTGCTTCTCTCATATATAAAAATTAATTTTAAAAAACTACGTTCCAATTCTAAAGAATTTGGATAAACCAAACACCATCAATGATACTAAAGATAGTCATTCCTTATTACAAGTTTCGACGAATGGACAGCATACATCACTTCACAAGTTTCGACGAATAGGGCGTGTGAATTACCTAACTTTTCTAGCCTCTTAGACTTGGAACAGGCAGACCTCCAATGTCCTCTCTTACTGCAGTTAAAACACTTCCCCTTCGATGCTAGCCTTGACTTTGTCTTTCGCAACAATTGGATTTGCTTGGATCCGGCCTTTAGTTCTCTTCCTCTTCTTCGCTCCCTTGGGACCGGAAGAGGTAGACGGACCATTAGCCACCATAGCAATGGACTGGTGCCCCATTATCGCCTCCGCCGAAACTAAAGCTTGCAAGAGCTAGGGCAAATGACTTGTCCGTTCATTTATTTGACAGTTAAGTTGAAACTGCTCAAAGCTTTTCGGTAGAGAATGGGGTATGAAATTGACCTGAGTACGGACATCAAAATCCGCACCAAGTACTTCCAACTTGTTAAGGTATGCCATTATCTCGAGAACGTGCTCCCTCACGGGCGTTCCTTCCACCATTTTCAACTTGATCGAGTCATGTTTGGTTAACTGATTAGTCATGGGTTTCTGATGTGAAAACATCTCTTCAAGGTTTTCCATGATTTCAACAGCGGATACAATGTCTTTATGAATGTGCCTCAAATCTTCAGACAGAGGTGTCAAGATGATGCGTTTCATGTGTTCATTGTCACGCTTCCAATCATAAAATGCCTTTTTTCATTGCTTGACTTATCATTAGGCTTGTCGGGTATATTAACATGAACAACTCAATTGTGTTTTTGTGCAGTAGGGACAATTTAAATTACATTTCCAATCGACATAATTCTCTCCAAAAAGTTCGTTAACATAAAGTATAGTAAACAGTGGATTAAAAGGTTGTGACATGATGAATTGAGGATAAAACATACATTCATATTAATATCTAGAAAAATACAAAATTATCACATAATTCGATCACATCAATTATATTGAAACCTTAAAACAATATAATCATGCATCAGCCGACATTTCGAAACAATTTAAATGCGCCACGAGGAGTGGTCTATACATTTAAACACATTCAAGCAGGTCACAAACATTAATAGTTACAAATCTTTAATTCAAAATTAATAGTCGACTCTCACTTTGATCACATAAAAATTGACAGGGACTCCGCGGGGAGTAAGTTAATTTCAATTTCTTATGTCTAAGTAATAACCATAATTTAATACATGATTATTATTTCGCTTTGAGCAAGCCACTCGTGGTGAGGGTCAATACCGCCACTAGTAATAATCCACAATCATCCTTTCGGAATTTATTCATGTGAAATCCGTCATTTTGACCGATCCGAGGGGAAAATATATTCCAAAAAGACTTCACAAATAAATAAATTATGGAGGTCAAAATTAATCCAATTTTAATATCTGGAATAAAATCATGATTAATTAAAAAAAACATACTTAGTAATTTTCGAAAGTAAGGTTTTTTTTTTTACAATTAAAAATTATGCAAACACATATTTGTTGACGATCGGTTCTAATCTTGAAGATTAATGGCTATTTTAGATGGTTAATTGATCATCAAACAATTACGTGTGATTGATCACTAACGTAATTAGTGAATACGGATTTCCGGGTTTAGATGGATTAGAATCGTATGAAAGCTTACGTGTTGTTGTTTTTAATCGTTAATTAGATCACCAACAATATTATCAAATAATAAATGCACGAAAATAAAACATCCATCAAGATAAAAATTAAAACAAATTGGGGCACTCAAATCCAATTGTCACGGTTTAATTTTCTTCACGTCTTGATGCGAGAAATCGTCCTCGTTGCTTTCATTGTTCGTCTCAAAAAGCTCTCACTCGAACAACAACAAATCGTAAAAAATATTCTTCATTTGAGGTCGGGACGACGTTTGGCATCGTACATAAAAAATAGGCACGAAAATACGGTGGAATGGGCCGGAGGCCCGGCGCGCAGCAGCCCACTGAGTGGGCTGTGCAGCGCTTAGCACTCGAAGTGGGCGTGCATCGCCCATCACGCACGAGCCACATGCACCGTGCGCATGTCGTGCGTTCCGGTATTTCATCTGTGCCTGTTTTTCATCCCCATGCACGATCCACGTCCATGCACATGCCACGTATGCATGCGTCGTCCGGATACACCATTCTTAATTCTTCGTCTCCATCTTCGTTCCGATCCGGTTCTCACGAGAAATGAATCCGAACGAATCGAATTAAAAAAATATTAACAATGACAATTGGATACCTGCAAAAAAAGATCTAGCAATTCTACTATCCAATTTGAATTTAATGTTAAATGATTTAAATTTCAATTTAAAGATCAGAGCCTGAAACCATGGTTATGATACCAGTTGTTGGGGAATTCGGGGTGCCCGAATCTATTCGGGATGAAATTTAAATACGAATTTAAATCTAATTATTACTAGCATAAATTAATCCTAAATTAATTCAAATAATAATTAATCCAACAACGAAATAAATTCATGCATATGAATAATTTCACATAAAATCCTATAGCGGAAAATCTAGGAGTTTACGCGATTACGTACCTCTTGAAGCGACGACCATTGAGAAGAATGGGACAAGCAAATTAATCATATCAACCAAAAGACATTCTCAAGTATTCCCCTTTTGCCTTGTTCATTCACTGGTGGGAAGTGCTTAACGAACAATTTAATAAAATAAGGAATAAAGAAAAAAATACTATTGCTGATTTTTTCAACTCATAGAACTGTAAACTGGGTATGAAAGTATCGCCCCCTATTTATAAGAGTGAGTTTCGAAATTTTCATGTGGTAAAGGGCAAGAGAAAATCTTTTCTTGATCTCCAAGAAATCTTGAATATATCTCATATATTTTTTTCTCCATAATAAAATATTCCACAAAAATTTCATCCTCCTATTATTATGAATGAATTTCGAAAATTAAGAGATGAAATCCAAGATTTGAATTTTCTTGAATTTATGAGATAATCTTGTATTCCAAGAATATATATCTTCCATAATATATTTTCAAGAAAATCAACAAAATCTTTTTCTTCTCATTAAAAATTTCGAATTTATCAAATAAAATGTCAAGTAGGAGATTTCTTGAATTAATGAGATAATCTTGTATTTCAAGAATACTTATCTTCATTCCATAACAAAATTCAAAGAAAATCTTTCTCCCCTATATTTTATTAATTTCGAAAGTTATGAGGAAAAATAAGCAACAATATTTTTCTTTTATTTTAATCACCTTATTATTATTGGGCTACTTGAGAGGTCTTTAGGAGAATTAAGATTGTACCTCCAGTGGGCTACCGAAATACAATATTGAGCCCCAATATTATTCAACCCATTAATATTAATTAGTACCACTAATAAATTAATATTGCACTATCCATCTTAATCCATATTACGATAGTATGGGCTCCCGGTTATTATTTCTCGTGTTTAAGATTATCTAGTCTATTAATTAATTGAGCTTTCGAATAGCTCTAAATTAATTAATATCTTTTGTCTTGGAGTAAAGATAGTTCAACATTATTATCTGTACCGAAGAAACTAATTCTTCACTTGCAAGATTTGGTACGATAAATTTTATGAGCCCACTAAGTGGACAAATCACACGAGCCGTACTTGCACATGTTTCTCCATATTAAACCTTAGCAACCATCGTATGATTAATATTACTGTCTGATTAGGCGTGAAATTGTCATGATTCGTCGTTAGAAATGCCCCAGTTTTGGTCGAGTTTGTTGAGTATTTAGAGTCATTTGTGTATCATTTTCATAAACTAATGAATTTGTCTCTTTGATGTTTATAGGTGAATCGAGGGCGAAAAATGGAGTTTGTAGGACTTTGAATCAACTCAAATGGATGTCCGGATGAGAAGATATCGAAGAAATACGATTGGTATTAGTGCGGAAAAAGAAAAGTATCAGTTGAAGAAGAGGGAGAGTCATTCGAGTGGACTTACTCGAGCACTACCACTCGAGCATGTGGCTCGAGCGCCTAAAACTTACAAAGAATTTCTTGCATTCGAGCTACTCGAGCGCCACCGCTCGAGCATGTGGCTCGAGCGCCCCAAAACATGCAGAAGAATTTTGCCACTCGAGCAGCTCGAGCGGGGCCGCTCGAGCCCTTGCACCATTCGAGCTACACTGCTCGAGCGCCACCGCTCGAGCGTGTCTGCTCGAGCACTTTCAAGATTTGTGCTTCTGGATTCGTTTTTCGGCCCATGAGATCCCGATTCGGCCCGATGCTTATATATACTCGTTCCGAGCACGTATTTACATACAACTTGACACCACAACATACCCACTTGATGCCATATTACGTTGAGAGTTAGTTTTTGGAGAGAGGAAGAGATGAAGAGACGAGCAAGCTTAAGTTTTACGTTTTCGAGTTTACGAATTCATAGTTCGGTTTTGCTGTTTAGTTTCGTTTCTTTAGACCTTCGTTCTTGAATATATTGAGACTTAGTTTTATCAATTTAATTGAGTTCTTAGCATTTATTTCTTTAAACCCTAGTTAATGTTTGATAATTTATTCGTTAAAATCATTATGTTCATGTTTGTTACTTCTTCAATTGTTCTTGTTTCCGTAAAAATCATATCTAGCTAAAACCCTTGCATGCTTGGGGTAGGATGAACTCGTAGAAGTAGGATGTGGGTACGTAATTAGGGTAATTCATGACGTTTAGTTTTAATTCTCTTAATTAATTAATTCTTAAAATCAATCTTAACTTTACCTTTGAATTTAGTTCGAAAAGTATTCGAGAGAGGACGATCTTATCACTCTTTAACAACGAGTAGACTTAATGAGAGGGTTTAGAAGGGGTTATTAATCTACCGGTTTATCTAGGGAGGACGACGGCATCGCCATTAGTTAAATTATGGTCTCATTAATTAAGCACTATCTATTAACTTGTTAGTGGATTAGTGAAGTCGATTGTTAGGATAAAGTATTAGGGTTTTAATTCTTGAGCTTTCATCTTGCAATTTTTTTCTTAGGTTATTTCTTGTGCGTCACGGTTATCTTGATTATGTACTTACTCCGTTAGTATACGTAGGAATTCCCTTACTGAGCATCACCATCACATATTTGAATACAAACCTTAGTTAATTCGTTTAATTCATTCTTTAGTTTAATTAGTTTACTTTAGTTTAGAATTAATTCTTTAAAAAAATATAAAATACAAAAAACATACATTTATATTAGCATACACTCCTTCCCTTGGGTTCGATATACTTAGTCGTTATACTTACTTATACTACAGTGAACCCGTACGCTTGCGGGGAAACTACTAGTAGAAAGTTAGTATTTTCGGTCTCAAGTCAATGGCGCCGTTGCCGGGGATGGTGTTGTTGTTGGGAAAATAGGGGTGCCCAGAATCTATTCGGGATGAAATTTAAATACGAATTTAAATACAATTATTACTAGCATGAATTAATCCTAATTAATTCAAATAATAATTCCAACAATCAATTTAATAACATGCATGTTGAATTAATTCACATATAATCTATGGCGGAATAAACAAGATAATATGTGATTAACGTACCTCTCGTAGAACTTGGCCTTTGAATAAAACGGGACAAACACGTACGCGCTTTATCAACCCAAAAACCTTCTCAAATATTCCCTTTTGCCTTATTCGATCACCGGTGGGAGATGCTTTCGAATAATTTAAATAACTAAGGAAAAAGAAAAATATCTATGCTCTTGATTTTTCCAACACATGGAATTATGTACTTGGGGATGAAATAATCATCCCCTATTTATAGATAGGAGTGGCCGAAATTTAGAGGAAATATGGGCCTTGGAGAAAATCTTTTCTTAGACTTTAAGAAATCTTGAATATATCTCATATATTATTTTCTCCATAATAAAATATTCCACAAAAATTTCACTCTCCTAAATATGGGGCAATTTTCGAAAATAAGAAGAAGAGAATCCAAGATTTGGATCTTCTTAAATATATGAGATAATCTTGTATTCCAGGAATACTTATCTTCCATAATATCTTTCCAAGAAAATCAACAAAATCTTTTCTCTCCTAACAAACACAATTTTTGAAAATTATAAAAAAAAATCAGCATAATATTATCTTTTTATTTTAATCACCTTATCATTATTGGGCTACTTGAGGGGCCTTTAAGGAGAATTAAGATTGGACCTCCTAATGGACTTCTGAATTTCAATATTGAGCCCCAATATAATTCAATCCATTAATATTAATTATTACCACTAATAAATTAATATTGCACTATCCATCTTAATCCATATTACGATAATATGGGCTCCCGGTTATTATTTCCCGCATTTAAGATTATCAAGTCCATTAATTAATTAAGCTTCTGAATAACTCTAAATTAATTAATATATTTTACCTTGGAGTAAAGACAACTCAACATTATTATCCGTACCGAAGAAACTGATTCTTCACTTGCAAGATTTGGTATGATAAAACTTTTGAGCCCACCAAGGGGACTAATCACACGAGCCGTACTCACACGCGTTTTTCCATATTAAATCTTAGCAACCGTCGTATGATTAATATTACTGCCCAAGACACAAAGTTCGAAGTCACAATGATTCTCACCCAACATGAATCAAAGCAGTAACCATTAAGCACACACGGTCCTATTTAAGTGACGGAGATTAAGAAATCAACAACCACTGAGGTCTAATTCTTCACATTTCAGAACAGAAGAATTTATCCTCGATGTAGGTCCTCTTCAGCACATACTAAATGTGCTAGTGCAATCTCTTAGTTAAGACAGACCAATCTGAGCCTTACACATCGACATTTCACGGCGGATTGTTCAATTCCACCTAGGTCGTGAAAATGTACGTTTTAGTTACAAGGAAACTGTTAATGTTGTCTTCCGTGATCGGGTATCACCACATTAACTACATTGTAACTAGTACCATATATTGAACGGTTTGCAATAGAAATTCAACATTCAATCATAACTAAAGCAAATGTGATAAAAGAATTGTTCTCATAAAACAAGTGTTTGATACACAAGTTATACAAAGTAAAAGCATACTTTCACGTATAACTCCAACAGTTGTATGTCTTTTGAATAGGACTTGTAGATAGCTTAGTAGTTAGTAGTGAGTGCTTTATTTTTTTTGTTTTAATAGTACGTGTTCGGCAGTTGCATTTTTATTCTTTTGTTAGTGTTTCAGGTTTATGAAAACACACTCGCAAGGTGAATCGAGCGAAGAGAGACTACAGCTAGACCCTGAGACAATAGCAAGAAGAAACAAAGCCTTTTTAAGAAGGATGAATGCTGCCGGAGGAGAGAACGAGAACGTGAACATGGACATCATCAATGAGTTGGATGATGCTGCAAATGAGTTTAATCAGGTAGTGGACCGGGTTGATGGAACTGGAGGGAATGGAAGTCAGAGTCAAGTCCCGTTAGGGGAGAGCCAGAGCCAAAACCTGGGTACACAGAACGTAAACAATCCAGCTCATAACCTTGTCCAACATCCTCAGAACAACCCTGCTTACCCACATAACAACTTCCCACAAAATAACTTACCTTACCCTTAGACATACCCACCATATCCGTATCCACCATACCCGTACCCTCCACCTCCTGTTTACAACCAACCACCAGTCTATCAACCACCACCACCCCACCAAGTACCCGTACCACCTGTTAATCCTCAGCATGTTCCTCAGATCACAAACTTAAAAGTTACAAATCCTTAATTCAAAATTAATAGTTGGCTCCCACTTTGACCACATAGAAATTAACAGGGACTCCGAGGGGAGTAAGTTAATATCAATTTCCTATGCCTAAGTAATAACCATAATTAAATACAGGATTATTATTTCGCTTTGAGCAAGCCACTCGTGGTGAGGGTCAATACCGCCACTAGTAATAATTCACAATCATCCTTTCGGAATTTATTCATGTGAAATCCGTTCTTTTGGCCGATCCGAGGGGAAAATGTATTCCAAAAGAACTTCACAAATAAATAAATTATGGAGGCCAAATTAATCCAATTTTAATATCCGGAATAAAATTGCGATTAGATAAACATACTTAGTAATTTTCAAAAGTAAGGTTTTTCTTGGACAATTAAATTCATGCAAACACATATTAACAATTAATAATAAGTGCACGAAATAAAACATCCATCAAAACAAAATTAAACACATTGGAGCACTCAAATCCAATTGTCACGGTTTAATTTCTTCACGTCTTGATGCGAAAAATCGTCCTTGTTGCTTTCCGTCATTCGTCTCGACACGCTCCCACTCGAAAAGCAACACTTCATCAAAAATAGCATCGTTTGGGGTTCGGGATGACGTTTAAAATCACACGAAAAAAATAGAACTGAAAAAAAAATCCACGACCCGAGATACGGCGCGCGTCGGCCCACGGAGTGGGCCCCTCTCGGCCAAGCAGCCGAGGCGCTGAAGCGCCGGCTGCCGAGCATAGAAGTGCTGCATGCCGAGCGCCCTTGCGCGGCGTAGGCCACCCGTCGCGCGCAGGTCGTGCGCCTTGCGCACCCCGTGCGCCGGGTTTCGACGTTCGTTCTCGTTTTCTTCACCCCATGCACGATTTCACGTCCATGCACGCGCCGCGCATGCATGCGTCATTCGGGTACGCCATTTTTAATTCTTTGTTCTTCGTCACGATCCGGTTACAATTTATTTTTCAAAAAATATAAATACTAGATCTAGACTAGTCTATTACAATGATCGAATTAAAATAAAAACAACTAATCTACTCGTGGATTTTCTCACGAGAAAAACGAATTCAAACGAATCGAATTAAAAACAATTAATTCACACGCATGAAAAATAACAACATTAAAACCATGACAATTGGATACCTGCAAAAAAGATCTAGCAATTCTACTATCCAATTTCAATTTAATGTTAACAATTTAAATTCCAATTTAAAGATCAGAGCCCGAAACCGTGGCTCTGATACCAGTTGTTGGGAAAATAGGGGTTCCCGGAATCTATTCGGGATGAAATTTAAATACGAATTTAAATACAATTATTACTAGCATGAATTAATCCTAATTAATTCAAATAATAATTCCAACAACCAATTTAATAACATGCATGTTGAATTAATTCACATATAATCTATGGCGGAATAAACAAGATAATATGTGATTAACGTACCTCTCGTAGAACTTGGCCTTTGAATAAAACGGGACAAACACGTACGCGCTTTATCAACCCAAAAACCTTCTCAAGTATTCCCTTTTACCTTATTCGATCACCGGTGGGAGATGCTTTCGAATAATTTAAATAACTAAGGAAAAAGAAAAATATCTATGCTCTTGATTTTTCCAACACATGGAATTATGTACTTGGGGATGAAATAATCATCCCCTATTTATAGATAGGAGTGGCCGAAATTTAGAGGAAATATGGGCCTTGGAGAAAATCTTTTCTTAGACTCTAAGAAATCTTGAATATATCTCATATATTCTTTTCTCCATAATAAAATATTCCACAAAAATTTCACTCTCCTAAATATGGGGCAATTTTCGAAAATAAGAAGAGAATCCAAGATTTGGATCTTCTTGAATATATGACATAATCTTGTATTCCAAGAATACTTATCTTACATAATATCTTTCCAAGAAAATCAACAAAATCTTTTCTCTCCTAACAAACACAATTTTCGAAAATTATAAAAAAAAAATCAGCATAATATTATCTTTTTATTTTAATCACCTTATCATTATTGGGCTACTTGAGGGGCCTTTAAGGAGAATTAAGATTGGACCTCCTAATGGACTTATGAATTTCAATATTGAGCCACAATATAATTCAATCCATTAATATTAATTATTACCACTAATAAATTAATATTGCACTATCCATCTTAATCCATATTACGATAATATGGGCTCCCGGTTATTATTTCCCGCGTTTAAGATTATCAAGTCCATTAATTAATTAAGCTTCTGAATAGCTCTAAATTAATTAATATATTTCACCTTGGAGTAAAGACAGCTCAATATTATTATCCGTACCGAAGAAACTGATTCTTCACTTGCAAGATTTGGTACGATAAAACTTCTGAGCCCACCAAGGGGACTAATCACATGAGCCGTACTCGTACGCGTTTCTCAGTATTAAATTTTAGCAACCGTCGTATGATTAATATTACTGCCCAAGACACAAAGTTCGAAGTCACAATGATTCTCACCCAACATGAATCAAAGCAGTAACCATTAAGCACACACGGTCCTATTTAAGTGACGGAGATTAAGAAATCAACAACCACTGAGGTCTAATTCTTCACATTTCAGAACAGAAGAATTTATCCTCGCTGTAGGTCATCTTCAACACATACTAAATGTGCTAGTGCAATCTCTTAGTCAAGACAGACCAATCTGAACCTTACACATTGACCTTTCACGGCGGATTGTTCAATTCCACCTAGGTCGTGAAAATGTACATTTTAGTTAAAAGGAAACTGTTAATGTTGTCTTTCGTGATCGGGTATCACCACATTAACTACAATGTAACTAGTACCATATATTGAACGGTTTGCAATAGAAATTCAACATTCAATCATAACTAAAGCAAATGTGATAAAAGAATTATTCTCATAAAACAAGTGTTTGATACACGAGTTATACAAAGTAAAAGCATACTTTCACGTATAACTCCAACAATCTCCCACTTATACTTAAAGTCTGCTTTTTAGTATACATCATGCATGTCTTAGTGTAGTAGCTCTACGTGACATCTCATGTCAACCTACACTAACCTAATAATTCCTCCCACTTATACTTAAAGCAGATTGGCAATAGTCTTGACTCTCATTCCATCCACATGTCTCTCGAATGTACTCTGAGGCAGACCCTTTGTGAATGGATGTACTAGGTTGTCCTCCGACATTTATCTTTGCCACCTCTTTATCTCCTCTCTTAACGATTTCTCATATAAGATGGTGTTTTCTTTCAATGTGTTTGTTGGCCTTGTGGGCTCTCGGTTCCTTTGAATTTGCAACTGCTCCGGCATTGTCACAAAAGACAGTTATCTTGTCGGGTAAATTCGGAACAACGTCCAAGTCCACTAAGAAGTTCTTGAGCCATACTGCCTCTTTCGCTGCTTCACAAGAAGCTACATACTCGGCTTCCATGGTCGAATCGGCGATGCATTTCTGCTTAACGCTTCTCCATGAAATGGCTCCTCCTCCCATGCAAAACACACTACCCGAGGTTGACTTTTTTGAGTCTATGTCTGATTGGAAATCCGAGTTCGTGTATCCCACGGGAACAAGACTATTTGACTGGTAAATCAGCATCCGCTAACGAGTTCTTTTCAGATACCTCAAGATGTACTTTACTGCAGTCCAATGGTCTTTCCCGGGACTACTTTGATATCTTGCCACCATGCCCACGGCAAAGCAGATATCCGGTCTCGTACACAGCATTACATACATAAGGCTTCCTACGGCCGAAGCGTACGAAACACCTTTCATGTCATCTATCTCCGCTTGCGTCTTAGGGCTCATTTCTTTTGATAGATGGATTCTGTGCCTAAAAGGTACAAAACCTTTCTTGGAATCTTGCATGCTGAAACGCTTCAAAATAGTGTCAATGTATGAAGCTTGCGATAAGCCCAACATCCTCTTCTTGCGATCGCGAGTGATCTTGATCCCAAGGATGTGACCGGCTTCCCCTAAGTCCTTCATATCAAATTGTTTTGACAGCCATACCTTTACGTCTGACAATACCTTTACATTGTTTCCAATGAGCAGAATATCGTCTACGTATAATACTAAGAATACCACTGCAGTTCCGTCACGCTTCTTATACACACAACTTTCGAACTCGTTTTGATCAAACCCATAAGACTTAATCACTTGATCAAAACACTGGTTCCAAGTACGCGATGCTTGCTTAAGTCCATAAATGGATCTCTTAAGCTTACATACGAGATTCTCTTGGCCTTTTTCAATGAAACCTTTGGGCTGTTGCATATAGATATCTATCCCGTCAAGACTACCGTTAAGGAAAGCAGTCTTGACATCCATTTGCCAGATCTCATAATCTAGGTACGCAGCGATCGACAAGAGAATACGGATGGACTTAAGCATAGCTACAGGCGAAAAGGTCTCCTCATAATCGATCCCTTCTTTTTTAGTATACCCTTTAGCCACAAGCCTTGCTTTGAAGGTCTCAACCCTTCCGTCCGGTCCTCTTTTCCTCTTGTACACCCACTTGCATCCAATGGGTTCTACCCCATTGGGTAGCTCGACCAACTCCCACACTTGATTATGATCCATCGAACCCATCTCGGCTTCCATTGCCGTTTGCCACGACTCCGCGTCTTTGTCTTGGATTGCCTCGTCGTACGTCCATGGGTCCGATTCATCACCGGGAACCAAATCCGAAGATTCTCCTATCCCCATTAATCTTTCGGGTTGCCTAGCAATCCTCCCACTACGACGGGGTTCCGGTTGTGAAGATGTGACGTGTGGTACATCATCCTGTATACTTGGTATCGAGGTTTGACCTCTCAATTCTTCTAAGGTAATTTCAGTTTTAGGCTTTCGATTGTTCATATAGTCTTCCTCCAAGAATTTAAAGTTTGTACTAATCACGGTCTTTTGATCCTTGGGACTATAGAACATACACCCTTTCGTTCCCGCAGGGTATCCTATAAACAGCCTTAATTCCAAACGTGGATCCAACTTACCGGCTTCCTTGTCTAGCATGTATGCCGAACAACCACAAATCCGCAAATGTCTTAGACTGGGCTTGCGCCCGGTCCACAATTCCATTGGGGTTTTAGGAACCGATTTGGATGGCACCAAGTTTAGAATGTAAGCCGCCGTTTCCAAGGCATTGCCCCAAAACGACTTGGGTAAATTCGAATAACTCATCATGGATCTGACCATCTCTAAAAGAGTCTGGTTTCTTTGTTCCGCCACACCGTTCTGTTGAGGAGTTCTCGGTGCGGTTAATTGGAATACGATCCCTTCGTCCAATAAGTAGTTCAAGAATTCATCGCTGAGGTATTCACCTCCACGATCTGATCGTAGAAACTTGATACTCTTTTCCCTATGTTTCTCGGCTTCGGCCTTAAACTCCTTGAACTTATCAAAAGTTTCAGACTTATGCCTCATAAGGTAAATGTACCCATATCTCGAGTAATCGTCAATGAAGGTGACAAAATACTCATACCCCATTCTCACTTTGATCGTCATTGGACCACACACATCGGTATGAACGAGTTCTAACACTTCTGTGACTCTATTCCCCTTGGCTCCAAATGCCCTCTTGGTCATCTTACTCTCTAAACAGGATTCACAAGTTGGAAACGGTTCGACTTGGAATGATTCCAAGGATCCGTCTTTCACCAATCTCTCTATCCGCTTTAGATTAATATGACCTAGTCTAAGATGCCATAGAAGTGTTTCGTTCATCTCCGAAGAACGCTTTCTTTTATTACTCGAAATGATCGACGTGTTATTATATTCATTATTTGAGTGGTGTGCACACTTAATCGTATAGAGATTGTTTTACCAACGTTCCATGACAGATAACATCATTCTTAAAAGAAACAGTAACAACTTTATTAAAAGTAACTGAATATCCATAAAAAATAACTTAGAAACTGAAATTAAATTCTTCCTAAAGTTCGGAACGTATAAAACATCTCTTAAAATTAAAACTCTATCTTCAAAAGATAGGTGCACGACTCCCACTGTTTCGGCTGCCACCCTCGTAGCATCGCCCAAAGTGATGGTGATCTCATTCTTGCTAAGTCGCCGGGTTAGCTGGAACCCCTGAAGAGTGAAACAAATATGATCAGTTGCCCCGATATCCACTACCCAAACGTGGGCAGCATACGCCGCAACATATGTTTCAACGACTAAATCATGAGACTTACCTTTCTTTCCCGCCTTCTTAGGCTTAGAACAGGTCGCCCTCCAATGTCCCTTTTCACCACAATTGAAGCACTTACCCTTAGCAGTTTTCTTTCCACCTTCTTCTCCCTTTGCATTGGGTTTCGCAACGGTTGGATTTGCTTGGGTCTGGCCTTTCGTCCTCTTTCCCTTCTTCCCTCCTTTGGGGCCCGAAGATGCAGACGGACCGTTTGCCACCATAGCAACAGTTTGATGATCCATTAACGTCTCCGCCGATACCAAAGCTTGCAAGAGCTCGGGCAAACTATTTGCCCGGTCATTCATTTGATAGTTCAACTGAAACTGCTCAAAGCTCTTCGGCAGAGAATGGAGAACGAAATCGACCTTAGTAGGGAGATCAAATTCCGCACCAAGTACTTCCAACTTGTTGAGATAACCCATCATCTCGATAACGTGATCCCTTACGGGTGTACCTTCCACCATCTTCAACGAAAGCATCTTTCGCATGGTGATTTGCCTAGCTGTACGGTTCTGATGTTTAAACATCGCTTCAATATTGAGCATTATCTCAGAGGTGGTCTCCATGTGTTGGTGTTGGTGTTGCAACACATCTGACATTGAAGCCAGAATAGTACACCTAGCCATCTCATCGGAGTCTAACCAACTCTTATGCTCTTTCTTGACCGACTTGCTCGCATCTTCGGCAGGCTCTTGGGGCTTAGGAGTAGTAAGTACCCATTTGTGGTGTTGAGCGGTTAGGACAATATCAAGATTACGTTTCCAATCAACATAGTTCTCACCAACAAGTTTGTTATCTTTAAGTATACTAAACAGTGGATTAAAAGGTTGCGACATGATGAACTGAGAATAAAACATACATTCATATCAATATCTAGAAAAATACGAAATTATCACATAGTTCGATCACATCAATTATATTGAAACCTTAAAACAATATAATCATGCATCAGCCAACATCTCAAAACAATTTAAATGCGCCACGAGGGGTGGTCTATACATTTAAATACATTCAAGCGGATCACAAACTTAAAAGTTACAAATCCTTAATTCAAAATTAATAGTTGGCTCCCACTTTGACCACATAGAAATTAACAGGGACTCCGAGGGGAGTAAGTTAATATCAATTTCCTATGCCTAAGTAATAACCATAATTAAATACAGGATTATTATTTCGCTTTGAGCAAGCCACTCGTGGTGAGGGTCAATACCGCCACTAGTAATAATTCACAATCATCCTTTCGGAATTTATTCATGTGAAATCCGTTCTTTTGGCCGATCCGAGGGGAAAATGTATTCCAAAAGAACTTCACAAATAAATAAATTATGGAGGCCAAATTAATCCAATTTTAATATCCGGAATAAAATTGCGATTAAATAAACATACTTAGTAATTTTCAAAAGTAAGGTTTTTCTTGGACAATTAAATTCATGCAAACACATATTAACAATTAATAATAAGTGCACGAAATAAAACATCCATCAAAACAAAATTAAACACATTGGAGCACTCAAATCCAATTGTCACGGTTTAATTTCTTCACGTCTTGATGCGAAAAATCGTCCTTGTTGCTTTCCGTCATTCGTCTCGACACGCTCCCACTCGAAAAGCAACACTTCATCAAAAATAGCATCGTTTGGGGTTCGGGATGACGTTTAAAATCACACGAAAAAAATAGAACTGAAAAAAAAATCCACGACCCGAGATACGGCGCGCGTCGGCCCACGGAGTGGGCCCCTCTCGGCCAAGCAGCCGAGGCGCTGAAGCGCCGGCTGCCGAGCATAGAAGTGCTGCATGCCGAGCGCCCTTGCGCGGCGTAGGCCACCCGTCGCGCGCAGGTCGTGCGCCTTGCGCACCCCGTGCGCCGGGTTTCGACGTTCGTTCTCGTTTTCTTCACCCCATGCACGATTTCACGTCCATGCATGCGCCGCGCATGCATGCGTCATTCGGGTACGCCATTTTTAATTCTTTGTTCTTCGTCACGATCCGGTTACAATTTATTTTTCAAAAAAAATAAATACTAGATCTAGACTAGTCTATTACAATGATCGAATTAAAATAAAAACAACTAATCTACTCGTGGATTTTCTCACGAGAAAAACGAATTCAAACGAATCGAATTAAAAACAATTAATTCACACGCATGAAAAATAACAACATTAAAACCATGACAATTGGATACCTGCAAAAAAGATCTAGCAATTCTACTATCCAATTTCAATTTAATGTTAACAATTTAAATTCCAATTTAAAGATCAGAGCCCGAAACCGTGGCTCTGATACCAGTTGTTGGGAAAATAGGGGTTCCCGGAATCTATTCGGGATGAAATTTAAATACGAATTTAAATACAATTATTACTAGCATGAATTAATCCTAATTAATTCAAATAATAATTCCAACAACCAATTTAATAACATGCATGTTGAATTAATTCACATATAATCTATGGCGGAATAAACAAGATAATATGTGATTAACGTACCTCTCGTAGAACTTGGCCTTTGAATAAAACGGGACAAACACGTACGCGCTTTATCAACCCAAAAACCTTCTCAAGTATTCCCTTTTACCTTATTCGATCACCGGTGGGAGATGCTTTCGAATAATTTAAATAACTAAGGAAAAAGAAAAATATTTATGCTCTTGATTTTTCCAACACATGGAATTATGTACTTGGGGATGAAATAATCATCCCCTATTTATAGATAGGAGTGGCCGAAATTTAGAGGAAATATGGGCCTTGGAGAAAATCTTTTCTTAGACTTTAAGAAATCTTGAATATATCTCATATATTATTTTCTCCATAATAAAATATTCCACAAAAATTTCACTCTCCTAAATATGGGGCAATTTTCGAAAATAAGAAGAAGAGAATCCAAGATTTGGATCTTCTTAAATATATGAGATAATCTTGTATTCCAAGAATACTTATCTTCCATAATATCTTTCCAAGAAAATCAACAAAATATTTTCTCTCCTAACAAACACAATTTTTGAAAATTATAAAAAAAATCAGCATAATATTATCTTTTTATTTTAATCACCTTATCATTATTGGGCTACTTGAGGGGCCTTTAAGGAGAATTAAGATTGGACCTCCTAATGGACTTCTGAATTTCAATATTGAGCCCCAATATAATTCAATCCATTAATATTAATTATTACCACTAATAAATTAATATTGCACTATCCATCTTAATCCATATTACGATAATATGGGCTCCCGGTTATTATTTCCCGCGTTTAAGATTATCAAGTCCATTAATTAATTAAGCTTCTGAATAACTCTAAATTAATTAATATATTTTACCTTGGAGTAAAGACAACTCAACATTATTATCCGTACCGAAGAAACTGATTCTTCACTTGCAAGATTTGGTATGATAAAACTTTTGAGCCCACCAAGGGGACTAATCACACGAGCCGTACTCACACGCGTTTTTCCATATTAAATCTTAGCAACCGTCGTATGATTAATATTACTGCCCAAGACACAAAGTTCGAAGTCACAATGATTCTCACCCAACATGAATCAAAGCAGTAACCATTAAGCACACACGGTCCTATTTAAGTGACGGAGATTAAGAAATCAACAACCACTGAGGTCTAATTCTTCACATTTCAGAACAGAAGAATTTATCCTCGATGTAGGTCCTCTTCAGCACATACTAAATGTGCTAGTGCAATCTCTTAGTTAAGACAGACCAATCTGAGCCTTACACATCGACATTTCACGGCGGATTGTTCAATTCCACCTAGGTCGTGAAAATGTACGTTTTAGTTACAAGGAAACTGTTAATGTTGTCTTCCGTGATCGGGTATCACCACATTAACTACATTGTAACTAGTACCATATATTGAACGGTTTGCAATAGAAATTCAACATTCAATCATAACTAAAGCAAATGTGATAAAAGAATTGTTCTCATAAAACAAGTGTTTGATACACAAGTTATACAAAGTAAAAGCATACTTTCACGTATAACTCCAACAGTTGTATGTCTTTTGAATAGGACTTGTAGATAGCTTAGTAGTTAGTAGTGAGTGCTTTATTTTTTTTGTTTTAATAGTACGTGTTCGGCAGTTGCATTTTTATTCTTTTGTTAGTGTTTCAGGTTTATGAAAACACACTCGCAAGGTGAATCGAGCGAAGAGAGACTACAGCTAGACCCTGAGACAATAGCAAGAAGAAACAAAGCCTTTTTAAGAAGGATGAATGCTGCCGGAGGAGAGAACGAGAACGTGAACATGGACATCATCAATGAGTTGGATGATGCTGCAAATGAGTTTAATCAGGTAGTGGACCGGGTTGATGGAACTGGAGGGAATGGAAGTCAGAGTCAAGTCCCGTTAGGGGAGAGCCAGAGCCAAAACCTGGGTACACAGAACGTAAACAATCCAGCTCATAACCTTGTCCAACATCCTCAGAACAACCCTGCTTACCCACATAACAACTTCCCACAAAATAACTTACCTTACCCTTAGACATACCCACCATATCCGTATCCACCATACCCGTACCCTCCACCTCCTGTTTACAACCAACCACCAGTCTATCAACCACCACCACCCCACCAAGTACCCGTACCACCTGTTAATCCTCAGCATGTTCCTCAGAACGCATATCAGAAAATGGCTATTCGAGGAAGGTTCGCGGCACAACCGCAACGGTACTATGATGGAGTGGCATTGCCCCCTATAGAGGCAAACAACTTCTCAATTTCCCCTGGAATTCTAAAGCTGCTTACCGAGAATCAATTCAAGTGGGAGGTTGGGAAGGAGAATCCCCATACTCATCCGAGGAGTTTTCTGATGATTGCATTCATGTTCAATTATAACGGCATGTCTGAAGATGCCAAGAGGCTCAGGCTGTTCCCATTCTCCTTGACGGGAATAGCAAATGAGTGGTACGATAACACGCTCCCACGGGGAGGTGTAACCACATGGGCCGAGCTCGAGCGTCTGTTCCTCGAGCGATTATACCCTTCATCTAGAACCATTAAAGCAAGGATAGAGATTTCTTCCTTCCGCCAGAAGCAAGGAGAAGACTTACGTCAAGCGTGGGAAAGATACTCTAATATGTTAATTGAGTACCCGCAGCACGGGTATAATGAGGGGGATATCATGGCGTTCTTCTATAGTGGAGCCAGCAAGGCTGGTCAAGCCCATCTTGATGCATGTGCTAGTGGAGAATTTCTGAACCAAGGGATAACGAGGTGTAGAGAAATCGTCGACCATATTGTCATGAATGCCGGGGCATGGAATGAGGACCCAGAATTTCAGAGAGCTTGTAAGTTGGAGGAGAATGAGGGGACGAGGAAGCTGTTGATGGCAATGATGGAGAAGATCAGTAACCTCGAGATGGGGCAGAATCTGGTTGGAGGGAATGTAACAGTGAGCGAGAAAGTGGACCCACCCACGAGTCAGCAAGAAGAGGCCAACTATATGGGACGGCCTAACTATCCACAAGGCGGGTATCCACAAGGTGGCAATCAATTTGGAAGGCCTTCTTATGGCCAGCCATTTGTACCTCCAGGTCCACAGTCGCCTCAAAATCAATGGAGGAACACACAAGGGTACCAAGGAGGCCAGCAGCCTCCCCAGAACACATGGAAGAAGAATGAGAATTTCTCATATGCTAATCCGAAGATCGGAATTACAGTTCCTCCAGGTGTTGATCCAGGTTTGAAACCCCCGGGTGGAGAAGGCGGTGCCTCAACTGAGAAGATGTTGAGAGCTATCCTTCATAAGGTAGAGGAAGGTAGCAAGAGATTGTCCTCATTGGAGTACGATGTGAAGGAGTTGCATAAGAAAGGCGATCAGCGTGATCAAGAACTCCAAAAGAGAGACATAGATTGCAATAGAGCTCAACAAGAGAACAACCGCAGGTTCACTTCTATTGAGTATCAAATTAGTCAAATTGCAAAGTCTCAGACGAGAGAGTCGGGCAAGTATCCTTCAATGCCCGAGGGTAACCCAAAGGAACATTACAAGGCTATTGAGCTGAGAAGTGGGACCAAATATGATGGTCCTGGGATGCCTGTTGATTTTGAGACGCCCCAAGGAGAGGTTGAGATAGAAGAAAAAGAGCCTGAGGCAGATAGAGATAAAATTGAGGAGATGGGAGTTGAGAAAGGGGTTGAGGGTGAAGGCACTTAGAAGAGTAAAGATATGGATGAGTTCCAGAAGAGCAAAGAGCCTGAAGAGGAGGGCATTGAGGAGATTGAAAGAGTTCCAAAGTGGAAGAAGGCAAAGGAAGCAAGGAAGAATGTAAAAGAAACTGAGAGAGATAAATGGGGGGTACCCAAATATGTGATACCTGTCCCATATCCACAGCGATTCATGAAAAAGAAATTAGATGAAAAGTTTGCAAAATTCCTTGATGTTTTCAAAAAGTTACATATTAACATTCCTTTTTATGATGCTTTGAAACAGATGCCTAACTACGCCAAGTTCCTGAAGGACTTGATAGCGACGAGACGGAGAGTGGATGGACCCGAGCTAGTGCACTTGAAGCACGAGGTGAGTGTTATGGTGCACAAGGTACTTCCTCCCAAGATGAAGGATCCCGGCAGTTTTACCATTCTATGTGATATCGGGAACGGGATCAAGAAAGGAGCTTTGTGTGATCTCGGGGCGAGCATTAATTTGATGCCTCTTTCGTTGTTCAAGAAGTTGGAAGGGGGTGAGCTTCAACCCACGATGATGACGCTCTAGCTTGCTGATAGGTCTATCAATAGACCTCAAGGAGTAGTGGAGGATGTTCTAGTGACGGTGGCGAATCACTTTTTCCCGCCGACTTTGTGGTACTCGATATGGAGGAGGATGAGCATGTACCGCTGATTTTAGGGAAACCGTTTCTAGCTACATCTAGGATGGTACTTGACGTAGCTAATGGGAAGATTACGGTCAAGGTTGATGATCAAGAAGTGAAGATAGCTATTTACGAAGCTATGAAATACCCCATGGGAGATGAGAGCTGCCACTTCATTGACATTACGGACACTTGTGTTGAAGACACACTTCTAGATCCTTGTTCTTTCTATGTTTATCAGTTTGATTATCCTATTCTTGACGATCTATCTTATGATTCTTATGATCTTGATTATTTTGACAGCTTGAAAGACAATGAAGATGTCAAGTTCTTGGAGATGAAGAAAGTAGAGGATGAGGACGACTTGAAAGCCGAGGAGTCAACTTTCGAGAAGATGTTCGATAAGGCGCCACCATTGGAGGCGAAAAAGGAGCTGAAACCACTCCCCGATCACCTCAAGTACGCCTACTTGGATGAGACCGATAAGTATTCGGTAATTGTATCTGCCCTTTTATCTGATGATCAGCTTGAGAGACTTTTAGTAGTGCTTCGTAAGCACAAATTTGCTATAGGATGGTCGATTGCGGATATTAAGGGAATTAGCCCTTCCATTTGCATGCATAGGATTAGATTAGAAGAGGGTAGAAAATCGGTAGTGCAAAACCAACGCAGAGTTAATCCGGTAATTCAAGAGGTGATACATAAGGAGGTTTTGAAGTTGTTAGATAGCAACATGATCTTTGCGATTTCTGATAGTCCATGGGTGAGTCCATTACACGTAGTTGCTAAGAAGGGGGGGGTACCACGGTGATTAAGACGGAGTCTAATGAATTGGTATCCACTATATTAGTGACGGAATGGCGTGTGTGTGTTGATTATAGGAAGTTGAACAGGGCAACGTGTAAGGATCGCTTTTCTCTACCATTCCTTGATCAGATGATTGATAGATTAGGTGGTTTTGAGTATTATTGTTTCTTAGATGGGTATTCGGGGTATAATCAGATCATGATAGCCCCCGAGGATCAAGAGAAAACTACCTTCACTTGCTATTATGGGACTTTTGCTTTTAAGAGGATGTCGTTTGGGTTGTGTAAGGCACCCGCCACCTTTCAAAAGTGTATGATGGCTATTTTTCATGGTTTGATTGAAAAGATTATGGAGGTTTTCATGGACGACTTCTCCGTCTACGGGGAGTCATTTGATAAATGTCTAATCAATCTTGAAGTTGTGTTGAGCAGGTGTGAAGAGACGGACTTGGTGCTTAATTGGGAGAAGTGTCACTTCATGGTGAGAGAGGGTATTGTTCTTGGACATCATGTGTCCTCGAAAGGTATCCAGGTTGACAAGGCGAAAGTGATTGCTATTGAGAAGCTTCTACCACCTTCGACCGAGAAGGGGATTCGGTCATTTTTAGGACATGCGGGATTCTATAGACGTTTCATAAAAGACTTTTCACAAATTGCTAAACTCCTTTCGCGGCTTCTTGAAAAAGAAGTGGCCTTTGAGTTGGATGAATCGAGGAAAGATTAGGTGTCCCTGCAATAAATTTAGATATAGGAACAAGACGTTTCAGGACCCCAATAACGTGAAAGCTCATTTGTATAAAAATGATTTTGTCCCCAATTATTACAATTGGGTTTTCCATGGTGAAGAAAATTAGGGTCAAATTCCACGCCAATACAATGATCAGCCGATTATGTCGGCTTCATACGGGCCGATTGATGAGACAACAATATCTAGTTCGTACTACGATATGATCACAGACTTAACTTCCGGTCCCCACTTAAATTTTGAAAAGATGGATGATGAGTCACCTGTTGAGGAACCCCCTAATGAGCATGCTGCACATTTTTATGACATGCTACGTGCAGCAGATCTGAATTTATATCCTAGTTGTGAATCGCATTTACAGCTGTCATTCAATGCCCGAATGCTGAACATTAAAACAAAAAATAGACTATCTGAAAGAGGTTATAATCAAATTGTTGACTTGGTTCATGAGATCCGCCCTCCGAATAATTTGGTGCCCGGGAAACTTTCTGATAACAAATAATTAATGGGTGAGATGGGTTTTTCGATGGAGAGGATCGTTTGTTGTGCACATAATTGTATGTTATATTGGGATGCAGACATGGAACTTGAATATTGTAACTTTTGTGGTCGGCCATGATTTAAATCCGCTAGACGTGATGTGAATGGTCGATTGAAAAATAAGAGTCTACTTCCCCATAATCTCTAGATTGCAAAGATTGTATCAGTCCAATGCAACTGTGAAGGATATGACATGACATGCAAGCTGCTCTAATAATGACCAGTCTGATGTTATGCATCACCCGACAGACTCGCAGGGTTGGAAACATTTGAACCAATTATATCCTGAATTTGCATTAGAAATTCAGAACATGAGGTTGGGCTTGAGCACTGATGGTTTTCAGCCGTTGGGCAGTCGGAGAAACAATATTCCTTATGACCGGTGATAGTGACACCATACAATCTACCTCTATGAATATGCATGAAGGATCAGTTCATATTTCTTATGGTTCTGGTGTCTGGTCCAAAAAATCCAAAGGATAAATTGTACGTATTTTTACAACCACTAATCCGTGATTTGATATTTTTATGGGAATATGGAGTGGTAACGTATGATGTTGTTGCAAAGTAATTTTTTTTTATGCGAGCTGCACTAATCTGGATTATAAGTGACTTTCCAGCCTACTCGATGTTGTCTGGGTGGAGCACATCTGAAAAGCTTGCTTGTCCATATTGTGCAGAATATATAATGATGCTTTCACTTTGAGGCTCAGTCGGAAGCAATCGTGGTTTGATAATCATCAGAAGTTCGTACACAAATTTCATCCTTATTGAAGGAACAAGACCGCTTTCAGAAAGAACAAAATAATTGACTATGATCCACCACCCATCCGTACAGGTGTTCCGCTCATTGAACAAATTAATTTGATTGATGAAAGTAACAGAAGAGTTTTCTGATGCTCACAATAAAGTTTTAGAAGAGGGTTGAAAGAAGAAAAGTATTTTATGGGATTTTTCGTACTAGAGTACCCTGTTGATCCGACACAATTTGGATGTGATGCACATCGAAAAAGTGTGTTTGATAATCTCTTCTACACGGTGATAAATGTGGAAGGAAAAACGAAGGACACAAATAAATCTAGGGATGAGCTTAATGAATAATGTCGTTGACCCTCATTGTAGAAATGTCCACGTACAGGAAATTACTCCAAAGCTAGTTATTCACTTGATAAGAGACAGAGATATATAGTTTGCAAATGGGTAGATGAGTTGAAAATCCCTGATGATTATGTGTCCAACATGTCTCCATGCTTAGATTGGACAAATTGAAGATGTTTGGGATGAAGAGTCATGATTGTCGTGTTTATGCAGAGACTACTTCCAATTGCTTTCCATGAATTACTATAGGTCAACGTTTGGAAAGTTATCACTAAAATTAGTTTATTTTTCAAGGAGTTAACATCAAGTACCATTACAGTGGAAAAATAACTCGGTTGGACCATGATATCTCAGTCATCTTGTGCAAGTTGGAATGAATATTTCCACCCAACTTCTTTAATTCAATGAAGCATCTACCTATCCATCTTGCATATGAGGCAAGGATCATTGGACCAGTACAATACAAATGGATGTATCCATTGAGAGGTAATCTATTAATTAACCTGTTCACTTATAATATAACGTCGTTGGAGAATTACACTCATCCATGTAATCGAATTATGTATCTTCACAATTTAAAGTTAAGTGTGGGTAACAAGGCGCATGTGGAAGCTTCAATTGAAAATGTTTATTTAATAAAAGAAGCATCAATGTTTTGTTCCCATTATTTTGAGAACCATGTGTTGACGAGGCGACACTATGTACCTCACAATTATAGCGGACGTGAAGTACTGAAATAATGGAAGGTAATCTTTCGTAATTTATGCCTCCTGGTACACGACTTGAAAAGAAGGGTAAAAGATGGATTGCTGTCTTAGAGAAGCAAGTAGCCCACGCGTACATTTTACTCAATTGCAACGAGGTGCAATCGTATATTGAGTACGTTAACCTACCTCTTAGTTGAAATTTAACTTCTAAGTGATCTTCTAATTTACCTCAAAGTCTCATAATTTGATTTAATGAATTGTACGTAGTATATTTTTCGAGCAACTACAAATTATTCAACCGAATCTATCAAGTGCTCAAAAAGATAATGTGCTTCAAATGGAATTTATGTCGTGGTTTGAACAATTTGTAAGTGATCTATGTAATTATTAAGTTTTATTAAAATCTATAAACTATTCTCATAATTGAATAACTGTGTGTGTATATATATTGAAGGTCCCGTTTTCGAATACCAAAAATGGGAATTCAGGAGCAATTTTTTTTTAACTTTTCCTCAGGGAGTTCAGTAGGAGTGAAGAGTTCTCAAGTCACTGCTCTGCTCAGAGGCTGAGCTACCAAGTCAGTGTGAGCTTGGAGGCTCATGCTCTGAACATCGCAGTGACTTGAGAGATTACACTTCAAGTTACTACTCTGCTTAAAGGCTGAGCTACCAAGTCAGTGTGAAGACTTGGAGGCTCATGCTCTAAGCAAGGCAGTGACTCGAGATACTGAACTCTCGAGTGCGTAGCCTGAACGGGTCAGTGAGAGGAATTCTCTCTGACCTGAATATTTAACCAGAGTTTTCCTATTTAACAATGCTCTCAGTGAGCAGATTTTCACAACACTTTAGTAAATACTTTGAAAGATAAGTACGCTCAGTTTAACGTGGTTCAGAGACTCAAGCTCTTACATCCACGGCCTGATTCAACAGGAAATCCACTAACTGGGATTCTTGTTTTTAACGTGCTAAGGTGCACTTACAACTGGACTCACGCCACTCCCTGGGCTGCCCCTCCTTACAAACTCACTGATAACTTACTCCCAACAAACCTAACTAGAGGGTTTTGGTTTCAGTTTGGTTTCTCCAACTATGTGAGGTTTTCCCTTACAATGTATTAGCCTCAAGCTAAGATTGGGAAAACCTCTCTAAGCTAAGAGTTACAAGCTTGACACTCAATGAATATAAGTGATAACCTAATGATCAGTGTCGTGGGTGTGTAACACTTCCTTATGACTCCCGAACAACTAACACACCCTCACAGCTTGTAGGTGTTTGTTTTTTTTTTTTTTTTTTTGCACACTTGAATACGCAACTATGAGCTTGTATTTATAGTGTGGATTCAAATGTAACCGTTGGAGGAAATTACATTTGAATCCATACAATTAATGGTCTCAACCATTTTTCTTGGAATGCGGCCTTGTCAGTGTCAGAGTTGCTGCCTCGTGCTGATTGGTCCACGTGGACTGCATCCAACGGATCTTTGACTCGGTGGGTTGACCAAGACCCAACTGACTTTAGGTAGCTTCCTCCTTCACTGACTGATGACCTTCAGTGGACTGAACGTCTTCAGTGTAGTTGTCCTTCAGAGACTATTTGAAGATCACTCCAAGAAGTTTGTCATAAGGCTGAATGACAAACTTCCCTGACCACAGTAGTCTGACTCCTTCAGGGCCTACTTGGTGCAGCACTGATCCTCTTGATCATGCTCTTCACTGAGTGGTCCACCTGACTTAGCTTAGATCAGCCAGGTTTACACTCAGTGGGACATCCTTCAGGTTCAGGTTACTAGCATGGCTTCAGTTAGATCTTCTTGGTGTCATCTTGATATCCTCAGGCTATGTTGCTGAGTTCCCCCTCGCTGAGTTCTCCCTCAACTGACAACCTATTCTACTGAGAAATAACTTAGCCTGTCCTGAAACTAAAGATACAATCCTGCTTTCAAACCTATTACATGTTGTTTTGGAAAATCATCAAAACTAAAACATATCCCAACATATATATATATACACGAGTTCTACGTTTTCTCTCGGACGGTCCTAGTAGTAGTGTCACCACGTACCTTGGGTATTACGTGAATGATTTCTAATTTTACACACGAGATTATGATGTCTCTAAAGCAAATATGAATAGTGGAGTTTGCATTAATGGAACAAACTATGATTCAAATGAAAATAATTTCTACTGGATACTTGAGAAAGTAATGGCATTAGAATACCCTGTACTTACTGGAAAAAAAAAAGTTGTTATGTTCAAATGTCAGTGTTTTGATCCAACTATACCGGGTACATCCCTTATCAATACCTTGACTCTATCATGGGATAGTAGGGCCCTTTCCACTTCACGAGGTGGTGGGACCTGTTCTTCCACGGGTGGTGGCATGCCAACTTAATGTTGAAAGCAGATTATCATTCTCATTTAATTATTTCCTTTATGTACTTCAATTCATTGACATCAAGTGATAAAACCTAATCAAATCACTGAATATTAAAAATAGGGAAAAATACTTTCACTCGCTCCGATGGATAATTTGTGATCCAACAATAAATTCGAGAGATAAATATTTTTTACGACACTATTTTATAGAATAGCGAAAACATAACATATTATTTAGGTCTTCTAGATTTAAGATAATAGGTTTAACCAGTTTAGTCAATTTGACCCTTATTTATTGGAGTTGAAAGTCACGTATGGACTGCAATCGGACCATTGGACATTATTAAGACATATGTTATTTGCACTAGCCTCTCTATTAAATACATTGCTTGGTATTCGAAAAAAAATTAGAATTTTTTTCATTTTTCCGGAATTTTTTTAACATAGTGAAATAAAAAAAAATTGGAATTTTTTTACGAAAAAGTCGAGGATAGTGTATTTAACAAAAAAGATAATGCAAATAATCGTGGCCCATTACTAATGCAAAATTTAAATGAAATGTAAATATAGTAATTAATTTTAATTTTAAAAAATATATAAATATAGTTAAGTAATTTTAAATCAAAATGTTGTTCTAAAACGAATCTGAAACCCAACAAATATGCATCGACTTTTTGATCCAACTAATTTAGCAAAGATCACGGATCTTGACACATACGCAACAGAAAAACCTGAAAACCCAATCTCCATTATCGTACGGTTAAAGAAAATGCAGGTATTGAAAACAAATAATATAACAATTAATAAATACTTACTACTTCCGTCCTCAAGTAAATTTTCTATTGCACTATTCACATCTCTTCAAAGATTTTTAAATTACATCCAATTCCACTAATAGTTATATAGAAAAATATATCCATTTTGTTTCATTGACTTAAATTTACAAATATGTCATTCTCGAAAAAATATTTTATCCATTTCACTATTATAAATTAAGTCTCAAATTAAAAAAAAAAAAAAGTCAAACATAAAGTTTACTTTGGGATAGAGGGAGTACTTATCAATGTTATTTATTTGGATGTTACTTGTGAAAAAGATGACCTGCGGAAGAATTGTGTTTCGACTTTTGAACAGAACCAACACTTAATAATAGTCCTATGCATATTTGTATTTTTTTTCTTTTGGATTTAGCATAGCAGCTTTAGCCTTGGGCCTTGATTGTAAGTCTTGGGCTGGGTAATATAAATACCCCAAGGTGAAGGTTATATACAATTCTATCTTTTGTTAATACATTTTTTTCTAAAAAATATGTTCGGGGAAAAAATTCACCAATTTTATAATTTTTAGAAAAAAAATCGAAAAAATATATATATAAAATAATACTAAACATATGAATTTTCGATTTTTTTTTTGAAAAATTGTTACATTTTTTCGCAATTTTTTTACGAACATTTTTTTAGATTTCCAAATAAGGTATGAGAAGTCAATAGTGGGACGAACCAAAATGACAAAACGAGAACATAATAGCGGGACGGGGGAATATATATTTGACTAATATAACTAAAATTTGCATGTGATATTTGACTTAAAAGTGAAAAACATGCAAACTAATATAAGGCCCAGGCTAAATACCCTCCATTAATATTTTAATATTTTATTAAAATTATAAAATTACATATATAATCTTAATATTTAAAAAAAAAAAAAAATTTAAGACTACATGCATGTTGAAAATCTAAGAAAATTACATTTCACTTTTACGCAGAAGACGTTCAACCATATACGTGTGAAAGGAAAAAAAAAATTGATCTTGTTTCCATCGTAATTCGATCAAACGACACAACAACGATTAATTCATATTTTTGAACTAGATTCTGGTGAAAATGGGAGCATCTCAACCCTTCTATGCATGTTTTGTTTTGTCCCTTATTCCATAGGTTTTCTCTTTAATGTACAAACTCTAGTTTAAAATGTTGAATGTTATTACTTGTTTATATTGTGTGTATTTGTGTACGAAATATTGATATTTTAGGCATTGAACGACGTTGATGTTAGTGATCGGTTCTAATTGTGAGGATTAGTGGTTGTTTTAACCGGTTTTAGGATCACCAAACAAGAACGTGTGATTGATTACCACCGTAAATGGTAAATTCGATTGTTTGGGTTATTAAATCGTAAACAAGAGTATCAAGTTCGTATTTATTTTGTGTATGGTACGGTTAGGTGTATGAGTGTGTGTAATTAGAGTATTTGTGAATTTGAACTTAAACTTTATTCATAGAGAACAACTATTTATACTAACCACCAAGTAGGTGGTGTACATGACTCTTGGACTTCCAAGCTTGCATGCTTGACATGTGTCCTTTGACCTTTGTTTTCCTTATCTAAGCTGAAACTTAATTACAAAGTCTTATTTTTGGTCTTATCTCGGATTCATTGTTGTTCGTCCTTGTTGGCTTGAATAGTCCAGTACTCTCTTTGTAAAAGTTGTTCGCCTCTTGAATTTATGGTTCATAAGTTGTTCGTCTGTATGATTTTTATTAGCAGTCTTCGTGATCTTTGTTCGTCGTGTACCTAGCTGGTTTGTTGTGTTATGGTGTTGTACACCTCTTATGATGGTAGATACACCTCTTCTTGTCAATGTTATTCGTCATTTATGACCTGGTGCAGGGTGATTAGGCGTGAAATTGTCATGATTCGTCGTTAGAAATACCCTAGTTTTGGTCGATTTGGTCGAGTATTTAGAATCAATTGAGCATTATTTCTATACATTGATGAATTTGTCTCTTTGATGCTCATAGGTGAATCGAGGGCAAAAAATGGAGTTCGTAGGACTTTGAATCAACTCAAACGGGTGCCCGGATGAGAAGATATCGAAGAAATATGATTGGTATTAGTGCGGAAGAAGAAAAGTATTAGTTGGGGAAATTCTGGAGTCACTCGAGTGGATTAGCTCGAGCACTAGCGCTCAAGCGTGTTGCTCAAGCACCCAAAACTTACAGAAGATTTCTTGCGCTCGAGCAGCTCGAGCGCCACCGCTCGAGCGTGTTGCTCGAGCGCCCCAAAACATGCAGAGAAATTCGAGCGCTCGAGCGCCACCGCTCGAGCGTGTGTGCTCGAGCACTTCTTGGATTTTGCTTCCGGATGCATTTTTTCGGCCCACGAGTTCCCGATTCGGCCCGACGCTTATATATATTCATTCCAACTTCGTTTTTAGGGATTACCACCACTTACCACTTGATACCAGATTACTTTTGGAATTAGTTTTTGACGAGCAAGCTTTAGATTGACATTTTTGAGGTTTTCTTTACGATTTCATAGTACGATTTTGCTTTTTACTTTTGTTTCTTAAGACCTTTGTTCGTAAATACTTTGAGACTTTGTTTTATTAATTTAAATTCAGTTCTTAGCATTAATTTTCTTCCAACCCTAGTTTATGTTTGATAATTTACTTGGTATAATCATTATGTTCATGTTCGTTACTTCTTCAATTGTTCTTGTTTACGTAAAAACCATGTCTAGCTAAAACCCTTGCATGCTTAGGGTAGGATGAACTCGTAGAAGTAGGTTGTGGGTACGTAATTAGGGTAATTCGTGACGTTAGGTTTTAATTCTCTTAATTAATTAATTCTTAAAATCAATCTTAACTTTATTCTTGAATTTCGTTCGAAAAGTGTTAGAGAGGGGACGATCTTATCACTCTTTAACAACGAGTAGACTTAATGATATGGTTTAGAAAGGGTTAATTAATCTACCGGTTTATCTAAGGAGGACAACCGCATCACCTTAGTTTAAATTAGGGTCTCGTTAATTAAGCACGATCTATTAACTCATTAGTGGATTAGTGAAGTCGATTGCTAGGATAAAGTATTAGGGTATTAATTCTTGAGCTTTCATCTTACAATCTTTTACTTAGGTTATTTCTTGCGCGTCACAATTATTTTGATTATGTACCTGCTTCGTTAGTATACGTAGGGATTCCTATCCTGAGCATCACCATCATTTATTTGAATACAAACCTTCGTTAATTCGTTTCTCTCGTTCTTAGTTTAATTAGTTCATTTTAGCTTAGACTTAATTCTTTTTAAAAAAATCCAAAACATACATTCTTATTAGCTACGACGCGTAGATCTTTAGGGATCTGTTTGCATACACTCTTTCCCTTGGGTTCAATATACTTGGTCATTATACTTACTTATACTACAGTGAACCCGTACGCTTGCGGGGAATCTACTAGTAAAAGTTGGTATATTTGCTTCAAGTCAATGGCGTCGTTGTTGGGGATGGCATTGTATGTCTTCTGAATAGGACTTGTAGATAACTTAGTAGTTAGTAGTGAGTGATTTACTTTTCTGTTTATTCGTACATATTCGGCAGTTGTGTTGTTATTCTTTTGTTAGTGTTTCAGGTTTATGAAAAAACACTCGCAAGGAAATACGAGTGAAGAAAGACTATAGTTGGATCCTGAGACAATAGCAAGAAGAAACCGAGCATTCTTGAGAAGGATGAACGCTGCCGGAGGAGAGAATGAGAACGTCAACATGGACATATCTAATGAGTTGGATGATGCTGCGAATGAGTTCAATCAGGTAGTGGACCGAGTTGAGGGCACTGGAGGTAGTGGTAGTCAGAATCAAGCTCCATTAGGAGATAGCCAGAGCCTAAACCTGGGTACACAAAACATAAACAATCCAGCTCATAACCTTGTCCAACATCCTCAAAACAACCCTGCTTACCCTCAGAACAACTTTCCACAAAATAACTTACCTTATCCATACCCATACCCATACCCACCTTATCCGTATCCACCATATCCGTACCCTCCACCTCCTATTTTCAACCAACCACCACCACCCCAACAAGTACCCGTACCACCTGCTAATCCTCAGCACGTTCCGCAGAACGCAGATCAGAACATGGCTATTCGAGGAAGGTTCGCGGCACAACCGCAGAGGTACTATGATGGAGTGGTATTGCCCCCTGTAGAGGCAATAACTTCTCGATTTCCCCAGGAATTCTTAAGCTGCTTACCGAGAATCAATTCAAAGGGGAGGTTGGGAAGGATAATCCTCATACTCATCTGAGGAGCTTTCTGATGATCGCATCCACATTTAATTATAACGGCATGTCCGAAGATGCCAAGAGGCTCAGGCTATTCCTATTCTCTTTGACAGGAATAGCCAAGGAGTGGTACGATAACACGCTCCCACGGGGAGGTGTAACCACATGGGCTGAGCTCGAGCGTCTGTTCCTTGAGCGGTTTTACCCTCCATCTAGAACCATTAAAGCAAGGATAGAGATTTCTTCCTTCCGCCAGAAGCCAGGAGAGGACTTACGTCAGGCATGGGAGATATACTCTAATATATTGATTGAGTGCCCGCAGCACGGGTACAATAAGGGGGATATCATGACGTTCTTCTATAGTGGAGCCAGCAAGGCTGGTCAAGCCCATCTCGATGCATGTGCCAGTGGAGCTTTTCTAAACCAAGGGATAGCAAGATATAGAGAAATCATCGACAACATTGTCACGAATGCCGGGGCATGGAATAAGGATCCGGAATTTCAGAAAGCGTGTAAGTTGGAAGAGAATGAGGGTATGAGGAAGTTGTTGATGGCAATGATGGAGAAAATCAGTAACCTTGAGATGGGGCAGAATCTGGTTGGAGGGAATGTAGCAGTGAATGAGAAAGTAGACCCACCCGTGAGCCAGCAAGAAGAGGCCAACTATATGGGAAGGCCTAACTATCCACAAGGTGGCAATCAGTTTGGAAGGCCTTCTTATGGCCAACCATTTGTACCTCCAGGTCCACAGCCGCCTCAAAATCAATGGAGGAACACACAAGGATATCAAGGAGGCCAGCAACTTCCTTAGAATACATGGAGGAAGAGTGAGAATTTCTCATATGCTAATCCTAAGGCCAGAATTACAGTTCCTCCAAGTGTTGATCCAGGTTCGAAACCACCGGGTGGAGAAGGCGGTGCCTCAACTGAGGAGATGTTGAGAGCTATCCTTCAGAAGGTGGAGGAAGGTAGCAAGAGATTGTCCTCATTGGAGTACGATGTGAAGGAGTTGCATAAGAAAGACGATCAGCGTGATCAAGAACTCCAAAAGAGGGACATAGAGTGGAATCGAGTTCAACAAGAGAACAACCGACGGTTTACTTCATTAGAGTACCAGATGAGCCAGCTTAGAAGTGGGACCGACTATGATAGTCCTCAGATGCCTACTGATCCTGAGACGCCCCAAGGAGAGGTTGAGATAGAAGGAAAAGAGGCTGAGGCAGATAGAGATGAGATTGAGGAGATGGGAGTTGAGAAAGGGGTTGAGGGTGAAGGCATTCAGAAGAGTAAAGATGTGGAGGAGTCCCATGAGAGAAAAGAGCCTGAAGAGGAAGGCATTGAGAAGATTGAGAGAGTTCCTAAGTGGAAGAAGGCAAATGAGCAAGGGAGAAAGTGAAAGAGACCGAGTGTGATGAATGGGGGGTACCCAAATCTGTGATACCCGTCCCGTATCCACAATGCTTCATGAAGAAGAAGCTTGATGAGAAATTCGCTAAATTCCTTGATATTTTTAAGAAATTGCATATTAACATTCCTTTTAATGATGCTTTGGAACAGATGCTGAATTATGTCAAGTTCCTGAAGGACTTGATAGCGAAGAGAAAGAGAGTTGATGAGCCCAAGTTGGTGCAGCTGAACAATGAGGTGAGTGCATTAATGCACAAAGCGCTGCCTCCAAAGTTGAAGGATCCCGAGAGTTTCACGATCCTATGTGATATCGGGAATGGAGTTAAGAAGGGAGCATTGTGCGACCTGGGGGCGAGCATCAATCTTATGCCCTTGTCGTTATTCAAGAAGTTGGAAGGTGGAGAACTTCAGCCGACAATGATGACGTTTCAACTTGCTGACCGGTCTATTACTCGACCTCAAGGTGTGGTTGAAGACGTCCTCGTGAAAGTTGGGGATCACATCTTTCCAGCCGACTTTGTAGTGCTCGACATGGAGGAATATGAGCACGTGCCCTTGATTTTAGGAAGACCGTTCTTAGCAACGGCCGGGATGGTGCTAGACTTGGCAAATGGGAAGATCACATTGAAAGTTGACGATCAAGAGATAAAGATTTCCCTATATGAGGCCATGAAGTACCCGAATGAGGATGAAAGTTGTTATTGCATGGATGCAATTGATCCTCGTGTTGAAGACACACCTCCTATCCCTAATCTTTCTTTGAGTCATGATTTTGATAATCCTTCATTTGATGAGCTAACCCATGAGCATTATGATCTTGATGGTTTTGATAGGGATAAAGTGAAGAAGTTGAAGGATGAAGAGGTGAAAAGGGAAGACACGATCCAGTTGGAGGGGAAAGGAGGAGTTAAGAAGAAAAAGTCCAAGCGCAAGAAATTGCTTAGTAAAACTCCTCCAGATAAAGGTGAGAAGAAGTTGAGACCCCCACCACTTAAGGTGGAGAAGGAAGCAAAGGAACTCATGATGGAGGGGCATCAAGGAAAGGAATTCAACTACCACTCTTATGAGAGTAAGGGAGGTAATTTCAAGGATCGTGTCCCATAAGCTCCTTTGAGCTCGGTCTGGCATTAGGACCTTAAAAATAGCGCTGAATGGGAGGCAACTCATTTTTATTTGCTTTAGAGTGTTTTATGTTATTTGGGTGTTGTTGAATCGTAAGTTTTAACCTCGTACTTGAGAGTTTATTTTGTAGGCTTGTCTCGAATGAGTAAAGGTATCATGGAGTTATTCAGATTGAAGGGACCAACTCGAGACAAGGGAGTGTGCCACGTTGTTGAGAAACTTGAATTATTTGGATGAGGTTACCCACAACCCCAAACTTAGACCTCTTCACAAGGTCGAAGTTTGGGGGGGTGGAGTTTTTTTTATTTGTTTTATGGTGACATTGCACAGGTGCACACTCTCTCTTGAGTTGAGTTTGGTTATTTGGTATCTTGAGATGCTTCTTGGGCTGTTAGTGTTTTGATGTGGTACTACATATTTCATGCCTATCAATCATCTTATGCTTGTTTATTGCTATCTTTTAGTATGATTTGATGAGTAGAATTGAGTTGTGAGGGTGAGTTAGGAATTCTTTTGTGTGAGTGTTTGAGTTAGAGTTAATTTGAGAAAGAACTAGTATGCTTGTGGATTTTCCCTTTTGAGTGCTTGTGTGATGAGAGTGAGAATTCACTAGGACTAGCATGGATGTGAAAGCCGTGAGATTTGAGCATTTTGAGTTTTTGATGCATAAAATAATCTCTTCGTTTGTGAGTGGATCCTCACCTTAAAGGATGCTAGAACTTGTGTGTGCTCTTGCTCCTTGATTGTGTCTAGTTTGATATGCCGAATGTGATCTTAGGCCATCTTTGTGTTTATTGAGTCACTTAGCCTAAATTTTCCTTACCATTGATATTTGTCCCTTGTTAGCCCCTTTGAGCTTTAGGCCTATTTCATTTGCTAGCACATTTTCCAAGTTCCTAAGCCTTTTTGTCCCAATTTGAGTGGAGAATAGGAAAAATGTGAATGTGAAGGGATTGAATTGAGTTGAAAAAGAAAAATGTGATTGCTTGGTGATTATGAGAAGAAGGTGTGATGAAGTTTTGAGTTGTGGGAAAGAACAAAAAGTTGAGAATGAGCAAAAGAAAAAAAAATGAGCTCATGTGTTTGTGAAAAAAAAAAAGTGATTGAAAAAAGTGAAAAGAGTAGAAAGAAAGAAAAGAAAAATTGAAGTGTTGAGAGTATTGAAATTGAAAGTGTGTTGATTGAAAATGTTTGAAGTATTCTATTCCTAATCTCGAAGTACCAAGGTTTGATTTTCTAGTCTCCATTCACTTGAGTCACTTGCCCATATTGTTATCCCACCTGTCCAAAGAGACTATATTACAACCTTGAGAAAAGTCATTTTTGATTCGGCATTGATTTCTAGAGTATGGTCGGAGTTGAGAGTACTTACAAGCCTATGGCTGCCAATATGTGTGATTGATTGTTTGAGTGAGTCCCTTTATCATTGATATACACTTGTGAGGGAGTGAAACACATCGTTGAGTACACATCCATGTTTGATCTTGGTGTTTCTTGTTGTTGTTGCATGAGTATGATGGAGGAAGGTGAGTGAGTATACTTGTGATTGATCTTTGAAGCTCGAGTTCATTTGCTTGCATGATTTGATTCGTTGACTCATTCCTAACAATTTCACTTGACTTATTATTTCATTGCTTGAGGACAAGCAATATGGTAAGTTTGGGGGGGTTGATTAGGCGTGAAATTGTCATGATTCGTCGTTAGAAATACCCTAGTTTTGGTCGAGTATTTAGAGTCAAGTGAACATTATTTCTATACATTGATGAATTTGTCTCTTTGATGCTCATAGGTGAATCGAGGGCGAAAAACGGAGACTTTGAATCAACTCAAACGGGTGCTCGGATGAGAAGATATCGAAGAAATACGATTGGTATTAGTGCGGAAGAAGAAAAGTATTAGTTGGGGAAATTCTGGAGTCACTCGAGTGGATTAGCTCGAGCACTAGCGCTCGAGCGTGTTGCTCGAGCGCCCCAAAACATACAGAGAAATTCAAGCGCTCAGCTCGAACGCCACCGCTCGAGCACCTGCATCATTCGAGCTACACAGCTCGAGCGCCACCGCTCGAGCGTGTGTGCTCGAGCACTTCTTGAATTTTGCTTCCGGATGCGTTTTTTCGGCCCACGAGTTCCCGATTCGGCCCGACGCTATATATATTCATTCCAACTTCGTTTTTGGGGATTACCACCACTTACCACTTGATACCAGATTACTTTTGGAATTAGTTTTTGACGAGCAAGCTTTAGATTGATGTTTTCGAGGTTTTCTTTACGAATTCATAGTACGATTTTGCTTTTTACTTTCGTTTCTTAAGACCTTTGTTCGTAAATACTTTGAGACTTCATTTTCTTAATTTAAATTCAGTTCTTAGAATTAATTTTCTTTCAACCCTAGTTTATATTTGATAATTTACTTGGTATAATCATTATGTTCATGTTCGTTACTTCTTCAATTGTTCTTGTTTACGTAAAAACCATATCTAGCTAAAACCCTTGCATGCTTAGGGTAGGATGTACTCGTAGAAGTAGGTTGTAGGTACGTAATTAGGGTAATTTGTGACGTTAGGTTTTAATTCTCTTAATTAATGAATTCTTAAAATCAATCTTAACTTTATTCTTGAATTTCGTTCGAAAAGTGTTAGAGAGAGGACGATCTTATCACTCTTTAACAACGAGTAGACTTAATGATAGGGTTTAGAAAGGGTTAATTAATATATCGGTTTATCTAAGGAGGACGACCGCATCACCTTAGTTTAAATTAGGGTCTCGTTAATTAAGCACGATCTATTAACTCGTTAGTGGATTAGTGAAGTCGATTGCTAGGATAAAGTATTAGGGTATTAATTCTTGAGCTTTCATCTTGCAATCTTTTACTTAGGTTATTTCTTACGCATCACAATTATTTTGATTATGTACCTGCTCCTTTAGTATACGTAGGGATTCCTATCCTGAGCTTCACCATCATTTATTTGAATACAAACCTTCATTAATTCGTTTCTCTCGTTCTTAGTTTAATTAGTTTATTTTAGCTTAGACTTAATTCTTTTAAAAAAATCCAAAAACATACATTCATATTAGCTACGATGCGTAGATCTTCAGGAATCTGTTCGCATACACTATTTCCCTTGGGTTTGATATAGTTGGTCATTATACTTACTTATACTACAGTGAACCCGTACGCTTGCGGGAAATCTACTAGTAAAAGTTGGTATATTCGCTTCAAGTCACAGGGTTCATATTTGGTCTCGAGTCTTTGGACTTGCTCGCTCGAATGCTGGTCATCAATAATGTTGTTCGTCACAGAATACACCTCTCAGTTTTGTTTATTGACTTGAAGCGAATATACTAAGTTCTACTAGTCGCTTCCCCACAAGCGGACGGGTTCACTGTAGTATAAGTAAGTATAATGACCAAGTATATCGAACCCACGAGATGGAGTGTATGCGAACAGATCCCTGAAGATCTACGCGTCGTAGCTAATATGAGTGTAATGTTTTTGGGTTTTTTTGAAAGATTAATTAAAAGACTAAAATTATCCTAGGAATGCAAAAAGCAAAATTAAACTAAGAATCGAAGGGTTGTTTTCAAATAAGAGATGGTGATGCTCAGGATAGGAACCCCTACGTATACTAACGGAGCAGGTACATAATCAAAATAATCGTGACTCGCAAGAATTAACCTAAGTAAAAGAATGTAAGATGAAAGCTCAAGATTTTAAACCCTAATACTTTATCCTAACAAACGACTTCACTAATCCACTAACAAGTTAATAAATAGTGCTTAATTAATGAGGCCCTAATTTAACTAAGGTGATGCGGTCGTCCTCCTTCGCTAAACTGGTAGATGAATTAACCCTTTCTAAACCCTCTCGTTAAGTCTACTCGTTGTTAGGGAGTGATACGGTCGTCCTCTCTCTAACACTTTTCGAACGAAATTCAAAAGCAAAGTTAAGATAATTTTAAGAATTCATTAATTAAGAGAATTAAAACTTAACGTCATAAGTTACCCTAATTACGTACCCACAACCTACTTCTACGAGTTCATCCTACCCCAAGCATGCAAGGGTTTTAGCTAGACATGAGTTTTACGTAAACAAGAACAATTGAAGAAGTAACGAACATGAACATGATGATTATAACGAAGAAAAGATAAATCATAAACTAGGGTTTCAAGATATAAAGGAATAAACTGAAATTAATTCAATAAAACGAAGTCTCAACGTGTTCAAGAACAAAGATATGAAGAAACTAAACTAAAAAAAGTAAAATCGTGTCGTGAATTCGTAAGAAAACCTAAAAAACGTAAAGTAAACTTGCTCGTTCCTTCTTCTCCAAAAATTAACTCTCTAAAACGCTCTTGAATCTAATGATGGTAAGTGGTCTCTCAAAAACGAGCTTGAGACGAGTATATATAAGCAACGGGCCGAATCATGAACTCATGGGCCGAAAAACGACTTTTAAAGTGCAAAACATGAAGGCGCTCGAGCAGACCCGCTCGAGCGTGGAGCTCGAATGGTGCAAGTGCTCGAGTGGTGGCACTCGACCTGGTCGAGCGCTCGGATTCCTCTGCAAGTTTTGGGGTGCTCGAGCAACACGCTCGAGCTGCTCGAATGCTCGAATTTTTCTGTAAGTTTTTGCTCGAGCGGTGATGCTCGAGCTGCTCGAATGCTCGAATTTTTCTGTAAGTTTTGGGCACTCGAGCAACGTGCTCGAGCGCTAGTGCTCAAGTGGTCCACTCGAATGACTCCCAAAATTGCTCCAATTAGTACTTTTCTTCTTCAACACTAACATCAATCGTATTCCTTCGATATCTTCTCATCCGGGCATCCGTTTGAGTCGATTCAAAGTCCTATGAACTCCGTTCTTCGCCCTCGATTCACCTACGAGTAGGGGTGGAAATAGGCCGAGCCGAGCTAGGCTTCTCGTTGGACGGCCTGGGCCTGCTATTTAATCTTTGGGCCTAAGTCTGGCCTGTTATCTGTCATATGCTTTTTTCAGAGCCTTGGCCTGGTCTTTTTAATAAATAGGTCTGGCCTGAAAGCCTTTTAGGGGCCTTTTTAATCATGTTTACAAAATTATATTCAATAATTATATTATTATTAAATCATAACAATTAACTCTTTAAATCTTAAAATGAAGATTAAAAATAATTTACCAAAGAATTATCAAATAATAGCAAAATAAAAAATTCAAATAATATTTAGCAATATTTTTACACATATATATATTAAATATTTATTATATTATATTTTATTATTATATATTACATTATATTATATATATATATATATATATATATATATATATATATATATTTAGTATAGTTAAATAGGCCGGCCTGTTGGGCTTAAAAGGCTTACAGAAAAGCTCAAGCCTGGCCTATTTAAATAAATAGGCTTTTAAAAAAGCCTGAGCCTGGCTCATTTGTTAAACGAGCCGAGCCGAGCTAGGCTTTAGGTAGGCCGAGCCGTAGGCCCCTGTCGGGTAGCCTGGCCTATTCCCACCCCTACCTACGAGCTTAAAAGAGACAAATTCATCAATGTATAGAAATAATGCTCAATTGACTCCAAATACTCGACAAAATCGGTCAGAATTAGGGCATTTCGAGTGACGAATCATGACAATTTCACGCTTAATCATTTATGCACCCTCTTTTGATTTTTCTTTGTTAATTACTTTTGGCTTGGATAATCCTCTCTTAGGACTTAACCCTTGTTTGCCGTATCGTATTTGATGTTCGCCTATCAACAGTTGAAAGTTGAATGATTGTCATTTGTACATTTTTTTTCTTTTCAAATATTCGCCAAGCCAGTTTTTGGACCTGGTTAGTCGAAAATTTTACATAATTTCGAACACCAATTGCCAAAATTTTGAATGGTTTTACGAGTTTCTGAAATCTGGTTAACATTTTGGAAATATTTTGCTGAAACATTGTATTAATTTTGGAAACAGTTTGCCGAATACTACTTATTATAATTTTTTATTTTATTAATAATGGTATAATGGTAGTATAAGAGTTGTGTATCTACTAATACCAATTTAAATGACTAGTTGAATTTAGACGGAGGTATATCTCCATTAATTTGAGGGGCATTTTGTCTGGGCCCTAATATGATTGAAAGTGGTGAATGCAATAAGTGCATATGAGACTTTTTAGTTAGGCCTAACTGCAATTTAAATCATGAAATTTTACAAAATTGCATTTTAAGCTAAACTTTTGGATCTTGATAAAAAAAAAGTTTCAGCTTAACATTTTTTGGCAATTAAAACTTATGGGCAGATTTGCCTCTGCCCGTTGCTAATGTGGCGTCTACGTTGCAACTGCCCAACAAAAACTTAAATTAGTGGCAAATTTTTTTAAGGCTCAGTTGCAATTTAAATCACGACATTTTCTAAAATTGTATTTTAAGCTAAACTTTTGAATCTTGTTAAAAAAGTTTTAATTTAATTTTTTAGCAATTAAAACTTACGTACAGAGGGTCGTCGTTGATGCGGCATCTACGTGGCAACAGCCAATTGATTAGGCATGAAATTGTTATATTTTGGTGCCCAATTCGTCCATATTTTGAGTGTATTTGATGAATATTTTGAGTCATTTGAGTATCATTTTCATAAACTAATAAATTTGTCTCTTTGATGCTCATATTAGGAAAGAGGGTGAAAAACAGAGTTCGTAGGACTTTGAATTGACTCAAACGGACCCCCGAATGAGAAGATATTGAAGAAATACAAAAAGTATTAGTCCGTGCATTTAAAAGCATCATTTAGCTCAAAAGGAGGAGAACCTCGAGCACCAAGTGCTCGAGCACATGGGCTCAAGCGCCCCAAGCACACTGGAAGTCAAGAGCCGCTCGAGTGAGCCTAGCTCGAGTGACAAGTGGTCGAGCGCCCATTTTACACAGGAGGATGAGACCGCTCGAGTAACACTAGCTCGAGCGCTAGGCGCTCGAGTAAAGGGTGGTCGAGCACTCCAAGGACGCTGGAAGAGTGAGGCGCTCGAGGAAGGAGCACTCGAGTGCTAGGCGCTCGAGCAAGTATCAAGGTCGAGCACTTATGACCTTTTAAGCCCAAATTCAGCCCATACTCTATAAATACTCCATCCAAGCTTATTTTTACATACCACCACATATTTAGAGATAGTTTTTGAAGGAGAAGATCTTGGAAGTGAGTTTGGAGAGTTTTAGCAAGGTTTTTCATCGTGTAATCGAGGTTTTAGCATACGAATTCTTAGTTTAATTGTTTCTTTCGAATGAATTTCCTTTTATTCTTGTTTTCTTGCTACTTGAGACTATTAAACATAGGTTTTCTAGATTTATAAAGATTTCTTTTGAGACTTGAATTTATTGATTTCATCTTTCGTTTATGTTCTTGATTTCTTTTGTTAATTTAATTATGCATATGTTTATCGTTCTCGTTATTACTATTGTTCTTCAAACCACCATGTTAGGCTAGAACCCTTGCATGCTTAGGATAGGATGAACTCGTAGAAGTAGGACGTTGGTACGTAATTTGGATAGTTCGTGATGTATAGTTTTGATTCTCTTAATTATTGAATATTTCTAATAAACTCTAGAATAATCTTGGAATTAAGTATGAAAATTGTTACAGAGAAGACGAGCGCATCACTCTATAATAACGAATAGGCTTAAGGAGAGGGTTTTAGAAGGAGTTTATAATCTACCGATTTATCTAGGGAGGATGGCCGCATCACCTTAGTTAAATTAGGGCTTCAATAATTACGCACAGTCCATATAATTTCATTAGTGGGTTATGTTGTTTACCAAATAAATGTCGCTGGGATTAAATGGCTATTTATGAGAGCTTTGGTAAAAACATCAAATGATTGGGTTCTTTAATGCTAAAGTGATTGATTTGAATGGAAGATAATAAAGAAAGATCAAGAACACCAAGATTTGTCAGGGGTTGTTAGTCCCTGGACTTAAATGAAGATTGTATTGATTTGATTGATGGGGTTGAACTCCCTTCTTGTTACAAATGCGAGGTTATTTATAGCTTTCTCACTACAGGGGTACATCGGTCAATTCCGACCTCTCGGGGGACAGATGAATTAAATGCCTCCAGCCTCTGAGGACGCGCGGGCACTGGTGCGCCAGAGCTTGCAGGTGGCCGGCCACTAGGGTGTTGACGCGTGTCCAAAAAGGACGATTCTCTGGCGTATTTCCTCATTTGGATGGAATATTCTCTGTGTCACTGAGTACGGAGACGGCCTTTTTCCTCTTGGGGGAAGATCTCGCCTGATTCCACCACGTACTCCAAATCTTCCTTGCCGGCCGGGGATGTTATGAGGTCGGAGGTCAGTCTCTTGGTGAGTCATGAGATCGGAGACCCTTATTGAATATCGGTCAAACCCGGGCGACCCTTATTGGTTTTCTCCGGTCATGGCCGGTCCGGTCCGATCTCGGTCTAGCTGTCCTGCTCCTGGAACAACATTGATGAGTGCTTTAAGCTGGTTTCTAGCCTCGTTTTCGAGGTCGGAAATTGGGGTCGGAGCCCGCTGAGGTCGGACATAGACCGGTCAGGTCGGCTCCGACTCCTGAGTGTCTATTTGCCTTTTCCGGCTCTCTTCTGGCCGGCGCCGACCTGTGGTCCAAAATGGTCACAACAATTGCCCCCCAGCTCGTCTCTCAGAGTTGATGAGGGGCGAGGTGGTCATTTCCCGTCTTTTGCTGGAGCCGGCCTCGATCTGTCCGGGGTGATCGGAGATCGGCCAACGGCTATGTGACGATTGAAAGGACGTGTGTTGTACTGTTCCCCTAAAATGGTGCGCGCACTGTCAGACGACGCCTCGGATTTCGTGCATTAAAGTCTGGCGTGCGTGACGTGATGCGATTCCTTGAATCTCGCGCATTAAATGCGTGTCGTGTACGAGGCGTCTGACGCTGAAACCGTCGCTTCAAATTCTTGCTTCTAGGCCCCTATGCCTAGAATTTTATTTTGAAATAGGTCCCTGCCCCTTTCTTATAAATAGGGGGGCATTCCACTCTTTTGGACTTTTACTCTTCACGCGAATTGCAGCATTCTTCTTGGCAATTTCAGGCGAACTTCTTGCGGCGGTGACGAGCTTTGAACGGCGGCGACTGGTGGTTTTGGGAAGGTAAATTTCGAATTTTCAAAACTCAACACTTTAATTTAAATTATGGTACGCCGGTGGATGGGTCCTCCGCCTGGTCAAAGGAGAGGCACCTCCTCGAGTGGTGGAGGAGGTGGTGGAGCAAGTAGGAGACTTTTTTAGGGAGAAGGTGGCTCTGGCAGTGGACACGGCGCTTCTTCTTCCAGTCTGGCGAGCTCCATACGGGCTCACGATGACGACGGCTTGGACGCCTTGTTCCCGAGACCGGGCCGGTCACTATTGGGAGAAGGTGCCCGGGAGGGTATTCTGGACGCGGCGGAGAGATCCCGGGCGGAGTCGATGGCCCGGCCCATGGAGAGTAGGAACCCATTGGACGACCTCCTTGAGGAAGATGATGAGGGTGACGACCATGGCGAGGACGATGATACGGCCACCAATTTGTTGCTCCAGAACCTCGCGGCCGAGCAGATCAAGAAAAGGCTCGGTATGGCGAATGAGGCCTCAGGGTCGGACGCTGAAGAAGTTGAGAGGTCGGCCGTAGCCGGTCGGAGCCTTAGCCAGGACCGGCGTGACCAGGTCAGACAAGCCTTCCGTCTGTGGTCGGACTATGTGGAAGAGAAAGATGAGATAGACGGTCTCAATTTTGATTTTGAAGTTTATCAAGGGCGTTACCGGCGGGGGCCGACAGTTCGCGATCCGGCCACGATTAGGATTGCGAATCTAGAGGAGTCCCAAAGGTGGACTATCGGGCAGGTTCCGAGCAAGATTACCCAAGCCTACCTCAACAAGGTCCGGAACGAATGGGACGTTCCGTATGATGTTCAACTCTATGCCCCGGAGCCGAATGAGCGGGCCGATCAGTCTCCTCGAGGGATGGTGGGTGTCACTCAGGATATGATGGAGGTCGAACTCTGCTTCCCCCTCCATCCGGCCGTTTTCTATCTGCTGAACTTTTGGAACCAGGCGCCCATCCAACTGCTCCCGAACGCATGGATGATAATCGTGAGCGTCATGGCTCTGTTCGGGCAAAACCGACTTTACCGGATGCCGAATCCAGGGGAGATGACTTATCTCTACCGGATACAGAGTGAGAGGAGCGGGACCGGCGAGGTCTATATTCAAACGAGGGAGCAGAAGCTGGTGACCGGCCTGCCGAGTAAGGGCCGCAACGACCGGAAAAAATGGTTCTTCGTTGGTGGGTCGTGTAGGATCGGGTATCCAGACGGGACGGAGATCGACGTTCCGACCAACATCCGCCCTAAAAACCCTAGTAAGGAATTTTTAGCATATACTTGAACTAAAAATACTGATCTAATTTTTTACTTCTCCTTGTAGGCTACCCTTGCCCTTCTGACCGGGAGCTGAACTTCGATTTTGCGGTCGTCAGGGAGCGGATACTATCATTGCCGGCCACGGAGAGGAAACGGGCCATCCTCCGGACATTTTCTAAAATTGTATTTTAAGCTAAACTTTTGAATCTTGTTAAAAAAGTTTTAATTTAATTTTTTAGCAATTAAAACTTATGTACAGAGGGTCGTCGTTGATGCGGCATCTACGTGGTAACAGCCAATTGATTAGGCGTGAAATAGTTATATTTTGGTGCCCAATTCGTCCATATTTTGAGCGTATTTGATGAATATTTTGAGTCATTTGAGTATCATTTTCATAAACTAATAAATTTGTCTCTTTGATGCTCATATTAGGAAAGAGGGTGAAAAACAGAGTTCGTAGGACTTTGAATTGACTCAAACGGACCCCCGAATGAGAAGATATTGAAGAAATACAAAAAGTATTAGTCCGTGCATTTAAAAGCATCATTTAGCTCAAAAGGAGGAGGCACTCGAGCACCAAGTGCTCGAGCACATGGGCTCAAGCGCCCCAAGCACACTGGAAGTCAAGAGCCGCTCGAGTGAGCCTAGCTCGAGTGACAAGTGGTCGAGCGCCCATTTTACACAGGAGGACGAGACCGCTCGAGTAACACTAGCTCGAGCGCTAGGCGCTCGAGTAAAGGGTGGTCGAGCACTCCAAGGACGCTGGAAGAGTGAGGCGCTCGAGGAAGGAGCACTCGAGTGCTAGGCGCTCGAGCAAGTATCAAGGTCGAGCACTTATGACCTTTTAAGCCCAAATTCAGCCCATACTCTATAAATACTCCATCCAAGCTTATTTTTACATACCACCACATATTTAGAGATAGTTTTTGAAGGAGAAGATCTTGGAAGTGAGTTTGGAGAGTTTTAGCAAGGTTTTTCATCGTGTAATCGAGGTTTTAGCATACGAATTCTTAGTTTAATTGTTTCTTTCGAATGAATTTCCTTTTATTCTTGTTTTCTTGCTACTTGAGACTATTAAACCTAGGTTTTCTAGATTTATAAAGATTTCTTTTGAGACTTGAATTTATTGATTTCATCTTTCGTTTATGTTCTTGATTTCTTTTGTTAATTTAATTATGCATATGTTTATCGTTCTCGTTATTACTATTGTTCTTCAAACCACCATGTTAGGCTAGAACCCTTGCATGCTTAGGATAGGATGAACTCGTAGAAGTAGGACGTTGGTACGTAATTTGGATAGTTCGTGATGTATAGTTTTGATTCTCTTAATTATTGAATATTTCTAATAAACTCTAGAATAATCTTGGAATTAAGTATGAAAATTGTTACAGAGAAGACGAGCGCATCACTCTATAATAACGAATAGGCTTAAGGAGAGGGTTTTAGAAGGAGTTTATAATCTACCGATTTATCTAGGGAGGATGGCCGCATCACCTTAGTTAAATTAGGGCTTCAATAATTACGCACAGTCCATATAATTTCATTAGTGGGTTATGTTGTTTACCAAATAAATGTCGCTGGGATTAAATGGCTATTTATGAGAGCTTTGGTAAAAACATCAAATGATTGGGTTCTTTAATGCTAAAGTGATTGATTTGAATGGAAGATAATAAAGAAAGATCAAGAACACCAAGATTTGTCAGGGGTTGTTAGTCCCTGGACTTAAATGAAGATTGTATTGATTTGATTGATGGGGTTGAACTCCCTTCTTGTTACAAATGCGAGGTTATTTATAGCTTTCTCACTACAGGGGTACATCGGTCAATTCCGACCTCTCGGGGGACAGATGAATTAAATGCCTCCAGCCTCTGAGGACGCGCGGGCACTGGTGCGCCAGAGCTTGCAGGTGGCCGGCCACTAGGGTGTTGACGCGTGTCCAAAAAGGACGATTCTCTGGCGTATTTCCTCATTTGGATGGAATATTCTCTGTGTCACTGAGTATGGAGGCGACCTTTTTCCTCTTGGGGGAAGATCTCGTCTGATTCCACCACGTGCTCCAAATCTTCCTTGCCTGCCGGGGATGTTATGAGGTCGGAGGTCGGTCTCTTGGTGAGTCATGAGATCGGAGACCCTTATTGAATGTCGGTCGAACCCGGGCGACCCTTATTGCTTTTCTCCGGTCATGGCCGGTCCGGTCCGGTCCGATCTCGGTCTAGTTGTCCTGCTCCTGGAACAACATTGATGAGTGCTTTAAGCTGGTTTCCGGCCTCGTTTTCGAGGTCGGAAATTGGGGTCGGAGCCCGCTGAGGTCGGACATAGACCGGTCAGGTCGGCTCCGACCCCCGAGTGTCTATTTGCCTTTTCCGGCTCTCTTCTGGCCGGCGCCGACCTGTGGTCCAAAATGGTCACAACAATTGCCCCCCAGCTCGTCTCTCAGAGTTGATGAGGGGCGAGGTGGTCATTTCCCGTCTTTTGCTTATGCCGGCCTCGATCTGTCCAGGGTGATCGGAGATCGGCCAACGGCTATGTGACGATTGAAAGGACGTGTGTTGTACTGTTCCCCTAAAATGGTGCGCGCACTGTCAGACGACGCCTCGGATTTCGTGCATTAAAGTCTGGCGTGCGTGACGTGATGTGATTCCTCAAATCTCGCGCGTTAAATGTGTGTCGTGTACGAGGCGTCTGACGCTGAAACCATCACTTCAAATTCTTGCTTCTAGGCCCCTATGCCTAGAATTTTATTTCGAAATAGGTCCCTGTCCCTTTCTTATAAATAGGGGGCATTCCACTCTTTTGGACTTTTACTCTTCACGCGAATTGCAGCAATATTCTTGGCAATTTCAGGCGAACTTCTTGCGGCGGCGATGAGCTTTGAACGGCGGCGACTGGTGGTTTTGGGAAGGTAAATTTTGAATTTTCAAAACTCAACACTTTAATTTACATTATGGTACGCCGGTGGATGGGTCCTCCGCCTGGTCAAAGGGGAGGCACCTCCTCGAGTGGTGGAGGAGGTGGTGGAGCAAGTAGGAGACTTTTTTAGGGAGAAGGAGGCTCTGGCAGTGGACGCGGCGCTTCTTCTTCCAGTCTGGCGAGCTCCATACGGGCTCACGATGACGACGGCTTGGACGCCTTATTCCGGACGCGGCGGAGAGATCCCGGGCGGAGTCGATGGTCCGGCCCATGGAGAGTAGGAACCCATTGGACAACCTCCTTGAGGAAGATGATGAGGGTGATGGCCATGGCGAGGGAGACGATACGGCCAACAATTTGTTGCTCCAGAACCTCGCAGCCGAGCAGATCAGGAAAAGGCTCGGTATGGCGAATGAGGTCTCAGGGTCGGACGCTGAAGAAGTTGAGAGGTCGGCCGTAGCCGGTCGGAGCCTTAGCCAGGACCGGCGTGACAAGGTCAGACAAGCCTTCCGTCTGTGGTCGGACTATGTGGAGGAGAAAGATGAGATAGACGGCCTCAATTTTGATTTCGAAGTTTATCAAGGGCGTTACCGGCGGGGGCCGACAGTTCGCGATCCGGCCACGATTAGGATTGCGAATCTAGAGGAGTCCCAAAGGTGGACTATCGGGCAGGTTCCGAGCAAGATTACCCAAGCCTACCTCGATGAGGTCCGGAACGAATGGGACGTTCCGTATGATGTTCAACTCTATGCCCCGGAGCCGAATGAGCGGGCCGATCAGCCTCCTCGAGGGATGGTGGGTGTCACTCAGGATATGATGGAGGTCGGACTCCGCTTCCCCCTCCATCCGGCCGTTTCCTATCTGCTGAACTTTTGGAACCAGGCGCACATCCAACTGCTCCCGAACGCATGTGTTGGTCCCGGTACAAGACTGAGGAATACGTGTATGGGGGGAGGGGGAATACACGTATACCAATTTTTCAACCTTAAAACTGACTGAGTCCCCTTTACTCAGAGTGGTAAAGAACTAGGAGCTGATAACACACCTACTGACTACACTTGGTGCGGGTCAGTTGGCTAACTATCAGTTCAAGTTCAGTGCGGAAATGTTTGAGCCCTGATAGTTTAAAGTCTTGTTTAGTTTACTTTCTGAAAAACTTGTTATACTCAATTCTGAATAGTGTTTAGTAGGGGCAGTGCTCTTTTGAAGATCAGCCTGATTGATTCAGGCTTGTTAAACTTGAATGCAATGAATGAACAAGTAATATGGCAGGTATGCACAATATCAAAGCAGTAAGAACACAAGGAGTTTAACGTGGTTCAGAGACTCAAGCTCCTACGTCCACAGCCTGATTTAACAGGAAATCCACTCAAGGGATTCTTGTTTTTAACGTGCCAAGGTGCACCAAGACCAGCTAACCTCACTGATCTATACAACTCCACTTACTAACACACTAACTGACTTACTCCCAACAAGCCTAACTTAGGGTTTTGGTTTCAGTTTGGATTCCAACTAAGTTGAGATTATCCTTACAAGGCAAAGCTATGCTAAGGATTGGATAATCTCTCTAAGCTTAAGATAATGCTATTTAGCTCTTGGAATACAGAATAACTCTCAGTTGCTAAGAAACACTTGGGAAATTTGGATGTTTTCGAGTGCTTCTCTTAAAGGCTGAATGCTTTGAGTACTTGAGAGTTTGAGTAATTTTTGGCTTGGAAATTTCCCGTAACCTTGAATGGGTTCAAGGCCTTCTGTATTTATAGGTGATTTGAAAAACTATCCGTTGGAGAGATAGCCTTCTAGTCATCTATGTAGAGTGGCTTCAAACGGACATATCTTCATGCAGCCGTCGTGCTTGCATGGATTTGGTATTTGCTTTAAATGCCCATTAAATGCTTGTCCGTTGAATATGCAGTCTGAATTCAGTCTTCATGTCAGGTTCCGTACGTGCGTGTCCTTCTCGGATTGGTCCACGTCATCAGGTTGGTGAGAATGTCAGAACTTATTCCTGAGCTTCAGGCTTGTCTTATTAAGTTCATTTTGTCTTGAGCCCACCAGTCTTGTCCTGATGCTGAAATTCCTTTTGCATTGCTTGGCTCTACTCCAAGTCTCCCCATAAACTCAGTGACATCCTGTTCCCTTCAGGATTGAGTTAGTATTGACCTCAGGGTCATACTCTTCATCACTGACACTTACTCAGCCAGCTTAGAGGACTGCCATAAGTTCAGGATGGTGCTCTTCGTCTTCAGGCTCTGAGTCTTGATTGTCTCCAGTGAGTTCTCCTCTCACTGAGTACCTGTGAAGTGTAAAATGACTAAGTACTAATCCTAATCAAGACTAGCCTGACAAAGACAGATTAAGGCAAACATCTTTTCAAGGGCTTTGGGATCTTAATCAAAACTGATAATGTCCCAACAATTTCCCCCTTTTTGATGATGCCAAAACACTGAAAAGATCCTCAAAACATTTAGAGGAAATATGATAAACCTATCTATAAGATAAGACAGTGTTAGAGCAGTTCTTGATAAAGTACAGAATTTAAAACAAACAGCCAAAAAGACAATGAGTTTTTATCTGTGGGCAGAAATAATAGACTTCATTGATTGATGTCGAAATGGTTACAATGAATCTAGTCTATTACAAAGAAAGCCTGTGAACACCTAGACTAATCTCATCTCAGGTTTGAGTCCATATCCTGCATAGACTCTTGCCTTCAGCTCGTCAAGTCTTCCAGGTTGGTTCACGTATCCTTCAGCTTTGGCTATCTTCAATACTTCCATTATTATGGCCTTTGTGTCATGCTTTTGAGTTCCAGGAACCAAGGGAGGAGCTCGAATGGTGAACTCAGGAGCCTTCACTTGAACTTGAGCTGTATCAGCCTCCTCCAAGATCTTCTGGAATAGCTCAGGATGATTATCCATCATGTAGTCAGTGAAGTGGGCATTAATATCATCAGTGTCGCCCCACTTCTTCACAACATACCACAATCTAACAAATTCATCCCTTGCATCAGTCCAAAACTCCTTCAATGCCTCTGAGACGAACTCTTCGACAAAAGCTTCCCTTACTCCTGATTCAGGCCTACTGATTTGAAGAATTGTTGATTTCCTAACTGTTGGCTTCTTCCTGTACTTCCTAGGCTCAGGCTTCGCCTTCTTCCTCCTTAGCAAGCTGATCACTGCGTCATCCAGTTCTCGTTGTTGAAGCTCATTGATATCAGTCAGCTTCTCAACCTTCTTCTCCAAGATGCGCATCTTCTCCTTCTGAGCAATTTCAGCTCTGCGCATAGCCTCAGATTTCTCAGAGTGATCTCCCCATGCTTCAGCACATAGCTCCGCCACCATCTCCCCTGAGAAAGTGATTGGATCATTCCTTGAGCTCATGGGAGAAGATCTCTGAATAGGCTTAGGTTGTTGCTTGGAAGGTTCATCAGCCTTTGCCTTTGTTGCCTCCGCCCTCAGCCTGTCAACAACTTCCTCTCCTTCCTTCTCCACTGCCGCTAACCTAGCTGACTTCCTCACCCTTAGTATATTCCCTTCAGGATTGGCTTCAGGGTCAGCTAGAACAGTCTCACCTTGGTTGACTGCCTCCGATGCCTCAGGGCGGGATCTTTTCTTCTTCTTTTCCCCCTTTTTGGCATCATCATTGGCCTGGGATGGGAGTGACTCAGCTCCACTGTTGATAACAAAAGAGGCTAAAGATTGAACTTCCAATACGCCCTCCTTCAGCATCTCAACTCCCGTGGTAATCCCAGTGCCTGCGTAAGAAACCGAACTGATAGCAGCATTGACTTTCTTCTCAAAGACCTCCATAGAGAGTTGGAGTCTTTGTTCAGCCTTGGTGATCCTTTCCTCCACCTTCAAGGACTCACCGCTGACTCTGCTGGCCTCAGTTAGTATCTTTGCCGACTCCTCAGTGGCCTTTGCCAAAATGTCTGCCACTGACTAAGAGGTGCGATCCAACTTCCCTGACTCCAGCTCCAGTTTGGACGCTGAGTCCTTTATGGCCTGAGTGACAATAGCTCCAGTCTGAACTGCAAGCCTGTCAACTGCCTGATTCAACTTCTCATCCCTGATCGCATCCCTCTCATCAAGTTTCTTGAGAGTGTTCCTAAGCATCTTCTTGGTGCGCTTCCTCTCATTCCTCACTGACTTGGCCGTGTCAGTCATCGTCCTCTTTAGCAAAATCAGCTCCCTGTTGGCAAGGGTGTTGTAGGCTGACTTTATCCACCTGATGTGTTTTGCCAGGGCCTTGGAGTCTTCTTCTTTTTCAGCTCGTAGCTTCATTACTTCCTCCTGAAGTTCAGCTAGATTTTCTGTGGTTTTCTCATGTTTGACCTCCACTATGCTTGTGAATTCAGCACGGCCGACCCCAGTAATTATCACATCTGCATCATCAACGGCCTCATCAGTGATTGGCTGCTTTCCCTTGTCAGCCCCTGCAGCATCAGTCCCTTCTTCAAGGTGCACTGAAGGCAGTTGTGAAGTAGTCATAGCCGTCTCCTCAGGCTCAGCTGAGCTATCTTGAACCTTAGGAGCAAGTCCCTCGGAACTGAGAGTCTCCTTGGATGCCTCAACATCTTCCTCTCTTGTCTCAGGGCAGGGAATCCCTTCATCGACAGATGTCTCATTGGCAGCTGAGATGTTCAAAACATCCTCAGCCACTGGTCCACCCTTGGCACCAGTGTCCCTTTCACCTTCCCCCTAAGCCTAAGGCTCAGAGATCATCTCATCAACTTCCTTTGCAGTCTCCTCCACTGCCTTCTCCATATCTCCACCCTGAGCTTCATCATCATCCTCATCATCCTTCTCTTCATCAGACCGGATGTCGGCCTTGCTCTTGGACATCATATCAGCCACTAGCTGCTTCAGGTTGTCAAAGTTTAGAAGTTGAAGCCAGCTAGTCAGTCCAAAGAAGGAGCAAATCTTGGCTTCCTCAGTCTCCCAGTGCTCCCAGCCGCGAGCATCCACTAGCAGATGTTGCTCCTGCATGTTTGATTGTTTGAAGTCCAACCAAACCTTGAGCTCGATCACATATGCCAGCAGCTCATTGTATTTGTATAGCCCAGGCCAGCACTTTCCTGCCCATTCAGTGGCATTCCCCCTGAGAGTGTTCTCCAGAATCCCACCAGCCATGTGTTCATCTAATTCCTCCTCCTCCACTTCAAGGAATTCATCTTCTTCAGTTGAAATGGATTTGGGACAGTCCTTGGGATTGGGGTATGAGGGAAAGTCTGTGGGGTTTGGAAGATTTGGCTCGGCTGACTGGTCAGGCTCATTCGTGGGTGAATTTGATGGTGCTGACTCAGTAGGATGATTTGGCTCTGTTTGGGGTGTTTCAGTGGGTTGAGAGGTAGGGTCAGGGTTGGAAGGTGTTTGTGTTTCAAGGTTTGGGGGTGTTTGAGTGGGTACTGTCTCAGGCTGCAACAACTCAGCCGTCTCGACAGATTTTCTCACTTCCTCCAAGTCAGAGGCTCCAGGAGAGCTTGACTTCTCCCTCTCACTCACCTCAGGCAGTTTCTTAGCAGGGGACCTTTTTATTCCCTTCCTAAGCCTCTTTAGGGGCCTCTCTCCCTGATTACCCTCCTTTCTGACGTCATCGTCAGTTCCCTCAGCCTCAGACCCGGCCTTCTTGGGATCAGACTCAGTCCCTGATTTCGTGCTCTTCCCTGACAGCACGATTTTCACCCTCTTCTTCTTCTCAGCCGCGTCCACCTCAGGCTGCTCCACCTCCTCTACTTCCTTACTCCTCTCAAGGAGGTCATCTACCCGTTCAATGAGACTGGTTGCCACTCTCTTGGCCTTACCAGCTGGCTTTTTAGCCTGACCCTTTGCTTTCGCATTGGGATCAGTCAGCCCTAGCACTAAATAGGTATCACTCAGTGAAGAAAACATTACCTTCTTTGAGGAGAGACTGTCCTCAAAATCGAAGGTATACCCATGGCAGGCATGAGCAATCAGGATGGACATCCTCGTTCCGAATGGCAAGATGGCACTGACGGATATGTGCTTCTTCTCCTCATCTCGCTTTAGTTTGTCCAGTCCGGCCTAATGGAGTTGATCAAGGAAGAACTGCTCCCAGTTCGCTTCTACTCCATCAACAATTGCTCCCATGAGTCTCAGCTTGGGCTGACTCAGTTGCTCGTGAGAGCCAGTTGCACCCATCACCATCTTGGACACCAAATCCACCAGAGCTCTGTACTCAGGCTTTAACGTATTCTTGTTCTGACGAGCCTTGAACTCTGATGACCCAGACTTGGTCCATTTCCCAAGAAGTTCTCCCTCCGAGTTTTCCTTATACGTTCTTGGGTTGATGCCAGAGAATGGCAACTTAAAGACTTCCCTCACCGCCCTCCTGACGTCAATAGTGACCTCCTCGGAGTTGTAGAGAGGTTCGCCATCGCCGTCCTTCTCTCCCATCGGCTTAAGCGCAGTCACCTTCGTATAAATCTCCCCCTTCCGTAAGAACATATTCAAGTATGCTTCCACGACCGTTCTTGGGAGCACGGAAATGAGGCGGGTGGTGAAGTATATTTCCAACCCAGCATCGGAAATCCACTTGAATATGGGTTTGATTTCCTCAACAGTAAGACAGATACCTTCCATGGAGATGACTTGCTCCATGTGTATCAGTTTGTTCTCGACAACGTCCATGATCTTGTCGGTTGTCCAGTTGGAATCAAGGAATGCCATTATTTTGAAAGAAGAGATTTTTCTTGAAAATTCTGTGTTTGAGCAAGAGAAAACTCAGTGTGCAGATGTGCGTTGTGTTTGCGTAAAAACCTCAAATGGCACTCTTGATTGATAAGACTAAGTCAGTTACTCAAACGTGGGGTTGAGATTAATCCCTGAATTCGAAAGGTTTTGAAATGAGGGGCCAGGATTAATCTCAGCTTCAATCCAAACCCCATGTCTGTCATATTCCGTATAAAACGGACACGTATATGAAAAAGTAACTGTAGCATTAAATGCTCCGTGCGCGTGGGTTTTAAATATGAAAAGGCGCGCTTTTAATGAGAACGGAATGCATTTAATAAAGATTTTCAGGACGAAAGACTCAGGGAGACGCTTGAAATTCACACGAGTCAGGATAGAACTCATACCTGTCAGGGAGACATTGTAGCACCCTGATACCTCGCTGAGTCGAGTCTGGCCTGAGTTCCCCCTAGAACCCTATACTGACTTCTCTCCCGGATCTAAGAGTCCTAACTCCACTGACAGTTCCATAAACCTTGCTTCAGCCAGAGGCTTAGTCAAGATGTCAGCTCTTTGCCTGTCAGTGTGAATCTTTTCCATCCTAATATCTTTCTTCTCCACATGATCTCGAATGAAGTGATGTCTAATATCCACATGCTTGCACCTTGTGTGAAGCACTGGGTTCTGAGTAATTGCTATAGCACTATTGTTATCACAATAGATTGGAACCTGATTAGCAAATACTTGGTAGTCCCTCAACTGTTGCCTCAACCATAAGATCTGAGCACAACAACTACCTGCAGCCATATACTCAGCCTCAGTTGTGGATGTCGCCACTGAATTCTGCTTCTTACTAAACCACGAGATCAACTTACTTCCCAAAAACTGACATGTCCCTGAGGTTGATTTCCTATCAATCCTACAACCTCCATAATCTGCATCTGAATAACCTGTCAGTTCTAAATTGTCATCTGAAGGATACCATAGTCCCATATTGACTGTCCTTTTCAAATACTTAAGTATCCTCTTAGCAGCCTCCAAATGACTTCTCTTGGGATCAGACTGATACCTAGCACACACGCCAACTGCAAACGTAATGTCAGGCCTACTTGCAGTCAGGTACAACAAAGAGCCTATCAGCCCTCGATACTCAGTCTGATTTACTAAAGTCCCTTCAGTGTCAGGATCCATCTTCCAATTTGTGTTCATAGGGATCCTGGCTGGATTGTTGTTCTGAACACCAAACTTATGAATCAAGTCTCTTGTATACTTGGCCTGATTTATGAATATACCTTGATCAGTCTGCTTGACCTGCAATCCTAAGAAGAAGTTCATCTCTCCCATCATGGACATCTCAAATTTACCAGTCATCAACTTAGAGAATTTCTCACAGAGCTGATGATTTGGTGATCCAAATGTTATGTCATCCACATAAATCTGGACCAAGAGAATGTCATCACCTTCAGTGATCCTGAACAATGTCCTATCCACAGTTCCCTTCTTGAACCCATGGTCTGTCAGGAATTGAGAGAGGGTATCATACCAAGCTCTTGGTGCTTGCTTAAGTCCATAGAGTGCTTTCTTCAAATGGTATACTCTATCTCCAACCTCAAACCCGGGAGGTTGTTCAACATATACCTCTTCATTGAGTACACCATTCAGGAAGGCACTCTTGACATCCATTTGATACACCTTGAACTTCTTATATGTTGCATAGGCAAGGAATAACCTGATAGCTTCCAACCTAGCCACTGGAGCAAAAGTCTCATCATAGTCTATTCCTTCAGACTGACAATACCCTTTTGCAACCAGTCTAGCCTTGTTCCTTACCACAACACCATTTTCATCCTTCTTGTTCTTAAAGACCCACTTGGTACCAATCACACCTTGATGCCTAGGTCTATCTACCAGCTCCCAAACCTGATTCCTTGTGAACTGATTCAACTCCTCTTGCATGGCAATGATCCAGTTTGAGTCAGTGAGAGCTTCTTCAATGTTCTGAGGCTCTTGCTCAGAGAGAAAGCAACAAAACAATGCACTCTCACCATGGAACCGTCTGGTCCTGACTCCCTCAGTTGGATCACCAATGATTTGATCATTGGGATGATCCTCTAACCATGTTCTTTTGCCAGGAGTTGTTCCTGAAGTACCTGCAATGTTAGTGTCTACAGGCTCATAAAATTCAGGAAATTGAACAGAAGGGGATGATCCTGAGTCTATACCAAAGGGATTAACAAGCTCAATGTCAGGGATATTGATTCCCCCTTGATTAGGTGACTCAGGAGCCGTCTCAGCTGTAACAGCATCTTCATAGACGGTGCTTACCTCAGGTTGAGCCTGTTCCTCAGTCTGAGGCTCAACAATCCCTGATGTGCTGGGCTTAGGAGTGGCACCTGATTCCTCATCCTGATCGTCATCATCATCCCATCTCGGAATTGGCACAGTCTTGATCTTAGGATCAGGTTGATTCTTCAAGCTCAGCCTTTTCACACTCCTTGTGACCTCCTCAGTGTCAGGATTCAACACCTTTGCCCTAGACTCATTAGCAGATTCATCAAAGACAACATGAGGTGATTCTTCCACAACAAGGCTCCTACAATTGTAAACCCTGAAGGCTTTACTAACTTCAGAATATCCTAAGAATATTCCTTCATTAGATTTGCTATCAAAGGCTTTCAATTGGGTCTTCCCATTGTTGAGGATGAAGCACTTGCAACCAAATACATGAAAATAAGAAATACGAGGTTTCCTTTTGTTCCATGTCTCATATGGGGTCTGTGCATGTTGTTTGTTCATCATGGATCTGTTCTGAGTGTAGCATGCAGTGTTGATTGCCTCAGCCCAGAATTTCTTGGGCAATCCTGACTCAGCCAGCATGGTCCTTGCAGCTTCCTTCAGTGTCATGTTCCTCCTCTCAGCGACACCATTCTGTTGTGGGGTTCTAGCTGCAGAAGTCTCATGAGCTATACCAAGTTCATTACAAAAGTCAGAAATATATGAATTTATAAATTCAGTGCCCTTGTTAGATCTGATCTTAGTAATGGACTGATTCTTCTCATTGCTGAGTCTCCTGAGCAACTCTGGAAGCTTCACCTGTGTTTCCTTCTTATTCAACAGGAAAATAACCCAAGTATATCTAGAATAATCATCAATAACCACAAGGGTATATTTTCTACCATTCATACTCACAGGTGTTATGGGACCAAATAAATCCATGTGCAAGAGCTGAAGTATCCTGTCAGTGGAATAGGAAGCTTTCTCTTTGAATGATGCTCTGGCCTGCTTCCCTTCCTGACAAGCTTTGCACACGTGATCTTTGCTAAAAACTTCATTAGGTAGACCATCAACAAGTGACTGTCTAGAAATTTTGTTAAGAATCTTGAAGTTCAGGTGGCTTAATCTTTTATGCCATAACCAACTGAGCTCTAGTGAGCTTTTAGCAACAAAACAAGTATTAGGAATAGTGCTGCTCCAATCAGCGAGATAAACATTACCTTTCCTTATACCTGATAGAAGCACTTGTGTTGATTTGTCCTTGACTGAACATATATTCGATGAGAACTCAACACTGAAACCTTTGTCACAGAATTGACTTACTGACAACAGGTTATTCTTCAATCCTTCCACAAAGGACACATTTTCCACTCTGACTGTACCTATAATCAAAACACCAAAACCTTTAGTAACACCTTTTGAGTTATCACCAAAGGTTACCTGTGGACCATCTTTAGCTTGATACTCTTGGAGAAGACTCTTCATTCCAGTCATGTGCCTTGAGCAACCACTGTCTAGGTACCAAACAACTTTGATTGAGTCTCCTCTCCTCTTGTTGTGATCCACAGCCGCCTGCAAGCAATTCAGGCTTTAGGTACCCATTGGGTGTTGGGTCCTATCGTGTCAGTTGTACCCTTCGGGATCCAGACTTGCTTAACAACCCTGATTACCTCAGAGTGGTAAATCTGTCTCCCTGAAACATCAACATACACAACTTTCTTCTTCTTTGCCCAAGAGGAAGATGGTGTATGAGTGCTAGACTTTTGGGCTGGCTTCCTGTTCTTCCTAGGTCTGGGTGCAGCAGGTCTTGGGCCTTGTTCTTGATAAGGACCCTGAAGTCTATTCCCCCTAGGCAAGTGAGGGAATGGAAAACAGTTAAAGGCCTCAGGATGCCAAAACCACGGGGGTGTCATCATATTTGGCCTTCCCTGTTGGTATTGCCAAGCATGATGGTACCCTCGCTGACCAGTCTGAGGGCTCTTGGCCTGAGTCTTCCTCTGCTTTCACTGAGGTTTTCCCTGGCTTGAGCTCTCAGGGGCTTCCTTAGGTTGCTTCGCCTTTCCCTTGGGTTTTGGCTTAGCTACCTTAGGAGCAACCCTGACTGTGTCAATGGTTTCCTTGCCCTTATCAGTTTGACGGGCCTGGAGCACAACCTTAGGTGAACTCTGGCCTGTCTGGACAAATACCCTCTCAGTGTTGCTCCCTGAAGCAACATGAGACTGACCTTGTGAGGATTTCTCAGGAACATATCCAAGTCCCTTTTTCTTGTTCCCAAGCATCTGGTTGCTATTTATTTCCTCTCTAGCCACTGAGGATTTATTCATTGCTGCAACCTTTTTCTTGAGAGAGTCCTCACTCTTTTTCAGGATTTCATGTCTGGTAAAGAGGTCATCAAACTTACTCTTAAGTACTTTTAGTTCTTCCTTCCTGACCAGTTCTTCCTCAGCCAATTCCTTCAGAATCTTCTCTCTTGGGAGACGCTCAGCGGTGATTAAATCAATCTCCTGAGTTAGTCTCACAATTTGAGAAGATTCTTTAAGATCAGACTGAGTGAGTTGTTCATTCAGGTTTTGAACCTCAGTACTCAATTTCTTGTTCTCCTCTACCAAGAAGACATTAGTTTCCTGCAGTCTGGAGAAATCAACCATCAATTGATCAAGGCAGATCTAAAGGTTCATTTCTCTAACTGACTCTGAGCTGAGCTCAGGATTTTGACCAGTGTAAGAAGCACAAACAGAATTTGATGTTACCTCAGGCTTATCCCTAGCCATCAGACAGACATCATCGTACTCGTCATCTGAGAAGAGTTTAGGTGACCTCTCAGCAGGACCGTCAGAGTCTGTTGCATCTTCAGCGAACATTGCTCTCCGATCAGCAGATCTTAGGTCCCTAGTGGCTCTCCTTTCCTCTCTCTCCCTCGCACTCAGCTCCGGGCAGTCGTACTGATAGTGACCAATTTTGTTACAGTTGTAACATGCTACCTGCTCACTTACTCTTTCTTTTCTTGGTTCAGGGTTCCTCCTTGAGTCAGGTTCCCTGGTTCTTGGTGAGCTTTCAGCCTTGGTTGGATATCTATCATCGCGAGTACGTCTCTGTTCGTCTCTTCTTCCAGGCTTTGGTTCAGAATATCTCCTTTCATCACCACGTTCTCTCCTCTGGTCAGTGTTCCTTCGCTCCTCATATCTCCTTGAGCTTTGGTGGGTTCCTTCAGGTTTCCTGTCACGTGAGTCCTGATAAAACTTTTTATAATGACCAAACCTGGAATTGAGCTTGTCAAATCGTCTGGCCATCAGGCTGTACTCCTCAGCGAGTTCTTCCCTACTCATCTCCATCAGTGACTTTGATGAAGAATTTGATGAGGGCTCAACAGGTTCAGACCTGGCCTTGAACGCCACACTTTTCTCAGGAGTTTTCTCCTTTACTTCCTCTTCTGACTGAACTTTCTTCTTTCTTTTGTTAAGATCGAATTCAAGCGCCTTGAGCTCTGAAAAAAGTAAAGCAGAAGTTATGTTACTCATATCCTGAGTGTTCTTAAGCATAATTACACTGTTATCCCATCTTTCAGGAAGGGCATTCAGGATCTTTGAAGCAACATCTCTCCTTGGGACATCCTTGTCCAGCATCACCAACTCATTCATCAACTTGATGAATCTAGACTCCATTTGATCTATGCTCTCGTCAGGCAGCATTTCGAACGCCTCGAATTTCTGAATGGCAATGTTTCTCTTGTTCTCCTTGATCTTTTCAGATCCCTCACACATCCTTGTCAGCTCATCCCAAACCTCCTTTGCCGTCTTTAAGTTCATCAGCCTAGCTGACTCCTCGAAGGGCACCGTATGCAAGATGATGTTTCTGGCGACGTTGTCAAGCCCCACCATCTTGATTTCATCGTTGGTCATGTCTTTCCTTTCTTTAGGAACCTGCGCGCCAATCGTAAGATCCTCGTATCCCAGTCCTCTGATGTTAGGAATAGTGATCTTGATCGGTCCTTCCCTGAGTACACGCGGCATCTGGTCATGGATGGCATATAGATGTGCCTCTAATCTGAACTTCCAATAGACAAAGTTAGACACAGAGAATTCAGGTAACGAAGCTTCAAGTCTCCTAGAAGTCATGATGATGCAAGTTTTATGAAAAGCAAACTCAGATCTGTTTAGTGACCACCAACAGTTTCTCCTCTGAAACTATTAGTATTCAAAGTCAGTGGTCTTTCGAACCACTGCTCTGATACCATTTGTTGATCCCGATACAAGACTGAGAAATACGTGTATGGGGGGGGAATACACGTATACCAATTTTCAACCTTAAAACTGACTGAGTCCCCTTTACTCAGAGTGGTAAAGAACTAGGAGCTGATAACACACCTACTGACTACACTTGGTGCGGGTCAGTTGGCTAACTATCAGTTCAAGTTCAGTGCGGAAATGTTTGAGCCCTGATAATTTAAAGTCTTGTTTAGTTTGCTTTCTGAAAAACTTGTTTTACTCAATTCTGAATAGTGTTTAGTAGGGCAGTGCTCTTTTGAAGATCAGCTTGATTGATTCAGGCTTGATAAACTTGAATGCAATGAATGAACAAGTAATATGGCAGGTATGCACAATATCAAAGCAGTAAGAACACAAGGAGTTTAACGTGGTTCAGAGACTCAAGCTCCTACGTCCACGACCTGATTTAACAGGAAATCCACTCAAGGGATTCTTGTTTTTAACGTGCCAAGGTGCACTAAGACCAGCTAACCTCACTGATCTATACAACTCCACTTACTAACACACTAACTGACTTACTCCCAACAAGCCTAACTTAGGGTTTTGGTTTCAGTTTGTATTCCAACTAAGTTGAGATTATCCTTACAAGGCAAAGATATGCTAAGGATTGGATAATCTCTCTAAGCTTAAGATAATGCTATTTAGCTCTTGGAATACAGAATAACTCTCAGTTGCTAAGAAACACTTGGGAAATTTGAATGTTTTCGAGTGCTTCTCTTAAAGGCTGAATGTTTTGAGTACTTGAGAGTTTGAGTAATTTCTGGCTTGGAAATTTCCCGTAACCTTGAATGGGTTCAAGGCCTTCTGTATTTATAGGTGATTTGAAAAACTATCCGTTGGAGAGATAGCCTTCTAGTCATCTATGTAGAGTGGCTTCAAACAGACATATCTTCATGCAGCAGCCGTCCTTGCATGGATTTGGTATTTGCATTAAATGCCCATTAAATGCTTGTCCGTTGAATGTGCAGTCTGAATTCAGTCTTCATGTCAGGTTCCGTACGTGCGTGTCCTTCTCGGATTGGTCCACGTCATCAGGTTGGTGAGAATGTCAGAACTTATTCCTGAGCTTCAGGCTTGTCTTATTAAGTTCATTTTATCTTGAGCCCACCAGTCTTGTCCTGACGCTGAAATTCCTTTTGCATTGCTTGGCTCTACTCCAAGTCTCCCCATAAACTCAGTGACATCCTGTTCCCTTCAGGATTGAGTTAGTAATGACCTCAGGGTCATACTCTTCATCACTGACACTTACTCAGCCAGCTTAGAGGACTGCCATAAGTTCAGGATGGTGCTCTTCGTCTTTAGGCTCTGAGTCTTGATTGTCTCCAGTGAGTTCTCCTCTCACTGAGTACCTGTGAAGTGTAAAATGACTAAGTACTAATCCTAATCAAGACTAGCCTGACAAAGACAGATTAAGGCAAACATCTTTTCAGGGGTTTTGGGATCTTAATCAAAACTGACAATGTCCCAACAGCATGGATGATAATCGTGAGCGTCATGGCTCTGTTCGGGCAAAACTGACTTTACCGTATGCCGAATCCAGGGGAGATGACTTATCTCTACCGGATACAGAGTGAGAGGAGCGGGACCGGCGAGGTCTATATTCAAACGAGGGAGCAGAAGCTGGTGACCGGCCTGCCGAGTAAGGGCCGCAACGACCGGAAAAAATGGTTCTTCGTTGGTGGGTCGTGGAGGATCGGGTATCCGGACGGGACGGAGATCGACGTTCCGACCAACATCCGCCCTAAAAACCCTAGTAAGGAATTTTTAGCATATACTTGAACTAAAAATACTGATCTAATTTTTTACTTCTCCTTGCAGGCTACCCTTGCCCTTCTGATCGGGAGCTGAACTTCGATTTTGCGGTCGCTAGGGAGCGGATACTATCGTTGCCGGCCACGGAGAGGAATCAGGCCATCCTCCGGACACGACAAGCTCGGCTTTCAAGCCGTTTCTTCCAGTATCCACGCCATATAAAGTTGACGGGTGAGTGCTAGGTTGAGCCCGGATTTTATGTTGTAGTTTTTTTTTTAATAACGCCTTGTGTTTTGTGATGCAGTGCCCGACTTCCCGATCGTAAGGCAGTGTCCGCCTGAATTCTCCGATTGCTGCCCAGAGATGTTTTCCATGTTGGGAGCTTGCAAGGTGAAGAAACCGGCTAAGGGCACGAAGAAGAAGAAGAAAGGGGTCGGCGCCCGGACCGAGATCGTGATCGAAGAGCCCGCTCCTCTTCAATCCGTTCCTGCCGTTGGGACGACCGCCGTCGAGACTCTCGCCTCCTCACCGATCACTGGCCGAAAGAGGGGCCGTGAGGAATTTGAAAGTGAAGAGGCCGGCCTGCACCGGTCGAGCCTGGCTCATATTGACATTTCAGACGGCACGCCGCCCGGGCCCCGATTGGCTGGAACGGGGACCGTGGCCCACAAGGCGCCCGCTCCCGGCCGGGAGGATGATAGGACCTACTTTGGTCGTGATCCGGCCCGCTTCCAAGCGTAAGTTTGTTGACTTTAAATTTTTCTAAGGCATCTTACTTGTACCTGACTTGATTTTTCTTCTTATCCAGGTTGACGCGCAATGACTCTGACCTCCCCCCACTGGTGCTGGACTTCTTGTCCTCCCAGGCTCCGGGCTCAATTGTTGAAATGCCGAAGTATATGAGTCGGTCGGTGAACTCCTTGCCCCAAGCTTGGACCCGGGAGGTGGCTGATGTCTCTGAGCGCCGCCCTCGATATGCCGGTCGAGCATGCGTTGCTCTGGTCAGCCAGGTGACCATTATGGCTAACTTTGTGGAAAGTGAACTCAATAGTGCCATTAGCTCCATCCGGAGGTTGGAGGCCGACCTGACCAGGGCTCGGGAGGAGAAAGCCGTGCTCGAGAGTGAGAATGCCGCCCTTAAGAAGGAGAAAGACTATGCAGTCGCCCAGATGGAGATCGTCCTAAAGGAGAAAGAGGTGTCCTCGGCCGTGCGGAGATGGCGTACAAGGCTCTGGCAGATACCCGGGATCGGGTAGCTGAGATGGATGATGTCAATGTCGATCTGCGGCTGGAGGCGCACAAGGCCTGGGGGGATGCCGATCAGGCCCTTGCCCGACAGGCTGAGCTGGAGAGGGAGCTCCAGAAGAAGGCTGATGAGTTGTCCGCTTCCGTGAGCCGGCCGGAATTCGATCCGGAGGATCCGTCTACCAACCCAGAGCTCTTCTCTGAGTTCTGCTTCTATGCGGCCGCTGCCAGTATGATCCGGGTCGCGCGTCATGCCAATCTCGACACCAAATCCCTAGAAGACTACTTCCGGGAGTATGCTGCCAAGAACCCGGTCAGCGAAGGCTTCTGGTTTCCCTTCCTCGATCTCGAGACCGAACTAGAGGTGGACCTTTCATGGTTTCCCCATCGGCACAGGCTGATCCAACCGGGTCAAAATCCCCCGGCCGACGATGAAGAAGAAGAAGACGAGGAAGAGGAGGCCCCTCCGGAGGGTTCCCAGATGCCGGGCGGAAGTGGGGCTGGTGTGGAGGCCTGGGTCGATGAAGTGGCCGACTTTGTGGCCGGGACCGGAGGGTAGGCGAGCCCGGCGGCCGGGGAAGGCGACCCTTGAACTCTCATTGCCTTAGATTTTTCTTCAATGCTTTTCTGAATGTGACCGGCTTTCGACCGGATGTTGTTTTCTTTCTTTGGAACTGATTGTAATGTTTCCGGTTTTGGTCCGGTTTAGATTTAATGACATTTTGTTCTTTGCGATTTATTGCTTTGTTATTGCTCTCTTACTTGCTTATACTTATCAAAATGTTTTAAATTTTAACAAGTATGAATGAGATTTTGTCCCGGGCTCAAGTGTGATATGCCGACCTCAATACGGTCGGCATATGCTTTTGAATTGAGCCCGGTGTTTGGAGTGGCCTTGATTGCCTTGTCGAGCCCAAGTGTGATATGCCGACCTCGATGCGGTCGGCGTACGCTTTTGAACTTAGCTTGGCTCTTAAAGTGGCTTGGATGGCCTTTCCGAGCTCAAGTGTGATATGCCGACCTCGGTACGGTCGGCATATGCTTTTGAACTGAGCTCGGATTTTTTAGATAAGATTGAGTTGTGCGAAGAGCTTTGTATTGATAAGAACTTTGAATACATTAGTACAAACTCATTGGTGGTATTTCTTCAAGTGAATTGCATTCCAGGGGTATTGGTCCGGAGTGCCATCCATGAGTTCCAGCTCGTAAGCTCCCTTGGAGAGCCACTTGGATACCCTAAACGAGCCCTCCCAGTTTGGGCCGAATACCCCTTTGGGCACTTGAACCTTCTTAAGGACGAGGTCCCCGACCTGGAATTGTCTGGCCTTCACTTTGGAGTTGAAATTTTTTTCGGATTTCTTCTTGTAGGCCGCATTTCGGAGGTCAGAATTGAGTCTCCTCTCCTCCAACATGTCCAAATCGATCCTCCGGGCGGTGTCATTGTCCTCGGTGATCACCTGAGCCGTCCGGTGGCTTGGGAGGGAGACCTCCGATGGGATGACGGCCTCGGTCCCAAAAGTTAAAGCGAAAGGTGTTTTGCCCGTTGAGTTCCTTGTAGTCGTACGATACGACCAGAGCACGTCGAGTAGCTCGGCTGCCCACTTTCCCTTTCTGTCCTCAAGCTTAACTTTGATAGTATGCTTGAGGATTTTGTTTACGGCCTCTACTTGGCCGTTCGTCTGCGGGTGGTAGGGGGTGGAGAACACTTTCTTGATATTCCACTTCTCACAAAATTGAATCATCTGGAGACCGTCAAACTGTTTTCCGTTGTCGGAGATGATCACTTGAGGTAGGCCGAAACGACAGATGATGTTTTTCCAGATGAACTTGATGATTTGAGATTGGTTGATCTTGTTGAGTGGCTCGGCCTCCGCCCATTTTGTGAAATAATTTACGGCCACGACGGCGAATTTGTGGCCCCCGGGTGCAGTGGGCATTGATCCGATCAGATCGATGCCCCACTGGGCAAAAGGCCAAGGGCTATACATGGAGTAGAGCTGCTCGGGGGACAACTTGATGTTGGGTCCCAAGATTTGACATTTGTGGCACAACCTTGCAAAGTTGACAGCGTCCTTGTTCAAGGTCGGCCAAAAATATCCTTGTCTGATCACTTTGTGGGCTAGGTCCCGGCCTCCGGCATGATTTCCGCATACCCCCTCATGGATCTCGGCTAGAATGGTTTGGCCTTATTCCGGGGTTATACATTTTAGGAGTGGGAGGGAAAAACTTCTCTTATATAAAAGATCGTCAATGAGGGTGTACCTTGACGACCAGAGTTGTAGTTGCCGTGCCCGAATTCTATCTTCGGGGAGCGCGTCGGTCTTGAGATACTTTACGATCGGTGTTATCCAATTTTCATCCGTGTTCAGAACGGTTGCCACTTGTGCTCGGATGACCGTGGGCGTTCCGAGCGTGGAAAGTTGAATATTGGCGAGGTCGGCAGCTCCCTCCGCGGTTGCAAGTTTGGAAAGAGCGTCGGTCTGGGTGTTGTGCTCCCTTGGGATTTGCTCAATGAAAACTTGGTGAAATTTCTCGCACAAGGTTGTGACCAAGTCGAGGTACTTCGTCATTTGCTCCACTCGGGCCTCGTACTCTCCCTTGATTTGGTTAACTACGAGCATAGAGTCCATAAAAATATGTAGTCGGCAAACTTCGATGGCGATCGCGAGCTCAAGGCCCCCTACCAGAGCCTCATACTCGGCCTCGTTGTTGGTGGCCGGGAAGTTGAAGCGGACTGCATGGGTGAAACTCTGGCCCTCCGGGCCGATCAGGACAATGTCGGCACCGGCATAAGTGTTGGTTGACGATCCATCCACGTAGAGTTTCCACGGGGGGTGGTTGATTCTTGTGAACTTAGGTGGGAAGGTTAGTTCCACTATGAAATCGGCCAGAGCCTGGCCCTTGATGGCCGTTCTTGGGGCGTATGAGACCCCGTACTGAGCTATCTCCAATGACCACTTCAACAAACTGCCGCTGGTGTCCAGCCGGTGTAGGACTTGCCTTAAGGGTAGAGTGGTGAGGACCTCTACTTGGTGGTCGAAGAAGTAGGGCCTTAGCTTACGTACACTCATGACCAGAGCGTAAGCCAACTTCTCGAGTGGGGTGTATCTGAGCTCGGCATCGTGTAGGGCTTGGCTTACGAAGTAGATCGGAAGGTGGTTCTGACCGTCTGCCCGGACTAGTACCGCGCTGAGGGCGACCTCGGAGGCCGCGAGATATAAGTAAAGCTTCTCCCCTGGGACCGGCTTAACCAAAATTTGTGGGTTCGCCAAGTACTTCTTTTGTTTTGAAAAGGCTACTTGGCTTTCCCTATTCCAAGAAAAATTACCATTTTTTATGGTCGAGAAGAAAGGCTTACTTTTATCTCCGAGCCGGGCTATGAATCTGTTGAGAGAAGCAAGACATCCGGTCAGGCGCTGCACTTGTTTGATCGTCCTTGGCTCTTGCATGTCAAGGACGGCCTTGATCTTGGCCGGATTGGCCTCAATCCCACGCTGGCTGACGATGTGCCCCAAGAATTTGCCGGCCTTCACCCCAAAGTTGCATTTCTTTGGGTTTAGCTTTATATTGTATGCCTTGAGAATCTTGAAGATCTCTTCGAGGTCCCTGAGGTGGTCTTCTTTTTTCAGGCTTTTCACCACAATGTCGTCGATGTAGACCTCCATGGTCTTTCCAATCTGATTTGCGAACATTTTGTTGACCAGGCGCTGGTAGGTCGCGCCGGCGTTGATCAGGCCGAAAGGCATCCGGAGCCAAGAGAATATATTATTCTCCGTGTGGAATGAGGTGTGCTTAATGTCTTCGACGGCCATTGGGATTTGATGGTAGCCGGCGAAGGCATCCATGAAGGACATCATTTCGTGATTGGTCGTGCTATCCACCAGGTGATCGATGTGCGGCATCGGAAAATGATCCTTCGGGCATGCCGCATTGAGGTCGGTGAAGTCTATACACAGTCTCCAAGCATTGTTCGTCTTCTTGACTAGGACGGCCGACCCATTGAGGCTCACCCTGGGCTTGCTCGATCAACTTGTTGTCTAACAACTTCTTGACCTCTTGGGCCAGAGCTTCGTATTTCTCCGGGCCAAATTTCCTCTTTTTCTGGTGGACCGGCCTCTTTTTGGGGCCGATCTTTAGGTGATGGCAGGCGTGCTTTGGGTCTATTCCGACCATGTCTTGGTGAGACCAGACGAAGACCCCAATGTTGGCTTTGAGGGATTCGATCACTTCCCCCCGCATTTTGGTCGGTATGCGAGAGCCGATCAGAACTTCCATCTCTGGCCTCGAGGGATCGACTGGAATATGTTCCAATTCTTCTAAAGCCATAGCTTGTTCATGACTTCGCCGGTCGGACGAGTCGAATCTAGGGTCGAGATCGAGCTCGGATGGTTCGAAACCGATCCTTGGCTCGTGATCATCGATTTGCATTGGCTGGGGATCGGTCGATGTGGATACGACCTCCATTAAGGCCTCCACGGCCGGAGTGGCCGGTTCAGAGTCAATGTGTGGCCCATCCGACGTTTGGTCGTTGCAGATTGAAAATAAATAAAAGTCGAAATAGTTCAAACACCTCCTAGCAATTGATTGGTCACCTCTAACGGTGCCGACCACCCCCTCAGGGGTGGGAAACTTAATACTGCCTCAAAAACTTCTAAAAAGGGCCTACCTAGAAAACCATTATAAGAACTTGGCTTATCTACGATTACAAAATCTAGTGGCCTTGTTATCTTGACGTCCTTGTTATAGCAACAGATGAGCTCTACCGAGAGCTTTATCCTCCCGTACGCAGCGACCGTCGCGTCCCCGAAGCCCTTTAGCTGAAGATTGATGGGTTTGACGAAGTTGACGAGGTCTCCGAGTTGATCTAGGGTTGCTTTAAAGATGATGTTACAGAAACACCCATTGTCGATCATGACCCGTTGAACCTCCTTGCCCAAGATGCGGGCGACGATCACCAACGCGTCGCCCTTGGGATACAAAACCCCGACCCGGTCCTGATTGGAGAAAGTTATCTCCAGATCTTTATGAATTTTTGGCTCTGGGGGGGTGACCAAGTTGACATTGGTCACCTCCCGGACCTCCGCTTTCCGTTTCCGGTTGGACATCGTTGAGATGGGGGTGAGGCCGCCCAGGTTTCCCCCGCCGGCCTGGATCATGTTGACCCGACCGCCGGGGTTCATTGGTGGGAGGAGGTCGTCTTTATCATCATCCTCTTCCAAAGCTGCGACCGGCCTGAGGGTCCGGCCACCTTCCTCGTTTCTTCGAGGGTGACACTGCTGCTGCTGCTGCGGGTGGTTCTCCTGACGGCTGGCTGGCCTCTGCAGAAGGTCGTTCAGATGCCCTTCGTCAAACAGCTTCCAGAGTTGCTTTAGGAGATCACGACATTGGCTCGTATTATGGCCTATTGAGTCGTGATAGGCGCAGAACTTTTTAGGGTCCAGCCGGGACCGGTCTCCAGAAAAGGGCCTTGGCCTTGAAAGCATATCCCTGTGTTGGATCGCATTGAAGATATGCGCGGGGGATTGCCTCATGGCTTGAGTAAGGTGAACTTCAACGTCCTCGAAGGACTTGAAGTTACCGGGCGGTTTGGCCGCTTTTCTGGCTTTGGGGTCGCTCTTGGGGGAGGTCTGAGCTACGGCCTCCGTCTCCTTTGGTATTGGCTCGGACTCTCCCAGCCTGAGCGCCAGTAGCTTCCTCCGGGCCAGGTAATCACCGGCCCGGGTGCGGAATTCAGTGTAGGTCTTCGGGAAGTCTTTGGTGAGATGTTTAAACATCAGAGACCGGCCATAGAAACCCCCAAGAGTGGCGTGCAAGGCCAGCTGGTCGCTTACTGGCTCGCCGGTCAGCATGACCTCGTCCACCCTAGCCACGTAGTCCTCGTCGGACTCTTCCTTCTCTTGGCGGATCCGCATCAAGCGGTGCCAGCTTTCCGGCCGGGCAATTTTGGCCGTGAAGTATGATGAGAATTGCGTGCTCAAAGTGGTGAACGAGTCGATCGACCGTGCCGGGAGAGACACGTACCATCTGTGGAGGAGATCGCCCAAGGTGAGAGGGAAGAGCCTGCACTTCGTGGCGTCGGTTGCGCCACGCCCGGTCATGTAGATCCAAAATTTGCTCAGATGAGTCTCCGGATCTGTTTTCCCCTCGTAGAGTGGGGTCGGCGGAGGGACGATTTTGAGCTGAACCGGGGCGAGCTCAATATCGACAGCCAGGGGCTCGTTGGCGACCGGCCGGGCCTTAGGTTGGCCTTGCGCTTCTAGGAGCGCTTTCATCTCGTCAAGCTGCTTTTGCATCTTGACGAGTTCAGGACTCGGAGTTTCGACCATTTGATCGCCAGCATCGGTCAGGGGGCCGATTCGGGTGAAGACGGCCGCACGGGGGACTCCGCGTCCCAGAAGGCCGCTTTGGGCGAAGCTCAGCTTGCGCCTGGCGGAGTTTGCCGGGGTTAGGCTGACCTCGGCCGCCCTCTTGTGGGGCATTTGGGCCGCGCTCTGTGAGTTGGAGACGGACTCCGTGTCACCATACCCAGTGTCGTAACTAGGGAGGTGACTTGGATACCACGATGGGTCCGTCGTGCCTAAACAGTCGAAAACCGGATGGGCGGAGCCTCGCGACCGAGCGGCTCGCTCGGCCTTGGCTTTCGCCTTGGTGCTCCACGGCTTTCGCCTTTCCCTTGAATGCATGGGCGTGGGCCTTCTTTTTTTAGGCGGAGGTGGTGCTTCGGCACCCCCTTTCCTATTCCACCTGGCGGCGTCGTCCTGACCCGGCCTGGTCAGAGTAAGGAAGCCTCGGCCCTGGGATTGGATGGGCTCCTCCGGAAAATGGATTGAGGAGGCCACGCGTGTGGCCTTCCCATAGCGAGTAGGAGTCGGATCTCCAGATGCTCGCGTCGTGATGTCCCTCGGCGTGGCCGGAGTGCCGGTGGCCTTGTGGGCATGGGTTGATTTATGGTGATCCATCGCTTTTAGAGAGAGAGAGTCTGTGGCTTGAAGATTTGAAGATTTGAAGGTATGAGGCTTTGAAGAATAGTGAGTGTTCTTCAAAGAGAGGTAAAGAAAAGATGAGTTTGATGGGTTTTGCACCCTCCTTCTAGCGCCAAATGTTGTTTACCAAATAAATGTCGCTGGGATTAAATGGCTACTTATGAGAGCTTTGGTAAAAACATCAAATGATTGGGTTCTTTAATGCTAAAGTGATTGATTTGAATGGAAGATAATAAAGAAAGAGCAAGAACACCAAGATTTGCCAGGGGTTGTTAGTCCCTGGACTTAAATGAAGATTGTATTGATTTGATTGATGGGGTTGAACTCCCTTCTTGTTACAAATGCGAGGTTATTTATAGCTTTCTCACTATAGGGGTACATCGGTCATTTTCGACCTCTCGGGGGACAGGTGCATTAAATGCCTCCAGCCTCTGAGGACGCGCGGGCACTGGTGCGCCAGAGCTTGCAGGTGGCCGGCCACTAGGGTGTTGACGCGTGTCCAAAAAGGACGATTCTCTGGCGTATTTCCTCACTTGGATGGAATATTCTCTGTGTCACTGAGTACGGAGGCGGCATTTTTCCTCTTGGGGGAAGATCTCGCCTGATTCCACCACGTGCTCCAAATCTTCCTTGCCGGCCGGGGATGTTATGAGGTCAGAGGTCGGTCTCTTGGTGAGTCATGAGATCGGAGACCCTTATTGAATGTCGGTCGAACCCGGGCGACCCTTATTGGTTTTCTCCGCTCATGGCCGGTCCGGTCCGATCTCGGTCTAGCTGTCCTGCTCCTGGAACAACATTGATGAGTGCTTTAAGTTGGTTTCCGACCTCGTTTTCGAGGTCGGAAATTGGGGTCGGAGCCCGCTGAGGTCAGACATAGACCGGTCAGGTCGGCCCCGATCCCTGAGTGTCTATTTGCCTTTTCCGGCTCTCTTCTGGCCAGCGCCGACCTGTGGTCCAAAATGGTCACAACAGGTTAGTGAAGTAGGTTGATAGGACGAAGTATTAGGGTTAATTCTCGAGCTTTTAGTCTATCAATTTTGTGCTAGATTAGGGAAGTTGATTGTCTAGTTTTAATACACTTAAGATTTTAACTTGCACATCACGATTATTTTAGTTATTGTACAAACTCCGTTAGTATACATAGGAATTTCTATCCCGAGCATCACCTTTATATTTGCACTTGATACCGGAGTTAGATTAGCTTATTTACTTTCGTTTATTAATTAGCATGGAATAATTAGAGACATTAGAATAAACAAAACATAGCATTCATATTAGCTACGAGACACAAATTTTCAAGGATTTATTCGCTTACGCACTTTTCCTTGGGTTCGATACTACTTGGTCCCTATACTCTCCCATACTACAGTGGTCCCATACTCTTGTGGGGTAACTACTAGTCAAGCTAGTATTTTGCGTTCAAGTCAACCATAAAAAAAACTTAAATATTGTGGCAAAAAATTTAAATACATGAAATTTTTTATAATAAAATTATCAATTTTCAAATAATTTTTCAAAACGCTACGTCTCAATTTCTTGGTAAAATGGATTATTAAATTTTTTAATGGTAAAATTGTTGTATTTATCCTATTTGGATTCATTTATATTCTTATTAATGCAAGTATTTTGTATCTTAATTTCATATTTTCTTTAACTCTTTTCATTATATTTGAATTAATTTATTTATGTTCTCATTAATACAAACATTTGAAATTTTAATTTTAAGTTATGTCACGTATTTAAATTTTTTTCCACACTGCTGCGTAGACGCCATGTCAACGACGGACCTCTGCAAATCTATCTGTATATCTTAATTATCAAAAAAAGTTAAATTGAAGCTTTGTTTAACATGACCAAAAGTTTAGCTTAAAATATAATTTCGGTCATGATTTAAAATTCAATTAAATTTTAAAGTTATTTTCCACCTAATTTATATTTTTTGGTCGGTTGCCACGTAGACGCCACGTCAGTAATGAGCAGAGGCAAATCTGCCCGTAAGTCTTAATTGCCAAAAAATATTAAGTTAAAGTTTTTTTTTTTAACAAAATACAAAAGTTTAGCTTAAAATGCAATTTTGAAAAATGTCATGATTTAAATTGCAATCAAGTCTTTTAGTTATAACTAAACTTAGAAAACTCTGCGCATTACATGAATTATATACTTAGTAATTAATACTCCCTCTTATTCATTATATACGTCACATTGATTTTTTGTGTGTGCAATTTTAAAATTATATGACGTTTTATACTTTTCAATGTAAATTAGTTCATTTTTCCTTAATTAGCCTTAATGTTGTTTTAATATAGATAAATGTTTTATTTTATTAAAGAAAAATATTTACTAAGGATGTAATAGAGATCTAAACTTTATTATGACATACATTTTGATATAAGAGAGTAAAAAATAAATATATCCTCATTCGGTTCAAAATAAATGACGTTTGAGTAGGTCTTGCGCGAAACCGTCTCACAATGAAACATAGTATAAGTTTGGATTTGATGCATTAACACTTTATAAGAGATGTGTGTTAATTTGTGCTAACTTCTCACATAAGCTTTTGTCATAACATTTTGAAATTTTATTTCATTTTATTTATAAATTAGCCGATGTTTTGCACTTTGCAATGCAAATTAATTGCATTTTTTCAAAGTTACTCTTAAAACTATGAAGGCTTAATTGCAATTTAAATCACGATATTTTCCAAAATTGCATTTTAAGCTAAACTTTTTGACCTTATTAAGAAGAACTTCAATTTAACTTTTTTTGGCAATTAAGACTTACGGGCAGATTTGCCTCTGCCCGTTGCTGATGTGGCGTCTACGTGACAACCACCTAAAAAAACTTAAATTAGGTGGCAAAAAAATTTAAGGCTTAGTTGCAATTTAAATCACAATATTTTTCAAAATTGCATTTTAAGCTAAACTTTTGGATTTTGTTAAAAAAAATCCAATTTAACTTTTTTATGGCAATTAAGACTTACGGGCAGTTTTGCAGAGGGTCGTCGTTGATGCAGCATTTATGTGGCAACCGTCTAGAAAAACTTAAATATTGTGGCAAAAAAAAAAAAAAAAAAATACACACCATACTACAATTCTAACCTCTTAAATGCAAAATAAAACATGAGAAACCCCATAGCACAAATTACTACAATTGACTATTGTTTAGCAATTTTAAAAGTAGGGCCCACCACTCTCTCTCTCTCACGTCTCTCTGCTCTTTAATTATGTCACGGAAAAAAAAATTCAAACCTCAGATTCATCTCTCTCTCACCCCCTCTCAAATTTATCATTCTCTCTCTAAGTCGAGGATGACTCCATGGCCGCCACCGTACTAGCCGCGAGAAGAGCAGCTCCGCGAGGAGGAGCGGTGGCGGTTCCGATCTGGTGAGGCGATGGCGGCACTCGTGAGGGGAAGAAGGCGGCGGTTCCAATCTCGGATAGGGGATGGGGTGAGCGGTGGCTCTATTGGTGAGGCGATGGCGGCGATGGTGAGGGGGAGGCGATGGCGGCGCTGGTGAGGGGTACGCGACGGTGGCGCTGGCGGGGGGGATACGATGGCGGCATTGATGAGGGGTACGCGACGGCGGCACTGGCGAGGGGGGTGCGACGGTTCCGATCTGATGAGGGAGACGCGATGGTTCCGATCTGGCGGCGGTTCAGATCTAGGACAGGGGATAGGCCTCTATTTTTTTGTAGCAAATTCCTGTCTTGTCATTTGGAGGTATTTAATCTTGTAAAATTGAGTTGAGAAGTTTTCGGATGAAATTGCTCAAATTCTTGATTAAATTGAGGCGTTCAAATTAATGTTTTGAAGAGAGTTTGTTGATTACAATTTTGCCAATCAATTTCAAATCTTGAATTTATAATTGAAGATAAATGTGTTTAATGTAATGTCTAGCTGATTGAAAAAATTCCTAGATTGGTCTTGCAGGATTAAGTTTCTGTGTAATGTTCTGGGTAAGGTTTCTAGAGGCATTTCTTACGCCTCTTTTTGGTTTCTAGAGGCATTTCTTACGCCTCTTTTTATTTTCAAGCAATAAATTTTTTAGTTGTATGAATATTAGGAATGCAGTGCGTTCTTTGTTGGTGGTGTGTAATGGAGGGTAGCGTATTAATGTAGTTTTTGAAGATTGATTGTGAAGTTTTGTGGGATTTTTCTCTTCAATTGCTTTAATTTTTTTTTTTGTTGATTTCAGGTTTCAAAATATGAAAGGAATTGAAAGTATCTGGTAGAAAAACGCGAAAACGCCTCCTGTTCACAATTTACCGGCATTTGTTCATAATTTTAAAGTGTTTGTTCATAATTTTTGTGCGTCTGTGCACATTTTTTTTCGTAGTCTGTTCATAAATTTTTGGGTTGTTTGTGCCTAATTTTGTATATGTAATATTTTTGAAATTTTTATATGTAATTCTCAAATTAATAATGAAAGAATTTTGTTCTTGAATTTGAATCTGAACTTGCTAGATTTTTCAAATACTTATATTTTGTTCAAAATTTATTTTATACTTGTGTTCATAAAATTTATGTTTATATTCAAAATTAATAAACACCCGAAAATAACAAATATTACTGGTCAAAATTTTGCCTCGAGAACTGTGCAAAAAGTGTCAATCAGTCAAAAATAGTGTGTCAGATTTTATAAGAATTATATTTTGAACATGGACCCATCAAATTGTATGAACTTGTGGTTTTGATTAATAGTGAGGACCACTAAAATGTATGAATTGGTTCCATGAGATTTCTTATGTTGTATAGTGCATTTAAGCTTATAGGATTGTAGTAAATAATAAGTGCCCCAATAACTTTAAATATATTAAAAATTCTAAAATTAAATTATCAATTTCCAAATAATTTTCCAATATCCTAACTCCCAATTTTATGGTAAAATACTAAAATTATTTTATGGTTGTATTTTGATTTCAACTTTTCTATTTGGATTCATTTATTTCTTATTAATGCAAGTATTTTATATCTTGATTTCATCTTTTCTTTACTTCTTTTCTTTCTATGTGGATTCATTTAATTTTGTTCTTATTAATATAAACATTTGAAATTTGAAATTTTAATTTTAAATTATGCCACACATTTAACATTTTTTTTTGCCACATTGTCATGACGTCATGTCAACGACAAGTCTCTGCAAATTTGTCCGTAAGTTTTAATTGCAAAAAAATAAAAATAAAAGTTGGAGCTTTATTTAACATGATCCAAAAGTTTAGCTTAAAATGCAATTTCGGAAAAGGTTACGATTTAAAGTGCAATTAAATTTTAAAGTTATTTTCCACCTAATCTAAGTTTTTTTGGGCGGCTGCAACGTAGACGCCACGTCAGCAACGAGTTGCCCCTGCCCGTAAGTTTTAATTGCAAAAAAAAAGTTAAGTTGAGGCTTTTTTTAACAAAATTCAAAAGTTTAACTTAAAATGTAATTTTTGAAAATATTGTGATTTAAATTGCAATTAAGCCAATTATAAAATATATAGATAAATGTATTTTTTTAATAAGAAAGTCAAATAAGGATATATTAAGAAACCATTTTTTTAAAATAGATTTGTATTCATCCAAAATGACATACATATAATTTGAATAGAAGTATATATATACATGAATTAGTGAAGAGTATTAATTATTTTTATTAAAAGGTTTTGGTTGTATTCACTAAAGGACATTAGTTTGTTTTCACTAAATAATTAATATTCTTTAAAGAAAACTACTATTCCTTCCGTCCAATATTAGTAATTTTGTTCTTTGGGCTGTTATTTTTTGTCATAAGTTGAAGTGTATTACGAGGTATTGTGAGGTCCATTCATGAATGAAGTATATATTTAAGAAAAATATGATTCTATATTTTCCATAAACAATAACTTTATAAATGGGTCTCACAATACCTTATAATCTTTTCAACCTATGACAAAAAATAACAGAAAGAAAAAACATGACTACTAATATTGACGTGAGAATAATACTTTATAATGAAAACAACTAATATAATTTAATGAAAAATTAATACTATTCAATCATTATTCATATATGATCCCATTTTATTCTATAATTTAATTTTTTCTTTTTAAAATATACTCCCTCCGTCCATGAGTAAACTTCCCAGTTTCCTTTTCGGGCCGTCTACGAGTAATTTTCTCATTCCATAAATGGAAATAACAACACTCTATTATATATAAACTTTAACATTCAAACTCACACAATATTACCAAAAATATCACTCATTCACTTTACTTTTCAACACTATTCATTATTTTATTCCAAAAGTCAACATGTGACCTACTATATATTAATAATCAAATACATTTTTTTAAACCATTCAACAAAAAAAAGTGAAAAAGTTATTCATGGACGGGGGAGCATATATATAACTACTTTGATCTATTAATCCCATCCAATTTTTTTCATTGATGGTGTTACGTCCCATAAAAAAAAAAAGAAATTATAACACGTTTTTCCAAGAAAAAGTTTGACCTACATTTTACACGTAGGCTTTCAACTTACACCGCTCAGAAACTGGCGGCTACTTGGCCTCGGTAGTCGGTAGAGTGCCCAGCGCCTGCCACGTCACCCTTTTATAGACTCCACGTGCTTTCTGTGCTATCACAATTCCCTTATCGATTGGGACCCATTGCCGCTCCATTGATCCATCGACGGCTGTGATTTATCCACGTGTCAATCAGCATCGCTGCTTCTTCATGACTATTCATTCAGAACCACCCACCTTCATTACTTTCTCTCTCTTGCCTCTCAATGGGGATAGAAAGTACTGCTACAATTATAAGGCCCTGTTTGGTTGCAAACTTCACCTGAATATTCATCGAATATCTTATATCCCAACTTACGGTAGCAGCATATTCTCCTAGGACCCAAATGTTGGTCAAAATGTTTTTTGTTTCAATTTTTACATAAAATAACTTGGTTTTCACTTCTCATAATACTCCTTATTGTTAAATTTCATATGTGAAATTATATACTACCTTCGTTCATAAAAATTGATCCTATTTTTTTTTACGTAATTTAATATAATATATCGGAGGATATTACAAAGTTTTATGAGGTTCGCCTTTTAATATAATGATCGTTTTTAACATATTTTCCATAAACAACAATTCTATTATAAAACGGACCCTAGAAAATGCCGTAAAACCCTCTGACATATTGGATTAAACCGCGTGCAAAAAATATGACCAATTTTTCAGGGGCGGAGAGAGTATTTTTTTAGAAAAATTGTCTTATTAATTTTTGAACTAATAAATAAAAATATTTTAAAATAAAATGGTATTGAGAGAATGTTTTATTTCTATATTTAAGATATAGAAATTATTGTGAAACGTTTAAAAAAAAATGTGAAAATTATTAGGGGGAAGTAATTTTTTTTTTTTTTTTTTTTTTGCAAGACCAGCTACTACTGCAATATACCAACTTCAATAGTAAATCATATATGCATTTCATGTATATTTTAACCAGTAGATACTTATTAATTTAATAGTTAAATATTTTATAACGAAAATAAGTAATATTGTTTTAAATTGTACAATAAACCCAGTTTACAAAACTAGTGCTAACAGAGAAATTTTGCACAAGACACATAATATTTACTCCCCCGATTTGATTTTGATTGTCCACTTTACTATAAAATGAAGTTTTTTTCCCCTTACCCAAAATAACAAAAAACAAACACTTACCCCTTAAAAATATCATTTATTTACACTCATGCCACCCTTTTAAAAATCTATTTTATACCCACAAATACTAATAAACAACTATTTTTATTAAAACTAGTGCCATTTTTTTATCGACAATCAAAATCGAATCGGAGGGAGTAATATTTTAGAGATTATTTGACTAAACTTATTTGAAATATTTTATAAACTCTAACATTTTATAAATTATTTTAAAAGTTTATAAGATGTAGTTTTTAAATGGCTTATGAATTGTTAAAATGTTTGACTAATACTAAGATTTTTGAATTTTTTTTGGTAATTTTTTTTTAAATTTTAATTATAATATAAAATAATTTTTTTATGTGTAGGTAGAGGAGGGTGGGGTGAGTGGTTGGGGGTGGAGGTAGTTGGAAAAAATAAGTTGGAATTATCCAACTTATTTTTCTATAGCTTATAAACTATTAGAAACTTATTTTATGATCTTATAAGTTGTTAAATATTTTATTTTAATAGTGCTTATAAGCCCTTAAATATTTATAAGTTGATTTATAAAACTTATATCTCATTCAATCACTCTACTATGTTTTTCTCTGTCCTAAATTTAACAAATTTTGTGGGGGAATAAATTGTGATCGGAAACTATGGGGAAGGAGATTGCACAACTCTAATAATTTCGTTAAACCAGTAAAAAGGTTCTATAATAAGCATGTTCAATTTTACGGACTTACACATCTAAAAATATGTTACATGCAACAATTCAACATTTGAATTACTATTATTATTACATAGATAGTTGACATTTGAATTACTATTTTTTTCTTTTTGAAACGGATAAAAACTTGCCTTAATGATCAAGCGTTTGAGCTATTAATTATTTAGGTTATAGTTGTATTACATGAATAATTATCCGAATAAATAAATTATAAATAATTAAAGGTTTCTAATACAAATAAATAAGTAAATTGCAAATTTTATTTCTTTATAATTTTTGTATCAATGTCCAATCTTCTCGAATTCATATCAAACCAAATAACATAAATATTTTAATCAGAATGACATTTTAATAAAAAAATTATTACAGTAGATTATTGTGATGGTTGGTGTTTTATTAATTTTAGGATTGAAATCATTACCAAAAATAGTTAGATATAAAGATAGAGTTTTGGGATTTTATTTAAACACATAAATTTTGGACGACTAATTACAATTAATAATTTTACCATAATCAGAGGATCACTAAATTAGTAATTTTAAAATTAGGCAAAAAATAGTGTATGTATATTCGCTAAAAAAAGAAAAAAACAGGTGTATGTATATCAATTTACAAGTATGAAATAGGGATTAGGGAACGCCAAACATGCCCTTATTTATTTCTATAATTTCCGTCTTATGAAATGCATAATATATATTGTGTAGTCTAACCCTCGTTGGTTTCACAACTTCTCCTCAAAGAATTGAATCTCGACAGAATCGGTCCCTCTTTAATCTCTCCAGAATAATTTTCATGGATACTTTGTTCTACGATTCAATCGAGGAGTTGTTGTTCAGTTCCCCACTCAATTCATCTTCAGTTTTAGATTTTTCGATTTCAATAGCTTGTTTTCATCGTTCTGATTTTACGTATCCTTGTATTTTCTCTTGATAATTAAGTTGCAGAGCTTAGTAAATTTTGGATTTAGTTTTGGATTTTGATTTGGATTTGGATTTGACCGTTCATCATGGGTAAAAGTAAGTCCTCTTTGCCCCCAATTAGTGGTTTTTGCTGTTTAATACTTGCGATTTATGCCTCTTGAATAAGAAAATTAAGTTAATTTTTTTCTGTTTTTTTTTTCTTGTTTCGTTAGTTGGAAAAAATGAGTTTTTTTCCCTCTTTTCTGTCATCCGTATGGTATAACCTAAGCATGCGTTGAGCTAGGTAAAATAATTACTTTTAATATAAAGTCGAGGTTGAATGCCTCTTTCCTTTGATAATTGATAGACTTTGGTTCTAATTCAACTGGATGAGTGAAAATACTTGAGTATGAATTAAATTCTGTTAAGTTGTTTTGATTATGAATCACACTGAGCTCAAGAACACTTTTAGAACTTTTAAAATTTGACAAAAGTGAAATAGTTGAGCTTAAATTAATTTGTTTAACTAGTTTAGACCCCAATGGAGCTGAGTATGTGTATAAATATCTAAGGCATTGGATATCTATGGGTGACAATATGCATGTTGTCATTTGCCAATCTGTGAATGATTCTTTTCCCACAATTCTTTTTCACTCTGTGTGAGGATAATAAACTACTATTTGTTGATTATAATGGCATATGGAGCATTCATTGCTTTGGTAATAAAAAGGTTTTTTTCTCAGAAATTTGATATAAAAAACTTGCAGAGGTAGTTCGGCAAATAAAGACAAATTTATTAAAGAGAAAAAGAAAAAGGGGGAACGAGCTGCCCCACAGACCGGGGCAGAAGGCTTAAGATAGAAATGAAATAAATATATTTAAAACCTTGCGTTAGACTCCCCTTGGATCAACTAGACAATGTCTAAATAAAGTCCATCAAATAAGCAGTCCAACAAGCGTTGTATGAAAAATTAAACAGTAGACTTTCCAAAAGAAAGCTAGTCTGGAGGTCCTCTTTGCCAAGCTAATACATTAGCCATCTCTCATTGCGCCTGCGCCTGCGCCTGCGCCCTTGCTTCCTCAGTCTTGGGCCTCTTGGCACGATCATTTCGCAGGTTGTAGTTGCTAGTCACTGCCGGTTTCCTCACACCTTTCTTCCTTTTCGCAGTCTTGACTTTTGTCTCCCATTGGGTAGTAGTAAGCCATGAGTTATGCCAGAAAAGTTGCAGTTATGGTATGTCATGATACTGCCTTGCCCCTAAGTAGATTAAAGTTATTATGTTATAATGTAGAACCTCCTAACTTTCTTCACGTTGGCATTTTTTATAATTTGTGAAATAAGCAAATCCTTCACCTTTACCAGTTAAGATGTTTGCACAGCTCTTCTTATTTGGAACTCACCCTTTCCCTTCATTATAGTCTGCCTCTTCCTTTTCCATTACCTTAATTTATTTGAAATAGTGAAGTTATGAATTTTCTTTAGAGATAGTTTTGGTCTTCAGTTCTTGGGGTTGCAATCAGTACTTATTGTTGTATGAGGAAGTAGGTCTCCACTATTGTTGTTATACTTGCTGGGTTAATTATCTGTTGGCCCTTTTCCATTTTTTGTGGTTAAATTTTAGTTGTGTTAAAATGCTCAGTCTTGCTTTCAAAATTCTTTTGCTTCCATTTTTTTTTTTTGTAACTTGGTAAATATGTAATACCAAATGCTTCCGTTTAAAATCTTGAGTTAAATGGTTCTTATTGTGGCAATTTTAGGAAATTCACAAAAGAAAAATGCTGCGATGCTAGATAGTGATGATACCGATAGTATCAGCTCGTCTTCATCATCTATGCGCCTTTCAAATATGGTAGAAGTTGGTACTGAGGAAATGGAGGTGAATAAGGACAGTATGCTTGATCAGTGGTTAGATGCATTGTATGAAAAGAGGTAATCCTTCTGGTTTCATTGTCATTTATTAAAAATTCTTGAGTGGTATATCTGTAGAAGGGTTGCTTTAAAATTTTGTTTTCTGAGGTGTTTATTCAAGATAATTCTTAATAATGTTGCTGTGTTACTTTACTTATTTATGGGTTATAATCATGTGAGGAAAATGTGAACATTCTGATGAACGTGCCTCTTTCTTATGTGCAGAGGATCTACTAGAGAGAAGGCATTGGCATCTATTATTGAAGCCTTTAATAGCAGCTTACAACATGAGTTTGTTGAAAAGAAGTACTTACCCTTCCTTTCTATTACTTTATCACGTGTTCTTCTGCTTTAGATCCTCATAAACAAATACTTAGCTAATTAGCACATGCTTTCTGTCTTCTACATGATAGCTAAAATTGATTATGTTCTTTTAGCTTTTTGTAGTGTATATTATTCTTGTTAATCTCCTTTTCAATTGGGTTGGACATAGGGTTGTATCACACAAAAGTCCACAATACCATTTTGATTTAATGGTTAAGATGTGTTAGGGTTATCCACTACATATTTCAGTTTTTTTGGCAATTTGTTTCAAGGGCACATTGTATTAATTTTTTGTATGATATTGAAATTAAGGTTTAAAGGTTCTCTAGTGCTTTTGGGTTCAACTGTTATATCTTGTTCCCTATCTAGGTTTGCTACATTGCTGCATCAGTGCTTGAATTCAGTCAAAAAGGGTTCTGCGAAGGAGATTGCTTTGGCATCTCATGCAATAGGTTCTACTCTGGCCAGTCACTTGTTTCCACTAGCCTTTCATTCTTCAGTTTGGCTAATAACTAGTCATTTTTTTATTTCTTTATAGGACTTTTAGCTCTGACCACTGGTCCTGGGGAGAAAGCTCAAGAGATCTTGGAAGAATCATTTACTCCTATATCAGAAGCTCTTAGACTTCGGCCTGAGACATCCAAGACATCATCGGTAGATCATATTTTTTTTGTCTCGTTGAATTTATATTTTAAATGCCTTTTATTTATGCTGAAATTACTTTGATGTAATAACAGTTGCTCGAGTGCTTGGCTCTTATTACTTTTGTTGGTGGTGAAGCACCAGAACAAACAGAGAAATCGATGAACATAATGTGGCAAGTGGCTCATCCAAAATTGGGCACCAATGTATGCATTTATTTATCGGCTTGGTCCAAGATGTTTTTGATTAATTTCTATTATCCATATTCTGCGAAAAGCCAATTAGAGCATGACTCTCAGGGGGTGTTTGTTTATGGATCGAAGTGAATTTCAAATCCTATAGGTGGATTTGATAAATATTAAAAGGTGTATATGAATTTTGTACATGTTTAGGAGTGTTGCTTTTGTAGTATTTTATAGAGTAGGATTTTGATTTAGTAGGCGATTGATGATTGAATATTTATTAGAAATTAGAATTGGTGTGTAAAGTAGGGGAGAGGGTGTGTGAAGTAAAAAGGAGAGAGATTGTTGAGTTAGGTAGATAACAATAACTAAAAAGTCGGAGATGAATAATTGACTGTGTATTGAAAATTGTGTTTGGAAAAAATTAATGTAGGTGTACTATAGGTATTATAGGATATAATTGAAATTAAAATGTGGGGTGTGGGTCTAGAAACATTCACCCAGTTGGCTTTAGTTATTTAATTTTGCATGATTGTTGACTATTTATTTTAGTGCCTACGTTAGTATGCGCCATTTGACTTATTTTCTATCTAATTCATTCAGGTAACTACTAATAGAACTCTACCGGCAGTGATAACAATGGTGGTTTCTGCCTGGTCTTTTCTTCTTACAACATTGGATGGTCGGGCACTAAATCCAAAGACCTGGCAAGAGTAAGTATTTGTTAGCTCTTAATTTCAGCTTAGCTGTATTTTTCATATGGTTCAGTTATAATTCAAAAAGTGTGACGAGTGTCGGCAGGGAAGGAGCCAGCCAAGGAGGGCTCTTGGTCCCCCTGTTTTTTTTTTAAAACTTATTTTGGGCCCTCCTGGATTTTTTATTTTTAATATTTATTGTTTAATAAAATTAATAAAATTATGATTTTTTAAAATAATTTTTAGTGATATATAAGGCGTATATTGTTAAATGTTACTAATGTTATTATTATGCAAGAATTAAAATTATGATGAATAAAAATGCAGGATGTTTAAATCTAGATAATCTCAATACAATTTCGTATATTACGAGTCAGAATGATCAAGATTTATTTTAAAGCTATTAAAAGCTAATTTGCTCAAATTTTAATATTAAATTAATAAATCTCTGATATATTTCAGGTCAGTCTCATTTTTCTCCACTCTGCTGGACAAGGATGACAGACTGCTGCGCATTGCAGCTGGTGAAGCACTTGCTTTAATCTTTGAGTTTGGGAGCCTCGAGAAGTTCTGTGGAGAAGCTAGGGTCTCTACAGACACTTCTATTGAAGGGAAGGATTCCAGTAATTTGAAGCACATGCATGGGTTAAGGAATAAAGTTCTTAATCAAGTGCGAGTATTTGCTAATGAAGCCAGCGGCAAAGGCGCTGTAAAAAAAGATCTTATTACTCAGAAAAACACATTTCGCGATATTCTGGATTTTCTTGAGGTATTTTGTTATGGGAAAATTAAAAACAAAAGCCCTGCAACTTTGATGATGCTATGAAATGCCCTGTATCTTTGAATTACATAAAATGTCTTTTAACTTTATAAAAATTAGTAAAAAAGTTCCCCTTAATTTGCAGTTCCCAGTTCCTCAACCGGGGGAGGTGATGTGACAAATTAAGAATAAGCCATGTTAAACAAAATAACATGAAAGAAAATGAACAATAATTTGTTACAACCAGTCGTGGGGCATTTTCACAAATTTTTATAAGTTACAAGACATTTTCTCATGATTAAATAGTTGCAGAGGCGATGTCTTCAATTTACCCAATTTGTTATCAAGTTAATTTACTTCGTCTTGGTTTCTTCTTGATTGCTAAATTTATTCCTGTATAAATGTTCATACCAGAATGGTTATACCCCGGAGTCCTCGATGAAAGTAGGTGGAGATTCTCTAAACACAAGCTCATGGGTTCAATTAATACAGGTCTACATTATCTCCTTGAATCTCTTAGTTTTGTAATATGAGTTTTTGACATTCATTATCTTTTGAATTATTGTAGTTGAATTTCTTGAAGCATTTTCTTGGAGGAGGATTTGTGAAGCACATGCAGGTACAGTTTATCTCCAGGCTGTAAAATATTCTTTTGTTAGTGGACTATCAAATATTTTCTATTTTATCATGTGTTCTATAGGAGAGTGAATTTCTACACGATGTCTTTGGCTTCGTGCCCAAGAAAAAGTCTCAATCAGGGGGTGATCGTATGTCTGGGAGTGCAAAGGTTAGTAAGTTCAGAATGTTCTTTTAAGTATTTAATTATCCATGTTTCTTTGTTTGTTGTAATCCTTTAATTTTGTAGTCACTTTGCTGTATTCTCCTCACAGTATCTTCTCGTTTCATTTCTGGCTAATTATCTTGAATCATGTGGACACTGGTTGTTAATTTGTTATGTTAATCAGAATTTTCATAACATAATAAGTTTTATGAGAGCAATTGTTTTTTCTGTTCTCTCTACATTTCTACGACTCAAGGTTACAGTTCTGTAGGAAAGATATATGACAGGATTCTTCCACTTCCTTTACATTCATAATTTTGCTATTTGGCCACCCATTCATCTAGTCCAGGGTGTTTGCATTCGTTTATTGCATCCTGTGGCGAATGTAGTTGTCTGGACTTGATATTCAATTGCAAAAGGAGTAGAAGATTCCAACTCAACTCCAATTACGAAATAATGACTCAGAATTTTGTGGGAAGTAGTGTAGTAGCTTAATTTCAGAATGTTAAAATGGTTGCTTGAGACGGGACTACGTAAATCCTGCATTGAGCTTTTTGGTGCGAATTTTATACCGGAATGGACAGTGTATAATACCATTTTCCATATTTTGAATTGGCTATTTGCTTATCTTTTCTGTATCTAACAGAGGATGTACAAGTCACCCAACTCGGCTGCCAATAAGGCACGTACACAAATGCTAAACAAACAACGGATGTTATCCCAGGTGGTTCATCCATCCCTTCCTTGTGCAATTGTCCCATTCTCTTGAGTCCTGTTCTGACCCTCTATGCATCTTATGCGCGTTCATCGAGTGTTTGTTGATGTGAACAACAGGATTGATGCTTTTGTAATTTGGTTTGCATGCAGGATAAAAATGCAGGCCACTTTGCAGTTGATTATGCTGATGCTTAAAACCATTGGGCTCCGGCTACATTAGGTTATAAGCTTTGCTATCATCATCATCATCATCATTATTAATTATTAATATTGTGGCTTGTTTTGTCGAGCCATCAATACTTTTGCATTATAAGCAAGATATCTATGCATCATGTGATGAATTAGTGACTAGTTAGATATATTTTATTATCTGTACCATTTAATTTGAGCTGTTGCTGGAATGATCAGGCCCCTGATATGTGCATATTTTTTTTTATGACTAATCCTACGTGCCGCAATCATATGTATTTTCCAAATTAGGAAAAATCCCCGTTAAAAACTCGTTAAGATTTGTTGTTGAATCACAAGAAATCCCCATTTATCTACTTGTATTGATGTGGGGTGGAAAAAAAAAATTTAATAATCCCAATTGTGTCTAACTTTCCGTTTTTGGAATGACAGTTTTCCCAAAATAAATTGCAAACATCGTTGAAAAGTCTTTATGGTGATCTTTGTGTCAAAATTTTATTTTGGCTGCGGCTAATAATACTTGAATTTTAGCTCTTTAAACTCAAAATAATCTAATGTACTTAGACTATTATATCTTTTACCACTTAAAATCTATTAAAACATGAAATTTAGTTTTTCCTCAATACATCCAATCCAAACCTATTAGTCTCCATCGTGATTTCTTTCTCCCCACACCCAAGCTCTTTCTTCACTCTTCACTCTTCACTCAACCACTTAAATTCAACACTCATGAGAGATGCTGATGCAGCGGGAGCACGTTACAATGTAATATCCGTTGATTCTGAGAATACCCGGATAAATGCAACATATTTAAACGTGTAATTTCATTGATTCCTATGAATACTGGAATAACCACGATGAAACACGAAAAGGGATAAAACTCAATATTTTTATATTCAATAATCAACTGAATAACGACTTACGTAATTCCTATTTATAATAGAAATAAACTAGGGGTTTAGGCGTATAAACCATAAAAGCCCGACCCAGTAATAATTAAAACATAAATAAAATCCTAAAATTATAAAATATAAATACTAAATATAAATAATTAAATACAATTTTTATCTCCATCATTCTCTCCCTCTACGAAAAGATTTGTCTTCGAATCTGCATGAATCTTTATCTCCAGCAATATAATTGAGTCGATCACGCGTTCATTTCCAGGGAAAGCAGAATCAATCAATGTCATAAGAGACTTGACGTCAAAAACATCTGCAGTCCGTACGTGACCCAAAATTTTGAGGCGATAAGCAAATGGAGGGTTTAGAGAAGTATTAAAATAACTATCATTATTAATAAAATAATAATAGTTATTAACATCTAACCCAATATTACCATCATAAAATGGCGGCCAAAATTTTCCAAAATAATTAGAAAAATTAACTGGCCCGTGTTTTTCTTCATCGCCAATCTCATAAAATGGCCTAGAAATTTTCTCCAACCCAAAAGGCCCAAATAGGCCACCGTCTACATGAGAATTAGGCCCAACAGAATTAGAAAGGGCATCACATACCCAATATGCGTCATCTTCTTCGCTGGGAGGCGCTGCTGAAGCTCCTCCATCATAGACTACCGTTGAAACTTCGTCGTTGCAATAATCTGGAAGGTAGGAACATTGCCTTGACGCTGGAGGTCGTGGCATCGATTGGTGGTTGCGTCCGTCAAGAGTTGCAGGCGGCGGGATGCCATCGTCCGGAAAGGGGGATCGGTGGTCCGATCCGGGTGCCGCGGTGGCGCGTGTGACGCCTGAAGGGAAACTAGGTAGGGCGTCTGGTCTTTTCCTTGCGGTGGGGAACGATATCGGCCGGTTGAGAAAGGTTGCGACCGTCGGTGTGGTTGTATGAATATTTGTGTAACTATGGAGAATGATGCGATTGGGATGACGTTTGGTGGGTGGTGGTGTGGTGCTATGTGTGGCGGCGGCAACCAGGGCTGCCAAAATCGGAGATGGTGGTGGCAAGGTCGCCGATGGTGTGTGTTCGTCTCGCTGGCAGTAGCTGTCGAAGATCCTGTCAACAGCGTTTGCCATTTGAGACCAGAGGAAATCAAATTCCTCCTCCGTATCATAATCTAGAGACATCAATGATAATTTCCACAGAATCGTCTGACCCTGATTACCAACTGATGCAGCGAAAGCACGATACAACGTAATATCCGTTGATTCTGAGAATACTCGGATAGACGTAAACACGATTAACGTTTTAATCCATTGATTCAAATTGAATAATGGAATAATAACGATAAAACAACAAAAGGGAATAAATCCAATATTTTAATATTCAATATTGATCACGCGTATAAAGATTTCATCTTGCCAAATAACTATTATTTTTATATTAATCACGATAGTTATTTTGGTAATAATTCTTTAAAACCACCGCACTATCGTCTCAAGATTTTGAATCACATTCGCACAACTGTTATTTTTGAACTCACATATTTAGAGGCATTATTTTTTTCCTCTGAAGACGGGACCAGTTTCGATTCAAGGACGAATCGTTTCGAAGAGGGAGAGAATGATGGAGAAGGGATCGCAATAGCGATCTGGAATTATTATTTGAAGATTTGGAGAATCAAGAGGATTGTTATTTTATTTAATTAGATTAGATTTGATTATTTATATTTAGGTATTATATTTCTTGTTCTCTAAGTCAGTTTAGCATTATAAATAGGAGTATCGTATTTCATTGTATTCAGTTGTTTATGAATTAAGAAAATATTGGGTTTTATCCCTTTTGCGTATTTTATTGTTGTTCTTCCAGTATTCGTTGAATCAATGGATTAACACTTTAATTGCGTTTACGTTTATCCGGGTATTCTCAAAATCAACGGATATTACGTTGTATCGTGCTTTCGCTGCATCGGTTGGTAATCAGGGTCAGACGATTCTGTGGAAATTATCATTGATGTCTCTAGATTATGATACGGAGGAGGAATTTGATTTCCTCTGGTCTCAAATGGCAAACGCCGTTGAAAGGATCTTCGACAGCTACTGCCACCGAGACGAACACACACCATCGACGACCTTGCCACCACCATCTTCGATTTTGGCAGCCCTGGTTGCCGCCGCCACACATAGCACCACACCACCACCCACCAAACGTCATCCCAATCACATCATTCTCCATAGTTACACAAATATTCATACAACCACACCGACGGTCGCAACCTTTCTCATGTTGGAGTTATACGTAAAAGTATGCTTTTACTTTGTATAACTCGTGTATCAAACACTCGTTTTATGAGAATAATTCTTTTATCGCATTTGCTTTAGTTATGATTGAATGTTGAATTTCTATTGCAAACCGTTCAATATATAGTACGTGTTACATTGTAGTTAATGTGGTGATACCCGATCACGGAAGACAACATTAACAGTCTACTTGTAACTAAACGTACATTTTCACGACCTAGGTGGAATTGAACAATCCGCCGTGAAAGGTCGATGTGTAAGGCTCAGATTGGTCTGTCTTGACTAAGAGATTGCACTAGCACATTTAGTATGTGTTGAAGAGGTCCTACAGCGAGGATAAATTCTTCTGTTCTGAAAGGTGAAGAATTAGACCTCAGTAGTTGTTGATTTCTTAATCTCCGTCACTTAAATAGGACCGTGTGTGCTTAATGGTTACTGCTTTGATTCATGTTGGGTGAGAATCATTGTGACTTCGAACTTTGTGTCTTGGGCAGTAATATTAATCATACGACGGTTGCTAAGATTTAATACGGAGAAACGCGTGCGAGTACGGCTCGTGTGATTAGTCCCCTTGGTGGGCTCAGAAGTTTTATTGTACCAAATCTTGCAAGTGAAAAATTAGTTTCTTCGGTACGAATAATAATGTTGAGCTGTCTTTACTCCAAGGTGAAATATATTAATTAATTTAGAGCTATTCAGAAGCTTAATTAATTAATAGACTTGATGATCTTAAACGCGGGAAATAATAACCGGGAGCCCATATTATCGTAATATGGATTAAGATGGATAGTGCAATATTAATTTATTAGTGGTAATAATTAATATTAATGGGCTGAATTATATTGGGGCTCAATATTGAAATTCAGAAGTCCATTAGGAGGTCCAATCTTAATTCTCCTTAAGGCCCCTCAAGTAGCCCATTAAGTAACCCAATAATGATAAGGTGATTAAAATAAAAAGAAAATAATTATGCTGATTTTTCTTTATTATTTTTGAAAATTTGATGATTAGGAGAAATAAGATTTTGTTGATTTTCTTGGAAAGATATTATGGAAGATATGTATTCTAGGAATACAAGAATATCTCATATATTCAAGAAGATCCAAATCTTGGATTTCATCTATGAAGTTTTCGAAAATTGCATCCCTAAATATGAAGGGTGAGATTTTTGTGGAATATTTTATTGTGGAGAAAATAATATATGAGATATATTCAAGATTTCTTAGAGTCTAAGAAAAGATTTTTTCCAAGCCTAAAATAAGCCCAAAAAATTCGGCCCCTACATATTATAAATAGGGGATGATTATTTCATCCCCAAGTACATAATTCCATGTGTTGAAAAAATCAAGAAGCATAGATATTTTTCTTTTTCCTTAGTTTATTAAATTGCTTGAAAGCGTCTCCCACCGGCGATCAAGTGAGGTGAAAAGGAAAATACTTGAGAAGGCTTTGGGTTGATAGAGCGAGATTACAAGTGTCCCGTATATCCAAAGGCCAATACTACGAGAGGTACGTTAATCGCATATTTACTTGTTTAATTCCGCCTAGTTAAATATGTGAAATTAATTTAACATGCATGATGATAATTAGTTGTTGGAATTATTATTTGAATTAATTAGGATTAATTCATGCTAGTAATAATTGTATTTAAATTCGTATTTAAATTTCATCCCGAATAGATTCCGGGCACCCCTAATTTCCTGACAACTGGTATCAGAGCTACGGTTTCGGGCTCTGAATTTTAAATTGGAATTTAAATTGTTAAACATTAAATTGAAATTGGATAGTAGAATTGTTAGATCTTTTTTGCAGGTATCCAATTGTCATGGTTTTAATGTTGTTAATTTCATGCGTGTGAATTAATGTTTTTTAATTCGATTCGTTCGAATTCGTTTTTCTCGTGAGAAAATCCACGAGTAGATTAGTTGTTTTTATTTTGATTCGATCATTGTAATAGACTAGTCTAGATCTAGTATTTATTTTTTTTGTAAAAATAAATTGTAACCGGATCGTGACGAAGAACGAAGAATTAAAAACGGCGTACCCGGACGACGCATACAAGCGTGGAGCGTGTATGGACGTAAAATCATGCAAGGGGTGAAGAAAACGAGGACGAACGGCGGAAAAAATGGCGCATGGGGGTGCACGGCGCACGCCGTGCGCGGCGGAGGCTGGCGCCGCGCGCACGCGCTTCGGACCCGGACTGCAGCGCCTCGGGGCGCTCCGGGCGGCGCCTCGGCGCACCTCCGTGCAGCGCCTCGGGTGCGCCTCGGGGCTGCGCTTCGGCGCACCTCGGGCAGCGTTTCAGCGCTTCTCGGACCGGGAAGCGCGCGGGCCCACTTCGTGGGCCGACGCGCGCTGTATCTCAGGCCGTGGAATTTTTTCGGTTCGTGTTTTTTTCGTGTGATTTTAAACGTCGTCCCGAACCCCAAACGATGCTGGTTTTGAAGAAGTGTTGCTGTTCGAGTGGGAGCACGTCGAGACGAACGTCGGAAAGCAACAAGGACGATTTTTCGCATCAAGACGTGAAGAAATTAAACCGTGACAATTGGATTTGAGTGCTCCAATGTGTTTAATTTTGTTTTGATGGATGTTTTATTTCGTGCACTTATTAATATTTGTTAATATGTGTTTGCATGAATTTAATTGTCCAAGAAAAACCTTACTTTCGAAAATTATTAAGTATGTTTTTATAATCGCAATTTTATTCCGGATATTAAAATTGGATTATTTTGACCTCCATAATTTATTTATCTGTGAAGTTCTTTTGGAATACATTTCCCCCTCGGATCGGCCAAAAGAACGGATTTCACATGAATAAATTCCGAAAGGATGATTGTGGATTATTACTAGTGGCGGTATTGACCCTCACCACGAGTGGCTTGCTCAAAGCGAAATAATAATCCTGTATTTAATTATGGTTATTACTTAGGCATAGGGAATTGATATTAACTTACTCCCCTCGGAGTCCCTGTCAGTTTCTATGTGGTCAAAGTGGGAGCCAACTATTAATTATGAATTAAGGATTTGTAACTCTTAAGTTTGTAATCCGCTTGAATGTGTTTAAATGTATAGACCACCCCTCGTGGCGCATTTAAATTGTTTCGAGATGTTGGCTGATGCATGATTATATTGTTTTAAGGTTTCAATATAATTGATGTGATCGAATTATGTGATAATTTCGTATTTTTCTAGATATTGATATGAATGTATGTTTTATTCTCAGTTCATCATGTCGCAACCTTTTAATCCACTGTTTAGTATACTTAAAGATAATAAACTTGTTGGTGAGAACTATGTTGATTGGAAACGTAACCTCAATATTGTCCTAACCGCTCAACACCACAAGTGGGTACTTACTACTCCTAAGCCCCAAGAGCCTGCCGAAGATGCCACGAAAGCGGACAAGAAAGAGCATAAGAGTTGGTTTGACTCCGATGAGATGACTAGGTGTACTATTCTGGCTTCAATGTCAGATGTGTTGCAACACCAACACCAACACATGGAGACCGCCTCTGAGATAATGCAAAATCTTGAAGCGATGTTTCAACATCAGAACCGTACGGCTAGGCAAATCACCATGCGAAAGATGCTTTCGTTGAAAATGGTGGAAGGTACGCCCGTAAGGGATCACGTAATCGAAATGATGGGTTATCTCAACAAGTTGGAAGTACTTGGTGCGGAATTTGACCTCCCTACTAAGGTCGATTTCGTTCTCCATTCTCTGCCAAAAAAGCTTTGAGCAGTTTCAGTTGAACTATCAAATGAATGACTGGGCAAATAGTTTGCCCGAGCTCTTGCAAGCTTTGGTATCGGCGGAGACTCTAATGGATCACCAAACCGTTGCTATGGTGGCAAACGGTCCGTCTTCTTCTTCGGGTCCCAAGGGAGGGAAGAAGAGAAAGAGGACGAAGGGCCAGACCCAAGCAAATCCAACCGTTGCGAAACCCAAGGCAAAGGGAGAAGGAGGTGGAAAGAAAGCTGCTAAGGGTAAGTGCTTTAATTGTGGTGAGAAGGGACATTGGAGGGCGGCCTGTTCTAAGCCTAAGAAGGGTGGAAAGAAAGGTAAGTCTCATGCTTTAGTCGTTGAAACATATGTTGCGGCGTATGCTGCCCAAGTTTGGGTAGTGGATACCGGGGCAACTGATCATATTTGTTTCACTCTTCAGGGGTTCCAGCTAACCCGACGACTTAGCAAGAATGAGATCACAATCACTTTGGGGGATGCTACGAGAGTGGCAGCCGAAGCAGTGGGAGTCGTGCACCTATCTTTTGGAGATAAAGTTTTAATTTTAAGAGATGTTTTATACGTTCCGAACTTTAGGAAGAATTTAATTTCAGTTTCTAAGTTGTTTTTTGATGGATATTCAGTTACTTTTAATAAAGTTGTTACTGTTTCTTTTAAGAATGATGTTATCTGTCATGGAACGTTGGTAAACAATCTCTATACGATTAAGTGTGCACACCACTCAAATAATGAATCTAATAACACGTCGATCATTTCGAGCAATAAAAGAAAGCGTTCTTCGGAGATGAACGAAACACTTCTATGGCATCTTAGACTAGGTCATATTAATCTAAAGCGGATAGAGAGATTGGTGAAAGATGGATCCTTGGAATCACTCCAAGTCGAGCTGTTTCCAACTTGTGAATCCTGTTTAGAGGGTAAGATGACCAAGAGGGCATTTGGAGCCAAGGGGAATAGAGCCACGGAAGTGTTAGAACTCGTTCATACCGATGTGTGTGGTCCAATGACGATCAAAGCGAGAATGGGGTATGAGTATTTCGTAACCTTCATTGACGATTACTCAAGATATGGGTACATTTACCTTATGCGGCATAAGTCTGAAACTTTTGAAAAGTTTAAAGAGTTTAAGGCCGAAGCCGAGAAACATAGGGAAAAGAGTATCAAGTTTCTACGATCAGATCGTGGAGGCGAATACCTCAGCGATGAATTCTTGAACTACCTATCGGATGAAGGGATCGTATCCCAGTTGACCGCACCGGGAACCCCTCAACAAAACGGTGTGGCGGAACGAAGGAACCGGACTCTTTTAGAGATGGTCAGATCCATGATGAGTTATTCGGATTTACCCAAGTCGTTTTGGGGTAACGCCTTGGAAACGGCGTCTTATATTCTAAACTTGGTGCCATCCAAATCGGTTCCTAAAACCCCAATGGAATTGTGGACCGGGCGCAAGCCCAGTCTTAGACATTTGCGGATTTGGGGTTGTCCGGCATACGTGCTAGACAAGGAAGCCGGTAAGTTGGATCCACGTTCGGAATTAAGGCTGTTTATAGGATACCCTGCGGGAACGAAAGGGTGTATGTTCTATAGTCCCAAGGATCAAAAGACCGTGATTAGTACACACTTTAAATTCTTGGAGGAAGACTATATGAACAATCGGAAACCTAAAAGTGAAATTACCTTAGAAGAATTGAGAGGTCAAACCTCGATACCAAGTATACAAGATGATGTACCACACGTCACATCTTCACAACCGGAACCCCGTCGTAGTGGGAGGGTTCCTAGGCAACCCGAGAGATTCATGGGGATAGGAGAATCTTCGGATTTGGTTCCCGGTGTTGAATCAGACTCATGGACGTACGATGAGGCAATCCAAGACAAAGACGCGGAGTCATGGCAAACGGCAATGGAAACCGAGATGGGTTCGATGGATCATAATCAAGTGTGGGAGTTGGTCGAGCCACCCAGTAGGGTAGAACCCATTGGATGCAAGTGGGTGTACAAGAGGAAAAGAGGACCGGACGGAAGGGTTGAAACCTTCAAAGCAAGACTTGTGGCCAAAGGGTATACTCAGAAAGAAGGGATCGATTATGAGGAAACCTTTTCGCCTGTAGCCATGCTTAAGTCCATCCGTATTCTCTTGTCGATCGCTGCGCACCTAGATTACGAGATCTGGCAAATGGATGTCAAGACGGCTTTCCTTAACAGAAGTCTTGACGGGATAGATATCTATATGCAACAGCCCAAAGGTTTCATTGAAAAAGGCCAAGAGAATCTCGTATGCAAGCTCAAGAGATCCATTTACGGACTTAAGCAAGCATCGCGTACTTGGAACCAGTGTTTTGATCAAGTGATTAAGTCTTATGGGTTTGATCAAAACGAGTTCGAAAGTTGTGTGTATAAGAAGCGTGACGGAACTGCGGTGGTATTCTTAGTATTATACGTAGACAATATTCTGCTCATTGGAAACAATGTAAAGGTATTGTCAGACGTAAAGGTATGACTGTCAAAACAATTTGATATGAAGGACTTAGGGGAAGCCGGTCACATCCTTGGGATCAAAATCACTCGCGATCGCAAGAAGAGGATGTTGGGCTTATCGCAAGCTTCATACATTGACACTGTTTTGAAGCGTTTCAGCATGCAAGATTCCAAGAAAGGTTTTGTACCTTTTAGGCACGGAATCCATCTATCGAAAGAAATGAGCCCTAAGACGCAAGCAGAGATAGATGACATGAAAGGTGTTCCGTACGCTTCGGCCGTAGGAAGCCTTATGTATGCAATATTGTGTACGAGACCGGATATCTGCTTTGCCGTGGGCATGGTGGCAAGATATCAAAGTAATCCCGGGAAAGACCATTGGACTGCCGTAAAGTGCATCTTGAGGTATCTGAAAAGAACTCGGGAACGGATGCTGATTTACCAGTCAGATAGTCTAGTTTCCGTAGGATACACGGACTCGGATTTCCAATCAGACATAGACTCAAGAAAGTCAACCTCGGGTAGTGTGTTTTGCATGGGAGGAGGAGCCATTTCATGGAGAAGCGTTAAGCAGAAATGCATCGCCGATTCGACCATGGAAGCCGAGTATGTAGCTGCTTGTGAAGCAGCGAAAGAGGCAGTTTGGCTCAAGAACTTCTTAGTGGACTTGGACGTTGTTCCGAATTTGCCCGACAAGATAACTGTCTTTTGTGATAATGCCGGAGCAGTTGCAAATTCAAAGGAACCGAGAGCCCACAAGGCCAGCAAACACATAGAAAGAAAATACCATCTGATACGAGAAATCGTTAAGAGAGGAGATATAGAGGTGGCAAAGATAGCGTCGGGTGACAACCTAGCGGATCCATTCACAAAGGGTCTGCCTCAGAGTACATTCGAGAGACATGTGGATGGAATGGGAGTCAAGACTATTGCCAATCTGCTTTAAGTATAAGTGGGAGGAATTATTAGGTTAGTGTAGGTTGACATGAGATGTCACGTAGAGCTACTACACTAAGACATGCGTGATGTATACTAAAAGCAGACTTTAAGTATAAGTGGGAGATTGTTGGAGTTATACGTGAAAGTATGCTTTTACTTTGTATAACTCGTGTATCAAACACTCGTTTTATGAGAATAATTCTTTTATCGCATTTGCTTTAGTTATGATTGAATGTTGAATTTCTATTGCAAACTGTTCAATATATAATACGTGTTACATTGTAGTTAATGTGGTGATACCCGATCACGGAAGACAACATTAACAGTCTACTTGTAACTAAACGTACATTTTCACGACCTAGGTGGAATTGAACAATCCGCCGTGAAAGGTCGACGTGTAAGGCTCAGATTGGTCTGTCTTGACTAAGAGATTGCACTAGCACATTTAGTATGTGTTGAAGAGGTCCTACAGCGAGGATAAATTCTTCTGTTCTGAAAGGTGAAGAATTAGACCTCAGTGGTTGTTGATTTCTTAATCTCCGTCACTTAAATAGGACCGTGTGTGCTTAATGGTTACTGCTTTGATTCATATTGGGTGAGAATCATTGTGACTTCGAACTTTGTGTCTTGGGCAGTAATATTAATCATACGACGGTTGCTAAGATTTAATACGGAGAAACGTGTGCGAGTACGGCTCGTGTGATTAGTCCCCTTGGTGGGCTCAGAAGTTTTATTGTACCAAATTTTGCAAGTGAAGAATTAGTTTCTTCGGTACGAATAATAATGTTGAGCTGTCTTTACTCCAAGGTGAAATATATTAATTAATTTAGAGCTATTCAGAAGCTTAATTAATTAATAGACTTGATAATCTTAAACGCGGGAAATAATAACCGGGAGCCCATATTATCGTAATATGGATTTAGATGGATAGTGCAATATTAATTTATTAGTGGTAATAATTAATATTAATGAGCTGAATTATATTGGGGCTCAATATTGAAATTCAGAAGTCCATTAGGAGGTCCAATCTTAATTCTCCTTAAGGCCCCTCAAGTAGCCCATTAAGTAGCCCAATAATGATAAGGTGATTAAAATAAAAAGAAAATAATTATGCTGATTTTTCTTTATTATTTTCAAAAATTTGATGATTAGGAGAAATAAGATTTTGTTGATTTTCTTGGAAAGATATTATGGAAGATATGTATTCTAGGAATACAAGAATATCTCATATATTCAAGAAGATCCAAATCTTGGATTTCATCTATGAAGTTTTCGAAAATTGCATCCCTAAATATGAAGGGTGAGATTTTTGTGGAATATTTTATTGTGGAGAAAAGAATATATGAGATATATTCAAGATTTCTTAGAGTCTAAGAAAAGATTTTTTCCAAGCCTAAAATAAGCCCAAAAAATTCGGCCCCTACATATTATAAATAGGGGATGATTATTTCATCCCCAAGTACATAATTCCATGTGTTGGAAAAATCAAGAAGCATAGATATTTTTCTTTTTCCTTAGTTTATTAAATTGCTTGAAAGCGTCTCCCACCGGCGATCAAGTGAGATGAAAAGGGAAATACTTGAGAAGGCTTTGGGTTGATAGAGCGAGATTACAAGTGTCCCGTATATCCAAAGGCCAATACTACGAGAGGTACGTTAATCGCATATTTACTTGTTTAATTCCGCCTAGTTAAATATGTGAAATTAATTTAACATGCATGATGATAATTAGTTGTTGGAATTATTATTTGAATTAATTAGGATTAATTCATGCTAGTAATAATTGTATTTAAATTCGTATTTAAATTTCATCCCGAATAGATTCCGGGCACCCCTAATTTCCCAACATCTCAACCGGCCGATATCGTTCCCCAACGCAAGGAAAAGACCAGACGCCCAGCCTAGTTTCCCTTCAGGTGTCACACGCGCCACCGCGGTACCCGGATCGGACCACCGATCCCCCTTTCCGGACGATGACATCCCGCCGCCTGCAACTCTTGACGGACGCAACCACCAATCGATGCCACAACCTCCAGCATCAAGGCAATGTTCCTACCTTCCAGATTATTGCAACGACAAAGTTTCAACAGTAGTCTATGATGGAGGAGCTTCAGCCGCGCCTCCCAGCGAAGAAGATGACGCATATTGGGTATGTGATGCCCTTTCTAATTCTGTTGGGCCTAATTCTCATGTAGACGGTGGCCTATTTGGGCCTTTTGGGTTGGAGAAAATTTCTAGGCCATTTTATGAAATTGGTGATGAAGAAAAACACGGGCCTGTTAATTTTTCTAATTATTTTGGAAAATTTTGGCCGCCATTTTATGATGGTAATATTGGGTTAGATGTTAATAACTATTATTATTTTATTAATAATGATAGTTATTTTAATACTTCTATAAACCCTCTATTTGCTTATCGCCTCAAAATTTTGGGACTGACGCAGCGCAAGCACGATACAACGTAATATCCGTTGATTATGAGAATACCCTGATAGACGTAAACGCGATAAACGTTTTAATCCATTGATTCAAATTGAATACTGGAATAATAACGATAAAACACGAAAAGGGAATAAACCCAATATTTTAATATTTAATAATCAACTGAATAACAACGACTTATATAGCTCCTATTTATAATAGAAATAAACTAGGGTTTTAGGCGTATAAGCCCTAAAAGCCCGACCCAGTAATAATTAAAACTTAAATAAAATTCTAAAATTATAAAATATAAATACTAACTATAAATAATTAAATACAATCTTTATCTCCATCATTCTCTCCCTCTACGAAAAGATTCGTCCTCGAATCTGCATGAATCTTTATCTCCAACAGTATAATCAAAATGACCACACACTCATCTCCAGGAAAAACAAAAGTAATAACCATTGCACGATACTTAATCTAAAAAAAATTTGCAGTATGTATGTGGTTCAAGGTCTTGAGGCGATAGATAAAAGACGGTCTCGAAAAATCTCTAATAAAATAACTATCATTATTGATGAAATAATTATAGTTATTATCGTAAAACCCAAAATCAAAATCTCCAGAGTCGCTCCTTTTTGGTTGAAAGGACCCAAAATTTACATCCAATGAAAAGGGCCTTTCAAAGTAATAATTGCCAAAGTTAGCCCAAAATTTTCCAATGTAAAAGCCCTAACATTGTAATTTAGGCAATCATGTCCATTATTAATATTATCACCGTAGGGCCCGATATCTTCAAATAATGGAAAGGGCTTAAAATGAATTAGGGCAGCAGGCCCATATGTGCCATCATCAGCATCGTACCTATCTGCACTAACGAGGCACACCTCTGTAGCAGAAGAATACGCAGGTGATCGGCGGTCCGGAGAGTCGGGGGAGAAGCATCGAAAGATGGAGGCATGGAACGTGGTGTCAACGACCGACGAATGTGGCGCTAGTGTTTGGATAAATCGTCGTTCTACCGTGGTGCTGTGTTCGGTGGCGTTGGTTGCGCTTGGCTTCGTGGCGGCAGGGGTCTGTTGAGAAAATGGTGGACGACGTATTTGGTGGTGTGCGTGGTGGCTGGTAGGGATGTAATCAAACCAAGCCGTTCGCAAGCTATTCGGGACTCGGCTCAAAAAATATTCGTTCGAGTTCGTTTGTTAAGTTTCACGAGCCGAGCTCGAGCCCGATTTCGAGCTCGATTATTTTATCGAGCCGAGCTCGAGCCTGACAGTATTCGGCTCGAAAGCTCGCGAATAGGCTCGTTTACTGAGCTCGCAAACAGGCTCGCGAGCAGGCTCGTTTACTGAGCTCGCGAATAGGCTCGCGAATAGGCTCGTTTACTGAGCTCGCGAATAGGCTCGTGAGCAGGCTCGTTTAATTAATTTTTTCTTTTTATATAAATATTTAAAAAAAATATCCATAAGAATATAATGTAGAGACAAATTTATTATGATATTAGTATTATTATGTGTTATTAGGGACAAATTTATTATTATGGAGTATGGACTATTATATTTTTAAGTAGACATAGTTTAGATGTGTTATTTTTGTATGTTTTTTTAAAAATTTATTAGCTTTTCGAGCCGAGCCTTTCGAGCCGAGCTTTTTGAACCGAGCCTTTCGAGCCGAATTATTCGAACTCAAGCTCGAATTATGCTTGATTAATTTGAAAACGAGCTTTTTTCGAGCCAAGCTCGTTTACTTGATTAACGAATATTTCACGAGCCGAGCTCGAGCTATTCGCGAGCCTAAAAATTTGTAAACGAGTCGAGCTCGAGCTCAACTAATAGAGCTCAAGCCGAGCTCGAGTCTATAAAAACCCAAACGAGCCGAGCTCGAGCTTGATGGTATTCGGCTCGGCTCGTTTACATCCCTAGTGGCTGGTGGCACTGTGGCGGATACAACAAGAAGATTTTATTTGGTGGTGAATCAAATAATTATATGAAGATTTCGAGAATAAAAAAGATAATATTTTATTTATTATTTTATTAGAATAGATTTATTTATATATTTGGTTATTATATTTCTTATCCTTTAAGTCGTTTAGTATTATAAATAGGAGTTTCAAGATTATTGTTATGCAGTTGATTATTGAATTAAAATTATATTGAATTCTATCCCTTTATCGTGTTTTATCGTTGTTATTCTAGCATTCTTTGAATCATTCTTTGAATCAATAGATTAACACGTTTAAATATGTTGCGCGTTTATTCGGGTATTCTCAGAATCAACGGATATTACGTTGTATCGTGCTCCCGCTGCATCAGTTGGTAATCAGAGTTTATGAATGATGTCACGAGGTTACGATACGGAGGAGGAATTTGATTTCCTCTGATCTCAATTGACTACTGTCGTTGATGGAATTTTTGACTGCTACCGCCAACGAGACGAAATTGCACAACCGGTGACCTTTCGGCCACCATCTCCAGTATTGGCAGTTCTTGTTGCCGCCGCAACATCGCCGCCACCGGATCCGAATCTGACAGCCCCCGCCATCACCCGCAACACTTCCACCACTATGTGCACCACCGTTGTAGCCGCATCATCCGCACACGACATCGCTTGCGCCGCCGTAAACCTCGGATGCACAATCGTTTTCCGTCGTTCTTCAACCGAAGGTGCGCAGTTTAGACCACTTCGTCTTGCTGCGCATCGCGACGATGATGATGCAGAGGCTTCGTCAGCGCCTCTCGTTGAAGAAAACGTGTTCCGGTATTCCCACCATGCCGCTCCCGACCACCACTTGCCGGCGTACTTCTATGTTGAAAGGGGAGAGGATTTTCCAAATTTCCCTTCAAAGCTTCGTGAGTACGATGAAGTAATTGGGTCCGATGCCATCAGTTTCCAAAATGGGCCTTTAGAAAACAATTTGCAGATGGACTTTTGTGGACCTTTTCCTTTGGTCAAGGACATTGGTTTTGGGCCTTCTATTTTGGAGGTGAATTTTGGATTGATGAGTGCAGTTAATAATTATTATTTTTATATTATCAATGATAGTTATTTGACTGGCACTTCTCTGACACCCACATCCTATCGTCTCAAGATTTTGAGTGGCACCTGCACAACTCATATTTTTGAACTCAAATATTTAAAGATCTTACTTAATCCCTCGGGTGATGGGATCGGTCTCGATTCGTTCGAAGAGGGAGAGAATGATGTAGATATCTGGAATAATTATATGAAGATTTATAAAATCAAGAAGATTATATTTTATTTGATATTTTATTTAATTAGATTAGATTTTATTTATATTTAGATATTATATTTCTTGTCCTCTAAGTCAATTTAGCATTATAAATAGGAGTATCGTATTTCATTGTAATCAGTTGATTATTGAATATTAAAATATTGGGTTTATTCCCTTTTCGTGTTTTATCGTTATTATTCCAGTATTCAATTTGAATCAATGAATTAAAACGTTAATCGCGTTTACGTCTATTCGGGTATTCTCAGAATCAACGGATATTACGTTGTATCGTGCTTTCGCTGCATCAGATGCCTTGAAGAAAATCTAGAAAATATAAGTAATGTAAGTTTTCTATGAGTTTATTGTTCTACATGATATGTGTTATGTTATAAATCTATTTAGAGAAAAATATTTAGTGTTTAAAAGTTGTATTGCTGGTGTTTTATTAGCAGATTTATTGTTCATGAATTCTGAAAATCGCGCATGTATAGCAAACCAGAGCCGAACTTTGTCATTATGTTCGATCGGAGTTGGCCAAACGCAATGATAAATGTCCGGTCACTGTTGGCCAATGCTGAGATTTTTTGCCAAAAAATGCCAAAATTCACTCAAAAAATCAAATTATCCAAGCATATATTTACAAGTGATCTATTTCATACATTTTTATGTCATACTACATCAAATTTGGGAAAAAAATAAACTATTCAAATCCTAATTGAGGAAGATGAATTTAATGGAGATTGACATAATACATGTACCGTAATTTTTTCTACGGACTCGTATGAATAAAGTTTTATTGACACTGCTCATCTTCAAAGAGGAATTGGGTGCCGGCGCTTTCTTCTACGCTCTCTTCTTTGTTTGGGTGTGTAACTTGCGTACATTTTTTTTCTATGTTTGGGTGTGTGTGTTTTTCTTTTGTTTTTTATTTGGATATGTGCGTTTAATAGAGAGTTTAAAGAGCAAAAAATTGGGTGTTATTAGCTGCGAATTTTTATTTTTTATCATGGAAATTGCCTGCAGTCTGTTTTTTCACTGTGTCTATCTTGTTAAGGGAGTGTTATCAAATTCTTGATTTGCCTATCTTCTTCGCTCTGAGACTGTTTCTGTAAAGTGAAATATTATTGGATGAGAATTAGTTTTGATGTTAGTGCATTCTGTGCGAAAGAAGAAAGTTACGTAAGGAACATTATTTTATTCCAAGGGGAAATGTACATCTAGATCCCAAAAAAAAGTATGCAAATTCAATCAAATCTTGGGTCATTTAAACCCCTCAGCCTCTTTTGGTGTAACTAAGTACTTTACTTTTTTTAATTGAAAAAATAATCAAAAAAATTATTCCAAAAGTCCATCACAACCCAAGATAACAAATAAATATAAATATAAATTCCATATTTTTTTTAATTTTATGATACAAAAAATCTATCAAAGCCGCATTTCTTGTATTTTAAAAAGTAAAATAATTTATTTATTCATAAAAATATAGTACTACTTTACAGGCTTATTAGTTATTTTAAATTGAGAAAAAAAGTATTTTAGGAGTTTTGAATTTATCAAAAAATATTTTCGAACTTACTTGGACCTATGGTACTTTATTCAATACCAGTCAACTCCAACTTCAACGTTTCATATTAAAATTAAAAAGCATTCTCAGGTTTTAATTCCTTGCATTGCTGCATCTACCCAGAAATTTCACTCCATCAGAGACACGAACTAGTACCAGCTTATTTATCAGATTAAAAAAGATAATCAAAACCGTCTACGATTTTTTCAAAAATTATAGTCGAAATCCCAATTCTTCAAGGTTTTTTGAAAGTGTAAGTTGATATATCATTTTCGGTTTTGAGGGAGTACATTTCCTGAAAATAATTACATGCCCATAGGTGGACACAAACTTATATGTCACCGTGAATGTAATAGTGACACATAAGCAAGCATAATCGATCAACTAAAACTATAATAGAACCCTGTTGACGTGTCATTATCACATTCGCAGTAGATATATAAATTTGTGCTCACTTCTGGACATGTGATCATTTCCGGTACATTCCTACCAAAAGACTCTCATCAATGAAGTGATTTCCCGTAGAACACCATCAGAAAATTCGTAGTGTATAAATCAAAGGCTAAATGATCAAATTGATCACCTATTTCTTAACTTTTTAATTATTATAGCTTCTTTTTTTATCAAAATAATAGCCATACTTTCAATTTATGTTTAGAAATCATATTAAAATTTTCGACAAGACGCATCCTAAATGGAAGCATAATAATTTGAAAATATTCGTTTATGAAAAAACACATGGCTTCGAATTTATGAAAGATGAGAGTCCTTTGAGTGAGTGACAGTCGAGTCACAATCAACGTTCACATTTTGATCTCACTTTGTTTAAAAATGCGATTAGATATAATCATAACTTAACGATTCGTATAATATATACTTGTTGGATCTTTATGAGGTAAGAGTTGTATATATGCAAAATAATACAATAAATAACTGTGAATTCAGGTTTTAATCCTGTACGAAACAATATTAAACCATCTACCTTTAGACTCAAGTTGTTCGGCCATTTACTTCACAAATAATGAGTTTCCAAGGTACAACACTCAATCTCCACTTGCAAAACTCAGTAATGTACTAGAAAAAAATAATATGAGAGAGAGAGAATTTTATGCAGTATATTTCATAATGAAGAAGACACCTGTTATATAGTGGTGGAAAAACACTCAATTGGTATCCACATTCATGGAGCATCAAATCAAAGGAGAAATTTATTTCTCAAATTAAGAGAGTAATTTAAAATTTCGTCAAATTGATTTTAATAACTTTTGGTTAAATTTTATTAATTTAACTTGAATGTATAATACCTTAAAACTAATTTCCACCTCTTTAAGAAAAAATTACCATTCCACCAAGTATATAATGTGGAATTAGTAGCTGAGATTTGGAAAAAAAAAAATATGAAGAGAATGTTAAAAATAGATGAAATGTGTGGGTTTTTTTTTTTTTTTTTAATATTAATCGAGCAAAAAAAAGACATAAAACTTTAAGGGAGTATGTAATTAGAGTGTAACCTGAAATAAAAAAATAAAAAATAGTTAACACCGGTTAACACTGAACCGGCAGTTCCATATAGAATTATAAGAGAATCCAAATTCAAATATGCATGTGAACCAAACGTTGTGACTAGAGGTTCTCGTCGTGACCCAAACCGTGCTTTAAAGAAAATATCAAGTAAAAGAATTGAAAATCAAATATTGAATCTTGCAGTAAAATATATCTCAACAAAATCAAAACCCTCGTGATGATAGATAACATAAATATACTCCACCACGGGAAATCCGATACGCAACGGTTACAAAATGATCTAGGAATAACCAATTACTAATCATGCAAAATATATTGAGAAAAAAAGGGGAGCAATCAAGAATAAGGATTGGGCATCCCAGAAAGATGCTTACTCATTGCTCTATCTTTCCTGAAATTATTTCTTCCTCCTCCTCCTCTCCTCCCTCCACCTCTAGAGAATCCTCTGCCTCCCCTTCCTCCAACTTCATTATTTTCTTCTCCCTCTTCTTTATCTGCGGTTGAGTCTTGCCATCTACCGCCAGCCCCACCTCTTCTTCCTCTACCCCTACCACTAAATCTTCCTCCTCTCCCAACTTCATCACTACCCCGTTCTTCCTTTTCCTCTTCTTTCGACTCTGTTAGCCTTTTAACCGCACCCAAAGGAAGGTTGCCACCTTGTCCAAGGCCATGAATAAGTTCCTTTTGTGCTTGGGTTACCAATCTCGATTCGTTGTAATTGGCTACAGCAACAGAACCCGCAACTTTATAGCTGTAATTCTTACCATCTTTGACATAAAATTGGGGAGTTTTACGTGAGTTCCACTTTGAGTTGTCGGCATTTGAAGTAGAACTGCCACCATTACCTCCCCTATGTGAATTGTCTGTTCTATCCTCAAGTGTCTCGGACTCCTCTAGGCCTGAATCTCCAACACTCATACCCAGATCATCGAAAGAGTCATCGTACTCATCTTCATACTCAAACTGTGATGCCAAAGCTGAAGTTTTTGCCGATTCCTTTTCTTGTTTGGCATTTAGGATCTCAGAATCAGATAGGTCATTTGTGTTTTTACGTATGAATCTCCCAACTGAGGAAGAAGATGAACTTGAAGAAACTCCAGCTTGTTTTTTCACAACAGTGTGCCCAACAACCTCTGGAGGATAATCTACAAGTTTCCCCTTACCCTTGTCATTTGTAATCATTGATGAAGCAGATTTTGTAGGCTGTGGTGTTGTTTCCAATGTAATATCGAGAGATTGGAGTTCTTCATGAAGAGTTCCTTCAAGGATCCTCTGAATTACTTCCTCCGTGTCGTTGTTATACGCTTCAAGACATGCCACCAAGAAGCCTCTACCATAATCTGGAAAGAGCTCCTTTATTTGGCTGATTTTTGACTCTATGATTGCAACATCTTCGTCAGACTGTTTTTTGTTGGAGCTAGACGGGAGTGAAGAGGTGGGGCCCACTTTGATATCAGTTTGTAGCGAAGTCCTCGTGGTCATAGAAAGAAATTGGAATTGTTCATCATCCACCGATAACCAACCTTTTGCCCAAATTCAAAGTATTAGTGAACAGGTGGAAAATAGCAAAATTCAACATTACTGGAATAATGATACATATATTCTATTTTTCCAAGTTGAAAAACGCAAAATTCAATCACAAACAATTTGGAAAAAACAAGTACGTTCATACACACAATATCATAAGAATATTATTATGAGCGTTTAATTATACACACAATAGCACAAGAATATTATTATGAGCATTTAATTATACACACAATATCAGAAGTATATTATTATGAGCATTTGATGTTAAAAATGTGGACATGATGTAAACAATAAGTGTTTAATTTTTTCTCAATGAAATAGACTACCAAAAACTAAAGATTAGAACTATTTACTCACTTTTTATTCTTTCACTCCGAAGATGAGTGGAAAAAGGAACATCTAACTTTCTTAATAGGATAAATAGACAGCAAAATGCATCTTTAGATCCTAAAGTACTTAGTTTCAATAGGTTTGTAGAATATTATTTTTGTTTAGAAATTCCAAGATATCTAATAAAATGATATGTCCAAGTAACTCGGTGACGGAAGTTGACAGAAATTACCCCACCCCTTAACTTTGATGAAATTGTATCAACCATTAACTTTATCATTAAACTATTAATGGAAAAGTTAACAGGCAGCAACATCCCAGCTTCCATTACTGAGCTAGGGACTTGGGTCGTTACTTTTTGATACTTTAGGAACTACAATATAAAGCATATTTTAGGGCCTAGTGATCATATCATACTTTTCGATACTTTAATGACTAGTTAAAACAAACCTATACATTAGGACCTACAGAAACATAAACTTTAGGGACCTGGAGAGGCATTTTGCCTAAATAGATTCCTAAAAACCAAGCAAACCTCAAGTATTATTTCATACCTAGCGAGAATAGGCATCATTTCAGTAAAAATATTAAAAATCAAGCTCTTTTTGTTGCTTTCATTACACAACAAGAAATTACGCATTTGCAAAGAAGAACCAGAGGATAACCAGATATTACAAAGAAATGCTCACCAGAATTGCGCAACAATTCAATCCTGCTCATCATTTTGTGATTCTTCTCAATTTCCTGGATAAATGTTCCCCAACTTTGGCCCCCCTGACCATGTGTCTGCTCAACAGTAAGATCTCTTATCGTCTGTATCAGAATGTCAGCCCTAATAACAGGGTCCTCCACATTTGCTGGAAACATCTTCATTGAAACTGGAAGAGAATAACTATCTTGAAACACTTCATCACTTAGATAGCATAAATAAAGTAATTTCCATCCAAACTGTGCCATTCTTTTTGATAACATCTTCAGACTAGTAAAGACATTTGAAAGCAATTCACGCGATATTTCCTTGTTCCTATCTTCAACTGATCCCAAAATACTATGAAACCCTCTCAGCAAGGACGGAAGAAGTGAGTCATGTAGCCTCGCAAGGGTAGTGAGCAATTCTTCATTCCCATAACTGCAAAGAAAACAGAGTCATAAATATGCAGTACACGGTTTACCTTTTCATGAAACATTCATGGAAAAAACAATCAGCCAGGTAGTAGGATATTTATTTATTCCGTTGAAAAATCAACTAATTGATAATCCTTGATTCCTTTACCCACACATGAAAAATAAACTCTAAGGATAACAAAGGTTTCATCAGCTGCCTAGTGGTTTCATCTTTGGTTGTATCTTAATTCTGACTGTTAGAATACAAACTAGTGCTGACGAGCTAAGCAGATACCCAAGAACCGCTCCTATAGGGGATGGATGTCAAACCCAACAACAAAATGAAGACAAAATCAATCCAAGCAGTTGTAAGATACTTCAACTATCCCATTCCTAACAGCATATCATAATGACAGCTACCCTGTAGCATTAAAATTTTAAGAACCACCAATTCCTTCCCCGCCATCACCCCCCACCTCCACCCCCCCCCCCCCCCCAACAACACACACACATGTTTTAACAAGAATACCAAAACCCAAATTATAATTTTGTGGCTCAAATGATTGTTATTTAAAACAAACTATCTGCCACACATTTTAGGTCTACTGGTAGTTAATTAAAACTGGAGCAGGGCAGTAATTTAATCACATTCAGCCATTCAGGGAACATAATTTTTTAAGTTTTGCAAATACGAAATAACTTGACAAATTCACATATTTTACTTGCACATTAACTTTATCCATAAAACAATGTACACTTAGGGGACGTTTGGTTTGAGGGATTGCCTGAGACTGTCTTTATAATCCCAAGTAATCTCGTGTTTAGTTTGAGAGATTGCACAGGACCATGACCCTGAATAAACTAGAACGACTATCTCGTGTACAATTCGATCCAAAAAATTTGGTTCTAGTCCAAATTTTTTGGTTCTAGTCTATCCGTTTTCCGATAATCGTTCTAATCCAATCCTATCCCGTAAACCAAACGGCCCCTTAAAAATATCAGTATATTTTGAATCAGGGCTGAATGCAACAACATTTTTCTATTATATCTTGCGTAAGGTTACACATATATTTTCCCTTGTGTTTTTATTTAACTAACTAGTTTATTTATATCTTTTTTCTTTATAAGACGAGAACCTCACGGTGGCAAGTCCTAAGAATTAGTTCTATTTTTTCCTTCTAACCTTGAAGACAGATAAATACTATGTATAAAGGAACAAGTCTTCCTATATCTCACATTAATTATCAGTCTCTTTGAAATAAACTGAACCACTAACTAAAGTCCATATCCTCGAGATGAGTTTGAAGCACATTTGTGAAATAATATGAACAGAATAAACAAATCTCCAACAATCTCCTCTGCACCAGCCACTTCAATCCTACTATCTTGTTCTCCAGTGATTGCTCTGGAGATGACGTATTTCTATCTGGTTTAATAATGTTCTATGTAGTAGAGCTGTATTTACAGATTATGCTAAATTTTTTTAAAACCTTTTAAACCCCCTCATATTAGCAAAACCATCATACAGTAAAAGGGCCAATGGAGACAGCGGCTTGAAGGATAGTGTTGGATATAGATTAGCCGCTTGACACACTGAATCATATACTGCTGGCATAAGCTCATTTCCTCTATGCACAAGGGTAAGGACGTGTGTCTATAAGTTGGGCACTGTTTCACTTTAATGAACACGGGATACATAAAATGGACAAACATTATAAGGAGACACGTGTACTTCACCATTTCTAACAATAAGTTCCATTGCTTTGGTAGACCAACTTGAGAGCAATATCACAGGAGGTATCCTCAAGATCACATGAAACATATACTATTGCTTCTACCTAACTATTATTTTACCTACATTTTCTTTGGAATATTTAATTTAAATTCAATCTTCTAAGTCCCCAACTCTTAAGAGTTGTAACTAAGTCATTTGGCCATACATTCAACTGGCCAGCAGGTAAACTCAAGAAAAATGAGAAACTGAGATATGGCCCTCTCAACGCTTATAACTATTGCTAAAAGTCTGTAATTATTTGAAAGCCAATTTTAATTCAGGTGGCGGGTATGGTACCTCAATTCAACAGGGGATAAGAAGAAGACAGCTGCGTGTTGATATGCATTAACAAATGAGTCCAATGATACAACAGAATCATTTATAAAATCCATAACCTGTACATAAAGAATAGATGAGCGAGTTACAAAGAATAAGTCCAAAGAAATGGACACATCTATAATGCCTGAAATAAATACTATGTCACAATGTGTGTGAAGACCCTTGTCAATCAGTGAAGCTGCACGCATAGTTTATTTTGATATTTTCCATTTATTAATAAGGCAAAACAAGTGAAGTTATCTTCAAAACAGTTTTTATGGAATAATTGTATTCTCCATTCGAAATGAGGACTGTGCTGTGTTTATAGTGACGGAATGCTATCTGAAAAGCAGAGGTAATACAAAGTACAGTTGACGAAGTACCTCTAGATAGTCAATTTGAAGATGGTTGGTTCCATGGTCCTGATGGCCACCAGAATTTAGCAAAACCTGGGCATCAAGCCACAAATAAAATATTAGCAGCAAGCCTTTCATGTTAAGCTTGTAATAACTATAATAACTATTCAGTTCAATCACTGAATTTGAGACCAACAAACTACTAGACTTACCACAGCTGCAAACTAGTGAAACTTATATGTATTTTTTGCTGGTTTGTATAGTAGGCATGCAGTTTCTCAGGGTTGATGTTGAGTATGATTATGTTTGATATTGAATAAAATACATTTTTAGAAAACATAAAAGCACATATTAGCTTTACACAGTTTCCATCATAAATAATATACTCATACCACAAACACCCTACACTAAGAGAAATTCCTCATTGAAACAAATAAAATGATATGAATGAGAAACATATCATTCAAACCACACTTTTAAATGTGATTATCAAATATGTGGCAGTATAAGGTGCCTGAAAATTGCAAAATGTAACAAGATTATATTTCTAATGTACAATATAAGTGGAACCATGCCTAAAATATTAGTTTAGGTTTTTCCTGGCCAAACTTGCTTTTTACATTTTATTGCTGCCATGAAAAGACAAAAAACTGCCACAAAAGTTGGACAAAAAAAGAAAAAAATATGCCACAAAAAAGTTGCATGTTTTGTTTGTCTTTATTTAAAACTTTTGCAGAAAGATTCAAATATGTAATAACTTTGTCGTTTCAAATCCATTTTTAACTAATATATCTAATTAATCATTTTTACAGATTTTAATTTGACACTCATATGCATTCTTGAACAAAATTTCAAATCTAAAATGTGGGTTTCTTTTAGGAAGTGTTTTTTAATTGAATTTACATATGATGATGAACTTTGATATTTACAATAAATATGAGTGTTTGTGGTGATTTTAGTTTAAAATAGGAAAATTTGAAAACTGAGAAAATAAAATATACTCCCTCCGTCCACGAGTAAGTTTCCCACTTCTTTTTGTTGAATGGTTTAAGAAAGTGTATTTGTTTATTAATATATGGTGGGCCACATTTTGACTTTTGGGATAAAGTAATGAATAGTGTTGAAAAGTAAAGTGAATGAGTGGCATTTTTGTAATATTGTGTGAGTTTGAAGGTTAAAGTTTATATATAATATAGTGTTGTTATTTCCATTTATGGAATGTGAAACTTACTCGTGGACGGCCCGAAAAGGAAAGTGGGAAGTTTACTCATGGACGGAGGGAGTATATTACTGATAAAAAATATACTAAATAAAACTATGTACATAACTAATTAAATGTATATTAATTAAAATAAAATTAGATATAGTAGCACACATAGGACAGGTGCATTTCTAGTTTCTACAAAAAGCAACACCTACCTAAAATTGAAAGAGTAGAAACGCACCTCTAAACTTGTGCTGCATCGATGATGCATGGTCTGAACAATACTCAGGAAGTGAGAGATTAGAGAAAGAAAACCACCATGGATATAGGGCTGTGCCTTCATTGCATTCATCACCTGAAAAATGGAAGTACCTATATGTGAGAGATGATGACAGAAAGAGAGGCATGTGGAAAGCAGAAGGCAGGGAGACTGCCCATAGACGCAGCAGCACGTAATGTACTTGTATGGACATACCAGTATCCGGGTCAGATCTTCATTTTCATGACCATACATGGCACATATATCTAACATTCTTGGCAAATCAAGCAACTTCTTGTCCTGCAGAAGGGCTATACGTACGATTTGTAAGCAAAGTGCAACAGATGAAAGATAAATCTTTAGTATGAGACTAAATATTCTCACACTCAATGGAATAAAGTAATCTTTCTCTATTTTCTCGAGTAAGAGATTTCTTGGATGCTTTGAAGAAAGTTTGCTACCATGAGCATTTCATTCAAAGTCAAACCTAGTTTTTCCAGGCAATGGATGCAACATAGACTTACAGAAGCAAAAAAGGATCTTCAAAAAGCGCCATGTGCATAATGTTTTAACAGAGTAAAAGTTGATAGTAGTTATCACCAATATTCTGCGTAGTCGAGTTACCATTCTCATTTTCAAGGTCTGAGTTCTCCTTAGCTGCCAAAATTCTTAACAGGTTTAATATTGTTTCATCTCAAAACTCATCAGAAAAATCCAGATCCAATTCTGAGAACAAAGAGTGGATTATCATTACACCCGAACCAACACTAATGCCTAATCCATATATCCGATTGAGTTAGCTGACATCTGACAGAAAAATGTGCAGTTTCATTAACGTTTCAGGGGATACTTTTTCATTTTTTCATATTAACTACAAGACTAAATCTGGAATACTCTCCCAATAACACCATAGAGTGTTTAAGCAAATCTCAACGCCTATAGATCAACATCACAGTTGCTGCAACCCTCCATTAGGGGGTTAAGCATCGTTTTAATTGTATAAACACTCTTCTATAATCAGAACATGAAAAATGCCTAAACTATATCAGGAACATTATATTCTTCAGTTGCATCAAAGGTGTTAGTGAATCACTTATGGAAGCTTTCTTTACCCAGCCACCCACCAGTGTTGATATCACAGATCCTTTGGCCACCGCAATTGCCATAATATCTATTAGAATTCACACATTGTAATCTGCCATATGCCACCATCAAATATCCTCACTGAAACTGACAGCACAACCCAAAACACACTTGCTGCACCTCTCTTATGGCCAAGAACGTTTCCCAAGAATAGTACATACTTCTGATGCTTGAATCTGGGACTATTTGAGTGTGGGGATAGAGGAAAGGATGCAGAATGTGTTGGAAACCACCTTACTGGTGCAGCCTTTAGAGACTAGATGTTTTAAGGAATTAATTTAGTTAATTGAAACTTGTTATCTATATGGTTCCAGACTATTTTAGTTACTATTTTTTCTCTTTTATCGTTAAACTATCAGGTGTGGTAGTCTACATCCTACACCCTACACCCCACTAAATGCTCAAAACAAAACTATAGGCCATTTAATGCTATTCTGGAGGCCTAATAACCATTTTAACCAATCAATTCATCAAAACGTGAATAAAAGTACTCCCTCCGTCCACCAATATTGTGCCCCTTTGCTTGGGCACAGGTTTGAAGAAAAAGCAGATAATGTAAGGATAAAGTATGAATAAAATAATTGTTTGTTTGTTTGTGACAAATAAGGAAATGACACACTTTTGGTGGACAAATAAATAAGGAAAGTGGACACACTTTTGGTGGACGGAGGGAGTAATAAATTAACAGAGAATAGGATGCAATTCCAAAATGCTTTTTCCTTTTTTCTTCTTTTTTCCTTTAGGCAAGATATTAACTAAAATACATCCCATTATGTAGGGAGGTTCAAAAGGTAAGCTGGCGGAGTTTTCTATTACATAAATCAGTTTCACTGGTTTCAGATTTTGCATTAAAAGGAAAGGTTAAAACTCAAGGTATATTTTAAAAATTGATTACGCCAATATACATCAGCAATATACAGCTCAGAGAAAAAGGTTCTAGTGTAAGAATAAAAGGTTAACAAGTTAATTTACTACAGCATAATAAGCACAATAAAGTGTAGTAAACACACCAACTGTAATTACTAATTATAATAAACTAAAGTGTACGATTATTGCAAGAATAAAAGATTATCACACCTTCATGATCTTTTGCACTTAACGTATCAGCAGCCTTAGCCCCAGGATCCCGGTTGGACGATCTGCAGCAATGAAGTTCCACATCTGTTACTATGTCAAAGACAATGAAGGAAACAAATGAAAAGACGACTTCCTCTGTAACTTACAAGCGATACAAGATCATGAAGACGCGCCGACAAAGCTCGAACTCACCAACAATCACTCCAGCAACTTTTCCTCTGGCCCCACGGTGGGGGAAATCATACCACCTATTTCTGAATTTCAGAAAACTTTCAAGGAAGGCATTCAGTGAATCGTCCTTAGCCACTGCAAATGACAGAAAAATGTATAACGGATACCTCCCAAAACAATTAACAATCATCATCTGTGATATGATTCCATAGAAAGCTTAATAATATTATGGATATTCAAGTTCAGAAAATAATGATACATATATAAACATTCTTCCATAATCAGAACAAGTAAAGCAGCAATGTACGGCACAAATAACCAGTCAACATCATACTCATACAGTTTCAATAACACATTATCATTATCATTATAATTATAACAGCAAAGTTATTAACAAAAATCAACGAACAACCTTCTCTCCAGAAATCTCGAGGATTCAACTTGAGTAACCGAGACAACTCCCTATTCAACAAATCAACCACACGCTGCGACTCGACAGGATCCAATCCGCCGTCCTCTGGGCCACGCCCAGCCGCCACCGCCTCATCCTGCGGCAAGTAAATTACGAAATTGCCACTTGTGGAGGCCTTCTTTACCCACTCCCCGCCTTCCCCCATCCGAACTCTGCTTGATGACGCCGCCGCCGCCGCCGCCGCCGCAGCATCGGAGGAGGTGGAGGAGCGAAGGGAATTAGAGAGGGTTTGGTGAGAGTTATTATTAGGGTTGTTGAATTCCCTCTTCTGAACAAATTTTTTCTGGGGTTTAGAGGAACCTCTGTGATCGTTCCTATTGTTTTGGCTAACGAATCGATTCGACATTGTAAGTAATCTGCAAGTTCGTATGCTTGTATATATACACCAGTTGAAAGAGATTGTAGAGGATATTGATTTGTCAGAGGTAGAAAGAGACGATGAATTGGAAGGAAGAGATGATTGAAATTCTTCTGGCAGCGCGAGTGAGGAAAAAGGAAACGGAGTTGGAATCAAATCAAGTATCGGTTCCCTTTTTGTAATGGGTTTTTTTTAGACCACATTTCCCCTTTTTCCAATGGCAATAATCCAGTTCCTTGGTGCCCAAGGGGATTTTCTAGTTAACAATTCGCATTCATCTCAAACCAAAAGGATTAAAAAAACAACAGACGAAAATTGGTGTGAATTTGAGTTCACTTGAATTTAATTTCTTTAGATATCATCATTACGTATACATGCTATGATTGTTAAAATATCAAATACAATGATAATGAATATGTATAATAATAATAGTGTATATATGTAACAGTAATATTTGAAAATTAAAATTCACGTGAACTCGATTTCATAAGAAATTTACTCTTGAAAAAAAAAGAACAAAAATGATTTGAATTTCAAAGTAGCGTGCTTGGATGTTGATCTTGTTTTCGAATTTTTTTTTTTTTTTTGGTACAATATACTGTAAAACAATTTTACCGTGAAATTTATTTGTATTTTGTGTGTACGTTTTACCAATATTATTTCATTAAAATTTATAAGTTAGTGATTTGTAACACCCCTAATTTTCGAGTCAATTATATATTTTATTTTTTACATTAATTCCAAAATATCGAGTTTTATTTAACCATGACTTAATTACATCTCTCAAACTGTAATAAATGTTATCTCATAAGAAATACAAAATCCTTTGTTTTTTCTCACTAGTGGATATATTTTCTTCAACAAAATATAGAGTGACACTGATTCATATGTAAATCACTTTGAAGGGTATGAGTTGTTACACTAAAGGGTATTACTTTTTTAGGGTACAATTTTTTTTTTTTTTTTGACTCGGAAATTAAATGGTTTCATTACATCAATTGATAATAGGCTCTCGGTGTACATCATCGAATATAAAAGGATAACAGACTTCAGGGGCATCTCTCCTCCAAACCTGTTCAAAATTTCTATCATTGCCGAAACGGGCAAGAGTATGGGCTACCTTGTTCGCGCCTCGCTTTATGAACATAAAATAAATACCAGGAACATTGTGCACCATACTCTGAATACCTTCCACGATAAGCATAACATAAGGATCTGCATCGAACTCCCTCCAATCGTCTTGTATAGGAGCTGTGAATCCATCTAAATAATAGCCACCCGAAATCCTACCTCCAGTGTGGCTTGAATACCGAATCTGAGAGCTAAGGCCTCGGCAAGGGTGCTGCTTCCTAAACCAAAACATCACTTCGCCCCAGATAAAAGAACAATGCCATGGTCATCGCGAACTGCAAAGCCAAGGGTGCCATCTGGAAAGATTGTTGCATCACAATTCAGTTAGTAGTGACCCTCTAGAGAACAGGACCATAGATCTGTTGTTGCAGTGGTCTCACCACAACTCTTTCTCCGGCAAATCTCTAGTTGAAAGTCATTTAGTGCAAAAAGTGCCCGTTTCACTATCTCCTCTTGGTACACTACATTTTTCGTTAAAGAACAATGTGTTTCTGGCTTTTCAAAGATTCCAGGCCATGAGCGCAAAGAGGCAGACCCCTTCCGAAGGTAAAAGTTCGAACATCTCGCCACCCAGAGCCTTGAAATGAAGGTATTCGAGAGCTTGAAAGTCAATTCCAATTGGACTAAGGAGCCACACATTATGGGCTAAAGGGTAGAACAAGAGAATGTGCAATGAGGTTTTCTTTTCCTTTCCACATTGGAGGCACACATGATCAATATTAATCGCACACCGTGATAGGTTTTGTTTCATCCCAAAGTATCAGAGCAAGCGCTCCACAAAAAATGGCGTACCTTCGAGGGGATTTGCAAATGCCAAATTGCTTTCCATAAAGAATCAGTGTAACTTGGTGTTGGGATATCAGTGCTACACTTCGAGAATTTTTTAATGGTCAGGTGATAAGCCGATTTCACAATATACTTTTCATTCTTCGTGTAGGCCCATACGATTCTATCTCGGGCCGGTGCACACTCAATGGGATTTGCAAAAAATTTATTGCATCCTCCGCCAAAAATGAATTAAGAATTTTGCCTCCTCTTTCCACTTGAATTCCAAAGGATCAATAAAAAGTCGGAAACATGGGTAAAGAATTTCGGCCCATTGGTCGTCTCTTCTGCGTATCTGGGTTGCTAGTGTCAATCCATTTATCAGAAAAACCTTGAATGCTCCCCTCGTCCCCAACCCACCACACCATACCTTCCTCTGCCAACTTGCGTGATTTGATGGTGCTACTCCAAAGATAGCTAGGTTGAAAGCCTAGCGATGCAGTGCTAAGATCTCCCCTCGGAAAATATCGAGCTAGTAGGATTTGGGCCATAGTAGAATTTGGTTGATGGAGGAGTTTCCAGTATTGTTTAGCCACCATAGCTAGGTTGAAAAAATAAAGAACTACAAGTTGTTTTCACTAAAGAATATAAGTTGAAGGGTATGAGTTTTAAGGCTTATTTGGCGTTTCCGATTGCACCATGATTGCTTAGTTATTGGGCATAAAAGTAGTTTGGTATGGCTTTTGTAGGCCTAAGACAAACCCACAAGCCCTTGCCTAATAACTTATTTCCTTAGATTTTTCATCGGCTCAAAATGGCTTGATATTTCATTTCATTGCAACAACAATCCTCGTTGAATGGGTTAAAATTCCAAAATACCCTCACAGTATACAAACTTCACACATGTTGCCCACTTGATCATTCTCCATGCTTTTTTTTTCCTTAGAACATACTCACACAAGTAATGACAACTCTTGTTCACAAAACAACCAAAATCGCCAAAACTCAATTGTTAAAACCCAATTGATCAATAATTAAAAAACGTCATGGCTAAAATCCAATTATGACAAGTTTGTAAATAATTGAAAACCCCAATTTGCTAAAAAATGGTCATTGCAATATTCCCAAATATTTTGCCTGTTATCCATACAAAATCAATAAGTCCGGGACATTCTAGTCGTGCTCTCGAGCCTGAGATAGAGACGAGCGACATTTTACGCAGATAGTCGTCGACAAATGTCCGCTTGTTTGAGCTATGAAATAGCAAACAAATATGCCCACTCACAAATATTACACCTCATAACATATGAGGATTTTGGTAATTATAGAATGTTAATGAGGACAAGAAAAGATTAATCATTACCGATCAGAATATTCAGTTTTGCTTATTTCGATTTTATTGCACCTAAATGTTTTCTTATTGTAATTTTTGCATCGATATGTTCATCTTTGTTCGATAATTAGATAAGACCTCGCGATTTTCGCGAGTTGAAAAAAAAATTGTATGTATTAAAAATAATAATTTAATTTTTTAAATATTTTACGAAAAAATATATATTATACGTGGTAAAATTAAAATATTATTTGATACTCCCTCCGTTACAATTTAGATTATTCCAAATTATAAAAAAAATAGTTTCTCTCTAAAACTAATCATTTCCAAACACTTCTTATGTAATACCCCGTCCCGTTTTATACCTTTTATATTCCTAGAAACCTTATTTTCTATTATTTTTCTGTTTCTTTTAATTTTATTATTTTTGTGTGTTATTGTGTAATTTAAATATATACTCTATTTCAAATTCCCAAGTTCGAAGAAAGAAATCGAATATTTCAAACGGATAAGGGACTACGAGAAATTAAATATTCAAAGTTTAAAAATTAGGATTTCGATCCGAATAATTTATTGAGAATAATTAAAATACTTTAAAATTTAAATTGAGTTCTAAAACTGTATTAATTTTCAATTCGGGATTAAACTCGCGAACCAAACGATCCCTAAACCGTATCAAGTGGAAACGAAAATATCCGAATTAAAGGGGTTAATCCCTACCCATATAATATACTTTCCTTTTTAAATTAAATTAATTTAAGAATTAATCCTACCCACATATTTTTCCTTCTCTAAAGTAACACACGTCTCTCTCTCAATTGAAGGAGTAAACCCACAACATATATCCCTCTCTCAAAACGCATAGTCCTTTTTCTCTCCCCAAAACCAAACACATCTTCTTCCTCCTTCCAAAACGGCGAAACCGACGCCTCTTCCGCCTCCTCCTCCGATCGCTCACGCCGCCTCACGCCTCCTCCCGATCGACCGCGCCGCCGTCGCCCCTGCTCCCAGGCGTCGTACCTCTGCCCGTTTACCACCACGATCCGGAGCTCGTAAGGTTCCTAGTCTTCTTATCTCGATTCCCTTTCATAGCTTCCGGAAATGGGGATAGTGTTGTTTTGGTTAAATTCTTCTAAAAATGAGATTAGAGGAACACTGGTTGTGTCCAAGCAGTAGGAATTCTGGTTTTTTATTAGAACTCCCTACTGTTTATTTTCATTCGAAAACAGTAGGATTGAACTTGGTATTGTTGGTATTTTTGGAATTGTTGAGTTAGTATTGTGAATTAGCAGTTTGGTATTCTTGTTCTAGTGGTTTAGTATCCTTGTTTTAGCTGTTTGGTATTATTTGGATTAGTTGTAAGTTATTGTTAGTTGGGGTTCTTTTGACAAAGGGAAATTCGTCTTCTCCCTTGGCTATGGTTCAAATGTTAGTAGCAAATGAAAAAGAGTCATTTTGAAAAATAGTATTATTCTTTTATTTCGAAAGTGTCACAAATCAATCTTGGAAGTATTACTAATAATAGAAAAGAAAGATTTTATTATATATATATATATACTATTTTAATATGTATTATTCAAGTCTTTCTAAAACCAAATAAGATTTATAAAGGGATTCTTATTTATAAAATATAATTTATATTCTTTTAAAATAAGAAATAAGATTTTTAGAAAGAAACATATTAAACTTGAGACTTTTATGATATTAATATTATTTAAATAAATTTCTTATTCTTTTGATTATTTTCAAGAAAAATATTATATGGTTATACTTTTAAGTTACCAAAAAGCTTTTAGTTATAAAAGTCTAAAAATATCAAAAGTTCGTCTTTATAGAATCGAAATAGTCGTACAACAACGAAATTAGTAAGTACACCCCCCCAATACACCACCCTTTTTGAAGTGGTGTATTTACCAAGATAGTGTGTGTTTTTAAGTAGGTCTATTTCAATAAGTCTATAAGACAATGACCTCCTCGATTCTCGTAACACAAACTCTCAAGTTTTCCTAATAATTCAAAGGCCAACTTTTAATCAAATGATTCCATATTAGGATTCTGTGCTAATCGGAATACGCACGAGGTTTCCGACCATCTGTTTGTACATCATTCACGGGACCCGGAGTTAACAGGTGGGTGATGATCGGTTGATTGATCTGCTCATAATACGTTATGCTGGTATACTCTGAACTCGACTAAATCAATCTAAAACAACCAATCCAACATAAATGTACACCCTATTATATAACTGTTTGTATTATGTGATATAATTATATATACCTTACATGGATGGTTTGTGTTTGTTGATTATATGAACTATGACGATTGCATGAGACAAGGGCATTTTGTGAGCATGAATCTGTTTAAGTATGAATTATGTGATTTCTCCCCACTTTGTGAAATGTCAGCTTATGAGGAAGAGGAAAGCTATTGCTTAATAATAAACCCGGCCTCCGGATAAGATGCTCAGTAGAGTTCCGGGCAAGGTCATTAATAAAGTTGTCCTCCGGATAAGATGCTCAGTAGAGTTCCGGGCAAGGTCATTAATAAAGTTGTCCTCCGGATAAGATGCTCAGTAGAGTTCCGGGCAAGGTCATTAATAAAGTTCGGCCTCCGGGTAAGGTGCTCAGATAGAGTTCCGGGCAAGGTCACTAATAAGTTCGACTTCCGGATAAGAACTCATTAGAGTTCCGGGTAAAGTCATCAATAAGTTCGTCCTCCGGGTAGGGTGCTCAGTAGAGTTCCGGGCAAGGTCATTAATAAGTTAAAATTGAATATGAGAAAGGATTTTGAGAGAGATTTACGATATGTGGAAAATAATTTTGGCAGATTAGGCCGTTATTTGAAAATGGTTTTGGGCTTTGCCCCTTAATGTGAATCAACTTGTGATATTTCAATTATATGATGTGAAACCTGCTATGCCCAATTAATTATTACGTGAACTTGTTACTTCTGTGGTATATGTTATTCTTATTTATATGTCAACCGCTTAAATAAATTATATATTTTATTAATGAGTATAATTTAATATACTTCGGATTTACCAATCCCATGACGTTGCAAATCACCCATACGTGAGAATTCAAATCTCACGCCCCCTTTTTACAACCCTTGCAGATTATGATTTCGTGGAGCAATGACAGTAATAGAGACGACACGGAGTTCCCCACTTAAATGAAATGTTACTTTAATATTAAGCTTTATATATGTGTGTGAGATATATTATAATAATTATTCTACTCATTCTTCCGCTGCATAAAACTCATCTCTCATTTTATTATCTATTTTTATATCAAAAATTTTATAGTTCGTATTTTAGTCACAAGTGGCACCTCGAATCTGAGATATTTTATGTGTTTCGGATTCGGGGCGTTACATCTTATTTATACCTAACTTAAGGGACTTAAAGTTGGATGAAATAGTAAGCATGACAACTTGAGTATGGACTTTAATACACACTTAAAAAATTAGGTAATCAAGGAATAGCAAATGTAATAATAATTAAAATTACAAACACTAAGCAATAATAATTAATGGACTTAAATTTTTATTAAATAGTAAATAGTAAATATGGTTACCCCACCCAACTAATCGTGCAATTAGGACCAAATTAATAATTAAGGGACTTAAAATTGAATGAAGTAGTAAATAATACTTAAAGGGACTTAAAGTTGGATAAAATATTAAGCATGACAACTTGAGTATGGACTTTAATGCACACTTAAAAAATGAGGTAATCAAGGAATACCAAATAAAATAATAATTAAAATTACAAACACTAAGCAATTATAATTAATGGATTTAAATTATTATTATATAGTAAATAGTACATCTGATTACCCCACCAAACTAACCGTGCAATTACGACCAAATTAATGAAACAAATAGTAAATACGGTTATGGACTTCAAAAATATATTCTTAAAATGATATTGAACAAATACAATTTTTAAGCATGGTAACTTGAGAAAGGTAATCAAGAAATATTAATTAAGGGACTTAAATTTGAATGAAGTAGTAAATAATACTTAAGGGACTTAAAGTTGGATGAAATAGTAAGAATGACAACTTGAATATGGACTTTAATATACACCTAAATAATGAGGTAGTCGAGGAATATCATATGTAATAATAATTTAAATTACAAACTCTAAGCAGTAATAATTAATGGACTTAGATTAGATATTATATATCACATAAATAATAACTTGTACTTATAAATATTGTATTTAACACATTAATCAGCATTCCCAAAATAAATTGTACTTATAAATATTGTATTTAACACATTAATCAATATTCCCAAAAAAAAAAAATTTCCTTAAAAAATTAAGGTCCGACATTTAAACAATAACTACTTTAAATTAGATAAGAATACATCAAGTATATACAGTTCCAAGATGTCCATAAAAACTGCAACATTCGGATTGCATAACTCGTGCCCATAAAAATTGCAACAACCAAAATAAAGCATATCCATAATCATGAGAAAATACCAATAATAATAACTGCACATTAATTACGTAAATTTAATCCTTACGTTCATTTTCGGATAATTTCTATAAAGGCCAAAATTATAAAATTTATTGGACCAAATTATAAAAGTTAGTGGACCTTCAAGTTTTTTTAGTAATTATAATAGTACTGAACCAAGTTAGAACACACAATTTATATGATTAAATCTCCATAAATCAAGGAAATGTATAATTATTCCTAAGATGCAATAATTTATTAATGCTGGGAATAAAGTTTTTAATATATACACACAATTTATTAATGCTGATAAAAAGTTAATTTTGGAATTAAATCTGTTTTGTCAGAAAGTTATGGGACGATTTGTAATTTAAACTCGATTAATTGGAGAGACTTTTTATATATTATTAATTTAAAACAATTTTTTTTTTATATATGTACACGATCTGATATTGAATCATTAATTTTTTGAATCCACAAAAAAAAAGAGGACAATTATTTCAATCCTTATTCGCAGCAAATGATCCTAAAAATGATAGCAAAATTAGTCAGCCCCAAAAGAAAAGGAAACCGCCTCTAATTATAATAATAAAATCATAGGAGAATTAATAGAGTTGATTGATGTACTAATTATGGGTTGAATATTTAATGTTTTATTATCACCTCAATTGAAGGAAATGTATTTTATTATTTCATTAATTCAGCGTACAATTAATGGAAATAGATATTTAATAAATATTAACTAAGTTAAACACCAAATACGTTTAAAACTCAATTATATGTGTAAATATTTTTGGTATACTTAAAAAAATAATAACGTGAGAAGTTATTATATCATAGATATTTAAGGCATAGGTCTAGGAATTTTGTTCCATGAATTCATCAAATCCACAAAGTTCCCAAAGGAAGGAAACATGGAGTTGGAAAGCTGTTATCAACGGTATCTATTCATCAAAACTTGCCTACCTTAATATCATCAAGGAGATCAATAAAGCTTTCAAAAATTATTTTGCTGCGAGAAGAACAAAGCGTTCAAAAAAAAAAAAAAAACTTCTGGGTTTTGAAAAGATATTTTAGGAATATTTCAAAAAAAAAATGAGAGTATGTAGTTATTATATTATAGACATTCTAGGATTAATTTTGGAATTTATTAAATATATATCAAAATTAAAATTGAATTAACACCAATCAAATTAAATTTTAATTGTGAGACTTAAACACAATTTATCATATTAAATTATATGGGGCAAAATTGGGCGGAGTTAATGATAAAAAAAAAATAGAACTTGCATTGATAGAGCTATATTTAAGTTAATTATCCCATTAATTATCAATCCCAGCCAATTGCATATATTTAAAATTGTTTTGTCAAATTATATTAATTTTTATTTTCTTTCTTATTAATGTTGTGTGCTAGGCTGCGGGTGTAGGAAGGTAATTGGAAAGAAAAGTATTCATTGACTGCCCCAGACCTAATCGATCAACTCGGCCCCTGTAGCTATATAGCTAGTGAAATTAAACATCAACTCTTACTTTTGAGATAAATTAGGCAACAAAGATCTTTTGGTAAATGCGTATGCAAAGGGTTGTTGGTTCCACGCGATTGATCGGAGAAATTCATTGGTGAACAGATAGCAGCAACTGCCCTTGAAGAAATTCCAACTCAATGTTCGCCTCTTTTCAGTCCACCAACTAATGTAAAGCTTCGATCAATTGGTATAAAGGCCATGAAAAATATCACCAATACGAACAACGGTGAAACGAATAAATTTTTATTAACCATACATCAAATGAAACATAATCGTTACAAATAAAACGTAATCTACATAATCTGTAACCGAATAGAAAATAAAAAATGTTCCACCAATAACATACGACCCTAACGTATACATAAATTACGAATTATGCAATCCAAACAATACAAACTGGGCACATGTTGTTGATATTTAGCCACGGGACTATGCAATTTGTATGATACAAATATTTGCAGGAAAATCTGTTGCTTCACCTTCAACTTCGAACTCATCTTTACAAACAGGGCAATGCGAGTAGTTCTTCAGATGTTCGGGCAAGGCATCAATTTCCGAATCCGGAGTCGCCGATGGGACGTGGCGATCGTATGCATATGGAATGGAAAACACAATGAAGATGAACGTAGAAATGTGGATGAGAGACACTACCAATTTATAGAAGAAAAAAAAGAAAGATGGACGAATGAGATTACATATATTAAGAAGAAACGTCTAGGATTAAAAGTAGGAAGTTGGGTTGATGAGATGAAAAGGATTGGAGGGAGGAGAGCAAATATTGATGCCACATAGGCAAGAAATGTTTGCTCTATATATAAGTATTGATATTATTCTTGTCTTAAATGTCCTTATTTAACATAAAGCTAAATTCTCATTGGTGAATAAATAAAAAAAAATATTTTTGAAGAGAATGATGCAAAGACCAAAATTAACCCAAATACTTTAAGTTTTTTTATCAGACTGGTGACTCGTTCCTCGATAGTTGAGGCATCCGTCGTCATGATAGTTAAGCTTGCTTGAGAAGAGATAAGAGGTAGAGCTGGTGTTGGAGTTATACGTGAAAGTATGCTTTTACTTTGTATAACTCGTGTATCAAACACTCGTTTTATGAGAATAATTTTTTTATTTCATTTGCTTTAGTTATAATTGAATGTTGAATTTATATTGCAAACCGTTCAATATATAGTACATGTTACATTGTAGTTAATGTGGTGATACCCGATCACGGAAGACAACATTAACAGTTTACTTGTAACTAAACGTACATTTTCACGACCTAGGTGGAATTGAACAATCCGCCGTGAAATGTCGATGTGTAAGGCTCAGATTGGTCTGTCTTGACTAAGAGATTGCACTAGCACATTTAGTATGTGTTGAAGAGGTCCTACAGCGAGGAGAAATTCTTCTGTTCTGAAAGGTGAAGAATTAGACCTCAGTGGTTGTTGATTTCTTAATCTCCGTCACTTAAATAGGATTGTGTGTGCTTAATGGTTACTGCTTTGATTCATGTTGGGTGAGAATCATTGCGACTTCGAACTTTGTGTCTTGGGCAGTAATATTAATCATACGACGGTTGCTAAGATTTAATACGGAGAAACGCGTGCGAGTATGGCTCGTGTGATTAGTCCCCTTGGTGGGCTCAGAAGTTTTATTGTACCAAATCTTGCAAGTGAAGAATTAGTTTCTTCGGTACGAATAATAATGTTGAGCTGTCTTTACTCCAAGGTGAAATATATTAATTAATTTAGAGCTATTCAGAAGCTTGATTAATTAATGGACTTGATAATCTTAAACGCGGGAAATAATAACCGGGAGCCCATATTATCGTAATATGGATTAAGATGGATAGTGCAATATTAATTTATTAGTGGTAATAATTAATATTAATGGGCTGAATTATATTGGGGCTCAATATTGAAATTCAGATGTCCATTAGGAGTTCCAATCTTAATTCTCCTTAAAGGCCCCTCAAGTAGCCCAATAATGATAAGGTGATTAAAATAAAAGATAATATCTTGCTGATTTTTTCTTGTTATTTTCGAACATAAGGATTCAAGACAAGAGAAGATTTTGTTGATTTTCTTGGAAAGATATTATGGAAGATATGTATTCTAGGAATACAAGAATATCTCATATATTCAAGAAGATCCAAATCTTAGGATCTTTATTGAGAATTTTCGAAAATTAAAGGCTTAATATGAAGGGTGAGATTTTTGTGGAATATTTTATTTTGGAGAAAAGAATATATGAGATATATTAAAGATTTCTTAGAGTCTAAAAAAAGATTTTCTCCAAGCCCAAATATACTTAAATTTTCGGCCCCTTCATATTATAAATAGGGGATGATTATTTCATCTCCAAGTACGTAATTCCATGTGTTGGAAAAATCAAGAAGCATAGATATTTTTCTTTTTCCTTAGTTTATTAAATTACTTGAAAGCATCTCCCACCGGTGATCAAGTAAGGCGAAAGGGAAATACTTGAGAAGGCTTTTGGGTTGATAGAGCGAGATCGTAATTGTCCCGTATATCCAAAGGCCAATTCTACAAGAGGTACGTTAATCGCATATTTACTTGTTTATTCCGCCATGGTTAATATGTGAAATTAATTCAACATGCATGATGAAAATTAGTTGTTGGAATTATTATTTGAATTAATTAGGATTAATTCATGCTAGTAATAATTGTATTTAAATTCGTATTTAAATTTCATCCCGAATAGATTCCGGGCACCCCTATTTTCCCAACAACTGGTATCAGAGCCACGGTTTCGGGCTCTGAATTTTAAATTGGAATTTAAATTGTTAAACATTAAATTGAAATTGGATAGTAGAATTGTTAGATCTTTTTTGCAGTTATCCAATTGTCATGGTTTTAATGTTGTTAATTTCATGCGTGTGAATTAATTGTTTTTTAATTCGATTCGTTCGAATTCGTTTTTCTCGTGAGAAAATCCACGAGTAGATTAGTTGTTTTTATTTTGATTCGATCATTGTAATAGACTAGTCTAGATCTAGTATTTTTTTTTGTAAAAATAAATTGTAACCGGATCGTGACGAAGAACGAAGAATTAAAAACGGCGTACCTGGACGACGCATACAAGCGTGGAGCGTGTATGGACGTAAAATCATGCAAGGGGTGAAGAAAACGAGGACGAACTGCGGAAAAAACGGCGCATGGGGGTGCACGGCGCACGCCGTGCGCGACGGAGGCTGGCGCCGCGCGCACGCGCTTCGGACCCGGGCTGCAGCGCCTCGGGGCGCTCCGGGCGGCGCCTCGGGTGCGCCTCGAGGCTGCGCTTCGGCGCGCCTCGGGCAGCGTTTCAGCGCTTCTCGGACCGGGAAGCGCGCGGGCCCACTTCGTGGGCCGACGCGCGCTGTATCTCAGGCAGTTGAATTTTTTCGGTTCCTGTTTTTTTCGTGTGATTTTAAACATCGTCCCGAACCCCAAACGATGCTGGTTTTGAAGAAGTGTTGCTGTTCGAGTGGGAGCACGTCGAGACGAACGTCGGAAAGCAACAAGGACGATTTTTCGCATCAAGACGTGAAGAAATTAAACCGTGACAATTGGATTTGAGTGCTCCAATGTGTTTAATTTTGTTTTGATGGATGTTTTATTTCGTGCACTTATTAATATTTGTTAATATGTGTTTGCATGAATTTAATTGTCCAAGAAAAACCTTACTTTCGAAAATTACTAAGTATGTTTTTATAATCGCAATTTTATTCCGGATATTAAAATTGGATTATTTTGACCTCCATAATTTATTTATTTGTGAAGTTCTTTTGGAATACATTTCCCCCTCGGATCGGCCAAAAGAACGGATTTCGCATGAATAAATTCCGAAAGGATGATTGTGGATTATTACTAGTGGTGGTATTGACCCTCACCACGAGTGGCTTGCTCAAAGCGAAATAATAATCCTGTATTTAATTATGGTTATTACTTAGGCATAGGAAATTGATATTAACTTACTCCCCTCAGAGTCCCTGTCAATTTCTATGTGGTCAAAGTGGGAGCCAACTATTAATTTTGAATTAAGGATTTGTAACTTTTAAGTTTGTGATCCGCTTGAATGTATTTAAATGTATAGACCACCCCTCGTGGCGCATTTAAATTGTTTCGAGATGTTGGCTGATGCATGATTATATTGTTTTAAGGTTTCAATATAATTGATGTGATCGAATTATGTGATAATTTCATATTTTTCTAGATATTGATATGAATGTATGTTTTATTCTCATTTCATCATGTCGCAACCTTTTAATCCACTGTTTAATATACTTAAAGTTAATAAACTTTTTGGAGTGATTTATATCGATTGGAAATATTTTTTTTAAAATTTGTCCTTACTGCACGAAAACACAATTGGGTTATTTATGTTAATATACCCGGCAAGCCTAATGATAAGTCAAGCAATGGGAAGAGGCAGTTTGTGATTGGAAGCGTGACAATGAACACATGAAGTGCATCATCTTGACATCTCTGTCTGAGGATTTGAGGCGCGTTCATGGAGACATTATATCCGCTGTTGAAATCATGGAACACCTTGAAGAGATGTCTTCACATCAAACCCACGACTAATCAGTTCACCAGACATGACTCGGTCAAGTTGGAAATGGTGGAGGGAACGTTCTCAAGATAATGGCATACCTTAACAAGTTGGAAGTACATGGTGCGGATTTTGATTGATTTCATATACCATTCTCTACCGAGAAACTTTGAGCAGTTTCGTCTGAACTGTCAGATGAATGAACAGACAAATCGTTTGCCCGAGCTCTTGCTAGCTTTAGTTTTGATGGAGGTGAAAATGGAGCACCAGTCTAGTGCTATGGTGGCTAATGGTCCGTCTACCTCTTTTGGTCCCAAGGGAGGGAAAAAGAGGAAGAGAACCAAAGGCCGGATCCAAGCAAATCCAATTGTTGCGAAAGGCAAATGCAAAGGCTAGCATCGAAGGGGAAGTGTTTTAGTTGCGGTGAGAGAGGACAATGGAGATCTGCCTGTTCCAAGCCTAAGAGGCTAGGAAAGTTAGGTAATTCACACACCTTAGTCGTCGAAACTTGTGAAGTGGCGTATGCTGTCTATTCGTGGATAGTGGATACGAGAGCTACTGATCACAATTTTTTCATGGGTTCAAGCTAACCCGACGACTTAACGGAAGTGAGATCCCCATCACATCGGGCAATGCTGCGAGAGTGGCAGCTGAAGCAGTGGGAGAAGTGCGCCTATCTTTTGAAGATAGAGTTATGGTCTTGAGAGACGTTCTTCATGTTCCTAGTTTAGAAAGAACTCAACCTTCAGTTTCTAAACTGTTTGAATAGATACTCAGTTTCTTTTAATAAGGATGTTATTATTTCTTGAAACGATGAGTTTATCTGTTCCGGAACTTCAATGGATGATCTTTATACCATTTTTTTGGGCACACCACTCACAAAATTGAATCTAATAACACAGCAATTATTTCGAGCAATAAAAGAAAGCGTTCTTCGGAGATGAACGAAACACTTCTATGGCATCTTAGACTAGGTCATATTAATCTAAAGCGGATAAAGAGATTGGTGAAAGACGGATCCTTGGAATCATTCCAAGTCGAACCGTTTCCAACTTGTGAATCCTGTTTAGAGAGTAAAATGACCAAGAGGGCATTTGGAGCCAAGGGGAATAGAACCATGGAAGTGTTAGGACTCGTTCATACCGATATGTGTAGTTCAATGACGATCATAGCAAGAAGGGGTATGAGTAAATTGTCTTTTTCAATGATTACTCGAGATATGGATACATCTACCTTATGATGCATAGGGAAAGAAGTATCAAGTTTCTACGATATGATCGTAGAGGCGAATACCTTAGCGATGAATTCTTGAACTAGCTATCAGACGAAGGGATTGTATCCCTGTTGACCGCACCGGGAACCCCTAAATAGAACGGTGTGGCGGAACGAAGGAGCCAGACTCTTTTAGAAATAGTCAGATCCATGATGAGTTATTCGGATTTACCCAAGTCGTTTTGGGGTAACGCCTTGGAAACAACGACTTACATTCTAAACTTGGTGCCATCAAAATCGGTTCCTAAAACCCCAATGGAATTGTGGACCGGGCGCAAGCCCAGTCTAAGACACTTGCGGATTTGGGGTTGTCCGGCATACGTGCTAGACGAGGAAGCCGGTAAATTGGATCCACGTTCGGAATTAAGGTTGGTTATAGGATATCCCATGGGAACGAAAGGGTGTATGTTCTATAGTCTCAAGGATTAAAAGACCGTGATTAGTTCGCACTTTAAATTCTTGGAGGAAGACTATATGAACAAAAGAAAGCCCAGAAGTGAGATTACCTTAGACGAGTTAAGAGGGCAAACTCCTATACCAAGTATACAAGATGATATACCACACGTCACACCTTCACAACCGGAACCCCGTCGTAGTGGGAGGATTGCAAGGCAACCCGAGAGATTCATGGGAATTGGAGAATCTTCGGATTTGATTCCCGCCGATGAATCAGACCCATGAACGTACGACGAGGCAATCCAAGACAAAGACACGGAGGCGTGGCAAACCGCAATGGAAACCGAGGTGGGTTCGATGAATTATAATCAAGTGTGGGAGTTGGTTGATCCACCTAGTGGGGTAGAGCCCATTGGATGCAAGTGGGTGTACAAGAGAAAAAGAGGACCGGACGGAAGGGTAGAGACCTTCAAAGCAAGGCCTGTGGCCTGTGGCCTGTAGCTATGCTTAAGTTCGTCCGTATTCTCTTGTCGATCGCTGCGCACTTAGATTACGAGATCTGGCAAATGGATGTCAAGACAGCTTTCCTTAACGGAAGTCTTGATGGGATCTATATGCAACAGCCCAAAGGTTTCGTTGAAAAAGGCCAAGATCACCTCGTATGCAAGCTTAAGAGATCCATTTATGGACTTAAGCAAGCATCGCGTACTTGGAACCAGTGTTTTGATCAATTAATTAAGTCTTATGGGTTTGTGATCAAAACAAGTTTGAAAGTTGTGTGTATAAAAGATGTGACGGAACTGCGGTGGTATTCTTAGTATTATACGTAGATGATATTCTGCTCATTGGAAACAATGTAAAGGTATTGTCAGACGTAAGGGTATGGCTGTCAAATCAGTTTGATATGAAGGACTTAGGGAAAGCCGGTCACATCCTTGGGATCAAGTTCACTCGAGATCGCAAGAGGAGGATGTTGGGTTTATCGCAAGTTTCATACAAAGCCACTGTTTTGAAGCATTTCAGCATGCAAGATTCCAAGAAAGGTTTTGTACCTTTTAGGCATGGAATCCATCTATCTAAAGAAATATGCCCTAAGACGCAAGTGAAGATAGATGACATGAAAGACGTTCCGTACGTTTCAAACGTAGGAAGTCTTATGTATGCAATGTTGTGTACTAGACCGGATATCTGCTTTGCCGTGGGCATGAGGGCAAGATATCAAAGTAACCCTGGGAAAGCACATTAGATTGCAATTAAATGCGTTCTTTAGTTTCTGAAAAGAACTTGGTATGGAATGCTGATTTAACAATCAGACAATCTAATACCCATGGGATACACAGACTCAAATTTCCAATCATACATAGACTCTAAAATACCTACCTCGGGTAGTGTGTTTTGCATGGGAGAAGGAGCCATGACATGGAGAAGCGATTTGCAGAAATGCATCGCAGATTCGACCATGGAAGCCGAATAAGTAGTTGCTTGTGAAGTAGCGAAAGAAGCGGTTTGGCTCAAGTACTTCTTAGTGGACTTGGACGTTGTTCCGAATTTGCCCGACAAGATAACTGTCTTTTGTGACAATGCCGGAGCAGTTGCAAATTCAAGGGAACCGAGAGCCCACAAGGCCAGCAAACACATTGAAAGAAAACACCATCTTATACGAGAAATCGTTAAGAGGGGAGATAAAGAGGTGGCAAAGGTAAATGTCGGAGGACAACCTAGTATATCCATTCACAAAGGGTCTGCCTCTGAGTACATTCGAGAGACATGTGGATGGAATGAGAGTCAAGACTATTGCCAATCTGCTTTAAGTATAAGTGGGAGGAATTATTAGGTTAGTGTAGGTTGACATAAGATGTCACGTAGAGCTACTACACTAAGACATGCGTGATGTATACTAAAAGCAGACTTTAAGTATAAGAGGGAGATTGTTGGAGTTATACGTGAAAGTATGCTTTTACTTTGTATAACTCGTGTATCAAACACTCGTTTTATGAGAATAATTCTTTTATCGCATTTGCTTTAGTTATAATTGTAATACCCCGTCCCGTTTCATACCTTTTATATTCTTAGAACCCTTATTTTATTTTATTATCTTTGTTTCTTTTTATTTTATTATTTTGTGTGCTTTTGGGTAATTTAAATATATATACCCTTTTTACAAATTCCTAAATTCGTCGAAAGAATTAAATCTTTCAAACGAATAAAGGACTACGAGAAATTAAATATTCAAGTTTAATTAAGGATTTCGATCCGTATAATTTATTGATAAAAATATACTTTTATAACTCAAATACAATAAAATATTTATTAAGTCTTAAAACTGTATTAATTATCAAATTGGGGTTAATCTCGTGAACCAAACGATCCCTAAACCGTATCAAGTGGGATCGAAAATATCATGTATTGGAGTGGATTAAGTTCATCCACATAATATACTTTCCTTTTTGAATTAATTTTAATTAGAGGATTAAATCTCACCCACATAATATTCCCTTCTTTTAAAAATAATTCATTAAGAAATTAAAATACATCAAATATCTCTTCTTCTCCTCAAATAACCAAATTGGTTTTTCTCTCTCTCCTCAAAATAAACAAACCGCGTACAACTTTTCTCCCTTCCTCTTACTTCTTTCTCCCTAATCGGCCAGAGCCGCCGTCCCTTCCGATCGAATCGCCGCCCCTTCCTCTTTGCTGCCGCTCACCACCGTGCACGGCCGTCCCCATCGTGCGGCGAACCAGCCACGCCTCCTCCTCCTCCAGGCACAAAATCGAGCGCCGCCGTCTGCCTCGAAGCGCCGCCGCCGTCGCACCTCTTCCCCCCTTCGACCGCGACGAAGCGCCGCCGCGCGCCGTCCTCTCCGCCCGACGTCGCTCCTCACCCGGAAGCTGCGAGCGCCGCCGTGCTCTGTTCCCAACCTCCGGCCGAAGCCCTCCGCCTACCCAGACGCGAGCCCGCCTCTGTCCTCCGCGGAGCCGCCGCGAGTCGCCTCTCGCCGCCGCCCTCCAATCGCCGGCGCCGCCTCTCCTTTCAGCCGCGCACCACGCCGCTGTGCTCCAGCCCATCGCGCCGCTGTTCTTCGATCGGAACGCCACCGCTCCGCCTCGACTTCAGCAGCGTGGCGCAACACCGCGCTTTGTCTCTCTCTCTCTCTCTCTAGCGACGCCCAGCGCCGCCGCGTCTCACCTTCGAGCGTCGTTGTCCGCTTGTTTCTTTTGGTGAGTCTCGATCCTCCCGATTCATTCACTAATTCAATTCTTTCAATTTTAATTATTGAATTTCTTTTCGATTCAACCGTTCTTCGTTTAATCTCAGTTTTGTTCTTTTCGCATTTAATCGAGGCTCGTAGCCCTCTCTACCGTTCCGATGAAGAACCCGTTGAGCACTATGTGAAACTGCTGCCCATTTTGTTTTCCGGAAAATCCCGAACAGCGCCGTTATGCTGTCCGAATTATCCGACGAATTATCGAATCACCAAATGACGCCGTTAGGCCGTCCGTTTACCACCGCGAACCGGACTCGTAAGAATTGCTTAATTCTCTCTAATTCTCGTAATAGTGGATTAGGAATTGAGTTGTTTCCCGTTGGACCGTTGTAAGTTTTAAGATAATTATTTTGGTTTTGAGACTTGTAGATGGATTGTTGGAATTGATTTAATGACTTAGTGTTATTAGTTGGCTTGTTTAGTATTATTTGGTTTGGGAATTAAGTATTGTTGTTTTGGTTGGATGATATTATTAGATGGATGAATTAGTTTAGTTTGAATTAGCTGATTGATGATGAAATTAGTTTGTTTTAGTATTAGTTGAGTTTTTGGAGACAAATGGAAACTCGTCTTCTCCTTGTGCGACTGTTAGAAAATTAGGAACAAAAAGACAAGTCGTTATTATTCAAAATTTAGTAAACAAATGAAAAGGTGGAACGCGCACGAGGTTTTCGACCCTCTGCCTACACATCATTCTCGGGACTCGAAACAATCAGGTGGGTGATGATCCGTTGATTGATCTACTATTAATAACGTCGTGCCGGTATTTTCTGAACTCGACTAAATCAAATAAAAAATATATAATCCAACATAAATGTAACACCTATCTATATAACTGTTTGGATTATGTGATATAACTATATATGTTATATATTAGCCTGTTGTTTTGTGAATCGATCACCACTGCATGAGTAAACACCTTACGTGAGCATGAACCAGTTCAATTATCAGTCAAGTATTTTCTCGATGAGGTTGTTGTATCAGTTTTATGGAAAATCAGTAAGTACGGAGTTATGATTTGGGTATTGTTTTTCCGGCCTCCGGGGACAGCTGTCGTTTGACGCCCTCGGAATCAAGGTCGTTGATTATTTTTCCGGCCTCCGGGGACAGCTGTCGTTGGACGCCCTCGGAATCAAGGTCGTTGATTATTTTTCCGGTCACCGGGGACAACTGTCGTTGGACGCCCTCGGAATCAAGGCTGTTGATGGTTGGAGTTGAAAAGAGTAACTTTGTTGGAAGTGGAATGGTTGTACGTTTATGGTTTGATAGTGGTGATAATATATGATATGACTTTGGGCTTTGCCTTAATGTGAATCAACTTGTGCTATTTCAATTATATTATGCAAAATATGTTTAATGCCGTTTAAATTTTTATATGAAACTGATTAAATAAAATAAATACTTTATTAGTGAGTATAATTTAATATATATTTTGGATTTACCAATCCCATGATGTTGCAATCACCCATAAGTGAGAATTCAATTCTCACGCCCCATTTTCCTAACCCCTTGCAGATTATGATTTCGTGGAGCAAGGACAGTAATAGAGACGACACGGAGTTCCCCACTTAAATAAAATATTACTGTTGATACTATGTTTTATGTACACATTTATGTGTGAGAGATACACATTAAAATTATTCTATTCATTTCTTCCGCTGCATAAAACTCATCATCTCTCATTTCCGTTATATTCCTTCAAAAATTTTATAGTTCGGGCTTTTGATCACAATAACACTTCGAATTCGATATAATTAATATATATTGGGTTCGGGGCGTTACAGGTGGTATCAGAGCTTATGTTCAAAACTTTCGGACCAAAACACAAATCATTGTTTTCATCAAACCAAAATTCTTTTTCTTTAATTAAATTTTCTTATCATGTAAGTATAGATCACTAATTAAATCACTTGAGGGGAAATGTGTCTCCTATTACCGTCAGAAGCTCCTCGAAGGTATGTTCTTATTTTATTGCCTTAAAGTTTGTGATATTACGACAACTCGACTTTCATAACAAAACTCTAATCAAAAGATTGCAAACTCGAAACAACACCTACGAGGTGTAGAAAGAACCACGAAATGTCGTTTATATTACTCTGGAAATGCAGATAATTAGTGAAAGATAGAAATAAATATGTTTGTGTAAATTTATAAACTTCATAAATGATGTTATATGATTATTTGAACTATGTGCCTTAATTGTTTAAATAATGTTTCTGCAATAACTAAAATTTTGACTAGGAATCCCTTTCCATATAAGAATCCACCTAAGATAGTTATATCCCGATAATTAGAAAACACTTAGCTAACCTTAGAATCTATAAGTGTGTTTATAACCCAGTTTGAGAGACTGCGTGCAAAGGCAATAACCACTCAAATATCCCCAGACGAGACATATTTGACAGCCGTGATTCGTTTTGCCAGAAGGGTTACTGAGTTGTTCTCCGTCCTATCGCAGTAAGACTACTCGAACGGACGAGAATAGAAGACCCAGTACAAAGACCCCACATTCACTTGGAGACATACCTAGAAAGAAGTCGGCGATGAGTATTTCCGCTTGATAGTAATGATCAGTCAGAGTGATCAAATCCTTTTAAACAGTTATCCTTTTGGTGTAGTCACAAATACATACACCCTAGATGTGCCACCCTTTCCTGACATATAGTAGTAGTCAGACGTATGACCGTTTTACTCAGACCGTAGCAGCGTAGCTCCAACCTGCTCCTTTTGTAACTTGTGGTCTGTACTGATGCAAGGATACAGTGCGTTAGAATTATACTTAGAAGCCTTTTGTATTCCATGACGTAATGTAAGGAGACTGACCTCCGTAGGACCAAAACTTTTTAGATATATATATACTTATTATGTGCTCACTACTTGTCAATATGTTTTACTTGCTTTATATATTAAATGTCATATTTTATCTGATTATCACTTAATGACACATTAGTTGTTCCTAGAATACTGTGCGAATGTGAGCACTGTACCATTGGGGCCCCAATGCGCAGCTGGTAAATTATGTACCACACGTGTTCTCAGTGAACGTTTTGTGTTAATTTTGGTTAGTCCGATTATGTTTTTATAACTTTCTCGCACCTATACATATCGTAAAAATATTATTCTTTTCCGATCAGAACCACCTTTAGAATTGCACCAGAACGTAGACGTGGACGACCCCGCGTTAACCCCATTCATGTACCAATGAATCCTACATGACAGAACCTACCTTCTCAGGCTGAACCTAAGCCACCTCAGCAGGCCGCGCTAAGAAATGTCTGGAACTACTATGGAAATTAAGGACCGAATTTGAGATTTACCCCTAACGCTAAGCGATTACTTAGTAGAGTTCGACCTCCACATCCTTAAGATGAAAATCGTTGGCGTAATCTTAGGCTTTGACTAGTTAACAAAGGATGAAGCGATAATAGAATGCGCAGAATGAGAGATCGACCTCGAAACCCGAAATGTTCAATGCTTCACATTTCGTGAAATCAAGACTAAGAAGGAAACCCGAGTAATATCAGCAATCCAAGCTGCAGTAATATTACGAAAGGAGAAATGTCAAGCTTACCTCGTCCACATCTCAGCAGGAGAGAAAGACGACAAGTTGCGCATCAAGGTGTCAATCGTGGATGGATATCTTGACGTGTTTCCCGAGGAATTAACCGGGTTACCTCCTGATCGTCAGATAGAGTTCTCCTTCGACTTGATACCTGGGGCAGCACCAATATCTAAAGCACCCTATTGAATGGCGCCAAAGGCATTAGAAGAACTGAAGGAACAACTGCAATGCTTGCTTGAAAAGAAGTTCATCAAGCCTAGTGCATCACCATGGGGAGCACCCGTGTTGTTCGTAAAGAAGAAAGATGGAACTTTCCGTATGTACATAGACTATCGAAGTCTCAATCAACTGATCATTAAGAACAAATATCCTTTTCCAAGGATAGAAGACTTGTTCGACCAGTTGAAGAATGCTACCGTATTCTCAAGGATCGATCTAATGTCTGGTTACCACCAGCTAAAGGTCAAGAGCGAGAATATTCCGAAGACAGCATTCCGGACTCTGTATGGACATTACGAGTTCACCGTGATACCTTTCAGAGTAACGAACGCTCCGATAATTTTCATGGATATGATGAATAGAGTGTTTCATCCGTACCTGGATCATTTCGTCATCGTCTTCATCGACGACATTCTTATGTACTCTAAGGATAAAGAGCAACACGAAGAACATCTCAAGGCAGTCTTAAGGACAATAAGATGAGAGAAGTTTTATTCCGAATTCAGCAAGTGTGAATTTTGGATCAACTGCTTATGTATTAATTAGTACTAGAGCATCTCACTCCCTTGTGTCTAAGAATTTAAGAAAATTTGAGGATATAGAGTATAGAAGAATAGACCTTAAGTGAAAGTGAACTTTTGAGGAATACAATGAGAACCCAACGTCGAGTGAATTGATTGGAGATAGACTTGGATGGACATCAAATACAAACTGAACTGCACGTTCTTAAGTTGAGTAGTTAGGCGTTATTAAAAACGAACTAGTTCTATGCATAAGAAGAAATATGAAACATGGGCATAGTTACTTTCTTTTGGGATAACGTAATATTTTAAGCTTAAGTAGAGCCTTTTGTGGAATGAGTAAGCTAGATGTAACCTTAAGTCTTACGTGTTAAGAATTAACAATTATATGTTATGGGAATATTTTAGTTGAAAAAGAAAGGACAATTGATTTTTATCTATGGGATACATAGTAGACTTCGAAGTAGAGGAAAATTTGCAACTATGTAGGAAATTTTTTTTTTGCATGTTTGAGGACTAGAAAACCTTCTAAGTCTTAGATCAGGTAGAGTGACAACAAACTTAGTCCACTAAGAAAACCGAGAAGTTATTTTGGGTTTAACTAATGGAGGACCTTTCAGAAATCAAACCTCCCTACTAAGGTTTATCACCCCTTTTGGACCAGAAGTTTTAGAGTAAGTAGTTAGACAAAACTATTTTGAGTGGAGTAAGATATAGTACCAGTTCATCCTAAACCTAGAATTTTCCACACAGTTTGTGCAGATCACCAATGACCTCCAGGGTTGTTGCATCCTCTGGAGATACCAGAGTGGAAATGGGAGAACGTCACTATGGATTTTGTCACCGGATTTCTGAAAACGGTGAAAAATCACGATGCCATTTAGGTAATCGTAGATAGACTTACGATAATTGCCCACTCTATCCCTGTTATAATGACGTATACGTTGGACAAGCTCGTCTAACTATACATAGCAGAAGTAGTTAGACTGCACGGTGTACCAGTCTCGATAGTGTCCGATAGAGACCCCGTTTTACCTCTAAGTTCTGGGGAAGTCTGCAATGAGCCTTAGGCACTGAATTGAAATTCAGCACCGCATACCACCCGCAGACTGACGGACAATCGGAAAGAACTATCCAGACACTCGAAGGTATGCTGAGAGCTTGCGCTCTAGATCTTGCAGGAAGTTGGAAGAGCCACCTACCATTTGTAGAGTTGCGTATAACAACAGTTATCAGGCGACAATACAGACGGCACCGTACGAAATACGTTACGGGAAAAGGGTGTAGATCACCAGTTTGTTGGGATGAAGTCGGAATTCGAAAGATTCTCGAACCCGAACTAGTTGAAAGATCGGATGAGGTAGTCGCAAAGATTAAAGGAAGAATCAAAGCGACTCAAGACCGTCAGAAGTCATATGTGGATGCTAGGAGAAGAGATTTACAATTCGACATTGGCGATAAAGTATTTCTCCGAGTGGCACCAATGAAAGGTCTAATCCGTTTTGGTAAAAGAGGTAAGCTAAAGTCGCGATACAATGGGCCATTTGACATCCTGAATAGAATTGGGGATGTGGCTTATCGCTTAGCACTACCACCAGAGTTGTCACGAGTGCATGGTGTGTTCCATATATCTACACTCCAGAAGTACATAAGCGATCCAAACCCTGTTATTAGTCGTATAGATTTAGGTTTAAGTTGTGACCTAACTTATGAAGAAGTTCCAGTTACTATCCTAGGAAGGAAGTTACACTTATTAAGGAATCAAGAAATACCATTAGTTCTAGTCCAGTGGAGCCGACACGAGAAAGAAGAAACAACTTGGAAAATAGAGGATGAAGTCCTAACCAAATACCCTCAATGCTTAAGCAGTGCCTAGAAGCTGAATTTAGGGGACGGAATTCCTGTTAAGGGGGTGAGGATGTAATACCCCGTCCCGTTTCATACCTTTTATATTCTTAGAACCCTTATTTTATTTTATTATCTTTGTTTCTTTTTATTTTATTATTTTGTGTGCTTTTGTGTAACTTAAATATATATACTCTTTTTACAAATTCCTAAATTCGTCGAAAGAATTAAATCTTTCAAACGAATAAAGGACTACGAGAAATTAAATATTCAAGTTTAATTAAGGATTTCGATCCGTATAATTTATTGATAAAAATATACTTTTATAACTCAAATACAATAAAATATTTATTAAGTCTTAAAACTGTATTAATTATCAAATTGGGGTTAATCTCGTGAACCAAACGATCCCTAAACCGTATCAAGTGGGATCAAAAATATCATGTATTGGAGTGGATTAAGTTCATCCACATAATATACTTTCCTTTTTGAATTAATTTTAATTAGAGGATTAAATCTCACCCACATAATATTCCCTTCTTTTAAAAATAATTCATTAAGAAATTAAAATACATTAAATATCTCTTCTTCTCCTCAAATAACCAAATTGGTTTCTCTCTCTCCTCAAAATAAACAAACCGCGTACAACTTTTCTCCCTTCCTCTCACTTCTTTCTCCCTAATAGGCCAGAGCCGCCGTCCCTTCCGATCGAATCGCCGCCCCTTCCTCTTTGCCGCCGCTCACCACCGTGCACGGCCGTCCCCATCGTGTGGCGAACCAGCCACGCCTCCTCCTCCTCCAGGCGCAAAATCGAGCGCCGCCGCCGTCGCGCCTCTTCCCCCCTTCGACCGCGACGAAGCACCGCCGCGCGCCGTCCTCTCCGCCCGACGTCGCTCCTCGCCCGGAAGCCGCGAGCGTCGCCGTGCTCTGTTCCCAGCCTCCGGCCGAAGCCCTCCGCCTACCCAGACGTGAGCCCGCCTCTGTCCTCCACGGAGCCGCCGCGAGTCGCCTCTCGTCGCCGCCCTCCAATCACCGGCGCCGCCTCTCCTTTCAGCCGCGCACCACGCCGCCGTGCTCCAGCCCGTCGCGCCTCTGTCCTCCCTCTCGATTGAAGCCAGCCGCCGTTGTTCTTCGATCGGAACGCCACTGCTCCGCCTCGACTTCAGCAGCGTGGCGCAACACCGCGCCTTCTCTCTCTCTCTCTCTCTCTAGCGACGCCCAGCGCCGCCGCGTCTCACCTTCGAGCGTCGTTGTCCGCTTGTTTCTTTTGGTGAGTCTCGATCCTCCCGATTCATTCACTAATTCAATTCTTTCAATTTCAATTATTGAATTTCTTTTCGATTCAACCGTTCTTCGTTTAATCTCAGTTTTGTTCTTTTCGCATTTAATCGAGGCTCGTAGCCCTCTCTACCGTTCCGATGAAGAACCCGTTGAGCACTATGTGAAACTGCTGCCCATTTTGTTTTCCGGAAAATCCCGAACAGCGCCGTTATGCTGTCCGAATTATCCGACGAATTATCGAATCACCAAATGACGCCGTTAGGTTGTCCGTTTACCACCGCGAACCGGACTCGTAAGAATTGCTTAATTCTCTCTAATTCTCGTAATAGTGGATTAGGAATTGAGTTGTTTCCCGTTGGACCGTTGTAAGTTTTAAGATAATTATTTTGGTTTTGAGACTTGTAGATGGACTGTTGGAATTGATTTAATGACTTAGTGTTATTAGTTGGCTTGTTTAGTATTATTTGGTTTGGGAATTAAGTATTATTGTTTTGGTTGGATGATATTATTAGATGGATGAATTAGTTTAGTTTGAATTAGCTGATTGATGATGAAATTAGTTTGTTTTAGTATTAGTTGAGTTTTTGGAGACAAATGGAAACTCGTCTTCTCCTTGTGCGACTGTTAGAAAATTAGGAACAAAAAGACAAGTCGTTATTATTCAAAATTTAGTAAACAAATGAAAAAGTGGAAAATAGTATAATTCTTTTGTTTTAGAAGTATTACTACTCAACTTTAGAAGTAATATTAATATTAGAAAAGAAAAGTACTTTTTATAAACTTCTTAGAAAGTCTAAGTTTATTAATAAGATTAATAAAGGGTTTTTATTTATGAAATATGATTAATTATATTCAAGATTTCTTTTAAAATGAGAAATATAATCCTTAAGAAAGAAAAACCTTTTCTTTAATTTTATTAATATTTTTCTAAGTAATTCCAAGATGAATTCTTATATTTTCTTCCTTAAAGGGCCTAAAGACACCCCTAAATTCAGTAAATACAGCCCCCTGTTACACCACAAAAATCAGTAAATACACCGTCCTGTTACACCACTGCTTTCAGTAAATACACTCCCCCTGTTACACTACTACTTTTAGTAAATACACCCCCCTAATACACCTCCTCTTAAAAAGGGGTATACTTATCAAAAATTTGTTTTGTAGTAATCGAAATAGTCATACCACAAGTATACTAGTAAATACACTCCCTCAATACACTCACCTTTCTAGAAGTGGTGTATTTACCAAAATAAGGTGTGACCCTTAAGCAAGTCCTTTTTGAGTTTATAAGACTACAACTTTCTCGATTCTCGTAACACAAACTCTCAAGTTTTCCTAAACGTTTTCAAAGGTCAACTTTTAATTAAATATCTTCCTACTAGGAATCGGTACTAGTTGGAACGCGCACGAGGTTTTCGACCCTCTGCCTACACATCATTCTCGGGACTCGAAACAATCAGGTGGGTGATGATCCGTTGATTGATCTGCTATTAATAACGTCGTGCCGGTATTTTCTGAACTCGACTAAATCAAATCAAAAATATCTAATCCAACATAAATGTAACACCTATCTATATAACTGTTTGGATTATGTGATATAACTATATATGTTATATATTAGCCTGTTGTTTTGTGAATCGAACACCACTGCATGAGTAAACACCTTACGTGAGCATGAACCAGTTCAATTATCAGTCAAGTATTTCTCGATGAGGTTGTTGTATCAGTTTTATGGAAAATCAGTAAGTACGGAGTTATGATTTGGGTATTGTTTTTCCGGCCTCCGGGGACAGCTGTTGTTTGACGCCCTCGGAATCAAGGTCGTTGATTATTTTTCCGGCCTCCGGGGACAGCTGTCGTTGGACGCCCTCGGAATCAAGGTCGTTGATTATTTTTCCGGTCACCGGGGACAGCTGTCGTTGGACGCCCTCGGAATCAAGGCTGTTGATGGTTGGAGTTGAAAAGAGTAACTTTGTTGGAAGTGGAATGGTTGTACGTTTATGGTTTGATAGTGGTGATAATATATGATATGACTTTGGGCTTTGCCTTAATGTGAATCAACTTGTGCTATTTCAATTATATTATGCGAAATATGTTTAATGCCGTTTAAATTTTTATATGAAACTGATTAAATAAAATAAATACTTTATTAATGAGTATAATTTAATATATATTTCGGATTTACCAATCCCATGATGTTGCAATCACCCATAAGTGAGAATTCAATTCTCACGCCCCATTTTCCTAACCCCTTGCAGATTATTATTTCGTGGAGCAAGGACAGTAATAGAGAAGACACGGAGTTCCCCACTTAAATAAAATATTATTGTTGATACTATGTTTTATGTACACATATATGTGTGAGAGATACACATTAAAATTATTCTATTCATTTCTTCCGCTGCATAAAACTCATCATCTCTCATTTCCGTTATATTCCTTAAAAAATTTTATAGTTCGGGCTTTTGATCACAATAACACTTCGAATTCGATATAATTAATATATATTGGGTTCGGGGCGTTACAATAATTGAATGTTGAATTTCTATTGCAAACCGTTCAATATATAGTACATGTTACATTGTAGTTAATGTGGTGATACCCAATCACGGAAGACAACATTAACAGTTTACTTGTAACTAAACGTACATTTTCACGACCTAGGTGGAATTGAACAATCCGCCGTGAAAGGTCGATGTGTAAGGCTCAGATTGGTCTGTCTTGACTAAGAGATTGCACTAGCACATTTAGTATGTGTTGAAGAGGTCCTACAGCGAGGAGAAATTCTTCTGTTCTGAAAGGTGAAGAATTAGACCTCAGTGGTTGTTGATTTCTTAATCTTCGTCACTTAAATAGGACTGTGTGTGCTTAATGGTTACTGCTTTGATTCATGTTGGGTGAGAATCATTGCGACTTCGAACTTTGTGTCTTAGGCAGTAATATTAATCATACGACGGTTGCTAAGATTTAATACGGAGAAACGCGTGCGAGTACGGCTCGTGTGATTAGTCCCCTTGGTGGGCTCAGAAGTTTTATTGTACCAAATCTTGCAAGTGAAGAATTAGTTTCTTCGGTACGAATAATAATGTTGAGATGTCTTTACTCCAAGGTGAAATATATTAATTAATTTAGAGCTATTCAGAAGCTTGATTAATTAATGGACTTGATAATCTTAAACGCGGGAAATAATAACCGGGAGCCCATATTATCGTAATATGGATTAAGATGGATAGTGCAATATTAATTTATTAGTGGTAATAATTAATATTAATGGGCTGAATTATATTGGGGCTCAATATTGAAATTCAGATGTCCATTAGGAGGTCCAATCTTAATTCTCCTTAAAGGCCCCTCAAGTAGCCCAATAATGATAAGGTGATTAAAATAAAAGATAATATCTTGCTGATTTTTTCTTGTTATTTTCGAACATAAGGATTCAAGACAAGAGAAGATTTTGTTGATTTTCTTGGAAAGATATTATGGAAGATATGTATTCTAGGAATACAAGAATATCTCATATATTCAAGAAGATCCAAATCTTAGGATCTTTATTGAGAATTTTCAAAAATTACAGGCTTAATATGAAGGGTGAGATTTTTGTGGAATATTTTATTTTGGAGAAAAGAATATATGAGATATATTCAAGATTTCTTAGAGTCTAAGAAAAGATTTTATCCAAGCCCAAATATACTTAAATTTTCGGCCCCTTCATATTATAAATAGGGGATGATTATTTCATCTCCAAGTACGTAATTCCATGTGTTGGAAAAATCAAGAAGCATAGATATTTTTCTTTTTCCTTAGTTTATTAAATTACTTGAAAGCATCTCCCACCGGTGATCAAGTAAGGCGAAAGGGAAATACTTGAGAAGGTTTTTGGGTTGATAGAGCGAGATCGTAATTGTCCCGTATATCCAAAGGCCAATTCTACAAGAGGTACGTTAATCGCATATTTACTTGTTTATTCCGCCATGGTTAATATGTGAAATTAATTCAACATGCATGATGAAAATTAGTTGTTGGAATTATTATTTGAATTAATTAGGATTAATTCATGCTAGTAATAATTGTATTTAAATTCGTATTTAAATTTCATCCCGAATAGATTCCGGGCACCCCTATTTTCCCAACAGCTGGTCCCACCAGGCGTGCCAAATTTGTAAAGATAAATTTTGTAATATGAATTACAACTTAATTTCTTTCGAATCGAATCGAGAAATTTGTGCGGGTTACAATTCTAAATTTGCTCCTCTGATCCTTCTCTTCAAGGTTGACTTTGACTTGGATGATTTGTAGGTGAAATCTTCATCTTTGATCTCGTCTGAGGTTGGAGTTAGATTTATAACATTAATCCAAGGACGAAATGTCTTATTTTGGATTAAACATTATTTTTGGAGACGTAGTGGATGAACGTCTTCGAAGACAGGATAAACGTGTTTGCATTTGGTGAAGAATGTCCTTAGAATTTGCAAAGAACGCCTCTAAAGCTCATTCGAGGAGAAACGCTTGAACGGAGGGGTTTAACACCTTAATCTCGGATCGATTGTTGTTTTTGGAGGACTTGCACGAAAACGTCTTGGAGCCACGAAGAACGTCTTTAAATCTTCAAAGCCCGTGAAGAAGGTATTTGTAGCTTCTTCAACTCTTCAAGTATTCTTCAAGGAGAAACACTTGATTGGAGGAGTTTTGAACCTTAATCTCAAATCGGATATCATTTCTGATTACTTTCTACAAAGAACGCCTTGGGGTTGATAAAAAACGCTTCGAATTTTCAAGAACGGTTGCAGATGAATCATTTGCTTGGATGCTTGTGTTGGAGTTATACGTGAAAGTATGCTTTTACTTTGTATAACTCGTGTATCAAACACTCGATTTATGAGAATAATTCTTTTATCACATTTGCTTTAGATATAATTGAATGTTGAATTTCTATTGCAAACCGTTCAATATATAGTACATGTTACATTGTAATGTGGTGATACCCGATCACGGAAGACGACATTAACAGTTTACTTGTAACTAAACGTACATTTTCACGGCCTAGGTGGAATTGAACAATCCACCGTGAAAGGTCGATGTGTAAGGCTCAGATTGGTCTGTCTTGACCAAGAGATTGCACTAGCACATTTAGTATGTGTTGAAGAGGTCCTACAGCGAGGAGAAATTCTTCTGTTCTGAAAGGTGAAGAATTAGACCTCAGTGGTTGTTGATTTCTTAATCTCCGTCACTTAAATAGGATCGTGTGTGCTTAATAGTTACTGCTTTGATTCATGTTGGGTGAGAATCATTGTGACTTCGAACTTTGTGTCTTGGGCAGTAATATTAATCATACGACGGTTGCTAAGATTTAATACGGAGAAACGCGTGCGAGTACGGCTCGTGTGATTAGTCCCCTTGGTGGGCTCAGAAGTTTTATTGTACCAAATCTTGCAAGTGAAGAATTAGTTTCTTCGGTACGAATAATAATGTTGAGCTGTCTTTACTCCAAGGTGAAATATATTAATTAATTTAGAGCTATTCAGAAGCTTAATTAATTAATGGACTTGATAATCTTAAACGCGGGAAATAATAACTGGGAGCCCATATTATCGTAATATGGATTAAGATGGATAGTGCAGTATTAATTTATTAGTGGTAATAATTAATATTAATGGGCTGAATTATATTGGGGCTCAATATTGAAATTCAGAAGTCCATTAGGAGGTCCAATCTTAATTCTCCTTAAGGCCCCTCAAGTAGCCCAATTAAGTAGCCCAATAATGATAAGGTGATTAAAATAAAGAATATATCTATGCTGATTTTTTAACATAATTTTCGAAAATAAGGATTTAAAAAGAAATGAGATTTTGTTGATTTTCTTGGAAAGATATTATGGAAGATATGTATTCTAGGAATACAAGAATATCTCATAAATTCAAGAAGATCCAAATCTTGGATTTCATCCTTGCAATTTTCGAAAATCACCCTATAACAAGGTGGGTGAGATTTTTGTGGAATATTTTATTTTGGAGAAAAGAATATATGGGATATATTCAAGATTTCTTAGAGTCTAAGAAAAGATTTTCTCCAAGCCCAAATATCCTCTAATTTTCGGCCCCTACCCTCTATAAATAGGGGATGATTATTTCATCCCCAAGTACATAATTCCATGTGTTGGAAAAATCAAGAAGCATAGATATTTCTCTTTTTCCTTAGTTTATTAAATTGCTTGAAAGCGTCTCCCACCGGCGATCAAGTGAGGTGAAAAGGGAAATACTTGAGAAGGCTTTGGGTTGATAGAACGAGATTACAAGTGTCCCGTATATCCAAAGGCCATTACTACGAGAGGTACGTTAATCGCATATTTACTTGTTTAATTCCGCCTAGTTAAATATGTGAAATTAATTTAACATGCATGATGATAATTAGTTGTTGGAATTATTATTTGAATTAATTAGGATTAATTCATGCTAGTAATAATTGTATTTAAATTCGTATTTAAATTTCATCCCAAATAGATTCCGGGCACCCCAATTTTCCCAACAACTGGTATCAGAGCCAGGTTTCGGGCTCTGAATTTTAAATTGGAATTTAAATTGTTAAAACATTAAATTGAAATTGGATAGTAGAATTGTTAGATCTTTTTTGCAGGTATCCAATTGTCATGGTTTTAATGTTGTTAATTTCATGCGTGTGAATTAATTTGGTTTTTAATTCGATTCGTTCGAATTCATTTTTCTCGTGAGAAAATCCACGAGTAGATTAGTTGTTTTTATTTTGATTCGATCATTGTAATAGACTAGTCTAGATCTAGTATTTATTTTTTTTGTAAAAATAAATTGTAACCGGATCGTGACGAAGAACGAAGAATTAAAAACGGCGTACCCGGACGATGCATACAAGCGTGGCGCGTGTATGGGGGTAAAATCATGCAAGGGGTGAAGAAAACGAGGACGAACGGCGAAAAAAACGGCGCACGGGGGAGCACGGTGCACGCCGTGCGCAACGGGCGCACGGCGCGCGCGCGCCTCGGGGCGCCCCGGGCAGCGCCTCGGCGCGCTTCTGTGCAGCGCCTCGGGTGCGCCTCGGGGCTGCGCTTCGGCGCGCCTCGGGCGATTTTCCAGCGCTTCTCTGACCGGGAAGCGCGCGGGCCCACTTCGTGGGCCGACGCGCGCTGTATCTCAGGCCGTGGAATTTTTTCGGTTCGTATTTTTTTCCGTGTGATTTTAAAACGTCGTCCCGAACCCCAAACGATGCTGTTTTGAAGAAGTGTTGCTGTTCGAGTGGGAGCACGTCGAGACGAACGTCGGAAAGCAAAAAGGACGATTTTTTCGCATCAAGACGTGAAGAAATTAAACCGTGACAATTGGATTCGAGTGCTCCAATGTGTTTAATTTAGTTTTGATGGATGTTTTATCTCGTGCAATTTTTATTATTTGTTAATATGTGTTTGCATGAATTTAATTGTCCAAGAAAAACCTTACTTTCGAAAATTACTAAGTATGTTTTTATAATCGCAATTTTATTCCGGATATTAAAATTGGATTATTTTGACCTCCATAATTTATTTATTTGTGAAGTTCTTTTGGAATACATTTCCCCCTCGGATTGGCCAAAAGAACGGATTTCACATGAATAAATTCCGAAAGGATGATTGTGGATTATTACTAGTGGCGGTATTGACCCTCACCACGAGTGGCTTGCTCAAAGCGAAATAATAATCCTGTATTTAATTATGGTTATTACTTAGGCATAGGAAATTGATATTAACTTACTCCCCTCGGAGTCCCTGTCAGTTTCTATGTGGTCAAAGTGAGAGCCAACTATTAATTTTGAATTAAGGATTTGTAACCTTAAGTTTGTAATCCGCTTGAATGTGTTTAAATGTATAGACCACCCCTCGTGGCGCATTTAAATTGTTTCGAGATGTTGGCTGATGCATGATTATATTGTTTTAAGGTTTCAATATAATTGATGTGATCAAATTTATGTGATAATTTCGTATTTTTCTAGATATTGATATGAATGTATGTTTTATTCTCAGTTCATCATGTCGCAACCTTTTAATCCACTGTATAGTATACTTAAAGATAATAAACTTGTTGGTGAGAACTATGTTGATTGGAAACGTAATATAAACATGGTCCTTCCTGCGCAAGAACACTATTGGATATTTAGCGTTGATGTACCCAAGAAACCTAATGATAAGTCAAGTAATGGGGAAAAGGCGATATTCGATGATTGGAAGCATTCCAATGAGCACATGAAGCACATCATCTTGACATTTATGTCTGAGGATTTGAGGCGCATTCATGAAGGCATTGACGCGGCTGTTGATATCATGAATAGCCTTGAAGAGATGTTTCAACATCAGAACCCCATGGCGAATCTGTTCACCATTCGTGAGAAGCTCACGAAGGAAATGGTGAAGGGAACACCCGTAAGGGATCATGTTCTCAATTTTAGGCGTGAGTTTGAGAAACTCGAGTTTCTTGGTGCCGGACAAAGTGAAGAAAGTCAAATCGATTCCATACTCCTAAAGCTATCGAGTAGTTTTGATGGGTTCTTTTGGGAATACGTGTTATCTGAACACAAGTTCACTTTGGATACCCTACTCAAAGCACTGATAACGGTAGAGTCATACTTGGGGAGTAGGGACGAGGCTTTGGTGATCAAGAGCCTCTTCTCGAAATCTAGGCCAATGGAAGGTGAGATTGAGAAGGAGGTGGTTGATCGGAACCAAGCCAGTAGACTCACTTTGGGAGGCAAGAAAAGAGCTTTCAAGCCGTACGGCGTGAAGATACCCGGTAAGAGTAAGTGCTTCAATTGCGGGGAAAGAGGACATTGGAGGTCTACCTGTTCTAAGCCTAAGAAGACGGTAAAGAAAGGTAAGAATCATTGAGAATCATTGTGACTTCGAACTTTGTGTCTTGGGCAGTAATATTAATCATACGACGGTTGCTAAGATTTAATACGGAGAAACGCGTGCGAGTACGGCTCGTGTGATTAGTCCCCTTGGTGGGCTCAGAAGTTTTATTGTACCAAATCTTGCAAGTGAAGAATTAGTTTCTTCGGTACGAATAATAATGTTGAGCTGTCTTTACTCCAAGGTGAAATATATTAATTAATTTAGAGCTATTCAGAAGCTTAATTAATTAATGGACTTGATAATCTTAAACGCGGGAAATAATAACTGGGAGCCCATATTATCGTAATATGGATTAAGATGGATAGTGCAGTATTAATTTATTAGTGGTAATAATTAATATTAATGAGCTGAATTATATTGGGGCTCAATATTGAAATTCAGAAGTCCATTAGAAGGTCCAATCTTAATTCTCCTTAAGGCCCCTCAAGTAGCCCAATTAAGTAGCCCAATAATGATAAGGTGATTAAAATAAAGAATATATCTATGCTGATTTTTTAACATAATTTTCGAAAATAAGGATTTAAAAAGAAATGAGATTTTGTTGATTTTCTTGGAAAGATATTATGGAAGATATGTATTCTAGGAATACAAGAATATCTCATAAATTCAAGAAGATCCAAATCTTGGATTTCATCCTTGCAATTTTCGAAAATCACCCTATAACAAGGTGAGTGAGATTTTTGTGGAATATTTTATTTTGGAGAAAAGAATATATGGGATATATTCAAGATTTCTTAGAGTCTAAGAAAAGATTTTCTCCAAGCCCAAATATCCTCTAATTTTCGGCCCCTACCCTCTATAAATAGGGGATGATTATTTCATCCCCAAGTACATAATTCCATGTGTTGGAAAAATCAAGAAGCATAGATATTTTTCTTTTTCCTTAGTTTATTAAATTGCTTGAAAGCGTCTCCCACCGGCGATCAAGTGAGGTGAAAAGGGAAATACTTGAGAAGGCTTTAGGTTGATAGAACGAGATTACAAGTGTCCCGTATATCCAAAGGCCATTACTACGAGAGGTACGTTAATCGCATATTTACTTGTTTAATTCCGCCTAGTTAAATATGTGAAATTAATTTAACATGCATGATGATAATTAGTTGTTGGAATTATTATTTGAATTAATTAGGATTAATTCATGCTAGTAATAATTGTATTTAAATTCGTATTTAAATTTCATCCCGAATAGATTCCGGGCACCCCAATTTTCCCAACAGCTTGATCGTCTGAACGCGTGCATGTTGAATGTGTCAAAGAAAGAACAAGTGAGAGCCCTATTTATAGGGTGGAGGATGGAGAACCTCCCTCTCTCGTAAGGCCACATGACGTGCTCCAGTTGACCCGTGCTGATTGATTGACTTGATTTGCGAATTAACCAAATTTGTTTGATTAAATTTAGTTTCTTCCTCTTTTAACGAGACATTATTTAATTTTTTATTATATTGTAAATCAACTGTATTTATTACGAGTATTTAAAAATCATAAATTTTGATCGGCTTGTACCGTGTATATTAAATATCAACTTAACTATTCAATTCGAGAATTGATTAAATTAAATTCTCAAAGTGTAATAGTAGTTTTTAATTTAATATTTAATATTTACTTGCACGCATGTCACCATTTAATTTAATGCAAATTTAGTTGGCTCAAGGATCCAAAGACATCCTCAAGAGTTCTTCCCCCATTGCTTGTGTTCTTCATGTTCATATTATTCATTTATTGTTTGTTACCCGTTAATCGAACCTACCCCTATAACCACATTAATCCATTCATTAAACTCGATAAAAACGATAACAACATACAATATTACACACATATATCATCCAAAGACATTTTTAAGGGAATAACTCTTAATTTTGTTGTCCACCATTATTTGTGTTTTTCATGTTTATATTATTCATTTATATATATATATATATATATATATATATTTGTGACCCAATAATCGGACCTACCCCTATAGCCACATAAATCGGTTCATTCCATCCTATAAAAGGTATCAGCATGCAATATCAAGAAAAAAAAATATATTAAGGATATTTTCCAATAAATAACATATGTGCGGGGAAAAAAATTACACATACAGATATATATATTTAAAAAAATGTCCTTCTCTTTGATGTGCTGTGCTCATCATCTGATTGATCTTCTCCATTTGCAAACTCGCACGTTCAATGACTCGATCGTGTATGTGTTAATTTCTATACAGATGTTGCTTATAAATATTTATAATTAATAAATGATTCTGTTAGTAATTAAGCATATATTATATGTTTGGAATATTATTAATGTTGTGATAAAGGCCCATGTCCATTCCGTTGTACGCAATGGGAGCATACATCCACATATCGTCCGAGCTTAGCAACTGCAAATTAACAACATTAATTAATTAATTTCTACTTTTACAAATTAACACACATATATATATATATATATATATATAATTAAAGTCTAAGTTTGAATTGATTATTTTTACTTAATTACCTTGATTTGAAGCTGTAAGAATTTAACGTAGTGGACGGCCTCTTCCAGCATTGTGCTAATGTCAACCTTTGTTCCATTGGGTACAAGATTCTGCAACATCCTCAATCTCTCATTGATTCTCTCTCTTCTTTTCTGGAACAATTAAAATTATATTATATGACATTTTATTTTAAAGGTAATCAATTAAAATAATTTCCTAGCATAATAAAAAATAAAATTACCCTGGCATAAAGGCTTTGGGAATCAGTTGCAGGAGATTTGGTAGCCTTAGTTTTGCCATTCTCAGAATCCGAGCTGCAGCTCTGCTCGTTGCGACCTTTCTTCCTCTTTCTCGATGGCGCCTGTTTCACGCAAACCCTAATCTATCAATACATGTAAAAAGTAATATTTTCTGAAATATTAAGTACTCCCTCCGTCCCAGACGAATTTGCACACTTTCCTTTTTTGGATGTCCCAAACCAATTTGCACACTACCTAAAAAGGAAACATCGATTTGCGTGCACACTCACATAAATATACACATATTTACCCATATGCCATTACTTTAACACTTTTCTTAATATGTGTGCCATCCCAGGGGTGCAAATTCCCCTGGGACGGAGGGAGTAATAGTTTTCGGAATTTTTTATTAACTTTCAAATTTTCGATCCCATGGCCGGTTGTCCAATCAGATTTTGCCTTGTGATTCGAGATCGGATGTTTTTTTATGAATTTTTTTACAGTTTTAAAATTGTGAAACTAAATCGACTTACGTCTTTGGAAACACGAGGCCTTTTCCCGACCCCAGGTGCGGGTGGATGATCACCCATTTGTGCTTTCAGTTGGAGAATTTCTTCCATCAAATCATCAGTCATCACTAAGCCCTGCTGATTTTGTGACTCCATGTTTGAATAATTCATGGAGTCCATTAGATGATGATGATGAAGAAGATAATCATCATTGTTGTTGCTGCTTTCTTGTGAAACCGAGTTAAGATAATGATGATGAGTGGGGATTGCCGGAGTTTCGGCGAAGAAATCCCCGGCTTCGAAATGGACGTCGGAATCCTCACAGGAGAAGAGTTTGCTCAAACACTCCCATTCTCCATCAAGAAAAGCTTCCATTTTCTGTTTAATTAAGAGATTAATGTTTCTACGTGTTATTTTATGCTACTTCTAAGATACAAAATTCGGCATTGTATTTATACCATTGGAGTGATGGTTGACTTCATTTTTATATAGAATTATTATATATATTTAAAAGGGTTAGGGTTGGGTTAGGTTAGGTTCTAATTCTTTGTATTGTAACTGACATCAAGAGTCCAATGTGTGGGTCCCTAAACAGGCCAAGTACAGCTTGTAAGAGGACCCCACCAAAGTACATGCAATTGTGTCCTTTAAAAAACACTTGGGCTGGCTTAACCACTTGCTAAAAATGCCCCACGTATGCGTTTCTTTTCATCCCTTTGAGTTTGCAGAGCATCGGAGCACGATAACATATAAAAGAAAAAAAAGGATTCCAAATATTGAGCTTGCCACACAAAGTGTGTCATTTTCGAAGTATAACAAAAGAAAGACCTTTTTAAGTTCCATGGTATGAAACATATACAAGGCCAGAGACAGAATTTTTTTTAGGGCGGGCTGAAAGTCTAATATAATACAATACACAAATTAAAAATCAATTTTTTTTAATATAAGTTGTTGTGCCTTAGTGGTAAGGTTTTTTTCTCTTCTTCAAAGGTCACGAGTTCGATTTTAAGCCCTAACTAAGCTCCGCCCTTGAACATATAACATAGCCATTTATTTAATAGTAACATTGTTCTTATAAACTAATATTTATAGCATTTTACGTTGTAGTATTAATTTATAAGTGCAATAGTATCACCAAATAAATATTATGATATCCATGAATAAAGATAATAAAATAAATTTCATACTATGAATAAGTTTTGTAAGAGATTGTGTAGAGGATCATTCGGCGGATTCAAAATCTTTCTTTTGAATATATGAAAGATAATTCATAAATTATTAGAGCTATTTTTATAAGTAAAGGGGGTAAAATTTATATATATATATATATATATATATATATATATATATATATATATATATAGGAAATGATCATATATCCACCGTTGGACACAATATAATATACTCACCGCGAATGTGAGCTGTGAGTCCACTATAATTTTAGTGGATAAAATCTATCTGCTTATGTGTCATTATCACATCGCGGTGGGTGAGTATATTATATTGTGCCCACCGGTGGACATGAGATCATTTCCGAGATATATATATATATATATATATAATCAAATATATGTAAGAATCTTCTAATTTTGTGTACATGTATTAAATAAATTAATCAACTGCACATTTATTTACAAATATGAGTTCAATTCTCCTAAAAGCAATAGCTGGGCTCTTCCCAATAAGGAGAGTTGTACCCCCAATTAACCGTTAGCTTGCGCCACTAATAATGTTTATTCAACATGCATTCATGCTTCGAATTTAGAATTTTATCCAAAAAGAGAAACAAGAAAATGACACGGAAAAAATGTTGAATGCCTACACCTAATCATGTTGATGGTGACTAACAATGGTCCATCATTAGTGTTAACATGATAATAATGTGGTTGAGATAATTAATGAGTGAGAATAAAAAAAAAAAAAAAAAAGACAATTAAGAATTTGGGAGAACGTGGAATAAATATATAATTTGTATTTTTGTAAGGAGAAGGAGGGTGGATGAATGAGAATTGTTATTTGGGAACGTGAGGATGGGAGTGTAGTAGAAAGCCGACATTTTTAGCCGATAAACTCGCTCCTTGTCTACCTAAACCTAATCTTTGTATGCAACTATGCATTCAACTTTAAACACCATTCAACTCTTAGATTATTACATCTAGCGAATTTAAATTTGGATTGCAAATAATCAATTTGGAGATATAATTCTCTAGACAGCTTTTGTGTTATCATCTAATATATAGACTAATCCATCGAGATATCACTGGTATGTTCCTTTTGGTTTTAAACAACTTTTAAAAATTAGTGATTTTTAAAATTCAGGGGTTTTTAAAATCTGTATTATATTCTTCTTGAGTTTTGAGTAGGTTGGTTTTAACCTTATAATATAAAAGTTATAAGTATATTATTTGTTTAGTGTGATGATAATGATTAGATGTTTGTTATTATTTTAATATATGAAAGAGAGTGCTTAAATTAATATTTGATGGAGTAAAACTAATTGATAGGTTTTCCATGCTATTTATAGAGATGTCGTATTAGATTACTAAAAATCAGATTTGTAAAATCCAAAATTTTAAAATTAAAAAAAGAATATCACCTTAGTGAACATATATGGAGATGACTATATCATTTTTTGGCATCTTTTATTCATTCACCTTTTTTTCTAATTATTTTTACAACTAAAATACTGAAATACCCTTCACTTAAATTTTTTATATTTCCGTTACTGGAATGAGCAAATTCAATATATATGTCATATAAGTAGGGTTGTAAACGAACCAAACTATTTTGATTCGATTTGGTATTTGTATTCAAAATTCGGTATTAGTATTCGAAATTTTATATTTGGAATTTGAGTATAAATTTTTTTTTGTTCGATTAGTTATCAAATACAAATTCAAAACTTATGATATTCGATTGGATATTCGTAAATATTCGATTAAATATTCGGTTAAATATATATTATATAATAATTATATAATAATAGTAATAATAAATATAGTTATTTATAAATTTAAGCCCATTATAAGTATATCAAGATATTAACCCTTATGACTTTATTCAAAAAGTGGGCTTGAATTGCAAACTTGATGGAAGATTTGATGCTCGTCATTTGTTTGTTAAAATTTTCTTTTCCAAAATTTAATAGTTAACTTTTTTTAAAAAAAAATTTAGGTACTTGATTATGTTATGAATCTTTTAAGTTTATAGTATTTTTTTTTTGATATGTTTGAGAAAAAAATTCCAATATTCGCTTCAAGTATTCGTATATTTTCTAATAATTCGATATAAGTTTCAAATCAAATATAAATCACATTTATTATTTGAAAAATATTCGATTTGAATTCGATATTCGGAATAATTTCATAAATCCGAATTTAAAATACGTGGTATTCGATTCTATTCGATTCGTTTCGTTTACAACTCTATATACAAGTTGAAAAAAATCTTTTTGTTAATAAGTTAGTAAAACAAAGAGTATGTATAGAGTAAAATTGGTTTATATATAAATCACTGAAGGGTATTAGTTGTTTTCACTGAAGAATACTAATTGTTTTTACTGAAGAGTATTACTGATTTACACTAAAGAGTCTTAGTTTATTTTCACTGAACAACTAAGACTCTTTAGTGTAAATCAATAATACTCTTAAGTAAATCAACTAATATTCTTCAATGAAAACAACTAATACCCTCCAGTGATTCATGTATAAACTAGTTTCACTCTATACTTTTTCTAAAACAAATTATAAACCGACATAAGTTTTGAGAAGAAAATCATTTCTAAAACTGCAAACGAGTTACAGTAAAACCTATATAAATTAATATTTTTGGGAGTGTGGAAAAATATTATTTTAGAGATGTATTAATTTATCTATAAATTAATAATTTATTAATTTAAAGAGTTTTTTTAATACAATATATAAATAAAAATTTATTTTTATAAAATGAGTGCCTTAATTAATATTATGCATTATCACTACAAAAAAGACGGAGATTAGCGACGGAAAGTTTGCGACGGCCAAATATCCGTCGCAAATTCAGTGAATTTGCGACGGATTTTTCTAAGCCGTCGAAAAAAATGACAATTTGCGACGACTAAGGATGTCCGTCGCAAATTACTAAAATTTGCGACGGAAAGGCCGTCGCAAATACTCACCGCCTTCGTCTTGAAACGACTACATTTGCGACGGAAAGGTCGTCGTAAATTTCAACTTTGAGTTTGCGACGGTCCATTCCGTCGCAAAATATACCCGTTTAAAGGTGACCGTTCATGAAGCGACCCGTTTGACTGATTTGCGACGAAATTTGCCGTCACAATTTTTAACTTTGTATTTGTGACGGACCAAAGCCGTCGCAAATCTTACATTTATATTCGCGACCTTTCGGGAAACGGTCCTTTGACTGATTTGCGACGGAATTTCCGTCGCAAATACGAACCGTTTTTACGCGTCTTCTTGGGAAACGGTGCGTTGACTGGTTTGCGACGGAAAAGCCGTCGCAAATCAGTAAAAACGACGTCGTTTTGTCTTTGACAGGCGAAATTTGCGACGGATAGGCGTCCGTCGCAAATTTTTTTACAATTATAAATACTCTCCTCGCGAAGCAGACGGATCCTGCGAGAAAAAAGAAGAAAAGGAGGAAAACGAAAGGAAAAGGAAGGAGAAGTCGGGAAAAGGAAGACGTCCGTCCCCACCGAGTTTTCATTTCGACATTTTCTACAAATAAACCGTAAGTTTTCTTCATTTTTACCGTTTAAAATGTAATTTTAAAGCATGTTTAGAGAATTGATTTTAGTTGAGAATTGATTTTAGTTGAATTGTTTGAATTATATTAGTAATGAATTGATTTTAGTTGAATTAGTTTATCGAATTTTAATTTAAATCATTTTTAATTTTTTGTTAATTAAGTTTAGAATTGAATTAGTTGAATTGTTTGAATTATATTAGAAATGAATTGATTTTAGTTGAATTAGTTGATCTAATTTAATTAGTAGATCGAATTTTAATTTAATTTTAAAGCATGTTTATTTTTTGTTAAGTTTAGAATTGAATTAGTTGAATTGTTTGAATTATATTAGAAATGAATTGATTTTAGTTGAATTAGTTGATCTAATTTAATTAGTAGATCGAATTTTAATTTAATTTTAAAGCATGTTTAATTTTTGTTAAGTTTAGAATTGAATTAGTTGAATTGTTTGAATTATATTAGAAATGAATTGATTTTAGTTGAATTAGTTGATCTAATTTAATTAGTAGATCGAATTTTAATTTAATTTTAAAGCATGTTTAATTTTTGTTAAGTTTATAATTGAATTAGTTGAATTGTTTGAATTATATTAGAAATGAATTGATTTTAGTTGAATTAGTTGATCTAATTTAATTAGTAGATCGAATTTTAATATAATTTTAAAGCATGTTTAATTTTTGTTAAGTTTAGAATTGAATTAGTTGAATTGTTTGAATTATATTAGAAATGAATTGATTTTAGTTGAATTAGTTGATCTAATTTAATTAGTAGATCGAATTTTAATTTAATTTTAAAGCATGTTTAATTTTTGTTAAGTTTATAATTGAATTAGTTGAATTTATAATTATTACAGATGAACCCAGGTCAAGATAATTTTCTCAGTGTCATCATAGTCGACAACAAGTAAGTATTTTTTAATGAATTATGTATACTTTTAATTATATATATATTAATATAATTAACTTGATTTTTTAATTTTGTTGTCACAGACTGCTTCCAGCCCATGAGACTAGCTTAATCGTCTCACAAATCATTAGAATGTGACAATTTGAGTATGGTGCCCACTCGTGGAGTCAAGTGTCCGAGCAAAAGAGGATGGAGTACTTTGATGAATTCAAGGTATAAAAAATTTATTTATTATGATTTTAATTTAACTTTTAATTTTTTAATTTATTCGTTAATATTCTATTTTTAATTTATTTGCAGAGGCGGTGCGTTTGGGACCCTGCCAACGATAGTATTATGTACCAATTGTTCTGTGCGAAAGCGCAAGAACGGTACAAAGATATTATATACGGCTTGAAGAAGCGGTGGGAGCGTGGGGATCGGGTGGAGTTGGGTCGAGCACCAGACGGACGATCGTTATGGGATGGTTTGGTGGATCACTGGAACAGTGAACCATCATTCTGAAGAAGATCATGAAGAGAGAGAGAGATAGAGAGAGAGAGAGAGAGAGAGAGAGGGGAGGGGGAGAGAAGAGAGAGAGAAGAGAGAGTCAGTTTGAACAATTTATTTATGTTTTTTGAACAATTTATTTATGTTTTTCGACGGACAATTTATTTATGTTTTTTGAACAATTTTTGGTAAAGACATTCCCGGTTACAAGGTTTCCGCCATTATTACAGAGATAATGAGGGATAATTTAGAGTAGAACGTAATGAAGTTCAAACTATTCTCGTCGCAGCGGAAGCAGTACTACTTGGATGGGTTTTGGGTATATATATGCAAATATTTATAAACAATTAGTTGGTTAAAAATATTTGCATATATATACCCGGAACTCATCCAAGTAGTACTGCTTCCGCTGCGACGAGACGAGTTTGAACTTCATTGCGTTCTTCTCTAGATTATTCCTCAATATCTCTGTAATAATGGCGGAAACCTTGTGACCGGGAATGATGCTACAAATAGTATTTCAACAAAGATATTACTAATTCAGTGTTAATTAATTAATTACTTGTAGCAAACATATACATGATCTTAGATGAATTAATTTGGTGAATTTTGAAAAAAAAAAAGAGTCAATTTGGATACATATACAATTGCGTACAAATGAACGAATTATAAATTTAAGCGGGAGTCGAAATAAATAATTTTACCAAAATAATAAAAATTAAATGGCCCCAACATTTATAAAAACAAGTGAGAAACGAAAATGAATTAATTTGGTGAATTGTGGAAAAAAAACGAGTCAATTTGGATACATATACAATTAATTGCGTACAAATGAACGAATTATAAAATTATGTGTTGTCGAAATAAATAATTTTACAAAATAAAAAAAATAGTTGGGCAAAATATTTTTATAAACAACTTAGATACGGGTGAATTATAAAAAAAAAGAATCAATTTGAATACATATACAATTAATTGCATACAAATGAACGAATTATAAATTTAAGCGGGAGTTGAAATAAATAATTTTATAGAAATAATAAAAATTAAATGACACAAAAACAAGTGAGAAACGAAAATGAATTAATTTGGTGAATTATAGAAAAAAAAAGAGTCAATTTGGATACATATACAATTAATTGCATACAAATGAACGAATTATAAAATTATGTATTGTTGAAATAAAATTTTTTACAAAATTAAAAAAATAGTTGGGCAAAATATTTTTATAAACAACTTAGATACGAAAAGAAATTAAGTTGGTGAAATATAAAAAAAAATGACTTAATTTGAATACATATACAATTAATTGCATAAAAATGAACGAAAGTAGCTTGTGCCCTAGTGGCGCGCGTCCCCTCCTCTTGCTCAAGAGGTCCCGTGTTCGATTCCCCTTGGACGCAAAAATGGATTAATTGTTCAAGGCCTAATAAGACTAATATAGAAGGTGGGCCGCATATATTAAGCAATGGGCCGAGTGGCCCAGTGGTCCGCGCCCGCCCCGGGTGCCCGGGCTCGAACCACGCGAGCCACTTTTTTTTTTGTATAGGCTCGGTAATTTGCGACGGCCAAATTCCGTCGCAAAATTCAATACTTGCGACAGAAAACAGCCCGTCGCAAATTATAACAGAAAAAATAAAAAAAAATATATAAAAACATTTGCGACGGAAGATGACCGTCGCAAATGTTTTTGACCCGATCGGGTCTAACCCGAAAGATTTGCGACGGAATATTGTCCGTCGCAAAATCTCTGCGACCCGGCCGGGTCTGACCCGCAATTTTTGCGACGGAGCTCCAAAATCCGTCGCAAAAATTAGCTACGGCTGTTTTAAAAACGAACACGTGTCTGTCGCAAATTCCGTCGCAAAACAATGTTTTTTTTGTAGTGTATATTCGTTGAACTATATAATAAATAAATAAATTCATCATACATAACACAATGAAGTTCAAAGCTTAGAAGAAATTGTAGCAACCATCATCGAGAATGATGTGGATGATGGCGAAATACAATACGTTTGGAACCAGTTACGAGAAAGGAAACACTTATAGCTAGCATCCAGAACACTTCACAATTTTTTGGTGCAATTTGAGAATACAACACTAGAACTATTGGATGAGATAAGAAAAGTTAGAGGTGAAATCCAATCAGATTTGAAGATTAACAAGAAGCAATCAACAATATATTCTTATTTTATTAAATTGTCCTATTTATTATGATAATGTGAAGAAATTATTAATTTATGATATTGATGGGACCATTAGTTTATATATGATTTTTTTTAAAAAATTATTATCTTATTATTTTATCAAAATTGGTAAATTTTTGCACTAGCCCAAGTTGGGACTGGAGAAAATTATTATTCTAGAGAGATTATTAATTTATGGAGTATTAATTTATAGAGGTTTTATTGTATAAGACTTGTAGCATATATTATGATTGCATTGTCAAATTCTTAATTTCAGATTAGGTACATATCACCTATTAGGTTAGTAATTATTGTCTATTTAAGATTTCAAATTGTTTGATTTTTGTATACTCTTCACTATTCATCAAATGTAGCATATATAAATTTATAATAACACACAACATGCGTTTCAGAAAAAAACAAAAAAAAGTTGAAGTGTCATTTAAGTTGATGAAGCGTTGGATATATCATGGAGTATCCTCAATCTTCACTTGTTTATTAGATTTTCACGAATACCTAATAATGAACATTTTTTATGCGGTCATTGTTAATTAATTATATCTTGTACATATTGAATGATGAATGAACCGTAAATATTCTGAGAAAGATATCTATGATAAGAAACAACTTAGCTGTGATATCTTGTTATTCCAGGATTTTTAGATTAACTGGGAACACGACTTTTGATCGTTGGAGGATTACTTGAATTTGGTCATTTGTCGTAAATTTGTTCACCACCTTTGATTCCGCCGTTACTCCCGGCCTTTTACTCCCACGCCTACGATAGGGACACTTCAATATACTATTCCATTTTCACTATATATCTAGCTAAATATATTTCAAACTAAAATTATGTATCATTTTACATTTGATTCTTAATTATAACAAGGGCAAACTCTACTGTGCACTTTTATTCACCGAGTATGTATAGAGTGAAATTGGTTTATATATGAATCACTGAAGGGTATTAGTTGTTTTCATTGAAGAGTATTAATTATTTTTACTTATTACTTGTTTACACTGAGGAGTCTTAGTTCATTTTCACCGAACAACTAAGACCATTTAGTGTAAATCAGTAATACTCTTTAGTAAATATAACTAATACTCTTCAATGAAAACAACCCTTCGGTGATTCATATATAAACCAGTTTCACTCTATACTTTGTCTTATTCACCATATTTAGATAAATTATAATGTGATCAAGTTTCATTGTGAAACTTGTTTGCATTTTATATGTATCTCTAATTAATAATATTATTTGTTTCATTACAATGTATTAATTTGATGTTAATTAATTACTGCATACTAGAAACAACTAATATTATTCTGAATTACGCAGTGAAACCGACTTACATGAGACTTGCTCCCATACATGAAACTGAATTCATTCAGTAATATCATAACATTCATTTGTAAGATCACTACTATTATAAAATAATACTATAACATTTTATGTCCGGAAACACACCGAACAATGTGAATAAATATTATGATATTAGTTTATAAGTGTAATGATATTACTGTATCAATGCAATAATTATTACTTGTTGTATTCACTACTACAATATTGGAGATACACAGCTGCACATATACAGCCATTTTCAATAACCGTTGTATAAGTAAAGCTATATACAGCGGTTACAAAAAAAATTTTAAAAAAGAAAATATACAGCGGTTTATAACCGCTATATAAGATTTATCTTATATAGCGGTTAAAAACCGCTGCGGATGGACATATATAGCGGTTTAGAACCGCTATATAAGATAAATCTTATATAGCGGTTGAAAACCGCTGTATAATTTCTTTTTTTCTTTTTCGTATACCAGTACTATATAACTCCGCCCCCAAATTAAATCTCGACTGAATTTCACCCCAAATCCCTAGCCGTGCCGCCGTGTTCGCCGTCCGCCCCCACCGTGCAGCCTCTCGCATCCCAACGGCGCCACCGCCGACCCCGCCGTGCAGCCCCTCGCCCGGCGCCGCGATTTACGTGGTTCTCTTTGGACGTACGACAGCCCCGCCGTGCAGCCCCTCCCAGCGCCGCCGCCGTGACGCCACTCCTCTCCACGACTGCCGTCGACGCCTCTCCTCTCCACGGCCGCCCTCGACGCTCTCCTCTCCACAGCCGCACGCCAAATCAATTTGGGTAAGTTTCATGTAATTGCATTGTCTTTCGAGTTTCTTCTCTAGGGTTTATTCATCATTTTTAATCATTCATGCTCTCTTTCTGGTGTCACTAAGTTGAATGAATTTGATCGACTGGAAGTTTCATCACGAATTTTCCTGTATAATTTGGGAACAATTTGTCTGTTGCCATCATATAAATTAGGGGCACTTATTAGTCTTTCAAGTTGTTTTATTGGACTTATTGTGAGAACACCGTATTAAGTTTAGGAAATTATGGAACTGCAATGAGAAATGAAACTTACCTATATCTATATGGGATGAGGATTTGCTTACCTCTACATGACTACATTGTTCTTCATTGATATGTTAGACTTGTGTATTACTATAATGCTGAAATTGTATCCTGTGGCTTCACAGCTAATTCGGTTATATCCTGCAAGATTGAATTTACACGAAAAAGTACACTCTGTGGCCGGTTTGGCCTTAGGCTGCTATTTCGTCCTTGTATACCAAGTTTACCTTTCTTTATTTCATCGATAGACTGAAATATATTGCCAGAGTTCCCTAATATGATGAAATGAGTAAATAGTAGTGATAGAAAGTGAGGATTACATAGAGGAAATGAGGCTTCTCTTGCTCTGCACTCTCTTGGAAGGAAATTCAGCATTTGATTTTTTTTTTTGCAAACGTGGGTTTCTTGTAAGTGTTGAAAATAGAGGATATTTTTAGTATGCTAACTAATAGAGGATATTTTTAGTATGCTAACTAATAGAGGATATTTTTAGTATGCTAACTAATAGAGGATCCAGCTAGTAATGGGGTGATATCAAATCGTCCTGCTCTCAAGAATTATATTAAAGCGTAAGTTAATTTTTAATATAATAATTTGTTTTGTAATCCATTTAGAATTATGTTATATATGTAATGTATTTTTATTTTTTATGCATAATAATAGTGTGATGGAGATGTATCGGAGTCGGCTTCCTGGTACTCAAGACCCAGAGACCCTTGAAAAAGTGAACTGGAAAAACATTAAGGTAAATTTACAATTTTTTTTTATCAAATTAATTAATAGAAAATAATCGTAATTGTAGTATGCATGTGACTATATATAATTGTTAATCAATAGGTTCCGAGGCAGCGAGATAACGTACACTGTGGACATTTTGTGTGCTGCTACATTGAAGATATAATCATCACTTATCATACGACCATTCCCAACAATGTAAGTCAATTTGTTGATTTATTTAAATTATTATTGGTTGAATAAAATTTTGTACAATATATCTAATTAACTTTTTAATGTTTGTAGTTTGTATATGAACGTCCATTGGCTTCTTACCCCAGTAGCAGAATGGAGAAATGGAAATTAGATTGGACGGGGTATTTGTTCAACCGATTCTTGAGTTATATGTCATTATAGTATTACTTTTGGTAGTAGACATGTAAATTAAATATTACTCTTTAATGATATATGTATTTCATATTTTTGGTATATTTAATTGGTTTGTATGTTTATTTAATTCGTGTTTTGGTGTTGAATATATATATATATATATATATATATATAGTATAAATTATAAAACAGGTTTATAAGAAAAATTAAAAATTAAATAAAAATAAAAAATGGTTTTAATAGCGGTTAATAACCGCTATACATTAATATAAATGCATGAAAAATGAAAATATTAAAATAATTTAAAAAGACAATATATAGCGGTTAATAACCGCTGTATAAAGTTATACTATATATAGCGGTTATTAACCGCTGTATAAGGGTAGACTTTATATAGCGGTTATTAACCGCTGTATAAAGGTATACTTTATATAGCGGTTTTTAACCGCTGTATAAGCTCTTTTTTTATATAGCGGTTCCTAACCACTGTGTGAGCTTATATAGCTGCCACTTACATAGCGTTTTTAACCGCTTTATTAGCTTGAAAATAACCGCTATATATAACTTTATTTGTACTAGTGATTTGCCGAACAATTTCACTGGATACTGACTTTATCAAATTATTAACTGTATTTTTTAATTACTATACTGTTAAACTTGTTCATAGTATGAAAATGATGTCATTACATTTATTCAGTAATATCATTATATATTCTTATATATAAGTTAATACTTATAACGTTTTACATTTATTAGTTTATAAGTGTATGGTATCACTGAATGCTACCATATTATTGAATGAATGTTATAATATTCATTTTATATTATGAACAAGTTTCAAATTAGAGTATGTGGGTTTTTTTTTTCTTTTTTTTCCGTAAATTAATAGTTGTCATTTTAGTTATACCTAAATTTCTTTTTCCAGATTACTATTAATATTTCAGTTAGAGAAACATCAAAACGTACACTTAATAATTATAATCAGTTTTTTTTTTTTTTTTTTTTTTTATCGGAGTATCATTGGTTAATTTCTTTAATTCTTTTAAGTGGTAATTTTATAATATATCCATACTAATTATATACGTACGTGGCTGATCTGCGAATGCTTCTTTTTTGTTAATTCTTGAGATGGCCTAGTAGTGCGTGCAATGATTCTTTAAATTCATATATGTGGAGATATATATTTAGTATTAATGAACGCATGAGATCTTGGCAATTAGTAATGTCACGCTGGAAAATCCAATAATATTATGTTGTATAGTTAAGTTCGCATTACACTTCATGGTTTGTTTAGTCCTACATCAAATCTCATTATTTGGACTTCTTTTATTATTTAATTTCCTTCGATAAGAAAATACATCATACATCAGATTACGTATTGGTAGAAACTAAAGGTCATATATACGTGAAATTATACGTTCGTCAGATTAATCGAAATATTTAGACTATCAAAAGAAGAAATAACATCTTAACTCATATATTAATAGGATTTAATAAATTATATATATATATATATATATATATATATATATATATATATATATATGATTAATTAAAATAAAACATCAAATTTTGAAAACTATAATGGCGAGAGAATGCAAATTAGGAGTATAATTCTTTATAGATCTCATGTTCGAAATTCATAAAGTGCAATCAATTTCTTCCCTCAATGGACAATGGGGTATAAATTTTCTAAATCAATTTATTTTAGACCAAATACCAAGTATATATATATATATATATATATATATATATATATATATATATATATATATAATTTTTTAAAAAGCCCTACGAAGTGGTTTCAAAAGAAAAACTAAGCATGCATATTGGGCTTGTTATTCAGGCAGTTTAATGTAAATTGGGACTTATATAGTTAAATATACACCTAATTATATTTAATACCATGAAAAAAGTTTGCCACATTTAAAAATTTATATTTATAAATTAATTCATTTAATATTTCTCATACGCTGATTAATACATTAATTTTAGGAAATTAAGATGCCACCGCCCACGGCACGATGTCAATGATTGAAAGAGAGAATTACGAAAAAATATGAGCTTCTGAAATGAAGATGGAAGAATAAAATCTACTCTTATGTCCAAACAATGGAGAGACATCAAACCTCAAAAAAATCAGATTTTGTTCTAAAATTTGTTAGAATAAGAATAGTCTTAGCCGACTTTGGACGACTGAGTTTTAATATTTTGGGGGTTGTCGGGCATTCCAATAATTAAATAAGTTTGAATGGATGGATGATGAGCATTGGAAGTTGAAACAAAGAATGACAGCTAATTTTTGTCTTATCAAACTACCTAAAAAAAGAATTACCTACTCTACAGTCCGCAGTACGATTTATTTTATTTTATTTATGTCGTAGTAATTATATCAGTAGTTTTTTTTTTTTTATCGATAAATGTTACTCCCTCCGTCCCATAATTGTTTGCACACTTTCCTTATTCATTCGTTCCACAATTGTTTGCACACCCATAAAAGGAAACCTTTTTATAAACTTCATCCTCACAATAGTCACATATTTATAGAAATTGTCATTACTTTTTACTTTTTGGGCCTACAATACACACAATTCAACCAATTTCTTCACTTTATACCCCACAAAACACTACTCATTACATTTTTGTCTTAAAAGCTGTGCCCAAACTATGGTGCAAACACTTGTGGGACGGAGGGAGTAGTTGTTAGCAGTTAAAAGTCCCAAATTCTTAAAAGAAATTTTCAAGCCACCTTATAACTTTCTTTAACTCGTTTCCGGATAATCGAACCTGGATCATTCACTAGAGTGAGGAACCTGGTGGCCAAGTGAGCTAAGCCACCTGGTTATGTTAGGTGGTTTATCATTATTCATTTTAGACTTACGCTCTATAGTCTATACAATACAATTTTTTTTTTTTAATTTGAAACATATATAATATATGTATTTACATGCATGAAAATTCTTGCTCGTGATACAATTTTAAATTGAGTAACTCTATTGTGAATTCAAATTTACTTAGAACTTTTTTTTATTAAATATCATTGTTTTGTATATATATATATATATATTAATTATCACTATTACGCATATATACTTCTAATACTTGATTTTTTTAGACAATAAGAGATAATGTGTATTTATAAGTGTTATTTGAAAAAATTGAGTTTACGTAAACTTGGGTTCACTCACGTTTTTGTCTTTTAAATTAAGTGCATTTTCATCCATTTATCTCTAATTAGTATTGTAAGAATTATATATAAATACCAAATATTTGGAAGAATTTCATATATGTAAGACATAATTTTTAGGTTGATAAATACTCGTTTTACAAGTGCCACAATTTAAGGTTCAATTTTTATTTTTTATTTTTTATGTAGTTTGATTTAAATTATTTTTTCTCAATTCAAGTCACAAATTCTTTTTTAAATAAAAATAGAAATTTGCGTTATAGATAAAAATAACTTCATTAAGTTAATAATTTTTTATTAATATAATGCATAAATTTAATTTAATTTTTATCATCTTGTACTAATTTAGGTTGAAATTTTAATTTAGTCTCTTTAAGAAAAAGTAATGATAACTGTTGTGGCCATTTTATGCCACAGGTCGGCTCCGGCCTGACACAAGCCGTGGGTGACATAACAACGTGCCCTCTGCAGCGCCGGCCCGACCGGATGATCTCCGACCTCCGCGGACCCCGGCCATCACGGCCTCCGACCTTCACGGTCCCCGACCGTCGCGGTCTCCGGCCTCCGCGGACCCCGGCCGTCATGGCCTCCGGCCATCACGGCCCCCGGCCATCACGGCCTCCGACCTTCACGGTCCCCGACCGTCGCGGTCTCTGACCACCGCAGACCCCGGCCATCTTGGCCTCCGGTCATCACGGCCTCCGGCCTTCACGGCCTCCGGCCTCCGCTGACCCCGGCCGTCATGGCCTCCGGCCTCTGCGACCTCCGACCATCACGGTCTCCGACCTCTTATAATCTCCAGATTGCAGGAAGATATTAGAGCACGTGATAGGATCAGGCGAGACTTTCCCCCCAAGAAGTAAAAGGCCGCCTCCGTACCCAGGGACAGAGAATATTCCATCCAAATAAGGAAAATAGCCAGAGAATCGTCCTTTTAGAACACGTGTCGACATGCCAGTGGCCGACCGCCTGCAAGCTCTGGCGTAACAGTGCCCGCGCGTCCTCAGAGGCTGGAGGAATTTAATGCTCCTGTCCCGCTAGAGGCCAAAAAGTCCAAAATACCCTCGTAACAAGAAAACTATAAATAGTCACTCATTTGTAACAAGAAAGAGGTTCAATTTTCTCTTAGAATATTCAATACAATCATCATTCAAGTCCAGGGACTAACAACCCCTGGCAAATCTTGGTGTTCTTGCTTTCACTTCATCATCTTTCATTCAAGTCAATCATTTTAGCATTAATGAACCCAATCATTTGATGTTTTTACCAAAGCTCTCATAAATAGCCATTTAATCCCAACAATATTTATTTGGTAAACAACAATAACCAGCATTTTTTTTAGCGAATATATATATATATATAAATATAATAACGTCAACCGACCTACATTTGAAAACCATTGAATTTCCCCTCCAAAATTATCACTAAATTGAGTATTAAATCTTTGGTATGTATCTTTGCCAGGACTATTGTTTTTTTTATAAGTTGTTGTTCCTCACAAAATTTCTATTGTAAATCTACCTTTGTGTAGATATTTTTCTTTGAGTGTTAGATGTATCTTAGTGAGTGTTCGAGTGATTTTGTGTTTTCTTCTAAGTTTAGATAAGTCTGAATGAGAAGTCTCAACATATTTTTAATAAAAATATGTTAAATATATTTTTGAAATATATATTATGATAAATCTCTATATTTTGTAGTATAAAAAATATTTCAACTATATATATATAATAACGCCAACCGGCCTACATTTGAAAATTATTGAATTTTCCTGCCAAAATTATTGCAAAATTTAGTAATATTCGTTTTAAATTCTTTTAAATCTTTGGTATATATCTTTGAAAATATATTTTATTATAAATATTGATAATAATTTATTACAAAATATATTAGATATATTTTTTAAATATAAATTATAATAAATATTTAGAAATAATATTAAAATATGTTGAATATATTTTTGAGATATATATTATGATAAACCTCTCTATTTTTTAGTATAAAAGATATTTTAATTATTTTAAATAATAATTATTAAATATTTTTTGAATATCATTGTATAGAAATAATTCGATGTATAGTTTGTAGAAGTTTATTTTTAATAGAAGTTATTAAAATAAATATTTATTAATCTAAAAAAAGAATAAGACCACTCTTTAATTTTTTTGCAAATTATAGAGTGAATATGATTTGTACATAAACCATTTGAAGTGTATTGGTTGTTTTCACTAAAGAATATTATTTTCACTGAAGGCTATTAGTTCTAAAGGGTATTACTAAATGGTATTAGTTGAAGGGTACAAAGAATAATAGTTGTTTAGCTAAAGGATATTAGAGAGTTATATTCTAAAAAGTACTGCAAGATAGTTTATGTATGAACCAATTTATTTTTTGTAGAAGAAAGATATTATCTAAATTAATTATTTCGAAAAAAGATTATAGTAGATATATAACAATTAATCTGAGATTAATCAACTGGAGGAAAATATTGGAAACTTAAAATCTGAGATTAATCAACTGGACATGTTCGATGATGTGTTTGGCCTAGAAGATGAAGAAGCGGAAAGAAGAAGATGGGTTACAGTGGAGCTTTTTAAAAATCTTAAGTGGAAACACAGCTTGCCAGCTTAAAAGGCGAGGATTAAATGGCTCAAAGAGGGAGATATGAACTCCAGTTTTTTTTCACAGCTATATAAATAGAGGAGGAAGGCAAACGAAATCGTAGGGTTCCAGCTGGGAGATGTTTGGGTGGAAGAGGTGGCTGAAGTTAAGAAGGGTGTTGCGAGTTTTTTCAAGAATCATTATTCGAAACAAGCAGGGGAACGACTAAAGCTGGCTGCTGCTACGACAATCAACAAGCTGTCGAAGCTGGATAATTTAATGCTTACAGCCCCATTTCTGGAACAAGAAATTAGAGAAGCGATTGGTGAATGTGAGAGTTCAATATCCCAGGGCCCGACGGGTTCAATTTCTGCTTTATCAAAGATTGCTGGAAGGTAATGTCCGACGAATTTCACCGAAATGGGAAGTTGGTCAGGGGTATTAATTCTTCGTTCATCGTCCTTATACCTAGAAAAGAAGATGCTTGTCACTTGGTAGATTTTAGGCCTAAATCCTTAATAGACTGCGTTTATAAAATCTTGGCTAAAGTGTTAGCGGGACGGTTAAGTAAGGTGATAGATGACATCATTTTTGAGAACCAAACGACGTTTGTTGGTGGCAAGTTGATTCAAGATGGTATGGTGGTTCTCAATGAGGCTATAGAAGAGGCGAGGAGATTGAAAATAGGCAGATTGCTCTTTAAGATTGATTTTGCTAAGGCGTACGATTCGGTTGAATGGAATTTTTTGGATGATATGATGGAGCTGCTAAATTTCAATAAAAAATAGAGGGGCTGGATCATTGAATGTGTCATAACTGTCTCAGCAAATGTTCTTGTGAATGGCAGCCCGTACGGAGAATTCAAATTAGAAAGAGGGCTACGTCAAGGAGATCCGTTATCCCCATATCTGTTTCTAATTGTGGCTGAGGGACTGAACTTGATGGTGAACAAGGCGGTACATAATGGGTTACTAGAAGCGGCTGGGCTCAGGAATGAGAAGATTCAAGTTCTGTTGCTACAATATGCAGATGATACCATATTTCTGGATTCAGACAAAACAGAGAATGCTTGGATCATCAAAGCCATTCTTAGAAATTTTGAGTTAGCATTTGGGCTTAAAAATAAACTTCAACAAAAGCAAGTTGATTGGTATAAACATGGAGGAGGAGAGATTGAAGCAGATGGCGATCACTCTTGGTTGTGTAAGGGAAGAGATTCCTTTTACTTATTTGGGGACTCGGGTGGGTATTAATCGAAGCAGAATTGCGGAATGGGGTCATTTGATTCACAAGGTAAAGATGAGACTGGAATCACTTGAACACAGAAAACTTTCCTTTGGAGGCAGAATCACAATTCTAAAAGCGGTATTGACGTCACTACCTATCTACCATCTTTCTTTTTACTTTCTTCCTAAAAAAATCCTTGGTACCTTGAATTCGTTATCTAGGAATTTTTTGTGGGGTGGGGTGGTGGGGGAGGGTGGAGTGGATGAGAGAAAAATAACATGGATAAATTTGGATGTTATTTGCTCTCCTAAATTAGTTGGGGGGTTGGGGGTTAAGGAGGTAAGGGATTTTAATAAAGCTTTGATGGGAAAGTGGCTGTGGAGATTTTTTGTGGAAAGGGAGAACTTGTAGGTAAGGGCAATAGAGTCAGTACATGGGAAAGTGAGAGTGGGAGAGGATGGCAGTTTTAGTGAGGGAAGGGGGAGGGGCGTTCGGGGTGGTGGAAGGAGGTTGTTGAGCTAGGCTCGGGAGAGGGGGGGGGGGGCGAATTGGTTTGTAGAGAATCTTGAGAGTAATACAGATTTTTGGAACGATGCATGGGTGGAGGGTAGGTCGCTTAGGAGCCAGTTTCCGAGATTATTTCAATTAAGCAGAGATAAGGAGAGGCCAATTAAATAAATGAGAGTGTGGGAAGGGGGGTTTGGAAATGGGAGTGGAGATGGCGAAGACCATTTTTTTGATAGAGAATATGTTGTCTTTAATGAATTTCTTGTGAAAGTGAATATGTGCAGGCTGGTGGAAGGAGAAAAAGATAGCTGGAGGTGGAGCCTGAAGAAGGAAGGAAGATATTCAACAAGATCTGTGTATCACAAACTTTGCATGGAGAAGGTAGCTGCCAAATGGGACACGAGGAGAAGAGAGGAATTCGAGAAGGTATGGTGCAAGGCATTTCTGAGTAAAGTAGTTGCTATGGCATGGAGGTTGCTTTATGATAGACTTATAACCAAGGATAATCTATCAAGAAGGGGGATCCTACCTGGAAATACTGTATTAAGTTGCATCGCATGTGGAAACAAAGTCGAAACAGCAGAACACTTCTTTATAAGATGCCCGATGAACCAAGCAATCTGGGACAAGTGTGTGGAGTGGCTTGGAATACCGACAGCTCTACCAAATAAGGTAATTGATCATTTTCTTCTTTTTTCGGGGCTGTTCAGAAAGAAAAAGGAAAAAATTTTGGGAGTTGCAGCTTGGGAAGGGTTAGTTTGGGCGTTATGAAAGGAGCGAAATAGAGCGATTTTTGAGAGTATGGGACGACGAATATATTCGAGGAAGTTAGAAGTAGAATATGGAGTTGGGTGTTGGTGAAGGGAGTGATTCATTATAATTCTTCCCTAAGAAATTGGATTCACTGTCCTAGATTAATTTTCTAATATTACCTGTGAAAGCTGCTTAGAAAGATTGTTTTCTGTAGGCATGTCTTATGCCAAACTTATGCTTTATTAATAAAGCCTTGTATTGTCTGATAAAAAAAAAATATCAATATATTTTATTGGGCAAACCACCAAATACATATGAGCATATCTATTATATTGGAGTAAGTTTGAGAAGTATATTTAGGTTAATAAATTACACAAATTCTAGCATGCACTTGGATTTTAAGCTCAATTTTCACTTAAATTTTGATTTTTTTTTAAAAACACACACAAACACACGGAACTATGTGTTGGGGTGTTACTGATTAGTTCTTGGGGTATTACTGGTTAGTCCTTTGGGTATCAATGATTACTTCTTGGGGTATTATTGATTTTTGCTTGGAGTATTTTTTTTCAAAATTCAAGTGCATACCATGCACTCAAGTGCACACTAGAACTACTCAATAAATTAATATACAAACAATACATGAGTTAATGCACTTTGTCATCTTCAACAAGGAAAGAGTAAGCGGCTGTTTGGTTTGAGGGATTGCCTGGGGCTGTCTTTATAATCCCAGGTAATCTCGTGTTTGGTTTGAGGATTGCACAGGACCATGACCATGGATAGACTAGAACGATTATCTCGTGTACAATTCGATAAAGAAAATTTAGTTCTAGTCCAAATTTTCTGGTTCTAGTCTATCCATTTTTCGATAATCGTTCTAATCCAACCCTAACTAATCCAATCATATCCCATAAACCAAACCACCCCTAAGATTTTCCAATAAACTCCGTATTCCACAATATTTTTGCCTCTAGATTCAGAAAAATTTCATTGGATAATAATTTGAACAATGCATTCCAATTGAAGATAGAACAATACCCTAAATAGACTGATCCAACACAGGAATGGATAGAAAATAAGGGTTTCCAACCTCATACTTAAATTAAATTTGGAGGATATAGAATAATGTTAGTTATTATTTATAAAAATATATGTGGAATGCACACATACTTAAATTGCATAATTATTTTAATGCGTGCATTTATCTCAATATTATAAAAATAAATTTTAAAAAATTAATATGTACAAGTAACTGTATGAAAGGAAGACTTCATAGATGAATTTTTTTAATTGAAAAAAGAAAGAAGTGAAAAGACTTCATTGATAATCTTTAAAATGTTTCGTTCAAAGCTACACTTGAAGAATATTGTGTACTATCTGAATTATTTGAAGGACAAAATCATACTTGCATCTAGTCTTTGAATAACTTGAAGTGTTATGGGGTGTCAAATCATGATTTGAATTTGAAAGTTAAGACTCCAGCTATATTATTTAGAAATATAGATCATTCAAGAGAATTGTGCAACAAGATTAGATTGACTCTAATAAGACTAGGTGATAATGTTCTGAAAGGTACAAATATAACCAGAAGTAATTCAGTTAAGATGGTATCGATTCCCAAACATTCACTGATCCCATTCGATTCGAGACTCCAATTCAAGTTTCAGAATGGGCAAGTTGTCTCATATGAAATGTTAATAAATAAGAGTTAATGACAACAACTCGCAAATATTGACATATTCTTGAAGATCCAGTTTTAAGTCACAATCAGTTATACGTGGATGTTTTGAGAGTCACCAATCACAATAACTTGAAAATTTTGATTTGTGGTGACTGGCGATGAATGTTCATTGAAAATGAAAAAAAAATATGATTTTTCTTATCAGTAAAAAATAGCTTTAATAATAAAGAAGGTATACAGAGGTACCAGAAGTACCTTTCTGCTACAAGAATCCTAATGCTCTCTGTTACCAGAAGCACCCTTTATTTACTAAAATATTATGCTTATCCACTTAAGACCAATCTAGGATTCCCTAACCAATCATTAAAAGAGAAATTAGCAACACTTCGAACTTTAACAAAGAGTCAACTCCAAATTCTTGCTTTAATTTCCTTCACTATCTTTGTACTAGAGAACAACCCGTTATTGAAGATTATATCATTTCGAACCTTCCGCAGCACCTGTTGTGGCACAAATAATCCCGTATTTGGCCTAAATACTATCTCAGAACCGGGGTATACCGGAACCGGGGTTTGGGCCCCGACAATAGGATTTCGGCGTTAAACAACTCGATAAAATCGAGGGTCAACACCACTGAAGATATCGAAGGACTGACAAGATATTGTAATATTAGATTTATTTCTTTTCATAATTATTTATTAGATCTACGACTGTAATAAATACCCTAAAATAAAGGGTCAGGATGACTTCCTTAGTTAGAAGCTTGGGGCTCTATAAATAGAGGCCCCAACCCATTGTAAAAGAGAGCTCATATTAGTTTTCTCCTCCCCACATAAATAAAAACACTAGGCAAGGGAGACCCTCTAGAAGGGACACCCAAAGCCATCTTCAAGGGAAGAACCCATCGGTTCTTCCCCCATTCTTGTGTTCTTCGTGTTCATATTATTTTATATGTTCGTTACCCGATAATCGGGACTACCCCTATAGCCACATAAATCCGTCGTATAGATCCGGTAAAATCGGTAACAACAAATGGCGCTAGAAGAAGGGAATCTCAACAATCTCACTCATCCATGTATGAACACTAAGAGCCGTCCCTGAGGAATCATCAAAGGATTCAGCAAAAGTTTAAAGCTAAGTTTTCTGTTCTTTGAAAGTTTCTTCCGAAAATTATTCTGGCATTTCTGCATTTAGTTATCAAACCAAAAAAAAAAAAATCTTCAAAATTATTTTTTTGGGTATCAAGCCTCTTCGCCCCCAAGCAAAAACCAGTTCAGATTCCATTTCTTAACAGTTTTTTCCTGTCAAATCTGCCAAATTCACTGTTTATATTTTATTTCCTTAGATTTCATCGAAATCAACCATAAAAATGCAGAACCTGTATGAAACTCAAAGCAAAAACATAGTTATGCTCTATACCCAGAAAAATTCCCAGTTTGATCTTCAAGAAAATTCAAAACCCAAAATAAACCCATAGTCATCAAAGGTTTCCGTGATATCAATAACAAATTTACAACGCCGAAAAACGTAACAAATATTACTGCCGGCTTCAGGCCGATTATCTATACAAATTTCACATCATTTTACAAAAAATATTTACATTTACACTTACCAGTACCCAGTTTTTCTATGCCATAAACCCAAAAACCTTACAATTCTCTTTCATGGTTTCAGACCAAAACGTACAACCAGGAATTTCCTCTCATAAAAATTGAGAAAATTAAATCCTATTATTTCTATTTACTTCTCAGGGCTTACACTGAATATTATCCAGTAAGTGTATGGAAGCCTCAATAGCTTGACCACCTACCAGAGTCCGGATCGAAGCATACTGCTTCACCCTCTGTGATGGAGTCTCCACCACAACTCTGCTCACGTTCCACCGCCGACCACGCCGGAGCAGCCATAACCTGTGAAGAACATCAAGACAGAGGTTTCAGACCACAAAAAAAAGGGGGCCACCGACCTCCGGCCTCGTTCCGCAACGGCCGACCTCCGGCCTCTTTCCACAACGGCCGACCTCGGCCTCGCACCACTGCGGCCGACCTCCAGCCTCGTTCGGCAATGGCCGACCTCGGTCTCGCACCGCAACGGCCGACCTCCGGCCTCGTTCTACAATGGCCGACCTCGGCCTCGCACCACTGCGGCCGACCTCCGGCCTCGTTCCGCAACGGCCGACCTCGGTCTCGCACCGCAACGGCCGACCTCGGTCTCGCACCGCAATGGCCGACCTTCGGCCTCGTTCTACAATGGCCGACCTCGGCCTCGCACCACTGCGGCCGACCTCCGGCCTCGTTCTGCAACGGCCGACCTCGGCCTCGCACCACTACGGCCGACCTCGGCCTCGCACCACTACGGCCGACCTCGGCCTCGAACCACTACGGCCGACCTCGGCCTCCAATTCCAAGCACAGAGCCACAACTGCCGACCTCTCAATCTACAAAATCGCACCGATCTCTGTTCATCCACCGTCATCCCGGTGCCACCGACTCGCCCCTGTCTTTGCCAACCGAGCTCCACCTCCGACATTTTCAATCTCTACCGAGGTCGGTACCTTCAACAGTGGGTTCCTATTGAGCTCACCCTAAAATTCCGGTAAGCACAGCATCGATCACTGCAGATCGGCCCTCCAAATCGGGTGCTAATCGGTCTCATATCACTATTACCATCCTGCTACGTCGGCCTCGCCTGCGATCTCCCATTCACCGCCTCCGAGCGTACATCAACTCCGACCTGCTGTAGATCGGCCCCACCCGGATCGATCCCGATCACCTTCAGCCGATGCTGCGGGGGCTTCGGAGACTCAATCCCGGTCGCCTTCTTTCGATTCTCACCGCCGCCTCACCGGGCACCTACTCGCCCACCACATCGCCGTCGTTGAGTCTGATCATCGCCGATCCGCTGCAACCCAGACGCCGACCGCCGACTGCCGACCGTCCGCAGACGGTATTGCCAGCGCCAGATACGACCCCGGCGACACGAGCTGCCCTTGCTCCGGCCCAGAAATCACGATCTCGCCGACCTCAATTTACAGTGGTCGGTGTACGATCACCTGTTCATCAATACCAGTCAAGACTACCGGGCACTATCATCCGACCCTTCTGCCTCGCCGCAATCGCATCCCCTCTCGTTTTCAATTCCGACCTCGCGAGTTTTGGAATTGGGAATTTTGGAACGGACTTGGGGGTGTTGACCGGAAGAATCTGGAAACTGGTGATTTATTTGGGCATTTGACCGGTTACTATGGAAGTAGACATGGGCTCTTTACTTCAGTAGAAAATAACTAATGGGCCGAAATTAATTCCATGTTTTTTAGCCTGTTGGATATTTACGGAAGTAACTCGTGGCCGAAATGATTTCAAGTGAATGGGCCTAATCTCAAGTAGCAAATGGGCTTTATTATTTTTGTTCGAGACCGATGGTTCAGCTGTGAAGAGAAGTAGAGAGCAATTTTCAAGGATCAGTTCTCGGGATAAAATTTTATTCTTAATAAAATCTCCAACCTAGTTGTCCGATCGAGACGGAAAAATTCGTGCAAACATTCAGAGCTACTGCAACGACTCGAAAGAATCTACGGGCAGTCCTTTTGCCCATCTCGTGTCAGGTTTTTTCCATTTACTTCCTTTTAATGTATTGCAACTCCGAAATATTTACAATACATTAAAAGCCGGGGGCATGAGTACCCGTATCTGGAGATAATTTTAGGTAATCCAAAACAAATATTTGAATCTCGAAATTTCCGTATTTTTATCCGTCCTCATCGGCGTTGATCTGTCCGCCTCCGTGGCGTCGACATCTCATCCGCCTTCTTAGGCGTTGACGTGTTTTATCCGCCCTCATCGGCGTTGATCTGTCCGCCTCCGTGGCGTCGACATCTCGTCCGCCTTCTTAGGCATTGACGCATTTTATCCGCCCTCATCGGCGTTGATCTGTCCGCCTCGGTGGCATCGACATCTCGTCCGCCTTCTTAGGCGTTGACGTGTTTTATCCGCCCTCATCGGCGTTGATCTGTCCGCCTCCGTGGCGTCGACATCTCGTCCGCCTTCTTAGGCGTTGACGTGTTTTATCCGCCCTCATCGGCGTTGATCTGTCCGCCTTCTTAGGCGTTGACGTGTTTTATCCACCCTCATCGGTGTTGATCTGTCCACCTCCGTGGCGTCGACATCTCGTCCGCCTTCTTAGGCATTGACGTGTTTTATCCGCCCTCATCGGCGTTGATCTGTCCGCCTCCGTGGCGTCGACATCTCATCCGCCTTCTTAGGCGTTGACGTGTTTTATCCGCCCTCATCGGCGTTGATCTGTCCGCCTCCGTGGCGTCAACATCTCGTCCGCCTTCTTAGGCGTTGACGTGTTTTATCCGCCCTCATCGGCGTTGATCTGTCCGCCTCCGTGGCATCGACATCTCGTCCGCCTTCTTAGGCGTTGACGTGTTTTATCCGCCTTCATCGGCGTAGATTTTCCGCTTTAATTAGCGATAATTTGTCCGTCTTCACCGGCGTTGACCACCTGATTACAATCGGTCAAGAATAAAATAAAAAATCTAAGTTCAAAAGCGGGGGCCCGCCCTGAAGCGGTCGGCCCTCCACACTTAGTACCAAATGGGCCGGCCGCAAAACGGTCGGTCCACCCAAAAAATCTAAGTTCAAAAGCGGGGGCCCGCCCTGAAGCGGTCGGCCCTACACACTTAGTACCAAATGGGCCGGCCCCAAAGCGGTCGGTCCACCCAAAAAATCTAAGTTCAAAAGCGGGGGCCCGCCCCCAAGCGGTCGGCCCTCCACACTTAGTACAAAAATTAGGCCGGCCCCAAAGCGGTCGACCTATCACATAGGCCATAGTGCCACCAGCTGTGCAAACAGAAAAAGCCTCGTACGAAGAGCCAAGCCTCGAGTACGAGCACAGAAAAAGCCTCGTATGAAGAGCCAAGCCTCGAGTACGAGCACAGAAAAAGCCTCGTACGAAGAGCCAAGCCTCGAGTACGAGCACAGAAAAAGCCTCGTACGAAGAGCCAAGCCTCGAGTACGAGCACAGAAAAAGCCTCGTACGAAGAGCCAAGCCTCGAGTACGAGCATAGAAAAAGCCTCGTACGAAGAGCCAAGCCTCGAGTACGAGCACAGAAAAAGCCTCGTACGAAGAGCCAAGCCTCGAGTACGAGCATAGAAAAAGCCTCGTACGAAGAGCCAAGCCTCGAGTACGAGCACAGAAAAAGCCTTGTACGAAGAGCCAAGCCTCGAGTACGAGCACAGAAAAAGCCTCGTACGAAGAGCCAAGCCTCGAGTACGAACACAGAAAAAGCCTCGTACGAAGAGCCAAATCTCGAGTACGAGCACAGAAAAAACCTCGTACGAAGAGCCAAACCTCGAGTACGAGCACAGAAAAAACCTCGTACGAAGAGCCTAGCCTCGAGTACGAGCACAGAAAAAGCCTCGTACGAAGAGCCTAGCCTCGAGTACGAGCACAGAAAAAGCCTCGTACGGAGAGCCTAGCCTCGAGTACGAGCACAGAAAAAGCCTCGTACGGAGAGCCTAGCCTCGAGTGCGAGCACAGAAAAAGCCTCGTACGGAGAGCCTAGCCTCGAGTATGAGCACAGAAAAATCCTCGTACGAAGAGCCTAGTCTCGAAGTACGAGCACATAATTACACATCAAGGAAGCTATAGCCCTCGAATTACGAGCACCTAAAGACTGACGACTCGGGGGCACGACAGAAGATTGATTCCCGCCTGACTCAGTCCGACCAAAATACACCAAGCCACCGATAACAATGAAGACCTTTTCATCAAGGTCTCTACCACCAAAGTCTCACTGGGACACCCGAGCTATCTTATCAACAGACTCGGGGGCAAAAGTTGGAAACCTCAACTGCCGCAAGGGGCAAAATTTGTTCGAAGCACGAATCAAGATCGAACTCCGACCAAGGTCAAAGCTCGACCTTGGGGGCAATTGTTGTGGCACAAATAATCCCGTATTTGGCCAAAATACTATCTCAGAACCGGGGTATACCGGAACCGGGGTTTGGGCCCCGACAATAGGATTTCGGCGTTAAACAACTCGATAAAATCGAGGGTCAACACCACTGAAGATATCGAAGGACTGACAAGATATTGTAATATTAGATTTATTTCTTTTCATAATTATTTATTAGATCTACGACTGTAATAAATACCCTAAAATAAAGGGCCAGGATGACTTCCTTAGTTAGAAGCTTGGGGCTCTATAAATAGAGGCCCCAACCCATTGTAAAAGAGAGCTCATATTAGTTTTCTCCTCCCCACATAAATAAAAACACTAGGCAAGGGAGACCCTCTAGAAGGGACACCCAAAGCCATCTTCAAGGGAAGAACTCATCGGTTCTTCCCCCATTCTTGTGTTCTTCGTGTTCATATTATTTTATATGTTCGTTACCCGATAATCGGGACTACCCCTATAGCCACATAAATCCGTCGTATAGATCCGGTAAAATCGGTAACAACAGCACCCATACTATTCCAAGCCAAATGGTAATCGCCTTTCTCCCAGCTCCTCTTACCCCAAAAATTGAACCGAAAGTTGCCAAGTTACAAGCGGGGTCCAAATGAAAAGCTGTTGAGAAATTAAGCCACTTTACAATTTGCATCCAAAATGTGACTTGATACAACCAAAGAAGACGTGTTTCTCCATTTCTATTTGCTCGTTACAAAATACACACCTGAGATTTTCATCCTTATTTAGAATCCTCCGTCTACGCAAGTTTTCCTTCGTTGGAAGCCTCTCATGAAGTACCCTCCACCCGTGACCAGCCACCTTCGATGAGACGAAACTCCTCTTAAGGGTTTGAAATCTTTAGTCATTTTGATTTACTTTTTTTACATCCTGTTTAATATGGATTCATAACTATTACTAAAATTTATTACTGCGCAAATCATAAAAAAATTATATGGTGAAATACAAATACAAATAATATTAAGATTTTCTCTTATAAATAAAACATGTTCCCGCTGTTCCAAAGTAAACTTCCCACTTTCCTTTACAGGTCGTCCCATACTAAGTTTTTTATTCCATAAGTGGCAAAAACAACACTCCATTACATATAATTTTTAACTTTAAAATTTACACAATATTATTAAAATTGTCACTCATTTAATTCACTTTTCAACACTATTCATTATTTTACTCCAAAAGTCAACATATGTCACAACATATATTAATAAACAAGTACACTTTCTTAAACCATTCAACATAAAGAAGTGAAAAGGTAACTTTGGGATAGATGGAGTAATATTTATAACACTTTATTTTCACAAAAAATTCTCAATATCTGCATTACCTTCTCTTTTAAAAAATAAACCTTCAAATAAAAAATATATATTATCCATTTGAAATTAAATATTTTAATAGAAATACTAATAAACACCTTCAAACGTAAACATGCAGACTTCAATATAAATTGAGAATTTATATATTAATTCTACAATTATGGTCGTGCATCACACAGATTACGTTACTAGTATATATAATATCACTAACGAATTTTTTTACATGGAGGCCTAGTTTTAAGGTTTTGTTTCAAAATAAGTCTCAATTTAACAAATGTCTTGTTTTATATTTCATTTTTTCTCAAATCTAGATATGTAATAAAATTCATAGTTGAGAGTGTGCGTGATGTTTTTCAGAGTTGTGTTAATTGAAATGTTAACAACATGTAAGACAACACAAGTCAGTTACGAACGATTATTAATAGTTTTAAACAACAGAAGACTTAAAAATATCTTGCAAACGAAATTCAAAATTTTTCATAGTGAGGGTAAGGTGTAAACATAAGATCTAAAATTGAGGGTACAGTGTAAACACACCGCCTAAACAGATCTACGTGACTAGAAAGTTAATCACACTCAGACCCTAATCTAGCCTATTTTCGATCCCAATATTGATAGGAGCATTACAACGCTCGACCAATACAAAAGATAGTAATAATTGCCCTTCTACACTAGATGTACTTGAACACTCGATAGTGTAGCTCTCATTTACTACTTTTGGACTTGTTTTTCCTTCGAACATCTTCTGGTATTTATAGATGTAGGATTCACCGAAAGTTACAATCACTAGATCAGTTTGGAATGACCTAGAAACAAATCCTCCACTAACTCCATAACCGCCCATGATGTATTTGATCTACTCACTTGATAAATGCAGCCTCATGACCTGGAACATTCTAGGTCTTCAACCTGCGAACACAATATCAAACACAACATAGAACAAAAGTGTTAGTGTTAGGAGAAAGGACAAATTAAGTAATGTTATGCAGAATGTTGTCTAAATATTTTTGACAACACTGGCATAATATTAACAATAGTCTCAATTCAAGTATAAATTGACATAACAATAGTCTCAATTCAAGTATAAATTGACACCAGGAGTTAATAGACATCCACAGTTTTTACAATGCTAGAATGGGCCAAAAAAAAAAAAAAGGAAAAAAAAAAGCTGAATTTCTATACACGAATATACTACACGGCATAATCACAACAATGTTTGAATGCGAACTGAATGGACAACCAAAATAAGGCGAATCAATCAAACAATCATACATTGCACTACATAACCAAAATAGAATTTGCAGATGAACGGATTGTACGTCCAAAATACAGCTCTGAATGGTCACAATAGAACGCAGAAAAAGGCAGCACCACAAAAAGAATTTGACGTAGATTCATGAGTGCTTACATAATGCAACGCAATACATAATTATAATCATCAAATGAGAATAATGTACAGATCATTAAACTTTACAACAATGATCCATACATTTATGGGTTTCACAATGATAGAATAGCCAAAATAAAAATAAAGCAAATCATCAGGACAAAAAACTTGTATGAGATCGTCTCATGACATGAGACCATACAAATTAACACCTACACCTACCAAGGTGTTAATGAGTCAATGTCTTAGTTACACACATTCTCATTGTCTCATGCCATGAGACGGTCTCATACAAGACCTATTGAATCATCAATATACGACTATGTCCCAGAGATCACAACAATGTCTGCATACGAAGGGAATGGACAAACAAAAGGTCCAACGAAATAGAACGAAAATACATGAATCCACAAACGATCGGATGAAAGATAAATCGTACGCAATGCATTAATATAGATGAAAAACGATGAATGAATGAATAAAAGATGCATGACAAATTTATAAAACAAAAAACAAAAAATGGACAACAGTGATCGAAATAAAACGAAACAATGAATGTATGAAAATGCATTAAGTGATCAAATTAAATGAGAGGATGATTTTTAAACTAGAAGAAGGTGAGACATGCCACATAAACGTGCATAAGTTTGCTTTAATAGGTCATGGATTGTCAAGGATAAGGACTTTGGGGGCGAGAGCTTCGCCCTTTGCTACAAGGTCATGGATTGTCAATAAATTAACGGGCATTACAATTGGAGAATTGGTACCATTTGTAAGGACATCTAAATTAAACATGCATTACAATTATCAAAAGATATATCATTTGTAACAGAGTTATATATAGAGATATCCAACATGTTAGAATTAAAGTGTCCAAATATTGAATTCAATGATACACATCATGACTGAGACACATAATCAAAATCATACGTATTCGTCTACAAATTACAAATTACGCTGTGCATGGGTCAGTATTATGATAACATCATACTCCCCTACGTCCAGTACTAATCCTACGTTTCTTTTTAATTTTTGTCCATCCTAAAGTGATAATATTTTATATTATCAATTTATAATATATTTTACTTTTATTAGTTTATATAGACGTCCCGTCCCAAAAGTTTGATTCTATTACTTTTTGCACAGTTATTAAAAAAATTGATATAATATGTAAAAAGTAAAAATATTGTATCACATCAACTACAAAATAAATTATTTTAAAAATATTATATGTGTATATTGAAAAGTATAGATAAAGTTTATTATTTCAATTTTAGACAACAAAATCATTTTTTGGAGACAGCCTAATAAGACAATCAAGACAATTTTTTAGGGATGGAGGGAGTACAATATAACTACTTTCTTAAAACTCATACAAAAACCAATGAGACTAAGTAAAATGGATAGAAAAAAATAGTATTCCCTCCGTTCACCAAAAGTGAGTTAATTTGTTTGGACATGTTTTAAGAAAAAATTAGATAAAATAAGAATAAAGTAATGTTAATGTATGAATAAAATAATTGTTTGTGAGTGTAAAGTTAAAATAATTATTGACAAAAAAGAATTAGCATACTTTTAATGGACAGACAAATAAGTAAAAATGAACACACTTTTGGTGGACATATAGAGTATAACATTAGAGAAAAATAATTAATAGGTCTTTATATATATTACTACCTCCGTCCCGGTTCTTATTTCACGTTTTCCATTTTTTGGTGTCCCACCTCTTATTTCACACCCCCAAAATGGAAATAAATTACACACACAAAAGTCAATAAAGCACCTTTTTATTATTTAATTATTTAATTTTACACTCACACACTTCACTTTTCTTAAATATTGTGCCAACTCCACATATAAAATAAGTTCCAGGATGGAGGGAGGATGTTATTTGTGTGCGTATTTTTATTTTTTCAAACCGTCCCATATTTAACGAAACTAAAATCAGGATCTCTAATATATTATCCTGGGGTACGTCTCCTCAAGCCAAGAGTCTCATCAGCAAAAAAAAAAAAGTGCAAGTTTGTTATGCATGTCACAATCACATCAAACGCCAACAATAATAATTATACAAATTTATTAAGATTGATGCTGAGTCCACTTCTCCGACTTACACGTCTTATTGTTTAAATGATAATTTAATTTGTGACAGCAACTGAATTTGACGTTAATTTACAAATAAGAATAATTATTTGATTGTTTATTCCTTACAATGACTTCTCTAAGCATTTAAGAGATGCAACTATAGTGTCTCGACTCTTATGGTATAAAGATATATCTGGGGGTTCTAATTAATTAATAGAATATATAAAAAAAAAAAATCACATTTTTTAATCTTGGACCACCCAGCTTTACAGAAGTTCCATTGTGAGCGTGGCCTCTTTTATAATATACTAGTCTGAACCACGTGCGTTGCACGTCGCACGCAATTTATTTTTAAAAAAAATTGCTAAATAATCATGGATCTAGTTGATGGTGTATCTAACAATCTAACAAAAAACTTGAATTATTGTCGGGTGAGCACTATTTAAAAAGGGTTGAAAATTGAGTTTTAGATGATGTGTCTAACAAATAACAATAAAAAAATTTGAATCATTGTCGAGTGAGCTCTTTTTAAGGAAAAAATGACGAAACCAGAGGTCCAGGGGAGGTTTTATGAATTGAGTTTTTGGTTTTTGTATTTTTCAAAACTTTAGGCCTGGTTTTAGTATTGTAATCTTTGTATCCCAAGTCCCTTTTTTTCTTTTTTCACGGGGTAGAATACCTTCTTCTTTTTTCATTTCCCAATGTCCAAATTCCACTTTTTCATAAAGTTAGATAAAGTGTGGTTGAAAAAATTAATTTAGAAATTTCTTTTTTTTTTAAAGTGTCATATGAGGATACGATATATATTAAATAAGAAAAATTGAGATAATAAATACGTTAAGTGCGACACTTAAATAAATTTTATTTTAAAACTTCCCATTTACATCAGAAATTCTTTGTACACAATATTTTTTGTTTGTCGTTTATTCTTTGCCTTGATCAACACTTTTGTATCTTTTGGGGAAATTCCCCTCGAAAGCGCGACATATAGCTGTCCATAGGAGAATACGTGTTCGGGTAGCTCGAAGATTTGGTTTTAGTTAGAAACCTTTGGATTTTGAATCCCAACATAGCCCCTGAATTGACAAATATTAAACCGGTTTAAGCCATTGAAAGAAAGCCATAAGACTATTACAATTTCAATTACACAACACTGCAATATGAGACAGTGTGTACATGCAAAAGCTTAAGCAATCTAATATGAAGAAAAGGATTTACGATCCCAAAAATGTCATACCCAGGCGCATATGGACTGTTTGCAAGACCCTTTAGAACTTTGAACAAGCCATCTATGCATTTCTAGGGGGGAAACAAAAAAGAAAAGAAGATTAAGATCTTTTCAAGTTGGCAGGGTTCCTTATAGCTAGCATTTTCTGCCTTATCTTGGAACCAATGAAATTTGCATAGTAAACTCACCTCTCTAAAATATTCAAGAGCCTCAGTACTGGCTTTACACATATCCGTACAGAGCTGGACTCCAGTTAATAAAACTCTGTGATCCTTTTCTTTAAGCGAGGCAGCAGCAGGATTTAAAAAATTCTCTGCCAGGTCTGGGACTTTCTTTATTATCCGTATGGTGCACAATGTTGCCTGTATAATTAGACACATAGTGAATCTACTATAGGGAATGAACATTAGAGATTTCTGATTTTCCGAGTAAAAGCTGGACAGATACATATGTTAATGGCTGCTAAGTAAATAATAATAATTTTAGTATAGATGTTTCAGTTTTCGGACAAAAAATACGAAGAAGCATAAAGGTAAGATCATACTGATCCAGGGATACACTTCAAGATAATTAAATCCGCAGGCAACCAATCAGGGACGGCCATAATAAAGCTTACAAGTCATTTAATAAATATTACCCCTAAAACTACAAGTGAACATCAAGTTTCATATGAAAAACAAAACAGTTGTGTAAGCGAATATTGCAGATTGTATATTATATAAAAGGCCAACTATATGAGTCTTCATTAACATCTTGTGGTCCAGTGGATTTAATTAAAAGAACAGTGGTACTGTTTTACTATCGGAGAAACTTACAGATTCCAATTTGCCTTTAGAAGTCAGAATCTACACTTAACCATTAATCAATCCAACCAAACTCAGATCTGAAATGCTAAGTATATTATTTTTTTATTCATGGAGGGTTAAATCCAAATAAATTAAATTTATGGTCACGAACACAAGATGATGTCTTGAAAGAGTGAAATTTCAGAGCATATAATATTAAAGTGACAGCAGAAATAGAATCTCCAAATGTTTAGAGTGGCACAATATCAATCGTTCTGCAAAGCTCTCATATCCAGTATAACTTTATACATGTATACATATATGAAGGGTGTTTACAGGAGGCAAAAATGCAAAAATATTAATAACTCGCCAAGCAAAAGGGTAATGAAAACAATATACACAATCAATAAGCAAAGCAAATTGAGATTCAATTTCTCCTATTACAATTTGCTTATGTTTTTCAGGTTGGTTCTGCACGGAGCATGACAAAAGAATCCTATATATATCACATATAATTCATTGATTTTGTGGTTTTGCAAAACCTCTATGATGATTGATTATATATCTAATTTATGATCAAGTCCAGCACAATACATCACCGTAATAGAACCATTAGTGTTTTGATAATAATATTCTGATAGTTAAAGCATCATCAAACAGGCATAGTGTAGTGATACCATTAACCTTTATATATAGATCTCTAGCCTCAAATACTATACCTTATAAAGCTCTTGATCAATGTTAGAGAAATCACAAGACTTACTTTCTTCCTGATGTTAGGATCCCTAAATTGAAGTAATCTTTCAACTTCTAGAGCAAGATCACGAGCCATTTCTGCAGAACATATATTACCCAAGGCACAAAGAGCAAGTCCAACAATATACTGATTTGTATGATTTATGTCTCTGTATGCAAGTTAAGGTATATAAACAAAGCTTGGAACTACAATTCCATGCAAATAGATGAACCATAAGTAATAATTTGCTAAGGGGGGAAATGGTAACCATGTTTCTTTAGCTTTGTATAGATAAGTGTATGCAGTTACTTGTATCTATATAATACGTAAAGAAATGAGTTTAAAATGGATACTATTTTATTGAGTTGGTAACAAGCATCAAAACTTCTTTTCTTTCATCAAGAAGCAACATAAGGCCGATATATCCTATTCTCTTCTCGGGGAAACCTGGAGACGCAATTAACTTTAGGCATTCCATTTTACCAAAATGTGTTGGATAGCCAAGCATGTGGATGAACATGAGCTTTGCCAAATTGCGATGGCTATAATCCTGATCATTTTAACTAATAACAGCTTGAATAGAAGCACATTCTTTTCTTTCAACGGCACGCACCTCCGCAACAGTTTTCCTAGCACATAAAGCCCGAATCATATCCCTAGCAGAATGATTATGAAGAAAAACTCATGTTTATAATCAGCACAATGGAACAAAATAGAGTACATATTGAAGGAAACTGGAATGCAACTTGGAATTTAACATATTGTGTTGGAGGTTGTTTAATACCAAAAATCTCAAGTATTTTACTGCAGATAAGAACATGTATATTTTAGTTTAGAGTTCTTCCAGAGTGTATTTTTGTATAACCAGACAACTAATATTTGCAGCAAACTTATGATAAATGAGTATATGGGCAAAACCATGAAAAATGGTCTAAACACAAGTAATTTTTGAAACTAATTAATTTCACACTGATAAGCAAAATAAAAAATCGCATTGGTGCCACTGGCCTGACATTTTTATCAAGACTATTGAATAGTTCCCGTGTTGCAACATTCAGTGAATGAGAAGACTGATCCACATAATTGCTTTGATTAGGAGAAGGATAACTGAAAGCATGAAATAAACAATCAAAAGATATTTATAGTCACAACTACGGTAGCACAATCAACCTTATTTATAGTCACAACTATAGTAGCACATTCAAACTTTTCCCACGTAAAGTGACTACTCGCCTTAACAAAGCAGATTTCAACTCTGACACTGAAAGCACAGTACAGTGGAGTTCATATAACAGGTGATTCCCAGATTTACCAAACCAACAGAATGACCCGGTTGCAAATCAATATACTAATCATCAATATGATGTTAGGAAATTATTGTCTTTAATCTCCATGCATCAAGACAAACAAGAACAGAAGATGATTGAAAATACTTTACTTCAAAACTTTCTTGTAATAGTATAGCAAAGAAAATAAAGTTAAAGTAATTCTATACTGCATAATCCTCAACAACAACGTGCGAAGCAACTTACAACAGCAACCATGTTGATGACCTTTTCTAACTAAGAAGATTAGTGGCTGTTTTCTATAGTGAAGATCATCAAACAAGATCAAGAAATCATGAAATTTGGCTAAGTAGTGTTCAAGGAATAATTTGGCAAGAGTTTTGCTATGTATTGAATTCTCTCTCCCTTTTCATGTACAAGAAGGGAGTATTTATAGACATACAAAGTGGCCATGTGTCACCATCTTGATGGCTTAGCCATTGGATCTTTGCCAAGTGTTAGGACACTTGTACAACATCTACACTATTACTCATTGGATGGGTGCCAAGTGTTAGGACACTTGGACCATATCTAAGCTAGTGACTCTTGGGATTCCCCATGTTGTACTTGATCTTTGGCACTTCTGAGATGCTCTCGACGGTGACCGGCTGCTCGATTGTACGTCTCTGTTAGATGTCATGGTCCTTTGCGTTCTGAGCTGTTCGCTCCTCGCTTGGGATCATTTTACGATTCTGCTCGCTCTATTACGTCCTTGTTCGCCCATATTGACTGGCTTGAACCGCTGGCACAGCTGTTCTTTGCAAGGCTGCTCGCTACAATTCTGATTGCCGCATTAGTGCTTTTCTACAAAGATGTTCGCCCTACGAATCTGCTAGCTCCGCTACGAAGCTGTTCGCTCCACGAGGCTGCTAGCTCATTTGATTTGTTATCCTGTTATCATGTTTAATGATAATCTTTCGTTGATTAAATGCGAAGTTGTTCGCCCATCAACAATTGCCCCCTAGCTTGATCTTATGTTGAATATGGAGTGATCAACTAAGACCAAGCTATAATTTCATCTTCGAATAATGGGCGAGCAGGAAGAGAGTATAGTAAGCTACATGGGCGAGCAAACGCGTAGGCGAGCAAACGAGCAATGGGAACTAAAGTGCGCGACCAGCAGCGAACACCCTTTCGTGTCGCGACGGTTGGATTCCCGAGGCACGGAATGCGAGGCGTCGCGTCAGTCACGCGCGACCCCCAATTTGCTCATAGGGGCCTACGGAATTTTGCGAAAATTGCATTTTCGACCCAGCCTCATTCTTATAAATAGGCGATTTCCCATTCATTCCTCTTTCTTTCTTCTTTCGATTTTCACGCTTCCGCCATTGACAAACGCTTCGAAGCTTTCCCGTCTTCGTGATTCTTGTGCTTGAATCTTCTCTTGTGTCAAATAGATCTTAGTTTCAGAAGGTAATTCATCTTGTATTTCTTTTTTCTACTCTTAATTTCGTAATTTCTGCACTTTTTCCGTATTTCTCGCGACTGTGGGTGTGATTCCGGCCGTGAACCGCCGTCGCGCCGCCGTGCTGTTGATTCCGTTACCATCGTAACTCCTCCGTCGCCGGCGTTATCCTTGCATACTACCTCACACTTATCCAAATCTCTATTTTTTTGAATGGATTTTTCCCCCTCAAGTTCCTCCCAATCCGGACCCGGGCGAAATCCGGAAAAATGACCCGTAAATCTGGATTCTCCGCGCAGATCTGTTCGCCAAGCGTTGGCGAACAACCCGCGCACGTTGTTGGTGGACGAAGACACGGACTCGGATGCGAGCTCCGTTGTTCGCTCGGTAGAGACGTGTGCCGCTGATCGCTCTGGCGATCAAGAAGATATTCACCATCCTGCTCGCGAACCTGAAACGTCTTCTGATCTTGGTGAAGATTCCACAGAAGTGGCCGCGGAGATAGAGGGTTCAATTGACCTCGAGGACGACCAAACTGGCCCTGCTGGCGAGCAGCGAGTTGGCGAGCAAGAATGTCCTACGCTTACTTGGGAGTTTTTAAGGGAAATTAATTTCCCCCTCTCTCAAACTACACCCGAATCCCGGATCCCGGAAGGAGTTGTTCGCGATAATGAGTGGAGGGACTATGCTGCTCGCTACTCGAAGACATTTGTCACTCCATCGAGGGTAATCATGAAGAAACAAAGTGGGGACTTTGCCGCGAGCAGCCTTGATAGCGTGCTCCTTGAGGAAGACCTGGCGAGCATCCGTGCTACCTACAGGATTCCGTACGACATTTTTATGTACATACCAAAGGAAGGAGAAACTGCTGATCGCCCTCCTCCTGGTTGTACGGCGATCAATTTGGATGTGCTCAACACGGGTTTTCCTCTCCCCGTTCATCCACTTATCGGGCGATTCTTGTCCGACATGAACCTGGCGATCACCCAGATTACTCCAAACGGTTGGAGTAGTCTCCTAGCCTTCATGACTCTTTTTGGTCTTGAGGGCTATAAAAACAAGATAACAACCGCGGAGATTCTCTACGCCTTGACTATTTCTGCTCAACAAGAGGATGGAGCTGGTTGGTATTATGTTAAAGCGAAGACCGGGCTGAAACTCATTGAAGGAGTCCCCAATAAAATTAAGGGTTGGCATCGCCAATTTTTCATTGGTGGTGACTGGCGAGCAGCGGAGGGATTCGCCGGCGGGCAGGCACGCATCATGTCGCCCGAACGATTTGGAAATGCTAAACGTAGGCCTTCCTTTATCTTATTAGTTCATAAATAGGACTAATTTTAATCCTTTTTGTTGTTTTGCAGGCTTGAGAAATTTGAAGTGGGGGAACCCTAATCTGAGCGACGAGTTTCTCTTCACCCTAGCCATCATCTCTCTTCGCGACGTTGCTAGTCGCGACATACACCATCTCTCGAAGGCTCATTGTCGCAAACTTGCTGGCTTGGTCACGAGTCCCCACCATCTTGAAGCCCAAGCCGCGGTTCCGGAAGGTAACTTTTTTTTTTTTTTTACTTTTGCTCGCCAATCATTTTTGCTCGATCATCATTCTTGCTCGCCTAACACTTGTATTTTTCTTGTCAGATCAACAAGTCACTGTTGCTATCCCAGCTGTGCCCGAGTCATATTATCTACTCGCCAATCGAGTTAAACAGATGGCTGATGCTTCAAGGAGAAAGATGGATCCTCCCCTCGCTATCATGCGTCTCCGGGCCGGAGAGAACCCTTCTGGTCGCCCAGCCGCCGGAGCTGGTCGCCGCAAACCTGCGGCCAAATCCACTCCCTCTCCACGGGATGTAAGGAAGGATAAGGAGAGGGAAAAAGAGAAGGAGAAGAAGAAGGCGCCGCGAGGCGATGATGCTCGCGGCGATGATCGCGCCTCTAAGCGATCAAAGACCATGGCGGAGGCGAGCAGTGCTGCTCCCCGATCTCCTGCTTCTAGATCCACCTCTTTGGAAGTGGTGGACGAGCAACAGGTGGTCGCTAGCGTGGCGGCGACCAAAACGGTGGTGTACCCCAAGGATCTCTCCTACTTAGGTTGGGATCCTTCTAGAATTAAAGAGTAAGTTGTTCGCTTTTTCAGGTTTTGTTGTTCGTCTGAGCTTAGTCATCATTTTTGTTCTTACTCTTAATTCTTCATTTGGTTAGGTACAAACCGGAGCGTTATCCCGGTCGAGGAACTGCTCTTCACCACTTTGCTGTTGTGAAGGATGCCCCCCCCAGCTTTCGCGATATTCCCGATGCTCCTGTCCGTCGAGCAGCTGAGATGGTCCCGAGAGCTTGGACCAAATCGGCGAACACCCTTGTCACGGGTCAGACTGTGAGCGACAATGTTCGCCTGATGGCGTACAATGCTAGCCATCAAGTGGTCCAGGCTCAAGTGCTGCTCGATCAAGTTCTGGATCTCGAGCGAACAAACCGCGATTTGGGCCGTCGCGTGGAGAGGATGGACGAGGAAAGAGCCTCTGCCATCAAAGAATGCAAGGCCGAGCATGCTAAGATGCTGGCTTTGATGGAGAGGAAGATGGAGGCCTCGTTAACTGGCGAGAAGAACGCCTTGGAGAAGGCTGAGAAGATGCTGCTGGAGGTGAAGTCCTCAGACTTGAGAGCTGAGAGAGCTGAGAAGGAGCGAGCAGACTTATCCGCTCGGTTGCTCGCTGCCGAGGAGCATGTCAAGAGGCTGGAGGAAGAGCGCCAGAATCTGATCGAATACGAAGTCCATGAGCAGGAAGTGATGGACAAGACCAATTTTGGGTACATTTGTGCCTTTGCAGAATGTTTACGGTCTGTTCACTTCGCTCACGATCATAACCAAGATATCTGTGATGCGGTGAAGGCGGACTTCGTTGAATACGTGAAAAATTATCCTCCTCCTCCTGGCTCGACTTTGTTCGTCTCCGATTTGGCCGACCTCGGCTTTCCTTTGGAAGTCTTCGGCGAGGACGTCGACATTGCTGCTCCTACTTACGGCGGTCAGCCTGACCCTGCTCCAGCGGCGACCAACGCGGCAGCCGCTGATGAGGTTTTTGAAGGGTTGTCTTCGCTTCCCTTGACCCCCATAGATGGGGCTGGTACAAGTGCCCAGGGCGAGCAGCCGAGCGCGCCGGCGACCAGGACTGAAGATGCTCCTCCTCCTCCTCTTCCTTGAAGACTTTAGTTTTTTCTTACAATAGGATGTATAACATTTCTGTATTTCTCATTCCTATTGTAAAACTTTTTGATCTAATGAAATGAAGATTTTTTTGTTCGTCTACAAGCTTATGCCTCTTCATTTGTCTTTACTTAACTGCTCGCCTCTTTGTTTGTCTTACTTAATTGCTCGCCTATTGTTTTTTGCTCATGACAGTTTTTAAGTGTTCCTTTTTCCTTAAGGTAAACACTTAAATTTTAAGTTGGTCATTTGGTTCTTACAGAACTTGACCTTTAGTTGTTTGGGCCATTTTGGTCGCTCGTGGACTTGGCCTTGCATTAATGCGGGCTATTGGTCCGTTATGGACTTAGCCTTATTTTTGCTTTTAATAAGCTTTTCTGTTCGTCTTATAACAGACTCGTATTTTGCTAATTTTTTGGGCGAGCAACTAAGTAATTTGGACTTGAGGCTTAAAAACTAAAATTCAACAAGACAAAAGATTAAAGCAATTCTGCTCGCCTAGTAAGATAAATGCAAATCTGCTCGCTTATAAACTTGCGCAAAAATTTCAAAAATTTACAAAGGATCTATTTACAAACTTTCTAAGACTTACAGGACTTCATTGGTAGTACTTCTTGAGTAAAGTTGTATTCCAGGAGTATTGGGACGACTTGCCTTCCATGTCTTCAAGGTCGTATGTGCCGTTGTGCCACTTATTCGTCACCTTGTATGGGCCCTCCCAAGTCGGGCCGAATACTCCTGGTGGTATTAAAACTTTTCGAAGTACCAAGTCCCCAATTTCGAATTCTCTTGCCTTTACTTGAGAATTGTAGTACTTTGCTGCTCTTCTTTTGTAGATTGCATTTTTCAATTCTGCTGTTATTCTTTTTTCTTCAAGCAAGTCCAACTCTGCTGCCATTGCAGAGTTGTTTGTTTCTTCGTCAAACGCAGCTGTTCGTTTTGTCGGGACTTTTAACTCAATCGGAATTACTGCTTCTGTCCCGAATGCCATTGTGAACGGTGTTTCGCCTGTGCTTGTTCTGTGGGATACTCGGTATGCCCACAACACCTCTGGTAGCTCTTCTGACCATTTTCCTTGCTTGTCAACCAAACGAATCTTCAGTATATGCTTGATTATTTTATTCACCGCTTCCACTTGACCGTTTGATTGGGGGTGGTATGGTGTCGAGAAATGTTTCTTTATTCCCCATTTTTCGCAAAAATCTCTGATCTCTTTTCCCTCAAACTGCCTTCCGTTGTCCGTCACTATCGCCTGAGGGACCCCGAAACGACAAACAATGTTTTTCCAGATAAAGTTGATCATTTTCTCCTGTGTGATCCGCCCGAGTGCTTCTGCTTCCGCCCATTTCGTGTAGTAGTCAACAGCCACTATCGCGTATCGAACATTTCCTTGTCCTGGGGGAAAAGGCCCGATAAGGTCAATTCCCCATTTCGCGAACGGCCATGGACTATTGACTGAAATCAATTCAAGTGGGGGTTTGTGAATGTTTGGGGCGAACAATTGACATCTATGACAAGTTCGGGCAATCTTGATTGCATCTTGAAGGAGAGTTGGCCAGTAATATCCTTGCCTTATTGTTTTATGTGCCAAAGCCCGTCCTCCGGCATGATTTCCGCATACACCTTCATGGATCTCTTTCAGCACTGTTTGTCCTTGCCCCCTAGCCAAACATTTCAGAAGTGGGAGCGAAATTCCTCTCTTGTACAACTGTCCGTCCATCATGGTGTACCTTGCCGCTCTTTTAACTAACTTGTTAGCTTCGAATGGGTTGTCCGGTTTTTTATCGTTTTGCAAATATTCAACGATCGGCATCCTCCAGTCGTCTTCTTCGAAATCTTCGTCGATCTGATAGATCTTGTAATCTTCGGTTGATGGTTTGGACATTCTTGTTAGCGTCACTTCCGACAATTCTGCTGGTCCGGTGCTGGTTGCTAGCCTGGCTAATGCATCTGCTTGAGCATTATTGTCTCTTGGTATTTGTTCAATGTATATTTGTTCGAACAAAGAGGCCAAGTGAGCAACAATCTTTTGATACAAAGCCATGTCTTCATCTCTTGCTTCATATTCTCCTCGAACCTGGTTGACGATCAATTGTGAATCTCCAAAGATTTGCAACCTCCGTACTCCAACTGCTAATGCTAGGCGTAACCCAACGATCACAGCCTCGTACTCTGCTTCGTTGTTCGTCGCCATGAACTCGAATCGAACAGCTGAAGTAAAAACTTGTCTGTCCGGACTTATCAAGACTATACCTGCTCCCGATGCTGTATTTGTTGATGAACCATCAACATACATGTGCCAGGGATGGCTATGCCCTCTCGTTGGATCTTGGGGGAAAGTCAGTTCGACTATAAAGTCTGCTAAAGCTTGCCCCTTGATCGCTGTTCGAGGAACATACGAAATCCCGAACTGACTAATTTCCAAGGACCACTTTAGGAGGCGACCAGCCGCATCGGGTCTGTGCAGTATTTGCTTGAGTGGGAACGTTGTCAACACTTCCACCTGGTGGTCGAAAAAATATGGACGAAGTTTCCTGACACTCATTACCAGCGCATATGCTAGCTTTTCTGTTGGTGAATATCTGAGCTCTGCTTCGTGCAAGGCATGACTTACATAGTAGATGGGCAGGTGGAACTTTCCTTCTGCACGAACGAGCACTGAACTGATTGCTACCTCTGAGGCCGCCAAATACAAGTATAACTTTTCCCCTGGGATTGGCTTGGCAAGAATTTTTGTATCATTGAGGTAATCTTTCAGCTGCTCGAACGCTTGTTGACAGGCGTCTGTCCATTGAAACTTTCCTTTCTTGATGGCCTCGAAGAATGGCCTGCACTTATCTCCGGATCTTGAGACGAACCTGTTCAAAGCTGCCAGACATCCAGTTAGTCGTTGGACTTCTTTTACCGACCTAGGTGGTTGCATTTCCATGATTGCTTTCACTTTCACTGGATTTGCTTCAATTCCTCGTTGACTAACCAGATGTCCCAAGAATTTCCCAGAATGGACTCCGAAACTGCTTTTCTTGGGGTTCAACTTCATATTGTAGGTCCGAAGTATCTCAAATGTTTGAGCCAGGTGCTGCAAGTGATCTTCCTTTTTTGAGCTCTTGACAACAATGTCGTCCACATATACTTCCATCGTCTTCCCGATGTGATCATCAAACATCTTGTTGACCAGCCTCTGATATGTAGCTCCAGCATTGATTAGCCCAAATGGCATTCTCTTCCAGCATAGCAAGTTCTTGTTGGTATAGAACGCAGTGTGTTCTTGATCATCGGGATGCATCGCGATTTGATGATATCCTGCGAATGCATCCATGAACGTTAGCAGCTCATGTCCGGCGGTGCTATCAACTAGCTGGTCAATGTGAGGCAATGGGAAGTTGTCTTTCGGGCAGGCGGCGTTAAGATCTGTGAAATCGATGCAGAGTCTCCATGCTCCAGTTGCTTTCCTGACCAAAACTGGATTTGCCACCCACTGCGGGCATAACGCTTGTTTGATTAAGTCGTTATCCAGCAGTTTTTTGACTTCCACGTCAAGCGCCTCGTATTTGTCGGGTCCAAATTTTCTCCTTTTCTGATGGACTGGCCTCTTCCCCGGGTCGATGTTGAGTCTGTGACAGGCATGTTCGGGGCTAATGCCTACCATGTCTGCATGCGACCATGCGAACACATCGAGGTTTGCTTTAAGAAACTCAATCACGTTGGTCCTGTACGGCTCTGGTAGCTCGGACCCTATGAAGAGTTCTAAGCCCTCTTGGTTCGGGTCGACTTTTACAGTTTCCAACTCTTCGACCGGGGTAGCCCTTCGTTTTTGGCCTTTCCATCTGGGGTCAATAATGGGCCCTTCTGTCTTTGGCTCATCTTCGGTCTCCATCGGTTCTGCCCCCAGTCGTGGCTCGATGTCCTCTGCATCGACGTTCATTGCCCTTGCTTGTTCTTCCTCGTTGCTAGTAGTAGCAGCTTCTGTACCTCTTGTTTGGGCGAGCTGCTCGTCTTCGCGTTCCTGCTCGTCCTCGTCCAACTGTGCGTCTACGCATATCTGCTCGCCAATGCGCAGCTGTTCGTCTGCGCACAGTTGCTCGTTGCTGCGTGGTTGTTCGTCTGTGCAAAGCTGCTCGTCGACTTCCATTATTTCAGTGTCAACGGAAGTCATGGCCTCGCTATCGTCTCCGTCCTTGTCTGAGCACTTATCCGCCATGTTGACTTGATGATCCTGCAACTGTATTTGCAACAGACACGCACGAGCTTTCCTTTGATCTCCTTTAACTGTACCTGCACCCCTCTTTGTTGGAAATTTTAGACAATAATAGTACGTTGAAACAGCCGCTTTAAATTCATGCAAGAAAGGACGGCCGAGGAACCCGTTATAAGTAGACTGTTGGTCTACAACCAAGAAGTCTACCATTCTATTCATTTTCCTCTCCGGGTCCTCAACTGATACAAGCTCAACTGCCAACGTAACTATTCCTAGCGGGGTGGTTACAGCATTTCCAAAACCCACAATCTTGTGATTACAATCTTTGATGTACTCAGCACAATCTCCTAGCTGGTCCACCGTGCTCTTGAACAGGATATTCGTGTAGGAACCAGTGTCGACAAGTAGACGATGTACTTTTGTCCCCATAATATTGGCGCAAATGACCAATGAGTCGTTGTGGGGGGTAAGTATCCCGTCTAAGTCTTTTTCTGAGAAAGTCAGGTCCCCTGTTTGCTTGGTCGATGGATTTACCCCCACTTCCATTACCTGATCTACTGCTCTCAGCTCTGCTTTCCTCTTTCTTTTTGACATAGGTGGTCTCCCATCAGAGCAACCACCTACTGGCCCAGTGGGTTCCAGCATCAGGATTTCCGGGATATGCCTTGCTGGGGCTGCTGGGACCTTCCTTCCCCTCTTACCAACTTTGCTTGGTTGGTCATCACTATCTTCATCATCCGAACTGGATTGTACTGGCGCCCTTGGTCTTTTACCTGGTTCCCTCTTCACGAATTCGGACAGCTTCCCTTCCTCATAGAACCTCCACAATTGCTTCAATAGATCTCGGCACTCGCTCGTGAAGTGGCCGATGTTCTGATGATAAGCACAGTATTTGTTCGGGTTCAGCTTTCCTCTCTCTTGCCTTATCTTCCGCGGCTCTGACAACATTTCCCTGTCCTTAACGTTGTTGTACACAGCATCCACGGACATAGTAAGGACTTGACTCAATTTTTCTTTCAACTCAGCTCCATCATTGAATGACTTCATGTTCTTCGGAGCTTTGTAATCACTTCCTCCCGACTTCTTGTTAGACTTTTTCGGATCAGTCTTGTCTCCCATCTCTCGGTGTAAGGCCTCCTGCATTGAAACGTGAATTCCCGCTTTGTGTCTGAACTCTGTGTATGTTTTCGGGCAAGTCAGATGCATTTCCTTCCACAGATCAGTTCCTTTCTTTAAACCAGCCATCACTGCCACAATCTTCGTGTCTTCACTCACCATCTCGCCCTCCAGTAACACTTTATCAAATCTTTCCAGAAATTGCTTGTCAGACTCCTCGTCTCCCTGCCTAATATCTGCTAGACGGTGTCTGTGGGTCAAGTAAGACCCGGCAGTTGAGAAGTGGGACAGAAACTCTTTGCTTAGTTGGGCAAATGAGTTGATGGAGCCAGGAGCTAATGCTGAGAACCATCTGTGCGGGCCATCTCCAAGGGTGAGTGGAAAATTTCGGCATTGTGTGGCGTCGGTTGCCCCCATCGAAATCATAAAATCCGAATATTTTGTCGCATGAATACGGGGGTCCGACGTTCCCTCATATAAATTGATGGCTGGGAACTGTATCTTCTTCTGGATCGGTGCACTGAGGATAGACGGAGATAATGGTGAAGATGGGAGAACGGTTGATCCGACACCTCTTTGGGATTCCAACTGTTTCTGCAATTCTTCGATTGCCTTTCTCATTTCCTGCAATTCATCTGGGGGAGTTCTCCCGATGGAAGGCTGTTCATCGTGATTGGGTTCAGTGACCTCTTCACGATGCAGTCCCTTGCCAACGGGACGTTTCTCCTGAGTTGTCTTCCTAGCAGCGTTGCTAGCTCCATTTGGCCCCAGTCGGCCAAAAGCCGACCTCCGGATTCGGTCATGCACTGATGGGCGAGCAGGATGGTGTGATCGCTCCTCATGCCTTCGGGATGGCTCCCTCCTATTCACATTCCTTGTTCCTAATCTCTCCAAAGCACTTGTCCGGGAAGTACTTTTGCTTGATTCATCTGCTCGACTCGGTGATGATTCTCCTCTGCTTCCTAAACGTTCGCTCAGTGGAGCTTTTCCTTTATTTCTGCGAACTTCCTCGCTGTCGGCCTCGTCCCGACGTGCATCTTCTCTCATTTTACTCCTTTGTTCGCCAGTACGCTCCTGCTCGCCTGCTCGTCTGGCCGTCACAGGTGCTCTTGACGGTCCTGCTGCTTGTCGATTTTGCAAGGATTGAAGAACAGCAATGGTTTTTGCTAGCTCTTCGGGGTTTTGGGCCAGAGCTTCAACTTCTGGTGGAATCGTGTCAATAGTGACTTGTATATTCCTCTGCGAAGTTGCTCTCACTGTCCGTGCATGTCCTTCGGTGGAAGAAACCCTAGTTCTTGGTCTACGACTTGGAGATATACTTGAATGTCGTTCTTCTTGCGATCTAACCATCTTGGCTATCGAAATGTGGGTAAATAAGCAAATGGATGAAGTAATCTTGTACTTACAGACACCTTTTCCAAGGATTACTAGCCTTGTGTGTGATTGTAAAGGTTTGAAAACCCTAGTTCATGCACACATGCATTAAAATCCTTAAGGTGTTGTAAATCTTTGTCCTAAGAATATGCACTTTTGTTTTCCGGCAGCCTCACCCCGGATTTCGGCGAAATTATGCAGATTCCGGTGGTAGTCTTCAACCTTTCTTCGAATTTTTCTACAACCGGAGGTTCGTACCCCTCTCTCTAGCGCCAATTGTTGATGACCTTTTCTAACTAAGAAGATTAGTGGCTGTTTTCTATAGTGAAGATCATCAAACAAGATCAAGAAATCATGAAATTTGGCTAAGTAGTGTTCAAGGAATAATTTGGCAAGAGTTTTGCTATGTATTGAATTCTCTCTCCCTTTTCATGTACAAGAAGGGAGTATTTATAGACATACAAAGTGGCCATGTGTCACCATCTTGATGGCTTAGCCATTGGATCTTTGCCAAGTGTTAGGACACTTGTACAACATCTACACTATTACTCATTGGATGGGTGCCAAGTGTTAGGACACTTGGACCATATCTAAGCTAGTGACTCTTGGGATTCCCCATGTTGTACTTGATCTTTGGCACTTCTGAGATGCTCTCGACGGTGACCGGCTGCTCGATTGTACGTCTCTGTTAGATGTCATGGTCCTTTGCGTTCTGAGTTGTTCGCTCCTCGCTTGGGATCATTTTACGATTCTGCTCGCTCTATTACGTCCTTGTTCGCCCATATTGACTGGCTTGAACCGCTGGCACAGCTGTTCTTTGCAAGGCTGCTCGCTACAATTCTGATTGCCGCATTAGTGCTTTTCTACAAAGATGTTCGCCCTACGAATCTGCTAGCTCCGCTACGAAGCTGTTCGCTCCACGAGGCTGCTAGCTCATTTGATTTGCTATCCTGTTATCATGTTTAATGATAATCTTTCGTTGATTAAATGCGAAGTTGTTCGCCCATCAACAAACCACTTGTTCTTCTTCTGGCATGTCCTCTCCAAAAATTGGGCCCTTTTCTAGGGCCTTTATAATCTCATCTGCAGTTCCCATCATCATCAGTTTATAACCTTGAAATAACAGAGGAAGCAAGAATCAAATTATACGATAATAGTTAAATAATCCTCATCTAATGAAGACAATTATATACATTCTTCATTCCTACATTCGACCAATCCGCATCATCATATATGGGCAAAAACAAATGTGTGAATAATTTAATTTAAGTGATTTAGCATTGTTGCACAACTGAATAAAAGAAAGCAGATGCCTTAATTGTTTAGTGCTTAAGAAAAGATCAAAACTCAATAACATTTCAACAAATCACCCTCACTTGATGAATAATAACTTATATACCTTCAATAAGTAACCTTTAACCATAACCTTTTGCTTTTCTGGTGGAACTCCAATTAAATCATACAGCTGGCGTTTGAATAAATAAGGGTTTGGGTAGTGTCTCTACCACATTGAACAACTCCATTCGCCACTTTACACCAACTGCAAAATTATCAAGCATGATTAACTGCAGTAAGAAAAAATCCAAAACTTGAACATTATTCCAAAAAAGGAACAAAAGAAACATAAATTTATTTCAACAGATTGAGATTGTGAAATCCCTATGTTGATACTAACTACAGCATTATGGTATGTCCAAACGATTTCTTCAACTTTGAGAGAGATTTCTGATGTAATGGAAGAGGATGAAAGCAACGCAGATCGGGAAGGGGGAGGGAGAAGAGGAGAAGGCTCACAACAATATCGGGGGAGAATGGGACGAAATCGGATTCTTATCCGGAGTAGGCACAAATTGGCTGGAGGAGAAGAGTATAAGGTGATAAAATATTTTGAATTGTTTCTTTGCCACATCCAGCACTCAAATCAGCCCCTGTTATTGTTTAATTGGAATAGGAACCTGATAAAAGATTTTGATTAGGAGATAGTGGGGAAAAGACAGAGTATTGACAAATAAAAATATGTAAAACTGCAATGAAGAAAAGCAGAAGAAACGATAGATAAGGGTAAAAATAATCACCTACTGGGGCATTTATCGCCGTCGTCTACCGCAAGCCACTCCACCGTGCACCACACTGCTGGAGGTTTAGAGCTCGCCTCATTCAAAGTCGATCGTCGCTTGAGTTCCGTCGTCGATCGCCACTTGAGTTCCATCAATATCAATCGCCACAAATCTCAGAGGCGAAAGGATGGAAAAGAAAGGAATTAGAATTAGGGAATGAAGGAGTAGGGGAAAAATGTCAAGGAAAAAAAGGTAAGGGCAGAATGACCCATAAATGATTTACATCAAGTTCCCTCCTTAAAAGATTTGATATAAGAAGTCTTTACACATTCTCCATACACATGACATTGGGAAGAGTTTTTAATTTCCAGATATGCATTCAATCCCCTTCTAAACCATATTCATCATCTACTGTGGTCCATGACCTAAGAGGCAAGTTTATAGGCTGTTTAAACATTAAATTTCCCATCCTTAATGTATTGCCAAATTAATCTCTACGCAGAATCTTAAAAAAATAGAATTAGTTCATGTCTGATTTTAATTTATGAAAAACCCATCAAGAACTAAATTCTATGAACCAATGAAATAGATACAAATCCAGAAATACCATAACTGTAACCAACATATAACTCAGATCCTCAAGCAACTATTCTATTGATTAGTATTATCCTAATTTAAACATTTTATAAACCTAAATGGAGAAATAACTATTTTAATAGGAATTGATAATAGAGAGAACCAAAATAAAAGGGAACTAATATTCACAACCTCATAAGTAGAACAACAACAGCTAACCCTTTGAAAAACAACCACCAACCCTTCCAAGAGATGATTACCCGAAGGGGTAATCTACCTGTAGCAGAGTAGCAAATTTACCTGATTTCAAGCCCCAAAATTATTCCAGTCAAACGACATCATTCCATTTGTTTGTTCATTCATACATTTCCTTGACCCCAGTTCCTGGAAATTGAAATCAAGCAATTCAGAAACCCAAATCAAATGAAAACAGTAGTAAGGAGCAATCTCAATTCAACACAAAGGAGTAAATACAAAATTCAATAAATTACCCGAAATTGTAGCAGAGTAGCAAGTCTATCTAATTTCAAGCCCCAAAATTATTCCAATCAAACGGCTTCATTTCATGGGTTTGTTCATTCATACATGTCCTTGACATCAGTTCCTGTAAATTGAAATCAAGCAATTTAGAAACCCTATTAACCATAAATGAAAAATATCAACAATCGAGAGCCTAAATCCCAATCAACGAAATCCTGTTTACCCATATGAAAATTAAAAACCCAAAAGATTACTTACCACGGTTGAGAACCCAAAAGAAAATAACAATGAAATTAGAATCACCAGAGATGAGTGACGGCGACGAGCGAACGTCCACATAGCCACGGCCGCTACTCGGATTCGTGAGAAAAAGAGATTTGGAAAAAACACTCGGATGAAAACACATAAGAAAAATACAATGAATTAACATCACATATTCGCGGGAGAGGAGTGATGTCAATCACCGGTCATCCCTATACCCACGACGGCGCGGCCGCTACTCCAATTCATGGGAGAAAGAGAAGTGGAAAAGGTGCGATGAAATGTGTAAAAAAAATAGAATGTAAAATAAAAAGGACGATATTGGACAAAATAAAATATGGCAGGGGTATAAGTGTCCAAAAATGATTGACAACTCTAAGCCACTTTTAAATATAATTGTAGATATATATTTTTAAAATTGTTAGCAGCTAAAAACAATAATTTTACAATTAGGTGGAGCAAAGATAAGTTTATCCTTAAAAGGAGTCTTTTGTTAATTATCCATCATTATCAATTCACTAATTATAGACGCACAAGTCAATGGCCTCTTAAATTTACGATATAACTAGTATTGTATTATTTTCGAATGACTATTTATTACTAGAGCTTTTTCTCGATCACACCTTAAAAAAGATTTTAGCCCAAAAGAATAGTACAAAAAATCTTGCAAATTAATGTTAAATATTTTCCACATCATTACAAGCACGTTTGTATAATTATTGAATAACCGAATTTTTTCTATAAATATTTTCAACATCATTCCTTCCAAAAAGTATTAAAATGGATTTTTTTTAAAATTATATTTCGTTTCACTGAGAAACAATTTGTTTGAGTTGAGATGATTAAAGTGGTTATGTGGTTTGAGATCGATGGATTGGAGCAATGTGTGCAATATATAATAAATGAAGAACACTGTTGGAAAACGTAGATTTTAACCACATTTAATTAAATATTAAGTGACAATTTAATTATTCATTTTGTATAAATGAATTTGGTTGATTTGTTTCCTCAAAATCAAATTTGGGTGAATGAGAAATTAATGTCATTTAATATGTGGTTAAATACAATAATAAATATATTTATTGTGGTAGTAATGAAGTGTTATTATGACTAATAGACGTGAAACATCATATTTTTTTGGTGAAATTATATTCTAAATATTGTGTCTCTTAGAATGATATAGGGGCCGTTTGTTTTGAGGGATTGCCTGAGATTGTCTTTATAATTCCAAGTAATCTCGTGTTTGGTTTAAAGGATTGCACAAGACCATGACCCTGGATAGACTAGAACGACTATCTCGTGTACAATTCGATCCAGAAAATTTGGTTCTAGTCCAAATTTTCTGGTTCCAGTCTATCCGTTTTTCGATAATCGTTCTAAGTCAATCCTAGTTAATCCAATCCTATCCCACAAACCAAACCTTTGAAAAATAGTTGTCTATTTCTAAAGGTTCCGACTTTTAAAAAAGTAAAGTTAGTGGTGAAAAGTCACAACTATTTACCGCAACTCTTGAAAATCTATAAATAGACCCCCACATTGTCATTCGCATTCACTTCCAAATGGTATACATTCATTCAAAAAGTTGATTTCATTCATTTGAAGTCAATATCATATAATGTGCATACAAACATGTTAGCAATTACGTTTATCTCAATGTAGGGTCTAAAGGTTCCGAATACTCATTTGCGATTTGCCAATAGGTTCTGCTTCGTAGTGCAACCGGTGGAAGAGTACTCTAAAGTCGTTGTATATTGAAGACGGTTGCCATAAGCTGTATTGTACCAGTGTACGGGGAATTAACGTCTTATGGAGAGCGGGTCAAACTCGTACCTCATCTTTCGTATTAAGTTTGTATCTTGTATAGTCATCCTCGTCTACACACCACACACAATTTTTACAATAAACACTATGAGTGTGATTAATGCAAGAATAAGAGTAAATGCACAAAGGATGGTTAAGTTTATTAGACTCATCTTAAATTCTTTCCCCACTTTTCAATTCGGTTTTTTGTTGAACACTAGACTTTTATGCTCTTGATTTCTAATTTGATCAAATTATTGCTACAACTTATTTTGTCATGTTAAGTTCTACGTGGCAGATAAGATGCTTTGTCTTACACATGTTACTGAATATATTTATTATGTATTGGGTGTGTTATAACAGAATGACCAAATTGGGGGAGACCGCTGATATTGCTACCAATATTACCACATTGGACACCACATCTTCTTTTAAAGGCTAATTTTTCTTGTTTTAATGTTACTTTTGATGCTTTTGGTTGTAAGTTAACGATCAAGATTGTGCTCCAAGATTTTAGAGGGATCTATGAACTTCATAAATAATTTAAACAAACTCTAGATCATGTGGCTACAAGATAAACACAAAGAAATAACCTCCCCTAAGTGATGGTTATTACTTGATGTTGACAGCGATTTCGTAAGGATCTCGCCGTCGGGTTCCTAGCGTGTAGGATTTATGTATTTATGAGAACTGAAAGTAGTAAATCGAAGAATAAATGAGCTCTCAAGTGGAGGCTTTGCAATAAATGAGTTGTGTGTTACAATGGACATTTAAGGCCCTATTTATAGTGTACATGGTGGGTTTCCCCACCTTGGGTTGGTATGCCCGTGGGCCCCTCCTATTCCTAGCTGGGGGGTTATGAGCGGCTACAGCCTCTCTCTATGGACTAATGGGGAAGCGCCACCTGGCACTGTTGCCCTTTACTGTGGGACCTGTCCCAACTGCCCTGCTTTGATGCGGCTGCATCCTCTGGTCTGATGGCATTGGACGTACTTTCATAGCTGGCGATGCGTGGGATCGGGCAGACGGGTACACGGGTATCCGGGTATCGAGTAGGTGGCAGACATCCTGGGGATCACTTCACCGGGAAGTGGGTAGAGACTGCCCCAGAGCTCGCCGCTGGCCGAATGGCCCCAGTCCCTTCGTTAAGTCTTTTTCCCGATTGCTCCTGGAGGTCGCAGTCGGGCAGCTCTGGCGCGCTACCCGTCGATTCGGTCAGGCTCGGCAACAGGATCTTCCCGGCAAATCGCTCTTCGGTCTGGTATGTGAACCTGCAGAAAGATCGTGTTGTCGAGCCCGACCGAATCGACGGGTAGCGTGCCAGAGCTGCCCGACTGCGACCTCTAGGAGCAATTGGGAAAAGGACTTAACGAAGGGACTTGGGCCATTCGGCCAGCGGCGAGCTCTGGGGCAGTCTCTACCCGCTTCCCGGTGAAGTGATCCCCAGGATGTCCGCCACCTACTCGATACCCGGATACCCGTGTACCCGTCTGCTCGATCCCAGGCATCGCCAGCTATGAAAGTACGTCCAATGCCATCAGACCAGAGGATGCAACAGTGTCAGAGCAGGGCAGTTGGGACAGATCCCATCAGTAAAGGGCAACACTGCCAGGTGGTGCTTCCCCATTAGTCCATAGAGAGAGGCTGTAGCCGCTCATAACCCCCCAGCTAGGAATAGGAGGGGCCCACGGGCATACCAACCCAAGGTGGGGAAACGCACCATGTACACTATAAATAGGGCCTTAAATACCCATTGTAACACACAACTCATTTATTGCAAAGCCTCCACTTGAGAGCTCATTTATTCTTGCATTTACTACTTTCAGTTCTCATAAATACATAAATCCTACCCGCTAGGAACCCGACGACGAGATCCTCATGAAATCGCTGTCAACATTTTGGCGCTAGAAGGAGGGTAACTGATAGCGAAGTACACTCGGTTTCGTTCGTCTAGTTACCATAACCGAACCCCATCCATTTTTTCTCAAGAAACCCCATTTTCCCACACTAAAATGGCCACTTCAAAGGCAGCCCGTACCCAGCAGCAGGTTGAAGACATCGACGAGGCCGCCACTCCGACTCCGGCCACGGCGGCGACACTCCAGGGGACATTCGAGTTCTTATCTGCCATTACAACTCCGGAGGATCTCCAGGCGGCGAAGTCGATGATCGAACGCCGCCAGGCTAAAATTGACGTAGCTCCTATCCGCACCCACCGGGCCGGAAAGGAGCCAGCCCAGACAAGGGCCACCAGCAACCCTCGGCCAGAGTAAGAGTCGGCCAATAGGGCCACCACTTATGTGGCCTGGCCCCAGAACCTGAAGAGGCGCCTCGACGAGGAGGCCGACTCGCAACGTGCCTCCCGCCGGCCAGCGGGTTCAGTCTTCTCCAGACTGGGGTCCCAAGCTCGAGGAGCTGCCCGACCCTGCGAATCAAACGCAAGCTCCAGGCCCTGGGAGCGAGAGAGGAACGCTCTCCCCGACATCACAACAACGCAGCTCCGAGGCCGTCGGTCCGTGACCGTCTGGGAGACAATCCGCATCCCCGAGATCCTAAAAAAAGTGTCGGATCTAGAGGCCAAACTCGAGAAGTGGGACGGGCAACACCACTTCGCCCACATGCCTAACTCGCCTCTCGCAGATATCCTGGTACAAGCCCCCGCCCAGCCAAAGATCAACGTGGCCACCGTGGGCCAATACGATGGGGAGACGTACCCCGTCACTCACTTAAGTAAGTATTCCACTTACATGATCTCCACGGGGGCCACCGATGCTACCCAGTGCCGAATGTTTCCATTAACCTTCGTTGATAGAGCTCACCGTTGGTACTCCTCGCTACCCGCGAGGAAGGTGGTCTCATTCCACCAGCTGGGGGAATTGTTCCTGGAGTACTTCTCCTCGATGGAGCCACGTCTGGCCGGTGCCAATCGCATGGCCAATCTGGCCCAAGGAAAGGATGAGACGGACCGAGCATACATCGATCGGGTTGACCGAATCATCATGGAAGGTGAGCCCGTCGGGGATGAGGTCAAGCTCGTCGACATCATAGGCGGACTCCGCCTAAAGACGAAACTGTGGAAGTCCATGAACAAAGATTATCCCAAGTCCTACGCGTAATTCCGGCAGCGGGCCGGAAAGATCATATACAACGGCGACATCCTGGCGCAGCGGCTGGGCAAGAGCACCCCGGCGGAGAAGGAGAAGCCCCACGCTCAGATGGGCACCACGCCGAGACGGAGGAACTTTTCCTACCGTGCTCCCCAACCATTCAAGCCCTTCGACTCCGTCGAGGTAAAGTTGGTCGAAAAAATTTCAGCCACCCCAGAGTACGTATAGATCCGGGATAAGAACATGGTGCCCAAGGCATGCCCGTGGGTCCACAAGCCGGGGGTGCAACTCAACCCCAACAAGTACTGCCATTACCACCAAACCGTCGGGCATAACACGAGCGAGTGCCGCGACCTCTTGAAGCAGCTATGACGGCTCTTCGAGGAAGGGAAGCTGGTAGAGTTCGTGAAGAGACGGCGGCCAGGCCGGAGACGCAGCCCGCTGCCCACCCTGTGGAGCAAAACCAGGAGGCAGCCCTCATCTGCCCCCAATGCTGGAACACTAGGATCGCTGTGCCGTCAACATGCTCTTCCCGGTAGGAGGATTAGCACCTTCCACCTTGCTCTCCAACTGCCGGCAAAAGAGCGAGCTGCGGGCCATGGACAACGTCCACCATATCACCATGTCGATTAATATGACGGTCAGGGAGTCTGATCTTCTCGTTTTTAGAGAGGAGGACCGCACGGGGGTCATCTACCCCAACCACGACGCCCTGGTCGTGTCGGTCAACATCATGGGCGTCACCGTCCACCGCATGCTGGTCGACAATGGGGCATACTGCAACATCATCTTCAAAGCCGCTTTCGACCAGCTGGACAACTCCTTCGAGAAGTACGTAGAGCCGTGCGACCAGGTCATCAAGGGCTTTGGGGACGCCACCGTGAAGCCATATGGAATAGTTAGGCTAGCTGTAGAGTTAGTTTCTAGCATAGATGCTGAGGTTAAGGCTTCGAAACAACTCAATTTTATAATAATCGACCAGCCGTCAACCTATAATGGTTTTCTCGGCAGGCCATTCGAGCACGAGTTCAAAGCCGCCGCCTCAGCTTTCTACTATTGTATCAAGTTCCCAACCCCCTCTGGGAAGGTGGGAACTCTTAAGGGTAATCAAAAAATGGCGCGCAGATGTTTGACGTATATCGATCTCGCTTTAAATATCGCAAATTTAGATTTCATTTGTACTGTCAGGGAGGGGGACATGGAGATAGACGAAGAAAACCCACTCACTACCCACCCTATGGAAGAAGATTCTCAAACTTTCGTAGACTCTCAAATTGAACTGGAACCTAGAGTCGGCTTCGAACCTATCGAAATCGATGTCGGTCTAACAGGAGAGATCGACGATCCTCGCTTCGGGGAGCGGGGTGCCAGCCCGATAGAGAAATTAATATCAGTAATAATGATAAAACGGTCAGAGGTGTGCGTCCAGCTAGGGTCAAAGATGTCAGACAAGATGCGAGCTGCGATGACAGCATGTTTGGAAGAAAACTTAGACGTGTTCGCATGGTCCCATGAGGATATGGTCTGGATCGATCCAACAATATGTTCTCACCAATTGCACATCGACTCAGCCCGCAAGCCGGTTTCGCAGAAGAGAAGGAAATTCGGGCCGGACAAGTATGCAGTCATAGCTACCGAGGTCAAGAAGCTACTCGACAACAAGCTTATCGGAATGATCGACCCCGATGACAAACCCCAGTGGGTATCCAACGCCGTCCTCGTCAAGAAGAGTAACAACACGTGGTGGTTATGCATCGACTTCACCGACTTAAACAAGGCGTGCCCGAAAGACCACTTCCCGATGCCACACATCGACCACCTGGTGGACATCACAGCCGGGCACGAGATGCTCACATTCATGGACGCTTTCGCCGGCTACCACCAGATCCCAATGGCCGCCGATGACCAGAAGCACACCACCTTCCTCACGGAGAAGAACATGTATTTATGGAAGTGAATGTCGTTTGGATTGATGAACGCAGGGGCAACCTACCAAAGGCTGGTCAACCACATGTTCCATGACCAAATCGGTGCGACCATGGAGGTGTATATCGACGACATCGTCATCAAGAGCGAGAAGAAAGAAGACCACCTCACCCACCTAGCCGAGGCGTTCGAAATTTTGAGGAAGTACCGAATGAGGCTCAACCCGAAAAAGTACAGCTTTGGCGTCGAGTCGAGCAAGTTCTTGGGACACATGGTCAGCCAGCGAGGGATCAAGACAAACCCAACCAAGGTTCAGGCAATCCTCGACATGAGAGCTCCCCGCATGGTGAAAGAGGTGCGGCGGGTGACGGGCAGCCTGGCCGTTCTTAGCCGTTTCATCTCCCGCATGGGGGACCGGTGCAAACCTCTGTTCGATAGCATGCGGAAGGGGAAACTAAACTGGACACCCCAGAGCCAGCTCGCATTCGACAATTTGAAGGCATATCTTTCGAACGCCCAAGTATTAGCCAAGCCCATCCCGGGCGAGAAGCTCTACCTGTACTTGGCGGCTTCGGAATCAGCTCTCAGCGCCGTGCTAGTGCGGGCTGAGGGGCAGACACATCTGTCAATCTAATACGTCAGCCAGACACTCCATGCCGCCGAGCTGCGGTACCTGCCTTTGGAAAAACTGGCTTACGCACTAGTAATGAGCGTGCGTAAGTTACGCCCATACTTCTTCGACCATCAGGTAGAAGTACTGACCACAATGCCACTCCGACAAGTGTTGCATCGATCAGACACGGCGGGCAGATGCCTCAAGTGGGCAGTAGAGATAGGGGAATTCGGAGTCACATACGCTCCTCGAACGTCCATCAAAGGCCAGGCGATGACCGACATTATAGTCGAGCTGACCTACCCGGAAGCGATGTCCAAGATCGAGCAACCACCATGGAAGTGTACGTCGACGGATCCTCCACGACCTCACGGGCTGGTGCGGGAATTGTCCTACTCAGCCCGTCCGGCCAATCATTTACGACGGCCATCAGATTCGTCTTCCACGCAACTAACAACGAGGCCGAGTACGAAACACTAATCAATGGCCTGGAAATGACCATGGCCATGGGAGTAAAGCGGTTACAGGTCTACAGCGACTCGCAGCTCGTGACATGCCAGATTTCGGGGGAGTACGAGGCGCGCAGCGACAGAATGTTGGCCTACCAAGGGTTAGCCAAGAACCTCCTCGGGAAATTCGACCAGGTCCACATAGAGGTGGTACCCCGACTCGACAACACGCAGGTAGATGCTCTTACCCGCCTCGCAACATCCGAGGGGGCGGCCGACATGTCCCAGATCACAGTCACCTACATGCCCGCTGCATCGTGCTCGAACCAGCGAGTGGCCAGTCTGGGGCAGGAAGAAGACAACTGGATGACCACTATCCTAAATTACCTTCACAACGGTACACTCCCAGATAATCGGGTAGCTGCAAGACAGTTGCAACTTCGGGCGGCCCGATACACAATCGTGGGGGACCATCTATACAAATGAGGCTTCGCCCTACCTCTCCTGAGATGCATAACTCCGGAGCAGGGAAGGAAAATCTTGGTGGAGATCCACGAGGGGCTCTGCGGGAACCACGCCAGTGGTCAGGTACTCGCCCAGAAGGTTATCCACCAGGGGTATTTCTGGCTCACCTTGAAGAGGGATGCGATCAGCTACGCACGGGCATGTCACAAGTGCCAAATATACTCGCCAGCAATTCACCAGGCTCCAACCGAGCTCACTTCAATCTTAAGCCCTTGGCTGTTTGCAAAGTGGGGGGTCGATTGCATTGGTCCTTTACCCACAGCCCCGGGCAGCGTCAAGTATCGCGATCATCGTCGTGGATTACTTCACCAAGTGGGCGGAGGCGGAATCATTGAATACAATCGACTAGGAGTATGTCATCAGGTTCATCTAGTGCAATATAATTTGCCGCTTCGGCCTCCCGCAGATCATCATCTCGGATAACGGAAAGCAATTCGACTGGTTGGAGATGGAGAGATTCTGCCAGAGGCACAAAATCAAAAGACACATCTCGACGCCCTACCATCCGCAGTCGAATGGGCAGGTCGAGGCGGTAAACAAAATAATCAAACACACGTTGAAGGCAAGGTTGGAGGAAAGTAAAGGAGCATGGGCGAGCAAACTGCCTGAAGTATTATGGTCATACAGAACGACCAGTCACACGGCCACCGGGGAGACTCCTTTCGCCCTGGCCTTCGGGACGGAAGTGGTAATCCCGGCGGAGGTTGTCATCCCGAGCTTCCGCACCTCACAACTCGTGGGGACCGGGAACGACGAAGCCATGTTGAACGAGTTGGATCTGCTAGAAGAAATCACTACAAAAAAAATTATTTTTAGTGACAAATTTTTTTGTCACTATATTCTTTAATTTTGTCACTAAAAGAAGTTAGTGACAATTTTGGAGGTTGTCAGTAGTTTGTCACTATAAATTGTGTCACTATAAGATTAGTGACGAAAATGTCTTAGTTGTCACTATATATTATATTTATAGCCACGCCCATATTTTGTCACCAAAACTTTTTTTTAGTCACAATTTTTTTTTGTCACTGTTACTCGATGTTTTAGTCACAAATCTTTGTTGTCACTATTGCTTAATGTTTTAGTCACACATTTTTTTATCACTGTTACTCGATGTTTTAGTCATGAATTTTTGTTGTCACTATTACGTGATGTTTTAGTTACACATTTTTATTGTCACTGTTATTCGATGTTTTAGTCACATATTTTTTGTGTCACTGTTCCTCAATGTTTTAGTAACAATTTCATTGTCACTATAATCAATACCTTTAGGTATGATTGGTTATTATCACTACTAATTGTCACTATTATTTTGTCACTAATCAAGAAAAAATTATCACTAAAGACTACAAAAGTTCATCACAATTTGTATTTTTATATTAATAATTTAAATAAAATGATTTTTTTTATAATATTGTGATAAAATTATTTTAATTATAGTAACAATGTACTTATCAGTAAATCTAAAATTCTCATGCAAATTATATAAATGCTAATTTAATATTATTAATAATAATACCTATGAAATAATCTATTTGCATATTGAAAAAAATATAATAAAAATTGAATGTAAACTTATGATTAAATATAAACATGAAGGTAGAAAAGTGTAAATTTAGAATACACCAATGCTTAAAATAAAAGTGTGTTACAATTTCAAAGTAAACGAGCTAAAGTCAAATGTCTAAAATAAATTGCATAACATAATGAATTGGCGTAGACTTGTAGTAATCAATTTGCTCAAAAGCTATCTTTACACTAATTTGCTCAAAAATCGTCCTTCAAGCCTGTAAAGAAAAAAATAATAACAATGAGAATCTATGGAAAGAAAATTAATATAAAAAATAATATACAACCAAAATAATAAAATCCAAACCAATGCCTATTTTAAACTGAATCTATTTAACATTTCTTAACAAATTAGATTCAACATTTCTTAACAAAAGTATCCGATCACCACTATATTAACCCTTCTTGATTAACAACTACATAACAACAATATTGAAGCTTCGAACATTAATACTAAAAAAAATAGGACATTAATAAAATATATATATTAAGCAATCAATGCTCTATTAATTAGTTTTAAATTTATATAGAAATAGGGAGCAACCATATGTTGTTATATACTGACTGGGCATTCATCCCAAATTTTTTATTATATGCATTGATCACTCATCACATCCACAATTCTTCTTATATATGATATCCAACAATTAATTCAGAAAAAAAATTAGTCATTAATTTTTTCCTACTCAATACGGAACAAATTAAGCACAAGACAGAGATGCTAGTGTTGATACCTAAATTCGTCACTTTGAATATACGTGATCAACATTTCCCAATCTCCAACGCTTACACCAAGGGGACGCTCTTTCTTCAGATAAAGATTGCGCAACTTGTTTCGATAACTCCTGTATTGGCGATTGAGTTGGGCATAAACAACCTTCATAACATGATGCTCATCTTGGATATTAAACTTTTCCTGGAGCATTGATTATTTATTATATATCAACATATACACAAAATAATTTAACACGTTAAAAATACAAAAAAAAAAAATCAATATATATATATACCTTCATTTTGAGCCAAAGCTTTCTTTTGATATCTCGGGGATGTCCTTCCATTAATGATATCGAAGGGGTGCATGCTGCTTTAGAAGTACACCGGCTTCAGTTTTGAAGTGTTGATGAACGATGACATCTAGGCGTCCACGTCTGTTTTTTTCCTCAACAGAAATCCCAGTAGTCTGCCTCTCTCTCTCTCTTCTGGTGTTAACACGACCTCTTTCGTCAACAACCAACTATTGTTATTTTTCATTTGTGTTCGTGATTGCAACTGCATTCAAACATTAATTACACTTAATGCAAAAATCTGTAATGCATATGTAATTAGAGGAGAATAAAATTTCACTTGCAAAAGAGTAGTTGGTCATACCTATTGATGATGATGATGATGAGAAGAAGATGATACCTGGAATAGTAGTTGCCATGAGACACGAACACAAACATGTATTTTTTTTTAAAAAAAATTAAATTTTGTAGAGGGAATCGTGGAGGGAATTGAAGATTTTGTGTGGAGGGAAACAAAAAATTTTAATAATGAAGAGAGTGGAAGTATGGTGAAGAACGTGGTGTAGAGACGTGTCATCTCTAAATCTGCTATATTTTTTTAATGTTATAATATTTTTTTTATTGGAAGATTTGAAAATATATATTAGATCTTTTATAGCAGTGCAGACTTTTTTTTTTTTTTTTCTAAAAGAACTATTCCATTGCTAGCTAACAGGATAAAAACAAAATTTCAGTGAACGATATATTGTCTTTGAAACAAATTTCAGTAAACTATACTTTTAGTTCCTAAACTTTTTTTTTCTTCGTCCTTCGGGAACAAAGCAGTTTTCATGCATTGCCCTTTTCTCTTTTTTTTTTTTTTTTCTGTGCCTAATTCCTTATTCCTTATCATTTCTACTTTTTCTGAAGCAACAAAAGCAAGGGGCCACAGTAATATATGATTTAATTTAATTGTTGTAACTTTGATAAACAGATGCAGCAATTTTTTTATAGGACACGATCCGCAAAAGAAAAAATTGTGAATTATTGTTTAGATTTTTTTGTGTTTAGAATGAAAATTATTAATGTGACTACGAAATTTAAAAAATAAAATTGAAAAATGAGTGTTTGTTTCTTGACAATAGATAGGTGAACAAGTCTTCTAATCCCTTCTATTTAAAGAGGACTTGAGGCTGTTGACCAAAATATTTGGTTTAGATGGGTGAACAAGTCTTCTAACGTTAAGACCTGATCAAAACGCAAAGGGATTGAGGCTGTTAGTTTCTTAATTATAGGAATTTTCGATTATTGTTACTGAGGTGGGTTTCATGTTTTTTCTTTATATCTATTTTATATATACTAGTAATATACCCACCCGTGCATTGCACGGGAGCTAGTTTTATCGTTATATTAAAAAAAAAATCAGTCATTTGTTTGTATTATAAAAATTATATTATTGTACTATATTATTTAAATACTTATACATATACATATATATATATATATATATATATAATTTTGTATATTATTCAATATACATTCTCATAATATATATCATAATTTTTTACGTATAATATTAAAAAATTCCTAATTCTATTTTTTAACCAATTTTTTAAAAAATAAGTTTTATTTTAATTAGTTATAACACATTAACTAACACATACCGTCTGTCAAAAAAAAAAAAAAAAACTAACACATACTACATAAGTAAAGCACATTTCTAAATATCAAATAATAAAATTACTGTCACCATACTTTAAAAAAATTACTTTTACAATTTCACGTAAAACAACTTATAGATCAAAAAAAAAAACAAATAAATAATAGTTACAGACACTCTTTTACAATGACATTAAGCATGTTTATCACCATTGGTTTGAAGGGGTGGGACACTCGAGATGTTTGATGGTATTGAAATTGAATGAGAATGATTTAAACAAAAACATTTATAGAAAAACCTTAAATTGCTTATACATGATCCAATATAATTTTTCATCATTGTTCAAAAGAAAGTAATAAAAAAAAGTCACTAATTTAGGTCAAATCAGCTCAAGTCAACCCAAATCTATATATGTTGCATGGCCCAATTTGGGGTGAGTTCATGCTAATTGACTCGATTGTCCCTAAATGCGGACTAAATTCGATCCCAATTTGGGTTTATTACTACTAATTGCGTATAAATTTGCGACTTTTAAAATTTACAGTCCTTAAATTGTCATCCCGAAAAGTAACGGTCCTCATTTTGCTTCCTCACCCCCCCCCCCCCCCCCAAAGAAAAAGTTATGGTCCTCTCTTTGCCAGTTACGATCCTTAAAAATAAAACAAAATTAAAAATAAAATATTTATGTTACCTATGAAAAAAAAACCTCAGGTCATAAAAAAAATCACCAATTCAAATCTCTGTAACCCAACAATAAACTGTATTTAAATATTAACATCCACATAAAATAATAAATCTTTGATACAATAAAAATATATTATATTTTTGTTAAAACTTTGCAATACAAATAATAGAATAAACAAATGAATTTAATTAAAAACATCAATATAAAATATTCTACCTTTGTACAAAAACAATGGAAATCAATCTTACTCTAACATCGATACCATAATATTTTCTACAAAAATAAATCATCTTTACACATTACTAATAAATTTGTACCAAGTTTTAGCTAGACAACGAATATGATAATCTGTATCACCAATAAACTTTGACTCATAATAAATTGAGAACAAATCTTAAATTCTAACACACTTCAATATAATTTAATCCGAGTCCATTTATGTTTTCACCATACACTGATATGTACTAAGAAACCAATAGAAAGATGAAATAATTTTAAAATTCACAATTTTAGTAAGAAATATAAAAAAAAAATGCATCCAAAGAAATATAGCTCTCACCAGACGACATTTAAATTCAACATTATTGCATTTCTCAGAAAGCTCAATTACTTCTCCAACATTCTCTGGTTCTAATTTCCTTCAAAACAATCTCTAAAATAATCAATTTGACTTTTAACTGAAACATTTGCAGGAGAATTACATTGCCTTTAAGTGGTTCAATAACTTTCTTCATTGTTCAAATAGAAAGTAACATAAAATAAATTATAACACAATGAAAAAAAAGACAAATACATTAACTTAGAAAATACGTTTGAACAAATTACTTTTATTTGTTGGTTTCTTTCACACCCAATTATATGTGTCTTCAGCTTATAAACACTCTTGTACAATGACGTTGATCGTGTTTTTCACCGCTGGTTTAAAGAGGCGAGAGAGTTGATATGTTATGGTATTGATATTTAATTATATTAACTTTAACATAAATATTTAGAGAAAAACTTAAATTGCCTATAGATGATCCAATTGAATTTTTCATTACTGTTCAAGTAGAAAGTAATAAAATATATAATATAATATGAAGAACAAAAATTTATTACTTTAACATTAGAAATGCATAATACATATTAACAAATTACCTTATTTTGTTGGTATCGTTCATACCAAATTCTCAATTCTTTTACCTAATAATAATAGATAGTCTTGTGTAAAGACGCTAATCATTTTTTTCGCTGCTAGAGTAGATAATTGAGGGAGTAAGTATGTTTGATAGTAGTATTAAAATTAAAGAAGATTGATGAGTGAGTATCTTTGGAGAAATGAGTGCAAGAATTATATGTTGGATAAAATTATAATTTTAAAGTCATATATTTAGTAAAAAGAAAAGAAAAAGGAGATTGAGTTTAGAAATGAGTGAACTTAATAAAATGGTGTGGGAATATAGCTACATTCTATAAAAGAAATTATCTATAAAAAATATAGTATTTAATTTGATTAATAATTGATAATTTCTGTATTTATTTATTTATATAAAAATGCAATTCATTTTTAAAAGCTATAAATAATAATAAATTTAATGTTAATTATAAGTGAAAGTCAATTTTACGATATAATCGTAAAAAACACACCGATAGAATTAAACAACAAATAATTAAGACAAATATAACAAAATTAAGTATCTCAGATTATGTGGAAAGTTATTTTTTAAGGACTGCAACTTAGTGGGTGACAAAATGGAGAACATAACTTTTAAAATTTTAATTAAGGACATTAATTTTTAAAAATCACAAATTGAGGTCAAACCGTCCCAAGTAAACCTAAATAGAACTATGCTACATGATCAATTGAGCTGAATTCAATTTGAAATTTAGGCTAATTAACCCTATTTGACCTGACTGGGGCTAAATTCGGGCTTTATTTGGGTTAATTAGGGCTGGTTGTGCCTAAATTCGCAACTCTAAAAAATTACAATCTTAAATCGCTTGCCCCAAAGTTACTGTCATTAAAATATATTTTCAGAGTATTATCTCTCACCTTAAGGATTGAGTGATATATTAACTCTTTTGACAAATATTTTATAAATCGCACCTAACGGGAACATTTGTAGGAAAATTTAAGTTTTCTATACGTCCAATAGCAATTTTCATCACGTTCAAATTAAAATTATAATAAAATATAAGGAAAAAAAGACTATTATAATAATGTTAAGGAGAACATAATACATATGAACAAATTATCTTACTTTGTTGGTTTTTTTCACACTTTTGTACAAAGACGCTAATCATATTTTTCAACATTGGATTATAGAGATGGATGTTTGAGTATATTTGGTGGTTATATTAAAATTGAAGGATACTGGTTTGTGAATAATTTTAGAGATAAAGACGTTATCACTTTATTCTCGTGTTTTAGCGAGCAGATTGTTTATTAATATTTAAAATGATAAAGTGATTTTAATAAATGGTTAAGATAGATCCATCTCTACTCTATTATAAAACACTTTAAAAATTATTTTATCATTTCAAATACTGATAAAAAAAACGCGCTCGCTAAAACACGAGAAAACAATAAACGTGAATATTATTAGGGGACGGATGGAGTATAATATAACGAATAAAATATACTACTCCCTCTGCCCCCTGCTAATTTTTGTCCCCTATTAATTTTTATATGTGGGGTAACTTAATAAAAAAAAATGGTTTAAAACTATTACATAATAATAAGGTCAATGTTATTCTTAAACTTTTCAGAAAATCAAGTTTATATTAATAACAATTACAAACACAAAACAAAATTAATTATCAAATAATTTAAGTCAAGTATAAAAAAATAAGTATCTCAAATCATAAAATTCACCAATTTTAAATCTCTACAAACCGACATTGAACTAATTCTAAACATTAACATACATATAAAATTCCAAGCTCCTCTACCTAATGAACTTTTGTGCAAAATGCTCGTCATATTTTCAACGCTTGATTAAAGAGGTGGGCAAGTTGGTATGTATAGAGGTTATGTTGAAATTGAATAAGATTGATTGATGAATATTTTTAGTCATATGTTTAAGTATTATACGTTGGATTGGATTACATTTTTTAGAGTGAGTATATTCAATAAAAATGTATAAAATGAGGTGATCGAGTTAATAAGCGAGCGAACTTAGTAAAATAGTGAGTATAGATAGTTGCGTAATACACATAAATTTATCTATAAAAATATTGTATTTAATTTGATTAAAAATTAAAAATATCTATATTTAATTTTTAATTAAATAAAAAATCTTGTTTATTTTTAAAATATTTATATACTAATAATGTTAGTGTTACTTTTTAACTTTCCAAAAAATTAATTTTATATTAATAACGGTAAAAAAATACACAAACAAAATTAAATAATAATTATTAAAACAGATATAACAAAAATTAGTATCTCAACTTATAGAAAAAAAAATAGCATGGATTAAAATTTAGGGAATGAAAAAATGAGGACCACAATTTTTTTAGGATATCAAATTATAGATAATAATTTTTTAAAGCCACAAATGGTACCAAAACAGCTAAAAAAAAAGGGGCCAAATAACCCAATTTGGGTTGATTCAAGCTAAAATTAGGCCTCATTTTCATTACACTCTAATCTTGTCATTAATAATTTTTTTAAGACAATAAGTTGCCGATTTGAGATATTTTATTTGAGTTATATGAATCTTTTCCTTTAAAAAAATTGATTACAATTAATGAACCATAATAAATTTAAACGAAAATTGAAGCTAAAATTTTTAAAAGTAGGAGAGTTAAAGCATGATCAAGGCCCGAAATTTGCCCATGATAAATAACAAATAAAGGATGTAATTAATATACATTTTTTTCTTTAAATAATGTATACGTGAGTAGTTTTAGTGTGCACCCAAGTGCATAATATGCACTTGAATTTTAAAAATTCAATTGAAAATATTATGAATTTTTTAAATCGGTTTTTTAATGAACAATATTTCAATCAGTAATCAATAATACCACAAGCAATAGTCGGTAATATCATGAGCAATAATCAACAACACCTCAACTGGCAACCAACAATACCACAAAAATAATCAACACTACCTAAATAGTAATTTTCAATATCCTAATATTTTTTTAATTATATATTTTTAATCGAAAAGTTAAAAATTAATTTATAATTGAGCTTAAAATCCAATTGCATAGTATGCACTTGAAATCTTGAATGCTTAGAATTTCTGATCATATGAACTACTCTGAATAACTTGAATGTTTTGCATGTTTCTCCATATTATTATCCTTCCAACTATATATTTATTTCGTTGACTGTGCAAGTGACATATATATGTATAAATTTTATTTCATTAAAATTATTTTTTAACGCTAAAAATGATTAAAGTCCGCTTAAAAGTCAATCTAAAACGCTTTCAATTGTAGCACAAAACATTCAAATCTATTATACCAGATTACGTGATTTTTTAATTTAATGAAGGTTTCCTTAAAAATATAATAATAATAATAATAATAATAATAATAATAATAATAATAATAGTGAAAATTTTGGAATAGAGGTATGTTTATGTTTAATGTTTATTAGTTGACATGATTAGTACTTACACCCTATAATTGCTCCATTATCATATATTATATTTACATTAATTTTTTAAAAATATAGTATAGTTTGTTAATATTTTTCAATTATTATATTGTAATGTTAATAAATAAACACAAGTTAAATTGGTTTATATTTATAAATAAGAATAATGCTCAATTTAACCAAAACAATTAGTTCATGCACGCAGATTTATTTTTCATGATGTCTTCTCCTAAATTTTATGGAATTTTATTGGGAAATTTTACTTTATATTCAATCCTTGAATGATGCTTAATTTAACCAAAAATTAAAATTAAACATTAGAATGTTCAAATTAACAAATTAAATTATGCAACAATAATTGAAAAAAAAAACATGTAAGCTAAATTAACTATTTTTTTAAAAGAAATCTTGACCAACACATAATAACATATAATAGCATAAAATAACATTGAAGGTTTCTTGCATATTTATAGGAATATCATATCTTTGACTTAGCTATTAAGTTAATTATAAATTTAATTGTAATATATTGTTTCATTAAGAGATTCTTTAATTGATTATTAACTTATTAGATTATGTATGTACTTAAATACTCAATTATATAAATTTAAGGAAAATATTCATAATAATTAAAAATTTAATAATACCAAAATTCTTAATAATTAAAGGGTTGTCATCTCATCACATAACCACATCTAAAAAAAAAAAAAATCTTCATCACAAAACCATGTTTACAAACTATTACACCAAATGCAAATAAAAAACCACCAACTACAAATTATAACTACTCAGGTCTTTCTAATTCCTCACCACCGATTATGAGGATTGTGTTATTAAGCCATAATCTCAAAACACCGTAGTAAAAATTGCAAACGATGTCTGAAAACCCAGATTGTAAAATGGGCAACATAAATAATGAAATAAAGGGACATATTGAAGTCAAAAAATAAGAAATACATTAGCAATTCAACTAATACTGCCGGAAATGATATTGATTGTTGTCGATGTACTTCGTCGTCTTTACCCAATGCATCCATCACACACAAAACTTGGTACCTTGAAAAGGGTTCCATGAAACAAATTAGCAATGTGGATGGATGATAGAGGTGGGAGATGATTGAGGCTCTAGAAAAAATATAAGCTCAATAAAATTAGATATTTATGCTTAATAACATCTACAAAGGTTTTTCTACATAACAACAATTACAATAAAAGATTTTTACAGAATTATTTGATCACAAAGAGGCTACAAAACTGCAGAATGATTGCAAAGGTCAATCTTAAAAGAGTATAAATAGACATCAAAATGTAACTGCTCCTAATTTTTAGCCAATTTACCTTGATGACTACATAACAAATGAACGGTGATGATAAAAGAATTTAAAGATGATCGACGGCCAAAAACTCTTCCCGCCCAAACCAAAAGGGAGAATGTAGAACGCTTTATATATTATAGATTATAGATTTATTTTTATTGTTTAGGGGCGACGTGTGAGTGGAGTGAGTTTTTCACCAAATTTAATTTTGATCACAGAAGATCAATCTCATCCCAATAAAATACATAAATATACCCATATTATACTATTTAAGTTAAAATATTCACATGCAATTTTATTCGGATTATTTTTTGTCTTCTAATGATTTAATTCATGACAAAGTATAGAATAGAAATGGTTTATACATAAATTATTGGAGGATATTAATTATTTTCATTAGAGAGTATTAATTGTTATCATTGAAGGGTATTAGTTGTTTACACTGAAGTGTATTAGTTATTTACTGAAAACAAACTAATATTCTTCAGTGAAAATAATGAATATTGTTCAGTGTAAATTAAACAACTAATACTCTTTAGTAGAAACAACTAATACCCTCCAGTAATTTATGTATGAACCAATTTCACTCTATAGATACTCTTAATTTATTATTAGGAATTTACTAAGAATAATTATATATAATAGAGGCATAATAACTTAATATGAAATGTTAATACTATAATTTTAACTCCAAAAAAAAAAATATAAGTCATGAACTTGTAATTTCAAATTTGATCTTAAATCTTAGAGTAGGTCTTCTGTGAACATGAGCTCACGTGAATTCTCATTTTCAAATATATAGTTATGTATATTTATTATCACTGATATATACATTATTGCTGTCATAAAAAATACTCCCACTGTTATAATTTAGATTATCTCAAGTTATGGGAAAACATTTTTATCACTTCCTAACATTGCTTATTTATATTTCATTATACTATAATTTTCAATATACCATTTACCAATTAACTAAACTCCCTTTAATAAAAAAAAAAGGTGGACTAATAAACCCTCAACTTTACATCTTTTAATATTAATAATAATTTTTTTTTATTAAAACCTGCACTATTTTGCAAGGATAAACTAAATCGTAACAGAGGTAGTTATTGATTTTATAACAGTGATAGTATATATGCATAACAATGATAATGATTAAACATAATAGTTATATTTGACGAAATTGGATTCACGTGAACTCGAATTCATACTTGTTTTATCTAAAAAATTTTGTACATACCTACGTATGAAAAAAAAAGTTACGTACAAATTTTGGTTTGATAATTAATCAAATATTAAGCATTGATTTAATAGTACCTTTAATATTTATTAAGAACCAAATATATTTAATTTAATTTTTTATTTGAATTCAATTATTAAGAATTTAATTTTAGATTTTAAATTTGAATTCAATTAATCTAATTATATATATATATATATATATATATATATATATATATATATATATATATATTTCACAAACTCAAGCATGCACTTGAATTGTAAGCTCAATTTTGACTTCAATTTGATTTTTTTTTTTAAAACACATACAAACAGACTGAATTGTATGATTTATTTTTCAGTTGGGGCATTACAAAGTATTTCTTGGGTATTACTAATTATTTTTTTGGGTATCACTAATTACTTCTTCGGGTATTACTGATTTCAGCTAGGGTACCTTTTTCAAAATTCAAGAGTGCACGCTAGAACTACCCAATATATATATATATATATATATATATATATATATATATATATATAATATTTGATTCAGTATATGAATTCTAAAATTGAAATCATATTTATGTTTCAATTTGGTATTAGAAGTATATTATTAAAAATAAGCTTAATTGCAATTTAAATTACAAAAACTTTTTTAAAATTGCATTATAAGCTAATTTTTTTCTATCTTGTATAAAAAGAGCTCTAATTTAATTTTTTTGGCCATTAAAACTTATTGACAGATTTGTCTCTGTCCGTCGCTGACATGAAGCCTACTTGGCAACATCCCACAAAAAACTTAAATTAGGTGACCTAAAACTTTAAAATTTAATTGCAATTTAAATTATGTTTTTTTTAAATTGTATTTTAAGTCAAATTTTTGGATCTTGTTAAAAAAATTTAAGGTAACTTTTATTGGCAATTAAAACTAAGACAAATTTTATACATTGAAACAATTTTATAAATTTTTCCTTTAAAAATTACGTTATCTTTTAGTTGCCAAGAGGGTGTTACTTTTGCCAAAGATTTTGGCAGTTAAATGAATTTATTGCTATATAATTACTAAAAAAATTGTTATTATATATAGTTAAGATTAGGTTGCAATGTGTTTAAAAATATGAGTATTTATAGGGTGAGAGTGGTTCATACACACCACAAAAATAAATTGATTTAAAGAGGGTTTTGGAGAGGGTTTAAAAGAGGGAATCGAAAGTAGAGAGGGTATTGAAGAGGGATTTATTCCCTCTCCAAAATGCTCTTCGCCATTCTGTACACGAGGGAAAAAAAATCCCTCGAAAAATGGAGAGGGTATTAAAGAGGGATTTCGTGTGGGACCAGGCGAGGGAAAATTTCCCTCGTCAAAAATCCCTCGGCTAAGCCCTTGTAAAGGGCGAGGGATTATTCCCTAGAGAAATAAGAACGAGGGAAAAATCCCTCTTCATTACCCTCGTAAACTGTGCGCGAGGAAAAATTTTCCCTCTTCATAGCTGATGTGACTGCCGGTCATTGAGCGAGGGAAGTTTCCCTCGTTTGACGTGGCGAGGGAAATTCCCTCGTGTAATCCCTCGCCCAGTCTGTTCCGAAATAAAAATGTATTTCATGGGTTTCGAACCCACGACCTCAAGCACAACCCCTCCCCCGCGGATCCGCTAGGCTAGCACCCACCCACCTCACTCCAAGCTCAAATTGGGCGAAATTCGCCCCTCTCAGGTTTCGAACACGCGACCTCCATGTATGCGGAGGTCTTGCGTGTTTCGCCGTGCCGCTTGGGCAAGACTATTTACTTGTTATGTTTTAGGGTGTAATATATATGTTTAATATATTTTCTGTTGTATATTTTAAACATAATACTACTTAATATTAATTGTTTGTTATACTTTATATGAAAATTATTATTACATATAAAATTAAACTATCACTTGTATATATTATTATAAATCAATATAACTTTAAAATAAGTATATTTTAATTATTTTTCACTATTACACATATATTGATTGTTTTTGTTTTTAAAAATAAATACTTTTTTAATTTATTTTTACTATTTACTAATGTGTGTACACATATACACATATATTGATCGTTATTTTATTTAAAAATCAATAAAATAAAATAAAAAGTATTTTTTAAATTTATTTTCACTATTTACTATTATGTGTACACTAATACACTAATACACATATATTTATTTTTACTATTTACTATTATGTGTACACATATACACATATAAAGTTTGCTTTTTTTTTTTTAAATCAATAAAATTTTAAAATAAATATTTTTGAAATTGTTTTTCACTAAAATCAATAATAATAATAACAAACCAACATATATAGTTCCAATTATATCCAGACATAACAATTAAAATATCCACACATGCTCAAATATCCAGACAATTAAATCTAAATAAACAGTAAAATCTTAAACCAACATATATAGTTCAAAAACACGATCAAATATTCATGACATCTATCTCTCATCATCATCATCATCATCATCATCATCATCATCATCATCATCACCACCTCTTTCATTTCCAGAATAATTACCCCTCGGAGGGTAACGAGAATATGCACCTCTTTCAAGTAGGTCTACAAATCCAGTTGGAGATATGGAATTACGACGAGACGGGGAAGGACCAGAAGCTGGAGGACGAGCAGGAGAGGCCTGAGGATAAGGGGCCAGTGGGAGGACAAGGGGCGTAACCAGGGGCGGGAGGATAAGAAGGATAAGCTGGGTAAGGAGGATATGAAGTAGCTGGTTGGGAAAACCCACTAGGTAGGTTTCCCTGATGTCCTTGCATCCACGCCATCATCTGGTTGTGCACTTCCTGACGCAAGTTTTCGTTATACTGTCTCTGTTGCTCCGCCAGCATTCTTTCATATCTCGCGCGCTCTTCAGCCAACAAGCGATCAACATCTCTTTGGTCATAGCCGCCAACGTGTGTGCCAGATGATGTCCCGCCTGGGCCAGATTGTATGCGCATCGTCTTCATTTGACCGAGACCCCTAACTTTTCCGTGTTCTGGCCTCACTGTCTCAGCATACACTTGACTCAATCGGTTCAAGCGCTCATCTTCGTCCGCTGAAGGCGGTAATTGTGAGACTCGTTCCTCCACGGAGCCCTAGACATACAAAATTGTGTAAATAAAAAAGTATATAAACGTGTTATTTATATTGTTAATGTTAATGTAAAACACTTACAATTATTTCAGCAATTCCCCCATACGTGTACTCTCCTTCCCCACAGTTGTGGAAATGTTGCACAATTTCCCATTCAGTTGGGAGCCGGTTATATTTCTTCTCCTGTATTCCAAAAAATTCGGGTTATGTATAATAAAGTAATTAAAATCTCCCTATTTTGTAGTGCAGGATTAATTACTTACGTATTCCTCAGTCCATTGTGCAGCTCCTTTTGCCCCTCCTTTGTGTTTTGAGGGGCCTCTTCCTCCGACCGAAGATAAGCGGTTTGTCCTACACTGGTTGCTTTTGGCAATGACTTCGGGCAATTGCCAGTACTCGAGTAGTGCAGTCCAGAATGTCGGCTCCCACGGTGGGTTTTTTCCTTCACGTCGATGGATCCTCTTCCAAAGACTGAGGAGATCCGTGAATCGTTCTCTAGACCTCTGGATAAAGAGCTTTTTAATTACCACCGTATTTTCCGTCGTCGGATCCCAGTAGTTCTCCCTCTGAAGAAAATATATACAATCACGTTTATTTTAATTAAGTAAAAATGTAGACATACATATACTACTACATACTTAACAAAATTAACAATTACCTGGAATGTCTCCCACCACTCTTTCCTCCTTCCTTCTGACACCAGCTTATAAGTGAAACCGCCCATCTCCATTCGACGGGACATGATGTTGCGAATCAACCTCGAAACAGCATTCGAGGGCATCAATCTGTAGAAACTTTATTTCACACATTGATATATATATATTTTTTAATAAAATTATATAAAAAGGACAAAGTTATATTTAACATACACATTGTGATACGTATAGATGCGTAGCCGGTTCGGACGAGGTGCATGATTGGTGAGCTCTTCCGCAGTTTCCGGAATGACAGGGTCATCCTCAACCATATCTGGTTCTTCATTCTGATTCTGCAAATCAGGAACCGGTACTCTTCCGGTTTGGGAGGAGGATCCCCAAAAGCTGTGTCGACCTGTATTTATTTCCGATGTTTCCATCTGTATTTAACAATTACGTACAGTTATAACATTTGTACAAGATATTTTGGTTGGGACAACTAAAAACACTTGTACCGGTTCTCTCTCTTGGTCCGACTCTGGTGTACGAGAGGACGATCACCGGCCACCGAACAAGTTACGGATACTTCTACCTCCAGCCATCTATATACATATCAATTAATACATTAAGTAACAATGTAAAATTAAAATATGTATGTACATAACAATTAAAACAAGCAAACACATCAATACATCAAACAAACACAACAAATACAGAATCCATTAATTAATTAAAACAAGCAAACACATCAATACATCAAGCGTACACAATATATAACAATATAAATTCATCAACTCATCAATCTTCTTCATCTTCTTCATCATCATCTTCTTCATCTTCTTCATCATTTTCATCATTTTCAATATCTTCTTCACCTTCTTCCTCTTCTTCATTCTCTACCTCAATTAGTGCAGCGTCAAAATCAGCCAAAACGACAGGATCATCATCTATTTGCACATTCATCTGAGATATTATATCGTCCTCTTGAAATGGGGGAAGCTCTGGTTCACTCTTTCTATCGACTTCCACTAAGGATCGCGCCTTGGTGGTGCAAACTGTCCACCACTCTCGACCCGGTTGGACAGATGCACCGGGATACTTACAATAGTAAACCTGAGTAACTTGACTTGAAAGCACGAATGGATCATAACGACCGTACCGTCCTCTTGGATTAATGTCCACGAGTTTATACTGAGGATGTATTCTTGTTCCCCTCGGTACAGTAGGATCAAACCACTGACATTTGAACAGAACAACTTTTTTTTTCAGTAAGTCCAGGGTATTCCAAAACCACTACTTCCTCGAGTATCCCATAGAAATCATTTTCATTGGAATCATAGTTTGTTCCTTTAATGCAAACTCCACTGTTCATGGTTGCTTTAGAGGCACCATAATCTCGTGTGTGAAATTTGAAACCATTCACGTAATACCCAGGGTACGTGGTGACAGTACTGCTAGGACCGCCCGCGAGAGCACGTATAAACTGATCCTGAATACGATTTCTCTCCACCTATATTTTAAAATTTTACGATATATTCCATTATATATAAAAATTAATAATAACAAGTTACTTATACATATATATCACTTACAAGTTGTTCAAACCACGGCGCAAATTCCATTTGAAGCACATCGTCTTTTTCAGCACCTGATAGATTCGGTTGAACAAGCAGTAGTTGCTCGAAAAACACACTACATATGATTGAGGCACAAATTAGAAGATAAAAAACAACTTAAGTTTCCACTAAGAGGTAGGTTAACTTACGCAATATACGGTTGCACCTCATTGCAATTTAGTAACACGTACGTGTGGGCAACTTGCTTCTCTAAGTCTACAATCCATCTTTTACCCTTCTTTCCAAGATGTGTACCAGAAGGCACAAATATCGAAAGATTACCTTCAACTGCTTCGGGTACTTCACGACCGCTGAAATTGCGAGGTACATTGTGTCGCCTCGTCAGCACATGGTCCTCAAAATAATGGGAACAAAACATTGATGTTTCTTTTGTTAAATAAGCATTTGCAATTGAAGCTTCCACATGCGCCTTGTTACCCACACTTAACTTTAAATTGTGAAGATACCTAATTCAAGGTCCACGGATGAGCTACTGTAATTCCCGAACGAGATTATATTAAAAATAAACAAGTAAATTAATAGATTACCTCTCAAATGGGTACATCCATCTGTATTGTACTGGACCAGCGATCTTTGCCTCATATGCAAGATGGACCGGTAGATGCTCCATTGAATTAAAGAAGCTGGGTGGAAATATTTGTTCCAACTTGCACAAGATGTCTGGGATATCATGGTCCAACCTAGTCATGTTTTCCACTGTAATGGTCCTAGATGTTAACTCCTTGAAAAACAAATTAATTTCAGTGATAGCTTTCCAAATGTTGGCCGACAGTAATTCACGGAAAGCAATTGGAAGCAGTCTCTGCATAAACACGTGACAATCATGACTCTTCATCCCAAACATCTTCAATTTGCTCCAGTCTACGCAACGAGACAGGTTGGACACATAATCATCAGGGAATTTCAATTCATCTACCCACTTGCAAACAATATCTCTTTGTCTCTTATCAAGTGAATAAGCAGCTTTGGGGTACTTTCCTGTATCTGGACATCTCTGCAACGAGGGTCGACGACAGTATTCATTGAGCTCATCCCTAGATTTATTTGTGTCCTTCGTTTTCCCTTCCACATTCATCACCGTGTAGAAGAGATTATCAAACACATTTTTTTTCGATGTGCATCACATCCAAATTGTGTCGGATCAACAGCATACTCCAGTATGGCAAATCCCAGAAAATGCTCTTCTTCTTCCAACCCCCATCTAGAACTTTGTTGTGAGCATCAGCACCCTCTTCCGTAACTTTCATAAATCCAATCCAATTAATTTCCTCAAGGATCGAAACACCTGTACGGATGGGCGGTGGATCATCATCAAGTGTTTTGTTCTTTCTGAATGCAGTCTTGTTCCTTCGATACGGATGATATCTGGGTAAGAACTTACGATGGTTGTCAAACCACGACTGCTTTCGACTGAGCCTCAAAGTGAAAGCATCCGTGTATTCTGCACAATATGGACAAGCAAGCCTTCTAGATGTGCTCCATCCAGACAACATCGAGTAGGCTGAAAAGTCACTTATGGTCCAGATTAGTGCAGCCCGCATCAAAAAATTCTGCTTTGTAGCAATATCGTACGTTACCACTCCATATTCCCATAAAATTATCAAATCACGGATCAATGGTTGTAAAAATACATCCAATTTATCCTTTGGATTTTTTGGACCAGGCACCAGAACCGTAAGAAACATGAATTGATCCTTCATGCACATCCATGGCGGTAGATTGTACGGCGTCAGTATCACGGGCCATGAGGAGTATTGTTTCCCCGACTGCCCAAACGGCTGAAAACCGTCGGTGCTCAAGCTCAACCTCACGTTCCGAATTTCTGATGCAAATTCAGGATACGACTGGTCCAAGTGTTAAAAAGCCTGCGAGTCTGCAGGGTGACGCATAACACCAGACTGATCATTATTAGAGCAACTTGCATGCCATGTCATATCCTTCGCAGTTGCATTGGACTAATACAATATTTGCAGTCTAGGGATGATGGGAAAGTAGAACATCTCCTTGAAAGGGCTCTTATTTTTCAGTCGACCATTCACATCGCGTCTAGCGGGTTTGAACCGTGGCCGACCGCAAAACTTACAATATTCAAGATCGCTGTCCGCACCCCAATATAACATACAATTCCCTGCACAACAGTCGATCCTCTCCACAGGAAGCCACATCTCACCCATCAACTGTTTGCTATCGGAAAACTTTCTGGGCACCAAATTATCCGGAGGACATATCTCACGAACCAGGTCAACGATTTGATTATAACCTCTTTCAGATAGTCTGTTTTCAGTTTTAATGTTCAGCATACGGGCATTGAATGACAGTTGCGAGTGTGATTCGCAGCTAGGATACAAATCCCGATCCGCTGCACGAAGCATATCATAAAATTGTGCAGCATACTGATTAGGGGGTTTCTCAACAAGCGGCTCATCATCCACATTTCCAAAGTGGGGCCCAGAAGTTAAGTCAGTGATCATATCGTGGTACGAGCTAGATCCTGCGGTCTCATCAACCGGTCCGTAAGAAGACGACGCCTGATCATTGTATTGATGCGGAATTTGACCCCAATTTTCCTCACCGTGAAAAACCAATTGTAATAATTTGGCATAAAACCATTTCTATACAAATGAGCTTTCACGTCATCGGGGTACTGAAACGTCTTGTTCCTGCATCTAAATTTGTTGCAGGGACACCTAATCTTTCCTCGATTCATCCAATTCGGGTTACTAGTGGCGAAGTCTACGAATGAATCGAGTCCACTAATAAATTCAGGAGCTATCATGCCATTAATCGATCTTGGACCATACACCCAACGTAAACGACTTGAATAATCCATATCAATCGGTTTCATATTAATGAATTAATACTAAAATTAGCCTAATTAATATTTAATTTTAATTTGCCTATATATAATACATTAACTAATTAATATTTTTTAAAATTTCGACAGAGTTTCGTTTAGTTTTATCATATTTTCCAATCAATCAAAATCCTACGTGCATCCATTTCCGACCTAAATAATTAAAATTAATCAAGTCGGAACGCACATGTTAATTCTACAACAAAAAATATCCAACAAATGTTCATCTACCCCTTCCACTTAATATGTATAATTCATTTATCTAATTACAATACAAACAAATATATATAATCTAAACAAATCAGTTAACAAATTAATAGATCTTAATTATATATACATATATATATGTGTAACAAAATTAATTATATATTATTTGCATAATAACTCCATTATATATATATATATACCTAGGAAATTTAAATACGTACACAAATTTTATATACATAACAACAAATACTAAATAATTAAACAAATTAATTATAAAAGTATATCTATGCATGCAAGCACATAATATAATTAATTAACATGATATATATATACACACATGCATTATACAACAATTCATTATTTAACCGATTAAAATTAAAAAACTTACCGTATAAACGTTCTCGTCAACGTGTAGAGCAAAACTCAACAAATGGAGGGTTGTTTTTCACGTCGGCGGTGGTGGAACGGCGGTCAGCAGCAGGAAATCGCCTACTCTCTATCTCTCTCTCGGTGAGCTGAAAAATGGAGGTAGATGTGATAATTAATATGAAATGGGACGAGGGATTTGTTGAGGGCAAGAACCCTCTTCAACCCATTAGATTCTGCACGGGCCCCACACCTGAGAAAGGCTGCATGCATTAGACAGATGATTAAAAAAGCCGAGGGATTCAAAACCCTCGTGACGCGGAATCCGATGATGGACGAGGGAAATTTCCCTCGAGAACTGTCCATGTCAGTCAAGACGAGGGACAAAACCCTCGTGACCTTTGCAGAGGGTGATTTGCTCGCCAAATCCCTCGTCCAGAGCTCGTGGGACCCCTCTTCCCTCGTGAATACCCTAGTTGCAGACGAGGACAGTAATTCCCTCGTGAAAGCCCTCGTTTATTTTGTTTGCTCGTAAGTTCCCTCTTCAATATCGAGGGCTATATTTCCCTCTTCAATTTCCCTCTGTAAATGAGGTATTTTTTGTAGTGACATGATTGAAGGATATTATTTATTTTCACTAAAGAGTATTAGTTGTTTTTACAGAAAGGTATGAATTGTTTATAGTGAAGAGTATTAGTTTGTTTCCACTAAAATATACTAATATTCTTTAGTATAAACAATTAATACTCTTCAGTGAAAGCAACTAATACCCTTAAATTGTTCATGAACATCTCTCTCTCTCTCCCTCCCTCCCTCCTCCTCTCTTTCTATATATATATTTTGCCATGTGATAATCTGCTTGAGATTGAAAATTAATATATATGGTTAAATTATTTTTAATTTGGCTAAAATATTAATCTGCTTTAATTAAACATCTTTATATCTTCAACTTGTAAATATAATATATAGTTAAAATATTTTTAAATAAAATATAAATTAATTTATTTTAAAAGAAATTCAAAATTTTGAATTATTATAAAACTTTTCAATTTTGGTCTCATAAAATATTGAATCCTCCAAATTTAATCCAATTTTTGACCGAAATTCGAAAATGACTTTTAAAATTCCCATGTATATAATAATTTGGGAGCCCTAAAAAGGAAGAAATTGTTCTGTGCAATTCATAAATTAAAATCCGAAGAAGCTGACAAAATGAATTATGCATAGCCTTATAATAAGCATCGAAAAATGCATTATACACATATCCAATTAAATCCGTTAAATCAAGAAAATGTATTCAATGAACATAAAACTCAGCCAAGAAAATGAATTTTTATCAGATAACTTTGGTCTCCATGTAATTTGTTTATATATTTTTTTAAGGAATAATTTGTTTATATGTTCAGAAATAATGATATTATAATTCTAAATGTTATCTCTTTATAGTTTGTACACAAAGGCTTTTTTCCACCAACCAAATTAATTTTAGTCATACTTTTAGTAATGAAAAATAATGATAATATATTAATTCGTCACTAGTTATGATAATTAATGGTATTGTTTAACATAATAAATTATTATCATTATATTTGTACTTTTAGTTAAAAATATTCAATACAATATAAATAGTATATAATGTTGTCACTAATTAACATAAAATAAAGGTATTTTGTTACATAATATATTATTGTCACTGTTTTTTTGCTTTTAGTGACAAAACATTAAATAAAATATTGACAATGTACAAAGTTGTTACTAACTAGCACTATATGTGTTATTTTGTAACATAATGAATTATACTCGTGTTTTTTATCAATAAATATTCTATTAAATATTAACGGTATAAAAATGGTCGTTTATTACATAATTTTGTAACATAATACAGTATTGTCACTATATGTGTATTTTTTGTGACAAATATTAAGTTAAATATTGACAATATAAAAAGTTGTCATTAATTAAGTTATTTTGTAACATAATGAATTATTGTCACTATATGTGTGATTTTAGTGACAAAATTTTAGTTAAATATCGATAATATAAAAAGTTGTCACTAATTATACTATTTTGTAACATATTGAAATATTGTCACTACATGTTTATTTTTTTAGTGATAAATATTCAAATAAATATGGATAATATAAAAAAACTATCACTAATTATGATGCTTTGTAATAAACTGAAATTTTGTCACTACATATGTGTTTTTAGTGACAAATATTATACTAAATATTGACAATATAAAAATTATCACAAATTACGTTATTTTGTAACATATTGAAATATTGTCACTACATATGTATTTTTAGTAACAAAAAATCAATTGTCACTGATATTTTTGTCACTAAACATGTTTTTTTTTGTAGTATCCGCCGAGCAGAGAAACATAGCTTACAAGCGCCGGGCAGAGAAGTACTTCAACTCGAAAATCAAGATCAGAGAATTCGAAGCCGGGGACTTGGTCCTACGACGAATGGTCGGGCAGCCCAAGGGGGCACTTGGCCCGAATTGGGAGGGACCCCTAAAGATCTCCAAGCGCCTAGCCAACAGGGCCTACGAGTTAGAGAGCCTTGAGAGCAATCCGGCCCAATACCCTTGGAATGCCTCCCTACTAAAAAAGTACTACCAGTAACCGCTAATTAGCTTAGCCCGCGCCATTCTCTTGCTCGTCAGTGGCTTCAATGTAATCGCGTCTCGAACGCAATTTTTCAATCAATAAAATCGATTGTTAATTCAATCTCGTCTTCGTGAAGTCGCTGCCCGTCAATCGGCTAAAACACTTCACTCATTAATCATGTGGTTAATTTTTAATCGATTGTTAATTCAATCTCGTCTTCTCGCTACCCGTCAATCGGCTAAAGCACTTCACTCATTAATCATGTGGTTAATTTTTAATCGATTGTTAATTCAATCTCGTCTTCGTGAAGTCGTTGCCCGTTAATTGACTAAAGCACTTCACTCATTAACCATTTTGTTGATATTTTAATCGATTGTTAATTCAATCATGTGTTCGTGAAGTCGCTGCCCGTCAATCGGCTAAATCACTTCACTCATTAATCTTTGGTTAATCTTCAATCGCTTATTAATTCAATTGTCGATTCGATTAAACTAGACAAACGAAAATGGAAAAAACGGCACTAAAGTAAGAGAACTGTTCCATTGAATTAAAAAGGACTGAAATTACAAAGGCCTGCGGCCAGCAAACTTAGCAAAGAGAGAAAAGTAGAAAATCAAGGGGCCGCCTCGTCAACCACGACCGGCTCCTCGACCGTCTCCTCATCTGCCAGAGGGTAGATAAAGGTCCCCACGTCGCCGATGAAAGATAAATCCACCCCGCGATCGGTTAGATCCTTCAATGTTATGTCATACTCCGTGGATGGGGGATTGGCCTCGACGTAGCTCCTCAAATCTTCCAGAGGACCGGAAAGGTCGGCCTCAGGATTCCGGCGGAGCAAGGAGCGGATCGAATCGGCGTAAGCATTGATATAGATCATGGATCCGGCTGACTTACTCTCCCCCTCAAGACGGGCCCGTTCTACGGCCACACGCTCCTCGACCTCCGCGTCGAGGGCCTCGCGGACCTTGTTGACCTCCTCGGCCATCTTTGTCTCGGCATCGACACGCGCCTTTTTCTCCGCCTCACAGTTGCCCTCCAGCTCCGCGTAGCTCTTGCGGGCAGCCTCCAGCTCTTCCTTGAGCTTCTTGTTTTCCTCCTCCAAGCGGGCGGCCTCGTCCTTCTTGGTTTGGAAGACAGCCTTGTAAGCGGAGAAGGTCCGCGTCTCCCGCTCATAATCGAGCAGGATGCTCTCCATTGCGACGGCATCGCGAGAGGCGCAGTTGGCAGAGGACCTCATGCGGTCGGCCAGGGAGACGGTGCGGTTAGCCTTCTTGCAGTTTAGGGTCCAGGACCACGGCAGGTTCACCACTGCCCGACGGAGCTCTTCCGACCAGGACTCGGGGAGGGCCTCCGAGTAGGGGGGGATCCTGCTAGCGCAAGAATTGAAGAACCTCAGGCGGGGGCAGAGGGTCAGGCCTGCAAATTATCGGGGCGAACAGTTAGAGAAAGCAAGAAGGAGAAACGACTAGGAAACACGAGTAAAGTTTAAGTGCACTCACGTGAGATGGTTGCCCCAGCCCAGGAACGAGAAGTCGCTCCGGTCGCGGGTGGAGGAAGTCGGGCTTCCAGCGGCGGCCTCGGATGTGCCCGTGATCAGGCCCCCGGTGGTCGGGTCCACGTTGACCGTCACCATGGCGGGTTGGATGGGGGTCTGGGTGTCCGCCCAAACTTTCTTGGCCGGCGGCTGGTCGCCGGAGGGCGCCGAAGGGTCGGCGGGCAGAGGAGTCTGGAGATGAGCCCGGGTAGTCGGTCCCAAAGCCCTGACCGCCCCCTGTTTGGCCAGTTTGGCGACAACACTTTTCTTTGGCGCCATATCAACCGTCTCCTCGGAACTTTCGACGTTCACGATGGGGACAGCAAGGGTCTGGCCGACGTCGGGTCGAGGCTGAGAGGAGGGAGCTTGAGAGGCAGACGGTGTGGAGATCTCCGCCGGGAAGCGTTGTTCTGAAAAAGGGGGTGAAACATCGAGTAAGAAATCAGTCGAGCAGAAAGAACGAAGAGGAACATATCGGGCAGAAAGGACCTTACCACCAAAGTTTAAATGGCGGGGAAAAGATTAGAGTCCGGAAAGCCTTCGCTGCTCGTTGTAGTTCAGCTGGTCGACGTCGCGATTGACATCGCTTTCCGACTTAACACGAGCGAGTGCTAGCCTAAATTCGTCGGTCAGGTCACTCTGGTTGGGTGCCGAGTTGCCTGCACAATGAAATAAAAATTAGATCAGTACTGAGGAGGTAGGGGAAGTACAAGTGTTTACCTCGACGATTGCGGGTACGGTACTCTCGGGGAACCGGAATGGCTGCTCCATCGGGGCCCACGCTCTCCCAGGCGCCGCCGATCCACCACCATCTCTCATGCCAGCCCTTAACCTTCGGCGAGATGCCGAAGACAATAGCGTCGCCGCCCCGAGGCTTCACGGAGTAGTACCCCACGTTCATCGGACCATTGGAAGCTACGGTGTAGTATAAATGATTGATCTCGTCGGGGAACGGCATGCGGTGAAGTCCCCGACGCCCGAGCGCAACCATGGCACCCAACAAGTAACTCCACTCGTTGGGTAATTTGGGTGATCGACAAGTTCCAGGAGGCAAGCAGCCTGGAAATTGCCGGGTGGAGTGGGAAGCGAAGACCCGCTTGCATGGTATCCGCGTTGATAGCAATCAACCCGTCAGGGGGCTGGTCGGCGCGCTCGTTGGCTTGGGGGGCGTAGAAATAGACGTCTGTGGGGACCTCGAAGGTCCAATAGAGTTCAGAGAGATCCGTGCTCGACGGCAGGCAGCTGGGGCGACGAGAGGCCCCAAACTCGGACTCATGGGCCTTGCGGTAATTTTGAAATTTTGAACAATGTCGTCTTCAATTTTGAAATTTTGAACGATGTCGTCTTCTTCTTTGATTTTTCGACGAGGGGGTCTGCTTCTTTTCGCCATTAATGGCGACGTGGTGGTCGCAGCTCTGTTCTCTGGCGGTTCTCTTCAATTAATTCCGGCACAAATGGTAGTGGCGAGTCTCCTTAAGGAGAATTTAAGGAGAATCTGGCGTATAGAATCGGCAATGGTTGAATACTAAATTTTGGAGTGAGATGTGGGCCGGGGGTTGTTCTCTTAAATTTCAATTTCCAAAACCTTTTCATTTAAGTCATGGCAAAGATAGTCTTGTTGGGTCTTTGGGGGCTTGTGTGAGGGGGTTTGGATTTGAGGTGGGAACGGAGAAGGGAGTTGTTTGATAGGGCAAAAGTAATGTTTGATCAGTTTTTGTCTTGTATAAACAAGTTCCTCCTTAAAAAAACATTGCGGACACTTGTGGTGGAAAACTGACAAGAAAGGATGCTACAATACTAAAAGCACCTATGATACAATGGTGTCTCAACTCAAGCTGATATTGTTTGAAATGCATTGACTTTAGGTTTAGGTTTAGGGTAGGAGTTTTGTGAGGTTTGGAACAATATCGTCCCTCTCAAAGCGTCTTCCATGCCTTCTCTGGAACCAACTTCCAACAAAGACAAACTTGTTATAGAGAAATATAATTGCTTCCTTGGACGAGGTGAAATGCTCTATTTGTTGTATTGTTATGGATCATGACTCAGTAAATGGAGTGTAGCTTGATTGTTACGCGTGGTTGAATTTATTTTGAGTCTCACCTACTATGATCAAAGATCATTTTCTTCATCATTTCGATTGAATTTATCTTGAGTCTCGCCTACTAAGATCAAAGATCATTTTTTTCATCATTTCAAAATCTTTGAAGGCAAGAAAGGGAGAAGCATTGCTATTAATTTATGGATTTGTATAGTTTGGGTTCTTAGAGAAGGGAGGAATAAAGTTATTTTAGGGAACTATTGATGGAATAGAAGGAAAATCATAGATGAGATTGGGGGAGATTTTGTAATTAGCTCTCAATTAAAAATGCACTCCTTAATTCATTCACATTTAACAATTGGCTGAAAAATCCTACACTAGTTTTAGATGGATAAATAGTTTCGAATTCTTTTGATTTTTTTTTTTTTTACTTGTATATGTACATTTCGGTACCTTTGATGCGTTGTTGTTTCAATGACCTTTATTGTCCGATAAAAAATAAATTAAAATCTAAATACTATTCTACTTTTAAGATTTTAATATGAGTAGATTTTATATAAAAATGGTTCATGATATGAAACTATTTTAAAGTATTATATATTTGATCAGGAGTATTAAAATTTTTATGATAAGTATCATTAATCTGGTTTCAAGAAAATTTACAATAATTACAATATAATACCACTGACCCAGATTAATGGTACTTCTAATGAGTTTTTTTATACACCCGATCAAATATTTGATACTTTCTAACAATTTCATGATAAACTTATCATGAACTATTTTCATATAATACTTTTTTTTGTCTTTTAATATTGAAGTTTTACATCCTCCACAATAAATAACATTAATCATTACACAATCATTCAATCATTACAACTTTCTCACAATAATATAATATCATTCACTTTAACACAAAGTTAAATCCTACCCTACTTAAATATCAACACAAACAAACACTTAGGCCATGTTCTTTTTGGGTTTTAAAAACCTGGATTTGGATTTTGGAATCTAAAACCCATTTTAGTTTGGATTTTAAAATTAGTATTTTGAAATCCTAAACCTACACAACCCTATAAACAACCTATACAATACTCATTTACTTTTACATAATAAAATTAAAACCTACCATACTCAAAACAAAACAAAAAAAAAAAAAAAACATAAATTTTAAAAACCCCCTGAATTACAAAAACCATAGGTTACCCCTTAAGACCCAAAAAGTACATAGCCTTAGATTTTAAAATCAAGATTCGTTAAGCCAATTTCAAGATCTACACATAGAAATGATAATCTTAAGGTCACCCAACTTCTTTTTATTACAGGGGCAGAAGCAAGAAATCATGCTCAGCAAAAATCTGGCGTTTTTAGATAAACTATTTCCTAAATTATTCTGGCATGAATTATATTGATCTAAACTTACTTAAGTATCCATAAGAGGCCCTTAAAATGATATGTTTCTGAAAGCTTATGGGCAAAATGCTACAGAAATATAGGGGATGATATAATTTTATTGTAGTTTCAAAGAGGTAGATGCTGAAAATGAACAAGTTTAGGAAGATGATAGGCCATCTTGTCCAGAGAGTTACTAGATGGGATTTTTGGTGAGTAACAAGGGCAATATTATTATGAGATAATGAACCATACTCAACACACACACACACGCAGAGTTGCCTGAAAGTTGAAGCATGATAATAAAATAGGAGTTTAGGTTGTTGAACAACAATTGGATTCAAAAATAAGCAGTTTCAGTGCACATACAATACAGGACAGGAGGCATCCAAGGTTGCAACTCATTCATCTACAGGTGAGTTCACAAGAACAAACAGCGGGTTCTCCCCTAACTTCTCCCGGCCCTGCATAAAGGGAGAAATCCGTCTTTTATTATAAATTACAAAGCATCCATAAATATCCTTCCATTCAAACCTCAAATCCCACTTTTGGAGACCAGGCCCCCACCCCCAACACAAACCCCTCCACTTTGTGTAAGCTTGAGTGCTTGACAGTATACAATATACTTCTAAAATAGTACTAAAGGGGGTGTGTTTGGTTCAAATTCTTCAATGGGAATGGTAATGAGAATCAGTAAATAGAAAATTGGAGTGAAAAATAATAGTAGCATTGTTAGTGTTATGCTCTAGTCTTGGAATAAATGAAGACAAAAATGATTGTTGGTTGAAGAATAGTGGAATGATTTGAGGACAAATGATTATATGAGACGATAGTTAATCAGAATGAGGTAATGATTTAACTTTTTGAATCTCATTATCTCCTATGAAGTATGATGAAGGTGAATTGACCATCTTTTATTCTCATTAACCACCACAATTACCCCATGTTCATTACAATTACAATTCCCATTGAAGAACTTTGAAACAAGCGCCCTAAATGGTTACTTGTCAAGACATATTCCTTAATATGCTACAGAATAATATTTAGTCCCAACTTGGATCACAGCAAGGCAGCAGCAATTTCTATGTACTACCTACACAAACTACCAGTAATATGTGGGTTTTCAAGAGAGCACAAGGTAATAAATTTTTTTAGTGCTACCCCTCTATGTAATTAACAAACACCTCCAAGGCAATAAAAACATAATTGCTGATGTTTTAACATTGCTTAAATTGGAGTACAGTTTCATACCTTCAGTCCCTCCAATTCAATAACACAGGCACACTCAACCACATCGACTCCGACACGCTCTGCAATAAAAATCCAGAGCAGATTAGATGGGTCTACTTTCCAATAAAAATTAGTTCCACTAGCCGTTAACATTAAAAATTCCCTTCCTTGAAGGTAGCTCTTGAGGAATGTTATTTGCCAAGAATAAAAGTACGTACACTTTCTAAACAAAATTTAGAAATAATCAGCAGAAATAACGCAAACTTCAAAATGCTTATCAAACAAAACGAATCATGTATGCATCCAAAAATATGGAACCGGCAGATTATGCAATGGATACACTAACCATAATATTAATGCATGGTATCAAAAACCGTTAGAAGTCTGACCTTCCATACAATTTGGATTTTCTAAACACGGGTAGACAAAATACTTCTTTCTTTTTCTTAAAAAGTACATATGGACTTATGGAGTGACTCACTAACAAGGCTCCTTTTTTGGACTATAACATCAATTTGTCATCAAAGCAGTTGGCAAGTAAATTTAATCTTCAAAAATATATTCCCATGTCCAACAAAATTTAGCTTTTGAAAAATCATTCCCAAACCCAGTGAAGGAGATAGTAAAAAGATCATTTCGTCATCAAAAGCATTGTTGTCTTTTGTAAAATAAAGAATAAGATCATAATGGATTCCAGTCCAAATTTTCCCTCTATGTTAATAGGGTGATTAAAAAGTAATTTGCTGTGCACTATGAATCAACTAGCTACGTTAAGAAGGCCATAATATATATGCCACTTCACAATGCAATATGACAACCAATTTATGGTCTCCACGGTTCTTCTAACAAAAATGCAGCAAACGATAAAAAATTTCCTTCCTTTTCATTAACTGTCACCCATTAAAATGCCTTCATATGCAGCTTCCGCGGAAAAATAATTATTTTTCTAAGCCCACTAGTTTCCCAAATGTTATTCACAGGATTGATACCATGGCTTACTGTTTATAGTTCATAAACAAACTTATACACTAAGCAAGCTCTACTGGGACTTTGTCCATCTCATGTACGGTTTTGTATTACAAAAGATATTGAAAGATAAAAGAGCTTAGCTCTTTTTAATTTATTGTCCTGAAGTTATCTTGTAAATGAAGACCTACAACAGTTTCTAATTTTATTCCACTATATCTTCAACTTTCTAAATGGATTTTTGAATTTCTTGGTCATTCTTCATTGTTATTCATGAAATCTTATTTCTCAATGGCCTAAAGAGGTCTCTTTCCATGTTTTCAACCAGCAACATGGTTGGTAATGGTACAGTTCTCAGGCGGCATCTACAAAATTTACAAAACTAGATTATTTGAATAAGTTACAGTGCTTATGTACGACTAACACAAATATATTACTTAACAACCTTCAAATTGCACCTGAATGTTTTAAAAAAAAGTACGATCAAATTTAAACAACAAAGTTTCCTTAATCCTTAAAAAGACAGTTGGTGGAATTTGGTAAAGAAGTTTGATTAGTATAGCTTAAATCCTAATCCATTTCAAAGTTGTGGACAGAGTTTGACCAAATTGGAAAATTAAAACAACTTTGGACCACGGTCGGTTTCGAATAATCTAGTTCATAATCTGCAAAAGAAATTGACCAAATTCAAACAAGAAATAAATTCGCCTTAGAAGGACAGTCAAAAAATTTAGGAAAGAAGTTTGCTACTCCATATGTCCCCTAATAGCTTTCATACTTTTCTTTTTGGGACGTCCCACGATAACTTTCACACCCCAAATATGAAAATAAAACACTCTTACATTACCTACTTTAATTCAAAATACTCTTCATTCATTGGTTGAAAAAGTCAATAAAGCATATTTTTTTAAAATCTATGTCGCCCCACCTATGAAAGTTAAAGAAGGAACGGAGGGAGTATTACATAGGATACCTCAAATCCTAAACTGTTTCATAGTTGCAGACCCATGGTCATAGGTCAACAAGACTGTTATAGTATATGTATCATTCATATCCTTGTATATATAAATATAACTCTGCCTATTTTGGTTGTTATGTACAAAAAAAATTATACAGCTAGAACAAAGTCAAATGGACTAGCTAATGACTTTAGGAAAGAAGTTTGCTGTTACATAGTATACCTCAAATCCTAAACTGTTCCATAGTTGTGGAATAGTCATAGATCAATGAGACTGTTATAGTATATGTATCATTCATATTGTTGTACATATAAATATATATATTTGCCGATTTTGGTTTATATGTAAATAAAAAAAAAAAAAAAGATTCAGTTAAAACAAAGTCAATTGAATTAGCTAATGACTGTTATATCTACAAGAACAGTAGTTAAAGTTTCCTCCTCACTCTTTTGACATTTTAGAGTACATTTTCAGACTTATTCATGCATCATTGCAGTTATTTCAGAGAACAGATAACACTGCTTAGAAATACTCTGGGAAATTAGATATTAATATGCTTTCATGCAATCATTTCTCCCCACCAAGCATTGTTTTAATAACTTCCCAATTTCCTAATCACCAGACCCATTAACCAAGCAATCCCTATTATTTCTGCCAGCTCCACTGTGTTTCCATATGATACTTGACTTGATTTTTCAACCCATATCATTTTATCCGAGTCATTTTGCTGACATTTAGACTCATTATAAAGCAAGTCCAACAAATCACGCTGAAGATAAAGATACTAATCTCTAATAGAAAGGCGTACCAAGTAGGCGTATAGCAGCATTCAAGGTACCCCCTGTAGCAATGAGATCATCTACAATAACTGCACGTTCCCCAGATTGTACAGCTCCAACATGCATTTCCATCTTGTCAGTTCCGTACTCCAAAGAGTACTCTTCTGATATTACTTCCCCTGACAGATAATAGTAATTTTAATATTTATTGTCGCCTAAATACCAATGATCCATAAGCTCTTAATGTAAACATATCAAACTGTTACATCAATCGACTCTGGAGTAACACAAAGTAATACTCTCTCTGGCCCAGGATAATTTGCACACTTGCCTTATTTGGACGTCCCAAATAATTTGCACACTCCAAATAAAGAAACGTTTAATTGTGTGCACACTCACAAAAATATACACATATTTACTCGTATGTCACAACTCTACCCTAAAGATTCTCTTTTCTTAATCTATGTACAAAAGTGAAGGTGCAAATTACCTTGGGACGGAGGGAGTATAAATTACTAACAGAAGAAACTGTAGGGCAAATAAATATGTTCTACATTATACCTGAATGGTGAGAAAGATACATATGAATTTATAAGAAATTCAAGAATAAGCTGCTTCTGTCAAACTAAGAAGTGAACTGAATAAGCTCATGAAGCATTGCCAACTGATAATTCAACAGAAGTGAACTGAATAACATAACATGCCCCATTTACAGGGTGGCAATATTAATAATTGGATTATCACTTTTTTATAATGTCATAAAAAACAATTGCATATATAGTGATTCCTAAGCAGCAGTTACGACAGTGCAGATGCTAATACCATGGGTATACATAGTGAGAAGATTTATGAACTTATTCCTCATTTTACCTACCTAATATATATTACTTTCATTTAACTTCTCATTTATGTTGGTTCAAATTTTCTTAAAAGGGCACAAATTCGATGAAGTAAGCATAATAGCCCTTTGTAACAGATTTCCTATCATCGTGTACAATCCTAACAAGCACATAGTTTAATATCACAACTAAAAGTGTTTTCTATTAATATGTAGAGATCTCTCAAGAATCCCAACAGTGAAAATACACAGGCATTGTTATGTAAACAAAACAAAGAAAAAAATCATCAACTCCGTAGTTGTTTGCATGTAAGTGTTCAAGCTGAGCTTAATGTGAACAGAAGTACTTGAATTTAGACTAGAAAAATGAATCTAACTATTTTATTTAAGAGTTATGCATTTAAAATTTGCAGTGCTCAAATTCCCTAACAGCATCCGGTTTCACTCGTAGTACAGTTGAGTCATTTGAACATAAAACCATAGATGAAAAGGCTTTGAAAGATGTTTATGCATATAAATTATGAGAAAGGGAAACAAATTATCGTAATTAATTGAATGATCAGAAAAGGATTATAAATCTATACCAGGTAACTTTTTGGGCTTCCTCATAGGAACAAATTTTGCACCAATAGCCAATGCAATAGGAGGACCAAATATAAAACCCCTGGCCTCAACACCTGCATCATCTCGTGGTGTTATAAGATAACAAGTAATTATGCAGTGATGAAATATTGCAATGCAGAAATTAATATAAAAAACGTTAAAGAAAGTACAAATTCTTGGACTGGCTATATCACCTCAAAAAACCCACTCACTTATGGACACAGATAATGGTGTAGATCCACTAATCAAAATAAGTATTCATCAGGTCATAATAAAGTTGCCATTTTCAAATATAATGCAAACCAAGGGTATTAAGACATACTACCTCCGTCCCGTATCTCTCTTCACAGTTGACTTTTCAAGGATTTTTGTATGAGAGTTGACTTGTAGTATTTAAATGGATAAAATATTTTTTATGAGTTTATTGCTTAATTTAAATAAATGAAACAGTTGACTTTTCAAGAATTTTTGTATGAGAGTTGACTTGTAGTATTTAAATGGATAAAATATTTTTTATGAGTTTATTGCTTAATTTAAATAAATGAAACGAAAAACACTAGTCTTAGTGTGTAACTATTAGTGAAACGAGGTGTAATTTAGAGGTCTTTGTAGGGGATGAATAGTGCACTGTGCAGAGTGTTTGGGGATGGAGGTAGTAATATTTTTCTTTCCTAATCTATCAAATGAGACATTGAGTTCACCATCATCCAAACACTCCATGGGACTCCATCTAGTTCCGTGCCCGAAACAATTAATTTCTCAATTTATTCCTCCAAATATGATTAAAACGTATATGCCCTTTTCCATAATAAAGAATGCATATGCAATTCCCTGAGGATCTCCCTCCTAAAACATAGCATATTCCAATACATTTATATTAATATCTTCTCCCAGAGCACATCCAAAACACAGCCTCAAAGCTTTCTACAATTTCAACAAAATAACTAACAAAAACAAAATTTGATTATGCAACTTCAGCACCCACTCAATAACCTAATTTGTATTTCAACTTAAATACAAAAATACGCAAACGCACAAAGGATACAAAACTTACCCGCAATTACATTGATGTTCAGGTCTTTGTATCTCTCAACAAACAAATCAATCGTATCCTTAAACGCCTTGGGATCAAGCAGCAACGTCGTTATATCCTGAAACATGATTCCTATCCACAGTGTAGACGAACAATTTTCGTTCAATCATGTAATCCAGATACACTAACGTATTTGAAAATTAAAGCTACAGATCCTCACCAGGTTTCGGAAAGTCGGGTATGACCCGAATGGTGGAGGCGATCCGTGGTATGCGCTCATCAATGCTTTCAGCATTAGCGGAAGCCATGTTCGCTACGGTCGGTCGCCCACGTTGGGGTGCGGTTGCGCCACCAGTTGATCCGCCGTAGATCGGAGAAGCGGTGGCGGCAGTGTTAGGTAAGGAGATATTTGATCTGGTGGAATTGAGACTGTGCAAAAATGATTGCGGGACAAGTCTAGCCTCGGGGATTGGGAGGGTTGAGGGTTTAGATAGGGTGTACATGAGTAGGGAAGGGTATAATGGAAAATTTATTCAGAGGAGTTTTGGGTGATGAAATTGAAAGGGAAAGAATAATGATGACATATAGTATGGTTAGTTGAAATGAGAATCATTATCTTAACATACCATTAAATGTTGCCGGTAACCAATATCTAAAATAAGGTGATTACAATATTGCGCAATATATGTCACTTAATACTAATAATACTAATATGATAATCACAAGATTTTGTAAACATTACGTATTTGGATTACACGATGCACAAAAGATTTATTCAATTTAAACAAATTTTTATATGCATCAAATGCACGAATAGTAAAAATAAATGGCACGTTTCAATTATACCAGCTTGCATATTTGCATTTATAGTTTGTGTCATGTTTCAAATGAAGACAATTTTTTGTATGATAAATTTATTATAAAATTATTTTGAAAATTTTAAAGTATCAAATATTTCACAAGAATAGAAATAGCATGAATCGAGGTCGGTAGTATCATATTGTTGTTCAATAATATCAACAACAACTAAATTATTAGACTATTTAAATTATTTGTATCTAATATAAAAATTACAATACTATAATATTTAGGTTTAATCCATCAAGTTAAAAAAAAAATTAAAATATCAAATATTTGATCATTAATATATCAAGTATTTAATCAAGAGTATCAAATACTCCCTCCGTCCCAACTCTATCTTCACACTTTCTATTTTGGTTTGTCCCAACTCTATCTTCACACCCTTAAAAAGGAAACAAAGCTCAATATAAATATTCATATTTAACTACTTTATACACTAAAAAGCAAAAGCATTCACTCCTATTGATTTAACACTCAATAAAGTAGATTTTTCTTAATACCCGTGTCAAACCAATATATGAAGATAGTCTTGGGACGGAGGGAGTAATTTATAGTGGTTCATATCATTTTCTTATAAAATCTACACTTTTAATTAAAATTGGCGTCATGTTTCACCCCTATAATCAGATCATGCCCAGGAAATTGATTCAAATTTTTATTATTAATTTATAGTTTAATAGTAGAGTTACTTCTTTATAGTTCTAATTAAATCGTAGTCGGTGTAAGTTCTTCTTTTGTCTACTTCTTTTTTCCACAATTAAACGAATTTGCATAAATGAAATAAACAATTAAAATATCATCCATTACAATAATCTGAAATCACAAAATCCATGATCACAGTATAAAAGCCCCAAAAAAATTAGAAAAGTAAAATATAAAGGATTCCAAATTGTAAGCTTCTTCATGTTTCCACAGAGAAGATAGTATTGAGTAAAATGAAGAAAATTGCATTTAATTTAAATTTGTTTCATATATAATATTAATTTGAACTAGACGATATTATAGGGTTGAATTTTGTAGAGTTTAAAACCTTACACGTGAATCTTAGTTTATCAGATGAGGATCTGTAATTCTATATTCCAAATCCAGACATATCCTCAAAATTAATACTCCCTCCGATTCAAAATAAGTGTCGTTTAAGAGTTTAAATTTTATTTCAAAATAAATGTCGTTTTAACTATTTTTTCACGTTTTTTCCTGATTTACCCCGAATTCAAATTCAAAATATAAGAGATATTTTAGAGATTATATTAAAATATAACATATCTATTAGAGATTATTAAAATATAATTGATCTTTTAGATATTTATGTGGGGTATATATGTCAAAAATTATAATTCTTAATTTGTCCTAAAATCTCTAGAACGACACTTATTTTGAATCAGAGGGAGTATATTTGAATGTAATAAACAAGTGTCTATAAAATAATAAAATATTTAAATAGATGTGTTGGGCATGTTATATGTGTGAGAGAGAAGATATGTGTTCTGGAAAGAAGCATATTTCATGCTAATTAAACAGAAGTGAGGTGATGAAGAGTTAGATTTGGTTTGCAGTTACAGGAGTTGAATTGGAGTTCTATTTAATTAAATTTTAGGCATAATGCATTAAAAATTCTTGAACGGTTAACCTGAAAGGCTCCTAAATTATTTTTTATTTTAAAAAGTCTCTGAACTATTAATTATTGTTTTACGAGATCCCTTGCAACGAAAATTCATGAATTTTGATTAGTTATTTTAATATTTTTCATTAAAATATGACAAATCGATCAAATTTAATGCTATTAAGATCAAATTTCAACAAAAAAATATGTCTTTAACAGATTTTCAGTAGAAACCTTATGAAACAAGAATTATATATTTTACGAGTTTTTTGAAATAAAAAAATAATTTAGGAATCTATTGCAATAAGAATGTATAATTTAAGTGTTATTTTAAAACAAAAATTAATTTAGAGGCCTTTTAAAATAAAAATTAATAATTTGGAAGTCTTTGGATATATTAGGCTTAAGTTTTATTTTGTTACAAATTTGTTATAAAGCATGAAACAATCCGTAATTTATTATTTTCTGGATTGAAGGCCATCCATCAAAACTAATGCCAAAGTCATGTTGTTCCGCCAACTAATGCCAACATATGAGGGAAATTGGGGAATAGACCCCACATAGAGAGATTTGTCACACCCCTTAACTTTTGTTTTTCTGTTTTTTTTTTCTTAATGTTTCATTTTGTTGTTCTCTTGGATGTTTTTATCTTTTCTTTTATGTTTTTGTTTTGTTGGACTCCTTTGGATAGACTGTTGTTTTTTAGATCTTGTAGTGTGCCAGATAAAACTAAGTCTATGGTGGTTACGTTGATGCCCGAGTAGAGATGGACGTGTCGAAAGATATTACCGGTGGAAGACACCTTAATGTGGGTGTTCCTATCTGTCAATGAGCGTTAAAAGTTATTTCCGCGTCTGCCTCTCGTTTACTTTCAATTTCCTCACGATTGGTTTGGAGTAGTTTCCTGCAATTATTGAAGACTTAGCCTTTAGATTATGCTCGGAAGATGTATCTATGTAATGCTATGTTCTTTCTGTAAAAAATAAAATAATATATATATATATATATATATATATATATATATATATATATATATATCATGCATGAGTTAGTATCTTATATAAAATGAATTTCATTTACAATATAACATGTGATATGTAATTTTGTAGCTATTTTTTTTTTGGAAGAAGGCCCCCATTTTCTACTACAACCCCAAAAAATATACGAAGATATCATCATTTCTTCCTTCATTTATGATCGCGACCAAAATCTCATCTTCTATTCGAGAAAATGACCAAGCTCTCCAATCTTCCATTCGACAACACTAGCAAGCACTTCTCATTTTGAAAATGCTACCAAACTCTTCAATCAAACTTCAGTAGAAAATAAAAGACAAATGAACAGAAAAATTATCTTCTTGTTTTTTTTTTTATTAAATTTCAATATATGATGTAATAGAAACAATTAATATTAATAGATTTAGGTTTCATATTTACAAATACTCATCTTAAGAAGAACTTTACTAATAAGTTAAAGTGAAGACAATTTGAAGTTATGAAGGTCATCTAAATGTTAACAGCTGACAACACTATGGTTTCAAAAGACTTAATATTTCGACTAAGTCGAAGCCCACTGATTTGAGAATTAACTTATAAGATAAATGTCCTAGAAATAACTGAGTGTTGCAAAAGTTTAGAAGACAAACAAAATATCAATTATATTAGCATATATGTCCTATAGACAATCGTTACGAGGACATTGTATTTGATCATATTCAGTTATTTATGTATTATTAATTTGATCAATAATATTCAATGTTACACTTTTTTTTTTTTGATCGGTAAATGTTAGTTGTTAGTAGTTAGATTAGTTCACCAAGTCTCCATACACTCCCAAAAATCTCCAAGCCTACCTTATAACTCCCATAATTCGTTCCCAAAGGGAATCGAACCCGGGTCACTCACTAGAGTGAGGAACCCGGTGGCCAGGTGGGCTAAGCCACCTGGTTAATATTCAATGTTACACTTATAGAATATTATATTTGATTGCTTGAATTTATTCATGTTGATGACCTTAACTCGGGTTAGATAATTATGGCTGTTTTAAGCATGGAAGATCATCAAACAAAGGATAACTTTAAAGATTAAAGCTAGATTCTTATAAGTAAAGGTAGAGAAAGAAATTTGCAAGAGTTTGACTTATTTTTTGAATAAATGAACTTATTTTTATTCTTTCATGAAGAGGTATTTATAGTGGTACAAGCAGGTAGGAGGTGTCACCTCTCTAATCATCCTCATTTTCATTGTGACAAGTGTTAAGACACTTGTTAACTCCTAAGCTATTACATTTTTATACAATGACAAGTGTTAAAACACATGTTTGTTCCTAATGTAATGCCTAATTATTGGGATTTCTGATGATCTTCCGAGGTGCTCTCTTGCTCGCTTGCTCGCCTCTGGTTAAGTTTCTTTGCATCCCACTGGTCTGGTTGGTCGCCACCTCTTTTACACTTTTCATGACCAGCTGCTCGCCTCCTCAACTTTGGCTTTTAAACCCTGCTGCTCGCCTCCTAGAGCATTTATTCCTTGTTGGTCGTCCTCTTCATCATTTTTATTTTTAATGATTTCTTAATCTTTATTATTTTAATATTTTTTACTTTAATCTTCCTTCCCTACTGTTTGCCTATCAACAATGCCCCCTAGTTTGGCATATAAGGATAAATTTTTACCCTTTTATGTCAAACTATAAGATGGGCCACCTTTTTATGATACGAGGCGAGCAACAGGGAATTTACTCTTACAATTTTTACAGGGAGCGAGCAACAGGGTTTCGAATTTTTTTGGGCGGGAACTATTGGAGGCGACCAGTGGGGAATGGCTTTTGAACTTGTGGCGTTTCGTTTCCTGAGACGCGTAATACGAGGCGGCGTGGGCGGTTGGTGACATCACCGCCGCCCACGCGTGCAACCCTTATTTGCATATAGGGGATTCTTTTTTCGAAACCTTTCGTATTCGCCCCCGTATCCTTCCTTATAAATAGCTCTTCATTTTCTTCTTCTTCCTTTTCGAAATCAGAATTCTCAGAGCCTTCATAAACGATTCTTGAAGCTTTTCTTTTCCAATTTCTTTCGATTTTCAGTCGACTTTTCTTAAATCAAAGGTGAATTCTTGGTTTCTTTTGTTCTTTTATTGTAATTTCTTGCATTGCATTTTCAATTTCTTCGCTTTTTTCAACTTCCGCCACTTTCACATATCTCCACCGCCTTCGCCGCCGCGTCGCCGTCGTTACGCCACCGCCGTTCTCTAATTCCTTGTCTACGATACTACCAATGCCGTCATACCCATATTTTTCTTCCATTGTTCGATTTTAAATTTTGCAAATGGCGTCTCCCTCCTCAAGTAATACTAAATCCGTTGAATTCGTCGGTCGAAATCCGGGAAACAGGCCTATGGAAGATGAAAGGTCACTTCCTGTTCCTCGCTGCTCGCTCCGGCGAGCAATTGCGCAAAACCCTAGGACCTTGCTCGTTGATGAGGACACGGGTTCCGAGGCGAGCTCTGCTGCTCGCTCCATTGACGATTTCTATGCTGTAGAGAGCTCAGGCGAGCAGGACGTCCAGGGACATGTTGCTCGCTCATCGCCAAGGGAAGGGACCTCCTCGGATTTGGGTGAGGATTCAGCTGAAGTCGTCGCCAAAATTGAAGAAATGAGCCTCCCTGGAGACACGGGAGCGAGCAGCGGGCAACAAGCCGTGAGCGAGCAGGTGGCTCAGCCAGGAAGCGACCAGCTGGGCGTAACATGGGAATTCCTCCGGGAGATTAATTTCCCCATTTCAAGACCGACTCCCGAGTCTCTTATTTCAAAGGCTGTAGTTCGGAGGCAGGAGTGGATTGACTACGCCAATCGTTATCATAACACTTTCCCAACTCCGCCAAGGCCTACCATGAAAGCCCGAGAATCTTCGTACACAGCAAGCAAAGTGGCGAGCGTAGTCACGGAAGATGACTTGGCCCAGATCCGCTCTTCCTACCACATCCCATACGATATCCATTTATACGCTCCACAGAAAGGGGAGACTGCTGATAATCCGCCCACTGGATGTACTGCCATCAACTTAGACGTCCTCAACACGGGGTTCCCTCTTCCTCTACATCCGGTGATCGGGCGATTCCTGGAGGACACAAACTTGGCGATCACTCAGATTACTCCGAACGGTTGGAGTAATCTGTTGGCTTTTATCACCCTCTTCGGGTTGGAGGGCTATAAGAATAAAATCAGCACGGTGGAGATACATTACGCGATGACCATCTCCTCGGTTGTTAATGAAGAAGGGCTCGGGTGGTATTATATCAAAGCCCGTAGTGGCGTCAAATTGATTGAAGGGGTGTCCAACAAAGTCAAAAGCGGGCATAAGCAATTCTTCTTCATCGGTGGCAATTGGCGGGCATCCTCCGATTTTTCGGGAGGACCGAGGCGTATAAATTCTCCTACGTGTTTTGGCAAAATTCGGCATAGGTTTTGTTCCTTAGTTCATCATATCTTAGGTGAACTATTTTAATTTCTTTTCTTCCTTGTTTTGTAGGTCCGCGCATCTTGAAGTGGGGGCATCCAGATTTGAGCGAAGAGTTTCTATACGTCCTTGCTCTGATTTCATTGCGAGACGTTAAGGATCGGAGCATTGGTCATCTCTCTCAAGTGCACTGCCGTAAGCTTGCTCAACTTACTACAAGTGCTCATCACTTAGAGGCACAGGCAGAGATCCACGAAGGTAATTTTCCTTATGTACTTCTTTACTTTTACCTGTTGCTCGCCTCTTACCTGTTGGTCGCCGCCCTTGCGTTTGCTTATCTTTAACATATTTTTTGTTTTCAGCTCAAAGGGTAACAGTAGCCATTCCGCAAATCCCAAGAAGTTACCACCTTCTTGCACGCCGAGTGAAGCAAATGGCGGCCAACCAACCATCGAAAAAGAAGAAGTTCGACCCTTGCACCTCTTTGATCAGACTAAGGGCGGGAGCGTATGACGAGGAAGAGGCTCCTCAAGTACCTGCCCTAGCTCCCCGCCCCCCTGCTCGCTCCTCGTCTCCTCCCAAAGATAAAAGGGGCAAGAAGAGACTTACCAAATAGACTTCTCCTCGCAAGGAGGATGACCGTTCCAAGCGACCTAGAGGACAAGGCTCTTCACAGGCGAGCAAGTCTGCTGCTCGCTCCACGCCAGTGGAAGAAGTGACCGAGCAGTAGGTCGTCGGCGCGATGGTCACCGGTCGAGGAAGGAGTTCCTCGCCTGACAGTTCCTATTTGGGTTATGACCCAGTGAAGATGAGGGAGTAAGTATTTTCCCTCCTGCTCGGCTGCTTGCTTCCTTGCTTACATTTCAATTATTTAACTTTTTAATTTTGTACAGGTACAGGAGAGATGATTATCCCGGTCGTGCTAAAGTGCTTCACCAACTTAGTTGCGTGAAATCGGCCCCCGCTTACCACGAGATCAAGGACTCTCATGTTCGGCGGGCTACGGAGTCTGTCCCCCACTCCTGGATAAAGACGGGTGAAGAGATCCTCCAAAGTCAAAGTCTGAGCGATAATGCCCGCCTCCTGAGCTACAACGCGGGTCATTAGGCTATCTCCGCTCAGAGAGTCCTTGACCAAGCCATTGAGCTTAAGAGGACTAACCGGAGTTTGGGACAAAGAATCGAGCAGCTCGAGACGGACCGAGATGTCCAGTTGAAGAAGAAGGAGGATGAGCTGGTCAAGCTGAAAACCGAGTTTGAAAAGGCCAAGCTGTCTTGGGAGAAGGGGTTGAAAGCAGTGGAGGACCGCGGATTTGAAAGCACTGGAGGACCGCGAGCAGGTGGCCCTAAATACTTCCGAGAAGCTCAAGTTAGATTTGGGAGTGGCCACCGATCGCTTGTAAGTCTTGGAAACTGAGAGGGTGGGCTTGGTTGAGCGGATCGAATCTTTGAAGGTTCATGTCGATGGGCTGGAGAAAGAGAATTCAACACGTACGTGCAAGATGTAACTAATAACATGAATCTTATTTACATTTGCGCGTACGCAGATTGTGTACGATCCGTGAAGTACGCCTTGGATAACGGTTTTGACGTCATGACTAGTACCGTCAAGGACTTCGCGGATTATGTTATTGAGAATCCTCAAGCCACCGGTTTTGACATCCCTGTTGCCGACCTAGGGGAGATGGGGTTAGATTTGGGCATTTTTAAAGATGATGTCCGAGTCGTAGCTCCGAAGGAGAGGACGGAGGAAGTGAACCGAGACGCCACTGTTTTCGATGCCTTAAGCCCTCTCTTTCCGAATCCTCTTGGGGAGACGAGCACCTCCACTGTAGTAGGCGAGCAGCAGGTCCCTGTGGCGACCACCCAAGATGCTCCTCCACCTCCTCCTTCCGAAGATCCTCCAGCACCACCTGCTCCTCCGGCTCTTGATTCTTGAACTCTTTTTTCTGTTTCCTTAGTTCATGTAGTAGGTCAATTGTAATTTTTCCTTTCTCGTACCTTTATATTTGAAGCTTTATTTTGAATGAAGTCGTACTTATTTTATTTGTTCGTCTCTCATTTAATGTTTGCTTAAGTATTTTCTTCCATAACCGAAAGTTCAATACTTTTTCGTGCAAACTTTTTATATATTAATTATTTATGGGTCAATTTGGTTCTCTTAAAAACTTGACCTTCATTTCTCTTTTGCTCCCTGTTGCTCGCCACACGCTATACTTGTGCTTAAATGCATTTAGCTTTGGGCGAGCAATTTTTTATTTTATGGGGGCGATCAGTTGGGCTTTTGTGACTCAGGACCCTGCTGCTCGCCTCCTTTTGAACTTGTGTTGTGACACTTGACTGTTTCCGGCGAGCAGCTTTTCTTTTTGGGCGAACAACTGGGTTTTGACGCCTTGTTTATTTAATCTCGTAATACATCGGACGATCACTCTTACACAAGTTTTTTTTTAAATTTTTTTACCAAACTTACAATGTAAACAATCTCAAATAATCATATCACTTCAATATAATCCATATATAAACAACTTTACATTGGTTCCCTATCTATTGATAGTACTTTTTCAATAAAGCTGTGTTCCAGGTGTATTGGGCCGATTTGCCTTCCATGTCTTCGAGGTCATATGTGTCGTTGTACCACTTGTGGGTTACCCTGAATGGGCCCTCCCAAGTCGGTCCAAATACTCCTGGAGGTGTTGCTAGAACTTTTCGGATTACCAGATCTCCGACTTCAAATTCCCTGACTTTCACTTGTGAATTGTAGTATTTCGCGATTCTTCTCTTGCATATTTCATTTTTCATTTCTGTCGAGATTCTTTTTTCATCAATCAGATCCATTTCTGCGGTCAATGCCTTATTGTTTAACTGTTCATCGAACTCAGCTACTCTTTCAGTTGGTACTTTGAGCTCTATAGGTATAACTACTTCGGTACTGAACGTCGTAGCAAACGGTATTTCTCCTGTGCTTGTTCTATGTGATATCCTATATGCCCAAAGTACTTCGGGCAGTTCTTCTGACCATTTGCCTTTCTTATCCACCAGACGTATTTTTAGGACATGCTTGATTATCTTGTTAACTGCCTCAACTTGGCCATTAGACTGAGGGTGGTAGGGTGTCGAAAAATATTTCTTGATCCCCCATTTTTTTACAGAAATCTCTTATCTTCTTTCCTTCGAACTGCCTTCCATTGTCTGTCAGTATTGCCTGTGGAACTCCGAATCGGCACACTATACTTTTCCAGATAAAACTGATCATTTTTTCTTGTGTTATTGTCACTAGTGCTTCGGCTTCGGCCCATTTTGTGTAATAGTCCACGGCCACCACTGCAAATCTGACATTCCCTTTTCCCGTAGGAAAGGGTCCTATGATGTCTATCCCCCATTTTGCAAATGGCCATGGACTATTTACTGAGACCAGTTCTGTTGGTGGTTATGGATATTGGGGGCGAACAACTGGCATCTGTGGCATGTTTTTGCAACTTTTATTGCATCTTGTAACAAAGTTGGCCAGTAGTATCCTTGCCTTACCGTCTTGTATGTCAACGCTCACCCTCCCGCGTGATTTCCACATACGCCCTCGTGTATTTCCTTCAAAACTTCTTTGCCTTGCCCCCTTGCTAAACATTTCAGCAGGGGCAGTGAAAATCCTTTTTTGTAAAGTTGGTTATCCATGATGGTGAACCTTGCTGCTCACTTGGCTATTCTAGCTGCTTCTTTGGGTCTTCAGGCACTATGCTGTCTTTGAGGTATTTGTATATCGGTGCCCTCCAATCTTCTTCTGTCAATTCTTCTTCAATTTGGTTGATTTTGTAGTCACTGGTGGATGGGTGAGAAATTTTTGTTATCGTGACTTGTGAAAGTTCTGTTGGTCCCGTGCTAGTAGCCAAACGAGCAAGTGCATCCGCTTGCGCGTTATTATCTCTTGGTACTTGTTCAATATAAATCTGTTCGAATAGTGAAGCCAGGTGAGCAAAAATTTTCTAATATAAAGCCATGTTTTCATCTTTAGCTTCATACTCCCCACAGACTTGGTTGACTATCAGCTGGGAATCCCCATAAATTTGGACTCTTTGAACCCCCACAGCCAGAGCTAGTCATAGTCCGGCTATCAAGGCTTTGTATTCAGCCTCGTTGTTCGTTGCCATGACCTCGAACCTAACTGCTGAAGAGAACACTTGCATGTCTGGACTGATCAGCACTATCCCGGCTTCCGCTGCTGTGTTATTTGATGATTCGTCCACGTACATATGTCATGGATGATTATGACCTCTCGTCGGATCTTGGGGGAAGGTTAACTCAACTATGAAGTCGGCCAACGCTTGTCCCTTGATCATTGTTCGAGGCGCATAAGATATTCCAAACTGCCTTATCTCTAGTGACCACTTGAGGAGGCGACCAGCAGTGTCAGGCCTTTGCAGGATTTGCCTTAGTGGGAATGTTGTTAGCACCTCCACTTGGTGATCAAAGAAGTACGGCCTCAGCTTCCTCACACTCATTACTAATGCGTAGGCTAACTTCTCCATGGGTGAATATCTGATCTCTGCTTCATGCAAGGCCTGACTTACGTAGTAAATCGGCAAATGGAATTTTCCTTCTGCTCGAACTAGGACCGAGCTGATGGCCACCTCTGACGCGGCTAGATATATGTACAATTTTTCTCCTGAGACATATTTTGACAGAATCTTGGTGTCGCTAAGGTATTCTTTCAATTGCTCAAATGCCTGCTGATAATTGTTTATCCATTGGAACTGCCCTTTCTTGACAGTGTCGAAAAAAGGTCGATATTTATCTCCGGATCTTGAAATGAATCTGTTTAAGGCTGTCAAGCATCCAGTTAGTCGCTGAACCTCCCTGACCGACCTTGGTGGTTGCATGTCCATAATTGCTTTGACCTTTAATGGATTCGCCTCAATGCCTCGCTGACTGACCAGGTGCCCGAGGAATTTTCCTGAGTGGACTCCGAAACTGCTTTTCTTTGGGTTCAATTTCATGTTGTATGCCCGAAGCATTTTAAATGTTTGTGCAAGGTGTTCCAAATGATATTCTTTTTTCGGGCTTTTCACAACTATGTCGTCCACGTACACTTCCATTGTTTTGCCGATGTGGTCATCAAACATCTTGTTAATGAGTCTCTGGTATGTGGCCCCTGCGTTGATTAACCCGAACGACATCCTCTTCCAACATAAAATTTTTTTGTTGGTGTAGAACGCTGTGTGTTCCTGGTCGTCAGGGTGTATCGGGATTTGGTGATATCCAGCGAATGCGTCCATGAAGGTGAGGAGTTCGTGTCCTGCCGTGTTATCCACCAACTGATCAATGTGAGGCAGTGGAAAGTTGTCCTTAGGGCAAGCTGCATTCAAATCGGTGAAGTCGATACATAACCTCCATGTGTCATTTGGTTTTTTCACTAACACCGGATTTGCTACCCATCTGGGACATAAGGCTTCTTTGATAAGATCATTATCAAGTAGCTTCTTCACCTCCACATCTAGTGCTTCATATTTGTCAGGCCCGAACTTTCTTCTTTTTTGCTTCACCGGTTTTTCGGTTGGATCAATTTTTAGCTTATGACAGGCATGCTCGGGGCTAATGCCTACCATATTAGCGTGCGACCATGCGAATACGTCAAGATTAGACTTGAGGAATTCTTTCACTCTGGATCTGTATGACTTAGGGAGCTCAGACCCAATGAATAATTCCAAGTCTTCTCAATTCGGGTCGACTCTTATCGCTTCCAGCTCCTCAACCGGGGTTGCCCTTCTCTTCTGATTCTTCCAACGAGGGTCAATAATGGGCCCTTCTAGGTTGATCTCATCCTCGATCATTGGTTCCACCTCTAGTCTTGGCTCTAGATCTTCAACTTGACTTAGTCTGGGTACGACCTCTTTTCCTTGTTGCTCGTCGGAGCCCTCCTGCTCGTCCTCGCCCTACTGGTCATCCACCTCCATCATTTTGGTGTCGACGGACTCCATGATTTCATCCAATACGGAGGGTTCATCCTCAGCCCTACTGCTCGGCTGCTCGTCCATGACGGATACTCCATTGTTGTTGGGTTGGAGTTGCAGGAGACATTCCCGAGCTTTCTTTTGATCACCTTTAATCGTACCTGAACCTTTTGAAGTTGGAAATTTAAGACAGCAGTAGTACGTTAAAACAACCGCTTTGAATTCATTCATAAAAGGTCGACCGAGAAACCCGTTGTAGACAGACTGTTGATTTACAACTAAGAACTCTATCATTCTAGTCAGTCTCCTTTCGGGATTCTCGGTTGATACAAGCTCGACTGGTAATGTAACTAAACCTAAGGGAACGGTTACAACATCTCCAAACCCTACTATCTTATGATCACATTCTTTTACATATTCTTCACAGTCACCTAACTGGTCTAGTGTGCTCTTGAATATGATGTTCGTGTAGGATCCAGTGTCCACAAGCAGACGGTGGACTCGGACCCCCATGATGTTAGCACAGATGATTAGTGAATCATTGTGTGGGGTGAGTATTCCATCCAGATCCTTTTCGGAAAACACCAGATCCCCTATCTTCTTTGTTGATTGGTTCACCCCGATTTCTCTAACTTGAGCTACAGCTCTCAAGTCCATTTTCCTCTTTCTTTTGGGCATCGGGGGTCTCCCATTTGAGCAACCTCCTACTGGCCCGGCTGATTCAAGCATTAGAATTTCACGAACTGGTTCTGTCGGTGCCGTAAATACCTTCTTGCCCTTTTTGTCCATCCTGCTCGGTTGCTCGTCCTCCTCGTCTTCTTCCGAGCTGGATAGTACTATCACTCTTGCCTTTTGCCTGGTTGTCTCTTCACGAACTCTGTCAACCTCCCTTCTTCGTAAAATCTCATAGTTGTTTTAAGAGATCTCGGCATTCACTCGTGAAGTGACCTATGCTTTGATGATATGCGCAGTACTTGTTGGGGTTCATCTTCCCTCGTTCTTGTCGTATTTTCTGAGGCTCTGACAACATATCCTTGTCCTTTACATTATTGTACACAGCTTCTATCGATGTGGACAAGACATGGTTTAACTTCTACTTTAACTCGGTTCCTTCACTGAAAGCCTTCATGTTTTTGGGAGCCTTGTATTCTCCCCCTGATTTCTTTCCTGATTTCTTGGTGTCGGCTTTATCTCCCAACTCTTTCTGTAAAGTTTCTTGCATCGAGATGTACACCCCTGCTTTATGTCGAAATTCAGAATATGTTTTAGGAAAAACGAGGTGCATCTCCTTCCACAGGTCTGTCCCCTTCTTAAGTCCTGCCATTACCGCCACAATTTTAGTGTCCTCACTCACTGTTTCTCCTTCCAGCAGGACTTTGTCAAATCTTTCAAGGAAAGCCCTATCAGACTCCTCATCCCCTTATTTCAGATCTGCAAGCCTATGTCTTTGCGTAAGGTAGGATCTGACTGTGGAGAAATGTGATAGGAATTCCTTGCCAAGTTGCATGAATGAACTGATGGAACCAAGGGCAAGAGCGGAAAACCATCTGTAGGGGCCATCGCCAAGGGTTAACGGGAAATTTCGACATTGTATCGCATCAGATGCTTTCACGAATATCATGTAATCGGTGTATTTGGACAAGTGCACTTTTGGGTCTGAATTCCCCTCGTATAGGCTAACAGCTGAGAACTGTACCTTTTTTTGCACCGGTGCGTTCAATATCACCGGGGACAATGGTGATAATGGAAGTACGGTTTGCCCTCCGCCGTTTTGGGCATCTAACTACTTCTTCATTTCCTCGATCGTTCTCTTGAGGTCAAGCCATTCATTTGGAGGCGCTCTTCCGTTAGAAGGATGTTCATCGTAGTTTGGCTCAAAGCCTTCCCCACGGTGCAGTCTCTTGCTAATGGGACGTTTCTCCTGTATGGCCAGTCGGGCCACATTGCTTGCCCCATTAGGACCCAAACGGCTAAAAGTTGACCTTCTGAGTCTATCATGTACTGAGGGGCGAACAGCAGGGTATGCTCGCTCCTCACTTCTCTGTGAATTTTCCTTCCTAAGTTCATGATTTTGACTTCTTGTATCCCTGCTGCTCGACTCCTTATCTCCTCCTGGTGTGGATTCACCTCGACTCCCTAGCCGCTCACTCATTGGTGTCTTGCCTTTGGCTCTCCTTATTTGTCCACTATCGACCTCCTCCACCCTTATATCCTCTTATTGTTTGGCTCTCCGTACTGTTGCCCGGTTGCTCGCCTCCGGGGTTTTAGATGATTTATGCCCCGCTGCCCGGTTGCTTGCCTCCTGTGCTCTTGATGGTCCTGCGGCTTCTTATCGCCGTTGTAAGGATTGTAAAACGACGATCGTTTTGGCTAATTCCTCTGGATTTTGAGCCAAAGCTTCCACTTCCGGGGGAAGAGTGTCAATAGTGACTTGGACATTTCGCCGAGATGTTGCCCGCACCGTCCGTGCATGGTCACCCGTTGATGATATCCTAGTTCGTGACTTACTTGCCGGGTGAGTGCTCGATTCTTGCGGTTCTTGTGATCTCACCATTTTTTGGATTTTAATGTTCCTTTGATGAAGATTTTTTGCTTGTGGGTGTTTTGGCATAGAAACAACTAGCCTTGCATGTAAGGATTTGGTTGTTTATAAACCTTTATCCACACATGCATGCATTCAAGTTTATAGGTCTTGTTTAACACCACTAAAACACTTGTCCTTCTTTCCAAATTCCAGTTTTCGGCGGTTTATTACCGGATTTTTGCAGTTTCCGGCAACTTTTTTGCAGAAATTCCTTTGAATCTTCAACCGTCGGAGGTTCGGACCCTCCTTCTAGCGCCAATTGTTGATGACCTTAACTCGGGTTAGATAATTGTGGCTGTTTTAAGCATGGAAGATCATCAAACAAAGGATAACTTTAAAGATTAAAGCTAGATTCTTATAAGTAAAGGTAGAGAAAGAAATTTGCAAGAGTTTGGCTTATTTTTTTGAATAAATGAACTTATTTTTGTTCTTTCATGAAGAGGTATTTATAGTGGTACAAGCAGGTAGGAGGTGTCACCTCTCTAATCATCCCCATTTTCATTGTGACAAGTGTTAAGACACTTGTTAACTCCTAAGCTATTACATTTTTATACAATGACAAGTGTTAAAACACATGTTTGTTCCTAATGTAATGCCTAATTATTCGGATTTATGATGATCTTCCGAGGTGCCCTCTTGCTCGCTTGCTCGTCTCTGGTTAAGTTTCTTTGCATCCTCCTGGTCTGGTTGGTCGCCACCTCTTTTACACTTTTCATGACCAGCTGCTCGCCTCCTCAACTTTGGCTTTTAAACCCTGCTGCTCGCCTCCTAGAGCATTTATTCCCTGTTGGTCGTCCTCTTCATCATTTTTATTTTTAATGATTTCTTAATCTTATTTTAATATTTTTTACTTTAATCTTCCTTCCCTACTGTTCACCTATCCACAATTCATATATGTGTTCCACATGAACTAATGTCGTCATTGAGGATGTGGGACTTAGATGACTATGGCATGGTTCTTGAAATAGCTTCAATCAATGATCATCGAGAATGAGGTATTGATGATGCAATTGAGATTGGTGTGCAATTAATTGCATCATAGACTATGTTCTTCTTAGGTTTTAAGTGACTTTTAAAAACCATTTTTTTTAATTCAGTGGTTTTTGAAATCTAGATAATTTTAAAATCTGTGGTTTTTTTTTTTGGATATTGAGTAGGGTAGATTTTAACTTTATGTTGTATTATTAAATGATGAAAAATATAAAAGTTATTAATTGATAAATTGATAGTGGGTAGAGTGAGAATATAATAATAGTGATATGTTTTATGGGTTATTTATAGGGATGTAGCATTAGGTTTTTTCAAAATCAGATTTTAAAACTCAAACTAGAACGAGTTTTAGATTTCAAAATCCAAATTCGAGTTTTTAAAACCCAGAAAGAACATAGTCTTAGAGGGTGCAGTGGTTCTCAACACTGCAAGATACTAGGTATCTCATGATGAATGCACAAATGTCTGACTAATCGCTTGAATTATGAAAGCATATGGATTACACAACAAGTAATTCATGTCTACGAATTAAAGTTGGTTAGATTAAATATTTAATTTTGATCCTAATATTTAATCATAGAGAAATATAATAATTTCATTAGATGAAGTTATGATTATTTAATTAGATATATCATAATAATATATTAGATATATTATAATACAATATCTATTTAATATTGGATATATTGGTTGGGTCAATAAATATATGAAGATAGGTTTAAAGGCCTGTTAGCTATAATCTAGGTTTTATGATAATCTTTTACTATTAGAGCTCATTTGCTTTAGTCGATATGATTGACAAGTAATTATTTCTCCTTCATTTGACAACTAGTCCAACCCTTCCCCAGGTGACTAACTATCCCCTATTCATGTGACAAATAGAGTTGTTTTAGCAGGCTGACAATCCATCAGGATCGGTTATTGGTGAAGTTCGTTGTAATGAGGACTAGAACTCATAAATTCTAGGGATGGGGATTTTCTTAGAGAAGAAGTCTGAGCAGTAATGCACCTTCACACATTAAAAATAAGATCAATTTCGAGCTAAGAAATTCACCTATTCAAGCAAGATCCGTAAATGTAGGAGCTTGAGTATCTAAACCACGTCATATCTTCTGTGTTTACCTTTTTGTTTAATACTTGCTATTTATATGTCATTCCATATATTTAATAAAATAACTTTCATTATTTATATCAAGATTGAATCAATCACCTTGACTGCATAAAGTTGTGCATTGAACCTCTTACAATAGGTTTTCTAAAGTAATAAAGAAGAGTGTTTTTAGGAAACTTAAAACGGGTATAAACATCTAGGGCTCACACTTCCGCATCCAGACTAATTTAGATAGTTATCCAATAGTTAAGTTTCAGAGTTGTCAGTAAGTGGATTATCTGAACAAAGTCTCACCTAAACACTCCAATATTGTGTTGTTGAATTCAGACCCAAGTCTTAATAGACCAAAGTCAGGATTATCTTCAAATTAGTTGATCAATATTAATGGAGACCTTTCTGAAAAAAAAAATTGATTATACTTCTTGTTCTTTTAATGCATGTTTAGTTTTACATCAATGAGTGGAAAGGTTGATAATTCAATAAAAAAAAGTGGTGTTTCATATGTGTATAAGTTAGATGGAGCTAATTACCATCAAATTGTTAGTTTGTTACATTTGCCTGGCCAAAAGTCTAAATTTTCATAGCTATACATATACGACACCAAAAATAAAGATAGAAACAAATTAGACGCTCTGGGGTTAATTTTTTGAAAATTTAAATCAATATAAATTTTCAATTTATGTATTATAGTTATTTATTTACATATTATAATAATTACATTTTTCTAATGAGTGTAATAATTTATTTTTAATAGTGTATAAGAGCAAGAAAAGAATAAAAGGTTCAATGATTTAATATATAGTTTGTGAATTTAGAAGAATCTTTTGATGATACTAAATTATACTTGAATTCCGATAGTGTTTATAGATTAGAGTTTCGAGATGGTGGAAATAAAGAGATCGTATTAGTTGATTTTTTTAAATTCGATTAAGTGTTCAGGATTGTCAAATCATCGTTTGATCATGAAAGAAGGTGTGTTAATAGTTCTTCTAAGAAATATTGACTAGAAATCCGGTCTGCGTAATGGAACAAGATTGATTGTCTCTTGAAAATCACATACTTGAGGCTGAAATTATTTCTGGAAGAAATATTAAGATAAAATTTGTAATCAAAAAATGACATTGACTAATTCAAACCAAATGATACCTGCAAATTTTACTAGGCGACAATTTCTAATTTTACTTTGTTTTTCTATAACAATAAATAAAAGTTAAGGTTAATCATTTTTCACTGTTGGACTGAATCTTCCCAAGCCAGCTTTCACTCACGGACAATAATATGTTGCAGTCAAGAGTTAGAAGCAAGAGAATCTTGAAAAATTTGTGTCATGATTTTAAAGGTAAACCGTCCAAGTACACAACAAACATATTTTACAAAGATAATTTTTCAAAATTTATATCATTGTAATTTTTATTTTTAAATGGGAGTCCAGAAGGAAAGTTTTGCTTAATATAATATTAAAATAACAAAAACAGATAGTTGCAACATTAATCATTAAAATTTCAGTTCAACACATTATTTATTTACGGAAAATTTCGTTGAAGCAACAAAATATATATTTTATTAATTTAGATGAATACTCAAAATAAATTAATAAATATATAAGCCCGCAATAATAGCGGGTCTAGCACTAGTAATATCCTAGAGCTAAATTGAAAGTCATCAACCTCGATATAATAATAACGATCAAGAGCTATGAATCAAAAGATTCAAAATTATGTAATAACAACGAGGGATATAGTTCGAGTGGTTAGAGCTCAACTACCCATGGTCGATAGGGATGACAATATTGGCCCGCCCTGTGGGTACCCACCCTGCCCCGTTTTGAGAATTGGGTGGGTCTGGGTATTATGATAGTCCCGTGGGAACCCGCCCCGCCCCGTACATATATACATATTAATATTAATGTATATATATTAATATATAATTAAATAGATATATTAACATGTTATATGTGTATATTTTAGTACAATAAAAATAGATTAAGGGAATCGAACCTGATATTTCATCTTTTATTTTCTAATTATTTTTCAATTCATTTTTATCTTTAATTGTGTCAATATTCATTCTAGTTTTGTATAATAAATCAAATTATTATCTCTCACATGTCTTCAGTCTATGATTTGACCATATGATAATCGAGCCTAATTTTATCATAGTACAAATATGGTAATAGACTATCAAAATAAAATAAAAAGCACAAAAAAGAAAAAGTGAAATTCAAACGGTGCGGGGGGGGGGGGGGGGAGAGTCGGCCCGGACCCACACGTGGCAGGTCAAGGGGCGGCTATTCAGGACATGTGCTAGTCGCGGGGCGAGTCTGGGGCAGGGGAAAAAAAGGGGGCAGGTCTGCGTAATCGACTACCCGCCCCGACCTTGCCCATTGCCATCCCTAATGGTTGAAAGATCATGGGTTCAAGTCACAAGTTTACCTATTTAAAAAAAAAATTAATAACATGTATAATACCCCAAGTAATATAATATTAAGAGCATGTTTGACTAATACAATGATCTTTGATAATTTATAATTAATATTTTTAAAATTTTAATTTTAATAATATTAAATGTTTATTTTTTAAAGTTTTTTATGTTGAGGTAGAGGAAGGGTGGGTGGAGATGGTTAGGAAAATAAGTTGGGAAATTCTAACTTAATTTTTTACGGCTTTTAAGTTGTTAAGAGCTTATTTTATAATCTTATAAATTGTTAATCATCTTATTATGACAAATTGATAGTGTTTATAAACTCTTTTAAATAGCTTGTAAGCTCAACCAAATACGCCCTATGTATATTAATGCATAAAAGTGACCTGACCAAGAATTCAAGACTGGCCCATTCTCAATTTATTTGTCCCGATTGTTAACAACTCAAAAGACCAGCTTGATGGTCTAAATATATAAATGAGCCAATTTCTTTAAAAATAGTTCCACCCAATTTAACTATTTTCGACCAGAACGCAATCTCAATCAAACTTTAATTTATAAAAAGAAATCCAACCATTATATCTGGCCTATATGAAATCAACCAGCATCCAAAATGACTTGTTGATTTCTCAATCTTTGTATCTCCTCAATCGCAGATTATATGAGAAATTCACAAAATTTATGAGTGCACATGTATTTCAAAAAATAAAATGTTCTCATTCTCATATATATACCACTACAAGAAAATAATGATTTGCCTACGGAATTAAATTCCCAACAAAAATTTACCAACAAAAAAGTTTGTAGTAAAAATTGCCTACGATTTGCCCACAGAATTTTCTAATTATGAAAACATCTACATTTCTCAACTTAAAACAATTTGCCTACGGAATTGATTTGCCTACGGAATAAAATCTCTAGGTATAATTACCTACAACACAATTTGCCCACGGAATTTCCGTAGGCAAATTATTGTATAGGTGGGGAAGGAAAATGCCTATACAATTAGAGAATTTTGTAGGCAATTCCCCCTACGAATTTTTTTTGTTGGTAATTCCGTAGCTATATTGACAATTTCCGTAGGCAATATTAAATTTTCTTGTATACCTATGCAAAAGCAATCCATATTAATGGATTCCAAAAACTATATTAAGAAATCAAGCAAAAGAGATAACTATTCAATTTCAGTATATGGGATTGATTTAAGGGATAAAAAGGAAAATGCCCATTCTTATAATATTAAAAGTTTTTTGCCCACAATATTTTTAAAAAAAGTTTTATACCCATTTTGATAAAAAAAAAATACATACACATTCTTATGATAAAAAATTCTACCCCACCCCCAATTAGTTCTTAAATTTTTTAATATACATTAATGCAATAATTTTAGTTAGTTTTAAAATTTTAAATTTTTTTTATTAAATGGTATTTTTTTTAAAGTGAAAAAGAAAGAGTGAAACCAAAACACATAAATTTTATCACACTTCAAAAAGAAAAAAAATTACATCTTTCTTATAGTGGGCAAAAAACTTTTTATTTTATTAGAGTGGACATTTTTACCCTTTTACACACCGTGCAGCGAATTTAAAACAACATATTTTGGACTCTTCCCCAAATTAATGTATATTGCATGTTTTATTACTTTAGAGATTTTATATAGAATTGAAAAACATAAAATATTCTCAGATTTACCAATAAGATGCTGTGCAAGGGAAAAACATATATTTTCCAATAAGGATACATTTTAGGATAAAATAGAGGTAAAATAGGGGAAAATGTGGGGAAAAGATAAAATAAAATAAAATAACAATTAATTTAAAATAAAATTTAAACTTCAAAAGCCACAAATAATATGAACGGAGGGTATAAATTATAGATACATATTCTTTTGGTTATTTCTATTTGTGTTTACATTATGTGCTAACTTTGAAATATATTGTCACGAGGATGTCATATACATGACCCATCATAATCCAAAATTGGAATTTAGGATATTTATATATATATACCAACTAAACCCTGGTCAAATAGAACTTCTAGAAGTCACGACTTCGACCGTGGGATGATACTAGTATTAGTATAACTCTAGAAGATAATATGACTTTTTCGAAGGAAAAAAAAAAAGATCTCTTGGCATGAGTGGCTTCATTTGGTTCTCACTTTACCTTTGGCTTTTAACCTTTATAATCAAGTTGTTTCTTAGACCATAAAAGAGAAAACCAAATTAACTTCATGCATAAAAAATAACACTAGATATTTTATTATGTTTTATCACTTCAATCATAATAATCATCTCCATTTCCGCTTTTTGTTATATACGTATAAATTTTAATTGCTTTGATTGTTTTTTGGGATTCGATTTGATTTTACAGAAAATTCAATAATTTAAAATTCAGGACATCCATCTGTTGTGGTTAAATTTGCAATTGTGTTATTTGTCCATGTGTTTTGTTTTTGTTTATGCTATGTTGTGTTTATTTCAAAAGGATACGCCTTTAACATTGATTTTTGATTCACACGTCTGAGGGCATATATGATGATAGATCAAGTAATATGATATTTTTTTGAAGATATTTATAAAAAGAAGAAGATTTGAGCTATAGAATAAGACCTTACGAGGGAATGACCGTGTGTTTTTTGACTCAAGAGAATGAAGAAACGCGACGCAGCAAGATACCAAAGTTTGATAAGAATTTGGCCGCGATTTCATCACTTAATTTTAGAAGGACCAAACAAGTTCTATTAAATCCAGATACACCGCTCTGAAAAAAAGCTATCAATAAATATTGACTCAATTATGTAAAACCACACGTGTGAATTTGTTAACATCCCGAAGGGTTGCAAGGACTTAGTATGCAAGTGAATGCTAAAAAAAAGTACGAATCGGTTGGTTAGACTAGTATAAAAATTGTTTGGTCGCAAATGCTCTTTTAAAATAGAATAAAAAAATAAATATATGCTTTTTTTTAAGTAAATATTCATGTGTAACATTTTTTTTTTTAACAATCTCAAGGTTCACTAAAGGAAAGTTAAGAGTATATTTTTTAATTGTGAATTAATGGAAGAAATATACCTGAATCAACTACAAGGGTTAGCCAATGTGCAAACTTGTTTGATCATTATATGGGATCAAACAAACTACGAAACTATGCCATATAAAGTTTGATAATATGATATTGTCAAATGGTTTCTAAATCAACGAGCGTGACAATTGTGTGTGTGATAGATACACCGAGACAAATTGCCATCGTGTGTCACTATATAGACGACATGTTGATCATTAGCTAGAAGTAGCATGATATAATCACTAATACAAAGCAGATGTCGAGTCGAGACTTCAAAGTGCATAGGAGTAAAAATTGAAGTGATCCAGTTACTCAGTTGGAATATGCAAGGACCGATCATAGGGAGCGTAATGTACATTAGATACGATACACATTCTGATCTTGCATGCTCGGTGAACAAGTAGATTCATGAGTAATCCGAGTGAAGATCATTGGACAACACTTAGAAGGGCCTTAAGATAAGGTCCTTAACTTTGAGCTTCATTACATGGAATTTCAGGCGTTAGTCGAAGGATTTAGCAACACTAATGGATATTAATTATTAGAATTTTGATATGAATGAATTGATTTAACATTTTTCTAAAAGTTCAGATTTTTAGATGAGATAAGAAAATTTCCTGGTACCAAAGTTTTTGGCTCATGCCCACAACGGGTTCAAACACCGTTAAAAGCAACTTCACCCACATTAAATTGACTGCTCGGTCAATGAGCCTCATCCCTAAGGAGTAGAGTCGGAAATTCATTCCACGAGTTAGGGTAAACATTGGAAAATTAATATAAATGAATAGATTTCATGTCTTTTTATAAGTTTGAACTTTTAAATGAAATTAAATTTGATTAGGCGTGAAATTATTATGATTTATAGCTCGTTTTGCCCGTGTTTTGAGTGAATTCGATGAGTATTTAGAGTCAATTGAGTACTATTTTTATAAACTGATGAATTTGCCTCTTTGATGCTCATAGATGGATAGAGGGCGAAAAATGGAGTTCGTAGGACTTTGAATCGACTCAAACAGATGCCTGGATGAGAAGATATTGAAGAAATACGAAAAGTATTAGTTCGTGCAAAGAAAAGTATCACTTGGCTCAAAATTGGAGATGCTTGAGCACCACCGCTCGAGCGAGAGGAGGGTCGAGCGCATTGTTGGCTCTGGAAGAGGAGGCGCTCGACCAGGCTGAGGTCGAGCGCCACCACTCGACCACGTGAATCATTAGACCACCACCACTCGAGCATGATCATTCGACCACGTGAACCATTCGACCACCTGAGGTCGAGCGCCCCCGCTCGACCAATGAGGGGTCGAGCACACTGAGGACTCTGGAAAGGCCACCATTCGACCACAAGGGGGCGGTCGACCATACCCCAAAGTTGCGCGATTTCGGCTTTTTTACCCGTTTTCAGCTCGTTGCTTATAAATACCCGGTCCCAAGCTCGTTTTTGGATACCTTTTGATTTCGATTCATATTTTTGCATATATAGAGCTTGGTAGAGAGATTTTGGAGAGTTACACACTTGTAATCGAGGTTTGGATCTTACGAATTCTTAGTTTAGCTACTTCTTTTGAATCTTTTCGTTTAATCCTTTCGTTCTTGAACCTTTGAGACTTCTAAACCCTACTTTACCAGATTTATTGAGATTTTGAGATATTCTTTTGTTTATGCTTTCCAATTCTTTTGATTATTTCACTATGCAAATGTTCATCGTTCTTGTGATTGTTTTCGTTACTTCAATTACAATGTTAGGCTAGAACCCTTGCATGCTTGGGGTAGGATGAACTCGTAGAAGTAGGATGTTGGTACATAATTAGGATAATTCGCGATGTTTAGTGCTAGTTCTCTTAATTAATTGAATTCTTAAAATAAACTCTAGAATTATCTTGGAAGTGAGTACGAAAAGTATTAGAGAAAAGACGATCTTATCACTCTTTGATAATGAGTAGGCTTAACGATAGGGTTATAGAAGGGGTTTATAATTTACCGGTTTATCTAGGGAGGACGACCGTATCACCTTGGGTAAATAAGGGTCTCATTAATTAAGCATAATCCATATAACTTGTTTAGTGGGTTGTGAAGTAGGTTGATATGACGAAGTATTAGGGTCAATTAATGAGCTTTTAGTCTTTCAATCTGGTGCTAGATTAGGGAAGTTGATTGCCTAGTTTTAGTACACTTAGGATTAATGCTTGCACATCACGGTTATTTTAGTTATCGTACTAGTTCCGTTAGTATACATATGGATTCCTATCCTGAGCATCACCATCTAGTATTTGATTAAAACCTGAGTTCTTTGTTTGATTTCAATATTTGAATTAATAGAAGTAGACTTTAGAGTAGTTTAATCCCTTTCCAAAAATCGAACGTCCACTCATATTAACTACGGCACGTAGATCTCTAGGGCTCTATTCGCATACATACCTTCCCTTGGGTACGATATACTTGGTCCCTATACTTGCCAATACTACTGTGATCCCATACTCTTGTGGGGTAACTACTAGTATAGCTAGTATTCTGCGTTCAAGTCAATGGCGTCGTTGCCGGGGAATGGCGATGTATGTCCATTGAGTAGGGCTTGGAGATAGTTTAGTAGTTAGTAGTGAGTACTTTTACTTTTCTGTTTATTAAGTAGACATCAGTCAGTTGCGTTTTGATATTTCTTTTGGTGTTTCAAGTATATGAAAACTCGCTCACAAGGAGAATTGATCGAAGACCGAACAAAGTTAGACTCTGAGACAATCGCCAGAAGAAACAGAGCCTTCTATCGAAGGATAAACAATCCCGGTGGAGACAATCCAAACATGGACTTAGGGAATGAGTTGGATGCGGCTGTAGCTAAGTACAATCAGGTAGTGGAACGGGTTGAGGGAGCTAAAGGAAATTGAAGTCAGAATCAAGTCCCTTCAGGGGAAAGCCAGAGCCAAAACCCGGTACCACAGCATCAAAACGACCCAGCTCAAAACCAAGTCCAAAATCCTCTAAACAACCCTGTCTACCCACAGAACAACCCCCCTTATCCTTACCCATACCCACCATATCCGTATCCACCATACTACCCTCCACACCCTACTTATATATAACCTCATATTCCGCAAGTACCTCTACCACCAGTTTATCCTCAACACGTTCCTCAGAACGCTGATCCTGGTATGACAATCCGAGGAAGGTTTGCGGCGCAACCTCAACGGTACTATGATGGTGTAGCAATGCCACTAGTGGAAGCGAACAATTTTTCTATCTCCCCAGGGATCCTGAAGATGCTAGTTGAGAATCAATACAAGAGAGAGTTCGGAAAGGATAATCCTCATACTCACTTGAGGAATTTTCTGATGATTGCCTCAACTTACAACTATAATGGCATGTCTGAAGATGCCAAGAGGCTCAGGTTATTCCAGTTCTCTTTAACTGGAATCGCGAAGGAGTAGTACAATAACACGCTCCCACGGGGAGGTGTAACCACATGGGCTGAGCTCGAGCGTCTGTTCCTCGAGCGATTCTATTCTCCGTCAAGAATAATCAAAGCAAGGCTAGAGATCTCATCTTTCAAGTAGAAGTCAGGAGAGGAATTACATTAGGCTTGGGAGAAATACTCTAATATGCCAATTGATTGCCCGCAGCATGGGTACAACGATGGTGATATAATAGCTTATTTCTACCATGGAGCCAGCAAGGCAGCTCAGGACCACCTCGATGCATGTGCTGGTGGAGCGTTCCTGAATTATGGTGCAGCTCGGTGTAGAGAGATTGTTGATAACATTGTCAAGAATACGGGGCAATGGAATCAGGCACAAGAGTTTCAGCGAGCTTATCAGATGGAGGAGAGTGAGGGTACTAGAAAGCTGTTGATGGCAATGATGGAGAAGATCAGCAATCTAGAGGTTGGATAAAATCTGAGTAGAGGGAATACTGGAATGAGTGAGAAAGTGAACCAACCAGCAAGCCAGCATGAGGAGGCCAACTATATGGGGAGACCTAATACAATCAAGGTGGATACCAGCAAGGTGGCAACCAGCAGGGAAGACCTCTCTACGGTCAACCGTTTGTACCACCAGGTCCACAACCTCCTCAAAATCAGTGGAGAAATAACCAAGGTTATCAAGGAGGCCAGCAGCCCCCTCAGAACCAATGGAGGAAGAACGAGAATTTCTCTTATGCCAATCCTAAGGCAGGAATCAATGTACCTCCCGGAGTATATCCAAGCTCAAAACCCCCAGGTGGAGAAGGCGATGCCTCCACCGAAGAGATGTTACGTGCTATTCTCCAGAAGGTAGTAAGAGGTTGTCCTACTTGGAGTATGATGTTAAGGAATTGAACAAGAAGAGTGATCAGAGAGATCAAGAACTCCAAAGGAGAGACATGGATCTAAATAGAGCTCAACAAGAGAACAATATGCGGTTCACTTCTATAGAGTACCAGATTAGCCAGATTGCAAAGTCGCAATGAGAGAGCCGGGTAAATATCCATCTATGCCCGAGACAAACCCAAAAGAGCAATTGAAGGCGATCGAGTTGAGAAGTGGGACTAAATATGATGGACCTCAAATGCCTGCTGATATTGAGGAGATACTTAAGGAGATTGAGAATGAGGGACAAGAACATAAGAAAGATGGAGGTGAGACAATTGAGGTAGAAGTTGAGAAGGAGGTTGAGATAGAAGATGCCCAGAAAGGTAAAGACAAGGAGGAAGAGATTGAGAGAGTTCCAAAGTGGAAAAAGGCAAGAGAATCAAGGAAAAATGTGAAAGAGATCGAGCGAGACGAGTGGGGGGTACCCAAATTTGTGATACCGGTCACATATCCACAGCGATTCATGAAGAAGAAATTAGATGAAAAGTTCGCTAAGTTTCTTGATGTCTTTAAGAAATTGCATATTAACATTCCTTTTTATGATGCTTTGGAACAGATGCCGAATTATGTCAAGTTCCTGAAGGACTTGATAGCTAAAAGGTGGAGAGTAGATGGGCCCGAGCTAGTGCACTTGAACCATGAGGTGAGTGTTATGGTGTACAAGACACTTCCTCCCAAGTTGAAGGATCTCGAAAACTTTACGATCTTATGCGATATCGAGAACGGGATAAAAAAGGGAGCATTATGTGATCTAGGGGCTAGCATTAATTTGATGCCTCTATCGTTGTTCAAGAAGTTGGATGGGGGTGAACTTCAGCCCACGATGATGACTCTCCAGCTTGCCGATAGGTCTATCACTAGACCTCAAGGAGTGGTGGAGGATGTTCTAGTGACGGTGGCGGATCACGTTTTTCCCGCCGACTTTGTGGTCCTCGATATGAAGGAAGATGAGTATGTAGCTCTGATTTTGGGAAGACCATTCTTGGCTACTGCCGGGATGGTGCTAGATGTGGCCAATGGAAAGATCACGGTGAAAGTCGATGATCAAGAAGTGAAGATAGCGATCTATGAGGCAATGAAATATCCAATGGGAGATGAGAGCTATCACTTCATTGATATCTTGGACACTTGTGTTGAAGACACACTCCTTGACCCTTGCTCTTTCTATGTTCATAATTATGATTATCCTATTCTCGATGAACCAACACATGATCTTTATGACCTTGATTATTTTGACAGCTTGAAAGAGAACGAGGATGTAAAGTTCATGGATGTGATGAAAGTTGAGGATGAGGTAGAGTTATATGCTGAGGAGGCCACTTTTGAGAAGATTTTCGATAAGGCCCCACCATTGGAGGCGAAGAAGGAGCCGAAACCACTCCCAAATCACCTCAAGTATGCTTACTTAGACGATAGTGAGAAGTACCCGGTAATTGTATATGTCCTTTTATATGATGATCAATTAGAGAGACTACTAGTGGTGCTTCGTAAGCACAAATCTGTTATAGGTTGGTCATTTGTGGATATTAAGGGTTTAGTCCTTCTATTTGCATGCATATGATTAGATTAAAGGAGGGTACAAAGGTCATAGTGCAAAATCAGTGTAAAGTGAATCCGGTGATACAAGAAGTAATTCATAAGGAGGTGTTGAAGTTGTTAGATAGTGATATGATCTTTGATATTTCTGATAGTCCATGAGTGAGTTCGTTACACGTAGTTGCTAAGAAGGGGGTACCACGGTAATTAAAACTGAATCTAACGAATTGGTAGCCACTGGATTAGTGACGGGATGGTGTGTTTGTGTTGATTATAGAGAGTTGAAGGATCAATTTCCTTTGCCGTTTCTTGATCAAATGATTGATAGATTAGGTGGTTTTGAGTATTATTGTTTCCTAGACAGGTATTCGGGATATAATCAGATTATGATAGCGCCCGAGGATCAGGAGAAAACCACCTTCACCTGCTATTATGGTACTTTTGCTTTTAGGAGAATGTCGTTTGGGTTGTGTAATGCACCCGCCACCTTTCAAAGGTGTATGATGGCTATTTTCCATGGCTTGATTGAGAAGATTATGGAGGTTTTCATGGATGACTTCTCCGTCTACGGGGAGTCGTTTGATAAGTGTCTAACCAATCTTGTAGTTGTGTTGAGCAGGTGTACAGACACGGACTTGGTGCTTAATTGGGAGAAGTGTCACTTTATGGTGAAAGAGGGCATTATTCTTGGACATCATGTATCCTCGAAAGGTATCCAGGTTGACAAGGCGAAAGTGATAGCTATTGAGAAGCTTCCTCCACCTTCGACCGAGAAGGGAATTCGGTCATTTCTAGGCCATGCGGGATTTTATAGACGCTTTATAAAAGATTTTTCACAAATTGCTAAACCCATTTCGTGGCTTCTTGAAAAAGAAATTGTCTTTGAGTTTACTAATGAGTGTTTAGTGGCTTTTAACAGGTTGAAAGAAGCATTGGTGAATGCCCCCATTCTCGTCACTCTGGATTGGTCGAGTCTTTTTATGCTCATGTGTGATGCTAGCGATTATGCTATGGGGGTTGCTTTGGGGAAAATACGAGACAAGTGGTTTCACTATATTTATTATGCCTCGAAGATGTTGAATTCTCCTCAAGTGAACTACACTACTACCGAAAAGGAGTTGTTGGCGGTCGTGTACGCTTTTGATAAATTTCGACCCTACCTCGTAGGGATGAAAACAATTATATATACGGATCACGCAGCGATTCGGTATCTTATGAGCAAGAAGGATGCAAAGCCCCGTCTCATTCGTTGGATCTTATTACTCCAGGAGTTTGATGTTGAGATTCGAGATAAGAAGGGGAGTGAGAATGTGATAGCCGATCACCTCTCTAGGATGGAGTTTACCAAGGAGAACACGGTAGAGGAGCGAGAGGTGAATGATGAGTTTCCGGACGAGAAGTTGTTTGGTTTGGGGGATGTCCCGGTGTATAGAGTTGAAGGTAAGGCCCCGTGGTTTGCTGATTATGCTAACTTTTTAGCAAGTGGAGAGCTGCCGGTGGATATGTATGTGTTGCACCGAAAGGCATTCTTGAAGAAGGTCCGGGAATTTATTTGGGATGACTCATACTTGTTCAAAAGAGGGATTGATCATGTTCTTAGAAGGTGTGTGCCCGAGGAGGAGTGGAGTGATATCATAAGGCATTGTCACGCCTTACCATGTGGAGGACATTTGGGTGGAGAGAAGACCGGTAGGAAGGTACTTCAAGTCGGTTTCTATTGGCCTACGATATTGAAGGATTGCATGGAATGGGTGAAGAGATGTGACAAGTGCCAACATTTCAGCTCTATTACTAAGAGGGACGAGATGCCGCTGCACGTGTTTATGAAAGTAGAGGTATTTGACGTATGAGGGATTGATTTCATGGGTCCGTTTCCTCCTAGTAACGGATTTTTGTACATTCTCGTGTGTGTTGATTACGTCTCGAAGTGGATTGAGGCTGTCCCGACTCGAGTGAATGACTCCCGTGTTGTGATTGACTCTTTGAGGAAGAATATTTTCTCTAGATATGGAGTCCCTAGAGCTTTGATTAGTGACGAGGGGAGTCACTTTGTGAACAAGTTGATGGAGAAGCTACTGTCAAAATATGAGGTTAGTCATTGTGTCTCTACTGCTTATCACCCCCAATCGAATGGTCTTGCAGAGGTGTCAAATCGTCAAATTAAGGAGATCCTTGAGAAGACGATGAGTGTTAGTAGGAAGGATTGGGCTTTGAAGTTTGATGATGCATTATGGACGTATAGGACAGCTTTTAAAACTCGTCTTGGTATGTCTCCGTACCAACTCGTTTTTGGAAAGGCGTGTCACTTACCGGTTGAGTTTGAGCACAAGGCATATTGGGCAATCAAGAAGCTGAATTTTGATAGTGCTATGGTGGGTGAGAAGAGACTACTTAAATTACATGAGTTGGAGGAGTTTCGAGACAATGCATATGAGAGTGCCCGAATTTTCAAGGAGAAGACTAAAAGATGGCACGACACTACAAGAAAAAAGAGGTTTTACAACGGTTCAAAACCATTGTCTCTCTAAAAAATTGGCCGATGTAGAAGATCACGTTGTAGTAGGTGGGTATAAATAGACGACAGTCACTGAACTGTTGTATTTCGTCAATTACTACAACGGTTGAGAACAGTTGTGTATCACTATTCTGGAATGTTGTTGTAGCATAATAATTTCATAATATTGGGATAGACAACTGTGTTCAACCGTTGTTGTTCTCTAATACATACAACATCTTATAACCGTTGTCTTTCTGTAAAAAAGAAGTTGTTGTACCATATATTTTTCTTAAATTTCAAGGAAAGACAATGGTTATTAACCGTTGTCTGTTCATATTAACTACATCGTATTTAGACCGTTGTCTTTCCATTAATATAAGCACAGAATATTTCATAAATTTATTGGATAGACAACCGTTGTCTTTCCTAAATATGAGCTATTTTGTATTTTTTATATTTCAATTACGTAAATATATAATAAAACCTGTAATAAATTTTCTAGACAATTAAGCAAAAATAACCATAATACCATCAACATTCATTCCAAATACTACACAATCATTATATAATAGAAGTTCATAAAAGTGTTCCACGCCATCAACAAAATACCATAAATATGAGTTTACAAAAGTTTAAACTACTAATTAAATGAATGCATTAACATTCATTTACAAAATTTTCAACCAACTTGTGCATTTTTCTTCTGTTCCCCAGCAACATTCATGCACCCTTTTCGTACGTAGATCTCGTCACTACATTGAAAAAGAAATAATATTTTAGCAAACATACAAATCATATTAATCTTCATATTAAAATAAAAAAATTCCACAAAACAATAAAGGTGTAGCTATGCTATATTTTGTTTAATTTCAATCATTTCTAATATTAAATCACTGCACCTACAAGAATTAATTCCAAGAAAAAAACTAAGAAATACCTAAACAAACCTCGGTCTATTCAGACATATTTCTTTGAATGAATTCAGCCCATTCAGCCCGCATTACATCAATTTCCTTCATAGAGTAAGTTGCAGTTTTTGGAAACTATAAAACACAAATGAATTATGCATTTATATCAAATATATATGAAATGCTTATAACACATGAAAATAATATAAGCATTACCAATGGCTGCAGTGAAGATATTTCCACTTGTCCATTAAATTCGTAAATTATTTTCATAAAGCAACGAACGTAGAAGCCGCATTAGTAACAATCAGGCTGTCTAGGGACCTAGATATGGAAAATAAAAAATAAGCAATTAATGTATAGTATAAACTGTTAGGATATAGATTAGATGTTTTGAAGATGTTAAAACAAGAACTTAATAGGACTAGCTGAACCTGTTAGTCAGCTACAGATTAGTCTAGGGCTAGAATAGGTCTTTGGTTAAGGGGGAAGAAATCTGTGCAGACCAGATGAAGTGACCAGATGAGGTGTCCAGACCAGAGCAGAAAAGTCACCAGAGCAGATGAGGTCCAGAGGAGTCTGACCAGAGGAGTCTGCCAGATGAGTCTGACCAGAGGAGTCTGACCAGATGAGTCTGACCAGAGGAGTCTGCCAGATGAGTCTGTCCAGAGGAGTCTGCCAGAGGAATCTGACCAGAGGAGTCTGCCAGATGAGTCTGACCAGAGGAGTCTGCCAGATGAGTCTGTCCAGAGGAGTCTGCCAGAGGAGTCTGACCAGAGGAGTCTGACCAGATGAGTCTGACCAGAAGACCTCTCCCAGATAAGGTTCAGAGCTGAAGTGTTTCCTGACCAGATGAGACCAGACCAGAAGACCCCAGACCAGACGAGTGCCGACCAGATGAGGGAGACGGATTAGTTCACCCACATGGAGGCGGCGTGTAATCTGGAGACAAGGAGATTTTGGAGATCATTGATGGAGAAGAAGCAATCTGGATAGTCAACTGATGGAGGATTTGATTGATTGTTTGATTGAAAGTCAACTAATCAATCATATAATCAATCTTTGATTGATTATATCCCTCCAATTATGGTTGTTTGAATTTCTAGCTTCCAACGGCTAGTTAATCCTACAACTATAAATAGGAGTGCTTGGATGAGTTCATATAGACAAGAGTCGCGCGAGAGCACACAACAAGAACACACGAACTCTTCCAAACACTCACCTTGTTCATTAACGTTTATACACTCTTTAGGAGTTTCAGTTGGATCTTATAATTAACCTGTTCATCTTGAAAGGTTGTTGTAAGTTGTTGTACGAAGGAGCTGGTACTTCGCAATTTCAGTGGTTCGTGAGTTAGTTGGTTGGAGAGAGAGAAAGTCCCCTTTGGAGAAAGGGAGAGTGGACGTAGGATCGTTATATCCGAACCACTATAAATTCCGGTGTTATTTACTTTTCTGCAACTTAGATTTCTGCACTTTAATTTTAGTACTTAATTTATAAATTGGGTTTTCATTAAAAATAAACTCAAAACGCTTTCCGCTGGATAACCATTTTTGGGACCAACATAAACAATCGGTATGCTGACTACTAGTTTTCTTTATGTACCTTCAGTGTCTTCCAGATGGTGGATTTCTTACAATTCTTATACAACCCCACATCATTCAATCTTAAAGCCCTTCACGTTTTGAAAAATATGTGATCAGCAAATCAACTACTTATAATTTTCATATATAAAATGGTCGGATAACATAAACAGATAAACTTACAAATCAACTACTTTCTTCCACACTTGATCTATGTTGCGACAGCAGAGAGGATCCAGATAACAAACCTCTAACTTGTGTGGGTCAATCACAGTCAAAATCCAATGCTAACTGATAAGAATACACGCATTAAATATAGAACAAGTATTATAGTAAAAATAGTTAATTAATACTTACTCTATATTACATGGCACCAAAAGTAGTTCATTGGAAGATACTTGAATCAGCCTTGATGAATGATTGCGTGCTCTTCGATCAATATCGTTAGTTTGAAATTTGTGTCCAGGGTAAGGTCCTAATTCGTTTAGACCTACAACTTTGTCCTCACAATTATACCACTTATCAAACAGGTACCTATCATTCATTAATTAACGAGTTATAAAAGAAAGCAATAAATATGTAGTGAGTTATAAAAAAGTCAGTAAATATTGATTACCACGTGTAAACCACAATGCACGAGCATGATATTGGCTTTAGTCGACAAAAAGTGTCTACATCATTCAAGTCAAGATGGACAACTACGTCATGGCCAAAGATTTCTTCATCTACTAGATACAAAGACTAGAAACAATCAAATAGATCTTGAGATTACAAGAAATTATTTCCACAAAATAAAAAGATGTGAAAATGACCATAATGTTTTGTTCTTTTTTATTAAACCATTGTAATAACATCTATTCATTTCCACAACTAAATGCCAAAGTAAATAGCTATGCTAAATGAATAGACCACCAATAGCAAACCTCGATATAGTCATGAGAAGCTTTGAATCAGTTGGATTGCAGAAGCAATAGCCTTTAACTCATTTTCTTGAAAGCGTCATTTTTACATCTTGAACTAAGTTTCAGGTATGCAGTGCAACTTGATCTCTGCCATAGTAATAATACAGAGTATTCATTAACGCATAGTGAGAACTGAGACAAGACATTAACGACCAAACAATAACACAAGACTTACAATGGTACGTTACATACGTACATCCTGATTAATTGTACTTTGTGAATATTTCTGGGAATACACACTAAATCATTTTAAATTTTTAATTCAAATACACAAAAGTCATAAATGAATCCACATTTATTTTCCTTGTGAGTATGCAATGCATTTAACATGAAATCAACCATTGCTCTAACATGCACAATATTAATTATCTAAAGTGATTATATATACCATTAATCCTTTAACACAAGTTTCAAGATCAGAACAAAATAACAAATTTAATTAATCAACCAAAGTCCAGAAGATAGTTTTTATCCAATATTTTAAAAAATATAAATATTGAACTGAATATAAGTAATAACAATGATAATAACGATAATATAATACTAATAATAACAACTATTTTAGATATTAATTCACACCTAACCAAGGGTAATATGAATTCTTCTATTTATCAACTATAACATGTTTTAAGATAAAGAGTTAAGCTATAATCTTGTTACATTAATTTTTAAAAATATAAAAACAAAACTCAAAGTATTTCAAGTGAATTTTGTGTCTAAACAAAGTATGCATCTTGTTAAATATCAATATTATCCAAATATTAAGGTATGAATATTGATGTTGACAGCGATTTCGTGAGGATCTCGCCGTCGGGTTCCTAGCGGGTAGGATTTATATATATGTAATGACCGAAAGCAATAAACGTGTGAGTAAATGAGCTCTCAAGAGTAGGTTTATAATAAATGTGATGTCTTATATTTGGGCATTAAAGGCCCTATTTATAGTATACAAGGTGGGTTTCCCCATATAGGGTTGGTGGGCCTAAGGGCCCCTCCTATTCCTAGCTGGAAGGTAATGAGTGGCTACAGCCTCCCATATGAGCCAATGGGAAGACGCCACATGGCACTGTCGCTCCTGAGATGATGGGACTTAGCCCCAACTGCCCTCTTTGACCCTATCACATCCTCTGGACTGATGGCACTAGACGTCCCCTCACAGCTGGCGTAGCCTGGGGTCGGGCAGACGGGTACACGGGTACCCGGGTGACGAGTTAGGATGCGAGCACCTTGGTAGTCCTTTCACGGGTAGGCGGGTAGAGAGACTGCCTCGGAGCTCGTCGCTGGCCGTCTGACCCCAGGGCCTGTGGGTTTAAGTACCCTGCCCGATAGCTCCCGGAGGTCCGCGTCGGGTAGCTTCTTCTTCCCCGCTCGCCTGCTCGTCTAGGCGGCGGGTTACTCTCATCCGAGCCCGCTACGGTTAATGGGGTTTATGTCCGATACTCGATGGGTCGGGTAGTAAATATCGGGCGTAACAATTGCCCCACTAGCCCGACATCGAGGGGCCACAGTCATCGGGTGGCGGGCTGGTCGAATTGCAGACTTGATTTTGAATTTGAATTTGAATTTCAGGGGTGACGTTCCGTCTTTCGAGGTGACGCCTCGTATTCCACGCCCGATGACGTCACGAGGTGGCGTGATTGATGCGCTGAATCCCAGAGGTCACGTCTGCCGGATCTGCCTCCCAACCGTTGCGCGCGTGCCTCTCACGCGCCCCCCCGGGTTTTGCTAAATTCCATTTTTGATCCCGTTTTTTTGCAATTCAATCCCTCCTATTTCCCCTATAAATAGGGGTTCTCATTTCATTTTCTCACTTTCGCTCTTTGTAATCTTGCCCCCCTATGCAAGCTTTTCAACCCTCCGATCCCTTTTCCGGCGACTTTCCCAGAATCCGGCGATCCTTCCCCATCTCCAAGGTAATCTCTTCTTTCACCTTCCATATTTCTTACTACCCTCTCTTCGTCATGAGTGATTCTGTTGAGAGCGTTGGGGCCGCCGACGTCTTCCATTTCCGCCGCCGCCGACGCTGAGAGGCCTCTCCGACCGGCCGGGGAGGGTACGTCCCGCACCGCCGCCGCCAGAGAAGGTGAGGGAAACTCCACGGACGTGGATGCCTTTGCCGACGACTTGGAGGGGATGAGCCCCCAACGAGAGGGGGAGGCGCTAAGCGTGTCCTCGGTCTCATCCTACCCGCCTCGGGCCGAGGAGTTTTTGTTCGAGCAAGAGGTTGTGCCCGACAATGTCGACTACGCGGACAGTCGGTTGATCGGGTTCGAATACTCTAAGTACATGAGCCGGTTCGTGCGAAGGCGTTCTGCCCGTGCATAACTCGAGGCCCAGGAAACCGACTTTGGGGCCTCTCGTCGCCCCAGCTGCCTGCCCCCGGATGCCGACCTAAAGAAGCTCTACTGGACCTTCCAGGCGCCCTCCGATGTCTTCTTCTATGCTCCCCGGGAAAACAAACGGGCAGATCAACCCCCGGAAGGCCTAATCACCATAAACTCGGACACGCTACATGCCGGGCTCCGCTTCCCGCTTCACCCGGCCATCTCTAAGTTGCTCGCCGCCTGGAACTTATCGATCACCCAAATCACTCCAAACGGGTGGAGCTATATTCTGGGAGCAATGGTCGCTCTCGGTCGCCGCGGGCTGCACCGCATGCCGACTCCGTCCGAGATCAACTATCTGTACTATAGCGTAACCTCGGTTGGTCGGATGAACCACGGGTATTACTCCGTGAAGCCCCGGGGTGGCGACGCTATTGTCTTCGGCATCTCGTCGAAGGTGACGCATTGGCAAGAAAAGTGGTGGTGGGTCGGCAGCGCCTGGGAGAGCGTCGGCGTCGATGGGCAAATCATCCCGGGTCCCCGGGAGTATCGAGATCGCAACCGCCGAGGTAAATGCTGAATTTCTTCCTCATCTCTTAGTACTGATCTAATTTTTCTTTCACTGTGCAGGCTGCGCGGTCCCAAATTAGGTCGACTTGACCGACGATTTCCGGCAGGCACTTGCCTTGGTGAGGTCTGAGAGCCAGGATAACCGTGACATCAACCTTCTCAACAGCAACGACAACCGAAGGTTGTCCGGGCTCCAAACCTTCCCGCGCCATCTGGATTTTGGTGGTAAGAATCTTCCCGCCCGATCCTTCTTTATGCTTGTTCTTGCTTCCCGATTTCTAACACATCGCTCCTTTTGCAGCACAACGATTCTCGGCGGAATCCTCCACACCGACTACTTCCCCGGTACCCTCCCCAGGGGCAGTACCCGAAGCCGATCAGGCCGCCATACCCGTCGTGAACGTCGAGTCCTCCGAGGAGACCGTTGACATGGCTCCTAAGAAAAGTGCGATGGCGAAGCGGGGAGCTATTCGAGCCGCAGGGGTGGTGATTCGCAGTCAACCGACGACCCCGGCGCCCCCCGTGACCTCCCCGACGGACGGCCAACAGCCATCCAAACAGGCCCGGGTGGAGGGTCAGACCTCGGTCGACCCGGCTATGGTGACCGTGGATGTGGATCCGGCAACTGGCGGGCTGATAGCCGGTACCGTCGAGGCGACCATCGAGGGCCCGGCCTCTGCCTCTCGCGATCGAAGCGACTTCTCCTTTCTCGGCTGGGGCAACCACCTCACGTAAGTGTTTTCCTTGCGTAGTTTTCTGGTCGTCTTGTGATTTTTATTTCCCTTAACTTGTTACCCCGATGTTCTGTAGGCCTGACCCCCTACCCCCTCCTGAGGTCCTCCAGTTCCTGCGCTCGCAGGATCCTCCCTACGCGGAGGCCATCCCGGAGTCCTGGCCGGAGGAGATTTGCCGGGCAGCGGTGAACTTGCCCCGATCTTGGACCATTAACTGCAAGAAGGCCTCCCAGACCGTCTCCGTGCCCGACCACCTTCGATCTGCCGCCATCAGAGCTTCCCGCGATGCCATCGCTCTGGAGGGCATCATGCTCGACTACGAGCGGGACGCGCGGACTCTGGCCGCGTACAAGGCCAACTTCCAGGCCAAGCGCGACTTTGCCGCTCGGCTGGATGAAGAGAACCAGAAGCTCCGGGAGGAGCTGAAGGTCGCCCGCAAGAGCCGGGCGGAGCTGGAAGAGGAGAAGCAGAGGGCGCTCGCCGAAGCTGAGGCGAGGATGGCTGAAGAAGTCCGCCAAGCCAAGGAGGCCCTTGCGGTGGAGGCCGAAGCGCGCCTGGAAGCCGAGCGTGCCCGTCTGGCCGCTGAGAACGAGTCGGCCGGATCTATGGTGTATATCAACGCCTATGCCGACTCGATCCGCTCCCTGCTCCGTTGGAATCCCGAGGCCGACTATTCCGGGCCTTTGGAGGACCTGAGGAGTTATGTCGAGTCCAATCCCCCTTCCGCGGACTACGACATCACCCTGAAGGACTTGGTCGATCGTGGGTTGGACCTGTCGTTCCTCGGCGACCCGGCGACCTTCATCTACCCTCTGACCGACGAGGAGGTGGCCGAGGATCAGGGGGTGGTGGACGAGGCGGCTCCGTGAACTCTTTTTTTTTTTTTTGTCAAGTTTGTTGGCCGTGGGCCGTTTGTACCCTTTTCTTTTCCGAACTTTTAATGAAATCATCTTCCTCATTTATCTCGCTTTCGTTCTTGTTTTCTTGAACTTGGTTTGATAGTCGAATTAATAATGGGATTGAATCATGATGATTGAGTGAAGTGCTTTAGCCGATAGTCGGGCAGCGACTTCACGAAGATGGGATTGAATTAACAACCGCTTAAATAACTTAACCAAATGATTAATGAGTGAAGTGCTTTAGCCGATTGACGGGCAGCGACTTCATGATGATGGGATTGAATTAACAACCGCTTAAATAACTTAACCAAATGATTAATGAGTGAAGCGCTTTAGCCGATAGACGGGCAGCGACTTCACGAAGATGGGATTGAATTAATAACCGCTTAAATAACTTAATCAAATGATTAATGAGTGAAGTGCTTTAGCCGATAGATGGGCAGCGACTTCACGAAGATGGGATTGAATTAACAACCGCTTAAATAACTTAACCAAATGATTAATGAGTGAAGCGATTTAGCCGATAGACGGGCAGCGACTTCACGAAGATGAGATTGAATTAACAACCGCTTAAATAACTTAACCAAATGATTAATGAGTGAAGCGCTTCAGCCGATAGACGGGCAGCAACTTCACGAAGATGGGATTGAATTAACAACCACTTTTATTGATTACAACTTTGCGCTCGAAGAGCGATTACATTGAGGTCGCTCGACAGGACGATGCAGGCTAAACTATTTCACCATTACTGGTAGTATTTTTTTAGTAGGGAGGCGTTCTAAGGGTATTGGGCCGGATTGCCCTCAAGGCTTTCTATCTCATAGGCCCCATTGGCTAGGCGCCTGGAGATCTTTAGGGGTCCCTCCCAATTTGGACCAAATGCCCCCTTGGGTTGCCCGACCGTCCGTCGCAGCACCAGGTCCCCGACTTCGAACTCTCTGATCTTGATTTTCGAGTTGAAGTATTTTTCAGCCCGGTGTTTGTAAGCTATGTGTGCGACAGGTTGTTCTGTATGACCATAATACTTCGGGTAGCTTGCTCGCCCATGTTCCCTTGCTTTTCTCCAACCTTGCCTTCAGCGTGTGTTTGATTATTTTGTTTACTGCCTCGACCTGCCCGTTCGACTGGGGATGGTAGGGTGACGAGAACAGCCTCTTGATTTTGTGCTTCAGGCAGAATCTCTCCATCTCCAACCCGTCGAATTGCTTCCCGTTGTCCGAAATGATTATCTGTGGGAGGCCGAATCGACAGATTATGTTGCGCCAAATGAATCTAATGACATGTTCTTGGTCGATTGTTTTTAGTGACTCCGCCTCCGCCCATTTGGTGAAGTAATCCACGGCGACAATTGCATACTTGACGCTGTCTGGGGCCGTAGGCAAAGGACCAATGAGATCGATCCCCCACTTTGCGAACGACCACGGGCTTAGGATTGAGGTGAGCTCGGTTGGAGCCTGGTGGATTGCTGGCGAATAGATTTGACACTTGTGGCATGCCCGCGCATAGTTGACCGCGTCCTTCTTTAGAGTGGGCCAGAAATATCCCTGCCGGATAACTTTCTAGGCGAGCACCTGGCCACCGGCGTGGTTCCCGCAGCGCCCCTCGTGGACTTCTACTAAGATCTTCCTTTCCTGCCCTGACGTTATGCATTTCAGGAGAGGTAGGGCGAAGCCTCGCTTGTACAACTGGTTCCCGATGATCGTGTATCGGGCCGCCCGAAGTTGTAACTGTCTTGCCGCTACTCGATCGTCTGGGAGTCGGCCGTCGCGGAGGTACTTCAGAATGAGAGTTATCCAGCTGTCCTCCTCCTGCCCCAGATTGGTCACCCGCTGGTTCGAACTAGACGGTGCGGTTATGTAGGTGACTGTGATTTGTGACATGTCGGCTGCCCTCTCGGATGTTGCAAGGCGGGCGAGGGCGTCTGCTTGAGTATTGTCGAGCCAGGGTACTACCTCTATGTGGACTTGATCGAATTTTTTGAGGAGGTTCTTGGCTAATCCTTAGTAGGCCAACATTCTATCGCTGCGTGCCTTGTATTCTCCTGAGATTTGGCATGTGACGAGCTGCGAGTCGCTATAGATTTGGAGCCTCTTCACTCTCATGGCCATGGCCATTTCCAGGCCATTGATTAATGCTTCGTACTCGGCTTCGTTATTAGTCGCGTGGAAGCCGAACCTGATGGCTGTCGTGAATGATTGGTCGGACGGGCTGAGAAGGACAATCCCCGCGCCTGCCCGCAAAGTCGTAGAGGATCCGTCGACATACATTTTCTAAGGTGGCTGCTCGATCCTGGACATCGCCTCCGGGTAGGTGAGCTCGACAATGAAGTCGGCCATGGTCTAGCCTTTGATGGATGTTCGAGGAGCGTATGTGACTCCGAATTGCCCGACCTCCACTGCCCACTTGAGGCACCTGCCCGCCGTGTCTGGTCGATGTAGCACTTGACAAAGTGGCATTGTGGTCAGTACTTCTACTTGGTGATCGAAAAAGTATGGGCATAACTTACGCACACTCATTACTAGCGTGTAAGCTAACTTTTCCAGGGGTGGGTACCGTAGCTCGGCGTCGTGGAGTGTCTGGCTGTCATAATAGATTGGCAGATGTGCCTGCCCCTCAGCCCGCACTAGCACGGCGTTGAGAGCTGAGTCTGAGGCCGCCAAGTATAGGAAAAGCTTCTCGCCGGGGACGGGTTTGGCCAATACCTGGGCGTTTGACAAATATGCCTTCAAATTATCGAATGCGAGCTGGCTCTAGGGTGTCCAGTTTAGTTTCCCTTTCCGCATGCTGTCGAACAATGGTTTGCACCGGTCCCCCATGCGGGAGATGAAACGACTGAGAGCGGTCAGGCTGCCCGTCACCCTCTGCACCTCCTTCACCGTTCGGGGAGCGCTCATGTCGAGGATCACCTGAACTTTGGTTGGGTTTGCTTTGATCCCCCGCTGGCTAACCATGTGCCCCAAGAACTTACCCGACTCGACGCCGAAACTGCATTTTTTCAGGTTGAGCCTCATCTGATATTTCCTCAAGATTTCGAATGTTTCGGCTAAGTGAGTGAGATAGTCTTCCTTCTTCTCGCTTTTAAACGATGATGTCGTCGATATATACCTCCATGGTCGCCCCGATTTGGTCGTGAAACATGTGGTTGACCAGCCTTTGGTAGGTTGCCCCTGCGTTCATGAGCCCGAATGGCATCCGCTTCCAGAAGTACATGTTCTTCTCGGTGAGGAAAGTGGTGTGTTTCTGGTCGTCGTCGGCCATCGGGATCTGGTGGTAGCCGGCAAACGCATCCATGAAAGTGAGCATCTCATGTCCGGCCGTGCTGTCCACCAGATGGTCGATGTGTGGCATCGGGAAGTGATCCTTGGGGCATGCTTTGTTCAGGTCCGTGAAGTCGATGCACAGCCGCCAGGTGTTGTTCTTCTTGACGAGCACGGTGTTGGATACCCATTGGGGCTGGTCGTCGGGGTCGACCATCCCGATAAGCTTGTTGCCGAGCAGCTTTTTAACCTCGGTAGCTATGACCGCGTACTTGTCTGGGCCGAATTTTCTTCTCTTCTGTGAGATTGGCTTGTGGGATGGATCAATGTGCAATTGGTGGGAACATACGGCTGGATCGATTCCAACCATGTCTTCGTGGGACCATGCGAACACGTCTAAGTTTTCTTCTAAAAATGCGGTCATCGCTGTCCGCATCTCGTCGGACATCGATGAACCGAGTTGAACACTTACTTCCGGCCGATTCTTCATTGTGACCGAAATCAATTTTTCGATCGAACTGGCTCCCCGCTCGCCGTAGCGTGGATCGTCGATCTGCCCTTTGAGGGTGTTGTCGATCTCCATGGGTTCGTACCCGAGCCTGAGCTCTAGGTCGACTTGAGTGTCTTCAAAATTTTGTGAATCTTCTTCCATTGGGCGGGCAGTGGGTGGGATTTCTTCGTCTATTTCCATGTCTCCCTCCCCGATTGTGCAGATATAATCTAAATTTGCAGAATTTGAAATAAAATCGATATACGTTAAACATCCGCGTGCCATTTTCTGATTACCCTTTAGAGTCCCAACCTTCCCGGAGGGGGTTGGGAACTTGATACAATAATAGAATGCTGAGGCGGCGGCTTCGAACTCGTGCTCGAATGGCCTGCCGAGAAACCCGTTATAGGTTGACGGTTGGTCGACAATAATAAAGTCGAGCTGTTTCGAAGCCTTAACCTCAGCGTCTATACTAGAAACTAATTATACGGCTAGCCTAACTATCCCGTAAGGTTTCACCGTGGCGTCGCCGAAGCCCTTGATGATCTGGTCGCACGGCTCCACGTATTTCTCGAAGGAGCTGTCCAGCTGGTCGAATGCAGTTTTGAAGAGGATGTTGCAGTAAGCTCCATTATCGACGAGCATGCGATGGACGGTGACGCCCATGATGTTGACGGACACGACCAGGGCGTCGTGGTTCGAGTAGATGACCCCAGTGCGATCCTCCTCCTTGAAGGCGAGGAGGTCTGTCTCTCTTGCCGTCATGTTGACCGACATGGTGATTTGGTGGACGTTGTCCATTGCTCGCAGCTCACTCTTCTGTCGGCAGTTGGAGAGCGAGGTGGTGGGCGCGAACCCTCCCATAGGGAAGAGCATGTTGACCGCGCGTCGGGCTTGATGTTCCAGCATCGACGAGCATATGAGGGCCGCCTCTCAGTTTGGCTCCACGGGGTGGGCAGCGGCTTGAGCCTCCGGCCTAGCCGCCGGTCTCTTCACGAACTCCTCCAGCTTCCCCTCCTCGAAGAGTCGCCAGAGTTGCTTCAGGAGGTCGCGGCACTCACTTGTGTTGTGCCCGACGGTTTGATGGTAGTGGCAGTATTTGTTGGGGTTGAGCTGCACCCCCGGTTTGTGGACCCACGGCCGCGCCTTGGGCACCATATTCTTGTCCCGGATCTGCACGTAGACATACTCTGGGGTGGCCGACAACCTTTCGGCCAGTTTTACTTTGACGGAGTCGAAGGGTTTGAACGGCTGAGGGGTGCGGTAGGAAAAACTTCTCCGGGTCGACGTGCCGCGGGGCTTCTCCTTCTCTGCTGGGGCACCCTCGCCTAGCCGCTGTGCCAGGATGTCAGCGTTATAAATGATTTTTCTGGCTCGCTGCCGGAACTCCACGTAGGACTTGGGATAGTCCTTGTTCATAGATTTCCACAACTTCGTTTTTAGGCGGAGTCCGCCTATGATGCCGACTAGCTTGACCTCGTCACCGACGGGCACGCCTTCCATGATGATGCGGTCTACCCGGTCGATATACGCTCGGTCCGTCTCGTCTTTTCCCTGGGCCATGTTGGCCATGCGATTGGCGCCGGCCAGACGTGGCGCAATTGAGGAGAAGTGTTCCAGGAACAGTTCCCCCAGCTGGTGGAATGAAACCACCTTCCACGCGGGCAGCGAGGAGTACCACCGGTGAGCTCTGTCACCGAGGGTTAATGGAAACATCCGGCACTGGGTGGCGTCCGTCGCCCCCATGGAGATCATGTAGGTGGAGTATTTACTTAGGTGGGTGACGGGATCCGTCTCCCCGTCGTATTGGCCCACCGCGGCCACGTTAATTTTTGGTTGGGCGGTGGCCCGTACCAGTATATCGGCGAGAGGGGAGTTAGGCATGTGGGCGACGTGGTGTTATCCGTCCCGCCTTTCGAACTTGGCCTCGAGGTCCGTGACCTTCTTCAAGATAGCGGCCATAGCGCTGTCGACCGCGGGGGGAGAATGGGGACGCGGGTTGTCCCTCAGACGGTCACGGACCGACGGCCTCGGGGCCGCATCGTTGTGACGCCTGGGAGAGCGTGCCCGTTCTCGCTCCCGGGGTCTGGAACTGGCGTTGGACTCGCAGGGTCGGGTAGCTCCCTGTGCCTGGGAACCCAGTCTGGAGAAGACGGATCCCGCAGGTCGGCGAGACACCCGCTGTGAGTCGGCCTCCTCGTCGAGGCGCCTTTTTAGATTCTGAGGTCGGGGGTTACTGGCGACCCTCCTGGCCGCCTCTTGCTCATGCCGTGGTTGGCTGGTGGCCTTGGACCAGGCTGGCTCCTTCCCGGGTCGATGAGTGCGGATTGGAGCGGCGTCGATCTCGGTCTGGCGGCGTTCAATCATTGCCCTTGCGGCCTGGAGGTCTTCTGGAGTTCTTATTGCCGACAAGAACTCGAAAGGGCCTTGGAGAGTTTCCGCCGTGGCTGGAGCCGGAGTGGCGGTCTCGCCGACATCTTCGACTTGCTGCTGGGTTCGTGTAGCTTTCGAAGTGGCCATTTTTTGGAATGGAAGCGGATGGGACTTTTGAGAGGGGAAAAGACGAAGTGATTTGTTCGAGGTGACTAGATGAACGAAACCAAGTGTACTTCGATATTAGTCACCAAATGTTGACAGCGATTTCGTGAGGATCTCGTCGTCGGGTTCCTAGCGGGTAGGATTTATATATATGTAATGACCGAAAGCAATAAACGTGGGAGTAAATGAGCTCTCAAGAGTAGGTTTATAATAAATGTGATGTCTTACATTTGGGTATTAATGACCCTATTTATAGTATACAAGGTGGGTTTCCCCATATAGGGTTGGTGGGCCTGAGGGCCCCTCCTATTCCTAGCTGGAAGGTAATGAGTGGCTACAGCCTCCCATATGAGCCAATGGGAAGACGCCACATGGCATTGTCGCTCCTGAGATGATGGGACTTAGCCCCAACTACCCTCTTTGACCCTATCACATTCTCTAGACTAATGGCACTAGACGTACCCTCACAACTGGCGCAGCCTGGGGTCGGGCAGACGGGTACACGGGTACCCGGGTGACGAGTTAGGATGCGAGCACCTTGGTGGTCCTTTCACGGGTAGGCGGGTAGAGAGACTACCTCGGAGCTCGTCGCTGGCCGTCTGACCCCCGGGCCTGTGGCTTTAAGTACCCTGCCCGACAGCTCCCGGAGGTCCGCGTCGGGTAGCTTCTTCTTCCCCGCTCGCCTGCTCGTCTAGGCGGCGGGTTACTCTCATCCGAGCCCGCTACGGTTAATGGGATTTATGTCCGATACCCGATGGGTCGGGTAGTAAATATCGGGCGTAACAATTGACAATTTTAATTTGCTTATTTTTATTTTCCTAGATAAGCAAATTAAAATATGGCTTTGCTCCTTTAGTTGTGAGTTTTGCAACCAAGGTAGTTGCCAAGTTTTTCTCGTGAACCCAAAAACCAATCAAGGTAGTAATCTTGAAGTAAATAACAGGAGATAACAAAAATATATTTGAATTTTATATTTATAAGAAAAAATATATTACAATTTTATAAGCATAAAAAGAGTAGACTTGAGCTTTGGAATCTTATGAATTGAAACAATTAGTGATATCTTGGAAAAATGTATAGGTATCCATATCACATACTAATGACAAACAGATTATGAAAGTGAGGCAATTATATATATATATATATATATGTATATATATATGTATGTATATATAAAATTTCAATCCCTTGTTTTAGTTTTACATTTTCGACAATGTAATCCTATTTTTTCCTCTACTTCTATGATTAAATCTCATTCCCTTTGTTTTCTTTCTCCATTTCTCCTGTTAATTCCCTTTCTACTGCCATTTTTCAGTTTTCCCATCAACAATGAAAAAGGGGTTTTCTTAAGAAATGAGTTGACATATTATACAACTAACAATTGTCTGTTTTCCTATATACCAAGATATTTTTCCTAGCATCTAAAGATAAGATGATTAGAGATTGAATAACAAATGGATGAGAAGAGTAACCATCACAAATAAAATCTGCAAAGACATGCCAAGTTCAATATAATGACACTTGAAGTAAAGAAATAAAATATAAGAGTAACTAAAAAAGTTACCATTCCTTAAGCAATGTTCTCGTCCATATTCATTCACAATGGCAACAAGATTTTGAAAGCCCATGTTGGATGTGATACAAATGCAAATGTAATGAAGAATGGATTGAAACTGTTTCAATGAATTTAGAATGTTAGGATTGACATTGCTGCTTTCTCAATTAACATAGCCCACTCTCTAAAAATCAAGTAGAGTACACCGATTTAAGAATTTTTTTAGGCTGAAGATGCTCTCACTCACAGGAAGAAAAACAAAAGGAAAGAAGTGAACCCGGTTAACTATCATAAATATCACTTCGTCGACTATCATAAACATCACTCTCACTCAAGAGAAAAAGAATATGCTCTCCTCTATCATACTTTTTTTTTAATTATTTCTCTCTTTCTTTTTTCCCTAAGATCTCTCCATTAATTACATCAACGTTGCAAGAGTAGAACATAAGTCTCTAGTCCAAAATGATTTTGATCAATATTAAAGAAATTGAACAACACCTTTTACTCATCTAATGAAAATCCTCAATTGCTAGAAATCATACTCTGTTTTCTAGTAAGAACAGTGTGTTTCTCACCCAATCAGAGGGAAAAAAAATTAAATTTAAAGCATAAAAATAATAACAGTGGCCTTCTCTATCAGAGAGTCAACGACCAACAATACAGATGAATTAAACTTTCATGGATATGCTCATGTATTATCATTCAACATAAGCTCCGAGAAACTTAACTATGTATCGCATTTTCCCCAAATATAGAAGTTTTATAAAATACAGATAAAGTTCTTCATCTTCCATAGTATAAAGTTCATATAATTCCATAAGAAGAAAATTCTCAATCATACAAAACTAATTACACATTAAAGAAAAGCAGGGGCTTATCTTAATGGAGTTCTGAAACAGAATCTCGTTTATGTCAAAATTTATTCAACTTTCGAATCTAGGGCATGAGACAAAGAGAGCGAGAGCGAGAAAGTGGGTCGGGGAGGGGGAGAGAGAGAGAGACCACAGAAATTGCTTACCCATTCTTTCACAATCACGTCAATACCCAACTCAACCCATCCTTTTGCATCTAAGGCTTGTACGTGGGAGCACCTAGGTTCCAGGCGAAAGCAATAGTGCGGCGAAGGCGAAGTCGACGACAAAGTGGAGATAATTTACGGCACGATGGAGGCAGCTATGGAGGAATTAATGGGAGTTTTGGGAATTCTGCCTTAGGGCACGATGGCCGCAGCGGGAAAAAAGAGTGAGGGAAAAAGGGGGAGGCAGCGTGAAAATTGTCTAAGTATGGAGTATAAGTGCTATTTTAAAATTTTGAAAGTGTATTTGTAAAAGTGTTGAATCCAAATACTTAAAATGTTATTTCAAAGAGTTAAAAGTGTTATTTTTAAAGCTGGTCAAATAATACTTTACAACAACAGTCAATGAACCAATGTATTTCACTATTTTCTAGGATGCTGCACAATGAAGATCTACAGCGTTCTGACACTGATGTCTTTCAACGTTTCCTACTGAAATTTTTTGATTCGCAACATAGAACTACAACGGTTAACCATAACCGTCGTATATCATTTAAAACATGTTCTGAAAGACAACGGTTATACTTTACGCAACATGTTTTTTACTTTATACAACAATTTTTTCCGAAACCGTTGTTTTTCCAACGTTGCAAAACCTCATTTTTCTTGTAGTGCGACGCACGTTTGAGAAAGAAGGAGTTCCAAGTTGGTGATCAAGTCCTAGTGTTTAACTCTAGGATGAAGTTATTTGGTGGGAAGCTCAAACCCAAGTGGAATGGTTCTTATGTGGTGAGAAAGGTCTACAACAGTGGATTTCTTGAAGTAGAGAAAGAGGATGGGAATGTGTTCATGGTGAACAGGCATCGAGCTCCTTCGAGCTCGGTCCGGCATTAGGACCTCAAAAGCACTTTTACTTGCTTTTGAGTGTTTTGTTTTACTTTTTATTTTTGTGTGAATCGTAAGTGTTAACCTCGTTATTGAGTATTTTTGTGTAAGATTGTCTTGTGGTGCTAGAGTTTCTATGGTAGAGCTTAACGTGAAGTGGAAGTATGCCTAGTGAAAGAGCAGCCGGAATTTGGAGTATAAGGTAACCCCGAACCCCAAACATAGACCGCTTGATAAAGTCGAAGTTTGGGGGGTGGAGTTTTTATTTGCTTTACATCTTGTGCATTGGTAGTGATTGAGGTTCATATTGAGTTGAGTGCACGTACTAGTTCGTACTCATCTTTTCAAACTTTTTATTGCGTAGCAAGAAAAAAGTTTGGGGGTGTGTATTTGTACTTCACGTGTTGTGCACGAAATTCATATGAAAAATTTGTTAAATTTTTCGAAAATATTGATGCATGAAGTGGGTTTGTATGGAATCGAGTGTGAGAATATCGTTGTGTGTTAATTTGGCTTGGTGAATTGCACATTGGAAGAGACCCCAAATCCTTGGTCGAATGAGCGACATGGCTTAAATCGAGGAGTTTTAAGGTTAGTACATATTTTGGAATTGATTGAATGAAGTTTAGCGTGAGTTTACTTGAAAATTTTGAGTTTTGGACATATTTGAGAAGAGGTCGAGCACCCCCTAGGTCGAGTGCCTAAGGTGTTCTGTAAGTTGGAGCACTCGACTAGTGCTCGGTCGAGCGCCCCTTCTTCCAAAACCCGTGAGCCGCTCGACTAGGAGGGGGTCGAGCGCCCCCGCTCGACCGAGACGGGCACTCGAGCATTTTGGTTCAGAAAAACCCTAGGTCGAGCGCCCCATCTATAAATTCCCCTTTCTTCGCTTTTCATACACACCACACACACTAAAAGGGGCGAATTGGCTGCGATTCGAGTACTACTCCTCCCTTGCACTCATTTGTTCCATTTTTCACACAAAATCACCCCAAGACCACGAATTCTTCACTCAAAGGTATGTAATTTCTAACTCTCTTCTATCTTTTCGTAGTTTCCACTTCGATTAGGCATGATTTGAGATTGAGGAATTAGGGTTCTTATGTGATCATGATAGAAATTGGGGATTTTCGAATTGCTCATTGATTCTTGGTTCTTTGTTGATAATTGATGTCTATATGCTATGAGTTTAATAGTTTTGCTTTCAATTTTGAGATTGCATGAGTAGAATTGGTGAATTTCTAGAGTGAGAAAGTATGAATGTTAGGAAATGATATGGGTATTGCTTGTTGAGTTAATGAGTGTGTGAATTGGAATGAATTGAGTGATTAGAAGCTTGTTAATTTAGTCTTGAGCATGTAAATTGCAAATTTTTGTGATGTTACTTCATGATAGACTTAGTTAAGGGATTTATTGATGAATGTGGGGATTGTTGAGTGATTGAACTTGTGTTGAGATAGACATTTTACTCTTTGGAATGTTGTTGCCCATTTGGAATGTAGGTGCCCATTGGGATGTTATGAGTTAGATGAGAGTGCTTTGAGATAGGAATTATACTTCTATGTGAGCTTTTGTGCACAAAGGATATGAATTTGAGATTGATTGACTATTTGAGTTGATTCATATTGTTTATGATGTTCTTGAGTAGTAAATGGTCTCTAATTATGTGAGCATTTGTGTGAGACAGATTCAATGGCTCCCCAGAAAAAGTTTGATGATAGGATGGTAAAGGGTGATAAGCTTGAGGAATTGATAGTTGAGCTAACACGAAAGGGTTTAATGCCCTCAAGGTGGGACAACCTTGATTATAAGGAAGATTGGTGCCGGTTTGCATACCGGTGGAACCTAGTGGTTGGTAGAGTTGAGAAAACCCGACGCCCTAGTGTTGAGTTCATGAAGTATATCGGGATCGAGCAGAGATCAAGAGAATTTTTGTGAATAATAAGATGGAGGACTTCTACAAGTTGCTCCTCACTATGGAGACGCACGTGGATCTAGTCGAGCAGTTCTTGGTGTCGGTTGAGAAGAGAAATGATGACTCGTTCAGCTTCAACATAAGGAACGAGTGGTACACCTGCTCTGTAGGGTCTATCAACACAACCCTAATGCTCCCAGTCTTGAAGAGGCCTAACTGAAAGTCTAAGTCCTTTGTGGCTAATGATTTCTGGAAGGAGATTACCAGAGGAATGGCGGGAGACTATAGGGGGCAGCACGCGCGAGCCTCCGCGATTAGAAACCCGGTGCTGCGGTACTTAGGGAGGATCTTAGGGAACACAATCTATGCCCGTTCTGAGACGGGGACAGTGACTGTGAAGCAACTTTACGGGTTATGGTGTCTGCTTCATGGAAAGGACCATAATTTTGGAAGAGATTTCTTGGAGCATCACTTGGAGGTCCCGTTCCGACTCAGAGAGAAGAAGTCGAAAGTAAGAGGAGAAGGGCCTGATTTCTATTTTTGTGAAGAGTATGGGATGTGAGCTAGTCTCACCGGCAATGATTGGGAAGGACATCGACTTCGAGCAGATGTATAGCACAATGGTGTTCGAGAAGTGGATGGATTCATATTGCATAAGGTTCAAGGAAGATGACATGTTCCCTCTTCCCAATGAGCGTTTAGTGACTTTGAGGGGCAAGAAGAAAGAGAATATTGGGATGAACGGGGATAAGCATTTGACGCTGAGCAAGAATTTCACCAAGGAGTTGGATGACAAGGGTCTGCGTGATTCGAGGCCGATGAAAAGGGCAAGAGGAGAGGGCACCAGTGGTGCTAGTTTGAGTATGGCCACTGATGCAGCTGAAGAGGAAGAAGCATACGAGAGAGGAGCTGATGAAGGACAAGGGGGAGAAGAGGAAGCGAGATAAGAGCCGCAACCAATAGAGTTTGAGTCGCCAGAAGCGTCATCTCCCGAGCCGTGGTACCCATCTCACCTGCAGTGGATGGGGATGGAGCATGAGATTCAGACACTCCGAACGGATGTCACGTATCTTCGTGAAGCCCAAGGTCAGATGGACGCACGATCGGCGAGGATGAAGGATCAGTTTTTGGACATGCACCGTTGGATGGAGACACTCTTTGTTTCTCATATTGGAGCCGATTACCGGAACTACCGCCCTCCGCCACCGCCCGATGCTTGAACTAGGGGACTCCTCCATTTCTTTTCTTCATGCCCTCTTTATTGATGTTGAGACTATTCTTCTTTTCTTTTTTTTATCTCTTTTTGGTGATTCTGGTCTGTACTTAACTCTAATCCTTAAGCTGTGATTTTGTGAACTGTTTTGGTGGGGCTACTTCATATATTTCATGTTATTGACTAACCCAGCTTATTGATTGTTTACTTTGAGTGTGTTTTGATGAGTTGGTGTGTTGTGAAGTTGAGTTAGAGTCTGAATTGAGTGAGTGTAGGAGTTAGAGAAGATTTGAGAGGGAACTCGTATGCTTGTGAACTTCTCTTTTGAATACTTGTGTGTTGAAAGTGAGAATTCACTAGGACTAGCATGGATGTGAAAACCGAGAGATTTGAGCCTCTTAGAGATTGAAATTCATTATGTTGATCTCTTTGTTTGAGAGTTGATCGTCACCTTAGAGGATGCTAGAACTTGTGTGTGCCCTCACTTTTTGATTGTGTCTAGTTTGAAGTGCCGAAATTGATATTAGGTCATCTTTGATTTGATTTAGTCACTTAGCCAAATTTTCCCTACCAATGACATTTATCCCTTGTTAGCCCGTTTGAGCCTTAGCCTATTTTATTTGCTAGCACATTTGAACTTAACCAATTTCTTAAACTTTTTTTGTCCCAATTTGAGTGGAGAATAGAAAAAGTTGTGAATGAGAAAGGGATCGAGTTGAGTTGAGAAAGGAGAATTATTAATGCTTGGGTGTATCTGAGAAGAAGGTGTGATGAGATTGTGAATTGTGGGAAAGAACAAAGAATTTGAGAATGAGCAAAAGAAATATGAGCTCATGTTTGTGTGAAAAAGAAAAAAAATGAGAGTGAAGTGATTGAAAAAGTGAAATGAGTTAGAAAAAAAATTGAAGTGTTGAGAGTAGTGGAATTGAAAGTGTATTGCATGAAGATGATTGAAGTAATCTGTTCCTTGTCTCGAAATACTAAAGTTGGATTTTATGTTCTCCATTCACTTGAGTCACTTATCCCATATAGTTACCCCACCTATCCAAAGGGCCTACATTACAACCTTGATAAAGTCTTTTTTGATTCGGCATGGATTCTAGAGTATGGTCGAAGTTGAGAGTGCTTACAAGCCTATGGTTGCTGATATGTGTGATTGATTGATTGAGTGAGTCCCTTAATATTGATATACACTTGTGAGGGAGTAAAATACATCGTTGAGTGCACATCCATGTTTGATTTTGGTGATTCTTATTGATTATGCATGAGTATGATGAAGGGGGTGAGTTAGTGTGTGGGTGATCGATCTTTGATGCTTGAAGTTCTATTACTTGCATAAGTTGGTTTTTTAATTCATTCTTAACAATTTCACTTGACTTATTATTTCATTGCTTGATGACAGCAATATGGTAAGTTTGGGAGGGTTGATTAGGCGTGAAATTGTTATGATTTATAGCTCGTTTTGCCCGGGTCTTGAGTGAAATTTATGAGTATTTAGAGTCAATTGAGTACTATTTTTATAAACTGGTGAATTTGCCTCTTTGATACTCATAGATGGATAGAGGGCAAAAAATGGAGTTAGTATGACTTTGAATCGACTCAAACGGATGCCCGGATGAGAAGATATTGAAGAAATACGAAAAGTATTAGTTCGTGCAAAGAAAAGTATCACTTGACTCAAAATTGGAGATGCTCGAGCACCACCGCTCGAGCGAGAGGAGGGTCGAGAGCATTGTTGGCTCTGGAAGAGGAGGCGCTCGACCAAGCTGAGGTCGAGCGCCCTCGCTCGACCAATGAGGGGTCGAACGCACTGAGGACTCTGGAAAGACCACCATTCGACCACAAGGGGGGGGGGGGGGGTTGAGCGCTAGCGCTCGACCATACCCCAAAGTTGCGTGATTTAGGCCTTTTTACCCGTTTTCGGCCCGTTGCTTATAAATACCCGGGCCCAAGCTCGTTTTTGGACACCTTTTGATCCCGATTCATATTTTTGCTTACTTAGAGCTTGGTAGAGAGATTTTGGAGAGTTACACACTTGTAATCGAGGTTTGGATCTTACGAATTCTTAGTTTAGCTACTTCTTTTGAATCTTTTCGTTTAATTCTTTCGTTCTTGAACCTTTGAGACTTCTAAACCCTACTTTACCAGATTTATTGAGATTTTGAGATATTATTTTGTTTATGCTTTCCAATTCTTTTAATTATTTCATTATGCAAATGTTCATCGTTCTTGTGATTGTTTTCGTTACTTCAATTACCATGTTAGGCTAGAACCCTTGCATGTCTGGGTAGGATGAACTCGTAGAAGTAGGATGTTGGTACATAATTAGGATAATTCGTGACATTTAGTGCTAGTTCTCTTAATTAATTGAATTCTTAAAATAAACCCTAGAATTATCTTGGAAGTGAGTACGAAAGTATTAGAGAGAGGACGATCTTATCACTCTTTGATAATGAGTAGGCTTAACGATAGGGTTATAGAAGGGGTTTATAATTTACCGGTTTATCTAGGGAGGACGGTCGTATCACCTTGGGTAAATAAGGGTCTCATTAATTAAGCATAATCCATATAACTTGTTTAGTGGGTTGTGAAGTAGGTTGATATGACAAAGTATTAGGGTTAATTTTTGAGCTTTTAGTCTTTCAATCTGGTGTTAGATTAGGGAAGTTGATTGCCTAGTTTTAGTACACTTAGTATTAATGCTTGCACATCACAGTTATTTTAGTTATCGTACTAGCTCTATCAGTATACGTAGGAATTTCTATCCTGAGCATCATCATCTTGTATTTGATTAAAACCTGAGTTCTTTGTTTGATTTCATTATTTGAATTAATATAAGTAGACTTTAGAGTAGTTTAATCCCTTTCCGAAAATCGAATGTCCACTCATATTAACTATGGCACATAGATCTCTAGGTGTCTATTCGCATACATACCTTCCCTTAGGTACGATATACTTGGTCCCTATACTAGCCAATACTACTGTGATCCCATACTCTTGTGGGGTAACTACTAGTATAGCTAGTATTTTGCGTTCCAGTCAAGATTTTTTCAAATATCCAACATGAAAAACTTAATTTTATTACTGGTGAATACATTTTCTCTATTGGTAGCCCGATGTAGTCATGGAGATCCACGAAACAAACATGTACTGCTCGTTCCACGATGAAATTCGAATAGATAACTTTCTTCACGTTCGATTCTTATGCGTTGCCTAGCTTTAAGAACCAGTCATTACTGTTTCTACATAAAATGGAAATATGTTATTTTAGGAAATTAAGACAAATCTTATTTCAGATTTAATTTTTCATTTTCAATATTTTTAATTTTATCATATTTGTAACTAGAAGAGAAATAATTAAATGAATTAATCTCATACCTCTATACAAGTTCACACTTTTAGACGAGATGAAATTCTGCCATGGTTGTTGATTGGCGAAAATCATTTGGCATTAGGCGAACAGGTTTTGAGGCTTAAGCGAAGATTATGGCATTAAATAATCAAATCATGAATGATGAACATTTATGACGAAAGGATGGTGTATAAATCAATTGTAGAAGTGTACATTGTGACCAACTACATATCTGGCGAGTAGCTTCTAGGCGAACAACTTCCATTGAAGAAAGTACAACAACATAACGATGGGCGAACAACTCTAATCCCATATTCCCAAAAGGTAAACAACTTTTAATGAAGTGTACAGAATGGAAAACAACAAACCAAGCACTAACGACCAGCTTTATGGACGGGATAAGACACAATAAAAGACTTAGTAACTAAGTTTTAGCTTAGATAAGGTCAAACTAGTCAAATAGACACATGTCAAACATGCAAGCATGGAAGTCCATGAGACTAATCCACCACCTACTTGGTGACTTGTATAAATAAGATGCTCTCCATTTATAAAATGAGATTATTACAAATAAGTGTACCCTTTAGAGTAAAAAAATAACTTGGTTCTCTACCTTTTAATAAAATGCATTTAGGTTTAAAAGTGGTCCCCACCCACTCCCCACACCCACTTCTCTCTCTCAAACATATACGGTCCCTCTACCACCACCGCTGCTGAGGGGGATTAGAACGGCGACGACGCACCTCAAATACGGTGCCAGGCGTCGATCAAGGCTTGAGGCCAAATAAAGACGGCTGAACGAGTGCAGACGAGGCGGCGCCGAATTCTGGAGGTCGCGCTCGATAGGAAGACACGACGGTAGATTTTGAGATTCCGGCGATTTTGAGAGGAGATTCTGGTGTGTTGTTCGATCTGTAATTATTTATAATTTTTTTCCGATCTGTTTTTTCCGATCAATTATTTTTCTGATTTGTTGATTTTCGATCCAGATCTGCGCGGGTGTGCGCTTCTGGGTATTTTTGTGTACATAGGTTGTGTGTGGTTTTTTGGGGTGTGAGTTGTGTGTTCTATGTGCGTGTGTTAGTGTGTGTTCATTTTTTAGGAGAAGAATGAATGAAGATTCTGCAAATTTATGTGGAAATGTATTTTTTAGTTGTGCAGGTGGTGTTGTGTGTGTGATTTAGAAAATCACCTATTGAATTGTATTTATGAGATTATTTATGTGTGTTTGTTGATATTATTGATGTGCTTATTTTTTTAGTTGATAAAAACTATATTTTTGTTGGATGATAGGAAGATATTGGGGAGAGGAATGAAGATGAAGACAGTGAGATATTCAAGGATTGAAGATTAAGATACTGCAAATTTTTTATATTTTTGCAGATACTTCAATTTTTTTGTATTTTTTGTTTGCATATAGGCATAAATATGTATTTTAGTTATGAATTTGTCAATTTTAAATTCAAATATGTAATTTTTTGAATTTTAAATATGTAATTGATGAAATATTGGATGCAACACAATTAATAAAAAAATAAAATTTATTTGTGCAAAATATATGTGCAGAGTATATCTGTGTTGAATGACTATTCAAAAATCTTGTTCAAAAATAACATTCAAAAAGTTGTTATTCTAAAAATGTAAAAAGAAAATAACTAAGCTAAAAATTTGATAATGTTAAAAAATTGTGTTAAAAAATCTTGTGCAAAAGTGGGCGGTGGACAGCCTGAAAAAATATGGGGCAAAAAAGTGATTTTATGTCACATCATCCTGAAAAGGTTGAATAAAGGGGCCACAAGATGAACCATTTTGCATTTTCTACAAAATTGTAAACCAAACACTAATAAAACCTAATAAAGTGAAACCTAGATGTAACTCCCCCTTATAAAATCTAAGTTCAAATACACAAAAATCTTCCTACACACACTCATACACCACAAAACGCACACATATGAAATAAATACGTAATCAATACACGTATTAATAATTTTCTAAACCGATCTTTCGTATTTACTATCTACGGTAGTAATCAATCACACAAAATTGTTTGGTGATCCTAATTTTGACTTTAAAACAACCACTAATCCACATGATTAGAATCGATCATCAACAATGGTATCAGAGTCAAATGACTCAGACCAAAATAAAGATTCTGAGTTCGATTTCCACAAAGAGCAACTCCACTCATATTAAATTATTCATTCATTGGGCCTGCCCAAAAAAGAAAAATTGAGTCTGGCCTATAAATGAGAAAAAATAAAAGGAAAATAATTAAATTAATTAATTCTACACTAGCTTTTAGATGGAACCAAATACCCTCATTAATCCATAATCCTTTCTGTGCACTTGTAAACCGACCATCTAAAGATGCACATTTGATAAAATTATTTGTTCAATAGTCTGAAATTATATAAGATGAGAGTTCCTAAGTTTAAAATTAGCGTCATCTCGTACGTCACGCAAAGCATGTGGATTTAGAGTAAGTAGTGTGAAATGATAGTGGTGCAACATATAATGTGATAGTATTATACGTTGAATCAATTGACAATTCTACTGAAATGTATTTGGCCAGTCATCAATTTTGGAAAAGTTAGTTAGGGTCATATTTGTGGGCTTCACGAAACATTCATGAAGAACGCGTGTACAGTTAAGTAAAGACTGAATAGCCGCCGACTCTTGAAGAAAAGTAAACGCTATGGCTGCTATTTTAGTACACCCAACACTACTTTCTTTCTTCTTTGCCACGCATATTCTAATTAAATTAAACATATTTATTTTATTAAATAACTTAGGCTGATAGCATTAATAAGTTGAAGAGTTCAAAATTGTGCTTCTTAATAAAGTGTGAATTTGAACTCACGCTAAACTTTTTTTTTCCCAAGTATTATTATTATATTTTACACTTGTTACGCGTATTTATTATTATCGTCATGTATACACACTTGATTTTTAAACAGTAATAATGTATATACATAACAGTGATATTTAAAGTTGTGAGCTCGGATTTACACACGTCTTTGTCCTTACTAAATTACTAGTATAACTTAAATGAGTGTGGTTTTAGTACACTTGTTATGATCATTATTAAAAGCTTTTATTTGAGAATTTGAATTACTTTATTCATTAAGATTATTTTATTTCACAGTTGGAGAAATTAGCTTTTCTCCCTAATTTCTTTAAGTAAATATATAAAAAGAAGTCGACCAATTACTTGTATTGAGCCTACAATATGGATTAAGAAAACTTATTAAATATAATTGGAATTGTAGTTTCTCCTACATTTTCGTAGTTTAGCCTTACTTACATGAGATATAAGATAGTATTTAAATGTTCATTAAATTTTTGTTATAATCCAAATATGATAATAGACATATTTAGATCTATTTAAAAACATTTAATATGAAAATATAATATATATGATGGCACAAAAATAAAAAGTGCATTGGAATTTTTTTTTTTTTTTTATAATCCAAATATGACAGGTAGATATATTAAAAGCATTTAATATGAAAATTGAAAAGAAAAAAAATTTCACCTTAACTGCATTGTTGGTGGTATCGCAATTGTACAACATCATGGGTTAGGCAGGCTACTTAAATGATTATTACGTGTACGATATAATTAATTATTTTCATTAGAATATATATGTTGCCCTGCCCGGATGCAGAAAAAGAAAGACATATTTATTTAGGTGGTATAAAAGAAGATAGGAGTGAGTATTAAAGATATGGATGAAAATAGTAAGATAGAAACAGAAATTAAAAAAAGTATGAAACTTGCAAGGATTGGATACGTCATAAATATAATAACTCCGTGGAAGGAAATATCGTTCATTGAGGTTACGCGTAGAAGGTTTGACGTGGAATGAGTCGGCCACTCCCAGTCCACTCTCACTCCTCCCTCTCTCTCTCTCTCTCTTGTTGCTACTAGTCTAGTAGCTTCCACTTGGCCCTCAAGCCATCCCCATTCTCAAACTAAACGTGTTCCTCTACCCATATTATTATTATTATTATTATTATTTTCCCTCACAATGACTAATACTTTATGTTATCACTTGTCTTTTTCTAATCTAAGTTGAGTAACCGTCTCACTTTCCCCACACTTGTCACGCAATTTCCCTCCCTTTTTCCACTCCCAATCCCTATGCCTAACCTTATATATATCACTCCATTCTCACTCTTCAATATTCATCACACTCTTTATTTATTCCTCCCTCGCTTGTTATTAAAAAAGCAAAACAACCACTTTTCCTTGTTTCTAAATGGCACTCCAAGCTTTGAACTCCCCCACCGCCGCTCCGCCGTCGTTCGACTTCGACGACACATGGACCAAAGGCAAAAGGACGAAAAGGCCCCGCAGCCTAGAGCCCACCGAGGAAGAGTACTTGGCCCTCTGCCTTATCATGCTCGCTCGCGGCGGCCCCGCCACCACCTCCACCGCACCCCCGCCCAAGGTACAGCCATCACTGCACAAAGTACGAACGCCCCTCCCTCCCTCCGACCCATCAAAATTAGTGTACAAGTGCTCCGTTTGCGACAAGGCCTTCGCCTCCTACCAAGCCCTGGGAGGCCACAAGGCCAGCCACCGCAAGCTCACCCCCGGAAACGACCACTCCGCCGCCGCCGCCACCTCCGCCACCACCACCGGCGGAGGTAAAGCCCACGAGTGCTCCGTGTGCCACCGGTGCTTCCCCACCGGACAGGCCCTGGGGGGACACAAGCGCCGCCACTACGAGGGCGGCGCTCCCAGCGGTGGCGGCGGAGCTTCCAGCTCCGCGGCGCTGACGTCATCGTCGGGTGCGGGGTCCACGGTCAGCCACCGGGGTTTCGACCTGAACCTGCCGGCGTTGCCGGAATTCTGGCCGGGATTTGGCGCCGGCGTTGAAGACGAAGTTGAGAGCCCGCATCCTTCCAAGAAATCACGTCTTTCGCTTCCAAATATTGGAATCTTCTGAAGAATTTGGGGATCAATTAGTGTTTGATTTTTTGTTTTCAGAAATTATTTGGATGTACATACAAATGATTGGGGCGGTTATTTGTTTATTGATTGATTTCATTTTTTGTATCATGGGATACTAAAATTATTAAAGAATTATTTTTAGCGTTCAAATTTTGATTATTGTTTAGTGGTCAATGGGTTTCACATTGACGAAATTGTTGGAAAAATATGTAAAATTAAAATTCTAATTCAATTTGACTTGTACAACTTTTTGCTTCAACCAATGTGAACGTAAATATATTGGAATATATGAAGTCTTTAATTAATAATAGATCATTACCCCAAAAAAGATATAAATAATAATAATAATATATAAAAACTTGTATATCTTCAAATATCATTATTATGTATACATAATATCACCGTTATGCAAGTCCAATATCACTATTATACTTACACATTATTACTGTCTATAAAATTAAGTATTTTTTTAAATAATGATAGTTGATATACATATCATATGGTAATTAGAAAAAAATTCACGTCCGAGCAGATAAACAAGAGTTTTGGTCACAGATATAAATAAAAAAAAGTTGGAAAAGAAATTTTGATTACATATTTTGTAGCTGCAGCGTGAAGAAGAAGTCAATGGAGGCCAATTCTAACTGTGGTCAATTTTCCCACGCTATATGCTTATTTTAATATAGCATCTTTTTCCATTTTTCTCGTGTCATGTAATGTTGGGCCACTTAAATTATTTAATTCGAAATAGTAATATATTTATTTTTATATATAAACATATTTTACAATTTATTAAACAAGCCCAATGTGAATCATATCTCGACATGCTTAATTTTGTTGGGATAAACAAATCTCATATGGTTGAAATGTGAGAATGATCACATAAAATAAAGGGCATGAATCTTCATTGGTTGGAGTTCATTACAAATAAGAGAATTTTGTGACAAGTGGTAATCAAGAAGTGGAATACGAAGGTTTACTGATTCATGTAAAATTACACATCAAGAAGGCTAGCTACCAATAACGAAATTAATTGGGTAGTTTATTGAGAGTCCAACAAGTAACGGATTTAGAATTTCATACTAGAGTCGAAATTTATTGAATTATAATATCATGTATAGCTAAAATTCAAGGGGACCGGAATTATATAAATTAAAAGTCTAAATAAAGAATGTCTAGTATATATTGGTAATGACTTGAAAATAAACATATGTGCTGAACTTCAAAGAATGACTGGACGAGTTTGACATTAAACCAGTGATTTTTCTAGTATAATTTACATCTTTCGTGGAATTTACGGGTTATTGCATGATATTGAAATTCAAGTGAATGGTCCTCCTTGTTGAGGTGTATTTGTAATTTTATCAATATATAAAAATAAAAATAAAATTGTTGCATTTAAATTTAATTTTTTTTTATTGTAGTCTAGTCTCACCAGTCTCAAAAACAATATAGTAGAAACTCTATAAATTAATACTCATACAACCACCAAAATTTATTAATTAAAAGAGTTATTAATTAATCAATAAATTAATAATTATCAATTTATAATGAAATACTCAATTTACATACACATTTCAAAGATTCACTTCATTATTGTACTTATATCAAATAAAGGGTCCAATTTGAAAGATCCCTTCAACCTTCCACCTTATTATGTTTCTTGTGTTGAATGTATCACTTGATGCACATTAAAAAATATTTCTATTAAAGCGGCAATCACATTAAATAATTTCTTATTGAGCTATGAGAAAATAATACCAGGAATTCTTACAACAATGATAATGAAAATTAAAGATGAGATTCAGGTGAAATTGATTTCAACAAAAAACAATTGAGTCAATTTTCAAGAAACCTTCATAAATCATTTATATGATATGTGGTATATAAGGAATTATAAAAAATGTATTATCTTATAATTTTAGTGAATTATTAATTTAGCACACTATTTCCGAGTGGGAATGACCAAAAATATTAACTTAAAAGAATTTATTAAATAGTCGAGTATTAATTTATCAAGAATCTGCCGTAAATCGTGAATCCGCTGGTGTAGGTGATCTTTAGATAGCGGGTGGCTGAGGAATCCCTTATTATTAGAAAGAGAAATGTTGCAAAAGATGAGGATGAACATTTGGTAAATAGGGATAAGAACATATATAGAGCAATTATAGTTACAATTGATTAGGATGAATAATGCCACGTCCTCTTTCATTTTCTAATACTATCCCAAACTAATTAGGATGAGATATGGCCCTTCCTATCTTAAATAATCAATTATCTCTATTAATCAATTATCTCTTAAATAATTGATTAATAGAGATAATTGATTATTTAAGAGAGTTGCATTCGATGAATTTTGTGTCACTCACCATTGGCCTTTTATTGTAACTATCTTCTGCACTTGGTGTATGGTGTACTCATTCAACAGTTGACATTGTAGAAAACGTAATCCAACCACACATTTCAGTATAATTGAAACAAACTTTTCAATATAAACAGTGTCAATTGTTGAGTGAGTGCACCGTGCACTTGGTGCATATGAGAGTTTACCTTTTACATTATGGACGTGTTTAATCACCCACACAAAAATACTTTTCCATCCATCTCTTATTTTTTTAGGCAAAAACTTGTAAGAGCCCGTCTTATGGCGTGAGACCACACAAATTAACATCTACCCCTACCAAAGTGTTAATGAGTCAATGCCCTAGTTACACTCATTCTCATTGTCTCATGCCATGAGACGGTCTCATACAATACCTACTATTTCTTTAAAAATATTATTATAAAATGATATTAATATACTCTTATGTAATAAAATAAACATCAATTTATTAAATACTCCTGCTCTTTAAACCCAAATAAAATTTTAAAACCACGCACACATACTCACTATATTTTTGCCCACACAAATGCTCTTTCACAAACTGTAAAACCATTAATATAATCAAGTAAGTATAAATAATATACATACAATAATGATATTAATATTTTTCTTTTGTGAATTCATTTATAGGTATAAAAAAATTAAGTGGTTCTTCTTTATATGGTCGGCGAATGGGGGTGAGAACAACGAAAATAAGGGTGGAGTGTGCAATTTTTTTAAATTTAAATTACAAATTAAATTGGTGGGTATATATGAGTGGTGTAAATGATAATTAGGTTTATAGTAAATTATAAGGAGGTGCACTAAAAAAAAAATATAATGTAGCTAAAATATATGATGAGTTAACTTAGAAGTGTGGTGTGAATAGCCGGCACATTCGGAAAATCTAAAGTAAACCAATTTTATTGTATGAAATTTATATCATTGCATGTATTCACTGATATCCTTACATGTAGTCATTGATACTATTACATGCGCTCACTGATACTATAATATTTTATAGTATAAAATGTTATAATATTAGTGAATGTATATAATAATATTAATAATTATATATAATAATATCAATTTCCTATTATAAACAAATTTTTTAAAAAAAACCCCCCTATTCTAATCAATTATCCCTACTTGTATTTCCAGGCTCATCAGTTATCATGAAGTTTTCTTCCCAAATAAATTTCCATTTTTCACTATAATTGGTGCACTATTTTATCCATTATAAAATATATATATATATATATATATATATATTGTTTGTTATTGTTGAAGAAGACGAAAGAAAGTTAAAAACTTCATCTCATCTAGATGCTAGACAGGCATAACAACAATTTATTTTTATTAATTTTTTAACACTCTCCCTTACTAGTGGATTAAGGGGACGCTTGGTTAACAACTTTACAGTGGTAATGAGAAAAAAATTTATTTTTCATCTATGACCCCATAATAAAAATGATACGTTGGGGGGAGAATTGTTACAATTGTGACTCCATTGCTAGTGTCATACCCCCTAAATTACATTAATTTTTAATTTGATTCTCATTACCATTGAAGAGTTGCTAATCAAACGCCCCCTAAATTCTCGACTTTATCCTTTGGAGAGGAGGCCCATTGAATAGATAATTTAATAGGTTTTCAATAGAATTTGGGAATAAAACTATAATACCATGAATTTTTTTGTCTCTTTTAAAAATGTGAATTTGTAAAAAAATGTAAAACGAATTCATTTATATTAATTATATAAGAGAAAGGAATCGAGCCGAGTAAATTACACAAATCTAAAATAGGAGTCCCTTCCTTCTACAAAAGTGAGAGTGATAGAGGAGTGTACCAAGTGGCACAAGTTTTTAACTAATAATTTGAAAGATATGAAATTCAAATTATTAGGAAACTATGTTGAGTTTGCCTTTATAAAATATCTCAATACATAGATGTGTTTTGTCATTTTCCTTTTTTGACTATTACAAAATTGTGTAGTTTTCCACCATAGACAATTAGTCACATAAACTATTTCTCATGGAAGTCGGCAACTGTAATTGAAGACATGGCAAATTGCCAACCCAATATTAAATTATAAGTATGTGCAACTAAAAGTATATTCTAGAAAAATAATTAAGACTAGTTGAGCCACACATACAAATATAAATATTAATGTGCAGTATAATCTAGATTAATTATTAGGTGGGCAAAGTCGGAAACCACTAACGAGGAATTTAAGATAGGCTGCCAATTGGATGGTTCCTATTTGATTCTGATGTTATATTGGTCGACATATTGGTTGCATAAATTACTCTCATTGATTTTTATTTTTTTTACTAATCCAAAAAAATCCTTTTTTTTTATGCAAATTGTAATCCACCTCCATATTAAAATTGAATAAAACGTTTAAAATACTTATATTTAGCGTATATTGAAATTAAATATTATTGACTTTTATTCAAACTTTAAGGCTATGTTTTTTTTTTTTAATTTTAAAAATTTGGATTTGGATTTTGAAATGTAACACCCGTTTTATTTTGGGTTTTAAAATTAAGTTTTTGAAATTCTAATCCTACAAACCTATAAATAATCTATACAACACTCCTTTACTTTTACATAATAAAGTAAAAACTCGCCCTATTCAAAACTAAAAAAGAATACAGATTTTAAAAATCCGATGGATTACAAAAACCACTAGTTTTCAAAAATCGATTTTTAAAAACCACTCAAAACCCAAAAAGAACATAAGTGATTCTTGTGTGACTTAAGTACATAGTATGCATTTGAATTTCGAGTCTAATTTTAAATTAAATTTTGATTTTTCAAAACTCAATTTACTTAATGAACTTTGAGAAGTCAAAATTAATTTGAAATTAAACTCAAAATTCAAATGCATGTTATGCACTTGAGTGAAACTTTATAGTAAAATTTATGGTTTCAAGCACAATAAATGATAATTTATTGATGTTTGTGAAAAATAAAAATAAAAGACTATTTTTATAGAACAAAACTGGAGATTTATTATGGTCGTGAAAATAAACTAAACATAGTTTGTGACAATTAGAAATGAGCACTATTCAGATAAAATTAAATTATTTAATCAATTAAATTGGATCAAACTTATCAATTAGAAAAAAATCAAGTGGGTTTTTAAATAATATTATTTAAATTAAGAATAAGTATTAATTAATTAGCAATTGTTTTTAGTGAAATATATTATTTGTGAACAGTTGCACCTAATACCTAGAGTTATAATATGTTGGGTCAGTCTGTTCTTATGTGCATAGAGGGTGAGTTGGGTCAAATATATATTAGCATGTCTGAGTGGGGGCGAGCCCACTTTATTTAAAAACTAAAATAATATATATATATATATATATATATATATATATATATATATATTTACAAGTTTAATACATTTTAACAATTATAGTTCCACTTTTAGTTATTTGTAAATTTTAGAAAGTTTTGTTTGTGAATAAATTTTATTTGTGTGAGATTTTTATTTTCATGAGTTTAGGGTTTTGTAGTTCACCCCTCCCCCGATTAAAGGAGGACTTTTGTGGTATTTGACCTGCTCCACCCTGCTCTCGACAACTCTATTTTCTACCATGTATGCTACAAATTGTATATACTAGTTACACCGTACAAGTGACAAGTATTTTTAAATGGTTAATTGCAAATAAATCCACCACATTTTTTTCAACTTTCAATTTAATCCTGAACTTCACGATTAAATTATAAAAACTCAATCTTTTAACAAATTTAAATCCGATACATATTTTTGTGTCTCTGCCCGTTTCTGATCGGTAGCTGATGACGTGCCTCGCGGGAGCGCCACGCTGTTTGCCACATTGGAATACACGTATTTATCAACCTTTTTTTAATTGCATATAAATACACCACATTTTTTCCAACTTTCAATTTAATCCTGAACTTCACGATTAAATTATAAAACCCAACATTTTAATGAATTTAACCCCGATACATATTTTTGTGTCTCCGCCCGTCTTCGACCTATAGCTGGTGACGTGTCTCGCCGGACCGCCACGCTAGACTACACGTATTTAACAACTATTTTTTCTTTTATTTTTTATTTCCACATAAAATATCATATCATATAATATATATATATATATATATATACACAACCCTAAACCCTTAAAAAAAATTAATTTCCACAACCTTTTTTCTTTTCTTTTCGTCTTCATAGGGCTTTGAATATTTTCATGTGGGTTATAAGATGTTGACCGACTACAACTTCCTCTAGATTTCGACGACATTTTCAACGGAGATGGAGATTGAACTTGAGTTTTCATCTTCCCACTCATCTATGAAATGATTGTGGAGGTCGCAGGTTGGAGTTTTTTTTAGATTTAGGGTTCTTCGTCAAATTGAGATTCTGAACTTGGGGGTATTTAATTTACTTATTGTGTGTACACAGATATTAATACAAGAGTCTTATGTATTTTGCATGTTGTGGATCATATTTTTCAATACATGGAATTCTATCAGGGAAATACATGCCCTGAAATTTCTTCAATCCTTTGGTTCCTTAATCATCTGTTATCGTTTCCTACCTCATCTAACTCGAGCATTGGAAAGTTTAAACGAGAGCAAGTCCAGTGTTCTTTTTTATCCAATTATATTGTATGGTCCACAAGATTGATCCAGACCGTCCAAATCTGCAGATATACAAATAATTCATGACAAGCTTATCATGAAACTATATTAAAGTATCGAATATTTGATCATGAGTATCGATAATTTCACCGGGAGTATCATTAATCTGAATCAGTAGTATTATATTACAATTAGTGTAAATTTTCTTGAATCTAAATTAATTATACTCTTAGCAAAATTATCGATACTCTTGCTCAAATATTTGATACTTTAAAACAATTTCATAATAAGTTTATCATGAACCATCTTCATATAAAACTTACTACCTTGCATTTCGGGATCGCGATTCATATTGAAAACAAGAAAACAAAGGCAGCTTTAATAATAATGAAAAGAAAAGCACAAGAAATACGAATAAATTATCTTCTCGTGACTCATCAACCAAAGACTAAGAAAGGGAAGGTTTCATCATCATTTGCATTGGTGTAGAGATCGAATATGAATATAACAAACATTCTATTGATTCAGTTTAAAATACAACTGAGAAAGACACAGCAAGGCAGAAAGCATAATGGAGAGAGTTACTCAAAAAACGAGGCCGGGATTGCACTTAAGAATCTAGAAGACAACAGTGTCGAGCATTGTCCCTAATGTCTGAACAATGTTTGAAGACATCAAGTTGGAGACGTGCTCTTCCAGATGCTTCTTGGCATCTTGCCTTCCCACATTTGCAATTGCTAGTTTTTCCGGTGACAACTCATCTTCCTCCTGAACAGCTTTATTATATTTGGTGGCTAGACTTAGCATCTCCTACTCATTCAGGCCAAACAACAATGTTAAAATTAAAACCGTGAAAGAAAAAGGATCATGCTAATATGCTATTCTAAAAATATGAGTGTGATATAAGAATATACAATAAAATAATTCATAGATATAGAGTGTCCCTCTATAACAAGGACTAGGAGGTTGCGTTAGTTTAAATGTAGGTAATGCAGCATTAACAGATCATATCTAACCCATGCAAAGGCGTAGTAGGAATTCATTTAACTAAATCAATAATAGGTTTTATAAGCCTGACAAAGCAAAACCTAAATGTATATGCTAATACTGGTGATTTCAAACTTAAATAGAATAATAGAAAACCATATCTGTTGAAACACATTTAGTTCAAATAGGCTACTCACCAGCAGCCTATCTATGCACTAGAGCATAATTTGCAAACCATAAAAATTATCTCATAATTAGCAGGAGAAAAATGTTCGTACATAAAGAAGTACCAATATAGGAGTAGTGGGAATAACAATCACAAAGATCTGTTCAAGAGGTGGGTCAAGTCATTCAAATTCAAGGTACACCTAGAAACAACTTCATTCATACACTTTATTTTATTCACAAGGCTTGGCTGACCTATATCCGAATTATCCTCTAACAGTGTCCAAGTCTCTTCAGTACAAAGTACATCTAAAAACACCTTCCCCCACTGAAAGTTCTTATTTAAGCGCCAATACCAGTACTTATGCATCCAAAGATTCCAAACTATCATATCAACATAGAATGGGAACTAAACAAGATTTTTCCTTACAAAAATAAGTGGTGACTCCCCCCTCCCCATGATTATGCTACTTTCTGTAAACAATTGATTAACTTAGACTTTGCTTTCAGGTATGAATTAGTATATCATGGCCTATTTTAAGTATCTTAATTCAGATAATTTAAATTCCTCAGACATTCTATGGACATGTCAGAATATGAAGATGATCACAAAACCAACCATAGTAACATTCTAGGTTCATGGGAAGGTTACCAAGTACCAACTATGGGAACAATTCGAAACAATATATAATACGGCTGTTATGCATTATATGGATCCTTGAAGTACCTGGACAGTTTGTTCATTTGTTTTGGAGTGAGCATCAAATCGCTGGAGGGTCAAACCATCTGTCCATTTCTTCTTGTGAAGATTCAGTAACATCTTCTCCTCAAGTTCATTCTTTCGGTAATTAATGGCTATGGAGTAGTAATGCCTGTTCAAACCATGGATCAGAGCCTGCAAACAAGCACCTTTTGCAAATTAGAGCCGACCAGTACAAGTACTTTTAATTTTAAAGAAAAAACTAAATCATTGTGGCATTACTTGGATAGATGGTTTGTTAAGATGCCCTAAGTTGGATGTTGTCTGTCGTGGCTCTTGACCAAGCATCATTGTTTGAGGGTTAATCAAACGAAAGGCATCAATTACAACCTTCCCTTTAACACTCTGAATTGGATCCACCACCACTGCTACGGCCCTCTGATTCAAAGCTTCAAAACTCTGCATGATACGACAATGCAATTATGTGTTAGCCCCCAAGATATGCAAACTTTGGTACTGAATCGACTAATGATGATGCATATCCAAGTGGCATACTATGCACGGCTACATTTGTTTTGCGATTTCCCATGGATTTAAGATCTTGGTGAATAGTAAAAGCACGCATTTGTTTTTGGGATTTTGGTTTATGTCAAACCAATATTTAAATAGGATTGATGTTGTATTATTAGATTGCATTGGATGAAAGGAAGTAGGGGAGAGCATGAGGTGGGTGGGAGAAAATGATTATGCGTTTGTATTGGATTTGGTGAAAATAGGTGTGTAAGGTGTATTTTATAGGAGTTTGTATTGGATTTGGTGAAAATAGGTGTGTAATGTGTATTTTATAGGAGTGGATGTGGAAATCGATGTAGTTTGCAAAGTCCTAAATTCATCTGGATGAGTCCCAAAACAAGCACAGCCTAAAAACTTCCTTCACACTAACAAGCAGCATTAAACATTCGTTTACTGTTGAAGGCCTCTACAGTTCCATGGCCTTTCCAGCCCAGTGCCAATATCAAAACACGACAACCAAAACCAGCCACCTCCCCTCCCCGTAAACACCACCATCCAAGCAGGAGTGCATAAATTTTTCATATTTTACTTTATTCTTTGGGTTTTCCATCTTAGTCTTCTATTTTCTTGTTAGCAGGGCATAGTTTTGCAACCAAGAAGCTGAAGTTAAAAATAAAATTGACTACCATTGATATTAAAGTATATGAATGAAAAAAAAAACATGTTAATAAGCATGTATCTTATACAAAATACTCCCAAGAGTCAAAGACATCATTAATTAAACAATTTGACAAGAAAGAAAAGGGATGTATAATTACCTGTTGAGTATTGATATCAACGCCAGAAAGCCAGCATCCAAATCCAGGATGTGAATGGTACCAGCCAACAACCATCTCAGGTCTGTACACAGAAAACAGAACTCCTACTTTACAAACAACAAAGTGCATGCTAAATCCAGACAAACAAAGACAGCAAGTGATCATACTCTATGACAAAAACAAGCATCTTCTGTTAATTTGAAAATGAGAAAAACATATCCTGAATATGCTTGCTTTGAGATTTTGGTGTGGGGAGAGTTTGGATTTTAAAATCCAAGTGAAATTTTGTTATATGTCAAATCAATGTGTAAAGAGCGACCGATGTCGTAATATTAGGGTGTATAAAGTGTGTTTACGAGTAATAATTGGGTTATAGGTTTATTTAGATGTGGATTGTAGTGGGATTTTGAAATCTAAATTTTAAAACCCAAAACAAGACGTGACGTTGATTAGATTAGGTATAAAGCATCAAGCAAAGTTCTACAACAATAGTGATGTGGATGCCTGTGTGGAAAAAGTTTTATTCCCCAAATTAAAGGACTATGCAAGGCTTGAAACGATACAACAAAAACAAAATAGAAGGTAAAGGTCCTATGAATGAAAATTGGAGCATTACAAAAGAAATTCATTGTTCTTCTGAATCGAACCAAGCACACTCTTTATTCCTCAGATAGAAAACAGCTAATCTAAACCACATGACATTCCCATGGATATTTCTGTTTCGTTTCATCCATTTACACCAGCAAATATAACAAAAGTAAATCTCTATAACAACTCAATCCCCTTCAAATTTCCAAAAGTCACACTGCACTACTCCAACAGCTAAAGCAGAATCTAAAGCTAGATTTCCATTAAAAACAAGGCATAAAAAATCCTTTCAGAGCGAAAAAAAACCATTACCTGCCAGTTTGCTTGAGCATATCAAGCATATTAGTCTGAAAAACGTGATCTACGGCTTCCACACTCACACCAGTCCCACTCTGGGGCATCGCGAAAACGTCGACGACACGAACTGTGTACTCATCCACAAATTCACCAAGCATCAGACCCATCACTTCCATCGGAACCCCAGCTCTACCTAAAAATAGCAACGAACACACAGTGAAACCCCTACTTCATCAAAAATCACAGAAGATTTTAAATACATTAAGGTTAATCACGAGGGTTTTGTAAATTGGGAAACCCTAGATTTACCGTGTTTGAGCATCTTGAGAAGGGCGAGCGATGAGATGTAGACTTGCTCGGAGGAATCGAGTGTTGGAGAGTCTGGCGGCGGGTGGCCAAGAGCGCCGCCGGCGCCGGCGAACATACGGTGTAGTCTTTCCATACCGGCCATTTTGTACTCGGCTTTACTATTTCTTACTCTTTTATAATGTGGGGATTTTTGCTGGGTTTCTTTGGGAACAAGAGAGTGGTTATGTGGAAGAAATTGAAAATTTGAGGGACTTTAATACTTTTGCAATGATACCCTTCTACTTTACTTCGTCTTCTATTCACTACTTTATTTTTCTCCACTTTTTATTTTTTAGTAGCTAACTAGCTATGAATAAAGATGTTCGTCCATGTATTTATTTAATCTCTGTAAAGTTTACATGATGATAACATCATTGAAATTTCATGGTAACACTTGTAGATATGTTTGTTTTGTATAAGTTCATGTGAATTTTTTTAGATTATATTTTTTAATATAATATAATTTCTTTTGATATACTATGTTCAAAAAAATTATTCGATTTCATAAGTTTTTTTAAGAATCGCTAAAATGTTACTCCCTCCTATTTAAATATGTCATTTTGGATTATGATACATGTTGTGGTATAAATATTTACAAGTGTCACGTCGGTCCACGCAGGTTCAACCTAGTCGAGGTAGACGTGAGCCAAGATCCAAGGAAGCTCCACGAATTGCCAGTGCCTCAGCCCGAACGACTAGCAAAGTTGGTCGATCCCCGAACCTCGGCCTGCAGGGGGCACCTGGGTAGGAAGTAGGAACAGAGAACAGAAATGCATGAAGACATCATTTGACGAGTCAGCTCCAAGGATCGAACCAAACCATTTTATCCAAGTCTAACAATATTTAAATTAATTAGGAAATATATCTTCATAACAGTAGAGTATCAAAGATATCATACCCGATTAGGCAAAGGAAATCAAACAATGTAAGAGGATCCCCAACTAGTGAATAGGTGGCGGGATCTCATTGGTCCCATTATCTGAGGCTTGAATCTAACATACAAATCTCGTGCAGAGATGACCTCGGTCGATATTAGTGCATTAAATGCATTGTTCTCCTCAGGATCGTTCCCAGATTCCAAAGTGCATTCAAGACACTATAAATACAGTTTTAAAGACATAAATAAAAGCATCACCAACGTAAAATTGTGCCTAAAAAACTCGGCAAAACTCGTGTTCATTACTTATTTAATATTCAATAGCTTTAAAGAAGCATTTAAGGGTCAATGATTTGATGAAGTGTTAACTCCATCCAATCAAACTCCTCATCTTTGTTTTATCCATTAATTGTCATATTCCCTTTATTTGATCTTCATGATTTTCAAATGGGTAGATAATATTCATTAATATAAAATAATTTCTCTTGATTTACTATGTATCATGCTCTAAAGAATTACTTGATTTCGTGAGTTTTTCATAAAAAAAATCACTAAAATGTTACTCCCTCCTATTTAAATATGTCATTTTGGATCATGATACATATATTAAAAAAATTATTGACTGGTTTTTAAAAAAAAATTACACGAGACTTTGAAGACTATTACTATATTTTTAGGTTTGTTTACTTTGGATGTAAGGGTTAGCCATAGATTACTTTAATGGTGTGATAAAGGTTGGATTAAAAATTATCCAATGGGTGGAGCCGTGGAGATATGTTAGAAATCCATAGATTTAGGTTAATTAATAGATCAAATTTTTGGATCGGAAAAATAACCATAGCGATTTAACACATAAAGTAACATAGGTCGCATCTCTCTTTGTGGGTAAATATCAAAAGTTGTACATCCAAGTAAATTAGGAAGAAATATTTTTAATAACATTGAAAAATGTGAAACGTCATGTAAATTGCAAATAAAACTTAAAGTCCAATCGACATTTAATTTAAAGGGGCTACAATTCATATTCTAAAAAGTATGATTTTACGAGCTAAAAGGTATTGTTGAGTTCAGTGTAACATTTTTGTGAACCTATTTTACACGGAAAATTACACTATGAACTAGTTTTACCGTGAAACTTATTTGCATTTTGTGTGTATTTTTAACAGTATTTGTTGCTTCAGTAAAAGTGAACTAAAATATTTCAAAACCTGAAATTAACATATAGAAGGCCAGAAAAATAAGATGAACATATTTTTTCATTAATAAAATGTGGGTTACAACTCTCGTTAATCTCTTTATTTCTCTCTCCAAGGACATGTACTTGATTTGTGATATCGGGGTCTTAACGACTTGTTCTGAATTAGATTTGTGGTATTGGGGTCTCAACGACTTGTTCCAAATTTGATTTGTGGTATCGGGGTCTCATCGGCTTGTTCTGAATTGATTTGTGGTACCGCGGTCTCAACGATTTGTTTCACGCTTGATTTGTGGTGTCAGGGTCTCAGCAACTTGTTCTGAATTTGATTTGTGATCCTGGGGTCTCATCAAGTTGTTCTCGAAATTTTTCTACAATTTGGTGGTACGAAGTTTACGGGGTCGTGTGTGACTTATTTCATCTAACCTACCGGGGTCTCAACGGATTTAACTTTTGGTATCGGGGCATCAGTGACTTGTTCTGAATTTTCACTACAATTTGGTAGTAAAGAGTTGATGGGGTCTCGTGTGACTTATTGCATCTAATCTACCGAGGTCTCAATGACTTGTTCCAGATTTTGACCTACAATTTGATAGTAAGGAGTTGATGGGTCATGTGTGACTTATTTCATCTCCAAAATTATAATTTACATAATATTTGAAACCATTAAATTTTCAGTGTCTACAAATGTCCCCTCGTTGCCTGTTGTCCTGTTGTAGTGACTTATGACGACCAAAACTTGATCTCAAAATCTTGAGAACTTAAAAGGTGATTTGACATGCATCGGAAGGTGAATTTGATATGCACTGTTGATAGGCAAGCAAGATGCAAAATAAGGCGAGCAAGATTATGATAAATACACAGAGGATTAAGGAGTAAACTAGTCATAATCAACTGACGACGAACAACTCCATTTGGCGACCAACTGCGGTATGAACTGCTCTACATGACAATCAACTTTACATTAAGCAATGAGGACTTTGTGTTAAAACCAATTAAGACTGGGCGAACAATGTGGACAAAAGAGTCGAGAGAATCGACCAGCCAATGAAAGAAAAGCAAAAACTCCTCGATGAAGAGTCTAAACTTGACGAGCAGCTTGTAATTACGAGGTAAACATGTTTAGAAGATAGAATTTAGCATGGCCAATGTCAAATGGTCAACTCTACTATGTGTCAAGCATGCACACATGGGAGAGCAAAGATCAAGCTACCTCCTACTTGGTAGAATGTATAAAAATCTTAAATTTAATGAAATAAACTAGGTGAAAATTCATAAATACATCTCAAATACATTTACACACACTCATACACCTCCAATACACAGACTTTTGTAAGAAATACGTAATCAATACACATATTCATCAGTTCTTACTCCGATTCCACATATTTATCATTTACTGTGGTAATCAATCATACGTAATTGCTTAATGGTCCATTAAATTAACCTAAATTAGCCACAAATCCAAGTGATTAGAATTTGATCATCAACATGCACCAATGAAATTCTATGAACTTTGATCCTCAAAGAATGGTAATGAAGCGCAAAAAAAGTCCCACCGGGCATGCCAATTTGTAACCCAAAAAATTCAACACCTACAAATAAAAATATAGAAGACGAGAAAAATAAAGTTAATAATATGTGGGTTATAACTCTCATTGATTTATTGATCACTCTCTCCAAAAACTTGAATTTGATTTGTGATATTGGGGTCTCAATGACTTATTCTGGATCTGATTGTGATACCAGGGTTTCAACGACTTGTCTCGAATTAGATTTGTGGTACCAGGATCTCAATGATTTATTCCGGATTTGATTAGTGGTATTGGGATCTCAGTGACTTGTTCTATACTTGCTTTGTGGTATCGAGGTCTTGTTTTGAATTTTTTCTATAATTTAGAAGTAGGGAGTTGATTAGAGTCATCAAAGTGGGTTAGTCTCGTTTGGCCAACACCCCCCCCCCCCCCTCTACGTTTTATATAAAAGAAGGGTTGGGTCAAATATTTAGCCCATTGGGAAGCGGGTCTAAATGGGCTGACCCATTTGGACTGCAGACTTTGGCAGGTTAGGGCAGGTTTGGGTTATTATAATATTATTTTTAGCTATATTTTGTAATTTTATGTTCATAAATGATGAATTTAAAATTTTAGGAGACTATATTTTTATGAAGAGTAGGTTTTTTGTGAAACTTGTTCGTAGTATGAAATTGTTATTATTAAATGCAATCACTGGTTTCATTACATGCATTCAATAAACCCTAACATTTCACAGTGTGAATACATGTAATGGTATAAATTTCATACTATGAAACTGGTTCACCTTATAGTTTACGTTTTATGACACACTGTAAAATGTTATGGTTTTAGAGAATACATGTAATGATATAAATTTCATACTATGAAACTGGTTCACCTTAGATTTTACTTTATGAATTATTATGGTCAATATATTGTGAACTTCAATTCATAGAAAATTATTTTTCTAATTAATGAAAAATATAACTTTATTTGTAAGATAAATTTTGCTTTAATATTTTTATAGTGTTAATTAGATAAATTGTTTGATTACATTTGATTTTAATGAATTTTATATATTAAAGCTTTTAAATTATATTTTTTAAATTTAAATAATATAAAATATTAAAAAAATTAAAGATGGGTTGGTCCGCCAATAAGTAGGTTTGGTTGGGGGCCCGTTAAAATTTTGGCCCGCCTTGTCCAAATATTGGCTTTTACGGAATTTGATCAGCCCCGGCCCGCTAGTCCAGCTCGACATCTCTAGAGTTGAAGGGGTCATGGGTGACTTATTCCATCTAACCTACTGGGGTCTCAGTGATTTCTTCTGAAATTTTCATACAATTTTGCTATAGGGAGTTGATGGTGTCATGCATCTGACTTACTGGGATGTTGTTTCAAATTTGATTTGTGGTATCGAAATCTCAACAACTTGTTCTAGATTTTCTCTACAATTTGGTAGTAGGGAGTTGCATGATAGGGTCGCGTGTGACTTATTTCATCTGACCTACCGGAGTCTCAGCGACTTGTTTCACTTTCTAACCTACAATTTGGCAGTAGGGACTAGGGAGTTGATGGGGTCATGTGTGACTTATTCCATCTAACTACCAAAATTCTATTTTTACTCTCATATTTATTGGAGAACAGTGACTTAGTAAGCAAGAAAGATATATACTCAAATTTGAGAACATGAAAAGATAATCACAAATCTTGGAGATATTATTTTATATTATTATCTCTAAATTAGGATTTACATAGTATTTGACACCATTAAATTTAATAAAATATCAGTGTCTAGTGTCTACAAATGCCCCATCGAGACATGTTGTAAAGACTTATGACAACTACAACTTGGTCTCGAAATCTTAAGAACTCAAAAGGTGATTTGACATGCTTCTGCATGTGAATTTGACATGCCTTCATGAAATTCTACAAACTTGAATCCTTAGAGAGTGGAGATGAAGAGTGAAAATTGTCTCACCAGACATGCCAATTTGTAATCCAAAAAAATTCAATACCTGCAGATAAACATATAGAAGGTGGGAAAAATAAAGTGAACATTGTTGGGACATTGTCAGTTTTGATTAAGATCCCAAAGACCCTGAAAAGATGTGTGCCTTTAATCTGTCTTTGTCAGGCTAGTCTTGGTTAGGATTTGTACTTAGTCATTTTACACTTCACAGGTACTCAGTGAGAGGAGAACTCACTGGTAACAATCAAGACCAAGAGCCTGAAGACAAAGAGCACCATCCTGAACTTATGGCAGTCCTCTAAGCTGGCTGAGTAAGTGTCAGTGATGAAGAGCATGACCCTGAGGTCATTACTAACTCAGTCCTGAAGGGAACAGAGTGTCACTGAGTTTATGGGAAGACTTGGAGTAAAGCCAAGCAATGCAAAAGAAATTTCAGCGTCTGGATAAGACCGGTGAGTTCGAGACAAAATGAACTTAATAAGACAAGCCTGAAGCTCAGGAATAAGCTCTGACATTCTCACCAACCTGATGACGTGGACCAATCCGGAAAGGACACGCACGTACGGAACCTGACATAAAGACTGAATTCAGACTGCATATTCAACGGGCAAGCATTTAATGTGCATTTAATGCATCTACCTAATCCATGCAAGAACGGCTGTTGCATGGGAAATATGTCCGTTTGAAGTCACTCTACATAGATGACTAGAAGACTATCTCTCCAATGGATAGTTTTCCAAATCACCTATAAATACAGAAGGCCTTGAACCCATTCAAGGTTATGGGAAATTTCCAAGCCAGAAATTACTCAAACTCTCAAACATTCAAAGCATTCAGCCTTTAAGAGAAGCACTCGAAACCATCTAAATTTCCCAAGTGTTTCTTAGCAACTGAGAGTTATTCTGTATTCCAAGAGCTAAATAGCATTATCTTAAGCTTAGAGAGATTATCCAATCCTTAGTATAACTTTGTCTTGTAAGGATAATCTCAACCTAGTTGGAATCCAACTGAAACCAAAACCCTAAGTTAGGTTTGTTGGGAGTAAGTCAGTCAGTGTGTTAGTAAGGAAGGTTGTATAGATCAGTGAGGTTAACTGGTCTTGGTGCACCTTGGCACGTTAAAAACAAGAATCCCTTGAGTGGATTTCCTGTTAAGTCAGGCCGTGGACGTAGGAGCTTGAGTCTCTGAAATACGTTAAACTCCTCGTGTTCTTATTGCTTTGATATTGTGCATACTTGCCATATTATTTGCTCATTCATTGCATTCAGTTTATCAGGCCTGAATCAATCAGCCTGACCCTCAAAAGAACATTGCCTTACTAAACACCTTTCAGAATTGAGTAAAACAAGTTTTCAGAAAGCAAACTAAACAAGACTTTAAACTATCAGGGCTCAAACAATTCCGCACTGAACTTGAACTGATAGTTAGCCAACTGACCCGCACCAAGTGTAGTCAGTAGGTGTGTTATCAGCTCCTAGTTCCTTACCACTCTGAGTAAAGGGGACTCAGTCAGTTTTTAAGTTTCAAAAATTGGTATACGTGTATTCCCCCCCCCCCCCAAACACGTATTCCCCAGTCTTGTACCGGGACCAACAAGTGGTATCAGAGCAGTGGTTCGAAAGACCACTGACTTTGAATACTAATAGTTTCAGAGGAGAAACTGTTGGTGGTCACTGAACAGATCTGAGTTTGCTTTTCATAAAACCTGCATCATCATGACTTCAAGGAGACTTGAAGCTTCGTTACCTGAATTCTCTGTGTCTAACTTTGTCTATTGGAAGTTCAAATTAGAAGCACATCTAGATGCCATCCATGACCAGATGCCGCGTGTACTCAGGGAAGGACCGATCAAAATCACTGTCCCTAATACCAGAGGGAGAGGATATGATGATCTCGATATTGGTGTACCCATTCCTAAGGAAAGGAAGGATATGACTACTGATGAGATCAAGATGATGGGGCTTGATAACGTCGCCAGAAACATCATCTTACATACGGTGCCCTTCGAGGAGTCAGCTAGGCTGATGAACTTAAAGACGGCAAAGGAGGTTTGGGATGAGCTGACAAGGATGTGTGAGGGATTTGAAAAGATCAAGGAGAATAAGAGAAACATTGACAATCAGAAATTCGAGGCGTTCGAGATGCTGCCTGACGAAAGCATAGATCAAATGGAGTCTAGATTCATCAAGTTGATGAATGAGTTGGTGATGTTGGACAAAGATGTCCCAAGGAGAGATGTTGCTTCAAAGATCCTGAATGCCCTTCCAGAGAGATGGGATAACAGTGTAATTATGCTTAAGAACACTCAGGATATGAGTAACATAACTTCTGCTTTACTTTTTTCAGAGCTCAAAGCGCTTGAATTTGATCATAACAAAGGAAAGATGAAAGTTCGGTCAGAAGAGGAAGTGAAGGAGAAAACTCCTGAGAAAAGTGTGGCGTTCAAGGCCAGGTCTGAACCTGTTGAGCCCTCATCAAATTCTTCATCAAAGTCACTGATGGAGATGAGCAGGGAAGAACTCGCTGAGGAGTACAGCCTGATGGCCAGACGGTTTGACAAGCTCAATTCCAGGTTTGGTCGTTATAAAAAGTTTTATCAGGACTCACGTGACAGGAAACCTGAAGGAACCCACCAAAGCTCAAGGAGATATGAGGAGCGAAGGAACACTGACCAGAGGAGAGAACGTGGTGATGAAAGGAGATATTCTGAACCAAAGCCTGAAAGAAGAGACGAACAGAGACGTACTCACGATGATAGATATCCAACCAAGGCTGAAAGCTCACCAAGAACCAGGGAACCTGACTCAAGGAGGAACCCTGAACCGAGGAAAGAAAGAGTAAGCGAGCAGATAGCATGTTACAACTGTAACAAGATTGGTCACTATCAGTACGACTGCTCGGAGCTGAGTACGAGGGAGAGAGAGGAAAGGAGAGCCACGGGGGATCTAAGATCCGCTGATCGGAGAGCAATGGTTGCTGAAGATGCAACAGACTCTGACAGTCCTGCTGAAAGGTCACCTGAACTCTTCTCAGATGACGAGTACGATGATGTCTGTCTGATGGCTAGGGATGAGCCCGAGGTAACATCAAATTCTGTTTGTGCTTCTTACACTGGTCAAAATCCTGAGCTCAGCTCAGAGTCAGTTAGAGAAATGAACCTTCAGATCTGCCTTGATCAATTGATGGTTGAATTCTCCAGACTGCAGGAAACTAATGTCTTCTTGGTAGAGGAGAACAAGAAATTGAGTACTGAGGTTCAAAACCTGAATGAACAACTCACTCAGTCTGATCTTAAAGAATCAGCTCAAATTGTAAGACTAACTCAGGAGATTGATTTAATCAATGCTGAGCGTCTTCCAAGAGAGAAGATTCTGAAGGAATTGGCTGAGGAAGAGCTGGTCAGGAAGGAAGAGCTGAAAGCACTTAAGAGTAAGTTTGATGACCTCTTTATCAGACATGAAATCCTGAAAAAGAGTGAGGACTCTCTCAAGAAAAAGGTTGCAGCAATGAATAAATCCTCAGTGGCTAGAGAGGAAATAAATAGCAGCCAGATGCTTGGGAATGAGAAAAAGGGACTTGGATATGTTCCTAAGAAATCCTCACAAGGTCAGTCTCATGTTGCTTCAGGGAGCAACACCCAAGGCAGGCCAGAATGCACCTAAGGTTGTACTTCAGGCCCGCCAAACCGATAAGGGCAAAGAAACTGTTGACACAGTCAGGGTTGCTCCTAAGGTAGCTAAGCCAAAACCCAAGGGAAAGGCAAAGCAATCTAAGGAAGCCCCTGAGAGCTCAGGCCAGGGAAAGCCTCAGCGAAAGCAGAAGACTCAGGCCAAAAGCCTTCAGACTGGTCAGCGAGGGTACCATCATGCTTGGCAATACCAACAGGGAAGGCCAAGCATGATGACACCCCCGTGGTTTTGGCATCCTGAGGCCTTTAACTGTTTTCCATTCCCTCACTTGCCTAGGGGGAATAGAACACAGGGCCCTTATCAAGAACAAGGCCCAAGACCTGCTGCACCCAGACATAGGAAGAATAGGAAGCCAGCCCAAAAGGCACCCACTCAGGCTCCTGTAAAGCCTAAGTCTAGCACTCATACACCATCTTCCTCTCAGGCAAAGAAGAAGAAAGTTGTGTATGTTGATGTTTCAGGGAGACATATTTACCACTCTGAGGCAATCAGGGTTGTTAAGCAAGTCTGGATCCTGAAGGGTACAGCTGATACGATAGGACCCAACACCCAATGGGTACCTAAAGCCTGATTTGCTTGCAGGCGGCTGTGGATCACAACAAGAGGAGAGGAGACTCAATCAAAGCTGTTTGGTACCTAGACAGTGGTTGCTCAAGGCACATGACTGGAATGAAGAGTCTTCTCCAAGAATATCAAGCTAAAGATGGTCCACAGGTAACCTTTGGTGATAACTCAAAAGGTGTTACTAAAGGTTTTGGTATTTTGATAATAGGTACAACAGAGTGGAAAATATGTCCTTTGTGGAAGGACTGAAGCATAACCTGTTGTCAGTAAGTCAATTCTGTGACAAAGGATTCAGTGTTGAGTTCTTTTCGAATATATGTTCAGTCAAGGACAAATCAACACAAGTGCTTCTATCAGGTATAAGGAAAGGTAACGTTTATCTCGCTGATTGGAGCAGCACTATTCCTAATACTTGTTTTGTTGCTAAAAGCTCTCTAGAGCTCAGTTGGTTATGGCATAAAAGATTAAGCCACCTGAACTTCAAGATTCTTAACAAAATTTCTAGACAGTCACTTGTTGAAGGTCTACCTAATGAAGTTTTTAGCATAGATCATGTGTGCAAAGCTTGTCAGGAAGGGAAGCAGGTCAGAGCATCATTCAAAGAGAAAGCTTTTTATTCCACTGACAAAACTCTTCAGCTCTTGCACATGGATTTATTTGGTCCCATAACACCTGTGAGTATGAATGGTAGAAAGTATACCCTTGTGGTTATTGATGATTATTCTAGATATACTTGGGTTATTTTCTTGTTAAATAAGAAGGAAACACAAGTGAAGCTTCCAGAGTTGCTCGGGAGACTCAGCAATGAGAAGAATCGGTCCATTACTAAAATCAGATCTGACAAGGGCACTGAATTTATAAATTCATATATTTCTGACTTTTGTAATGAACTTGACATAGCTCATGAGACTTCTGCAGCTAGAACCCCACAACAGAATGGTGTCGCTGAAAGGAGGAACATGACGCTGAAGGAAGCTGCAAAGACTATGCTGGCTAAGTCAGGATTGCCCAAGAAATTCTGGGCTGAGGCAATCAACACTGCATGCTACACTCAGAACAGATCCATGCTGAACAAACAACATGCACAGACCCCATATGAGACATGGAATAAGAGAAAACCTCGTATTTCTTATTTTCATGTATTTGGTTGTAAGTGCTTCATTCTCAACAATTGGAAGACCCAATTGAAAGCCTTTGATAGCAAATCTGATGAAGGAATATTCTTAGGATATTTTGAAATTAGTAAAGCCTTCAGGTTTACAATTGTAGGACCCTTGTTGTGGAAGAATCACCTCATGTTGTCTTTGATGAATCTGCTAATGAGTCTAGGGCAAAGGTGTTGAACCCTGACACTGAGGAGGTCACAAAGAGAATGACAAGGCTGAGCTTAAAAAATCAACCTGATCCAGAGGTCAAAACTGTGCCAATACCAAGGTGGGATGATGACGATGATCGGGATGATGAATCAGGTGCCACTCCTAAGCCCAACACATCAGGGATTGTTGAGCCTCAGACTGAGGAATAGGCTCAACCTGAGGTAAGCATCGTCTATGAAGAAGCTGTCGCAGCTGAGACGGTTCCTGAGTCACCTCATCAAGGGGGAACTAATGTCCCTGACATTGAGCTTATTAATCCCTTTGGTATAGACTCAGGATCATCCCCTTCTGTTCAATTTCCTGAATTTTATGAGCCTGTAGACACTAACATTGCAGGTACTTCAGGGACAACTCCTGGCAAGAGAACATGGCTAGAGGATCATCCCATTGATCAAATCATTGGTGATCCAACTGAGGGAGTCAGGACCAGACGGTTCCATGGTGAGAGTGCATTGTTCTGCTGCTTTCTCTCTGAGCAGGAGCCTCAGAACATTGAAGAAGCTCTCACTGACTCGAACTGGATCATTGCCATGCAAGAGGAGTTGAATCAGTTCACAAGGAATCAGGTTTGGGAACTGGTAGATAGACCTAGGCATCAAGGTGTGATTGGTACCAAGTGGGTCTTTAAGAACAAGAAGAATGAGAATAGTGTTGTGGTAAGGAACAAGGCTAGACTGGTTGCAAAAGGGTATTGTCAGTCTGAAGGAATAGACTATGATGAGACTTTTGCTCCAGTGGCTAGGTTGGAAGCTATCAGGTTGTTCCTTACATATGCAACATATACGAAGTTCAAGGTGTATCAAATGGATGTCAAGAGTGCCTTCCTGAATGGTGTACTCAATGAAGAGGTATATGTTGAACAACCTCCCGGGTTTGAGGTTGGAGATAGAGTATACCATTTGAAGAAAATACTCTATGGACTTAAGCAAGCACCAAGAGCTTGGTATGATACCCTCTCTCAATTCCTGACAGACCATGGGTTCAAGAAGGGAACTATGGATAGGACACTGTTCAGGATAACTGAAGGTGATGACATTCTCTTGGTCCAGATTTATGTGGATGACATAATATTTGGATCACCAAATCATCAGCTATGTGAGAAATTCTCTAAGTTGATGACTGGTAAATTTGAGATGTCAATGATGGGAGAGATGAACTTCTTCTTAGGATTGCAGGTCAAGCAGACTGATCAAGGTATCTTCATAAATCAGGCCAAGTATACAAGAGACTTGATTCAAAAGTTTGGTGTTCAGAACAGCAATCTAGCCAGGATCCCTATGAACACAAATTGGAAGATGGATCCTGACACTGAAGGGACTTCAGTAAATCAGACTGAGTATCGTGGGCTGATAGGTTCTTTGTTGTACCTGACTGCAAGTAGGCCTGACATTACATTTGCAGTTGGTGTGTGTGCTAGGTATCAATCTGATCCCAAAAGGAGTCATTTGGAGGCTGCTAAGAGGATACTTAAGTATTTGAAAATGACAGTCAATATGGGACTATGGTATCCTTCAGATGACAACTTAGAACTGACAGGTTATTCAGATGCAGATTATGGAGGTTGTAGGATTGATAGGAAATCAACCTCAGGGACATGTCAGTTTTTGGGAAGTAGGTTGATCTCGTGGTTTAGTAAGAAGCAGAATTCAGTGGCGACATCCACAACTGAGGCTGAGTATATGGCTGCAGGTAGTTGTTGTGCTCAGATTTTGTGGTTGAGGCAACAGTTGAGGGACTACCAAGTATTTGCTAATCAGGTTCCAATCTATTGTGACAACAATAGTGCAATAGTAATTACTCAGAACCCAGTGCTTCACACAAGGTGCAAGCATGTGGATATTAGGCATCACTTCATTCGAGATCATGTGGAGAAGAAAGATATTAGGATGGAGAAGATTCACACTGACAGGCAAAGAGCTGACATCTTGACTAAGTCTTTGGCTGAAGCAAGGTTTATGGAACTGTCAGTGGAGTTAGGGCTCTTAGATCCGGGAGAGCAGCCAGTGTAGGGTTCTAGGGAGAACTCAGGCCAGACTCGACTCAGCGAGGTATCAGGGTGCTACAATGTCTCCCTGACAGGTATGAGTTCTAACCTGACTCTTGTGAATTTCAAGCGTCTCCCTGAGTCCTTCGTCCTGAAAATCTTTATTAAATGCATTCCGTTTTCATTAAAAGCGCGCCTTTTCATATTTAAACCCACGCGCACGGAGCATTTAATGCTTCAGTTACTTTTTTATATACGTGTCCATTTTATACGGAATATGACTGACATGGGGTTTTGATTGAAGCTGAGATTAATCCTGGCCCTTTATTCCAAAACCTTTCGAATTCAGGGATTAATCTCAACCCCACGTTTGAGTAACTGACTTAGTCTTATCAATCAAGAGTGCCATTTGAGGTTTTTACGCAAACACAACGCACATCTGCACACTGAGTTTTCTCTTGCTCAAACACAGAAATTTCAAAAAATCTCTTCCTTTCAAATCAATGGCATTTCTTAATTCCAACTGGACAACCGACAAGATCGAAGACGTTGTCGAAAACAAGCTGATACACATGGAGCAAGTCATCTCCATGGAAGGTATCTGTCTTACAGTTGAGGAAATCAAACCCGTGTTCAAGTGGATTTCCAATGCTGGGTTGGAAACATACTTCACCAAACGCCCCATTTTCGTGCTCCCAAGAACAGTTGTGGAAGCTTATTTAAACATGTTCTTACGGAAGGGGGAACTATACACGAAGGTGACTGCGCTCAAGCCGACGGGAGAGAAGGACGGCAACGACGAACCTCTTTACAACTCAGAGGTGGTCACTATTGACATCAGGAGGGCGGTGAGGGAAGTTTTCAAGTTGCCGTTCTCAGGCATCAACCCAAAGACGTATAAGGAGAACTCGGAGGGAGAACTTCTTGGGAAATAGACCAAATCTGGGTCATCAGAGTTCAAGGCTCGTCAGAACAAGAATATGCTAAAGCCTGAGTACAGAGCTCTGGTGGATTTGGTGTCCAAGATTGTGATGGGTGCAACTGGCTCTCACGAGCAATTGAGTCAGCCCAAGCTGAGACTCATGGGAGCTATTGTTGATGGAGTAGAAGCGAACTGGGAGCAGTTCTTCCTTGATCAACTTCATCAGGCCGGGTTGGACAAGCTAAAGCGAGATGAAGAGAAGAAGTACATCTCCGTCAGTGCCATCTTACCGTTCGGAACGAGGATGTCCATCCTGATAGCTCATGCCTGCCATGGGTATACCTTCGACTTTGAGGATAGTCTGTCTTCAAAGAAGGTAATGTTTTCCTCACTGAGTGATACCTATTCAGTGCTAGGGCTGACTGATCCCAATGCGAAAGCAAAGGGTCAGGCCAAAAAGCCAGCTGGTAAGGCCAAGAGGGTGGCTATCAGTCTCATTGAAAGGGTAGATGACCTCTTTGAGAGGAGTAAGGAAGTTGAGGAGGTGGAGCAGCCTGAGGTGGACGCGGCTGAGAAGAAGAAGAGGGTAAAAATTGTACTGTCAGGGAAGAGCACAAAGTCAGGGACTGAGTCTGATCCCAAGAAGGCCGGGTCTGAGGCTGAGACTGACGATGACGTCAGGAAGGAGAGTGCTCAGGGAGAAAGGCCCCTGAAGAGGCTTAAAAAGGGACCCAAAAAGTCCCCGGCTAAGAAGTTGCCTGTAGTGAGTGAGAGGGAGGAGTCAAGCTCACCTGGAGCCTCTGACTTGGAGGAAGTGAGAAAATCTGTCGAGACGGCTGAGTTGTTGCAGCCTGAGACAGTACCCACTCAAACACCCCCTCACGCCGAAACCCAAACACTTTCCAACCCTGACCCTACATCTCAACCACCTCAATCACCCCAAACCTCAGAGCCAAATCATCCTACTGAGTCAGTGCCATCAATTTCACCAACAAATGGGCCTGACCAGTCAGCCGAGCCAAATCTTCCAAACCCCACAGACTTTCCCTCATACCCCAATCCCAAAGACTGTCCCAAGTCCATTTCAACTGAAGAGGATGAATTCCTCGAAGTGGAGGAGGAGGAGTTAGATGAACATATGGCAGGAGGGATTCTGGAAAACACTCTCAGGGGGAATGCCATAGAATGGGCAGGTAAGTGCTGGCCTGGGCTGTATAAGTACAAGGAGCTGCTGGCGAATGTGATTGAGCTCAAGGTTTGGTTGGAATTCAAACAATCAAACATGCAGGAGCAACATTTGCTAGTGGACGCTCGTGGCTGGGATCACTGGGAGTCTGAGGAAGCCAAGATTTGCTCCTTCTTTGGACTGACTAGCTGGCTTCAACTTCTAAATTTCGACAACCTTAAGCAGTTAGTGGCTGATATGATGTCCAAGAGCAAGGCTGACATCCTGTCTGATGGAGAGAAGGATGATGAGGATGATGAAGCTCAGGGTGGAGCTATGGAGAAGGCAGTGGAGGAGACTGCGAAGGAAGTTGATGAGATGAACTCTGAGCCTCAGGCTCAGGGGGAAGGTGAAAAGGACACTGGTGCCAAGGGTGGACCAGTGGCTGAGGATGTTATGAACATCTCAGCTACCAATGAGACATCTGTCGATGAAGGGATTCCCTGCCTTGAGACAAGAGAGGAAGATGTTGAGGCATCCAAGGAGACTCTCAGTTCCGAGGGACAAGTTCCTAAGGTTCAAGTTAGCTTAGCTGAGCCTGAGCAGGCGGCTATGACTACTTCACAACTGCCTTCAGTGCACCTTGAAGAAGGGACTGATGCCGCAGGGGCTGACAAGGGAAAACAGCCACTTACTGACGAGGCCGTAGATGATGATGAAGATGTGATGATCATCGGGGTCGACCGTGCTGAATTCACAAGCATAGTGGAGGTCAAACAGGAGAAAACCACATAAAATCTAGCTGAACTTCAGGAGGAAGTAATGAGGCTACGAGCTGAAAAAGAAGAAGACTACAAGGCCCTGGCGAAACACATCAAGTGGACAAAGTCAGCATACAACACCCTCGCCAACAGGGAGCTGATCTTGCTAAAGAAAACGATGACTGACACGGCCAAGTCAGTGAGGAATGAGAGGAAGCGCACTAAAAAGATGCTAAGGCAAACCTTGAAGCAGTTGGCTGAGAAGGATGAGCAGAGGAAAGAGGATCTCAATCAGGCTGTGGAGAAGCTTGCAGCTCAGGCTGGAGCCCTATTCACTCAGGCCATTTCTGGCTCAGCGTCAAAGTTTGAGCTGGAGTCAGAACGCATTGCTCAGACTTCAAAGGACATTGTCGAGAGGCTAACCTAGGCAGATGAGCGATCCGCTCAGGTGGAGGAGAAGATTGAGAAGGCAGAACAAAGACTCCAACTCTCCATGGAGGTCTTTGAGAAGAAAGTGAAAGCTGCAATCAGTTCAGTATCATTTGCAGTAACTGGTATCTCAATGGGAGTTGAATTATTGAAGGAGGGAATTAATGATGTCCATTCTCTAGCCTCCTTCGTAATCAACAGCGGATCTGACGCATTCCTGTTGGTGATCAATTTTTATCGGACAGATTAGTGACTGTTTAGGTTCGGTTTAATGATCATCAAGCAATTTCGTGTGATTGGTTACCACCGTAAATGGTAAATCGAGGGTCGGGTTATGAACTTGTAAATGTGAAAGTCGAAATCGTAGTAATTTCGTATGTGTGTACGTTTAGGTGTGTTAGTGTGTGTTTTTAAAGTGTTTATGAATTTTAACCTGTATTTCTTAAGCTGGAGAACAACTATTTATAGTGACTAGCAAGCATGAGGTGTTCCTGACTCTTGGTCTCCCTAGCCTGCATGCTTGACATGTGTCATTTGACTCTAGTTTGACCTTATCTAAGCTAAATCTTAGTTACAAAGTCTTCTTTGGTCTTATCTCGGACTTCATTGTTGTTCGTCCATGTCGGTTTAAATCGATCCAGGATGGTTCTTTCATAGAAGTTGTTCGCCGTTTGGGTGTATGGCTCAGAAGTTGTTCGCCTTTGTGTTTTACACAGATTGGCTTTGGGATCATGGTCCTTTGTTCGTCAACATACACCTCTTAGGCTGATAACTGTAACACTTTTATCAGTGTTGTTCGTCATTATTGACTTGGTGGCGGATCCATATTTGGTTTGGGGCCTTTAAACCTGTTCGCCAATATCTTGTTCGTCGAATAGTTGTTCGTCAGTTTATGTACTCCTCAGATTGGTTTATGCACCCCGACTTGATTTTCTTTGTTGATCATCCTTGATTTGAGGTTGGCTCTTCATAATCCTTGATAAGGCTTTAAATCTTGTTCGTCATTTATTAATTTATGTTCGCCTATCAACAATTGCCCCCTATCCTAGCTATATGTTGCTATAGTTAGGATATCAAAATGATGAGGGTTGGGACGAACATCGTTGATCAGGGCGAGCAACATATGGTCTGTCGTTTCGTCTCCCCAAGGTCTGGGGGTTGTACGAAGATGACGTGGGCGGCATGGCTGTGCGACGCCCACGCGCGAGCAATCCCGAGGCCACGCGCCCCTACGTTTGCATATAGGTCCTCTAATTTTTGTACTTGCTCGGAATTTACCCCGTTTTCTTTCAATTTGGCCTGTATTTTGTTGAAAATTGCACATTGTACCCCGTTTTTTTGCTTGGGGTATAAATTGAAGGGGAAACAAATATTTTCCCACTTTTTCACTCTTTGCTACAGTGCTCCGGTGACTCCTTCCTTCTCCGGCGACTCCTTCCTTCTCCGTCGACTCCAAGCTTTCCGGCGTCCATTTCTCTTGCATTTGGCCTCAACTTTCATTCCCCAGGTAGTTATTTTCTTCTCTCTTCTTCTTTCTCTCTTTTTCTTCCGTATCTGCACCTTCGCCGCCGTGTGGGGACAGTTGCGCCGCCGTCGTCCGCCTAGGATTGCCACCGGAGATCAAAGAACCTTGTTATTCCCCTTCAAAAATTCTTTCATCTGAACTGATGTCCTCCCACTCGAGCAACAAAGGATCTGAGGAAACCCTTGACCCCCTCTTCCCCATTGTGGCCCGTGAAAATCAACCTCCCTTCGAAATCTCGTCGGCATCGGACCCCCACGTGGACTCCGTAGTTCGATCGGTGGAAGATACCGGTGCTCGTTCGTCTGGGAGGGAGTTGGTGGTTGCTGCGAACAGGGATCCCGAGGGGGATTCTTCATCCAGTGCTGAATCGGAGGATCCTTTTTTTGACGAACTCACTCGTGAGTTTCTAGAGAGCATTAATTTCCCGTCCCCCAAAATGTTAGAGAATGAAATCCCGGCGGGAATTGCTCGGCCATTTGAATGGCGAACAGCATGCGAACAACTTTCGCCGTCCCGAAAGATAAATAATGGATCTGGTGAAGAACGAGTATCAGGCGAGCAGGATTAAAAGTGTTGTTCGTGAGGATGAGTTGGACTCGATCCGGGAGGCCTATAAGATCCCTTATGACATTCACATGTGGGCTCCCCGGAGGAAAGAAAGAGCTGATCGCCCCCCTCCAGGATGCACGGCGATCAACATTCATATATTGATCGCTGGATTGAAACTGCCTCTCCAACCCATTGTTGGTCGCTTCCTAGAGGCGACCAACCTTGCTATCACCCAGATTACTCTGATTGGGTGGATGAACCTATTGGGGACAATGTGCTTGTTCGCACTAGAGGGGTACGTTGATCGTATAACTGCTGAAGAGATCAACTACCTCATGACGATCACGAGATGTCCCCCTGGAGAGGAAGGTTATTTTTATCTCAAGGCCAGGACTGGACTGGACTGAAGATGGTGGAGGGGGTGCCGAACAAAATTCGCGATTGGAAACAACACTTCTTCTTCATCGGGGGTGATTGGCGAGCATCTTCTGGTCCACACGGTGGTGATGGACGAATAAATTCCCCTGCTTCTTATGGGAAATTTAAACGTAAGACTATTTTCTTGTTCGTCTTCGAACTGTACTGTTCTAATTTAACTTTTCTTGTTTGTTCGCAGGCCCTCGTTTGCCCAAGTGGAACTCGGAAGAAGAAGAGATCGGCTCGTAGTTTCTATTCACCTCCTGCTTGGTCGGCCTTCGCAACAAAGCAGATAGGACCACCGAGTATTTGCGCGAGGGAAAGTGCTTGAGAGCTGCTCGCTTGTTTCCTTACCCTCATCACTTGGAAGCACAAGCGGAGGTGCCCCCAGGTATGAGAAATTTCTAACTCCTGATATCAGTTTTGCTCGTCATTTTATCTTTACAACTTGCTCGTCTAACTCCTTTTTTTTATAGCCGAGCAAGTCACTGTTGCAGTTCCCCCCAGTTTTGCTCTCTTGGAGCATAGAGTCTTTGAGATGGCACCTCCAAAGGGACGGAAAAGGAGAGGTGACCCGCCTACCAAAATTCTGGCGATGACGAACAAAACTGAGGGGGCCAAGGTTCCGCGACCAGCTGCTCCCCCTGGTCCTGCTCAGCCATCTTCTCCAATTTCTCCCCCTCGCGCGGGGAAGCGCTTAAAGAAGGCGGATGGGACTCCGTTGGCCCATGATGTCCCCATTGTTGGTAAGGGGAAGGAGAAAGTAGGCCACAGTCATCCTCGTCCTGAGGGGGATGCTGTTCGCCGCTCCACCGAGCCTGCGGAAAGAACAGGCAAAGCGAGCAAGGATTCCACTTCTGGCCGCGGCCCCGAGGACCTCACCATTTGGGTTGGGATGACCGGAAATTTAACGAGTAAGTCTACCCCTGCTTCTGCCGAGCAAGATTTATTTTTTATTTTTCTAAGTATCATTTTCTTTCTTGTTCGCAGATATCGTGCTGACGATTAGCCCGGTCGAGCAAGTGTTGTACATCAGTACGCTTGCTCGAAGACTCCCGTTAACATAAGGGAGATTCCTGGCGAACATGTTCGCAAGGCGACGGAGTTGGTCGCCCGAGCCTGGACGCGTCCCTTGGACAAAGCCATCCTCCAACAGGGGCTAGTGGACAACCTCCATCTCTCTATGATGCTCCACGCCAACGGCCTCGTCACGGCCCAAAGGGCAATTGCCCAAGTTGCCGAGCAAGAAGAGTCTGCTCGTCATTATGCCAGCACTGCTCGGCAACTCACTGAAGAGAAAGACGGCCTCATCAGTCAATACGAGGCTAAGGTTGCTCGTCTCAATAACCAGCTCAATGTTTACATTGATGCTGAGCAAAAGCGTCTTGAAGAGATTCAAGGTTTGTCCAAGGAGCTAAAGGACAAGGAGGCCCAGCTCGGCGAGGGGGAGAAAAAGTTGTCTGCGGCTGAACAAGAGAATGCCGAGCTGAAAGCAGAAATTGCTCATCTTCGGGAGACGGAAGCCAACCTCTACACAAGCGAGCAACTCGAAGCCGAAGTTCAGGCTCGAACTGCTCCCATCTCAAACCTTGGATACATCTGCGCCTATGCGGACAGCATTCGCACGGCCGATGCCTATGACTTCAAGGATTTGGTGGAGGAAATGAGCAAGGACTTGAATGAATTCATGGAGAACTATCCACCGCCGAACAACATCGAAATTCAGTTGGCGGATCTGGCAGTACTAGGGGTTAAACTTGACAAACTTGACCCTAGTATTGCCATTACTCATCCTCCGCCCCCAACTGATGAGGGCAAACAAGAGGAAGAGGTGGTCGTGGCTGACGAGCAAAATGCTAAAGAGGCTGAGGATAAGGCTGCTGAAGATTTGGCTTGAGATATGATCGTCGAACCTCCCGCCGAACAAACTCAAGATCCTCCTCCAGCCGAGCAGCAATAGGCTTTAGACTTAGCTTTTTCCTTTTCACCTTCTTTGTAACAGTTGTTCGCTCATTTTGTAGTACTTGACCTCTAGGATCATTGTACTATTTTTTAGGCTTAATGCCTTTTTTATTAATGGAATGTCTTTCTCATGTTCGCTCATTTTCTTTATATGTTAATTGCCTTTACATTTTTATCAATGCCTTTGCAATTATAACATATAGTGTTGGGCTTTTGTTCGAATTGAACTTTGCCTTTAGTGGAATCAGGGTTCAGCCTTAGGTTCTGTTCATTTTAAAAAACGAACAACCTTTAAATGGCTTTGGTCCTTAGGTTCTGTTCATTTTAAAAACGAACAACCTTTAAAATGGACTTGTACCTCGAGCTTTGGACTTTTCCTCTTTGACGAACAACTATTATATTTACATAATGAATAATTTACAAGTGCTAAAAGACTGCTCGTCACTAACAAATACAATCTGACGAACAACTTTGAACATTAACTAAAACATGCTCGCTTATAATATTTTTGCCGAGCAACTCTGTCTATAAATTAAAGATGAATCAGCACTAAACTATACAATGTGCTGAACAACTTTACATTCCATACTTAGCAAAAATTTCAAAAAATTAAGCAAGTTTTTGGTTCATCTTACTTGATTCACTGGCCCCCCAAGACATTTGTTCGCCCAATTAAGAACTTGTTCGTCTCATTGATAGTACTTCTTCAGATGTACAGCATTCCAGGAGTATTGGGCCGGCTTGCCTTCCATATCTTCGATATCGTATACACCATTAACGAATTTTTCCGTTATACGATACGAGCCCTCCCAAGTTGGTCCCAATACACCTGGAGGTTGGGCGAGCAACTTTCTTAGAACCATATCTCCAACTCTGAATTCCCTAACTTTAACATGGGAATTATAATAGCGTTCTGCTCGCTGTTTGTAGGTAGCATTTTTTAGCTCGGCATTCAATCTTTTTTCTTCGAGCAAATCCATTTCAGTAGCTAGAGCAGAGTTGTTCGCCTGCTCATCAAAGTTGGTCGTCCTGAATGTATTGGTCTTTAACTCAATTGGTATTACAGCCTCTGTCCCGAAAGCCATTGCAAAAGGTGTTTCTCCGGTGCTTGACCTGGGAGAAACTCTGTATGCCCATAGGACTTCCGGAAGTTCTGTAGACCAACTACTTTTGCTTTCTGCTAGCCGTACCTTTAACGTATGCTTGATAAATTTGTTTACGGCTTCAACTTGTCCATTTGACTGGGGATGATAGGGTGTAGAGTAATGTTTTTTGATCCCCCACTTAGTACAGAAATCTCTCGACTCCTTCCCATCAAACTGTGGACCATTGTCTGTCACGATGGTTTGTGGAACTCCAAAACGACATACAATGTTCTTCCAAATGAAGTTGATCATTTTCTGTTGCGTAATTTTTAACATGGCCTCTGCTTCTGCCCATTTTGTATAATAGTCGACTACCACAACGACAAATCGAACTCCTCCAACTTCTGCTGGGAAGGGACCAATAATGTCCATTCCCCATCTAGCAAAAGGCCACGGGCTATAAATCGATACGAGCTGTTGAGCCGGGGTATGAATGTTTGGTGCAAAAATTTGACATTGGTGGCAAGTCTTTGCTTTTTTGATTGCGTCCTGGCGTAAAGTCGGCCAATAATAGCCTTGTCTGATAGTTTTGTACGCCAAGGCTTGCCCCCCAGTGTGATTTCCACATACTCCGGCATGTATTTCTTCGAGTATTGCTCGTCCCTGCCCCCTAGGCAAACATTTGAGAAGTGGAAGTGATATTCCTCTTTTGTAAAGTTGCTCGCCTACCAGAGTATATCTGGCGGCTTGCTTAATTAGCTTGGCAGCTTCAAAAGAGTTGTTTGGTTTTTCTCCACTTTTCAAGTATTTGACTATACTTGTTCTCCAGTCTTCTTCTTCACTGGTTTGATCGTCAAGTTGGTTGACATTATAACTCGTTGTTGATGGGTCATTCATCTTTGTAATTATAATGTCCGCCAACTCTGCAGGCCCTTCGCTTGTTGCTAATCGGGCCAACGCATCTGCTTGAGTGTTGCTCGTCCTTGGGATTTGTTCAATGAATACTTGGTCTAACAAGGACATCAGGTGAGGAACAATCCGTTGATATTCGATCATATGGCCGTCTTTCGCCTCGTATTCACCTCGGACCTGGTTCACAATTAATTGTGAATCGCCGAATATTTGCAATCGTCTGACACCTACTGTCAGGGATAGATGGAGACCAGCAATGAGAGCTTCATACTCGGCTTCGTTGTTGGTTGCCATAAAGCCAAATCTGATTTCCGAAGTGAATACTTGTCTGCCTGGACTAATTAGAACTACTCCCGCCCCCGAGGCTATGTTAGTCGAAGATCCGTCAACATAAAGATGCCAGGGGTGATCAAGTCCTCTCGTCGGATCTGGTGGGAAGGTCAGTTCGACTATAAAGTCTGCTAACGCTTGCCCTTTGATTGCTGTTCGAGGAGCATAGGTTACCCCGAATTGGCTAATCTCTAGCGACCATTTTAGTAGACGACCAGCTGTGTCGGGGCGATGGAGAATTTGTCTGAGTGGGAAAGTTGTTAGTACTTCAACTTGATGATAAAAAAAGTATGGCCGTAACTTTCTCACACTCATGACTAGCGCGTATGCCAGCTTCTCGGTTGGGGAGTATTTGATCTCCGCTTCATGCAAAGCTTGACTGACGTAGTAGATAGGTTGATGGAATTTGCCGTCTTCCCGTACTAGAACGGAGCTGATGGTCACCTCCGACACTGCCAAGTATAAATATAGCTTTTCTCCTGGGACGGGTTTTGATAGGATTTTTACATCTTCCAGGTAGTCTTTGAGTTGGTCGAACGCCTTTTGACAGTTGTTAGTCCATGTGAACTGTCCTTTCTTGATGGCTTCAAAGAATGGACGGCATTTATCCCCCGATCTGGATATGAACCGGTTTAGTGCTGCTAGACATCCCGTGAGTCTTTGCACTTCTTTTATTGAACGTGGTGGTTGCATATCCACTATGGCTTTAACTTTCGTTGGATTAGCCTCAATTCCCCGTTGACTAACAAGATGACCCAAGAATTTGCCTGAATGAACCCCAAAGCTGCTCTTCTTTGGATTCAGCTTCATGTTGTGGTGTCGAAGAATTTCGAACACTTGGGTCAAGTGTTGGAGATGGTCTTCTTTATGGGGACTTTTGACTACGATGTCATCAACGTAGACTTCTACTGTGTCTCCAATTTGTTGGTCGAACATTTTGTTCACCAGCCTTTGATAAGTTGCTCCGGCGTTGATGAGGCCAAAGGGCATTCTTTTCCAACATAGCAAATTTTTGTTTGTATAAAATGTTGTGTTCTCTTGATCATCTGGATGCATCAGAATTTGATGGTACCCGGCAAAGGCATCCATGAATGTTAGCATTTCATGACCTGCAGTGTTGTCCACCAATTGGTCAATGTGAGGAAGAGGAAAGTTGTCCTTCGGGCATGCTGCATTCAGATCTGTAAAGTCTATGCATAGCCTCCAGGTCCCGTTTGGTTTCCTCACAAGGACTGGGTTTGCTACCCATTGTGGACAGAGAGCTTGTCGGATTAGGTCATTGTCTAACAACTTTTTTACTTCTTCATTTAAGGCCTGATACTTGTCTGGGCCATATTTTCTTCGTTTTTGATGGATTGGCCTTTTTGCTTGATTGATATTGAGCTTGTGACAAGCATGTTTTGGATCTATCTCCACCATGTCTGCATGAGACCAAGCAAAAACATCTAGATTTTTGCTGAGGAACTCTTTCATTCGGGATCTGTAAGGCTCAGGGAGCTCAGATCCTATGTATAACTCGAGATCCGGGTTTTCAGGATTAACTTTGAACGCCTCCAGCTCTTCAACTGGAGTTGCTCATCGTTTTTGTCCTTTCCACCGAGGATCAAGTATTGGTCCCTCAGAGTTGAAATCATTTTCGATGTTCATTGGCTCTGCCCCCAGGCGGGGATCTAGATCATCTGTTGGCCCTGATTCGTCGTTGTTAGTCAACACCTGGCCCTCCAGGCCATCATATGAATGTTGCTCGTCACCACCCCTCAGTTGTTCGTCAGGATGATGTTCCTCATGGGTGGTGAGGAGTTGTTCGTCCAACATCTGCTCGTCATGATGTTGTTCGTCCGTATCCATGTGGTCATCTTCTACGTCCATCATGTTCTCCAATATTGATGGTTTATCAATCGGATAGCTGGTGGTGGCTTCCATCATGGATACTTGCGCATGTTTTGCTTGTAGTTGTAAGAGGCATTCCCGAGCCTTTCTTTGATCTCCTTTAACTGTGCCTGCTCCACTTGCTGTTGGAAACTTCAAGCAATAATGGTAAGTTGAACAGGCAGCTTTAAATTCATTCAAAAAAGGTCGACCAAGGAACCCATTATAGGTCGATTCCTGGTCTACGACCAAGAAATCTACCATTCTTGTAATATTCTTTTCGGGTTCTTCGATCGTTACAAGTTGTACAAGTAAAGAAATTTCTCCCAACGGGACTGTTACTGCATTCCCGAAGCCTAGGATTCTATGGTTTGAGTCCCGGATGTGGGCTGAAAAATCTCCAAGTTTATCAAGCGTACTTTTGAATAAGATGTTGGTATAAGCTCCAGTGTCTACCAACAACCTATGGACCCGAGTCCCCATAATCTTTGTGCAGATTACGAGCGAATCATTATGTGGAGTCAAAACTCCTTCAAGATCTTTTTCAGTAAAAGTCAACTCCGACGTCTGCATGATAGATGGTTTGACTCCCATTTCTTGGACTTGATCGATTGCTCGTAACTCAGCCTTTCTCTTTCGGTTAGAGATTGGCGGCCGTCCATCAGAACATCCTCCTGCGGGACCTGCAGGTTCCATCATATACAAATCTTCCAATGGACGAGTAGGAATGGCTGGAACTGGCCGTGCCGGTTTATTGTTCTTCTGGGGTTGATCATCTTCGTCCTCAGAGTTGTTCTCCCGGACTCTTTTTCCGGGTTGTCTTTTGACAAAGTCGGAGAGCTTTCCGTCCTCGTAGAAATGCCAGAGTTGTTTGAGAAAATCTCTACATTCACTCGTAAAGTGCCCCACGCTTTGATGGTAGGCACAATACTTGTTAGGGTTGAGTTTGCCAGTATCTTGACGAATTTTCCGGGGAGGGGAAAGCAACTCTTTATCCTTCACATTTTCATAAACAGTATCGACGGACACTGTCAACACTTGGTTAAACTTTTCTTTGAGTTCTAACCCTTCAGTGAACGCCTTCATGTTTTTAGGGACTCGATAGCTCGTTGCGCCAGGTTTCTTGTTGTTCTCCTTAGAGTCGGCTTTGTTCTCTCCCAAGTTTGACTGCAGGGCCTCATGCATAGAAACGAATATGCCGGCCTGATTTCTAAACTCGGCGTAGCTCCTTGGGCACTTCAGATGTACCTATTTCCATAGCTTTGACCCTTTCTTCAGTCCTGCCATAATGGCAACAATTTTTGTGTCCTCGCTGACGGGCTCACCCTCCAACAACACCTTGTCGAACCTTTCCATGAATGCTCGATCTGATTCATCGTCATTTTGTTTTAGGTCTGACAACCGGTGTTTCTGGGACAAGTATGATCCCGCCGTTGAGAAATGAGACAGAAACTCCCGACTCAGTTGAGTAAATGAATGGATGGATGCTGGTGGCAATGCTGAGAACCATTTGTGCACCCGGTCCCCCAAGGTTAACGGGAAGTTTCGGCATTGAGTTGCATCGCTGGCTCCCACCGAGACCATATAATCTGAGTACTTTGTTAGATGAACTCCGGGATCAGCAAGGCCGTCATATTGTATGCTTGCAGGGAATTGGACTTTCTTCTGAATCGGGGTTTTCAGAATGTAGGTTGATAATGGTGAAGATGGCAAGTTGGTCGTCCCTACACCTCTTTGTTGGTCCAATTGTCCCTGCATGCTTTCTATTGCCCTCCTCAAGCTTGATAGCTCATCCAGAGATGCCCCCTGACTTGGAGGCTGTTCGGCGAACAAAGGTACAAACCTCTCTGCTCGTCGCAGTCCCTCGCTTGGAGTGGGCAACTCCTGGAGCTGCTTTTTTGGGTTGCTCGCCGCATTAGGTCCCAAGCGTCTAAAGGCAGACTGGGAAAGTCTTTCATGGACCGAAGGGCGAGGCTGTTCAAATGTTGCTCGCCCATGTCCTTCCTCCTGGCGAGCAACTTTCTCCTGGTATTGAGGTTGGCCAAGTCTGTCTTGAGCGCTGGAACGGGTTGTTCCGTGACTTGACACTGCTGTTCGTCCGCGAGCAGACTCTGCTTGACCTTCCTTTGGCTCGACCATCGGGGCTTTACCCTTGTCCCGCCTGACCTGGGCGCTGTTCACCTCACGTTGTTCGCCCCTAGACGATCTGGCCCTAACAACTTCCAGGGGTCTATCCTTTGGTCTTGCCTGTGAAGGCATATTATGTTCTTGCTGTCTCTGGAGAGCTTGGAGAGCAGCAATGGTTTTGGATAGTTCATTAGGGTTTGTTGGGATATGTTTTAGTTTTGATGATTTTCCAAAACAACATGTAGTAGGTTTGAAAGCAGTCAGGATAGTATCTTTTATTTCAGGTCAGGCTAAGTCATTTCTCAGTGGAATAGGCTGTTCAGTTGAGGGGGAACTCAGCGAGGGGGAACTCTGCAACACAGCCTGAGAATATCAAGATAACACCAAGAAGAACTGACTGAAGCCATGCCAGAAACCTGAACTAGAAGAAAAGCCTGAAGGATGTCCCACTGAGTGTAAACCAAGCTGATCTAAGCTAAGTCAGGTGGACCACTCAGTGAAGAGCATGATCAGGAGGATCAGTGCTGCACCAAGTAGGCCCTGAAGGAGTCAGGCTACTGTGGTCAGGGAAGTTTGTCATTCAGCCTTATGACAAACTTCTTGGAGTAATCTTCAAACAGTCTCTGAAGGACAACCAAACTGAAGACGTTCAATTCACTGAAGATCACCAGTCAGTGAAGGAGGAAGCTACCTAAAGTCAGTGGGTCTTGGTCAACCCACTGAGTCAAAGATCCGTGAATCCAGGCCACGTGGACCAACCAGCACGAGGCAGCAACTCTGACACTGACAAAGGCCGAATTCCAAGAAAAGTGGTTGAAACCATTAAATGTTGGATTCAAATGTATCTTCTCTCCAACGGATACATTTGAATCCCCATTATAAATACAAGCTCATAGCTTCATTGTAAAGTGTGTTGTATTGTGTAAAAGAAGAAAATAAACACCTACAAGCTGTGAGGGTGTGTTAGTTGTTAGGGAGTCATAAGGAAGTGTTACACACCCACGACACTGACCTTTAGGGTTATCACTTATATTCATTGAGTGTCAAGCTTGTAACTCATAGCTTAGAGAGGTTTTTCCAATCCTAGCTTAAGGCTAACACATTGTAAGGGAAAACCTCACCTAGTTGGAGAAAACCAAACCAAACTAAACCCTTTCAGAAGATTGTTAGGTTTGTAGTGAGGTGAGGAGAGGCAGCCCAGGGAGTGGCGTGAGTCCAGTTGTAAGTGCACCTTGGCACGTTAAAAACAAGAATCCCAAGTAGTGGATTTCCTGTTAAGTCAGGTCGTGGACGTAGGAGCTTGAGACTCTGAACCACGTTAAACCAAGTGTTATTTATCATTATGTACTTGCTAAAGGTTTTATTATTTCCACTCACTGAGTGTAGTTCGAAAGAAAGAAGTTAGCCAAGTATTTGAGTCAGGGAGAATCTATCTCACTGACAAACTTAAGCAAACACTCGAGAGTTCAGTCTCTCGAGTCACTGCCTTGTTACGAGACTGAGTCTTCAAGTCACCACACTGACTTGACTACTCTGACTCGTAGCAACGCAGTGACTTGAGGCTCTTCGCACTGAACTCAGCACGCACTCGAGAGCTCAGTCTCTCGAGTCACTGCCTTGTTTAGAGCCTGAGAACTCAAGTCAAATGGCACTGACTTGGGGGCTCTGACTATAAGCAACGCAGTGACTTGAGTATTCCGTCACTGAGCTCATTCATGTTGCGTAGTATGGTTTAAAAAAAATTGTTTGCTCCTGAATTCCCATTTTGCCCTTCGAAAACGGGACCATCAGGGTTGTTCGCCAGGGCCTCCATCTCTGGTGGAAGATTGTGGGTTATGGCTGTATGATGCGACCTATTCGCATGTCTGGGATTACGGTCCCGGTGGTCGGCCGACGAGGCTCGTGTTGAAGATGCTCTCCTTGACAAACGAGATGCTTGGGTTTCCTTGGATTGAGGCATTTCAATATAAAATTTTTCTTTAATTTTAATATTGAAGAACACCAAGAACACCAAGAACACCTTTGCTTGTATCTTCAAATATTTCTTGAGGTTTTCTTTAAATCTTCAAGTTTTCAACTTGAAGTTCTTGAGTAATCACACTAATCGGAGGTTCGAACCCTCCTTCTAGCGCCAAAATTGTTGGTGATCAATTTTTATCGGACGGATTAGTGACTGTTTAGGTTCGGTTTAATGATCATCAAGCAATTTCGTGTGATTGGTTACCACCGTAAATGGTAAATCGAGGGTCGGGTTATGAACTTGTAAATGTGAAAGTCAAAATCGTAGTAATTTCGTATGTGTGTACGTTTAGGTGTGTTAGTGTGTGTTTTGAGAGTGTTTATGAATTTTAACCTGTATTTCTTAAGCTGGAGAACAACTATTTATAGTGACTAGCAAGTATGAGGTGTTCCTGACTCTTGGTCTCCCTAGCCTGCATGCTTGACATGTGTCCTTTGACTCTAGTTTGACCTTATCTAAGCTAAATCTTAGTTACAAAGTCTTCTTTGGTCTTATCTCGGACTTCATTGTTGTTCGTCCATATCGGTTTAAATCGATCCAGGATGGTTCTTTCATAGAAGTTGTTCGTCGTTTGGGTGTATGGCTCAGAAGTTGTTCGCCTTTGTGTTTTACACAGATTAGCTTTGGGATCATGGTCCTTTGTTCGTCAATATACACCTCTTAGGCTGATAACTGTAACACTTTTATCAGTGTTGTTCGTCATTATTGACTTGGTGGCGGATCCATATTTGGTCTGGGGCCTTTAAACCTGTTCGCCAATATCTTGTTCGTCGAATAGTTGTTCGTCAGTTTATGTACTCCTCAGATTGGTTTATGCACCCCGACTTGATTTTCTTTGTTGATCATCCTTGATTTGAGGTTGGCTCTTCATAATCCTTGATAAGGCTTTAAATCTTGTTCGCCATTTATTAATTTATGTTCGCCTATCAACAATTCCCATCCGAGGCCAATGATGATGCCAAAAAGGGGGAAAAGAAGAAGAAAAGATCCCGCCCTGAGGCATCGGAGGTAGTCAACCAAGGTGAGACCGTTCAAGCTGATCTTGAAGCCAATCCTGAAGGGAATGTGCTAAGGGTGAGGAAGTCAACTAGGTTGGCGGCAGTAGAGAAGGAAGGAGAGGACATTATTGCTAGACGAAGGGCAGAGGCAGCAAAGGCAATGGCTGATGAACCTTCCAAGCAACAACCTGAGCCTATTCAGAGATCTTCTCCCATGAGCTCAAAGAAGAATCCCATCACTTACTCCGGGGAGTTGGTGGCGGAGTTATGTGCTGAAGCATGGGGAGATCATTCTGAGAAATCTGAGGCTATGCGCAGAGCTGAAATTGCTCAGAAGGAGAAGATGCACATCTTGGAAAAGAGGGTTGAGAAGCTGACTGATATCACTGAGCTTCAACAAAGGGAACTCGATGATGCAGTGATCAGTCTACTTAGGAGGAAGAAGGCGAAGCCTGAGCCTAGGAAGTACAGGAAGAAGCCAACAGTTAGGAAGTCAACAATTCTTCATGCCAGTAGGCCAGAATCAGGAGTAAGGGAAGCTTATGTCGATGAGTTCATCTCAGAGGCATTGAAGGAGTTTTGGTCTGATGCGAAGGATGAGTTTGTTAGATTGTGGTTTGTGGTGAAGAAGTGGGGCGACACTGATGACATCAATGCCCACTTCACTGATTACATGATGGATAACCATCCTGAGCTATTCCAAAAGATCTTGGAGGAGGCTGATGCAGCTCAAGTTCAAGTGAAGGCTCCTGAGTTCACCATTCGAGCTCCTCCCTTAGTCCCTGGAACTCAAAAGCATGATACAAAGGCCATCATGATGGAAGTGTTGAAGATTGCCAAAGCTGAAGGGTACGTGAACCAACCTAAGAGATTTGACGAGCTGAAGGCAAGAGTCTATGCAGGATATGGACTCGAACCTGAAATGAGATTAGTCTAGGTGCTCACAGGCTTCTTTGTAATAGATTAGATTCATTGTAACCATTTCCACATCTATCAATGAAATCTATTACTTTTGCCCACAGACAAAAACTCATTGTCTTTTTGGCTGTTATCTAAATTCTGTACTTTATCAAGAACTGCTCTAACACTGTCTTATCTTATAGATAGGGTTATCATATTTCCTCTCTAAGTGTTTTGAGGATCTTTTCAGTGTTTTGGCTTCATCAAAAAGGGGGAAATTGTTGGGACATTGTCAGTTTTGATTAAGATCCCAAAGACCCTGAAAAGATGTGTGCCTTTAATCTGTCTTTGTCAGGCTAGTCTTTGTTAGGATTTGTACTTAGTCATTTTACACTTCACAGGTACTCAGTGAGAGGAGAACTCACTGGTAACAATCAAGACCAAGAGCCTGAAGACAAAGAGCACCATCCTGAACTTATGGCAGTCCTCTAAGCTGGCTGAGTAAGTGTCAGTGATGAAGAGTATGACCCTGAGGTCATTACTAACTCAGTCCTGAAGGGAACAGGGTGTCACTGAGTTTATGGGAAGACTTGGAGTAGAGTCAAGCAATGCAAAAGGAATTTCAGCGTCGGGACAAGACCGGTGGGTTCAAGACAAAATGAACTTAATAAGACAAGCCTGAAGCTCAGGAATAAACTCTGACATTCTAACCAACCTGATGACGTGGACCAATCCGGGAAGGACACGCACGTACGGAACCTGACATAAAGACTGAATTCAGACTGCATATTCAACGGGCAAGCATTTAATGTGCATTTAATGCATCTACCTAATCCATGTAAGAACGGCTGCTGCATGGGAAATATATCCGTTTGAAGCCACTCTACATAGATGACTAGAAGACTATCTCTCCAACGGATAGTTTTCCAAATCACCTATAAATACAGAAGGCCTTGAACCCATTCAAGGTTACGGGAAATTTCCAAGCCAGAAATTACTCAAACTCTCAAGCATTCAAAGCATTCAGCCTTTAAGAGAAGCACTCGAAACCATCTAAATTTCCCAAGTGTTTCTTAGCAACTGAGAGTTATTCTGTATTCCAAGAGCTAAATAGCATTATCTTAAGCTTAGAGAGATTATCCAATCCTTAGTATAGCTTTGTCTTGTAAGGATAATCTCAACCTAGTTGGAATCCAACTGAAACCAAAACCCTAAGTTAGGTTTGTTGGGAGTAAGTCAGTCAGTGTGTTAGTAAGGAAGGTTGTATAGATCAGTGAGGTTAGCTGGTCTTGGTGCACCTTGGCACGTTAAAAACAAGAATCCCTTGAGTGGATTTCCTGTTAAGTCAGGCCGTGGACGTAGGAGCTTGAGTCTCTGAACCACGTTAAACTCCTCGTGTTCTTATTGCTTTGATATTGTGCATACTTGCCATATTTTTTGCTCATTCATTGCATTCAGTTTATCAGGCCTGAATCAATCAGCCTGACCCTCAAAAGAACATTGCCTTACTAAACACCTTTCAGAATTGAGTAAAACAAGTTTTCAGAAAGCAAACTAAACAAGACTTTAAACTATCAGGGCTCAAACAATTCCGCACTGAACTTGAACTGATAGTTAGCCAACTGACCCGCACCAAGTGTAGTCAGTAGGTGTGTTATCAGCTCCTAGTTCCTTACCACTCTGAGTAAAGGGGACTCAGTTAGTTTTTAAGTTTCAAAAATTGGTATACGTGTATCCCCCCCCATACACGTATTCCTCAGTCTTGTACCGGGACGAACAAATATATTTTCCATTAATAAAATGTGGGTTACAACTTTTGTTGGTCTCTTGATTCCTCTCTACTAGGACATGAACTTGTTTTGCAATATTAGGATTTCAGCAACTTGTTCCGGACTTGATTTATGATACCAGTGTCTCAATGACTTGTTTCGAATTTAATTTGTGGTATCGGGGTTTCAATGACTTGTTCCAAATTTGATTTGTGGTACTGGAATTCAACAACTTGTTCTAAACTTGATTTGTGGTATCGAGTTTTCAGTAATTTATTTCAAATTTAATTTGTGGTACCAGGATCTCAGCGACTTACTCCAGATTTTCCCTATAAATTTGATAGTAGGGAGTTGATGTGGTCGTGTGTGACTTATTTCATCAGCCCTCTTATAGTCTCATCGATTTGTTCCAGATTTAATTTGTGGTATCGGGGTCTCAACGACTTGTTCTGATTTTTTTTTAACAATTTGATAATAGGGAGTTGATAGGGTCTTTATGTAACACCCCACTTTTAGAAAATTTGCATTTCATGTTTTAAACACTTGAATTATTCTTAAGCATTAAATTTTTTAAAAGTATTTCTAGTTTTGAAAGCTTATGGATTTAATAAATTGAAAAAACAAACGGTTTCGATGAAGTTTAAAAATTATGCAGGATAGCCTACTGAGGAGACCGACCTCGATTGCCAATTATATATAAATCATATTTTAGGGAATCTCAATTTGTAAATATTTCAAACAAGATAATTAAAAATATTTATTATATTGATGAATTTACTACTTAAATTTTAACAATTCTAATTATGTGAAATTTAATATTTAATTAACTTATTCATATTTTATTAGAAACATAGTAGTTTTATGTGATTTATTTTATCTTATCCTTTTAATAGGCATTAAGCTTTAAATTGTGTATACGTGCAATTCAAAAATAAAAAATTGTCCCACACTTTATTTTCTACTACTAGCTAGCAAACTTCACACATAGTTTATACATATTATTAAAAGACTTAATTGCAAATAAAATCACCATATTATTATAAATTGCGATTTAAAATTCATCTTTTCAATTTTGTTAAATAAAACCCCCACCTTTACAAATTTTGGCAAATTAAGCTAATGGATAAAATAAAGCCTTACATTTATCAATTATAGTCCATGATCAGATGTTTAATCATAATAATGATATAAGCATCATCACACATCTCAATTTTTGCCCTTAGAATTTTGTAAAATATATTCAACAAATCTGTTTCATGAGCTCGAATTCTCAAAATTTGTAAAGATGTGGTTTTGTTTAACGAAATCAAAAGGTTGAGATAAAATTGCAATTTATGAACTATTATTGTTACATACTAGTGAAGATGCATTAATTTACTACAATATTTTTGAAATAATGTCTTAGTCCTCTATATATTTTTTTATCTAAAGATAGAAAAAGTTTATTACTTTAAATTTCACCTAGGGCTTTTTAAAATATGAAATAGCTAAATCCAATATTTATAAGCATCAATGAAGGAATTACAAATCTTAAAACAAGAATTAAGCACAAATATTTTTTAGGTATTAACTTCAAAATCGAAAAGGATCAATGCTAGAGCCGACAATTTGAGCTCAACCAATGGGCTGACCAGCCAACTCGAAGGTATATATGGCTGAGCCAAAAAAAATTAGGCCTATTTGGTCCGACCCATGTGGCCTATAGGCTTAATGGGCTAGGGCCAAATTTGGCCCGTGGGCTAATGGGCAAGCCGGTTGACACGATCAACTTTTTATTTTCGTTGTATTAGTTTACTTGATGGTCTTAAATCTCTTTAACCTTCTACCTTTTATTTTGATTAACATTTAACTTGATGGAGCGATTAATTTTTTTACACTACCTAACAATGACATAAAGTCAAAATCATTTCAATTTTTAATTTATTATTTTTAATCTTCTTGTTAAATTAATAATATGTACTAATGTGACCACTGACCAATAGTATTAAAGTAAACTAAGTATTTAGTAAATTATATATGTAGATGTGGGTTTTGACAAAAATAAAGTAACATAACTAGACAAAAATAAATAGAACGATTAGTTATCACGATTAGTTGTATTTGTTCAATACTTTGTTGTTAATATATATGTTGAGAAAAGAGAAATTGCATGAAATAAAATTCTTCTTGAAATCGTGGCAAAAAATATTTGTTATTATATATTTTTTGCTATTCAATAATTAAAATAAAGAATGAAGTCATGGAATGGACTGACCCGTTAGCCCTTAAACTAGGTCGGGTTGGGCTAGGCAACCTTTTTGGTGGCCCTGCTAGGAAATATGATGCTTGACTCAACCCATGAACATAGCTTAGCCTGATGAACTAGGTTGGACTGGGCTAGACGGCCAAATATGTCACCTCTAGTACCTTATGTTCTTCAAATAAATATCTCAGAGTATTAATGTTCATGAATAAATCCCAAAAATACACAATTCAGTGTTTGTTTGTGTCTATTTAAAATAACAACTTAAACCTTAACCTAGTACATTTGTATAATCAAAGTATATAGTTTAATTGATTAAATATTATTATTTAAGAACGTTAAATATTGATTGATATTTGTAAGTTTTGAATATATCAAACATTGTATGAAATGTGAATATAAGACTCAATTGTTTTCCTCAACTTAATTAGCTATTTTCAATTCCCAAAAGGATTTCAAGGAAGTTTGTAATTTTTATCACACTGGTTGTTTTACACGTGCGTTGCACGTTATCTGCATAGTAGTTTAGATTTTGTTTATAAATGTTGTAGATGTTTTAGTTGTTCTTGAAGGCTCTAACTCTAAAGACGCTCTCAATGATAGGTTTAATTAGCTCCCTCCATCCTTAAATAATTTTTACATTTTATTTTTTGGGATGTTTCGCAATAATTTTCACACTCCAAATATAAAAATAGAACACTTTCATTATTCTATTTCAAAATATTTTTATTTGGTCCAAAAAATCAATTAGACAATTTTTCTTAAAAAATGTATTATCCCACATATAAAAATTATTAAATGACATAGGGAGTTATTTTTTTAGTTAGACTATTACTTATCTTGTACCTCCTTAGCAGGAAAGAAAAATGTTACATTTCCAAAACAATCTTATGGTATAATAACTTAATAAATTAAATTTCAAAATGGTGAAAATATAGTTGAAAAGAAATAGACCTATATACTTGGTCACCTCCACCTCTCGAAAGAAAAAAGCCACAAGCTTACACATGTTTTTTGCAAGATAGAAAAGAGATGGAAGGGTGACTTACCAAATAAGACAAATAGATTAATCAAGAAATGCAATTAAACAAATGTTAGCATAATCTTGTAAGATATGTTTCCTCTAAGTTTTTGCATATGTAAGAGCTTTTGCAGTGTTGCAAAACTCAGTTAATTGATGTAGCATTAATGAGATCACTGGGATAATAGTTAAAGGATTCAAACAAAAATTATAATGAGGACAAAGAAAAAAGCCCAAAAAAGGAGTTATTGAAATGATTCGGACCAGGACAACCGATTGAAAATAGAAGAGGGATGATTTTTAACTCATTTAGCAAATACTCTCCCATCCAATACTTGTTTGCTACATTTTTAAAAAGATATATCCCATAGATGTTTGCTACATCCATTTTTTGACAAAAAAAATAACAATACTTTTTAATATTATATACACTTCTAACAAAAAATATATATTTTATCACTTTAAATACTAATAAACAACTCTTTTTTTAAAACCTATGCAAACAGTAAAGTAGGAAACAAGTATGGGACGAAGGGAGTACAATATTAATTATCGACATAGAAGTGACTAAACGGCACATGTAAAACATATATACACAACTCTGAACTACTTTTTTTAAACTTTCAATCTTTTAATTCATGATAATCCAACCATCTAATTAAACATGTTTATATGAAAAATGTAGTATTGATTATTGAATCCATATTGTCAAGAAGTCAATTAGATCCTTGTAATTGGAAAATCCGATTAATAAGGTCAACTTACAATTGGGATCTCACTCCAACCATCAAATTCTTCAAATTAAAAGTTCCATCTTGTTCCAGTCTTCTTCCACTCGACTCAATTCACTGATCCGAATTCATTTCCTTAATGACCTTCCAAGTCTTTGGCACTTCTTGCTTCATAATATCATCCATTTTACTATTTACAATCTCATCACTCGTCATTCCTACACTTTTCCCATTCATCACATTTCTCTGCCTCAACTCCTCGGACCCACGAGGCCGCATCACCGCCTGCACAGTGCAATTATCCTCATATTCAAGACCGACAATATAGCAACCACCATAATTGTACTCACCATAACTGCGACTCAACCTATTTATAAATGATCTCAAATTGCATCAATTTTTCACCCCTTATGTGTCGATAAAATTGAAATTATAAATACTAAATAATTCAGAAAGAAAAAAAACAGCAAAGCCTCAAAACTTATAAAAAGTTGTATAACTAAATTCTTAGTCTATCATGGAATGATATAGATTAACAATGACTCCAAGATCATCACAAACCCAACCAGGTAAAAGGTCTGCAACAGAATATGACAAAGATCATTTTTGGAATGTATGCATAACAAAGTACATAATAATCTTAAGCGAAGCAAGAAATCAATGAAGCTAGGAGAAAAACTGAAAAATCAATTAGAACCCATTAAGCAGGGATCTAACCCTACAATGCTCATAATTAATAATCTATGTTTTAATGGCGATGTATACAAGATCTTCCTCAACTTTTAATGAATTTAAAGAAAGTTCAAACTTGATAATTCACTAAGAATATGAAGACTAATTTCAACAATGTTAGCTTCTATTTACTTGATATTTGTTCTCTACTTTCCCCTTGCTTTATTTGATACAATTCTATAACTTAGAGTTTCATCCACTAACAAAATTTATCACCCATAAAAATAACTTTGTCTACCCTTCTTCTGATTGCTCACTCCGATTTATACAGGAGCATTCTTAATTCACACAGAAATAAATATTTTTTTACAGCAACAACTGTAATATATTATAGTCAATATAGGATAAGTCTAGCTACCTAAAGATGAACAACACTCTTGTTGGGTTGTGCTGGTGGCAATGGTGGTGGCGTCGAGATAAAAATACCATTAGCATGATCAAGCAAAATCAAATAATTTGTAATGGTGAAGCCTCGTCAACTTGTAATACAACATTAAATACCAGGAGAGAGCAATCTTCACTCAGTTTCAAAATTTAATTCCCAAAATTACCTGAGTCATTTTTTTATCAATAGGGTGGGGCAACAATGTATATCAGATTGAAAAGTAACTAATAAATAGAGTGCAAATACATATTCAGAGAAACATCAACAAGGATTAAATATGTACAACGGGTTTCAAATTTCGAAAAGCAATAAAGTGAATGGATATTGAATACATCAAGCCAAAGTATAGACATAAAAATTCCAAAAGTTGTATAAAATAATATTCATTTCTATAAACTTTTAATGCAGTTCAAATTTTTCGAGATCAGTTAAAAAATATAACACATCACTCCATATTTTCCACTTTACAAGGCAGAAAGAGCTTGAGGAAAAAAAATCACTATTAAATATGAGGTCAAAGTAGAAAATCTCCCAAATGATATTAGGGGCATGACACCAAGAGAAAATCTAAGAAACTTAATACAATTGTAAACTTTATTAGCACTATAGAGAGATATAAGTTGTTATGTAAGACATCTAACTCTCCCACTAAAGGCTATCACATGACAGTTAGACATGTTGTAAGAAGGGTCATAAAAAGAAGTTGGTAGTGTTAACAACAAGGGTGCAGATGGCATATGTCGCTCGACATGCTGTATATGGCCGCCTAGTTTTTTTTTAATATAATTTTTTTATCTGTTTAATATTTATCAAAGTAATAAAGTTCCACATTTCTAACTTAATTTGTTTATTATCCAACTTCGGCCGCCTAGATTTGTTTAATATCCAACTTAATAATTAAAGTAATTAAGTAATATTAATAAAATATTAAACACATCTCCAACAAAATGTCCAAATTAATAAACCACCACAATCCACAAATAATAAAATGTCCAACTTAATAAACTACCACAATCCACAATCCACAAGTAACAAAATGTACAACTTAATAAACTACCACAATCCACAAATAACAAAATGTTCAATTTAATAAACTACCACAATCCACAAATAACAAAATGTCCAACTTAATAAACTACCACAATCCACAATCCATAAGTAACAAAATGGATAGTATTAAAAATCCACAATCCATAAACTACCACAATCCACAATTCAAAAACTACCACAATCCACAATCCTTCAGTCCGCTTATATATTTTTATTTTCCTTTTTTAATTATATAATATTTTAAAAGTTATTAAAAATAAAAAATAAAATAAAGTCCTAGGCGCCGCCTACCACCAAGGCTGTCGAGGCCGCCTAGGCACCGCCAAATGAGGTTTTCGCCAAATACGACCGATTTGCCCTAATCGTTAGCAGTGGGGGCTGCCAAGCGCCCGCTTAGACGACTGCCATTTACATCACTGGTTAACAGTTCATTCAATCACAACTAAAACATATTTCAAGTTTAAACTTTTTTTTTTGCAGGAAATAAGCAAGAACTTCAAACACAATCCCATTAATGAAGATCACATGTTGGACAAATATTGCACTTTCCACCATTTTCATGCCCTCATTGAGACAAAAAATTTCAGAATCCCTATTTGGAGAAGAACAAAACAAATTATGCAGCATTCTCTATAAAAATTATACATGAAAAAATATAGCACAATTCTTACTGGAGAGTTTTTGGTTTCTTGAAGAAATTCAAAAGTGTCGAATCAGCTTGTTGCCTTATTTCACAGCCAGAATCACTTAACATGTTAAGTAAGCCTGTAATTTCACCATCAATATATCAAAGGCCTCAAAACACCAACAGAGCAAATGAAACCTCAAATTGGGGTACCAAACGTCAAGAAAATCACGAAGAAACTCCAACATATCAATATCAGGAATACTATCTAGAACAATAATCCACCCGATCAAAAACTGGCGGATATAAAGGTTCAAGACCCATTAGTTCTCCGAACAAAGGTATGGATTCTTCGATGCTGCATCAAGCAAAAAGACAGTACTACCAAGTTAAAACACATGTTGCTACATGACTTGACATCTACTTGAGAATTGATATAAGAGAACTGGTAGGGAGATATACATACCTATATTGATCGCTCTCAGTTACAATGTTGAGCTATAACAACAACATGAATGAAGAAATAACAGGATCATTATCCACATTTTTTTCCAATTATTCATTATTTAAATGACACCATGAATGCCAGTATTTCCTAAGAAATCTCATTCTAAAAATAAATAATCAAGTACTTTTTCAAAGGTTAGGATATTTCTAAAAAAAAGTTATAATAACACCAAACCAGATAACCATGTTTTGTCTAACTCAAATTCTCAATTTCAAATTCAAGAGTCAAGAAAACAGCTATGAATGAATGCAGACTCACATCTGATAGATGAACCAGCAAGGCATGTGAGCCTTGATTTGGTCTTGACCTCAGTAAATGGATCTGGCTTCCCTTTAGTAGCCATCCGCATATCCCAAATGTGTATTACCCCATCCGATGATCCAGATGCCACTATATAAGGATCCTCATCCCTTGAATCACCACTGCTCTTGGATAACACAATGATGCCTTTGACACGAGCTGCATGAGCATCTTCAATACTATGCCCCAACTTTCCACGGGTTGTATCCTAGGGAGTGGTATTACCATTCCCTCCACTCGTAAATAATATCTCCTTCTGCCACAAAATATAAGCAAAGAAATAATCAATAAAGCCTAAATCAAATTTTGTTTCGGTAATTCTAGACTAACAACTCATAGAAATTAGTTTAAGTAATTTCAAAGTCAAGAATAAATAGTTTTCAAAGGCATTGTTTTTTAATTATTAAAAACTAGTTTTATTTCATTTGGTAAAGTTTTCACTAAACTGTTCTGGATATTAATTTCCAAAGAAGATAATAACTTGCAGAATTTCAAGTTTTCAATTAACAAAATATATTTAAGTGAAAAAGCTTGATTTGCATTGCTACCTACATTTAATCAATTTATCAAGCGATTAATTTCCAAGTAGGATTAGAAAAGGATAACTTATCAAAATTCAAAATCTCCTAAAATAAAAAAACCAATATAAGTCATTATGTTCCATTATCCAAAATATGTATATATTTATCTAGCTCAAATATATACTAATAAAAAAAGATGAACGAGATAAGAACTTACAGCGCCATGGGCAGCACGGAGGACTTAAGTTCTTATTATCAAGCTCAATTGATTTAGCTTTCTCGACTTCATGAACACTGATTTTATCATCAATTGCCACAAAGAATCTTTCGCCAGTTTCGTCAAATTGCATGATAGATGATTATTAATAAATTCTAATATTTAATTTTGTTAACTATAATCCTTATGTGAGCGTAAAAATAGAAAAGAATTATGAAAATATGAACATCAATAGTACCCATCCAAAAAACAACATCAATAGTAGAAGGGTAAAAAAACAAAATTTACCTCATTTTGTCAGTCTTGAACCATCGTCAATTTCTGGCGAGGCCGAAAATTATATCTTCAATACCGAAATCCTGTCGGTGTTGAAAATATAAAACTCATGAGTAGCACTGTAGCAAATCAATAACATATGAAGAGAAGAACAGTCGAGTGAATTGTCAAATTCATCGAAAATACAAATGATTCCAAATGTAAAACGAAGATAAGAACTTATCATCGGAATCGGCACAACTGTCAAATTCATCGAGAAAAATAACATTAGCAATTACCTTGAGACGGTGGCATATGGAGGGGAAATTGTTGTCGGGAAGGTGAAAAAGATGAAGCTATGTTTGAATCAAGGAAAAAGAAGTGATGCCGGGAAGGTGAAAAAGATAAAGATAGTATCTAGAAAATGAAGGAGGCTTAATCACTCTATCCATTATCTGAGAGTAATTATACGCAAATATCAAATTACCCCAATTAAAGCTCACTCGGAAAAAGAATGCTTATAATTATTTCCTCTGAAATCCTTCGGAAGCTCAATCTATATTGGACGTTACCAAACTATGGAAGAAGAACAGCCAAGGGAGGGATATTGGATTTGGGGAGAGATGTAACGCAAAGTTAAAAAAAAAGGGTTAAAATGGTTACTTAGTAAAAATTGAAAGGGTAAAACTGTCCAAAAATGATTTATAATATCAAGCCATTTTTTATGATTTTATCATCAATTACCACAAAGAATCTTTCGCCAGTTTCGTCAAATTACATGATAGATGATTATTAATAAATTCTAATGTTTAATTTTGTTAACTATAATCCTTATGTGAGCGTAAAAATAGATAAGAATTATGAATATATGAACATCAATTGTACCCTAAAACAAAAATCAATAGTAAAAAACCAAAATTTACCTCATTTTACCTGTCTTGAACCATCGTCAATTTCCGGCGAGGCCGAAAATTATATCTTCAATACCGAAATCCTGTCGGTGTTGAAAATATAAAACTCATGAGTAGCACTGTAGCAAATCAATAACATATGAAGAGAAGAACAGTCGAGTGAACTGTCAAATTCGTCGGAAATACAAATGATTCCAAATGCAAAACGAATATAAGAACTTATCATCGGAATCGACACAACTGTCAAATTTATCGGGAAATATAACATTAGCAATTACCTTGAGATGGTGGCATAGGGAGGGGAAATCGTTGTCGGGAAGGTGAAGAAGATAAAGCTATGTTTAAAGCCAAGGAAAAAGAAGTGATGCCGGAAAGGTGAAAAAGATAAAGATAGTATCCAGAAAATGAAGGAGGCTTAATAACTCTATCCATTATCTGAGAGTAATTATACGCAAATATCAAATTACCCCAATTAAAGCTCACTCGGAAAAAGAATGCTCATAATTATTTCCTCTGAAATCCTTCGGAAGCTCAATCTATATTGGACGTTACCAAACTATGGAAGAAGAACAGCCAAGGGAGGGATATTGGATTTGGGGAGAGATGTAACGCAAAGTTAAAAAAAAAGGGTTAAAATAGTTACTTAGTAAAAATTGAAAGGTTAAAACTATCCAAAAATGATTTATCATATCAAGCCACTTTTTATGATTTTATCATCAATTACCACAATGAATCTTTCGCCAGTTTCGTCAAATTGCATGATAGATGATTATTAATAAATTCTAATGTTTAATTTTGTTAACTATAATCCTTATGTGAGCGTAAAAATAGACAAGAATTATGAAAATATGAACATCAATAGTACCCTCCAAAAAAAACATCAATAGTAGAAGGGTAAAAAACAAAATTTACCTCATTTTGCCAGTCTTGAACCATCGTTAATTTCCGGCGAGGCCGAAAATTATATCTTCAATACCCGAATCCTGTCGGTGTTGAAAATATAAAAATCATGAGTAGCACTGTAGCAAATCAATAACATATGAAGAGAAGAACAGTCGAGTGAACTGTCAAATTCGTCGGAAATACAAATGATTCCAAATGCAAAACGAAGATAAGAACTTATCATCAGAATCGACACAACTGTCAAATTCATCGGGAAAAATAACATTAGCAATTACCTTGAGATGGTGGCATAGGGAGGGGAAATCGTTGTCGGGAAGGTGAAGAAGATGAAGCTATGTTTGAAGCCAAGGAAAAAGAAGTGATGTCGGGAATGTGAAAAAGATAAAGATAGTATCCAGAAAATGAAGGAGGCTTAATCACTCTATCCATTATCTGAGAGTAATTATACGCAAATATCAAATTACCCCAATTAAAGCTCACTCGGAAAAAGAATGCTCATAATTATTTCCTCTGAAATCCTTCGGAAGCTCAATCTATATTGGACGTTACCAAACTATGGAAGAAGAACAGCCAAGGGAGGGATATTGGATTTGGGGAGAGATGTAACGCAAAGTTAAAAAAAAGGGTTTAAATAGTTACTTAGTAAAAATTGAAAGGGTAAAACTGTCGAAAAATGATTTATCATATCAAGCCACTTTTTATGATTTTATCATCAATTACCACAAAGAATCTTTCGCTAGTTTCGTCAAATTGCATGATAGATGATTATTAATAAATTCTAATGTTTAATTTTGTTAACTATAATCCTTATGTGAGCGTAAAAATAGACAAGAATTATGAAAATATGAACATCAATAGTACCCTCCAAAAAAAACATCAATAGTAGAAGGGTAAAAAACAAAATTTACCTCATTTTGCCAGTCTTGAACCATCGTTAATTTCCGGCGAGGCCGAAAATTATATCTTCAATACCCGAATCCTGTCGGTGTTGAAAATATAAAACTCATGAGTAGCACTGTAGCAAATCAATAACATATGAAGAGAAGAATAGTCGAGTGAACTGTCAAATTCGTCGGAAATACAAATGATTCCAAATGCAAAACGAAGATAAGAACTTATCATCAGAATCGACACAACTGTCAAATTCACCGGGAAAAATAACATTAGCAATTACCTTGAGATGGTGGCATAGGGAGGGGAAATCGTTGTCGGGAAGGTGAAGAAGATGAAGCTATGTTTGAAGCCAAGGAAAAAGAAGTGATGTCGGGAATGTGAAAAAGATAAAGATAGTATCCAGAAAATGAAGGAGGCTTAATCACTCTATCCATTATCTGAGAGTAATTATACGCAAATATCAAATTACCCCAATTAAAGCTCACTCGGAAAAAGAATGCTCATAATTATTTCCTCTGAAATCCTTCGGAAGCTCAATCTATATTGGACGTTACCAAACTATGGAAGAAGAACAGCCAAGGGAGGGATATTGGATTTGGGGAGAGATGTAACGCAAAGTTAAAAAAAAGGGTTTAAATAGTTACTTAGTAAAAATTGAAAGGGTAAAACTGTCCAAAAATGATTTATCATATCAAGCCACTTTTTATGATTTTATCATCAATTACCACAAAGAATCTTTCGCTAGTTTCGTCAAATTGCATGATAGATGATTATTAATAAATTCTAATGTTTAATTTTGTTAACTATAATCCTTATGTGAGCGTAAAAATAGACAAGAATTATGAAAATATGAACATCAATAGTACCCTCCAAAAAAAACATCAATAGTAGAAGGGTAAAAAACAAAATTTACCTCATTTTGCCAGTCTTGAACCATCGTTAATTTCCGGCGAGGCCGAAAATTATATCTTCAATACCCGAATCCTGTCGGTGTTGAAAATATAAAACTCATGAGTAGCACTGTAGCAAATCAATAACATATGAAGAGAAGAACAGTCGAGTGAACTGTCAAATTCGTCGGAAATACAAATGATTCCAAATGCAAAACGAAGATAAGAACTTATCATCAGAATCGACACAACTGTCAAATTCATCGGGAAAAATAACATTAGCAATTACCTTGAGATGGTGGCACAAGGAGGGGAAATCGTTGTCGGGAAGGTGAAGAAGATGAAGCTATGTTTGAAGCCAAGGAAAAAGAAGTGATGTCGGGAATGTGAAAAAGATAAAGATACTATCCAGAAAATGAAGGAGGCTTAATCACTCTATCCATTATCTGAGAGTAATTATACGCAAATATCAAATTACACCAATTAAAGCTCACTCGGAAAAAGAATGCTTATAATTATTTCCTCTGAAATCCTTCGGAAGCTCAATCTATATTGGACGTTACCAAACTATGGAAGAAGAACAGCCAAGGGAGGGATATTGGATTTGGGGAGAGATGTAACGCAAAGTTAAAAAAAAGGGTTAAAATAGTTACTTAGTAAAAATTGAAAGGGTAAAACTGTCCAAAAATGATTTATCATATCAAGCCACTTTTTATATTAGTATAGATATAGATATAGATAATGATAGTTGTTAATGTTATGTGAAATGTGAATATTCATCAGTCATCATTATTATTATAGTTTTCTAGGTGTGGGTCTAATAATCCCATTGATCTAAAATGGTCTAAAAATGTTATTCTCAGGTGTGGGTCCAATGAATCCTGAAGTTTATGATGATCGATTCAGTCTCTTGGCATAGGTCGCTTCTGATCCACTGGTAACATGGTTGTGAGTTGTGAAGTAATTTATGATATTGGGGTAAGGATCTTTGTGCATGAAGACAAAAAGACCATTTTGATCATTTACAGAGTTGTCATATCCCAAAAGACTACAAACTCAGTTGATACTCCATCATCCACTCTACAAACTGCCCCTACTTAAACATGTCTCCATCTCCCACTAACACAACCTTGTCAGTTTTCATTTTCAATAAATTTGTAAGAATTGATTACTAACTCGTTTACATCTTCAATTAATTTTCCTTAAGTTGAATGCATGGGTTGAGATAAACAACTCGAATGACTTGGTAGAGAAGGAATGAGATTGTGTATCTTTGCAGAAGTCTCATCCCTTGGGCATCTACTATCAGATGACTTTAATTCAGCTAGTGTACACAAAATTACAAAAGTTAAGACCGACTACTTTTTTTTAGATTATGATGATGATAAAAACGATGATGGTGGATCTAAGGAGAGAGATGGTTGTTGAGTGTAAGAAAAATGTCGGGATTTAAACCAAATTCATCCTCCTTTTTTTCACCTTTATCAAAATGGTCCTCTATTTATTTCTTTTATCAATTTAGTCTCGTATCTATTCAAGTTTCGCTAAAATGATCCTAATTGGTCTAAAAATGTACAAAACCTCACCGTTTTGGTCATATATTTATTTTCTTTGCCAATTTAGTCCCTTATCAATTCACATATCTCCAATTAGGTCCTAATTGAACGCATAAAGCATAAAATGTCACCTTTTTAGTCATGCGCACTAGTGTTTTCGGTGGAAGTCTATGATTTGATTTTTTTTTTTCAATTGGCACGTTAGGTGGCCATCTTCGCCAAATAAAAAAAAAACTTGAAATAAAATACAAAAAATCAATTAGGACCATTTTGGTAAAATTTAAAAAAATACAGAACTAAATTAATAAAACAAATAAATAGAGGACCATTTAGATAAAAGTGAAAAGATAGAGGACGTATTTGGTTTAAATCACGAAAAATGTGACATTACATCCTAAACTCAAAAGTGGGTAGGTGCACACGTAATGTGTTTTTTTTTTTTTTTTTTCTTTTTTAAAGTATTTTTACACGTGGACGTGTTGGGTTTTTTAAATTCAAATTTTAAAAATTTAAAATAAAATCGTCTTTCAATTTTGATATTTCAAATCGACATCATTAAACCAAACTGAAACAAGTTGCACCATATAAGTATAAAAATCGCACAATAAAATTTGAGTAAACATGACTTGTCCATTCATATAAAATCAATTCATGTATAATCAAATATGATGTCCTAAAGTTATGTGTATGGTTAATGCCACCACTATAATCTATTTTCACATCTCGTTTTCATTTAGAACAAAACTAACATTAGGTTAGTTCCACTAAATCAACTTTTTTTATAATGTAAAATAGTAAATATAAAATAACCTTTAGATTCCTCAACTGTAATCAATCGATCCCCTCTTCCTAAAAATATTACTTTCTAGGTTCACTAAATAGTATTTGAATGTACCATAAATGGTTTGAAAATAGATACCCCTTCATCTCTAAGTTAATTTCTATTGTACGATTTGTCATCTTAAATTAAATTGAGTTTAATTAATAAATATGAATTAATATGTGTAAAGTAATAATATGACGTGTAAGTATATTAGTGTAAAGAAGATATAATTGCAAAAAATAATATTGAGCAAAAGGAGGGATAGTTTCGACAAGTAACAATTAAGTTTGAGATGAAGAAGGTTTATTTTCATCTGGATGACTCCATCCCTAACCAAACAGAGTCTAATATATTATGAACAAGTTTCATGGTGACTTTAGAACAAAATAAATTAGAGTATATATAGAGTGAAAATGCTTTACACATGAATCGTTGAAGAATATTAGTTGTTTTCACTGATGAGTATTTTCAGTAATAAGTATTAGTTTTTTTAAGTGAAGAGTATTAATTTATTTCAATAAACAACCTAATACCCTTCACTAAAAACAACTAATATTTTTCAATAATTTATGTTTAAACAATTTTCACTCTATACTTTTATAATAAATTAATTATTGTCATTATTATCGTAACTAAAAAGAAAAAGTAAATTTGGTAAGTTGAACTACAACATATATAAATGTAGATCGAGTAAAACGGTCCATTAATTATCTTCCCAAAGATGGAAAAAAGATCTTATTAGTGGGTTAAGATATTAGTTAGTGGGGCCTGCCTATTGTGAGGTCCCAGCGTAATTAAAAAGTAATAAGAAAAGAAAGACAAAAAGTCTAATCCTGTAATATAAAAAGAAATGGAAAATCCAACGGCTGATATTCGCCCCTCCTAAAAGCCGCGGAAACACGGAGCCGCTCGAACCCAGAGTTTGGAACAAGATATTCTCTTCCCATCACTCCCACTCAAATGTCACATCACCTTTTAAGTTGCGTTTGGTCTCAAATTATTTACGATGGCTTTTCTTATCTTTTAACATCCAATAATATTCTTAGGAAGACTTTTGATAGTGAAGTTGAAATTTTAGGTGTTAAGCATTTACAAAATAATGTAGTGTTGTTTTGTGTACATCGGTCTCGCCTCCCTCCATGTTGATATTCGGGACATATTTCTTTATTACACAAGATTTAATTAGGATTTCACAAATTGATGGATCATATAATATAATAAATGGAATTTATTTAAGTAGGAGAGATTCTAATACGATTTCTTACCAGAAGGTAACTAAAATTACGCTATACTTTTACGGGTTAATTGAAGTGAATATAAATAATCGAATGTAGTTTAAATTTGTTACCATTCAATTAACAGCATTTAGCCACATAATTCATTAATTAAAAACTTTAAAAATAAATAATGACAATGTATTATGTGCTCATTGTGCACAATACACCATACTATTATTTGTAAGAAATAGGTATTGCTTATAAGAATACTAATACTCCATTTTCCACCAAATTTAAACCCACTTTCCATTTTGGAATATCCACCAAATTTATATCCCTATCATATTTAAAAATAAACACCACTCACAAACAAATAAATGGATCCCCCAATATCCCTTACAATACCCTTATTTTATCTACTATTTCTACCTTTTCAATAAAATATTAATTTTCATTAAATCATATGTCCAACCATAATGAAGTATAAATTTGGTGGATGGAAGAAGTACTATATATTTAGTAGTATTCGATACACAAAGCGTACATAATACATCCTCAGTAACTAATAGGTCTCTTCAGGATCAATAGAAGGGGCAAAATTGATGGTGCTAAAAAGGAGACAGAACTTTTGGCAAGAGAAACAAATGGGAATGTGGTCGAACTCATTCAACGATTTTCTTGCAATTAGAAAAGGAGGAGACTACTTAGCACCGGAAAGAGAGGAGACTACCTCAGTGAAGGGTATTTTGAATACACCTCAACAAAATAATATGATGACTTATTCTTTGGCTGAACTTGTTACATGATTTCCTCACTCTGATGCTTGGGTTGGAGTAGAAAATTCTCTTTGGATTAGAGATATTATTACTCGTGGTAGTTAAGGTCCATGATGATGTTTTGAGCAGTTTTTTATATTTATATAAAATAAAATAAACACTCGAATAGGTCTTATTTCTAGAGTTTTATATGGCATATACCATTGACAAGAGGTTATGGGATTAAATCATTCCACTCTTTTATTTCATAGTGTACAAGGACTAAAAAAAAAAAAACCAGGAAAATGTTGAGCATATAATATAATTATGATATTACTATTCGTTACCTACGTAGCTACTATTGTACTCCCTCCATCAAGTATTATTTGTATAGTTAAAACGATACACTTTTAAGAAAAATTTACTTTTTGAGTAAAATAATGACAAATGGGTAAATATGTGTATATTTTCAAATCAATTTTTTTTTTTTAGTGTACAAATAATTTTGGGACTATCGAATAAAAAAAGTGTGCAAATAATGGACGGATGAAGTATATACAAACATATGAATGAGACATTCCAAATCATTAAGAAAAATAAATCCAATAATTATGAATAGAACAAATTATGATAGTTCATTACAAGTGTTTTGGCACTCAATCACTCATTATATGAAGAACTTATTACCCACAGCTCAAGTCATTCACAAAAATGTGTCGAAAATATATATAAATAAATTAAATTAGAGTGGGTCTTGTATTAAACAATTTTATTGTGTACTTATTTTGTAATTTATACATTTTTTTAGTAAAATAACTTATGTATTTTAATATAATAACTAAAACTATGAAATTTATACATTTTTAATATAATGTTAAAAAATATATACAAAATACAAATTAGAAAATTAATTTACACAAGACTTTTCCATTAAAATAATAACAGGCAAGAAATGTTTTAAGTGAAAATAGATAATAATGCTTTAACAAAAAATGATGCCACTTTTAATATAAATTTTATCATTTCTTAAAAACTGATATTTTTCGAGTAACACGAATTTGAGTTTTTAAATACACCACATTTTTAAAAATTTCTTTAAAAATTACATTCAAAGGAACTTCAAATCTCCTACATTTTTACTATTGCTCATTTTTTTCCTCGGCGTGCGAGTAGATAGGGATGACATTGGATAGAATATGAGTAGAATGCTACTCTTTCCGTCCTTTAATAAATTTTCCGTCAGTGAAATTAAGAAGTATTAATATAAAATGGATTGTAGTACAAATGATGTTATTGAAGAAAATAAATAAAATGAAGTATGATGATAATGATGAGTAAAAGTGACGGCATTTGATATAAATACAATAGTACTTAGGAATAACTATTTAATGTAGCGGGGGAGGTGAATTGTAAAAATGATATGAGAAATTTATTGTTAAAGAAAAAAGGCTTGCGGATAAAATCACCATTTTCCCAAATTTCAATTTAATCTCAACTTTTAGATTTTAGTAAATAAAACTCCACTTTAACAATATTTTGCAATTTGAGCTCACAAGCGGAAATCTCCTTACCAAAAACCAACGGTTTTTTTAATGTTTAAACTCGGAACAAAATTGTTATGATATTTATAGGTGGAACAATGTTGCTTAATTCTTCTAGGTAGATTGTCACGTCATTTTGAGTCAGGAGAGTTTAGGGTTTATTGAGAAAGTTCTCATTTCTGTCAGCATTATTATTTTCACCATCATCCTTACTCATTCATATTGGCTATCTATTTTGTATGGGAATTATATATCTATACCCTGTTCTAAAATTTTCAAATTATAACCATCGTTCTCCCTAAAGGTTCAACACTCGATCACTCACTTGTATAATCCAGTTAATTTTTTTGTCCATACTCATTCTTTATTCAGGTAGCTAGAGTATTAACCTTCAATGAAATAATTATTTTATTTTACATAAGCCTAAAAAAATATTGTAACCAACTCAATTATGTTATAACTTGTAATAGAAATAATATTATTGGAAAATAAAAATTAAACTAGAGACTTTACATTTATGGACACACTTTTGTGAACCAGGATAAAAAAAATTAAATTAAAATAAACTCTGTAATACCTTTTAAGTTTTAACAAACAAAATATCATATTTTAGTGAATAGTTTGAAAAATAACTTATAAATTAAAAAAAAAAAATTTAAACGTCACTGACTTGGTTACGATAAATGGTTACTATATAAAAGGTGTCACTTTTGATAAAGTGAAAACGTTAAATTGAGAAAAAAAAACTTTTAAAAATGATATATCGCTTTTCGCTTAAAATATTATTACTTTTTATTCAAAACATTATTTTTTTTCTAATTTTGAGCCAAACAGACTTTTTTTTAACCAACGGATAAGATTCTCTCTACTAACCGAAACAAATGTTATTTAAATGCAAAATTGTCTCATACAATTTTAATTCAATTTGAAAAAGGTCAAGGTCTCTAAATGCACCGTAAATAAAATAGTACTTAGGGATAGTTATTTAATGTAGTGGGGGAGATGAATTTGAAAAAATGATATTAGAATTTTCTTTTGCAAAAGAAAATATGAAAAACTGAATGAGAAAGTGTTTTTCATTTCTATATTAGCATTAATACTTTCACCATCATCTTTATTCATATTGCCTATCTATTGGGAATTATATAACTATACTCTACCCTAAATTTATTTCAAATTTAATCTTATAATATTTATTCTCGTCAAAGGTCCAATACTCGATTACTCATTTGTACAATCTGGTCCGAAAATTCCCCATACCCATTCTTCATTCAGGTAGCTAGAGTATCGACCTCATTTTGTTTCATGTGATGTTTCAAATTGTACAATTATTTTGATGAAATATTTATTTTATTCTGCACAAACCAAAAAAATATTGTAACCAACTCAATTATGTTATAACTTGTAAGAGAAGTATTATTATTTGATTATAAAATTAAATTAGAAACTTTACATTATAGACAAACTTTTGTGAACCAAGTTAAACAAAACAAAAAACAAAAATAAAAATTAAGGCGAACTCTGTAATACCTCTTAACAAACAAAATATCATATTTTAGTGAGTATTTTGAAAAATAACTTATAAATTCAAAAAAATTTAAACGTCACCGAATTGGTTACGATAAGCGGTTACTATATAAAAGGTGTCACTTTTCATAAAGTGAAAACATTAGACTTTTAAAAGTGATGCATCACTTTTTTGCTTAAAATATTATAAATTTTCATTTAAAACATTGTTTCTTTCTAATTTTGAACCAAATAGTCATTTTTTTATTAAACGGATAAGATTCTTTCTACTAACTAGAACAAATGTTTAAATGTAGAATCGTCTCGCACAATTTTTTGTTTAGTTTGAAAAAGGTCAAGATCTTATATACACCAGATGCATAATGCAATTCAAATGTATTTTTAAACAATTGAGATTATTTTCTTTGAACAATTAGCGTTGATTACACTAAGCATTTATGGTTAAACTATCCTAACTGTTTAGTGTAAGCAACCCTAATTGTTTAGTGAAAACAACCTAATTATTTTTACCACTAAAATTTGAGAAGATATTATGTGAATGATATTTACAGTGAAACTTGTTTGAAGGGTATTAGTAAATTACACTTAAAGTATTAGCTATGAAGAGTATTAGTTATTTTCACTAAAAATATTAGTTGAAGTGATATTAGTTAATTTAATCAAAGATATTAGCAAATTACCGTGAATATTATTCACCTAATATTTTGCACTAAATTTATATAGTGTACTTGGTACACAAATAACTTACTCTTGAAAAATAGAGTTGATATAAATCTAATTAACAAAGAAACCTACCCTAATAGGAGTACATATTACCAAACACATCCTTAAACTAAACCCAACCAGAGTTACTTTTTCCCATAACCCTACTCCATATACAACTTCACCCACAATGCCACTGCTCCTATAATTAACGCCAACCTCACTTTCTCCCATCCTCTCTTCTCTCTCTCTCTCCTCCTTTTCCTTTTTTTTCAAGAAACCAACCAAACAGGGGAGAGAGGAAGCCCCTACCCCACTAAAATGAGCTGCAATGGCTGCCGAGTCCTCCGCCGAGGCTGCACCGACGAATGCATCATAAGGCCCTGTTTGGATTGGATCCAATCCCCCCAGGCCCAGGCCAACGCCACCCTCTTCGTCTCCAAATTCTTCGGCCGCTCCGACCTCATGTCCTTCATCGCCGCCGTCCCCGAAACCAAACGCCCCGGTAATTACAATTCTTGATTTGAAAGGACGATTATGCCCTCTGCATGTGGGTTTTTCCCTTACTCTGCTTTTGCCCTGTTTCAGCTCTGTTCCAGTCGCTGCTCTACGAGGCGTGCGGCCGGACGGCGAACCCTGTCAGCGGCGCCGTGGGGCTGCTCTCCACCGGAAACTGGCACATCTGTCAGGCGGCGGTGGAGACCGTGCTCGCCGGCGGCGTCATTCGCCCGGTGATTGTGCCGGCCGGCGCCGGAGAGGAGGAGGCTCTAGCCTGGGGGCTGGCGAGACAGAAGGCCGGCATGCAGGGGGCGTCGTACAGCGGGAATACGGCGTCGTTTGGATCGGGGGTATCGGAAATCTCGCCGGAGATTGGGAATGGGGTGACAGAAGTTGGTAGCAAAAAGCCAAAGCTTCTTAACCTGTTTGGTTAATAATGCTCTCTACCTAGACAACAAGAGTTGAGATCTTTTTACCTTTTCTTTCTTTCTTTTTTTTTGGGTGGGGTGGGGTGGGGTGGGGCTAACTTTTTTGGGACTCAGTGAAGGTTGGCTCTTGACTTTTTTGAGTTTTTTGTTAAATCGGAAACTGTACCTCTTTTGTAGGAGGGAGCTCTTTTGATTAATAAAAATAAGGAGAAATATAACTTGATGGAGTAATTTAGTGTTTCTAATTCTTGGTACTTTTATTTCAATTTTGGAAAGCCCTTTTATTCATTTACCAAATGAGAATGTAGTCACTCTCACTCTCTAGGAAACAATTCAATAGTATCAATAACATATAAATTAATACTCCTCCGTTTCATTATAGTTTGCATTCTATGGGGTATATATCTAACAAAAAATGTGTTCTTTTTTTAATAAAATAGTAATATATGGATAAATTTATCTATATATTTTTTTATCAGTAGACATAAATTAATATTTCATTTTTCTTTTTGGTAAAGTACAAATTCTTATGAGACTTTCAAATAAGATAAGTATGCAAGTTGTTATGGGACGAGGAAAATACTATATTATTTTAAATATATTCAATTTTGATAAATGAACAAGCTTCATTGCCATTACAATGAAAAGAGTCGGTTTTCGGGTAACAAAAGGATGAAAAACCAAGTTTATAACAGAGAAAATCTAATTGTACTTTTAAGGCCTAAGGTCTAACATTTGTAGTTGAAGAGATCGTAATGCCATGTAACAAGCTTATTGATATGTAGTTTTATATACATATAATGATGTTGTTTTCCTATGTCATAAGTCGTACTTATATCTATATAATTATTATATAGCCTACTTAAGACAAAGAAATCAGTAAGATTAGTGTTGTTTATTTAATAGACAACATTGGAGAATGTAGTGAGATTTTGAAGGGAGTGATGTTTTCAATGGCAGAGTCGTCTGGGTTTTTGTAGGCAATATTCTCTATCACACTTCACTATAATACCACCGCTATTTACATGTGCTTCATTTCCACACTCTACATTTGACCATGGATTAGGGGTGAATGTTTTAATTGTGGGATTATTATATCTAGAACAGAGATTTATTGTCTAGATTTGTTATGTTTTAGTTCTAATTAATATTTTATTTATTGTTACATGCTGACTTATCTAGTGGTGTTGTACCCTTTAAAAAAAATTAAATATGTATCAATTTAAAAAAGTAACAAAAAAAAGTCTTGATTAGTATAATTAATGTGGGGGTGTTGGTATGACGTATAAAGGGGACACAAAAAAAAAACCTGTAGTTTTACAGTCGTTTGGTAGACCGCACAACAAATACGTCTGAACTGTATCAATCTCTTGACCTGATAGATAATACAAGATGATATTGTTGTAGTCTAAAACACAACTTATCTTGTCCGCTTTCCCCTCCGATAATATTAACGGACTTCTACGATATTAAGTAAGAGACTAACTTTACATTTCTCCCATCTTCTCAACTTTTGTTATAAGCCTCAATAACTTAAAAAAAAAAAAAAAAATCTTTCAAGAAGCGGGAATTCGAGTGCATTCTCTCTTTTCTACCTCCATCACATCATTTTCTTCATCGCGTCGGCAATTATAGAATTGGTTGAACAATTTTTCCCCCTGCCTTGAACATCGATCTACAATTAATTATTCACCTTCATCACATTAGGCTTGTTTGAGCAATTACTTCCTCTGCACAATTGCGACACATCTCCACTTTGTTGAATTGCCCCCCCCCCCCCCCCATCACATCATTTTCTTCATCGCGTCGGCAATTATAGAATTGGTTGAACAATTTTTTCCCCTGCCTTGAACATCGATCTACAATTAATTATTCACCTTCATCACATTAGGCTTGTTGAGCAATTACTTCCTCTGCACAATTGCGACACATCTCCACTTTGTTGAATTGCCCCCCCCCCCCCCCCCCCCCCCCCGCCTTGAACATCGATCTCCACTTTGTCGGCAATTATAGAATTGGTTGAACAATTTTTCCCCCTGCCTTGAACATCGATCTACAATTAATTATTCACCTTCATCACATTAGGCTTGTTGAGCAATTACTTCCTCTGCACAGTTGCGACACATCTCCACTTTGTTGAATTGCCCCCCTCCCCCCCCCCCCCACCCCCCAACAATCGTGAATTGTAAACGCAACTAAGATTCATGAATTTTTGCAATTATATTTCAAGTAATTTTAAATATTTTAACCATGAATAATTCTTCAATTTCAAAGTATCAAGTACATTATGTCCAATTAGTGTGAATCTTGTTTCTTTGGACATTGAGTTTGTTCTATTTCTCTTAAACACTGGATTTCTTTGTTTAATGTTATTTGTAGTTAAATTTGTTTCTATTACTAGTGATGGTTAGGCACAAAAGAAAATTCAATTAGTAAGTTTTCCTTTTCGGAATGGAATTCAAATCTTAAGAAGTGTTGTTGTAAGGTTTAAGTATTGGTATTAGAGTCGAACTAGTATTGTACCCACCCGTGCGTTGCACGGGAGCTAGTTTTGTCGGTATATTAAAAAAAAATTAGCAATTTGTTTAAGATACAAAAATCGTACCACTGTACTGCATTATTTGAATTATATATATATATATATATATATATATATATATATATATATATATATATTTGTCTATAGTTCAATATACATTCCTGCAATATATCATAACTATGTAGACAAATTAATACTCATAATATTTAAAAATTGAGTAGTTCTAGTGTGCACTTGAATGCATGACATGCACTTGAAAAAAATACCCCAACAGAAATCAATAATACCCCAAGAAGTAATCAGTGATACCCCAACCGGAAAAAAAATATAGTTCGTTGTGTTTGTGTGTATTTAAAAAAATCAAAATTGAAGTTAAAATTGAGTTTAAAATCCAAGTGCATAGTGCATGCTAGAATTTTTGTTAAAAATTTATTCATTCTAATTCTACGTTTATTAACTTTTTTTAAGAAATATTTTTTTTGTTTTAATTTGCTCATAACACATTAATAAATGCACCATACATGCAAAATACATTTCTAAATATCAATATAATAAAATTACTACACAACAATTAAAAAAAATCTAAAGAAGCTAATAAATCAAGAGAAGTATACTAAAAAGTAAATAACAAATTCAAAACCCTAAACATTTCTAAACACCTCTTGATATAAAACATTCTTTGGTGTGTTATACACAAGATGATGGCCATTGCATAACATAATCTTCAAGCCACGACGATTGGTAATCCTTGCAATTGCAACATAAAGCTGTCTATGACTAAACATCGGCTTCCTAATAGATACACCAACATGACTAAAAGATTGACCTTGGTTTTTATTTATAGACATGGCGTACGAAACAATCAAAGGAAACTTCCCCCGTGTAAACTTAAAAGGTTATTTAGGATCAGAATGTGTCAACGATAGCCGCAATATCAATGCTAGCTCTCCCTAGTGATTACCATCATGTATATACAAAAAAGAGAAAGAAAATCATAAACGTACATTTTAGAAAAAATGATAAATAATAATAAATACTACCATAAAATTACATAATAAAAAAACTAACTAAACTCGTTACATTGCACAATCCTATAGAATGATCAATATTTTTCAATAACATAACAGGTGTTCCAACTTTAAGATTTAGTTCATGATCAGGAACACCAACAAATTTTAATGTATTAAGGAACTCAGGAGTATGAACATCAGCAAGAGAATCAAGATTGAAATCAGACTTGCAAATACTATCAGAACTGAGATACTTGCGAGACTCCTTTTCATTTAACTTCACCATGTAATCATTAATACTTCAGACAGAATCAAGCGTCGATGCAAGAATAGCTCTTTCCTGTACAAATTTATGATCATACATCTTTGATTTAAAATTAGGATAAATACAATCCACAATAGAAGCAATAGGATGATCACCACCTATCAACAAAATATCTTCTAGAATAATAATGTCAGAACCGTAACCAGTTTTTGCTCATGTAGTTCCATCATCAATTAATTCAATTCACTTTGAAAAACAATTTCATTTCATTCACCCATTCAACAAAATCAGACTGTAGCAATCTTATATTTTTTTCAACTTCAAAATCGTGCATTCATTCCATAAATTAGATGAATTAATAGTGACATGCACAACATCCTGTCCTTTTCCCTTTGGAATGACAGGTAAAATTTATCAAAAATCTTGACAAAAAAGAATTGTCTTCCCACCAAATGGTATTGCAGAACATGATGGATTAGATAACTGCATAATATCACACAACGATGTATCTAATGCTTCAGTACAATGTCTTTGAACTATTGGGGCTTCATCCCATATAATAAGTTTGCATTTAATCAATAGTTCTGAAAGATGACTACCTTGCTTAATGTTACACATAGAATCCTCTAAACAATTGATTGGAATGCAAAATCTAGAATGAGTTGTACGTCCACCGGGAATCAAAAGAAAAGTTATCACACTTGATGCTACATCAACACAATCTTACCTTCACAACGTGATTTTGTAGATAAAAAATTTCATAAAAAAGTTTTTCCAGTACCCCCATAGTGCGCCACATACAAAAAATACATTTCCAGTATCCAAAGACGCAGATTCAATTATTCTATAAAAAATAACACGTTGCTCATCATTTAATTTGCTTACCAAAACTTCACATTTTGTCCGCAATTGAACTCTATCATACAACAACTCACTCAAAAGTATCGTATATCAACAACAACTACTGGCATTCCATCAAACTCTTACAAAGAGAACGCAACATATTTTCGATCTCCAAAAGACAATAATTTTTTATCCCACCGTCTGCCATCCTCATTCCTAAACATTCAGAATATAATAAAACAACTTTCAAAAATATATAAATGTCACAATTTTTTTCACACAATGGTTTAGTTTTAAACAAAATTTTCTAATTATATGTAAGTATAACATGAAAAAGTATTTGTTTTATTATAAAGGCTTAATTGCAAATAAAATCTCAATTTTTCCATAAATTGCAATCTAATCTAAATTTTTGAATTGGTGCTAACAAAACCTCAATTTAAAATCTGTTAGTAATTCTAACCAAAAGGCCGATTTCAATTTGTCCGAACATAATGATTAATTATGCGTTTTCTTCGAACCAATCTAAACATACTAATACGATTAATTATTTATTGTATAGTAGGTGAATATTCATTTTCGGACCGTAAAGAATTTGTTTGTTAGTTCAAATTGCAATCAAATATTAAATTGAAGTTTTGTTTGCATATATTTATAAATTTAGACTGGATAGCAATTTAAGAAAAAGTTGTTATTTGTATGCAATTAATCTTATTATAAAATAGATATTTATAAAGAATAATAAATTATTTTATAATTCTTACCATCAACTCATCTTAATCAAATAGTGTATATAAATCTTAAATGTAATCAAACCTGTACAATTTAAAATTATTTTTATAATATTGGATTACCACCAAAGACATTTGAACATGTCCTTTCTATAATCATATTTTCTAAGATGCTGGAATAGAGAACTATTAGAGAATGATATACATTGGAAAATACAAAATGTCAAGTCAATCAATATTTACCAAAATAATTGGTTAAAAACACATAATACATATCAACAAATTACCTTATTTTGTAGGTATCTTTCATACCAATTTCTCAACTCCTTTACCTTATAACAATAGATAGTTTTGGGCAAAGATGCTAATCATTTTTTTCACCTGCTAGAGCAGAGAGTTGAGGGAGTAAGTATGTTTAGTATGTATTGAAATTAAATAAGATTGATGAGTGGATATCTTTAGGAACGTGAATGAGTGCAATTATTATATATTGGATAATATTATAATATTAAAGTCGTATATTTACTTTAAAAAAATGGACATAAAATGATGTTGTGAGATATGCTATTTTCATTTTAGGCATGCGAACATGTGAGAATAACAAAAAAGAAAAGTGTGATGTTTATTGTGAGATGGAGGGAGTAAAATGTAATAAAATTTTATATCCACAAAACTCTTGGACCAAAATAAATAAAACATAATTGAATTGCATAATATTAATTTAATAATAATAACTACAATTATAAACATATGATACTTTAAATAATATAAGTAATATTATAGATAAATGATACTTTTAAAAGATATAAGTTATATACTATAATTTAGAAATTATAACTAAATAAGAAATTCGATAAAATTAATTAAAATATAAATGATAACAAAATATTTTTAAACATAAAGTATAGGCAAAGTATTGAGGGAGTGATATTAGTTGTTTTCACAAAAGGGTATAAGCTCTGGATAGTATTAGTTGTTTTCATGGAAGGATATAAGTTGAAGGAGACAAAGAGTATTAATTTTTAAATTAAAGGATATTAGATTATTAAACTAAAATGTATTAGTTGATTACACTAAAAAATATTGCAAAGTGGTTCATGTATGAACTAATTACACTTAAACACACTCTAAAGTATATGCTAATAAAATAAAGTAAATAATTTGGAAAACAAAATATTATGTGAATGATACTCACAGTAACTATTACCGTGAACCACAATTTATAACCTTATGTTGAAACAATTAATACCTTTAGTGGTAATAACTAATACCACTACAACTAATACCTTTAGTGAAAATAACTAATATCTTTCAGAGTTGATACCTTTAATGCATTTCACTGATACCTTTAGTATAATTTACTAATACCTTTTAAACAAATTTCATCTTGAATATAGTTCACATAATACATTCTCAATTTGTAAATGAGCGCTGACAAAATTCTATGATTTATGTATCATGAATGTATGATTAAAACGTGCAAAGTGAGATGTACAAAAATACTACCACTATAAATTTTTCGTTTTTTTTAATGTCCCATGATAAATTTCTCATTCTTTTGAAAGAAAAACCAACACTAACACTTTATATATTAAAAAAAAAATTCTTAAACAACTACTCTTTACTTTTTTACATCTCCATATAAATTTACGCAAAAGTCTAACATAAACAAAAAAAACATAATAAATAATTCAGCTAAGTTAATTGATTCATTAATAATTCTAAAATACAAAAAATAAATTAAATAATTTCCATGAATGTATTGGGCTTGAACTATAGAAATAAAAACATTTTTTTTTATTTGATAAATAAATACTTGAGAAGAAAATTTACAAATTAACATTTGAAAAAGTTAATTTCATATTTATATACACATCAATTTTTTATTTGTTCATAGTTTATCCAACTAAATGTACACGAATAAAGAATGACAAAGTATAAAGTAAAAATGGTTTATACATAAACCATTTTAGGGCAAATTTTTTTATTTAGGCCAATTCATAAAATTGATTGAAAAAATAGGGAGGTTTGAATTTTTTTTACGAAAATAGGGTTGATCGCGCCTGGGAGAGGCGATCAACTGAGTAGATCGCGCTCCCCAGGCGCGATCCTTGCAAGTGATCTTTTTCTACCCTTGATCGCGCCTGAGAGAGGCGATCAAAAGCGGTAGATCGCGCTCTCCAGGCGCGATCAACACCAAAATTTGCCACGTCGTGCCTCGCTCTTGCCAGAGGCGATCCTCGACACATTCTGACGCCATCACATGCCAAGATTCCCACGATCCGCGTGCTGCTCCACTCCCACGCCAGCTGCCGATCCGCGTGCTGCTCCACCCCACGCCAAGACTGCTATTTTGGCATTATATGCATTGTAATGTGCATATAACAACACCCCATCAGTACTCTTCCTCCTCATTTCACTTCTCACTTCTGTTCTTCTTCCTCCTTTTTTCATTTCAGTGAGAGTCCGAAAATTTTAGTATTTCTCATTTCATAATTTTAGTACTCCTCATTTCATCAGTACTTCTTCCTCCTTATAACAGCACCCTTACACCGAAAATTTTAGTACTCCTTCCAAAATTCATCCATCATTTTAGTATTCCTTCTCCCCCCTTTATTATGTCCGAATTTTAGCCAAAAATAAAAACACAAGGGCTGCTTCCAAAATACTAACCAATCCCCACAAAAATGTAAGTATTTTGATATTTTTAAATTTTTTGCAGTTTTTTATTTTATTCTAAAATTTATTTTTCTCAACTTGCAGTCTCACATATACACAAAAATAAAAGCTTGTTGATATTTTGCTATCTACCTGAGGAGTACAGACACTACTATCAAAAGGTAAATTCTTCAAAAAATAATTAATAATATTTTTTCGAATTTATTTGCATGCATATATTATCTTTTTTTTTTTAAATAACGGTACACATGAAATATGCTACTAGATGAAAAATTCTCAGTATATATATGTAAATTGCAATTATTGTACACATAGTATTTGTTCTTGGTTCTAAAGAAACAAACAATGTTATTAAATATTTTAATGAATTTGGAGTCAAAGTTGTTATATTTGATTGCTCATGGGTATTGACACATTGGTACCTCTCATCTTTCTCAGTTTTTGGCTCGCGTTAGACAAATGATCTTTAATTAATTGATTATATTTTTCATAAATAATATAATTTCAGTATAAATACAGTATATATGTAATTATATAAACACATATTATATAATATTGTATATATTTTCATGTTTATAAGAAGAGCGGTGATTTTTTTAATTAAACCTTTTGTTTGGGATAACTAGAATATTTGCAATTTAGTGAGTGGGTCAATAAAATATGTTTACAATGATAAAATAATTTAAGATAATAAAAATAAACGTTAGTAGTTTAATTTTTATAAATCCTTTTTTAATAATTATAAATATAAGAAATATATAAATTAATTATATAATATTTTTAAATACGTATATATGTGCGCAATACTTATTTAATACACATATTCTATATATTTTAATATGTCTACAATTTTTATTAATGAAAATTTATATTATGCCAATTTAAATATTTGTCCATTTAGTGTGAGAATTAAAATTGGATTTATAATATTTTAAAGGATCATGCTATGTATATATGTTTTGACAGTTGGTTGAAGAATAATATTGTTGGTAATTAATGAATAGGGAATTTTCCATACTTAATACTAATATATATGTATTATATATACACGCATCAACATAAAAAATCTTCAAATGAATTTTTTTTGGTTTGTAACCCTTATTTTATGATTGCATAATTATTCTTTTAACATATAAACAATAATTCATTTGAAATTGCAAAATACACCACATATATATAGTTGTTTTAATAATTGGCAAAGTATTATATAAAAATAATTCATGATAAACTTATTACGAAACAATATTAAAATATTAAATAAATTTATTATTATATAATATTATAAATTATGAATTTTTTTTTGCATAAATTAAAAAAAAATTACAATGTATGTATATAAATTTTTAACATAAAGTTTTAGTATGTAAATTTAAAATATATATATATATATATATATATATATATTAACCGTGCATCGCACGGGAGGAGTTCTAGTTGCTTAGTAATAGTAGATATTTCTTTAAGAAACATTAATGTATATCACTAGTTTAAGAAAATATCTAATTAAATAACCATCTTATTTTCATCACACCCGTCTCATAAATTAAACCGTCCCACATGAAAATGCATATTTAAAAAATATCCAACAGAGAATCATAATTCTGTGTTCATATATTTAAACAACCACGAGGGAAAATGCATTGGCAAAATAAAAAGTAACACAAATTAATTTTGTTGCAAGAACCCCTCGTTTATTCATTCATTCATTCCTTCTTTTCATAGGTATATCTCCAATTCATAAATGACATTCCCTTGGGTTTAAGATTAAAGACGGATGCACTTTTCTTCATTAAAAGAAATAAACATTGCGTTAATATGTGATGGTCATATATATTTAGGAAATCTTTAATTTGTGATATTTTAAACATGAAAATTAAATATATTTATTATTTTGATTAGTTGATTACCATTAAAAAGTTAGATATATTTTAGTTGATTAGTTAGATATATTTTAGTTGATTATGTTGATTAGTTGATTACCATTATGTTGATTAGTTGATTACCATTAAAAAGTTAAATATATTTATTTACAGGATGGATGCTGCAAAAGAGACACTATTATATGGACCGGCGAGCCGATCTGTACTCACGATGCAAAATGAACATCGCTCGAGACTAGACCGTATTAATCGGGAATCAAGTGAAACTGTGCTCAGTACATACCAAGGAGGCGATGGGGTGTTTTGGACATTTAGGCAAGATGACCCCGATCCTCGAAAGATTGTACTTCACCCCCGTGTAGTGGAGAGATTGAAGACGATGGGTTTTTACGGTCCACTTCGTTGTGGGTCGTTCAGACTTGATCGACATCTCATCACTGCATTAGTGGAGAGATGGCGTCGAGAGACGCACACATTCCATTTTCCCTTCGGAGAGGCCACCATCACACTACAAGACGTTGCCATTTTGTGGGGATTACCCATAGAAGGAGAGCCAATTATATGCAAAGATGAAAAACGTACTTTCGGTGAATGGCAAGCTAGGTGTAATGCGCTTTTGGGCATCAACGTACAACAAGTTGATATCAGGGGCAGGAGTGCGATCCTGTTTTCTTCTCTGAAAAATATGTTGAGAAATGATATTGCTATTTACGACGAATCACCACAGGAGGTAGTTGATCAATATGCACGGGGGTGTGCACTTTTACTTCTGGGGACAGTAATGATCCCCGACCACACTCGAAATGCTATCCCGTTAGTGTATTTGAACTTTCTGGAGAACGTGAATACATCAGGGGAATACAGCTGGGGAAGTGTTGTATTAGCGACTTTGTATCGGGAACTCTGTATGGCTTGCCACGCTAATGGCAAGATTATCGCTGGAGCATTATGCTTGTTACAGGTAATTCTTGATTAGTTTTAATTACTTTTAAACAAATCAATGATTAGTTGTATGTTGAAACTAATTTACTCATGAATACAACAGATATGGGCATGGTCAAGGATAATACCAATACAACCAAGGAACGTATATCCTATGCTCCAAGAAGGACACATCTTGAGTGTAGATGGTCGCAATTTGGGGCTTCCACCGTATGGGGCTAGGTATTTTTCTCTAAACACATTTATCTATAAATCGCATAACATTCGTTTGGCTATGCATACTTATTGTGATACCTACTTAAATTATAGGTGGATACATTATCATAGTCACACTGAAAGTGCGGGCAACTCGATTCGTGTATATCGCGACATATTTGATCGTTTGTCTGATGGCCAAGTAAGTTATTATTATAATGATCCGCACAAATATATAAGTGTGTTTGAGGAAAATTAATTTTTTTTGTCTACACACAGTTAATTTGGGAACCCTATGATGAGCAAGCTGAGGAGATCTCGAGTCTTGGACCTCGTTGTTTGACCCAAAATTGGAGGTCACAATGTCCGCTGATCAATATTTGGATAGTGGAGCTTCATTATCCAAATAGGGTGTTAAGACAATTTGGAATGGTCCAAAACATTCCGAGTGATGTTGAAAGTAGAGACCAGGACTTGCATAATCATACCCGCCAGGGAAGATCCGGCTGCGATTGGACCATTAAACATAAAAAATGGATTACTTATTGGAGGAACAGACGACCATTCATGCCTTGCACTCCTATCAACAATGGTAATCCGGTCTCCAATGACTATATGCAGTGGTACTATGGAATTACACGACGATTGATTTCACCAGTGGAGTATACTGCAGTGGCCCGAGGTTTCCAACCAGCAAAAACATCTACTCGAGATCTTTTGGTAATATATATATCACAAATTTAATTTTATAATGTTTGAAAATTGAAACATGAATAACACTAATTTTTTTTGGGTTACAGGTAGGCTGGTTTCGGAAGCTCAAAATTAGTAAAAGACAGTGCAATCCTGATGATAGAGCATCAGTAGATAGTCATTTGGAGCTCACTGAGAATTACATCACTGAAGTGGAGCCTTTCATAGAAAACCCTGCTTATCTACAAGATGTGGCCTCGGATGAAAACGTAGAAGTTGAGGAAAGATCTACAAGACAAAGAAGAAGGAGATCCGTAGGACGTGAAGATGCGGGTCCTTCAACGTCTAGGAGTCGGAGAAGACATTCCTCAGCAATGCCATCAGAGTCCCCTTTTCCCCGACAAGGTATTCAACATGGGATACCTCAGTCTGCTCCACGCACGCAGTATGGTGCTGGAAATGGTATGCAATTTACAAAATTACACTTGAGTGGATTTACATTTATTTAGTTATTATAATTTTTTTATAACATGTGACAGATGCTTCCACGTCTGAATTTTTGGGTAACACACAACCAACTACATATGGTATGTAATTCAATATTAAGAAATTATATTTATTATTTTATTTATTATATATGCATATCACTGTTAATTTGATAGCAGCCTGACAATCAAATGAGGGGGCGTCTCAGCCTACGCCTTACACACATTATGGGTTACCCTCATTTGGACATGGAGCTTACACATAACCTGCTGGAGATGGTATGCAAGTTACTAAATCCTGAAATTACACAAATAAATAATATTTTTTAAGAGATAATGTTTATTTATTTATAATATATTATTGTTAACTTGATAGTTGGTTGGGGTAGCTATGAGGGGGTACCTCAGTCTGCTTCTGCATCGACGTTTCAACAGGAGGTGCCTCAGCCGAGTTTTCACACACCTTATAATGATCAAGGTATTTAATATCAACTTATATAAGTAAATGTATATATTGTAAAATATATTATTGATCTAAATTCATTAAATGTGTGACAGATTTTCTTACATCATGGGGTGGTTCATTTACTGAGATGTTAAACACGGGTATTGATTTGAATACCTATTATCAACCTCAGTTCTCACAAGAACAACCAAATTACACTTCAACGCCTATACCATTTGCGGGCACAAGTGAGAACCTTGGACCAAGCCAAGATGAACAACAACCTCGTCGTGGTCATCGTGATAGACGTCCGACACGATGTGGCACGGGTGGTCATTTACGTCGTCACTAATTGTATGATATTTTGTATATATATTTATTTTTAATTGATAATTTTTTTATGTATGCAATTTTAAATACCTCTACTTGTGACATTTTTTTAAGTAGTACTACCTCCGTCCCAATTACACAAATAATTTAAGTAACACAAAGAAAATGGGAGAAGGAAGAAGAAGAAAACATCATAAAGCATTATATGCATATTAGCCAACAAAGAAGGACAAAATAGACTCACTAATTAGGAAGCAAATTACTTTTAAACAACGAATGTACATCTTATTAGATACAACAAGTTGATTCACCAAAGGGGTTCAGAACATCAATGCGAAGGTCCAGCTCTATCTTGGGCTTGGTACTGTTGTCTAGCGCGGGTTTGGGCCCAATCCATCTCATTGTGAATCCTGGACGTCACATCTCGACCACGACGCCTTATCCTGCGATCTGGATTATGCCTCAGTTGGAAATTGGGTTCATCCCACTCCTCAGGATCCGGCAATGGCTAAAAAAACCTAGATGTGTAAGTCGAAGTATACACATTTATACTGTAACAGTCGGGCACATACACACTTGGATCAATCCTGAATTGTCTACACACCTCCAATGCATGTGAGCATGGGATACCAGCCAACTTCCATAGCCCGCAATCGCACTCGCGTCTCGATAATGCAACTCTGTATGTGCGATACTGTACTGAGCCCTTAATACGAGTAGAAACTCTGGCTGATCCCACCTCCTGATTAAAAAGGTCTACTCGATGTTTCATCCCCTCTCGCTGCCCTGAATCAAACCTGTCATGAACATATTTAGGCCACATCCGATTTCTCAACACTAAAATCCCTGCTTCTTTAGCACGTTCCATAAAGGCATTTTTGGATCGTGTGAAAGTTGCACTGACGATGGCTGTGATTGGGAGGCGTCGTGCACCCTTAAGAACACCGTTGATGCATTCTGAGATATTAGTTGTCATAACACCGAGACGGTGACCTCCATCATGGCAAAATGTCCACTTGGTAGGATCGATGTTTCGTAGATACTCATGACCTTCTTCACTTAAAACTCGTATTTCGTTCATCCTTATCTCAAAATGTCTTACAGACAATGCTCTTCCCGCAACATAACACAAGTCCTTCAGCTTTTGACTTTTGAACTGAGTATTGAAATTTGAAGCAACATGTCTTAAACAATAACGGTGCACTCCTCTTGGTGGTGAAAATGCTGGGACTTCGTCCACTGCCTTCAGTATACCCTTATGTCTATCGGAAATAAGGCATACCCCCTCCATATCACCGACAACATGTGTGGCTAACATATTAAGAAACCATTTCCAAGACATATAACTTTCATCGTCAACAATGGCATATGCTACTGAAATGATCTTCTGATTGGCATCAAGGGTGTTAGCAATCAACAATTTGTGTTTATACTTAGTGTAAAGGTGAGTACCATCTACACAAAGTATTTTGCGACAATGCATGAATGCTTCAATGCATGGCTTGAATGCCCAGAAGACATAGCCCAACGTGTGCACATTCCACTCAATCGTTGCCTTGTGCTTCCACTCCACAATGGTCCCGGGATTGTATTTCTCCAAGGCCCTCATATACTTGGGCAAATATTGACATGAACTCTCCCAAGTTCCGAACACATTCTCTCTAGCACGTTTCAATGCTTGCCATGCCTTTTGATATGAAATAGTGTAATTATATTTCTTATCTGCATGCTCCACGACACATTTAACGTCGTATGCTGGTTCAACTTGTATGAGACTCTCCAAGTCAGCTGCAAGCAAGTTTTTACATAGATTTGAATGATTGCGTGAGTCAATATCCATCAGACAGGTATGTGGCGGTCCCAACCTGGTGATTTCCCAATGACCAGATCTTTTACGGTATGAGGCGCGCAAATGCCACTCACAGTGTTGCAATGTCGAGCAATTGTCATTTTCACTTGCATAGTTCTGCTTGCACACCAACTTCATTGACTTCGAGTTGCTCTCTTCGACTCTGTACTCACGTCTTGCATGTTGGACCGAGTAATTCTTCACGACATTGATCGCAGTCTCTTTGTCTTTGAAGATCATTCCTAACCTCAAAACTCCATCATCCGCATCGTAGCCCAGATCACCACTTGGAACGCCTACTGAATCAACAGGTATATCATCACATGACCTATCAAAAAATGGCACTCCAACCAAATTTGGATGAGGTCTCACTCTTGGCATTAGAGAATTTGGTACAGCAATACTTGGCATCCAAGGATTGTTAGTGGTATCATCCTCATCAGACGGCCCCTCGTCCTCAGAACCATTATCGCTTGGTTCAGAATTACAAGTAAAGTCTGGATATAGATCACCTTCTATATCAGCTATGGTGCCGACAGGGGCCATTATCTTAGTGATACCAGAAGGTCCAACATTAGGATCTGAACCACCGGCATGACTAGACCCTAAACGTTGGTAGGGTTCATCTTCCCAAGCACCCCACTCATTATGGTTCACTTGCAGGGCCTCGTATGCAATGTTTGAAGGTCTATCCATATTGGCTCCCCCACGACCTGACCCTTCAGAAGGATAGTATTGGTTCTCCCACTGACCATGGGATGCTGGGTACTGCACCTTCATTTCAACCTCCACTAATAGCTCAACTGAATTGAGCCCCGCTTGTGGATGGAAGAAATAGAGAAGGTCGTTGTTGTTCCTAATAGGACAACTAGAGGAGGCATTCTCATTATTTATTATGCAAGACACATTCAAAGAATACACTCGCAAATCTAATCCCGTGATCTCAGACAACACACGTAATAGACCATAGAAATCAAGCATACGATCAACTCTTCTTGTTCCAATAACAGCTCCACAAGAGCGCACAAGGATTCCAATATCGCGAGAGATTGGCATATCTTCAAAAACACAACACACTTATAATTAATATACAAATCTATATTAAATTTGATACTTAAAATGCATCAAATAATTATATAATATATTGACGTATATAACAATTTTTAAGTCCGTCTTGAAATTTATTTAAAGAGTATTAATCGTTTCATTAAATGATATTAGTTGTTTTCACTAAAAATATTAATTGGAGAAGTAATATTGTTTCATTAAATAATACTAATTGTTTTATTATGTTAATAAAATTGTAGTTCACAGTTATATAGTTAACATGAATATCATTAAAATAATATCTTCTCAATTAAATATTACAATTTTTTTTCAAGTCAATTTTTTTAAGTGTAATGTTTGACTCCAAATTCATTAAAATATATTTTTTTAAGTGTAATCCAGATCTGAGGTTGATTTGAGTTAAATGCTACCTAAAATTAATCGTTTAAAGAAAATATTACCATGACCATGATTGATATGAATGTTTAGACTGAGCTTCTTATAACCAATGGTGGTGATAGTTTTTTTTAAAATCAATTTTCTAAATTACAAACTAGATTTAATATTAAATTTCAAAATTTTCCTTATTTATTTTCGGTCAAAAGCCGATCATGCAACATATATTCAAGTCTCCATTAGGATAAAAAGAAATACTCCCTCCTATCCAAAACTTTTGCTACTTTTGGCCTCAAATCTTATTTCAAAATATTTGTTATGTTTATATAATTTTTCTCAACTTTTTTTTATTTATTTACACCCTCTAAAATAAAGTCTTATAATTATAATGTAAGTTTGACCCACTAAATTAGCACATCCTTATAAAAAAGGAGTGAATTTGTACAAATAATTCATTTATATCCATATTTAATTGGGTTAATTGGAAAAAAACTCACGAACTTAATAATATTTATTAATTACAACATAAACTCAATATCAAGATTTAAAACCTTTAGAACCAAGAACAAATACTATGTGTACAATAATTGCAATTTACATATATATACTGAGAATTTTTCATCTAGTAGCATATTTCATGTGTACCGTTATTTAAAAAAAAAGAAAGATAATATATGCATGCAAATAAATTCGAAAAAATATTATTAATTATTTTTTGAAGAATTTACCTTTTGATAGTAGTGTCTGTACTCCTCAGGTAGATAGCAAAATATCAACAAGCTTTTATTTTTGTGTATATGTGAGACTGCAAGTTGAGAAAAATAAATTTTAGAATAAAATAAAAAACTGCAAAAAATTTAAAAATATCAAAATACTTACATTTTTGTGGGGATTGGTTTGTATTTTGGAAGCAGCCCTTGTGTTTTTATTTTTGGCTAAAATTCGGACATAATAAAGGCGGGAGAAGGAATACTAAAATGATGGATGAATTTTAGAAGGAGTACTAAAATTTTCGGTGTAAGGGTGCTGTTATAAGGAGGAAGAAGTACTGATGAAATGAGGAGTACTAAAATTATGAAATGAGAAATACTAAAATTTTCGGACTCTCACTGAAATGAAAAAAGGAGGAAGAAGAACAGAAGTGAGAAGTGAAATGAGGAGGAAGAGTACTGATGGGGTGTTGTTATATGCACATTACAATGCATATAATGCCAAAATAGCAGTCTTGGCGTGGGGTGGAGCAGCACGCGGATCGGCAGCTGGCGTGGGAGTGGAGCAGCACGCGGATCGTGGGAATCTTGGCATGTGATGGCGTCAGAATGTGTCGAGGATCGCCTCTGGCAAGAGCGAGGCACGACGTGACAAATTTTGGTGTTGATCGCGCCTGGAGAGCGCGATCTACCGCTTTTGATCGCCTCTCTCAGGCGCGATCAAGGGTAGAAAAAGATCACTTGCAAGGATCGCGCCTGGGGAGCGCGATCTACTCAGTTGATCGCCTCTCCCAGGCGTGATCAACCCTATTTTCGTAAAAAAATTTCAAACCTCCCTATTTTTTCAATCAATTTTATGAATTGGCCTAAATAAAAAAATTTGCCCCATTTTAGGGTATTAGTTGTGTTTACTGAAAATAAAATAAGACTCTTCAGTGGAGACAACTAATACTCTTTAGTGAAAACAACTAATATCCTTCAATAATTCATGTATAAACCAATGTCACTCTATACATACTCATAAAGAATTGGTTTCATGATCTAGTGCTTACCATATTTAATATCATAATTATGATCTTATTATTTTGTAAATTGGTAAGAGTATATATAGAGTAAAATTAGTTTATACATGAATTATTTAAGAGTATTAGTAGTTTTCACTACATAATGTTAATTGTTTTCGCTAAAGAGTATTATATGTTTTCACTAAAAAGTTTTAGTTTATTTTTTGTAAACAACTAATACTCTTCAGTGAAAAAACTAATATTCAATTTAGAGAAATCAACTAATACTCTTTAGTGAAAATAACTATTACTCTTTAATAAAACCAACTAATATTCTTTATTGGTTCATGTATGAACCATTTCCCTCTATACTTTTTCAATCAATAATTAAAAGATATGGTCAATATATATTTTAACTACACAATTAAAAGTCAATAATCGAGTCTATTAAAATCAAGCACCTTAATTAGCACAATTATTAATAAAAAATACATCTATGATTAAGTCTTTGATATATGATTCAATTTTTTTCCTAATTTTATGGCTTGTGGGAATTAAATATAATTCAACAATTCACTTAAAATGTGATTATTTTTAAAGTTTCGGAAATTAAGATTTGTTTAAAAAATTTATATCTTAAAATTTACTAATTGATGCAATGTACACATAATACATATATCTTCAAAATCTTTCCCATAAAATAAAATAATTTAAGCAATGTTGCAATACAAAATTTTTATTTTACTGAAACTATTAAGACATTCAATTTATTTAAAAAAAGACGTAATAAAAAAATTAATGCTGATTTTTTTAAGTATAATTAAACTATACGTTTCAGTGTAAACAAAATATAATTTTAACAGCAAACGAATAATTAATTTATTGGTTTGTTTACTACTCCCTCAGTCCCTTTTTAGATTGCTCAAAACTACGGAAAAACTGTTCCGCACTCTAAAATTAACCACTTACAAACATCCATTATTTACACTTATATCAATCAATTTTGCAATATAACATTAAACAATAAACTAAACTCACCTAAATAAAGTTAAAATTACCAATATATTCTCAAATTTATCCCTTTTAATACTTACAATATATATTTATGTAAAAAACCAGTTATTGCAAAAAAAAAAAAATATAATAATAATTAAATAATAGTAAATGTAATAATATATTCAAAATATACAATATAATCGTAATATATAAAATAGATTTCCTTAGATTGTATATATTCAAACGTGACTTTATCTAACATATATATTCTATCAAATTGGTAGAAATTTTATCTATAAATATTATTTCTTGGACTCAGTCAATTTAATTTAAAAATTAAAGACTACAGATAATTAATCGATGCCCTCATCTTCATCTATACAAAATAGAAACTTAAACCAGGCGAAGAAATACAGAATTTGCAAATGAGAATTACAAAGACTTACAAATGTATTAAAACTTAAAATTATGTTTCACTACTAAACAAATCTGGAATAATTTCTATCTTGCAACCTCTTTTATCCTCATATTATTACTTCAAGCGAAGAGAATTATTGTCTCAGGATGAACCGTCTCTGAAATTTCAATTGAAATCGAATTTAAGTTGGCTGCTGAAACTTTCGCGAAAGAGGAACTATTTTAACAAATCCGGCGAAGGAGAAGGTGCACTAATTTCTAAAATTATTTTTCCACATGATTTCTCCCTATCGGGTGATTAAGAAAAGGCCTAATTTTCTAATTTTCTTCATGGATTCAACATAAATATAAATAAACGAATATGAATGAAAAGAAAATCTAAATTAGATGTATAAGATTGTCCTGTGGAAATTTGAGAAGATTTTGTGACATAAATAGACAAAATTAAACAGAAGTGAAGGCATGAATGAGGAAAAAATAAAATAAAACGTCTGCATAATTATTGGAATATCTTTGATGATGAGTAAATCAAAATTAATGACAAAATTATCTTAAGTACTAATAAACAAATGGATGGTGATGATTAATTCTTAAAAAATAGATCAAAGGTCAAAAACTCTTCCCGCCCAAACTATATATGGAAAAGTTGGGTGTATTATATATTATAGATGTGTAATAATTTATTGTAAGGGTTGGAGTACTCATTGTACTCCAATTTTTATAATAAAATTTATCTTTTACTAATAAAAACAATTTGTTTCTATGAAAATCTATAAGCTGCCCTTTGTTGCGTTGAATGTGGCTGAAGATGGAAGTAATGAAGTTGAATGTAATTCTAGAATATTGCAAATTCTTTGTTTTAAATGCTTGACAATATAAAATTGATGTTTAATTTGATTTTCTGTTTAGTGTTTAATTTAAGTTTTCTAGTGTTTAATTAATTTGTGTGTGTGTGCTTTTTTTTTTTTTTTTTTTTTTTTGCGTTGATTCATTAATTTTGGGAGAATTGGCTAGAGTTTGGATTTGTAGAGGATGGGGAGTGAAGTGGACAAAATAAAATTTTCAACGTTTTCTTTTATATCCCCTAACACAGACGAAACTATTAAAGTTTATACTCCACCTATTTAAAATAATTATCATTCTGAGATTTAAAAGAAAAAAAAATTAAGGTCTAAAGTAACCTTAGTAATAATTTAAATATTATTAATTTTAATTAGAAAAAAAAAAAACAATTACACGTCAATAGTTAAGATATTATGGAAGAATATCTTCTCCATATAATTAGGGTTATACATTGAATAATGGGTAGTTCTAGTATGCACTTTGATTTGAAAAAAAATACTTTTAACAGAAATTAGCAATACCTCGAGAGTTAATCAGTGATACCCCAAGAAGCAGTCAGTAATATACCAAGAAATAATCAATAATATCTTAACTAAAAAAAATTACACAGTTCGGTGTGTTTGTGTGCATTTCAAAAAAATCAAAATTGAGTTTAAAATCCAAGTGCATATTATGCACTTGAGTGCATGCTAGAATTTGTCTTGAATAATAGTGTGAAAAAGTCTTGATGTATTGAAGGAAAATATATTATTGTGCCTTCATCAACAAGTAACTAATGGAGGGCAATATGCAGGTCATTCCATTATATCCTATTTACTCATCTAAAACCCTAGATTGTACCTAGATAAAGGGATCTCTCCTGGCTTGGTACGCCCCCAGACACGTAGTCATTCATGACGAATTGGGTCAACAAATTTGTGTTCTATTTCTCTCTTTATTTTTATATATCCTAAAACACGTTATCAGCACGAGTGTTCTATACCATTAGATTATAGTGCAGCCGTCGAAGAGAAAAAAAATTCCATGAAGCATATGCTGATCGAGTTTTTCCATCTCTTGGTTGAATGAACGAGTTATTATATATTTCAATTACGATCACAATTTGCAAGGTACGCAAAAAAATATGCTTAGATATAATAAAATCCTAAATATCTTGTTTAGTTTTTTTTCTCTTTTTTTTAATGAAAAAGAAATACACACTCACTAACTCTTGATTCAGATGGATACAACTTATCAATTGCTTTTCTTTAATAGTTTATTGATTATTGTATGATTAGTTTGATAGAAGTTTAGAAAAATTAGAGCAACCTTGATTCTCGTGTCATTTGTGAAGGCTAATCTAATTAATTATACAATTAATATGATTTTCAAAATGAATTCTGTTGATCGAAAGATTTGTCTTTTATGTGAGATTTGTATATTTGGTTTATTTATTCAATTATGACAATTGCTGAGAATTTACGGTACGTTAGGTTCTGTATCCAAAGGTCTGAACATAACAATTATATTGTTCTGTTTACTTTCTATTTGCTCCATGAGTTAAATTATAGTATTGTGTTATGCATTATAGTTTGCATACTATTTCTCACCGTTCAAATGAATTAGAATGAAGTTCCAAGAATCACACTAGGATTATATATTTAATTATATGTGAATGAACTCCCAAGGATTATTTTAGTACATGAATATTTAGTGGTTCTATTGAATTTCAGTACTGAAATTTAATTTTTCTAACTTGTCTTATGTATTGAGTTTTATTTTATGCTCGATATTGGTTGTTCTACCACTGTAGACATGTTTAAGGTCGATGGAATTGTCCCCACCTATGAGATGAGAAAGCAAACAGTTCACTTTTTAAATCTCATATTGAGTTTGCGCTCGACGTAAGTCGACTTACCATAGGGTTTCACTCTGGTAAAGAGACTTATTCCTTTCTAAATTTAAGTAATTAGAACTGCTTGCCGCGAAATAGGCTTGTGATTTATTTGTTGTAGAAATTAGGATTTATGTGAAAATCCTTGTTTGCCTATTGTTAATTAATTTGTGGCTGATGTGGTTCACCTAAATTCACAATGAGGATTTTGATGACTTATTTGTTATATTAATGTCATCGGTGATATATATACTCAATTTTTATGTATACATGTTTGTCAATCAATATCTCCATGATAAAGAAATTTTATGGATGATACATATGAGTGTAAATCAATGTGATAAAGTATATTCACAAAGCATCGAAAGAATATGTAACTCATGGTCTCAAAATCTAATTCACGTTATTCTTGAAAAATTAATTTATTATTTTATATTGCTACGGTTGCGAAATTAATATCCACTTGCTTATAAAATTTTGGACTCAAAAGGAATTGAGTACCACCATTGGATTCATCATCTGATCAAAAGACAAAGAATCGTCTAACAAGATCAAATTCAATGTCCTAATATTCTTTTAGGCAACATATCAGACTCCATTTTATGTTGAATATGTCTTCTCTTTATAATACCCAAAGAACTGTGGTATATTCTGAAAGGACTTTTTAGTCTGTACTTTTAGAATTGATAATACAGTGGAAAGAAATCCGCTTACTTAAATATAAAGAGGGTCACGAATTTCCTTAAAGATATGTTGCGCTTTAAAGTACACTTTACTTTCTGTGAAAAGAAAATCACAAAAGATGACACAATATATATATATATATATATATAAACTTTTTCACTTTCCCCGCTAATGTTTGGCTTCCTGGGACAAAGAAAATTCCCGAGGTTAATTTTGGTTAATGAAACAGTGGGAAGAACCCAAAATAAATTGGGACATGACATATTAATCCATACGAACATGGGAATAAAGCACCACGTGGGATAGTGGTAGCTCTTCCACTAGAAGACATTAAGGAGGTATTGGTACTCCTAGCAGTCAATGATGATACCATATCAAATTGTGATGCAAGTACAAAGTAGCAACAAACTATATGAGGTATGGAGAATCTAAAGAAAAAATACCCATTATATGAAAGATGAGGGCTATCCCTCATATTTTACCTCACAACTGTTGATTTCAATGGCAACAAGGACTTTGCCCAATTAATGAATATTTCTGACTTTGATTGATTTATTTATAACTTTTTCATTTTTCAAAAAGGTTATTTAGTCATAATATTTCATTTTATTTGGTCAGATATTTTGGTCCTAAAGTTAATTAGATCAACAATGATTTTTAGTTAGATTTTTTATACAAGACCTTATTTTCAATGATGTTGGTTCATTAATAAATTTAAAATTTATTCGAAGCACTGAATTATTTGAATTTATTATACGTTAGTATACATGGTTCGATAACAACTTTATCACAATGTAAAATGATAAATTATTGAATGAAAAGTAAATCATTCAACTCAAATTGAAACTCAGCAGAATATGAGATTTCTTTAAAAGGGTGAAGAACTGCCAAATTCTTGATGTCTAACAATACAATTATTAAAATCAAAGAAGTTTTATATGCATCAAGAGCTAATCGAACCTTGTCAAGTTTTAAAGATATGTGTGCCAACATTTATACACACAATGAGAATGAAATTTTATATTTATCTAATGAATGTGAAAGAAAACGCATCTTAGATAAACTCAAAAGTCAATCTAGTGGAATGCAGCTCACTATTGTTCTTGAATCATATGTTGTCACCAATGATGAACTATGTGACACTGATTTATACAGGCTTTAACATGATGATCCATATTTTGAAGGACTGATATGGACATCCTTCTCCTTTTGTGAGTGAAATTTAAAATGAGATAAAAAAATTCAATACGATGCATGATATCGGTCATGTTGCTATTTTGTAGTAATCTTTATTTTCTAAAGTACCAGATACATTATCTACATCTCACTTTGCCTTACAAATATCAAAGACACATCACTCATTTTGCAAAGCCAAATCTTTAACAAAAGTGACATTGAGACCTATTTATGTTAAAGATTCAAAACAAAATATTTCATTCTTACAAAGGATAAACTATGATATTTGTGGATCAATTCATCCAGAATGCGGACCATTTAAGTAATTTATGGTTTTGGATTATACTTTGACATAATGTTCACATGTCGCTTCACTCTCCACAATAAATTATGCATGCAAAACTCTTAGCACAAATTATATGTTTTAGGACTCACCACCCTGAATACGCTATCAAGATAGTTTATATCAAAAGAATTTGATAATTATTGCATATTTATCGTGATCGATGTAAAGCATCCGATACCCTATGTGCTACATAAATTGGTCCCGCAGAGTCCACAATTAAAAGGAAGTAATGGTGGTTAAGACACTGGTTCTGCGCACCAACATGTCAATCTCTACTTGGGGTTATGCAATATTGCATGCAATGTTACTTATTCGTTTCAAACCCAATAAATGACCAGCCATTTTTATGTGTACCAGTTGGTAACTGGATATAAGCCTGACATTTTATATCTACACATATTTGGTTGTGCAATATATGTGCCTATTGCGTACCCGCAACGCATTAAATTGGGTTCCTAAATACGATTAAGTATTTATGTTGGATATGAATTCCCAATAATTATCCGCAATTTAGAACCCTTGACAGGCGACCTACTTACCGCTAGATTTACAGATTGTCACTTTAATGAAATTGTCTTCCCGTCGTTAGGGGGAGATAAGAAAAAGGATTTTCTAAGGGAACGACAGGAAGTAAAATGTATGTCCCCACGTTGTCTCATTTGATCCCCGAACTTCACAATGTGAAAGTGAAGTAAAATGATTCATATATATTCAGAACATAGCATGTTCGATGTCTGATGTGTTTACTGATATTGCTAAAGTGACTAGGTCTTATATACCAGCTGCAAATATGTCTGTAAGGTTAGAAATCTGGAAGTCCTCAATAAGGTGCACAACACCGCCGGAAAGGTGTTGCAACCACACTTGGTGGAGGTGTGGTTGAGGCCGTGACTCCCAAAAGGAAATGGGGGAGGTCACCTGGTTCGATTGACACCCATTTAAAGGAAGAAATGGTAGGTGTGGCACAATCTAACACATTGATCATCAATGCTGAGGATACATCTCACGAGATTATCTTTGATTAAACTTATGTCCATGAATCATTACTGGAGGACGCTCCGATGTTTGATATGATTCCAGAGAATAAAAAAATCTCTATATGATTATAAGAGTGCATATAAGTCGATGGACAGACATTGCACGCAGATTGACGATGTATTTATTTATATTGTTGCTCAAGAAAGTATAGAGCACAACAATATCGAACCACACTCGGTTGCAGAGTGTCAACTAAGAGCATATTGGCCTAAATGAATAAAAGCAATCCAGGTAGAATTTAATTCTCTGACAAAGAAATAGGTATTTGGTTTTGTAGTGCTAGCCCGACCAAGTGTAAAGCCTGTAGGACATAATTGAGTCTTTGTCATAAAGTGTAATGAGAAATATAAGGTCTTGATATATAAAATTTGTCTTATAACGCAAGATTTCTCATTACGCTCTGGATTGAGTATGAGGAGACAAACTCCCGTAATAGACGTCATAATATCTCATCACTTAGTTTCCGAAGAATTGGAGATGCAACTTATGAATGTGATTATGACATATCTCTATGGGGATCTTGATTTAGAGATATATAAGTGTCTAATGACATCTATTACCCAAATCAAGTGACTCTAAACCACGGAGTGTGTTTACAATTAGATTGAAATACTCACTTTATTGATTGAAACAATCAGGCGGAGGTGGTATACCGTCTAAGTGACTACTTGATTGGGATAGGTTACAAGAACGATATATAGTGACCCTATGCATTTATAAAGAAAATAAGTTTCGGATTTGCAATTATTTATGTTGAAGGATGAATATAATAGGTACTCTTAATGCAATAAGAGGACCATGAGTATTTGAAATCCGGTTTTGAGATAAAGGATCTTGGGAAAACTCAATTTTTTCTATACTTTATACTAGAATATTGAGTTTGTGGAATACTTACCCACCAATTTGCATATGTCCATAAGATGTTCAGGCAAATTAACATGGAAAAATGCATCTGATTAGCACTCCCATGATTGGTCGAAGTTTGGATTTAAGGAAATATCCATCTTGTCTGAAGGAAGATGACGAAGAGCTAGCGGGAGATGAAATTCCCTACTTAAGTGCAACATGCGTATTATTGTACTTAGCTCAATACACTTGACCACATATTACTTTCTCAATGAACTTACTAGCTAGATTTCAATAAGGACCAACACAATATCATTGGAATGATGTCAGGAATGTACTCTGATATTTAAAGGAAAATCATTGACAATGGTCTGATATTCATTATAGTAAATATTGAAGGGGACCACAAATGAAATAGTGGACCTTAAGGAAATATTGAAGCTACCCCCTATACCTATACGGCAAATGATGTACTATTTGGATTTGTATATTTTTTATCCATACAAAGTGTTACCAAAATGGTTATGTATTTACCATGGGAAACACAACGATATCTTGGAGATCAACTAAGCAAACTCTTGTAGCTACCTCATTAAACCACTCAGTGATCATTGTCTTACATGAAGCAGTTCAAGAATGCATTTGGTAGAGATCTATCACCGCACATATTCGAAGAAGCAATGGCTTGAGTTCTACACTGAAGAGGCCACATGTATATATGAAGAACATATTTCTTATGTTCACCAGCTTAAATTAGGATACATCAAAGGTCACAATATGAAGCATGTATCACCGAAGTCTTCTATAACCAACAACAAAAGGGTTTTCTCATAATTCAAGCTCTAAAGTAAATGAGGTTGATATGTTTATAAAAATATTGTTCAAGACAATCTTTGAGAAACATCTTAAAGAATTGAGATGTGTAGACTTTCTGAAATCACTTGATAGATGTACGTATCATGTGAAATATGTAGACTTCAGGGGGAATCTCAAAATAGTTTTAGCGAGGAAACATTCAAGCACCATCCACGCTTTTGATTCGGCACAAGGGGGAGTATTGAAGGAAAATATATTATTGTGCCTTCATCAACAAGTAACTAATGGAGGGCAATATGGTCATTCCATTATATCCTATTTACTCATCTAAAACCCTAGATTGTAACCTAGATAAAGGGATCTCATACACAATAAATAGTGGATTTATCTTCTGGCTTGGTACGCCCCCAGACGTAGTCATTCATGACGAACTGAGTCAACAAATATGTGTTCTATTTCTCTCTTTATTTTTATATATCCTAAAACATGATGAACATTTATTTTTCAAATAGTTTAAAATGTAGAATGACACTTATTTTAAATATGGGGGGTACCGTTTTAATTAGATTTGTCAAACAATCATATTAATATCTTGATTTGGGGGCCACCATATTATATATCCCACCTTAATTATCTCATCTCACTGTACCTCATCTTTCTGAACCTTATCTCATCTCATCTACCATAATACCATATAAGTATAATTTTATAGGGAAACTTACTCCTCTATCTTAAAAAGTAACACTTGAGTGTATTAATTACACCTTACAATTGGTGAATTAATTATGTTCAATGAAAATAACTAATATTGTTCAGTCAAAACTATTAATACTTAAAATACAAAATATTTTTTTTATAAACAATTAATGTTATTTAAAAATACACTTGTGCTACACAGTTACAGCTGGTGCATAAAAATACTTTTCATCTTAAAACTATTCAAACGATATGCACTTATTTCATAAAAATAAAAAAGGGAATGATATTTTCTTCTTATGCACGAAGAGATTTTTGTGCAATATATTAATGGAAGAAAAAATTAAAATAATGGATTGAAATAATGTGTCATATCCACTCGTTGTACGTTGTTTACAACTAATACTTTTTAATAAAAATAATTAGTATTTTCTTATATTTTAATAGAAAAACTAATATCTTTTTAAAAATATAAATGAGATGCACAATGAATGTAGTGTATACACACACACACACACACACACATATATATATATATATATATATATATATATATATATATATATATTATTTGGGGACATAGTTCATTAAACTAAAGCTTATAGATAAAAAGCACCACAACTCTTACATAATGAACTACTTTCATACAAACATGGAACATGTTTACAATTTTTTTTTTTTACATTTAATTCAAGACACTTTCTAGGCTCCAAATACATTTACGAAATAAAGAAGTCACAAATGTGGGAAGGTGTTTTGACAGTTATATTATACAAAATGTTGATATAACATTTGACAGTTATATTATACAAAATGTTGATATAACATTTTAGGAACCACCGAACAATAGAAACTTTAAAACACACAGAAATACAATAATTCAAGATTTCTATAAACTAAAATAGTATATACATGTCTCAATGCGAAATCTCCACTATAATTTATAGCAAAAATCTAGCTAGTGTAAAACACTAAGATAAAAAAATGATTAAGTGTATGTGATATTTGTATTAATATTGATGATTTAGCTAAAACCTTATACTCCCTGTCTACCAAAAGTGTGCTCACTTTCCTTATTTGTCTATCCATTAAAAGTGTGTTCATTTCTTATTTGTCAACAATCACTTTAAATTTACACTCACAAATAATTATTTTATTCATATCTTATTCTTACTTTAACCTTACTTTATCTATTTTACCTATTTTTCCTTAAAATGTGTGTCCAAACAAATAAGCACACTTTTAGTGGACGAATGGAGTAATTAATATCAGGTGTATATGTTAGGAACAACTTTGTAGGCGATCAATTGAACACGTTAGTCAGCTAAGATTGACTTAGGTTAGTAGATTACAAGTTTAGATGGAGCTTAACTTGTACAACTGAATATTAGAAGACCCAAAGACATTGAAGACAAAAAGATCAGTAGAGTTTTAGAAGACTTGAAGTCAGACCACCCCAATAGAGACAACTTAGTTTCTAAGCCTAAGCTGACTCTTGCTCAGCTGTTACTAGAAGACATAAATGTTAGTTGTTGGGTGAAGTGTCCCCTGGACAATAAAGAGCAATCAAGAAAGACATAGGAATATACGCTAAGTGTCAGAGTATAAAAAAGACAAGCTAAGAAGACAAATAGAGTCTTTAAGGATTATATCACATTTGTTATGACTTTTTAGAAGAGTTCAAAAGTGTCCATTGGACACATTCAAGCGTAGTCCAAGACAATGAACATATAGAAGCTTACACTAAGCATGGAGTTGCAGATTCAATAGATATAAAGTACAAGAGTAAGTGAAACCTGCAAAAAATAATATGGAAAGTCTGTGTCTTTATTCTAAAGTCTTATTACACCCAAAGATAGGAAGATTTTAAATTATGTTTTCAACGGATATATTTAAAATCTCCCTATAAATACAGATCACAGTCTCTTAGAAAGGTTACATAAATTCTATCAAACATACAAGCATTCAAAACACACAAGTGAATTTCCTTAGAGCACCGCAATACACGCAAAGAAACATAAATAGTTTTAATTAAGTCTTAGTGTACTAGATCTGTTTTCATAAGCTTACGCACATTTATTCAAACTTAGAGAGATTGCTTCAATCCTAGTTGTGGACAAACAACTGTAAGAAAAAATTTCACCTAGTTGGAAACCTTACATCAAACCTTATCTTCGAGAGTTGGGTAAGTTTGATAGCAAAGTAAGTTGAGTTGGACTCAACTAAAAGTTTGTAAAAGTGTTCCTTGGCACTTTTAATCAATATTCCTAAAAAACTGGAATTACCTCTACTTTATCTGGGAAGAGTTGACATAGAAGTTTGACCTTCAAACCACTACAGATATATGTGTGCTTTACTTGTTCTATATAAACTACCTCTGATCATCTCTATGTATAAATTTATCTGGATCAGATTCACACCAAGTGATTAGAGATGATTTGAACTTAACAATATATTTTCACAAAGATTTCATACACCACGAGTTAGAGTCCACACACTTCTGCAAGCCTACTCTGATAGTTGTCCAACTGACCAGATTACATAGCAACTAGTAGGATTGTTATCAGTGTGGGCTAAACACCTCACACTTCTTAGCCTTATCTGAAGCAACTTACATCTAAGTTTGCTTATCCTGCGAAGTCACAAAAATTTGCTTAAAATTCTATTCACCCCTCCCTTCTAGACTTTTAACCATCTCTTAACTTGTTCGGGACCTACACCAAAATAAACTAATTTTAAGAATAAAAACTAATCCTCATTAATCCTAATTAATCATACAATCTGATCTAGTTTTAATAGAAATGTTACAATATTCTACTAATAACATACAATGAGAAACAAAGACCATATCAATTAAGGTACACTTATCACACTCAATAATTTGATACTTGTTTGTTCTCATCTTGTGCTCTTCTATGTAGTACGTATATATAGGTCACAAATAGAGATGTTAAATGGTTCCAACCTAACTTTCTTAGGTTGGATAGTCCCTCTGGGGGTACGAAGAGGGTCCGCGGACACAGTTCAGGCATGCCGGTGTGAGGGTGGAGCTTTTCCTGGGATGAATTGATCAGGGATTGTGGATTGCCGGATCGATTAGCCCGCGGGCTTGCCTGTTGGTTTTAGGGGCTGACTGTCAGCCTGGTAAAAAAATTTGTTTAATGTTAATTACTAACTAAACAATAAAATATCTTTACTTTCTTAATTTCTTTCATCCAAGGTTTGTAGTTGTATTACACATCACAAGTCGCAACTTGCAGGAATTCCCATTTTCTCATATTCATTCATTAATATGCTGCCTAACCCATCTCAGATTCAATCTCTTGTCGATGAAAATTTATCAAATTTACCTTATAACTTGCAATGAAGTCACTGAAGTCTATGTAATGAATTAATTGTCGAGGGTCAATTTAAATTTATTAATTATTATGTTGCCAAAATTTATATTTTATATTGAAAATTATTTTTATTTTTAGAAAAATTCTTGAACCTCTTAGGGGCCCATTTGGCCCCGGCCCGCTAGGTTAGATCCCCACTATTAGTGAATTGCCAAGAGTGAAGTGATAAGATCTTAGATCATTTAGGTTTAGTGATCCTGTAGAGTGACCCTAATGGGTTAAAGTCAATACATTTAACATCTCTAATCACAAATTTATACCGTATCCACAGCTCATAGGTTAGTTTGGAAGGATTTAGAAATTATTTCTCCACTAACTCTCCGTCAACTTGTACCCGCCCATGATGTTTTCAACTTTTCATTTTTGTAAACTAGCGGTCATCCTACTTAAAAAATATTGAGAACAACATTGTACCATCAGAGTTGAGTGAATAACATAAGTTGCCATAGGTACATGGCGTCACTTGTAGCAATTTGTCCAAATCCAATGCGGCACCTTACAGTGTAGGAACAAATGTGGGATGTTCTCCCCTTCTTTGCCACGTAAAATATGTTTATTTTGATTATCCATTTTAAAATGATACAATTTTAAAAAATAAATTATTTATTAATATTTTTTTAGTATAAAATAACTTTGTAAGGATTGAGTTTGAAATGGTGGTATCGTTTTTTTTTTTTTTTCATTTTAGAAAATAGAAAAAAAAATCTTCCTTTTCAAAATTATTTGGGTAAACAAAATTGAGACAGAGGGAGAATGTTAAGTCAAAGTTAGATTGGGCGATGCCTCTTCTTCTCATACTGTCTTTAGTTGCCACTTTATCACTCTTTTGTCTGAACACTTTCTCAAATAATTGTCTTGAGTTTTTTTTTTTTCCTTTTAAAGTTTATGATGATGTATAATAATTTTATTATACATTTTACATGTATAATATGTTTATTATTTTATAATAATTTTATTATACAATAATATGTATAACGAAATGCAATATATTTATATATTATTAAATTATTATCTCATTATTAAAACTAATCATTTTTATTATTGAAAACATCATTATTTTATAATTATGATAAATGATTTGCATCATCTGCATAATTAATTTTGAGTGGCGGATTCCATTAAAAATAAAAAATATAAATTCGGGCAGCTTTTCCACTGGAAGTGGAGATTGGTGTTTGCACTTAATTTGAAAATAGTTTTCAAAACCACCATAATTTCATAAATTGTTTTATAAATTACAATATTTAAAAAAATTAGCCCAATAAATAGTAATAGGAGTTTCCAACCAAGAAATCGTGTGTCCTTTCCTAGTCCCTTCAACTAATTTGTTATAGATTTTTATACTTTGTTATAGAGATTAAAGTTAATGTAAATGTAGAAACAAATAATTTTTCTATTTAATTCAAGTTTATTTTAGATATAAAAAGGTGTACTGAAGTAACTAATTAAATTAAAGGGAGTATTTTATTTTGAAAGTACAAGCCTCAGTTTGAAGGGTTTTTCTACGGTCAGAAAGGGTTTACCGTTGAATTTTCGATCCAACGTATAATATATTTTTTCAAATAATTGCACTTTGCATTAGTGCGTTTGCATTGTATTATATGCAATCACACTATATCGCCCTACTAATAAATTAAATTAATACATATGAAATGACAAAATTACCCTTTTAATTAAAAATAAGTAAAAAAATTATAATTGTAAAATTACACATATATTTTATTATATTAAAATACTTTTCAACATATCAAATTAAAATTAATTATTTCCCCTGTCCAATATTCTTACTGATCGAACCCTAATTATTTTGAGAGAAATTAAATCTGCCTCTCAAGTCTCAAATCGTGAAGTTTGATCTGCTCCCCAATTTCGACGATGGAACTCCATGTATGAAAACTTTACTTTCCCTTCCCAATTTCCATATATTTTCTTAGCTTTAAAGTTAATATGACGATTTTACGCTTCTGCAGTTTTCTAGTTTAAGTTTCAATGGTTATATTTCTGGTTTTTTCAATTCTTGGATTTGCAAGAAGAAGACGCAATATCAAATTGTCCTGCAAAATTTATATGGATAGCTGTTTCTGCACTTAACTTTTTAAAAGAAAATAGATATCAAGGTTTTGATGATTTTAATTCTCATGAAATATAAAATTTGAATTATTTACAAACTGGACTGACACAATCTTCATACTTATTAACATTGAACAACCAAGTGGTAATTGGTGGCACTAATGGACAAAATCAATTATATAAGTTTCAGATTAAGGGGAAAGAAAATTATAATGCTCATTATAAAATTGAATCCAAAAAATTTGCAACTTATTAATCAAAAATATAATTTTTAGATAGAGCTGACGTGATTATTTTCTACATGATTGCAACAATTTTGAATTTAACAAGGAATGATTAAGAGTTTAAGTAGAAAGAGACTTTTAATTAGTATTCTTAATGACAGTTTTGAAACTTTTACCTGCGTTTATTTCATTAAGATGAAGAAGATGATGGGTGAGAAAATAAGAGGAAGGGATAATTTAGTTATTCTACATAAGGATATTTTAATTAGTTTAATTTATTGATTATTAAGTTTGTAAATTTGTATTTAAAAAAATGGTTAAAGGATATTTCCGTAAATTTATATTTTTCCTTGAAATTTTTAATTATTTAATCTCATTGCGAAACTATATCGCCCAGTATAAAGTTAAATGACTTGTCAAACTATTATTGAGTTCCTGACGTCAGACAGGGCGAATGTTCATCCTGATTGTAGAAAAAACCCCGTTTGAATTATGACTTTGCAAAACTTTATTATTTGATAATTGTCCTTAAATGTCAGACAATAATAAGAATTATGTTTATTTTAGAATTGAAATTTACTTTAAATTTCAGTTTATGTATGAAAAGTGTGTGTATTATATATATATATATGTGTGTGTAAGGTGCAATGGACTCCTCAATCACAACTTTTTAGTAATTTTGTAGCTTACTAGAATATTTTACTTTAAATTCGAAAACAATTTAGGCACTTTCACTTTTCAATTCGGAAAAAGTAGTCCACACATTTTAAATAGGAATAAAATTTTAAATTAAAAGTTTTTTTTTTTTTTGGGGATTGTTTTAAATAGTTATACCCACATTTTTTTTCTTGATTGAGAGAGACTAAAAATCAAGGTCACCTTATTCGTTTAAAGCAAAGTATGTGGGGCTAGTTTGGCTTAATTGTTGTATTAATCGTTTCATTAAAAATATTAATTTAATAGTAATATTTTTTAAATGAATTATTAATACTATTTAAAAATGAAAAAAAGAAAAGTAGTTTTCATCAACATACAAGTATGGTGAATGGGTGTGAATCCTATCACCATGTAAGGGGCATTTGGTTTGTCCGCGAGAAATTGAAATTGAAATGAATTTGATAGTAATTAAAAATAATAATGGGTATAATCATAAGTATGGAGTTGTTTGATTGGTATATATATGAATGTGTAACATTACCACTAGCAGTGTTTGGTATATATAAAAAAATTTATAACAGAAATTACATTTAATTGATTTTATTGTAAAAACATATATATTATAACTATTAAATAAAATATAATATTATCTACTAGTTTAAAAGCCTAAAAATAAAAAAATAAAAAATTAAATTTGAATTTTATGAAAGCATGACTTTCATACCTTCCAAAAAGTTGAGGAATAAATCTATAATTTTAATTCCTCACCTTTTGTATATCAAAACACCATTTGTAGAATCAAACCTCTGAATCAAACCTCTCAATTTCATTTCATTCTCATTCCTCCACTCCAAACCTCCAATCAAGCATTTCTTAAACCTTTCGATGATTTTCATTTAACATACTTCTTTCGTCCATAAAAAATAGTTTTAGTTGTCATATTTGTCCGTCCATAAAAAATAGTGTTGTTTCCTAAAATGAAAATAATAAACTTTATTTGCATTCTTCAATATACACATATAATATTTATAAAAGAATTTATTTTGTATTTAATTTAACATAATTTTTTTTTATATATTATATATATTTTTTAATAACCGTTAAAAAGCAATAAGTTTTTTTTTTCTTTTGCAGATGGAGAGTATAAGTTTGATGGTAATTACTTGTAACAATGTAACTCTGTGTGATCCACGTCATGGGGCCCCGCTAAATTCCTGTTCCCCCTCTTCCACGAGCAGTGGGTTCCACGTCATTACATTGTTTCATTTTGATAAAATAATGATTATTATTTACTTTTTGTAACAATAGGACAAATTCTTTTAATTTAGAAAAAAAGAAAAGAAAAGTCAGAGAGTAGTCTGCTTTAACTCGCGTTTCGCCGCATCTGCAGCAGGCCCACTCTTACTGCTAACTTGTCTTACTCTCATATAGTTAATTCGTTTAATTTCATGTTACAATTCTTCCTCTTTTATTTAATTATATAGGACAAATTGTTTTATGAAATATTCTACGGATCTAAGATCAGTAGAATAACCCGTAGTAAAACTCGGGGGTCTTCCCACTTATCCAAATATTAACAATTCTGCTTCTATCCCAGTGCACAAGGTTCATGGGTCTCTACCTCCCCCCAGCAGTAGCCGACCCCCCACCCCAATCCCCCAACCAATTTCCCCCCATACCGAATTCTCCATCGCCCAAGTCTGCAAACCCCAAACCTCAAACCCTCACCCACTCCCCTCCCCTCTTTCCCCACCACCTTCCCCACCCCCAATTCTGCCTTCGGCAGTCTCATTTCCATCCCTATTTCAAAAATTAATTTTTCTATTCTTTTTCATCTCAACATTTCTCTGCAAATCAATCCCTAATATATTAATCTGGACATAAAAATTTCATAATAAATTTTGCATGTCACCTGTTCGATCTAATGCCTCAAAAAAGTTCCTGAAAATTTGTATTACTACTGGAGTAAATGTGTGTTACTATTGGAGCAAATGTATGTTACGATTGGACCAAATGTGTGTTACTATTGGGACAAACGAGTGTTACTATTGGAGAAAATGTGTGTTACTAAAAATATATGTTACTATTGGAGCAAATTTGTACTAAAAATATGTGTTACTATTGGAGCAATTGTGTGTTACTATTGGAGAAAAAATGTGTTACTAAAAATATATGTTACTATTAGAACAAATGTGTGTTACTGTTAAAGGAAATATGTGTTACTATTGAAGCAAAGTGTGCTATTATTGGAGTAAATATGTATTATTGCAAATGTGTGTTAATGTTAGAGTACATGTATGTTACTTAAAATAAGTGTTACTATTGGAGCAAATGTATGTTACTTTTAGAGAAAATTTGTGTTACTATTGAAGTAAAGTGTGTTAATATTATAGCAAATGCTTATTACTGCAAATAGGGATTAAAGTAAGAGTAAATGTGTGTTACTAAAAATATGTGTTACTATTGGAGCAAATTGTGTGTTACTGTTAGAGAAAATATGTGTTACTATTGAAGCAAAGTGTGTTCATATTAGAGTAAATGTGTATTACTGATTAAAGATAGAGTAAATTTGTGTTACTAAAAATATGTGTTACTATTGGAGCAAATGATGTGTTACTGTTAGAGAAAATATGTGTTACTATTGAAGCAAAGTGTGTTAATGTTATAACAAATGTGTATTATAACAAATATGTGTTAATGTTTGAGCAAAAAAAATGTATTTGATGTTAGAGCAAATGTAAGTTATTGTTTAAACAAATATATTTTAATATATAAAACCATAAATTTAAATTTAAAGGGATGAGAAATAAATTAAAAACACATATTTAATCTTGTAAAAATATATATTTGTCATTATTATTATTTTAAAGTAGAAAAAACCTATTTTTTAATGACTTGTAACACACATTTGCCCATATTGTAACATACATGCATTTTGTCTATCCTATAACATACATTTTGCTTATATTGTAACACAATCTGGGAGCGAAAATGTGTATTATTGAAAATGTATGTTAATGTTGGAGTAAAAATGTATTTGAAGTTAGAGCAAGTGTATGTTATTGTAGGAGCAAATATATTTTAATGTATAAAACCATAAATTTAAATTTAGAGGGATGAGAAATAAATGTAAAACACATATTTGATCTTGTAAAAATATATATTTGTCATTATTATTATTTCAAAGTAGAAAAAAAACTGTTTTTAATGACTTGTAACACACATTTGCCCATATTGTAACATACATTTTGCCTATCTTGTAACACAAACTGGGAGCGAAAATCCTGGAACATGGCCTGCGCGAGATTTTGGAAAAAACCCTCCAAATTCGACCCGACCCGGCCAAGATCCGCGAATTTTTTCCTGGAGCGACCCATTTTCAATATTTGTCTCTTTTAGGTATATTTCACATATGAAATATTTCACATGAGTGTTGCCCATTATTTAGGTGATGTTTTTTTATTTAATTTCAAGTGATGTTCAAAGGTAAGTGATTTTTTAAATTCATGGCATTTTAAAAATTTATATTCTTTTTTAACTTTGAGTAGACTAAATTTTAATTCTATGATATAAAAATAACAGGATATTTTATAAGTTATTTATAGGGTTGTAGCCTTGTAGGTTTAAATTTTCAAAAATCTAATTTTAAAACTCAAAGTATAATTAATTTTAAAAGGAAAGATTCAAATTCAAATTTTCTAAAACTAAAAAAGAACACAATCTTAAGGTTTTATGTTGCAATTTTGAAAGCATTTACTTATTACATGTTTTTGTTTTGGGTTAATTATAAAAAAAATTACTAATTTTATAGTTATTTTTAATTATTATATAATTTTTTTTTTACAAATTAATTGATTTGACAGTAAAATACTAGCTTTTACTAGCAGTTACCCCACAAGAGTGTTAGATCACTGTAATATAGGAAAGTATATAGACCAAGTAATATCGAACTCGTGAGAGGATGAGTATGCAAGTAAATCCTTGGAAATTTATGCGTCGTAGCTAATATGAATGCGATTTAGTTTTAAAACTAATATTCAAAATTAAAATCTAAGTAATATAATCTAGTAAACAAGAATAAAACTATACTAACTTCTGTTTGAAGTGCAAATAATATGAGTGATGCTTCGGATAGGACTCTCTACGTATACTAACGGAGTTGATACGTTAACTAAAATAATCGTGGTGTTCCAAATTAAAATCCTAAGTGTACTATAAACTAGACAATCAACTTCCCTAATCTAGCACTGAGAATTGTAAGAATTAAAGCTCGGAAATAATTCCAATACTCCACTCTAACAATTTACTTCACTAACCCACTAATTAAATTATATGAGTTGCGCTTAATTACTGAGACCCTTATTTAACTCAAGTGATTCGACCGTCCTCCTTAGCTAAAACGATTAATTATAAACCCCTTCAAAAACCCTCTCCTTAAGCCTATTCGTTGATAAAGAGTGATGCGGTCGTCCTCTCTTTAATAATTTTCGTACTTAATTCTATGATTGTTCTAGGGTTTATTAGAATTATTCAATAATTAAGAAAACCAAAACTCTCCACACCACGAACTATCCTAACCACATATCAACATCCTACTTCTACGAGTTCATCCTACCCTATGCATACAAGAGTTTAGCCTAGCATGGTGATTACGAAAATATAAGCAATAATGATAACAATCAAAGACATAATCAAAGAAATCAAGAAATTTTAGAACATAAATCTAACTATGAATTTAACTGCAATCAAATTTGGAAAATCAATCTCAAAAGTTGTCTCTAAATCTGGAATGATGAACTCAATCTATCAAAGTATCAAAATCAAAAGTAGAAAACTAAACCGTTTAAAGTAATAATCGTTCCATGAATCTCGTGTGTTGTAAATCGTGTTTCTTCTGTCAAACCCTTGTTAAACTCCCAAAATCACGTTCTCTCCTTGTTCCCCTTCGAAAATCAAGTCCCAGTATCTAAAATAAGGGTTTGAAACTCTATTTATACGTGTTGGGCAATTTTACTACGCAGGCGCTCGAGCTGGGCCCATGGTCGAGCGCCTCGTGCTCGATCAAGGCGCTGTTGAGCACCCCATTCTTCCAGCATCCCGAAGCTGCCCAAGCTGGGTGCGGTCGAGCGCCTCGTGCTCGATCCCTGCCCCGAGCACTGTAATTCTTCCAGGGTCTCTATTGCACTCGACCTTTGCTTTGGTGCTCGACTAGTACTCGAGTCATGCTCGAGCACTTCTTCCTTTTAGTGCCAAATGATACTTTTCTTTACCTGAACAAATACTTTTCATATTTCCTTCATATCTTCTCACCAGGAAGTCTGTTTGAGTCGATTCAAAGTCCTACGAACTCCATTTTTCGCCCTCTTTCCTAAAATGCACACCAAGCAGACAAATTGATGAGTTTATGAAAATAGTACTCAAATAGTCTAAATACTCACCCTAAACACTCAATATATGGACTAAGCGAGCATCAAAACATGATAATTTCACATCTAATCAACCCCCCCCCCCCCCCCAAACTTACCATATTGCTTGTCCTCAAGCAATTAAATAATATGTAAAGTAAAATTGTTAGACCTGAATTCAAATACCAAACTATGCAAGAATTGTTTTCAAACTTCAAAAATCGGTCAACCACACATAAACTCATCTTTTTTTCCCTACTCATGGATAATTAACAATAAACCACCAAATCAAAACATGGATGTGCTCTCGGTGGTGTGTTTCACTCCCTCACATGTGTTTATCAAAATAATAGGGACACTCTCAATCAATCATTCACACAAATCAGTGACCATGGGCTTGTAAGCACTCTCAACTTCGACCACATACTAGAATTCATGCCGAATCAACAAGGACTTGTTCAAGGTTGTAATGTAAGACACTTTGGACAGGTGGGGTAAATGTATAGGATAAATTGACTCAAGTGAATGGAGAATAGAAAATCATAGCTTTGGTGTTTCACTTCCAGGAACAGAACACTTCTAATATCTCCTTATAATTCACTTTCAATTCCATCCAGTTTCATCAATTCAACTTTTTTCTCTAACTCTTTTCACTTCTTTTTCCTTCTATTCAATGCTCTTCCTATTTTTTCCTTTTCTCAAACTATATATGAGCTCGTATTTTCATTTGCTCATTCTCTTATTTTTCATTCTTCCCACTACTCACCAATTTTCATTACCTATTTTCTCGTGCTCACTCAACCATACACAATTATTTACATCAACCAACTCTACCCCTTTTCATTCACGACTTTTCTATTCTCCATTCAAATTGGGACAAAAATAGTTTTAAGAATTTGGATAAACTCAAATGGCTAGCAAATAAATAGGCTCAAGCTCAAACGGGCTAACAAGGGATTAATGTCATTGGTCGGGCAAATTTTGGCTATGTGACTTATCAAATAAAAAATGGCCTTAGATAACTTACGATATTTCATACTAGACACAATCTAGAAGAGAGAGTACCCACAAGTTCTAGCACCTCTAAGGTGAAGATCCACTCACAAAGGATGAGATTTACTTGATGAGTTCTAATCTCTTTTAAGACTCAAATCTCACAGCTTTTCACATCCATGCCTAGACCTAGCAACTTCTCATTATCACCACACACATATTCAAAGGGAGAAATTTGTAAGTGTACGACTTCTCTTTCAAATCCACTTTACTCACAACACTCACACTTCCTAGTTCCTAACTCAATTCCACAATCACCCACTTACTAATCCATACTCAATGATTAGCAACAATGAGCAATCAGGAGAGTTAAATAGAATGAAAATAATCAGTGCTCAATTAGTTCACAGAAGCACTCAAGTTTCAATCAATTTAAAAAATAATGACTTTACTTGAAAGTGGTCATTCCAACTCATAAAAACTCTTCCGTCCAACAATCAATTCTAAGTCTATCATGAAGTAACATTTACACAAGTGTAATTTACATGCTCAAGACTTAGTTAATTCCACATATTCACAACATTCAATCCCCAAAATCAAATATTCATTGTCTCAACAAGCAATACCCACAAAATTCCTAAATTCCTACTTCCTCTCTCGAGAATTTCTCAAGTTGCACATTCAATCTTCAAATTGACATCAAAATTGAAAAACCCATATCATATATGCATCAATAATCCACAAGAAAATAAGAATTCATGAACTCATCACAAAGCCCCAAATTTTTCATCCAACTCAAGAACCCTAGTCTCAAAATCACTCAAATCATCCACATTCTAAGTAAAAGACTGAGAACAGAGGAAAAAAAGTAGTAATTACTTACCTTGGTTGGAGAAAAATTCGACTTGGAGATGAACGTGAGGGAAAGAAATCGAATTTGGGTGAAAAAGGGATAAGGGGGCAATTTTCGCAGGTGTGGAGTGTGTGTTTTGTGTGTGAAATGGGGTTTAAATAGGGGCTGAAAAATGGGCTGCATCCTTACGGGACCGCTCGACCGGGGCCCATGGTCGAGCGCCTAGTGCTCGAGCTCTGGGTGGTCGAGCGCCCTGGGAGTGATGGAAAGGATGAGCGCTCGAGCGGCACTCGACCAAATAAGGTGCTCGAGCGCCCTAAGCGTTCTGACCAAATTTTGCATTTTTTTTCATACTTTCGATCTCATTTAGGAAAATTCGATCCATATACGAGTACTAACCTGGAAAAACTCCTCAATTTAAGTCAGGTTGCTCATTCGATCGAGAAGTCGGGGTCTCTTCCCAACGCATGGCTCTCAAAGCCAATTTACCACACAATAACACGTTCGAACTCAAATACATCCACAATCACTTTGTGCATCAAATTTTGCAAAAAATTGACCCAAAATTTTCACATATCACATGAATTTAGTACACAACTTGTAAAGTACGAAGACAACCCCCCCCCCCCCCCCCAAAACTTTTTCTTGCTACACAATAATAAAGTTTGAGAAATAAGTACGTACAAGGACGTGCATTAATCACACCATAAGCTCAAACACCCATCAATGCACAATATATAACTTAACTCAACTCAACGAGAGGGCGTGCGCCTATACAATATATCAATTTGTTGGGACATTGTCAGTTTTGATTAAGATCCCAAAGCCCCTGAAAAGATGTTCGCCTCAATATGTCTGTGTCAGGCTAGTCTTGGTTAGGATTAGTGCTTAGTCTTTTTACACTTCACAGGTACTCAGTGAGAGGAGAACTCACTGGATACAATCAAGACTCAGAGCCTGAAGACGAAGAGCACCATCCTGAACTTATGGCAGTCTTCTAAGCTGGCTGAGTAAGTGTCAGTGATGAAGAGTATGACCCTGAGGTCATTACTAACTCAGTCCTGAAGGGAACAGGTTGTCACTGAGTTAATGGGAAGACTTGGAGTAGAGCCAAGCAATGCAAAAGGAATTTCAGCGTCAGGACAAGACCGGTGAGCTCAAGACAAAATGAACTTAATAAGACAAGCCTGAAGCTCAGGAATAAGTTCTGACATTCTCACCAATCTGATGACGTGGACCAATCCGAGGAGGACACGCACGTACGGAACCTGACATGAAGACTGAATTCATACTGCATATTCAACGGGCAAGCATTTAATGTGCATTTAATGCAAATACAAAATCCATGCAAGGGCGGCTGCTGCATAGTGATATATCCGTTTGAAGCCCCTCTACATAGGTGACTAGAAGGCTATCTCTCCAACGGATAGTTATTCAAACCACCTATAAATACAGAAGGCCTTGAACCCATTCAAGGTTACGGGAAATTTCCAAGCCAGAAATTACTCAAACTCTCAAGCATTCAAAGCATTCAGCCTTTAAAAGAAGCACTCGAAAACATTCAAATTTCCCAAGTGTTTCTTAGCAACCGAGAGTTATTCTGTATTCCAAGTGCTAAATAGAATTATCTTAAGCTTAGAGAGATTATCCAATCCATAGCTTAGCTTTGTCTTGTAAGGATAATCTCAACCTAGTTGGAATCCAAACTGAAACCAAAACCCTAAGATAGGCTTGTTGGGAGTAAGTCAGTTAGTGTGTTAGTAAGAGGAGTTTGTATAGATCAGTGAGGTAACTGATCTTGGTGCACCTTGGCACGTTAAAAACAAGAATCCCTTGAGTGGATTTCCTGTTAAGTCAGGCCGTGGACGTAGGAGCTTGAGACTCTGAACCACGTTAAACTCCTTGTGTTCTTACTGCTTTGATATTGTGCATTCGTGCCATATTACTCATTCATTCATTGCATTCAAGTTTATCAGGTCTGAATCAATCAGCCTGATCTTCAAAAGAACACTGCCCTACTAAACACCTTTCAGATTTGAGTAAAACAAGTTTTCAGAAAGCAAACTAAACAAGACTTTAAACTATCAGGGCTCAAACATTTCCGCACTGAACTTGAACTGATAGTTAGCCAACTGACCCGCACCAAGTGTAGTCAGTGGGTGTATTATCAGCTCCTAGTTCTTTACCACTCTGAGTGAAGGGGACTCAGTCAGCTTTAAGTTTGAAAATTGGTATACGTGTATTTTCCCCCCCCCATACACGTATTCCTCAGTCTTGTACCGGGACCAACAAGTGGTATCAGAGCAGTGGTTCGAAAGACCACTGACTTTGAATACTAATAGTTTCAGAGGAGAAACTGTTGGTGGTCACTGAACAGATCTGAGTTTGCTTTTCATAAAACTTGCATCATCATCATGACTTCGAGGAGACTTGAAGCTTCGCTACCTGAATTCTCTGTATCTAACTTTGTCTATTGGAAGTTCAGATTAGAGGCACATCTAGATGCCATCCATGACCAGATGCCGCGTGTACTCAGGGAAGGACCGATCAAGATCACTATTCCTAACGTCAGAGGACTGTGATACGATGATCTTGCGATTGGCGTGCAGGTTCCTAAGGAGAGGAAAGACATGACCAACGATGAAATCAAGATGGTGGGGCTTGACAACGTCGCCAGAAACATCATCTTGCATACGGTGCCTTTCGAGGAGTCAGCCAGACTGATGAACCTAAAGACGGCAAAGGAGGTTTGGGATGAGCTGACCAGGATGTGCGAAGGGTCAGAAAAGATAAAGGAGAACAAGAGGAATATTGCCATTCAGAAATTCGAAGCGTTCGAGATGCTGCCTGATGAGAGCATAGATCAGATGGAGTCTAGATTCATCAAGTTGATGAATGAGTTGGTGATGTTGGACAAGGATGTCCCAAGGAGAGATGTTGCTTCAAAGATTCTGAATGCCCTTCCTGAGAGATGGGACAACAGTGTAATTATGCTTAAGAACACTCAGGATATGAGTAACATAACTTCTGCTTTACTTTTTTCAGAGCTCAAAGCGCTTGAATTTGATCTTAACAAAAGAAATAAGAAAGTTCAGTCAGAAGAGGAAGTGAAGGAGAAAACTCCTGAGAAAAGTGTGGCGTTCAAGGCCAGGTCTGAACCTGTTGAGCCCTCATCAAATTCTTCATCAAAGTCACTGATGGAGATGAGCAGGGAAGAACTCGCTGAAGAGTACAGCCTGATGGCCAGACGATTTGACAAGCTCAATTCCAGGTTTGGTCGTTATAAAAAGTTTTATCAGGACTCACGTGACAGGAAACCTGAAGGAACCCACCAAAGCTCGAGGAGATATGAGGAGCGAAGGAACACTGACCAGAGGAGAGAACGTGGTGATGAAAGGAGATATTCTGAACCAAAGCCTGAAAGAAGAGACGAACAGAGACGTACTCGCGATGATAGATATCCAACCAAGGCTGAAAGCTCACCAAGAACCAGGGAACCTGACTCAAGGAGGAACCCTGAACCAAGAAAAGAAAGAATAAGTGAGCAGGTAGCATGTTACAACTGTAACAAGATTGGTCACTATCAGTACGATTGCCCGGAGCTGAGTGCTAGGGAGAGAGAGGAAAGGAGAGCCACGAGGGATCTAAGATCTGCTGATCGGAGGGCTATGGTGGCTGAGGATGCAACAGACTCTGATGGTCCCACTGAAAGGTCACCTGAACTCTTCTCGGATGATGAGTACGATGATGTCTGCCTAATGGCTAGGGATGAGCCTGAGGTAACATCAAATTCTGTTTGTGCTTCTTACACTGGTCAAAATCCTGAGCTCAGCTCAGAGTCAGTTAGAGAAATGAACCTTCAGATCTGTCTTGATCAATTGATGGTTGATTTCTCCAGACTGCAGGAAACTAATGTCTTCTTGGTAGAGGAGAACAAGAAATTGAGTACTGAAGTTCAAAACCTGAATGAACAACTCACTCAGTCTGATCTCAAAGAATCAGCTCAGATTGTGAGACTAACTTAGGAAATTGATATGATCAATTCTGAGCGTCTCCCAAGAGAGAAAATTCTGAAGGAACTGGCTGAGGAAGAGCTGGTCAGGAAGGAAGAGCTGAAAGCACTTAATAGTAAGTTTGATGACCTCTTTACTAGACATGAAATCCTGAAAAAGAGTGAGGACTCTCTCAAGAAAAAGGTTGCAGCAATGAATAAATCCTCAGTGGCTAGAGAGGAAATAAATAGCAACCAGATACTTGGGAACAAGAAAAAGGGACTTGGATATGTTCCTGAGAAATCCTCACAAGGTCAGTCTCATGTTGCTTCAGGGAGCAACACTGAGAGGGTATTTGTTCAGACAGGCCAGAGTGCACCTAAGGTTGTGCTCCAGGCCCGTCAAACTGATAAGGGCAAAGAAACCGTTGACACAGTCAGGGTTGCTCCTAAGGTAGCTAAGCCAAAACCCAAGGGAAAGGCAAAGCAACCTACGGAAGCCCCTGAGAGCTCAGGCCAGGGAAAACCTCAGCGAAAGCAGAGGAAGACTCAGGCCAAGAGCCCTCAGACTGGTCAGCGAGGGTACCATCATGCTTGGCAATACCAACAGGGAAGGCCAAACATGATGACACCCCCGTGGTTTTGGCATCCTGAGGCCTTTAACTGTTTTCCATTCCTTCACTTGCCTAGGGGGAATAGAAATCAGGGTCCTTATCAAGAACAAGGCCCAAGACCTGCTGCACCCAGACCTAGGAAGAACAGGAAGCCAGCCCAAAAGGTACCCACTCAGGCTCCTGCGAAGCCTAAGTCTAGCACCCATACACCATCTTCCTCTCAGGCTAAGAAGAAGAAAGTTGTGTATGTCGATGTTTCAGGGAGACAGATTCACCACTCTGAGGCAATCAGGGTTGTGAAGCAAGTCTGGATCCCGAAAGGTACAGCTGACACAATAGGACCCAACACCCAATGGGTACCTAAAGCCTGATTTGCTTACAGGCGGCTGTGGATCACAACAAGAGGAGAGAAGACTCAATCAAAGCTGTTTGGTACCTAGACAGTGGTTGCTCAAGGCACATGACTGGAATGAAGAGTCTTCTCCAAGAATATCAGGCTAAAGATGGTCCACAGGTAACCTTTGGTGATAACTCAAAAGGTGTTACTAAGGGTTTTGGTGTTCTAATTATAGGTACAGTCATAGTGGAAAATGTGTCCTTTGTGGAAGGACTGAAGCATAACCTGCTGTCAGTAAGTCAATTCTGTGACAAAGGGTTCTGTGTTGAGTTCTCATCGAATAAATGTTCAGTTAAGGACAAATCAACACAAGTGCTTCTATCAGGTATAAGGAAAGGTAACGTTTATCTCGCTGATTGGAGCAGCACTATTCCTAATACTTGTCTTGTTGCTAAAAGCTCTCTAGAGCTCAGTTGGTTATGGCATAAAAGATTAAGCCACCTGAACTTCAAGATTCTTAACAAAATTTCTAGACAGTCACTTGTTGATGGTCTACCTAATGAAGTTTTTAGCAAAGATCACGTGTGCAAAGCTTGTCAGGAAGGGAAGCAGGTCAGAGCGTCATTCAAAGAAAAGGCTTCCTACTCCACTGACAGGATACTTCAGCTCTTGCACATGGATCTATTTGGTCCCATAACACCTGTGAGTATGAATGGTAGAAAATATACCCTTGTGGTTATTGATGATTATTCTAGATATACTTGGGTTATTTTCTTGTTGAATAAGAAGGAAACACAGGTAAAGCTTCCAGAGTTGCTCAGAAGACTCAGCAATGAGAAAAATCAGTCCATTACTAAGATCAGATCTGACAAGGGCACTGAATTTATAAATTCATATATTTCTGACTTTTGTAATGAACTTGGTATAGCTCATGAGACTTCTGCAGCTAGAACCCCACAACAGAATGGTGTCGCTGAAAGGAGGAATATGACACTGAAGGAAGCTGCAAGGACCATGCTGGCTGAGTCAGGATTGCCCAAGAAGTTTTGGGCTGAGGCAATCAACACTGCATGCTACACTCAGAACAGATCCATGCTGAACAAGCAACATGCTCAGACCCCATATGAGACATGGAACAAAAGAAAACCTCGTATTTCTTACTTTCATGTGTTTGGTTGTAAGTGCTTCATCCTCAACAATGGGAAGACCCAGTTGAAAGCCTTTGATAGCAAATCTGATGAAGGAATATTCTTGGGATATTCTGAAATTAGCAAAGCCTTCAGGGTTTACAATTGTAGGACCCTTGTTGTGGAAGAATCACCTCATGTTGTCTTTGATGAATCTGCTAATGAGTCTAGGGCAAAGGTGCTGAATCCTGACACTGAGGAGGTCACGAGGAGAGTGACAAGGCTGAGCTTGAAGAATCAACCTGATCCCAAGATCAAGACTGTGCCAATTCCCAGATGGGATGATGATGACGATCAGGATGATGAACCAAGTGCCACTCCTAAACCCAGCACATCAGGGATTGTTGAGCCTCAGACAGAGGAACAGGCTCAACCTGAGGTAAGTACCGTCTATGAAGATGCTGTTGCAGCTGAGACGGCTCCTGAGTCACCTCATCAAGGGGGGATCAATGTTCCTGACATTGAGCTTGTTAATCCCTTTGGTATAGACTCAGGATCATCCCCTTCTGTTCAATTTCCTGAATTTTATGAGCATGTGGACACTAACATTGCAGGTACTTCAGGAACAACTCCTGGCAAAAGAACATGGTTAGAAGATCATCCCATTGATCAAATTATTGGTGATCCAACTGAGGGAGTCAGGACCAGACGGTTTCATGGTGAGAGTGCACTGTTCTGTTGCTTTCTCTCTGAGCAAGAGCCTCAGAACATTGAAGAAGCTCTCACTGACTCGAACTGGATCATTGCCATGCAAGAGGAGTTGAATCAGTTCACAAGGAATCAGGTTTGGGAACTGGTAGATAGACCTAGGCATCAAGGTGTGATTGGTACCAAGTGGGTCTTTAAGAACAAGAAGGATGAGAATGGTGTTGTGGTAAGGAACAAGGCTAGACTGGTTGCAAAAGGGTATTGTCAGTCTGAAGGAATAAACTATGATGAGACTTTTGCTCCAGTGGCTAGGTTGGAAGCTATCAGGTTGTTCCTTGCCTATGCGACATATAAGAAGTTCAAGGTGTATCAAATGGATGTCAAGAGTGCATTCTTGAATGGTGTACTCAATGAAGAGGTATATGTTGAACAACCTCCCGGGTTTGAGGTTGGAGATAGAGTATACCATTTGAAGAAAGCACTCTATGGACTTAAGCAAGCACCAAGAGCTTGGTATGATACCCTCTCTCAATTCCTGACGGATCATGGGTTCAAGAAGGGAACAGTGGATAGGACATTGTTCAGGATCACTGAAGGTGATGACATTCTCTTGGTCCAAATTTATGTGGATGACATAATATTTGGATCACCAAATCATCAGTTATGTGAGAAATTCTCTAAACTGATGACTGGTAAATTTGAGATGTCAATGATGGGAGAGATGAACTTCTTCTTAGGATTGCAGGTCAAGCAGACTGATCAAGGTATATTTATTAATCAGGCCAAGTATACAAGAGACTTGATTAATAAGTTTGGTGTTCAGAACAGCAATCCAGCCAGGATCCCAATGAACACAAACTGGAAGATGGATCCTGACACTGAAGGGACTTCAGTGAATCAGACTGAGTATCGTGGGCTGATAGGTTCTTTACTGTACCTGACTGCAAGTAGGCCTGACATTACGTTTGCAGTTGGTGTGTGTGCTATGTATCAGTCTGATCCCAAGAGAAGTCATTTGGAGGCTGCTAAGAGGATACTTAAGTATTTGAAAAGGACAGTTAATATGGGACTATGGTATCCTTCAGATGACAACCTTGAACTGACAGGGTATTCAGATGCAGATTATGGAGGTTGTAGGATTGATAGGAAATCAACCTCAGGGACATGTCAGTTTTTGGGAAGTAAGTTGATCTCGTGGTTTAGTAAGAAGCAGAATTCAGTGGCAACATCCACAACTGAAGCTGAGTATATGGCTGCAGGTAGTTGTTGTGCTCAGATCCTATGGTTGAGGCAACAGTTGAGGGACTACCAAGTATTTGCTAATCAGGTTCCAATCTATTGTGATAACAATAGTGCAATAGCAATCACTCAGAACCCAGTGCTTCACACAAGGTGCAAGCATGTGGATATTAGACACCACTTCATTCGAGATCATGTGGAAAAGAAAGATATTAGGATGGAAAAGATTCACACTGATAGGCAAAGAGCTGACATCTTGACTAAGCCCTTGGCTGAAGCAAGGTTTATGGAACTGTCAGTGGAATTGGGACTCTTAGATCCGGGAGAGCAGTCAGTGTAGGGTTCTAGGGGGAACTCAGGCCAGACTCGACTCAGCGAGGTATCAGGGTGCTACAATGTCTCCCTGACAGGTATGGGTTCTAACCTGACTCTTGTGAATCTCAAGCGTCTCCCTGAGTCATTCGTCCTGAAAATCTTTATTAAATGCATTCCGTTTTCATTAAAAGCGCGCCTTTTTATATTTAAACCCACGCGCACGGAGCATTTAATGCTACAGTTACTTTTTCATATACGTGTCCGTTTTATACGGAATATGACTGACTTGGGGTTTTAATTAAAACTGAGATTAATCCTGGCCTCTCATTTCAAAACCTTTCGAATTCAGGAATCAATCTCAACCCCACGTTTGAGTAACTGACTTAGTCTTATCAATCAAGGGTGCCATTTGAGGTCTTTACGCAAACACAACGCACAATTTGCACACTGAGTTTTCTCTTGCTCAAACACAGAATTTCTAAAACCTCTCTTTAAAAAACAATGGCACTCCTTAATCCCGACTGGACAACCGACAAGATCGTCGATGTTGTTGAGAAGAAGCTGGTACACATGGAGCAAGTCATCTCCATGGAAGGTATCTGTCTAACGGTTGAGGAAATCAAACCCGTTTTTAAATGGATTTCCGACGCCGGGTTGGAAACATACTTCACCACCCGCCCCATTTCCGTGCTCCCAAGAACAGTGGTGGAAGCTTATTTGAACATGTTCTTGCGGAAGGGGGAAGTCTTCACAAAGGTGACTGCGCTAAAGCCAACGGGAGAAAAGAACGGCGACGGAGAGCCTCTCTACAACTCGGAGGTGGTCACCATCAATCTCAGGCAGGCGGTGAGGGAAGTCTTCAAGCTGCCATTCTCAGGCGTCAACCCCAGGACTTACAAGGAAAACTCGGAGGGAGAATTCCTTGGGAAATGGACCAAGTCAGGGTCTTCGGAGTTCAGGGCCCGTCAGAACAAGAGCACTCTGAAGCCGGAGTACAGGGCTCTAGTGGACTTGGTGTCCAAGATTGTGATGGGAGCAACTGGCTCTCACGAGCAGTTGAGTCTGCCCAAGCTGAGGCTCATGGGAGCAATCGCTGATGGAGTGGAAGCGAACTGGGAGCAGTTCTTCCTCGATCAACTCCATCTGGCGGGATTGGACAAGATCACGCGTGACAAGGAGAAGAAGCACATATCCGTCAGTGCCATCCTGCCATTTGGCACAAGATTGTCCATCCTGATTGCTCATGCGTGCCATGAGTACACTTTTGACTTTGAGGACACCCTTTCCTCAAAGAAGGTAATGTTTTCCTCACTGAGTGACACCTATTCAGTGCTAGGGCTGACTGATCCCAATGCGAAAGCAAAGGGTCAGGCCAGAAAGCCAGTTGGGAAGGCCAAGAGAGTGGCAACCAGCCTCATTGAAAAGGTGGATGAGCTCCTTGAGAGGAGTAAGGAGGCTGAGAAGGCTGCTGCTGAAGAGGTGGAACAACCTGAGGTGGACGTGGCTGAGAAGGAGAGGAGGGTGAAAATCGTGCTGTCAGGGAAGAGCACGAAGTCAGGGACTGAGTCAGATCCCAAGAAGGCCGGGACTGAGGCTGAGGGAACTGATGATGACGTCAGTAAGGAGGTTGCTCAGGGAGAGAGGCCCCTGAAGAGACTTAGGAAGGGAGTAAAGAAGTCTCCTGCTAAGAAACTTCCTGAGTTGAGTGAGAGGGAGAAGTCAAGCTCTCCTGGAGCCTCTGACTTAGAGGAGGTAAGAAAGACTGTTGAGACGGCTGAGTCATTGCAGCCTGAGACAGCACCCACTCAAACACCCCCACATCCTGAAACCCAAACACCTTCCATCCCTGATCCCACACATCAAACTCCCCAACTCCCCCAACCTTCAGAGCTAAATTACCCTACTGAGTCAGTGCCCTCAACCTCACCTACAAATGAGCCTGACCAGTTAGCCGAGCCAAACCTTCCCAACCCCTCAGATTTTCCCTCATACCCCAACCCCAAAGACTGTCCCAAATCTATTTCAGCTGAAGAGGATGAGTTCCTTGAAATAGAGGAGGAGGAGCTGGATGAGCACATGGCGGGAGGTATACTGGAGAATACGCTCAGGGGGAATGCCACGGAGTGGGCAGGGAAGTGCTGGCCTGGGCTGTACAAATATACTGAATTGCTGGTATATGTGGTGGAGCTCAAAGTTTGGTTGGACTTCAAACAATCAAACATGCAGGAGCAACATATGCTGGTGGACGCTCGCGGCTGGGAGCATTGGGAGACGGAGGAGGCCAAGATTTGCTCATTCTTTGGCCTGACAAGCTGGCTTCAACTCTTGAACTTCGATAACCTGAAGCAACTTGTGGCTGAAATGATGGCCAAAAGCAAGGCTGATCTTCTCTCCGTTGAAGAGAAAGAGGATGATGAGGAGGATGATGACGCTCAAGGTGGAGCTGTGGAAAAGGCAGTGGAGGAGACTGCTCGAGAAGTTGATGAGATGGACTCTGAGCCTCAGGCTCAGGGGGAAGGTGATAAGAACACTGGTGCCAAGGGTGGACCAGTGGCTGAGGATGTTGTGAACATCTCAGCTGCCAATGAGACATATGTCGATGAAGGGATTCCCTGCCCTGAGACACGAGAGGATGATGTTGAGGCATTCAAGGAGACTCTCAGTTCCGAAGGACAAGTTCCTAAGGTTCAAGTTAGCTTAGCCGAGCCTGAGGAGGCGGCTATGACTACTTCACAACTGCCTTCAGTGCACCTTGAAGAAGGGACTGATGCTGCAGGGGCTGACAAGGGAAAGCAGCCAATCACTGATGAGGCCGCTGATGATGAAGATGTGATCATAACCGGGGTCGGCCGTGCTGAATTTACAAGCATAGTGGAGGTCAAACAGGAGAAAACCTCGGAAAATCTAGCTGAACTTCAGGAGGAAGTAATGAGGCTACGTGCTGAAAAAGATGAAGACTCCAAGGCCCTGGCGAAGCACATCAGGTGGACAAAGTCAGCTTACAACACCCTTGCCAACAGGGAGCTGATCTTGTTAAAGCGCACAATGACTGACACGGCCAAGTCAGTGAAGAATGAGAGGAAGCGCACAAATAAGATGCTCAGAAACACTCTCAAGAAGCTTGAAGAGAGGGATGCGATCAGGGACGAAAAGATGAATCAGGCAGTGGACAGGCTTGCAGTTCAGACTGGAGCTATTGTCACTCAGGCCTTGAAGGACTCAGCGTCCAAATTGGAGCTGGAGTCAGGGAAGCTGGATCGCACTTCTCAATCAGTGGCGGACGTTTTGGCTAAGGCCACTGAGGAGTCTGCGAAGATACTGACTGAGGTTAGCAGAGTCAGCGGTGAGTCCTTGAAGGTGGAAGAAAGGATCACCAAGGCTGAACAAAGTCTCCAACTCTCTATGGAGGTCTTTGAGAAGAAAGTCAATGCTGCCATCAGTTCCGTATCTTTTGCAGGGACTGGGATTTCAATGGGAGTTGAATTATTGAAGGAGGGAATCAACGATGTCCATTCCCAAGCCTCCTTCGTAATCAACAGCGGATCTGACGCATTCCCATCTGAGGCCAATGATGATGCCAAAAAGGGGGAAAAGAAGAAGAAAAGATCCCGCCCTGAGGCATCAGAGGCAGTTAGTCAAGGAGAGACCGTCCTAGCTGATCCTGAAGCCAATCCTGATGGAAATATTCTAAGGGTAAGGAAGTCAGCTAGGTTAGCGGCCGTGGAGAAGGAAGGAGAACAATTAGTTGCCAAGCTGAGGGAGGAGGCAACAAAGGCTAATGAACCTTCAAAGCAACAACCTGAGCCAGTCCAAAGATCGTCTCCCATGAGCTCAAGGAAGAATCCCATCACTTACTCAGGTGAGTTAGTTGCGGAGCTATGTGCTGAAGCATGGGGAGATCAACCTGAAAAGACTGAGGCTATGCGCAGAGCTGAAATTGCTCAGAAGGAGAAGATGCGCATTTTGGAGAAGAAGGTTGAGAAGCTGACTGACATCAATGAGCTTCAACAACGCGAACTAGATGATGCAGTGATCAGCTTGCTAAGGAGGAAGAAGGCGAAGCCTGAGCCAAGGAAGTACAGGAAGAAGCCAACAATTAGGAAAGCAACAATTCTTCAAGTCAGTAGGCCAGAATTAGGAGCAAGGGAAGTCTTTGTTGATGAGTTCGTCTCAGAGACTTTGAAGGAGTTTTGGACCGATGCAAGGGATGAATTTATCAGGCTATGGTTTGTTGTGAAGAAGTGGGGCGACACTGACGATATTAATGCCCACTTCACTGACTATATGATGGACAATCATCCTGAGCTTTTCCAGAAGATCTTGGAGGAGGCTGAGGCAGCTCAAGTCCAAGTGAAGGCTCCTGAGTTCACCATTCGAGCTCCTCCCTTGATTCCTGGAACTCAAAAGCATGACACTAAGGCTATAATGATGGAAGTCTTGAAGATAGCCAGAGCTGAAGGATATGTGAACCAACCTGGAAGACTTGACGAGCTAAAGGCAAGAGTTTATGCAGGATATGGACTCAAGCCTGAAATGAGATTAGTCTAGGTGTTCATAGGCTTCTTTGTAATAGATTAGATTCATTGTAATCATTTCCACATCTATCAATGAAATCTATTACTTTTGCCCACAGACAAAAACTCATTGTCTTTTTGGCTTGTTTAAATTCTGTACTTTATCAAGAATTGCTCTATCACTGTCTTATCTTATAGATAGGTTTGTCTTGTTTCCTCTAAGTGTTTTGAGGATCTTTTCAGTGTTTTGGCATCATCAAAAAGGGGGAAATTGTTGGGACATTGTCAGTTTTGATTAAGATCCCAAAGCCCCTGAAAAGATGTTCGCCTCAATATGTCTGTGTCAGGCTAGTCTTGGTTAGGATTAGTGCTTAGTCTTTTTACACTTCGCAGGTACTCAGTGAGAGGAGAACTCACTGGATACAATCAAGACTCAGAGCCTGAAGACGAAGAGCACCATCCTGAACTTATGGCAGTCTTCTAAGCTGGCTGAGTAAGTGTCAGTGATGAAGAGTATGACCCTGAGGTCATTACTAACTCAGTCCTGAAGGGAACAGGTTGTCACTGAGTTAATGGGAAGACTTGGAGTAGAGCCAAGCAATGCAAAAGGAATTTCAGCGTCAGGACAAGACCGGTGAGCTCAAGACAAAATGAACTTAATAAGACAAGCCTGAAGCTCAGGAATAAGTTCTGACATTCTCACCAATCTGATGACGTGGACCAATCCGAGGAGGACACGCACGTACGGAACCTGACATGAAGACTGAATTCATACTGCATATTCAACGGGCAAGCATTTAATGTGCATTTAATGCAAATACAAAATCCATGCAAGGGCGGCTGCTGCATAGTGATATGTCCGTTTGAAGCCCCTCTACATAGGTGACTAGAAGGCTATCTCTCCAACGGATAGTTATTCAAACCACCTATAAATACAGAAGGCCTTGAACCCATTCAAGGTTACGGGAAATTTCCAAGCCAGAAATTACTCAAACTCTCAATCATTCAAAGCATTCAGCCTTTAAAAGAAGCACTCGAAAACATTCAAATTTCCCAAGTGTTTCTTAGCAACCGAGAGTTATTCTGTATTCCAAGTGCTAAATAGAATTATCTTAAGCTTAGAGAGATTATCCAATCCATAGCTTAGCTTTGTCTTGTAAGGATAATCTCAACCTAGTTGGAATCCAAACTGAAACCAAAACCCTAAGATAGGTTTGTTGGGAGTAAGTCAGTTAGTGTGTTAGTAAGAGGAGTTTGTATAGATCAGTGAGGTAACTGATCTTGGTGCACCTTGGCACGTTAAAAACAAGAATCCCTTGAGTGGATTTCCTGTTAAGTCAGGCCGTGGACGTAGGAGCTTGAGACTCTGAACCACGTTAAACTCCTTGTGTTCTTACTGCTTTGATATTGTGCATTCGTGCCATATTACTCGTTCATTCATTGCATTCAAGTTTATCAGGTCTGAATCAATCAGCCTGATCTTCAAAAGAACACTGCCCTACTAAACACCTTTCAGATTTGAGTAAAACAAGTTTTCAGAAAGCAAACTAAACAAGACTTTAAACTATCAGGGCTCAAACATTTCCGCACTGAACTTGAACTGATAGTTAGCCAACTGACCCGCACCAAGTGTAGTCAGTGGGTGTATTATCAGCTCCTAGTTCTTTACCACTCTGAGTGAAGGGGACTCAGTCAGCTTTAAGTTTGAAAATTGGTATACGTGTATTTCCCCCCCCCCCCCCCATACACGTATTCCTCAGTCTTGTACCGGGACCAACACAATTAAACCTGTCAAGTGCACCGGTGCATATGTACCACCATAAAACATTTAAACACTCCACCCACCCCAAACTTAGACTTTGTGAAGCGGTCTAAATTTGGGGTTCGGGATTACCTTATGCGCATATTTCCGATTGACACTTAGCAATCCAACACGCCCTTTGTGTTCCCTTGAATTGCTTCCCGCTATCACTCTCTTGAAAACTCTTGCACCCTCAATACAAGCCTACAATCAAAACACTCACCACGAGATTAAGCAACACATGATCACATAAACAATTAACAGAAAATTAAAACACACAAAAGCAAGTAAAAATGGGTTGCTTTACATTAAACGTTATTTTTAAGGTCCTAATGCCGGACCGAGCTCAAAAGAGCTCAAGAATCATTAAGCTCGATGTTACCTCCCGTATCCTCGTAAGAACGGTGATACAATTTCTTCACCCAGAGGCCATTTACCTTTGGCGCTCTTCCATCTTCCGGTAGTGGTTTTAATTTCTTTTTCGCTTCCAACAGAAGTGCCTTGTCAAACATCTTCTCGAGAGTCGTCTCCTCCAAGTCCACTCCTTTTTTTCCTCCACTTGCTTTAAGTTCACACACTTCAATTCCTCGCTGTCTTTCACCATCGGATATTTCATTGCCTCATAGATGGAAATCTTCACTTCTTGATCATCTACCTTCACCATGATTTTTCCATTTGCCACATCTAACATCATCCCAGTTGTAGCTAAGAAAGGTATTCTCAATATCAAAGACACGTGCTCGTCCTCCTCCATATCAAGGACCACAAAATCAGCTGGAAAAACATGATCATCCACCTTCACAAGGACATCCCCAACCACACCTTGAGGTCTTGTGATAGACCTATTGGCGAGTTGGAGTGTCATCATCGTCGGTTGAAGATCTCCACCATCTAACTTCTTGAATAACGACAATGACATCAGATTAATGCTTGTCCTTAAATCTCACAATGCTCCCTTCTTAATTCCATTCCCGATGTCACATAAGATCGTGAAACTACCGGGATCCTTCAGCTTCAGAGGGAGAGCTTTGTGACAATCGCACTCACCTCATGGTTCATCTAAACTAACTCTGGCCCGTTAACTCTCCCCTTCTTGGAGATCAAATCCTTCAGGAACTTTGCGTAATTCGGCATCTGCTCCAAAACATCATAGAATGGTATTGTTGATGTGCAACTTCTTAAATACTTCTAGAAATTTAGCAAACTTCTCATCTAATTTCTTCTTATATATATCTTTGATATTTCGCTTAGTCTCATTTGTCTTCTTCCACTTAGGAACTCACTCTTCTTCCACAATCCCTTCTTCCACCTTTTCTTTACCATCATCCATCCTTTTCCTCTCGCTATCTTCCTCAATCTCCCTATGAATTTCCTCCACTTCAGCAGGTAGTGGGGGACCATCATACTTAGTGCCACTTCTCAGCTCAATAGTCTTGCAATGCTCTTTCATATTCACTTCAGGCATAGAAGGAAATTTACCCATCTCCCTACCCTGCGATTTTGTGATCTGGCTTATCTGATACTCGATTGAGTTGAATTGCCTATTATTCTCTTGCTGGATCCGATTGAGGTCCCTCCTTTGAGCTTCTTGGTCTTTGTGTTCGATCTTCTTATTCATCTCCTTCACATCATACTCAAGAGAGGATAATATCTTACTTCCCTCTTCCACCTTCTGTAGAATAGCTCGCAACATCTCATCGGTTGAGACACCGCCTTCTGCAGAATAGCTCGCAACATCTCATCGGTTGAGACACCGTCTTCTCCACCAGGGAGTTTCGATCCTAGGTCTACCCTTGGTGGTACAGTTATCCTGACTTTTGGATTACTGTAGGAAACTTATCGTTCTTCCTCCATTGGTTCTGATTGGATGAAGGCCTTCCTTCGTAGCCTTTATTGTTCCTCCACTGATTCTGAGGAGATTGCGGACCTGGTGGCACGAACGGTTGACCATAGGCAGGTCTTCCCTGCTGATTTCCTCCTTGCTGGTAGCCGCCTTGGTTGTAATTCGGCCTCCTCATGTAGTTGGCCTCCTCTTGTTGGCATCCTGGTTGATCCATTTTCTCATTCATAACTGCGCCTCCTCCACTCAAATTCTACCCAACCTCTAAGTTGCTGATCTTCTCCACAACTTCCTAGTCCCCTCATTCTCTTCCGCCTGGTACACACTTTGCTGGCGAGGTTGGCTAGCATTCCATTACCCTGCATTCTTCACGATGTCTTCCACTATCTGTTGGCACTCTACTGCATTTTTGTTCAGGAACGCTCCACCCGCACAAGCATTAAGGTGTTGTTGATCATTCACACAGGCCCCGTAGTAGAAATAAGCCATATTATCACCTTCATTGTACCCATGCTGTGGGCACTCGATCAACATATTAGAGAATCTCTCCAATGCCTGACTCAATCCTTCATTTAGTTTCTTCCTGAATGTGGAAATCTCATTCCTCGCCTTCACAGTCCTGGACGGAGGGTAGAAACGCTCTAAAAATAACCGCTCAAGCTCAGCCCATGTGTTCACACCCCCTCGTGGAAGTGTGTTATAGTACCAATCCTTAGCTATCCCCGTTAGAGAGAACAGAAACAACCTGAGCTTCTTCGCATCTACAGACATCCCGATGTAATCAAATGTGGAGGCTATCATCAGGAAGTTCCTCAGATGGGTGTGTGGGTTATCTTTCCCTACCACTCCCTTAAATTAACTTTCCAAAAGCATCTTCAGAATTCTGGGTGAGATCGAAAAATTATTCGCCTCTACAGGTGGTAGAGCTACTCCATCGTAGTATCATTGAGGATAAGCCTCAAATTTTCCTCTAATTGTCATCCCCTGAGGACCTGCATTCTGGGGAACTTATTGTTGGTGTACTTGTGGTGGAGGGACTTGTTGGATATTCAGTTGGTTTTGGTTAAGTTGTGAGGGTAGTATGGTGATTAGGCGTGAAATTGTCATGATTCGTCACTCGAAATGCCCTAGTTTTGGTTGATTTTGTTGAGTATTTAGAGTCATTTGCGTATCATTTTCATAAACTAATGAATTTGTCTCTTTGATGCTCATAGATGAATAGAGGGTGAAAAGAAGAGTTCGTAGGACTTTGAATCGACTCAAACGGATGCCCGGATGAGAAGATATCGAAGAAATACAAAAAGTACTAGTTCGAGGGAGCAAAAGTATCATTGGAGTGCACAAGCAAGGAGTACTCGTGCAAGGGTGCACGAGCGGCCGTGCAAGGCGCACGAGGAGGTACAGGTCGTGCACTAGTACACGAGCACTCGTGCAGAGTGCACGAGCAAACGCTACTCGTGTACTAGTGCACGAGCAAGAGAGGTCGTGCATTTTTTGCTCTCTGGACGTTTTGAAGTGCTCGAGTGAGATGAGCTCGTGCACTAGTGCACGAGCAGTGCACGAGCAAGCGCGTTTTTGGCCCATACGTTCCCGATTCGGCCCGATGCTTATATATATTCGTCCCGAACACGTTTTGGAGGACTACCACTTACCACCACTAGATTCAAGAGCGTTTTAGAGAGTTAATTGTTGGAAGAAGGAACGAGCAAGTTTACTTTACGTTTTTGAGGTTTTCTTACGAATTCACGTCACGATTTTACTTTTTAGTTTCGTTTCTTCATATCTTTGTTCTTGAACACGTTGAGACTCATTTTATTGATTTAATTTAAGTTATTCCTTATTTCTTGAAACCCTAGTTTATGATTGATCTTTTCATCGTTATAATTATCATGTTCATGTTCGTTACTTATTCAATTGTTCTTGTTTACGTAAAACCCATGTCTAGCTAAAACCCTTGCATGCTTGGGGTAGGATGAACTCGTAGAAGTAGGTTGTGGGTACGTAATTAGGGTAACTTGTAACGTTAGGTTTTAATTCTCTTAATTAATGAATTCTTAAAATTAATTTTAACTTTACTTTTGAATTTTGTTCGAAAAGTGTTAGAGAGAGGATGACCGTATCACTCTTTAACAATGAGTAGACTTAACGAGAGGGTTTAGAAAGGGTTAATTCATCTACCAGCTTAGCGAAGGAGGACGACCGCATCACCTTAGTTAAATTAGGGTCTCATTAATTAAGCACAATCTATTAACTTGTTAGTGGATTAGTGAAGTCGAGTGTTAGGGTAAAGTATTAGGGTTTAGAATCTTGAGCTTTCATCTTGCATTCTTTTACTTAGGTTATTTCTTGCGCGTCACGGTTATTTTGATTATGTACCTGCTCCGTTAGTATACGTAGGGATTCCTATCCTGAGCATCACCATCTCTTACTTGAACACAAACCTTAGTTAATTCGTCTTCTTTAGTATTTTAGTTTAATTAGTTTATTTTAGTTTCAATTAATCTTTCCAAAAAATCCAAAAACATTTCACTCATATTAACTACGACGCGTAGATCTTTAGGGATCTATTTGCATACACTTCATCCTTTGGGTTCGATATACTTGGTCATTATACTTACTCATACTACAGTGAACTCGTACGCTTGCGAGGAATCTACTAGTAGAAGTTAGTATTTTCGCATCAAGTCAATGACGCCGTTGCTGGGGATGGCGTTGTATGTATGTTTTTTGAATAGGACTTGTAGATAGCTTAGTAGTTAGTAGTGAGTGATTTTCTTTTCTGTTTTTTTTATTTCGTACATATTCGGCAGTTGCATTTTGATTCTTTTGTTAGTGTTTCAGGTTTATGAAAACACGCTCACAAGGCAATACGAGCGAAGAGAGGTTACCGTTAGATCCTGAGACAATAGCAAGAAGAAACCGAGCCTTCTTAAGAAGGATGAACGCTGCCGGAGGGAAAGAACCAATGGACATTAGTAATGAGTTGGAAGACATCGAGAATGAGTTTAATCAGGCATTGAACCGGGTTGACGGCACTGATGGCAATACCAGTAAGAATCAAGATCCGTTAGGAGAAAGCCAGAGCCAAAACCCGGGTACTCAGAATCAAAATAGCCCAGCTTATAACATTATCCAAAATCCTCATAACAACCCTGCTTACCCACATCCTAACTTACCACAAAACAACTTACCTTATCCACCTTACCCATACCCACCTTATCCGTATCTACCATTCCCGTATCCTCCACCTCCTGTTTACAATCAACCACCAGCTTATCAACCACCACCACCCCAACAAGTACCTGTACCAGCTGCTAATCCTCAACACGTTCCTCAGAACGCAGATCAAAATATGGCTATTCGAGGGAGGTTTGCAGCGCAGCCACAATGATACTATGATGGAGTGGCATTGCCTCCTGTTAAGGCAAATAACTTCTCGATTTCCCCGGGAATTCCTAAGCTGCTTACCGAGAACTAGTTCAAGGGGGAAGTTGGGAAGGAGAATCCTCATACTCACCTGAGGAGTTTCCTCATGATAGCCTCCACATTCAATTATAACGGCATGTCTGAAGATGCCAACAGGCTTAGGCTGTTCCCATTCTCATTGACGGGAATAGCAAAGGAGTGGTATGACAACAGGCTCCCACGGGGAGGTGTAACCACATGGGCCGAGCTCGAGCATCTGTTCCTCGAGCGATTCTACCCTCCATCGAGAACTATTAAAGCAAGGATTGGGATCTCTTCCTTTCGCCAAAAGTTAGGAGAGGATTTACGCCAAGCGTGGGAGAGATACTCAAACATGTTGATCGAGTGCCCGCAGCACGGGTACAATAAGGGAGATATCATGGCGTTCTTCTATAGTGGAGCCAGCAAGGCTGGCCAAGCGCATTAGATGCATGTGCGAGTGGAGCTTTTCTGAACCAAGGGATAGCAAGATGTAGAGAGATCGTGGACAACATTGTCACGAATGCCGGTGCATGGAATGAGGATCCAGAGTTTCAGAGAGTTTGCAAGTTGGAGGAGAATGAGGGTACAAGGAAGCTGTTGATGGCTATGATGGAGAAGATCAGTAATCTTGAGATGGGGCAGAATCTGGTTGGAGGGAATGTAGCGGTGAGCGAGAAAGTGGACCCACCCACGAGTCAGCAAGAAGAGGCCAACTATATGGGAAAGCCTAACTATCCACAAGGCGGGTATCCACAAGGTGGCAATCAGTTTGGAAGGTCTTCTTATGGCCAACCATTTGTACCTCCAGGCCCACAGCCGCCTCAAAATCAAGAGAGGAACACACAAGGGTATCAAGGAGGCCAGCAGCCTCCTCAAAACACATGGAGGAAAAATGAGAACTTTTCATATGCTAACCCAAAGACTGGTATTACAGTTCCTCCAGGTGTTGATCCGGGTTCTAAACCTCCTGGTGGAGAAGGCGGTGCCTCAACCGAGGAGATGTTGAGAGCTATCCTTCAGAAGGTGGAGGAAGGTAGCAAGCGATTGTCCTCTTTGGAGTACGATGTGAAGGAGTTGCATAAGAAAGGTGATCATCGAGATCAAGAACTCCAAAAGAGAGACATAGAGTGGAATCGAGTTCAGCAAGAGAACAACAGAAGATTCACTTCTATCGAGTATCAAATTAGTCAAATTGCAAAGTCTCAGCCGAGAGAGCCTGGCAAGTATCCTTCAATGCCCGAGGATAACCCAAAGGAACATTGCAAGGCTATTGAGTTGAGAAGTGAGACCAAGTATGACGGTCCTGAGATACCTACTGATCCTGAGACGCCCAAAGGAGAGGTTGAGATAAAAGGAAAAGAGCCTGAGGCAGTTAGAGATGAGATTGAGGAGATGGGAGTTGAGAAAGGGATTGAGGGTGAAGGCATTCAGAAGAGTAAAGACATGGATAAGTCCAATGAGAGCAAAGAGCCTGAAGAGGAGATAGAGGAGATTGAGAGAGTTCCAAAGTGGAAGAAGGCAAAGGAAGCAAGGAAGAATGTAAAAGAAACTGAGAAAGATGAATGGAGGGTACCCAAATCTGTGATACCTGTCCCGTATCCACAGCGCTTCATGAAAAAGAAGCTTGATGAAAAATTTGCTAAATTCCTTGATATTTTTAAAAAGCTACATATTAACATTCCTTTTTATGATGCCTTGGAACAGATGCCTAACTACGCCAAGTTCCTGAAGGACTTGATAGCGAAGAGACAGAGAGTAGATGGACCTGAGTTAGTGCACTTGAACCACGAGGTGAGTGCGATGGTGCACAAGGCAGTTCCTCCCAAGATGAAGGATCCCGAGAGCTTCACCATTCTTTGTGATATTGGGAACGGGATCAAGAAAGGAGCCTTGTGTGATCTCGGGGCGAGCATTAATTTGATGCCTTTTTCGTTGTTCAAGAAGTTAGAGGTGGGCGAACTTTAACCCATGATGATGATGCTCCAGCTTGCTGATAGGTCCATTACGAGACCTCAAGGATTAGTGGAGGATGTTCTAGTGACGGTGGAGAATCACGTTTTTCCCGCCGACTTCGTAGTACTCGAGATGGAAGAGGATGAGCATGTTCCGCTGATTTTAGGGAGGCCGTTTCTAGCTACCGTCGGGATGGTATTTGATGTAGCGAATGGGAAGATTACGGTCAAAGTTGATGATCAAGAAGTGAAGATAGCTATTTATGAGGCTATGAAATACCCCATGGGAGATGAGAGTTGCCACTTCATTGACATCACGGACACTTGTGTTGAAGACACACTTTTAGACCCTTGCTCTTTCTATGTTCATCAGTTTGATTATCCTATCCTTGACAATCTATCTTATGATTCTTATGATCTTGATTATTTTGACAGCTTGGAAGACAATGAAGATGTCAAGTTCTTGGAGATGAAGAAAGTAGAGGATGAGGACGATTTGGAAGCTGAGGAGTCAACTTTTGAGAAGATGTTCAATAAGGCACCACCATTGGAAGTGAAAAAAGAGTTGAAGCCACTTCCCGACCACCTCAAGTAAGCCTACTTGGATGAGACCGACAAATATCCGGTAATTGTATCTGCCCTTTTATCTGATGATCAGCTTGAGAAACTTTTAGTGGTGCTTCGTAAGCACAAATCTGCTATAGGATGGTCGATCGCTGATATTAAGAGAATTAGCTCTTCGATTTGCATGCATAGGATTAGATTAGAAGAGGGTAGAAAACCGATAGTGCAAAACCAACGTAGAGTTAATCCGGTAATTCAAGAGGTGATACATAAGGAAGTTTTGAAGTTGTTAGATAGCAATATGATTTTTGCAATTTCTGATAGTCCATGGGTTAGTCCGTTACACGTAGTTGCTAAGAATGGGGGTACCACGGTGATTAAGACTGAGTCTAATGAATTGGTAGCCACTAGATTAGTGACGGGATGACGTGTGTGTGTAGATTATAGAGAGTTGAACAAGGCAACGTGTAAGGATCATTTTTGTTGGTCCCGGTACAAGACTGAGGAATACATGTATGGGGGGGGAATACACGTATACCGATTTTTTTTTTTTATACTTAACTGACTGAGTCCCCTTCACTCAGAGTGATAAAGAACTAGGAGCTGATAATACACCCACTGACTACACTTGGTGCGGGTCAGTTGGCTAACTGTCAGTTCAAGTTTAGTGCGGAAATGTTTGAGCCCTGATAGTTTAAAGTCCTGTTTAGTTTGCTTTCTGAAAACTTGTTTTACTCAAAACTTAGAAGTGTTTAGCAAGGCAGTGTTCTTTAGAAGATCAGGTTGATTGATTCAGACCTGATAAGCTTGAATGCAATGAATGAATAGGTAATATGGCAGGTATGCACAATATCAAAGCAGTAAGAACACAAGGAGTTTAACGTGGTTCAGAGTCTCAAGCTCCTACGTCCACGGCCTGACTTAACAGGAAATCCACTCAAGGGATTCTTGTTTTTAACGTGCCAAGGTGCACCAAGACCAGTTACCTCACTGATCTATACAAACTCCTCTTACTATCACACTAACCGACTTACTCCCAACAAGCCTAACTTAGGGTTTTGGTTTCAGTTTGGATTCCAACTAAGTTGAGATTATCCTTACAAGGCAAAGCTGTGCTAAGGATTGGATAATCTCTCTAAGCTTAAGATAATTCTAATTAGCTCTTGGAATACAGAATAGCTCTCAGTTGCTAAGAAACACTTGGGAAATTTAGAAGGTTTCGAGTGTTTCTCTTAAAGGCTGAATGCTTTGATTGCTTGAGAGTTTTGAGTAATTTCTGGCTTGGAAATTTCCCGTAACCTTGAATGGGTTCAAGGCCTTCTGTATTTATAGGTGGTTTTGAAAAACTATCCGTTGGAGAGATAGCCTTCTAGCCATCTATGTAGAGTGGCTTCAAACGGACATATCTCTATGCAGCAGCCGCCTTTGCATGGATTTGGTATTTGCATTTAATGCACATTAAATGCTTGCCCGTTGAATATGCAGTCTGAATTCAGTCTCTGTGTCAGGTTCCGTACGTGCGTGTCCTCCTCGGATTGGTCCACGTCATCAGGTTGGTGAGAATGTCAGAACTTATTCCAGAGCTTCAGGCTTGTCTTATTAAGTTCATTTTGTCTTGAGCTCACCGGTCTTGTCCTGACGCTGAAATTCCTTTTGCATTGCTTGGCTCTACTCCAAGTCTTCCCATTTACTCAGTGACAACCTGTTCCCTTCAGGACTGAGTTAGTAATGACCTCAGGGTCATACTCTTCATCACTGACACTTACTCAGCCAGCTTAGAAGACTGCCATAAGTTCAGGATGGTGCTCATCGTCTTCAGGCTCTGAGTCTTGATTGTCTCCAGTGAGTTCTCCTCTTACTGAGTACCTGTGAAGTGTAAAATGACTAAGTACTAACCCTAACCAAGACTAGCCTGACAAAGACAGATTAAGGCAGTCATCTTTTCAGGGGCTTTTGGGATCTAAATCAAAACTGACAATGTCCCAACAATTTCCCCCTTTTTGATGATGCCAAAACACTGAAAAGATCCTCAAAACACTTAGAGGAAATAGGACACTCCTATCTATAAGATAAGACAGTGTTAGAGCAATTCTTGATAAAGTACAGAATTTAAACAAGCCAAAAAGACAATGAGTTTTTGTCTGTGGGCAAAAGTGATAGATTTCATTGATAGATGTGGAAATGATTACAATGAATCTAATCTATTACAAAGAAGCCTGTGAACACCTAGACTAATCTCATCTCAGGCTTGAGTCCATATCCAGCATAAACTCTTGCCTTTAGCTCGTCAAGTCTTCCAGGTTGGTTCACATATCCTTCAGTTCTAGCTATCTTCAAGACTTCCATCATTATGGCCTTAGTGTCATGCTTTAGAGTTCCTGGAATTAAGGGAGGAGCTCGAATGATGAACTCAGGAGCCTTCACTTGGACTTTAGCTGCCTCAGCCTCCTCCAAGATCTTCTGAAATAGCTCAGGATGATTGTCCATCATATAGTCAGTGAAGTGGGCATCAATATCGTCAGTGTCGCCCCACTTCTTCACAACAAACCATAGCCTGACAAATTCATCCCTTGCATCAGTCCAAAACTCCTTTAAAGTCTCTGAAACGAACTCATCAACAAAAGCTTCCCTTGCTCCTGATTCTGGCCTACTGACTTGAAGAATTGTTGCCTTCCTAACTGTTGGCTTCTTTCTGTACTTCCTTGGCTCAGGCTTCGCCTTCTTCCTCCTTAGCAAGCTGATCACTGCATCATCTAGTTCACGTTGTTGAAGCTCAGTGATATCCGTCAGCTTTTCAACCTTCTTCTCCAAAATGCGCATCTTCTCCTTCTGAGCAATTTCAGCTCTGCGCATAGCCTCAGTCTTTTCAGGTTGATCTCCCCATGCTTCAGCACATAGCTCCGCAACTAACTCACCTGAGTAAGTGATGGGATTCTTCCTTGAGCTCATGGGTGATGATCTTTGGACTGGCTCAGGTTGTTGCTTTGAAGGTTCATTATCCTTTGCCTTTGTTGCCTCCTCCCTCAGCTTGGCAACTAATTGTTCTCCTTCCTTCTCCACTGCCGCTAACCTAGCTGACTTCCTTACCCTTAGAATATTTCCATCAGGATTGGCTTCAGGATCAGCTAGGATGATTTCTCCTTGACTAACTGCCTCAGATGCCTCAGGGCGGGATCTTTTCTTCTTCTTTTCCCCCTTTTTGGCATCATCATTGGCATCAGATGGGAATGCGTCAGATCCGCTGTTGATTACGAAGGAAGCTAGGGAATGGACATCATTGATTCCCTCCTTCAATAACTCAACTCCCATTGAAATCCCAGTCCCTGCAAAGGATACGGAACTGATGGCAGCATTGACTTTCTTCTCAAAGACCTCCATAGAGAGTTGGAGACTTTGTTCAGCCTTGGTGATCCTTTCTTCCACCTTCGAGGACTCACCGCTGACTCTGCTAACCTCAGTCAGTATCTTCACAGACTCCTCAGTGGCTTTAGCCAAAATGTCCGCCACTGATTGAGATGTGCGATCCAGCTTCCCTGACTCCAGCTCCAACTTGGACGCTGAGTCCTCCAAGGCCTGAGTGACAATAGCTCCAGTCTGAACTGCAAGCCTGTCCACTGCCTGATTCATCTTTTCGTCCCTGATCGCATCTCTCTCTTCAAGTTTCTTGAGAGTGTCCCTGAGCATCTTCTTTGTGCGCTTCCTCTCATTCTTCACTGACTTGGCCGTGTCAGTCATTGTGCGTTTTAACAAGATCAGCTCCCTGTTGGCAAGGGTGTTGTAAGCTGACTTTGTCCACCTGATGTGTTTCGCCAGGGCTTTGGAGTCTTCATCTTTTTCAGCACGTAGCCTCATTACCTCCTCCTGAAGTTCAGCTAGATTTTCCGAGGTTTTCTCCTGTTTGACCTCCACTATGCTTGTAAACTCAGCACGGCCGACCCCGGTTATGACCACATCTTCATCATCAGCGGCCTCCTCAGTGATTGGCTGCTTTCCCTTGTCAGCCCCTGCAGCATCAGTCCCTTCTTCTAGGTACACTGAAGGCAGTTGTGAAGTAGTCATAGCCGCCTCCTCAGGCTCAGCTAAGCTAACTTGAACCTTAGGAACTTGTCCTTCGGAACTGAGAGTCTCCTTGAATGCCTCAACATCTTCCTCTCGTGTCTCAGGGCAGGGAATCCCTTCATCGACAGATGTCTCATTGGCAGCTGAGATGTTCACAACATCCTCAGCCACTGGTCCATCCTTGGCACCAGTGTTCTTGTCACCTTCCCCCTGAACCTGAGGCTCAGAGTCCATCTCATCTACTTCCCTTGCAGTCTCTTCCACTGCCTTTTCCACAGCTCCACCTTGAGCGTCATCATCGTCCTCATCATCCTCCCTCTCTTCAACGGAGAGAAGATCAGCCTTGCTTTTGGCCATCATTTCAGCCACAAGCTTCTTCAGGTTGTCGAAGTTCAAAAGTTGAAGCCAGCTTGTCAGGCCAAAGAATGAGCAGATCTTGGCCTCCTCCGTCTCCCAATGTTCCCAGCCGCGTGCGTCTACTAGCATATGTTGCTCCTGCATGTTTGATTGTTTAAAGTCCAACCAAACTTTGAGCTCCACCACATACGCCAGCAATTCAGTGTATTTGTACAGCCCAGGCCAGCACTTTCCTGCCCACTCCGTGGCATTCCCCCTGAGTGTATTCTCCAGTATACCTCCCGCCATATGCTCATCCAGCTCCTCCTCCTCTATTTCAAGGAACACATCCTCTTCTGTTGAAATAGATTTGGGACAGTCTTTGGGATTGGGGTATGAGGGAAAATCTGAAGGGTTGGGAAGGTTTGGCTCGGCTAACTGGTCAGGCTCAATTGTAGGTGAGGTTGATGGCACTGACTCAGTGGGGTAATTTGGCTCTGAAGGTTGGGGGAGTTGGGGAGTTTGAGGTGTGGGGTCAGGGATGAAAGGTGTTTGGTTTTCAGGGTGTGGGGGTGTTTGTGTGGATGCTGTCTCAGGCTGCAATGACTCAGCCGTCTCGACAGTCTTTCTCACCTCCTCTAAGTCAGAGGCTCCAGGAGAGCTTGACTTCTCCCTCTCACTCAATTCAGGGAGTTTCTTAGCAGGAGACTTCTTTACTCCCCTCCTAAGTCTCTTCAGGGGCCTCTTTCCCTGAGCGCCCTCTAAACTGACGTCATCATCAGTTCCCTCAGCCTCAGTCCCGGCCTTCTTGGGATCTGACTCAGTCCCTGTCTTCGTGCTCTTCCCTGACAGCACGATTTTCACCCTCCTCTCCTTCTTCTCAGCCGCGCCCACATCAGGTTGCTCCACCTCCTCAGCAACAGCCTTCTCAGCCTCCTTACTCCTCTCAAGGAGCTCATCCACCTTTTCAATGAGGCTGGTTGCCACTCTCTTGGCCGTCCCAGCCGGCTTTCTAGCCTGACCCTTTGCTTTCGCATTGGGATCAGTCAGCCCTAGCACTGAATAGGTGTCACTCAGTGATGAAAACATGACCTTCTTTGAGGAAAGGTTGTCCTCAAAGTCAAAAGTGTACCCATGGCACGCATGAGCAATTAGCATGGACAATCTTGTGCCAAAAGGCAAGATGGCACTGACAGATATGTGCTTTTTCTTCTCGTCACGCGTGATCTTGTCCAATCCCGCCTGATGGAGTTGATCGAGGAAGAACTGCTCCCAGTTCGCTTCCACTCCATCAGCGATTGCTCCCATGAGCCTCAACTTGGGCAGACTCAACTGCTCGTGAGAGCCAGTTGCTCCCATCACCATCTTGGACACCAAGTCCACCAGAGCCCTGTACTCCGGCTTCAGAGTGCTCTTGTTCTGACGGGCCCTGAATTCCGAAGACCCTGACTTGGTCCATTTCCCAAGGAATTCTCCCTCCGAGTTTTCCTTGTAAATCCTGGGGTTGATGCCAGAGGATGGCAGCTTGAAGACTTCCCTCACCGCCTGCCTGAGATCAATGGTGACCACCTCCGAGTCGTAGAGAGGCTCTCCGTCGCTATTCTTTTCCCCCGTCGGCTTTAGCGCAGTCACCTTGGTGCAGACTTCACCCTTCCGCAAGAACATGTTCAAATAAGCTTCCACCACGGTTCTTGGGAGCACAGAAGAGGGGCGGGTGGTGAAGTATGTTTCCAACCCGGCGTCGGAAATCCATTTAAAAACGGGTTTGATTTCCTTAACCGTTAGACAGATACCTTCCATGGAGATGACTTGCTCCATGTGTACCAGCCTCTTCTCAACAACATCGACGATCTTGTCGGTTGTCCAGTCGGAATCAAGGAATGCCATTGTGTTTTGAGAAAGAGGTTTTAGAAATTCTGTGTGTGAGCGAGAGAAGACTCAGTGTGCAAATTGTGCGTTGTGTTTGCGTAAAGACCTCAAATGACACCCTTGATTGATAAGACTAAGTCAGTTACTCAAACGTGGGGTTGAGATTGATTCCTGAATTCGAAAGGTTTTGAAATGAGAGGCCAGGATTAATCTCAGTTTTAATTTAAACCCCAAGTCAGTCACATTCCGTATAAAACGGACACGTATATGAAAAAGTAACTTTGACATTAAATGCTCCGTGCGCGTGGGTTTAAATATAAAAAGGCGCGCTTTTAATGATAACGGAATGCATTTAATAAAGATTTTCAGGACGAATGACTCAGGGAGACGCTTGAGATTCACAAGAGTCAGGTTAGAGCCCATACCTGTCAGGGAGACATTGTAGCACCCTGATACCTCGCTGAGTCGAGTCTGGCCTGAGTTCCCTTAGAACCCTACACTGACTGCTCTCCCGGATCTAAAAGCCCCAATTCCACTGATAGTTCCATAAACCTTGCTTCAGCCAAGGGCTTAGTCAAGATGTCAGCTCTTTGCCTATCAGTGTGAATCTTTTCCATCCTAATATCTTTCTTTTCCACATGATCTCGAATGAAGTGGTGTCTAATATCCACATGCTTGCACCTTGTGTGAAGCACTGGGTTCTGAGTGATTGCTATTGCACTATTGTTATCACAATAGATTGGAACCTGATTAGCAAATACTTGGTAGTCCCTCAACTGTTGCCTCAACCATAGGATCTGAGCACAACAACTCCCTGCAGCCATATACTCAGCCTCAGTTGTGGATGTTGCCACTGAATTCTGCTTCTTACTAAACCACGAGATCAACTTACTTCCCAAAAACTGACATGTCCCTGAGGTTGATTTCCTATCAATCCTACAACCTCCATAATCTGCATCTGAATACCCAGTCAGTTCAAGGTTGTCATCTGAAGGATACCATAGTCCCATATTAACTGTCCTTTTCAAATACTTAAGTATCCTCTTAGCAGCCTCCAAATGACTTCTCTTGGGATCAGACTGATACCTAGCACACACACCAACTGCAAACGTAATGTCAGGCCTACTTGCAGTCAGGTACAGTAAAGAACCTATCAGCCCACGATACTCAGTCTGATTCACTGAAGTCCCTTCAGTGTCAGGATCCATCTTCCAATTGGTGTTCATTGGGATTCTGGCTGGATTGCTGTTTTGAACACCAAACTTATGAATCAAGTCTCTTGTATACTTGGCCTGATTAATGAATATACCTTGATCAGTCTGCTTGACCTGCAATCCTAAGAAAAAGTTCATCTCTCCCATCATTGACATCTCAAATTTACCCGTCATCAGTTTAGAGAATTTCTCACATAACTGCTGATTTGGGGATCCAAATATTATGTCATCCACATAAATTTGGACCAGGAGAATGTCATCACCTTCAGTGATCCTGAACAAAGTCCTATCCACTGTTCCCTTCTTGAACCCATGATCAGTCAGAAATTGAGAGAGGGTATCATACCAAGCTCTTGGTGCTTGCTTAAGTCCATAGAGTGCTTTCTTCAAATGGTATACTCTATCTCCAACCTCAAACCCGGGAGGTTGTTCAACATATACCTCTTCATTGAGTACACCATTCAGGAATGCACTCTTGACATCCATTTGATACACCTTGAACTTCTTATATGTCGCATAGGCAAGGAACAACCTGATAGCTTCCAATCTAGCCACTGGAGCAAAAGTCTCATCATAGTCTATTCCTTCAGACTGACAATACCCTTTTGCAACTAGTCTAGCCTTGTTCCTTACCACAACACCATTCTCATCCTTCTTGTTCTTAAAGACCCACTTGGTACCAATCACACCTTGATGCCTAGGTCTATCTACCAGTTTCCAAACCTGATTCCTTGTGAACTGATTCAACTCCTCTTGCATGGCAATGATCCAGTTCGAGTCAGTGAGAGCTTCTTCAATGTTCTGAGGCTCTTGCTCAGAGAGAAAGCAACAGAACAATGCACTCTCACCATGAAACCGTCTGGTCCTGACTCCCTCAGTTGGATCACCAATAATTTGATCAATGGGATGATCTTCTAACCATGTTCTTTTGCCAGGAGTTGTTCCTGAAGTACCTGCAATGTTAGTGTCTACAGGCTCATAAAATTCAGGAAATTGAACAGAAGGGGATGATCCTGAGTCTATACCGAAGGGATTAACAAGTTCAATGTCAGGGACATTGATTCCCCCTTGATGAGGTGACTCAGGACCCGTCTCAGCTGCAACAGCATCTTCATAGACGGTACTTACCTCAGGTTGAGCCTGTTCCTCTGTCTGAGGCTCAACCATCCCTGATGTGCTGGGTTTAGGAGTGGCACTTGGTTCATCATCCTGATCGTCATCATCATCCCATCTGGGAATTGGCACAGTCTTGATCTTGAAATCAGGTTGACTCTTCAAGCTCAGCCTTGTCACACTCCTCGTGACCTCCTCAGTGTCAGGATTCAGCACCTTTGCCCTAGACTCATTAGCAGATTCATCAAAGACAACATGAGGTGATTCTTCCACAACAAGGGTCCTACAATTGTAAACCCTGAAGGCTTTGCTAATTTCAGAATATCCCAAGAATATTCCTTCATCAGATTTGCTATCAAAGGCTTTCAACTGGGTTTTCCCATTGTTGAGGATGAAGCACTTACAACCAAACACATGAAAGTAAGAAATACGAGGTTTTCTTTTGTTCCATGTCTCATATGGGGTCTGAGCATGTTGCTTGTTCAGCATGGATCTGTTCTGAGTGTAGCATGCAGTGTTGATTGCCTCAGCCCAAAACTTCTTGGGCAATCCTGACTCAGCCAGCATGGTCCTTGCAGCTTCCTTCAGTGTCCGATTCCTCCTTTCAGCGACACCATTCTGTTGTGGGGTTCTAGCTGCAGAAGTCTCATGAGCTATACCAAGTTCATTACAAAAGTCAGAAATATATGAATTTATAAACTCAGTGCCCTTGTCAGATCTGATCTTGGTAATGGACTGATTTTTCTCATTGCTGAGTCTTCTGAGCAACTCTGGAAGCTTCACCTGTGTTTCCTTCTTATTTAACAGGAAAATAACCCAAGTATATCTAGAATAATCATCAATAACCACAAGGGTATATTTTCTACCATTCATACTCACAGGTGTTATGGGACCAAATAGATCCATGTGCAGAAGCTGAAGTATCCTGTCAGTGGAGTAAGAAGCCTTTTCTTTGAATGACGCTCTGACTTGCTTCCCTTCCTGACAAGCTTTGCACACGTGATCTTTGCTAAAAACTTCATTAGGGAGACCATCAACAAGTGACTGTCTAGAAATTTTGTTAAGAATCTTGAAGTTCAGGTGGCTTAATCTTTTATGCCATAACCAACTGAGCTCTAGAGAGCTTTTAGCAACAAAACAAGTATTAGGAATAGTGCTGCTCCAATCAGCGAGATAAACGTTACCTTTCCTTATACCTGATAGAAGCACTTGTGTTGATTTGTCCTTGACTGAACATTTATTCGATGAGAACTCAACACTGAACCCTTTGTCACAGAATTGACTTACTGACAGCAGGTTATGCTTCAGTCCTTCCACAAAGGACACATTTTTCACTCTTACTGTACCTATAATTAGAACACCAAAACCCTTAGTAACACCTTTTGAGTTATCACCAAAGGTTACCTGTGGACCATCTTTAGCCTGATACTCTTGGAGAAGACTCTTCATTCCAGTCATGTGCCTTGAGCAACCACTGTCTAGGTACCAAACAGCTTTGATTGAGTCTTCTCTCCTCTTGTTGTGATCCACAGCCGCCTGTAAGCAAATCAGGCTTTAGGTACCCATTGGGTGTTGGGTCCTATTGTGTCAGCTGTACCTTTCGGGATCCAGACTTGCTTCACAACCCTGATTGCCTCAGAGTGGTGAATCTGTCTCCCTGAAACATCGACATACACAACTTTCTTCTTCTTAGCCTGAGAGGAAGATGGTGTATGGGTGCTAGACTTAGGCTTCGCAGGAGCCTGAGTGGATGCCTTTTGGGCTGGCCTCCTGTTCTTCCTAGGTCTGGGTGCAGCAGGTCTTGGGCCTTGTTTTTGATAAGGGCCCTGATTTCTATTCCCCCTAGGCAAGTGAGGGAAAGGAAAACAGTTAAAGGCCTCAGGATGCCAAAACCACGGGGGTGTCATCATGTTTGGCCTTCCCTGATGGTATTGCCAAGCATGATGGTACCCTCGCTGACCAGTCTGAGGGCTCTTGGCCTGAGTCTTTCTCTGCTTTCGCTGAGGTTTTCCCTGGCCTGAGCTCTCAGGGGCTTCCGCAAGTTGCTTTGCCTTTCCCTTGGGTTTTGGCTTAGCTACCTTAGGAGCAACCCTGACTGTGTCAACGGTTTCCTTGCCCTTATCAGTTTGACGGGCCTGGAGCACAACCTTAGGTGCACTCTGGCCTGTCTGAACAAATACCCTCTCAGTGTTGCTCCCTGAAGCAACATGAGACTGACCTTGTGAGGATTTCTCAGGAACATATCCAAGTCCCTTTTTCTTGTTCCCAAGTATCTGGTTGCTATTTATTTCCTCTCTAGCCACTGAGGATTTATTCATTGCTGCAACCTTTTTCTTGAGAGAGTCCTCACTCTTTTTCAGGATTTCATGTCTGGTAAAGAGGTCATCAAACTTACTCTTAAGTGCTTTCAGCTCTTCCTTCCTGACCAGCTCTTCCTCAGCCAGTTCCTTCAGAATTTTCTCTCTTGGGAGACGCTCAGAATTGATCATGTCAATTTCCTGAGTTAGTCTCACAATCTGAGCTGATTCTTTGAGATCAGACTGAGTGAGTTGTTCATTCAGGTTTTGAACTTCAGTACTCAATTTCTTGTTCTCCTCTACCAAGAAGACATTAGTTTCCTGCAGTCTGGAGAAATCAACCATCAATTGATCAAGACAGATCTGAAGGTTCATTTCTCTAACTGACTCTGAGCTGAGCTCAGGATTTTGACCAGTGTAAGAAGCACAAACAGAATTTGATGTTACCTCAGGCTCATCCCTAGCCATTAGGCAGACATCATCGTACTCATCATCCGAGAAGAGTTCAGGTGACCTTTCAGTGGGGCCATCAGAGTCTGTTGCATCCTCAGCCACCATGGCCCTCCGATCAGCAGATCTTAGATCCCTCGTGGCTCTCCTTTCCTCTCTCTCCCTAGCACTCAGCTCCGGGCAATCGTACTGATAGTGACCAATCTTGTTACAGTTGTAACATGCTACCTGCTCACTTATTCTTTCTTTTCTCGGTTCAGGGTTCCTCCTTGAGTCAGGTTCCCTGGTTCTTGGTGAGCTTTCAGCCTTGGTTGGATATCTATCATCACGAGTACGTCTCTGTTCGTCTCTTCTTTCAGTTTTTGGTTCAGAATATCTCCTTTCATCACCACGTTCTCTCCTCTGGTCAGTGTTCCTTCGCTCCTCATATCTCCTCGAGCTTTGGTGGGTTCCTTCAGGTTTCCTGTCACGTGAGTCCTGATAAAACTTTTTATAACGACCAAACCTGGAATTGAGCTTGTCAAATCGTCTGGCCATCAGGCTGTACTCCTCAGCGAGTTCTTCCCTGCTCATCTCCATCAGTGACTTTGATGAAGAATTTGATGAGGGCTCAACAGGTTCAGACCTGGCCTTGAACGCCACACTTTTCTCAGGAGTTTTCTCCTTCCCTTCCTCTTCTGACTGAACTTTCTTCTTCCTTTTGTTAAGATCAAATTCAAGCGCTTTTAGCTCTGAAAAAAGTAAAGCAGAAGTTATGTTACTCATATCCTGAGTGTTCTTAAGCATAATTACACTGTTGTCCCATCTCTCAGGAAGGGCATTCAGGATTTTTGAAGCAACATCTCTCCTTGGGACATCCTTGTCCAACATCACCAACTCATTCATCAACTTGATGAATCTTGACTCCATCTGATCTATGCTCTCATCAGGCAGCATCTCGAACGCTTCGAATTTCTGAATGGCAATATTCCTCTTGTTTTCCTTTATCTTTTCTGACCCTTCGCACATCCTGGTCAGCTCGTCCCAGACCTCCTTTGCCGTCTTTAGGTTCATCAGCCTGGCTGACTCCTCGAAGGGCACCGTATGCAAGATGATGTTTCTGGCGACGTTGTCAAGCCCCACCATCTTGATTTCATCGTTGGTCATGTCTTTCCTCTCCTTAGGAACCTGCACGCCAATCGCAAGATCATCGTATCCCAGTCCTCTGACGTTAGGAATAGTGATCTTGATCGGTCCTTCCCTGAGCACACGCGGCATCTGGTCATGGATGGCATCTAGATGTGCCTCTAGTCTGAACTTCCAATAGACAAAGTTAGATACAGAGAATTCAGGTAATGAGGCTTCAAGTCTCCTTGAAGCCATGATGATGATGCAAGTTTTGTGAAAAGCAAACTCAGATCTGTTCAGTGACCACCAACAGTTTCTCCTCTGAAACTATTAGTATTCAAAGTCAGTGGTCTTTCGAACCACTGCTCTGATACCACTTGTTGGTCCCGGTACAAGACTGAGGAATACGTGTATGGGGGGGGAATACACGTATACCGATTTTTTTTTTTTATACTTAACTGACTGAGTCCCCTTCACTCAGAGTGATAAAGAACTAGGAGCTGATAATACACCCACTGACTACACTTGGTGCGGGTCAGTTGGCTAACTGTCAGTTCAAGTTTAGTGCGGAAATGTTTGAGCCCTGATAGTTTAAAGTCCTGTTTAGTTTGCTTTCTGAAAACTTGTTTTACTCAAAACTTAGAAGTGTTTAGCAAGGCAGTGTTCTTTAGAAGATCAGGTTGATTGATTCAGACCTGATAAGCTTGAATGCAATGAATGAATAGGTAATATGGCAGGTATGCACAATATCAAAGCAGTAAGAACACAAGGAGTTTAACGTGGTTCAGAGTCTCAAGCTCCTACGTCCACGGCCTGACTTAACAGGAAATCCACTCAAGGGATTCTTGTTTTTAACGTGCCAAGGTGCACCAAGACCAGTTACCTCACTGATCTATACAAACTCCTCTTACTATCACACTAACCGACTTACTCCCAACAAGCCTAACTTAGGGTTTTGGTTTCAGTTTGGATTCCAACTAAGTTGAGATTATCCTTACAAGGCAAAGCTGTGCTAAGGATTGGATAATCTCTCTAAGCTTAAGATAATTCTAATTAGCTCTTGGAATACAGAATAGCTCTCAGTTGCTAAGAAACACTTGGGAAATTTAGAAGGTTTCGAGTGTTTCTCTTAAAGGCTGAATGCTTTGATTGCTTGAGAGTTTTGAGTAATTTCTGGCTTGGAAATTTCCCGTAACCTTGAATGGGTTCAAGGCCTTCTGTATTTATAGGTGGTTTTGAAAAACTATCCGTTGGAGAGATAGCCTTCTAGCCATCTATGTAGAGTGGCTTCAAACGGACATATCTCTATGCAGCAGCCGCCTTTGCATGGATTTGGTATTTGCATTTAATGCACATTAAATGCTTGCCCGTTGAATATGCAGTCTGAATTCAGTCTCTGTGTCAGGTTCCGTACGTGCGTGTCCTCCTCGGATTGGTCCACGTCATCAGGTTGGTGAGAATGTCAGAACTTATTCCAGAGCTTCAGGCTTGTCTTATTAAGTTCATTTTGTCTTGAGCTCACCGGTCTTGTCCTGACGCTGAAATTCCTTTTGCATTGCTTGGCTCTACTCCAAGTCTTCCCATTTACTCAGTGACAACCTGTTCCCTTCAGGACTGAGTTAGTAATGACCTCAGGGTCATACTCTTCATCACTGACACTTACTCAGCCAGCTTAGAAGACTGCCATAAGTTCAGGATGGTGCACATCGTCTTCAGGCTCTGAGTCTTGATTGTCTCCAGTGAGTTCTCCTCTTACTGAGTACCTGTGAAGTGTAAAATGACTAAGTACTAACCCTAACCAAGACTAGCCTGACAAAGACAGATTAAGGCAGTCATCTTTTCAGGGGCTTTTGGGATCTAAATCAAAACTGACAATGTCCCAACAATTTTCCTCTACCGTTCCTTGATCAAATGATTGATAGATTAGGTGGTTTTGAGTATTACTGTTTCTTAGATGGGTATTCGGGGTATAATCAGATTATGATAGCCCCCGAGGATCAAGAGAAAACCACCTTCACCTGCTATTATGGAACTTTTGCTTTTAGGAGGATGTCGTTTGGGTTGTGTAATGCACCCACCACCTTTCAAAGGTGTATAATGGCGATTTTTCATGGTTTGATTGAGAGGATTATGGAGGTTTTCATGGACGACTTCTCCGTCTACGGGGAGTCATTTGATAAATGTCTAATCAATTTTGAAGTTGTGTTGAACAGGTGTGAAGAGACGGACTTAGTGCTTAATTGGGAGAAGTGTCACTTCATGGTGAGAGAGGGTATTGTTCTTGGACATCATGTGTCCTCGAAAGGTGTCCAAGTTGACAAGGCGAAAGTGATTGCTATTGAGAAGCTTCCACCACCTTCGACCGAGAAGGGGATTCAGTCATTTTTAGGACACGCGGGTTTTTATAGACGTTTCATCAAAGACTTTTCACAAACAGCTAAACCCCTTTCGCGGCTTCTTGAAAAAGAAGTCGCCTTTGAGTTTACTAATGAGTGTTTAGTGGCTTTTAATAGGTTGAAAGAAGCGTTGGTGAATGCCCCAATACTTGTGACACTGGATTGGTCTAGCCCGTTCGTGCTGATGTGTGATGCTAGTGACTATGCGATGGGGGTTGCTTTGGGGCAAATTCGTAAGAAGCGTTTTCACGCTATTTACTATGCCTCGAAGATGCTGAATTCTGCTCAAGTGAACTACACTACGACCGAAAAGGAGCTGTTGGCGGTCGTGTATGCCTTTGATAAATTTCGACCCTACCTAGTAGGGACGAAAATAATTGTATATACGGACCACACAGCGATTCGGTATCTTATGAGTAAGAAGGATGTAAAACCCCGTCTCATTCGATGGATTTTGCTACTCCAGGAGTTCGATGTAGAGATTCGAGACAAGAAGGGATGTGAGAATGTGATAGCAGATCACCTTTCGAGATTGGAGCTCACAAAGGAGAACACTGTGGAGGATCGAGAGGTGAACGATGAATTTCCTGATGAGAAGCTTTTTGGTTTAGGAGACATTCCGGTATCGAGTTGAAGGGAAGGCGCCTTGGTTTGCAGATTATGCTAATTATTTAGCAAGTGGGGAGTTGCCCGTTGAGATAGACTCGGTGCATCGGAAGGCATTTTTGAAGAAAGTTTGGGAGTTTATTTGGGACGATCCCTACTTGTTCAAAAGTGGGATTGATCATGTTTTGAGAAGGTGTGTGCCAGAGGAGGAGTGGAGTAATATTATAAGGCATTGTCACGCCTTGCCATGTGGAGGACATTTGGGTGGAGAAAAGACCGGAAGGAAGGTGCTTCAATCTGGTTTTTATTGGCCAACTTTGTTGAGAGATTTCATGGAATGGGTTAAGAGGTGTGAGAAGTGCCAACGATTTGACTCCATTACTAAGAGGGACGAGATGCCGATGCACGTGTTCATGGAAGTCGAGATATTTGACGTATGGGGGATTGATTTCATGGGTCCATTTCCTCCTAGCAATGGATTCTTGTACATTCTCGTATGCGTTGATTACGTCTCGAAGTGGATTGAAGCTGTCCCGACTCGAATGAATGATTCCCGAGTGGTGATCGAGTTCTTGAGGAAGAACATTTTTGCAAGATATGGAGTTCCAAGAGCTTTGATTAGTGATGGGGGAAGTCACTTCGTGAACAAGTGGATGGAAAAGCTGCTGTCAAAATATGAGGTAAGTCATAGAATCTCTACTGCTTATCATCCTCAATCTAACGGTCTTGCAGAGGTTTCGAATCGTCAAATCAAGGAGATCTTTGAGAAGACGGTGAGCATTAGTAGGAAGGATTGGACGATGAAGCTTGATGATGCACTTTGGGCGTATAGGACAACTTTCAAAACTCCTCTTGGTATGTCTCCATATCAATTGGTTTTTGGTAAGGCATGTCACTTGCCCGTGGAGTTGGAACATAAGGCATATTGGGCGATCAAGAAGCTAAATTTTGATAGTGCCTTGGTTGGTGAGAAGAGATTACTCCAATTGCATGAGTTGGAGGAGTTTCGAGACAATGCCTACGAGAATGCCCGAATTTTCAAGGAGAAGACCAAGAAATGGCATGATGCACGATTGAAGAAAAATGAGTTCAAGGTGGGTGATCAAGTCCTCGTATTCAATTCGAGGATAAAGCTGTTTGGTGGAAAGCTCAAGTCCAAGTGGAACGGGCCATATATTGTGAGGGAAGTGCATAAAAGTGGATTCCTTGAAGTTGAGAAGGATGATGGACATAGATTCATGGTGAACGGGCATAGAGTAAAGAAATTCTTTAACTTCTCTTATGAGAATAAGGGAGGTATTTTAGATTCTCAAGTCCCTTGAGCTCCTTCGAGCTCAGTCCGGCAATAGGACCTTAAAACTAGCGCTTAATGGGAGGCAACCCATTTTTACTTGTTTTTATGTGTTTCGTTTATTTTGTCGTCTTTGTGAATCGTAAGTGTTAACCTAGTGTGTTAGAGTTTATTTGGTGTAGGCTTGTTTAGTGGACATTGATTGGAGCAAGAGAGCTTAAGGAAGAAATTCAAGATGTTGAGATGATTCAAGCAGTAAAGCATTCGATTTTTGGAGTTCGAGGTAAACCGAACCCCAAACGTAGACCTCTTTGCGAAGTCGAAGTTTGGGGTGATGTTTCTTTTCGTCCATTACTTTGCATTGATAGTGATTTCAGTTCATGAGAATTTAGTGCACTTACTCGTACGTACTCATTCTTCTCAAACTTTATTATTGCGTAGCAAGAACAAAGTTTGGGGGGTGTGTATTCGTACTTCGAGTTCGTACACGAAATTCTAATGAAAAATTGGTTAAATTTTTCGAAAATATTTGTGCATGAGGGTCGTTGGATTGAATTAAGTGTGAGTGCATAAGTCGACTTGAATTGGATTGGTGAATTGCACGTTTGGAAAAGACCCCAACTCCTCGGTCGAACGAGTGACCTGGCTAAAATCGAGGAGTTCTCCAGGTTAGTACTCGTTTTGGTTGTTAATTCTCGTGTTTCGGTTCGAAAAGGTTCAAATTTGAGTTTGTGTAGTGTAAGTGCTCGAGCAGCACAACTCGTGCACCTAGTGCACGAGTGCTCGTGCACTGCGCACGAGTTGAAGGTGGTCGTGCACCACTGCACGAGTGCTTGTGCAGTGAGCTCGAGCAAGGCATGTGCTCGTGCACTCGTGCACTTTCTCAGTTCTGGACATTTGGGGCGCTCGAGCGATTCCTACTCGTGCACTATTGCACAAGCGGTCGATTTTTTTTTAGATTTTCCGATCTGGGCCGATTTTTCCACACTATAAATACAATTTTCACACATCTCACACACACTTCTCACGAATTGGGGTCAATTTTCGGCTGGGAGCACGGGGGTTCTTCAATTTCGTACCATTTTGACCAAATTCTTCACAAATTCTCCTTTAATCGTCAAGTAAGGTATGTAAATTCTAGCTTTTGTCATTTAATTCGTAGTTTAGGCTTGAATTTGGCACGAGTTGAGTATAGAAATTAGGGTTCATGAGTAGTTCGATTTTTTGGGGATTTTGTGCCAAACTTGTTGATTCTTGATTCCTTTTGAATGAATGTTGATAATTTGCTATGGGTTTGCTTATTTAACTCAATTTTGGAATTGCATGAGTAGAATAGGTGAAGTTCTAGAGTGAGAAAGTAGGAATTTGAGAAAAGGAAGTGGGTTTGGCATGTTGAGATGAAATTTGCGTGAATTGAGAAGGTATTGAGCATGAATGAGTATGAATTGAGTCTTGAGCATGTAAATTGCATAATTTGTGTAATGTTACTTCATGATAGACTTGGTTATAGGCATTTTTGGGTTGAAATGGAGGAATTAATTGTTGAGTACTTGAGAACTTTGAATGAAAAGCATGGCTTAAGTGGTTGTTGCTTGAGAACTTGGATAGGGAAGCTTAAGGAAAGTGAATTAAGACTATTTGAGAATTGCTTTGATCTTGAGAAGTATTATGAATTGTGAATTGATTTGGATTACTTATTTTTGAGCTTGAAAGGGTGTATGAATTGAGTTTATCTTTGTTATTAATGAATTTGGTTGGTGAATTGTTGTGATGCTTAGGAAATGGCCCCTCCTAAGAAGTATGAGGATAGGTTCGTTGAGGGAGATGAGCTTTTAGCTTTGACAACGGATTTGACTAAGAGGGGATTGATGCCCTCTCGTTGGGAAAACCTGACATATGGTGATAGATGGTTTGCTCACGCTTATCGGTGGAACTTGGTTGCGGGCAAAGTGGAGAAGACGAGAAGGCCATGTGTTGAGTTTATGAGGTAGCTTGGGATTGAGGATGAGATAAAGAGAATCTTCGAGAGGAATAACATGTTGCAGTTCTACGAGATCTTGGTCTTTATGATAACGCACCAAGACTTGGTGGAACAGTTTTTAGCCTCGGTGAAGTTGCAGGGGGATGGCAGCTTCAAGTTCATGATACGGAACGAATGGTACGCCTATGAGATAGGTATGGTGAACACAATCCTACAATTACCCCAACCAAACGAACGGAACACCCAATCGGGAAGGTACAAAACGGATGCATTTTGGCAAGAGATCACTGGTGGGTTGGCCAGAAAATACTCTGCGAGGACATCTCGAGCCTCGGCAATCAGAAATCTGGTAATCCGATACCTTGAGCGAATTTTGGGGAACACCATCTATGCGAGGTCTGAGACGGGCACTGTGACGTTGAAGGAGCTGTATGGAATGTGGTGCCTACTTCATCGAAGGCATCACGACTTTGGAAAGGACTTTCTTGAGATGCAGGTAGAGGCCCCATACAAGTGTGGGACGAGGACTTCTAGGATACGAGGAGGAGGCCTCATCTGTGCATTCTTGGGAAGTCTGGATATCCGGCCCGTGGGAGCTCCTTGTGTGGGAAGGGACATCGACTTCGAGTACATGTACAACACTTGGATTTGCGAGCATTAGAGTGGGAAATACTGCATGAGGATTAGTGATGACGAGCTATTCCCGATGCCCAATGAGAAGTTGGTGACCCTGAGAAATATGAAGAAGGAGAATATACAAATGGATGGTGCGAACCACAAATGGGAAATGGACAAACTCAAGGCGAGATTGGTGAGTTGTGGATTATGGGATCAGAGGCCGAAGAAGAGGCAGAGAGGTACAGCCGGGACGAATGCAGCTGGTACAAGCGGGGCCGGATCCAGTGGAGTTCGGGATTTGGATGAAGAAGAGGAAGAAGAATATGAAGAAGGTGGGAACATGCCCGAGGAAGAAGAGGCAGATGTTGGTGATGGAGGTCAAGGACCTCAAGAGATGGAGATGGAGCCACCATACGTGACCACTCCAGAGCCGTGGTACCCAACCCAGAGTGAGTGGGATGGTATGAGGACCGACATTCGAGATTTACGAACCGAAGTTACGGATCTTCGTACTACGCAGAACCAGTGGTACATGGAAGCTACGGGTATACGAGGAGAGTTTCAGGAGGTTCGATCGAAAGTTTCTGATTTGAGGAGATGGATGGAGGCACTCTTTGTCTCCCATTTAGGATCGGACCACCCTAGCTATCGCCCACCACCGCCTCCTGATGCTTGAGGGTCATGGGGATTTCCCCCAGTTTCTGCTCCTTTTTCTTATCTTTAGTTTTATTTCCTTTTCTTATTTTTGCTTTTGAGTGTGAGCTTCATTGTTTGAGTGGTATGAATTGATTATGGGGATTGTGATGGATTGTTATTCAGACTTTCGGGTTGTGATTGTTCTTGAACTCAGTGAGCTATCTGATTTATTTTGTGCTTATTAACCCCTTCTACTTGTTAGTTGTTATTCTTGAGCATGATTTGATGAGTAGAGTAGATTTGTGGATTTGAGTTAGGGACTTTTTTGTGTGAGTGGTTGAGCTAGAGTTGATTTGAGAAAGAACTCGTATGCTTGTGAATTTTTCTTTTGAGTACTTGTGTGATGAGAGTGAGAATTCACTAGGACTAGCATGGATGTGAAAGCTGTGAGATTTGAGCCTTATGAGATTTTGATACATGATTTGATCTCTTCGTTTGTGAGTGGATCGTCACCTTAGAGGATGCTAGAACTTGTGTGTGCTCTTGCTTCTTGATTGTGTCTAGTTTAATATGCCGAATGTGATCTTAGGCCATCTTTGATTTGATTGAGTCACTTAGCCAAAATTTTCCTTACCAATGACATTGACCCCTTGTTAGCCCCTTTGAGCGTTAAGCCTATTTCATTTGCTAGCACATATGAACACTATTCCAATTCCTAAGCCTTTTTGTCCCAACTTGAGTGGAGAATAGGAAAAGTGTGAATGTGAAGGGATTGAATTGAGTTGAAAAAGGGAAATGTTGATTGTTGAGTGAATATGAGAAGAAGGTGTGATGAAGTTTTGAGTTGTGGGAAAAAGAAAAAAAATTGAGAATGAGCAAAAAAAAAAAGAAAAAAATGAGCTCATGTGTTTGTGCGAAAAAGTGAAAAAAAAAGTGATTGAAAAAAAAGTGAAAGGAGTTAGAAAGAAAAAAAAAAATTTAAGTGTTGAGAGTAGTGGAATTGAAAATGTGTTAGTTGAAAATGTTTGAAGTATTCTGTTCCTAATCTCGAAGTGCGAAAGTTTAATGTTCTATTCTACATTCACTTGAGTCACTTTACCATATTGATTCCCACCTGTCCAAAGAGCCTACATTACAACCTTGAGAAAAGTCCTTTTTGATTCGGCATTGATTTCTAGAGTATGGTCGGAGTTAAGAGCGCTTACATGCCTATGACTGCCAATTTGTGTGATTGATTGTTCGAGTGAGTCCCTTTATCATTGATATACACTTGTGAGGGAGCGAAACACATCGTTGAGTGCACATCCATATTTGATTTTGGTGATTCTCGCTGTTGTTGCATGCGTATGATGAGGGAAGATGAGTGAGTATACTTGCGATTGATCTTTGAAGCTCGAATTCATTTGCTTGCATGATTTGATTTGTTGACTCATTCCTAACAATTTTACTTGACTTATTATTTCGTTGCTTGAGGACAAGCAACATGGTAAGGTTGGGGGGGTTGATTAGGCGTGAAATTGTCATGATTCATCACTCGAAATGCCCTAGTTTTGGTTGATTTTGTTGAGTATTTAGAGTCATTTGTGTATCATTTTCATAAACTAATGAATTTGTCTCTTTGATGCTTATAGATGAATAGAGGGCGAAGAGAGGAGTTCGTAGGACTTTGAATCGACTCAAACGGATGCCCGGATGAGAAGATATCGAAGAAATACGAAAAGTACTAGTTCGAGGGAGCAAAAGTATCATTGGAGTGCACAAGCAAGGAGTACTCGTGCAAGGGTGCATGAGCGGCCGTGCAAGGCGCACGAGGAGGTGCAGGTCATGCACTAGTGCATGAGCACTCGTGCAGAGTGCACGAGCAAACGCTACTCGTGCACTAGTGCACGAGCAAGGGAGGTCGTGCGTTTTTTGCTATCTGGACGTTTTGAAGTGCTCGAGTGAGATGAGCTCGTGCACTAGTGCACGAGCAGTGCACGAGCAAGCACGTTTTTGGCCCATACGTTCTCGATTCGGCCCGATGCTTATATATATTCGTCCCGAGCACGTTTTGGAGGACTACCACTTACCACCACTAGATTCAAGAGCATTTTAGAGAGTTAATTGTTGGAGAAGAAGGAACGAGCAAGTTTACTTTACGCTTTTGAGGTTTTCTTACGAATTCACGTCACGATTTTACTTTTTAGTTTCGTTCCTTCATATCTTTGTTCTTGAACATGTTGAGACTCGTTTTATTGATTTAATTTAAGTTATTCCTTATTTCTTGAAACCCTAGTTAATGATTGATCTTTTCATCGTTATAATTATCATGTTCATGTTCGTTACTTATTCAATTGTTCTTGTTTACGTAAAACTCATGTCTAGCTAAAACCCTTGCATGCTTGGGGTAGGATGAACTCGTAGAAGTAGGTTGTGGGTACGTAATTAGGGTAAGTTGTGACGTTAGGTTTTAATTCTCTTAATTAAAGAATTCTTAAAATTAATTTTAACTTTACTTTTGAATTTTGTTCGAAAAGTGTTAGAGAGAGGACGACTGTATCACTCTTTAACAACGAGTAGACTTAACGAGAGGGTTTAGAAAGGGTTAATTCATCTACCAGCTTAGCGAAGGAGGACGACCGCATCACCTTAGTTAAATTAGGGTCTCATTAATTAAGCACAATCTATTAACTTGTTAGTGGATTAGTGAAGTCGAGTGTTAGGGTAAAATATTAGGGTTTAGAATCTTGAGCTTTCATCTTGCATTATTTTACTTAGGTTATTTCTTGCGCGTCATGGTTATTTTGATTATGTACCTGCTCCGTTAGTATACGTAGGGATTCCTATCCTGAGCATCACCATCTCTTACTTGAACACAGACCTTAGTTAATTCATCTTCTTTAGTATTTTAGTTTAATTAGTTTATTTTAGTTTCAATTAATCTTTCCAAAAAATCCAAAAACATTTCACTCATATTAACTACGACGCGTAGATCTTCAGGGATCTATTTGCATACACTTCATCCTTTGGGTTCGATATACTTGGTCATTATACTTACTCATACTACAGTGAACTCGTACGCTTGCGAGGAATCTACTAGTAGAAGTTAGTATTTTCGCATCAAGTCATATGGCGGATAGTAGGGTGGGTAAGAGAATGGATGATATGGTTGATTGTGGTGTAGGTAAACTGGGTTAATTAAAGGATTACTGTGGTTTTGGTTATTTTGGTTTAGTACGGGGTTGTTTTGGTTATTAGGTGGGTTCTGGGTGTTGCTTGGTTGGTTCCGGTTATTATTCACCCCTTGAGGTGCTTGGTTATGCCCTTTAACACCATTCAGACCCTCCATACGCTCATCATTCAAATCATCCCCGTCTCCAACTATATTCATCTCCTCGTTGGCTACCGTAGTTATCCTTCTCTGAAAAGCTCTATTCCTTCTGGCAATAGTCTCAGAATCTAGCTTTGTTATATCTTCGTGTTTTTCTCCCTTAGAGCGCATTTTCATATACTTGAAACCTCAAAGAAATATCAAACGCAACTGTCTAACAAATAAGAAAAACAGAAAAAGAATGCACTCACTACTAGCTACTAAACTATTTCCAAGTTTCACCCAATAAACATACGTCACCTCCCGGCAACAGCGCCATTGACTTGATCGTAAAATACAAACTTTTACTAGTAGTTACCCCACAAGAGTATGAGATCATTGTAATATAGGGAAGTATATAGACCAAGTAATATCGAACCCGTGAGAGGATGAGTATGCAAGTAAATCCCTGGAAATCTACTTGTCGTAGCTAATATGAATGCGATTTGGTTTTAAAACTAATATTCAAAATTAAAATCTAAGTAATATTATCTAGTAAACAAAAATAAAACTATACTAACTTCTATTTGAAGTGCAAATAATATGAGTGATGCTTCAGATAGGACTCCCTACGTATACTAATAGAGTTGGTACGTTAACTAAAATAACCGCGGTGTTCCAAATTAAAATCCTAAGTGTACTATAAACTAGGCAATCAACTTCCCTAATCTAACACTGAGAATTGTAAGAATTAAATCTCAGAAATTATCTCAATACTCCACTCTAACATTTTACTTCACTAATCCACTAATTAAATTATATGAGTTGCGCTTAATTACTGAGGCCCTTATTTAACTCAGGTGATTCGGCCGTCCTCCTTAGCTAATCCGGTTAATTATAAACCCCTTCAAAAACCCTCTCCTTAAGCCTATTCGTTGATAAAGAGTGATGCGGTCGTCCTCTCTTTAATAATTTTCGTACTTAATTCTATGATTATTCTAGAGTTTATTAGAATTATTCAATAATTAAGAAAACTAAAACTCTTCACACCATGAATTATCCTAATCATATACCAACATCCTACTTCTACGAGTTCATCCTACCCTAAGCATATAAGAGTTTAGCCTGTCATGGTGATTACGAAAACACAAGTAATATCGATAACAATCAAAGACATAATCAAAGAAATTAAGAAATTCAAGAACATAAATCTAACTATGAATTTAATTGTAATCAAATTTGGAAAATCAATCTCAAAAGGTGTCTCAAAATCTGGAATTATGAACTCAATCTATCAAAGTATCAAAATCAAAAGTAGAAAACTAAATTGTTCAAAGCAAGAATCGTTCTATGAATCTTGTATGTTGTAAATCGTGTTTCTTCTCTAAAAATCCTTGTTGAACTCCCAAAATTACGTTCTCTCCTTGTTCCCCTTCGAAAATCAAGTCTCAGTATCTAAAATAAGGGTTTGAAACTCTATTTATATGTGTTGGGCAATTTTACTACGTGCTCGACCCTTGGCTCGAGCGCTGCAATTCTTCCAGGGTCTCTATTGCGCTTGACCTCTGATTTGGTGCTCGACTAGTGCTCGAGTCATGCTCGAGCACTTCTTCCTTTTAGTGCCAAATGGTACTTTTCTTTACCCGAACTAATACTTTTCGTATTTCCTTCATATCTTCTCATCTGGGAGTTCGTTTGAGTCGATTCAAAGTCCTACGAACTCCATTTTTCGCCCTCTTTCCTAAAATGAACACCAAAAAGGCAAATTGATAAGTTTATGGAAATAGTACTCAAATAGTTTTAAATACTCACAAAAAATACTCAATATGTGGACTAATCGAGCATCAAAACATGATAATTTCACATGTAATCATTAATACACCATCTTTTTAAATTTTACAATTTAAAAAAGCATCTAATAATTTTTCAACAATAATAAATGGCGTCTGATTTGAATGCAAACTACTAGTTATACTAGTAGATACCCCACAAGAGTATGTGATCCCTGTAGTATTAGCAAGTATAAGGACCAAGTATATCGAATCCAAGGAAAGGTATGTATGCGGATAGAGCCCTGGAAATCTACGTGTCGTAGTTAATATGAGTGTATATTTTTGGATTTTTTAAGATATTAACTCTAATCTAAATTATACTAATTATGTGCTAAAGAATGAATTAAACTAATTAACTTCGGTTTGTATGCAAATATGAGACGGTGATGCTCAGGATAGAAATCCCTACGTATACTAACGAAGTTGGTACAATAACTAGAATAATCGTGATGTGCAAGTAATAATCCTAAGTGTACAAAAATTAGGCAATCAACTTCCCTAATCTAGCACAGGATTGAAAGACTAAAATCTCAAGAATTAACCCTAATACTTTGTCATATCAGCCTACTTCACTAATCCACTAATCAAGTTATATGGATCATGCTTAATTATTGAGACTCTAACTTAACTAAGGTGATGCGGTCGTCCTCCCTAGATAAACCGGTAGATGATAAACCCCTTCTAAAACCATTTTATTAAGCCTATTCATTATTAAAGAGTGATGCGGTCGTCTTCTCTCTAACAATTTTCGTACTCAATTCCAAGATAATTCTAGGGTTTATTTTAAAGAATTCAATTAATTAAGAGAACTAAAACCAAACATCACGAGTTATCTTAATTATGTACCAACGTCCTACTTCTAAGAGTTCATCCTATCCTAAGCATGCAAGGGTTCTAGCCTAACATGGTGATTATGATAACTAAAGCAATTAAACTAACAATAAACATAAACATGGAGAATTTAAAGAAAGAACTCAAGAACATAAACTAGGGTTAACAATGAATTGAAGTCTCAAAACGAATCTTAATAAATTACGAAAACTAGGTTCAATAGTATCAAGTGTTGAAGAAAGAAATAATTAAATAAAACTCTAATCTAACAATTCGTAAGATCAAAAACCTCGATCACACGTTCAAAACTCTTTGACAAACTTCCCCAACTCTTCTCTATAAAAAAACTATCTCTAAGTATGAAGTGGTATCCAAAAACGTGTTTGGGATGGGGTATATATAGGCACGGGCCGTTTAAAAACATCTTGGGCCGAAATCGTACGCAAACCACTCGACCTGAGTGCTTACTCGAGCGCTAGGCGCTCGACCCGCATTCACTCGAGCACCCGCTCTAGTGCTCGAGCACCTAGTGCTCGAGTAGGTCTTGCTCGAGTGCTAACTTGTCCAGAACCAAAATAGTGCTAAACCTTCTTATGATCGAGCGCCTCGTGCTCAACTTGAATCCACTCGAGCGCCCGCTCGAGTGCTTGAGCACTTGGTGCTCGAGTTCTCTTGCTTGAGCACCTCTAATTGATACTTTTTCTTGCTCGAACTAATACTTTTCGTATTTCTTCAATATCTTCTCATCCAGGTATCCATTTAAATCGATTCACAGTCCTACGAACACTATTTTTCGCCCTCTATCCATCTATGAGCATCAAAGAGGTAAATTCATTAGCTTATGTAAATAGTACTCAATTGACTCTAAATACTCATCATATTTACTCAAAACACGGCAAATCGAGCTACAAAAAAATAATTTCACGCCTAATCAACCCCCCCAAACTTACCATATTGCTTGTCCTCAAGCAATTAAATAATAAGTCAAGTGAAATTGTTAAGAATGAATCATAGAACCAAATCATGCAAGTAATAATATTCAAGCTTCAAAGACCGATCACCTACATACAAACTCACCCCTTTCATCATACTCATGCATAAACAATAAGAACCACCAAAATCAAACATGGATGTGCTCTTGACGATGTGTTTCACTCCTTCACAAGTGTTTAGCAATAATAAGGGACTCACTCAATCAATCAATCACACATATCAGCAACCATAGGCTTGTAAGCACTCTCAACTTCGATTATACTCTAGGATCCATGCCAAATCAAAAAGGACTTTATCAAGGCTGTAACGTAAGGCTCTTTGGACGGGTGGGGTAACTATATGGAATAAATAACTCAAGTGAATGGAGAATATAAAATCAAACTTCGGTACTTCAAGACAAGGAACATAATACTTCAATCATCTTCATGCAATACACTTTTCAATTCCAACTACTCTCAATACTTCAATTTTTTTATCTAACTCTTTTCACTTTTTCAATCACTTCACTCTTTTTTTTCTTTTCACACTTTACACATGAGCTTATGTTTTCTTTTGCTCATTCTCAAATTATAGTTCTTTCCCACAACTCAAAACTTCATTAAACCTTTCCTCAACTTCACTCAAGCATTAATAATTTTCCTTCTCAACTCAACTCGATCCCTTTCTCATTCACAACTTTTCATATTCTCCACTCAAGTTAGGACAAAAAGAGTTTAAGAATTTGAATAAGTTCAAATGTGCTAGCAAATAAAATAGGCTAAGGCTCAAACGGGCTAACAAGGGATAAATGTCATTAGTAGGGAAATTTTGGCTAAGTGACTCAACAAATCAAAGACAGCCACACAATCAAGAAGCGAGAGTACTCACAAGTTCTAGCACCCTCTAAGGCGACAATCCACTCACAAACAATGAGATCAAATCAATGATTTTAATCTCATAATAGGCTCAAATCTCACGGCTTTCACATCCATGCTAGTCCTAGTGAATTCTCACTTTTATAACACAAGTATTCAAAAGGAAAATTTGTAAGTATACGAGTTCCCTCTCAAATCAACTCTAACTCCTACACTCACACAATATAATCCCTAACTCAACTTCACAACTCACTAACTCATAAAATCACACTTTATGATAACAATCAATAAGCATGAAATATGTAATAGCACCCCATTAGCTCACAATATATCCGCTCAAGGAGTATCTCAGGGTACAATATATAACCTAACACAACTCAAAGAGAGGGTGTGCGCCTGTGCAATGTCAAATAAACCTCTCAAGTGCGCCGGTGCATATGTATACCATAAAACGTATAGATACTCCACCCTCCAAACTTCGACCTTGTGAAGCGGTCTAAGTTTTGGGTTGTGGGTTACCTCATACGCCTAATCCCCGGTTGCACTTGGCAATTGTAGCACACTCTCATCTCGAGTTGCTTTCCTCATCTCTCATTGGAAACTTGTGCTTTCTCGAGACACGCCTACAAAAACTCTCAAAACAAGGTTAAGACTTACGACTCAAAACAAAAACACTAATAATTAAAAACACTCAAAAGAAAATATAAGTGGGTTGCCTCCCACGCAGTGCTATTTTGAAGGTCCTAATGCCGGACCGAGCTCGAAGGAGCTCATGGGACATGATACTCAAATTTACCCCCCTTACTCTCATAAGAGAAGTTGTCTAAGTTTTTCGCTCAATTCCCATCCTCCTTCTTCACCTCGGGCGGTGTTTTCACTTTCTTTTTCGCTCTCCACGGAGGTACCCACTTCTTGGATTTTTTTCTTCTTAACATCAACTCCTCCTTCTGCCTCCAATTCGGCCACGTCCACACTTTTAAATTCTTCATCCTTCAACTCCTTGCCTTTATCCCTATCAAAACAATCAAGTTCATAATGCTCAAAGGTTAAATCATTGAGTGAAGGATTAACATAATCACGTATATAAAAAAAGGTTAGGGATAGGAGGTGTGTCTTCAACACAAGGGTCAATAACATCAATGGAATGACAACTCTCTTCTTCCTTCGGGTGTTTCATGGTCTCATATAGGTAAATTTTCACCTCTTGATCATCTACCTTTACCGTGATCTTCCCATTAGCCACATCTAACACCATTCCCGCCGTAGCTAAGAATGGTCTTCCCAAAATCAGAGGCACGTGCTCATCTTCCTCTATCTCTAGGACCATAAAATCAGCTGGGAACATGTGATCACCCACCTTCATGAGGACATCTTCAACCACACCTTGAGGTCGAGTAATAGACCGGTCGGCTAGTTGAAGTGTCATCATTGTCGGCTGAAGTTCTACATCTTCCAACTTCTTAAATAGCGACAGTGGCATCAGATTAATGCTCGCTCCAAGATCGCACAACACTCCCTTCTTGACTCCATTCTCGATATCACATAAGACCGTGAAGCTACCAGGATCCTTCAATTTCGGGGAAAGCACTTTGTGCATTAATGCACTCACCTCATGGTTCAGCTGCACAAGCTTTGGCTCATCAACTCTCCTCCTCTTAGCTATCAAGTCCTTCAGGAACTTGGCATAATTAGGAATCTGTTCCAAAGCATCATAAAAAGGTATGTTAATATGCAACTTTTTAAAAACATCAAGAAACTTAGAAATTTTTTCATCTAATGTCTTCTTCATGAACCGCTGTGGATATGGGACTGGAATCACAGATTTTGGTACTTCCCATTCATCTCGCTCGGATTCCTTCACGTTTTGCTTCACTTCTCTAGCCTTCTTCCACTTCGGTACTCGCTCTTCGTCTTTTCTCTCCTTCTCTCGCTGAGCTTCTTCCATCACAACATCTTCACCCTCTTTCTTCTCTTCACTCTCATCCTCGATCTCTCTATGGACTTTCTCCACATCAGCAGGTAGTGAAGGACCGTCATACTTGGTTCCACTTCGTAACTGGATCGCCTTGCTTTGCTCATTTGGGTTCCCTTCCGGCATAGATGGATATTTTCCGGGCTCTCTACCCAATGATTTCGCGATCTGGCTAACCTGATACTCCATGGAAGTGAACCGTCTATTATTCTCTTGCTGGATTCTGTTTAGCTCCATATTCCTCTTCTGGAGATCTTGATCTCGATCTCGCTGATCATTCTTCTTACTCATCTCCTTCACATCGTACTCCAAAGAGGATAGCCTCTTACTACCTTCCTCCACCTTCTGAAGAATGGCACATAACATCTCATCAGTGGTAGCACCTCCTTCTCCTCCGGGGAGTTTTGAGCCAGGGTCGACATTTGGAGGTACAGTTATCCCCGCTTTCAGATTACTGTAGAACAAGTTCTCATTCTTCCTCCACTGATTCTGAGGGGGCTACTGGCCTCCTTGATACCCCTGATTATTCCTCCACTGATTCTGAGGAGGCTGTGGACCCGGTGGTACAAACGGTTGACCATAAGTTGGTCGCCCCTGATAATTTCCACCTTGATAGCCATTTTGATTATAATTAGTCCCTCCCATATAGTTGGCCACCTCTTGCTAGCATCCTGGCTGATCCACTTTCTCACTCATTGCAGTATTCCCTCCACTCAGATTCTGCCCAACCTCTAGATTGCTGATCTTCTCCATCATCGCCATTAGCAGCTTTTTCGTCCCCTCACTTTCTTCCATCTGATAAGCCCTCTAAAATTCTTGATCCTCATTCCATTGCCCCACATTCTTGACTATGTTTTCAACTATCTCTCTGCATTGAGCTGCGCTACGGTTTAGGAACGCTCCATTAGCACAAGCATCGAGGGGGTCTTGAGATGCCTTGCTGGCTCCATAGTAGAAATAGGCCATGATGTCACCCTTGTTGTACCCGTGATGCGGGCACTCAATGAGCATATTAGATAATCTCTCCCAAGCTTGACTCAATTCCTCTCCCGACTTCTGCTTGAAGGATAAGATCTCTTTTCTAGCTTTAATCGTTCTAAATGGAGGATAGAATCGCTCGAGGAACAGACGCTCGAGCTCGGCCCATGTAATTACACCTCCCCGTGGGGGCGTGTTATCATAACACTCCTTAGCAATCCCATTCAAAGAGAACTGGAACAATCTGAGCCTCTTTGCATCCTCAGTCATCCCGTTTTGGCTAAAGGTTGAGGCTATCATCAGGAAGTTCCTCAAATGCGTGTGAGGATTGTCTTTCCCTAATTCTTCCCTAAACTGGTTCTCAGTAAGCATCTTTAAAATCCCAGTAGCAATAGAGAAGTTATTCGCCTCAACTGGTGGCATTGCTACTCCGTCATAATACCTTTGAGGCTGAGCCTTAAATTTACCTCTAATTGCCATACCAGGAGGATCAGCGTTCTGAGGAACGTGTTGTGGGTAAACTGGTGGTGGAGGTATATGTGGGATTGGTGGTTGGTTATAGTTGAGTTGTGGGGGGTAGTATGGTAGATAAGGGTATGGTGGGTATGGGTATGAGTAAGGTGGGTTGTTATGTTGGTAGACAGGGTTGTTAAAAGGGTTGTTTGGGTTTTGTGGATTTTGGTTGACGACTTGATTCTAGTTTGGTGCGGGGTTATTGTTAAGAGGGGGATTTTGGTTTTGGGCATTTACTCCCGTCACTCTTTCCACCCGTTCTTCATTCTTAGTAACTCCCTCTCCATCCAAATCTAATCCTCTGCCCATGTTCAGATTTTGGTCATCGTCCCCTGTGGTATTCATCCTCCTCTAGAAGACTCGATCCCTTCTAGCTATAGTCTCAGGGTTCTGTTTAGTTCTATCTTCGCTCGTTTCTCCCTTGGAACGTGTTTTCATATACCTGAGTACTCAACAAGAAAGATCAAACTCACCAGACTACAAGTAATAAAATAGAAAATAAAAGCACTCACTACTAACTACTAAACTATCTCCAAGTCCTACTCAATGAGCATACATCGCCTTCTCCGGCAACGACGCTATTGACTTGAATACAAAATACTAGTTATACTAGTAATTACCCCACAAGAGTATGGAATCTCTTTAGTATTATCAAGTATAAGGACCAAGTATATCAAACCCAAGGAAAGGTATGTATGTGAATGTACCGCTGAAAATCTACGCATCGTAGTTAATATGAGTGTATGTTTTTGGATTTTTTAAGATATTAACTCTAATCTAAATTATACTAATTATGTGCTAAATAATGAATTAAACTTATTAACTTCAGTTTGTATGCAAATATGAGATGGTAATGTTCAGGATAGAAATCCCTACGTATACGAATGGAGTTGGTACAGTAACTAGAGTAATCGCGATGTGCAAGTAATAATCCTAAGTGTACTGAAATTAGGCAATCAACTTCCCTAATCTAGCACAAGATTGAAAGACTAAAAGCTCAAGAATTAACCCTAATATTTTGTCATATCAACCTACTTCACTAATCCACTAATCAAGTTATATGGATCGTGATTAATTATTGAGACCCTAATTTAACTAAGGTGATGTGGTCGTCCTCCCTAGATAAACCGGTAGATGATAAACCCCTTCTAAAACCCTTTCGGTAAGCCTATTCATTATTAAAGAGTGATGCGGTCATCTTCTCTCTAACAATTTTCGTACTCAATTCCAAGATAATTCCAGGGTTTATTTTAAGAATTCAATTAATTAAGAGAACTAAAACTATACATCACGAGTTATCCTAATTATGTACCAACGCCCTACTTCTACGAGTTCATCCTATCCTAAGCATGCAAGGGTTCTAGCCTAACATGGTGATTATGATAACTAAAGCAATTAAACTAACAATAAACATAAACATGTCGAATTTAAAGAACGAACATAAACTAGGGTTAACAATGAATTGAAGTCTCAAAACGAATCTCAATAAATTACGAAAACTAGGTTCAATAGTATCAAGTGTTGAAGAAAGAAAGAACTAAATAAAACTCTAATCTAACAATTCGTAAGATCAAGAACCTCGATTACACGTTCAAAACTCTTGTCAAACTTTCCCCAGCTCTTCTCTATAAAAAAACTATCTCTAAGTATGAAGTGGTATCCAAAAACGTGCTTGAGATGGGGTATATATAGGCATGGGTCGTTTAAAAATGTCTTGGGACAAAATCGTACGCAAACCACTCGACCTGAGTGCTTACTCGAGCGCTAGGCACTCGACCCGCGTTCACTCGAGCGCCCATTCGAGTGCTCGAGCACCTAGTGCTCGAGTGCTAACTTGTCCAGAACCAAAATAGTGCTTGAACCCCTTATGCTCGAGCGCCTCATGCTCGACTTGAATCCACTCGAGCGCCCGCTTGAGTGCTTGAGCACTTGGTGCTCGAGTTCTCTTGCTTGAGCACCTCCAATTGACACTTTTGCTTGCTCGAACTAATATTTTTCGTATTTCTTCAATATCTTCTCATCCGGGTATCCGTTTGAGTCGATTCACAGTCCTACGAACTCCATTTTTCGCCCTCTATCCATCTATGAGCATCAAAGAGGCAAATTCATTAGCCTATGAAAATAGTACTCAATTGACTCTAAATACTCATCTAATTCACTCAAAACTCGGCAAATCGAGCTATAAAACATAACAATTTCATGCCTAATCAGCGTTCCTACCGAAAATGTCACACAAATATCCACGTAAACGCCAACAAATAAAATATTTTTTTAGATATGAAAATAACGTGTTTAAAATATATTTTAAAGTATGTTCTCATTATAAAAAAATTCATAATTTATTTGTTGGCATCTATGTGGGTTCTATGTGAAATATCTGACAAACATGACATTTAATTGTTAATGGAAAATTATCAAATGTTTCAAATTGTAAAATTTAAAATGTTAGCGCATTAAATTGTAAAGAAAAAAAAATTCATGTTGTAATTAATAAAAATCATAAAGTTTGTGAACTTTTTTTTTGTAATTAACCTTTTTTTTTTCAAATATTACTACATAAATACACAATAACATTAAAAAAATGTTGAAATTTGCTCGATCAATATCATGTTCTCATATTTATGGATACATCACATGTTAATTAAGGTTTCAAATATTAATCCACTTTCGTAATTATAGCTCATGATGATGACAGTCGATGTTTATATAATTTTAATAGTAAAAAGAAGAAAATTCTAGTAAACTATTACCAACAACTAATAAGTACATTCATCAAAATAACTAAAGAACAAAAATATAAAAAAATAAATCTTGTGTGAAACGATTTGATGGTAAGATGAAATATAAATTAAAAATCACAATATTTTAGAAGGAATGAATGTACTTTATGTTAGTGTGTGAATCGTTTTACTGTGAAACCATCACATACAAATTTTTGCCGATTTTTTTTTTTGTAATTGAATAATTAATTTATGACAAAATCTTATATATAATAGTTTTAATGCGTTATTGGTGTATTTTTTTTAATATTAAATTATATTTACTGAACGAAATTAATAGATATTATTTATTTTATTAAATAGTATTAATTATTTTTTATATATAATATCAGCCGTTATCATGAACAATATTAATTGATCACTATTAGTGATTTTCTTTTAATTTAATGCTAAAGGATGAATATATGAAATATTATTTATTTAATTTGCTAAAGAAAGAACTATATATTTCAACAAAAGGAATGATATTTATCTATGCAAAAAAAAAAAAAATAACTTTTTTTTAAGTTCAACAACCAGTTAATTTAGTAGATCGGAAATGATCATATGTCCACCGGTGGGCACAATATAATATACCCACCGCAAATGTGATAATGACACATAAGCAGTGGGTCCACTATAATTTTAATTAATAGATTTTACCTACTTATGTGTCATTATCACATACGCGGTGAGTATATTATATTTTGCCCACCGGTGGGCATGAGATCATTTTCGTTTAATAGATATACCTTTTTTTTTTATCAGTAAACGGACAAATCTTATTTCATCTTTAAAATGCTTACAAAGGCATGAGTGATACCTTTACATCATGAGTTTTCAAAACACAAGACCACTTTTGCAAAGTAAACAAAGTATGATCAAACTCCCACTACTAATCTAGGATTTTCTGACCAAGTTTTAAAATTGTGGTCTATGCCTCTTCTCCTTTTCCGCGAACCAACTCCAAATCCAAATCCTTGCTTTTAGCTCATCCACTAGCGCTTCAAGGGAGCGTTCCACGTGCTCAAATACTTTCTTATTCCTCCCTTTCCATATCAACCAGATAATGTATTCCCATAAACTAACAGCGACCATTTTTCCCCTCTTCCCCTCTTACGGGATTTGAGGAAAAAACAGTGCTCATTCCCCACCAATTCATAATCGCCATCCATACAGAATAAGAGAAGTTACATTAAAAAACACGTGCTTTACCGTCTCAGAAGCTCCTCCACAAAAGATGCAACTTTCGTCTTCATTTAGTCCCATAATTCCTTTCTTTTTCAATTTTTTCTTCGTTGATAACCTCTTCCTGATTACTCGCCAAGCGTGCACACTTATCTTTTGAGGAACGAACTTATTCCAAAGCATCTCGAACCCCTTCTGTTTCTCCACATCTCTTGGGTCTCCCCGTTCTTCCTCTCGCAACCACTCGTACACTTCATGAACCTTGTAGTTGTCGTCTTTTCCTTTCTCCCATCTCCACTTGTCTTCTATTTCAGCCTTGGGAGTGTACCTGTTAATCACTGGCAACAATTCATGAAGCATTGATTTTTCTCGATCAAATAGATTACGTCTCCAATGGAAATTCCAATGCCACACCCCTTCTACCCATTCCCCCCATCTCACTCACCACACCCCTCTTTAAAGTGCTCAAATAAAACAATCTATTAAATTTGTTTTTAAGACATTACCCATCTCCAGCCCACTCATCAACCCAAAAACCCGTCCTTTTCCCATTCCCCAAACTTCTCCGAACTCCCTCAAAAAACCAACCCCCCTTCCTCCTCCAGCAGCCTTCACCACTTCCCTCCACCACCCACTCAACTGTCTCCCTCCGCTCGACCCACTGCCTAAAAAACCCTCTCCCCAAGCTACCCCAAACCGTGACTCGATAACTCTAGCCCAAAGACTATCCCTCTCATTAAGGAACCTCCACACCCATTTACTAAGTAAAACCCTATTAAAATAATCCAACTCCTTCACCCCAACCCCCCTTTTGCCTTCGAGTAACAAATATGATCCCACCTAACCCAAGCTAATTTTCTTGAACTCTCACCGCCCCCCAAAAGAAATTTTTTTGAAGTTTCACCAACTCTCTCAAAACAAATTTTGGAATCCTAAAAGTGGACAAGTAGTAAATCGGGATAGAATTTAGCACCGCGTTTAGCAACACCAATGTTCCTCCAATCGAGAGTTTTAGATTCTCCCACCTCCTCAATCTGCTCTTAATTTTATCAATCACTGGTTTCCATAAAACCCATTTATTAGACGAGTTTCCAACCGACACTCCAAGATATGTGAATGAGATTTTCCCAATGTTGCATCCCAGCAAGTTAGCCATGTTATTCAACACCCCCTCTTGAGTGTGCACTCTGAATATCGAACATTTATTCAAATTCACACTCATACCAGAAACCGATTCCCAAAGTTTCACAAAGCGTTTAAGAAAAATGGCATTTTCGAGGCATGCTGCTCCCAAAAAGACTGTATCACCGGCAAACTGAAGGTGAGATATACCCACCTTATCTTTCCTAATATAAGCAGGTTCGTACATCCTTAGCTCCATAGCTCTTTGGAGTAATAGAGTCATCCCTTCAGCTGCTAGTATGAAGAGGAAGGGCGAGAGAGGGTCTCCCTGCCTCAGGCCTCTTTCCAGCTTAAATTCTCCACTCGGGCTGCCATTGAAAAGGACCGAAGCACAAGAAGTTGAGATGCATTCCACAATCCACTTGGTCCATTTGGGGTGGAAACCAAATCCCTTCATTGTTCTCTCCAGGTATTTCCACTCAACAGAATCGTACGCCTTTGCAAAATCGATTTTGTAGAAAACCCTGCTCCTTTTAAAATCTTTTACTTCTTCTATTGCCTCGTTCAAAATGATCACGCTGTCCAAAATTTGTCAGCCCCCCACGAAAGCGCTTTGCTGAGGAGATATGATTTTGTGGAGCACGCTGCTAATCCTCTTGGAAAGCACTTTAGAAATGATCTTGTACACTCCTCCGATGAGTGAAATTGGACGATAATCATTCATATCCATTGCCACCTCCTTTTTCGGAATTAACATGATGAAAGAAGGATTAAGTCCCTTCACCAACCTGCCCTTCTCATGGAATTCAGACATTAAAGCCATAAGATCTTCTTTGTAGACCTCCCACATATCCTTTAGAAAGAGAAAATTAAATCCGTCGGGCCCCGGAATTTTTGAGCTATCACACTCCCAAACAGTCACCTTCACTTCTTCCTCTTCGAAAGGCCTAATTAGCCAAAAATTATCGTCACCAGTGATTTTCTTAGAGAACAAGTCTTCTGCTAGAAATGGACGAGATATCTCCACTCTACTGAAGTGTTTCATGAAGTAAGAGCTCACCCCTTCTTTAACCATCTCTACCTCTTCTTGCCAAACACCATCGATCGTAATGCCTTGAATTTTATTTTGCTTTCTTCTTTTGTTGATGAAACCATGGAAATACCTTGTATTTGCATCTCCCTCCTTGAGCCACTTTGATCTAGCTTTCTGATGTAGAATGTTTTCCCTAGGGCCAATAAAAGACATGCTCTCTCTTTATTTCTCCTCGTGACTTCGTTCTCTTCTAATTCGAACACTTTGTCGATCATGTCTAGCTTCCAAATTTCTTTTTTGTGCTCTTCAATTTTCTTCTCGCATTGTCCAAAGTTTTTTCTGTTCCACAATTTCAAGTCTTCCTTCAATTTCTTGAATTTCTCCTTCAAAACGAACCCGCTCCAGCCCTCAACCGAATAGCTTCTCCATTTTTCTGCCACGAAATCTTTAAAACCTTTATGTGACATCCAAGCGTTGATGCACCTAAAAGGTTTGGGGCCCCAATCTTTACCTTTCACCTCCAGGATGATAGGACAATGATTAGAGATTGTTCTCTTGAGGTCCCTTTGAAAAGAGTGGGGCCACGATGCCAACCAACAATTACTGATTAATATCCTATCCAGTCTACTCTTGCAAGTACCATCAGGCCGGTAACAGGAAAGCGTTCTACCATGTAGCGGTAAATCAATCAGACCCGTCTCATGAATAAACTTATCAAAGCTCTCCACATCCCTTCTGTATATACTGGCATTCCTACCCACTCTCTCTGTTCTCGTCCTAACCAAATTGAAGTCCCCCAATAAACAAATCTTTGCACCCCTGATCTGATTGAGAACACACAAAATTATTTCCCACAAATCCACTCTTTCAGGGAGTGGACAAGGGGCATAAATATTAACGATCATACACAACGAGCCATCAGCAATCCATGAACCATTCACAACTAGAGCACCCTCCATAAACCAGCAGCTCGAGGCACGAAACTTACCAGAGTTCCAAATTGAAATTATACCGCCTGCTCTCCCTTCGGAAGGTTTAAAAGCTCAATCAAAATTCCCCTGCCCCCATATAGCTCTACCCAAAAAAGCATCTACATTTTCCATCTTAGACTCCTGAACATAACAAAAATCGATAGCGTACCTTGCTTTTAATTCTCGGATTTCTCTTCTCTTCGCCTTGCTCCCCAGACCTCTGATGTTGTAAGACAATATCTTCATTTTTCAACAAATCCAGTCTCCTCTCCGCGCTGCCTGCTAGCGCCCAGCTTCTCTTCTTCACTATTGGAAAAGGCATCAATCATCCTTTTATCAGAGACTCCAGCTTGAAGACCTAACCTTTTTCCCATATTCCATGTTTCCTCTGCTTCTGTCCTACCCCGGCTCTTCCTCTATTTCTGTTTTCCTTGACACCATTTTGCTCAGATTCTTTCTAATTGCGACCCGTTCTTCGCTCGAAGCCATGTCAACAACAAACGTGCTCCACTGTGCGGCTTCAATTCTTTTTTTGTTGTTCTTCGCAGCAATTGAACCCTTATTCCGACTAATTTTGTCACCAACCGACCTTGAATCGCCCGGATTTTCACTTTGTACTAATCCCAGATCCTCTCTCAAAGCGCGGCTACAGTTCTCTTGAGGGTAGGTTTTGAGAACAGTAACACGTTCTGCCAACAATCTATTATTCAAAGGATCAATAAAAATGGACTTGTCTTTAAAAGAAACGTGGGCCTTTTTTTTGATATTATTATTAAATAGGCCCACTTCTTCTACTGAGTTATCCTTCTGGAAATTAATGTGAGAATCTGGGCCAGGCCCATGCCCATCGAACAGCTCTCCATAAGCATTAACATGTTCAGTATTTGAATTAATTGGGTAGAGGGACCCTCACGTATGATAACAGTCGACCTCCTTTTGCGCTGCTTTCTCAACTCCCGAGACCGTATCCTTCCTATTCTCCAGGCAGCTATTCACATTCCCTACTATCTTGGATTTCGGGTTCGAACTTAATGGATCGACAATCTCCTGGATAGCAATGAAAAACGAGTGACGCTCACCGCCCTTGTGTTTTGCCGGCACAGATTGGACTTCTTCTACGTCGATTAAATCCCATTTGCTAAAACTGTGTTCTGTTGCCACAACCACCGACGTGATAAAGAGTCGGAAGATTCGTCCAACCACATCGAATTAACTTCATCTTCGAACTTATTTTCCTTCTTTTCCTATATAAACGGATCAGAAAACCATTCCGGCTCCTCGTCAATCTTAATCCTGAACGGAATTCCTTCAATAGATGCAAAGATGACTTGTTTTATTTTTATCGATAAATCTCACAAAACCGATCTATCGGTAAATCTCACAAAGCCAAAATGTCTCCCCGACTTATCTCTTTTTTGGGGGCAAAAGATATCCCTAACCTTCTCCACTTTGTTGAAAGTTCTACGCAACGTATCCAAATCACATTCTGCTGGAAAATTTCTGAAGAAGCAAGTGAAAGTTCCTCTCTCCCGAAGGCCAATCTCCTTTGCCAAAGCGCGACTCCTAAATCCCGAATCCTTCAAACTACTTGTCCGACTAGGGGGTTTGAATTTCTGCCTCACCGGTTTGCTCTCGGAAAAGGGTTTCCTACGACCTCTCTCCACTCTCACCCACTCACTCTCTCTCTAAAAAATTCTCTCTCTACCCATCTTCTATTTCCCTATTTTTACCTAATGAGTAATTATCTTGTAACTCAGTTTTATCGTATAATTTAAAACTATAAATTATTTTTTATAATACTATTATTAAATTATTATTTATTAATAAAATACATTAAAAAAATAAACAAATTCCAAGATGAAACTATTTTACAGTGTATTTTATCATAATCAATTTTGGATCACAAATAGCATACAATAGTTAATTACCGAGTTATAGAGTTACAACAATCTTTTATATATATTATAATATGAGGATTGCCTCTCTAAAATGTTGCCACGTGTCACTTCTAATATGCTGCCATGTGTATTTGAAATTTAAATAATTCCAATTTTTAGTTTTATATCCTAAAATCCAGTCTCGCGCAAATCTTCTAATTATTTATTGTAATTTTAATTGTATTATTCTTCTCCCAAAAACGTTCCTTTGTCATTTAATCCTTTCCTCATAAGAAAGTGAAGCGACTGATTGAAAATAAAAATTAAATTGTTTCGTTGAACCACATGTTAAACCATCGCCTCTTCCTCTCCTCGCGCTTCTTTTTTTTACAGTCGTCGCTCGAGTCTGTTGGAATTCTAATTTTCGGTTGAAGAAATTTTCAGACCATGCCATTAAAACATTTACCACTCCAGTTCTCTTTCCGCGGTCGGTCATAACAATATTTTCCTTATTTCTCTTTGATTTTCAAAAACCTGGATTTGCAGCCCCGATGAAGACAACTCCGACCTCTCCATCACTGTCGTTGTCGCCGGTAAACCCCCACTTCTTATGTCCTAATCAGTAATCAATATTGATTTTTTAAATTTATTTGTAGCATTGAGTGCAGAGGATTGTGCGGGTTTAGTAACTGCCCTCAAGGTTTTCCCTTTTTCCATTACTATTTTTTGGGTTCCTTGCTACATTTGGGCACTAATCAATCGTTCTTTACTTCAACTTTGTAGGCTTATATATTAGCATGTGTCATGGATTGGGAGACTCAGGTTTTTTTTATCATAATTACTTGGTCAATTTTTGATGAATCTGTCAAAATTAATATATGTCTGTTGCATATTGTTTTGTGTTTTATTCTATGAATAAAAGGTGGACTGGGTACTGAGAATGGGCCAAACAAAAGTCGAGCATCCATTCGAGCAATCCGGAGGTCGTATCCTAATTATTGAAGTCGTATTCAAGTCAAATTAAGACCGGGACGTGATTAGAGATCTTGAAGAGCAAAATCGGTGCATAGAAAAGTCGAGAAGTGAATTAAAAGATTAAACAGGGGTCATGTTGGGAAAATAGGGGTGCCCGGAATCTATTCGGGATGAAATTTAAATACGAATTTAAATACAATTATTACTAGCATGAATTAATCCTAATTAATTCAAATAATAATTCCAACAACCAATTTAACATCATGCATGTTGAATTAATTCACATAAAATCTAGGCGGAATAAACAAGAATTTATGTGACTTACGTACCTCTTGTAGAACTTGGCCTTTGAATAAAACGGGACAAACACGTACGCGCTTTATCAACCCAAAAACCTTCTCAAGTATTTCCCTTTCGCCTTATTCGATCACCGGTGGGGGATGCTTTCGAATAATTTAAATAACTAAGGAAAAAGAAAAATATCTATGCTCTTGATTTTTCCAACACATGGAATTATGTACTTGGGGATGAAATAATCATCCCCTATTTATAGATAGGAGTGGCCGAAATTTAGTGGTTTATGGGCTTTGGAGAAAATCTTTTCTTAGACTCTAAGAAATCTTGAATATATCTCATATATTCTTTTCCCCACAATAAAATATTCCACAAAAATCTCACTCTCCTAATTAATTTGATATTTTCGAAAATCCCAAGAGGAAATCCAAAGATTTGGATCTTCTTGAATATATGAGATATTCTTGTATTCCTAGAATACATATCTTCCATAATATCTTTCCAAGAAAATCAACAAAATCTTCTTTCTTCTTGATTTCAAATTTTCGAAAAATACATGGAAAATCAGCATAATATTATCTTTTTATTTTAATCACCTTATCATTATTGGGCTATTTAATGGGCTACTTGAGGGGCCTTTAAGGAGAATTAAGATTGGACCTCCTAATGGACTTCTGAATTTCAATATTGAGCCCCAATATAATCCAATCCATTAATATTAATTATTACCACTAATAAATTAATATTGCACTATCCATCTTAATCCATATTACGATAATATGGACTCCCGATTATTATTTCCCGCGTTTAAGATTATCAAGTCCATTAATTAATTAAGCTTCTGAATAGCTCTAAATTAATTAATATATTTCACCTTGGAGTAAAGACAGCTCAACATTATTATCCGTACCGAAGAAACTGATTCTTCACTTGCAAGATTTGGTACGATAAAACTTCTAAGCCCACCAAGGGGACTAATCAGACGAGCCGTACTCGCACGCGTTTCTCCGTATTAAATCTTAGCAACCGTCGTATGATTAATATTACTGCCCAAAGCACAAGGTTCGAAGTCACAATGATTCTCACCCAACATGAATCAAAGCAGTAATCATTAAGCACACACGGTCCTATTTAAGTGACGGAGATTAAGAAATCAACAACCACTGAGGTCTAATTCTTCACATTTCAGAACATAAGAATTTATCCTCGCTGTAGGTCCTCTTCAACACATACGAAATGTGCTAGTGCAATCTCTTAGTCAAGACAGACCAATCTGAGACTTACGCATCGACCTTTCACGGCGGATTGTTCAATTCCACCTAGAACGTGAAAATGTACATTTAGTTACAAGGAGACTGTTAATGTTGTCTTCCGTGATCGGGTATCACCACATTAACTACAATGCAACTAGTACCATATATTGAACGGTTTGCAATAGATATTCAACATTCAATCATAACTAAAGCAAATGTGATAAAAGAATTATTCTCATAAAACAAGTGTTTGATACACGAGTTATACGAAGTAAAAGCATACTTTCACGTATAACTCCAACAATCTCCCACTTATACTTAAAGTCTGCTTTTTAGTATACATCACGCATGTCTTAGTGTAGTAGCTCTACGTGGCATCTCATGTCAACCTACACTAACCTAATAATTCCTCCCACTTATACTTAAAGCAGATTGACAATAGTCTTGACTCCCATTCCATCCACATGTCTCTCGAATGTACTGGCAGACCCTTTGTGAATGGATCAGCTAGGTTGTCACCCGACGCTTATCTTTGTCACCTCTATATCTCCTCTCTTAATGATTTCTCGTATAAGATGGTATTTTTTTTCTATGTGTTTGCTGGCCTTGTGGGCTCTCGGTTCCTTTGAATTTGCAACTGCTCCAGCATTGTCCAAGTCCACTAAGAAGTTCTTGAGCCAAACTGCCTCTTTCGCTGCTTCACAAGCAGCTACATACTCGGCTTCCATGGTCGAATCGGCGATGCATTTCTGCTTAACGCTTCTCTATGAAATGGCTCCTCCACCCATGCAAAACACACTACCCGAGGTTGACTTTCTTGAGTCTATGTCTGATTGGAAATTCGAGTCCGTGTATCCTACGGGAACAAGACTATCTGACTGGTAAATCAGCATCCGCTCACGAGTTCTTTTCAGATACCTCAAGATGCACTTTACGGCAGTCCAATGGTCTTTCCCGGGGTTACTTTGATATCTTGCCACCATGCCCACGGCAAAGCAGATATCCGGTCTCGTACACAGCATTGCATACATAAGGCTTCCTACGGCCGAAGCGTACGGAACACCTTTCATGTCATCTATCTCCGCTTGCGTCTTAGGGCTCATTTCTTTCGATAGATGGATTCCGTGCCTAAAAGGTACAAAACCTTTCTTGGAATTTTGCATGCTGAAACGCTTCAAAACAGTGTCAATGTATGAAGCTTGCGATAAGCCCAACATCCTCTTCTTGCGATCGCGAGTGATCTTTATCCCAAGGATGTGACCGGCTTCCCCTAAGTCCTTCATATCAAATTGTTTTGACAGCCATACCTTTACATCTGACAATACCTTTACATTGTTTCCAATGAGCAGAATATCGTCTACGTATAATACTAAGAATACCACCGCAGTTCCGTCACGCTTCTTATACACACAACTTTCGAACTCGTTTTGATCAAACCCATAAGACTTAATTACTTGATCAAAATACTGGTTCCAAGTACGCGATGCTTGCTTAAGTCCATAAATGGATCTCTTAAGCTTGCATACGAGATTCTCTTGACCTTTTTCAATGAAACCTTTGAGCTGTTGCATATAGATATCTATCCCGTCAAGACTTCCGTTAAGGAAAGCCGTCTTGACATCCATTTGCCAGATCTCGTAATCTAGATACGCAGCAATCGATAAGAGAATACGGATGGACTTAAGCATAGCTACAGGCGAAAAGGTTTCCTCATAATCGATCCCTTCTTTCTGAGTATACCCTTTGGCCACAAGCCTTGCTTTGAAGGTCTCAACCCTTCCGTCCGGTCCTCTTTTCCTCTTGTACACCCACTTGCATCCAATGGGTTCTACCCCATTGGGTGGTTCGACCAACTCCCACACTTGATTATGATCCATCGAACCCATCTCGGTTTCCATTACTGTTTGCCACGACTCCGCGTCTTTGTCTTGGATTGCCTCGTCATACGTCCATGGGTCCGATTCATCACCGGGAACCAAATCCGAAGATTCTCCTATCCCCATGAATCTCTCGGGTTGCCTAGCAATCCTCCCACTACGACGGGGTTCCGGTTGTGAAGATGTGACATGTGGTACATCATCTTGTATACTTGGTATCGAGGTTTGATCTCTCAATTCTTCTAGGGTAATTTCACTTTTAGGTTTCCGATTGTTCATATAGTCTTCCTCCAAGAATTTAAAGTGTGTACTAATCACGGTCTTTTGATCCTTGGGACTATAGAACATACACCCTTTCATTCCCGTAGGGTATCCTATAAACAGCCTTAATTTTGAACGTGGATCTAACTTACCGGCTTCCTTGTCTAGCACGTATGCCGGACAACCCCAAATCCGCAAATATCTTAGACTGGGCTTACGTCTGGTCCACAATTCCATTGGGGTTTTAGGAACCGATTTGGATGGCACCAAGTTTAGAATGTAAGCTGCCGTTTCCAAGGCGTTACCCCAAAACGACTTGGGTAAATCCGAATAACTCATCATAGATCTGACCATCTCTAAAAGAGTCCAATTTCTTCGTTCCGCCACACCATTCTGTTGAGGGGTTCCCAGTACGGTTAACTGGGATACGATCCCTTCGTCCGATAAGTAGTTCAAGAATTCATAGCTGAGGTATTCGCCTCCACGATCTGATCGTAGAAACTTGATACTCTTTTCCCTATGTTTCTCGGCTTCGGCCTTAAACTCCTTGAACTTATCAAAAGTTTCAGACTTATGCCTCATAAGGTAAATGTACCCATATCTCAAGTAATCGTCAATGAAGGTGACTAACTTGAAGCAAAAATACTAACTTCTACTAGTCGCTTCCCCGCAAGCGAACGGGTTCACTGTAGTAAGAGTAGGTATAATGACCAAGTATATCGAACCCACGGGATGAAGTGTATACGAACAGATCCCTGAAGATCTACGCGTCGTAGCTAATATGAGTGTAATATTTTTTTTTTATTTTTTGAAAGATTAATTGAAACTAACTTAAACTAATTAAACTAAAGAACTAAAGAAGACAATTTAACTAAGGGTTGTTTTCAAATGTGAGATGGTGATGCTTAGGATAGGAATCCCTACGTATACTAACGGAGCAGGTACATAATCAAAATAACTGTGACGTGCAAAAAATAACCTAAATAAAAGAATGCAAGGTGAAAGCTCAAGATTCTAAACCCTAATACTTTACCCTAACACTCGACATCGCTAATCCACTAACAAGTTAATAGATTGTGCTTAATTAATGAGACCCTAATTTAACTAAGGTGATGCGGTCGTCCTCCTTCGCTAAACTGGCAGATGAAATTAACCTTTCCTAAACCCTCTAGTTAAGTCTACTCGTTGTTAAAGAGTGATACGGTCGTCCTCCCTCTAACACTTTTCGAACGAAATTCAAATGTAAAGTAAAGATTAATTTTAAGAATTCATTAATCAAGAGAATTAAAACCTAACGTCACAAGTTACCCTAATTACGTACCCACAACCTACTTCTACGAGTTCATCCTACCCCAAGCATGCAAGGGTTTTAGCTAGACATAGGTTTAACGTAAATAATAGCAATTAAATAAGTAATGAACATGAACATGATAAATAAGACGAAGAAGAGATCAAACATAAACTAGGGTTTAACGAATTAAAAGAATAAACTTAAGTTAACTCAAGAAAAGAAGTCTCAATGTGTTCAAGAACGAAAATATAACCAAAAGAAACTAAAAAGTAAGATCGTAATTCGAATTCGTAATGAAAACCTAAAAAACGTAATAGTAAACTTGCTTCACTTCTTCCTCTCCAAAAACGAACTCTAAAACTCTAAAACTATCTCAAGTGAAGTGTGGTCTGTGTTATCTTCAAAAACGAGCTTTGGACGCATATATATAAGCCACGGGTCGAATCGTGGACTCATGGGCCGAAAAATGCCTTTTAAAACGCAAAAATTGGAAGTGCTCGAGCGGTCGCGCTTGAGCATGGAGCTCGAATGGAACAAGTGCTCGAGCGCTCGCGCTCGAGCTGCTCGAATGGTGGAATTCTTCTGCATAAATTGGGGCGCTCGAGCAACACGCTCGAGCGGTGGCGCTCAAGCTGCTCGAGCGCTCGAAATCTTCTGTATGTTTTGGGCGCTAGAGCAACGTGCTCGAGCGCTAGTGCCCGAGTTCTTTACTCGAGTGCTCCCAAATTTTCACCAAGTAGCACTTTTCTTCTTCAACACTAACACCAATCGTATTTCTTCGATATCTTCTCATCCGGGCATCCGTTTGAGATGATTCAAAGTCCTACAAACTCCGTTCTTCGCCCTCGATTCACCTACGAGCATCAAAGAGACAAATTTATCAATGTAGAGAAATAATGCTCAATTGACTCCAAATACTCGACAAAATCGGCCAAAATTAGGGTATTTCAAGTGACGAATCATGACAATTTCACGCCTAATCAACCTCCCCAAACTTACCATGTTGCTTGTCCTCAAGCAACGAAATAACAAGTCAAGTGAAATTGTTTGGAATGAGTCAAAGAATCAATCATGCAAGCAAATGAACTCGAGCTTCAAAGATCAATCACACGTATACTCACTCACTTTCCTTCATCATACTCATGCAACAATAACAAGGATCAGGGACTCACTCAAACAATTAATCACTCAAATTGGCAGCCATAGGCTTGTAAGTGCTCTTAACTTCGACCATACTCTAGAAATCAATGCCGAATCAAAAAGGACTTTCTCAAGGTTGTAATGTAGGCTCTTTGGACAGGTGGGATAACAATATGGTAAAGTGACTAAAGTGAATGGAGAATAGAAACTCAAACTTCGGTACTTCGAGATAAGGAACAGACTACTTCAAACATATTCAATCAACAAACTTTCAATTCCAATTCTCTCAACACTTCAATTTTTTTTTCTTTCTCACTCTTTCACCTTTTTCAATCACTTCACTTTTTTTTTCTTTTTCGCACAAACACATGAGCTCATTTTTTTTTCTTTTGCTCATTCTCAACTTTTTTCTCTTTTTCCCACATCTCATAACTTCATCACACCTTCTTCTCATATTCACTCAACAAACAACCTTTTCCTTTTTCAACTCAATTCACCCCCTTCACATTCACACTTTCCTATTCTCCACTCAAATTGGGACAAAAAGGCTTAGGAATTGGAATAGTGTTCATATGTGCTAGCAAATAAAATAGGCTTTAGGCTCAAAGGGGCTATCAAGGGATTAAATGTCATTGGTAAGGAAAATTTTGGCTAAGTGACTCAATAAAATCAAAGATGGTCTAAGATCCTATTCGGCATATCAAACTAGACCCAATCAAGAAGCAAGAGCACACACAAGTTCTAGCATCCTCTAAGGTGACGATTCACTCAGAAACGAAGAGATTAATTCATATATCAAAATCTCATAAGGCTCAAGTCTCACAGCTTTCACATCCATGCTAGTCCTAGTGAATTCTCACTCTTATCACACAAGCACTCAAAAAGAAAACTTATAAGAATACTAGTTCTCTCTCAAGTCCACTCTAACTCTTCTACTCACACAAAAGAGTCCCTAACTCAAATCCACAAATCTACTCTACTCATCAACATGCTAAAAAATAACAACTAATAAGTAGAAGGGGTCAATAAGCATGAAATATGCAATAGCGACTCAGATCAAAATCACCCCAAGGAGCATCTCAAGACACCAAATAACCAAACACACTAAAAGATAAGGGGTGCTCCGGTGCAATGTAACAAGAAACATAAAAAATTACACCCCCCAAACTTCGACCTTGCGAAAAGGTCTAAGTTTGGGGTTGTGGGTTACCTCATCCAACTAATTCAGTTTCTCTCAAACGTAGCACACTCCCTTGCTTGAGTTCCTTCAATCTCCACGTATTTGGCACTCCTTCGAGACAAGCCTACAAAATGAACTCTCAAGTACGAGGTTAAAACTTACGATTCAAAAACACCCTAATATCATAATAAGAAACTAAAAGCAAATAAAAATGGGTTGCCTCCCATTCAGCGCTATTTTTAAGGTCCTCATGTCGGACCGAGCTCAAAGGAGCTTATGGGACATCATACTAAAAAATACCTCCCTTACTCTCATAAGAGTGGTGCTTGCATGTCTTTCCTTGATGCCCCACCATCATGAGCCCTTTTGCTTTCCTCTCATCCCTAAGTGTTATGGGTCTCAACTCCTTCTTACTCACTTTCCACGGAGGTACCCACTTCTTGACTTTTGACTTCTCCTTCTTATCTCCTCCTTTACCCTCTAATTGCACCACGTCCACACTTTTCACCTCTTCATCCTTCAACTTCTTCACTTTATCCCTATCAAAATAATCACGATCATAATGCACATTGGTTAAATCAACAAGTGAAGGATTATAAAATTCATGAATATGAGAAGGATTAGGGATAGAAGGTGTGTCTTCAACACAAGGATCAATTGCATTCATGCAATACAAGCTCTCATCCTGCTTCGGGTGCTTCATGGCTTCATATAGGGAAATCTTTATCTCTTGATCATCAACTTTCAACGTGATCTTCCCGTTTGCCACGTCTAGCACCATCCCCGCCGTAGCTAAGAACGGTCTTCCCAAGATCAGGGGCATGTGCTCATCTTCCTCCATCTCTAGCACTACAAAGTCGGCTGGAAAGATGTGATCTCCAACTCTTACGAGCACATCTTCCACTACTCCTTGAGGTCTTGTGATGGACCTATCAGCAAGCTGGAGCGTCATCATCGTGGGTTGAAGTTCTCCACCTTCCAACTTCTTGAAGAGCGACAACAGCATCAAATTAATGCTCGCCTCGAGGTCGCACAACGCTCCCTTCTTGATCCCGTTCCCGATATCACAAAGAATGGTGAAGCTCCCGGGATCCTTCAGCTTTGGAGGAAGCGCCTTGTGCACTAATGCACTCACCTCGTGGTTCAACTGCACCAACTTCGGCTCATCCACTCACCGTCTTTTCGCGATCAAGTCCTTTAGAAACTTTGCATAATTCGGCATCTGTTCCAAGGCATCATAAAAAGGAATATTAATATGCAATTGTTTAAACACATCAAGGAATTTAGCGAATTTCTCATCAAGCTTCTTTTTTATGAAGCGTTGTGGATATGGAACGGGTATCACAGATTTGGGTACCCCCCATTCATCTTTCTCGGTCTCTTTCACTTTCTCCCTTGCTTCATTTGCCTTCTTCCACTTAGGAACTCTCTCACCCTTCTCAATGCCTTCCTCTTCAAGCTCTTTGCTTGCTTGAGTGCTCTCACCCTCAACCTTCTTCTCAACTCCTTCACTTTCAATCCCCTTCTCAACTCCTACCTCCTCAATCTCATCTCTATCTTGGGGCGTCTCAGAATCAGCAGACATCTGAGGACCTTCATAGTTGGTTCCACTTCTAAGCTGGATCGCATTGCAATGCTCTTTCGGGTTCCCCTCCGGCATGGAAGGATACTTTCCCGGCTCTCTATTCAATGACTTTGCAATCTGGCTCATCTGGAACTCTATAGAAGTGAACCTTCGATTGTTCTCTTGTTGAGTTCTAGTACACTCAACGTTCATCTTCTGGAGCTCTTGATCACGTTGATCACCCTTTTTATGCAACTCTTTCACATCGTACTCCAAGAATGACAATCGCTTGCTACCTTCCTCCACCTTCTGGAGGATAGCTCTCAACATCTCCTCGGTTGATGCACCGCCTTCTCCACCAGGAGGTTTAGAGCCCGGATCAACACCTGCAGGAACTGTAATACCAGCTTTTGGGTTAGCATATGAGAAATTCTCATTCTTCCTCCATGTGTTTTGAGGAGGCTGTTGGCCTCCTTGATACCCTTGTGTGTTCCTCCATTGATTTTGAGGTGGCTAAGGACCTGGAGGTACAAATGGTTGGCCATAAGAAGGCCTTCCATACTGATTTCCACCTTGATAGCCATTCTGATTATAATACGGACCTCTCATGTAATTGGCTACCTCTTGCTGTCCACTTGGCTGGTCTACTCTCTCATTCTCTGCTGCATGTTCTCCAACCAAACTCTTCCCCAACTCGAGGTTGTTGATCTTTTCCATCATGGCCATCAACAGCCTTCTCGTTCCTTCACCCTCTTCAACCTGATGCACTCTCTGGAAGTCAGCGTCCACACTCCAAGCCCCGATATTCGTGACTATGTTATCTACGATCTCTCTACACCTCTCTATTCCTTGATTCAGGAATGATCCACTAGCACAGGCGTCTAGATGGTCTTGCCCAGCCTTGTTGGCACCATTGTAGAAGAATGCCATCACATCTCCCTCATTGTACCCGTGTTGCAGGCACTCTATCAGCATGTTTGAGTATCTCTCCCACGCTAGATGTAGGTCCTCTCCTTGCTTCTGGCGGAAGGAAGAGATCTCAATCCTTGCTTTGATCGTTCTGGATGGAGGGTAGAACCGCTCAAGGAACAGACGCTCGAGCTCGGCCCAAGTGGTAATACCTCCCCGTGGAAGCGTATTATCGTACCACTCTTTTGCTATTCCCGTCAATGAAAATGGGAACAGCCTAAGCCTCTTGGCATCTTCAGACATACCATTGTAATTGAATGTGGAGGCTATCATGAGGAAACTCCTCAGGTGTGTATGAGGATTCTCCTTCCCGATCACCCCCTTGAACTGATTTTCGGTAAGCAGCTTAAGGATTCCCGGGGAAATCGAGAAGTTATTTGCCTCAACTGGAGGCAATGCCACTCCATCATAGTACCATTGTGGCTGCGCTGCAAACCTCCCTCGAATAGCCATATGTTGATCTACGTTCTGAGGAACGTGTTGAGGATTAGCAGCTGGTACGGGTACTTGTTGGGGTGGTGGTTGGTAAACAGGTGGTTGATTGTAAACTGGAGGTGGAGGATACGGGTATGGTGGGTAAGGATAAGGTGGGTATGGGTAGGGTGGATAAGGTAAGTTGTTTTGTGGTAAGTTAGGATGTGGGTAAGCAGGGTTGTTATGAGGGTTTTGGACAATGTTATGAGCTGGGCTATTTTGGTTCTGAGTACCAGGGTTTTGGCTCTGGCTTTCTCCTAACGGATCTTGATTCTTGCTGGTATTGCCATCAGTGCCGTCAACCCGGTTCAATGCCTGATTGAACTCATTCTCGACATCGTCCAACTTATTAGTGATATCCATCGGTTCTTTCCCTCCGACAGCGTTCATCCTTCGTAAGAAGGCTCGGTTTCTTCTTGCTATCATCTCAGGATCTAACGGTAACCTCTCTTCGCTCGTATTGCCTTGTGAGCGTGTTTCCATATACCTGACACACTAGCAGAAGGATCAAAATGCAACTGCCAAATATGTACGAAATAATAAAGAACAGAAAATAAAATCACTCACTACTAACTACTAAGCTATCGACAAGTCCTATTCAAAAAGCATACAACGCCATCCTCGGCAACGGCGCCATTGACTTGAAGCGAAAATACTAACTTCTACTAGTCGCTTCCCCGCAAGCGAACGGGTTCACTGTAGTAAGAGTAGGTATAACGACCAAGTATATCGAACCCACGGGATGAAGTGTATGCGAACAGATCCCTGAAGATCTACGCGTCGTAGCTAATATGAGTGTAATGTTTTTTTGGTTTTTTGAAAGATTAATTGAAACTAACTTAAACTAAATAAACTAAAGAACTAAAGAAGACAATTTAACTAAGGGTTGTTTTCAAATGTGAGATGGTGATGCTTAGGATAGAAATCCCTACATATACTAACGGAGCAGGTACATAATCAAAATAACTGTGACGTGCAAGAAATAACCTAAGTAAAAGAATGCAAGGTGAAAGCTCAAGATTCTAAACCCTAATACTTTACCCTAACACTCGACTTCACTAATCCACTAACAAGTTAATAGATTGTGCTTAATTAATGAGACCCTAATTTAACTAAGGTGATGTGGTCGTCCTCCTTCGCTAAACTGGCAGATGAATTAACCCTTCCTAAACCCTCTAGTTAAGTCTACTCGTTGTTAAAGAGTGATACGGTCGTCCTCTCTTTAACACTTTTCGAACGAAATTCAAAAGTAAAGTAAAGATTAATTTTAAGAATTCATTAATCAAGAGAATTAAAACCTAACGTCACAAGTTACCCTAATTACGTACCCACAACCTACTTCTACGAGTTCATCCTACCCCAAGCATGCAAGGGTTTTAGCTAGACATAGGTTTAACGTAAATAATAGCAATTAAATAAGTAACGAACATGAACATGATAAATAAGACGAAGAAGAGATCAAACATAAACTAGGGTTTAACGAATTAAAAGAATAAACTTAAGTTAACTCAAGAAAAGAAGTCTCAACGTGTTCAAGAACGAAAATATAACCAAAAGAAACTAAAAAGTAAGATCGTAATTCAAATTCGTAATGAAAACCTCAAAAACGTAATCGTAAACTTGCTTCTCTTCTTCCTCTCCAAAAATGAACTCTAAAACTCTAAAACTATCTCAAGTGAAGTGTGGTATGTGTTATCTTCAAAAACGAGCTTTGGACGCATATATATAAGCCACGGGCCGAATCGTGGACTCATGGGCCGAAAAATACCTTTTAAAACGCGAAAATTGGAAGTGCTCGAGCGGTCGCGCTCGAGCATGGAGCTCGAATGGAATAAGCGCTCGCGCTTGAATGGTGGAATTCTTCTGCATAAATTGGGACGCTCGGGCAACACGCTCGAGCGGTGGCGCTCGAGCTGCTCGAGCGCTCGAAATCTTCTGTATGTTTTGGGCGCTCGAGCAACGTGCTCGAGCGCTAGTGCTCGAGTGCTTTACTCGAGTGCTCCCAAATTTTCACCAAGTAGCACTTTTCTTCTTCAACACTAACACCAATCGTATTTCTTCGATATCTTCTCATCCGGGCATCCGTTTGAGACGATTCAAAGTCCTACGAACTCCGTTCTTCGCCCTCAATTCACCTACGAGCATCAAAGAGACAAATTCATCAATGTAGAGAAATAATGCTTAATTGACTCCAAATACTCGATAAAATCGGCCAAAATTAGGGTATTTCAAGTGACGAATCATGACAATTTCACGCCTAATCAGTGACGAAATACTCATACCCCATTCTCGCTTTGATCATCATTGGACCACACATATCAGTATGAACAAGTTCTAACACTTCCGTGGCTCTATTCCCCTTGACTCCAAATGCCCTCTTGGTCATCTTACCCTCTAAACAGGATTCACAAATTGGAAACGGCTCGACTTGGAATGATTCCAAGGATCCGTCTTTCACAAATCTCTCTATGCGCTTTAGATTAATATGACCTAGTCTAAGATGCCACAAAAGTGTTTCGTTCATCTCCAAAGAACGTTTTCTTTTATTACTCGAAATGATCGACGTGTTATTAGATTCATTATTTGAGTGGTGTGCACACTTAATCGTATAGAGATTGTTTACCAACGTTCCATGACAGATAACATCATTCTTAAAAGAAACAGTAACAACTTTATTAAAAGTAACTGAATATCCATCATAAAACAACTTAGAAACTGAAATTAAATTCTTCCTAAAGTTCGGAACGTATAAAACATCTCTTAAAATTAAAACTATATCTTCAAAAGATAGGTGCACGACTCCCACTGCTTCGGCTGCCACTCTCGTAGCATCGCCCAAAGTGATGGTGATCTCATTCTTGCTAAGTCGCCGGGTTTGCTGGAACCCCTGAAGAGTGAAACAAATATGATCAGTTGCCCCGGTATCCACTACCCAAACGTGGGCAGCATACGCCACAACATATGTTTCAACGACTAAAGCATGAGACTTACCTTTCTTTACCGCCTTCTTAGGCTTAGAACAGGTAGACCTCCAATGTCCTTTCTCCCCGCAATTGAAGCACTTACTCTTACCGGATACCTTCACGCCGTAAGGCTTGAATGCTCTTTCTTTGCCACCAAGAGTGAGTCTACTGGTTTGGTTCCGATCAATCTCCTTCTTCTCAATCTTACCTTCCATTGGCCTAGATTTCGAGAAAAAGCTCTTGATCACCAAAGCCTCGTCCCTACTCCCTAAGTATGACTCTTCCGTTATCAGAGCTTTGAGCAGGGTATCTAAAGTGAACTTGTGTTCCGATAACACGTATTCCCAAAAGAACCCATCAAAACTACTCGATAGCTTTAGGAGTATGGAATCGATTTGACTTTCTTCACTTTGTCCGGCACCAAGAAACTCGAGTTTTTCAAACTCACGCCTAAATTTGAGAACATGATCCCTTACAGGTGTTCCCTTCACCATTTCCTTCGTGAGCTTCTCACGAATGGTGAACATATTTGCCATGGGGTTCTGATGTTGAAACATCTCTTCAAGGCTATTCATGATATCAACAGCCACTTCAATGCCTTCATGAATGCGTTTCAAATCTTCAGACATAAATGTCAAGATGATGCGCTTCATGTGCTCATTGGAATGCTTCCAATCATCGAATATCGCCCTTTCCTCATTACTTGACTTATCATTAGGTTTCTTGGGTACGTCAACGCTAAATATCTAATAGTGTTCTTGCGCAGGTAGGACCATATTCATGTTATGTTTCCAATCAACATAGTTCTCACCAACAAGTTTATTATCTTTAAGTATACTAAACAGTGGATTAAAAGGTTGTGACATGATGAACTGAGAATAAAACATACATTCATATCAATATCTAGAAAAATACAAAATTATCACATAATTCGATCACATCAATTATATTGAAACCTTAAAACAATATAATCATGCATCAGCCAACATCTCGAAACAATTTAAATGCGCCACGAGGGGTGGTCTATACATTTAAATACATTCAAGCGGATCACAAACTCAAAAGTTACAAATCCTTAATTCAAAATTAATAGTCGGCTCCCACTTTGACCACATAGAAATTGACAGGGACTTCGAGGGGAGTAAGTTAATATCAATTTCCTATGCCTAAGTAATAACCATAATTAAATACAGGATTATTATTTCGCTTTGAGCAAGCCACTCGTGGTGAGGGTCAATACCGCCACTAGTAATAATCCACAATCATCCTTTCGAAATTTATTCATGTGAAATCCGTTCTTTTGGCCGATCCGAGAGGGAAATGTATTCCAAAAGAACTTCACAAATAAATAAATTATGGAGGCCAAATTAATCCAATTTTAATATCCGGAATAAAATTGCGAATAAATAAACATACTTAGTAATTTTCGAAAGTAAGTTTTTTTTCTTGGACAATTAAATTCATGCAAACACATATTAACAATTAATAATAATTGCACGAAATAAAACATCCATCAAAACAAAATTAAACACATTGGAGCACTCAAATCCAATTGTCACGGTTTAATTTCTTCACGTCTTGATGCAAAAAATCGTCCTTGTTGCTTTCCGTCGTTCGTCTCGACACGCTTCCACTCGAACAGCAATACTTCATCAAAAACAGCATTGTTTGGGGTTCGGGATGATGCTTAAAATCACACGAAAAAAACAGAACCGAAAAAAAAATTCCACGGCCCGAGATACGGCGCGCGTTAGCCCACGAAGTGGGCCCGCGCGCCTCTCGGCCAAGCAGCCGAAGCGCTGAAGCGCCGGCTGCCGAGTGCAGAAGCGCTGCATGCCGAGAGCCAAAGCGCGCGCGCGGGTCGTGCGCCGGGTTTCGACGTTCGTTCTCGTTTTCTTCACCCCATGCATGATTTTACGTCCATGCATACGCCACGCATGCATGCGTCGTCCGGGTACGCCGTCTTTAATTCTTCGTTCTTCGTCACGATCCGGTTACAATTTATTTTTCAAAAAAAATAAATACTAGATATAGACTAGTCTATTACAATGATCGAATCAAAATAAAAACAACTAATCTACTCATGGATTTTCTCACGAGAAAAACGAATTCGAACGAATCGAATTAAAAATAATTAATTCACACGCATTGAAAATTAACAACATTAAAACCATGACAATTGGATACCTGCAAAAAAGATCTAGCAATTCTACTATCCAATTTCAATTTAATGTCTAACAATTTAAATTCCAATTTAAAGATCAGAGCCCGAAACCGTGGCTCTGATACCAGTTGTTGGGAAAATAGGGGTGTCCGGAATCTATTCGGGATGAAATTTAAATACGAATTTTAATACAATTATTACTAGCATGAATTAATCCTAATTAATTCAAATAATAATTCCAACAACCAATTTAACATCATGCATGTTGAATTAATTCACATAAAATCTAGGCGGAATAAACAAGAATTTATGTGACTTACGTACCTCTTGTAGAACTTGGCCTTTGAATAAAATGGGACAAACACGTACGCGCTTTATCAACCCAAAAGCCTTCTCAAGTATTTCCCTTTCGCCTTATTCGATCACCGGTGGGAGATGCTTTCAAATAATTTAAATAACTAAGGAAAAAGAAAAATATCTATGCCCTTGATTTTTCCAACACATGGAATTATGTACTTGGGGATGAAATAATCATCCCCTATTTATAGATAGGAGTGGCCGAAATTTAGTGGTTTATGGGCTTTGGAGAAAATCTTTTCTTAGACTCTAAGAAATCTTCCAAAGATTTGGATCTTCTTGAATATATGAGATGTTCTTGTATTCCTAGAATACATATCTTCCATAATATCTTTCCAAGAAAATCAATAAAATCTTCTTTCTTCTTGATTTCAAATTTTCGAAAAATACATGGAAAATCAGCAGGTCAAACCGTGGCAAACAAGTTAAACCATGTCAAAACGAGCCAACTCAAATAAAAAATGGTCAAGTCATGCAAGTTGGCCTCGACTTTGGGGTTGCTCGACTTGGGGACAAGCTGCACGGTCGTGTAACATGCCTTCAGGCCATGCAACTTAATTAAGGTAGTTCATCTTCCAATTTCATCCAATTTCATAGAATAGCTTAATTTAGCCATAGGATATCTTCAATTTTCAAGTGTATTTTAATTCCAAGTAAGGATTCAAGGTGTTTATGTTATTTCTCCAGGTTTGTGATGAAAATGTGATATCTTTTATAATTTGCAATTTTCATCTTAATTCCAGTATGTCTTTGGTTAATTTGATAATTTTTTCCATGAGTTTTTGTGTTTCTAGTCATGGGGTAATTCACAAATGCTTTGGGAGTTGAATTATGATGAAATTGATGTGATTATGTTAGTATAGTTTTGAATGGTGATTGGATTGATTTAATTGCTTCTATTGATGTGTTATTCTTGATTAGAATTATTGATTGAGTTTAGTAGCTCTTGTTTAGATTGATTCGTGCTACAACGAGAGTTGGGTGTGAGTTGATTGAGCTTAAAGTGAGAAATTTCATTGGTTAATTAGATTCACTTAGTAGTTTACTTAACCGAGAGAGGGTAAACGGCTTAGATTACCATCAATAAACATTAGGTGTCTTAATTCATGGGGTTGGGTGCTTAGTAAAGAGGGAATCCTTTGAGAGCATCGCGTGCTTCAATGTATTCACTATCTTTTGTGCTCTTGGTAGTTAATTAGGTGCTAGTTAGCTCTATTGATCACCCAATCCCCAAAATGAACCATTTTTCAAATCATTGGCAATAGTTCTTAGTGGAAAACCAATAAGATAACACATGAAAAATGGTAATAATGTATGTTACATTAATTGAATCATAAGAAAAACACTCGAAACATTACTCTCCTACTTGCACTTCGGCAAGAAGGTTTAATTGTTTTATAGTTTAATTTGTTTGCTCAATTTCTAGTTTGTTAGTTTGATTACTTGTCTTTTCTTCAATACTAGTTTAAAAACCCCAAAACTCGCATTTATAACTCTATGCCAACACATAATTATAGGGATCCACTGATTTCCTAAGTCCACGGTGGATAACTACTTGGTCGTATACTTGCTACTATGTTTAGTGAACTCGTCCGCTTTTGAATCTTGTTAGTTTGCTTTTTATAAAAATTTCAAAGATATGAAATAGTCAAATATCAGGAAAAACATTAAATGCCTGAAAGACAAATACTTAAAGTGCAAAGACATTGTTGAACTTTAGTGAAGAATTAACCTAAACTAAAGAATATGCTATGACTTGTTCACCTAACTGAGGATGAGGATCAATCATTTATCAACAACGCATGTATGCATCTGACACAACCCTATTGAAATCTGCAGAAAAGCAGTTAGTGAGCATTTAACGCTCACATCCTTAAAACATGTAAATGACAACATAACTGGTAATAATACTCGACAATGAGGAAATTATCTCCCCAACGGATAATTTTTCAAATAGTTTATAAATACAGAAGACCTTGTATCAAGCAAAGTTAAGAGAAATTTCAAAAGCCAAGAAATTAACCAAGATTCTCAAGCATTTAAGAAGCACTCAAAATCTAAAGAGAATTTTCCAAGTGTTTCTTCCTTATAATCTAACTCTGTATTCCGAGGTTAACAATATATATCAAAACTTAAAGTGATAACCTATTCTTAGTATAGCTCTTCTCGTAAAGGTTATCACATAGTTGAAACTCAGATTACAAAACCAAATCGAGAACAATTTGTAATAGGCGCTGCTGAAGTTGGTTGTAATGATGACTAGAACTCAGAAATTCTAAGGATCATGTTTTCTTAGAAGGCAAGACAGATCAACAGTGCAACTTGACATATTAAAAAGATCAATTATAAGTTAATATTATTTAAAAAAATGAACTTAAATTGTGTGGTGCAAATAGTGCATACAAATATTTATCTTTTATAATATGTTTAAATAGTAAAAATATTAATATAATTATGAAATACTTATACTATACCCTGCAATATCCTATAAATATATAAAAATTTCGCTGATAAAAAAACTCGCGAATCAAAATTAGATTCGGGAACAATATTATCCATTTGCCTTAATTATATTACTTAGACAAAGTCTAATATGCAATATTGCGCCAAGTCTGACCCGTGCAATTTGCTCAAACCCTACCCGATTGCTTTCTATATAAATTAAATCAAAATTTTCGGGTCAAAGGCGGGTCAAACGGGTCGCCCATTTTTTTATACTGCTAAAAATTGTGTTATTGTATGAACAAACGAGTGTTACTGCATGAGCAAAAGTGTGCTACTGCTTTAAACAGAAAATTCCAAAATTTGCGGGTCAAACTATCGCCCATTTTTCATACTGCTGAAAATTGTGTTACTGTATGAACAAACGAGTGTTACTGTATGAGCAAAAATGTGTTACTAGCTCATATTGTAACACTGATTAGTTCTTGTAGTAACACTCATTTGTTCATGTAATAACACATAAACAAATGTGTGTTACTGCTTTAAATAGAAAATTCCAAAATTCGCGAGTCAAACCATTGCCCATTTTTCATACTGCTGAAAATTGTGTTACTGTATGAACAAACGAGTGTTACTGTATGAGCTAAAGTGTGTTACTAGCTCATATCGTAGCACTGATTAGTTCTTGTAGTAATACTCATTTGTTCATGTAGTAACAATGAATTACTTAATCATATAGTATTTTTATAGTTCAGATTCTTCCAATTTCATATGGTAACACATGAATAAGAATTATGATGTTATGCTCCCTCTATATACTAATAGGGAGTTTTATTTGCTTATGTGTCGAATTTTAGTAAGTTTTGCTTATGTGTCAAATTTTGGTGAGTTTTGCTTATGTCTCAATATTTTTGTGTTTTTTATTGGCACATGTCGTCTCATTATGAAGTCAATACACATATTTTTGCATATGTGGCATGTATGTATTGAAGTTATTATTTATTTTTATTTATTTATAGTTTGTGTATGAGGTGGTCAGTATCATCTTAACATTAGATACTAATTTTTCTAAAAAATATATATTAGTAAAGATTCAAAAGTTGTACCTCTTGCATAATAAATAATAAACTTACCAACTAAACCAATACATAACTTTCTTACATATTTTGGAAAACTATTATGTTTAACATTTGTCTATCAAAGTGTATTAGATGTTTTTCCATGTGATCTATATAATAATAAACATACTTATCAATTAAACAATACATAATTACCTACATATTTTAGAAAATTATTTTATTTAACTTTTGTCTATGTATTGCAAATTGATGGGTGAAGAATTTCAAGGAAAATTTTAAAATTATCTCTGGTGTGCGTGTGTGTGTGTGTTATCTAATAATTTTCAGATTTTTTTGGTGTTTATCAAGTTTTTCTTTTTCGTGATTTAAACCTCTGTTTTTTCGCGAATCCACACTGTTTCTGATATAGTAACACATACACACTCTTGCAGTAACACTCAATTGCCCTTAAAGTAACACAGATCTGAGAGCAAATTTTTCTGTTTGTTTTTGCGCGATTTTTTTTGGGGAGATCTGTTTGACCCGTAAATTTTATTATGCTGGCCCGAATCTAAATGTTGATCCACGACTTTTTAGAATCCTTCCTTATTTGCGCGAAATTGCACCGTTTAATATTGCACCAGAGACCTACTCTATTACTTATTTATACATATAACTTTATGTTAAACAATAATACAATATAGTGCATCAACACTACATATTTCTCATATGTGCACATTTTGTCTCTTCCAAGTTTCCCTTTTGAATAAAAAAAAACTACCGAATATGTTAGCTTGGTTTTTTTTTTTTCTCCTACCTTTAGAATTTTTTTTTTATTTTCCAAACTTGTATATAAAACTAGTGAATATATTTTTTTCCTTTATAAAAATCTACTGAATATATGAAGCTTAATTAATTTTTCCCTTTTTTCCTTTTAATTTTCTCTCCTCTAATTTACTGAATATATGAAGCTTAGTTCGATGATTCAATTTATATGTATGAAATTTTTATTAGACAATGATATTAGTATTACAACATATGTTGAATGTTACAACGTAATTATAATAACTAAATGAATTCTAATGTAATATAATTAAATTTTAATTTTACTAGTGTTGATTCTAATTAGACTTGCCCAAATGAACCGGAACTATCGGTTCTAACCGACAGTTTGTCGGTTCTAACCGGAACCATAACCGGTAATAGTGGAACCGTCACTAAATTGAAACTGAAACCGTGTATTACAAGGTTCGGTTTCGATTCTGCTAAATCGAGAATCATAACCGCCAGTTTGGAACCGACGGTTCCATGGTTCGAACCGGCGAGCTAATATATATATATATATATATATATATATATATATATATATATATAAATTTAATACCTATGATAATATTAATAATTTATTAAAAAAAATTCATTATTGTATTTTTTTAATTGTAATGTAGGTTGTAAGTACTAAATATTTAGTTATTTTTATGTAAAAAATTTAATTGTAATTTGTAAACTTTGTATTACATATTTTTTGAATTTATAAACCTTAGTTAGTATTTATTTATATTGTAATTCCAATTTTGTTTTGTATGTTGAAAGTTGAATATAATAAAATTTTACTTGTTTAAATTCAATTTTCATTTTTTTGTACTTGAATTAAGAAAAAAGTTACATGTTATTTATTAAAAAATGAAAAGGTTCGGAACCATGAACCTTCGGTTTGGAACCGGAACCGTTAGAATCGAAATCGGAACCAGAACCTATAGAACTGGAACCCCCCATCCGTATTTTAGCGGTTCGATTTAGGTTCCACTAAATTGGAACCGAGAACTGGCGGTTCAGAACCGGAACCGACGGTTTGGAATCGTTGGACAACTCTAATTCTAATATATAATATAATTTTAAATAATATTTCAAATTCGTATTTTATCTATTAAATTGGGCCCCCTGGGTAAAATTTCTGGCTCCGTCACTGAATACATATATGAATCATTCTCTTGAATAATATCGCTGAATACCCTTAAAAATAAAAAACAAAAGCATATATTTCACAGGTCTAAAATACACGCACTTGAAAAAATTGCAAGTCAGAATCAAATAGAATTAGGTCATGAGAGAATATGTCTTGTTTATTTTAATAATTTCACTTGTTTAGCTACATAATATTACGATAAACTGAATTTTTTTAGGCTCGAGCTCAACTCGAGCTCTATTAGTTGAGCTCGAGCTCGGCTCGTGTGTAAATTTTTAAGCTCGCGAATAGCTTGAGCTCGGCTCGAAAAAAGCTCGTTTTCAATTTAATCAAGCATAATTCGAGTTCGAGATCGAAAGGCTAGGTTCAAAAAGCTCGGCTCGAAAAGCTAATTAAAATTTTAAAATAATACAAAAATAACACATTTAAACTATGTCTAATTAAAAACATAAATGTCCTTGATAATAAAAACATAATCCAAGCAAAAACCAACAACTAATTCGGAAGCTAAACACAGACAATTAATGGTTTAAAATAGATTTATCTCAAATAACACACTATAATACTATGTTACATGCTTATGGATATTTTTAAATATATATATATATATATATATATAATAATAATAATTAAACGAGCCTGTTCGCGAGCTTATAAACGAGCCTATTCGCGAGCCTGTTCGCGAGTATGTTCGCGACTCCGTAAACGAGCATGTTTGCGAGCTTTCAAGGCGAATACTGATTAGGCGTGAAATTGTCATGATTCGTAGCTTGAAATACCCCAATCTTGGTCGAGTTTATCGAGTATTTAGAGTCAATTGAGCATTATTTCTACACATTGATGAATTTGTCTCTTTGATACTCATAGGTGAATAGAGGACGAAAAACGGAGTCCGTAGGACTTTGAATCGACTCAAACGGATGTCCGGATGAGAAGATATTGAAGAAATACGATTGGTATTAGTGCGGACGAGGAAAAGTATTAGTTGGGATGAGTTGGAAGTCACTCGAGTGACTAGGTCGAGCGCCACCGCTCGAGCGCATTGCTCGAGCGCCTAAGCTTACAAAACTTTTCTTGCGCTCGAGCAGCTCGAGCGCCCAAAACATACAGTGTAATTTCAGCGCACGACCGGCTCGAGCGGAACCGCTCGAGCGATTGTGTCATTCGAGCTACACTACTCGAGCGGGACCGCTCGAGCGTTTTGCTCGAGCAACCTCGGATTTTTGCCTCCGGATGCGTATTTTCGGCCCATTAACTCCCGTTTCGACCCGTGCATATATATATACCTCTTCCAAACACGTTTTAGACTTAGTTTTTGGAGAGGAACAAGCTTTATTTATGTTTTGTTGAGGTTTTGCATACGAATTCTTAGTTTCTTTTCGTTTATTAGTTTCTTTTCATTAGATTGATTTCTTTAAACACTTTGAAACTTCGTTTTAAGTAATTAAATTTCAGTTCTTAGTATTTCTTTCTTTAAACCCTAGTTCATGTTTCATATTTTCGTTCTTCAATTCATTATGTTTATGATTGTCGTTTCTTCTTTTGCTTTTATGATTGTTAAAACCATGTCTAGCTAAAACCCTTGCATGCTTAGGGTAGGATGAACTCGTAGAAGTAGGTTGTGGGTATGTAGTTAGAGTAACTAGTGACGTTAATTTTAATTCTCTTGATTAATGAAGTCTTATAATTAATCTGAACTTTACCTTTGAATTCAGTACGAAAGTGTTAGAGAGAGGACGACCGCATCACTCAATAACGATTAGTAGTCTTAACGAGAAGGTTTAGGAAAGGTTAATTCATCTACCGGTTTAGCGAAGGAGGACGACCGCATCACCTTAGTTAAATTAGGGTCTCATTAATTAAGCACAATCTATTAACTTGTTAGTAGATTAGTGAAGTCGAGTGTTAGGGTAAAGTATTAGGGTTTAGAATCTTGAGCTTTCACCTTGCATTCTTAGACTTAGGTTAATTCTTGTTTGTCACAGTTATTCTGATTATGTACCTGCTCCGTTAGTATACGTAGGGATTCCTATCTTAAGCATCACCATCTCTCATTAGAACACAACCCTTAGTTAATTTGCTTTCTTTAGTATTTAAGTTTACTTAGTTTATTTCAGTCTTTTAATTTATTTTTCCAAAAAAATCCAAAAATATTTCACTCATATTAACTACGACGCGTGGATCTTCAGGGATCTATTCGCATATACACTATCCCGTGGGTTCGATAATACTTGGCCATTATACTTACTCTTACTACAGTGAACCCGTCCGCTTGCGGGTAAGCGACTAGTAGAAGTTAGTGTAGTTCGCTTCAAGTCAATGGCGCCGTTGCCGGGGATGGCGTTATATGCCTTTTGAATAGGACTTGTAGATAGCTTAGTAGTTAGTAGTGGGTGATTTATTTTCTGTTTTTATTTTTATTTTTATTCAATCGGCAGTTGTGTTTTGACCCTTCTGCTAGTGTGTCAGGTTTATGAAAACACGCTCACAAGGCAATACGAGCGAAGAGAGAATACCGTTGGACCCTGAGACAATAGCCAGAAGGAACCGAGCCTTCTTGAGAAGGATGAACGCTGCCGACTTAGGAAAGGAACCAATGGATATCAATAATGAGTTGGACGATGCTGCCAACGATTTCAATCAGGCAGTAGACTGAGTTGAAGGCACTGGAGTTAGTGGGAGCCAGAATCAAATTCCATTAGGGGATAGCCAGAGCCTAAACCCGGATACACAAAACGTAGGGAATCCAGCTCAGAACCTTGTCCATAATCCTCATAACAACCCTGCTTACCCACAAAACCCAAATAACCCTTTTAACAACCCAGTATACCAACATTACCCATACCCACCTTATCCTTACCCACCATATCCATATCATCCACCTCCTGTCTACAACCAACCACCTGTTTACCCACCACCACCCCAACAAGTACCAGTACCTGCTGCTAATCCTCAATACGTTCCTCAGAACGTAGATCACAATATGGCTATTTGAGGGAGGTTTGCAGCGCAGCCACAGCGGTACTATGATGGAGTGGCTTTACCTCCTGTTGAGGCGAACAACTTCTCGATATCCCCGGGGATTTTAAAGCTGCTTACCGAGAATCAGTTCAAAGGGGTGATCGGGAAGGAGAACCCTCACACTCACTTGAGGAGCTTTCTCATGATAGCCTCAACATTTAATTATAATGGCATGTCTGAAGATGCCAAGAGGCTTAGGCTGTTCTCATTCTCATTGACGGGAATAGCCAAGGAGTGGTACGATAATACGCTCCCGCGGGGAGGTATTACCACTTGGGCTGAGCTCGAGCGTCTGTTCCTCGAGCGATTCTACCCTCCATCTAGGACGATCAAGGCTAGAATTGAGATCTCATCCTTTCGCCAGAAGCAAGGAGAGGACCTACGTCAAGCGTGGGAGAGATACTCAAACATGCTGATTGAGTGCCCGCAGCACGGGTACAATGAGGGAGACATTATGGCGTTCTTCTATAGTGGTGCCAACAAGGCTGGGCAAGACCATTTAGACGCTTGTGCGGGCGGAGCATTCTTGAACCAAGGCATAGAGAGGTGTAGGGAGATCGTGGACAACATTGTCACGAATGCCGGTGCTTGGAGTGGAGATGCAGATTTTCAGAGAATGCATCAGGTTGAAGAGGGAGAAGGAACGAGAAGGCTGCTGATGGCCATGATGGAAAAGATCAACAACCTCGAGTTGGGGAAGAATTTGGGTGGAGAGCATGCAGTAGAGAATGAGAGGGTAGACCAGCCCAGTGGACAGCAAGAGGTAGCCAATTACATGGGAGGTCCATATTACAATCAGAATGGCTACCAAGGTGGAAATCAGTATGGAAGGCCTTCTTATGGCCAACCATTTGTACCTCCAGGCCCTCAGCCACTTCAAAATCAATGGAGGAACACACAAGGAGTTCAAGGAGGCCAGCAGCCTCCTCAAAACACATGGAGGAAGAATGAGAATTTTTCTTATGCTAATCCAAAAGCTGGTGTTACTGTTCCTGCAGGTGTTGATCCGGGGTCTAAACCTCCGGGTGGAGAAGGCGGTGCATCAACCGAGGAGATGTTGAGAGCGATCCTTCAGAAGGTGGAGGAAGGGAGCAAGCGGTTGTCATCCTTGGAGTATGATGTGAAGGAGTTGCATAAGAAGGGTGATCAACGTGATCAAGAGCTCCAGAAGATGAACGTTGAGTGGACTAGAACTCAACAAGAGAACAATCGAAGGTTCACTTCTTTAGAACTCCAGATGAGCCAGATTGCAAAGTCAGTGAATAGAATGCCGGAGGGGAATCCGAAAGAGCAGTGCAAGGCGATTCAGCTTAGAAGTGGAATCAACTATGAAGGTCCTCAGATGCCTGCTGATTCTGAGACGCCCCAAGTTGAGAAGGGGATTGAAAGTGAAGGGATTGAGAAGCATAAAGATGTGGATGAGTCCCATCAGGACAAAGACCTTGAGGAGGTTGAGAGAGTTCCTAAGTGGAAAAAGGCAAAGGAAGCAAGGGATAAAGTGAAAGAAACAGAAAGAGATGAATGGGGGGTACCCAAATCTGTGATACCCGTCCCGTATCCACAACGCTTTATGAAGAAAACGCTTGATGAGAAATTCGCTAAGTTCCTTGATATTTTTAAACAATTGTATATTAATATTCCTTTTTATGATGCTTTGGAACAGATGCCGCACTATGCGAAGTTTTTGAAGGACTTGATCGCGAAAAGACGGCGAGTGGATGAGCCGAAGTTGGTGCAGCTGAACCACGAGGTGAGTGCATTAGTGCACAAGGTGCTTCCACCGAAGCTGAAGGATCCCGGGAGCTTCACGATCCTATGTGATATTGGGAACGGAATCAAGAAGGGAGCGTTGTGCGACCTCGGGGCGAGCATTAATTTGATGCTACTGTCGCTTTTCAAGAAGTTGGAAGGTGTTGAACTTCAACCCACAATGATGACGCTTCAACTTGCTGACCGGTCTATTACTAGACCTCAAGGTGTGGTTGAAGACGTCCTAGTGAGAGTTGGAGATCACATTTTTCCAGCCGACTTTGTAGTCCTAGAGATGGAGGAAGATGAGCACGTGCCCCTAATCTTGGGAAGACCGTTCTTAGCTACGGCGGGGATGGTGCTAGACGTGGCAAATGGGAAGATTACGTTGAAGGTTGATGATCAAGAAGTGAAGATCTCCCTATATGAAGCCATGAAGCACCCGAGGGAGGATGAGAGCCTGTATTGCATGGATGCAATTGATCCTCATGTTGAAGACACACCTTCTATCCCTAATCCCTCTCATACTCATGAATTTTATAATCCTTCACTTAATTATTTAACCCATGAGCATTATGATCTTGATTCTTTTGATAGGGATAAATTGAAGAAGTTGAAGGATGAAGAGGTGAAGAAAGTGGATGTGGTCCAGTTAGAAGGGAAAGGAGGAGTTAAGAAGAAGAAGTCAAAATTCAAGAACTTGTTTGGTAAGACTCCTCCAGATAAAGGAAAGAAGGAGTTGAGACCCATAACACTTGGGATTGAGAAAAGAGGAAAGGAACTCATGATGGAGGGACATCAAGGAAAGGAGTTCAAACACCACTCTTATGAGAGTAAGGGAGGTAAATTTGAGTATGATGTCCCATAAGCTCCTTTGAGCTTGGTCCGGCATGAGGACCTTAAAAATAGCGCTGAATGGGAGGCAACCCATTATTTTTTATTTATTTGCTTTGAGTATTTTTTTTTAGTTATTAGGGAGTTATTTTGAGTCGTATGTTTAACCTCATATTTGAGTGAGTTGCTTGTAGGCTTGTCTCTAAAGGAGTAAAGGTATCATGGAGTCATTCAGATTGAAGGAACCAACTTGAGACAAGGAAGTGTGCAAAGCTAGTGAGAGAAACGGAATTATTTGGTTGAGGTAACCCACAACCCCAAACTTAGACCTCTAGCAAGGTCGAAGTTTGGGGGGGTGGAGTTTTTTATGTTTCTTGTTACATTGCACATACATGCACGCCCTTATCTTTGAGTTGAGTTTGATTGATTATTAAATTGTTGAGATACTCATTGGGGTGATTTTGATTTGACTTGCTATTGCATATTTCATGCCTATCAATCATCTTATGCTTGTTGATTGCTACCTTTGAGTATGATTTGATGAGTAGAGTGAGTTGTAAGGGTGAGTTAGAAATTCTTTTGTGTGAGTGTTTGAGTTTGAGCTGATTTGAGAAAGAACTTGTATGCTTGTGAATTTTTCTTTTGAGTATTTGTGTGATGATATAAGAGTTCACTAGGACTAGCATGGATGTGAAAGCCGTGAGACTTGAGCCTTTTGAGATTTAAATGCATGATTTAATCTCTTCGTTTGTGAGTGAATCATAACCTTAGAGGATGCCAGAACTTGTGTGTGATCTTGCTTTTAGATTGTGTCTAGTTTGATATGCCGAATGTGATCTTAGGCCATCTTTGATTTAATTGAGTCACTTAGCCAAAATTTTCCTTACCAATGACATGTGTCCCTTGTTAGCCCCTTTGAGCCTAAAGCCTATTTTAATTTGCTAGCACATATGAACACTATTCCAATTCCTAAGCCTTTTTATCCCAATTTGAGTGGAGAATAGGAAAGTGTGAATGTGAAGGGAGTGAATTGAGTTGAAAAAGGAAAAGGTTGTTTGTTGAGTGAATATGAGAAGAAGGTGTGATGAAGTTATGAGATGTGGGAAAAAGAGAAAAAATTGAGAATGAGCAAAAGAAAAAATTAGCTCATGTGTTGTGCGAAAAAGAAAAAAAAAGTGATTGAAAAAAAAAGTGAAAAGAGTGAGAAAGAAAAAAATTGAAGTGTTAAGAGAAGTGGAATTGAAAGAGTGTTGATTGAATATGTTTGAAGTAGTCTGTTCCTAATCTCGAAGTGCCAAAGTTTGACTTTCTATTCTCCATTCACTTAAGTCACTAACCCATATTGTTATCCCACCTGTCCAAAGAGCCGACATTACAACCTTGAGAAAAGCCCTTTTTGATTCGGCATTGATTTCTAGAGTACGGTCGAAGTTAAGAGCACTTACAAGCCTATGGCTGCCAATTTGTGTGATTGATTGATTGAGTGAGTCTCTTGATCATTGTTATACACTTGAAAGGGAGTGAAACACATCGTTGAGTGCACATCCATGTTTGATTTTGGTGTTTCTTGTCATTGTTGCATGAGTACGATAAAAGAAAGTGAGTGAGTATACGGGTGATTGACTTTTGAAGCTTGAGTTCATTAGCTTGCATGATTGATTTTTTTACTCATTCCTAACAATTTCACTTGACTTATTATTTCATTTCTTGGGGACAAGCAATATGGTAAGTTTGGGGGGGTTGATTAGGCGTGAAATTGTCATGATTCGTAGCTTGAAATACCCCAATCTTGGTCGAGTTTATCGAGTATTTAGAGTCAATTGAGCATTATTTCTACACATTGATGAATTTGTCTCTTTGATACTCATAGGTGAATAGAGGACGAAAAACGGAGTTCGTAGGACTTTGAATCGACTCAAACGGATGTCCGGATGAGAAGATATTGAAGAAATACGATTGGTATTAGTGCGGACGAGGAAAAGTATTAGTTGGGATGAGTTGGAAGTCACTCGAGTGACTAGGTCGAGAGCCACCGCTCGAGCGCATTGCTCGAGCGCCTAAGCTTACAGAACTTTTCTTGCGCTCGAGCAGCTCGAGCGCCACCGCTCGAGCGAATTGCTCGAGCGCCCAAAACATACAGTGTAATTTAACGACCGGCTCGAGCGGAACCGCTCGAGCGATTGTGTCATTCGAGCTACACTACTCGAGCGGGACCGCTCGAGCATTTTGCTCGAGCAACCTCGGATTTTTGCCTCCGGATGCGTATTTTCGGCCCATTAACTCCCGTTTCGACCCGTGCCTATATATACCTCTTCCAAACACGTTTTGAAGAGCCCCGAACTTTAGCAATAACTTTAGACTTAGTTTTTGGAGAGGAACAAGCTTTATTTATGTTTTGTTGAGGTTTTGCATACGAATTCTTAGTTTCTTTTCGTTTATTAGTTTCTTTTCATTAGATTGATTTCTTTAAACACTTTGAAACTTCGTTTTAAGTAATTAAATTTCAGTTCTTAGTATTTCTTTCTTTAAACCCTAGTTCATGTTTCATATTTTCGTTCTTCAATTCATTATGTTTATGATTGTCGTTTCTTCTTTTGCTTTTATGATTGTTAAAACCATGTCTAGCTAAAACCCTTGCATGCTTAGGGTAGGATGAACTCGTAGAAGTAGGTTGTGGGTATGTAGTTAGAGTAACTAGTGACGTTAGTTTTAATTCTCTTGATTAATGAAGTCTTATAATTAATCTGAACTTTACCTTTGAATTCAGTACGAAAGTGTTAGAGAGAGGACGACCGCATCACTCAATAACGATTAGTAGTCTTAACGAGAAGGTTTAGGAAAGGTTAATTCATCTACCGGTTTAGCGAAGGAGGACGACCGCATCACCTTAGTTAAATTAGGGTCTCATTAATTAAGCACAATCTATTAACTTGTTAGTAGATTAGTGAAGTCGAGTGTTAGGGTAAAGTATTAGGGTTTAGAATCTTGAGCTTTCACCTTGCATTCTTAGACTTAAGTTAATTCTTGTTTGTCACAGTTATTCTGATTATGTACCTGCTCCGTTAGTATACGTAGGGATTCCTATCTTAAGCATCACCATCTCTCATTAGAACACAACCCTTAGTTAATTTGCTTTCTTTAGTATTTAAGTTTACTTAGTTTATTTCAGTCTTTTAATTTATTTTTCCAAAAAAATCCAAAAATATTTCACTCATATTAACTACGACGCGTGGATCTTCAGGGATCTATTCGCATATACACTATCCCGTGGGTTCGATAATACTTGGCCATTATACTTACTCTTACTACAGTGAACCCGTCCGCTTGCGGGTAAGCAACTAGTAGAAGTTAGTGTAGTTCGCTTCAAGTCAAATACCACCAGGCTCGAGTTTGGCTCGATAAAATATTCGAGCTCGAAATTGGGCTCGAGCTCGGCTCGTGAAACTTAACAAACGAATTCGAACGAATATTTTTTCGTGCCGAGACCCGAATAGCTTGCGAACGGCTTGGTTTGATTACATTCCTAACCACTGGAAAGAGAAACTCAACTAAAGCATTACACCACTGGGACAAAGTCTAATTAGCAAATGCATGTAAGGAAAATAAAATATATTCAGAACTTTTAAAAATTCCAAGGGGCCCTAGTGGGACCCATTGTCGCTCCGTCCTTGTATGTATTGTTGAGGATTTTTTTTCAACATTGCATTTATTAATATTTTAAAAATTTGATGTATACTATTCCCCCTAGTCTCTCTCCCCTAATAATCTTCATAATTTATTTTTTAGAATATTCCACAATAATTTTCACACCCAAAAAATAAATTAAATTCTCTCAAACTACCTACTTTATTTTAAAATAATCTTCATTCATTGGTTCAAAAAGTTAATAAAACAATTTTTCTTAAAAAGTGTCACCCAACATATGAAAATTAATAGATGACGAAGGGAGTATATAATACTCTATCCGTCCCGTGATTACTTTCACACTACATTTTTTTAGTATTTTAGTGAGCGAATCGTTTATTAGTATTTCAAATGATAAAATGACTTTAGAAGATTTTTTGAGCTATTTGGCAAAAATTGAAGTGAAGTCCACTTTTGAGGAAATCATCATGGTAGCTTGGGGAACATGGAAAGAAAGGTGCAAATTAAAACAGGAAAGAGAGAATGAAAAGTTGAGGAGCAAAATGGGAAGAACAACTAAAGTGGAGTGGGTGCTGGATTTTGTGCGGAATTACCAAGGAGCAAAGAATTTAATGGTAGCAGATAAAGGCCCGGATAGACTCAGAGCAAGGAGGAGAGATTAATGATAGTAGGTATTTAATTGTTGGTGAAGGGGGAAAAATTGTGGCTGCCGGCGCCGGGAATAAGGAAATGCAGAGATAGAGGCCTGCTCTTACATTTTATGGAAGCAATCACGGAGAGAAAATATTCAGCTCGATCGGAAGACTTGACCTAATTAAGAAGAGATATGCATGGAAGGAAGCAAACAAAGGCCTAGTGTAGATATGGCCTTCATGAACTAGCTAAGTTTGTAATCAACTCTCCGTCTTTTCAAGATTGGTTTGGTTAGAGAAATTTATCCCTGTAAATTGTACAAGAAATATATATGACGTAATAGATACGGATGTTTCTCTCTTAAAAAAATAAAAAATAATAATAAAGTGACTTTTAAAAAGGTTACAATAGATTTATCTCTCTTTTATTATATGTTTTTTTTAAATTATTTTATAATTTTAAATTCTAAAAAATTTGTTCGTTAAAATATGAGATTAACCGTAATTGTGAAAGTAATTTTGGGACGGAGATATTATTAATTTTTACTCATATATGTATTGCTGGGAATTTTTTTTTTTTTTTTGGAGTTATATTATGTTAGATGGAATTATTTCAGAATATCAATCGATTTTTGTTTTTGAGTGTAATGAAGTCAATTTAAAATAGGGTTAATTGCAGAAAAAATCACGAACTTTATTGTCATCAATTTCAACATAAACTTTTAAAATTTGCAATTTGATGCACAAATTAATTTATTATTGTAATACGATATATGGTATAAATTTTCGGCGATATGTATGCTTATGTGGCAACCGGACCCAACATCAAAGATCCGTCACGCGCTACAATATTATATGCCAAATTTGTAAAAAAAAAAAAATAGTTCGAAAAGTTATTTTATAAAATGTTGTTCAAACACGTTTAATAATGGACATAAATGTTGGTGTTGTCTAGTTTATGTAGAAAATATATCTCACATCATACAAACTTGTACAAATACTAGACATAATTTTTTTTATATCTTTTACTATTATTAAACCGTGTTTGAGCAATGTTTTATAAAAAAAAAGGTTTTTTTCTTCTAAATTTGACATTTGATATAGTGTGTGTCGTGTTTCTAGTGACAGTTTTGGCTACCATGTAGCACTAGTATTGCCAAAAATTTACACCATATATAGTGTATTCCTGAAAATTTACACTATGCATCGAATTGTAATAATAAATTAGTTTGTGTATTGAATTGCAAATTTTAAAAGTTTATGTTGTGATTGATAAAGATCATAAAGATCGTGATTTTTTTTTTCATTTAACCCTTTAAAAAATATAATGACTATGAAGGTAAAAATTTTAAGTATAAGGGCAAATATTTATATGTTGAGTATGTATAGAGTGAAATTGGTTTATATATGAATCATTAAAGGGTATTAGTTGTTTTCACTGAAAAGTATTAGTTGTTATTAGTGAAGAGTATTACTGGTTTACACTGAAGAGTCTTAGTTTATTTTCACTTAACAACTAATACTCTTTAGTGTAAATCAGTAATTACGACTAATACTCTTCAATGAAAACAACTAATACCCTTCAATAATTTATGTATAAACCAGTTTCACTCTATACTTTGTCTTATATGTTTACATATAAGTAAATATTTTTTCATATAATATAAGAACAAAATGTGTGTAATTATCTATTCAAATATTGACTTTTAACAAAAAAATTATTTATTTTTACAAAAATAGTTATTTTTCCATATAATAACATATATAAGTTAGTGAAAAATATTTTACTCTAATAACATAAATGTGTTACTCAATGGAGAAAGATGTTTTCCCACAAAAAATATAAAAGCACTCTCCCACGTTATGTTACTATAAGAGCAAACATGTGTTATTGTAAAACAAATGTATGTTACTGCAAATGTGTGTTACTGTTAGAGCAAATGTGTATTATTGGATATATGTGTTACTATTGGAGCAAAATGTGTGTTACTGTTAGAACAAATGTGTTTTACTATAAGAACAAATGTGTGTTACTGTTACGAAAATATTTTCTTTTCTTTATAGTAACATATGTAAGATATTGAAAGATGTGTTACTACATGAACAAAATGGTACTAACATGAACTCCAAAATCTAGATTTAAATGAATGAGAAATAAATTAAGAAACACATATTTGTTCTTATAAAAATATATATATATATTTGTCCTTATAGTTATTATAAAGTACAAATATTTGGTTGTTTAAGGACTAATAACACACATTTTGCCTTTATAGTAATACAACTGTGTTAATATAGTAGCACAATCTTGGAGCAAAATCCTAAAACCAGTGTTGGGCGGTTTTTTTTCTAGAAAAATTGTTTGACCCGGCTTGACCCGTTTAGGGTCCACAAATTTTGATCTTGATCTACCCATGACATGCAAATTTACCGTACTTGCTTATTTTAAATGTATTCTACATATAAAATATTTTACAAAAGTGTCCCTCTATATTATATAATAAGTAATGATAAATGCATTTTTTTAAATAAATTTTAGACCGTTAGGATTATCTTAACCCCTTATGACTTTATTCAATATGCGGGCCTTGAAAAAGTCCATAGTTTAATACTTTTGGTTCAAAAAATTATTTTAATATAATTTAATTATGAAAAATGAAAATACTATCCTAAAATTAACAAGGAGCGTTGTAGAGTCGACTCTCATTCGTGGTTCTCGTGTTCTTTGCCCGTGGCTCCTGATCGTGATACTATCGTCGCCCCCTCATCAATTCAATTGCAAACTCGATGAAGAATAGAATTTTCGTCACTTATTAATTGAAGTTTTTTTTTTTTACATAAATTTGATAATTAACCTTTTTAAATTTTATGTATTTGATAACGTTATGCAAACTTTTAAATGTTTAACTTGTATTGTAAATTGAAACAATAGATCAACTTTGAAATGAATACTCAAAATGTTATTTGTTTAGAACATGCTTGAGAAAAAATCGATTTGAATATTCAACTCGAGTATTCGTATATTTTCTAATAATCCGACATAAATTTCAAATCAACATTTATTATTCAAAAAATATCTATTCATATTCTTTATTTTACATGATTTTATAAATATGAATACAAAATAATGGTATTCAATTCGATTCGTTGGTAATTTTCAATGTAACCCACACGATTCCCCCCGAAACTAAAAATAAAACACTAGTACTAATGATCATTATTATTACTATCCTGTAAAAGGAGAAGGCATAAACACATTTAACTACATTATAAGTGAAACAATGGCTATCTGCCCGTCACCGAAATGGAGTAGGAGATCCATCCACTGTGGTTGTAGAAACTAGAAAGTAGTCCATACAACTACAAGATTATAATCCAAAAGCATAAACCATATATAAAGAGGGCCTAAATATGATAACAAAATAGCTATTGCAGATTTCATTTATTTATCATTTAAGGAAACTCGCCGTGTTTTTCTTGTTCCGGAGGAGGAGAAGGTCCCGGGACGAAAGGCATCAGAGGAGTACCGTTCTCGATAGGACCCGCATGTATGATATCCCTCGAGCTTGGCACTGGATCAATCGGGCGATAGTCTTGCAAATCAACATCGGTCGTATAAGGATCTGTATTCTCCTACAAATCGAGTAATTTTACGTAATAATCAAGATCCGTTGATGTAACACTTTTTGTTACACTACTTAGATAAATATATGACTCGTACGCACTACATTTATCATCTCACGGTTTCTCTTTAAGTACAGAGTCTACGTGTCATTTATGTAGTTGGTGTAATAAGAAATGTTACGCTGGATACCCAATTGTTAATAATTGATATCTCATATTAAATTTGGGCTTGATGGAAAGAGATGTTAAGTACCTTAAGCTTCCTTCTTAACATACTCAATGTCATGCTGCCGCCTATCGACGCCATACCTGCTGCAGCCGCAACGAAAGAAATTATAAAGCGATTTTCACTTATACAAACGATTTCATATCGCTGCTTGGATGAAATTCAATATTACTTTAATTTCACAGATGAATGACCAGCGTAGAGTTTGCAAATACCACCTAAAACAATATTAAACTAGATAAGTACCCCGCGGGTTGTTCGCAAAATTAATTTAAAATTAACACATCATCACATTATTTAATATTATAACGTTATTTAATACAATTTATTTAAAAAATAGAATTTAGTCGAAATAAAATTTAAAAAAAAACACACACCATAAATAATTTTAAAATTCTCCTTAAAAGTCTTCACCCGTCAATTTGCAATACATAAACGAAAATTAAATAAAATAATTTTCTAAAACATGTAGGTAGTTATGTATTGGTTGGTAAGTATGTTAATTATTAAATAGATCGCATGGAAAAACATCTAATACACTTTGATAGACAAATGTTAAATATAATAGTTTTCCAAAATATGTAAGAAATTATGTATTGGTTTAGTTGGCAAGTTTATTATTTGTTATGCAAGGAGGTCCAAGTTTCGAATCCTTATTAATACATTTTTTTAGATTGCCATGTATGCACATATATGTGTATTGACTTCATATTGAGACGACATGTGTCAATAAAAAACACAAAAACATTGACACATATGCAAAATTCACCAAAATCAACAAATAAGCAAAACTCGCAAAAATCAGACACATAAGCAAAACTCATTAAAATTCGACACGTGTGCAAGTAAAACTCCCTATTAATATATAGAGGGATTATATTTTGTTCCATTCTTTGATTGAAGCACTTAAAGAGGATATATACACCCCCATGTCAAAAGGATAACATGCTTTTCTGTTAAGAGCTTCAGAAAAAACAAGGGGGCATTTGGAAATATTGCAAGGAAAAGATTATGTACGATGTTTGATCAAACTAATAAACCTAACAAATAAAACCACAGAAAATGATTAAACTCGAAAAAAAAAACTCCCTCCAATCCACTATAAGTTTCATACTTTTTTGTTTCATACTTTTTTTTATGTCCCACTGTAAGTTTCTACTTTTATTTTTTATGTCCCATAAAAAGCAAAATCAACAAACAATTACTCTTTACTCATGCACAACTCTCCATTGTTTTATACAAAAGTCATACATATGACTCACTATATACTAATGAACAACAATCTTTCTTAAACAAATCAACAATAAGAAAGAGGAAACTTATAGTGGGAATGGGAGTTCAAAATTTTGGCAATAACAGCTAAAAACATACTCCCTCCGTCCCAATTTTGTTTTTCCATTTGACTATGTGCGGAGTTTAATGCGAGAGTTGAATTTTAGTATTTAAATGAATAAATTAGTATTGAGAATGATGAATTGTGAATAAAGTAGTATTTAAATTAATAAAGTAGTATTGAAAATGGTGAAGGGTGAATAAAGTAGTTTCATTTTAGGGATGGGAAAATAAAATTGGACGGACTTTTTTGGCAAATTGAAAAACAAAACTGGGACGGAAGGAGGAGTATTAGTCGACATTGTCACACAACCAAACATATGATTTTAAGTTCATTTTTGAGTTGTATATATATATATTGATTGAGTTTATAAATCATCTATATATATATGATATATGAAAACCCTGCATACATTTCGATCTTAAAAAAAAAAAAACAGAAAATAAGAGCTTCATCAAGAAAAGGGGAAAAAAAATGTTTACCAGGATTGAAGATTGTGGTTCCTCTGGTGGAATAACCAAGGTAAGCTAATGTAGCTGTCCCAGTCAACAACAAAATGAATAAGAAGCCAAAAGCCTTCATCTTTTTGTTGGGCAAAAATTTCTCAAAAGCCTTTTCTTATCCCAATTTGTGTTCCTCCTTCGAAATAGCAAAATTATCGATGCAGAGAAGTGTGGTTTAAAGGGAGCAAGAAGATTTCATCCCTTTAGTTTCTTAAAGGGAGCAAGAAGATTTCATCCCCTGGCTCAATATATAAATGAAGCAGAGAATTGAAAAGAAAAGAGGGCAGTGAGAGTCATAAAGAAAGATGATGTGCAGTAAAAGGGAGGGATGAGTATTAATAAGAGCAAATGCAATTAATGGGAGCAGAGAAATTAATAAATGCAGAGGAGGAGGAGTTGCGGTGGAAATTGAAATTGGAACCAATATATACATGCCCTCTCTTTGTGCACAACAATCCAGGAAAACCACCTTTGCCTGGCTGTGCTCCATTTCATTATTAATACTCCTAACCTTCCCCTTCAGTTGCACACTTTTTCTTTTTGGTCCGGCTCAAAAAAAAATTTATACACCCCATAAAAATAAATATTGATTAGCGTATATGTTCACAAATTTATACACATATTTGTCCATATTTCACTATTTTATTTAAGGGTGATGCTAAATGGGCAGACCTAAAAATAATAATTAAATGTTAATTAAAATAGATAATTACTATTAGTTTTAGGCGCCTAATTTCCCTCTACTAACTTCCCTTCCTATTTTCCCTCCATCCATATGCATGCGCCATTAATGATACTAGTGATCGTAAATTCCGTGCTTCGCACTGCCGGAATTCTTTATATGTTTAAACTATAATAATTACTATATTTTAATTATAAAACTAAAAATCCACAAATTTTATTTTAAAAAATATTACTAAATTTTTTCTTGAACTCAAATTAACGATACTTTTCATTAAATTTTATATTCAATTTATAATATTAAGTAATCAATACGTTAAAACAGTTTCATGATAAGTTTATTATTAATCATTTTCATATAAAACTTACTCTTGGGATAGGATATAGATTGGACTTATCACACTAACATTTTAACATGGGCGTATTTAAATTTGTATTATCTAGTTCCACGAAACAATCTCACACAATTTTTAAGCTAAATAATTTAAATAAATAATCAACAATATAACAATTTTTTTAAATAATACCTTATCTTTTAAAAAGAAAAAAAAATCAAACACATAATAGTAATTTATGACTTAAATATTTGTAAAAACTAATTTTATGGGTTAAAAGAGTGAGAAGACACTCTACAAATAAAAATAAAAAAAAGGTAATCAACTAAAACTAATTATAACAACTCTTTTGTAAGGATTACTGTCATTACAATGTATGAACAAATTTATGCCTCAATAAGAACATAACATAAAATATTTGTAACACGAGCCTTTATGATCTAGTTATATCAAAATTTAGTGAGACGAAGAATGCGACAATATGTGTTACCATTGAACATGGATTTGTAACTAAACAACTTCGTTTTCTATTTGAGTATGAGTAAATGAGCGGGATCTTTTCGCACCCTAAACTAAATTCTTTTCATTTACCTCAGGTAATTTTTTTTCACAACCGCTTTGAGTTAGAGAAATATATGATCTGATTCTTCTACCTCAAACACGATATAAGATTTTCAATGGATATTTCGAGTGAGATCTTTTTTTGGTATTCTTTGGATGATTTTGAGTGATATTCTGTGAATGTTTTAAATCCTTAAGCGCTAATATTTTAATTCCCTCAAGCGCACAAGTTGATTTTCAAGATACTAATAGTGGGCGTTGTCATTGTTGGGAAAATTTCGAGCAAAGTAGTCCCTCCTCTGGTTCAAAAATGGCAGACACGTACTTGCTCTAATAGTATTATTTATGAAATATTGTCAATTTTATATATAGCTTAACACTAATTAAGGTTTTCATTAAACTAATAGAAAATTACTGTATGATTTTTGAAGAATATTATGGCATTTAAAATGTTAACAAATACGCAGAATTGAGTTTTCTTAAATTGGAGATTTTCTGTGAACGCCTAAAATGGAAATTGATTAATATGTTCAAAATTTTCTTAAACTGGGGAATTTTCTTACGTGATGATAGTGCCTAAGAAAGTTTGGAAAAATCTTATATTAGTTGTTTTGGCAAAGTTCATCCGGTGGGAGTCATTATATTTTGCAAAGTAGATAAGTTCATAGACTATAAAGTTAGAACTATTTTCACCTCCAGTCACCTTAAGACATGACTTGAATTTTCATCTCCGTACAATTAGGCTATGAATTAGATGAATAATATGAACTATTTGATATTTTACCTCCACCCAGTTTTAGCCGCGACTCAATTTCACCTCCAGCCTGAAATTTCAATTTCACCTCCAAGCACCTCCAGACGTGACTTCGATATTCATTTCCGTGCAATTTCAGATTACATATAAATGCCCAGGTTTGGATTTCTGTTCGATGGTGATATGTGTAGGTTTGGCAGTTCATGGTGTGTGGAGAAATTGCAATGCAGTGATTGAGAAATCACTCTTCCTCCAACATCAATATATATATATATATATATATATGAAAATCACACTTCCTCCAACATCAATTCTATTATAATTCTTTAAAATAATTTTATCATTTTAATTTACAAAATTCAACATTCCTAACAAATTTATACCAACTTTAGTGAGACGAAGCATGTGACGTCACATATTACCAACAAAATTGGATTCATAATAAATAAGAAACAAATATTCAATTCTGACATACTTCAATATTAGAAAACTCGATTATTTTCCAAAAAGGTTTTCACCCGACAATGTTATGTAACAAAAAAATAAAATAAAAAATAATGACATTTACAATTTCAGTAAGAAATAAAAAAAATAGATATGCATCCAAAAAAATATTCACAAACAACGTTTAAATTCAGCATTATTGTATTTCACGGAAGCACAATAATTATTCCTGCCCATGATTTGCACGAAAGTCATTTTCATAACTATATTTTTTAAGTAATCATTTTTTTATGTTTTATACATTATTATGATGATATAGCATACTATTCTTAATTAAACATACGTAGGTGTAACATGAAAAGTAATCATTTTATTATAAAATATATATTCATAAGGATAACAAATTATTTTGTAATTCTTACCATCAACTAATTTTAATCGTAAATATAATATGTATAATTTAAACTTATTTATATTCAACAACTTCATGTCTTTTGTCAACTTCAAAACAGTGCACACATTCCATAACTCAAATAAACTAATGGTGGCAGAGAAGAGAAGTTATACCACTTGATGCTACAACAATAATATCTTACCTTTAGATTCAAAATTCAACCTTGGAACAGAAAAAATGATAACTGCTCTTGCTTCGACATCAATATAATTTTACTTTTTTTTATTGGACAAATAGTGACTCGAACCATGACCTCGTGGTCTAGGTAGTGAGGTTTATATTGTAAAAAAGCATTACTTTATTTTAAATATAATTATTTATATATATGTGTATGTGTGTGTGTGTGTATTATATATATATATATATATATATATATATATATATATATATATATATAAATTTCACATTTTCTTCGCATATTGATTTAACACAAATAATTTAGTACAACATTTACTAATTATACATAAGTGTAACATAAAAAAAAAAATTATTATTAAATAATTAAATTTTTCATAATTTTTACCGTCAGCTCATCTTAATCGTGGATGTAATCTAAATTTATTCAATTTAAAATTATTTACACTATAATATTGGATAACCACCGAAAGTTTGCACTGTGTCTTTTCTACAATCAATAATTATAATATCAATAGTATTTTAAGTGAGTATATTTATTCAAAGTTATAGAGTGAGATGGGTGAACTTAGGAAAATAATGGATGTAGATAATTGTGCCTTAATTTTTTTTTTATAAACAATCTCATATTTAATTTGATTAAAACTTAAGGATTTCAATATTCAATATTGTTAATAATAAAACAAACTTATTTATTTTTAAAACAACTACATAATAATAATATTAATAATACTTTAAAACAGTTAATTAAATAAGTACATATATTAATATTCTTTGGCATTCAAGAAAATTAGATTTATAATCATTGTTAATAACCATACATGTTTATATGTATCATATTTAATCTATTATGACTTATACATACATGGTAAATTCAATATAATAAATTAAAATACAAATGAAAATAAAAAAGGAGTAGTGAATAAAACATGATAAATGAAATTCCATGATTTATACATTTCCCATATCTAAAAACGTAAATATTAATGAAAAGGGAATGATAATGAAAAACTTGAATATTAAATTCTACAATTACACCATAACTAATGTCAGAATAAAGGATTGGTCATAATGTGCATAATTTAAGCAACTCACTTATTTTTAATAAATGCATGATTTTAGGAATTTAGTTATTAATCGATGGAATATAAAAAAATCTCCATAACTAATATATATGTAAAATAATTTATTTTAAATTATTAACTTATATATATATATATATATATATATATATATATATATATATATATATATATATATATTGTCGATCACATCAATTATATATATAGACTACTTTATATTTCAATTTTATATATTTAGTTCTATCATCATTGTAATATTAAATTATTTTAAATTTATCTATTAAATAAATTATTTTTTAATGTTCCAAAAATTTGAAAATTGCTTCAAACGAAACTTATAACCTTCTAATAAACATTGTAACTTGACTATATACCAAAAACAACCACATATAATTCCAATGTACAATTAAAATGAAAAATATATGCATAGATAATTAGGATTCAAAATGCAAATTACATAAAATAATATTTCAAAAAGGAAAAAATTATAGATGAATGTGAAACAAAAAAAACATTTCTAAAGAATTTATCCAACTACAAAAATATATAAATGAATCATAAATAATACAACATTATCTCAACTTGTAGACATCTATGTAAATACAATAATACACATAAAAATCACTAATGATTGATTACATTCAATAAATCCTAAATCTACAATTAAAGTATTTAAATCTTCAAAGAAGACTTCAAAAATTCTGACCAATAGAAGTATTATAAAATAAATAAAATCCTAGATTTATTTTATTTTGTTTTACTAAAATAACAATGATAAAATCCATATACTCATTAATTCAAAACCAGAAAAAAATAATATGATAAAGAAAATTCTCAATTTACAATTAAGTTGAAGAATATATAAATATATTGATAGGAATCAAAATACAAATTATATAAAATTACTAACGAAGAAAAAAATTGGGATGGGTATGGAAATTTTTTATTTCTGAAGACTATTCCAAGCGCAAAAATATAAAAGTGAATCATCATACATACATGGTGATTACAATATTCTTTCATAAAAATATTGTATACTTTTAAGTACAATATTAAAAATTTCATGCACTTCAAAACCTTATTATGAACATCTTCAATAATATTTAAATCTTCATGAAGAGCTTTATATCTTCGAAAATTTCTTCAAAATTCTATACGATGAGGAGATCAATATCTTCCAAAATTCCGAACGATTACAAAATTCTTCAAATCTCTGATAAATTATCTTCGAATCTTTGAAGAATACTTCACCAATTACATTTACAAATCTATACTAAATATCCTCTACAAAATAATTGTACACAACAACAATTACAAATTTAAAGACTTTAAAGATTCTAATCTCTACAATATATATATATTTTTTTTTACAAAAGAACAATTATAGATAAAATGAGTATAATCTATAAGACCAAATCGATTACATAAGAACGATAAATCTATAGGATCAAATCGATTACAAAACTACGATAAATATACAAAATTTTGTACATAATTGAAACTATGAAAAATGTGGTTACAATGTTGATGATCTAAGGGTATAAATAGACTAAAAAAATTGTAACTGCTCCTAAATAATAGCAAATCAATGACAAATCATACTTTTACAACCATATATGAATGTATCACTATGAACGGTGATGATGAAATGATGGAATGTTGATCTACGGTTGAGAAACATTCCCTCCAAAAATAAAAAAGGAAATATAGCTCCTATTATATATTTATGATAATATAATTAATGACATAATTAATCTTCCATTATTATGTAAGACTTAGTTAAAAAAAAATCTTAATCAAATTTAAAACGAAACTTTAATTTTGGACTATTTTTTAATAGTAATTATATAAAAAAATTCAAATTATATTATATAGTAATTTCAGACTTTTTTTATTGCTATTCTATTTCAAATTTTATTTTAAATAAAATTCAATTATATTAATAAATTATATTATCTTTACCTACTTTATTGGTACGGTTAGTTTGAATTATTCCAATTAAAAGATACAAATTCTATTAAAAACGTTTGAATTATTCAAGGAGAATTTTCTTGTATTATACATAAAATTATTAACCAAAACATTAAAACTAAAATTTTATTCAAATTTAATATATATACATAAAATATCGGCAATGTGTGAAATTTTATTCAAATTTAATATATAATCAATTTTTATTGAAATATTAATAAATACATTTTAATCAACTTTTGCTTATTGGTACGTTAGTATAGTTCAATAATAATATTATCAAGGATGTGAGTTGATCGTAATTTTATACCCTGCTGCTCAACTCCAAATAACATTAATATAAGAAAATATCAAACATACAAATATATTTGAACGCTATACATCTTAACATTTCAATTTTTGAGAAAAAAAAAGTTTCAGAAAAAATAAATACTATATACCAAAACGTTTATTATTAATTACATGCATCAATAAGTGGGCATACAATACTATTTTTTCGAAATTTTATGCTTTATTTGTAGAAAGTACAATATTGAGATACATTTATCAAAACATGAGAAGTTATGGATATTTGTAAATTTGTTTATAAGAAAATGAGAAAACAAAAATAATGATATTATCAAGTGTGTATAATATATATTCAAGTGTTTTAATATATATTCAAATTTAATATTTCTTTTCAAAATCCAAGTATGTATAATATATATTCAAGTAAAAACTAAAATTTTATTCAAATTTAATATATATATACATAAATATCGAACGAGTGAATTTTTATTCAAATTTAATATATAATCAACTTTTGTTTCTCCCAAATTTAATACAGAATTACTCTTCCATTATCAAACGGCTATTTTAAAAAAAAAAGTTCAGCTAATTAGTATTTACTCTCATTATTCCAACGGCTATTTTTAGTCTCATTATTCAAACCAAAAAAATATTCATCCCAATAATATTTTGCTTTGAAAGTCGCCTATCTCCAGAAAATAAAATTCATACTTAAAAAAAAGTAGAATATAGCCTGTCTCCAAAAAAAATTCTTCTTGCACTTCGAAAAAATTCATACGTTGATTTCATACTTCAAAAAAAATATTCTCTTGAACAATTTTTTGTTCGAAAGCAGCCAGTCTCCTCCTTGCACTTCAATTCAGATAAAATATGAGCACCGATTCTGTTAACCACGATAATGTAAATGTCAATTCGTATCCCGATCTCATTCATGAAACATTATTAATAATACATTGAAATAATATTAGTAATACATTATAAAACTCTTAATAATACGTTGAAAAACTATTAGTAATACATTGAAAAACTCTTATAAACCCTAAACCCTAACCCTAAATCCTAACCCTAAACCCTAACTCTAAACCCCTAACCCTAAATTCTAACACTAAACACCTAACCCTAAAACTCTTAGTAATACTTATAAACACTATTAGTAGTACATTGAAAAACTATTAGTAATACATTGAAAAAATATTAGTAATACATTGAAAAACTCTTAGTAATACTTATAAACACTATTAGTAAAACATTGAAACACTATTAGAAATACATTGAAAAACTATTAGTAATACATTGAAAAACTCTTATTAATACTTATAAACACTATTAGTAATACATTGAAAAACTATTAGTAATACATTGAAAAACTATTAGTAATACATTGAAACACTATTAGTAATACATTGAAAAAATATTAGTAGTAGATTGAAAAACTCTTAGTAATACTTATAAACACTATTAATAGTACATTGAAAAACTATTAGTAATACATTGAAAAAAAATATTAATAATACATCGAAAAACACTTAGTAATATTTATAAACACTATTAGTAATACATTGAAAAACTATTAATAATACATTGAAACACTATTAGAAATACATTGAAAAACTATTAGTAATACATTGAAAAACTCTTAGTAATACTTATAAACACTATTAGTAATACATTGAAAAAATATTAGTAGTAGATTGAAAAACTCTTAGTAATACTTATAAACACTATTAGTAGTACATTGATTAACTATTAGTAATACATTGAAAAAATATTAGTAATACATTGAAAAACTGTTAGTAATACTTATAAACACTATTAGTAATACATTGAAAAACTATTAGTAATACATTGAAACACTATTAGAAATACATTGAAAAACTATTAGTAATACATTGAAACACTATTAGAAATACATTGAAAAACTATTAGTAATACATTGAAAAACTCTTAGTAATACTTATAAACACTATTAGTAATACATTGAAAAAAAATTGTAGTAGACTGGAAAACTCTTAGTAATACTTATAAACACTATTAGTAGTACATTGAAAAACTATTAGTAATACATTGAAAAAATATTAGTAATGCATTGAAAAACAATTAGTAATACATTGAAAAACTCTTAGTAATACTTATAAACACTATTAGTAGTACACTGAAAAACTATTAGTAATACATTGAAAAAAATATTAGTAATACATTGGAAAATTCTTAGTAATACTTATAAACACTATTAATAATACATTGAAAAAATATTAGTAATACATTATAAAACTCTTAATAATGCGTTGAAAAACTATTAGTAATACGTTGAAAAACTATTAGTAATACATTGAAAAACTATTAGTAATACATTGAAAAACTATTAGTAATACATTGAAACACTATTAGAAATACATTGAAAAACTATTAGTAATACATTGAAAAACTCTTAGTAATACTTATAAACACTATTAATAATATATTGAAAAACTATTAGTAATATATTATAAAACTCTTAATAATACGTTGAAAAACTATTAGTAATACATTGAAAAACTATTAGTTATACATTGAAAAACTATTAGTAATACATTGAAAAACTCTTAGTAATACATTGAAACACTATTAGAAATACATTGAAAAAATATTAGTAATACATTGAAAAACTCTTAGTAATACTTATAAACACTATTAATAATACATTGAAAAACTATTAGTAATACATTATAAAACTCTTAATAATATGTTGAAAAAATATTAGTAATACATTGAAAAACTCTTATAAACCCTAAACCCTTAACCCTAAACCCTAAACTCTAACACCAAACCCCTAACCCTAAACACTAATACTATTAGTAATACATTGAAACACTATTAGAAATACATTGAAAAACACTTAGTAATACTTATAAACACTATTAGTAATACATTGAAAAACTATTAGTAATACTTTGAAACACTATTAGAAATACATTGAAAAACTCTTAGTAATACTTATAAACACTATTAGTAATACATTGAAAAACTATTAGTAATACATTGAAAAAATCTTAGTAATACTTATAAACACTATTAATAATACATTGAAAAAATATTTGTAAATACATTGAAAAACTATTAGTAATACATTGAAAAACTCTTATAAACCCTAAACCCTGACCCTAAACCCCAACACTATTAGTAATACATTGAAAAAATATTAGTAGTAGATTGAAGAACTCTTAGTAATACTTATAAACACTATTAGTAATACATTGAAAAAATATTAGTAATACGTTGAAAAACTCTTAGGGGGCGCTTGGTTAACGGCTCTTCAATGGTAATGAGAATGAGATTGAAAACTAGTGTAATTAGCATGGTTCATGAGAACAAAATCACAACCTCTCCTCCTAAATAAGGTAATCACTACTCCATTTTGATTACCCTATTCTCTTCCTACAATCCTCCTCCTCAATCATTCCCCCATTCCTCCACCAACAACCATTTGTTGTCAACTTCTATTCCAAAATTGGGGCATGACACTAGCAATGGTGTCACCATTAGAACACTTCTTCCCCTAACATATCATTTTTTCTTATGAGGGCATAGATGGAAATAAATTTTTATTCCCATTGCTATTGAAGAATTGCTAACCAAGCTCCCCTTAGTAATACTTATAAACACTATTAGTAATACATTGAAAAAATATTAGTAATATGTTGAAAAACTCTTAGTAATACTTATAAACACTATTAGTAATACATTGAAAAAATATTAGTAGTACATTGAAAAACTCTTAGTAATACTTGTAAAAAAACTATTAGTAATACATTGAAAAACTTACAAGAAGCATTGTCTGTATCTTTTTGGACATTAAAGATGTTTTTATTATGTTCAACTTTTGTTATATCAATCTTTTTTGGATTTTGTTTACTATTATGATTGATGTAATATCATCTTATTTTTATATATTATATTGAAAAATTGTGGTAGTATCATCTTCTTATTTTTTTCTTTTTCTTTTTGGAATTAAAATTAAATGTCGAAATTAAATTAATCTACTCAATGTACAAAGATATATAACATATAAATTAGAGGGGGAAGTTGGACAGATACGCGAGATTCAAATCAAATTAGAGGAGAAAGTTGGGCAGATGATAGTGGGAAGTTAAACAAATAAAATCTTTTTTGAATTTAATTCAATCTTATTTTCAATGTCACTTCTCCCACTTATCCAAAAAAAAAAATGACTCTTTCAATTTTATTTCCATAGCAATTTCAGTTAAAAATTAAATTTAAAATTTAAATCTTCCCCTCACACCTACTTTTGTACATTGCCAGTTATTTTCTACCATATTATCATACAACATCCAAAATCCAACCGTTTAAAAAAAAATCAAAGATTAAAGAATGTGAAGGGTTGTCATTTGCCATGCAAATATCATTGAGGATTCCGAAGATCGATGCGACACATTACACTATTTATATTTAACTAATTTTAGAATCAATCTCATCTATCAAAATACCTCTTCTACAATATGGCTCACACTCCTACCAAGAGTTCAAAAAAGTAACCCTCTAATCCCCCCATCGCCAAAAATTCTTATGTCCGTCTATGAATACAACAAAAAACAGCATGCAGATCTCAAGTCCGATGTGAAAGTCTTCATCCAATGGCTGATCAATTACTTCAACCCAAAACCTATCAATGATGTGATTCTCGAAAACGAACCATGTCACAAGTTGTACGAAGTTTTCCAGGAGGTAATGAAGGAAAGGAAGATTCCCGTAATCGTCCTAGAAGATTCGAGTGTCCGTGAGGAGGAAAATAGTGTTGCTAATATTGGTGGTGGGGATGATAACATGTTCGACCATTGCAGTGGTAAAGATCGTGCATAGATAGTTACATTGGAATGAGATTCGTGGTTGTTAGAACTTTTAAAATATTATCTATATGGCCCTTAGGCCTTACGTTTTTTTTATCTAAAAAAAATGTACCAATGACCGAGAGCCAACTTTTCACTATCAATGGTATTAATATAAATTTATTAAAGCTTTATTTATATTTTTGGAACATATTATACAAATTGAAATCTAAAAGTTTATCCATCAAATCATCAAATATGTGCGTACTAGCACTTACGCGGGATTACAAAAAATAATTATATAATTAATTTACAATCATGTTAAATTTAATTTTAATATTTTATAAGTGCAGTGATATCATATACAAATTATACTTATAATTATTTTGTACAACATTAAAAAAAATAGAATATGGCAGTTCACTTAAAAATAAAATATGGTTAGTCGCATTCTGAAATATACACACGGAGTAAAATCACTCCAAAAGTGTAATGGATCAATCTAATAGTTTGCAGAGATTTTCATGGAAATATATGAGAAAAGCAATTCTAATTTGCATATATTAGAACAATTCTAAAATATAATAAATCGAAAAAAAATTCATGGTGATATGGATGTGCCTTTTTATAGGAAATTTATTAATATAAATGATTAAATACTAATGAATTTAATAATTAAAGTACGGCATAAGAAATTTAGAGTGTGTTTACTTTTAAAGTAAGGATTAAATGAGATATAATATAATTAATAAAATTAATGTAAAATTAAAAGATAACAAATTTAGGATTTATCTCAATAAAAACTTCAGCGGTAAGTTTGAATTATTTTAGGGGAATTTTCTTGTATTATACAAAAAATAATTAATATAAATGATAAAGTTGCAATAATTAAGGGTTTAGTGGGGTTGTATATAAGCGTGTGATTTATTGTGTAGGACTTAGTCAATTTATTGGTACGGTTAACTTGAATTATTCCAAAGGCGCACTTAAAGGTATACGTGGAGATGAATTATTCCAATTAAAAGATACAAATTCTAATAAAAACCTCACTAAGTTTGAATTATTCAAGAGGAATATTCTTGTATTATACATAAAATTATTAAACAAAACATTAAAACTAAAATTTTATTCAAATTTAATATATATACATAAATATCGGCAATGTGTGAAATTTTATTCAAAATTAATATATAATCAACTTTTATTAAAATATTAATAAATAAATTTTAATCAACTTTTGCTTATTGGTACCTTAGTATAGTTCAATAATGATATTATCAAGTGTGTATAATATATATTCAAATTTAATATTTCTTTTCAAAATCCATGTGTGAATATATATTCAAGTAAAACTAAAATTTTATTCAAATTTAATATATATATATATATATATATATATATATATATACATAAATATCGGATGAGTGAAATTTTATTCAAATTTAATATATGATCTGGTTTTCATCATTTTTCTAGAGGATGAGATGGAAGAAAGTGAAAATAATATTTTGAGAATGAGAAGAAGAAATAAGAAAAAAATTGAACCTGAAAAGCCTAAAACAAGGAAAAATAATATTGAATCTGAAAATCTTAAAATACGAAAGTTTTTGAATTTGAAAAGCCAAAAATATGAAATAAAAAATATTGAATCTAAAATACGATTTTTTTTTTCTAAATTTTGAATCTAAATAATATTATAATGAATTTGAATTTGATATTTTTTTTAAGGATAATTGAAAAAATTTGGCATCTCCACTATCTTGGAAGTTACGAATAATTAAATGGAGAGAGGAGATAGAAGACATTTTCAAATTTCAAATTTGAAAATAGAGAGAAAAGATAGAAATTGAATTTCGGTTTTTCAAAGGCTAAATTATTTTCAAACTATCATATGCATTCCCATTAATACCCTTATTTACATATAAATTACCAATAATACCCCCTTCTGCCATGGGCAGATTCTGCCTGTGTAGCATTACGTTTATTTAAATAGCAAAATTTTCTTAAAAAGTTGTCCAAAAAAGATATGCAAGTTCCCCAAAACAATGAGTAACTAGATTTAAATCCTACCATTTCACAAATTGAAAGAAGATTTATATGAATAATTAATAATTAAAAGCAATTTCTTTTATACATTGAATAAATCATGCATGACACCTAGCCATAATTTAACTTTATATAATTGGACAATATTATTATTAAGAGTATCTATAACTTTATTTTTCCCCATTACATTAATTACAATGGATTGTGGAAAGTACATAATATTATAAACATAGGTAAAATAATTAATTTCAGCAATTATTTGACCTTATATATCAAAGAACTAATACAATATAAAATAATTATATAAAAGTTAAAATATAAGTTAATCAAATGTCTAAATTTAAATTCACCAATGGCTAAAGAGAGAGAGTGTGAGAGAGCAGAGCGGGTAGGAACCTTTACGTCGAGTGACCTACGGTGAGGCATAAATCTTCCCAAACCCAACACAATTCAAGGATAGGTAGTTTGAAGGATGAAGGCAAGAGTGGCCGAGCAAGATATTGGGAAGATGTCTAGATCGTATCTATTAAAAAATTCTCCACCCTCCCCCCATTGCAGCATGGAGTGCCTTAGAAGTAAATTTAGTGAAGTGGGCAAGGTCGTGGATATCTTCTCCCTAGCAAGAGGGATAAAGAAGGACAAACTTTTGGTTTCGTTCAATTCCCAGCAACTTTCGATGTAGAAATTATGTTGGAAAAACTCAATAATATCTGGATCAACAGCTACAAGTTGAGGGTTTACGTCCCAAGGTTCAACGGGGGTGAACAAACGTCATTTATGGCAGATTCAATGCTAATCGCGGGATTCGAAATCCTTTGAAATCTTATAGATTGGCATTGGACTCAAGGGCAAAGGAAAAAGAGGATTCCAAAATTCTTGCACTAATGTGAACCAGTAGCCTAGTGGAAAGAACTGAAGTACACAATCATGTTAGGGACGTTGCATTACAGTTCTCATCTAACTCAGAGGAAACTGAATGGCTCCAAGAGTGTCAGATTATCAAAGTTGAAATCAATGGTCATATTTTCCCTATAGACTTCCAAGGATATCAAGAGAGTGGGTGGTGGGAGAGATCTTCAAGTAAGAAGACGGTGAATCAGATTGGTTAGGTGATGTTATGAGATCTATGGAGTTAATTCCGGTAGAGGCGTCTATTCATGATGGCAATAGTACCAACGGCAGAAGCCCGACATTGGCTTATTATCCGATCGGAAATTTTGAATTTGTTTTGGGGAATGACAAAAATGAAGATAGGCATTTGGCTTCAGCGGCCCCACACAATCTCGATTCTCCATTCTCCTCCCGAGGACGGCGCTAATCATAGTTTTTTGGAGATTGAGAATAACCCGCCTCTTATCGAGAAGGATATTGGTCAATCCGAGATAAACAGGGAATGGCTAAGTGGCAATTCGACTCATACGGAGCAGAGGAATATCCAAACCATGATGGAAGAAGTTAGAGGGATTAATTGGTGGGCCTTTTTATCTCAAGGAAAGCCCATACCCAAATCTTAAGGCCTACACAAAATTTTCAAAATTACACTGAGGCCCAATCTAAAATTAATCACAAGATAGCCCAGCAGGTACTCATGAGGCCCAGATGGAGAATTTTTTTTTTTTTTTTTGAATTAAAAATTCCAGCATAAGAGATATGACCCAGTCAAATAAAGATCACGGGATAAATTTAACTCAGGAAAATACCCCAACACAACATACCAACTGAGAGGCGATATAGATGCCTAACGTAGGAGACAATCTGCAAAGGACAAGAAATGGAAGAAGAAAGAGATGGGAGAAGCTTGGGCGAATTTTGTACGGGAGATGGCATCCGATGGGGAGTCGACCCCAATTCAAAAAGTGAAGTCGGCGATGTGCAACAGGATAAATAGCGAATCTCTGGCACTTGAGATTCAAATTGAAGATGAAGCTAAGGAAACCTGGGAAATTGGAAAGGCTCTGGGTATAGTGGCCGGTACATCGGAGGAGGATGTGATGATCAGATTAAGGGAAATAGAAGCATCAGAAAAGAAGGGGTTTGAGAAAGGCAAGGCGGAGAAAAAGAAGAGTTTTTAATGAAGATCATTTCATACAATGTTAGAGGCTTGGGGAGCACCATAAAGAAGAATGAGGTCAGGGAATTGATTTTACACCAAAAAATTGAATTATGTTGCATTCAAGAAACTAAAATTGAATGCATAACAGAAGAGATATGTGGTTCTATCTGGGGCAGAGGCAGTTTTGGATGGGCATTTAGAGAGGCAGAAGGGAGATCAGGAGGATTGTTATCCATTTGGAACTCAGAGGTATTTTCTTTAATTAGTTTGTGGCATATGCAAGGCGTGTTAGTTGTAAATGGTCTTTGGAGTCAAGATAGGATAAAATGTTGTGTGATTAATGTCTATTCCCCCTGTTCCTTATCTGAAAAAGAAGAATTATGGGACAGGTTATCCAGTGTTGTTAATCAAAATTCTCCAACTTATATATGTGTTATTGGGGATTTCAACTCCATAAGAAGGCCATCGGAGAGAGATGGTAGAGGGGTGACAATTAATAATAAAGATATGTAAGCTTTTGACAATTTTATTAGAAGTCTTGGGCTGATCAACCTTCCACTACATGGGAGGACGTATACTTGGTATAGGCCAAAAGATAGTTGTAAAAGTCGGTTGGATAGATCATTGATGAATAATTTGTGGTTATCAAGATGGCCAGATACGTCTCAACAAGGTCTCCGGCGTACAACTTCTGATCATTGCCCGATCGTTGTGGGAGTGAAAGTGAAAGACTGGGGACCGAAACCTTTCCGGAGCCTCAATGCGTGGATGCTACACCCGGGCTTCAAAGATTTCATAAAATCAAGGTGGGATAGCTACTATGTGGAAGGTTAGGGAGGTTACATCCTAAAGGAAAAGTTCAAGCTATTAAAAACTGATTTGAAGACTTGGAACCGTGAGGTTTTTGGTGTGATGGAGGACCGAATCCAGAAGCACAAAGAGGAGATTTCACAACTGGATTTATTGGATGATGCATTTAGCTTGGATGATGCATTTGGCTTGGAAGATGAAGAAGTTATGCGCAAAAATGAGGTTATGGCAAACCATTTTAGAGATCAAAAGTGGAGGCTTAATTTGCTTGCTCAAAAATCAAAAGTGGATTAAAGAAAGAGATATAAATTCGAAGTATTTTCACAACTTCATTAATCAAATGAGGAAAAAGAATGAGATCGTGGGTGTGAATATAGATGGAACTTGGCTTGAAGAAGTTGTTGAGGTGAAGAATGGTATTTATGAATTTTTCAAAAAGTATTTCCAGAAAGATGGGGAGATAAGGGTTTCTTTGGCTCAAGATTTTACAAGTAAAAAAATCTCAGTACTTGTGAGACAGGCTATATGGTCTTGCGGCGGCTCGAAAAGTCCAGGACCGGATGGGTTTAATTTCAACTTGGTGAAGGAATTGTGGGGTACTTTCAAGGCTGATTTTATGCGTGTGATGAATGAATTCCACCATTTTAGGAGATTGGTCAAAGGAATTAATCCTTCATTTATTATTCTAAACCCCAAAAAGGAAGAGGTAAATGTCCTAGGTGACTACAGGTCAATTTCTTTGATTGGTGGGATGTACAAGATAATTTCGAAAGTTTTGGCGAATAGGTTGTCAAATGTTTTGGAGTCGATTATCATAGAAAATCAAATTGCATTTTTATTGGAGGGAGACAGATACTGGATAGTGTTGTTGTTCTTAATGAAGCCTTCGACGAAGCTAGAAAATGGAAGCTGGAACGGGTATTCCTGAAGATAGACTTTGCCAAAGTATACGACTCAGTGGATTGGGCATTTTTTAAATCAATGATGGAGAGGTTCGATTTTCATCCTAAATGGATAGGGTGGAATATGGAATGCATGTCAACAGCCTCTGCTTCAGTGCTTGTAAATGATAGCCCCACTGAGGAGTTTCACCTGGAGAAAGGATTGAGACAAGGAGATCCCCTCTCCCCATTTCTTTCCTTATTGTTGCTGAACGCCTGAGCATTTTGATGAAGAGGGCAACAGAGTTGGGAAGGTTTGAAGCAGCTAAAATCGGTAGAGACAAAATCTGTGTATCCCACTTACAGTTTACGGATGACACCATCATGATGGGGACAACAAAGACCGAGAATGCACAAGTTTTGAAACGGATACTACGGATTTTGGAAATTACATCCGGGCTCAAAGTAAATTATGAAAACCTCCAGATGGGGCAATCTGGACTACGGTGATCAGTGGTGTCGTCATGCTTATAGATGGAGTCTTGTGGCCGGCAAAGTAGAGAAAACTCGACGCCCTAGTATCGAGTTTATGAAGGAATTGGGAATCGAAGGAGAAATCCGAGAGATTTTCAGGAAGAACCTTATGGAGGGCTTCTACGAGTTCCTACTCACTATGGAAACATACCCCGATTTGACAGAGCAATTTCTAGCCTCGGTAGAGATGAGAGATGCTACCTCCTTCCGGTACATGATTCGAGGGGAGTGGCACAATTATGCGTTGAGGGCTATCAATAATGCTCGGTTACTTCCATACATAGAAGGGTCGAACCCCAATCACAAGACTTAAAATGCTAACGGCTTCTGGAGGTTGATCACGGGAGGGATGGCAGGAGACTACAGGTCCCCGTATGCACGAGCATCTACCATTTGGAACCCAGTTATCCGGTATCTCGAGAGGATATTGGGGAACACTATATATGCTCGTTCGGAGACAGGGACAATATCTATGAAGGAATTGTACGGAATGTGGTGTTTGCTCAACAATAGGCAGCACGATTTCGGCAAGGACTTTTTAGAGCACCACATCGAGGCCCCGTTCAAGTTAGGGAAAAAGACTTTGAAGATCAGAGGCGGGGCACTCATTTCTGCTGTCGTGAGGAATATCAAAATTGAACCAAGGTCTGGACCACTCATTGGGAAGGACATTGATTTTGATCAGATGTACCACACGTGGATGTGGGAGCATTCGATAGGAGAAGAGCTTGGGAAGGAGTTTTGAGAGTTTTAGCAAGGTGTTTCAACGTGTAATCGAGGTTTTTAGCATACAAATTCTTAGTTTAATTACTACTTCGAACGGATTTTCTTTTATTCTTGTTTTCTTGAGTATTTGAGATTAGTAAAATCTAGTTTTCCAGATTTATAAAGATTTAATTTGAGACTCGAATTTATTGATTCAATCTTTTGTTTTTGTTCTTGATTTCTTTAGTACTTTCAATTATGCTTATGATTATTGATATCGTTATTGCGTTGATTCTTGAAACAACCATGTTAGGCTAGAACCTTTGCATGCTTAGGATAGGATGAACTCGTAGAAGTAGGATGTTGGTACATATTAGGATAATTCGTGATGTATAGTTTTAGTTCTCTTAATTATTGAATATTTCTAATAAACCCTAGAATAATCTTAGAATTAAGTACGAAAATTGTTAGAGAGAAGACGACCGCATCACTCTTTAATAACGAATCGGCGTAAGAGAGGGTTTTGAAGGGGTTTATAATCTACCGATTTATCTAGGGAGGACGGCTGCATCACCTTAGTTAAATTACGGCCTCAATAATTAAGCACAATCCATATAATTTAATTAGTGAATTAGTGAAGTAGGTTGATAGAACTAAGTATTAGGATTAATTCTTGAGCTTTTATTCTTTCAATTATTGTGCTAGATTAGAGAAGTTGATTGCCTAGTTTTAGTACACTAAGGATTATAACTTGAACATCACGATTATTTTAGTTATTGTACCAACTCCGTCAGTATAAGTAGGAATCTCTATCCCGAGCATCACAATCATATTTGCACTTTATATTAGAGTTAGATTAGTTTTATTTATTTTAGTTTGATAATTAGTATTAAATAAATAGAAGCATTAGCATAAACCAAAACATAGCATTCATATTAGCTACGAGACATACATTTCCAGGGATTTATTCGCATACACACTTTCCCTTGGGTTCGATACTACTTGGTCCTTATACTCGCTCATACTACAGTGATCTCATACTCTTGGGGTAACTATTAGTCAAGCTAGTATTTTGCGTTCAAGTCAGGTCAGGCCCAACCCGACCAAAACTCGCGGGTCAGCCTAACCCGCAGCAAAAACACAAATATAAAAACAATCTCGCTTCGAAATCAATCTCAGGGTTCTCTGCATTTCTCCACCACCAGACTTCTTGGCCTTGTGGTAGCGATCCTTTGCCGCTTTGATTGCCTCCATAGACTTCTCCTTTGTTGTTGTCCATCGTCATGGAAACAAATTATTATAAAGCTTCAGTTCCGACGGCGGTGGAGAAGGCTTCGTCTGCTCCGGCAGAGAGCTTTTGGATCGATCGCCGAAAACTTGATCTGTCATCACAATCCCACGAGTGTTCCCGCCACTGGAATGTCAATGGATCTATTTTTGATCCCATCAACTTCGAAATCTCCTCCGATGAAAGCCCTACATTTTTTTAGTCTGATTAGAAGAATTTGTGCCCTTGGAATACAATGACTGGGATATTATATGCTATTTTTTTTATTGATATGCATGTTTTTTTATTCATGCCCTTAGGTGGTATGATTGTCTGTTTCAAGTACTAAGTGTGTCGCCAGAAATTGTTTGTAAAGTGATTTGAATGTTCATAAAGTTTACTACTTACCTCGGCAATAGAATTGTAATAAATAGAAAATACTAAAAAATATGATTAAATTGTATAAAGATCTAATTTGTGAGAAGTATTTGTTGGTCCCGGGCAAGTCTAAGTGATACGTGTATGGGCGGGGGGGGGGGGGGATACACGTTTACAAATATTTTTCTCTTTTTCAAACTGAGTCCCTCAACCCGGAGTCTTAGTGATAGGCACTGAAGAGATAATACACCTACTAATAGCTCGGAAGCACGACAGTTGGCTAACTATATATTTATGCCTGAGTGCGGAAATGTGTGAGCCCTGAAACATTTTAGACTTGTTAAGTTATTTCTGAAAACTGACTTTTCTTTCTTATGAAGCCTTGGTTAAGAGGGCGGTGCAATGAGTTCAAAGATCAGACTAATTGATTCAGCACTGAAAATATATATGAATGAAATGATAAACAGTTAAGCACAAATCAAAGCAATAAAGAACTCAGAGCAATTTAACGTGGTTCAGAGACTCAACCTCCTACGTCCACTGTCCTGATTGAACAGGAGAATCCCTTAATGGATTGGCTTATTTTTAACGTGCCAAGGTGCACATTGATCAGTCTCACTGATCCCTAGAACTAGAGTTTTAGTCCTCCTTCTCCCAACCACTTTCTAACTTCAACCAACAAACATTACACTGACTAGCTTAGGGTTTTGGTTTCAGTTTGGATTCCAAGTAGGGTGTGTGTTGGTCCCGGTACAAGACTGAGAGATACATGTATGGGGGGGAATACACGTATCTAAATTTTTCTTTTCTTTCAACTGACTGAGTCCCCTTTCTCAGAGTAGTGTAGAACTTAGGGTTGATAACACACCTACTAACTGCAAATGAATGATGGTCAGTTGGCAAACTATCAACTTGAGTTCAGTGCGGAATGCGTGAGCCCTGAAAGTTTATAGTCTTGTTAAAGTTTACTTTCTGAAAACTTGATTACTCTTTTCTGAAGTAGTGATTAGAAGGGCAGTGCTCAGTTTAGTGATCAGGCTAATTGATTAAAGCCTGATAAACAATGCAATGAATGACTTAATGTATAACCAATTAAGAGCAATAATCAAAGCAATAAAGAACACAAGGAAGTAACGTGGTTCAGAGACTCAAGCTTCTACGTCCACGGTCCTGATTTAACAGGAGAATCCACTAAGGATTGACTTGTTTTTAACGTGCCAAGGTGCAACAGAATCAGCTACACTCACTAACTCTTACCCTCAACCAACAAACCTGACTAGAGGGTTTTGGTTTCAGTTTTGTTTCCAACTAAGGTTGTGATTATCCTTACAAGACTAAGCTATGCTAAGGATGGATAATCACTTCTAAGCTTAAGATATTTCAATGAATGCTCAGTGGAATACAGAATAACTCTCTTCGCTAAGAAACACTTGTGAAATTTATGGTTTTCGAGTGCTTCTTTGAACGCTGAATGCTTTGAACGCTTGAGAGTTTGAGTAATTTCTGGCTTGGAAATTTCCTGTAACCTTGAATGGGTTCAAGACCTTCTGTATTTATAGGTAACTTGAACACTATCCGTTGGAAGAGATAGCCTTCTAGGTCATCTACGTAGGGTTTGTTCAACGGGTACATCTCCCATGCAGCAACTATCCTTGCATGGATTTGGTAAGGCATTTAATGCTCCATTTAATGCTTGCCCGTTGAATAGTGCAATCTAAACTCAGTCTTCATGTCAGGTCCGTACGTGTGTGTCCTTCCTAGATTGTTCCACGTCATCAGGTTGGTGAGAATGTCAGATCTCATTCCTATGCTTCAGGCTTGTTCTATTAAGTTCTTTTTGTCTCAAGCACAACGGTCTTGTCCTGACGCTGACATTCCTTTTGCATTGCTTGGCCCTACTCCAAGTCTTTTCCCATTACTCAGTATCATCCTGTTCCCTACAGGACTGAGTTAGTAATGACCTCAGGATCATACTCTTCATCACTGACACTTACTCAGCCAGCTTAGAGAGACTGTCGTAAGTTCAGGATGGTGCTCTTGTGTCTTCAGGCTTCTGTCTTGATTATCATCAATGAATACTCCTCTCATTGAGTTCCTGTGAAATGTAAAATAACTAAGTACAAATCTAACCAAGACTAGCCTGACCAAAACACACTCAGGCAACTCATCTTTTCAGGGGCTTTGGCATCTAATCAAAACTGACATTGTCCCAACAATTTCCCCCTTTTTGATGATGCCAAAACACTGAAAAGATCCTCAAAACACTTAGAGGAACATAAAATCCTATCTATAAGATAAGTCAGTGTTAGAGCCGTTCTTAATAAAGTACAGAATTTAAACAACAGCCAAAAAGACAATGAGTTTTTGTCTGTGGGCAAATGTAATAGATTTCATTGATGATTTAGAATTGAGTACAATGACTTAATCTATTACAAGAATTTAGTGAACATTCATACTAATCTCTTTTCAGGTTCGAGTCCATATCCAGCATAGACTCTTGCCTTCAGCTCATCAACACGCTTCATCTGGTTCACATATCCTTCAGCCTTTGCAATCTTCAAGACCTCTGACATGATAGCCTTAGTGTCATGCTTTGTAGTTCCAGGGGCAAGAGGTGGTTGGCGAGTTACAAACTCAGGAGCCTTGATCTGGACTTTGGCTTGGTCAGCCTCCTCCAAGATCTTCTCGAGCAGTTCAGGATGGTTGTCCGCCATATAGTTAGTGAAGTGGGCATCGATGTCTTCAGATTCACCACACTTCTTCACAATGTACCAGAGCCTGATAAACTCGTCCCTAGCATCCAACCAGAATTCTTTCAACGTCTCTGAGATGAACTCATCGACGAGAACTGTCCTCTCCACTGATTCAGGCTTCTTCACTTGTAGCAACTTGGTCTTCCTTGCAGTCGGCCTCTTTCTGTACTTTCATGGTTCAGGCTTCGCCTTCCTCCTCCTCAGTAAACTGATCACAGAATCATCAAGTTCTTGCTGTTGAAGCTCATTGATGTCAGTCAGCTTCTCAACCTTCTTTTCCATAATGTGCATATTCTCCTTCTGAGCAATTTCAGCCCTGCGCTCAGCCTCAGTCTTCTCAGGTGTAGCTCCCCATGCCGCTGCACATAACTCAGCCACCGTTTCCGCAGAATAGGTGATTGGGTTTTTTCTTATGTTCACTGGCGGAGATTTCTGAATAGCTGAAGGTTCTGGATTTGAAGGGAGTTGAGGAACTTGCTCTTCTAAAGGTTCACTAGCCCGAGCCGTTGCAGCCAATCTGGCTGACTTCCTTGGTCTACGCACCACAACCTTATTTCTTGGTCCCTTGTATTCCTCAGGAGCGGATCTTTTCTTGATCCTTTCCCCCTTTTTGGCATCATCTCTTGGGGAAGGGAGTGCCTCTGGTGCAGCATCTTCCTTAGAATTGATGACAAAAGCAGTGAGAGATTGTACCTCAACAAGATGCTCTTTCATGAGATTGAACCCTGATGCAATACCAGACCTTGCAAAAGACACATTCGCAATGCTTGAATCAATCTTAGCCTCAAACTTCTCCATCACAGAGTTCAAGTGTTGCTCAGTGTCAGGCAGCTTCCTCTCAGCGCAGGACAACTTCTCCTCAGTGATAGCCAACTTTACCTCCATCTTCACTGACTCTTCAGCTATCCTTTTTTACTCAGCCGCGATCCTATCAGCCTCCTGAGCCATCTTGGCTACTGAGTCGTTCAGGGCTTGAGAGAACAAATCAGCTGCCTGACTCACCAAATGATCCACAGCTTTATCCATTCGTGCATCGTACTCGTCCCTGAGCTGAGTTAGAGAGTTGGCCATCAACTTTTTAATAGTCTTTCTTTCAGCCTTGCCGAAAGAGATGGTGGTCAACATTGTCTTCTTCAAACTCTTTACTTCAAAGTTGGCCACCGTCTTCAGTGCAGACTTCACCCATCTCAACTGTTTCTTAATCCCCTGATCTTTAGCATCGACCTGAGCCTTGATAATTTGCACTTGTTGCTGCAACTCAGCGAGATTCTCAGTTGTTTTCTCTTGCTTGACTTGAACAATGCTGGTGTAGTTTGCACGCCCAGTTCCCGTAATTATTACTTGGTCTTCATCATTCTGGGCTTCGTCAGGCTGTGGCTGCTCTCCCTTGTCAGCCCCTGCACTGTCAGTCCCCTCTTCAGGGTGTACTGAAGGCAGTTTTAGAAAAGTCGTAGCCGTCTGCTCAGGCTCAGCCATGCTTACTCGAACTTCAGGAACTTGTCCCTCAGAATTAGAAGTCACCTTGGACGCCTCTACAACATCCTCATGTGTCTCAGGGTAAGGAGTCCCTTCATCGACTGTTGTATCATTGGCGGTTGAGATGTTCGCAACATCCTCAGCGACTGGTCCACCCTTGGTCCCAGTCTCCTTCATCACACCTTCCCCCTGAGCCTCAGGCTCAGAGTTCATCTGCTCCACTTCCTTGGCCGTTTCATTGAACAACTCCTCATTCACTCCACCCTGACCATTATTGCCCTTATCATCATCCTCATCACCCTCAGGATCATCCTTGTAGTCTTCCTTACAGACAATCTTCATTTCTTCCACCAGCTGCTTGAGATTGTCAAAGTTTAAGAGTTGCAGCTAGCTGGTGATGTTGAAGAATAAGCATAGACGAGCCTCCTCCGTCTCCCAATGCTCCCAACCTCTGGCATCCACCAACATATGCTGCTCATGCATGTTGGATTGTTTGAAATCCAGCCAAACCTTCAGCTCAATGACATTAGCACAAAGCACCTTGTACTTATGCAAATTAGGCCAGCATTTGGAGACCCATTCGCAGGCGTTCCCCCTGAGCAGGTTCTCATACATTCCTCCCATCAACCCAGCATCCAGCTCCTCCTCCTCCGCTTCATTGAGGGGCTCTTCAACTTCTGAGGCTGAAGGCTCATTTGGATCCTTGGAAGAGACAGGGAAATCCTCAGGAGTGGGTAGGTAAGTGGAAGTGTTTGGGATATTTGGCTCTGACTCAGGTTGTGGTGGGGGTAGGTCGGTGTTTGGGTGAGGGATGGAGGATTCAGTGGGGTTTGAGGTAGATTGAGGTTCAGAGATGGTTGGGGGTTGGGGTTCAGTGGGGTTAGGGAGATCAGGTTGGAGAATCTCAACCGAGTCAATGGTCTCCCTGACCTGATCTAAGTTAGAGGCTCATAGAGAGCTTGACTTCTCCTTGACTGGACTGAATTCCTTCAGCACCTTTGCAGGGGACTTCTTAGGCCCCTTCCTTAGCCTCTTTAGTAGCCTCGACTCCTTCTCAACAACCTCCATTCTAACGTCATCGTCAGTCTTCTCAACCTCAGAAGCGGCACTCTTGGAGACTTTCTCAGTCCCTTAGTCGTGGCCTTGGACTTTAGAACAGCTTTCAGCTTGGCCCTCTTCTCCTCCTGAGCCTCCACCTCTACCTGAGCCTTCTCCTCCCGCTCAGCTACTACTTCAGCCTGAGCCTTCTTGCTCTTCTCAAAGAGCTCATCCACTCTCTCTAGAAGGTTGGCCACCACCTTCTTGCTCTTGGCAGCCTGCTTCTTCCTTTGACCCTTGGGATGAGCATTAGGGTCAGTCATGCCAAGGATGGCATATGTGTCAGCCTCAGTAGAGAACATGACCTTCTTGGGAGAGAGGTCATCCTCCATATCAAAAGTACACCCATGACAGGCGTGGCTGATCAGTAGAGAGAGTCTTGTGCCAAAGGGCAGAATAACACCCACTGAGATGTGCTTTTTATCCCCATCCTTCTTCAGCTTGTCCAGAGTAGCCTGATAGATCTGATCCAGAAAGAACTACTCCCAGTTGGCCTGAACGTCATCCACCAGCGTGCCCATGATTCTCAGCTTGGGCAGGCTCAGTTGCTCATGTGAACCAACCGTGCCCATCACCATTTTTTACACAATGTCCACCATCGCACGATACTCTGGCTTTAGAGTATCCTTGTGTTGCCTTGTTTTGAACTCAGAAGAGCCTGACTTTGTTCACTACTTCAGTAGCTCTCCTTCCTTGTTCTCCATATAAGTCTTGGGATTGATCCTAGTACATGGCAACCCATACACCTCCTTCACCGCCTTCCGAAGGTCAATGTCGTGATGTTCCTCGTTGTACAGATTCTCCCCCTCCTCATTCTTCTCCCCCGTTGGCACCAGCATAGTAACTCTCGTGAATAGCTCACCCTTCCTGGAGAACATGTTCAGATATGCCTCCACCATCGTCTTCGGGAGCACAGATGAGGGTTTTTTTGGAGAAATACTTGTCAAGAAATGCCTTGGAGATCCAGTCAAATACTGGTTGAATCTCCTTTACTCTGAGACAAGGACCATCCATGGTGATGACGTGCTCCATGTTGACAAGCTTGCTTTTGACAACATCGCTGATGTCATCAGTTGTCCAAGAATTGTCAAGAAAGGCCATTTGAGATTTTTGGGAAGTTTGATAAATTTGCAAGAGAAGAATTTGAACAAGAGAATGTTCAGTGTGCAGTGTGAATTTTGTGTTTGCGTAAATTTCTCAAATGGCTTCTCTAATTGATATGACAAAGTCAGTTACTAAGACGTGGGGTTGAGATTAATCCTGAATTCGAAAGGATTTTGAAATGAAGGGCTAAGATTAATCTCAAGTACAATCATTTACCCAAGTCAGTCATATTCCATATAAAATAGACACGTATATGAAAAAGTAACTGCACGCATTAAATGCTCCGACATGCATGGGTTTAAATATCAAAAGACGCGTTTTAATGAAAATGGAATGCATTTAATGAAGATTTTCAGGACGAAGGACTCAGTGAGACGCTTCAAATTCACAAAGATCAGGATTGAACTCATACCTGTCAGTGAGACATTGTAGCACCCTGATACCTCGCTGAGTCAAGTCTGGCCTAAGTCCCCCCTAGATCCTATACTGACTACTCTCCTGGATCTAAGAGACCTAACTCCACTGACAGTTCCATAAACCTTGCTTCAGCCAAAGGCTTAGTCAAGATGTCAGCTCTCTGCCTGTCAGTGTGAATTTTCTCCATCCTGATGTCTTTCTTTTCTACATGATCTCGAATAAAGTGATGCCTAATATCCACATGCTTGCACATTGTGTGAAGCACTGGGTTCTGAGTGATTGCTATAGCACTATTTTTGTCACAATAGATTGGAACCTCATTTGCAAACACTTGGTAGTCTCTCAATTGTTGCCTCAACCATAAAATCTAAGCACAACAACTACCTGCAGCCATATGCTCAGCCTCAGTTGTGGATGTCGCCATTGAGTTCTGCTTCTTACTAAACCACGAGATCAACTTGCTCCCCAAAATCTGACATGTCCCTGAGGTAGATTTCCTATCAATCCTGCAACCTCCATAATCTGCATCTGAATAACCAGTCAGCTCTAAGTTGTCATCTGAAGGATACCATAGTCCCATATTGACTGTCCTTTTCAAATACTTAAGTATCCTCTTAGAAGCCTTCAAATGACTTCTCTTGGGGTTATATTGATACCTAGCACACACACCAACTGCAAAAGTAATGTCAGTCCTACTTGCAGTTAAGTACAACAATCAGCCCTTAGTACTCAGTCTGATTCACTGAAGCTCATTCAGTGTTAGGATCCATTTTCCAATTGGTGTTCATTGGGATCCTGGCTGGATTGCAATTCTGAACTCCAAACTTCTGAATCAAGTCTCTTGTATACTTGGCCTGATTAATGAAAGTCCCTTGATCAGTCTGCTTGACATGCAATCCTAAAAAGAAGTTCATCTCTCCCATCATAGACATCTCAAATTTACCAGTCATCAACTTAGAGAATTTCTCACATAGCTGATGATTTGGTGATCCAAATATTATGTCATCCACATAAATCTGGACCAAGAGAATGTCATCACCTTCAGTGATCCTAAACAAAGTCCTATCCACGGTTCCCTTCCTGAACCCATGGTTAGTCAGGAATTGAGAGAGGGTATCATACCAAGCTATAGGAGCTTGCTTAAGTCCATAGAGTGTTTTCTTCAAATGGTATACTCTATCTCCAACCTCAAACCAGGGAGGTTGTTCAACATATACCTCTTCATTGAGTACACCATTCAGGAAGGCACCGTCCATTTGATACACCTTAGACTTCTTGTATGTTGCATATGCAAGGAACAACATGATAGCTTCCAACCTAGCCACTGGAGCAAAGGTCTCATCATAGTCTATTCCTTCAGACTGACAATACCCCTTTGCAACCAGTCTTGCCTTGTTCCTTACTACAACACCATTCTCATCCTTCTTGTTCTTGAAGACCCACTTGGTACCAATAACACCTTGATGCCTAGGTCTATCTACCAGTTCCCAAACCTGATTCCTTGTGAACTGATTCAACTCCTCTTGCATGGCTATGATCCCGTTCGAGTCAGTGAGAGCTTCTTCAATGTTCTGAGGCTCTTGCTCAGAGAGAAAGCAACAGGACAGTACGCTCTCACCATGGAACCGCTTGGTCCTGACTCCCTCAGTTGGATCACCAATGACCTGGTCAATGGGATGACTCTCTAACCATGTTCTCTTGCCTAGAGTTGTTCCTGAAGTACCTGCAATGTTAGTGTCTATAGGTTCATAGAATTCAGGATATTGAACAGAAGAGGATGATCCTGAGTCTATATCAAAGGGGTTTACCAAACCAATGTTAGGGACATTGATTCCCCCTTGATGAGGTGACTCAAGAACCGTCTCAGCTGCGACCACATCTTCATAGATGGTACTTATCTCAGGTTGAGTCTGTTCCTCAGTTTGAGGCTCCACTAACCTTGATGCGCTAGGCTTAGGAGTGGCTCTTGTATCATCATCCTGATCATCGTCATCATCCCATCTCGGAATTGGTACGGTTTTAACCTTTGAATCAGGTTGATTCTTCATGCTCAGCCTTGTCACTCTCCTTGTGACCTCCTCGGTGGCAGGATCCAACACTCTTACCCTAGACTCAGTGACAGATTCATCAAACACAACATGTGGTGATTCTTCCACAATAAGGGTCCTACGATTGTAAACCCTGAAGACTTTACTAACTTCAGAATATCCTAAGAATATTCCTTCATCAGATTTGCTATCAAAGGCTTTCAATTGAGTCTTCCCATTATTGAGGATGAAGAACTTGCAACCAAATATATGGAAATAAGATATACGAGGCTTTCTCTTGTTCCATGTCTCATATGTGGTCTGTGCATGTTGCTTGTTCAGCATGGATCAGTTCTGAGTGTTGCATGTAGTGTTGATTGCCTCAGCCCAGAACTTCTTAGGCAATCCTGACTCAGCCATCATGGTCTTGGCAGCTTCCTTCAGTGTCTTATTCCTCCTTTCAGCAACACCATTTTGTTGTGGGGTTCTAGCTGCAGAAGTCTTATGAGCAATACCAAGTTCATTACAGAAATCAGAAATATATGAATTTATAAACTCAGTGCCCTTGTCAGATCTGATCTTAGTAATATGTTGATTCTTCTCATTGCTGAGTCTCATGAGCAACTCTGGAAGCTTCACCTGTGTTTTCTTTTTATTTAACAGGAAAATAACCCAGGTATATCTAGAATAATCATCAATAACCACAAGTGTATACTTCCTACCATTCATACTTACAGGTGTTACAGGCCCAAACAAATCCATGTACAAAAGCTGAAGAACTCTGTCAGTGGAGAAGGAAGCTTTCTCTTTGAATAATGCTCTGACCTGCTTCCCTTCCTGACAAGCCTTGCACGCATGATCCTTGCTAAAAACTTCATTAGGTAAACCTTCTACAAGAGAAAGTCAAGAGATTTTGTTAAGAATCTTGAAGTTCAGGTGGTTTAATCGTTTATGCCATAACCAACTGAGCTCTGAAGAGCTTTTAGCAACAAAGCAGGTATTAGGGACAGTGCTGCTCCAATCAGCTAAATAATCATTACCTTTCATAATACCTGATAGAAGCATTTGTGTTGATTTGTCCTTGACTGAACATATATTCGATGAGAACTCAACACTGAAACCCTTATCACAGAACTGACTTACTGACAATAGGTTATGCTTCAGTTCTTCCACAAAGGACACATTCTCCACTCTGACTGTACCTACTTTCAAAACACCAAAACCTTTAGTAAAACCTTTTGAGTTATCACCAAAGGTTACCTGTGGACCATCCTTAGCTTGAAACTCTTGGAGAAGACTCTTCATTCCAGTCATATGCCTTGAGCAACCACTGTCTAGGTACCAAACAACCTTGGTTGGGTCTCCTCTCCTCTTGTTGTGATCCACAGTTGCATGCAAATAGATCAGGCTTTAGGTACCCATTAGGTGTTGGATCCTATGGTATTAATTGTACCTTTCGGGCTCCAGACCTGCTTTACTACCCTGATTGCCTCAGAGTGGTAGATCTGTTTCCCTGAAACATCCACATACACTACTTTCTTCTTCTTAGCCTGAGAAGAAGAAGATGTATGAGTGTCAGGCTTAGGCTTCACAGGAACCTGAGTGGGTGCCTTATGGGCTGGCTTCTTATTCTTCCTAGGCCTTGGTGCAGCTGGTCTTGAGGTTTGTCCCTGATGAGGGCCTTGTTTTTGGTTCCCCTTAGGCAAGTGAGGGAACTGAAAACAGTTATAGGCTTCAGGATGCCAAAACCATAAAGGTGCTTTCATGTCTAGCCTTCCCTGAGGGTATTGTCATGCATGATAATACCCTTGTTGAGCAGTCTGAGTGCTCATGGCCTGAGTTTTCCTCTGCTTATGCTGAGGTTTCTTCTGGCCTGAGCTCTCAGGGGCCTCCTTTGGTTGCTTAGCCTTTCCCTTGGGTGTTGGCTTGGCAACCATTGGGGCAACCCTGACTGTCTCAGCAGTTTTCTTACCCTTATCAGTTTTGCGGGCTTCGAATACAACTTTCTTTGTACATTTGCCTGCCTGGACAAACACTCTCTCAGTTTTGCTCCCTAAAGCAACATGAGACTGGCCTTGTGAGGATTTCTTAGGCACATATCCAAGCCCCTTTTTCTCGTTCCCAAGCATCTGGCTGCTATTTATTTCCTCTCTAGCCACTGAGGATTTATTCATTGCTGCAACCTTCTGCTTAAGAGAGTCCTCACTCTTTTTCAGGATTTCATGTCTGGCAAAGAGGTCATCAAACTTACTCTTGAGTGCTTTCAGTTCTTCCTTCCTGACCAGCTCTTCATCAGTCGGTTCTTTCAAAATCTTCTCTCTTGGAAGACACTCAGCATTGATCATGTCAATTTCCTGAGTTAGTCTTACAATCTGAGCTGACTCTTTCAGATCTAACTGAGTGAGTTGATCATTCAGGTTTTGAACCTCGGTACTCAATTTCGAGTTCTCCTATACCAAAAAGACATTAGTTTCCTATAGCCTGGAGAAATCAACCATTAATTGATCTAAACATATCTGAAGGTTCATTTCTCTAGCTGACTCTGAGCTTGGCTCAGGATTTCTACCACTAAGCGAACCACACATAGAATTTGAAGTTACCTCAGGCTCATCCCTAGCCATAAGGAAAAGATCATTGTACTCATCGTCAGAAAAGAGTTCAGGCGACCTCTCCTCAGGACCATCCGAGTCTGTAGCTTCCTCAGCGAGCATAGCTCTCCGGACAACGTACCTCTGGTCTCTCTTGGCCCTCCTGTCTTCTCTTTCTCATGCACTCGGTTCTGGGCAGTCGTACTGATAGTGCCCACCTTTGTTACAGTTGTAACATGTAGTCTGCTCATCTCCTCTTTCCTTTCTTGGCTCAGGGTTCCTCCTTGAGTCAGGTTCCCTTTGTATTGATGAGCTTTCAACCTTTCCTGAGTGCTTATCATCATGAGTACGTCTCTGTTAATCTCTAAGATCGGGCTTTGGATTTGACTGTCTTCTTTCATTACTACGATCGCATCTTGGTTCAGTGTTCCTTTACTCCTCATATCTCCGAGAGCTTTGGTGGCTTCTTTCAGGTTTCCTATCACGAGTATCCTGATAATATTTCTTTTAACGACCAAACCTGGAATTAAGCTTTTCGAAGCGTCTGGCCATCAAGTTGTACTCCTAAGTGAGCTCTTCTTTGCTCATCTCCATCAGTGACTTTGATGAAGACTCGACAGGTTCTGACTTGGCTTTGAACGCCACACTTTTCTCAGGTATTTTCTCTTTCTCTTCAGCTGAACTTTCTTCTTTCTCTTGTTCAGATCATGTTTCAAAGCCTAGAGTTCTGAAAAAAGTAAAGCCAAAGTTATATTACTCATATCCTGAGTGTTTTTCAACATAATGACACTATTATCACATCTCTCAGGAAGAGCATTTAGGATTTTAGAAGCAACTTCTCTCTTGGGAACCTCGTTTCCCAACATCACCAACTTATTCGTCATCTTCATGAATCTTGACTCCATCTGATCAATAGATTCATCAGGCAGCATCTCGAACACTTCAAATTTCTGAATAGCAATATTCCTCTTATTTTCCTTTATCTTTTCTGAGCCCTCACGCATACTGGTCAGCTCATCCCAGGCCTCTTTTGCCATCTTTAAGTTCATCAGTCTCGTTGACTCCTCGAACGGTACCGTATGAAGAATAATGTTCCTAGCCACGTTGTCCAGTCCCACCATCTTGATCTCATCATTGGTCATATCCTTCCTCTCCTTAGGAACCTGTACACCAATATTGAGATCATCATATCCCAGTCCTCTGACATTAGGGATGGTGATCTTGATTGGTCCGTCCCTGATAACTCGCGGCATTTGGTCATGGATAGCATCTAGATGTGCCTCAAGTCTAAACTTCCAATAGACAAAGTTAGCAACAGAAAATTCAGGCAATGAAGCTTCAAGTCTCCTCGAAGTCATAATGATGCAAGTTTTATGAAAAACAAACTCGGATCCATTCAGTGACCACCAACAGTTTCTCCTATGAAACTATTAGTATTCAAAGTCAGTGGTCTTTTGAACCACTGCTCTGATACCACTTGTTGGTCCCGGTACAAGACTGAGAGATACGTGTATGGGGGGAATACACGTATCTAAATTTTGCTTTTCTTTCAATTGATTGAGTCCCCTTTCTCAAAGTGGTGTAGACCTCAGGGTTGATAACATACCTACTAACTGCAAATGAATGTTGGTCAGTTGGCAAACTATCAACTTGAGTTCAGTGCGGAATGCGTGAGCCCTGAAAGTTTATAGTCTTGTTAAAATTTGCTTTCTGAAAACTTGATTACTCTTTTCTGAAGTAGTGATTAGAAGGACAGTGCTCAGTTTAATGATCAGGCTTATTGATTCAAGCCTGATAAACAATGCAATGAATGACTTAATGTATAACCAGTTAAGAGCAATAATCAAAGCAATAAAGGACACAAGAAAGTAACGTGGTTCAGAGACTCAAGCTCCTACATCCACGGTCCTGATTTAACAGGAGAATCCACTAAGGATTGGCTTGTTTTTAACGTGTCAAGGTCCACCAGAATCAGCTACACTCACTGACCCTTACTTCCTTCTTCTAACTCACTAACAACCTCAACCAACAAACCTGACTAGAGGGTTTTGGTTTCAGTTTTGTTTCCAACTAAGGTTGTGATTATCCTTACAAGACTAAGCTATGATAAGGATGGATAATCACTTCTAAACTTAAGATATTACAATGAACGCTCAGTGGAATACAGAATAACTCTCTTTGCTAAGAAACACTTGGGGAATTTATGGTTTTCAAGTGCTTCTTTGAACACTGAATGCTTTGAACGCTTGAGCGTTTGAATAATTTCTAGCTTGGAAATTTTCCGTAACCTTCAATGGGTTCAAGGCTTTTTGTATTTATAGTTAACTTGAAAACTATCCGTTGGAAGAGATAGTCTTCTAGGTCATCTACGTAGGGTTTGTTCAACGGGTACATCTCCCATGCAGCAGCCATCCTTGCAGGGATTTGGTAAGGCATTTAATGTTCCATTTAATGCTTGCCCATTGAATAGTGCAGTCTGAACTCAGTCTTCATGTCAGATTCGTACGTGCGTGTCCTTTCTAGATTGGTCCACATCATCAGGTTGGTGAAAATGTCAGAACTCATTCCTATGCTTCAGGTTTGTCTTATTAAGTTCTTTTTATCTCAAGCACAACGGTCTTGTCCTGAAGCTGATATTCCTTTTGCATTGCTTGGCCCTACTCCAAGTCTTTTCCCATTACTCAGTATCATCCTGTTCCCTACAGGACTGAGTTAGTAAATGACCTCAGGGTCATACTCTTCATCACTGACACTTACTCAGCCAGCTTAGAGAGATTGTCGTAAGTTCAGGATGGTGCTCTTGTGTCTTCAGGATTCAGTCTTGATTGTCATCAATGAGTACTTTTCTCATTGAGTTCCTATGAAATGTAAAATAACTAAGTACAAATCTAACCAAGACTAGTCTAACCAAAACACACTCAGGCAACTCATCTTTTCAGGGGCTTTGGGATCTAATTAAAACTGACATTGTCCAACAATGTGATAATCCTTACAAGGCAAAGTTATGCTAAGGATTGGATTATCACTCAAAGCTTAAGATTTGGAAGTTTAGCTCAATGTAATACAGATGGCTCAGACTTTTAGAAACACTTGGGAAATTTAGAGGGTTTCAAGTTCTTCTATGAATGTTTTGAATGCTTGTGAGTCTTGAGTAACTTCTTGGCTTCGAAATTTCCCGTAACCTTATTTGGGTCAAGGTCTTATGTATTTATAGATGATTTTGAAAAACTATCCGTTGGAGAGATAGCCCCCTAGTCATCTTTCTTGTAGGATATTTCAAACGGACATATCCTTCAAGCAGCCGCCTACTTGCATGGATTTGGTAAATGCATTAAATGCATTCCTGTTGAAAACTGCAGGAATAGTCAAGTTTGATGTCAAGTCTGTACGTGTGTTGTCCTCCCCTAATTGGTCCACATCTTCAGGTGGGTGAGAATGTCAGAACTCATTCTTCAGTTCAGTCTTGTCTTTTTTGAGTTCGGGTTTGTCCTCATCTTTGTACATGGCCCATCACTGACATTCCTTTTGCTTGTTTGGATCCTACTCCAAGTCTTTCCCAAATACTCAGTTCAGTCTAGTCTCCTTCAGGACTGACAAGTTAGCAATGATCTCAGAATCATATTCTTCATCCTGACACTCAGTTAGCTAGCCTAGAGAGACTGGCTTAAGCTCACTGATGGTGCTCTTGTGTTCTTCAGGCTTCAGTCTTGATTGCCATCAATAATTTATCCTCTCATTGAGTACTTGTGAATATAAAATATTCTAACATGTTCTAATCCTATCAAGATTAGCCTAACTATTACACACTTAGGCAAATCATCATTTCAGGGTCTCTGGGATCAACTCAAAACTGACATTGTCCCAACAGTTTTGATGTTTATAACTTGGGGTATTGGTGATTAAGTCTTGGGGTATTGGTGATTATAACTTGTGGTATTGGTAATTATAACTTGGGGTATTAGTAATTATAACTCGGGGTATTACTGAATAATTATTTGGGATATTATTCTTGAGTAATTCTTGGTGTATTGGTGATTGTAACTTGGGGTATTGGTGGTTAAGTCTTGGGGTACTACTCAATAATTATCCGGGATATCATTATTGAGTAATTCTTGGGGTATTGGTGATTATAACTTGAGGCATTGGTGATTATAACTTCGGGTATTGGTGATTATAACTTGGGGTATTGGTGATATAACTTCGGGTATTGATAATTATAACTTGGGGTATTGGTGATTTAACTTCGAGTATTGGTGATATAACTTCGGGTATTGGTACGAAGCGCGTGTGATTCATTTGCGACTCGATTTGTTGCCAGACCCGCGAATTTTGGTCGGGTTGGGCCTGACCCGCGAGTTTTTGTTGGATCTTAATTGGTCAAAATTAATTTCAAATTAGAATCAAATTTCAAGTGCATGCTATGCACTTGGATACACCCTAGAATTTGTGAAATTAAAATGGATGGTGTTGTAAATAAGTGTGTAAATTAAAGAGACAGCGTTTGTTGACCCAGTTCGTAGGGAACGACTACGTCTGGGGGCGATCCAAGCCAGGAGTTTCACTAATGATCTTGTGTATGAGAGTGATTACAATAATGAATACAATGATCTATTTATAAGAATAAAACCCTAGTCTAAGATATAAAGCCCGTTGGGTTTCTTGGTCCATAAGTAATGTCCACATCAAATCTTCTAGATTTGGAATAATAAATCTTCTAGATTTACAACACTCCTCCTTGGACATTACGACATAACATAAATGTCTTGTCATAAAAACTCCACATGCTAGGTTTTGGCCAAATAATAAGTTAGGGACGAATGTTATTGATCTTCTAGATCTAAATCTTCTAGATTTGTTTCGGGGTTACCGCTCCCCCTGAAGACAACACCACTTTAAGTCTTTGCATCCCTATACCGCAAATGTACTTTTCAAAAGTAGACGTAGGTAAGGATTTAGTAAACAGATCTGCTAGATTGTTACTAGATTGCACCTTTTGAATGGTAATTACGTTGCTCTTCTGGAGTTCGTATGGGTAGAAAAACTTAGGTGAAATATGTTTCGTCAGGTTTCCCTTGACGTACACATTACTCATTTGTGTGATGCAAACAGCATTGTCTTCAAATATAATGGTGGGAGGTGTATCGCCTTTGGCGATACCACACGAGTCACCAATGTGTTTTACCAAGGACCTTAACCAAACACATTCTCGTGCGGCTTCAAATAAAGCTATGATCTCTGAGTGGTTTGAAGACGTGGTAACCATGGATTGTTTAACCGACCTCCATGAGATTGTTGTTCCACCACAGAGAAAAACGTAACCAGTCTGGGATATGGCGTTGTGGGGATCAGACAAATAGCCAGCATCTGCATAACCTACTAAGGTTTTGTCTTGGTTCTTACGATAAAACAGTCTAAGATCTTGAGACCCTTGGAGGTATCGTAGAACGTGTTTAACACCATTCCAATATCTCCTTGTAAGAGAAGCGCTATATCTTGCAAGCAAATTAACAGCAAATGCAATGTCCGGCCGAGTGCAATTTGCGAGATAGAGCAAAGCTCCAACAGCGCTAAGATAAGGAACTTCTTGCCCCAGAATTTCTTTTGAATCTTCTCTTGGTCTAAATGGGTCCTTATCCACTTCGAGGGATCGAACAACCATAGGGGTGCTAAGTGGATGAGATTTATCCATGTGAAATCTCTCCAATACCTTCTTTATGTAGGTCGACTGATGAATAAGGATTCCTTCTGGGAGGTGCTCGATCTGCAAGCCGAGGCAGTACTTGGTTTTACCCAAGGACTTCATTTCGAATTCAGCTTTCAAGATTGAACTGGCTTCTTCAATCTCTTTGCATGTTCCGATTATGTTTAGGTCATCAACATAGATGGATATGATGCAAAAACCAACTTGCAATTTCTTCGTGAATACGCATGGAAAAGCTTTATCGAATGTGTATCCCTTCTTCTAAAGGAATTCACTAAGTCGGTTGTACCACATGAGGCTTGATTACTTCAGGCCATACAATGACTTTTGCAGTTGTATGCTATACATACTGCAGTTTTCATCATCCCTCATTTGAGGAATGTCAAATCCATCTGGGATTTTTCATATAAATGTCGGCATCTAGTGATTCGTATAAGTACGCGGTTACTACGTCCATTAATCTCATTTGGAGATTTATTTTAACTGCCAAAGATATCAAGTAGTGGAACGTTATTGAGTCCATGGCATTGAGTTCATGACGGGAGAATAGGTTTGATCGAAATCAATCCCGGGTCTCTGCAAAAATCCTTGTGCTATGACTTGAAGCGAACTACACTAGCTTTCTACTAGTAGCTACCCCGCAAGAGTACGGGTTCACTGTAGTATGGGCAAGTATAGGGACCAAGTATTATCGAACCCAAGGGATGGTGTATATGCGAATAGATCCCTGAAGATCTACGCGTCGTAGTTAATATGAGTGTAATGTTTTTGGGTTTTTGAAAGATTAATTAAAAGACTGAAATAAACTAAGTAAACTTAAATACTAAAGAAATCAAATTAACTAAGGGTTGTGTTCTAATGAGAGATGATGATGCTTAGGATAGGAATCCCTACGTATACTAACGGAGCAGGTACATAATCAAAGTAATCGTGACAAACAAGAATTAACCTAAGTAAAAGATCGTAGAATGAAAGCTCAAGATTTCTTACCCTAATACTTTATCCTAGCAATCGACTTCACTAATCCACTAACAAGTTAATGAATTGTGCTTAATTAATGAGACCCTAATTTAACTAAGGTGATGCGGTCGTCCTCCTTCGCTAAACCGGTAGATGAATTAACCTTTCCTAAACCCTCTCGTTAAGACTACTAATTGTTATTGAGTGATGCGGTCGTCCTCTCTCTAACACTTTCGTACGAAATTCAAAGGTAAAGTTCAGATTAATTATAAGAATTCATTAATTAAGAGAATTAAAACTAACGTCACAAATTACCCTAATTACGTACCCACATCCTACTTCTACGAGTTCATCCTAACCCAAGCATGCAAGGGTTTTAGCCGGACATGGTTATAACAAAAATAAAAGCAATAGAAGAAACAACGAACAAAAACATAATGAATTGAACGAAGAAAATAAGAAACATGAACTAGGGTTTTAAAATAAAATAATTCTAAGAACTGAAATTTAATTAACTAAAACGAAGTTTAAAACGTTTAAAGTAATCAAGCTAATGAAAAGAAACTAAGAAACGAAAAGAAAACTAAGAATTCGTATGAAAAACCTCAACAACGTAAAAGTAAAGCTTGCTCGTTCTTCTCCTCTTCCTCTCTCTAAAAATTAAGTCTAAAAGTGATTTCTAAAGTCGGGGATCCTTCAAAACGTGTTTGGAAGAGGTATATATAGGCACCGGGTCGAAACAGGAGTTAATGGGCCGAAAATACGCATCCGGAGGCGAAAATACGTGTTTGCTCGAGCAAAACGCTCGAGCGGTTCCGCTCGAGTGATTCGCTCGAGCGCTGAAACTGTTCTGTAAGTTTTTGGTCGCTCGAGCAAAACGCTCGAGCGCTGGCTGCTGTGCACTCGTTCGTAAAATCTTCATATCTCCTCAACCGGGAGTCCGTTTTGGCCGATTCAAAGTCCTACGAACTCCTCTTTTTGCCCTCTATCCATCTATGAAAACCAAAGAGACAAATTAATAATTTTATAAAAATGATACTCATTTGACTCCAAGCACTAATCGAAAACACTCAAAACATGAGTAAATTGGGCACCAAAATATAACAATTTCACGCCTAATCAACCCCCCCAAACTTACCATGTTGCTTGTCCTCAAGCAACGAAATAATAAGTCAAGTGAAATTGTTAGGAATGAGTCAAAAAAATCAATTCATGCAAGTAAATGAACTCAAGCTTCACAAGTCAATCACCCGTATACTCACTCACTTTCTTTTATCGTACTCATGCAACAATGACAAGAAACACCAAGATCAAACATGGATGTGCACTCAACGATGTGTTTCACTCCCTTACAAGTGTATATCAGTGTTTAAGGGACTCACTCATTCAATCAATCATACATATTGGCAGCCATAGGCTTGTAAGCACTCTCAACTCCGACCACATTCTAGAAATCAATGCCGAATCAAAAAGGACTTTTCTCAAGGTTGTAATGTAGGCTCTTTGGACAAGTGGGATAACAATATGGTAAAGTGACTCAAGTGAATGGAGAATAGAAAATTAAACTTTGGCACTTCGAGATTAGGAACAGACTACTTCAAGCATTTTCAATCAACACTCTTTCAATTCCACTTCTCTCAACACTTCATTTTTTTTTTCACTCTTTCACTTTTTTTTTTCAATCACTTTTTTTTCTCTTTTTTTTTTTCGCACAAACACATGAGCTCATTTTTTTTCTTTTTGCTCATTCTCAATTTTCTTTCTCTTTTTCCCACATCTCAAAACTTCATCACACCTTCTTTTCATATTCACTCAACAAACAACCTTTTCCTTTTTCAACTCAATTCACTCCCTTCATATTCACACTTTCCTATTCTCCACTCAAATTGGGACAAAAGGCTTAGGAATTGGAATAGTGTTCATATGTGCTAGCAAATAAAATAGGCTTTAGGCTCAAAGGGGCTAACAAGGGATTCAATGTCATTGGTAAGGAAAATTTTTTGCTAAGTGACTCAATAAAAACAAAGATGGCCTAAGATCACATTCGGCATATCAAACTAGACACAATCAAGAAGCAAGAGCACACACAAGTTCTAGCATCCTCTAAGGTGATGATTCACTCACAAACGAAGAGATTAATTAATGCATCAAAATCTCATAAGGCTCAAAAGCTCACTGCTTTCACATCCATGCTAGTCCTAGTGCATTCTCACTCTCATCACACAAGTACTCAAAAGAAAAATTCACAAGCATAAAAGTTCTTTCTCAAATCAGCTCGAACTCAAACACCCACACAAAAGAATTTCTAACTCAACCTTACAACTCACCCTACTCATCAAATCATACTCAAAGATAGCAATCAACAAGCATAAGATGATTGATAGGCATAAAATATTGAGTAACAAAACAAATTAATAATAGCCCAAGGAGCATCTCAACAATCCAATAATCAATCAAACTCAACTCAAAGATAAGGGCGTGCATGCATGTGCAATGTAATCATAAAACAAATAAAAAACTCCACCCCCCCAAACTTCGACCTTGCTAGAGGTCTAAGTTTGGGGTTGTGGGTTACCTCAACCAAATAATTCAATTTCTCTCAATAGCTTTGCACATTCCCTTGTCTCAAGTTGGTTCCTTCAATCTCCACTTCTTTGATACCTTTACTCCTTTAGAGACAAGCCTACAAGCAACTTACTCAAATACGAGGTTACACATACGACTCAACAACATCCTAGTAACATAAAAGGAAAATAACTAAAAAACACTCGAAAGCAAATAAAAATGGGTTGCCTCCCATTCAGCGCTATTTTTAAGGTCCTCATGCCGGACCAAGCTCAAAGGAGCTTATGGGACATCATACTCAAATTTACCTCCCTCACTCTCATAAGAGTGGTGTCTGAACTTCTTTCCTTGATGCCCCTCCATCATGAGCTCTTTTGCTTTCTTCTCATCCCCAAGTGTTATGGGTCTCAACTCCTTCTTGCCTCTATCTGGAGGAGTCTTACTAAACAACTTCTTGAGTTTTGACTTTTTCTTCTTAACTCCTCCTTTCCCTTCTAACGGGACCACATCCACTTTCTTTACCTCTTCATCCTTCAACTTCCTCACTTTATCCCTATCAAAATAATCAAGATCATAACGCTCATGGGTTAAATTATCAAGTGAAGAATTATAAAATTCATGAATATGAGAAGTATTAGGAATAGGAGGCATGTCTTCAACACGAGGATCAATTGCATCCATGCAATACAAACTCTCATCCTCCTTCGGGTGCTTCATGGCTTCATATAGGGAAATCTTCACTTCTTGATCATCAACCTTCAACGTGATCTTCCCATTTGCCACATCTAGCACCATCCCCGCCGTAGCTAAGAACGGTCTTCCCAAGATCAGGGGCACGTGCTCATCTTCCTCCATCTCTAGCACTACAAAGTCGGCTGGAAAAATGTGATCTCCAACTCTCACGAGGACGTCTTCAACCACTCCTTGAGGTCTAGTAATAGACCGATCGGCTAGTTGAAGCGTCATCATTGTGGGTTGAAGTTCTCCACCTTCCAACTTCTTGAAAAGCGACAAGGGCATCAGATTGATGCTCGCCCCAAGGTCGCACAACGCTCCCTTCTTGATCCCGTTCCCAATGTCACATAGGATCGTGAAGCTCCCGGGATCCTTCAACTTCGGTGGAAGCGCCTTGTGCACTAATGCACTCACCTCGTGGTTCAGCTGCACCAACTTCGGCTCATCCACTCGCCGTCTTTTCGCAATCAAGTCCTTCAGAAACTTTGCATAATGCGGCATCTGTTCCAAAGCATCATAAAAGGAATGTTAATGTGAAGTTGTTTAAAAACATCAAGAAATTTTGCAAATTTTTCATCAAGCTTCTTTTTCATGAAGCGCTGTGGATATGGGACGGGTATCACAGATTTGGGTACCCCCCATTCATCTCTTTCTGTTTCTTTCACTTTCTCCCTTGCTTCCTTTGCCTTTTTCCACTTAGGAACTCTCTCTATCTCCTCAAAGTCTTTCCCCTTCTGGGACTCATCCATATCTTCATACTTCGCAATCCCTTTACTTTCAATCCCCTTCTCAACTTGGGGCGTCTCAGAATCAGCAGGCATCTGAGGACCTTCATAATTGGTTCCACTTCTAAGCTGGATCGCCTTGCAATGCTCTTTCGGGTTCCCTTCCGGCATTCTATTCACTGATTTTGCAATCTGACTCATCTGGAGCTCTAAAGAAGTGAACCTTCGATTGTTCTCTTGTTGAGTTCTAGTCCACTCAACATTCATCTTCTGGAGCTCTTGATCACGTTGATCACCCTTCATGTGCAACTCCTTCACATCGTACTCCAAGGATGACAACCGCTTGCTCCCTTCCTCCACCTTCTGAAGGATCGCTCTCAACATCTCCTCGGTTGATGCACCGCCTTCTCCACCAGGAGGTTTAGACCCCGGATCAACACCTGCAGGAACAGTAACACCAGCTTTTGGGTTAGCATAAGAAAAATTATCATTCTTCCTCCATGTGTTTTGAGGAGGCTGCTGGCCTCCTTGAACTCCTTGTGTGTTCCTCCATTGATTTTGAGGTGGCTGAGGGCCTGGAAGTACAAATGGTTGGCCATAAGAAGGCCTTCCATACTGGTTTCCACCTTGGTAGCCATTCTGGTTGTAATACGGACCTTCCATGTAATTGGCTACCTCTTGCTGTCCACTGGGTTGGTCTACTCTCTCATTCTCTACTGCATGCTCTCCACCCAAACTCTTCCCCAACTCGAGGTTGTTTATCTTCTCCATCATGGCCATCAGTAGCCTTCTCGTTCCTTCTCCCTCTTCAACCTGATGCACTCTCTGAAAATCTGCATCTCCACTCCAAGCACCGGCATTCGTGACAATGTTGTCCACGATCTCCCTACACCTCTCTATGCCTTGGTTCAAAAATGCTCCGCCCGCACAAGCGTCTAAATGGTCTTGCCCCGTCTTGTTGGCACCACTATAGAAGAACGCCATAATGTCTCCCTCATTGTACCCGTGCTGCGGGCACTCAATCAACATGTTTGAGTATCTCTCCCACGCTTGGCGTAAGTCCTCTCCTTGCTTCTGGCGGAAAGAAGATATCTCAATTCTTGCTTTTATTGTCCTTGATGGAGGGTAGAATCGCTCGAGGAACAGACGCTCGAGCTCGGCCCAAGTGGTAACACCTCCCCGCGGGAGCGTATTATCGTACCACTCCTTGGTTATTCCCGTCAATGAGAATGGGAACAGCCTAAGCCTCTTGGCATCTTCAGACATGCCATTGTAATTGAATGTTGAGGCTATCATGAGAAAGCTCCTCAGATGTGTGTGAGGATTCTCCTTCCCGATCACCCCTTTGAACTGATTCTCGGTCAGCAGCTTTAAAATCCCCGGCGATATCGAGAAGTTGTTCGCCTCAACAGGAGGCAAAGCCACTCCATCATAGTACCGCTGTGGCTGCGCTGCAAATCTCCCTCTAATCGCCATATTATGATCTACGTTCTGAGGAACGTGTTGAGGATTAGCAGCAGGTACTGGTACTTGTTGGGGTGGTGGTTGGTTGTAGACTGGGGGTGGATGATATGGATATGGTGGGTAAGGATAAGGTGGGTATGGGAAATGTTGGTATACTGGGTTGTTAAAAGGGTTATTTGGGTTTTGTGGGTAAGCAGGGTTGTTATGAGGATTATGGACAAGGTTCTGAGCTGGATTCCCTACGTTTTGTGTATCCGGGTTTAGGCTCTGGCTATCCCCTAATGGAATTTGATTCTGGCTACCACTAACTCCAGTGCCTTCAACTCGGTCTACTGCCTGATTGAAATCGTTGGCAGCATCGTCCAACTCATTATTGATATCCATTGGTTCCTTTCCTAAGTCGGCAGTGTTCATCCTTCTCAAGAAGGCTCGGCTTCTGGCTATTGTCTCAGGGTCCAACGGTATTCTCTCTTCGCTCGTATTGCCTTGTGAGCGTGTTTTCATAAACCTGACACACTAGCAGAAGGATCAAAACGCAACTGCCGAATGAATAAAAAATAAAAATAAAAACAGAAATTAAATCACCCACTACTAACTACTAAGCTATCTACAAGTCCTATTCAAAAGGCATATAACGCCATCCCCGGCAACGGCGCCATTGACTTGAAGCGAACTACACTAGCTTTCTACTAGTAGCTACCCCGCAAGAGTACGGGTTCACTGTAGTATGGGCAAGTATAGGGACCAAGTATTATCGAACCCAAGGGATGGTGTATATGCGAATAGATCCCTGAAGATCTACGCGTCGTAGTTAATATGAGTGTAATGTTTTTGGGTTTTTGAAAGATTAATTAAAAGACTGAAATAAACTAAGTAAACTTAAATACTAAAGAAATCAAATTAACTAAGGGTTGTGTTCTAATGAGAGATGATGATGCTTAGGATAGGAATCCCTACGTATACTAACGGAGCAGGTACATAATCAAAGTAATCGTGACAAACAAGAATTAACCTAAGTAAAAGATCGTAGAATGAAAGCTCAAGATTTCTTACCCTAATACTTTATCCTAGCAATCGACTTCACTAATCCACTAACAAGTTAATGAATTGTGCTTAATTAATGAGACCCTAATTTAACTAAGGTGATGCGGTCGTCCTCCTTCGCTAAACCGGTAGATGAATTAACCTTTCCTAAACCCTCTCGTTAAGACTACTAATTGTTATTGAGTGATGCGGTCGTCCTCTCTCTAACACTTTCGTACGAAATTCAAAGGTAAAGTTCAGATTAATTATAAGAATTCATTAATTAAGAGAATTAAAACTAACGTCACAAATTACCCTAATTACGTACCCACATCCTACTTCTACGAGTTCATCCTAACCCAAGCATGCAAGGGTTTTAGCCGGACATGGTTATAACAAAAATAAAAGCAATAGAAGAAACAACGAACAAAAACATAATGAATTGAACGAAGAAAATAAGAAACATGAACTAGGGTTTTAAAATAAAATAATTCTAAGAACTGAAATTTAATTAACTAAAACGAAGTTTAAAACGTTTAAAGTAATCAAGCTAATGAAAAGAAACTAAGAAACGAAAAGAAAACTAAGAATTCGTATGAAAAACCTCAACAACGTAAAAGTAAAGCTTGCTCGTTCTTCTCCTCTTCCTCTCTCTAAAAATTAAGTCTAAAAGTGATTTCTAAAGTCGGGGATCCTTCAAAACGTGTTTGGAAGAGGTATATATAGGCACCGGGTCGAAACGGGAGTTAATGGGCCGAAAATACGCATCCGGAGGCGAAAATACGTGTTTGCTCGAGCAAAACGCTCGAGCGGTTCCGCTCGAGTGATTCGCTCGAGCGCTGAAACTGTTCTGTAAGTTTTTGGTCGCTCGAGCAAAACGCTCGAGCGCTGGCTGCTGTGCACTCGTTCGTAAAATCTTCATATCTCCTCAACCGGGAGTCCGTTTTGGCCGATTCAAAGTCCTACGAACTCCTCTTTTCGCCCTCTATCCATCTATGAAAACCAAAGAGACAAATTAATAATTTTATAAAAATGATACTCATTTGACTCCAAGCACTAATCGAAAACACTCAAAACATGAGTAAATTGGGCACCAAAATATAACAATTTCACGCCTAATCATGCTACAAGCCTCGCTTTATACCTCTCCACAGTATTGTTCTCATTTCATTTTCATACAAATACCCATTTATATACTACGGGGATAGCGCGCGAGGGTGTACGAACAATAGAGCTAAATACTTGTCTTTTGTTAAGCGATGTGAGCTCTGCATCAATTGCCTCTTTCCATTTAACCCAATCGGAGCGCTTCCGGCACTCGGCGATTATTTTGGGTTCTGGATCTAGATCATTTATAATGGAAAGGCGATTGACGCTGCAAATGTGTCGTCGATGACAGTAATATTTCTATTGTATGTTTCTCCCGTATCTGTGAAGTTCACAGAGACTTCGACATTTACGTCAACTAGACCTTCCTCATTTTCCATTGTATCTGGATCTGGTTGTTCCACGGTCCTAGTGCATTGGAATATTTTGTGCACGTGCTTCATCACTAAGACTCTCATCTCCTTGAGACTTGGGATTATCTAGACGGATCTCTTCTAGAGATTTTACATTCGACTGACCAGATTTACTAACTTTTCATTTAGGTGTGTTACTATCTCTTGAGTGAACGCGTCTGGCAGGTTTATTTGCTAAGTTTTACAAGTTAATGATCTTCTGAACTTCTAGTTCAGATTGATTAGTGCGCGGATCTAGATACTGAAGATTACTTATGTTCCACGTAACTTCCCGGCATTTATTCAATTTTGAATTCGAATCTCCCCCTAATGCCGAGAAGTAATCTTCTTCGAACGTGCAATCAGCGAACCGGGCCGTTAATTGATCCCCGAACAAAGGCTCGAGGTATTTCACGATGGATGGAGAGTCGTATCCGATGTAAATACCGAGTTTCCTTTGTGGGCCCATAGAGGTCCGCTTTGGTATCGTTATTGGAACGTATACCGCACATCCAAAAATACGCAGATGGGAAATGCTAGGTTCTTTCCCACGCACTAAGTGTAGGGGGGAATGATCATTATATGCAGTTGGACAGATTTGGATTAAGTGCGATGCATGTAGGACTGCATGCCCCCAGCATGAAGTGGGTAGTTTCGAGTTCATAAGCAATGGTCTCGTGATAAATTTGATACGTTTTATTAGCGCCTCAGCAAGACCATTTTGGGTATGAACGTAGGGGACTGAATGCTCCACTATAATTCCCAGTGCCATACAGTAATCTGTAAAGGCCTTTGAGCTGAACTCAGTTGTATTATCCATACGAATCGACTTGATTGGATAATCCGGGAATTGAGCTCTAAGCTCAATAGTTTTCGCAATGAGCTCTGCAAGAGCTTGATTGCGGGTAGACAACTAATAAGCATATGTCCACCTAGTGGAGGCATCAATAAGGACCATGAAATGCTGAAATGGTCCTGATGTTGGGTGAATCGGTCCACAAATGTCTCCTTGAATTCGCTTCAAGGAAAACCGGAGACTCTAGTCTAACCTTAGTGCGCGACGGACGCACTATTAACTTACCCTTAAGACATGCATCACAAATAAGTTCATCAATAGGAAGGATTCTATTATTCGAATTATTATGACTAATTGAATTAGGTAGAATCCTACGTATCATATATTGTCCTGGATGAGTTAACCGCTGATGCCTTAATATAAAGAAGTTCGGGTCATAAAATTTCATACTCATGGCTAGATGGAGATTTTGACGGCCGGATGTAGGAATAGTACAATCCGGGGGAGAAGTAAGGAAGTTTTTCTATAACTTATTTACGGCTACCTCGAGTAATAGTCATCAAAAGGTATTCTTTATTGTTCTCAGTTTCAGTTTCAATGTGATATTCATTAGTCCTAATATCTCTAAAACTGAGCAGGGTACATTTAAACTGTGGAAACAATAAGGCATTATTCATTATGAGTTCGGTACCCACGGGGAGGACAATGGGAGCTCTTCTGGACCCCACTATCAACCTACTATCATTGTTATTGTAGTTATACTCCCCTTACGATTTAACAAGTTATGAAAGAACTTCTTATCTCTTAAGATTGCATGAGTGGTGGCGCTATCTACCAAACATAAAACACAATCTCAATCCATCACGCCAGAGGAAATAGCCCAAACCTAATAGCTGATATGTCTACTAGCCATGAAAAGTAATATCCAAGTAAATTTAATGGACAGCGCTAAGGTAAACACATCGAAGCTAAAACATAATATTATCCATAAAATAAAATATCTGAAAGAAAGGATCCAAATATAAAGTACTAAAACAATCAAATACACAAATCACTCATCATCTCCAAGGTCCTTGAGCTTGATGCCCAGAGGATCGACGTTGTCTTGGTCAAAGTCTGCTCCAGGCAGTCTGGCATGGTGAGATTCGACTCTAGGGTCCTTCCCCTTGCCGTCCTTCTGCTGCTTTTGATAAGCCTCAACCAAGTTCTTGGGAGTGCGACACGTGCGAGACCAATGGCCTCTACATCCTCATCTGTAGCAGGACTGCTTAACCTTGCCAGATGAAGAGCGAAATTTGAGGTTCTGTGACCACCAGATGTACTACGACCTCGGCCTTTAACCCAGATATCTTACTCTCTCCCTCTTCCCGTTTGCAACCAATAATATAATTGTCCCTATACTGCTGCTGGAGTATAAGGTTGCTAGCGTGGAATGTTGACAGATTGTTCTGCATCAACTGGGTTACAATACGGTGCAAAGCAAAGTTGTACTCCGTTATAGACTTAAGGTCTTGGAAATGGAGTCTCAACCAATCGTATTGTACCGGAGGGAGGAGTATATCATTTTGTTGTTGGAAACGATCCTACAGGGAGTTCCACAATATTCCGGGGTCCTTGAATGAGGATCTGAATGATGAATTCCTCACTCAGGTGGTTCATGAGAAAAATCAACGCTTTCGCCTTCAGGGCGTTAGTGGATTTCGAACCTTCGAGAATTGTTTCGCTCGACTCATTTAAGGCAAGATGGAACTCGACATCTAGCGCCCATGTCAGATAGTTATTACCATCGAGAGCAAGCTCATCGAATTCTTTCATGTTAATATCATATATTTTCACTACGATTTTAAAGTGACATGGTAAGAGTTGTGACCAATTTATTAACAATGGAGAAATAAGGATTTGTTTAATTATTTTAGAGCACATAGATACAAGTATTGGGCGCCGTCTACCCAAAACATAAATTTACGGTCCGATAATTATCGGGCGCCGCCTACACGGGCATAATATGCGGACTATAAAGAAATAAACTATGTGCGGAAAAGTAATGCATGTATGATAATTAAATCACATAAACATGCATAAACAATTAAGGAAGATAATCACATGAAAATAATTTCTAGAAAATATACGATTTAATAGACAGAGGAAATAATCATAAGAATAATCATTTCATGTATATTAACGCAATTTAACGAAATATTTTCAGGATTAAAATAAATTAAACACGGATTTTATGATATCAAGAACGCAAACAAAATAGGGTTAAGAGATCACAAGAATCTAGGGAAAAATATCGCGTGGGTCGCGGACAAGAGGCGGCGCGCGAAGGGCGGCGGTCGCGAAAAGGCGGCACGGCACGACGAGCGTGCGCGGGCATGAGGCGGCCGCGTGGCAGGCACGACAGGCGTGAGCGGCGCGGGCGGCATACGCGACGGGCGCTGGCGGTACGCGGCAGGCGCGACGGGTGCGCAGCCCGGGCGGCACAGGCGCGCAGGCGCATGGCGCTGGCGGCACACGGCAGGCGCGACGGGCGGCTGGGTGGGCGGCAGGCGGGCACACGAGCACGCGTGCGCGACGGGCGGGGGCCGCGAGCAGGGGGCGGCGGGCGCGCGATCGACCGGCGCGCTCGACGGGGTGGCGCTGGCGATCGGGCGGCAGTCGTACGCCTTCGGGACGTCGGTCGTTGCTCGTCGATTCAAGTCACAATAATTTTAATTCGAATACAAATATGATTCAAATAAATTCATAGCAAGGGTACACATCAAAAACATGTAATTCATATGAAAATTAATTTAGGGCGTACCTATAATCTCGGGCAGAGACTCGTGCTGATAACGTGTTGTAAATAAGTGTGTTAATTAAAGAAACAGCGTTTGTTGACCCAGTTCGTCGGGAACGGCTACGTCTGGGGGCGATCCAAGCCAGGAGTTTCACTAATGATCTTGTGTATGAGAGTGATTACAATAATGAATACAATGATCTATTTATAAGAATAAAATCCTAGTCTAAGATATAAAGTTCGTTGGGTTTTTTGGTCCATAAGTAATGTCCACATCAAATCTTCTAGATTTGAAATAATAGATCTTCTAGATTTACAAAAGTACATAAAATTAGAAAACAAAAGTAAAATAATTAATTTCAACAATTAGTTGACCTTATCAAAACAACTAAAACAATATAAGATAATTATATAAAAGTTAAAATATAAGCTACTCAAATGCCTAAATTCATGTCATTTGTGCAGTCATAATTATTTTTTATATTTAAGAATTAACAGCTTTCCTGCATAATTACTTATGACATGGTGAAATTCTAGATAATAAACGTCAATTAAATGCATAATTAACAATTTCTGAGAATTAATAGTCTCCTAAATTCAATGCATAATTAATTGAGACATGGTGAAATTTCTCTCTCATCTACGTTAATTAAAAAAGGATTGGAGAAAGTACATAATATTAGAAAACATGGGTAAAATATTTTTAACTCACATGAGAAACTAATTTTTTGCATTAACATTATTATATACCTAATATAGAACAATAAATTATAATTTTGTTCCCTGATCACTAATAAGCAATTAATTGCTTAACACTTCATGTATATTATTTTAACTTGCCAAAAATATGTACCTATTGAGTATTGACCAAAATGAAAATTGAATTTAACAGTTAGAAACATTAAAAAAAATTGCAATAAGTTAAAGGTCAAAGTTACCATTCCAAATCAATAGACAATTGTATGACCAAAATTAATGACAATTAGTTGTCAAAACGTACCATAATTATAAGAAGAAGAAAAACGAATTGTTTTGATCAATGACTGAAAATTCGATCAAAGGTCCAAAATTATTACCGTCTAGGGGTGGAAATATGTCATGCTACTCGACAAAAGCCTACAACTCGGTCTACTAAAGTTCAGCTTTGCTCGACTCGTTTAATAAACGAGTCAGGCTCAGACTTTAAAGTCTATTTTGAGCTTTTTTTGTAAGTCTTTTAAACTCAATAGGCCAACCGATTTAACAATATTAATTAGTATATATTATACTCCCTCCGTCCCGGACTAAATGTCCCACTTCTTTTGGTTGAATGGTTTAAGAAAGTGTATTTGTTTATTAATATATGGTGGAAAAGTAATGAATAGTGTTGAAAAGTAATGAATAGTGTTTAATAAAGTAATGAATAGTGTTGAAAAGTGGATTGAATGAGTGACATTTTTTGTAATATTGTGTAAATTTGAAGGTTAAAGTTTATATGTAGTAGAGTGTTGCTTTTTCCATTTATGGAATGGGACATTTAGTGTGGGACAACCAAAAAAAGGAAAGTGGGACATTTAGAGTGGGACGGAGGGAGTATAATGTATGCTAATACAATACACATATAATATAATATAATAAATATTTAATATATATATATATATATGTAAGAATATTATTAAATATAAATTGAAATATTAATTGGATTTGTTATTGTGCTATTACATAATAATTCTTTGGTAAATTATTTTTATTCTTCATTTTAAAATTTAAAGAGTTAATTGTTATGATTTAATGATATATAATTATTGAATATAATTTTATAAACATGACTAAAAATGCCCTAAAAGATTTTTGGATTAGGCTTATTTATTTAAAAGGTCAGACCAAGGCTCTGAAAAAAGTCTATGACAGTTAACAGGCCAGACTTAGCTCAAAAATTAAATAATAGACCCAGATCGTCTAACGAGAAGTCTAGCTCGGCTCGGCCTATTACCACCCATATAGAGAGGTGATGTTATATATTTAAAGATTTCCATTTCAATAGATGAATTAAAGAATAATACAAAAGCAAAACTAATGGGTCTAATTAAATTTTTATCTCCAAAACTAAAGACATAATGCCTTATTTATTAGGCAAAGTATTATATGAAAATAGTTCATGATAAGCTTATCATGAAACAATTTTAAAGTATCATTAATCTCATTAGGGGTATCATTAGTCTGAGTTCAAGAAATTTATTTTAGATTTTCTTGAACTCAGACTAATGATATCCCTGATAGGTTTAATGATACTACTGACGAAATTAATGATACTCTTAAACTATTTCATGTTAAACTTATTATGAAGCGTTTTCATATAAAACCTACTCTATTTATTATTATTATTATTATTAGAGTGCTTTGAGAATGTATAATTTCAAAAATATTCGAATATTATTAGAATGTATATTTTTGGAACTAAATTCTTGATAAAAAAAAATGTTATTGGTAAATTTGACTAAATTTATGCTCCTAAAATAGTGGGAAACATGTTAGCTAATTTGACCATAATTTAGGAAAGAATATAGCAATATATATTATATTTTGAAATTAAATATTATATCATTCTAGGGAAATGTATCTATGTATCTCATTCTGCCCGCTATTTAATAATAAGTACATTAGAATATTATAAATTCCTTAGTTACCCATATTTTGTTATATGTGATATTTCATGTGATGTTCCATAATTGAAGAATATAAAATAGTAAATTTTGTCCATTACAATGAAGGAGATATCATTATGAGTGAGTCTACTGATACAATTAATTAACAACTACTACCTCCGTTCACGAAATATAATCCTGTTTTTTTACGTGGTTTAATGCGATATGTCGGAGGGTATTAAGCAATTTTCCGAAGTCCGTTTTTTAATAAAATGATCGTTTATGAAAAGTATGTGAAACAAACTTTCCATTAACAATAATATTATTAAAAAACAAATCTCAGAAAATCACGTAACACCCTCCGACATTTTGCATTAAACCACGTGCAAAGAAACATGACTATATTTTATGGACGGGGGAGTATATGAATAACTTAATTTACACAATTTTTTAAAAATAATGTAAGATAATAATGAAAAGTCATATAAAAGTTGAATTGGGTGAGGATAAAATTAAAAGAGAGGGGAATAGTTGGCTCTCTGAGATTCTAGGTAGAAAACTAGGAGATGGTAGAGAGACATTTTTTTGGGTAGATATTTGGATAGGGGATGAGTCTCTAAGGAATCAATTCCCGAGACTCTACTATTTAAGTAGAGATAAGGGGAAGAAGATAAATGAGATGGGGTTCTGGGAATGGGGGGTTTTGGAGGTGGGAGTGGAATTGGAGGCTAGCTTTGTTCGAAAGAGAAAATGATTTGTTTAATATTTTTCTTGCAAGGGTGAATGTGTGCACGTTGACAGAAAACAAGAAAGACAGATGGTACTAGAGTTTAGAGACGGATGGGAGATACACACCGAGATCAGCATACAACAAGATGAGCTTGATGAAGATTGCTACAAACTGGGGCATAAGGAAGAGGGGAGAATTTGAGAAGGTATGGTACAAAGCAATTCCATTAAAGGTTGATGCGACGGCTTGGAGGGCACTTCACGATAGGCTACCCATGAGAGTTAATTTAGCAAGGAGAGGGTTGCTAAGAGGTGAGAAGGATATGAAATGTACAACATGTGGAATTGAGGATGAATCGGCGGATCACTTTTTTATTAGATGCTCGTTGGCCCGAAGAATCTGGGATAAAATGGTGAATTGGCTTGGGATCCCCATGGCTCTACCGTATAAAATCATTGATCATTTCCTACTTTTCTCGGGGCTATTCCGGAAAAAGAAGGAAATGATTTTGGGTATCGTTAGCTGGGAGTGCTTTATTTGAGTGCTTTGGAAGGCGAGGAACAAATTTATTTTTGAGGGGGTGGAGTACAAGATAAACAAGTTATTTGATGAAATAAGGAGTAGGATGTGGAGCTGGCTGTTAGTAAAAAAAGTAATTCATTGCAATTTTTCTTTAGAAGAATGGTTAACTTGTCCCAGTTTGGTGTTCTAAATTGTGTTGTGTTGTAATTCTGTTAAAGCAAACTTTGTAAAGGGCATTTCTTATGCCAATTGTTTTTGAGAAATAAAAATTTTTACTTGTCTGATTAAAAAAAAAAAATTAAAAGAAACTTTTGTATCATAGTTAATAATGGTATCTTTTACTCAAATTAATGGCTTGAATTTATCATACACATGAATTTAGCAATCGAACTTATTTGACGTGAAGTAATTGTTGAATTATTTTTGGCAAACTTTTGACTTTTGAATTTGATTAGATTAACTGCACTAATTTAAGAAAAATATGGAAATCTGATTTTGGAAATATATAAAAATTTATTGAGAATTAAGAGGGAACAAATAATGAATCGAAAATTCCGATGTATTTTCTATTGATATTGTGTACATGAATAAAATTGTGTGTGGTACATAAAATCAGTGATGTAAATGGCGGCCGCCGAGGCCGTCTAGGCGGCCGCCTAGGCGCTTGTCAGCACCTACCGCCAACGATTAATGCAAAGCGATCGTATTTGGTGGAAACCGCGTTTGGCGGCGCCTAGGCGGTCTCGGCGGCGCCTAGGCGACCTCGGCGGTAGGCAACGTCTAGGGTTTTTTTTTAATTTTTTTTAATTTTTAATAACTTTAAAATGTTATATAATTAAAAAGAAAAAAAGAAAATAACAAGTTGCACATATGTGGATTGTGAATTGTGGTAGTTTATTAATTTGAACATTTTGTTGGAGATGTGTTTAATTTTACTTAATTACTTTAATTATTAAATTGGATAATAAACAAATTAAGTTGGAAACATGGAACTTTATTACTTTGATAAATATTAAACAAAATATATTTAATAATAAAAAAAGAAGAAAAAAATAAAAAAAAATAAAAATCTTGGCGGTCATATACCGCCTGCCAAGCGCCAAACGCCATCTGCACCCTTGCATAAAATTGTAAGTGATACAAAATTCATTAATTCATACCAAAAAAAAACTATGTCCATCATATCTTCTCGGCAAGAACTTCATTAATTCATATAATAAAGTCTTCAATCCTAAAAAAATAAGGAGAATTTTTAGAAAATATAAATAATTATACAACAACAAAAACCTTGGAACGGAGAACAACCCTTCATTAATTCATAAAATAATACTACTAAATTCACCATACAACTTTTGTGTTTTATTGTCTTTTAATTAATAGCTCTTGAAAATTGTGCGGCATTCACCATACAACTTTTGTGTTTTATGTTAATCATCACTATTCAGTAAAATTTTGTGTGAACAAATTTCATGTTGTAACTGATTATAGAGTATTAATTGTTTTATAATATAATATTATTTTTTGAATGATATTAATTATTTTATTAAAGACTGTTAAATTTTTTTATTATAAAGTAATATTAGTTATAAACCAATTTTACGGTGAAAGTAGTTCACACACTACCAACACATGTTCATCTATGTATTCTTCCAAGAGCTACGAGACTAAATATAATTTATAAAGTTGTAAATGGTTTTTTGATGCAACAACGAGAAGCATAAGTGTATAATTTGTTAATTCTAGAATATCTGGAAGAACGCAAACGTAGTGAACGTTTAATTCTGTTAATTTAATACAAATACCAGAAGAAAAATGATAAATACACGAAGAAAGAATAAACCAAATATATTTTATATTTCATCTAAAACTATCTGTTACAATGTTTAAAGAGGACTATAAATACTAATCATGTGCTACTCAATTAACACGACATATGAAAAGATTTAATTAAATAACTAATAAATATATATAGTTTAACAAGTATTTAATGATATCCATCAAATTTTTCTTTATCGATCAAGAGTCTGTTAAATTTGTTGCTAAAAATAAAAGAGTTTGTTAATTTATCAATACTAATATTGTTTATTTCATCTCCATTACATTTACCATGGTATATATTTCCATAAATAAGGTGGCTTAGCCCACCTGGCCACCGAATTCCTCACTCTAGTTCGATTTCCCCTGGGAACGAATTATGGGAGTTATAAGGTGGACTTGGAAATTTCTTGGAGTATTTGGGGACTTGGTGAATTAATCTAACTACTAACAACTAACATTTACCGATAAAAAAAAACCTAATAATATTGATATCTGTCATTATGACGGGGGTAAATGAAGATTTTGAATAACATTATACAAGAAAAATAGGGACATTATGTACAGATTATACCCATATATAAAATGAACTAAAGTGTAAAAATGGCATCTAAAAGAATTTCCATATTATTTCAGAAGCAATTTATCAAGATAATAGCTTGTATTACATAAAATAGTTTAGTTTATGCTACAGTGCACTACCCAACACTAGAATAGTGCACAACACCGTTGAAGAATTCCATGAGATGGATACTGGCCATGTAAAAAATTCTATACCTATGAGCTTATGGAGCTCTTCAAAAATTAATATGGTCAAATTATTATTAATATTTAAGTGAAATATTATCTCATGTATAAGATAATTTCATACAAGAGTATTATTTATCATAATATTTTCTTAATTAAACTATATATGCCCAACATATTTTTTTTTTTTATAATGAATAAGATTGTTAGGACATTAAGGGGAAAAAAAAAAGCTAAAATAAGTAGCTACATAGTTTCCACTTGAATGAAATGATAAATTATATGTGTGTTCAATTGTCTGATCCAAACCAATTGTATTATCACATTTATTTTTCTTGACTACAAAGTACAAATAAGCAAATAAAAATAATATAGGGTTTGAATGTGCGATTTTGAATTAGATTATGGAACAAATGTAGTTCCACATAAATAAATAAATGTGTCCTTACAAATGAAAGAGGAAAATTGATGGTCAAATTTGCTTACTAAAACCACTTATACTACAGTTTTTCTTTTTCATATATTAATTGATTTCACCCTTCTAATTTTTCGATTTTATAGGGGAAGAAAAAAGAAAAACATAAAACTTAAATTTACTATAGTAATAAAGTGCGAGACTTTTAAATTGGAAAGAAATTTGCATTCTACACCACAAAAACTATGTACTACAGTTCTTACATGAACTACATATGGGTGGCAATGCAAAAAAAAATTAAATAAATAAAAACACACGCACACACAAATGGCTATTCCTCTAAGAAATTAAACAACACTAGAATACCACCTAGAAATTAAGTTTAATTATCGATCGATCAAATATTATAGGATGACAGAATTAGTATGCATGTCAAATGGTACATTATATTGATCATCGGATTTTTTTGAGAGATCTAGGTCAATTCAGCTTCAACTTAATTAATTATTTAATAAGCAGAGATATTAATTAGATGAGGATTAATTATTTAATTAAGCTGCTGTAGTTTTGGCCATTGAAGAATTTCCCAAAATGATCCTGTATCTTTTTTAAAGCTGTTTCCTGATTGGCTGAGATCCATCTCGTGTTTGTTCAGCATCTCCCACAATACATGCACGTCCGCGTATTCGCATGACTTCACATCTTCTTGAAGTTTTACATGCTCTGCAAAAAAAATACAAAATTAATAATTTCACAACTAATATTTGTGTAGTTTTATATATATAATGTTGAATTAATTTTCGACCAATTTTAAATGAAGTTGTAGTTCTGAAGCAGACCAAACAATTATAATTAACTCTTATATCCCTTGTTAATTAAAGAGGTGACTTTTAGATACAAATAAAAGTGACTTTCCAATAATAACATGAATAATTTTTCAAAAATATATTTAAATAGTATGTTGCACCTATTGCATAGATGACTAAGTCTAATTAAAAACATCCTTATGCACTTACATTTTGTCACTTAAAAATATGGACTTATTTAAAAAAAAATGCAGTTTCAGACCACCAACCATCTTGTGCATTTTTTCTTCTCATTGTTAAGTTCACAAGCAGTTTTGGTTCCACATTTCACCATTGTGTGGACCAAAACTGCCAGGAGTAATAATGGAAATAAAATTGGAAAAAAAAAAAAACCAAAAGATTATTAGTATTAGAACAAAAAATATAATATGAGGCTATGCAATGGGTGAAACTAAAACAGCAATTTTCTCAAATTTTGCCAATTGCATATATATTTGATTTTTAGGAAATTTCTTTTCTTGTTTCTTGGAGAAAATGGGTTCCTCAGTTTTTAATTCTTTTAAGAAATTCTTAAAGCCCAAAGTTGGAGAGAACAAATAAATCAAATGCAATGCAACATCTGCAAATTCTTGGTCTTCTAATATTTTGATTAAAAAGGGGAAAATACGCTGATCCAATCAAACATGAAAACTAAAATTCCCAACCTAAAATTAAATGTTCAAAATCAATATATATATATATATATAGAGAGAGAGAGAAAATTAAACCTGGATTTTTGCGAAGATGTAACTTTTTAGAAAGTTTGGTCCAAACTTTCCTCATGGGACTTTTCATCTTATCCCAACACTTGACCTTCATCTTTGTATCACAATTCAGAATTGCTTTAGCAAAAAGAAAGAGAGAACCAATGGATTAATCAATTACATTCCCTACATAATATAAAAAAAAAAAAAAAATCAATTAATTATAAAGAAGATATCACAAATATATATATGAATTTAAAGGCAAAAAATCTTACACACCGTGTGTATGTGTGCGTGAAATGCTATGTGAGAGATTTCAGATCGATAGGGGAAGAAAGACATGAAAAATCTGGGTGCATTTTATACATAATTTTTTGTGTTATCTTAATTAATTGTTAATTGGATTTCCTATAAATGAGGAGAGGATAGGGGGGAAGAATATTTAAGTCCTTGAGATTTTGCTGCCTTAAATAATATTTTCCATTTTTAATTAATTTCAGCCACGGAATTTAGACGATAAATGCGTGTGCGGAATCCGATTCTCTGTTTTGATCATTTCCGATGATATTGCCTAATCCGAACCGTCTTCTCATTTAATGAAATATGCATAACAAAGTTCAATTTTCCAAAGTATTATATGAAAATAATTTATGATAAGTTTATGTAATAATTTTAAAGTATCATTTATCTTATCAGGAGTATCATTAATTTGGGTCAGTGATATTATATTGTAATTGTTTTAAATTTTCTTGAACTCAAATTAATGATACTCCTAATCATATATTCAATACTTTAAAACAGTTTCATGATAAACTTATCATGAACCATTTTTATATAAAACCTATTCAAAATATTATAGTAACATAATGTTTATTTTTAAAATTATTTGAAAAAGTTTAAGATATCAAGTTTTTTATTATAATATTTTTTTTATTATACATACTTCATACAATTATAATATATAAGTTTAAGTCTTAAAAAATATTTACATTACTAAAATTGTTATTAAGAGTATCACAACCGTTCATATCATATACCACATCCATATAAACTTACTCAATATGTGTTACATGTGGGCTCAATTGGAAAAATTGAACCAAAAATTATAAAACAAAATCCACAAATAAATTCAATCTTTATTCAAATATTCCCTCAATTCTATAAAAGCTTCCACAAAGGCTGAGGGCTCACAAATCAAGAAATTGGAAGGAGTAAAGATTTGAGGAGTAATTCCGTAAACTTTTATGAATAGAATAAAGAAGTTAGTTTGATTGTGTGTATCTTTGAGGAGTAATTCCGTAAACTTGTATGTGACTATCTTTGGCCTGTGGACTCAAAAATAGTAACATTTGATGTAAAATTAACAATATTGTGAGAATAAAATTTAAGGATGATAAACGTAAAAATTATTGTAGAACAACCGGAAAAAGAAAAAGTGTAAAAAATATTATAAGATAGGAGGAATGGTTTACTAAACTCAGTATTAAAGCATAAATGTTACTCCTATCCATATAATGTAAGTTTCTTTGGGGGGGGGGGGGGGGGGGGGGGCTCGGGGGTTTCTAGCAAAGTAGCTTGGGTTAGGTGGGGTTCTATCTGTAAATCTATAGAGTTGGGGGGTTTGGGAGTTCGGGACTTAGATTGCTTTAACAGAGTACTTCTTAGCAAGTGGCTTTGGAGGTTCTTGAGAGAGAGGGAAAGTTTGTGGGTGAAGGTAGTGGAGTCAAAATTCGGGGTTGAGAGGAGTGGAGAGTTGCTAGGAGGTACGCGGTGAGAAGGGAGAAAGTTAGAGGGTGGTGGAGAGAGGTGATCAAGGCAGGGGGAGGGGGGAAAACGGGTGGTTCTTTGAGGGAGTAGAGAAGGTGTTAGGAGATGGGAGTAAGACACTATTCTGGGAGGAGAGATGGGTAGAGGAGGGGGTCAGGCTGTGTGAGAGTTTTCCTAGGTTGTTTCATCTCAGTAATCAAAGAGGGAGAAAGGTGGGGGAAATGGGGGATATGGAGGACGGGGTATGGAAATGGAGGTGGGAGTGGAGGAGAAATCTTAGAGATAGGGAATTATGTATTGTAAACAACCTTGAAAATTTGTTGAACAGGTCGCAGTCTAAGCTCGGAATGGAGGACAGGTGGAAATGGAAGGAGGCAAAAGAAGGCATTTTCACGACAAGAGAAGTGTACGAGTGATTAAGAAGGAAGGAAACAAATGTCAATCAGGATGCGGACAAGGGAAAGGCGTTCAAATGCATATGGAACAGATTCACTCCCCGAAAAGTCTCGGTCCACGCTTGGAGAACGCTATGGAGAAGACTTCCAACCAGGGGGAAGCGGAGGAAAAGAGGTATTCTAAACTCAAATGACAACATAAATTGTCCCCTTTGTGATGAAAGAAGTGAGACGGTGAAGCACATATTTTTTTAGTGCAAACATTCATATGCAATCTGGATGGAGGTAGTAAAATGGCTAGGGGTTGAATCAGTTCTCTCGTCTAACTCCTTGGTGAACTTACTACATTTTAGTAGATTTCTCAAGGGGAAGAGGGGTGAACAAGTAGCCATTTGCATATGGGAATGTGTCTTATGGTTGATCTGGAAAGGAAGAAACGAAAAAATCTTTAATAATCAAGAATTCTCGGGCGTCAAGGTGGTGGAAGAGTTGAAAACCAGGACTTGGAGTTGGATGGCACACAAGGAGAGAAAGTATCAACAAATTAGTTTTCAAGAGTGGTATGTCAACCCAAAAATAGTCCTTGGAGTGAAGTAATTTCTTATTTCAAAAAACTGTATGAGTATCAAAAAGATAGAGTAAAAGGTATTACTCATGCCTATGTATTCTATTTTGACTCTTTGAAGGAATGAAGAGAGTTTTTTACTGATCAAAAAAAATATAATGTACTACACTTATCATACCAGGTTTATTATTTCCTCGCACGTTTTAAATTATATTTCTAGTTTTATTAATTCACACTAACTTCTTTTATTAATTAGAATATCAAGAGACTATTATGTATGTTATCATTAATTAGTGTGTTAAAAGAGTAGGTTTTATATGAAAATGGTTTATGATAATTTTATTATGAAACTATTTTAAAGAATAGAATATTTTATCATGAATATCAAAAAGTTCATCAGGAGTATCATTAATTTGGATTCAATAAATTAAATTTACAATGATTACAATATAATAACACCGACCCAAATTAATGATACTCCTGATTGAATAAATGATACTCCCTCCGTCCCACAACACATTGCGGACTTTCCATTTTCGTTTGTCCCACGAAAAGTTTGCGGACCTTAAAATGGACATTACTTATTATATATGGCCCACATCTAATTAAACTTAACACATCTAATTAAAACAATAAACCCAGCCTGATGGTCCCGTTTTCGAAGGGCAAAATGGGAATTCAGGAACAAATTTTTTTTTTAAAACCTGAGCGTTGCGCTCTGAGAGAGTTCAGTGAAGGAATACTCAAGTCACTGCGTTGCTGAGAGTCAGAGCTATCAAGTCAGTGATGAGACTTGAAAGCTCAGGCTCTCAACAAGGCAGTGACTCGAGAGACTGAGCTCTCGAGTGCCTAGCCTGATCTGGTCAGTGAGAGGAGTCTCCCTGACCGGATTGCTTAACTAAAGTTTTCTTAACAAAGCTCTCAGTGAGCTGATTTTCACAATACTTTAGTAAATACTTTGAAAGATAAATACGCTCAGTTTAACGTGGTTCAGAGTCTCAATACTCTTACATCCACGGCCTGATTTAACAGGAAATCCACTCCTTGGGATTCTTGTTTTTAACGTGCCAAGGTGCACTTACAACTGGACTCACGCCACTCCCTGGGCTGCCCTCCTCACCTCACTACAAACCTAACAATCTTTTGAAAGGGTTTAGTTTGGTTTGGTTTTCTCCAACTAGGTGAGGTTTTCCTTTACAATGTGTTAGCCTTAAAGCTAAGATTAGGAAAACCTCTCTAAGCTAAGAGTTACAAGCTTGACACTCAAAGAATATAAGTGATAACCCTAAAGGTCAGTGTCGTGGGTGTGTATCTCTTCCTTATGACTCCCTAACAACTAACACACCCTCACAGCTTGTAGGTGTTTATTTTCTTCACTCACAATAACACACACTTACAATGAAGCTGTGAGCTTGTATTTATAATGGGGATTCAAATGTATCCGTTGGAGGGAAGATACATTTGAATCCAACATTTAATGGTTTCAACCACTTTTCTTGGAATGCGGCCTTTGTCAGTGTCAGAGTTGCTGCCTCGTGCTGATTGGTCCACGTGGCCTGGATTCACGGATCTTTGACTCAGTGGGTTTGACTAAGACCCACTGACTTTAGGTAGTTTCCTCCTTCACTGACATGATGATCTTCAGTGGACTGACTCGTCCTCAGTGCAGTTGTCCTTCAGAGACTGTTTGAAGATCACTCCAAGAAGTTTGTCATAAGGCTGGATGACAAACTTCCCTGACCACAGTAGCCTGACTCCTTCAGGGCCTACTTGGTGCAGCACTGATCCACCTGATCAGGCTCTTCACTGAGTGGTCCGCCAGACTTGGCTTAGAACAACCTGACTTACACTCAGTGGGACTTCCTTCAGGCTTCTCCATTGGTTCAGGTTGATGGCATGTCTTCAGTCAGCTCTTCTGGTTGTCATCTTGATATCCTCAGGCTGTGTTGCTGAGTTCCCCCTCGCTGAGTGCCTCCTCAACTGAGTTCTCCTCAACTGACAGCCTATTCTACTGAGAAATAACCTAGCCTGACCTGAAACAAGAGATACAATCCTGACTGCTTTCAAACCTATTACATGTTGTTTTGGAAAATCATCAAAACTAAAACATATCCCAACAATTTCCCCCTTTTTGATGATTCCAAAACTTCTAACCAAATGATTTTCTATTACAAGAATAATGTCAGAATACAGGTAATAGTTTGAAATATGCAGGAATTCCCATAGTTTAAAACATTTAAGATCTGTTCGGTTGACCATTTTTCTTAACAAAACTGGATCAGTGGTCATGTGAACAACCTGCTTTGATACCAATTGATGGTCCCGTTTTCGAAGGGCAAAATGGGAATTCAGGAACAAAATTTTTTTTTAAAACCTGAGCGTTGCGCTCTGAGAGAGTTCAGTGAAGGAATACTCAAGTCACTGCGTTGCTGAGAGTCAGAGCTATCAAGTCAGTGATGAGACTTGAAAGCTCAGGCTCTCAACAAGGCAGTGACTCGAGAGACTGAGCTCTCGAGTGCCTAGCCTGATCTGGTCAGTGAGAGGAGTCTCCCTGACCGGATTGCTTAACTAAAGTTTTCTTAACAAAGCTCTCAGTGAGCTGATTTTCACAATACTTTAGTAAATACTTTGAAAGATAAATACGCTCAGTTTAACGTGGTTCAGAGTCTCAATACTCTTACATCCACGGCCTGATTTAACAGGAAATCCACTCCTTGGGATTCTTGTTTTTAACGTGCCAAGGTGCACTTACAACTGGACTCACGCCACTCCCTGGGCTGCCCTCCTCACCTCACTACAAACCTAACAATCTTTTGAAAGGGTTTAGTTTGGTTTGGTTTTCTCCAACTAGGTGAGGTTTTCCTTTACAATGTGTTAGCCTTAAAGCTAAGATTAGGAAAACCTCTCTAAGCTAAGAGTTACAAGCTTGACACTCAAAGAATATAAGTGATAACCCTAAAGGTCAGTGTCGTGGGTGTGTATCTCTTCCTTATGACTCCCTAACAACTAACACACCCTCACAGCTTGTAGGTGTTTATTTTCTTCACTCACAATAACACACACTTACAATGAAGCTGTGAGCTTGTATTTATAATGGGGATTCAAATGTATCCGTTGGAGGGAAGATACATTTGAATCCAACATTTAATGGTTTCAACCACTTTTCTTGGAATGCGGCCTTTGTCAGTGTCAGAGTTGCTGCCTCGTGCTGATTGGTCCACGTGGCCTGGATTCACGGATCTTTGACTCAGTGGGTTTGACTAAGACCCACTGACTTTAGGTAGTTTCCTCCTTCACTGACATGATGATCTTCAGTGGACTGACTCGTCCTCAGTGCAGTTGTCCTTCAGAGACTGTTTGAAGATCACTCCAAGAAGTTTGTCATAAGGCTGGATGACAAACTTCCCTGACCACAGTAGCCTGACTCCTTCAGGGCCTACTTGGTGCAGCACTGATCCACCTGATCAGGCTCTTCACTGAGTGGTCCGCCAGACTTGGCTTAGAACAACCTGACTTACACTCAGTGGGACTTCCTTCAGGCTTCTCCATTGGTTCAGGTTGATGGCATGTCTTCAGTCAGCTCTTCTGGTTGTCATCTTGATATCCTCAGGCTGTGTTGCTGAGTTCCCCCTCGCTGAGTGCCTCCTCAACTGAGTTCTCCTCAACTGACAGCCTATTCTACTGAGAAATAACCTAGCCTGACCTGAAACAAGAGATACAATCCTGACTGCTTTCAAACCTATTACATGTTGTTTTGGAAAATCATCAAAACTAAAACATATCCCAACAATTTCCCCCTTTTTGATGATTCCAAAACTTCTAACCAAATGATTTTCTATTACAAGAATAATGTCAGAATACAGGTAATAGTTTGAAATATGCAGGAATTCCCATAGTTTAAAACATTTAAGATCTGTTCGGTTGACCATTTTTCTTAACAAAACTGGATCAGTGGTCATGTGAACAACCTGCTTTGATACCAATTGATGGTCCCGTTTTCGAAGGGCAAAATGGGAATTCAGGAACAAAATTTTTTTTTAAAACCTGAGCGTTGCGCTCTGAGAGAGTTCAGTGAAGGAATACTCAAGTCACTGCGTTGCTGAGAGTCAGAGCTATCAAGTCAGTGATGAGACTTGAAAGCTCAGGCTCTCAACAAGGCAGTGACTCGAGAGACTGAGCTCTCGAGTGCCTAGCCTGATCTGGTCAGTGAGAGGAGTCTCCCTGACCGGATTGCTTAACTAAAGTTTTCTTAACAAAGCTCTCAGTGAGCTGATTTTCACAATACTTTAGTAAATACTTTGAAAGATAAATACGCTCAGTTTAACGTGGTTCAGAGTCTCAATACTCTTACATCCACGGCCTGATTTAACAGGAAATCCACTCCTTGGGATTCTTGTTTTTAACGTGCCAAGGTGCACTTACAACTGGACTCACGCCACTCCCTGGGCTGCCCTCCTCACCTCACTACAAACCTAACAATCTTTTGAAAGGGTTTAGTTTGGTTTGGTTTTCTCCAACTAGGTGAGGTTTTCCTTTACAATGTGTTAGCCTTAAAGCTAAGATTAGGAAAACCTCTCTAAGCTAAGAGTTACAAGCTTGACACTCAAAGAATATAAGTGATAACCCTAAAGGTCAGTGTCGTGGGTGTGTATCTCTTCCTTATGACTCCCTAACAACTAACACACCCTCACAGCTTGTAGGTGTTTATTTTCTTCACTCACAATAACACACACTTACAATGAAGCTGTGAGCTTGTATTTATAATGGGGATTCAAATGTATCCGTTGGAGGGAAGATACATTTGAATCCAACATTTAATGGTTTCAACCACTTTTCTTGGAATGCGGCCTTTGTCAGTGTCAGAGTTGCTGCCTCGTGCTGATTGGTCCACGTGGCCTGGATTCACGGATCTTTGACTCAGTGGGTTTGACTAAGACCCACTGACTTTAGGTAGTTTCCTCCTTCACTGACATGATGATCTTCAGTGGACTGACTCGTCCTCAGTGCAGTTGTCCTTCAGAGACTGTTTGAAGATCACTCCAAGAAGTTTGTCATAAGGCTGGATGACAAACTTCCCTGACCACAGTAGCCTGACTCCTTCAGGGCCTACTTGGTGCAGCACTGATCCACCTGATCAGGCTCTTCACTGAGTGGTCCGCCAGACTTGGCTTAGAACAACCTGACTTACACTCAGTGGGACTTCCTTCAGGCTTCTCCATTGGTTCAGGTTGATGGCATGTCTTCAGTCAGCTCTTCTGGTTGTCATCTTGATATCCTCAGGCTGTGTTGCTGAGTTCCCCCTCGCTGAGTGCCTCCTCAACTGAGTTCTCCTCAACTGACAGCCTATTCTACTGAGAAATAACCTAGCCTGACCTGAAACAAGAGATACAATCCTGACTGCTTTCAAACCTATTACATGTTGTTTTGGAAAATCATCAAAACTAAAACATATCCCAACAATTTCCCCCTTTTTGATGATTCCAAAACTTCTAACCAAATGATTTTCTATTACAAGAATAATGTCAGAATACAGGTAATAGTTTGAAATATGCAGGAATTCCCATAGTTTAAAACATTTAAGATCTGTTCGGTTGACCATTTTTCTTAACAAAACTGGATCAGTGGTCATGTGAACAACCTGCTTTGATACCAATTGATGGTCCCGTTTTCGAAGGGCAAAATGGGAATTCAGGAACAAATTTTTTTTTTAAAACCTGAGCGTTGCGCTCTGAGAGAGTTCAGTGAAGGAATACTCAAGTCACTGCGTTGCTGAGAGTCAGAGCTATCAAGTCAGTGATGAGACTTGAAAGCTCAGGCTCTCAACAAGGCAGTGACTCGAGAGACTGAGCTCTCGAGTGCCTAGCCTGATCTGGTCAGTGAGAGGAGTCTCCCTGACCGGATTGCTTAACTAAAGTTTTCTTAACAAAGCTCTCAGTGAGCTGATTTTCACAATACTTTAGTAAATACTTTGAAAGATAAATACGCTCAGTTTAACGTGGTTCAGAGTCTCAATACTCTTACATCCACGGCCTGATTTAACAGGAAATCCACTCCTTGGGATTCTTGTTTTTAACGTGCCAAGGTGCACTTACAACTGGACTCACGCCACTCCCTGGGCTGCCCTCCTCACCTCACTACAAACCTAACAATCTTTTGAAAGGGTTTAGTTTGGTTTGGTTTTCTCCAACTAGGTGAGGTTTTCCTTTACAATGTGTTAGCCTTAAAGCTAAGATTAGGAAAACCTCTCTAAGCTAAGAGTTACAAGCTTGACACTCAAAGAATATAAGTGATAACCCTAAAGGTCAGTGTCGTGGGTGTGTATCTCTTCCTTATGACTCCCTAACAACTAACACACCCTCACAGCTTGTAGGTGTTTATTTTCTTCACTCACAATAACACACACTTACAATGAAGCTGTGAGCTTGTATTTATAATGGGGATTCAAATGTATCCGTTGGAGGGAAGATACATTTGAATCCAACATTTAATGGTTTCAACCACTTTTCTTGGAATGCGGCCTTTGTCAGTGTCAGAGTTGCTGCCTCGTGCTGATTGGTCCACGTGGCCTGGATTCACGGATCTTTGACTCAGTGGGTTTGACTAAGACCCACTGACTTTAGGTAGTTTCCTCCTTCACTGACATGATGATCTTCAGTGGACTGACTCGTCCTCAGTGCAGTTGTCCTTCAGAGACTGTTTGAAGATCACTCCAAGAAGTTTGTCATAAGGCTGGATGACAAACTTCCCTGACCACAGTAGCCTGACTCCTTCAGGGCCTACTTGGTGCAGCACTGATCCACCTGATCAGGCTCTTCACTGAGTGGTCCGCCAGACTTGGCTTAGAACAACCTGACTTACACTCAGTGGGACTTCCTTCAGGCTTCTCCATTGGTTCAGGTTGATGGCATGTCTTCAGTCAGCTCTTCTGGTTGTCATCTTGATATCCTCAGGCTGTGTTGCTGAGTTCCCCCTCGCTGAGTGCCTCCTCAACTGAGTTCTCCTCAACTGACAGCCTATTCTACTGAGAAATAACCTAGCCTGACCTGAAACAAGAGATACAATCCTGACTGCTTTTAAACCTATTACATGTTGTTTTGGAAAATCATCAAAACTAAAACATATCCCAACACAGCCCAAAACTAACTTACCCAGCCCAAAACAAACCTACCCAGCCCCATTTTGAAATTCAGTCTCATTATCTCTCAAACTCTCTCGACTCTTCCACACTAAAAAAACCCTAGCCGATTCTTCTTCCACACTCTCAAACCCTAGCCGATTCTCTTTCTTTCTCTCTGTGGCTGACATGTTCGACGGCGGAGATTGCTCCGATTCTCCATAGTTCGGAACCCCAGTTCCCTTTTCCGATTCTCCACAAATCGGAACCCCCATCCCCTTCTCCGATTCTCCTCAAATCGGAACCCCACATTCTCTAAAAATCGGACATGAGTTTTCCGATTCTCCACAAATCAGAACCCCCTTGTCCGATTATCTACAAATCGGAACTCCCTTCTCCGATTCTCCACAAATCGGAACCCTTTTGTCCGATTATCTACAAATTGGAACCCCTTTCTCCGATTCTCCACAAATCGGAACACCTCTCTCTGATTCTCTTCAAATCGCAACCCCTAAGTCGTGGATGCGTGAATATGAAGAATCGGACTCCATGGTGGTCGATTCATTGGTTTGCCAATCTGTGAGGCCCAATTTGCGAGTTGGTGATGACTTTGCAAAGATATGGGGTGATTTCAAAGGACCAACGTCTCCTAAGATGTGTCGGTTTGCGGTTGAGTTGTACACGATGTGGATTCCAGGAGCTAAATACCTCCTATGATAGGTGTTATCTAACTCTCTTCTATTTTTGTTTCGCTGCCTTATATGATGATTGCATGTTTAATCTGAGCCCTATGATGAATGCTGGTGTATATTTGAGCATGTTAATGGTGTTTACAACCACCACTTTGATCTTTTATCTTAGTTTTTGGAGGCTTAAACCTATTCCCTAAACCCTATGATGAATTCTGGTGTATTTTGGTGAGTCTGAGGGTTTAAATTGTGTTATATATGCTCTAGATTTGTTGTATGGGTGAAATGATGATTGCATGTTTTGGATGAGCATATTTATGGTGTTTACAGCCACCACTTTGATCTTTTATCTTAGTTTTTGGAGGCTTAAACATGTTCCCTAAACCCTATGATGAATTCTAGTGTATTTTGGTGAGTCTGAGGGTTTAAATTGTGTTATATATGCTCTGGATTGGTTGTATGGGTGAAATTTGATGAATTCTGGTGTATTTTGGTGAGTCTGGGGGTTTAAATTGTGTTATATATGCTCTGAATTTGTTGTATGGGTGAAATGATGATTGCATGTTTTGGATGAGCATATTTATGGTGTTTACAGCCACCACTTTGATCTTTTATCTTAGTTTTTGGAGGCTTAAACATGTTCCCTAAACCCTATGATGAATTCTGGTGTATTTTGGTGAGTCTGAGGGTTTAAATTGTGTTATATATGCTCTGGATTGGTTGTATGGGTGAAATTTGATGAATTCTGGTGTATTTTGGTGAGTCTGAGGGTTTAAATTGTGTTATATATGCTCTGGATTTGTTGTATGGGTGAAATATGATGAATTCTGGTGTATATTTGGTGAGTCTGATGAATTCTGGTGTATATTTGTAAATTTGAGCTTGTAAAATCATGATATTGTTGCCTATGAGGAATTCTGGTGTATGTTTAAGCATGTTTATGGTGTTTACAGCCACCACTTTGACCTTTTATCTTAGTTTATGGAGGATAAAACCTGTTGAGTGGTCCTATGATGAATTCTGGTGTATATTTGGTAATTTGAGCTTGTAAAATCATGATATTGTTGCCTATGAGGAATTCTGGTGTATGTTTGAGCATGTTTATGGTGTTTACAGCCACCACTTTGACCTTTTATCTTAGTTTATGGAGGATAAAACCTAATGAGTGGCCCTATGATGAATTCTGGTGTATATTTGGTAATTTGAGCTTGTAAAATCATGATATTGTTGCCTATGGGGAATTCTGGTGTATGTTTGAGCATGTTTATAGTGTTTACAGCCACCACTTTGACCTTTTTATCATATTTTATGGAGGCTTAAACTTGTTAAGTGACCCTATGATGAATTCTGGTGTATTTTTGGTGAGTCTGAGGGTCTAAATTCTGCTATATAAGCTCTAGATTTGTAAAAATGGGGTGAAATTGTTCAATTAATGCCATCACCTAGTTTTTTAACCTAGGTTAGGAGGCTTAATTGTTCATGTGTGATCCCTGTGATGAAATCATTCTGAGGGCACTTAAAAACTTTTAAAATCAAAGTTCAAACTTGCAAAAGATTACAATAGCTAATGTTTACAGTCTAAGCAAGTCCTATATGACTTCTTGGGATATGTTTATGCTGTAAACATAACCATCTTGCAAAAGATTGGTTCAAAATGATGACAAAAAGCTAGGTCCCTTACTAAATATACCCTAAACCTAACATTAGTGCTTCCAAATCATATGTGGCCCCTTCAATTTCTCCATGATGCCCCAAATACTCTATGCACTCTCTTACAAAGGCCTCATCCACTTCTAAAGTTAATGGCAGTCTTCCTTCTCTAATTAAGCCTTCTTTGTACATGTGTGGCACCTTATAGTCATTGTGTCCTTTGATTTTCATAACTTCAATCAAACAACCCTGCAAACTTAGGAACACATTGTTAAGTGTAACATCTGTGAGTTTTTCAAATGAGTTCATCACATTCTGAACCAAATCAATAACTTTGTATGATGGTGTGTCAACTTGCAAACTTTGTATAGCTCGAAATCACCCCAAGTCATTAATATTGGTGTCAGGGGAATTGGGTAGCTGGAATATTAGTTGGATGTTGAATCCTTCTGAGCTTGCAGCTGCTCTGAATTCAGAATCAAAGTTGGTTATGTGAGGTCTTGCATTATCTTGCTGAATGAATATGTCTTTGCTTGAACTTGTGGGCCATTTTGCCTTAATTGCTGGAATAATCTGAAATTAACATGAAAACAGTAATGTCACCAACTGAAAATTGTTTAATTTTTCAGTTTTGTAGACTTACTTGTGAATATAACTAAATGAAACATGAAAACAATAATGTCACCAACTGAAAATTGTTTAAATTTTCAGTTTTGGAGACTTACTTGTGAATAAAACTAAATGATGAAATTGTTCTGATAGTTTAATGCTTACCTAGTTAACTAGACAGTTCCTAATCACATCTTTTGTGATTGAGTCAATTACTTTTGTCTCCATTGTACCCATTTCTCTGTTTTTGCTTCCTCTTTTAGCTGGTTCCTCCATTATAAATGGAAACATGCCTATTTTTCCATTAAATATGCATGCACCATCACTTGAATATAGAGGTCTTGCAACAGCACACATAAACATGATTTTGATAATGAACCTCTTGCTTTTGCATGACCTGTAAGGGTAAACTTCACCTGGCAGCTTGTAACCTCTTTGACTTGCTTTAGTCATGAAGAACCACTTCTTATCGATGTGAATCACATTATGCATTGTTGCAAACTTGATTTGGTTGTTGAACCTGTCAATTTCTAGTGAACTTAGGTTGTACATTAGCCTTTGCATCTTATTTGTTGTGGTAATATCAGGGTTGATGGCATTTGTGTGTGGTAGAATTTGGCCCTTTTTCACCCATCTAGCAACTGTGCTTTTGGGCATGCCTAGTTCACTTGTTAACCTTCTTATTGTTGATCTCTTGTCAAATGGTATGGCCCTCATTCTTTCTTGATCCAACTGAACTATTACACTTCTGTTGTGAACTATGTCCTTCTTCTTTGATGTAAAAGTAACAGGCCCTCCCTCATGGATTTGTTTCTTTGTAGCTGCCCAGATATACTGAACTGTCCTCAAAGAAACTCCAAAGGATGCAGCTGCTTCATCTTGTTTGCCCCTTCCAACAAGACCATTCCTGCTGGTAGAAAGGAGGAATTGGGCAATCAAGTTCTTCTCTGATGGATAGTTCAGTAGATCTGTATCTGGTGCTCATTGAATGCTTTTGTAGTTGATGTACTTTTTGAAATTTATGTTTGTAACTCATAATTTATGATCCTATTTTGAGGTAGATGAAGGTGTTTAATGGTTGTAAAAATAAGAGGGAATTGTAAAACTTTGAAATTTTTAATCTATTCAGCAGTAAGTTTTTTATATTTTTCATTTTGGAGGGAATTGAAATTCTGAATTTTTGGTGTTAAAATTTCAAAAATTTTGATATTTGCTTTGGCTCCAATTCGGCTGCTAGTTGGAGAGAGATCCAAGTTGTTTAAAAATATTGATGAGTAACTTTCTTGTGCACTTGGTGTATAATGCACTCACTCAACAGTTGACATTGTTTAAACTGAAGAGTATGATTTGATTACACTGAAAATAAGTTTTTTGTGTAAACTTTTTAGTGTAATCTAACATCATTTTTCAGCGTAAACAATTCAAGTGTTGAGTGAGTGCAGTGTGCACCAAGTGCACATTAGGATGTGTCATTGATCAAAGGTTTGTTAATATTGATAAAAAAATAATTAATTAATAAGGTTATAATTAGACACGAAGTTGATCAACATTTATTAGATGATAAATTTAGTAAATAGGTAATTAGGAAATCATTTTGGATAAGATCAAATAAATTAAATTTAGATTCCATGTAGTTACTAAACCCAGTTTGGTCCTAAATGTTAGTGTGAAAACCATATACGGAATTGATCATGTTTATTTATTTTAATTACTCCCTCATTTCCTTCCTTTGGTAAGAGATGGTCCCCAATTAATTCTTACTAGTATCAGGCCTACCTGTGCTTCGCACGAAAGATTTTTTTTTTTTAAATTATACACACATATATATATATATATATTTTTTATTAATGATATTAAAATGAACATTTTTCCGGTCTTTAATAATATTAACTAAAACTAATATTTATACAAAAATCTTTTATATTCAAAAAGATGAATGAATGTTATCATTTATTTTTTATAATAAAAATTATATTGCTAATGCATTTACCGATTTTTCTATAACTTTTGAACTCAATAATGTTATAGAAAAATTAAAATTTGTTAATTTTTTATTTTTAAAGCAGTTTTTCATAAGTTTCAAATCATATATGTCAAATAAGGCAAATATAATTGACCAATTATTACTTACCGATAAAAACAAAAAATTTAAAGAATTATTAGTTCTTCTTTTTTATTGAATATGGTTAAGTTAAGTGATAAATAGTTTGTTGAAAAATTCTGCGTAACAAAACATAAATAAATATCTTTTGAATACATTGCTTTGTCTGCCTCGTGATTATTTTGATTCTGCGTAACCAATAAGACATCGCACAAATATTTTCATGTAACATAAAAATAAATAATTCTTTATCACAAAAAATAAATAAAGTAAAAAATTATTATCATCTTATTCCATCTACGATCACATAACACACTTTTTTTTAAACAACACGACACTTTCAAATGTGAAAGAAACAATGAGAAGAAAGAGATATTTTTCAAATAAAACCTACATTAAATATATAAGTAAAGAAAAAGTACATATTAGAAATTATTCATTCATGAAACATTAAAGGATATTAGTTGTTTTGACAAAAAATATTGTTTTTCTTCAATGTATTGTATTTATTGTTTCACTGAATAATATCAATTGTACAATGAAAAGAAACAATTGTTCTTCAATAAAAAAAAAAAAAAAAAAACTAATACATTTCAATAAAAAAAAATACTCCCTCTATCTATAATTTTTCTTACCCCATTACTGTTGGACACAAGATTAAATAAAAATTAGTGTATTTTATTGAAAAAGTAGATAAATTAAAGGTATTGTAGGGGGTATTGTAGGACTCATTTATTTTGTTTGTGTGTAGTGTTGTTTCCAAAAACGGAATGTCTAAAAAATTGGTGGGTAGCCAAAAAAGGAAAGTGGGTAAAAATATTGACGGACGAAGGGAGCACTACTTAGATAAAAACAACTAATATCATAGAATAATTTATATATGAACCAATTTCACCCCACATATAGTCAAACATTAATGATTAAACATTCTATGTTATATATGTAATATAGTCAATTAAAATTGATTAAAAAATTAAACTGATAAAACAATACCGAAGCAATTCGTGGAATACTTTTTTTTTTATATATGATCATTAACGTGGAGTGCACCAGTGCAAAAAAAATACATTGTGTAACCGCAACAAACATAGGGAATCAGTTTGATAAGCTGGAGACCTTAGAAGTAATCGATACATTTAACATAAAGTTGTTTGTCCACACATTCCAACAGTATAAGTTTCTCCTACAAAAGCTCTCTTATACACACACTTAACAAAGGAACAGAGCATAAATGATCAACCATACATATATGCTAATTTAGAAAATTCATTCTGCAAAAAAGAAATAGAAGATGATCAAAGATACAAAAAAATTCTGCATTTCACATCTATATAATTTCTGATCTTAGTTCTGATTTTGTCAAAATCGTCTTATTCTTACCGGAAAAAAGTACCAGAAGACCACAGGAATGATACATTTGTAGCATATAAAAAGAGGTATGTTCAATTATAGGGCTTCGTTAACAAATTCACAGTCCTTTTTTTTTTTTATTTAAGTTATAAATTATGAAGTTATGGAGATTTACCAATCGATATATGTATTTGATAATTTCCAGTGGTTTAGGATCAATTTTGCGTGAAAGTATTACGTTGGTTTTCAGATTTTTCAATGCATGTCCAAACACTAAATCAGCCAATCCATTCGAAAAAGATTTCTTCAACACGGTATCCACTACTTGCTACGGTTCTTTGAATTGTCAACAAGACAAATTCTTTGGAGGATGAAAAAACTCCAAAAAAAAAAAAAGACTAAAAAAGGAAGGTAAAAATATCAATATATTTTTTAAATCAATAACATCGTCAGTTATTCACAATAAATTTATTTTTGACCAGTGATGTTTTGTGTTTGTTTGCCTAAATTTGTGTGTGTTCTTTCAAAACTTTACATTAAGAAAATATTTTTATCTTTTTATGTGTAAGTGATAGAAATTACATGAGGTCTGTGGAAGAAATGAATTTATATAATTCATATATGAATTGTGTAAGTGTCAGAAGATATATCTATAAAAAAGTGAAGTGAAGTTAATTCAATGATACTCTTGGTTATGGAAAATGCAATTCAAAAATTATTTAAAATAAACTTATGTAACACGTATATTTGTTGCACTGAATTATTTTGTAGGAAACCATAGACCATAGATTCCAATCTTTCTTAATTATTTCTTATAAAGTTGTAATAAATTAGTTCGGATGCAAAGCAGGACAACCTTGATGTTAATGATATCACATATTTTACACCAGCAATGAAAAAACACTACTGGATTACACTTTACCGATGAAATTGTACATTTTTTTATTATTATAAAACTGATAATCCTATTTTTTAGCAATAGAACTTGGATATACTTTTAATTATACAAACATGATTGTCTATAATATAGAATGATTGACTATTCTAAATTTAAAATAATGACTTTTATGAGTGATATATTTAGTTGAATTAAGTTGAACTTATCAAAACTAATATATCACTTTCCTACCCAGAAAACTAATAAATTTATTGTATTAGAATATTTAACACAATAATTACTTCTTCACATAGATGTGAATTATTGTCTAATGAAAAGATGTTAGATCAGACACAAAAAGTAAGATTAGTGACTTTAATAAGAATTTTAAGGAATGAATTATGAACATTAAAAATTAATTTAAACATATGATGTGCTTAGGTCATCATCATCGCCACAGCTAAAGCTTTTGATCGGCGAATAAAAATCGCGAGCCTTTCAAAACACAATTAAGAAACAGAATCACGCCAATATAATTATAGAATAATATTCAATTTTATACTAAAGAAATCGTAAATAAAATAATAAATAAATTTGTTTACCTTATAGATAATTATATATATTTTTTATGTTTTAGAAATGTCCTAACTTTGACACACAATTGTTTTTTTTTTCATTTGTTATTTCTAATTATACATAAGTATAACATGAAAAATTATTTATTTTATTATAAAATAGTTATTTATAACGAATAATGTATATTTTATAACTCTTACTATCAACTCATCTTAATCAAATATTGTGTTTGATATAAATTTTAAATATAATCAAAACTTATACAATTTAAAATTATTTATATAATATTGAATTACCACCAAAGACATTTGAACATGTCTTTTCTATAATCATATTTTATAAAATGCTGGAGTACATAACTATTGGAGAATGGTATACATTGAAAAATAGAGAATATCACGTCAATTAATATTTACCAAGCTGCTTGGTTGAAAGGACTTAGTTATGATCAACTCGACGGTGGAAATTTAAATTGAGAACAAATCTCCAGTTCATAATACCCCAATTCCTTTTAACTTTTCACTTGACACTTGTTTGTATTAAAATAAAAACATATTAAATTGTATTAGTAAGAGATGTAGAAAAAGGCACTCTCACCAGACAACGTTTAAATGCAGTGTTGTTGCATTTTAAGGAAAACTCAATTACTTCACCAACTTTCACTGGTTCTAATTTTCCTTTTAAAAAATCTTCAAAATGATCAATTTGACTTTTAGCTGATACATTTGGAAAAATACTTAAGTTGTCTATAAATGGTCCAATAACATTCTTCACTGATCAAACAGGAAGTAATAAAAAACAGAATATAATAAAAATGAAAAAAAATTCATTAACTTTGAAAAATAAAAAACCATATGTCTAAATAAATAAATTAATTAATTTCTTTATTGATTTATTTCACATCCAATTTTAAGTATTTTTTTACTTATAGACACTCTTGTACAATGACAATATCATGCTTATCACCGTTGGTTTGAATAGTCGGGGACTCGATATGCTTGATGGTATTGAAAATGAATGAGATTGATTTCAACAAACACATTTAAAGAAAAACTTAAATAATCTATACATGATCCAATATAATTTGTCATCATTGTTCTAACAAAAAGTAATAAAAAAAAGGTGAGAAATTGAAGCCAAACCAGCCCAAGTTAACCCCAATCAGGATATGCTACATGACACAGTTTGGGCTGAATTCGATCTGAAGTCAAGCTAATTGACCTGATTTGTTCCGAATCTGAACTAAATTCAATCCCAATATGAGTTTATAACGACTGATTGTGCATAAATTTGTCACTCTTAAAAATTACAATCCTTAAATTATCATCTCAAAAAGTTATATTCCTCATTTGGTTGGCCCAAAAAGTTATGGTCCTCTCATTGCCACCCCAAAGTTAAGTATCCTTAAAAGTATTTTTAGAAAATCAACTTTATATTAATAAAAGAACAAACACATAAACAAAATAAAAAATCATATATAAGTAAATTATGAAAAATAAATCTTGACAATAATAAAATCACTAAATTCAAATTTCTATAACCCGACAGTAAACTGTTTCTAAACATTAATATCCACATAAAATTAATTATTTAAATATTTGATTTTAAAAAAATGTTTGTTTCTAAAACAGTTACACAATAATAAAGTCAATCTTATTTTTAAACATTTAAAAAATATTCAACCGTTTTTATTAATGACAATAATAAACACAAAAATAAAATTAAATAACAAATAATATAAAATAAATATATCAAACAAAGATACCTCGAGTCATAATAAAATCACCAAACTCAAATATCTGTTATAGTCAGTGAACTGTTTCTAAACCTTAATATCCACACATATTAATAAATCATCAATACAATAAAAAATGTTATAGCATTGTTGGAATTGATTAAAATACAAATAAGATAATCAACAATAGAAGTTAATTAAAAAAATTAATATCAACTACCCAACATTGGTATATAAAAAGAAAATCATTATTGCTCCATCAATACTATAATATTTCTTAAAAATAATTGCATCATTTTTATATAATGCAACACTTCTAATAAATTTATACCAAACTTTAGTGAGATGAAGCATAAAACGATCAGTGTCACCAATAAACCTGAGTTTATAATAAATTAGGAATAATCTTTCACTTCTGACATACTTTAATATAATATAACTCAATTATGCTCCATAATAATTTATACATGACACTGGTATGTGCTAAAAAAACAAATTAAAAAATTGAAAAAAATATTATATTTATATTTTCAATATATATATATATATATATATATATATATATATATATATATATATATATATAATCAAATATTGTCTAAACTCAACATTATTTCATTTCACATAAAGCACAATGATTTCATCAACATTCACTGTATCTAATATTCCTTCAAAATCATATTCAAAATGATCAATTAAATTTTAGCAGAATTATTTGAAGTAAAATTTAAAATATTTATACATAACACAATAATTTTTTTTGTCACTATTAAAAAAAAAGTAATAGAAAAATATGTTCTGATCCCCCCATCTCATGTTAAGTTTAACATTTTATCAAATCGGACGTCCCTTTATAAGTTTAATATTTCTTTTTCTTTTTTGGGACATTGTGGCCCCATATTTATTATTAATATTTTTTAACAACATTTATTATTAAGTATTCTTACTGTTACACAATATCTCTACCTTTTTACACTTTTTCTCTCTCCCTTTTCATTTTTCTTACACTTTTCATCATAATTTTCCAGTAAATTACTATAATTCTTAAAACTTGTGTCATCTCCAAATGTTAAACTTAGAGTCTGTTTAGCTAAGCTTATTTGAAACATCTAATAAGTTTTAACATCTTATAAGATATTTTAAGAACTTATAAGATATAATTTTTAAGTAGCTTATAAGTTGTTAAAGTGTTTGGATAATACAACTGATTAGGCGTGAAATTATCATGATTCGTAGCGAGAAACGCCCTAGTTTTGGTCGATTTTATTGAGTTTTTAGAGCCAAATGAGTACTATTTCTATACGTTGATGAATTTGTCTCTTTGATACTCATAGGTGAATCGAGGACGAAAAATGGAGTTCGTAGGACTTTGAATCGACTCAAACGGATGCCCGGATGAGAAGATATCGAAGAAATACGATTGGTATTAGTACGTGAGAAGAAAAGTGTTAGTTGCAAGGAAGGAAGGGCCATTCGAGCACCTTAACTCGAGCACCTCGCTCGAGCAACGTAGGTCGAGTGCTCCGGACTTACAAAGTGTTTTTGCCGCTCGAGGGACACAGCTCGAGCGCCCCGCTCGAGCTCTGGAACCATTCGACCAAACAAGGTCGAGCGCCCCGCTCGACCTACTGATTCATTCGAGCTCCAAGGGTCGAGCGCCCCGCTCGAGCGGGACAGCTCGAGCGCTTCCGAGGCTTATATGCCAAATTTCGTTTTTCGGCCCATGAGATCCCGTTTAGACCCGGTGCCTATATATACCTCTTCCAAACACGTTTTGAAGCACCACCTGACACACACACGAGATTTAGACTTAGTTTTTGGAGAGGAAGGAGAGAAGCAAGTTTACTTACGTTTTGTTGAGGTTTTTCGTACGAATTCTTAAGTACTTTTCGTTTCTTAGTTTCTTTTCATTAGCTTTATTACTTTAAACGCTTTGAACTTCGTTTTAGTTAATTAAATTTCAGTTCTTAGTATTTATTTTCTTTTAAAACCCTAGTTCATGTTTCTTATTTTCCTCGTTCAATTCATTATGTTTATGTTCGTTGTTTCTTCTATTGCTTTTATGTTTGTCAAAGCCATGTTCGGCTAAAACCCTTGTATGCTTAGGGTAGGATGAACTCGTAGAAGTAGGATGTGGGTACGTAATTAGGGTAATTCGTGACGTTAGTTTTAATTCTCTTAGTTAATGAATTCTTATAATTAATCTTAAATTTTCCTTTGAATTTAGTACGAAAGTGTTAGAGAGAGGACGGCCGCATCACTCAATAACAATTAGTAGTCTTAACGAGAAGGTTTAGAAAGGGTTAATTTATCTACCAGTTTAGCGAAGGAGGACGACCGCATCACCTTAGTTAAATTAGGGTCTCATTAATTAAGCACAATCTATTAACTTGTTAGTAGATTAGTGAAGTCGAGTGTTAGGGTAAAGTATTAGGGTTTAGAATCTTGAGCTTTCACCTTGCATTCTTAGACTTAGGTTATTTCTTGTGTGTCACAGTTATTTTGATTATGTACCGGCTCCGTTAGTATACGTAGGGATTCCTATCTTAAGCATCATCATCTCTCATTTGAAAACAACCTTAGTTAATTTGATTTCTTTAGTATTTTAGTTTATTTAGTTTAATTTAAATCTTTTCAAAAATCCAAAAACATTACACTCATATTAACTACGACGCGTAGATCTTCAGGGATCTATTCGCATATACACTGTCCCTTGGGTTCGATAATACTTGGTCATTATACTTACTCTTACTACAGTGAACCCGTCCGCTTGCGGGTAAGCGACTAGTAGAAGTTAGTGTAATTCACTTCAAGTCAATGGCGCCGTTGCCGGGGATGGCGTTGTATGCTTTTTGAATAGGACTTGTAGATAGCTTAGTAGTTAGTAGTGGGTGATTTATTTTCTGTATTATTTTTATTTCCATTCATTAGGCAGTTGCGTTTTGATCCTTCTGCGAGTGTTTCAGGTTTATGAAAACACGCTCACAAGGTAATACGAGCGAAGAGAGGTTACCTGCAGATCCTGAGACAATAGCTAGAAGGAACCGAGCTTTCTTGAGAAGGATGAACGCTGCCGACTTAGGGAAAGAACCGATGGACATCACTAATGAGTTGGAAGATGCCGAGAATGAATTTAACCAGGGATTGAACCGGGTTGACGGCACTGATGGGAACACCAGTAAAAACCAAGATCCGTTAGGGGATAGTCAGAGCCAAAACCAGGGTGCACAAAACGTTATCAATCCAGCTCAGAATTTTGTCCATAATCCTCTGAACAACCCTGCTTACCCACAAAACCCAAATAACCCTTTCAACAACCCAGTATACCAATATTACCCTTATCCACCATACCCTTATCCACCATACCCATATCATCCACCTCCTGTTTACAACCAACCACCTCCAGTTCAACACATACCAGCACCACCTGTTGCTCCTCAGCCTGTGCCCCAGAACGCAGACCAGAATATGGCAATTCGGGGCAGGTTCGCGGCACAACCTCAGAGGTACTACGATGGAGTGGCATTGCCTCCAGTTGAGGCAAACAACTTCTCGATTTCCCCGGGAATTCTTAAGCTGCTTACCGAGAACCAGTTCAAGGGGGTGATCGGGAAGGAGAATCCTCATACACACTTGAGGAGCTTCCTCATGATAGCCTCCACATTCAATTACAATGGCATGTCTGAAGATGCCAAGAGGCTTAGGCTGTTCCCATTCTCATTGACGGGAATAGCGAAAGAGTGGTACGATAATACGCTTCCACGGGGAGGTATTACCACTTGGGCCGAGCTCGAGCGTCTGTTCCTCGAGCGATTCTACCCTCCATCCAGAACGATCAAAGCAAGGATTGAGATCTCTTCCTTCCGCCAGAAGTCAGGAGAGGATTTACGCCAAGCGTGGGAGAGATACTCAAATATGTTGATCGAGTGCCCGCAGCACGGGTACAATGAGGGAGATATTATGGCATTCTTCTACAGTGGTGCCAACAAGGCGGGGCAAGACCATTTAGACGCTTGTGCGGGCAGAGCATTCCTGAATCAAGGCATAGAGAGGTGTAGAGAGATCGTGGACAATGTTGTCACGAATGCCGGGGCTTGGAATGGAGATCTAGATTTTCAGAGAGTTCATCAGGTTGAGGAGAGTGAAGGAACGAGAAGGCTATTGATGGCCATGATAGAGAAGATCAACAACCTCGAGTTGGGGAAGAATTTGGTTGGAGAGCATGCAGCAGAGAATGATAGAGTAGACCAGCCAAGTGGACAGCAAGAGGTAGCCAATTACATGGGAGGTCCGTATTACAATCAGAATGGCTACCAAGGTGGAAATCAGTTTGGAAGACCTTCTTATGGTCAGCCATTTGTACCTCCAGGCCCTCAGCCACCTCAAAATCAATGGAGGAACACACAAGGAATTCAAGGAGGCCCTCAGCCACCTCAAAACACATGGAGGAAGAATGAGAACTTTTCTTATGCTAACCCAAAAGCTGGTATTACTGTTCCTGCAGGTGTTGATCCGGGGTCTAAACCTCCTGGTGGAGAAGGAGGTGCATCAACCGAGGAGATGTTGAGAGCGATCCTTCAGAAGGTGGAGGAAGGAAGTAAGAGGTTGTCATCCTTGGAGTACGATGTGAAAGAGTTGCATAAAAAGGGTGATCAACGTGACCAAGAGCTCCAGAAGATGAACGTTGAGTGGACTAGAACTCAACAAGAGAACAATCGAAGGTTCACTTCTATAGAGTTCCAGATGAGCCAGATTGCAAAGTCGTTGAATAGAGAGCCGGGAAAATATCCTTCCATGCCGGGGGGGAACCCGAAAGAGTATTGCAAGGCAATCCAGCTTAGAAGTGGAACCAACTATGAAGGTCCTCAGATGCCTGCTGATTCTGAGACGCCTCAAGCTGAGATGGGGGACAGAGAACACAAGAAAGATGGAGGTGTTACTGTTGAGAAGGGGATTGAAAGTGAAGGGATTGAGAAGCATAAAGATATGGATGAGTCCCAGAAGGGCAAGGAAAGTGAAGAGATTGAGAAAGTTCCTAAGTGGAAAAAGGCAAAGGAAGCAAGGGATAAAGTGAAAGAAACAGAAAGAGATGAATGGGGGGTACCCAAATCTGTGATACCCGTCCCATATCCACAACGCTTCATGAAAAAGAAGCATGATGAAAAATTCGCTAAATTCCTTGATGTGTTTAAACAATTGCATATTAATATTCCCTTTTATGATGCTTTGGAACAGATGCACAACTATGCAAAGTTTTTGAAGGACTTAATCGCGAAAAGACGGCGAATGGATGAGCCGAAGTTGGTGCAATTGAACCATGAGGTGAGTGCGTTAGTGTACAAGGCGCTTCCTCCAAAGCTGAAGGATCCCGGGAGCTTCACCATTCTTTGTGATATCGGGAACGGGATCAAGAAAGGAGCGCTATGTGATTTAGGGGCGAGCATCAATCTCATGCCCTTGTCGTTTTTCAAGAAGTTGGAAGGTGGAGAACTTCAACCCACAATGATGACGCTTCAACTTGCCGATCGGTCTATTACGAGACCTCAAGGTGTGGTTGAAGACGTCCTAGTGAGAGTTGGAGATCACATTTTTCCAGCCGACTTTGTAGTGCTGGAGATTGAGAAAGATGAGCACGTGCCCCTGATCTTGGGAAGACCGTTCTTAGCTACGGCGGGGATGGTGCTAGACGTGGCAAATGGGAAGATTACATTGAAGGTTGATGATCAAGAAGTGAAGATTTCCCTATATGAAGCCATGAAGCACCCGAAGGAGGATGAGAGTTTGTATTGCATGGATGTCATTGATCCTCGTGTTGAAGACACTCCTCCTATCCCTAATCCTTCTCATATTCATGATTTTGTTAGTCCTTCACTTGATTATTTAACCCATGAGCATTATGATCTTGATCATTTTGATAGGGATAAAGTGAAGAAGTTGAAGGATGAAGAGGTGAAGAAAGTGGACGTGGTCCAGTTAGAAGGGAAATGAGGAGTTAAAAAGAAAAAGTCCAAACTCAAGAAATTGTTTAGTAAGACTCCTCCAGATAAAGGTGAGAAGGAGTTGAGACCCATAACATTTGGGGATGAGAGGAAAGCAAAAGAGCTCATGAGGGTGGGGCACCAAGGAAAGGAATGCAACCACCACTCTTATGAGAGTAAGGGAGGTAAATTTGAGTATGATGTCCCATAAGCTCCTTTGAGCTTGGTCCGGCATGAGGACCTTAAAAATGGCGCTGAATGGGAGGCAACCCGTTTCTATTTATTTTCATTTGTTTTTAGTGTCTTATTATGTTATTAGGGTATTGTTGAATCGTGAGTTTTAACCTCGTACTTGAGAGTTTATTTTGTAGGCTTGTCTCGAGAGAATAGAGGAATCATGGAGTACTCGAAAGGGAGGAACTCAAGCAAGGGAGTGTGTAACACTGTTGAGAGAAACTGAATTGTTTGGTTGAGGTAACCCACAACCCCAAACTTAGACCTCTTCGCAAGGTCGAAGTTTGGGGGGTGGAGTATTTATGTGTTTTATGACATTGCACCGGAGCACCCCTTATCTTTAAGTCGAGTTGATTATTTGTGTCTTGAGATGCTCCTTGGGCTGATTTTGATTTGTTTTGTTACTCAATATTTCATGTCTATCAATTCTTTTATGCTTGTTGGTTGCTATCTTTGAGTATGATTTGATGAGTTGATGATTTTTGGATTTGAGTTAGGGACTCTTTTGTGTGAGTGTTTGAATGAGAGTGGATTTGAGATAGAACTTGTATGCTTGTAAATTTTTCTTTTGAGTACTTGTGTGATGAGAGTGAGAATTCACTAGGACTAGCATGGATGTGAAAGCCGTGAGAGTTGAGCCTTATGAGATTTTGATGCATTACTTGATCTCTTCGTTTGTGAGTGAATCGTCACCTTAGAGGATGCTAGAATTTGTGTGTGCTCTTGCTTCTTGATTGTGTCTAGTTTGATATGCCGAATAGGATCTTAGGCCATCTTTGATTTTATTGAGTCACTTAGCCAAAATTTTCCTTACCAATGACATTGATCCCTTGTTAGCCCCTTTGAGCCTAAAGCCTATTTTATTTGCTAGCACATATGAACACTATTCCAATTCCTAAGCCTTTTTGTCCCAATTTGAGTGGAGAATAGGAAAGTGTGAATGTGAAGGGAGTGAATTGAGTTGAAAAAGGAAAGGTTGTTTGTTGAGTGAATATGAGAAGAAGGTGTGATGAAGTTATGAGATGTGGGAAAAGAAAAAAAAATTGAGAATGAGCAAAAGAAAAAGAAAAAAAATGAGCTCATGTGTTTGTGCGAAAAAGAAAAAAAAAGAAGTGAAGTGATTGAAAAAAAAAGTGAAAAGAGTTAGGAAAAAAAATTGAAGTGTTGAGAAAAGTGGAATTGAAAGAGTGTTGATTGAATATGTTTGAAGTAGTCTGTTCCTAATCTCAAAGTGCCAAAGTTTGATTTTCTATTCTCCATTCACTTTAGTCACTTTACCCTATATTGTTATCCCACCTGTCCAAAGAACCTACATTACAACCTTGAGAAAAGTCCTTTTTGATTCGGCATTGATTTCTAGAGTATGGTCGAAGTTAAGAGCATTTACAAGCCTATGGCTGCCAATTTGAGTGATTGATTGTTTGAGTGAGTCCCTTAATCATTGATATACACTTGTGAGGGAGTGAAACACATCGTTGAGTGCACATCCATGCTTGATCTTGGTGTTTCTTGTTATTGTTGCATGAGTATTATGAGGGAAAAAGGGTGCGTATACGGGTGATTGATTTTTGAAGCTCGAGTTCATTAGCTTGCATGATTGATTCTTTGACTCATCCCTAACAATTTCACTTGACTTATTATTTCATGGCTTGAGGACAAGCAATATGGTAAGTTTGGGGGGGTTGATTAGGCGTGAAATTGTCATGATTCGTAGCGAGAAACGCCCTAGTTTTGGTCGATTTTATTGAGTTTTTAGAGCCAAATGAGTACTATTTCTATACGTTGATGAATTTGTCTCTTTGATACTTATAGGTGAATCGAGGACGAAAAATGGAGTTCGTAGGACTTTGAATCGACTCAAACGGATGCCCGGATGAGAAGATATCGAAGAAATACGATTGGTATTAGTACGTGAGAAGAAAAGTGTTAGTTGCAAGGAAGGAAGGGCCATTCGAGCACCTTAACTCGAGCACCTCGCTCGAGCCACGTAGGTCGAGCGCTCCGGACTTACAGAGTGTTTTTGCCGCTCGAGGGACACAGCTCGAGCGCCCCGCTCGAGCTCTGGAACCATTCGACCAAACAAGGTCGAGCGCCCCGCTCGACCTACTGCTTCATTCGAGCTCCAAGGGTCGAGCGCCCCGCTCGAGCGGGACAGCTCGAGCGCTTCCGAGGCTTATATGCCAAATTTCGTTTTTCGGCCCATGAGATCCCGTTTCGACCCGGTGCCTATATATACCTCTTCCAAACACGTTTTGAAGCACCACCTGACACACACACGAGATTTAGACTTAGTTTTTGGAGAGGAAGGAGAGAAGCAAGTTTACTTACGTTTTGTTGAGGTTTTTCGTACGAATTCTTAAGTACTTTTCGTTTCTTAGTTTCTTTTCATTAGCTTTATTACTTTAAACGCTTTGAACTTCGTTTTAGTTAATTAAATTTCAGCTCTTAGTATTTATTTTCTTTTAAAACCCTAGTTCATGTTTCTTATTTTCTTCGTTCAATTCATTATGTTTATGTTCGTTGTTTCTTCTATTGCTTTTATATTTGTCAAAGCCATGTCCGGCTAAAACCCTTGTATGCTTAGGGTAGGATGAACTCGTAGAAGTAGGATGTGGGTACATAATTAGGGTAATTCGTGACGTTAGTTTTAATTCTCTTAGTTAATGAATTCTTATAATTAATCTTAACTTTTCCTTTGAATTTAGTACGAAAGTGTTAGAGAGAGGACGACTGCATCACTCAATAACAATTAGTAGTCTTAATGAGAAGGTTTAGAAAGGGTTAATTTATCTACCAGTTTAGCGAAGGAGGACGACCGCATCACCTTAGTTAAATTAGGGTCTCATTAATTAAGCACAGTCTATTAACTTGTTAGTAGATTAGTGAAGTCGAGTGTTAGGATAAAGTATTAGGGTTTAGAATCTTGAGCTTTCACCTTGCATTCTTAGACTTAGGTTATTTCTTGTGTGTCACAGTTATTTTGATTATGTACCGGCTCCGTTAGTATACGTAGGGATTCCTATCTTAAGCATCATCATCTCTCATTTGAAAACAACCTTAGTTAATTTGATTTCTTTAGTATTTTAGTTTATTTAGTTTAATTTAGTCTTTTAATTAATCTTTCCAAAAATCCAAAAACATTACACTCATATTAACTACGACGCGTAGATCTTCAGGGATCTATTCGCATATACACTGTCCCTTGGGTTCGATAATACTTGGCCATTATACTTACTCTTACTACAGTGAACCCGTCCGCTTGCGGGTAAGCGACTAGTAGAAGTTAGTGTAATTCGTTTCAAGTCAACAACTTATAAAATCTTTAAGAAAATAAATGAGTGAACATTGTAAAATGATGGGTATAGTAGTTATATCCTATAATAAATTTACCTATAAACAATATCATATTTTCGTTGATTAAGAATTAATTATTTTCATTTTTTGATATTTAATTTAAAAAAACAGTCTTGTTTATTTTAATGTTTACATAATAATAAAGTTAAAAGTTATTCAAAAATTTCCAAAAAGAAAAAAACACTTTATATTATTTTTTAAGAACAGTAACTTAGGGGTAGCAAAATGAAGAATGTAACTTTTCAGCTTGGTAAATTAAGGACAATAAATTTTAAAGTCACAAATTGAGGTCAAACTAACTTAAATCAATGCAAATCGTAATGACACTATTTGATTTGAACGTGGATTGATTGGCTTGGGTTAGCTTGAAGGTGAGCTGGATTTCAGCCCGATTTAGGTTGATTTGACCTAAGTTGATGATTTTTTTAAAATTATGGTCCTTAAATTGTCAACCCGAAAAGTAACACTCCTCATTTTTACATTCCTAAAAAATTATGGTCTTTTTTGCCACCAACCAAAGTTACGGTCCTTAAAAAAGATTACCCTATGTCATAAGAAAAATCACCAAACTCAAATTTCTATAATCAAACAATGAATTATTTCTAAACCTTAACATCCACATAAAATAATAAATTTTCAATGCAATTATAAAATATTGTGTCTTCGTTGAAATTGAGAAATACAAATAGATGAATCAACAAATGAAATTAACCAAAAAAAGAAATATATCAATCCGCCCCAAGATGATTTGCACACTTCCATACATCGTCTATTGTAAATAGGGTTGTATTTATACATTGTGATTATTATTATTATTTTAATATAAAATATAAAAAATAATAAACAATACATAAATACATTCCTATTTGCGAAGGACAAAAAATGCAAGTATGCAAATAATCTTGGGACAGAGGTAGTATATAGATATAAATCCAAAGAAATATAAGTCAATGATTTCACAAACATTAACTGGTTTTAATTTTCTTCAACATCGTCTTCAAAATGATCAATTTGACTTTCAGCTGAAACATTTGGAGGAAAACTTAAGTTGTCTATACATGGTCCAGTAGCACTTTTTATCAGTATTTAAACATAAAGTAATAAAAAGTATAATATAATACATACAATAAAAGATTATTACATTAAATATATGTTTAAAATGATTAACTAATTATAGATTAGTAATACTACCTCCGTCCCATGATTATCTGCACATTTTCCTTTTTCGTTCGTCCCTAAATTATTTACACAGTCTAAAAAAGGAAATATTAATTTGCGTGCACACTCACAATAATATACACATATTTATCCATATGTCATTACTTTTAGGAGTGTGCAACGGTTGGTTCGGTCACCGAATCGAACCGTATTACTCAAACCGAACACTAAATCGAAAAAAATTTAGAACCAAAAAATCGAAACATATTTTGAAAAACCGTTCGGTCACAAACCGATATATTTCGGTTCAACCGAACAAACCGAATTTTTTTACTCTTTTCTTTTTTTTAAATTCAGCTTAATTTTTTAGCATCAACACACTTGTTTCATTCAATTATCTGCAACATGTCAACATCAAAATATTAATTTAAGCAAAAATGCATCAATAACCCTATTACATAATCCAATAAAAATATCAACACAATAATTTTCAAAAGCTAAGCAACAATTTGAAAAATATAATCAACACAAAATACCACTCCTCAAGTTTTTATGCAAAATACAAATCAACTCAAGTCTTTTATGCATGAATCTAAATTATCTAATACTAATATTTTATATTAGAACATAAGTTATTATATATTAATTTAGTGAACATTAATATATACATATAATATATTATTATTAAAAATATTTCGGTTCGATTTGGTCTATATAGTTTTTAATTAAAAAAAACCGTAAATCGAACCGAAATAAAAAAAAATTCAAATTTCAAAACCGTAAACTGAACCGTAAATCGAAACCAAACCAAAATTTATATTTCGATTTGGTTTGGTCGGTTTTTTCGGTTCGAACCGTATTTTGCACACCCCTAATCACTTTACTCAAAAAGTGAATTTTTCTTAAAATGTGTGTCGTTTTAAGTGTACAGATAATATCGGGATGGAGGGAGTATATGATAAATAATTATGCAAAATATATTAATTAACAATCCTTATATTACGATAGTTACTGCAAAGTACAATATAATTGATCATTAATTCCATAATGTTGTAATTCTTATATGGTGAATAATTAATCTCATATTGATTAATTAAAATTATTTTATGATTTTATAAACTGTTAAATATCTTATTTTTCTTGTAGCAAAAGGCGAAGCCCTCGCCCCCAGGGCCCCCACCCCCTGGCCCGACAGGATTGGGTGGAGGAAGTAAATCATGGTGACTCAGCGGCCCATTAGGTGGGAGGACCAGTGCCTGGTGCCCACAAGGAGCTATCCCCCACATTGGAGGGATAAAACTCCCACACTGCGGCTGCCAGGGCTCGATCCTGCGTCCTTGTAGCAATCTGCCACCCAGGAACCAGTTGAGCTACGCCCATGCGGGCTATCTTATTTTTCTAATCATATTGATAGCGTCTATAACCTATTTAAAACAACTTATATGTTATTTTAAAGAGCTTATAAACACAGTCAAACACCCTCTTAATAGGGGATGGAGGGAGTAATATTATACAAAGAACAAAAGACTATGATCAATTCCCTTACATAATAGACAATCTAGTGCAAAGACATTAATCATATTTTTCTATGTTGGATTACAAAGTGAGCATGTTTGGTGGATGAGTATTATTAGAGATATAGTTGTAAGTATTATATGTTGGATAAAATTATAATTAAATAAAATGCGGCGAGTGAGTAAAGAAGTGGGTGGACTTAGTAAAATAATGAGTGTAGTAGTTGTATCTATAATAAATTTACCTATAAACAAAATCAAATATTATTTGATTAAGAATGAATTATTTTTATATTTGATTTTTAATTTAAAAAAAACAGTCTTGTTTATTTTTAAAATGTTTACATAATAATAAAGTTAATGTTATTTTAAAAGTTAAAAAAAATTATTTATTGTCAGATAAGTGAAACATCGTTTCCAAAAAATAAAAAGTGAAAATGTGTTTGTTGATTCAAATTGCAACCAAATGTTAAGTTGGAGTTTTATTTGCAAAGATTCAAAAATTTATATTAGATTGCAATTTGCGAAGAGATTGTGATTTTATTTCAAGTAATCCTTAAAATAATTATGAAAAGTATTGACAAGTAATTTAAAAAAAAAAAAAACAGTTTAAAATATCTAAAAAATATATATATATTTATAGATATACTAAATTTTAGGGATTGGGTCAACGATTTTCCTTAAAAATCGCCTAGTATATTATACTATAATTCAAAATTTGAATAAATATATTTAGTGGTATACGTAATGACCAAGTCTATCAATCATCATTTCTAAATATTATATTTATCTCTTAAATTAAGTTAAGTAATTCCTTTGATAATAAAATCTATCCATTCCCCTATAATTTGTGTAAATTAAGCATGACGCATTAAGCACGAAAGCACCACTACTAATTGAGTAAAAAGGTGAAAAACAGATAAAATATTAATCACATGCATGAGTATATAAAAAAACTACCGACTACAATCATGGACGTACTTAAGTTCCATGACACATTATTTATGAAATTAAAATATTTTAAGAAAATATCGTAGAAAATGTATTAAATGAATTTTAAGAATAAATCATGATCTACGCCACATTATTATACAGTAAATATTCCATACTTTACGAATTTGCAATCAAATGAAGTCAAATGAAAAAAATAAAGAAAATTTACATTTTTCAATCATAATATTTCTATCACTATAAGTACTAAATTCACAACCAAAATATTGGTTTTCGATGTACAAAGATGTAAAAAAAATTAGCACGATATTTACAAAAAAAAATGCATAGTTGCACATTAAAAATTAATCTACTTACATTAATCAACATTGGGGAATGGAAATCTATATATATTTTGAAGAAACATACTTAGAGGGGTGTATTCAATTGAGATTTTATTGGATTTTTTTGGACTTTTAAAAGTCCGTGGATTTAGAAAATTTATAGACTCCATGCAGAGTTTGACTGGCTTTTTTAATTAATTTACTTGGATTTTAATAGACTTTACAGGATTGTGGAATACATTTTTTTTTTATTGATTTACATGGATTTCCATAGACTCCGGCGCTGGAACCATTGATGCAAATATATGTGAGACACACTTGTATATAAAAAAAAATTATCCAAATTATTTAGAGAGAAAAAACAAAAATACATTAGTTAAAAAAATACATTATTATTTCATCTTTATTTCCATCACCGTTATACATCGCCTTCATTAGAAGTCTCAAGTTGTTAGAAAAGATTTTGGAGAGTAAAACTTATTTATATTTTTTGAAGCGGGTAATCCCCAAAGCAAACAGGGACGGAGAATTTTTTTGTCCCGTAGGCGGGGATCGGGATAGTATTTTCAGCCCGGGGGATCCTCGTCTCGTTCCCCGTGGGGAGCCGCATTATTTTTTATATAATTAATATATTTATATATTATTTTAATGTTAAAGTAAATTACAAATAAATATTTCATAGTTTACTACTCAATTAACTATTTATTAAAAACTATATTTTTTATTTAATATTATGTTATTAGTTCCAAATTATATTATTTTCAATTTAGTATATATGTTAATTAAAAATATTAAAATTAGAGGTTCTTCAATTTGTTTAAATTAGTTTTTTTTTAACACCAACTTAAAGTAATTGTTGTGTATGATTAATTTTTTTAATTTAAATAATTTTTTATATATTAAAAATGAGATAAAAAAATAATTAGACGGGGATGGGGGAAAAATTTTCTCCATTTATTTTGCAGGGATGGAGATGGGGAATGACCCCCGTCCCCGCCCCATTGACATCCCAATGGAAGATAATCAAAGAAAGTCCATATACTGTTGAATACCTAAAGATTTTTTAAAACTTTTTAAAATCCGTAGAAATCTCTGGTTATTAGAAGAGATTTTGGAGAGTGAAATCTATTCATATTTTGGAAGGGAAATCTAAGAAAATCCGTGGAGTATTAAAATCCATAGAGTGTTGAATACCTAAAGATTTTTTAAGATTTTTTAAAATCCGTAATGAATACCTCATGATTTTTAAAAACTTTTGAAAATCTAGATTGAATACCCCCAACTTAATTTGTTGAGAAGATTCTTCACCAAAACATACACCGGGTCCAATCGATCGGACCTTTATCAAAGCGATTAAACTGGTATGATGTTATAATTATATAATATATAATTGAATATATAAATTATAATTATCTATTTTTTTTTATTAATAAATTCTATGTACAAATGTACTCCCCTGAGAAGGAACACAACCCAAAATCTAAAAGTAAAGAAAACAAATGGTCGAAACCCAGTAATAAAAAAAAAAAAAAAAGAGCCAAACTAATAAAAGTTCAAATGAAACCTAATTTTAATTGTATTAGGCACACTGTACACATGACTCTGCACAATACCGTCTTCTCCATGGGATAATGGCACGGCGCACGGATCTGCAATCAATTTTCACCTTTTCTCTGTTTAATCTCCTTCAAATTCTTATTTTATCATTTTGGCATTTCCGATTCGTCCTCAAGGATCTGTAAAATGAATTGGAGAATGTATAACCAGTCCAACCCGAAATCCTCATCCAAATCCGATACATCGGATTCGCCTGTGAAGATTCCCGACCGACGTACACAACCTACAAACGACGACTTAAATGACATACAAAACTTAATGAAAACAAAATGAAACTAAACTCCGTTGAAAAAGTAATCAGGATGCAGTGTATATATAAGGACTCATAATGATAACCATTCCTATATTGCAGCAAATTAAGACCAAGAAAAATGCCCACCACTAATCAGACTATGAACGGTCAAGATAAGAAAACAAAACATATCAAACGATTGACAACATCTCCCGCCCAAAACTAATATAGGAAATATAATGTGTATTATATATTATAGATTATAGATATAGATATGGATATGGATATAGATATAGATATAGATATAGATTGGTTTGTATTTGTCCCAAAATATAATATAGTTTGATTGTTTGTTATGAAAATATTAAAAGAAAACAGTAGTCGATCGTATTCAATTCTTACGACATAATGGAGGTGAGTCAGAGTCCAAAATTCCTGTTTCATTTGGGCACCCAGCCCAGCCGTTGAATTATTAGGAGGTTGTGCCCATTCAATTTAGTGGTTTTTGGAACAAACAAAGTTATAATTAAGGTTTTTGATTTGTTCATACTTATTTATTCCATTCCATTCCGATCCGATCCGATCCTTTTGGTTCTTCAATTTCAACCTTGTGCTCGCCTCGGAGGAAGATCGCAAACGAAACACTGCAACGGTAAGTTGGTCCTAAGTCTTAACATATGTATGAATTTTGGGTTTGGCCCAAGAGATCCAGACTGAAATTAAGCATTAAGGATAGGATGGTAGGTATTGAGGTAGAGAGGAGAGGTTTCATCTTTCACTTTTGGTGTTGGTCAGCAATTTGTCCTCCCGACCCTCAGCAACCTCCAGGACATGTCACTAGAGCTAGGCAGATGACCCTACTCACTCACCCCTCCGCGGTAAGAAAGAAGCAGTTGGAGCTACGCCTAAGAAGCCAAAATGGGTAACAAATCATGAAAAACAAAGATTTATGGATATGGTATTAAATTTATAAAAGGTAGAGACAGACATAGATGTCACATTTATCAAATATCACCAAATAAGCCATTGAGTGGATGGAACACATAAAATAACAAACTGTAAATTTTAAAGTGGTGGAAGAGTATCTTTCAAACCTGGCTCACTTAATTATGTACTCCCTCCGTCCCAGTTTTGTTTTCCCATTTGTCAAAAAGGTCCGTCCCAATTTTGTTTTCTCATCTATAAAATGGAAACTACTTTATTCATTTAAATAATATTTTATTCACCATTCATCATTCTCAATACTACTTTATTCGTCATTCATCATTTCTAATACTACTTTATTCATTTAAATACTAAAATTCAACCCTCACATTAAACTTTGCGCACAGTCAAACGGGAAAACAAAACTGGGACGGAGGGAGTATATGTTTCTCACACAAAATATTTTTTGCACTTGAAAGTTAAAAAAAAAAAAAAAAAAGTTTACACATCAAGCAAAAAATATTTGTAGGGCATATTTTTTATCTAGGGATTCCGGACACCTTTCTATGACATATGAGTAGTTCTAATATACACTTGCATGTATATTATGTAATTGAATTTTGAAAAAAATACTCTAAGCAGAAATCAGCAATTAAGAGTTAATCAGTGATACCCTAAGAAGCAATCAATATTACCCAAAAAGTAATCAAATGCAAAACAACACACAGTTCGATGTGTTTGTGTATGTATTGAAATATCAAAATTGAAGTTAAAATTGAGCTTAAAATTCAAGTGCATACAAAAATTTGTGATGATATATTATATGGATCGAAGATAGAAGTAATCAACAAAACTACCTAAATATATTCCTCTTTTTTCTATAAAAATTATTTATAGACATTTAGCCATATAATTGAGTTAAATTGCATCAAACCCTCTTGTGGTTTGAAAAATCAACGTGAAACTTTCTTATGATTTAAAAATTGTGTAAAATCCCCTTATAGTTTTATAAATATAGCACAAGATCCTTCTTTTTTTCTTAAAAAATTAATAACTTCAATTTTTATGACTCATTATATACTTTTGACCTCTTAACCTTCTTTCATAAAACACCAGAACGCAAACTAAGATTTATCTCAAAGTAAAATTTTAAAATTTATACATTTTTTCTTTAGAAATATGTGAATTTTTTTAAGGAACTTGTTTATTGTAAATATAGACTTTAGAACGAGAATTGCGTCATGTAGATTTCCAATTTCTTCTAAAAAAAATTTATTTATATTTTTTTTAATATTTCTAACTACAAATTAATTCACAATTTTTTTACTAGATGATATATTAATATACAATTAGATATAAAGAAGACTTTTTAAAAGTATATCTCAGTTCTCGTCTACTTATACTATTTTATAGGCAATATTATTAAATAAATTAACTATATAAAATTATAAGATTATAAAATAAAATAAAAATCCACAATAGAAGAAACATTTAATATAACTATTGAAGGGATAATTGTATCAATATATTTAAAAAAAAAAAAAATCACTAAAATTCACATGAATCGTGCACGAGTTACACTATTGTTAATCTTAATAGAACTGTAGGTTTCATGCTATATTTATAAAACCACAAGGGAATTTCATGCTTATATTTATAAAACTACAAGACTTCACACAATTTTTAAAGCACAGGAGGGTTCACACTGATATTCCAAACCATAAGGAGGTTTGACGCAAAGGCAAATAAGAAATTCAAATTATAAAAGCAAATAAGCAAAGGAATTTTAAATAATTTTATTCAGTTTGAATTCTTCGTGGAAACATAATCTAGTTCGATTGAGTCAAAGCTCAAGAAGGATGAATTTTAACCAACTACATAACTAGAAGATGGAAATTTTATTGTATGATATACTAAGTATGAATATGGCTTACTCGGACGGTGGCTGCTTCCCAGAAAATATATAACTTGTAAGCATACAGACATCTACCAGTAATCTCTTGCTTACATTGGGGGCTCGACCACTTCCGGTTTCCTCAAAAAACTCCGATTAAAAGTGATCACAACTCAGATCAAATGAGGTACCTTTCTCCATCTTCATTTTGGAGTAATAACACACACTAATGCAGTGACTACTTAACTGGGAACAGCTTTCTGTAAGCTTGCCATATATGTCAAATATATGGTCCACAAGTATGAAAACGAACTATTCACCAAGGGCTGCACAAAAAAGTAACGATATTAGTCCAAAGCTTAAGAATCAATATTCAGATGTGGGGGAGAGAAGTTGTAATACTGTCACTATATCAGAAAACTAATTTGAGACTTAAGAGCACTCAATGTGCATCATTCCCCGGAAGATGGATCATCAACTTCTAGAAAAATGAGATGGATAGTATCATTTTTGGTCACTAAGTTCAACTTTTCTTTCAGTTTTGGTCTCTCTTTCACTCATTAGTTTGGCCCCGAAAGTATATTCTTACTCCCACATTTGGTTCCACAGTTAGTTGGCCTTCCGTTGACGGCATAATCAACTATTTGGATATTTAAATTCCTTAATTGTTTTTTTATAATTACATTTATGTGAAAAAAAAAACTTTTAGATAATTACATGTAGCCCCCCTAGATAGTCAACAGACGGTGGGACCAATTGTGAGTAATTGTATACTTGCATGACCAAATTTGATAGTGAGAGAAAGAAGAAGACCAAAACTGAAAAAAGGTAAACTTTATGCACCAAAAATGATATTAACCCAAAACGAGACATATAAGTACCTGTAGATGGACGGGGATGACTTTGAATGTCAAGAAATCGCAGAAAGGCCAATACATAAGACCAGTTAGCAAAGTAGGAAGCAGGTCCCGCTTCAATCTTGCAACGATATCATTCCCACTTTCTCCTGAACTTGGAAAAGAAATTTTATCTCAAATGTTGAATATATAAAACTCTAGAAACTAGGCTTCCAGTATGACAAAGAAGTTTGAATCAAGTCGTCTATCAATATATCAATCGGACAAAATAGTTCTATCCATTTTCTTTATGTCCATTATTTCATTTGGAACAGTATTTAGGGTCTGCTTGGTTGGGGGTAATAATTATAGGGTAATGGGAATTTAAGTGATTGAGGAGTCATTCAAGTAGGGGGTAATGAATGAGGAGTCATTCAAGTAGGTAAATTATAACTCACTTTCAATCTTATTACAATGTATTGATAATATCAAGCACTACTAATGGAATCATTCTCATTACCCCTAATCAAGTGGCCCCTTAGCTCACTAGTGTAGTATAAATAAAATGACCATCAAATATTTTGCAAAAAAATGTTTATTTTCTTCACCGTTCCAACCAGACCTAGGAATTTAAACTGTAACTTCACTTGTGTTGAACCACAGATATTATGATGTTAAGTACCTTTAAGGCTTTAACTCTCATTGACCTCTTTGCTCAGAAATGATGTAAAATATTATGAAAGCAATACAAGGATGTAAGACGAACCCTACTTAATGTGTCAGTTTTGCAACAATAATAAAAAACTTGATGAGAGCTTAACTCAAGGACATTTTAGAAGATTGTTAGCACTCTGTGGTAGCACTATTCATCTAAAAGTACTGAACATAAGTTAACATGAGTAAATGACTAAATGAGCATACAACTCAAGGTTGAGAATAAGTTTGATTATCAAATGTATTTTCTTGGATACTTTTCTGGACACAACATGAAATCTTGAAGCATCAGGCTAGGCTATCTGGTAAGTTAAAGGTCACAGAAACTTCTCAAGTTGGGATTCTAGGAGAAGACATTGATATCAAAGCTGAACTTCATTCTTGGAGAAACCTTGAGTCTATTCAAGAGAATTTTATCGCACTCGTCATGAGCGTAATGAAATTCTTCTATTTCTGAAGTAAGATTCACTAAGATATTCACTAATAAACCATAATCTTACATTGGATCAAAGAGGAATAGAACGTTCACACCTGTACATTAGGTTAAGCAGAACTCATGCATTTTTTTTTTAATTTGCAGAAATGCAAAAGACAGAGTAGAAATTGACCACCTATTTATTTTTTTATTTTTGCTATTTCAGGTCAGAAGCTTAATAGTGTCTTTCTCCTCAACTTCTTCCAGTTGGCTTTCAATATTTCTTCTTTTTCTTTCATTATCACGGGTTATGTCAATCACAATGAACTTGTTTCATTGATGAAACGTTTTAAAGTCATTTCATACAAAAGTTCTCTGTTAATGACTCATTTGCTTTCTTTCGCTTTTGATATGGTGCAGAATAAATTATTATCCAAATTCTAAATTTAGGGTTTAGCAGACTTGAGCAAAATATTAAGCCTCAGCCATGGTACTGACTAAAATTATGTTAATTCATTAGATATTACAAGGACAGTGTTCAAAAGTAGAGGAATAGATTATAGTTAGAGGATACAGAGTGGAATATTATATATAAAGGTTTTAGGTTAGTTTACATGGTGCATAAAATAAAAATGATATTACTATTCGACCACAATCTGATTTTAGGGACCCCAGCAATCCTGACATCCTGTTTAGAAAAATGAGTTCAAACTTCAAACAACCTTGGCCTCAATTGATCTTGGTATGTGATGCTTTGTAATTTAACATTGCGAGATTTCTCATCCCTCTATACTTTGTTTTTATCTCTAAAAATAAAAAGTTTTGGTAAATTTCATGAATCCAATAGTATCAGGAAACTAATAACATAATGAAGGGGACTCTATTAGTTTTTTACAAGCTGTGCATTTGTTCCTTTAAGCATTGCATTTGACAATTCAGATTGTTGCCCCATAAAATGTACTTTCATCGTTGAATTGCAGCTAAAGCACAATGGTGCAACATTTCTCTAAGAGTATGATAACGATAATTTAGTAGAGACAACAAAACATGGAAGATATTGGCAGAAAGGTGATTCACAATCAAGTTTTCCAATTTTAAGGGCATAACAAGTTATATACCTTGAAGAGTTGCATTGAAAGAGAAGAAAACGCTATTGATAACTGGCCCATACATAAGCTGCCCCATTGCTAGTTTCTTGAAGGTAGTTGTCACATCTCGCTTCGGTAATATTCTTCCTACATAGTTAAACCACATATGCTGTGCTGAGCCTAAAATAATCAGCCCAAACCCAGCCATTCTCAACGTCCTTGCTGGATCCCATTTATCGTGGGGCTCCATTGTGATTAGCTGAGCAAATCAAGAAACAGTTAACTGGAAAAATCAAAGGCTGAACATAGAACACTATTAACTCAAAACTAACTTCAGACTCTTTCTACTTTTTCAAGAGTAGATTATATGATTTACATCACTGAATTCCATAAGTTTCATAGTCCTTTGATGATAGCACCATTTCTCATATACAGAAACTCATTATAATCGAACATTTTGAAATCTCAGAAGTACAGAAATGTTCCCCTCGGGATGTTTTAAACTAAAGAACTTCAGGCGTCTTCATTGGAAAATGTGAAAGTGTTTAAAATATATAAGATTAAACGTGCACACATTTTAACTTAAGGTCATATGTATAGACAGATACAAAACTAATTTTGCCTTTCTGAACCAAGAAATTTCCACCATAAATGTAGGAATGCAGAATAAGACTGCTCATAACAATCATTCCAATTCAAAAACCCTTTCGTGTAAACTAAGATCAAATTATGTGGAAGAATCAAACAGACGTAACAGGGCAACATAACCATCATAATGAAGAACATCAAATTGAATTCAGAGCAGAATTACCTGGGAGGTGACGTCAGCTGCCCCATAAATAATGGCCGACGATATACTCTTCGTCAATTTAGGGCGCCGTTCCAGCATACCCAAATACCAGCTCAGGAATCCCATATCAGAATTCGAAGGTTTCGACGAATAAAACCTGAAGAGAAGCCCAAAGGGCGTGAATGAACGAAACGGAGTTTCAGAAACTCCCCGTTTTTTCGTCCATTGATGATGGGGGTGCCGGGAAGGGTTGTACGCTCGGCATTGTTGATTGTACGGATTACAAAAGCGGCTGCGGGGGTATTGGAGAAAGGCGTTCCGTGTGAAATTAGTTATGTGATGAAATCTCATGTCGTAGTTTGTTGAATCCCTAATATTTGGGAGAAATCTAGAGCAAAGGCTGCATATTTGAATCGTCTTCTAGGATTTGCAGAAAGGAGAGGAGAGGAGAATTGCTAACAGTGGACTGGAGGACGATGCGGAGTGATTTAAAATATGTTAACTCGCCCTTAACCAAAATATGATCATAGTACAACCTTGGTTGAGTCCATAAATATATAAATTTTAGGTCATTTTTCCCAAAAATTTAAATTTTTAATTGGAAAATATTCTAATTTTATTTTGGTAATGTTGGCGGTTATCAATTATCAGTACTATCATTTGAACCGTCTCGTATTCAATTAAAAAAAATCAATTAATTTCATGTTTCAATTATACCTACTTTAGGAATTGCAACTTCAAAAGCGTGAATTTCATCCATTTCTGTGGCTAATATCAAGCGATTTGCGGTGATTTGTGGGTCAAGACATATATTATTATCCTCTTCACGTTGAGCTCATTATTTCGATACCTTTTTCGTGTCATTATGTACGCTACAATAAATCTTCGATAACTTTTTCAGTGAAAATGACAAAAATTAATACCAAAAAGACCCGATAAAATAAATTTTAAATTTATATTAAATATGTTATTTATTTTTTTCTAAATATTTCATGTATGAATCCGATCTTCAAAGAAACTCAATGATGTATTTTAAATATTATAATAGTTAAATAATTAACTTTAAAATAGTATAATAATTATTTTATCATGAAATATTTTGCTTTGTCTTTAGTTATTTAATTATTTATGATATCAATAAAGTACCTGAAATTAAAAAAAATCAATTAAATTATAGGCCTAATTGCATTAAACCCTTCAAATTATTACTAATTTTGCATTTAAACCACCAATATATATTTTGTTACAACAATAAATACAACTATTAAATTTTGATATATAAATTATTAAACTTAATTTTTGATAAAAAAAATTCAAAAAAAATATATATTCACGCACATGCTTTAGGAAAGGGCACACACGGCTTTGAGTGTCCACCTCCTTGCGATATTTGCCTCTAATTGATTTTTTTTATATAGAAAAATACCCCTCACATGTTAAATTCATAAAAACTAGTCAGAAATAAATTTAGTGAGTTGTGTACCAGATTTTGGTAGTTTGAATATATCACTGCAAAAAATATAATTTGATGGTTTAAGGGCAAAATCGCCGATAGTTTGATTAGTATAATGTAATTAGGTCTACACAAAAACTTTTGTGCAATATTGCACCAAATGTGACCCGTGCAAGGTGTGATTTTAATACATGGTACACATTAACCACAGAATAAAACAAAAGGTAGTGTAAAAACACACAAAAATAAAGACAAACAAAGAGGAAAGTGAACAGAACATCAATACAGCTTAAAGAAAAAAGATAGAAACAAAGAAATAACACTTTAAAAAAGGAAAAAAGAGTAACGAAGAAATCAACATTAAGAGAAAGAAGAAAGAACATACTTACAGAAAAGATGAAGCAACAGGAAAAAATGGAGCAACAGCGGTAGAACAAGGAGGAGAGGATGTACTCTTTTTGGTTTAAGAATTTATAATATACAAAAGATATAAGGCAATATTTTTGGGGACTAGGGGTGTTTGTTAACTGAAACTAAGAATCGGAAAAGAAATTTAAGCGATCATAGTTGTAGTGAAAGCTAAAAGTTTATTGATAGTAGTGGGAGTTGTGTTTTTTACAATGGAAGAGTTCTCCTTATATAGAAGGAGAACGCAAAAAGATAAAACACGTAAAGCAAAAATATTGGCCTAAAATACAAATGGCCGACAAAGAAAAAGAAAAAGTAATTCTATTACAGCAACATTCGTCATGGCTGACGTTTTTGTTGAATACGTCATGGCTGACGTTTTTATTTTTTGGATACTTTTCTTTAGTAGTCTCGATGTGTTTCGTCGATTGAGATATCATCATTATCTGTATCACCTTGGCCAAATTCCTGAGTATACAGATATTTTTCATCAGTGTTTAGAATATTATTTTGATGGTCGAGAAATTCTCCTTCTCCAGAGAAGGGTAGAATGAATCTCCAATTTTGAGGAGCCCAAATCTGTAGATAATGTCCTTCGGCAGCTAAATGAAAGTCTTCCCAAGGAAAATTTGGAATATGTTTAGAAGATTGAAAAGTTTGGATTTTTATTTCATTTTCGACAGTCCCAATTTCATAAATCTCTTTGACTGCAAGATCTCTTATTTCTATATCTTTTTCTTTTAGAATAATGCGTTTTCTTGCTGGCCTATAGGACAGTTTTGAAACTTCAGGGAGGCTTGCGAGAATTTTACAAAAAACTCTTTCTTCTGGCCCTAGAGAGGCGATATTCCCTGCTGTAATTAAGAATTTTTCACCAAAACCATTTAGAAGGTTTTCAATTTTTTCTGTAATTTTGAATTCTAAGAAATCAACCATTCCATTATGGTAGAATTTTAGAATTTCATCATCAGGCATGTTCGTTTCATTTAAATTGATTTGTAAAACAAGTAATCCTGGCATAGCATTTCGATAAAAACATATATATATATATATATATATATATATATATATATATATATATATATATTAGTTGTCCGCTTGTTTTTTTGTGTTCAGGTTTCATTCTCAATTTTAAAAATATTTCCCCATCTTCTGGCTTTCCTTTCCGACGACGGTTCACTTTTCGCGTGCCTATTTCGACGGTTTCTTCATCGATTTTCTACAATACTCGATGATATTTTGTGTTTTGTACTTGGTGTTCATCTTCACGACGCTAATTTTGCCAAGTTTGTAGATTATTAAGGCCTAGTTTTGAGGTTTTTTTTTAAAGAAATCAGTTTCACTTGTTCCATTTATTTCATTTTCTATTTTCTCTATATGACATTGTTGTTTGTGTGTTTGTTTTCTGGTTTTTTTGTGATTTTTTTTTTGTTTCTGGTTTTTTTTTTTTTTTTTGCTGAAGATATAGGGTTTTGAGTTATGTGTGTTTATATTTAAAAAAAAAAAAACTGCTTTATAGTTTAATGTTTTATTTTTCTTATAGTTTCTTTGTTCGTTGAGGCCTTTTAAAGTTTTGTTTAGTGTTAATCGGTGATTTTTCATATCTAGGGGTTTTTTGGTAGTATTTGTGGGGGTTTTTTTTTGTGTGTTATTTGTTATATTTCTCTGTTTTTTTCTTTGTTAATCAACACCTAATTAACTACCAAAAGCTCAAAAGATAGTGAATTCAATGAAGCACGTGATGCACTCAAAGGATTCTTCCTTCACTTAAGTCGGTTACCCACTCTCGTTTAAGTAAACTACTATTTGAATCCAATTAAACAATTGAATTCCTCACTACGAGCTCACCAAACCCACACAACACTCATTGTAGCACGAATCAATCCTACAAGAGCTACTAAACTCAATCAATTAATCTAATAAAGAAGAAAGTATCAATAGAAGCAATATAACCAATTCAATAGCACATTCAAAGTTATACTAACATAATCACATCAATTTCATCATAATTCCAACACCTAAAGTATTTTGGGATTAGCCCATAGTTAAAAACACAAAACTCATGGACAAGCAAACTAAACAAATCAATAAACTCATGGAAATCATATGAATAGAATTGCAATAAATCATAAATGAGAATATTAAACCAATTAATTGGGTAGAAGTCACCTAAATAGAGTAACTACAACTTGAAATTCAACTTTGTTCTTGAAACCCTATGCTAAATTACTATATGCTTAAAAGAAAAATTAAAATTCTAGGGAGAGGAAATGAAAATTGAAATTAAGTTATTTTAGTGTGTGGAGTGTGTGTCCCTAAGGGGGTGTATAGTGTTCTCCAAATCTGATAAAAATTGGTGCTTACAGTGTTGGATGAGTGTGTTGGGACAAAATTGCAATTTAATCCCTGAAAAATTATGAAAACTCACATTTTTGCCCATTTGCCGAGTCAACTCCGGTTGACTTGGTCAACCTAGTGCATAAATCCTTCAACTCGGTCAAAACTCGGCCTTACTCAGTGATAAATCAGTCCTAACTCGTATGAACTCATCTTTGACTCGGCTCATCAACTCGCACATCCTACTTCTTCCTTGCACGACTGTGCGTTAATAGTGTAGGTTGCATACCAACTTTTGTGCATGAGTGAAGCCAAATGACACGGTCGTGCCAAATTTATTTTAATCGTGCAGTTTCCGGCGCTGTGAGTTTCAATTCTGTCATTGTGATTCTGGTCGACGCTTTTGATTTCCGGCTTCGCCCTTCAGTTTCTATCCATGGCGAAGAGCTACCAAGTGTGTTCAAACTAGCTAGAGTCGAACGACCTTCCTTCGATTTTCTGGTGAAGACTCTCATAAATTCGGCTTCGATGAGGCTTGTGAGGCTTCGTTCCAATGTCAAATAACTGTGGCATGAACCTCCAACGCGGACGAGCTTCCAGGCGTTGTGGCATCAATTCCGGCGTGAATACGGTGGCAGATTTGAAGGCTAGTTCCCCATTTCCGACGTGAGTTACAGCGCAAAGACAACTGCCTCCTTTTGATATGAAAACTATATTTTGAGTACAAAACTCTAACTTATAGTAACATTATAAAGCAAAATATTAATATTATCACATCGATTAATATATAGTGACACATTTTATCTCATATAGTATTACATATAAGAATATGACGCTATAATTTTTTCCAGATTGCATGAGTTACTGAATGCATAAAAACTTGATACTACGTGAGTATAACCGTGTTACTATAAGAAGTATATCATGTTACTACATGCTGATTTTTTTTAATTGAATAGAAAATGCGGCAAGTTTTTTTAATAAATCTAAAATAAATAATATCTTAAATCAAATGAGCATTGTGGGGTCTTGGTACCATATTCCATTGCCACTGGCCTTGTTTTGTTTTTTGTTTTTTTTTTTGTATTGTTGAAGTGACCCTTTATCCTTTGGCTTCGTCCTTTTGTTTTAGATCATTTAGGAACTATGATATATTTTCCTTGTTGATTAGAGTGAGTGTCTGCATTTTCAATAGATTTTGTTGCCCATATCCCCATTGAATTTTTATTGTGTACATCTTCAAACATCCTTCTTAGGTCATTGTCTCCTTCACACTTCAAAATTAGGTTATAACTCTTCCTTGCCATCTCATGTCGCCAAGGTATTGAATTTTCAGCCCTTTATCTTGTTGGATCTTTTGTCTTATCCCAGATATCTAATTTTGCAGCCTTTGACCATCTTTTAATTATATATGTTTCAAGAATCAAGTGGACAAAATTTATATGTAGTACTCATAGACTATGACTGCATAAAATTTCACATTCTTCGAACTTTTTGCAGCTGAATTCGATATATTTCATGTTTACATCGTAGATCACGTTGTGGTGCACATTATCGGTTGTTACGTTGTGTTGTCTTCAATCCCCACAACTGTTGAGTCACTAGATATGCATTTTAGGAACTCCTTTTCAAATATCTTTTATACTGTAAGAGTGTAAATTATTTTAGGTATGTTTAACCAAGTCATTAATCAATAGTAAAGAATTTGGTTTTACCCATGAGCATTGGAATTCATATGACTTCTCTCTTATCCTCCATTTATTTATTGAATCTCTGAAAAGACCAAAAAATTATGTCAAACTTGTTTTTGTTGGCACTTTCACTCCTTTGTGAAGAAAGAATTCTAGTAGAGAAGTAATTTTTGTTCGAAGTTGTACACCACTTTTCCTTTAATCCATAGAGTCTTGTAAACCACACATTGTTTTCCAAATTATATTTTGAAATCATCTCTACCAAGTATCCTCAAATTCTCTTTCATCAATACATCTAGACAGGCATTTGTTGAACAAGTCTTTAAATGTGATGTTACTTTTTAGGTGTGAAAATCTACTCGCTGCATTTTGTTGTAGATGCCACAATCAGAGCATGTGCCTTTTTTGTTGAAAAACTTACAAAAAAAGGTAGAATGAATGAAATTTTTTAGAGTCACACTGTTTTGATTCATGTAGTATCATAGTACTTGTCATGTAGTAACATAGTAAATTTCATACTCTTTCTAATGCACATGCAATTGCCAAGTCTTGATCAATGAGGATGGTTATTGGACTTTTTCTAGACATTGATTTTTGGAATACTGTGAACAACCACTCAAATGTTTCTATTTTTTTATTGGATACGAAGACACATCCAAACATGACATTTTTTCAGTGGTGGTTTATACTCACAAATGGAGCAAGTATCATATTGTATCTGTTTGTCAAACTATTAGGGATATAAAATAACTGTAAATATATTATAGATTTCTTCTTGATTTCTTTTGATCTTTTCCTTAGTAATTGGTCAATCTGTTGTATTGTAATGTCTTATATATAGTGGAAATCTCTTAATCACCTCATTAACAGTGATATTCTAATTATCATCACATGGTATCAGTAATATTTCGATCCAAACCCTAATTCTCCTCTCAGTCGTCGCTTGCTTCACAGCCGGCTCTATTCCGTTGTGCCCGCGGACTCGTCCCCTCCACTGATCTCTCTTGTGATTACTGGACCGGTCCCCTCCAGTTTTCTCTTCCAATCGTGTTGCTTGCATCTCTCCCTTCCCACTCTATTTCTTCTTCTCCTATGGCTTCTGCATCTCAGTCCGATCCCCTCTCATTTTCGACCATGATCAATATGGTTCAGACGAAACTGGAATCTTCAACGTACCTGATGTGGCGTCGCCAAGTCACGGATATGGCCGAGTGCTTTGATCTCATGGGGCACCTTGATAGCTCGGTCGAACCCCCCTCTCCCACCATCACCTCTGATTTCGGTTCGACGTCGCCAAATCCGGCCTTCCAGTCCTGGCGTTTAAAGGACAAGAAACTTCTCAGTGTGATCACTTCTTCTCTCACGCCAGAGGCTGCTTCTGAAATCTTTGAGTGTCACTCCTCTCGCTCTGCGTGGATCACTCTTCAGGCCGCCTTCTCGGATTCCTCGGCTTCCCACACTCATGCGTTGCGGGAAGAACTTCTCTCACTTCGTAAAGGGGACATGATCGTCGATGATTACGGCCGCAAATTTCAAAATTTATTCATCCAATTGTCGCCTATTGGACGTCCTATTGATGAAGAGGACAAGAGTCATTGGTTTTTTAGAGGACTTGGCATCCAATTTGCTAGTTTTGCAGATACCAGGCTTGCACTTGCTGCTGTTCCGAAGTTTCGTGATCTCCTACATCAGGCTCGCCAATTTGAAGTCATGCTTCATGCCATGGATGGTGGAAATGCATTGTCTGCTGCTTTTACGGCTTCCCGGGGTGGTGATCGTCCTTCTGGGCCTCACCGATCACAGCCTTCCTCGGGTGGTTCGAACTCCTCGGGCCGTTCTGGTGGTGGTCGCTCGGGAGCGTCGCATGGGCAACGCGTCAATACCGGTTCCCGTGGCTCCTCGGGTGGAAATTCAAGTGGGCAGTACAATTCTCTGGGTTGGCGTCCATATGTTCCTCGTTGTCAGATTTGTCGAGGGGACCATTATGCCGATAAGTTCCTCAGTTTCTTAGTGCTCGCCCTGCACCGTCTCAGGCTCACCTTGCCCAAGCTTTCCATTCTGCATGTCAGGTATCAGATTCGACTCCTGACTGGTGTCTGGACTCCGGTGCATCAGCTCATATGACGAATAAGACTGCAGCTCTTGACTCTTTTGAGCCTTACACTGGTAACGGTTCTGTTATTGTTGGTAATGGTTCTTCTTTAAACATTTCACATATTGGCACGTCTAAACTTTCTGGGGATGTAAACTTGTTGGATGTGTTGGTTGTTCCACACATAACTAAGAACTTATTGTCGATTTCTAAGTTAACTGCTGATTATCCTGTCGACGTTGTTTTTTCTGATAAGTTCTTTGCTATTCAGAACCGGGTAACCAAGAAAATCCTGGCTCAGGGAAGGTGTGATAACGGTTTGTACTTGCTTGATCGGGGTGTTCCTGCACTAGTTGCTGCCATTCGTAATAAAGATTTGAAGGCTAGCTTTGATTTGTGGCATCTTCGTTTGGGGCATGTCCCGTTTACTATCATTTCCTTATTGCAAAAGTTAGGACATTTATCTGTTACTTCTCTTTTACCAAATCCCACACTTTGTTCCTCTTGCCAGTTGGCCAAGAGCAAACATTTGTCTTTTTCATTGAATGAAAAACGTGTTGTCACTTCAGATGGTTTTAAATATTATGTGGCCTTTGTGGATGATCATTCTCGCTTCTCTTGGATTTACCCTCTTCGTGTGAAATCTGATTTCTATGATGTCTTGGTGCGTTTTCATGCTTTTGTGTGTAATCAGTTTTCCCGTAAGATCAAGGTCTTCCAAAGTGATGGTGGAACTGAATTTGTGAACACTCGGGTTCGTGATTTCATATCTCTACATGGAATTCTTCATCGCCTCTCTTGCCCTTATACTCCACAACAGAATGGGAGTGCAGAACGTAAGCACAGACATATCTCTAAGACAGGTCTATCCATGCTCTTTCATTCGCATGCTCCAGCCTCTTTATGGTTTGATGTTTTTTCCACAGCTGTTTACGTTATTAACCGTCTGCCATCTTTTGTGCTTTCTAATAAGTCTCCTTTTGAGCTGCTCTTTGGGTCAGTTCCAAATTATGCAAATTTTAAGCCGTTTGGTTGTCGTGTTTACCCTTTCTTGCGGGATTATGCTGAGCACAAATTGGCACCTAGAAGTCGGCCCTGTATTTTTCTCGGATACAGTAGTATACACAAGGGGTTTCGTTGTCTTGATCCGACTTGTTCTCGGGTTTTTATTACCAGGCATGCTCAATTTGATGAACTTTGTTTCCCTTTTTATGAGCTCTCATCTCCATTGCCTATCTCCGCATTGGATATCTCCAGTTTTTTGGATGGTTCTGTCATTTTGCCTTCACCTGTGCCACTAGTTGCGACCCCTTCACCATCCTCGTCGGCTCCTCGTTCTCGTGTGCTATTGGATGACGATGAGGGTCCTTCGGTTCCTTTGCATGCTACCGACCCTATACCTGATGTTGCTCCGCTTGTTGTATCGGTTCCTGCCCCTATCCCGGTTGCATTACCTGACCCTGACCCTGCCATGCAGGTTCCGCATGCTCCTGTGGTGGCACCCGTCCATCCCATGGTTACGAGTGCTCGAGCTGGGGTTTTTAAGCCACGCTACCCTGTTGATCTTTCTTGCACGTCATTACTTGCTGCTCTTGTTGCCAGCTCTGAACCTAGAGGTTTCAAATCTACTGCTAAATCTCCAGAATGGTTATCTGCCATGCAAGAAGAGATAGATGCCCTTTGTATAAACAATACGTGGGATCTTGTGCCTAGACCCTCGGGCACAAATATTATTGACTCGAAGTGGGTTTTTCGTACGAAGTATCATTCTGACGGTACCATTGAACGCCATAAAGCTCGCCTTGTTGCTCAGGGGTTCACTCAGGTTCCTGGAGCTGACTTTCATCATACCTTTAGTCCGGTAGTCAAATCTGCCACAGTCTGGGTTATTCTGGCTCTTGATGTTCAGCATAAGTGGTCATTGCATCAGTTGGATGTTAAGAATGTGTTTCTTAATGGGGTTTTTGCCAAACCGGTCTTCATGGCTCAACCCCCAGGGTTCATTGACCCACGTTTTCCCGATCACGTGTGTCGCCTAAAAAAAGCCTTATATGGATTGAAGCAAGCTCCTCTTGCTTGGTTTCAGCGCTTCAGTACTTATCTCTTTGGCTTAGGTTTTGGTCAAAGTCGTTGTGACTCTTCCCTGTTCTATCTCTTCCGAGGTAATTCGATTCTTTATCTACTTCTGTACGTAGATGATATTATTGTCACAGGTAATGACATTGACATGCTCCGGACGTTCATTGCTCGCACAAATAAGGAATTCACTATTGAGGATTTGGGCCGCCTTAATTACTTCCTTGGTCTTGAGGTCTCGTATACTCCTGATGGTCTTTTTGTGAGTTAGACCAAGTATGCCTCTGACATCCTGGACCGTGCTAGTTTGGTGGATGCCAAACCCATAGCAACTCCGTTGGCAGCAGGAGAGGTGTTGGTAAGTGATGGTCCCTTGTTCCATGATCCTACTTTATATCGTTCCTTGGTTGGGGCTCTTCAGTACTTGACCATTACTCGTCTGGATTTAAAACAACTGTAAATATAGTATAGATTTCTTCTTGATTTCTTTTGATCTTTTCCTTAATACTTGGTCAATCTGTTGTATTGTAATCTCTTATATATAGTGGAAATCTCTTAATCACCTCATTAACGGTGATATTCTAATTATCATCACACAAACACTACAACATCACCATATATATCAAAATCTTTTTTCATTATAGAGTCCCACCAAAACATATTGTACAACCTTCTCTCTTTGTTGATCTTGTACTTGTAAAAGAATTGCTTCTCTTCATCTTGTTAGTTCTGTAGCAACTCTGTAAGAGTTTTTGTATCACCACCTTCGATTGCAATCATCTTCATTTTGTTCACAAAATTCATATGATCTTTCATCACTTGTTCCTCACCACCAACTGTGTATGATAGATACCTGAAAGATTCTACTTGTTTTATTCCTGACATAGTCATGTCTATAATGACATCAACTTTATCATCTCTTATTGCCCTTTCTGATTTATGTAAATGACTTCACTCCTTCCTTGTTAATGGGTGGTTATGTTCCATTAGATGTTCACTACTTCACAATGTCCATTATTTGTTAGTTTTACTCTCATTTGAGCTTTGCAATCAGTTATTGTAACCTCACATTCCCTTTTCTTCTGTTCTTTTGTTCTCATTCTTCTTACAGCAGCACATGAGCACACATAGAGTTAAAATGACAACAAATTTCTTCTATCCTTTGAAAATATTCTTGTTGATTTACGGACACTGAAACCCATAGGTCTAAATTATGTTGTTTCAAGAGTATTGACCAATCACAAATAACTTAAAATTTTAATGTGTGATCAAGACTACCACAATAATACATCCCCAAACAACAGAGTAATTTAATTTTTCTTTTCTTTTCAAAATTGGTAAAATTTGTTTGTTTAAGTATTTGACTATGCTAATTTAATTTTGTTAGAATCTTAAATTTAACCAAAATTAAATAATTATGATAAAGTATAGAATAAAAATGGTTCATATATGAACCGTTAAACAATTTTAATTGTTTTAACTGGAGTATGTATAGAGTGAAATTGGTTCATATATGAATCATTAAAGGGTATTAATAGTTTTCACTAAAGAGTATATGTTTTCACTGAAGAGTCTTGGTTTATTTTAGTAACAACTAATACTCTTCAGTGAAAACAACTAATACCCTTTAGTGAAAATAACTAATACTCTTTAGTGAATACAACTAATACCCTTCGATAGTTCATTTATGAACCATTTTCACTCTATACTTTGTCTTTTAATTGAAGAATCTTAGTTGTTTAGTGAAAACAAATTAATACTCTTTAGTATAAACAACTCATATCCTTTAGTGAAAAAATTAATACCCTATAGCAAAAACCACTATTTCTCTTCAATAGTTCATGTTAGGGCAGTTCACGGAGTTCAGAGATTATCGAACCCGTACCAAAATCCACACCGAAAAAGAATCGAACCAAAAAAATTATGAATTTTTTTACTTTAACCGTACCGAACTGAATATTTTTTTGATACGGATACGGATATTACCAAATTAACCGTACCAAAAAATAGAACGTGACTGTACCGAACCGAATAACCGAATTAAATATTTATTATATTTATTTATTTTTTATTCATTTAATATTATTGTAATATTATTGAATTCAATTACAACTATACGATAGCATAAGTTCTCATCCTTTTCAGAATACAAACACTATATTATTTATCTTATTAAGTTCTTAAAACGTTAACTTATGTTTATGTGTATATCAAAATAATTTAAAATTAATTTTTTATTCTTTTAATTTTATTGTTCATGTATATTCATTTTTACAAAAAAATGGATTTGGTGTATCCTGTATTAGAAATTACGATCAATGTGATTTTACTATTGCACTTTCCATTCACAAGATATTTAAAAAAAAAAAAAAATTCAAATATATATTTTATGTACTATATTTTAAATACTCTATTGATGGATTGTATTAATTTTTTAACCATCCATTATCATATAATGTGTTATATTTGAGCTTGTAATGATATATGTTTGATTGTGGTTGAAATTGTGTAGTATTCTTGTGAGTGTGCATGCATCAATATTTTTTTTTTTTGAAAAAAAATGAGAGAATGATAAAAAAATGATTAAAAAATCCGTTTCTCCGCTCCATTCCGTATTGATCTGATCCGCGCTGTTTATAACCGAAAATTCGCTACGTACCGAAAAATAAAATATCCATACCGTACCGAAAGTTTGGTACGGACACAGAACACGAATTTTAAAATAACCGAACTTTGATACAGACACAGATATTTTCAAATATCCGTTTTGGTCCGTACCATAAACAGGTTTAAACCAATTTCACTCTATACATACTTTTTAATTATTAATGGAGTATATATTAAAATAACACAATACAGACTCCGGTCCAATAAAACAAATCTTCAACACAAATCCTTACCCAATTAATGGATTATATATTAAATTAACACACTACAGACTCCGGTCCGATAATACAAAACTTCAACACAAATTCTTACCCAAGTGCATAATATGCATTTGGATTTTAAATCAAATTTAAAATCAATTTTGACTTTTTAAAACTCAATAAGTAAACGGGCTTTAAAAAGTCAAAATTGATTTGAAATTGAACTAAAAAATCTAAATATATGTTTTATACTACCTCCGTCCAATAAATTCTTTCACACTTGGGCTGACCATATTTCTTAAGAAAAGAGAGAGTAAGTGAGTGTGAAGTTGAATAAAATAATGATAAATTTATGCTTTATTGACTCTTATGAGTGATATTTTTTTTTTTATTGTGTAAAAAAAAATATTGATGATTTAAGACAAGTGTTAAGAAATGTTTGGAACAGAGGGAGTAAAGTATTTAAGTCCAAATAAGAATCACTCACACTTATGTATATAAAAACAGCAATTTATTATTATGGAATAAAATATTTATATAAGTTAACAAATTTCAAAAAGGCGTGAACACTATTACACACTATACATCTATATAAAGCGATCCGGTCCTCGTTCTTCCCTCGACAATTTATTTTCTGCACTTTTCTCACCCTACCATCTGAGCACGAAGCTATTGCTACTTGATAATTTGCTGCAGTAAACCAGGGACGGATTCCGATGGATCCCAATATCATGAAATTCCTCGAGGAAGACGAGGTTTTCCCCCAAAACGCCTTGCCTATTTTTCGAACATAGTTTATTATTTATCAATTCACCCTTTCTGGATTCGGGATTCTATTCTAGCCGTTTTAGAATGTTTTCCTTGTTAATTTTGCTCCGTATTATTTCTAACTAATGTTAACGTCTTCGCAGGATGAAACGATGCATTCCGGCGCCGACGTGGAGGCTTTCACGGCGGAATTGAACAGAGACATTGAAGGCAGTGCTTCCACATCGCAGCAGCAGCACTCTGATTCCGATGCCGGTAATATTTCCATCGAATTGACTAATTTGAGTTAGTTTAATTGAATTTTGATTTAGTATAAATTGTGAATGGGAATTATTTTAATTTGGTTGTGTTTTGGTAGCTTAGGTTCTGATGAAGTTTACCGTGGTTGCTATAATATAAATATGACTGGGACTCAATATTTTAGAGAAGAGAAAGGAAATTTCTGAAGTAGGTTTGATGTAGCTCGGTCTACTGTAAATGTAATGAGGTTCCTTTGTTTGAGTGATTTTTGGAGAAGTGAAAAGTCGGGGATCTGTAATGAGACAAGGTGAAGGAATTTAGATTTAAGGTCTTCAAGTGAAATGTAAAACGTATGATGTGGCATTAACCTAAGGTTTAGTTGTAATATGCAAGCTGTGGCATCAGTTACGCTCGATTCTGTAAAGAGCAAATGATTAGTTGGAAATTCATAGTCTGGAGAGAAGGTAAGAATAAATATCATGAAAGGGTTTACCAGAGTCAAGTTATGAGTGTTGATTACTTCAACTTTTAGGTGCCACCCTATCTGATTGCTGCAGGACTCAAAACCTAGTGGCAGAACCTGTATTGTGTTTTCTGGAAATAACTTTCATTTTATCCCTTTCTCTATAAACTCTTTATTATATTTATAATAGGCAAAGTAGATTTTTCCAGACATAAAGTGTGCTTTCCATACCTTAATACAGCAGGAATATTTTGTTTTGGGCTGTACAATGATTGAGAAAATTCTGATTGAAAAATCCTGGAATATTAAAAAGGTGAGTTTGACTTTGTGTATGCTTTTCTTATTATAAAAAAAAAAAAAAAAGAAATCTGTATGTTTGATTGATAAGAAGTAGAATGGTAGGATTGAGAAAAATATAATGAAAAAGTAAGTGATAGTGAGGTTATTATATTGTGACAATAAAGATATGTGTTATTGGGAAAAAGAAAATTATAAGAGAGAATGTAGGAGGGTGTAGGTATTATAGGTTAGGATTATGTTGGGTATTGATATCTAGCTTGCATAATCCTACAAGACTACCACAAACATGCATTAGGATTTTGGAAGTAAAATCTTGCTTTGCTAGTCCAGAAACAAACATATCAAATATTTTCAAGATGTTATAATGACTGAAACTCCTCTTGAAAACAAAGTTGCTGTTCCTTGCTCGTTATTTGGCTTCGCAGACTTCTTGTGGGTCAAATTCATTGAAACCCTTCCAGCTCTGCCTAGGCTTATTCTTAGCATTTCGTACTTCACTGAGGTGTAGTGGGTGTTTTGTGTTCTACCAGTGAGGAGAATCACCATTTGCTTATTAACAATACTGTTTACATAGTCTCAATAGTAAGAAAGAAATTTCCATTATATTATGAATTTATAGGAAAATTGATGAACTGTTTAAAAAGAAACAAACACCCTTGATGAATGATGACTTGATCAGTTTTCCTGTTCCCTTTCTTTCTTTAAACTATATATTGTGAATTTTAAATTGCTTTGTGGGAGAAAAAATGGTTACTTACTCCAATGCTGTATAAGCAATTCAAATAGATCATATAATTATGGCCAACTTGTGTCAAATTTCTTCTTCATTCCTTTTGAGTCAGATTTATAATTACCTCTGGAGTCTGAAGGAGTAGTTTCATTAGCTGTGTTGATTGCTTGAGTGGAATCAAAGATTGTGAGGACCACTTTAGTGAATAACATATTTGTGCAAATATTGCCATTATGGTCAGATACCATGATAAGTTGTCCATCTTTTCAAGACTGAAAAATGATTTTTCTGTGATCAATAATGCCCTTTTCATAAAATATAGGTAAGTGCACAATTATTCTAAATGAAGATTATATCAGAACTCAGCTCCATATTCTAACTCGAGGATATAGAAGCTTTTCTTGTTTTTATAATTACACATGAAAGGAGTATTCAGTTTATATGTTAATATTTATAAGGACTGACAACCATTGCAGTTTTCCTTTCCATAATCATGAGCCACATGATTGATGTTCTTAATTTAACTATTTTTCTAATTATTGATCCATTTTAAGTAATGTCATGCTTTTCTCCTCCATGCAATCCAACACATGTGGCAGCCCTAAGCAGTCAAAGTCAGTTTCTTTCACAATGGCAAACTTCCAGCCTTGATGGGATTGCTAATTTTCAAAATGGGCAAGATATCATGACTATGGAGGAAAACGAGCAGCATTCTTCTCAAGTAGATCTACAAAAACATGGTTCTGACTCTCAAAATAGAAAAGAAGATGACAACTCCTCCCATGAGCCTAATTCTTTGGTACATAACCCCTCGATTGATTCTAAACCAATGGGTACACAAACATCTACAGAACAACCCATCAATATCCAAGGGCTAGATGACGAACAAAACCCAGAGAAAGAATCGCAAATGGACAAAGTACAAAACATCAGTCATCATCCATCTATGGCTATGGGGTCAAATGATCAAGTTCAACAGCCATTGCCAATGGATTTCAAAGATCAACAATCTTTGTCAACAGGTAAAGGAAACCAACTGACCAATATGGGGATGAGCAGTGAACAAGTTATGCCACCAGGGAATCAACATATGACTGGAATGATGATGAGCAACCAACATGGGATGACCTCAGGGATGATCAATCAACATTCAATGACAAATACTAATCAACAGCAAGGTACCGGTTTAAAATTGAACAAACAAGTTCCCTTTGGCATGTTGCTTCCAATTATACAACCCCAACTTGACAAGGACAGGGCTATGCAACTTCATACACTCTACTTTAAATTAAAGGTAGTTTTTAATATCTCATTACTTTGTGAGTAAAATCTCCTCTAGAATGGCAAAACCTTAGTACTTTATGCTGACAATGATATATCTGCTTCCAGAAAAATGAGATTTCTAAAGATGGTTTTGTCCGACATATGAGGAGCATTGTCGGGGACCAGATGTTAAAAATGGCTGTGTACAAACTACAGACTCAAGTAAGTGACAAAACAGCTTTTTTTTTTTTAGTCCTGTTAGTTATCTCAATTTTGGTTCCAGTGTTGTCGACTTTAACGAATTGAATTTAGTCCTATAACTTTCAATTTAGACATTTTAGTCCGATTACCGGCTCTAGAGCTGAAACATCCCGTTGATGCTGAGAGTCTGATTTGCCTATGTGTTGAGTTTGATTTGTTAACCGGATGTTTCACCTCTTCCAGCCGGTTACCGGACCAAAACGTTGAAAAGTTGTAAGTTAAACGACTATTTCAATTCGTGACAGTCGACAGGAAATGAACCTAAAATAGGGGTAACTTAATGGACTAAAAAAATATTTCCCTTTATCTTATCTTTTAATGAATTTATAATAGACTTGTATCCTGGAAATGTGGTCTAATTATTTCCAGAAAATGAAATCAGGCTGCTAGGAACTCACAGACTGCACCCAATCAATTTCAGTCACAGCCTCAGACCCATGCACGGCAAATGCAAGTGCCTTCAAATGGTGCAAATCCATCTCTTACCAGCCAATCTAAAACTTATTTCGTTAACCCCCTCTGCTAACAAACCTCATGTGCCTACCTTTCTGCAGCACAACTACCAACAGACTTAAGCAGCTCAACGAGCGACAATATTGCAGCAAAATCACGTGAGGTGGAAAGCCAAGCAGATTCACAGGGAGTTTTAAGTCATGAGAGGAAGCATCCCATGTTTCCAAAGCAGGTACTTAATAAGCAACAGCATATGCAACTCTCACAAACCTCTATTCCTGCATATGGAGGTGCTGGGAGTAGTTATTCGCCTTTCCCTGCAGCTAATGCTGCATCTTCAACACCTATGCGACCACAATCTCATGATCCCCAGATGAGGCAACCTCCAACTCATCCGAATATGGCTGTTAATCATCTGGGGCCCACACCCAGGGCCATGAATATGCCAAACATATCTAAGTTCGATAGGTCCCATCCTCTTAGTGATCCTAAGAAACTGCCAGGTGGAAGTTTGACTCACATGAACAGCAACGTAGCAATGCAACAGAATCAGGTTTCATCAATGACTCATGTGAAGCAGGAGCCATCTGATCAGTCAAATGAACAACATAAAGCCCAATTGTCTTCCTCACATGGAAATTTGAAGGATGAATCTTATGAGATGCAGCCATCTAGAACAGGATTTACACCACCCACGTCTTTGGTGCCCGCTGTTTCTGCTTCTAATCCAGTTCCCAGCCCTATGGAGACCAACATTCTGGTATTTGAAAGCTCTCTGATTTCTTGTTGTGCCTTTCTTGATGCTTGGTTTCAAAATAGTTTCATGAGATCATCTTTTTTGGTCCATACATGGATGAAAAAATCAATTGTCTGTTAAATTGTGATGTGTCTGGAATAAGCCATGAGATAAATAAAATATAATTGCTGATATAAACTGCTTACTTGCCTCCTTTTTGAAAAATAAGTGTAATTTAAAGATGTGGAAAAGAAGATAGTTTATACCCATCATGCACCCGTAGCCAAGTTGTGGCTACCTGCTTTAAATTAGTGCTCATTTTCATTGTAAAACCTGTCTATAATATTGGTAGTTTATGCGGTGAATGTGGTAACAAAAAAACTTTAATTTCTTGGCAACTTCTTACTAGTATTCCTCCATGATAACAATTACCTCCGTAGTTTTGTTGGTGGAATTATAACCTTATTTATAAACCAACTGTACTCTTTGTATACATTTCCTTCAGAAACATGTATGAGCTTTAGATTCTTCACCATTATTGGATGACGATGAAGAATGTTTCAACTCTCATCATATCCTGAATCTTCAAATATTAAATTCCTTTGCCCTCCTGGTTGAGTCAATTCCCAGTTATTGTTATCCCTCTCTTACAGTTTTGGCTGTGCTTTATGGATATATATTCCGGCCACTTCTTTTTTGGGGTATACGAAAATAATCAATTGATGCTTTGATGTCCTTTCTTGTGGCGGTTACTATCTCTTCTCACTATTAATTTAACGGGAAATACAAGACATGGGGTGAAATAATTGGCAAGTCTTGGAAGGACCATGTCATCTTATGCCTCTACAAGCCATAGAACACCTGCAAATTTAAGTCTATTGGCATAATGTAATATTATGGCTCATACGATTCAAATTCTCATGTGTATGGCATTGTGCAAAAATCTGACCCTCACTAAAAGGTAACAGAATATTGGAAGCTTTCTAATAAGTTCTTACAAAAGAAAGGATCACTAATGGTTTGCTTGTATTTGTTACCTTTCCTGCATTAGTTTCTCTATTAACCTAGTATTCATCTATCTAGCTCTGGTGCGTCTTCACCTTTTTCTATTTTTAATTTATTCTCTATCAGAAGCAGTAATTCCAAAAGAAATAATTCTTTTGGGGTGGGAGAGTTGTTGGTGAACTGTTGTTTCAGAAAACACTATGATATTTTTTTTTATGTAACTTATTGTAATCTTATCTTCTTTATGAATTGTCAGTCAAGTTCTCGGATGTCTTCTCTAACATCTTCTGTTGGGCCTGGAATCAATTCCAAGACTCCTCCTAAAAAGCCCTTGGTTGGCCAGAAGAAGCCAATGGAAGCACCTGGATCTTCTCCTCCATCAAGGTGATGCTATTTATTGGTACACGCCAGTTAATTCTATGGGTGAAATTCTTGAAGTGGATTATTTCTTTTATTAGTATGACTTTTAACAAAAATATTTGAACAGTAAGAAACAAAAGGTGTCTGGAGGCTTTCTGGATCAGAGCATTGAACATCTCAACGATGTCACTGCAGTTAGTGGAGTTAATCTCAGGGTAATTCCACATGTTCCTATCCGCTCCGCTTCTTCGTTTTTTTGCTTTAGAGCAATTTATAAGTTTGGCGGTCCTGTGATATAAAATAGGAGGAAGAGGAACAACTCTTTTCTGGCCCCAAGGAAGACAGCCGGATTTCAGAGGCATCTCGACGGGTTGTTCAAGAAGAAGAAGAAAGGCTTATGTTGCAGAAAATCCCACTTCAGAAGAAACTAATGGAAATAAGTTAGTCTTTGCTATATAGCATTCTTTGCTTGTTTTGAATATTTGCACTCAATCCAATTCTAGATATTATATTTGCATCATAAAGGTTGAAATATTTTTATGTGTATGCTTTCTGGCAGTGGCAAAATGCGGATTAAAGAATATGAGCAACGATGTGGAAAAATGCTTGTCCTTGGTGAGATATTGATAGATGCAATTTTGTCAAAAAAATGTGAAACTGCTATTATGTTCTCGATGATGGAACCAAGTTGCACCATAAGTGATCTTATTATGTTTAGATAGTTTTATGTTGGCATCGGTAAATCTTCCAACATGGGAAGCGAAGCTGATATAATCTAGTTTATCCTGAAAGATTTATGATTTACCTGACTTCAATGTCTTTGACTCTGATACATGTGATTCATATGGAGAACTATCTTTTATGCTTTAACTACCATTTTCAATTGAAAACAAGTCCATACTAAAGCATTACTGAACCATTAATTGGTTTGTGGAATACCCCTTTTCAGTGCATGGAAGAGAGGATGCGTGGGCTTATATCTAATATCATCAGACTTTCAAAACAGGTTAGTTTCTATGCTTCACTTTATAATGTGACTTTTCTTTCTATCTTTCTTTTGATCTTTCCCGAGCAAAGTCTGCTTCCTCATCATTGTTTATCTAGCTAAATTTAAAATTATCTCTGCAGCGAGTTGATATAGAGAAGCCAAGGCACAAAACTATCACCACCTCAGATGTTAGGCAACAAATCACGACAATTAATCGTAAAGCTCTTGAAGAATGGGAGAAAAAGCAGGCTGAAACCGAAAAATCGCAAAAACTTAATGAAGTACTCAGTTCTTAATTTGTTTGTTTCATTCTATATGTTTTTCCTGATCCCCGTAAGAAACAGTGCAAACTCTGTATCTTACTTTTGTGTAAATGCAGCCTGAAAATGGTACTGGAGTTGAAGGTGATAAGGATGACAACCGTGCAAGATCAACAAAGGTATCATTATTAAATCTAAACAAAGGTATCATTATTAAATCTATTTATATATTAAAATACAATGATTTGCCAAATATAGAAAGATGTCATTTTCGCACCTAATTTAAAATTGCAATAACTTTTTTGTTTTTAGTCCGTTGAATATTTATTATTTAATATATCAAGCTAAAGATTTTTTTGCGATCTTTAATTTTACATCCATATAGCAAATATAAATAATAAAATTTTCAATTTATGATATGGATTTATTGTGATTTGAAGTGGTTTTATTTTTTGAATTTAAATCTTTATCTCTTAAATATATCTTTCATTACAAAATTCACACAAAATAATTTTCAATATGCTAGGTTTTAATTTTTTTTAATCAATATACCAAACGTGCATTGCACGGAATAATTCCTATTTTCTGCAATACTGTACAGCATGTATTATTAGAATTCTCTTAAATTTTCTCTTATTTTCCAGGTTAACAAGGAAGAAGATGATAAAATGCGTACAACAGCTACAAATTCTGCTGTTCGAGCTGCTATTGGAGTGGGTGATATGCTGTCAAGATGGCAATTAATGGCGAAACAGGGAGGATCTGACACTCCATCTGTTCCTCAAACTGGCAAAGATGTAGGAAAAAAGCATGTAACAAGCTCTATGAGAAACACAAGGGAAAGTCAGGAACCGGAAAAACGGGATTCTTCAACTGCTCTTACCACTCCTGGTAAGTTTGTAACTTGGTTAGAAAAAGTAGTTGGTATTTTAACTGTAAAGTTGGTCTAATGCATAATGAGCCTCTGCATAGGTAATTTGGAAAATGCCTTTCAACTGCGTAAGTCCTAATTGTTCAACATACTCGTTTGTAAGGAGAGTATTGAATTAGGTAGATGATAATATTGAGGTCGGAGATAGATGGTTGGTTGTGTACTAAAAATTGTTTTTGGAAAAAAGTAAAATAGGTGTATTCTAAGTATTAAAAGGTATGATTTTATAGGATTTGATATCCTATACCAAAATTGGATATGTCAAACAAAATTTGGATTTGAAATAAAAATGTGGAGTGCCACACATAAAAAGCACCCCCTTTATTGTGTATGTTCATATATCAAAGTCACTGGTTTTCAGTGACGAGATGTTACTTATGCCACTTGTTGGTTTTACCAACTTAAGCTTAAAACGATCAAAGTAATTGTCTATACACCTTCTCACCAGAGACACAAGAGATAATATAGGGCTATGAAATGCAATACTATTGAGGATCCTCATATGCTGCCCAAATAAGTTCAGTACAAGGCATTTTTGTGTTACTCTAGCTGTCTACAAATTCTTAGTAACAAATTACATCTTCTTCAAAGATGGCATTAAAAATGACTTTTCAAGGTGACATTCTTGTTATGTACCATATGGAATTGGCAATGATTTTGATAAACTACTGAATTTACAAATCGTTCATTCATAATCACAACTCCTTACTGGCCAGGAAATTTGGTAACCCATTCCTTAGGGACTTTCAGATGTAGAAGTCCATATGTGAATATATTTCTTGTATGGTGGTTATTTTAAATGTTCTTTATAAAAATTGACTTTTGTGTAGTCCTCACAGAAGTGCAAATTTGTGACTTTTTATTAATCATATACTTTTAGTGAATGGGCATGAAAGTATATTTCTACAGAACACTAATGAATGTGTATAAGCATTTTCTTAGAAAGTATATCTTAAGAATGGACTTTCATTCATGCTTAGTTCTAAGCACTCATTTTAATTTTCAGTTAGTAGTCCCATTCTAGTAAATTATACTTTCTTTTCTCAAACAACCAGTATTGTAATGATAATGTAAATGTTCTTAGAGCATTTAACCCGGTGGGGCTTATATATTAATATAATCTCCATTTTCACAATCTGGGACCTGGATATCGCCGTTTGAACTGAGAAGCTATTTTTCATGTCATTCTGGCTAAATAACGTGAAACCTAATTTTAGAAGAACTTCAAATTAGGTGAAAAGATTATTAGTAATTTTCTGATAGTCAGCCCAGAAGATATATCCTTGTGGAATTCAAAGAACTTTGTTATATTTGATTTTTTAGACCTCACACATCATAAAACTAATTTTTTCCCTTGATCCAAGCCTAGTTGTTAACAGTTACCAGTTCAGGAGAATACCTGTTCTACAACATCTTGCTGGAGTTTCCTATCAATTTTTTAGTAAATGGTTCATTGATACACTCATACATGCTCCTATAATTATGCTTACTTTGACCCAATGGGTTGTCTTCAATTAGATTCTAGACAATCTTATTGAGTGGTATTAAACATCTGAGATCTCTACTATAAATCACTACATAACACTTATTCTGATTGTTTGAAGAGAGCTGTTGAAAACATAGTTTACAAGCTTTGGCAATGTGCAGCACTCACAATATTGTTGCATTTGTACCCAAGAAAACTTACCGAGTTTTATTGCCGCCATTATACTCAACCTAGACCACTTCTATTGATGATGTGATTTGGAAAACAGTTTTGTACTCTTTTGCATCTTGCTATGGAAAGTAGGAGTTTCTTTGTTTAGTGTAGCTTATGGACTACCTAAATCTAGCTTTTAATTATTGGTTGCATATTTGTCTTTTTGTTGTTGCTTCTCTTTTACTAATCATCTTCTTGTAATTATAAGCTTATTAATTCATGAATAGTAATAAATAAGGGTATAATAGTCTTTTGATATCCTAATTAATGAAAAATTGACTTTTGTGGATGAATAAAAGCAGACAGATAATTAGGAACGGGAGGTAGTATTAGATACCATAGACTGATTTTGTATTCAAATAGACCAATAAAAAGGTGACATGTTCTTGACTCGTTCGTGTTTATACAGCATCGGTTAGGAAAGTGGGAAGAAATCAAGTTGTTGTACCACGAGTTGCTAGGAGTATCTCTGTTAAGGATGTAATTGCTGTATTGGAAAGGGAGCCTCAGATGTCAAAATCTATGCTGCTATATCGCTTGTATCAGAAGGTCAGTGCTGATGCCACGGGGGAGTGAGGATGATTCGATCGGTAAGGGAAGTGTGATTGCTCTGAAATCAGTGTTTCACTTGCTTGAGAAGATATTGCTGCTCCTGTGGATTTTGTTTATCCTCAATTTGTTTGTAAATCTTTGTAGTTAGGATATGATACGCCTCTCTTATATTTATCTTTTTAACTGTTGTTATAGCTGTGCTTTTAATTTAATTCGAGTCTTTTAATCAAGTTTAGAATAAATAAATGACTAGTGGACTTTGTTGGTTAGGGTTTAGGTTTAAGTCTGAATTAGGATTATCTTTTGATAATTGAAATTGTTGGCAACTTTGATTGTAACATATAGAGTTATAGCACTATATGGCCTCATTCGAGGAGTTACTTTATCAGAAAGAATATTATACTTGAATGTTTCTTTTCTTGTGATAACAATGGATGCTATCTATGTCTTTGTAATGCAGATAGATGCTAGTAAATTGAGTTGGGACTTGGATAGAGAATGGTTAATTCAAAGACCCTGTTTGGCTTGATATGTTCAGTAAGAATAGCTATTGTAGTTTTCAAGAAAATTTATTACTCTTGTCAGTTAATAACTGTCCAATTTATCTAGAATGATATCTCATTTTAATTGCCACTTTACCAATACCAATGTATATTTTAGCTAATTTTTTCAATTTATCTAGAATGATATCTCATTTTAATTGCCACTTTACCAATACCAATGTATATTTTAGCTAATTTTTCCAACTATGCCCCTAATAAATTGTATAAGTAATCAATATTTTGTAAGGGTGCAGGTGTTTCTATACCCTAATAATAATTAATAAATGAAAAAAATTGATTTGTATGAATTGATAAAATGAGACAAATAATAAGGAATTTAGAGAATATTAGATATTCCCTTCAGTTCGCTATAATGCTGCAAGGGTCTAATTGGTATGATGGAATAACATAGGAATATAATCATTCATGGATACATTCTTAATTCTATGGTTTTTATGAATTTTTAATTGAAATTATGATTTCACAAGGAATGATTATTCCAAAAAATAAAGAATAGTTAGTTTTTTTTTTAAAATCCAAGTCTTTAGCCATTCGACTATATGACAAGTCAATTTTTTATTTAATTTAATAAAAATAAAAATATCAATATAATGATTTCAATAATATAATATTATTTCAAAAAATATATTTTAAAAGTATATTAATAATTATAAAAATAATAAATAATAGTATGAGAAATAATATAATAATTATCAAAAATATTATTATTAATAAATGTGAATCATAATATTATAATTTCCAATAATAATATTCTTTTACAATATAAATAATAAAATAATAATTCCCAATGTTGTATTAATAAAAATATAAAGATAATATTAATAAAAATAATTTTATTATTCTTATTTTAAAAAAGTTGTATCCTTATTTAAAAAAATATTTATATTATAACTAATAAAAATGATATAATCAGTAAGAACAATTATATAATCAGTAATAATACAAATATATGTTAATATCAATTATTCTATCAATAATTAGTATTAAACTATCAATAATAAATAATATATTATTAATAATATAAATAATAGCAATAATCAATATTATTATTATTATTATTATTATTATTAAATAATAAATCCAACATACCATAATATTAATAATTAATTCCTAGTCAATACAAATTATAAGAATAATCATTCCTATGTCATTCTATTCAGATCTTTGTTCCATTCTTGAGTTCATTTCTTTTAGCTATAATTCAATTTAGTCATACCAATCATACCCTAAGTTTTTAATTTTTTTTTTCCGGATATTCTATAATAAGTTTCTTTCTTATTCCATAAAAAACAAAAATCACTCTATATATTAATAAATAAATATTCTCTTAAACAACTAATATTTACTCTTTTCAGTTTTCTATTACTTTATATAAAAGTTAGCATGTGATCCGTTATATATTAATAAACAAGGTACATTTTCTTAAACAAAATAATAAAAAAATTATGGGAAATTTATAGTGGGATGTAGGGAGTATTAAATAACACTTCCTCAAAAGTATGTTCACTTGTCTTATTTGTCAATTCCCAAAAATATGATTATTCTCTTTTTCAACACAATTATTTTATTTTTACAAATAATTATTTCATTAAATATGAAACCTATAATATGTTTTACTTTATCTATTTTTCTAAACAAACTTGTGCAAAGCCTTCTAATCACATTTTTTTGGTGACAAAGAGGGTACATTTTATTTGTCCTTCCTGTACATAGTCGATGTCATCTTGAGTAACATCGCTGACAACAGATTAGATTTATATTTTATAAATTTTAATACTGCAATTTGAGTCACGCTCCTCTTGAAGATCCATTCAACTTAAACTCTTTTCGCATTTAACTTAAACCCTGAAAATAATACATTTGACTCGTGTTTGAAAAAGTGAGCGTTTTTTTTTTTTAAATAAATAGATTTCATATAATTTCTAATCGCGTAATATTTCCAAACTACTTGTGTAAATCCATTATAATTAAACATCATTCACGTCCATAAACATAAGGAGCAAAACACTTGAATTTTATAATTTATACGACTGAGAAATTATAATTGCATTAATTCATTAACTTTCAGTAAATAAACAAGATAAAATTCATACACCAAATTAATTTCCTAAGCAGATTAAATAGTGTATGAACTATTAATGTCCTACGGTAGACGTCATCAATTTGCACTTATTTATTTACATGCATGTTATACTTAATATCTTAATTAACTTTTAATTTATTATGGATATCTTCCCCCTCCCCTACAAACACACAAAAGAAAGTAAATTTTTTTAAGTGTAACTCTCTTGTGCACCTAGGGACCGTTTGATTTGAAGGACTGAATTGATTAGATGAGATTGAATTAAATGAAATTGGATTAACTATAATTATTTGAGGAGGAATGTGCATGTGTTTGGATTGTATGATTGTTTTTTTTAATTGAATGATTAAATGGGTTTAAAGTGCAATATACCATTTTTACCCCCAACTAATTCAACTTCCCAAATATTTCTTTTCTTTCACAAATATTGTGAGGACAAAATAATAATTTGAAAGTATGGGACTATGGAGTCCTACCACCCCCAAGGGATTATTTAGTTTCTCATTTGATGGATTAAATAAGTTTATGACCCAGACCCTTATTTTATCCTGGACCTTAAACCTTCAATCCAAACACAATATTACATGGGATTGAGTGAGACTAAAACTTTAGTCCCACCCAATCCAACAAACTAAACGACCCCTTAGTGTACACTGTACAGTGAGCTCACTCAACAAGTTAAGATTGTTTACATTGAAAAATATGATTTGATTAGACTGAAAAGTGAAAAATATGGTGAAATTACACTAAAAATCGATTTTCGGTGGAAACTTTACAGTGTAATCTAACCACAATTTTCAGTGTAATCAACCTATACTTTTCAATATAAACAATTTTAACTGTTGAGTGAGTGCATTGTGCACCCGGTGCATATAAGAATACACAATTTTTTTAATCCTTAAATTGAAAAAGTGCATCCTCTTTTTATACATATACTTTTCTTTTTATATTATACTATAGGTGGTAGAAATTGAAAACCACATGTTTGAACCCCACCCCCATTTAATTTCCGATAGAAGAGCAGTGCTTTTTGCCAAATGTGAGCTGGAATAAGATAAGCTCGTCTACTAGATTGACGATAAATATAATTACAGAAATGAATATTAATTGCTTAGATTTATGTACATTTTGTTGACTTGATAAATTTGAAAAAACACAGGCTTGAAAAGTATGAAATAGACTCCACATTGTAGAGAACATTACATTAAAGAGTGTGTGTATATTATAATACATTCTTCTATTATCTCTTTCAACTTTAAAGACTTGATTTTAATAAGAAAGCCGCTTAGCCATGAACGCTCGCATTCAAAGCATCTATCGCTTGAGAATTTTTATAAGATTCAGGAAAAAGAAAATAGAGTAATCCTCTTGTGCACTTGTTGTATGGTGCACTCACTCAATAGTTGAAATAATTTATACTGAAAATTATGATTTGATGATATAGAAAAGTATGGTTAAATTACACTAAAAATTGATTTTTAGTGTAAACTTTTCTGTGTAATTTAACCATACTTTTTAGTGTAATCAGTCTACAATTTTCAGTGTAAACAACATCAATTGTTGAGTGAATGTCACTGTGCACCAGGTGCAAATGAGAGTGCACACAATATATAAAGTTATCATTATGTTATTCAATCCCACATTCACATAATTTTTTTTTTCCTAAAAAATATGTCATTTGGTACTATGAAACAAGGGGCGTAATACTACAATACAATTTTCTAATGTCTAAGTCACTCATATATCCTTTTTATTATTTTATTAATTTGCATATTCTAAAACTTGCTATTACTTCGTATTTCCTCCATTTCCTATTTATAATTTTCACATGTGGGCGAAACACTTTTTAAAGAAAATTGTTTTATTGATTTTTTGGACCAATAAATAAAAAATATTTTAAATAAAGTGGGTATTATAAAAATTGTTTTATTTTCATATTTAGAGTGTGAAACGTTAAAAAAGAAAAAGAAAAAAAAGGAAAGGTGTGAAGATCAGTAAGAGACGTAGATAGTATAATTTAAACTGCAACCTTTGAAGTTTTGTGCGTATTTGATGTTCAAAAAATATTCATTTGAGCTTATTGATATTAATACTTGATTTGTTAAATCGTGTGTGAACAAACTTGTTGTGAGCCAATTAACCATTAATGAATAGTTTGATTTTAAATTAAAGATTTCACACTTAGTATTCATTATAATATAAAAAAAAATTGTATTCTAACTTATTTACTTAAATGAAATTATATAATTTATTACATATATATATGATTTCAAAAAATATATAATTTTATTTTTGTAAATTATATATTGTAAGGCTGATATTATCTCTCATTTAGACTTGTACTAGCTCTTGAACCCCACGTATTACGCGGATTTATAAATATTAAATGTTTAAAGTTTTTTATTCAGTTATAATTATGTTTATTCTCTTACTTAATTAATTATTTTAATTAAATTTATGATTATAATTTTAAGGAATAGATTAACTAAAATAAATAGATAATATATTTATAGTGAATGACCAAAATCGATCAATTTTTATATTATGATATAGAGACACAGCCATTTAATAAATGATTCCATTGTAATTTGTTTAAAATAAGACACAATTCATTAATCAATTGTAATTAAAAAAAAAACTAAAAAAAAACTTTGTAATAGAAAAGAAGAAGTTATGTTGATTGGCGAACATCATCTAAATATGGAGCGAACAATTATTGAAGTCTAAACAAAGAAAATCACGATTCGGGTGCATTAACCAATCTGGGAGGTGTATGAAGTGACGAACAACTCCCCCGACGAACAACTAATGGGCGAACATGTATTAAGATCCGAGACCAAGAATGAGCCAACTGTGAAGTCATCAATGACGAACAACTTGGTCAAACTATGATACAACAAACAGCCAAGGAGGTGTGTACAAGTGAACAAAGGATAAAGATCCCAAAGCCAAGCTGAACAAAGCCATAAGGCGAGCAACTTCCAAAGTACAACCTCAAGAGGCGAACAACTTTCAGTTATAGAATCAACAAGATCAATCAAGCCGACCTAGGCGAACAACAATGAGTCCGAGATAAGACCAAAGAAGACCTTGTAACTAAGATTCAGCTTAGATAAGATCAAAGGGACACATGTCAAGCATACAGGCTAGGGAGACCAAGAGTCTTGGACACCTCATGCTTGCTAGTCTCTATAAATAGTTGTTCTCCAGCTGTGAAATACAAGTTCAAATTGATAAACACTCCCAACACACACAAATACACCAAAACCTACACATACACGAAATAAGTCCAATTTCGACTACCGAATTTACAAATTCAATAAATTCATACCCCGATTTACCATTTGCGGTGGTAATCAATCACACGTTATTGATTGGTGACGTAAAAACGGATTAAAACAGCCACTAATCCTTACGATTAGATTCGTTCACCAACAATTTGGCGCTAGAAGGAGGGTCCGAACCTTCGGTTTAGTGTGATTACACAAGAACTTCAAGTTGAAAACTTGAAGATTCATAAGAAATCTCAAGAAATATTTGAAGATACAAACAAAAGTGTTCTTGGTGTTCTTGGTGTTCTTCAATTTATAAATTAAGAAGTAATTTAAATTGAAATGCCTCAATCTAAAGAGACCCAAGGATCACGTTTGTCAAAAAGACCATCTCAGACCCGGGCCACGTCGGCCGACCACCAAGACCGTAACCCGGGACATGTGAACAGGTCGCAACATACAGCCATAACACATAACCTCCCCCCTGAGATGGAGGCTTTGGCGAACAACCCCAACGAGTTGGCTAAAACCATAGCTGCTCTCCAGGCCCTCCAGAGGCAACAAGAGCAGATTAGGCCAACACAAGCAAGGCCAAGGGACAAGTCCCTAGAGGTTGTTAGACCCAGGACTACTAGGGGCGAACAGCGAGAGGTTGATAGTGCCCAAGTCAGACGGAACAAGGGAAAGGCCAAGGTGGTCGACCAACGAGAAGTACAGGCTGAGTCTGGTCGCGGACGAACAACTATGTCTAGCCATGGAACAACACGTTCCAGTGCCCAAGACAGGCTTAGCCAACCCCAACGGGAAGCTGCTCGCCGGGGAGCAGAAGATGGGCGAGCAACTTTTGAACAGCCTCGCCCATCCGTCTATGAAAGACTCTCCCAGTCAGCCTTTAGGCGCCTAGGGCCAAATGCGGCGAACAACATTAGGAGGCAAGCCCAGGAAGTGCCCACTCCAAGCGAGGGACTGCGACGAGCAGAAAGGTTAATGCCTTTGCTCGCCGAACAGCCTCTAAGTCAGGGGGCACCTCTTGATGAATTATCAAGCCTAAGGAGGGCTGTGGAGAACATGCAGGGGCAACTAGACCAACAGAGGGGGATGGGAACGACCAGCATGCCATCCTCACCTTTGGCAGCTCACATTTTGAAGGCCCCGATACAGAAAAAGATTCAATTTCCGGCTAGCATTCAATATGAAGGCATCGCCGACCCCCGGGTCCACTTAACGAAGTATACGGACTACATGGTCTCCGTGGGAGCCAGCGATGCCACCCAATGCCGGAATTTTCCTTTAACATTGGGCGATCGGGTTCACAAGTGGTTTTCATCAATGCCGCCGGCATCAATCCACTCGTTCGTCCAACTAAGTCGAGAATTTCTTTCTCACTTTTCAACGGCGGGGTCGTATCTTTCCCAAAAACACCGGCTGTCAGATTTGAGGCAAAATGATGATGAAACTGACCGGGCGTTTATGGAAAGATTCGATAAAGTTTTGCTAGAAGGAGAACCGGTGAGCGAAGATACAAAGATCGTCGCTGTGATGGCCGGGTTGAAAAAAGGGTCGAAGTTATGGAAGGAGGTACGTCTGAAGTGCCCAAAGACTTATGCCGAGTTCAGAAACCAAGCTGGCATTTTCGTTTCCATGCACGAGGCCCTACAAACAAATTTAGGGGAGAACAAAGCTGATCCTAAGGAGAATAACAAAAAGCCCGTCGGGACAAGCTACAGGGTCCCGAAAAACATGAAAGCATTCACTGAAGGATCAGATTTGAAGGAAAAATTGAACCAAGTATTGACAGTATCAGTTGATACTGTGTATGAGAGCGTAAAGGAGAAAGAGTTGCTTTCCCCACCACGTAAAATCCGCCAGGATACTGGCAAACTCAACCCAAACAAGTATTGTGCCTACCATCAAAGTGTGGGGCATTTTACAAGTGAGTGTAGAGATTTGCTTAAGCAACTCTGGCGATTTTATAAGGAGGGAAAGCTCTCCGATTTCGTTAAAAGGCAACCTGGGAAAAGAGCTCGGGAGAACAACTCAAAAGACGAAGAGGATGGTCAACCTCAGAGAAACAACAAACCCGGGCGACCAGTTCCCAGTATGCCAGCTCAACCTTTAGAAGATCTGTTCATGATGGAACCCGCAGGTCCTGCGGGAGGGTGTTTTGATGGACAACCACCCGACTCTAATCGGAAGAGGAAAGCGGAGCTACGAGCGATTGGCCAAGTACAAGAAATGGGAGTTAAGCCGTCTATCATGCAAACGGCAGAATTAACTTTCACCGAAAAAGACCTTGAAGGCGTCTTAACTCCGCACAATGATTCACTCGTAATCTGCGCCAAGATTATGGGGACCAGAGTCCACAGACTGTTGGTGGACACCGGAGCCTACACCAACATCTTATTCAAGAAGACCCTCGATAATCTGGGAGATTATTTGGGTTATGTTCGGAATACGACACATAGAATCATAGGCTTCGGGAATGCTGTGACAACACCGTTGGGAATTGTAACATTAGCAGTACAACTTGTAACGGCTAATGAACCCGAAAGAAATATAACAAGAATGGTAGATTTCTTGGTTGTAGACCAGGAGTCGACCTATAACGGGTTTCTTGGCCGACCTTTTCTCAATGAATTTAAAGCTGCATGTTCCACTTACCACTATTGTTTGAAATTTCCAACAGCTAGTGGAGCAGGCACAATTAAAGGAGACCAACGGAGAGCACGAGAATGCATTCAACAGCTACGAGCAAAATTTGTACAAATATCCATGATGGAAGCAACAAGTTATCCCGTCAACGAACCATCAATACTGAACAATATGATGGACATGGACGACCACATGGATGCGGACGAACAACACTTGGACGAGCAAGTGTTGGACGAGCAACTCGTTACCACCCGCGAGGAACCTCCATCTGACGAACAACAAAGGGGTGATGACGAACAACCCTCAGTGGGGGACTTGGAGGGCCAAGTACAAACGAACAACAATGGGACGGAGCCAACTGATGATCTAGAACCCCGCCTGGGGGCAGAGCCCATGGACATCAAAAATGATTTCAACCCTGAGGAACCCATACTTGATCCCCGTTGGAAGGGACAAAAACGACAAGCGACTCCAGTCGAAGAGCTGGAGGCGTTCAAAGTTAATCCCGACAACGAAGATCTTGAATTATTCATAGGATCTGAGCTCCCAGAGCCTTACAGATCCCGAATGAAAGAGTTCCTCACCAAGAATCTAGATGTCTTTGCTTGGTCTCACGCAGATATGGTGGGGATAGACCCGAAACATGCTTGCCACAAGCTGAACATAAATCAAGCAAGAAAGCCCGTCCATCAAAAACGAAGGAAGTACGGCCCAGACAAATACCAAGCGTTGAATGAAGAAGTTAAAAAGCTGTTAGACAACGATATGATCCGTCAAGCACTTTGTCCACAATGGGTAGCAAACCCTGTGCTGGTGAGGAAATCAAACGGAACCTGGAGGCTATGCATAGACTTTACAGATCTGAATGCAGTATGCCCGAAGGACAACTTTCCACTCCCGCACATCGATCAATTGGTGGACAGCACTGCGGGTCACGAAATGCTAACATTCATGGATGCTTTTGCAGGATATCATCAAATCCCAATGCATCCTGATGATCAAGAAAGCACAGCTTTTTACACTAACAAAAACTTACTGTGCTGGAAGAGAATGCCCTTCGGCCTCATCAATGCCGGAGCAACATATCAAAGGCTGGTGAACAAGATGTTTGACCAACAAATCGGAGACACGGTGGAAGTCTATGTAGACGATATCGTAGTCAAAAGTCCCAAGAAGGAAGACCATCTTCAACATCTGACTCAAGTGTTCGAAATTCTTCGACACTATAACATGAAGTTGAATCCAAAGAAGAGCAGCTTTGGAGTTCACTCGGGGAAATTCTTGGGCCATCTTGTTAGCCAGCGAGGGATTGAGGCCAACCCTTCAAAGGTTAAAGCCATCATGGATATGCAACCACCACGTTCGGTGAAAGAAGTGCAAAGACTCACCGGGTGCTTAGCAGCATTGAACCGGTTCATATCCAGGTCAGGGGACAAGTGCCGTCCATTCTTCGAGGCCGTCAAAAAAGGAAAGTTTGCATGGACTAACAACTGCCAAGCGGCCTTCGATCAACTTAAAGAATACCTGGGAGATGTCAAAATCCTATCAAAACCAATCCCAGGAGAAAAACTCTTTCTATACTTAGCCGCATCAGAAGTTGCCATCAGCTCCGTTTTGGTGCGCGAAGACGGCAAATTTCACCAACCTATATATTACGTCAGCCAGGCTTTACACGAAGCAGAGATCAAATATGCTCCAACCGAAAAGCTGGCGTATGCTTTGGTTATGAGCGTGAGAAAGTTACGACCATACTTCTTTGACCATCAAGTCGAAGTTCTAACAACTTTTCCGCTCAGGCAAATTCTCCATCGCCCCGATACTGCAGGTCGTCTCTTAAGATGGTCACTGGAGATTAGCCAATTCGGGGTGACCTATGCTCCTCGAACAACGATCAAAGGGCAAGCATTAGCCGACTTTATAGTCGAACTAACTTTCCCACCAGATCCGACGAGAGGACTTGATCATCCTTGGCATCTCTATGTGGACGGATCATCAACCAATATAGCCTCGGGGGCAGGAGTAGTTTTAATCAGCCCAGATAGACAAGTATTCACCTCGGCAATCAGATTTGGTTTCATGGCAACCAACAACGAAGCTGAGTATGAAGCTCTTATTGCTGGTCTCCACCTATCTCTCGCAGTTGGTGTCAGACGCTTGCAAATATTTGGCGATTCACAATTGATCGTGAACCAAGTCCGAGGTGAATACGAAGCAAAAGATGATCACATGATCGAGTATCAACGGATTGTTGCTCACCTAATATCCATGTTGCAGCAAGTTTTCATACAACAAATTCCAAGGACGAGCAACACTCAAGCAGATGCGCTTGCTCGACTAGCAACAAGTGAAGGACCCGTAGAGTTGGCAGATATTATAGTTACAAAGATGAAAGATCCATCAACAGTAAGCTATAATGTCAACCAACTCGACGATCAAACCAGTGAAGAAGACTGGAGAACAAGTATAGTCAAATACTTGAAAAGTGGGGAAAAACCAAACAATCCTTTTGAAGCTGTCAAGCTAGTAAAGCGAGCCGCCAGATATACTCTGGTAGGCGAGCAACTCTTCAAAAGGGGAATATCAGTCCCACTTCTCAAGTGTTTGCCTAGGGGGCAAGGGCAAGCAGTACTCGAAGAAATTCACGCCGGAGTATGTGGAAATCACACTGGGGGGCAAGCCTTGGCGTACAAAACCATCAGGCAAGGGTATTATTGGCCGACATTACGTCAGGATGCGATCAAGAAAGCAAAAACTTGCCATCAGTGTCAGATTTTTGCCCCAAATATTCATACCCCGGCCCAGGAGCTCGTGTCAGTATACAACCCATGGCCTTTTGCAAAATGGGGGATGGACATCATTGGTCCTTTCCCGGCTGGAGTAGGAAATGTTCGATTTGACGTTGTAGCAGTCGATTATTACACTAAATGGGCAGAAGCAGAGGCCATGGTGAACATCACGCAACAGAAGATGATCAACTTTATTTGGAAGAACATTGTCTGCCGTTTCGGAGTTCCACAGGCAATTGTGACAGACAATGGTCCACAGTTTGATGGACAAGAGTTGAGAGAATTCTGTGCAAAGTGGGGGATCAAAAAACATTACTCCACACCTTATCATCCCCAGTCAAACGGACAAGTTGAAGCTGTGAATAAGATAATCAAGCATACATTAAAAATTAGACTGGCGGAGAGCAAAAGTGGTTGGTCTATCGAACTCCCGGAAGTCTTGTGGGCATACAGAGTTTCTCCCAGGTCTAGCACCGGAGAAACACCCTTTGCTATGGCTTTCGGAACAGAAGCAGTAATACCTATTGAGTTAAGGACCAGTACGATTAGGACGACCAACTTTGATGAACAAGCAAATAATTCTGCTCTGAGTGCTGAAATGGATTTACTCGAAGAAAAAAGACTCAATGCTGAGTTAAAAAATGCAACATACAAGCAAAGAGCGGAACGTTATTATAATTCTCGTGTAAAAGTCCGGGAATTCAGAGTTGGAGATTTGGTTCTAAGAAAACTGCTCGCCCAACCTTCAGGAGTACTGGGACCAGCTTGGGAGGGCCCATATCGTATAACGGAAAAATTCGTAAATGGCGTATACGATCTCGAAGATATGGAAGGCAAGCCGACCTCATACTCCTGGAATGCCGTACATCTCAAGAAGTACTATCAATAAATGGGCGAACAATTATCTTGGGGGCAAGTATGGCGAATGAAGTAAATCAAGCAAAAGGGTGAATCAAGCAAGTGGAATGGATCAAGGATCAAAAACTTGCATAATTTTTTGAAAATTTGGTTAAGTATAGATTAAAAAGTTGCTCGCCACATTTGTATAGTCTGGTGCTGCGTCTTTTAATTTTGAATAGAGTTGCTCGGCAAAAATCTATAAGCGAGCAAGTTTTTAGTTTATGTTCAAAGTTGTTCGTCATATTGTATATGATAGTGATGGACAGTCTTGCAACACTTGTAATTATTTCGCAATGTAAATATAATAGTTGTTCGTCGAAAAGGAAAAGTCCAAAAGCTCGAGGTACAAGTCCATTCAAAGGTCGTTCGTTTTACAAATGAACAGAACCTAAGGACCAAAGCCACTTAAAGGTTGTTCGTTTTTTAAAATGAACAGAACCTAAGGCTGAACCCTGATTCCACTAAAGGCAAAGTTCAATTCGAACAAAAGCCCAACACTATATGTTATAATTGTAAAGGCATTGACAGAAATGTAAAGGCAATTAACATATATAAGAAAATGAGCGAACATAAGAAAGACGTTCCATTAATCAAAGGCTTTAAGCCCAAAAAATAGTACAAGCTGGAAGCAGCCATTACAAGTACTACAAAAAAAAGGCGAACAACTATTACAAAGAAAAGAGCCAAGTCTAAGGCCTATTGCTGCACGGCTGGAGGAGGATCTTGAGTTTGCTCGGCAGGAGGGTTAACAATCAAATCTTTGGCCAAGTCCTCCGCAGCCTTCCACTCAATCTCTTCGGCATTCTGCTCGCCTGCGGCAGCCGGCTCATCTCCCTGCTCGCCATCATCAACAATTGGTGGAGGATGAGTAATGGAAATACTAGGGTCGAGTTTGTCAAGTTTAACCCCTAGTACTGCCAAATCCGCCAGCTGAATCTCGATATTGTTCGGTGGAGGATAGTTCTCCAGAAATTCATTCAGATCCTTGCTCATCTCTTCAACTAGATCCTTGAAGTCATAAGCATCCACCGTGCGAATGCTGTCCGCATAGGCGCATATATAACCCAAGTTTGAGATGGGCCCACTCCGAGCTTGAAATTCTTGCTCGGCTTCTTCCCTTGAGAGCATCTCAGACATTTGCTTCTTTAGCCGAGCAACTTCTTCTTCTGCTCCTTCTCTCCTCTTCCTCTCTTCATCCAGCGCAGTCTTAGAGGAGAGCAGCTCGGCCTTTGTATCCTTAAGCTCGCCGGAGACAAGCTGATAGTCCTCAATGCGCTTCTTCTCCAGGTCATCAGCCAACTTCAATTGATCCTTTAGGCGAGCAATCTGGCCATTAAAGTTGTTCGCCATTTTATCTTTTTCCTCAGTGAGCTGGCGAATGGAGGCGGCATGATGACGAGCAGTCTCCTCTAGCTCGGCTACTTGAGCCATTCCCTTTTGAGCTGAGACAAGGGAGTTTGCAGCTTGGACCATTGATAAGTGAAAATTATCAATGGGGCCCTGGGCGAGGACCGTTTTGTTCAACGGCCGTGACCAGGCACGAGCAACAATTTCAGTTGCTCGGCGAACATGGTCGTCCGTAATATCACGGAAGCTCATCGGCGTCCTAGAGCAGGCAAACTGGTGAATCAGATCTGCTCGCCCTGGATAATCGTTGAGCCGGTATCTGCGAACAAAAAAAAGGTCAACACTTGAAAGATTTGGCAAATAAAAAACTTGTTCGGCAAGAAAGTAAAAACTTACTCAGAAAATTTTCGCTCATCCCGGCCTAAGTATGTGGTGTCCTCGGGGCCTCTGGGGGAACCTATATCTTTGCTCGCCTTGCCGGACCTCTCCGTGAGCTCGACAGATGAACGGCGAACAACGTCCCCTTCTGGGCGAGCATGGCTCGAACCCACCTTCTCCTTCCCCTTGCCAGGGACATCATGGGACAAGGAAGTCCCGTCGGCTTTCTTTAAACGTTTCCCCCCATGGGGGGGAGAGGTAGGAGGAGAACGGATTTGAATGGGGGGAGCAGCCTGCCTTGGAACCTTAACCCCCTCGGGCTTGTTCGTCATCGCGAGCACCTTTTGTGGAGGGTCCCCTCTCCTTTTCTTCCCTCGAGGCGGCGCCATTTCGAGAACCCTTTGCTCTAGGAGGGTGTATGAGGGAGGAATGGCAACTGTAACTTGTTCGGCTAAAAAAAAAAAAGGTTAGAATTGGACGAGCAAGTTAAACAAGTTAACGACGAACAAGACTTGAGCAAGGAGTTAGAAATTTTCATACCAGGGGGCACCTCAGCTTGAGCCTCCAGGTGGTGTGGGTAAGTCAAAAGGCGAGCAGCTTTTTGACACCTTGTTCGGCAGAGATAGTCAATGGTTCTATCTGCTTTATTGCGAAGGCCAACCAAGCACGAAGTAAATAGGAACTCCGAGCTCAACTCCTCCTCTTTCGAATTCCACTTGGGTAGACGAGGGCCTGCGAACAAACAAGAAAAGTTAAATTAGAACTACTTAGCCCAAAGGCGAGCAAGAAACAAACTTACGTTTCAGTTTTCCATAGGCTGCTGGAGAATTTATTCGTCCAGGGCCGCCGTGTGGACCAGAAGATGCTCGCCAATCACCCCCAATCCAAAAGAAGTGTTGCTTCCAGTCACGAACCTTGTTCGGCACCTCTTCCACCATTTTCAATCCAGTTCTTGCCTTGAGATAGTGATAGCCTTCTTCTCCCAAGGGGCAGCTTGTAATTGTCATCAAGTAGTTGATCTCTTCCGCAGTGATCCGATCAACATACCCCTCCAAGGCGAACAGGCACATAGAGCCTAGAAGGTTCATCCACCCAATTGGAGTAATTTGGGTGATGGCCAAGTTGGTCGCCTCCAGGAATCGACCAACAACGGGTGGAAGAGGCAGCTTTAATCCGACAATCAAGGTGTGAAGGTTGATCGCCGTACATCCGGGGGGTGGGCGATCAGCTCTTTCCTTTCTCCGGGGGGCCCACAGGTGAATATCGTATGGGATTTTGTAGTCCTTCCGGATAGAGTCCAGTTCATCTTCGCGAACAACACTTTTTATTTTGCTCGCCTGGTAACCAGTTTTCACCTTGTCCATTATTTCTCTCTGAGGACGGGGAAAGCTGTTCGCATACCTTTCAGCATACGCTCGCCATTCAAATAGTCGAGCAACCCCAGTTGGGATCTCATTTTCCCGCATCCTTGGGGATGGGAAGTTAATACTCTCCAGGAACTCGCGAGTGAGTTCGTTAAGGTCTGGATCTCTAGATTCGGCAGAAGATGAAGAGCTTACATCCAAATTGTTGTTCGCCGCAACTATTAATTCTCTCCCAGATGAGCCCGCACCGGTGTCCTCCACAGAGCGAACAACAGAATCCACGTGAGCGTTTGACGCTGAAGAAACTTCAACTGGCTCTAGATCGCGAGCAACAATGGGAAAAAGGGGATCTAGGGTCTCCTCAGTTTTATTGCTCGATTGCGAAGACATAGAAGAGGAAGAAAAATCCAAACGGTGGTAGAAAGAGTTGCAGACGGCGGCGCTATCCCGGAGAAGACGGTGGAGCTCGAACCCACACGGCGGCGATGGCGTTTTCGAGAGAAAAAGTAAAGAAGAAGATAGGAGAAGAAGAGTAACTACCTGGGAGTTGAAATTTGAGGCCAAATACTGTGGAACGGACGCCGGAAAGCTCGAAATCGCCGGAGGAAGGAAGGATTCGCCGGAGCACTGTATCAAGAGGGGGAAAAGTGGGAAAATTTTCAGTTTCCCCACTACTTATACCCCAAGCAAAAACGGGGTCCCAGGCGTAATTTCCCAAAAGCCCCGGGGATAAAATTGAAAGAAAACGGGGTTAATTCCTAGCTAAACCACAAATTGAAGGGCCTATAAACAATTATAGGAGCGCGTGGCCTCGGGGTTGCTCGCGCGTGAACGGCGCGCAATCATTGCGCTGGCGTCATCTTCGTGATCTCCCCAGACCATGGGAAGACGAAACGGTTATTCCAATGTTGCTCGCCACAAAGATGTTGTTCGTCCAAATCTTGGCCAAGACGATATCCTAACTACAGTTGCTCGGCACAAAGTTGCTCGTCTGATACAACATCTAGTCAGGATAGGGGGCAATTGTTGATTGGCGAACATCATCTAAATATGGAGCGAACAATTATTGAAGTCTAAACAAAGAAAATCACGATTCGGGTGCATTAACCAATCTGGGAGGTGTATGAAGTGACGAACAACTCCCCCGACGAACAACTAATGGGCGAACAGGTATTAAGATCCGAGACCAAGAATGAGCCAACTGTGAAGTCATCAATGACGAACAACTTGGTCAAACTATGATACAACAAACAGCCAAGGAGGTGTGTACAAGTGAACAAAGGATAAAGATCCCAAAGCCAAGCTGAACAAAGCCATAAGACGAGCAACTTCCAAAGTACAACCTCAAGAGGCGAACAACTTTCAGTTATAGAATCAACAAGATCAATCAAGCCGACCTAGGCGAACAACAATGAGTCCGAGATAAGACCAAAGAAGACCTTGTAACTAAGATTCAGCTTAGATAAGATCAAAGGGACACATGTCAAGCATACAGGCTAGGGAGACCAAGAGTCTTGGACACCTCATGCTTGCTAGTCTCTATAAATAGTTGTTCTCCAGCTGTGAAATACAAGTTCAAATTGATAAACACTCCCAACACACACAAATACACCAAAACCTACACATACACGAAATAAGTCCAATTTCGACTACCGAATTTACAAATTCAATAAATTCATACCCCGATTTACCATTTACGGTGGTAATCAATCACACGTTATTGATTGGTGACGTAAAAACGGATTAAAACAGCCACTAATCCTTACGATTAGATTCGTTCACCAACAAGTTATAAATCGAATTAATACAAAAATAAAAGCTTTAGAAAAGTAGGGAGTTATTAAAAAATAAATTAAAATTAGAGAACATAAATAGTTGAAATTATAAATTAAAATAATATAATACTATATATAACACAAATGCATAAAATCAAAATAGTTCAAAATAGAGACTTTTTTGAGAAGTGTGGTGGTTAAAAATAGATATATTGATAGACAAGTTATATATATTCAATAATAAAATTCAAGCTGCAGTTGATAATCAACAAATTAAATTAAAGTTTTTCAAAATTATACCCCTGGCTATATTTAGGTGCGCCATGTATGACATGTTAAGTATATAGGTGATATTTGGGACTTCTTACATTCATGAGATACTATGATCTATGGATTCTTCTAAAAATATTATAATATAATATCGAATTCGCACCCGATCCCTAAAACGGGGGCGATTCTTGAAACCGCGAATCGAATTCTTCACGTGGCGAATTTACTAACGGATACTCAAATCCTCCCCACGTATCCTACTTATTATCATTAAATATGTTATTTCAATTGAATTTTATTATATAATATAATCCAAATTGACAATTTAACACTCGTTTTATATTGAAATCACTTTTATGACATATGTATTAGACTAATGGAACTTAAATTGATTTTATGTTACTTAATCATAAATTATTGAATATATTTAAGTTTTGGGTCAGAGAAAATGTGAATTATATACATTCGATTTACAAAATTTTAAAATATTTTTTTAGGTATTATATATCTTATTATAATATATTTTCAAACCTCTCCAAGATGATGTGTCAACACCACCTTATTCTTAGACTGACATGACATGTCTCAAATCTCTCCATTTCGAAATACTGCGCTCTCATTAAGAGTTGGTTAAACTTTTAATCTCGACCCTTCATTTTATATCATTAAATCTAAACTATTAATTTATATTTGGGTAATAAATGCAAATAGATATTTTTTCCACAATTCGACTATTTTCTTATTTAGTTATTTTTGGAATTTATTATAAATCATATTTTTTCCAAACCTTAATGTAATTAAATATGATCTACTTATTGAATGAACCTAAATGTATCTTTTCTAATTTTGAGTTAGTATAGTATAATATAATGCTCGATTGTTTTTCTAAAATAAAAGGTATATACTTATATATTCCAAAGAATATTCTTATGTACTCTATTCTTATTATGGACAAGATATAATACTGCATGTATTTTTTTTATTATAAATACGAGCATATTGTATTTCATTTCTTCACATAAAAGTTTCATTTGTTCCACTCTTTTGCTGAGATTTCACGGATTAATTGTTGGTTAGTTATATATTATATATATTGTTATTAGTATTTTTATTTTATAATTAAATTCGTCATTTTAAGTGTTCACAATTTGATTAAAATTAATTGTCAATATCAATATGAATGTAATACTCTACATCGTTTAGTTTAAATATTCTTCATATGCAAAAAAATATATTTAACTATATCATATTTTTTTTATCTGAATAATTGTGATGATTAAATTTTTGTAATTTAAATCTCATTTTAGATTTCAAGAGTATGGCACCTCAATTTTCTTCGATTTCTAATATCAAGAGTGAGAGTAAAAAATTGACCGTTAAAGTTAGGATTGAAAAAAAGTGGACGGTATTTTTAATGACCTTTAATAGAGACAAACTCTACTTGGAACTCATCTTGATCGATAAAAAAGGTATTGCAACGTTAAAGTTTATTTTGATTTTGTATTGTTTCTTACATAAATTAATTTCTTATTGTATACTCCCAATAACTAATAATGTTGATTAATTTATAAATTATTCAATATTGAAATGGAGATTGATTATTATTAAATTATTTGTCTAAGTAATGTTATTCCCTAATTATTATTAAGTTATGTGGATTTTTGATTTTTTTTTCCTGTTATTTAGTTTGTAGGATATAGCCTATAGGGTTTAATGAAGGGAAAGACTAAACAACTCCTACATTTATTTAGTTTTAATTACTTAAATGAATTCTCAGTCGATGATCATAACTTTTCTAAATAAGAAGTGTTGCATACTCTGACCAACTACATAAAGGTAAAAAAGAGTTATGCAAATTCTTTAATTCTATATATTGCTTTAAACAAACTAATAAATATTTTTAACAAATATATTTCAGGGCCCTGATTCTTCATCTATTATTGCTGATCAAGAAGTGAATATTTTTTAATGTTATTCCCATAGTAATAGGAAAATTAATTTTGATGATTCAATATATGTTGATGGTGGAGGTGTTGAATCTAAAACGGTTACAACTAAACGTCCTCTTACTGTCAAGGTTGAAAAGGAGTGATTGCGAATGCATGTTCCATTCTCAATAACGAGTCCTAATAAATTTAAGCATAATGTTTGGTTTGATTATGTTTGGACAAATTTTTTGTCATACTTTTGTGTCGATTAATTATTTTAATTCAATCGGTTGTTTATGTTTACCTATAAGACAATTATCTCGAATTTGAGTTATGAATAAAATTTTCAGTTGAAAGAAAAATAAATTATCCTATTTAATTTGTTATTCATTCTTATGGAGTATATTGTTATGTAAGTATATCTTACCGTGGATAATAGATTGTAACATTTTTTAGTAATATAACTTTTAAAAATAGTTTGATACAATTTCTTACCATGTATGATACAATAATAGTTTGTTCATATATTATCTTTTCTTTTATCTTATTAAAAAAAAGATCTGTTATTAGACTAATTTGAATTAAGTATCAAATAATGATATGATTCTTATTAAATATCCGTACATCTGTTTATAAAAAAATGTGCTTCTTGCTAGATAATTTGGCATAAGGAATATACAATTTTAAAACCATTTCTGTTGGTGTCACTTTGACATTGTCTGTCTGTTTAATGCTATAAGTTAGTTATTATTCCATTAGTTCCGAACTTAATTGTTATCTTAATTAATAAAATGTTAAATTATTTTTGTAAAATATTAATAGAGGTGTATTTTGTAGTATATAATTAAAATATTTTGTAAAAGATATTGTCTAGCATATCATTCACAAAATATCTTGCCATCAAATTCAATATCTTGCTATGTATAATAGATTGTAACACAATTTAAAAAAATGCACAAAATTCTACTACCCAAATAGACTTTTTAAATTCAAAATATAGATATGTATTTTCTATAGTAGGATTTCAATTATTTTTTCTTTTAATTTTTTTAGTAAATTATATTAAATGTATCAGTAAATTGCACTAAAGTAATTATTTTCATATGATATTAGTTGTTTTCACTAAATGTATTAACTAAAGTTATATTAGTCATTTTCGCTAATGCATTGGATGTTTAAATATAAGGTATTAGTAAATTATTGTTGATGTTAATAGTTACCATTATATAATTCACAAAATACTGTGGCGTATTCGTTAAGTAAGTTGTTATCATTAATTATATAATATAATTATATAATTTGATTTAATATTGAAAGTTTAAGTATGATAAGCAATTCTCATTTTAATTTGTACTGTAGGATGCACTTTACGTGGAGGTATATTTATTAAGTTTGCTAGAAATTTTTTATAGTAATTTTATGAATAAATAAACTTGGATGCAAAAATTACAGGACCATTTGGGATATTTTCACAACAATTTAAGTAATTTAACTTAACAATATATTACACTATTATATACTATAATTCTGAATATATTTTAATTAATGGAAATAAAATATTTACGTAATATGATATTTTCTTTTAAACATTAAATTAATGCATGCAAATTTTTTTCCTATGGTTGAACAATTTTTTTCTTAAATTTTTTAGATTTTTTTTAGCCAATGTTGATAGATTGTAGTAGGGAATTCAAAATATTTGACCGAAATAGTGTCTGATACCAATAAATTTTTGCCATCAAATTAATATCTTCCCTTGAATAATAGATTGTAATACATATTTCTTAATATACTATTTGTGTAGTATAAATAGCTATATATTGTAATTTATTGATTCATCCATATACAACAAGTAACCAAATTTCTAGCTATATCTCTGGTTGATTGGTATTTAATCAGTAATATTTGTTTATTTTGTGGGTTTGATATAATTTTTTAGTTTGTCATGTGTATAACACAACTAAATTTACATTTTATCATAAGATTTATGCTATTGTTAATCAATTTTTGTTTTGTGTTTGCAGATTTATTCTAATGGATGAGATTGTTATTGTAGTTGATTATAAGATAATTTTAGAAGATCTTTCTTGAAAAGATGATACATAAACTGCTGAATTTCATACTACTTCGATTGAACATATTATGATCCTTTTTCTATGACTATGGTCACGCTTCCTTTTGAATATGGTTCTCTTTATCTTTATGGATGGCGCAAAAAAACTATAAAAGAGGCCGAGAATGATGCTGTGTACCGTGCTATTTTGTATTTTAAGAGGTCAATCCCTTAATGTTACTATCATTGATGTTAACTATGAAGAACTTGAATCATGAGTGGGTTCCTAGAAAGTCCAGTCGATTTTCTTTGGGAAGGTTGTTTTATGTTTCACCAGACTTTGGAGAACTGTACTATTAGGGAATTCTTACACCTCATAGTAAGGGTTCAAGATCATTCGATGAGATTCGCACTATTGAAGTAGTTGTATATCCGACTTTTAAGGATGCTTGCTACTCTATAGGGTTGTTGAATGATGACCGCGAGTACATAGATGGTATAATGGAGGCCAGTTTTTGGGCATCAGCTCATTATGTTCGAAGTTTATTTGTAATTCTTCTAATGTCATATAACATGGATTCCCCAGAAGTTGTTTTTGAAAAGACATGAGAGGCTATATCAGATGGATATACTTGCACGACAAAGGAGATTGTTGAATGTTCAAGATATTATATTTCCGTTTAAATTTGAATTTCTTTTATATTAAATGACCTCATTAGTACTACATTGATTTTTTTTTTTATCATTACATTATTTAAATCCCTTTTTTATTATCTATATTTTCATTTAAGCAATGATGAATAGAAGAATCATGCACCGATTGAGATTGAAAAGCTACTACAGATGAATGGCAGCACCTTAAGCAGAATTTCCACAATGTTAATTTCGAATCAAGCATCAGTGTCAGATGGACTTAATAAACTCATACAAGGAGAACTTGTTGGAGTTATACGTGAAAGTATGCTTTTACTTTTCTTTTATCATATTTGCTTTAGATATGATTGAATGTTGAATATTTATTGCAACCAGTTCATTATAAGTGGTACTTGTTACATTGTAGTTAGTGTGGCGATTCCCGATCACGGAAGATCACATTAACGGTTTCCTTGTAACTAAACGTACAAATTCACGACCTAGGTGGAATTGAACAATCCACCGTGAAAGGTCGATGTGTATATCTCAGATTGGCTTGTCTTGACCAAGAGATTGCACTAGCACATTTAGTATGTATTGAAGAGGACCTACAGCGAGGATAAATTCTTTTGTTCTGAAATGTGAAGAATTAGACCTCAGTGATTATTGATTTCTTAATCTCCGTCACTTAAATAGGACCGTGTGTGCTAAATGGTTACTACTTTGATTCATATTAGGTGAGAATCATCGTGACTTCGAAATTTATGTTTTGGGCAGTTTTATTAATCATACGACGGTTGCTAAGATTTAATACGGAGAAACGCGTGCGAGTCTGGCTCGTGTGATTAGTCCCCTTGGTGGGCTCATAAGTTTTATCGTACCAAATCTTGCAAGTGAAGAATCAGTTTCTTCGGTACGGATAATAATGTTGAGATGTCTTTACTCCAAGGTGAAATATATTAATTAATTTAGAGTTATTCAGAAGCTTAATTAATTAATGGACTTGATAATCTTAAACGCGGGAAATAATAACCGGGAGTCCATATTATCGTAATATGGATTAAGATGGATAGTGCAATATTAATCTATTAGTGGTAATAATTAATATTAATGGGCTGAATTATATTGGGGCTCAATATTGAAATTCAGAAGTCCATTAGGAGGTCCAATCTTAATTCTCCTTAAGGCCCCTCAAGTAGCCCAATAACGATAAGGTGATTAAAATAAAAGAAAATATAATGCTGATTTTTCTTATGATTTTTGAAAATTAGGAAATAAGAAGAGAAAAGATTTTGTTGATTTTCTTGAAAGATATTATGGAAGATAAGTATTCTTAGAATACAAGATTATCTCATATATTCAAGAAGATCCAAATCTTGGATTCTTTTTGTTGTGGTTTTAAAAAATTACAAGTCTAATAAGGTGAGTGAAATTTTTGTGGAATATTTTATAATTGAGAAAAGAATATATGAGATATATTCAAGATTTCTTAGAGACTAAAAAAAGATTTTCTCCAGGCCTATAAAATACCTGTAAATTTCGGTCACTTTATCTATAAAAAGGGGGTGATTATTTCATCCTCAAGGACATAATTCCATGTGTTGGAAAAATCAAGAGCATATATATTTTTCTTTTTCCTTAGTTATTTTAATTGCTTGAAAGCACTTCCCTTCGGTGATCAAGTAAGGCAAAAGGGAAATACTTGAGAAGATCTTTGGGTTGATAAAGCGCGTTCGTGATTGTCCCGTATTATTCAAAGACCAATTCTGCGAGAGGTACGTAAATCACATAACTTCTTAGTTTATTGCGCCATAAATTTTATGTGAATTAATTCAACATGCATGATGATAAAATTATTATTGGAATTATTATTTGAATTAATTAAGATTAATTCATGCTAGTAATAATTGTATTTAAATTCATATTTAAATTTTATCCCGAATAGTTCCCGGGCACCCCTATTTTCCCAACAACTGGTATCACATCCACGGTTTCGGGCTCTAATCTTTAAATTGGAATTTAAATTGTTAGACATTAAATTGAAATTGGATAGTAGAATTGCTAGATCTTTTTTGCAAGTATCCAATTGTCATGGTTTTAATGTTTATTTTCTTCATGCGTGTGAATTAATTGTTTTTAATTCGATTCATTAGAATTTGTTTTTCTCGTGAGAAAATCCACGAGTAGATTAGTTGTTTTTATTTTGATTTGATCAATGTAATAGACTAGTCTAGATCTAGTATTTATTTTTTGTAAATAAATTGTAACCGAATCGAGACGAAGAACAAGAATTAAAGACGGTGTACCCGGACGACGTATGCATGCGTGGCGCATGCATGGACGTAAAATCATGTACGGGATGAAAAACAAGAACGAACGATGAAACCCGGTGCACGGTGCCGTGCACGACGGGCGAGCCGAGGCGCACGAGCGTGCGTGCTCGGCGCCGCCTCTCGGCGCTTGGCGGTCATGCCGAGAGGCGCGCGGCCCACCTCCATGGGTAGACGCGCACCGTATCCCAGGCCGAGAATTTTTTTTATTTTTGTTCTTATTTTTTTGTGTGATTTTAAACATCATCCCGAACCCCAAACAAATGTGTTTTTGATGAAGTGTTGTTGTTCGAGTGGGAGCGTGTCGAGACGAACGATGGAAAACAACAAGGGGATTAGAGCCATGGAAGTGTTAGAACTCGTTCATACCGATGTATGTGGTACAATGATGATCAAAGCGAGAATGGGGTATGAGTATTTTGTCACCTTGATTGACGATTACTCGAGATATTGGTACATTTACCTTATGAGGCATAAGTCTGAAACTTTTGATAAGTTCAAGGAGTTTAAGGCCGAAGCCGAGAAACATAGGGAAAAAAGTATCAAGTTTCTACGATCCGCTCGTGGAGGCGAATACCTCAGTAATGAATTCTTGAACTACTTGTCGGACGAAGGGATCGTATCCCAGTTAACCGCACCGGGAACCCCTCAACAGAACGGTATGGCGGAACAAAGGAACTAAACTCTTTTAAAGATGGTCAGATCCATGATGAGTTATTCGGATTTATCCAAGTCGTTTTGGGGTAATGCATTGGAAACAACGACTTACATTCTAAACTTGGTGCCATCCAAATCGGTTCCTAAAACCCCAATGGAATTGTGGACAGGGCGCAAGACCAGTCTAATACACTTGCGGATTTGGGGTTGTCCAACATACGTGCTAGACAAGAAAGCCGGTAAATTGAATCCACGTTCGGAATTAAGATTGTTTATAGGATATCCGATGGGAACGAAGGGGTGTATGTTCTATAATCCCATGGAGTAAAAGACCGTGTTTTGTACATTCTTTAAATTCTTGAAAGAAGACTATAAGTACAATAGAAAGCCCAGAAGTGAGATTACCTTAGGCGAATTAAGAGAGCAAACTCATATACCAAGTGTACAAGATGATATACCAATCGTCACACCTTCACAACCGGAACCCCGTCGGAGAGGGAGGTTGTTAGACAACCCGAGAGATTCGTGGGAATAGGAGAATCTTCGTATTTGATTCCCAGAGATGAATCAGACCCATGGACATACGACGAGGCAATCCAAGACAAAGATGCAGAGTCATGGCAAACAACAACAGAAGTCTTGACGGGTTAGATATCTATATGTGATAACCCGAAGGTTTTATTGCGAAAGGCCAAGGGCATCTTATATGCAAGCTCAAGCGGTCCATCTTTGGACTTAAGCAAGCATCTCGTACTTGGAACCAGTATTTTGATCAAGTTATTAAGTCTTATGGGTTTTGATCAAAACGAGTTCGAAAGTTATGTGTATAAAAAGTGTGACGAAACTGCAGTGGTATTCTTAGTACTATACGTAGACGACATTCTGATCATCGGAGATGTTGTAAAGGTGTTGTTAGACGTAAGGGCATGACTGTCAAATCAGTTTGATATGAAGGACTTAGGGAAAGCCAGTCACATCCTTGAGATCAAGGTCACTCGAGATCGCAAGAGATGGACGTGGGGCTTATCGCAAGTTTCATACAAAGGCACTGTTTTGAAGCGATACAACATGCAAGATTCCAAGAAAGGTTTGTACCTTTTAGGCACGGAATCCATCTATCCATAAAAATATGCCCTAAGACGCAAGTGGAGATAGATGACATGAAAGGCGTTCCGTACGTTTCGAACGTAGGAAACTTTATGTATGCAATGTTGTGTACGAGACCGAATATCTGCTTTGCCGTGGGCATGGTGACAAGATATCAAAGTAACCCCGGGAAAGCACATTAGATTGCAATTAAATGCGTTCTGTAGTTTCTGAAAAGATCTTGGAATGAAATACTGATTTAACAGTCAGACGGTCTAATTCACATGGGATACACTGACTCAAATTTCCAATCAGACATAGACTCCAGAATATCTACCTCGGGTAGTGTGTTTTGCATAGGAGAATGAGCCATGACATGGAGAAGCGATTAGCAGAAATGCATCGCCGATTCGACTATGAAAACCGAATAAGTAACTGCTTGTGAAGCAACGAAAGAAGAGGTTTGGCTCAAGTACTTCTTAGTGGACTTGGACGTTGTTTCGAATTTGCCCAGCATAATCACTGTCCATTGTGATAATGCCGGAGCAGTTACAAATTCAAGGGAACCGAGAGCCCACAAGGCCAGCAAACACATTGAAAGAAAATACCATCTTATACGAGAAATCGTTAAGAGAGGAGATAAAAAGGTGGCAAAGATAAATGTCGGAGGACAACCTAGTATATCCATTCACAAAGAATCTGCCTCAGAGTACATTCGAAAGACATGTGGATGGAATGAGAGTCAAGACTATTGTCAATCTGCTTTAAGTATAAGTGGGAGGAATTATTAGGTTAGTGTAGGTTGACATGAGATGTCACGTAAAGCTACTACACTAGACATGCATAATGATGTATACTAAAAAGCAGACTTTAAGTATAAGTGAGAGATTGTTGGAGTTATACGTGAAACTATGCTTTTACTTTGTATAACTCATGTATTAAACACATGTTTATGAGAATAATTATTTTATCACATTTGCTTTAGAAATGATTGAATGTTGAATATTTATTGCAACCATTTCATTATAAGTGGTACTTGTTACATTGTAGTTAGTATGATGATACCCGATCACGGAAGATCACGTTAACGGTTTCCTTGTAACTAAGCGTACAAATACACGACCTAGGTGGAATTGAACAATCCACCGTGAAAGGTCGATGTGTATATATCAAATTGGCTTGTCTTGACCAAGAGATTGCACTAGCACATTTAGTATGTGTTGAAGAGGACCTACAGCGAGGATAAATTCTCCTGTTCTGAAATGTGAAGAATTAGACCTCAGTGGTTATTGATTTCTTAATTTCCGTCACTTAAATAGGACCGTGTGTGCTTAATGGTTACTGCTTTGATTCATGTTGGGTGAGAATCATCGTGACTTCGAACTTTGTATTTTGGGCAGTAATATTAATCATACGACGGCTGCTAAGATTTAATACGGAGAAACGCGTGCGAGTATGGCTCGTGTGATTAGTCCCCTTGGTGGGCTCAGAAGTTTTATCGTACCAAATCTTGCAAGTGAAGAATCAGTTTCTTCGGTACGGATAATAATGTTGAGCTGTCTTTACTCCAAGGTGAAATATATTAATTAATTTAGAGTTATTCAGAAGCTTAATTAATTAATGGGCTTGATAATCTTAAACGCGGAAAATAATAACCGGGAGCCCATATTATCGTAATATGGATTAAGATGGATAGTGCAATATTAATTTATTAGTGGTAATAATTAATATTAATGGGCTGAATTATATTGGGGCTTAATATTGAAATTCAGAAGTCCATTAGGAGGTCCAATCTTAATTCTCCTTAAGGCCCCTCAAGTAGCCCAATAATGATAAGGTGATTAAAATAAAAGAAAATATAATGCTGATTTTTCTTATGATTTTCGAAAATTAGGAAATAAGAAGTGAAAAGTTCTTGAAAAGATATTATGGAAGATAAGTATTCTTGGAATACAAGATTATCTCATATATTCAAGAAGATCCAAATCTTGGATTCTTTTCTTGTGGTTTTCGAAAATTACAAGTCTAATAAGGTGAGTGAGATTTTTGTGGAATATTTTATTATGGAGAAAAGAATATATGAGATATATTCAAGATTTCTTAGAGACTAAGAAAAGATTTTCTCCAGGCCCATAAAATACCTGTAAATTTCGGTCACTTTATCTATAAAAAGGGGGTGATTATTTCATCCCCAAGGACATAATTCCATGTGTTGATAATATCAAGAGCATATATATATTTTTTTCCTTAGTTATTTTAATTGCTTGAAAGCACTTCCCACCGGTGATCAAGCAAGGCGAAAGGGAAATAATTGAGAAGGTCTTTGGGTTGATAAAGCGCGTTCGTAATTGTCCCGTATTATTCAAAGACCAATTCTGCGAGAGGTACGTAAATCACATAACTTCTTAGTTTATTCCGCCATAGATTTTATGTGAATTAATTCAACATGCATGATGATAAAATTGTTGTTGGAATTATTATTTGAATTAATTAGTATTAATTCATGCTAGTAATAATTTTATATAAATTCGTATTTAAATTTCATCCCTAATAGTTCCCGGGCACCCCTATTATCCCAACAAAACTATGCTATGGTGTTGCAGATTTGATGAAGGAGTATGAAACATTGAGTTCAACACTAACTACTGAACAAAATAATGTGCTTCAAGAGATACTTGAAGCAATGTGTCGAATAATGGTGGTATATTTTTCTTACATGGCTACGGTGGAACAGGAAAAAAATTAATATGGAGAACTCTTTCAGCGGCTATAAGATCGCAGGGTCGCATAATTCTCAACGTTGCATCAAGTGGTATAACTGCTCTTCTATTGCCTGTAGGTCGTACAACTTATTCGAGATTTTCTATACCGCTAAATATAAATTAGACGTCTACCTATAGTATAAGACCAGATACAGATTTATCGGGACTTATATTAAAGGCAAAGCTCATAATTTGGGATGAGGCACCAATGATTAACATATTCAGTTTTGAAACTTTAGATAGAACTCTCAGAGATATTGTGATGTCCCCTGATGGGTCTCAATGTGATTTGCCATTTGGAGGAAAAACTATTGTCCTTGGTGGAGATTCCAGATAAGTACTTCATGTTGTACCAAATGGTAGTAGATAAGATGTTGTCTATTCCACAATTAATTCATCTTATCAATGAGATCATTACAAGATACATAATAATATTTTGCATTATGTTTACTTTAATTATTTTATACAATATACATACATATATATATATATATATATATATATATATATATATGTTAAGATTATAATTTTAATCCACAGTTAAGTTATCTTTATTGTTTCCAGATGTTGAGATTAACCAAGAACATGAGGTTGCAGACTAGAAACCCTAATCTTCTGTCTACTTTTGATAAGATATCTGAGTTTTCAGATTTGATTTTGAAAGTTGGAGATGGTGAACTTGGAAATAGCAGAGATGGATTTGCTGATATTCAGGTTCCTGAAGAAAAATCTTATTTATGATGTAGTTGATCATTTAGTTGCCATAGTAGAAAGTATATACCCTTCAATTTCATAAATTTTTCTCACGTGTAGGTATTTTGAGGATAGAGCAATACTTTCTCCAACTCACAGAGAAGTGGAGTGCATTAATGAGAAGATTTTGTCTATGATACCTGGTGAAACAAGCGAGTATTTGAGTTCTGATACTCTTTGTAGATCCGAGTATAGACTCGATGGTCGTGGAGAACTGCTTTCTATTGATTACTTGAACTCGGTCAAGTGTTCCGGACTTCCACACCACCGTTTGGTATTGAAGGTTTGGTGTCCCTGTAATGCTTCTCAGAAATATTGATCAAAAGCCAGGACTATGTAATGACACCAGATTAATCGTTACAAAACTTGAAAATCATACTTTGAAAGTTGAAATCATATCTGGAAGAAATATTAGGAGTAAGGTATATATTCCCATAATGACCCTGACTAATTCTGGTGATACTTTGCCTTTTAGAATTTAGAGGAGACAGTTCTCGGTTCTTTTGTATTTTGCAATGACTATAAATAAAAGTCAAGGTCAATCTTTGTCCACTGTCGGTGTGTACCTTCCGAAACCAGTTTTTACACATGGACAATTATATGTTGCAGTCTCGAGAGTTAAAAGTAAAAGAGGATTGAAAATTCTCTGTCTTGATTTTAATGTAAGGTCGTGCAAGTATATATACAACAAATGTAGTTTACAGAGAAGCTTTCAGAAACATTTAATTTAAATAATATTGTGGTATAATAATTTCAGATGGAATGTGTGAATTACTTAAAATTTTTCAAATTTTCTATTTATTCATTTTGGTGTTTTTTATTGTTTGCCGAATTATAATTAAAATTTTAATATTATATCGAAATACAAGATATTTAAAGTTACAAATATTTATATTTATAAATTAAAAATAATAATTTTTTCCATTCCGCGAAATTCGCGGGGGTACGCACTAGTAATAAAATATAAATAAACAGACGTATCCTTGACGAATCACACCTTGAGGTTTTTTGAAAATTCATATCTCCGAACTCGTATCGTATCGTCCCTGCACTCTCGCACCCGCACCTGTGCAACACAGATGAGATATTTTTACCAACTCGAAACTTTATAATAAAAAATAGCTATATAATGTCCAAATTTGTCTTTTTATTCTTTCCTTGTCAAACTCAGAAAATATTCATACAAAATAGGGTTTTTCTACGGTCAGTAAGGGTTTCGCCCTTCCTGACGTCAGTAAACCCTTTCAATACCGTTAGATCAAAGATCCAACGTATAATATTCTTTTTAAATGATTGCACTTTGTATTCTACCGTTTGCACTAAGCATATTGCAATCACACTTCATCTCACTATTAATAAATTAAAATAATAAATATAAAATGACAAAATTACCCTTATTATTAGAAAATTTATTATAAAGTTCACACACACATATATATCCTTATTAACATTTAGTTTTAAAATCTAAACAATTTAAAACATAATAAAAAATATAAATAATCTTTTATTATTAATTAATCATAATTGACTTTTTTAAACGATTCTAATTGACATTGAAGTTTCTCTTATCCACCCGAAACTGATGAACCACAAATAGTCATATCGTGCTGTAAGAGGATCTTCTCCAATTGTTCAGATTCGGCCGTTCAGGTGATAAACTTCGAAATTTGGAATTTCAACTGTAAAATAGCCATTGCAGCGAGTTTTCCCCAGCCCCTATGCCAAGTTTACCATATAATCATATAGTCGTGATTAATTAAATTTGGCCATTGCAGGATTTTACAATTGAAATTCCGAAAAAATTGGCCATTGAAATTTTACAGCTAATTTGGCCTTTGCATCAACAACTGGGTTTCTTTCTATTCAAAATGGTTAATATCATTATCAACTTAATTGTGGTTCCAAAATCCACGGTCGCATGGGTCTTGCATTTGCATCTCTTTTATTGAAATTGTAGAGGAACAAATTGTGTTTTCATTTGATTTCAAAATTTAAATGATGTTTAAAACTCTAATTTAATTTTTTTAAACTATTATAAATAAGATAAAAGGTAATTTTTTTTAAAAAAATAAAAATACTATAAGGATATTTTTGTAATTTTTTCTATAAAAAATTAATTATTTTTATTTGGGCGAAGCTAGATCGCAAATGACAAAATTAAATGACGTGTCAAGTTTTTATTGAGTGTCTGACGTCAGGAAGGACGAAACTCTTTCTAATCTTAGAAAAACCCTACAAAATAAGTTAACATGTTTTAGTTAATGATCACGTGCATAAGAAGTGACAATTTAAAGCTAAAGTTATCGGTGGAGGAAATGAAGCTACAACCTACTGTGCCAGAAATTAAAAATTCCATGCAATTCTTATCGTTTGGGTTAAGACTCGGTGCACCTTATTTATCCATCTTCCAGTGCGCCCATTTTATCACTGGTGAACGTATATATATATATATATATATATATATATATATATATATATATATATATATATATATATATATTTTTTTTTTTTTATTCTCCATTCAATTTAGTGCAACATTTAGGTGATATTTTTCTTAGGTTTTAAGTGATTTTTAAATATTAAATTTTTAAAATCACTCATGGTTTTAATTTATTGAATTTTAGAATTTGCATTCATTTGGAATTTTGTGTACAATATGTTTTAACTTTATGATTTTAAAGTACGTGTTATATAAAATTATTTATAGGGTTATAGGATTAGGATTTCAAAAACTTAATTTTAAAACTCAAACTAGAATGAGCTTTAAAATACAAAATCTAAATCCGAGTTTTTAAAAACCAAAAAGAACATAGCCTTATTGTTTGAGTAATTCTAGTGTGCAATTGAATGTATGATATGCACTTTGATTTAGAAAAAAAAAATCCCAAAAAGTAATCGGTAATACCTCAATTGCAAAAAAAAAAAAAAAAAAAAGTTAGACATGTCAGTGTGTATTTTGAAAAAAAATCAAAATTAAAGTAAAAATTGAGTTTAAAATCCAAGTGCATATCATAGATTTGAATGCATGATAGAAATTATGTTATTGTTTATATGAAGCAAATAAAATGATCATGGAAAACAAAAACAGGCAAAGCCAGGGTGCCCCATAAGCCGGGGCTTGGGAATCCAAACGAGAAAGGAAGAGTGGTGGACAAAGCGGTGCAGGCGAAAAAATGTTACCAACCACTCCTACCTTCGTTCCAAGGGCGGAGGTTAAGGTGGGTTGGGCTGTAGCCCAGCCAACTTTTCAAAATCCAAAATTTTTAATAGAGAAAAAAAAAAAATTTTGCAGCCCACCCAATTCAAACCCACGACCTCTTAGAGAATAAGCTAGCTACACTACCACCTGGAGACAATTAATTAGTTGTCATATTTTGTATAATATAATATATATTGTAAAATATTAAATACTACTTATAAAAAATATAACCCTAACCTAGACAATTCAATTGTCAAATTCCACCACAGAAGCAGTGTGCGGGAAAGCAGAGCACAGCAGCAGGGGCGCCCAAATTTGCCCCATCTCCTCCAAGGTTCTCTCCGGCTCTCCGTTAAGGCTCGTTGCTGCAATTATTCTCGATAAGGTGTTAAGAATCATTTTCGACCCTCTTCTCCAACTTTCCACCAAAATTTAGGGTAATAATTTAACTAAGTTTATTCATAGATTTGTGCTTTAATTCTTGAAATCTTTAAATATTTGTGTTTTAATGTTTTAATTAAGTTTCATTATTTGTGCCTTAATTAAGTTTTATATGCAATTAACAAAATTTGTGTTTTAATGTTTGAAATATTAAAATTTAGGGTAGTGAATGAAATTGTATGAATTGAGGAATTTAATTTTTGAAATCATACCTATGAAATTAGTGAATTGGGGAATTTAATTTTTGATATCATAACAATCGTAGAGTTGTAGTTATAAATACATTTATTAATTTTGTTTATCTAATTATGTAATAGGTAATGGAAAATAAAAAAGGGAAGAAAGCCAAAACAATTAAATCATTCTTCACCAACTTAAAACGGAAGGAACCTCTGACAAGTGAAGAGCCTCTTGCATCAAACAATGATAATGTAGCTCCAAATGTGCAACCTCCTCAAGTGCAAAGAGATGAGGTTAATCTTAATTCACTTGAACGTGATCCGTTTTTACGTAAGTCGATTTGTGATCAACCCGTTAATAAAAAAGATGAGATAAGGCGAGCCTATATTGAAATGGGAGCATTTCAACCAATTTTAGATGAATATGAGCTAACATATGATGGAAATCAAATGCGTCGTTTTCAAATATCGTGGTATAAAGTATTTCCTTGGTTAGAGTACTCACCCTCAAATCATTCTGCATATTATTTTCTGTGCTTCTTATTTGATAAGTCGAGCAATGGCGTATTTACTTCTGGCGGGTTCAATAGTTGGAAAAGAGTCAACAACGGGAAGAAGTGTTCATTTTTAAGACATGTGGGAGATCCCGATTCACAACACAACCGTGTCGTGGTTTACATTTGAATAAGATTGTGAATATCATTGGTGCTTCTCCTAAGCGTCACAATGAACTACGAAATGCTCAAAGTATTGAAATGGCAGAGAAGGTAGCTGCAGGTGTTCGTGAGACAGGCAGAGGAGCTAATCAAATGGGGAGTCTACATCGTCCTGGAGAAACTCGTTGGAGTTCTCATTTTGATTCCACATGTAGCTTGATTGATATGTATGGTGCGGTGATTACCGTGCTTCAGCATATGTCAGATGAGGGTTCTTCTTATGATACAAGTGGTGAAGCTTACGGTTGTTGGCTGGTAATGAAGTCTTTTGATTTTGTATTCATCCTGCACTTGATGAATAAATTTTTGGGACTTTCAGATATGCTTTGTCGATCTTTGCAGCAAAAGTCTCTTGATATCTTGAATGCAATGGATCTTGTCTCAAGCACTAAAGATTTACTTCAATTGTTGAAGAATGATGGTTTTGGTTGTCTTCTAGAACAGGTGGAGTCAGTTTGTAGAGAGCATGACATTGCGATTCCTAACATGAATGATTGTTATGAAATGGGTACAGGGCGTTCGTGTCAACAAGTGGATTTTATCACGTTTGAGCACCATTACCGAGTGGATATCTTTTACGAAGCAATCAATACTCAGATGTCGGAAATTGAAAGTAGATTCAAAGATGAGACAATGTAACTTCTTCAGCTTAGTGCTGCCTTGGATCCTAAAAACAACTTCAGGTTGTTTAATGAGGGTCAAATCTATGATCTCGCCGACAGATTTTATCATGAAGATTTTACTGTTCAAGAAATGAGACGGCTGGGACTTGAATTGCAGCATTACAGAGTCAAAATACCTTCTCACCCAAGTTTTCAGAATTTGTCGACTATTTCTGAACTATCCCGAGCGTTAGTCGAGACAAACAAGGTGGAATCGTATCCAAATATAACAAGATTGATTCACCTTGTTTTAACACTTTCTGTTACCACTGCAACGACTGAACGAGCATTTTCAGTTATGAAGCATGTCAAGAGCGTTCTTCGAAACAAAATGGAGAGTGAATATCTATCAGATTCCTTGGTTGTTTATATTGAACGAGAATTGTTTGATGACATTGATCATGATTTTATTATCGATGAATTCTATCGGATAAAGAATCGTAGGGTGCAACTTATGTAAAAAAATATTGACTTTTATCTTTAGTACTGTATTTATATTATACTCCCTCCGTCCAATATTAGTAGGCCTAGTTCATTTTACACGGGTTTTAAGAAAATATAGTATTTTATTGTTAAAGTACATATTGTAGTCAATTCAACCTTTTCCTAATGCAATTAGAAAAAGTAGGATTCTTTTAAGTATTCCCTCCAAATTTCTAATGGAGAGAATATTAATTGAATAAAATAATCAAATCAACTCAAATGCCAAAAAGTTGGCGGTTTAAAAGTTGGAATAGAAAATAAAAAGCTGGAATTGTAAAAACTAAACCTGAAACAGTAAATTAAAGTCTGGAAATTCAAATATGCCCAAATAAATGTACTTTCCCACCTAAATACAAAAGATGATGTGATTAAAAATTTTGATTTTCCCCCCAATCCCAAAATTACATCATTTCCCACCTAATCTCTATACATTAAATACAAAAAGTACCCCACAGAATTAATTTCTGCATTCATTACACTTCAACCACAAAATGAGGCAACTTGGAAAGAAAGACTTGTCTATGGACAAGAAAGCTGTAGTTTCTCAATTCATCCTGCTCCACAGCATCGATGGCAAACCAAAATACGGAGCTATTCATGAAGCTGCTGCAACTCTAGATGTTTCTGTTCGAAGTGTTAACAGAATTTGGGCTGAAACAAAGAGACAACTCAGTGCAGGTAATGCTATAACTTTTTCAAATGCTAGAAAAATTGAGCATGCAAAAACAAAACAAACAGAAGTTGCAAAGCTTAAGGAACTTCCTGTGAAAAAAAGATCTACTTATAGAAGGATAGCAAAAGAACTTGGAGTTAGCAAGAGTCTAGTGGGTCTGTGGGTGAAGAAAAAGCTCATCATACCACATACGAATGCTATCAAACCTGATTTAACAACCCAAAATAAGTTGTTAAGGTTACGTTTCAGTTTAAGTTCACTTGAATTTCAAAGAGACAGCAACATAATCAAGTTCAAAGGAATGCACAATACAGTACACATTGATGAGAAGTGGTTCTTCATCACAAAGTCAAGCGATAGATACTACTTGTTGCCAGAAGAAGCAGAGCCATATAGATCGTGTAAGAGTAAACGATTCATCACCAAAGTAATGTTCATGGCTGCAGTGTCTAGACCTATATATGCAGTGAGTGGGGAGCTTATTTTTGATGGAAAAATTGGGTTATTTCCTTTCACAAAGAAAGAACCAGCTCAAAGAAATAGCAAAAACAGAGCAAAGGGCACTCTAGAAACAAAATCAATAGAGGCAATCACAAAGGAAGTCATAAAGGATTGCTTAATCAATCAGGTACCAGAAATTTATTTAACTATCAGAATATTTTCATCATTTAGTTATTATTGCAAGTATCCAAAATAAAACATGTAATAGAGTACTTAATTGCTTTATTGATTACATTGCAAATAACATCTCAGGTTCTGCCAGCAATCAAGTCCAAGTGGCCACCAAATATAAGCAAATAAATTTTCATTCAACAAGACAGTGCTAGGCCACATATCAAGAATGATGACATTGAGTTCAGGGAAGTTGCAACATCAGAAGGGTTCAATATCCAGCTTATATGTCAACCAGCTAATTCTCCAGATACAAATATAAATGATCTAGGCTTTTTCAGAGCAATACAAAGCTTGCAAGAAGATACATCATCGTACAATATGGATGACCTGGTCAAAAATGTTGTTGATTCATATGAACAACTAACCCACATCACATTGAACAATGTTTTCCTAAGTTTGCAGGGATGTATGATTGAGATGATGAAGTGCAAAGGTCACAATAGGTACAAAATTCCACATATGGACAAGGAAAAGCTCATAAGGGAAGGAAGACTAACAGACAACCTACAAGTTGAATATGACTTAGTGAAGGAATGCATAGAGTGCCTAAGACAACCAGAGAATCAAATTGAGTCTCCATATGATGTGGAAACTTTAATTTCAGATTTGGATTATTAGGGCAGAACAAATAGTAACACAACATTTTGGGTATTTTTTGACATGTTTACAGCATAAACATGTAGGCAATAGAGATAAGGAACTGTTGTTTAAGCTGTAAACAGGTAAGGATATCAGTTTTTGTATGTATATTTCTCAAATGGAATATTGATATCACTTTTTGGATGGTTTTCAGATTGTAGACTCAAATTATTACTAGTGGTGGCATTAAAGATTGATAAAACAACAGTGTACTCATGTACATACATATTTCACCCACAAATTTACCTACCCTCAGATTATACAATCATCACAGGGCATCATAAGCACCATTTAAGTCTCCTAAACTAAGAAAAAATTCCTAGTGGTGACATTAAAAATGCATGTAAATTGATATACCACACATAAATCAATATAGTCATCACAGGCAGCCATATGCATCATTTTAAGTCACCTAAACTAGGAGAAATTCCTAATGGTGACATTAAAGATTGGACATCAAAAAATGAAAGTTAGGACTACTAATATTGGATAGAGAGAGTATTTCACTCACAAATCAACCTGCCCTCAGATTATATAGTCATCACAAGGCACCATAAGCATCATTTAAGTCTCCTAAACTAGGTAAAAAAACCTAGTGGTGACATTAAAGATGCACAAGACAACAATTTACTCATGTACATACATGTTTCACCCACAAATCAACTTACCCTCAGATTATAGAATCATCCCAGGGTATCATAAGCATCATTTAAGTCTCCTAAACTAGGTAAAAAAACCTAGTGGTGACATTAAAGATGCACAAGACAACAATTCACCCACAAATCAACTTACCCTCAGATTATACAATCATCCCAGGGTATCATAAGCATCATTTAAGTCTCCTAAACTAGGTAAAAAAACCTAGTGGTTGTTGATAGGCGAACATCATCTAAATATGGAGCAAACAACAATTAAAGTCTAAACAAAGAAAATCACAATTTGGGTGCATTAACCAATCTGGGAGGTGTATAAAGTGACGAACAACTCCCCCGACGAACAACTAATAGACGAACAGGTTTTAAGACCCGAGACCAAGGATGAGCCAATCGTGAAGTCACCAATGACGAGCAACTTGGTCAAAATATGATACAACAATCAGCCAAAGAGGTGTGCACATGAACAAAGGACTAAGATCCCAAAGTCAAGCTGAACGAAGCCATAAGACGAACAACTTCCAAAGTACAACCTCAAGAGGCGAATAACTTTCAGTTGAAGGGTCATCAAGATCAGTCAAGCCGACCTAGGCGAACAACAATGAGTCCGAGATAAGGCCCAAAAGAAGACTTTGTAACTAAGATTCAGCTTAGATAAGGTCAAAGGACACATGTCAGGCATGCAAGCTAGGGAGACCAAGAGTCAGTAGCACCTCATGCTTGCTAGCCTCTATAAATAGTTGTTCTCCAGCTTATTTATATAATTTCGAATTTTAGACAAAAATACACACACAAACACACCCTAACCTACACATACACGAAATAAGTTCAATTTCAAATTCGATAAATTCACACCCCGATTTACCATTTACGGTGGTAATCAATCACACGTTATTGATTGGTGACGTAAAAACAGATTAAAACAGCCACTAATCCTTACGATTAGATTCGTTCACCAACAATTTGGCGCTAGAAGGAGGGTTCGAACCTTCGGTTTAGTGTGATTACTCAAGAACTTCGAGTTGAAAACTTGAAGATTCATAGGAAATCTCAAGAAATATTTGAAGATACAAACAAAAGTGTTCTTGGTGTTCTTCAATTTATAAATTAAGAAATAATTTAAATTGAAATGCCTCAATCTAAAGAAACCCAAGGATCACGTTTGTCGAAAAGAGCATCTCAGACCCGGGCCACGTCGGCCGACCACCAGGACCGTGACCCGAGACATGCGAACAGGTCATAGCATACAACCATAACACATAACCTCCCTCCTGAGATGGAGGCTTTGGCGAACAACCCCAACGAGTTGGCCAAAACCATAGCTGCTCTCCAGGCCCTCCAGAGGCAACAAGAGCAGGTCAGGCCAACACAAGCAAGGCCAAGGGACAAGTCCCTAGAGGTTGTTAGGCCCAGGACTACTAGGGGCGAACAACGAGAGGTTGATAGTGCCCAAGTTAGACTGAATAAGGGAAAGGCCAAGGTGGTCGACCAAAGAGAAGTGCAGGCTGAGTCTGGTCGCGGACGAACAACTATGTCTAGCCATGGAACAACGCGTTCCAGTGCCCAGGACAGGCTTAGCCAACCCCAGCAACGGGAAGCTGCTCGCCGGGGAGCAGAAGATGGGCGAGCAACTTTTGAACAACCTCGCCCATCAGTCCATGAAAGACTCTCCCAGTCAGCCTTCAGGCGCCTAGGGCCAAATGCAGCAAACAACCTTAGGAGGCAAGCCCAGGAAGTGCCCACTCCAAGCGAGGGACTGCGACGAGCAGAAAAGCTAATGCCTTTGCTCGCCGAACAGCCTCCAAGTCAGGGGGCACCTCTTGATGAATTATCAAGCCTAAGGAGGGCTGTGGAGAACATGCAGGGGCAACTAGACCAACAGAGGGGGATGGGAACGACCAGCATGCCATCCTCACCTTTGGCAGCTCACATTTTGAAGGCCCCGATACAGAAAAAGATTCAATTTCCGGCTAGCATTCAAGATGAAGGCATCGCCGACCCCCGGGTCCACTTAACGAAGTATACGGACTACATGGTCTCCGTGGGGGCCAGTGATGCCACCCAATGCCGGAATTTTCCTTTAACATTGGGCGATCGGGTTCACAAGTGGTTTTCATCAATGCCCCCGGCATCAATTCACTCGTTCGTCCAACTAAGTCGAGAATTTCTTTCTCACTTTTCAACGGCGGGGTCGTATCTTTCCCAAAAATACCGGCTGTCGGATTTGAGGCAAAATGATGATGAAACTGACCGGGCGTTTATGGAAAGATTCGATAAAGTTTTGCTAGAAGGAGAACCGGTAAGCGAAGATACAAAGATCGTCGCTGTGATGGTCGGGTTGAAAAAAGGGTCGAAGTTATGGAAGGAGGTACGTCTTAAGTGCCCAAAGACTTATGCCGAGTTCAGAAACCAAGCTGGCATTTTTGTTTCCATGCACGAGGCCCTACAAACAAATTTGGGGGAGAACAAAGCTGATCCCAAGGAGAATAACAAAAAGCCCGTCGGGACAAGCTACAGGGTCCCAAAGAATATGAAGGCATTCACCAAAGGGTCGGATTTGAAGGAAAAATTGAACCAAGTGTTGACAGTATCAGTTGATACTGTGTATGAGAGCGTAAAGGAGAAAGAGTTGCTTTCCCCACCACGTAAAATCCGCCAGGATACTGGCAAACTCAACCCAAACAAGTATTGTGCCTACCATCAAAGTGTGGGGCACTTTACGAGTGAGTGTAGAGATTTGCTTAAGCAACTCTGGCGATTTTATGAGGAGGGAAAGCTCTCCGATTTCGTTAAAAAGCAACCTGGGAAAAGAGCCCGGGAGAACAACTCAGAAGACGAAGAGGATGGTCAACCTCAGAGAAACAACAGACCCGGGCGACCAGTTCCCAGTATTCCGGCTCAACCTTTAGAAGATCTGTTCATGATGGAACCCGCAGGTCCCGCGGGAGGGTGTTTTGATGGACAACCACCCGACTCTAATCGGAAGAGGAAAGCGGAGCTCCGAGCAATTGGCCAAGTACAAGAAATGGGAGTTAAGCCATCCATCATGCAAACGACGGAATTGACCTTCACCGAAAAGGACCTTGAAGGCGTCTTAACTCCGCATAATGATTCGCTCGTAATCTGCACAAAGATTATGGGGACCAGAGTCCACAGACTGTTGGTGGACACCGGAGCCTACACCAACATCTTATTCAAGAAGACCCTCAATAATCTGGGAGATTATTCGGGTTATGTTCGGAATACAACACATAGAATCATAGGCTTCGGGAATGCTGTGACAACACCGTTAGGAATTGTAACATTAGCAGTACAACTTGTAATGGCTAATGAACCCGAGAAAAATATAACAAGAATGGTAGATTTCTTGGTTGTAGACCAGGAGTCGACCTATAACGGGTTTCTTGGCCGACCTTTTCTCAATGAATTCAAAGCTGCGTGTTCCACTTACCACTATTGTTTGAAATTTCCAACAGCCAGTGGAGCGGGCACAGTTAAGGGAGACCAACGGAAAGCACGAGAATGCATTCAACAGCTACGAGCAAAATTTGTACAAATATCCATGGTGGAAGCAACAAGTTATCCCTTCGACGAACCATCAATACTGAACAATATGATGGACATAGACGACCACATGGATACGGACGAACAACACTTGAACGAGCAAGTGTTGGACGAACAACTCGTTACCACCCGCGAGGAACCTCCATCTGACGAACAACAAAGGGGTGATGACGAACAACCTTCAGTGGGGGACTTGGAGGGCCAAGTACAAACGAACAACAATGGGACGGAGCCAACTGATGATCTAGAACCCCTCCTGGGGGCAGAGCCCATGAACATCGAAAATGATTTCAACCCTGAGGAACCCATACTTGATCCCCATTGGAAGGGACAAAAACGACGAGCAACTCCAGTCGAAGAACTGGAGGCGTTCAAAGTTAATCCCGACAACGAAGATCTTGAATTATTCATAGGATCTGAGCTCCCAGAGCCTTACAGATCCCGAATGAAAGAGTTCCTCACCAAGAATCTAGATGTCTTTGCTTGGTCTCACGCAGATATGGTGGGGATAGACCCGAAACATGCTTGCCACAGGCTGAACATAAATCAAGCAAGAAAGCCCGTCCATCAAAAGCGGAGGAAGTACGGCCCAAACAAATACCAAGCTTTGAATGAAGAAGTTAAGAAGTTGCTAGACAACGATCTCATTCGACAAGCACTCTGTCCACAATGGGTAGCAAACCCAGTACTCGTGAGGAAACCAAATGGGACCTGGAGGCTATGCATAGATTTTACAGATCTGAATGCAGCATGCCCGAAGGACAATTTTCCTCTCCCACATATCGATCAATTGGTGGACAGCACTGCAGGTCACGAGATGTTGACATTTATGGTTGCTTTCGCCGGGTATCATCAAATTCCTATGCATCCAGATGATCAGGAGAACACAGCGTTTTATACAAATAAAAACTTGCTGTGTTGGAAAAGAATGCCGTTTGGCCTCATAAATGCCGGAGCAACATATCAAAGACTGGTGAACAAGATGTTTGATCAACAAATTGGAGACACGGTTGAGGTCTATGTAGACGATATCGTAGTCAAAAGTCCCAAGAAGGAAGACCATCTTCAACATCTGACTCAAGTGTTCAAAATTCTTCGACACTATAACATGAAGTTGAATCCAAAGAAAAGCAGCTTTGGAGTTCACTCAGGGAAATTCTTGGGTCATCTTGTTAGCCAGCGGGGAATTGAGGCCAACCCTTCAAAGGTTAAAGTCATCATGGATATGCAACCACCACGTTCGGTGAAAGAAGTGCAAAGACTCACCGGATGCCTAGCAGCATTGAACCGGTTCATATCCAGATCGGGGGACAAGTGCCGTCCATTCTTCGAGGCCATCAAAAAAGGAAAGTTTGCATGGACTAACAACTGCCAAGCGGCCTTCGATCAACTCAAAGATTACCTGGGAGATGTTAAAATCCTATCAAAACCAATCCCAGGAGAGAAGTTATTCCTATACTTGGCCGCATCAGAAGTTGCCATCAGCTCTGTTTTGGTGCGCGAAGACGGCAAATTCCACCAACCTATATACTACGTCAGCCAGGCTTTGCATGAAGCAGAGATCAAATACTCCCCAACGGAGAAGCTGGCATATGCCCTGGTTATGAGTGTGCGAAAGTTAAGACCATACTTTTTCGATCATCAAGTCGAAGTACTAACAACTTTCCCGCTCAGACAAATCCTCCATCGCCCTGACACTGCTGGACGTCTTCTAAAATGGTCACTGGAGATTAGCCAATTTGGGGTGACCTATGCTCCTCGAACAACGATCAAAGGGCAAGCATTAGCCGACTTTATAGTCGAGCTAACCTTCCCACCAGATCCGACGAGAGGACTAGATCACCCCTGGCATCTCTATGTTGACGGATCCTCGACAAATGTGGCTTCAGGTGCATGAGTGGTATTAATCAGCCCAGACAGACAAGTATTCACTTCGGCGATCAGATTTGGTTTCATGGCAACCAACAACGAAGCTGAGTATGAAGCTCTCATTGCTGGTCTCCACCTATCTCTCGCAGTTGGTGTCAGGCGCTTGCAAATATTCGGCGACTCACAATTGATCGTGAACCAAGTCCGAGGTGAATACGAAGCAAAAGATGATCACATGATCGAGTATCAACGGATTGTTGCTCACCTGATGTCCATGTTGCAGCAAGTTTTCATACAACAAATTCCAAGGACGAGCAACACTCAAGCAGACGCGCTTGCCCGACTAGCAACAAGTGAAGGCCCCGTAGAGTTGGCAGATATTATAGTCACAAAGATGAAAGACCCATCAACAGTAAGCTATAATGTCAACCAACTCGACGATCAAACCAGTGAAGAAGAAGACTGGAGAACAAGTATAGTCAAATACTTGAAAAGTGGGAAAAAACCAAACAATCCTTTTGAAGCTGCCAAGCTAACAAAGCGAGCCGCCAGATATACTCTGGTGGGCGAGCAACTCTTCAAAAGGGGAATATCAATCCCACTTCTCAAGTGTTTGCCTAGGGGACAAGGGCAAGCGGTACTCGAAGAAATACATGCTGGAGTATGTGGAAACCATACTGGGGGGCAAGCTTTGGCATACAAGACAATCAGACAAGGCTATTATTGGCCGACTTTACGTCAGGACGCAATAAAAAAAGCCAAGACTTGCCATCAATGTCAGATTTTTGCCCCAGGCATCCACACCCCGGCTCAGGAACTTGTATCTGTATACAGCCCATGGCCATTTGCAAGATGGGGGATGGACATTATTGGTCCTTTCCCGGCTGGAGTCGGAAACATTCGATTTGCCGTGGTGGCAGTCGATTATTACACTAAATGGGCGGAAGCAGAGGCCATGGTGAACATCACACAGCAAAATATGATCAACTTTATTTGGAAGAACATTGTCTGTCGTTTTGGAGTTCCACAAGCAATTGTGACAGACAATGGTCCACAGTTTTATGGACAAGAGTTGAGAGAATTCTGTACGAAGTGGGGGATCAAGAAGCATTACTCCACACCTTATCATCCCCAGTCGAACGGACAAGTTGAAGCTGTGAATAAAATCATAAAGCATACATTAAAAGTGCGACTGGCGGAGAGTAAAAGCAGTTGGTCTATTGAACTCCCGGAAGTTTTGTGGGCATACAGAGTTTCTCCCAGGTCAAGCACCGGAGAAACACCCTTTGCAATGGCTTTCGGGACAGAGGCTGTAATACCAGTTGAGTTAAAGGCCAATACATTCAGGACGACCAACTTTGATGAACAGGCGAACAACTCTGCTTTGGCTGCAGAAATGGATTTGCTCGAAGAAAAAAGATTAAATGCGGAGCTAAAAAATGCCACCTATAAACAGCGAGCAGAACGTTACTATAATTCCCATGTTAAACTTAGGGAATTCAGAGTTGAAGATTTGGTTCTAAGAAAGTTGCTCGCCCAACCTCCAGGTGTATTGGGACCAACTTGGGAGGGCCCGTATCGTATAACGGAAAAATTTGTTAATGGCGTATACGATATTGAGGATATGGAAGGCGAGCCGGCCCAATACTCCTGGAATGCTGTACATCTGAAGAAGTACTATCAATAAGTTTGAATTTGGGTGAACAAGTGTCTTGGGGGGCAAGGGATGCGTATGAGCTGAAGGAAGGCTAAGAACTTGCCTAATTTTTTAAATTTTCCTAAGTATAGATTCAAAAGTTGCTCGGCACATTGTATAGTCTGGTGCTAGTTCTTTTGATTTTGTAGATAGAGTTGCTCGGCAAAAATATTATAAGCGAGCAAGTTTTAGTTTGTGTTTAAAGCTGTTCGTCAGATTGTATATGATAGTGATGGACAGTCTTACAACACTTGTAATTATTTCTCAATATAAATATAATAGTTGTTCGTCAAAAAGGAAAAGTCCAAAAGCTCGAGGTACAAGTCCATTTAAAGGTTGTTCGTTTTACAAATGAACAGAACCTAAGGACCAAGTCCATTTAAAGGTTGTTCGTTTTACAAATGAACAGAACCTAAGGACCAAAGCCACTTAAAGGTTGTTCGTTTTTTAAAATGAACAGAACCTAAGGCTGAACCCTGATTCCACTAAAGGCAAAGTTCAATTCGAACAAAAGCCCAACACTATATGTTATAATTGCAAAGGCATTGATAAAAATGTAAAGGCAATTAACATATAAAGAAAATGAGCGAACATAAGAAAGACATTCCATTAATCAAAGGCTTTGAAGCCCCAAAAATAGTACAAGTACTACAAAAAAGGAACGAACAACTATTGCAAAAGACAAAAAACTAAGTCCTAGAAACTATTGTTGCTCGGCGGGGGGAAGATCTTGAGCTTGCTCGACAGGGGGTTCGACGATCATTTCACGAGCCAAATCTTCAGCAGCCTTATCCTCAGCCTCTTTTGCGTTCTGCTCGTCAGCCACGACCACCTCTTCCTCTTGCTCGCCTTCATCAGTTGGGGGCGGAGGATGAGTAATGGAAATACTAGGGTCAAGTTTGTTAAGTTTAACCCCTAGTACTGCCAGATCCGCCAGCTGAATCTCGATATTGTTTGGCGGAGGATAGTGCTCCAGGAATTCGTTTAGATCTTTGCTCATCTCTTCAACTAAATCCTTGAAGTCATAAGCATCGGCCGTGCGAATGCTGTCCGCGTAGGCGCAGATATAACCCAAGTTTGAGATAGGCCCACTCCGAGCTTGAAATTCTTGCTCGGCTTCTTCCCTAGAGAGCATCTCGGACATTTGCTTCTTCAGCCGAGCAACTTCTTCTTCTGCTTCTTCCCTCTTCTTCCTCTCTTCATCCAGCGCAGCTTTAGAGGAAAGTAGCTCGGCCTTTGTATTCTTAAGCTCGCCAGAGACAAGCTGATAGTCCTCGATACGCTTCTTCTCCAGGTCATCGGCCAACTTTAATTGATCCTTTAAGCGAGCAATTTGGCCATTGAAATTATTCACCACTTTCTCCTTCTCCTCGGTAAGCTGGCGAATGGAAGCGGTGTGATGACGAGCAGTCTCCTCTAGCTCGGCAACTTGAGCCATCCCCCTTTGAGCAGAAACAAGGGAGTTGGCGGCTTGAACCATTGATAGGTGAAAATTATCAATGGGGCCCTGGGCGAGGACAACCTTGTTCAGCGGCCGCGACCAGGCGCGAGCAACAATTTCAGTTGCTCGACGAACATGTTCATCCGGAATGTCACGGATGTTCGCCGGGGTCTTAGAGCAGGCAAAATGGTGAACCAAGTCTGCTCGCCCTGGGTGATCGCTGGGCCGGTACCTGCGAATAAAAAAGAAGATCAACACTTGGAAAATTTGACAAAAGAAAAACTTGTTCGGCAAGAGAGTAAGGACTTACTTAGAGAATTTTCGTTCGTCCCGGCCTAGGTTGCTCGCTTTGCCAGATCTCTCCGTAGGCTCTACCGACGAACGGCGTACAACATTCCCTTCAGGGCGAGCATGGCTCGAACTCACTTTCTCTTTCCCCTTATCCGGAACATCATGGGACACTGGAGTCCCGTCTGCCTTCTTTAAACATTTCCCCCCACGAGGAGGGAAAATAGGAGGAGAATGAACTTGAGTAGGGGGAGCAGCCTGTCTTGGAACTCTGGCCCCCTCAGGCTTGTTCGTCATGGCGAGCACCTTTTGAGGGGGGTCACCTCTCATTTTCTTCCCTCTTGGCGGCGCCATTTCGAGAACCCTTTGCTCAAGGAGGGCGTATGAGGGAGGAACGGCAACTGTTACTTGTTCGGCTAAAAAAAAAAGAGTTAGAATTAGACGAGCAAGTTAAACAAGTCAACGACGAACAAGACTTGAACCAGAAGTTAGAAATTTTCATACCTAGGGGCACCTCAGCTTGGGCCTCCAGGTGATGAGGGTAAGTCAAAAGGCGAGCAGCTCTTTGACACCTTGCTCGGCAAAGATAGTCAATAGTCCTATCTGCCCTATTGCGGAGGCCAACCAAGCACGAAGTAAATAGAAACTCGGAGCTCAACTCCTCTTTCGAATCCCACTTGGGTAGACGAGGGCCTGCGAACAGACAAGAAAAGTTAAATTAGAACCACTTAGCCCAAAGGCGAGCAAGAAATAGACTTACGTTTCAGTTTTCCATAGGCTGCTGGAGAATTTATTCGTCCAGGGCCGCCGTGTGGACCAGAAGATGCTCGCCAATCACCCCCAAGTCAGAAGAAGTGTTGCTTCCAGTCGAATCTTGTTCGGCACCTCTTCCACCATTTTCAACCCAGTTCTGGCCTTGAGATAGTGATAGCCTTCTTCTCCTAAGGGGCAGTTTGTAATTGTCATCAAGTAGTTGATTTCTTCCGCAGTGATCCGATCAACATACCCCTCCAAGGCGAACAAGCACATGGAGCCTAAAAGATTCATCCACCCAATTGGAGTAATTTGGGTGATGGCCAAGTTGGTCGCCTCCAGGAATCGACCAACAACGGGTGGAAGAGGCAGCTTTAGTCCGGCAATTAAGGTGTGAATGTTGATCGCCGTGCACCCTGGAGGTGGGCGATCAGCTCTTTCCTTTCTCCGAGGAGCCCACATGTGAATATCATATGGGATCTTGTAGTCCTTCCGGATAGAGTCTAGTTCATCTTCGCGAACAACACTTTTAATCTTGCTCGCCTGGTATCCAGTTTTCACCTTGTCCATTATTTGTCTCTGTGGGCGAGGAAAGCTGTTCGCGTATTCCTCAACATATGCTCGCCATTCGAATGGCCGAGCAACTCCCGTTGGAATCTCATTTTCCAACATCTTTGGGGATGGGAAGTTAATACCCTCCAAGAACTCGCGGGTGAGTTCGTTAAGATCTGGATCTTCAGATTCAGCAGAAGACGAAGAACTTTCGTCCAAATTGTTGTTCGCCACAACTGTTAGTTCTCTCCCAGATGGGCCCGCACCGGTGTCCTCCACAGAGCGAACAACTGAATCCACGTGAGCGTTCGATGCTGAAGAAACTCCAACGGGTTGTGGATCGTAAGCAACAGTTGGGAAAAGGGGATCTAAGGTCTCCTCAGTTTTATTGCTCGAATGCGAAGACATAGGAGGGAAAGGAAGAATCCGGGTGGTGGCGGATAGTGTTACAGACGGCGGCGCTTTCCCGGAGAAGACGGTGGCGCTCGGATCCACACGGCGGCGATAGAGTTTTCGAGAGAAAAAGTAGAGAAAAAGATGGAAAAAAAGAGAGTAACTACCTGGGAATTGAAACTTGAAGTCAAATACTGAAGGACGGACGCCGGAAAGCTTGAAATCGCCGGAGGGAGGTGGAAATCGCCGGAGCACTGTAACAAGAGGGGGAAAAGTGGGAAAATTTTCAGTTTTCCCACTATTTATACCCCAAGAAAAAACGGGGTCCCAGATGTAATTTCCCAAAAGCTCAGGGACTAAATTGAAAGAAGACGTGGTTAATTCCGAGCTAAACCACAAGTTGAAGGGCCTATAAGCAATTATAGGGGCGCGTGGCCTCGGGGTTGCTCGCGCGTGAACGGCGCGCAATCGTTTGCGCTGGTGTCATCTTCGTGATCTCCCCAGATCATGGGAAGACGAAACGGTTATCCCAATATTGCTCGTCACAAAGATGCTGTTCGTCCAAATCTTGGCCAAGACGATATCCTAACTACAGTTGCTCGCCACAAAGTTGCTCGTCTGATGCAACATCTAGTCAGGATAGGGGGCAATTGTTGATAGGCGAACATCATCTAAATATGGAGCAAACAACAATTAAAGTCTAAACAAAGAAAATCACGATTTGGGTGCATTAACCAATCTGGGAGGTGTATAAAGTGACGAACAACTCCCCCGACGAACAACTAATAGGCGAACAGGTTTTAAGACCCGAGACCAAGGATGAGTCAATCGTGAAGTCACCAATGACGAGCAACTTGGTCAAAATATGATACAACAATCAGCCAAAGAGGTGTGCACATGAACAAAGGACTAAGATCCCAAAGCCAAGCTGAACGAAGCCATAAGGCGAACAACTTCCAAAGTACAACCTCAAGAGGCGAACAACTTTCAGTTGAAGGGTCATCAAGATCAGTCAAGCCGACCTAGGCGAACAACAATGAGTCCGAGATAAGGCCCAAAAGAAGACTTTGTAACTAAGATTCAGCTTAGATAAGGTCAAATGACACATGTCAGGCATGCAAGCTAGGGAGACCAAGAGTCAGTAGCACCTCATGCTTGCTAGCCTCTATAAATAGTTGTTCTCCAGCTTATTTATATAATTTCGAATTTTAGACAAAAATACACACACAAACACACCCTAACCTACACATACACGAAATAAGTTCAATTTCAAATTCGATAAATTCACACCCCGATTTACCATTTACGGTGGTAATCAATCACGCGTTATTGATTGGTGACGTAAAAACGGATTAAAACAACCACTAATCCTTACGATTAAATTCGTTCACCAACAGTGGTGACATTAAAGATGCACATGACAACAATTTACTCATGTACATACATGTTTCACCCACAAATCAGCTTACCCTCAGATTATACAATCATCCCAAGGCATCATAAGCATCATAGTGCACTCATATCAACAGATTATACAAGCAACACAGTGCACTCATCATCACAGTGCACTCATCATCACAGATTATACAAGCAACAGATTATACATGCATCACAGTGCACTCATATTGGGAGATTATACATGCATCACCAGATTTACTCATGTATCACAGAAGACCTGCATCATTACAATGTACTCATCATCACAGTGCACTCATCATCACAGATTATACAAGCAACAGATTATACATGCATCACAGTACACTCATATTGGGAGATTATACATGCATCACCAAATTTACTCATGTATCACAGAAGACCTGCATCATTACAGTGCACTCATCATCACAGTGCACTCATCATCCCAGTGCACTCATCATCACAGATTATAGATGCATCAACAGATTATACATGCATCAACAATTTTTGGACATTCTCCCATGTATCAAAACAGATCTATCATTAATCCACATATCCACAGGTTTTAACATGCACACATATATCTGAAATCAGAGAAGACCTGTCAAGGAGGCATAAAACGCTCGGGATCCAAACAGCATATGCATCCACCATAAACTGGCGTAATTTAGGACACCGTGGGCCACGACGGGGACCCCAAATTTTTGCCCAATCATCTAGCTCAACAACTTCGAGATCGGAATCGGTCACTTCAAGGTCGGCGGCCACCAAATCGGCGTCGGAATCGGCCACAACATCAAGGTCCACGGCCACCCCGTCGATATCAGCGGCCACCGCTTCGATATCAGCGGCCACCGCTTCTAAATCGCCACCGTCAAGGTTGGAATCGGCCACCACTTCGAGGTCCACGGCCACCTCTTCGAAATCGGCGGCCACCGCTTCGAAATCGCCTCCGTCGAGCTCCGAATCGTCTACCCCTTCGAAATCGCCACCGGCGAGGTCAGAATCGGCCACCTCTTCGAAATCGGCGGCCACCGCTTCGAAATCTCTGCCGTCGAGGTCAGAATCGGCCACCACTTTGAGGTCCGTGGCTACCGCTTCGAAATCGACACCGTCGGCGGCCACCGCTTTGAAATCGCCGTCAGATTCAGAATCGGCCACCACTTCAACATCACCCGCAACCGTTTCGAAATCAAGGTCAGATTCGGGTACAAAAGTATCACAAGAGGAATCGTGTACAAAAGAGGAAGAATGGAGAAGACGGGGCCTTTTGGAGAGATGGGGGAAAATTATTTTCCAAAAACCCTAAGTCGTCTCTCGGGGAAGATGAAAGATGAGAGAGGTAGATTAGATGAGAGTGGAACTGGCAGAATACGGAGGGTTTGTTAGGGTTAGATGGGTTAGAGAGGTAGGTTTAATGGATTGGGTTTATATTAAATGGGCCTTATTTGTGTTAATTGGGTTTTGTTAATTGGGTTAGTGGGGGTTAAAACTTTCCAAAAGAAACTAGGCCTACTAATATTGGACGTCCAAAAAAGGAAAGTAGGCCTACTAATATTGGACGGAGGGAGTATTAGACTTGCAGCCCGCCCTGTTTTATTTTCCTGGCTCCGTCCTTGCTTCGTTCCCAGATGGGAATAGCCCAGATTAGAATGCCACAAGCCAAAAAGCACCATCCAAGAGGATAATGTTTCGGCTAAAGACTCCAAGAGGAAGGAAAATGCGGGTCAGACTACAAAGCCAGAAAGGGGGTGAAACAACCCCTAAAGTTGTTCATGTCCGAATAAATGAATCTAGGTAGGAAACTTGGGCATTCCCCAACATGTAAAGAGTAATGTCGTAAACAATCTTCCGCCTAATTCTCTTCCCGGTAAATGTGAGAGTAACGCTGAAGACGCTAAGGCACGGAGGCCTAGGGTATCTCACGTCTCAAGGTCTGCACCCAAAGCGTATCCCAGCCGCATATTCCACTGCAATCTCAATCGGCCTCCAAAGCATAGCCCCAGCCGAAAGTGTCATAAACATGCCTCTAGAATTTTGAAAAATAGTGAAAGCCACAACACCATCCATATTAACTTTGCACCAGCCTCAGCCTCAGCCTGGACCAACGAACGTAGATGCATGGTAGGAATGACCATCCCTACTAGATGAGGACTCTAGGAGTACGCACACCCCAAAAGCTCTAACCACCGCAAAGAGCCATTGGACTGGAGTGTCCCCGCCGCCTGCCACAATTAATACACCTTCGCCAAGAGGGAGGGACGGACCCCATTATGATGAACACATCTATTACGATGATAATCAAACTTGTCACACAAAATCTTTCGTCATGAATATAACTTAATTATCTTTCTCGTCTGATTGTAAATTATTGCGATGATATAATTTATTTAGTGTATATCCTTATATAAATAGCTGGATTCAACTTAATTATGAAAATATATGGTGGATAAAATTTTGATTTGTTAAATGAATAATATATACATATATATAAAAAAATTACATTATTTTTATATTTGATGACATATGTAGGTTTAGTAAATTAAAATTGTATTAATAATAGAGTAGGTCATTTCATAATAAGCTTATCATGAACTATTTTCATATAATACTTTGCCTTAATAACAAAGCTTCAAAAACGTTTTTTACCGCTCTAAAGCGTTCTTCGTGCAAGTTTTATCAGAAACGGCGTTTGATCTAAGATTAAGGATTCAATGTGTAGAACCAATTCGATCAATGTTTCTCTCTAAAACTATTTTTGAAGATTTAAGAACGTTCTTCATTAAATTCAATGACGTTCATTAAGGAAACCTCTAAGATTAGCTTTTTTAATCCAAAGTAAGACATCTCACGGTTTCACCTTTGGATAAATGCTATAAATCTTAAAATCCAACCCCGAAAGAGATCAAAGACGAAAGTTTTGCTCGAAAATCATGAAAGTCAAAGTCAAATTTAAAGAGGAGAATTAGAGGAATCAAATTTAGAGATTGTAAACTTGCAAAATTCTCGATTTAATTGAAATAAATTCAAGTGTAAACTTTTTCTTTTTCATGTTTTTATATTAATTTCAAGAAATTTGATGTTACAAATATCTTCACAACTTTCTTAACAATTTAAGAAAATTTTAGGTTCTTAGATAAATTACTGATTCAAACTATTTTTCAAAGACAGTTTTGTATAAAAATTATCCATAATAAACTCATCATAAAATTATTTTGAAGTATCAAATATTAGATAAAGAGTATAAAAATATCACCAAGAGAATACAAATCGTGATCAATTGTATTAAACTTTAATTGTTGTGACTTTTTTTCTTTCCAATTTTTAATACTTCTAATGACATTTTCTATACTTTTAATCAAATATTTAATACTTTAAAATAATTTTATGAACTATTTTAATATAAAACCACCCTTTATCAGAAGCCTTCAATAGTAAATTAAAATTGTACTTATACGTAGAGTCCGGTCGTGGAAATCAGAAATGTATGTTTGAAGGTTGCTCTTTTTTTTTTTTTTTTTTCTTCATATAGTAATAGAGACCTTTATTATTATAATTGCTTTGCACATTTGACTATAAGATTTTATGTGTTATAAGAAATAGAATATTCTAAATATATCCTGCAAGTTTAAGAAAAGCTATATAAATATGTATTATATAAAAATATTGAAGGATATTACGGAAATCCATTTATAAATAAAGTGATATAAATAAGTTTACCGAAATCCATTTATATTTGGAAGGTAAAAATAAAGTAAAATTTCATTTTGTGCCTATTTATTTTGATAATAAACTTACTTAAAAAATAAAACACTAATTAAAAATTCTATATGGAGTATATTTTAAAATTTCTTGCAAGTAGGTATTGCAGTTTCACTGAATAGTGAATCTCGTATGCACAAAATATATACTAAAATAATTATGATTTTTTTTTCAAACAATTACAGTAATTTGTACTCCCTCCGTCCATGAGTAAACTTCCCACTTTCCTTTTCGGGCCGTCCACGAGTAAGTTTTCCATTCCATAATGGAAATAACAACACTCTATTATATATAAACTTTAACCTTCAAACTCACACAATATTACAAAAATGTCACTCATCCACTTTACTTTTCAACACTATTTATTACTTTATGCCAAAAGTCAACATGTGGCTCACCATATATTAATAAACAAATAAACTTTCTTAAACCATTCAACAAAAAGAAGTGGGAAACTTACTCGAGGGAGTAGTAAATAGTTATTATTGGATAATTATTTGACGCAAGAACTTGTCATATTTATATGAACACAGAACACCTGATTTAAGGTGTAGGCAGCCGCATGCAATCCCATCCTATCCACATGCGATTGATTCATATTTGTCATTTGACAACATAGTAATATTAGTGGGGTCCATTGCACCTTTTATCCCCACATAGAAGGCAACAAATAGACCCACACAGGAAAAATAAAAAGATGCACAGAGAAAAAGGAAAAGAATATGCTTTGCTCTTCTGCAACATCCTCTCTTGAAATTTTGATACCTAGATAAAGAAAATTTTAAAATACTATGCTATAGTATCGGTTGCTCAAATCATTAATACTCCCACATTCCGTAGTTATCCGTGAGCGTGTCATTCTTTGATACAAGCTTTTTGTGTTTCTTTTCTGCCTCTTCTGACAACAATCTTTCAATATAATCGAGAAAAGATGATGGGGTTTCTCCAAGAACCGATTTTTACTGCTTTTGTGGCGCTTATTTTGTCTTTTGTGGTTGCAAAGATTGTTTCTTTTGCTGTTTCTAGCCCCAGTAATGGTGGTAGTGTTGTTAATGAGGGCTCTGTTGGAGAAGGGGTGGGTTTGAGTAGAGGGTTGAGGGTGGGGAGGGCAAAAGGGGAAAAGAGAGTGAAGTTTGTGGATGATGTTGTGATTAGAAGGATTGATCGGTATGAGGAGTCTGAGAACCTTGAGTTTTCTGATGAGAAATTTGATCAAAGGGTTGATCAATTAGATGAAGATTGTAGAGTGGAAAAAGAAAAGATTGATGAACAATGCTTTGATGGTGAGGGATCTGAGAAAGAGGGGGGTAGGGTTGATAGTGAAAAGGGCAAGAGTGTAATTGTTGAAGAAGAGAAAAATGAAGTGGGATTTGATGATGAAAAGGAAGTAATGAAAAAGGGTGAGAGTGTAATTGTTGAAGAAGAGAAAATTGATGATGAAAAGGGTTTGGGAGAGAATGAGGGAATTGTTGAGGAAGATGATGATTGGGAGGGGGTTGAGAGGAGTGAGCTCGAAAAAGTGTTTGCAGAAGCTGTAAATTATGTGGAATATGGGGGGAGAAAGGAGAGAGAAGATGATCATTTGAGTAGTGATGTGCAGATGGAGCTGTACGGGCTTCATAAGGTTGCGGTTGAAGGCCCATGTGGCGGCCCGCAACCTATGGCACTCAAGGTCTCTGCTCGTGCCAAATGGTAATCCAAGATCATGTTTTTCATTATTGATAATTGCTATTTTGAAGCTTGTTTAGTATATTATGGTAGGATGTGGTGAAATAAACGAAAAGATGAATTGAATTCTGCCTGATGATAGGAAGTTTTGGTCCACATTAAGTTGTAGGAATTGATTTGCCTTCATGATTTACAATTTTGTTAAGCTTCTGTTGACTGAAATGAGGGGATACTTGGGTGAACTAGGTTCATGTGAACTCTATCCCAAAACGAGTCTAACAACCTTTAGAATTTGTCGGTTAGGATAAATAGAGTTGACATATCTCAAATCTGTGAACTAGGTTTATACAAGGTTCTGTAAATGAGAAATACTTGTGTGAATTTGGTTTACGCGAATTCTATCCCATTTACAGAAAACGGGTCTAACAAAACTTGTATATAAGATCACATTTAGAAATTATCGGGAAGGATCAGTAGAGTTTACGGATCTCAGATCTGTTCTTACAAGTTTTTGTGAAGGACGTGTTTGATCATGTATGTTCTTGGATTGACATAATCGGTATTTAAGAGTAATCCACAATGTGATCAAGAACTAAAGCAAGTTATTCGGTAATTAACTTCAAAAGATGTTGCAAAATGAATGAATACGGGAAGAAGAACCGTAGACGTAGGTGTCAGGGTGTAGTTTGATTGGTAGTAATATAACAGGGTTGAAAAGCTGCTATCCAATGTGCAAGGAATGCGTGGCAAAGGCTGGGAAGCATGACCCAGGAAGCAGCTATGGAGCGATATATTCGAGTCCTCTCAGATAACATACCTGCCTGGATCCACCATTTTTCTGCTGTAAGATTTTCCTTTCTTAATATGCTGATCACAAAGATACTCAAATTTCTAATTTGTGTTTTCTAGGATGATAAAATCGAAAGAAAGTTGGAAACTTTAGGTAAAATCTCTGATGCAGAGCACGAAAGGTTAGTTTTTTGAAACGTCCGACCTACATTTGAACAGATCTAAGGTCTTAAAGCTAGCAATTTTGTTCCTCTTCAGGAAATCGGAAATGAGCTCCAGTTCGATTGGTGATTCCAGTACTGGCCAAACTTCTGTTGAGAAGGTGACTGCAGTTCACACTACTACTTTAGATAGTAAAGCAGGAGTTCTTAGAATGATGCAAGAAATTACTACTTTTTCGTGCATATGATTACACTGTTCAAGTACATCAAGAAAAGAAAATGTTAATTTGGATCTTTGGCACCTTAATTTCATCTCTATTTCCTCACTAATGCTCTAATTTTAAGCGTACTTTAGTCTTTGTTTGGTTTTCTTTTCATTTTTTTAATGCTGTAAATGACTAAATATGGTTCCCTTATCTTAATTATTATTTTAACTAGCTTTTGCACAATTAAATTCCTTGTTGGTAGGAAAACTAGCAAAGCTGTTCCTTTACTTGAACTTGTTGTGGCAGGATGATGACGTATAGCACGGTGAAGCTACCACAATAACCTCTTCTCCAGTTGCTTCTTGGGGTAAAACTCTTCATGTAATTTGCCAATCCCTCTAACTTTATTTTCAATTTGAATTTGAGTTTACGAAGAAGCTGGCGTTATGCAGTAAAATTTAATTATTTGATATTGTTTATCTCTTGTATTTCATTTACTGAATGGTATGCAGATGGTAGCAAGCATTAAAATCAGTAGATGATGCCATATGCATGCTTCAGGGGCCAAGATTTAGTGCTGGAGCCTGGGGCTACTTCAAAATATGGATGTAAATTTTCTTTAATAATTGCTGAGTTTGTGGTCGATGTTATGCATGTAAAACTTGGTATCTCTTACGTATATATTGAAGGCGATGATCGCCTCCCTCTTTTAGACTTGGAGAAATCTGGAAGGTCTTTAAGGATGAAATCTTAAAACAAGAGAGTGCAATTAAAAGTAAAGGATAATCTGATAATAGCTGTTTTTCATTAGATGAACTCTGTCTGAAGAACACACAGTTTCCCTTATATCCCATTTGTCATGAATCCGAATCTAGAGTTTGGAGCTTAATCCACGTGAGTTTAGAAACACCTCAACTTGATCCACCAACAAGATGATTCTAGCAAATGCTCCTTGAAATACCATGCACTTACAAAAGGAATGAATATATTTACTATAAAATCATAATGTAGGAAATACAATAAAAATAGAATTATAATACACACTACCTATATTCATGATGACCATGTTCGAATTAATGTCTGTAAACGAACTTGCCTTCGTAGCTAATGATGTTAGTGAATTTCTTCTTAGCATTCGATTTTATTGTTTATCCATTTTTGAATGAGTTTGTATAACGAAATTAAAAGGGAACCCTCTTCCTCTTGTTAAGATGGTATATGCCAAAAAGGGATGAGTTAAGCCTGTGGAGTAGCCAAGAACCTGCACCAAGGCCAAGGGTAAGCATACGTGCGAGAATACATGTTTATGAATTGTGGGAGAGCCTTACTTGGTGAGTCTCGAACCTCTAAATCATCAAGTTGAGGGTGGTGGGGCCCGGGCAAGTTAGGTTCTCTTCTCTTGCTATTAAGTTGAGCAAGGTTGGGCCATGCCCTCTTTTCTGGTGGGAAGACATTTATCCTTCTTGGTGAGAGAGAGAGAGGGGGGTGGTTCTTTTGAATTGACCAAGATGATGTTATAATTATATAGGTGAGTAGTTCCAGTGTACACTTGAGTGCATAATATGTATTTGAATTTTGAAAAAAAATATTTTAAGTAGAAATTAGTAATACTCCAATTAAAAAAAAAAAATCGGTGTGTTTTGAAAAAAATAAAGTTAAATTAAAATTTTGAACTTAAAAACCAAATGTACGCCAAAATTTGCATATATAGGTAGGTAATTTGGGCTCAAGTTTGATCCTTTTGAGTTTGACTAAAAAAAATGCAAACTTGGAGACGACTCGACATAAATGTCTTTTTTATACATGGGATATGATCATTGGAAAACATATTTTATAGTGCAAAATTAGAAAAATTCAACACTTGAAACGTGTGAAGTGATCCAAGTGACAATTAGGGATGGAAATAGGTTAGATCACCCAACAGAGGCCTACAATTTTGCCTACTAAAGGCCTAGCATGGCCTGACCTATTTATTAAACGAGTCGGACCAAAATTTATTAAAAGACCTATTTATTTAAGTAGGCTAGACCTAGGCTTTGTAAAATGCCTTAAAAGCCTAACAGACCGGCCTATTTAAAACGATGTACTATATATATATATTATTAAATATTTATTTTATATATTATTTATATATTTTATTGTATATTATAGTCAAATCATATTAAATATGAATCGTGAAAGGATGGTAAATAATTTCAAAACTACAATTTTTCATTTAATTTTTCAAAAATTCAGTTTATATTTTTTTAATAGATGCTAACAACCTCAATTTACCTTTAAAAAAAAACAACAACCTCAATTTAACATAACTATAGTGAAAATAGACAGAAATAATTTTAGACTATTTTAAAAATATGTAAAGAATTGCAATTTTAAATATTGAATGTAGTATAAATCATGTTTTAATAGGCTTCTAAAATGCTCGTAGGTCTGGCCTGTTTAGTTAAAAAGGCTAGGCCGAATCTATAAAAAAAGTCTATCACAGATAATAGACCAGACTCATGCTATGTCTTTGTGAAGTAGGCCTAGACTTTTCAATGCAAGGTCTGATTTACTTTCACCCCTAGTGACAATTTGACCCAAATCCAGGCACTAATGATCGTATTATTCTCATATTCAAACACATCTCCTATGAACTTATTCATATTTGTAAGTATAAAATTTATACCATTATATTCATTTAATATAAAATTTATACTAATACATTCATTCAATGATACTATAATATTTTTAGTGATATTATTACATTTATAAACTAATATTAAAGTGTAAAAATAATGGTATTACTACATGAAAGATATAATATCAGTTTATGTTATAAAAAAGTTTCATCGAGATTGAATCATATTCAAAATGCAAATGGCCAAAAAGTCAACAAGAATATATTGTTTTGGGTCGGATTATCTTTATGTTGTTCTCATTTTGGAATAAGTCGAGATAAAAAATAAATTTTAGCTAAAATATAAAAATATTATAGGAGATGAGGTAGTTAATCAAACATGACGATTGTTGTTACTCAAATATGTAACTGGATACGGTTAATGTGGCTTTTGGATTGAGTAACTAACTTAATGATTTTTGTTGGTTTGGGTTGATAATGCATGAGGTTATGTTTAATAAATGATAACCGAAAGCAATAAATGCAAGAAGATTTGTCAAGTCTTTGTGTAGACTTGGACTTAAAGTGGTAGGTGTGTCTTTATTGCTAATGGGCAAGTATTTATAGGCCAAGGACATACCCTTGGGCTGACCTAGCTCTATCCGGGCTAGGTCAGCCCAGCATTATATGCTCGGGCTGGCCCTAGTTCCGAGGAATGGGCCGAGACCCTTCGAGTTGGTAAGCTCGGCCTAATAAGGGCCGGCCACGTGGAAAATAGCTTGTACTTGCTCCTGAAATCATGGGATCTTCTACCATAAGTATGGTTTGTCCTGCTGGAGTTGACTCCGATTCACTATTCCTCGTACTTGGAATGGAATGGTTGTCTGATGGCGTCCAAATTTGGCTTAACTAAGGATAAGACCAAATACGTGGCCTCTTCGTCAGGATGATTGCCGAAGCGGAGCCCTTAGGCTTTGCCTCGCTTCATACTTGTCTTTATTTGAGGTGAACTCAATCGTACAATCCCACGCCTGCCTTGCCGAGGTCGATCAACTCGTCGTGCCTCGCCTTTCATGCCGAGGTGGAAATCGATGCGCTACCACAAACTTATCTTTCGGCTGCGGCCATGACTGGTCTTGCAGTGGTCTTCCCTCGGCCTACCGTTGGATGCCGAGGCCGAGACCCATTAGGTGGGCCTTTGAGTCCTTTATCATACCTTACCCAACTCTTCAGTTGTGGCCCTGTCTGCCTTGCTTGATCTCATCTCGTCACACTCGGATTATTCATCATACAATACTTGCCCCTTGGCTCGTTCTAATGGTGTCCTTAGGACGAGTCGAACCTTCTCCGTGCTTGCCGAGTTGAGGAATGGGAAGTCACATATCCTCGTCATGAGACGGGGACAACCAGGAAAAGATGATGGAACATCTTCTTGGGAAGAGGCATTACGTCTGCCCCAGATGTGCTGCCCTACTTCTAGGCAATGATTATGCCTTTATGGGGAAACGACGCATTGGGGCGGGACCCACTCCATGTGAAAGGCCGCGTCCAGACTGGACGCACGTGCGTGTTTTGGACATATTTCGCTAGATGTCCCTCGATTTTACTTCTTTCTGCTTCGACCCCCGCTTTTGGGGTTGGATAATTGCAATTTGACCCCTCCGTCCCCTTATAAAAAGGGTTTAGGGCCTACATTTGAAAAATCTTGCTTCCTGCTCCGAATTTCCCAGGCTTATCCTATACTTTTCCAGCGGGATTTCTCCGGCGTTTTCATTGCTCGTGGGAACGTCTTCATTGGGTAAGCTTCTTTTTATTGTTATTCTTTTCTTTGTTTTCTTCTTCGTACGTGACAATGGATCAAGGAGCTTCCTCCTTCGGCGCCGGTCACGGGGTAGGTGATCTCTGGCGGCGACTGCAAATGGGACTTGTTGGGAGGAATCCCTTCTTCTTGTCCGATCAGGATGGGCTAAAGAGGGTATTTGATCGGATGTCTAGGGGGCAGAGGCGTCGTCTCTTACCTTGGGTGGTGGTTGACTTGAAGCGATGTACGCTAGCTTCTACTAGTCGCTTACCCGCAAGCGGACGGGTTCACTGTAGTATTAGCAAGTATAATGACCAAGTATTATCGAACCCAAGGGACAGTGTATATGCGAATAGATCCCTGAAGATTTACGCGTCGTAGTTAATATGAGGGTATTGTTTTTGGATTTTTGGAAAGATTAATTAAACTAAACTAAAATTATCCTACGAATGCAAAAGGAAAATTAAACGAAGTATCAAAAGGTGTGTTTTCAACTATGAGATGGTGATGCTTAAGATAGGAATTCCTACGTATACTAACGGAGCAGGTACATAATCAGAATAACTGTGACACACAAGAAATAACCTAAGTCTAAGAATGCAAGGTGAAAGCTCAAGATTCTAAACCCTAATACTTTACCCTAACACTCGACTTCACTAATCTACTAACAATTTAATAGATTGTGCTTAACTAATGAGACCCTAATTTAACTAAGGTGATGCGGTCGTCCTCCTTCGCTAAACTGGTAGATGAATTAACCCTTCCTAAACCTTCTCGTTTAGTCTACTCGTTGTTAAAGAGTGATACGGTCGTCCTCTCTCTAACACCGTTCGAACGAAATTCAAAAGCGAAGTCTAGATTAATTTTAAGAATTCATTAACTAAGAGAATTAAAACCTAACGTCACAAGTTACCCTAATTATGTACCCACAACCTACTTCTACGAGTTCATCCTACCCTAAGCATGCAAGGGTTTTAGCTAGACATAGGTTTAACGGAAATAACAACGATTAAATAAGTAACGAACAAGAACATGATAATTAAGATGAAGAAGAGATCAAACATAAACTAGGGTTTAATGGAATAAAAAAATAAACTGAAATTAAATTAATAAAAACGAAGTATGAAGTGTTTAACGTAGTCGAATTACTGAAAAGAAACTAAGAGACGAAAAGAAACTAAGAATTCGTATGAAAACCTCAACAAAACGTAAACGTAAACTTGCTTTTCTCCTTCCTCTCCAAAAACGAACTCTCTATCTCGTGTGTGTGTCAAGTGGTTGTTTAAAACGAGTTTGGAAGAGGTATATATAGGCACCGGGTCGAAACGGGATCTCATGGGCCGAAAAATGAACTTTGGAAAATAAGCCTCGGAAGCGCTCGAGCCGTCCAGGTCGAGCGGGGCGCTCGAGCTGTGCTGCTCGAATGGTTCTATAGGTCGAATGAGGCGCTCGAGCTGTGCCCCTCGAGCGGCAAAAACTCTCTGTAAGTTTGGAGCGCTCGACCTACGTTGCTCGAGCGAGGTGCTCGAGTGATGGTGCTCGAATGGCCTTCCTTCCTTGCAACTAACACTTTTCTTCTCACGTACTAATATCAATCGTATTTCTTCGATATCTTCTCATCCGGGCATCCGTTTGAGTCGATTCAAAGTCCTACGAACTCCGTTTTTCATCCTCGATTTACCTATGAGTATCAAAGAGATAAATTCATCAATGTATAGAAATAGTACTCATTTGGCTCTAAAAACTAAATAAAATCGACCAAAACTAGGGTGTTTCGAGCTACGAATCATGACAATTTCACGCCTAATCAGTGGTTTGACCACCTCCGGTGATGTCTCCGCTCGTGATGGCGGGGCAAACAAGCCCTCTGGCCTGGACATTCCGGTCGAGGCGCATCGTATCTTCCAGAATCTCAAGGCCCACAACAAAATTGAGAGGGAGGAGGCCGAAGCCACGACTAAGCAGGCTGAGGAGTTGGCATTCTGGAAAATGGGGGCCGAGGAGATTGAACTGAGCCATCGTTTGTGGGCGGCGTTTATTGACAGATGGTCGGGAGAGGGGCCGGACTTCATCTACGACTATTATATGTCGTCGCATGAGTATAGTCGTTCGAGGTGCGAGGTGTACCAGTTCTTGACCCCCACCAAGATGAGGTTCCACTGGAATGGGATCCAAAGTACGGTCATGGAGAGAAACCTCAAGGATTGGAGGAGGAATTACCAAGTGCCCATAGATGTGCACTTCTATGTCCCTGATAAAGACGAGAGGGCTGACCAACCTCCGCCGGGCATGGTGGTCATCTCATACGATATAATGGACGTGGGCCTCCATTTTCCGCTCCACCCGACTGTCACCAACCTTCTCAACGTTTGGGGGCTTTCCCCTCTCCAGTTTAGTGTCAACTCATGGCGTGCCTTGATCGGCACTTTCACTCTCTTCGGCCTCTACCGTCTCTATAGTATGCCGACGGCCGGGGAGATGAAGTATTTGTACAATTTGGCGAAGGGGCCCAAAAAATATGGGATCGTCTATGCCAAGCATCGCCATGAGAAGCTTGTCTTCAACCTGCCGACCAAGGTGCACATCCGGCCAGGGCAACATTGAAGTGGACATTCCCACTAAATTTAGGAACAAGCAAGACAATAAGCTTTACATATTCTTGTTTGCTCATCTCGTACTGATCTAACATCTTGCTTGTTTGTAGGTTATTTGGTGTCTCGGAGGGAAGAGCTTCCGTTTGACTTCCGCCTCATCCTCGCCAAAGTCGACCTCGTCGATTCCCGAGAGCGGCATTATCGAACTCTGCTAGCTGAGAAGAAAAGACTAGAGTCTCGACTGTTTTGGTACCCTCGTCATCTCAAGCAACTAATTCGTAAGTGATGTCCTTACTATTGTTTACTTCGTATGAGTTGGTCATACTGACCATTTGATTTCGTCTTGTAGGCGACTACCCCGTCTATCCCGCTGACCCACCTGAGCTTGTTATGGAGATGCTGGATCCCCTCTCTCGGATGAAAGCCCTCGTCGAGAAGAAGAAGAATGGGTCGAAGAAGACCTTGCCCATCCTTGCCCCGCCCACGGAGCAAGTCGAGATCCCCACCACCCTGGCGATGCCGACGGTGGCCGTCATTCCCCCGGCCGTGGAGGAGACTTCTCCCCAGCCCCCGACGAAGAGGAGACGAGGCATTGCCGACCTAGAGGTCGTTGAGGTGGATGATTTTCCTCTAATGAAGAAATCATGCCTCGGCGAAGAGGTTTTGGAGGTTGGAGCCAGCAGCCCCCAGTGGCAATCGGGCGTGATGTCGGATCATTCCAATTTAGGATGAGACCATGACCGAGTCGCCAAGTTCGTCTCGAATACTTAAACCTTTCAATTGCTTGCATTGCGTCTTTCGAAAATGCTAACTGTTTCTTTTTCCAGTAGCATGGAGAACGATCCCAACACCTCGACTCAAGTCTTGGACTTTGTCGGGTCTATGTTTGCTCGCGACCTCGACTCCCTGCCTGCCTACCTCTGCCGGACGATGCGAGACATCCCTCGCGCCTGGGATATAGAGTTGGATGTTGTCGTGGCGCATAATAATGGATATTCCAACCTCTACCTCTCACAGGCCCTTATGCTGAAGACGACCTCGGTGATGAGCGCGCCTCTCACCCAGAAGGAGAATGAGGCTACCCGCGCCTACTTGGCGGCGGAGAGGCAGAAAAAGGCCCTTGAGGAGATAAAGGCCAAACTTGTTCAACTCGAGGCCGCGACTGAGGTGGGTAAAAAAAACCACTTCCGAGGTTGTTATTCTCTCGGCCAAGGTATGAGGCGGGGAGGAGAAAAATTTTCTCCTTGAGGAGAATTTGTGTCGGGAGGCAGAGGCTTCAGCCAGGCTGGTGGAAGAGAAGATGGCTGCGGAGCGAAAAAGGGTAGAGGCAGAGGAGAGGGCTCAAGCTGCGGAAGCTGAGGCGCAAAAAGCTGGCCAGGAGGTGGTCCAGATTAGGAATGAGCTCGCTTCGGCCAAGGAGATGGTCGAAGAGTTCAAGAAGAAAGCTGCTCTCTCTCCGAAAGAGTATGACGCCTTGAGCGATCCGGCGCAGTCCACCAACTATTTGTACTACTTGGCAATCTCCAACTCCTTTCGGTTGTTGTATAGAGCCGACCGCCCTTTTGTTGAGCTAGCCCAGTACTTTAAGGAGTACGTCCTCAGCCACCCCCTCCATGGCGATATCTACGTCGGCTGCCTAGATCTCGAGAGGGAGATGGACATCGACCTCGGCTGGTGGCTGGACCGTTCCCGCCTCCTGATGCCGGGGGAAGTTCCTCCCGAATCTCCTGAGGGCGAGGGCGAAGAAGAAGATCAAACCGCCCTAGACGATGGAGAGACTCCTACCGATATCCCGGCCGTCGCTACTGGTGCCAAGACTACTTCAAAAGCCATCGAGAATGCCCCGACTGCTGTCGACACTGCTCCTACTGCCGAAGAGACTACTCAAGCTGCCGAGTAAAATAGACTTTTATTCTATACCTTCTTTTATTGATGTAATTGCCCAGTGTGGCCTCCTTATGTACTTCTTTTTTTAATGAAAAACTCACTTTTGTTGCGACGCTTGTATATCTCTTTAATTCAAGTTTGTGCTTCGTCCCCTATCTCGACTGGTTTAAAATTAGATAAAGAAAAGAGTAAGAAAACTAACTTAAGTAGTCCCACTTCCAAGTGGGGATCTCGACTGTCTTTCTTTAATCCATTTTAAGTTGACGAGATATGAAACATGCTGGACTCGTCCTAATCAATTGCCCTCTAGGTCTTGCCTCGTCAAGGTTTTGGACTCTTTGCGAGGTTGGGCCTCGTTTTTTACTTTCGTCTTTAACTATACCGCCTTAGAAGGCTTGTATGTTAGCGCTCGCCTAAGAGTTTTAAGCTCGTCGGGAGTCTTCTTCCCCTTTGAGATCTCGCCTCGTCCGGGGACTTTTATGCCCTTACGAGGTATGTCCTTGCAATTGGTCTTAGTGCTCTAGGGAGGCTTGACCTCTTAAAGAGTCTGGGTCTAACATGACTGCCTGAGAAGGTCTCGCTGTTAATGCTCGCCTCGGATCTTTATGGTCCTTGGGAGACTTTTACTCGATGAGACTTTTGCCCCTTTGTGATATCGTCTGGGGAGTTATGCCATCGCGATGTATATCATCGTGATTAGTCTTATGCTCTAGGGATGCTTGGCCTCTTAAAGAGTCTGACGTGCCTAGGTCGAGATTTTGTTCGACCTAGGGCTTTTGCCCTCTGAGGTGGTTCCTCAACGAGGGTATTTTATCCGCCCAGGTATTGCCCTTGGGCTTATTGTATTGAAAAGGAAAGTTTAACTTTATTCATTCCGAAATTGAGAGCTACAAAAGGCTTATTGGTAGTATTTCTTGAGGTTGACGATGTTCCAAGGGTATTGATCTGGGACGCCGTCTAGGCGCTCTAACTCGTATGTCCCATTCACCAAAAATTTTGTGATTCAAAATGGGCCTTCCCAATTTGGGCTGAGGGGGATCTTCGAGTTGGGCTGGATTTTCTTTAGGACGAGGTCGCCTACGGAGAAGTGCCTGACTTTTACTTTGGAGTTGAAGAATTTTTCCGACTTCCTCTTGTAATCTTCATTCTTCAAAGTGGACGAGAGTTTTCTTTCTTCTAATACGTCTAGGTCGGCCCTTTTGGCATTGTTGTTCTCTTCCATAATGGCCTGCGATGTTCAATGGCTCGGAATTACGATCTCGGAAGGGATGACGGTTTCGGTTCCAAAAGCTAGAGCGAAAGGGGATTCGCCCGTTGAGTTCCTTGAGGTCGTCCTGTAGGACCAAAGGACCTCAGGGAGGTTGGCGGCCCATTTGCCCTTATCCTCATCCAACTTTGCCTTGAGCATGTGCTTGAGGATTTTGTTGACCACCTCGACTTGGCCATTGGATTGGGGATGGTATGGTGTGGAAAATTTTCTTTTAATATTCCACTTTTCACAAAATTCCATCACTTTTAGGTTGCCGAACTGTTTCCCGTTATCGGAAATGATCGCCTGGGGAAGGCCAAATTGACATATGATGTTCCTCCAAATGAACTTGATGATTTGGGTCTGGTCGATGGTGGTTAGTGCCTCGACCTCGACCCACTTGGTGAAGTATTCAACCGCGACCACGGCGAACCTTCTTCCCCCTAGAGCCGTGGGCATTGGGCCTATAAGGTCTATTCCCCACTGAGCAAAAGACCACGGGGTAAACATTGATGTGAGGTTTTCTGGTGCCACCTTGATGTTTGGTGCCATTGTTTGGCATCGGTGGCAAGACTTAGCGTAAGTGATCGCGTCTTGACGCATACTGATCCAAAAATAACCCTGCCTCAAAATCTTGTGGTAGAGGGAGTGTCCCCCAGCATGATTTCTGTAGACTCCGTTGTGGATCGCGTCGAAGATGGGATTCCCTTGCTCCCGGGTGATGCACTTGAGAAGAGGTAGGGTAAAACTTCTCTTGTATAATTGATCGTTGATGATCGTGTAACTCGTCGCCTTTTGCTCCAATTGTCGAGACTGAATGCGGTCTCCTGAAAGGGTGCCATCTTTTAAGAATGTTAAGATCGGCGTCATCCAGCTTGGCGACTCGTCCTCGACTGGAGCTCTAATTGTTGATTGATGGAGGGAGCCTGGAGCTTGGTTAAATTGATGTTGGAGAGGTTGGCGGCGCCCTCCGATGTGGCGAGTTTAGATAAGGCGCCGACTTGCGAGTTTTGTTCCCTCGGGATCTGCTCGATGTATACCTGGTGGAACTTCTTGCATAATTCGATGGCGTGCGTGTGATATTTGATCATTTGTTCGCCTCGCGCCTCATACTCTCCTGTCAACTGGTTCACCATAAAGAGCGAATTCATGAAGATGTTTAGCCTTCGGACCCTAACGACGATAGCTAGGTCGAGACCGCCAATGAGAGCCTTGTACTCTACCTCGTTGTTGGTGGCATGGAACGAGAACCTGACGGTGTTGGTGAAACACTGTCCATCCAGTCCCGTCAAAATAATTCCTGCCTCAGCACATGTGCTTGTTGAGGAGCCATCGACGTATAATTTCCAGGCCGGGTGATTCACCTTGGACGGGTGTGGAGGATAAGTCAATTCTACGATGAAGTCGGCTAATGCTTGACCCTTAATGGTGATTCTAGGCGCATAGGTGACCCCGTATTGAGACACCTCCAAGGACCATTTGATCAGACGCCCGCTGGTGTCTGGGCGATGCAGCACTTGCCGAAGAGGCAGAGTTGTTAGGTCCTCGACTTGATGGTCGAAAAAATATGGTCTCAACTTCCTAATGCTCATGACCAAAGCATAAGCTATCTTTTCCAGCGGAGAGTATCTGACCTTGGCCTCGTGTAGAAATTGGCTCATGTAGTATATCGGCAAGTGGTCTTACCCCTCGGCCCTTACCAATACGACACTCAAAGCGCTGTCGGATGCGGCCAGGTATAGAAAGAGCTTCTCGTCTGGGATTGGTTTGGCCAAGATCTTGGGGTTGGCCAGGTACTCCATTAGCTTGATGAAAGCTAATTGATTTTCTCTATTCCAAGAGAACTTCTTATCTTTGATGGTGAAAAAGAATGGCTTACTTTTATCACCAAGCCTCGAGATGAATCTGTTTAGGGAGGCTAGTTAGAACTTGTACTTGGCGAACTGTCCTCGGCTCTATCATGTTGATGATGGCCTTGATTTTGGCCGGGTTAGCCTCAATGCCCCTCTGACTGACGATGTGGCCGAGAAATTTACCCTTGCTGATGCCAAAATGGCATTTCTTCGGATTGAGCTTCATGTTGTAAGCTCGTAAGATGGTGAACGCCTCGGCAAGGTCTCGGAGGTGGTCTTCCTTCCTCATGCTCTTGACCACGATGTCATCTATGTAGACTTCCATGGTTTTCCCTATCTGGTTGGCAAACATTATGTTTACTAATCTTTGGTATGTTTCCCTGGCATTCTTCAATCCGAAAGGCATTCTTGTCCACGAGTAAATATTCTTTTCGGTGTGAAAAGAAATGTGTTTAACATCCTCCGTGGTCATTGGGATCTGGTGGTGCCCGGCGAAGGCATCCATGAAGGACATCGTCTCGTGATCTACCGTGCTGTTCACCAAATAGTCGATGTATGGCATCGGAAAATTATCTTTGGGGTATGCTGAGTTTAAATCCGTGAAGTCGATGCAGAGCCTCCATGCGCCGGCCACCTTCTTGACGAGGATAGGGTTTGAGACCCATGGTGGCTCGTCTTGTGCGGGCTCGATCAGTTTGTTCTCGAGGTGATCCCATGCGAAAACGTCGCTGCTTTTCTTCAAGAACTCAAGGATCTCGATCCTTAAGTCTGATGGGATGTTGGTTCCAATTGATACTTCGAGATTGGGTCAGGCCGGATCCATGAAGACTCGTTCCAACTCTTCTATGGGTGCAGTCTCTATAGGATCCGGGTATTTGCCTCGTGGGTCAAATTCGACTACTATTGGCTCGAAGCCTATTCTAGGTTCCATGGGGTCATCAAGGATTTGGACGAGATCATGACTGATTTCCATAGGTGTCTCAGCCTCTGCTTCCTTGGATGGCGTTGGGCCGTGGTCCGAGATTACATTTATGCTAGGACTAAGTACGGAATTCAAAGAGAGGCACGAGTAGTTCAAATATTTTCTAGCCATTTTTTGGTCTCCTTTTACTGTGTCAACTAAGCCCTCCGTAGTGGGGAACTTGATACAGTAAAAGTAGGACGAGACAACTGCCTCAAAAGTTTCAAGAAAAGGACGACCTAGGAAGCCATTATTGATGTTTGGCTGATCAACTATTACAAAGTCTAACTATCTAATTATCTTTGTCTCTTCCTTCTCGTGGCAGACGAGCTCAACAGACAGCTTGATTCTTCCATAGCCTTGGACGGTGGTATCTCTGAAGCCTCGGAGCACGGTATCGAACGACTTGATGTATGCCGCGAAGCTACCCATTTTGTCGAGGGTCGTCTTGAAGATGATATTACAGAAGCAACCATTGTCCACCAGCAGACAATCAACGGTGATGCCGAGGATCTTGGTGGAGATGTCGAGAGCATCATTTTTTGGGTAGAGAGCCCCTTCCCGATTAGCGTTAGTGAAGGTGTTTACAGAAGTTTTGGAGATGGTTGGCTCCAGAGGGGAGATTGCGTGGACATTCTTGAATGCCTGATCTCGGCCTTCCTTTTGCGGTTCGACATGGTCGAGATCGAGATAAGGCCCCCAAGGATTCCTCACCCCTGGAGCATGTTCACGCATCCCCCCGTTCGGAGAAGGGGAACATCATCTTCTTCGTCGTCGTCCTCCTCGTCTCCGACGTGCGCAACGAGAGGCGCTTGTTGGTGACCCAGAGGCCTTCGTTGATGAGTCTGCCCCCTGTTCAATTCAGGATTACGGGGGGCTGGGAGCTCCGGCCTCTTGACGAAGTCGTTGAGCTTGTCGTCCTCGAAAAACTTTTATAACTGCCGGAGGAGGTCTCGGTACTCGCTCGTGTTATGCCCAGTGGCATCGTGGAAGGCACACCACTTTGCCTTGTCCACCCGTCCTTTGTGGTGGATGGCCCTTGGCTTGACCAGTACGTCATCGTGCTGGATGGCGTTGAAAATAAATGCCGGGGTCTGGGTTAGGACTTGGAGCAATTGCTCGTTCGTCTTGTTGTCCCACTTTTTAAACGTGCCCGATACCCTGTTTCCCGCTTGGCGTGGTGTGTTGGGAAAATAGGGGTGCCCGGAATCTATTCGGGATGAAATTTAAATACGAATTTAAATACAATTATTACTAGCATGAATTAATCCTAATTAATTCAAATAATAATTCCAACAACAAATTTAACATCATGCATGTTGAATTAATTCACATAAAATGTAGGCGGAATAAACAAGAATTTATGTGACTTACGTACCTCTTGTAGAATTGGCCTTTGAATAAACGGGACAATCACGATCACGCTTTATCAACCTAAAAACCTTCTCAAGTATTTCCCTTTCGCCTTACTTGATCACCGGTGGAAGATGCTTTCAAGTAATTAGAATAACAAGGAAGAAAGAAAAAATAGTGTTGCTGATTTTTTTTTCAACGCTGTGAAAAGTCAACTGGAGATGAAATAATCATCCCCTATATATAGGAGAGGGGTGAACGAAATTTAGGTGTATTTTAGAGGAGAGAAAATTTTTTTCTTGGCCTCCAAGAAATCTTGAATATATCTCATATATTCTTTTCTCCATAAAAAATATTCCACAAAAATCTCACCCTCCTAATATATGCAATTTTCGAAATTTATAGATTGAGAATGCAAGATTTGGATCTTCTTGAATTTATGAGATAATCTTGTATTTCAAGAATACTTATCTTCCATAATATCATTCCAAGAAAATCAATAAAATCTTTTCTCTCTCCATATCTCTTATTTTCGAAAATCTCAAGAAAAATCAGCAAATATACATTCTTTTATTTTAACCACCTTATTATTATCGGGCTACTTAATGGGCTACTTGAGGGGCCTTTAGGAGAATTAAGATTGGACCTCCAATGGGCTTCTGAATTTCAATATTGAGCCTCAATATAATTCAGCCCATTAATATTAATTAGTACCACTAATAAATTAATATTGCACTATCCATCTTAATCCATATTAAGATAATATGGGCTCCCGGTTATTATTTTCCGCGTTTAAGATTATCAAGTCCATTAATTAATTAAGCTTCTGAATAGCTCTAAATTAATTAATATATTTCACCTTGGAGTAAAGACAGCTCAACATTATTATCCGTACCGAAGAAACTAATTCTTCACTTGCAAGATTTGGTACGATAAAACTTCTGAGCCCACCAAGGGGACTAATCACACGAGCCGTACTCGCACGCGTTTCTCTGTATTAAATCTTAGCAACCGTCGTATGATTAATATTACTGCCCAAGACACAAAGTTCGAAGTCACGATGATTCTCACCCAACATGAATCAAAACAGTAACATTAAGCACACACGGTCCTATTTAAGTGACGGGGATTAAGAAATCAACAACCACTGAGGTCTAATTCTTCACATTTCAGAACAAAAGAATTTATCCTCGCTGTAGGTCCTCTTCAACACATACTAAATGTGCTAGTGCAATCTCCTAGTCAAGACAAATCAATCTGAGACTTACACATCGACCTTTCACGGCGGATTGTTCAATTCCACCTAGGTCGTGAAAATGTACGTTTAGTTACAAGGAAACTGTTAATGTTATCTTCCGTGATCGGGTATCACCACATTAACTACAATGTAACTAGTACTATTATGAGTTGTTTGCAATAAATATTCAACATTCAATCATATCTAAAGCATATGCGATAAAAGAATTATTCTCATAAACAAGTGTTTGATATACGAGTTATACAAACTAAAACCATACTTTCACGCATAACTCCAACATGGTGCCGATGGGTTCCTCCTGTATTGGGGGGAGGATTTGGGCTTGTCCCCTACTCCAGCTTTTGGGGTTGCAATCGTGGGCTCGGCCTTAGGAGTTCCCATCATCTGTACCAGAAGCTTCTGGCAAGTGATCATCTCTCCGGCCCTCCCCTTGAATTCGGCATACGTCGTATGGAGTTTTTTGGATAGGTGCCTGAACATGGGGGAGAGCGCGACTTAGTCGTTGAGAGTTGAGTGAAGGGAGAGCTCGTCGTTGATAGGTTCCCTGGTGAGGATGATTTCATCGACGCGGTCGACATACGCCTCGTCGAACTCATTGTCTGCATGTTTGATGTTCATCAACCTATGGCGTCCTTTGGGCCTGGCTATCTTGGCCGTGAAGTAGGTGATGAACTTGTCGCCCAGGTCGACAAAGCTCGTGACAGAATGGGAGGGTAGGTTGACGTACCACTTGTACGCTAGCTCGCCCAAAGTAAGGGGGAACAAGCGACATTTGGTGTCGTTGGTTGCGCCTCGACCCGTCATATAGATCCGGTATTTACTCGGGTGAGTTTCCGGATCTGTTCTTCCCTCGTATAGGTGGTTTGAGGAGGTATGATCTTTGTTTGGACGTATGCCTCCTCGATTTTCCACTGATAGGGGTTCCCTACCGAGGCTGGATCTCTTAGACGGAGAGTCGTTGACCTCCATCTTGTTCTCCATTTCGCTTAGTCGATGCTGGAGAGCGGTAATGAGGGCCGCTTGGCTGCCCTCGGTTCGGAGGGTGACCTCTGGGCCCAGGCGTTCATATGCCGAGACACGTCGCTCAAAGTTAGCGGCGGGAGAGCTTTGAGCCCCCTAGAGTTGCCTTCGCACCGCTGGATGGCACGTTTCCAGTACCTCGGTTGGTGCCCCTCTCGTAGGGGCTGAGTATTTCGAAGACCTCGTGAAGGTCTCCGACTCAGAATCCGAGACGGATTGTGCCCAGGATTCGCTTCCTAGACGGCTAAAAACTATCCGGGTGTCGGAACCTCCAGATTTCTCTGGCCGGCGGGTGCCTTCGTGGCTCTCGCTTAGAACCACGTAGGTCTTTTTCAGCGGCAACTTGCCTCGGGGAGGGTTTTTCCTCTTTTGGGCAGGGGTGGCCTGTATGCCGAGGTTCTACCTCATCTCTCGAGCCTTACGCTGGAGTTGCTCGATTACGGTCTCCACCTGCTTGGGGGTCTGGAAGTCATCGGGGATGATGGGAATATCCCGTGTTTGCCTAATCGGCGTGGTGGTGGCGGCTGCGGTGGCCACGGTTTGGAGGGCCGGGTTTGAAGTGCCTTCACCAGCGTTTTTGATCGGCCATTTCCAAGAATTTTGAGAATCTTGAAAGTCTGTGTTTGGATAATTTTTAAATGAAGAACAGTGAGTGTTTTTCGAATATTCTGACTTTGGTATAAGGGTTGACCTCCCTTCTTCTAGCGCCAATTGTTGTTACTCGAAATATGTAACTAGATACGGTTAATGTGGCTTTTGGGTCGAGTAACTAACTTAATGATTTTAGTTGGTTTGGGTTGTTAATGCGTGAGACTATGTTTAAAAAATGATAACTGAAAGCAATAAATGCAAGAAGATTTGCCAAGTCTTTGTGTAGACTTGGGCTTAAAGTGGTAAGTGTGTATTTATTGCTAATGAGCAAGTATTTATAGGCCAAGGACATGCCCTTGGGCTGACCTAGCTCTATCCGGGCTGACATAGCTCTATTCGGGCAGCCCAGCATTAAATGCTCGGGCTGACCCTAGTTCCGAGGAATGGGCCGAGACCCTTCGAGTTGGTGAGCTCGGCCCAATAAGGGCCGGTCACGTGGAAAGTAGCTTGTACTTGCTCCTGAAATTGTGGGATCTTCTACCATAAGTATGGTCTGTCCCACTGGAGTTGACTCCGATTCACTGTTCCTCGTACTTGGAATGAAATGGTTGTCTGATGGCTTGACTTTACTAAGGATAAGACCAAATATGTGGCCTCTTCGTCAGGATGATTGTCGAGGCGGGGCCCTTAGGCTATATTTTTTTTTAGTTTTAAGGGGTTTTAAAAACTGGTTTTTGAAAGCATATGGTTTTTGTAATCCAATGGGTTTTTAAAATCTATGTTCTTTTTGGGTTTTGAGTAGGGTAGGTTTTAACTTTATTATGTAAAAGTAAAGGAGTATTGTATAGGTTGTTTATAGGGTTGTAGGTTTAGGATTTCAAAAACTTAATTTTAAAACCCAAACTAAAATGGGTTTTAGATTCCAAAATTCAAATTCAGGTTTTTAAAACAAAAAAAAAATGGCCTTAGGCTTTGCCTCGCTTCTTACTTGTCTTTATTTGAGGTGAACTCAATCGTACAATCCCATGCCTGTCTTGTCGAGGTCGATCAACCCATCGTGCCTTGCCTTTCATGCTGAGGTGGAAATCGATGCGCTGCCACGAACTTCTCTTTCGGCCGCGACCATGGCTGGTCTTGCAGTAGTCTTCCCCCGGCCTACTGTTGGATGCCGAGGCCGAGACCCATTAGGTGGGCCCTTGGGTCCTTTATCATACCTTACCCAACTCTTCGGCTGTAGCCCCGTCTGCCTTGCTTGATCTCACCTCATCACACTCGGATTATTCCTCATACAACAACGATGAAAGTGAATTAATTATCTTTTTTTTTTTATTAGCCACCATAATTACCACATTTCAATTTTATTATCATTCTCATTGTAGAATTACGAATCAAACACCATGTCAGAACGCTTAAAGCCATTACTACATGAAATATGGCTAAAGAAATAACTTTATATATAATCATATTGTGGCAAAGTATTATAGGAAAATAATTCATGATACTTTTATCATGAAACAATTTAACAGTTTTAAAGTTTCAATAATCTCATCAGGAGTATTATTAGGTTGGGTCAGTGGTATTATATTGTAATTGTTGTAAAAAAATTGGATCCAGATTTTTTTTTATCGGTAAATGTTAGTTGTTAGTAGTTAGATTAGTTCACCAAGTCTCCATACACTCCCAGAAATCTCCAAGCCTACCTTATAACTCCCATAATTCGTTCCCAAAGGGAATCGAACCCGGGTCACTCACTAGAGTGAGGAACCCGGTGGCCAGGTTTTGATACTCCTGATCAAATATTCAATACTTTAATATAGTTTCATGATAAATTTATCATAAACAATTTTTATATAAAACCTACTCTCCTCCTGTACTCATTCATGTTTACTAATGCACAAATTAGGCAGCTGTCTTGTGTAAAGGATGGAGGTAATTATGGTTCAGTCTAGAAAATTTTATTCGATCATACTTATTAGTTACATGAAATCTAAAGAGATGGATTATCTTTTCAATTTTATGAAAGTTTCAACAGTTTAAGACGGTTCAGGAATGGATTGCAAACATTGTGATGAAATGACCAAGTTGCATAAATGACTTAACTAACAATAAACAAGGGGAAATTGCACTTTTAGTCCCAAGAGGATGAGTATAAAACAATTTTGGTACCAATGTGTGAAAATGATCATCTTTTTGCAGTTTAGGTCCCATTCATGAATTTTCATGACCAAAACTGCAAATTTGTCATATTCTCTTGGGACCAAAAATGTAATTTATACATTCTCTTGGGACCAAAATTGCAATATCCTATTCTCTTGGGACCAAAAGTGTTAAAAATAACTACCGGACTAAAAGTGCTGAAAAAGGGATCATTTTGAAATGGACACATTCTCTTGGGACCTAAAGTGCAATTAACCCATAAACAAGACTTCATGTAAGAAATTAGGTATAAGCTGGAAAATAATTGTGTGTATTAAATTGAGAAAATGACTTCTAGGTTAAGTTTTTTAAGCCTTATTAATATCAAGTTGGTAAACTTTTTAAACTTACAAGTGGGTATACTTTTATGATAAAACCCTAAACTACCCTTAATCTATCAATTTTAAAAACTCCCTGAATCTCTCCCACATGTCCCATCACTTTCCCTATATCACACCAACTTCTCTCACTCTCTCCATTTGAAATCCACACTCTCGATTAAAGATTCAAAATTCCCAAATCCCACCACCTAAAGACAATCGAAGCGCAGAGCTGAGGCGACGCGGCCGTGCTTGGTGCCACCGGAGGCGGCGGTGATGCGCTACTGGAGGGATCTCGCATTCGGATCTAGCACCGCATTGCATTCCAGCCGCCCGCCGCCGCCATGGAGGTCAACCCAGCCGTCACGCTTTCTGGTATGCCATCCCAACGCTGCCCTCATCCCCGATCTGTTGTAGACCCATCGTTCGCCAGAGCCATTTTGCACTACTGTTGGTTCGCCCGAGCTGTTGTTGTAGATTCGTCGTTCGCCGGAGCCTGGAATCACGCCGCTACCACCTGTTGCAGCGCCGTTGTGCCTCCTTGCCGGAGCTGCCATTTCTTATCTAATTTGCATTTTGCCTCTCTCATTTGGTGGTACATCATTTATTGTAATCTAATTTATTGTAATCCTTGACAGAGCCGCCATTTATCTAATCTGCGTTGTAATCCTCACTCAAATAGACACATTTCTTGTCTGAATGGCATTTTGCCCCTCTCATTTGGTGGTACGTCAATTTTCATTCTTGTATGAAGATCTTGATTTTCTGCTCTATCAATCTTAACTTTCTTTTGTGTGTTCTTGTAATGTATCTTGATCGGGTTGAGGAATTAAAGTTTTTGTTTTGTTTCTTTCTTGGGTTCAATTTGCTGTCGAAAATAGGGTGAAAAAATTGAGTTTGATTTTACAGTGTTGGGATGATTTCTAATGGATTGCAAATGGTTCTGTTTTCAGTTTTAAGTGGGTCTTTTTTTACATGTTATAGGTTTTACTTTTGAGCATTTATTTACATATTAAAAATATGTGCTAATGGATTGCAAATGGTCGGTTTGTACTTTGGGTTTCGCTGAAGGTGGTATTGGAAGTAAGGATGATGCACATAATCGAAGACAAATCACTGAAAAATTCAAGAAAGAAAGAGACGCGAATGTGATTCACACACTTGTTGAGAAGAGGAAGGACAAAGGAAGAAGATGTTGCGGCTATCAGTTCTCAAAATGGGAACGAATGATATTGAAGGGAAAAACTTATGGGGTTTTGTTGCAAGAATAGACGGGTTTAGTAGAATTATTGTTTGTAATCAACGGTTACAAATTGTACCATGGTATTTATTATCATTTTATATTATTATTCTTGAATGGTATAAATAAACATTGTACTATGATATTACGTTTTGTACTATGGTATTATGATTTGTACTACGGTATTATGATATTATCATTTGTACTATGTAATGACGAGAATAACTACTATATTTTGTAGTATTTCTTTTGCACTAATGCTCACACTCTTATACTACAACTAATAAATTTGTACTTTATCGATAAAATTTGTACCATGGCATTGTCGTGTCTGCATGAATAATCATCAAATAAAAAAATGCAGTAAAAAAATGTCAAATTTTCTTTTTAAAAAAAAGTTGGACACAAATCTGACAACATTTAAAAAAACTATCTACAAAAGTTAAAAAGTATATGTCAAATCATGAATATTGAAAAATAAATAGAATAAAAACAAAGGGTAGTGTGGGTATTATACATTCAAAAAGTTAACCTAGTTGTAAGTTTTAAAAATTTACCAACTTGATTATAATAATCTCTTATATAAATACACCTACTAATAAGTGCCCCTATTAAATTATTAATATTCCTCTCATTGGGGGTGGGACTTAAAATCAAACTAATTAAGTTATACGATATTCGATTCGAGATTGTTTGAGTTCGATTGATATAGATATTAAACAAATTTAAATATATATTGCATAAATGTCAAACTACTCGAACTCGACGTATGTTTTACTTGATTATTGGTCGTTGGAGCTCAATTAATTGTCAAATAAATTCAAATATGAATTTCAAAGTTTAATAATATTTCAAACAAGCTTAAATTATATACTCATTTATAACCCTAGCTAGTTAGGAAGCTCAATAACTAAATTCAAGCATAAATTCAGAAAACTATTGAATAATCATAACTTTGCAGGCTACTAAGTTGGACAAATTAATGTAAGTTGTTGCCATAGACAGAACAACTTACTAAGGACAAGAATTCGGCACAAAAATATGAATCCCTCTTGTTTGTTAAAAATGGTGTGTCACTAACGTGGCACACAATTTGCTAGAGGGGTTTTGTTACTTAGAGCCCATTAGCCTTGAAAAGAAAAGATATTGTGCTTTTCTCTGAATTCCGTTATTTGTTAAGATTAAATTTATTTACTAAATGTCCGATAAAATTGACAAGCCTGCATTTTTTTACACAATTTTTATATATACCACTTGGGAGATGGTAATTGTAATACCCTCATTTATCTCAAATATAAAGTGAAATATATCCCAAGAACATCCCGAACAAACGGGCTTCTAATGTTACTTGTTCTTCCTACAGTGGAATACTCCCTCCATACCGCTATGAATTTTTCATTTTGTCATTTTCGTCCGTTTCACTATTAACTTTTCATACTTTTTCTGGGCATCAGCTAATAATATTATATTCATATACTTTATTTATATTCAATCATTTAAACACATTACACTTTATTCTCTTCTCTTCTCTTCATTACATCAATTGTACTATATTTATATTTAATTAATCTTTTAAAATATTGTGCCCAAAAACAGCAGGAAGTTAATATCGAGACAGAGGGAGTATAAATTTCCCGGGATTTGGAAAAAAGAAGCGTTACTTTTAAATGGTGTTTAATTCGATATAAGTATTTCATTTTGTAGTATTACATTATAACTATAAATATAATATATAAATTAAATTAACAATATTATGACAGGGAGATGTGACAGAATATGAAAAATGATAGAAATGAATAATTTATTTTATGCTTTTAAATGCTACTCCCTCCGTCCCACCATTATTTGCACACTTTCCTTTTTCGTATTATTTGCACACTCTAAAAAAGGAAACATTGATTTGCGTGCACACTCACAATAATATACACATAATTACCCATATGACACTACTTTACTCAAAAAATAATTTTTTCTTAATATGTGTTTCTATTTTTGTGTGCAAAAAATGATGTGACGGAGTAGGTTGCTCTCTTGAGCCAAGTAGAGACATTCTTCGCCCATAGCTCTGCATGTGCATGGTCTCCCATGCCAAATCATTTTTTCTTTTAAATCAGATACTCTTTTCTATTTCAACATCATGTCACTTAGCATTGATTTCACGTGGATAAATTCTTTGTCACGCCACCAATCTGAAGGAATAAATTAAGTTTTATTTGTGTTATTTTATACTCCGTATACTTAAAAATATTAGCTATCTTAAAAATGACTAACGCTCTCTGAAAAATAATCTCATTCTTCCCTCGGAGTTATTGTTCTTTGTTAACTTTTTCATTGTTTTCAATCTTGCCATTCCTGAAGTTCCTTCTCTTTCTTCAATAAAAGGGATTTTTTTTTTAAATGTATAGCATGAAAATGGTTCATACATGAATCATTGAAAAATACTACTTTTTTCACCAAAGAGTATTAGTTGTTTTTACTTAATGATATTATTTGTTTTCATTGAAGAATATTATGTTTACTGAAAACAAACTAAATTTCTTAAGTGGAAATAAATAATACTCTTCCATGAAAACAATTAATGCTCTTTAGTAAAAACAATTAATATTCTTTAATGATTCATGTATATTATAACCAATTTTACTCTATGTATAACCTTTTTTTTACCCTCCGCTTTCAGTTACAGAGTTTATTTTCCTTTAATGAGAGTTTCTGATGCTCCATTTCCTTAGTTACAGTGTCACATCACCTACTTAAGGGATAATGGAACAGTTTGCTGGACTATTTCATTCCAGGGAGATAGGTTTCTCTAGCAGTCTTGCTCAAAATATATTGTCTAAGAACAGGTTTTAACTGGTGAAAATTAAATGTGAAATTAATTACCATTCGGCTGGGAAAGAAAAAGAAATCCGATCCAAATAAATATTATAGGAAAAGAAAGTGTGTTAAATTTTGAGATACAAAGTGCAACTATTAAAATTTCTAAATAAAAAATGCAATTATTTATACTGAAAAGTGTAACATTGTAGTACTTTATATATCACATTTTCCGACAAAAATAGGGTGACGGAGTTGGGATGTGAGGTGGAAAGAATTCGAAATAAATAAAAAAATTTACACTTAATATTTTAGAATTGTCATTTACAAAGGTTGTATCACAAAGTTAACACCCCCAAATTTGTAACTTAATTATAAAAAAAAAAATGTCCCATTGCTGAGCACAAGTTCATTAAAAAAAAAAAAGATAAAATAAGAAAAAAGAATATGAATAAAATAATTATTTATGAGTGTAAAAAATTAAAATGATTATTAACAAATAAGAAAAAGACACACTTTTAAAGGACAAATAAATAAGAAGTGTGAATATAAGTTATTATTTTTCTAATTTAGTAATGCTCAAATTTTAAATATCACAAAACATGAAACTGCCTGATGCACACTCAGCAGCTTTCATTGCAATAATCATAGTCACACCCCACGCTCAGGTGATACAAAACACAAATCATAATGAGTCGGCAAAACCTCATTATTAGTATTTAACATTACACACCACACATTTAATAAACATATTAAAAAAAAAAACTATCATTAAACTGTGACAATACAGCAACCGGACACTGAAATCATAACCAAGATAGAAAATTTTACATGATGATCAAAGAAAAACAGTGTTTGATCTTACAAAGGCACAGATAGGACCTACCTTACATCAGCAAAATTCAGCTGGAAAAAAAATCTGACTCCATAACTGACCTCTAAATCTAAGAGCGATAGAATTCTCATTATGACTATATACACAAATTCACAACTAACATAAACCATAAATATCCCTGAATTTGCACTACTTCTTTACCTCAATTTGTTAGAAACACCTACCTCCTCAATCTCTACAAATTCTTCACACTTCCATCGCGAGATTTCTCCAAAGCTGCAACTTTAGCTCTATAAGCAGCAGCAGCTGCTGCTACAACGGCATTCTTCACCCTATCTTCCCGTGGGTCCTCACACTCTTGACCGAGTCTCAGCTCGGAAGGAGGAATGAAGCAGTCCATAGATAGACCAGGGACGTTGAACGCTACTTCCTCGATTGTCCAGACCTCTTCCATTCTCGTCTTCGTATGACTCATTGCCGTTTCACCGAACCTAAAAAGAGTGACCACGGATCGCCCAGAGTGGGCGATCATGATCCCCTCGACGGGCCTGTAATCATCAAGAACAGAATTGATTGTAGTCTCCCAGTACACAGCTTCAACCCCGTTGGTCTGTATACGAGTTAAATGGGAGTCCTCTAAATGAATGAGAAGCCCCGTTTTTTGGCTGAAGTAACCGAACAAAACATGGCGTATAATCTCCGCAGGTCCCTCGCTCCTAGCTTTCAATGTGTGAGGATCAGCACAGAGTTTGAGGATGAAGCAATCTTCACCATTGATTTTTTTCTCCCCGGTGCATCTAGCGTTGACGAACATGTTTGCTGTTGTTCTAGGATCCAAGCCCTGCAATTGGATGCTGATCAACTAACTGAAACCATGTATTAACAGCAGAAATAACATCAAGGAAAATCTTGAGCTTTACTAAACGGGTAATGGGCAAAAAGAGAGCTAACGAGTATTTTTTTTCCCTCATAACTTGTCTACAGTTCAATTTTGGTCTAAAAATAGTTTGAATCAGTCCCAACATCGGAAGAACTCGTCCAATTTTGCCCCTAAGTAGCCAGAAAATTGAAGATGGTGAAACGTCCAAGATTGGCATCAAAACTAGTCTATTGTCCCGATGACTCCAAAATAAATACTCATGTGACATTCGAGTGACATAAAACAACATCCTTTTCAATATCCGGACGAATTCAGGACCAAAATTTGACAGTAGACAAGTTATGGAACCAACCAATTAACTTTTTAACTGCAAAAAGAAAAGGGCATCTTTAACCCCTTTCTTTTGCAGTTAAAAAGTTATTTGGTTGGTTCCAGAACTTGTCCACCACACCAAACAATGCTATCAAAACACAGTTTGTTCCACCATAACAGCCAATACCAACAGAACCAAACTGTTCACACCAACAGTAGCCTAAACCACCAAAACTAGACAACTCATTATTGACAAAACATAAAAACAATTCTCTTGAATAAAAAGCAAAAACAATTGTGGCATAGTAAATAAAGAATTTATATTTTCCATCACAAATGAATAAATTTGGGGGTTTGTTCCAACCTGGAGGGCACGGCGAAGAGGTCGAACAGGGCCTTTGGCAGAATGTGCACCAAGCCACGGGGTATGGCGCCACACGAGCTTCCCGTTGCAACCAGCACGAACCTTGCTCCCTCCAAGGGCAAGTTCCACATACCACATATCAGGATTCATTTGCCAGAGCACAAAACTCCCCGATTCAGCCACTTTTGATGAACTCCGATTCTTTATCACCTTTGTTGCAGTCTCGATATCAGATGCCAACATTTTGACATTCCCCATTGCATAAGCATTCTGTATCGAGTTCTGAAGCTTCTGCCCTCCAGATGCGGCTAGATATTGTTGCAGTATATACTGAGCAGAGGAAGTTTCCTATCAAAAAGATAAAATTGAATCAAGAATTTAAAAAGGTAAAAAATGGAAGGAATCTAAACTAGGACCACCATGTGCAACATGATCTATTTATTATATCTTTCATTCTCATAATAGCTTTGAAGAATTAATGAACACAGTGACCATTTACCAACCAAAAAGATGTGTGGTCAACAGTCTCTATCAAAGTAACATCGTTTTAGCAATTCTGTATGTTTCATAATTAATTTCTATCTTTCTTCTTTCCTTTCTCGCTTTTCTATGGGAAATTGGGAATCAAACAGGCCTATAAACTACAATTCCTTCTATAGCAGACAAAATTGCCTATCCGGTCAAATTTAATGAACCCTATCCACAAAAATTCGAGAGTAATCAGAAAGGGACGGTTAAATTACAGAATGATAAATTGGAAAACTTTCCCAATTGAATAAACTTCTGCAGAATGCATACCAAAGTATGTAATTGAATCAGATAGCGCAATTGCATAAATTCTAAAAAAAAACTGTTATGATATCAGTCTAAGACTTTCCCCAATTCATCCATTTGCCAAGAAATAGAAATGCAAAAATTCCGAGAGAGAAAGAGACTAACAATGGGAGTGTCTTTAATACAGAGGTGAGGCAACGGGTCGATGTTGCTAACGTGCACCGGCGCAAGTGGCGCACCTAATACGCCGAGGAGCAGTCTCAGATCCGACCTCGAGTAACCCGACCCGGAAGTCGAAACGGAAGGAGCGCGGCAAAGCCAATGCGCCCACCCATCGCTCTTCTGCTCACCTGAATCCGACCCGTTCGGATCCGGACCCTCCCTCAGAGGCGACAGCGTCTCCGCCCCTGGCCTGAAACTTCCCGATCTCGATACCAGTATTTCCGGCGGGCCCACACTATTTCGCCTCCTCCGCCGGAGAAGACCCGAATCCGCCATAGAACGACTCCGGCCACTCCTCGACCGCGCCGGCGACAGTCCCCGGACCACTTCCTCCTTGAGCGTCGAGAAAAAACCCTGCCGTCGCTCCATCACACAGCAATGTGAACCAAATTATACTGAATTGAAGCGAAAATCAATAGGGGGAACAACGAAACTATTGAAAGCAGGAGTACAGTCAGCTGCAGATGAGAGAGAGAAAGGGCATGACGTTAAGAAGAAGCAAACTTCAATTCATTTGTTTTGCTGTTATATATATAGGAGAATAATCAATAGTCTTACTTAATTCGATTAATTATAGTGTGTTTTGATATTTTTAATTTTAGGAATTGGACAGTCGTTTCACTTGATATGACCAAAATGCCCTGGTGAATTTTGGATATTTTTTCTTGTTTTCTTTAATATTAATGACAAATTTCCGATATGCTTCTGTTTGGTTATTATTTCTTGCCATTTTTTTAAGCGACCATTTCTTGCAATTAATATAATATGGCTAACTGGCAAGATCACATTTAACACATGTACTCTTAAAGCTCTATTTCCAAATTTTTAATTCAATTAAAATTATGTGACAAAAATTTATGTGATAGTTTATGAAATAGGACAAATTAATATGCATACTTCCAAAATGCTAATTCGTCATTTTTAAATTATGTTACATTTTATTGTGACGAGATTTTTGCTTACGGCTTAATAATATACTACTATATATATGTATAATAATTTTGATACCATAAATTTAGAATGATAAATTTTTTGTTTGACGATCTCATTTATTATATTATTATAATCGATTTATGAAGTTCCAACTCATATTTTTTTAAAGAACACAAATTTTAGTATGTACTTAAATTTTAATCTCAATTATAAATACAATTTTGACCATTTCAATTAGAAAGTGATGTTTTTAAGCTCAATTTAAGTGCAATTTTGACATTTACAATTTGAAAGGAGTATTGTTGATTATTGATTGGGGTATTGCTTATTCAAATTGTACATTACACATCGAACTACTATTTTTTGTAATTTATCCAAGTGTATAGTGTGCACTTCTAGAACTACTATTTAAAGGAAAATGTGACCTCCAATATTAATTTGACGCACACCCTCATATGCATCAGACGTACATTGCAGTCACTCACAGTTGAGGTTGTTTACACTGAAAAATACAGTTTCAGTATAGACTGATTATATTGAAAAATATGATTAGGTTATACTAAAAAAAATCAGTATAAATAATTTCAACTATTGAGTGAGTGTATCATTCACCAAGTACCGAAGAGAGTTATATATTTTATGTGTTTTTTTTTATATGTGTTAGATTGTCTTATATATAAAACTATCTTTATTTAGAAAAGAAATTTATGTTACTGATTCATATACACGTACGGACCAAATCAGTATAGACTGATTATATTGAAAAATATGATTAGATTATACTAAAAAAATTCAGTATAAATAATTTCAACTATTGAGTGAGTGTATCATTCACCAAGTATCGAAGAGAGTTATATATTTTATGTGTTTTTTTTTATATGTGTTAGATTGCCTTATATATAAAACTATCTTTATTTAAAAAAGAAATTTATGTTACTGATTCATATACACGTACGGACCAAATCCAATATTTATAGTCATTTTTAATTAAGTACATAATTTTGTGTACATCCGTACATAGTATATATAAATTTATTTTCGTATGAGGTTTCCAAGATTTGGAGATCTCGGATTTAAAAAAAGAAAACGAAAATGAAAAAAGATTTGGAGATCTCCGAAATCGAACCAAAAGTTCGAATATTTCAAACCTCCACAATCCAACCTAAGGTCCTAAGTATAAAATTAGTGTACCAAGATTTTTCAGAATAATTATAATAAAAAAAATTACTGCCTTCGTCCAATAATAATTTTCTTAGTTACTGTTTTCTTATATTTTAGGGAACAAATTTTTTTTTTATTAGTATTTAAGAAGATAAAGTAATTTTTAAGTTATTTTATAATAGAGGAAAAATAAACCTATCATATTTTTACCTTAAAAGTCATTTTATCATTTCAAATATTAATAAACAACTCGCTAGCTAAAATGTGAGAAAAAAAATGTAGTGTGAAAATAATTGCGGGACAAAGTGAGTATCTTATAAATTCGAGTTCACGTACATAATCATTGTTATGCATATCAACTAACACTGCTTAATAATTAAGTATTTTTTTAGACACGAATTATACATATGCGTAATAGTGATAGTAGAAATGTTTAACAACGATATTATGTACACACAACAATAATATTTTTTAAAAAATAAAAATTCACGTAAACTCCGGTTCACACATATTTTTTGTCACAAAAAAATATTATTAGGATATTTGTTTAGATAGATTTTGATAATGTCAAAGCATAGGATTGCATGTCTTGTTATCTACTAACTTTGCAGGTATAAAATCTTGAAGGACTTAGAATTATTCTAAATTTACAGCCAAGGAGAAGAAGTTGTAGACTTCCTAAATGCAAAGTTACCGCTGAAGAAGAAGTCTAGAATTGATGAAGACCCCAATGATTAAATTTTTAATCATACATGAATGAGGGGAACACTTACTCACAAGGACTGAGGAAGTTTGAAGATTAAAGACTTCTAATTATAGCCCGTAGACACAAGTTCAAGAGGGTTAGTTGACCAACCCTACAAACTGCACCTGGCTGCAGATTGAAGAACAAGACAAGAAAGAGTTAATGACTGAAGTCAAAGAGCTCTGAAGGAGAGAAGGATTTCAAATTCAAATTTCAAAAATCTCCAACAGATAAGAGCTCCCCCAAACTCTATAAATAAGAGTTCTACTCTAGGAGAACAATAACAAAAACACTCAAGTTCTCAAACATTCTACTACAAGCAAACCTAAAACCAATTTTCCTACAAAGTCTTTTGTATCTTTGTGATTCATAGGATTAGTTTGTTAGGGTTTACTAACTGAATCACATTAAATTGTTGTTCCATCACAATTTTTATTGTATTTTATCTACCTAAGTGTAGAATTTTCTTTGTGAGTGTTAAAGGAAAAATCTTAGTGATTTGGAGTTCATCGAGGTGATAGCTCTTGAATTCCACTAGAATTAGACAATCTAAGCCAGGTCTTGATTTTAGGGGGAATTTTATTGTCTCTAAGTGATCTTTGTGTGCAAACAGTGTGTAAGACTTGAGTATTTGACACCTAATGGTATAATAGTGGACGTAGGAGGATTACACCACCTATAAACCACTATAATTTGTCTCTTGGATATTTACTTTAAGTTACATTCATTATACTTTAAAATTATGCATATAAACTTTTCAAATTTTCAAGTCAGAAAGCTATAGAGTCTTATAGTCACTCGACTGCAGGCTTGTTTCTAGAGTTTTTCATTACATACACATATTTATTCCAGTGCACTTAGATATCTCAATACACTTCCCAAAGCATGAGAATCTAACTCTAAAATTGAATTTACACGAATAAATTTTTCATTTCAAAATCAAAGTCTTTTATTTACTAAGTTATAATTTGCAGCTGTAGAGTTTATAATCGACAGTTTACTCCTCAATTAGCCATAAATCAGAGCAGGATAAGTCACATTGTCTTTCTCAGAGATATTCCGTGTAAACTTCACCATATGGTGAAAAATAATTAACCCCAGGTTGAAATTTTTCATCACCCCAATTCTATACAATAGTATAGCTTGATCTCTTGTCATCTTGGTTGAGTTGGTTGATGATATCCAATTATACACAACTTGCTTGTGTAAAATAGACTACAGAGAGATAATAGAGCCCACAAACATATTTTTCTCCCATTTGTTCACCCTTTCCCCAATAAGTACATGTATTATTCCATCCATATGAGAAACTTCAGTTTCTTCTATATTCTGAACATGCATAAATTCATTTATCAGCTCAGGGGTGATATGAGTAACTCTATCTCTAAACCTGACAATACCACACCCTCTAGAGTTTCTCCTACCATCATCTTCCCTTAAATAAGCATAAAACTCATAAATCCAATTTGCAAAGATAATCAACAAATGTTACAACATGCATAAGACTTATCTCTTCCAAGTACCTAACCAGACCTTTAGACTCAGATTCATCCAAATTAATTTGTCTTTCTATCAACAGACCCCTCTTACTTAACCTATTGAATTTTTGTTCAAAGTTTCTTCATCGTCCTCATCATCAGAGCTATCATGAACACCCTTTTTTCTCTGTAGTTTTTTCTTTTTTAAAACACTCTATCTTTTCTCTTTCCTATCACATTTATAAATTTGATTTTAAAAAATCACGTACCTATTCATAAAAGAATTTAAGGGCCAGTTTTGGTATCCAAATTTGACCTCAATTTCATTTTCGGTCACTAATTTTCATTCTTCATCAATATTGATCACTAAACTATATTTTTTAAAATAATTGGTGGTCATGACATCAGTTGACCGTCAGTCAACTAACGAAATAAGTTATTTAGAATGCAAAACGTTATTTTCTGAAACTATTTATTAAATAATAAAAACCAAAAATTCAAACGTAGTTTAATCAATAAATAGACAAACCTTAAGAATTTTTAAAATTAATAAATTAATTTTAGAATTTTTCGATTTAATTAAATTATTATAAAAAATTTAATAGAAATAAATTATTAACATAGATATATTACCTATCGATATTAATAATAATTTTAAAAACATTTAAAATTATAAATAAAATCTAAATATTAATTTAACCAACATTTTTCAAAATAAAAATACTTCAAGTACTCCCTTTATAAAAAATACTCCCTCGATCCTATAATTTGTTTGTTATATTATTATTTAGGTTTCATTTAAAATTTTAAATATTTTGTAATATTTTTTAGATAATTTTTTATTTTACTATTTCATTTTTATAAAATCATAAATTTATATAATAATTTAATTTATTAAAATCATAAACTTCTAAAATGATTTAATTTTTTAAAATAATATTTTTCTTAAAGCTTATCTAATAATTGTTTAAACTATTTTTAAATTCTTGAGTTTTATTTATTAAATAAATAATTAAAAAAATTAAATTTTGCACCATAAACGACTTGTTCCTTTAGTTGACAAATGGCCATTTGACATTTTGACCAAAAATTATTTTAAAAAAAATAGTTTAATGACCATATTCGATGACGAGTGAAATTGAGTGATAAAAAATGAAACTGAAGTAAAATCTGGTGACCAAAACTAATATTAACCCAAAAAGTTAAAATAAACTTCACAGTTCAATTAAAATCTTTGTAAATTGATGAGTAGTTCTAGTGTGCACTTGAGTGCATAGTATACACTTGAATTTTGAAAAAAAAAACATCCTTGTAGAAATCAGTAATACCTCAAGAAGTAATCAGTAATACCCCAACTGAAAAAATATACAGTTTGGTGTATTTGTGTGTGTTTTGAAAAAAAAAATTGAAGTCAAAATTGAGGTTAAAATCCAAGTGCATGTACAAGCTAGAATTTGTGTAAATTGATTAAGTTCTATGCTTATTGTTTCCGTACGTTACTATCTAATCAAATAACGTTTACTAGAGTTGGTACTGTCTCCAACTTATTAATCAAATTTTATTTTTATGAATTCAGTTTTACCACAAATGAGAATCGAGTGATACTATATGCACATTAATGGGATGTTGTGTTGTCCCATAAATGTAAATATTTTATTTTTAGAGATAATGATTAGAGTAATGATGAGATGATGATAGTTAGAAAATATTAATTATTTAATTATTTTATTTACTCTAATTATTTATTTATATACATTAATTATTTTACAAAAAATATTAGTACAATGTTTAGGCTGATGATGGGATGATTTTATTTATCTTTATTTGTTTACTCTAATTATTTTACAAAAAATATTAGTTGTTTCATTCAAAAATATTAATTGTTTAGAGTAACTAATTTTTTAATATTACAAAAATATTAGTTACTTAATTCAAAAGTATTAGTTGTGAAGAAGGACAAATATACACAATTCTAACAAAAATACACTCATTTCATATTCCAACCACATTTTTCGTAAACTTTTCAGTGTAATCCAACCACATTTTTAAGTATAAACAAGGTCAACTCTTGAGTGAGTGCACCATACACCAAGTGCACAAGAGAATTACTCAATAATATATATATATATATATATATATATACTGTGATATTTGAAAAATTGAATTTACTTATAGAAATTTTTGTCCTAAATTTTGATGCAATATTTGATCAATTAAGCTCACTAAATAATAAATACATTTTTCTTTTCAATCTGTTCCACAATACTTTGCATACAACTAAAATAAAAATAATTATCTTTTACAAAAAATTATAAAATATTATTATTTTATTAAATTTTACATTTATGTATTTTTTTTAAATACTTATTTTAAAGTGCTAAATATTTTTATGATTAAAGGAGTATAACTTAAATTATTGCTCAATGATTGTTTAGGGTCTAACATACATTGATTAGACATTGATGTGTGTCCCATCAATGTCTAATCAATGTGCATTTAGCATTTGTGATGGGAATCACATTTGTTGAGAAATTGACCTTTCATCTAATCATGTTGTTGATCGCAGTCAGCTGCGGATAGCTCATGTTGTCCGTTGGTCAGAAGATTTCTTCTCTTTGGGAGACGAAAACTGAGGACCTTGCTGAGGCGAAGTGAATATGTCGACAATAATGATATAAAAGAGCCTGAAAGCTCAAATTCGGCTGTACCGAAAAGGTTTAAAAAACATCGCATTGAAATTCAAATGTAAGTAGCTTAATTTTCTTCTATTTATTAAATTGCATTAGGTTTATATTTTGGATTTATTTCACGTGGTTCCATTCAAAGTTTGAATGTGTGTGATGTGGAAATAAACATGCATATGCAAGCATGCATGATTTTGTACGCATCCAATCGAGCCATGATTCCAGAAACATCCCGAAGTATCGAAGCAACTCTAGAAGTATCAAGAAGGCACGAAACAGCTCAGCAAAGTTGGTTGCAATAGTTAGTTAGCCAAAACTTGTTGCAGAAGAAAGTTTGTTAGTAGAAATTCTGTTAGGCGGTTATCACACGCCCTTAGCACACTGATGTGTATAAATACATGTATCACACTCATTTTCAATCAATAATACAAATTACATCTTTCTTTTCCTCTATGTTTTCCCTAATTCAACATGGTATCTAGAGCTAGGTCTCTTCTCTGATTTATTTTTTTGGGTTGATTGATGGTTTTTCCCCGTGATTCGGCTGCTTGGCCAGCTCTTCACTCATCTTCTTCATCTGATTCTTTTTCTCCGAATGATTCCACACATTTCCATAACACAAATTCCCCTGGAATGAAGCTCATCTCCATAACGCTGGATGAGCATAATTTTGTTTTGTGTAGCAAGGTTGTTCACCTTGCACTCGGTGCAAAGGCCAAGCTAGGCTACATAGATGGTTCATTACCTACTCCAGCTGATTCTGATCCAGCTGAGTTTAAGGCTTGGAAAAGAGTCGATTGTATGGTTTCTTCATGGATCCTCGGTGCAATGTCTAGGGATCTAATTGAATAATTTATTTCCTGCAAATCAGCTCGATTACTCTGGTTAAACATTTGTGAACGATTTGATATTGCTAATGGTGCAAAATTATTCCAACTGCAACAGAGTGTTTACAATCTCAAACAAGGTCATGATGCTATTCATACTTTCTTTGGAAAAATGCAGAAAATCTGGGATGAGCTTGATGAATTTTCTGGCATCAAAGGATGCACATGTGGCAGTTGTACATGTGAGGTTGAAAAACATATCCAGGATAAGAAAATGCAATATAGGCTCATGCAATTTCTCATGGGATTAAGTGATGAATATGAAACTGTTAGGAACCAGTTACTCATGCTTGATCCCCTACCTTCCATCAACAAGGTTTACTCTACTCTTCAAAGGCTTGAGCAACAAAAATAGATTGAGAAGATTGATGACACTACTGTGCTTTTTAGCAAGGCTAAAGGAGGTTTTAAATCCATTAATAACAGTGCTTGGAGTAGATCTAATACTCCATCCACTTTCTACAGATCCAAGGAGGATAAAACTAAGCTGGTGTGTTCTCATTGTGGAGGGAAAAGGCAATGATGCCTCTCAATATTTTAAACTCCATGGTTACCCTGTGGTATGATAAACTGAAGAACAACAAAAAACCTGTTGCTAATTGCCTGGATAAGAGCGGTGTTGTTTCTGAGACTCATACTGCTGGAAATATTTCACACATCATTCAGTAGGAACTGGCTAAATACTTCTCCACGGTTTCTCATGAGAATAAGTCTGGTACTTCTCATGATAACTTTGCACACTTGGTGGATTATGCAGGTATATCTCACTGTAGTATGTTTGCTCTTGTTCATAAGAATGATGGTGACTAGATATTGGATACAGGAGCAAGTAGGCACATGTGTTATGATAAAGCTTTATTTACCTCTGGCCTTAAACCCTTACAGACTCATATCTCCATATATTTACCTGATGGCAGTACAAAACTTGTAACATATTATGGTCATATACAAATATCTCCTTCCATTCAACTTCATGATGTCTTATTTGTCCCATGCTTCAAATATAACCTCTATCAATATCATATTTGCTCACACATTCTAATCTCGGCTGCTTGTTTTCCTCATCTAAATGTGTGATGCATGACCTTCTGACTAAAAGGATTATTGCTGTTGGACACCTAATGGGGAAACTCATTGTACTCAAGGCATTTTCTACTCCTAAACATGTAGCCACTTCTTTTGTAACTCATGCTAAGCATACTGTTGCTAGTTCTCTTGGTGTCTGGCACAAGAGACTAGGTCATTTACCTACTTCTGTACTCAAGCACTTAGCCTTTTATCCACATATGGATAAAACTCTTGACATTGATCCTTGTTCCACATGCCATTTTGCTAAACAATCTAGATTGTCTTTTAATTCCAGTTCAATTCATACTCTTAATGCTTTTGATCTTGTTCACCTGGATATATGGGGGCCATATAATCATTCATCTGTCACTAGCACTCCTTACTTTCTCACAATTGTTGATGACTTTACAAGAACAGCTTGAACCTTTCTTCTCAAACACAAATCTGAAGTCTTACAATCCATCAAAAACTTTATCAAACTAGTGAAAACACAATTCAATACATCTATCAAGACCATTAGATCAGACAATGGTTCTGAGTTTATGAGTCATGATACACAATCTCTATTCAAAAGTCTTGGCATCATACATCAAACCAATTGCTCCTATACACCCCAACAAAATGGGGTAGTGGAAAGAAAACACAGACACTTACTCAACATAGCCAGATCTTTAATGGTTGATTCACATATACCTCAGAAACTATGGCCTTATTCAATCCTTACATCTACACATCTTATAAATATAACACCTAGTGCTCTTCTTTCCTAGAAAACTCCTCATGAATTACTGTCTAATAAAGCTCCAGATTATTCATACCTAAGAACTTTTAGATGCCTTTGTTTCTCAACAGCCACTCACCTTCACCTATCCAAATTTACTCCCAGAGTTGTTAAGTGTGTTTTGATTGGTTATATAGCTACCCAAAAAGCCTACAGGCTTTATGATCTTGACTCTCATTCTATTTATGGATCAAGAGATGTAAGATTCTATGAACACATTTTCCCTTTTCTTTCAAATGTCAGTACTTCAACCCATACACCTCTTATCACACCTTTCCTTTATGATACATACCTTGATATAACTACTATATCTCCACCTTTATCATCTCATCCTTCACTTGCTTCTCTTGATACTACTTCTCCTGTGCCCACCTCAGTTTCACCTTCTTTACCCCATACTGATATACATACTCATAATACACCAGCCCCACATCCACCACCAATTCAAAGACCTTCCAGAACTATCTCAAAACTAGGATGGTAAAAGATTTTATATTGACTGGAGTATCCTCATCACTGCCAACTAATGATCCTTCTTCAGTTCTCCTACCCTCTAATAGTCATAATTTCATTTTTGATCATGCATATACTGCCTTTACTGCTAATGTTTCCAGTTCAAGAGAGCCATCCTCTTATCATCAAGCTGTAGGCATTCCTCAATGGGAGGATGCCATGAAGAAAGAATTGCAAGCCTCGAAAACTAATGATACTTGGGACTTGGTGCCTTTGCCTACTGATAAATCAGCCATTAGTTGTAAATGGGTATTCAAGTTGAAACTCAATCCAGATGGAATAATTTAGAGGTATAAGGCTAGACTGGTTACAAAGTGATATCACCAATAGTTTGGAATTATTATGATGAAAGTTTTCTCCAGTTGCTAAGCCTGTTACTGTCAGGTTTCTTATTGCATTAGCTACTACACAAGGTTGGCCTCTTTGTCAACTAGATATTAATAATTCATTCCTTCACGGTTTCTTACATGATGAGGTATACATGGAACCTCCACAAGGTTATGTTTCTCCTCCTGGTTTGCCTGCAAATTAAAGAAGAGTCTTTATGGGTTGAAACAAGCATCTAGGGAATGGAATAATGAATTTTCTGCTACACTTATTCGATATGGTTTCACACAATCCTTAGCTGATCATTGCCTATTCACCATGGGAGATTCTTCTCATTTTTTGGCCCTCTTGGTGTATGTTGATGATGTTCTCATCACTGGTACTAGCTTACCTGATATCTGATTAGGCATGAAATTGTCATGATTCGTAGCTAGAAACGCCCTGGTTTTGGTCGAATTTATTGAGTTTTTAGAGCCAAATGAGTACTATTTCGATACATTGATAAATTTATCTCTTTGATACTCATAGGTGAATCGAGGATAAAAAATGGAGTTCGTAGGACTTTGAATCGACTCAAACGGATGCCCGGATGAGAAGATATCGAAGAAATACGATTGGTATTAGTACGTGTGAAGAAAAGTGTTAGTTGCAAAGGAAGGAAGACCCATTCAAGCATCGTCACTCGAGCGCCCCGCTCGAGTGAAATAGATCGAGCGCCTAAAAACATACAGAACGTTTGGGCCGCTCGAGGGAGATAGCTCGAGCGCCCCGCTCGAGCACCAGAACTGCTCGACCAAGAGAGCTCGAGCGCCCCACTCGAGCACCTGATCCGTTCGACCACCATAGCTCGAGCGACCCGCTCGAGCGGGTCTGCTCGAGCGCTTCCAAGGCATTTTCTCCAACTTACATTTTTCGGCCCACGAGTTCACGAATCGGCCCGTTGCCTATATATATCTCTTCCAAACACGTTTTGAAGGAATCCCAGAACGCAACACATCACTTATATACATAATTTTTAGAGAGAGAAGGACGAGAAGAGACGAGCAAGTTTAATTTTACGTTTTTGAGGTTTTTGCTTACGAATTCACATTACGATTTCACGTTTTAGTTTCGTTTCTTAATATCTTTTGTTCTTGAATACGTTGAGACCTCATTTTGATAATTAATTTCAGTTTATTCTTTTATATCTTAAAACCCTAGTTTATGTATGATCTTTTCTTTGATTTAATTACCATGTTCATGTTCGTCACTTGTCTAATTGTTATTGTTTACGTTAAATCTATGTCTAGCTAAAACCCTTGCATGCTTAGGGTAGGATGAACTCGTAGAAGTAGGTTGTGGGTACGTAATTAGAGTAACTTGTGACGTTAGGTTTTAATTCTCTTGGTTAATGAATTCTTAAAATTAATCTAGACTTCGCTCTTGAATTTCGTTCGAAAGGTGTTAGAGAGAGGACGACCGTATCACTCTTTAACAACGAGTAGACTTAACGAGAGGGTTTAGGAAAGGTTAATTCATCTACCGGTTTAGCGAAGGAGGACGACCGCATCACCTTAGTTAAATTAGGGTCTCATTAATTAAGCACAATCTATTAACTCGTTAGTAGGTTCGTGAAGTCGAGTGTTAGGGTAAAGTATTAGGGTTTAGAATCTTGAGCTTTCACCTGGCATTCTTAGACTTAGGTTAAATCTTGTGTGTCACAGTTATTTTGATTATGTACCTGCTCCGTTAGTATACGTAGGGGTTCCTATCTTAAGCATCACATCTCATATTTGAAAACACACATTTTGTTATTTCGTTTAATTTTCCTTTTGCATTCGTAGGATAATTTAGTTTAGTTTAATTAATCTTTCCAAAAATCCAAAAACAATACACTCATATTAACTACGACGCGTAGATCTTCAGGGATCTATTCGCATACATACCTTCCCTTGGGTTCGATAATACTTGGTCCCTATACTTGCCCATACTACAGTGAACCCGTACTCTTGCGGGGAAGCTACTAGTAAAAGCTAGTAAAATCGCTTCAAGTCAATATCACTGCTCTTAAACAACATTTACATAAGGTCTTTACAATTAAGGACCTTGGGTTTGCCAAATACTTCTTGGGAGTGGCGATAGCTCGGGGAGAACAAGGTACAACACTGATACAACAAAAATACATTATTGATCTTATTAAAGATTGTAAACTGGAAGATTGTAAACCTGTTCCTACTCCTCTTCCTCAAGGCATCAAGCTCTCTAGTACTGATGGTATTCTGCTTCCTCATCCTGATAGATACAGAAGGATAGTTGGAAGATTGCTCTACCTTGGCTTTACTAGACCTGATATCACATTTTCTGTCCAACAGTTGAGTCAGTTTGTGAATTCTCCAAGATCTACATATTGGGATGCAATGATACATCTTCTTAGGTATCTAAAAGGCACATCATCTCATGGTTTGTTCTATGCTTCTTCCTCTTCCTTAACCCTCTCAGGTTTTTGTGATGCGGATTGGGGAAGTTGTCTTGACACTAGGCGGGCTGTTACAGGCTACTGCATATACTTGGGTTCATCACTTATTTCTTGGAAGTCTAAAAAGCAGTCTATCGTATCTTGTTCTTCAGCTGAAGCCGAATATAAAGCAATTGCATCTACGACTATGAAACTACAATGGATTAGCTACATTGCCAATGACTTGAAGTTGCACTTATCTTTCCCTATTTCTTTGGCTTGTGATAACAAAGCTGCCATTCATATCACAGAAAGTTCAGTTTTCCATGAACGCACCAAGCACATTGAGATCGATTATCATCTTGTTCGAGACATATACAAGTGTGGTTTTCTTGTACAATATCATGTACGTACTACTGAACAGATAACCGTCTTGTTCACCAAAACCTTGTCAAAATGGCCTTATTCAAATTTCGGGACAAGTTGAACTTATTCTCTATTGACTCCCGTTCAACTTGAGGGGGGTGTGTGGAAATATATATGCATGCACACATGCATGTGCATGCATGCATGATCTTGTACGCATCCGATCGAGCCATGATTCTAGAAGCATCCCGAAGTATCGACGCAACTCCAGAAGCATCAAGAAGGCACGAAACAGCTCAGCAAAGTTGGTTGAAATAGTTAGTTAGCTAAAACTTGTTGCTGAAGAAAGTTTGTTAGTAGAAATTCTGTTAGGCGGTTATCACACTCCCGTAGCACACTGATGTATATAAATACATGTATCACACTCATTTTCAATCAATAATACATATTACATCTTTCTTTTCCTCTATGTTTTCCCTAATTCAACTTGTGATTCTAGCAATTCCTTTTTTATATTCTTATGGAAATTCACTTCTGGTTATCAATTTGTCATATGAATTTAAAGATGATTTAATTTAGGAATTAGGGCTAGGGTTTTAATAAATCATATATATTTTTATGTGACTAATTTAAATTTTTAATCTTAAAATTAATGATATTCTAGCATTGACCTAATAACTTTTTTACCGTTACAGCAAATTAGAGCCTTTTGTGGAGTTGATGCCAACATTGTTGTACTGTTAATGATGTATCAATCCAAAACCCCCAGAACCCTAGAGATTGTTATAGTCTGTATTTCATTCCAATAATTGTAGATGGTGCAAGGTCTGATCAAGCTGAAGATATAACAGTGGAACCAATTGCAACTGGACCTGATGATGTTGGAGATACTAGAGGAAGTGCTGATGTTGTTGCCAACCTTGCAACAACTGATATCTAGGGAACAAAGGAAGATGATTTGCATGGTGATTTACCAGACTTGTCTGTCAAAGTCTAAGGATGCTTAGAGACTGGGGAAGTACAACCTATGGTGGAGCTAGTGCAAGATGATTGCGGGTGCAACTGTATTGTTTATACAATGATATCAACTTTCCTTGTTGTATTACTCTTGTACTCTTGTTTATTTTGTTGTTTTTATTTTTGCACTGATTTGAGAATATTTTCTCTGATTTGAGAAACAATATTATATTAGTGGATATGTTATTATATTAGACTGACAGGATGTTATTTTAATTCCAGTTGTTTGTTTAAGTTGTAATTTGAGTGAGTACACACTATGTTACTCCTTTTGTTTGAATGAGCATATGTTATAATGTTCATTTTGTTTGAGTGAACAATTTCTGTTTTGATGAGTTAAACTTCTTGTTACTCATCTTGATCTTGTTTGACTATTTGCTACACTTGAGTGAAAAGCTTAGTATCGATATGATGTGGACCTCTATCATGCACACATTATTGACTTGTATATATTTCTCTTTATGATCACATGCTGCAATGGATGTTTTGAGTCTTTTGACATCCAGGTTGAAGATCTAGAACATTCTATAAGGATCTGGTAGATCAGATGTTACAACATGACGATTACAACATCCATAAGGATCTACAAGGACTTAATTTTTTTGAAATATTCCAGCTTATCAAGAAGGATCTAGATCAGATATATTGAAATTGGGCATAAGTTGAAAATCGAATCTAAGGATTGCATAACGGAAACCATTTAGGGTATACCACTTCCTTGCACTTCTAACAAAGTTAGTTTAGTTGTCTATTTTCTTGCTTAGAATCTATTTCGTTTTCATTAATTATCATTTAAATTTTCTAGCTAAAACCAACCCCGAAAATCTTTAAACATAGCAACATGACAACTTTTGAGATTGAGTCCTTAGAGCACTTTCCACTTCCTTTGGGTTCGATAAATTTATAACTTGGTCAATTGCCTACTATAACAACGATCTTGTACACTTGCGAGTGAGTTCATATTTGTTCTTAACTAAATTTGGCAATCAAGTTTTTGGATGCAGTCACATATCCAGAATAAACATATATCACCACTACTTTACTCAAAAAATATATTTTTCAATAAAAAGTGTGTCGAATGGAGGAAGTACATGAGACATAGACTCATTTACCATAAGGATAACTATATATACCCCATATTTAGTCAATCCTAATTTGGGAAAAAATATTTTTAAGGCCAATAGGTTTGGGGGGTAGCAAAAAGAGGCCAGTACATTTGTGGGCTGGCATTATAAGGACCCCAACTTTTCAACGTGATAAATTAATGCCAAATTAGCCCGTATTAACTTCAATTGGCCGAAAACACACGTGACCGGCACGTGTTCGACGATTTCGGGCCTATTTTTACACGTGATCCCGACTGAAGCCACATCACACTTAATTGCCACATCCCCACCTCGAAAAATAGCTGGAATATAAAATAAAAAAACAGAAATATTATAAAAATTAAATATTGCAGCAAGTTCTCTATAAAAAAAAATGCAACAAGTTTTCTATAAATTAAATGCTCAAAATATATAGAAAACCTACTGCAATATATATTCAACTAAATTAAACTCCCTCCGTCTCAATTTTGTTTTCCCATTTCACTTTTTAACCCCTTCAAATATTTTTAAATTACACCTCATTTCATTAATAATTAAATAGAAAGACATTTTCAGTTTGTCTCATGCACTTAAATTGAATAATACACAATCATAAAATAATTTTTTTATTTATTTAAATACTACAAATCAAGTCTTACATTAAAATCAATAAATTTAAATGGGTAAACAAAATTGAGACGAAGGTAGTACATTTTTTTAGAAAACCTGCTTGAATAGAAAACTGAGTTATATGCTGCAATATTTAGAAAACCTGCAATATATAGAAAAAAAACCTGCTTGAATTATACATTTTTTTTAATAGAAAATATGCTGCAATATCCATTAAAAAAACCTGCTGCAATTTTTATAGAAAACTTGTTGTATTTTTTATAGAGAACTTGCTGATATGACAATTAAGTGTGATGTGGCTTCAGTCGGGCTCCACGTGTAAAAATAAGCCCAAAATCATCGAACACGTGCCAATCATGTGTGTTTTTGGCCCAATTGAAGGTAATACGAGCCAATTTGGCCTTAATATGTCACGTTGAAGAGTTGCGGTCCTTATAATGCTAGACTGCAAATGTACTGACCTCTTTTTGCTACCCTCCCAAACCTACTGACCTTAAAAATAATTTTTCCCATCCTAATTTAAAAAAATCCATTTTGTCAAGATTTTTAGTTTTGTTCTTTTTTAGCCAAGATAACATATTATTTACCAATTTTATCCTTATCTTTTTTTTTCTCCTCCTTCTCTATTTTTTCTACGCTTATTTTTTCTTCTCCTTCATCTTCTCTTCTGTGTTTTTTTTTTTTTTGGTGTCACTTTCCTGATCTCCCCCTTTTCTTTTCCAATTTCTCGCATGTATATTGTTATAAACCTTTCTTTCTCCTAATTTTTCCCTCTCCAACATCAGGTGTCTTCATCACTCTTCATTTTTTAAATATGATTTTAGATTTTAATATATATGGTGGTAAGGGGTTAGGATTATGAATACGCGCTGTCCAAATCATTATATGAGGCTTAACATTAAAATTAAATGCTCTTTAAAATGGTGATGCATACTTAAAATATGATGGTACATGCATAATCAAGTGTGGTACAAGGTAAATACATGATGGTACATACTTAATAAAGTTTGATACAGTTGTTGTACGAGATAATTTAATAGTGATACGGTCTTAAATAAATTGTAGTACGTGCACAATAAAATGTGGTACTGTGTGAATCCGGATGTAGTAAGTTAATAGTGATACGAGATAAAATAAAGTGTGGTATAGGGATAAATTGATTGTGGTAAAGACTAAATTATATATTTGGTTGGATAAGTAATTGACAATTAATGTTCATGAAGTTTATAGTTGTTAAGTTAAACTTTAAGGTTGAAAATCAAGTTATTCGATATTTCATATGAGATCGTCTTATAAAATGACATAAATTTCTATGGTCTCAAGTTCACGTAAACTTGATTTTTTTTAAATTAGTGTTATGTATACATCCTATTACTATCTAAAAAATCAAATATTAATTTTTTTTTTTTTACGTAAACATGAATGCATAATAAGAGATCTATCTACTCATATAAAAGTGTGTTACCACACGATTTAACATAGATTTCAAACAAACTAGAATAGATTCTATGTTTCATAACGTGTGAACCTTGATTCGAGCACATTTATGCAAATTTCAAAAGCCAAATATAAATTTTTTACATTACTATATTGAAATAAATTGCACTATTTTAAAGTCAATTGAAATTGAAGTTAACAATACTGTAAACAAAAAAAAAAAAAAAGTAGTTACAACTATTCATGGAAGGAATAATATCAAGAAGTGCCAAATAATTCAGAAAAAAATGCACATTTAATTGTTTAGAATTATTGTATCACCCTTTCACAACATCGGCTAAATAAATAACTTTTGAGTAACTCACTTGTGCATTTGGTGTATAATGCACTCACTCAACGGTTGAAATGGTTTATATTGAAAAGTGTGATTTAATTACACTAAAAAGTGTGGTTAGAATTAAATGAAAAGTTTACATTGTAAAATCGATTTTCATTGTAACTTTTCAGAGTAGTTTAATCATACTTTTCAATGTAATCAACCTACGTTTTTTAATATAAATAACCTCAATTGTTGAGCGAGTGCATCGCACACTTGGTGCATAAGAGACCTCCACATAACTTTTAGAGTGCATTGATAATGTAGTCCATGAGAACTCCATTAGATCATCTTGAAAGTGATTCCTGGGAGAAGTATTTTTAAAAAATAGAGTTCATCAGATCCCTATTTAAATTTGCTTACCTGTAATTATCACATTCGCAGTGGGCATATAAGTTATGCCCACCGGTGGACATTATATCAAATCCGGTATCTTTATATTATCTATCTTTAATTTTAATTTAATTGATTTGGCCAATCATGGTCCTCTATTTAAATGTACTTTCTAATTTTTGTAATTAATCTAATGTTTAAAATTATAATCACTAATTTAATTTGGACAATAATCAATTAAGAATTATTCATTTAAAATTTAATTAGGATAAAAAATTTCAATTAATTAAGATAATAAATATTTTAAGAAAATTAAATTGAATTATTTTATAAAAAAACAGACAATACTATAATTAAATTGAATTAATAAAATAAATATATAAAAATTACCTACGGTACACACGAGGTTCAAGAACTAGTGTAAAACTGAAAGGGGGATAAAACGAATATATAATAACTAAAGTTAACTGAAAATAAAACACACAAACATACACACACATATATATACAAAACATTCTTTTTAAAAGATTTGTATTGAACTCGAGTTCAGATCACCCTTAACATATCAGTTTTACATATACTTGTAACTTAGAAATATATAGACATAAATAACATTATTATTTTTTAAATCCAATAACACACTTATCACTTTATTTATGAAACACTTTATTTATGAAACAAAGGTTTGAATATTGTAGAGATCATTCAATTTGGGAGAAGATCGACTCTAAGAACCTCATCTGTGATGATATATTGTTGGTTGGTTTAGGTATGCATATTTGCTCTTAGTCCACCTGCATTATCAATGACAACTTGTTAACACAAAGGTGACAACTTTTGCACCCACCAAATTACTGAGTACACTTAACACACTTAGTCAAACTTGTTTAAAAAGTAAAAGAATATTTCTCAAGTGATTTTATATTCTAAAAATGTTCTTATACTTTAAAAATGTTATTTATTCATTTCCAGTCACAATACTCCAAGCATCCCAACTCTATCTTAATATTTATGTGGACGTACAAATTTAAAATAATTATTTTATAGAGTATTCAACCAATGAAAACGGATACTTTTGTCTTTTAGTGTATAAAGTGGTAAAATATAAATTTATATTGAACTTTGTTTCTTTTGTAAGGGTGTAAAGATAAAGTTGAGACAAACCAAAATAAAAAGTGTGAAAATAGAGTTGAGATGGAGGGAATATCTTGTATAATACAATTTCAACAATGTAACAAATAAATGTAGTTTTTATACAATTTTCAAGATTGAAAATTAGAAAAAAAAAAACTTTTGAACCATAAGAATATTTTTGGGTATATATATTATTTGAGGGTATACTTGACTTTTGAAGAAAGTTTGATTGAAACAAGATGATTTTGTGGGTGAAAATAGTGTTTTCCTAACACAAATTGAATAATGCTCATTTTACATGGTCGGTTAACATGATGTTTTAAAGTCATTTAAACTTGAAATTAGCACTAGGATTTAATATCCACTATCATTCAAACTCTATTATTGGGATAAATTTTAAACTTATTCATTTAAAAAACATTTTAAAAGGTAATTGATCTTACCAGTCCTTTATCTCTACCCCTCTTGGTCTTTTTCCACATACTTTGGAGCACTTCTCGTGTTCCTTGCTTACAACATCTTCATTTAAGGACTCTTCGAATTGCATATAATCATCATCCTGGATGTACAGAAAATCAGAAGTTCAAAATAAAAATAATAATGCCCTCTAACCATCATAAACTGCGATGTTTGTAAGCAAATACATGTGTCTATTTACTAATTTACCCACTAATCCTATCAAATTTCTTTTTGATTAAATGAATTATAGGGGAGTGCCGAGTGCCTCACAAAATATTGATTTCAAGATATCCAAGTAAAGATATTCTTGTGTGGAACTATATAAGCACATTGTAAGACACATCAAAATCTATTAGTATTTGTGATGTATATATTTTTTTTCGAATTAATCGATGAAATTTGAGATCATAAGGAGACAAATTTTTGTATATGTCAGTTGCACTGCACAACTAGTGTATATTTTATAATAATATTAATTATTTTTATTAAATATTATTTATTGTTTTTTCAGAACAATATAAGTTGTTTTTATTGAACATTATTCGTTATCATTGAACATTATTAGTTGATCAATGTTAATATTTTTTAACTAAATAATATTAATTTTTTCTATTAACAATATCCAATTGTGAATCAATTACAATATACAACTGGTGAATACAAGTGTTACTCTAAAAAGGATTGGTTATATAGAGAAACAATATAAACATATTCACTTGGGTATATTTGACTTGGAATTTGAAAAACGAATTTGAGATTTTGAAATCTATCACTTCTACTTTGGAATTTTAGAATCCAAAATTTTAAAATTGAATACAACCACCTGCAAATATTTATGAACCCTATAAATAATTAATTTTCTATGTCACACCCTCTCCAATAAACCATATAATTATTTTATTAATTCTCATTCTTATCACTTTTGACACATACCATTTTCACTTTTGTAATTTTTAACAAAACACGCCACTTATTATACAATCATTCAATCATTAAAATTACAATCAATAATAGTATAACATCATACGCTTTAACATACAAATTTGACATAAAGTTATATCCCCTATTTAAATCTAAAACACACATACTTTTACTTTATATCAAAATTTTATTTTTACAAAAATCTCTCCACATCAACATTATTTTCTCTTTAAAAAAGTAAACCTTCAATAATATTATTATCTATTTGAAATGAAAAAATACTTTAATTAATAGAAATACTAATAAATATTCTCATACATAAACAAACATGCTTCATTATAAATTAGGGACTCATAAATTAATTGTACAACTATGATCTTACATACTAGTATGCTAAATTTTAAAATCCTCTAAATTAAAATCAAACATACCCTTACTTATTCATATTAAATCAATTAATTAAGTGATCGGTCTTTGGTGATTCGGTAAAATCACGCAAGCCTCCAATAGTTTCTGAAAATATTCTTGATCTAAGCAAAATAATTCAAGACACAGGGATGCCCTCTTTTCCTTTTTATTTTTACTTTTAATTTAACATAAAATTTCAGGTGCATCCAAAACCAAACACAGATTGAATATTCTTACAGAGAGGTTCCGAGCCCTGAGACGAGCTGCAGCCTTGATCGCGGCATAAAGGTGCTCTTCCTCTGACATCTGCCTTTCTTTCCAGAAACGCGCAATCTCTTCATTCGTCAAACCCATTTTATGCCTTTTTTACAATCTGGCCAATATACCTTAGCTTGGCTTGAGTTGTGTATGCAACTTGATTAATTACTTTAAAAACACTACTACGTACTACCATTTGGTACACATAAATACTAATTCATTTACAATCTTGACTCACCTGCCATTTGCTATATTTTCTAAAGGAAGGAAATGTTTATGAGAAATAAGGTTTGTTACAAATGGTAGTTACGTAGGATATGGAGGAATCCAAATGAAATGATTGGTACAAAATCAATATTGTATGACAAATTATGTTGACATTATCACCATAATCATTATTTAATTGCAATTTGCACCCATAAGATAAACATATCTACTTGATGATGTACGTATAATGCATTCAACAAGAAACATATATATATATTTGATGGTTCATGCCACATAATCAAAGTTCCATAGCAACATTATCATGATTGGAGAATTAGAATTTAATATAACAGCCAATCAAAATGTATATTATCCTGAATTCCCCTTGGTAGCAGCAGTAGTAATATGAATTAAAAGGGCGTTTTTTGCTCAAAATTGTCGAATATATAAATGGTTATGTGAATCATCGAATATTGTTAATGTATTGTTGTAATTTAGAAACAAATTGAGACAAAATATTTGTTAGTTGAAGAATCGTGAAATGATAGAAAAAAGAATATTGATTATAGTGGAGGAGGTAATTAATCAAAATGGAGTAATTATTTGTTATTTCTCGAAATCTAATTCTAACCTCGGAAACTCTCGAATTCCATTTCAAATTTTTTATTGTCATTTAGTGCTGGTTGATTTACTTTCAAAAAATGAAGTACCATAACGACAGGCATTTTGATTTCTTATATGTACTTTTATTCCTATGCTCAACTTAAATTTTAAAAGCTCAATAACATGTGTTTTGACTCAACTCATTTACAACCAATCCCGTCCCATCTCCATTTCGTAGTGGAGGTGTGACTTCCGATTGGGTTTACAGCGTAAACGGGCTCCTGTTGCCTACGGATTGAAAACGTACATGATTCTATGCTACCAGTTTAGTCCATCTGAATACTCGACGCATTTTAAATCTAAAGAAGGAAAGTGGTACTCAAATACTTTCAACTGACTACAAAATTGTACATGCATACTGGTTTTTTTTTCTTTTTTCCCATATGGAACAAAAATGACAAATAAAAAACTAATTTACAATGGAATACTGGGAATCTTGATAACTCCACCTTCATCTGGAAAATGAAAATGTCCATGCCCATCTCTGTAGAGGTGATAAACTCACCTGGATGGATAGATAGAAAATTTCAGTTCAATCTCTGCTCCAGTCTATTCCCATATAATTCACATTTCAATATTAGCAGGAACCTACCAAATTCAGCACCAAACTAGGAGCCATTTGGTGGAAGAATTCATTGTTTCCGAGGGGCCCAAATGCCAATGTGGCATCGGTTATTTCGTGCAACCACTTGAATTCAAGATGCCCCATTTAGCTTAATTTGATGCAAGTCTATTGGATACAAATTGGCTTACCCAATTAGAAACCCCGTTGTTTCTATGTGAAATCAGATATACCACGAAACAGACATACGCTGCAGTCCCAGCAGAGACGAGGAGACCGAGAAGAGGCCCGTTAACTTCGTTGATGAAAAAATGGAGTAATAGGTATCCATTTATCACTATCACTAGTGCAGCCACAGTCCATGCTGCTCTCTATAGTACAACAAAAGTAAAAATAAATAAAAGTATTAGATATTCACATTTAATGTCAAGAATGATAAATGCAATGTATGTTGATGAATTTAAAAATCTCCTTGCTATAGGATTAAGACTACTCCAGCATTCGTACTAGAAAAAGGGACATTATCCCATCTGAAATGGTGATGTTAAACAGCATAGTCCTTTTGTTCATTTAATGCCCCATTAACTAAAGCCAGCTCACTTTCTTTAGCAAAAAGTGTAGTCCATTTTTAAGGATAAGAAAATTATAAAGCATCAACTCAAAATGGAATCAGTATTTCATCCGCTCATTTAAAATCACACAAGTTCTTTTTTTCTTTTTTTTTCTTTTGTGGCTAGAAATTGACTTGAAACAACGTAAATCTTCTTTTCCTCGGGCAACAACAAGATATTTGCATTATCTGCAAAGTTATTAACTTTTCTTCAGCTGATTAAACATGTCATGAGAATCAATATTTTCAGTTGCTAAAGCTAGAGTGAACATAATGCTATAAATAACCGAGAGAAACAGAACAATTATCATAAATTCTTCATCTAGAAGGGTTGACTATGCCTCTTATTTGCAAACCTAATAACTCTTTGAGCTGTTAACCAGACACATTATGCATGCAGAATATGCTCTACCGTCCAACTATCAACTAATACTTTTTAGTAAGCCAACTAATACCATTTAAAAATGCAATTGAATTACAGTGCATCATGATATTCAGAGCATGGGTGTGCGCTAAAATGGGAAAGATATGAATTGCCAACTTACCTCAAGTAAAGGGCCAATCTTGAATGCTCCCATCACCTGCTCCTTAGACAACAAGGTGAGAAGTGGGATGAGTGCAAAAGGTATCTGTATAGACTGTAGCACATTAAGCCACTCATTCAGTACATCTAGGGACGATTCTGATTTGTTGAAAATCAATGCAACTATTATAGTTGGTACAATAGCACAACTTCGAGTAATTAAAGCCCTTAATGACTTCTTTAGACGTAAATTAAGAAAACCTCCCATTATAAACTGTCCAGCATATGTTCCAGTTATTGTACTACTCGTTCCAGCTGCCAGTAATCCAATGCCCCATATATAGAGAATAGGAAACAGACCTCCACCATACTTCTCCTCAAGATATTGTCCAGCATTCACAAGGCCTATACCATCTGCTTGTTTACTCCCATAAAACCCCTTAGCAAAGACAGTTGTTACACATAAGTTGATCAAGAAGGAGACGAAAAGGGCAGCTGTGCATTCGATGGAGTAGTAGTTTAGTGCCTCTTGGACCTGACCTTTCTTGTTTGGGTCAACTTTTCTTGATTGTACCAAAGCAGAGTGTAAAAAGACGTTGTGAGGCATTATTACACAGCCAACGACTCCCACAGCTTGACGAATAGTTCTTGAGCTAAGTCTTGGAACCAAGAGGCCTGTAAAGAGCATGAATGTTCAGTTTCACAAGGGTATTCACCAGACTATTCGTTTAAATTTTCATTTTTAAATTCTTAATGGTTTAATTGATGATAAGGTCACCACATTTTTGCAAATTAAAATCTAATCTGAACTTTTGAGTATTGACATAAAAAATCTCAATTTTAAAAAAGAAAAAAAATTGCAATTCGAACTTTCGGGCCGACTGACTCTAGCACGTTTGGGTAGTTTTTAGGCTGAACGATGTTGTTTTGGATTTACCTTGTTGCTAAGTAGGATGACACATCAGAAATGGGCAAGAGTCTATCTGTCCAAAAGTTTGAATCGCAACTCTTTTTAAATTAAGGTTTTATTTGTTAAACTCAAACGTTCTGCAATTTGCGAATATAGTGAATTTTGCAGCCTCTTTTTAATTCTTAATTTACTGTCATGTGGATTATTAGGGCAGCAGAGTAATGATGAAGTGACATGTTCAAGTCATTTGGGGCTAAAATATAAGGATCGTGATTAAGCATCTAACCGATTAGAAGCTCCTTTTTGCTTGGCTTAGCATCAGCAAACATCCAAGCAAATGACAGCCCCATAGTTGTAATAAGAAATGCAAACACAGCTTCCAACTTCCTCACCCCATAGTTTTCAAGAAGTAAGAATATAAAGCTGTACAACAAATCAACAATAGTATACCAATGTCATATCAACTTATCACCTAAAAGACAAACAAGTAAACGTGGGCAGCATAGTCATCCATTAAGCATACGCAATACTTTTATGAGTAGGAAAGCACACAAAGAAAACTTTTCCTAATTCCAAAAGCAGAAGGTTGAAACGTAGAGGACTCTAGCATCAGATAAATGGAAAAAATCATATCTTTCTCACATGCAGCTACTAGCATTAGGCATAAAGACAGAAACGGACTCATAATATTATGTATAATAAAGATAGTAATTTATATCACAAAAGTCACTATTATGTAAAGGTGCAATTGGTGTCCACCCAAATCTAAAGTTAGTGACTTTTGATTTCTGAAACAAAGAGAAAAAATTGAAGTGCCAAACTAATGGTGGATTCCACATCGATTCAGTGGACCACTAACTCTTTACCCCGAAAAGAAAATAATTAAAAAATGGCATGAACTCCCATGACCAAATAGTCTATCAAGTTTTTTTTTTTTTTTTGAAGTATCACTATTGTGCACACAAAATGTCACTGATTTGTTTTTAAAAAATAGAGTTCAAGGGAGAACTACACAACAAAATAATGCCCTCTTAAATGGATATTTCTATTAACTTTTTTTTTTACTCAAGAAAATATTACAGTGTCATATTCAAGAAAATAAATCTTAGATTCAACCCACTTTTAATCTCCTCCAATTCAATTTTAGTTCATGAAAGTGTTCCTGAATCCAATTTTCTATTTCAAAACAGAGACTATATCTATATGCAATCCAATGAGGTAATTAATCAACTTAATGCACTGTAAAATTGAGAAATAAAGAAAGAAAGAAAGTTACCAATCAGCCGCAGTAATTAGAACCCCAGCCCAAAGAGGCAAAAGTCCCCTGCTCAAAATCTGAATAGCAATCGCACTTCCGATAACCTCCTGAATATCCGCTCCAATCAACGCCAGCTCCGCCATCACCCACAGCAAAATCGAGGCCCAGCTAGGGTACTCCTCGCGGCAGAGCTCCGCCAAATGCCGCCCAGTCGCCACCCCTATCCTCGCCGACAGCAGCTGAATTAGCAGACCCATCGCCGTCGCCCACATCAACAGCCACAGCAACGAGTAGCCCGCAATGGCTCCGGCTTGAAGATCCCCCTCGAGATTCCCCGGATCTAGAAACGCTATGCTCATCAGAAACCCCGGACCTGTGAACAGCCACAGCTTCTTAAACGAAAAAGGCGGAACGCTGGAGCAATTAGGGCTATCCAATTCGAAATCGGCGATTTGGATCTTCTCGCGCGCCTCGTACGCCGCTTCCTCGTCATCGTCGCTCTTCTCCGTCGATTGAATCAAAGCGGCGTCGGATTTAGGTGACGCCGCCGGTGAGGGTAACAGACGGTGCGATTCTCCGTCTTGCTCTGGTTCGTCTGTTTGTAGCGGCGATTGTGAGTGGGAATTTGGGGATGCATGATTAGACAGTGGTGTGATTGAGTTCATTGGAATAACTTCGATTGCAGCTTAATTTTGTGATTATTTTGAGGGTTTTAAAATTGTTGAGGGTTTCCGGTGGTGGTGACGGCGGCGGAGAGTGGTATTCTGCGGTGGCGAGTGGTGGGTATTTATAGATTAGCTTTGAGAGCGCCTACGTGTAATGTGGAGAGGTCGTTTTCTTTAGTCAATTACTTACGTGGACCACTCATTTACCGCCACGGTGGATTCTGCAGGGTTAATTTGGTTATAAACAACGGATTTTGTATTTGAACGCACGTGAAGGGCATTGGCATCATAGTGTTTGGGATGTGCATTAAGGTATTAAGATTGTGTGTGTGCGCGTTTTTTTTTTTAACGGGAGTTTTATTAAGGTTGTTAGTTGGGACTTGGAATTGGGATTTAGGTGTTTTCTTTTTTTCTTTTTTTTTTTTTTTTTAAGTTTTATCATTTATGTAGAAAAAATATAAATTATGTTGAATAAAAAAAAAATTACTTTTTGATCCAATTTTTTTTTATCAAACTAAACAATACTTTGAGATCGGAGAAAGAATGATCGTTGTTGTGACCATAATAATTCCCTCCTCAAAGTTGACATTGAATGAGCCCCCGAGATCATCAGCTGACCTCTAGAAAGAATAAGGGAGGTCGGCAAAGACCATAGTCGCTCGGAGGTCAGTCTCAACTCAAGTCAAGGAGATCCGATCGGACCCCTTAGAGTCACCGCCGATATCCCTAACGACCGACCTCTCCCCTGCTATGGAAGTCGGCTCGGCTCCCTCGAAAGGCGTGGCCAGCCTATCCATCACTTTGAGATCGGCACGGCCTCAATATACCCGCAACCGACCTCTCCACATTTAGAGAGGTCGGACACGAGGTCAGATCTCTCCTCTCTATTGGTCGAGCTCCGACCTCATTATGGTCTTATTTTTCCCCGAGGCCATTGAAGGTTCCACAAGCACGTGACCAAATCAGACAAGATCGACCCAAATAAGGTAAAGAGTCGTCCCCGTACGTAAGGACGAAGAGAATATTCGCCACAAATATGGAAAGTGCTTAGGAAATCTCCCTTCAGAGACACGTGGCAAAACAAGATTGGCCCAGCACCTGAAACAAATGACAATCCAGCAACCCGCGTTGTATCAGGAAATAACATGCATTTAGGGCTATGGTCCCCTCCAAGGTCGGAAATGCCTCCTTACCCCTCATTGTAACCCTATAAATGGGGAATCTCATGTACAAAAACACAAGTCTGATCAATACAAACACACACACACACACACACACATTAAGTCCAGGACATATAACCCCTGACAAATCCTCTTTTCTTAATTGCTTTCTTGCATTCATATCTTCATCATCAACTCACTACGAAGAACACTCATTTCATCATTCATGCATTTAATACTTCATTCAATGCACCATCATTTGATGTTTTAGCCTAAATCCTTCCACATTCTCTACTAAGTCCAGTCCTAATTTTAGGCTAACAACATTTAGCGCTAGAAGGAGGGTAGATCAAACCAAAAAACCCAGAAATCCTTTGAAGAACACTCACTGTTCATCAAAGCCTCCAACCTCATCTTCAAATCTTCAAACTTCAACTTCCCTCATTTCCTACTTCTTTAGAAAAGAATGACCAACCGAGGTCATCCCACGTCCCGAAGGACACGGTGACGCAAGCCGCCCTCAAGCCTCCGCCGCACGGGCTTCCGCCAAGGTCACTCCAGCGCGGTCCGGAAAGGCCGTACAAATGGCCTCCCCGATCCGATACCCCAAGGAGACTCAACCGTCAATGGCTCGAAATTTCAAGACCCCGGATCGGGCTGAGTTGGCCCGCTGCCGCCGGGCTAAGGAGATGAGGGCTAGAAAAAGCACTCCCTCCGCTTCCAAAAAGCGGTACAACACTTGTCTCTCCCGAGGAAAGGCGAAAGTCTATGAGCATCAAGGGGAAAGGTCTTGTGATTCCGCTCAGAGACAACCTCTTCCCGTCTTCAGCCGGTTGGGGTCGGACTCATCCTCATGGCTCCCTAGCCGGCTCCCGAGCAGTCGGTCCGAGCGCTATGATATGGAGACCGTGTCATGCACACGGAGCTCCGCCCAACAGCTGCCTAAGAGGCAACCGGAGGTCAGCTTGGCCCCAGCCAACTCTGCAAGGAGAAAACTGAGCTTCGCTCAAAGCGGTCTCCTCGGCCATGACACGCCCCGTGGTACCGTCTTCGATCGGATCGGCCCAGCCGCTATGCCGGGAGAGCATGTGGAGACCACCCAAAGTCCAGGAATGACCCAAATGCAAAAGCAACTTGACGAAATGCGCGTTATATTGGAGGCGCATGGTTAACCCAAGGCAACAACGTCACAAATGAGCCCCTCTTTATCGATATCGAGCTAGCACCGGTCCCGGAGATCCACCTAAGCAAGTTCCGGATATACATGACCGGCCGAGGTGCTACCAATGCGACCAAATATCGTCTATTCCCTCTCATCTTGGGCGATCTAGCCCACATATGGTATGTCTCTCTACCTTCCCGATCGATCGACTCTTTCGCCACTCTGAGCTCTTAGTTCGCCACTTATTTCGTGGCCAAGATCGCCTGTTCGGAGAACTGGCATAGACTTATGCGCACCCGCCAAGAGAAGGATGAAACTGACAAGGACTACATCGCTCAGGTTGACGAGATCATTCTAACTGGCGAGCCGATGGGCGACCAACTGGCCTTGTACGCCACTTTGGAGGGATTTTATGGAAAATCTCCGATGTTTAAGCACCTCACGAAGGATTTCCCGAAGACTTATGCTGAATTCCGATCTCGAGCCAGCGACTTCCTAGCTCGGAAAAAGCTTCTGGCTCCAAGGCTGGGTGAGACAGAGCCCGTCAGCAAGGAGCCAGAGAGCGCTTAAGCTTCCCTGAAAAGGGTACCCAAGGCCAGGAGGGTTCCAAAGCCCCCAGGAAATTTTAAATCTTTCAAGGACGTCGAGGTCCATCTCACACAGGCTCTGAGGCAAACCCCTACCAGCATTCTCAACGCCATCCTGCATAGGGACATACTCCCTAGGCCAAGGCCCTTCATGGGTGACCGGTCGAAGTTAGACCCTAAAAAGTTATGTGCCTATCACGACAACATAGCCACAATACGAACCAATATCGTGATCTCCTCAAGCAACTCTGGATGTTATTTGAGGAAGAACACTTGAACGACCTGGTCCAAAGACTAGTCCCCCGAGCTGAGCAGAGACCTCCTTGCCGCAGGGAGGAGAAAGCCCGACTGCCTCGGCCGATCGCGGTTGTCGATGAACAAGACGATGATGACCTCCTCCCTCTGATGAACCCTGGTGGAAGGGTGAATATGATCCAAGCTGGGAGAGGAAATCTCGGAGGCTTAACTACCGTTTCAACCCTTTCCAATCGGAAGAGTAAGGCTGAAGTCTGAGTTGTGGCCAATGTCAACATAGTCAAACCTCCCGGGCCCACTATTCACAAGAACTTGGAGATCTCCTTTTCAAACAGAGATAGGGAGGGGGTACTCTACCCGAAGGAGGACACACTCGTGATAACAACCAACATCCTCGAGAAAGAGGTCCAACGAGTGTTTGCTTTTGCAATAGAATCTTCAAGTCAACACTGGACCAGCTCGGAGACCTCATTAACTTTTTCAAGCCCTTCGATGTGCAGATCAAGGGTTTTGGCGATGCAACTGTGGCGGCGTATGGTAGAATCAAGCTCTCCGTTGAACTTGTTTGTAGTCTAGATCCTAGTGTTAGTACTTTTTAATAGTTGATCAGCCGAACTCTTATAACGGCTTTTTAGGATGTCCGTTCCTGGACACTTTTGAGGCTATGGCCTCCATCTACTACTACTGTATCAAATTCCTTACTCCCGAGGGAGTGATAGGCACCATTAAGGGTGATCAATCAATGCAAGAAAGTATTTGAACTATTCGCGGTAAAAACTGCATCAGTAAAAACTACAAAACTAAACCTAAAAAGACTCAAATACCCATCATTAAAATAATTCAAATCAACACATTAAATGACCCATGTAAACAAGCAAAAAAATAGCATCACATGTGAAATATGAAATTAACTCATACGAGATTATACGATTAAACTCTCATTCCTCCAAACCCAACGAGATATTCAATACCCGTAATCTTGTTGGAGTTATACATGAAAGTATGCTTTTACTTTGTATAACTCGTGTATCAAACACTCGTTTTATAAGAATAGTTCTTTTATCACATTTGCTTTAGTTATGATTGAATGTTGAATTTCTATTGCAAACCGTTCAATATATGGTACAAGTTACATTGTAGTTAATGTGGTGATACCCGATCACGGAAGACAACATTAACAGTTTACTTGTAACTAAACGTACATTTTCACGACCTAGGTGGAATTGAACAATCCACCGTGAAAGGTTGATGTGTAAGGCTCAGATTGGTCTGTCTTGACTAAGAGATTGCACTAGCACATTTAGTATGTGTTGAAGAGGACCTACAGCGAGGATAAATTCTTCTGTTCTGAAATGTGAAGAATTAGACCTCAGTGGTTGTTGATTTCTTAATCTCCGTCACTTAAATAGGACCGTGTGTGCTTAATGGTTACTGCTTTGATTCATGATGGGTGAGAATCATTGTGACTTCGAACTTTGTGTCTTGGGCAGTAATATTAATCATACGACGGTTGCTAAGATTTAATACGGAGAAATGCGTGCGAGTACGGCTCGTGTGATTAGTCCACTTGGTGGGCTCAGAAGTTTTATCGTACCAAATCTTGCAAGTGAAGAATCAGTTTCTTCGGTACGGATAATAATGTTGAGCTGTCTTTACTCCAAGGTGAAATTTATTAATTAATTTAGAGCTATTCAGAAGCTTAATTAATTAATGGACTTGATAATCTTAAACGCGGGAAATAATAACCGGGAGCCCATATTATCGTAATATGGATTAAGATGGATAGTGCAATATTAATTTATTAGTGGTAATAATTAATATTAATGGATTGAATTATATTGGGGCTCAATATTGAAATTCAGAAGTCCATTAGGAGGTCTAATCTTAATTCTCCTTAAAGGCCCCTCAAGTAGCCCATTAAGTAGCCCAATAATGATAAGGTGATTAAAATAAAAAGATAATATCATGCTGATTTTTGCCTATTATTTTCGAAAATAAGGGATTAAGAAGAGAAAAGATTTTGTTGATTTTCTTGAAAAGATATTATGGAGGATAAGTATTCTTGGAATACAAGATTATCTCATATATTCAAGAAGATCCAAATCTTGGATTCTCTACTTATGAAATTTTCGAAAATCACCCTTTTATAAGGAGTGTGAGATTTTTGTGGAATATTTTATTTTGGATAAAAGAATATATGAGATATATTCAAGATTTCTTAGAGTCTAAGAAAAGTTTTTTTCCAAAGCCCATATACCTCTAAATTTCGGCCACTCATGCTTATAAATAGGGGATGATTATTTCATCCCCAAGTACATAATTCCATGTGTTGGAAAAATCAAGAGCATATATATTTTTCTTTTTCCTTAGTTATTTAAATTGTTCGATAGCATCTCCCACCGGTGATTGAACAAGGCAAAAAGGAAAATACTTGAGAAGGCTTTTTGGTTGATAAAGCGAGATTGTAATCGTCCCGTTTATTCAAAGACCAAGTCTACAAGAGGTACGTAAGTCACATAAATTCTTGTTTATTCCGCCTAGATTTTATGTGAATTAATTCAACATGCATGATGATAAATTAGTTGTTGGAATTATTATTTGAATTAATTAGGATTAATTCATGCTAGTAATAATTGTATTTAAATTTCATCCCGAATAGATTCCGGGCACCCCTATTTTCCCAACAATTGGTATTAGAGCCAAGGTTTCGGGCTCTGATCTTTAAATTGGAATTTAAATTGTTAAACATTAAATTGAAATTGGATAGTAGAATTGCTAGATCTTTTTTGCAGGTATCCAATTGTCATGGTTTTAATGTTGTTAATTTTCATGCGTGTGAGTTAATTGGTTTTTAATTCGATTCGTTCGAATTCGTTTTTCTCGTGAGAAAATCCACGAGTAGATTAGTTGTTTTTATTTTGATTCGATCATTGTAATAGACTAGTCTAGATCTAGTATTTATTTTTTTGTAAAATAAATTGTAACCGGATCGTGACGAAAGAACGAAGAATTAAAGATGGCGTACCCGGACGATGCATGCGTGTGCGGCGCATGCATGGATGTGAAATCGTGCATGGGGTGAAGAAAAATGAGAATGAACGTCGAAACCCGGCGCACGGGGTGCACAGCGTACGACCCGCGCGCGACGGGTGGCCGGCGGCGCGCATGCGCGCGCGCGCGCCTCGGGCGCGGCCTGCAGCGCCTCGGCGCTAGGGCTGCAGCGCCTCGGCGCCTCACGTGCAGCGCTTCGGCGCGCCTCGGCCGCAGCGCCTCGGCTGCTAGGCCGAGAGGCGCGCGGGCCCACTCCGTGGGCCGACGCGCGCCGTATCTCAGGCCGTGGAATTTTTCGGTTCTCCTTTTTCTTTCGTGTGATTTTAAACGTCGTCCTGAACCCCAAACGATGCTGTTTTTGATGAAGTGTTGCTGTTCGAGTGGGAGCGTGTCGAGACGAACGACGGAAAGCAACAAGGACGATTTTTCGCATCAAGACGTGAAGAAATTAAACCGTGACAATTGGATTTGAGTGTTCCAATGTGTTTAATTTTGTTTTGATGGATGTTTTATTTCGTGCACTTATTATTATTTGTTAATATGTGTTTGCATGAATTTAATTGTCCAAGAAAAACCTTACTTTTGAAAATTACTAAGTATGTTTATTTAATCGCAATTTTTTTCCGGATATTAAAATTGGATTAATTGGCATCCATAATTTATTTATTTGTGAAGTTCTTTTGGAATACATTTCCCCCTCGGATCGGCCAAAAGAACGGATTTCACATGAATAAATTCCGAAAGGATGATTGTGGATTATTACTAGTGGCGGTATTGACCCTCACCACGAGTGGCTTGCTCAAAGCGAAATAATAATCTTGTATTTAATTATGGTTATTACTTAGGCATAGGAAATTGATATTAACTTACTCCCCTCGGAGTCCCTGTCAGTTTCTATGTGGTCAAAGTGGGAGCCAACTATTAATTTTGAATTAAGGATTTGTAACTTTTAAGTTTGTGATCCGCTTGAATGTATTTAAATGTATAGACCACCCCTCGTGGCGCATTTAAATTGTTTCGAGATGTTGGCTGATGCATGATTATATTGTTTTAAGGTTTCAATATAATTGATGTGATCGAATTATGTGATAATTTCGTATTTTTCTAGATATTGATATGAATGTATGTTTTATTCTCTGTTCATCATGTCGCAACCTTTTAATCCAATGTTTAGTATACTTAAAGATAACAAACTTGTTGGTGAGAACTATATTGATTGGAAACGTAACCTTGATATTGTCCTAACCGCTCAACACCATAAATGGGTACTTACTACTCCTAAACCCTAAGAGCCTGCCGAAGATGCGAGCAAGTCGGTCAAGAAAGAGCATAAGAGTTGGTTTGACTCCGATGAGATGGCTAGGTGTACTATTCTGGCTTCAATGTCAGATGTGTTGCAACACCAACACCAACACCAACACATAAAGACCGTCTCTGAGATAATGCTCAATCTTGAAGCGATGTTTAAACATCAGAACCGTACAGCTAGGCAAATCACCATGCGAAAAATGCTTTCGTTGAAGATGGTGGAAGGAACGCCAGTAAGGGATCACGTTATCGAGATGATGGGTTATCTCAATAAGTTGGAAGTACTCGGTGCGGAATTTGACCTCCCTACTAAGGTCGATTTCGTTCTCCATTCTCTACCGAAGAGCTTTGAGTAGTTTTAGTTGAACTATCAAATGAATGACCGGACAAATAGTTTGCCCGAGCTCTTGCAAGCTTTGGTATCGGCGGAGACTCTAATGGATCACCAAACCGTTGCTATGGTGGCAAACGGTCCGTCTTCCTCTTCGGGTCCCAAGGGAGTGAAGAAGAGGAAGAGAACGAAAGGCCAGACCCAAGCAAATCCAACCGTTGCGAAACCCAAGGCAAAGGGAGAAGGAGGTGGAAAGAAAGCTGCTAAGGGTAAGTGCTTCAATTGTGGTGAGAAGGGACATTGGAGGGCGACCTGTTCTAAGCCTAAGAAGGCGGGAAAGAAAGGTAAGTCTCATGCTTTAGTCGTTGAAACATATGTTGCGGCGTATGCTGCCCACGTTTGGGTAGTGGATACCGGGGCAACTGATCATATTTGTTTCATTCTTCAGGGGTTCCAGCTAACCCGGTGACTTAGCAAGAATGAGATCACCATAACTTTGGGCGATGCTACGAGAGTGGCGGCCGAAGCAATGGGAGTCGTGCACCTATCTTTTAAAGATAGAGTTTTAATTTTAAGAGATGTTTTATACGTTCCGAACTTTAGGAAGAATTTAATTTCAGTTTCTAAGTTGTTTTTTGACGGATATTCAGTTACTTTTAATAAAGTTGTTACTGTTTCTTTTAAGAATGATGTTATCTGTCATGGAACGTTGGTAAACAATCTCTATACGATTAAGTGTGCACACCACTCAAATAATGAATCTAATAACACGTTGATCATTTCGAGTAATAAAAGAAAGCGTTCTTTGGAGATGAACGAAACACTTCTATGGCATCTTAGACTAGGTCATATTAATCTAAAGCGGATAGAGAGATTGGTGAAAGACGGATCCTTGGAATCGCTCCAAGTCGAGCCGTTTCCAACTTGTGAATCCTGTTTAGAGGGTAAGATGACCAAGAGGGCATTTAGAGCCAAGGGGAATAGAGCCACGGAAGTGTTAGAACTTGTTCATACCGATGTGTGTGGTCCAATGACGATCAAAGCGAGAATGGGGTATGAGTACTTCATCACCTTCATTGACGATTACTCGAGATATGGGTACATTTACCTTATGAGGCATAAGTCTGAAACTTTTGATAAGTTCAAGGAGTTTAAGGCCAAAGTCGAGAAACATAGGGAAAAGAGTATCAAGTTTCTACGATCAGATCGTGGAGGCGAATACCTCAGCGATGAATTCTTGAACTACTTATCGGACGAAGGGATCGTATCCCAGTTAACCGCACCGGGAACCCCTCAACAGGACGGTGTGGCGGAACGAAGAAACCGGACTCTTTTAGAGATGGTCAGATCCATGATGAGTTATTCGGATTTACCCAAGTCGTTTTGGGGTAATGCCTTGGAAACGGCGGCTTACATTCTAAACTTGGTGCCATCCAAATCGGTTCCTAAAACCCCAATGGAATTGTGGACCGGGCGCAAGCCTAGTCTAAGATATTTGCGGATTTGGGGTTGTCCGGCATACGTGCTAGACAAGGAAGCCGGTAAGTTGGATCCACATTCGGAATTAAGGCTGTTTATAGGATACCCTGCGGGAACGAAAGGGTGTATGTTCTATAGTCCTAAGGATCAAAAGACCGTGATTAGTACACACTTTAAATTCTTGGAGGAAGACTATATGAACAATCGGAAACCTAAAAGTAAAATTACCTTAGAAGAATTGAGAGGTCAAACCTCGATACCAAGTATACAAGATGACGTACCACACGTCACATCTTCACAACCGGAACCCCGTCGTAGTGGGAGGATTGCTAGGCAACCCGAGAGATTCATGGGGATAGGAGAATCTTCGAATTTGGTTCCCGGTGTTGAATCAGACCCATGGACGTACGACGAGGCAATCCAAGACAAAGACGCGAAGTCGTGGCAAACAGCAATGGAAGCCGAGATGGGTTCGATGGATCATAATCAAGTGTGGGAGTTGGTCGAGCCACCCAATGGGGTAGAACCCATTGGATGCAAGTGGGTGTACAAGAGGAAAAGAGGACCGGACGGAAGGGTAGAGACCTTCAAAGCGAGGCTTGTGGCCAAAGGGTATACTCAGAAAGAAGGGATCGATTATGAGAAAACCTTTTCGCCTGTAGCTATGCTTAAGTCCATCCGTATTCTCTTGTCGATCGTTGCGCACCTAGATTACGAGATCTGGCAAATGGATATCAAGACGGCTTTCCTTAATGGAAGTCTTGATAGGATAGATATCTATATGCAACAGCCCAAAGGTTTCATTGAAAAAGGCCAAGAGAATCTCGTATGCAAGCTTAAGAGATCTATTTATGGACTTAAGCAAGCATCGCGTACTTGGAACCAGTGTTTTGATCAAGTGATTAAGTCTTATGGGTTTGATCAAAACGAGTTCAAAAGTTGTGTGTATAAGAAGCGTGACGGAACTGCAGTGGTATTCTTAGTATTATACGTAGACGATATTCTACTCATTGGAAACAATGTAAAGGTATTGTCAGACGTAAAGGTATGGCTGTCAAAATAATTTGATATGAAGGACTTAGGGGAAGCCGGCCACATCCTTGGGATCAAGATCACTCGCGATCGCAAGAAAAGGATGTTGAGCTTATCGCAAGCTTCATACATTGACACTGTTTTGAAGTGTTTCAGCATGCAAGATTCCAAAAAAGGTTTTGTACCTTTTAGGCACGGAATCCATCTATCGAAAGAAATGAGCCCTAAGACGCAAACGGAGATAGATGACATGAAAGGTGTTCCGTACGCTTCGGCCGTAAGAAGCCTTATGTATGCAATGCTGTGTACGAGACCGGATATCTGCTTTGCCGTGGACATGGTGGCAAGATATCAAAGTAATCCCGGGAAAGACCATTGGACTGCCGTAAAGTGCATCTTGAGGTATCTGAAAAGAACTCGTGAGCGGATGCTGATTTACCAGTCAGATAGTCTAGTTCCCGTAGGATACACGGACTCGGATTTCCAATCAGACATAGACTCAAGAAAGTCAACCTCGGGTAGTGTGTTTTGCATGGGAGGAGGAGCCATTTCATGGAGAAGCGTTAAGCAGAAATACATCGCCGATTCGACCATGGAAGCCGAGTATGTAGCTGCTTGTGAAGCAGCGAAAGAGGCTGTTTGGCTCAAGAACTTCTTAGTGGACTTGGACGTTGTTCCGAATTCGCCCGACAAGATAACTGTCTTTTGTGATAATGCCGGAGCAGTTGCAAATTCAAAGGAACCGAGAGCCCACAAGGCCAGCAAACACATAGAAAGAAAATACCATCTTATACGAGAAATCGTTAAGAGAGGAGATATAGAGGTGGCAAAGATAGCGTCGGGTGACAACCTAGCGGATCTATTCACAAAGGGTCTGCCTCAGAGTACATTCGAGAGACATGTGGATGGAATGGGAGTCAAGACTATTGCCAATCTGCTTTAAGTATAAGTGGGAGGAATTATTAGGTTAGTGTAGGTTGACATGAGATGTCACGTAAAACTACTACACTAAGACATGCGTGATGTATACTAAAAGCAGACTTTAAGTATAAGTGGGAGATTGTTGGAGTTATACGTGAAAGTATGCTTTTACTTTGTATAACTCGTGTATCAAACACTCGTTTTATGAGAATAATTCTTTTATCACATTTGCTTTAGTTATGATTGAATGTTGAATTTCTATTGCAAACCGTTCAAAATATGGTACAAGTTACATTGTAGTTAATGTGGTGATACCCGATCACGGAAGACAACATTAACAATTTACTTGTAACTAAACGTACATTTTCACGACCTAGGTGGAATTGAACAATCCACCGTGAAAGGTCGATGTGTAAGGCTCAGATTGGTCTGTCTTGACTAAGAGATTGCACTAGCACATTTAGTATGTGTTGAAGAGGACCTACAGCGAGGATAAATTCTTCTGTTCTGAAATGTGAAGAATTAGACCTCAGTGGTTGTTGATTTCTTAATCTCCGTCACTTAAATAGGACCGTGTGTGCTTAATGGTTACTGCTTTGATTCATGATGGGTGAGAATCATTGTGACTTCGAACTTTGTGTCTTGAGCAGTAATATTAATCATACGACGGTTGCTAAGATTTAATACGGAGAAATGCGTGCGAGTACGGCTCGTGTGATTAGTCCCCTTGGTGGGCTCAGAAGTTTTATCGTACCAAATCTTGCAAGTGAAGAATCAGTTTCTTCGGTACGGATAATAATGTTGAGCTGTCTTTACTCCAAGGTGAAATTTATTAATTAATTTAGAGCTATTCAGAAGCTTAATTAATTAATGGAATTGATAATCTTAAACGCGGGAAATAATAACCGGGAGCCCATATTATCGTAATATAGATTAAGATGGATAGTGCAATATTAATTTATTAGTGGTAATAATTAATATTAATGGATTGAATTATATTGGGGCTCAATATTGAAATTCAGAAGTCCATTAGGAGGTCTAATCTTAATTCTCCTTAAAGGCCCCTCAAGTAGCCCATTAAGTAGCCCAATAATGATAAGGTGATTAAAATAAAAAGATAATATCATGTTGATTTTTGCCTATTATTTTCGAAAATAAGGGATTAAGAAGAGAAAAGATTTTGTTGATTTTCTTGAAAAGATATTATGGAGGATAAGTATTCTTGGAATACAAGATTATCTCATATATTCAAGAAGATCCAAATTTTGGATTCTCTACTTATGAAATTTTCGAAAATCACCCTTTTATAAGGAGTGTGAGATTTTTGTGGAATATTTTATTTTGGATAAAAGAATATATGAGATATATTCAAGATATTTTAGAGTCTAAGAAAAGTTTTTTTCCAAAGCCCATATACCTCTAAATTCCGGCCACTCATGCTTATAAATAGGGGATGATTATTTCATCCCCAAGTACATAATTCCATGTGTTGGAAAAATCAAGAGCATAGATATTTTTTCTTTTTCCTTAGTTATTTAAATTGTTCGATAGCATCTCCCACCGGTGATTGAACAAGGCAAAAAGAGAAATACTTGAGAAGGCTTTTGGGTTGATAAAGCGAGATTGTAATCGTCCCGTTTATTCAAAGGCCAAGTCTACAAGAGGTACGTAAGTCACATAAATTCTTGTTTATTCCGCCTAGATTTTATGTGAATTAATTCAACATGCATGATGATAAATTAGTTGTTGGAATTATTATTTGAATTAATTAGGATTAATTCATGCTAGTAATATTTGTATTTAAATTCGTATTTAAATTTCATCCCGAATAGATTCCGGGCACCCCTATTTTCCCAACAAATCTCTCCATTCATCTCGCACATACACAATCCCCAAAATTCCCAAAAAACAAACCAGTAAAAAAAATTACCCCCACAAAGTAATTTCATACGAAGCCAATACATTGCCGCCGGCAATGGAAGAGATGGCCCCAAACAGTTCTTCTGCAACACTCTACCGGCGACGATATTACCGTAACATAAACGTCCTTGAACCACACCTTTGCAATACCCACCGACGACGACACCTATGCAATTGAAATAGAATATACATTTACCCATAAAATAAAATAAAAAATAAATTTTGTATAAACATAAGCATTCTTCACCCTTAAATAGTTGCACATATAAATCTTAAAAAAATTCTGACAAATGCACATAGTCAACATTTATAGGGGACACAATTTTTTCCTATGTGGCACTCCCCATCTCTTCTCATTTCACAAACCTTGGCTCCTCATTGAGTCAAGGTGTATATTTCATCCTGGCCTTCGATTTTACACAATTCATCTCGTCTGTAGATCGATGCCCATTATATTCTATAAATTGTGCTTTTGTCCTCCTCATTTTCATTCGTGGTCCTCTTCTTCTTTCTTTGTTCTCTCTTCTCCTATCATCCGATTATATATGTGGTAGTTTTTCCATTTTTTTGTCGTTTTAGTGTTTGTGTGTCCCGTCATGCGAGGTTTTTTTTTGAAGGATTTTTTTCCCATTTTTTATTTTTGGGGTAACGTATGATCAAGCATCTTCGTTCCTATTTGTTTTGAAGGTTTCTTTCCGGTATTTTATTTACGGGGTATCGTGTGATCAAGCATCTTCGTGTTTTTTCTTTTTTGTTTATTTATTTTTATATGTAGCATAAAAGTATTCATCGCGTGACTTGTGCCGACGAAATTGGATGTAACGATGTTGTTTTCGTTCAAATAGTAATCGATTCGCGGTGTCTTTTTTTTCGTTCTTATCTTTAATGTTGGTGTATTTGATTCTTATTGCATTTTACTATTTTCTCTATAATATTCGCCAATAAGAATTGATCCTATAATATCCTTGATTTTACTATCATATTCTCGACGAATAAAAAAAAGTAGCCGATATGTTTCAGAGTTTAGTTGGCATGGTTGATCATGTCGCGTGGGCCAAATTGTGTCACCATCTTCTCCATGGAATGAAGATAAAGGAGCCGAATTTTACTAAACAATAACTAGCGTGATTGAACGTGCTACGGTTGGCGAAATATATATTTGCCGATCGCGTAATTCCACTGGTCGTAACAGTTTTTATATCACAATAGTCTTGTGGTAAATCCAAGTAATGTAAATTTGTATTGTTGGTGTGGTCCATGGATGTTCTTGCTTTGTATTATTGGAAGATCTTAAGATTTGCCCTTAGATTTCTGCTGCTTTATGAATGATTAGGATGATTGGTACTTATTTTCTCCCTACTTTATACAATCACATTACTATTCTCTCACTCTCTTATCTTCTCTCTTACTTTTCTCCCACACACTTATTATTTCTCCTGTTTTTTCTTACACATTCATCATCTTTCAAAAAAATTCTTATCACCTCTTCTACTTTACTCTCATCCAATCATTATCTCACTAACTAACAATAATAAAATATTACAATATCAATTTTGATTTGACATAAAACTCAATCCAACTCTTTTTCTCAATCTCTAACTAACACAAATTTATTAGGGTTAATTGCAAATAAAATTACAACCTTTTCGCAAATTGCAATCTAATATAAACTTTTAAATCTTTGCAAATAAAACTCCAACTTAACATTTGGTTGCAATTCGGACCAACAAATAAATCTTTTATTGTCCGAAATGATGTTACACTTACCTAACATTGAATAATTAATTGTATTAATATGTTTATATTGGTTCGGGTGACAATGCCGAATTAATCATCATTTCGGGTTGATTGAAATTTATCTTTTGGTTAGAATTGCAACCAAATGTTAAGTTGGAGTTTTGTTTGCAAAGATCCAAAAGTTTAGATTAGATTGCAATTTGCAAAAAGGTTGTGATTTTATTTGCAATTAACCCAATTTATTATTCATTGGACTATCCCAATCTTCCCTTTTTCATATCCATCGCATCCACCACCATCCCTAACCAAACAGAGTCATAAAAAAATTAATAACCAAACCAAAATTTTAATTTTAATTTGGTTATGTCGATTAATTCAATTTTATCTGAATACTGCGCACTCCTAATCGAACAGGTCATCTACAATAATGAAGGACCCGACCCAACAATATGGGATTGAGAATGACTCAGACACCTTAACAAAAGGATGAGTCAAATCATTATTATTCTACAAACAAGACAAATTATATAATCACTATATACATTGTCTTGATATAACTTTACAAGTTATTGTAGAAAACTTTATTATCCAACTTGTTGATCCACCACTCTCAACTTAGAAGAAAAAATCAAAGGCTATCAACCCAGGAGATAAATAAAAGATTCTCAACTCGGGAGAGAAAACACATTGTGTAACATTCAGAGAGAAATAGAGGTTACATAATATGAAAAGACAGCTGACCACAAAAGAATGATATAATTCGTACATATAAGGGCAGCACAAAAGGCTAAGATCTAAAATCTTAAAAAAAAATCTAAAACCTATGAAAATTCAAGGATGATATGCTCTCCAAAGGTATAGACCACGTATATTTTTTGTTGATTATTAAGCTTTCTAGAATATATATAACATCCACAATGGTTGTAACCCATCAAGTTATAACTCTAAAAATTGGGATACTACCATTGTGAGATGGAGTTATAACTTCAAAATATTTTCTTTCACTTATATTTGGTTACACTAGAATAACTCTCTGCAACTAAAAAAGATGTTCATATGATGTCTCAAAATAGTATAATAAAAACAAGATAATGTAAATGGTGGTCCCAAAATGAGTTACAATTTTATCACACCATTGTAGTGGTTAGTATATTATAATTATTCTTACACAAATAATGATGTGGCAATGAGGTGGAGGGGAGATAATAGTTATACCCCTCCACCATTGTGGTTGCTCTTAGTCCCCAATTGTTAATTACTTTTAAAAATTATTTTTATGAGTAAGTTTCTTGTGCATCAAGTGTAGTGTGCAACTCAAGTATATCTTTTAATAGTTACAACTATTTTAATAAATAGTTAGGATTTTTTATACTAAATATTTATGGTTATACATCTGTAAGTGTTCAATATAAACAACTCTCATTGTTCAGTGAAAAAATTCTAATTGTTTATAAATATATTTTAGTTGCATGGTGCACCTATACATACAAGGCCTTGACTATTTTTATTCAACATGTGTAATAAATTTATAACAATTTATATTTTGACATATTACTTTCATGATTTTTGTACCCTAGATAAAGGAATATATTATTCAATACCAATATATGTACATATATTATTAATTTATTATCAATATGTATTTATACTAACGATTGGTAATAACATGTGTACATGTATCCTACTTATAATATGTGTTCACATGAAAATGATTGAATTAAAATTTTATTAATAATTTATTATTACATATAGATATCATTAATATTTTTTTATATTATATGAATATATTTATTAATTATGACTATATATTATAATTATTGTAGCGTACAACTTAATATGAACATGTTTGAAGTTTAAATGATATGAAACAAGAAAATATTTTTTTATTAGAATATTAGTATATAATACATTACAATTAATAATGTTAGAGGATTTATATATATTAATAGTTTTTTGATGAAATTTCTATGAATATTCATATGTATATTTAATTTTTAAATTTAACATGATTATGTTTTATTTGTTAACTTTGATACACAATTTTATATATGTTGTCTCTTTCTAGTCTAAATTGTAGTTCAAATTCCAACAACATTTTATTTTATTGTTTTATATGTTATGTTCATAAATAAAAGTTGGGGCAATTATTTTTTCATATAGAGGTATTTTTACAAAAGATAATTTTTTCTCATGGTTCATTATATGTAGCAGTGTCCTGAATAACAAATCTTTAAGGTTTGAAGATTATACTACATCACAGTGACAATTGTAATTTCATAAAAAAATATTGACAAAATTTCATGAAGTTTTTAAGAATGTGTTCAATGATAATAAATTTTGAATATCACGATTTTTCATGTTAATTTTTTTTTAATGTTATGTTGGTGTAGTATTATTGCAATATTAATTTATGGATTATGACATATTAATGAATTGTATAATATTTTTTTAAATACTTCATAATGAGTACATTCGTTGCCAAATTGTGTTCAACATATCAATGTTAGATAGCTTATAAGTGTAAACATATATTTTTTGTGAATATTTAATTCTATAATAGAATATTAAAATAATTATTTATTGTAAATTAAATAGTATAAAAATGTAAAAGAGTAATGTTAAAATTGATCCATATTGTTGTTATCATTAGTAAAAATATTATATCAATATGTGAATATATGTTATAGATACATGATAACATTAATACAATAAATGTCAAAAAACTATGTTAAGTATATTTTTTATATTGTTTTTTCTTGTGTAGAATATACTTTAAAAGATCAATGTTATTATTTTGAATAAAATTAAAAGGTAACTATAAAATAGGGTAAAAAGTAAAAGACACTCATGTGTTTGATGATAAATGCACAAAACACCATTATATCTTTTTTAATTGCATTAAATTCACCAATTTTTGTAGAAATATGCATACCCCCCCCCCCCCCCCCCATTAACCATTTTTGTTCAGAGGACACTAAAGTTGTATAATTAAAGTAAAAAATCATATAATTGTCTTATACTTAAACAAAAACACTCACACAGATCATACAAAAACACATAGACACAGAACAATGAAATATCAAAGGTGTCAAGAAGTGAAAGGTGGAAATTTCATGCATACTTTTAACAAACACGTGAGTTTTATGCATATAATGAAACATAAAGAGGAATTGGTGTGTATGTTTTATCAAACGTAAGGGGATTTTAGGCATTTAATGTAACATGAGAGGGTTTTGTGTACACCTTTATCCAAAGTGTGAGATTTATGCAACTAATGAAATAAATGGGTGTTTTGTGCATTTATCATCAAACACATTGATGTTTTTTATTTTACTTTTTAACCCTTTAAAATAAAAGAAATTGGTGCATATTATTATGAATATAAATAATACAATAAAATGTTGATATTTTAGATTTTGATGTTATATTAATAATTAAAAAAAAAACTCCCTCCGTCCCTAAATCTATTCCCTTGGAATAGATACGAGTTTTAAGAAATAATAAGATAAAATAGATAAAGTATGTTTATTGTGGGGTTCATAATGAATTAAGAGATTGTTTGTGTGATTAATAATAAAATAATAATTTTCAAAACAAGAATGAGAATAAATTTGGGGGACGAGGGAGTAACATATAAAAATTTTGGTGCAATTCAAGTAACAAAATTGACCGTGCATTAGCACGGGTGCGTTACTAGTTTTCAATAATTAACCATAAAATATTTTTTTGGAAACAATATATAACTGACTAATCTTGATCATTATTTTAATAAATATTTCAATAAAAATTAATCTAGTTCTTGGAGTTAACAAATTATGGACATTTCGGAAGAGCAAGTTACCACTAGCGGAGGCTCCCGCATTCTTCTACCTCCACCACCACCAAGAGGCCCCTGTATTCCTCCACCCCACCACTTGGAGTCCCCTGTATTCCTCCACCACCACCACACGAGGAAGTTTCGAGCCTCCCTAACACCTTTCCAACACCACCTGCAGGCCGTGGTAGACCCATCACGTCCTCTTCCACCACCACCAGGCCGTAGTGGTCACTGGACGATACCATTTTTTCGGCTATCACACATGCCCGAAACACTATTGGGCTACTTGAAATAGAGTACATAGAACCAGCCTTACCAAAACGGTTGGGTGGGGAGAGTGGTTTGTGGCACTGCTGGTGTCATGCATAGACACAGATGGAGTATTGAGGGCAGATGCTGAAGGTGACTGTTTCGGGCCCAGAGAAAGATTACAATATGCCCGAAGAATTCTTGTTAAAATTTAAATTTACTTGAATTATTGTAAAATAAGAATTTACTGTTGACGCTTCTTGTTAAACTTCAAATTTACTTGAATCTCATCTCTAACATTTCTAGCTTGTCCAATTCAATAATCCTAGTATTGTGTTCTCAAATTGTACCATAAAATGCAATGACTTTCAACTTCACACATACATTGATGAATATGTTGCATGATAAATATATATATATATATATATTAATAAAGTATAGAGTGCAAATAGTTCATACATGAATCATTAATGAGTATTAGTTATTTGTACTAAAAAGAATATTAATTGTTTTTCACTGAAGAGTATTAGTAGTTTTCACTTAAGAGTATTAGTTGTTTAGTGAAAACAAATCAAGGCTCTTCAATGAAAACAAACTAATATTCTTTATTCAAAACAACTAATACTCTTTAGTGAACATAACTAGTACCCTTCAATGATTCATGTATAAACCAATTTCATTTTATACATACTCATATTTATTATGTTATGTTTGATGAATATATTTATGAAAGTCCCTCTTTAAATTAATATATTATTAATTGATAAATTAATAATTTCTTGAAATAATAATTATTTTCAATCCAAATAATATTAATCATTTACTGTACTTTAAGTTATAGTAGTAACACTTTCTAAAAGTGTAATTAAACAATAAGCGGGAAACACTAACTTGCCCAATTTTAAAACTTTTTAAACGCTTTCTTCAGTGCAGAAAAAAACACCGCTTCTTGAAATCAAAACTCAAATAAAAAAAAGAAAGAAAAGCCCTATATTTCAATTTTTAAATATTTCAAATCAATTTCATCAATGCCGCAGTTTACACCATTTTCAGCTTTATATCAATGGGGGAACAGTTCCAATGGGCGAGCAACCTTTAGAAGTTCAGTCAAATCAAGCCGAGCAATACCAATGAGTGAGCAACATTTAAGAATTTATCAAACAAAATACAAGTACCCAGAAGGTTGGGTGAGCTGAGTGAAATATGACTCCAATAAACTCGAGAATCCTAAGGGAAGAGCAGAGATGGAAAATTCTCATTAGAAGAGGCTCTAGGAGGAACAACTAAACAACCGAACACCTTAGACTATAAAGACTTTGTAACTAAGAAATGACTTAGATAAGGTCAAATAGTTAACAAGACATGTGTCAAGCATGCATGCTAGAAGGTGAAAGGTTATGCCCCCACCTACTTGTAGGTTATTTGTATAAATACTTATATTTTTATGAATAAAAATAAGTCAATTATCCAAAATACACATAAAAATACACTATAAGCTTGTAATACTAGTATTTATATGAAATTACATACAAATACACGAAATCAATACCCATATTTACCTCGATCTTACTTATTTACCAATTTATGACGGTAATCAATTACATGTAATTATTTGGTGATTTCAAAACAGATTAAATAACCACTAATCATCATGATTAGTTCGAATAATCAACAATTATAATATTTAACTTTTAAAAAACATTTAAAGTATCTATTATATAACCAAAAGTATTAAAAATTAAATACTAGTTCATGAAATTGAAAAATGATTATTATCATGAACCATTTTCATATTTCAAATTCAATACTTTTGACGACGATTAATTTCAATTGAGGACTCTTGATTAAATATTTAATATTTTAAAATAGTTTCTGATAAACTTATTATAAACCATTTTTATATAAACTTACTAATAAAATCTATAATTGTGAAGGACACCACTCTCTTATCCCAATGAGAGGACACCACTCTATTTTACTTGAGATTAAATATTTGGCTAAGTCTGAAAGAGGTTTATATCTAAACTTGCAATCTTTGGTTTAGGTCTTTTAGAGACATGGTAGGTCATTTATAGACCTGATTGATCGTTGGAGCTTATTATTTGTAGATTCATGTCTTTCGACTTTCCCGAGTTTCTGAATGTATTTTCTCTTATTAAAGGATCTTTGTTTGTTTGGTCTCTTTAAGACCTGATTTCTTTGTCTGACAGCTTGAGGACCTGACTTCTTTGTGCTTCTTTATGCCCTTTTTTTAAGTACACACTTTTAATCGTTTTCACATTTTTAATCGTTTAAATTTGTTGTTTTACAGTTTCAATTTTTTTGGTACACTAAACCCTATATTTATATATGGTTATATCTGATGGGTTAATTTTAATTTGTGTGATATGTATGTCTATTTTCAGTCGAAACTCTGCCTAAATTTTCAGTACACTGTTAGATAATTTGTGTGATGTTTGTTTATTTGATGGGTTTAGCATGAATGGTATATGGTTATGTTGGATTGATTTCCGTGAATAAAAAAAATTGTATATCCCTATTTTTAGTCGAAACTCTGCCTATTTTTTTACAATTCATGTGATATTTTTACTTTTGATTTGTAACATATGCAGTTTCCAAATCATGTTTGGATGTACTCAATACCTAGAATGATAGAAGGAGACATTAACCCTAAACCCTAAATTGATGAAGATGAAGAGGATGGAGAAGGGGAAGAGGATGACAACTAGAATTATTGAATTACTATATATAACAAATTAGAAAAGAAAAGAAAATAAAGTAGTTTGATGAATTATGGAAAAAAATGAGTCAGTTTGAATACATATACAACTAATTGCGTACAAAAAATAAATTATAAATTTACGCGTTGTCAAAATAAATAATTTTACAAAATAAAAAAAATTGGACACAACATTTATTTAAATAAGTTAGAAACAAATAGGAATTAATTTGATGAATTATGAAAAAAAAGTCAATTTGGATACATATACAATATTAATTGCGTACAAATGAACAAATTATAAATTTAAGTGTTGTCGAAATAAATAATTTTACAAAATAAAAAAAAATAGTTGGTCACAACATTTATTTAAACAAGTTAGAAACGAAAAAAAATTCAATTGATGAATTATGGGAAAATGGGTAAATTTGGATACATATACAATTAATTGCATACAAATGAACTAATTATAAATTTACGTGTTGTCGAAATAAATAATTTTACAAAATAAAAAAAATTGATCACAATATTTATTTAAACAAGTTGGAAAAGAAAATGAATTAATTTGATGAATTATGAAAAAAAATCCAATTTGAATACATATACCATTAATTGCATAAAAATGAACTAAAGAAGCTCGTGTCCAAATGACGCATGCCTCCTCCATAACTATGAGAGATCACGTGTTTGAACCCCATTTTGACCTAGTAACTATTCCGTCATAAATATTTTTGGGGACAATTAATTCAGTAAATTAATTATACTCCAATTTGCCCAAAATGTCTGTCTCAATTTTATTTTCTCATCCCTAAAATGGAAATTACTTTATTCATTTAAATAATACTTTATTCACCATTTTCAATACTACTTTATTCATCATTCTCAATGCTACTTTATTCATTGAAATACTAAAATTCAACTCTCGCATTAAACTCCGTGCACAATCAAAAGGGAAAACAAAACTGGGATGGAGGGATTATGATTTATGATGAATTTGGCCGTCGTTAACTAGCAATGGACATCAAAAAAATCGTTGCTACTTTTAGCTACGACTATTTTGTCAACGGGTTCTTTTCCATCGCTAATCAACATATTTTTTTATAGTGTATATATATATATATGTATATTTTTTTTTCAATTCGTATACAGTAAAATCTCTATATATTAATAATGTTGGGACCGGAAGATTTTATTAATTTATAGAGATATTTTATATCAATAAATTAATAATTTATTAATTTAAAGAGGTTTTAACATATATGCACAGTTGACCTTCAAAGTTTCAAATTCTTTGAATAACTTTAAGTATACATGCATAGTTATTGATGAAAATTAAGTTAAAATACAAATGTACTAGTAGAATTCCATGAACACAAACTCACGTGGAAGTTGGAATGGCTTGTTTAAATTAATTGGTTTTGGAAAATACAAAAATATGGTTCATTGAACTAACATTTGTGCATTGAATCATGGATAGAAGTTAGCACTATATATTTATCCATTGGAATCTTGAAAAATCACACACAAAAATGGCCACTCATCTAAAAGGAATTCAAAAATCAACCATGACCAACCAACAACAAAAGATGTTATGTGAGTATAAGAGAGATCAACCTGGATGCACTCAGAATGATTTGGTGAAATGGGTTGAAAAATCTTTCAATTTGAAAGTTAGCCAAGCAACAATTTCGAACACTCTTAAGATATCTGCAGAATTCATATCATCTGACTTTGAGAAAGGTGGGTCGTCTAAGCGTCAGAAATCAGCCAAGTATCCGGACCTTGAGAAGGTTGTTTATGAGTGGTTTCTCCAATATCAAGAGCGTGTGAATATAACCGGGGAGCTAATCTTAGAGAAGGCGAATGAGGCGCTTAAGCTTTTATATCCAGAGGATCCCGCAAATCATCGTCTTTCACAAGATTGGCTTGAGAAATTCAAATCAAGGCATGGTATCAAATCATATCGTCGTTTCAGAGAGAGTGGATCAGTCGACATGCATGATATGGAGAATAAATTGGAATCCATTAGGGAAAAAATTGATCAATTTCCAAGGAAAGATGTTTTTAATATGGATGAAACTGGTTTGTTTTACAGGTTACAGACTGATCATTCACTTGCAACAAAACAACTTGAAGGTAGAAAACAAGATAAGGAAAGGTTGACAATTGTTATTTGTTGCAATGAAGATGGCTCTGAAAAAATTCCTCTATAGATTATTGGTAAGTATGCAAAGCCCCGTTATTTTAAGAATGTCAATATGAATAGCTTGAACTGTCAATACCGTGCCAACAAGAGAGCTTGAATGACTGGAGTGCTTTTCGAAGAATATATTCGTTGGCTGGATGAACAAATGCATGGAAGAAAAATTCTTTTGGTAGTCGATAACTGTCCAGCTCATTCAAACAATATTCAAGGTTTACGAAACATCGAGTTATTTTTCCTACCCCCAAACATGACCTCAAAAATTCAACCATGTGATGCCGGCATAATAAGAGCCTTCAAAATGTATTACCGCAAAAGATTTTACCGTAAGATTTTGGAAGGCTATGAGTTAGACATACCATCTCCAGAAAAGATCAATGTTTTAGATGCTATCAAATGGTAGTGTCAGCTTGGACCCAAAATATTCATCAAGAAGCAATAGCAAATTGCTTTCGACACTGCAAAATTCGCTCGGAAAATCAAAGCGACTCAAGTGCAAATGATGCAACTCCTGGAGAAGACATTCGTGAGCTTGAGAATTTGATCACCGGTATGCAATATCACCACAAAATGGATGTGAATCAGTTGCTCGACTTTCCGGGTGAAAATAATCAATGTCACGAAGTTCAGAGTCTAGAAGAGATAGTGGTCGATGTCATTTATAATCCGGAAGATGATGAAGCAGAGGATGATTCAATAGTTTTGCAACCGATCACTCTAAAAGAAGCATTGCAAGCATCAACAACTCTTCATAACTTTTTGTTGCAGTACGAGAAGACAACGCCACAACTATTGAGTGCAGTAAGGAGATTTAAAGATGAGATCAACATAGATTTGAAGTTCAAGAAAAAGCAAGTTACAGTAGATTCTTATTTTACTAAGTTGACTTAAGAATATTCAAGTGCATCATATATATATATGGATTATTTTTAATAATTATTAATTTATAGTTTCGTCGGACCAATATATATACACTGGGATCTCAAAAAAATTATTATCTTATAATTTTATTGATTGAGTCTCAAATTTGTACTGGTCCCAACTTGGGACCGGACAAATTATTAATTTTAGCTAGATTATTAATTTATCGAGTATTAATTTAACGAGGTTTTACTGTAATATGCGGGGTTTTTGACCTAGTAACTTTTAGAGGTAGTAAATAGAAGCCGAATCAACCTAAAATACATCACTAGTCATAAATCTTTTTCATTATTTTTGACCTAGAATCTTTTCCATTATTTTCAGATCCGTGGAAAGAGTCAAAATATACATTGGAATAGGTATATATGCATATCACTATCCCATATAATTTGTTGAGAGAGATAGAGAGATAGACGTGCGTGGTGATTTACAAAGGGAGCCCCATAGAAAGAAAAAACAAAAATAACAAAGAGTGCAGCAAAGAAAATCATAAAAAAATGTTGAAAAAATGGACAAAATCTACACTATCAGCCTTGTTTTGGGACAACTTCTCCCTCTCCTGCTCACTTCCACTAGATTTTCATCTTCTCTACTCGCAAAGAAGGTTTTTCTTATTCGATCTTTCCATAACTTCCCTACCTCTTTTTTCCATGTTAATATTCATTATTATGTTTCTAGGCTTATTCATAATTCAATTTTATGATAATTTTATTAACTTGTCGCCTTATTGAGTATTAATTGTCTTGGGTAGATTTAATTGTAGCCTTTATGTCTTGTACAACAAGAGAAAGTGGTACACTACTCAACTTTCCTCCCCAACTTTCAATTAATGGGAATTGAATTCAGTATCTTGGGTTGGGCTCCAGCTTTTTTTACTCTAATGCCATGCATTTTTTTTAACCCATCTAAAAGTCCAAATTTGTACATATATGTGAAATTAATTCATTTAATTATTTTATTTTTAACTTTTTTGGTCTCTAAATCGCAGGAATTTATGCACCGCTTTCACTAGCTTGCTTGAATTATGTACTCTTGGCATTAATCCATGGAGGCATCATGCTTTACAGAAGACAACCTCTCAAGGTGAACCGATTAGCTATTGAGTTATTCTCATTTTTTGAATCGTGATGATGTTTATTTTAGTTTGTAGCAGATTAACAAGATTGTGTTTGAATGGGGAATTTAATTTGTAGATGGATTTAAAAATTCATGAATTTCAATTTTTTTTTTACAGATATAATTAACACATATGGATGCCACATCAGCATCCTAAAATTTTTAAAACGATGTTGTCAAAGGATTTGAGATTAAATCTGATAAAAAGTTAACTTTTAAAACTTAATCTGTTTATGGGATGATTTGTGATTTAAACTCGTTATATCCTTGCCAAAATTTGAGAAACACGTGTATCAATTGTGCAAGTATGTTTGTATTTATAGCAGAGTATTGAATTGTAGGCTTTGTATAAATAGACTGGATTTCTCACGATTTTAAACATAGAATACTATCTATTTCTGGGAAGTATTGAATATTTTTGGTAAGTTAAAGAAAAGTTATTGTTTTAGAGCATAAATTCTTCTTGATGCATATATATATATATATATATATATATATATATATATATATATATATATATATATACACATTAAAAAGAATTGATTATGAGTTGACAGTGATTATGGCATCAACATTTGCTTCTCCTACAAGCGTTTTTTTTTCTGGATTGTTGGACAATTCTGTGTGTCCTGTTACTAACCTAGTTCATTTTCAAGACAAAATATGGAATTCGAAGCTGATTGGTGTAGCAATTTGTGTTGCTAGACTTGTAACATTTTTTTTCTCCAACGTTCATTCGGCGATCTTTCTCATCTTATTGAATTTTAAGCTGATTAATTTATTGTAGTTGGTATCAGAATTCTTAATGGTGATTGGATTATTATTGTCGGAGCAACACTTTATGGTGTTAGTAATGTCGGCAAGGCAAGTAATTGATACTCTAGAAAAGGAAAACCTGTTTACCGCTCCCTTGCGTAATTAAATACGTTTTCATGTGCAGGAGATTTTTGTCAAAAAAAGTGAAAGCCTCGTGGAAGTCTTCAACATTTCCAGTGTCTCCGACCTTGTTCCCCAAACGTATCCATTTATTAAAAAAAATATTATGAATGAATGATTTCTGAATATTGTATCATGCATGCAGTTGTTTCTGAATGTTTCTTCTTTGATCCAGAGCTTATTTTGAACGCAAGGAACTCATCGAATCCATTTCTTCTCTATATTTCCTCATTAACCCTCAATCCCACAATTGAACACAAATAAAATATGACCTTACTTTCTTTTTTCCTTTTCTGATACAAATATCATTTGATTGGATATTCATTAGCCATGTTTCTATTTTAATCGGGAGTCCCTCTTTTACTCATAGTACCTACTACCTACCCCTTTATTTTTAGTTAGGGAAATAAATTGTCCTTTCTCCCTTTACTCTTAAAACTATATATATACTAGTACGTACCCCCGCGAATTTCGCGGACTGAAAAAAATATTTGTTATTATTATTTTAAAATATCTTGTAATTTTAATATAATTTTAAAATTGTAATTATAATTCAACAAATAATAATAAATACTAAACACGAATACATATAAAATTTGAAAAACATTAACTAATTCACACATTTAATCTCAAATTAGTATAACACAATATTTCTTAAAATTACAGTTTTTGTATACTTGCATGCCCAATTTTCCCCCATGATATGAAGATACAATAAAAATCGGCAAAAGTTCAACTCTAAAGATAGAATCCTATAGATCTAAAAGTAACATTTGACAAAAATGATGTCATAATTAAAATAAAATATTGTGTAGATGTTTGTGTGGGAACAATTGATTAATGTGTTGATATTTATAATACACAATTCAACAATAAGAATTGACCCTTATGCGCCAATCTTTTTTTTTTTTTAATTTTCCACCTGGACATTTCACATTTACAGATATTTTGCAAAAAAAAAAAAAAAAAACGAAAAAAGAGTTAAAAAATTGAAATTGTTGAAAAAAATCGAAATCATACTACAAAATAATATCTATATTTTACAGTTTCAAATTCAATTTTGCAGGTATTTATAACGGAAAAATCCAACCCTAAGAATTATATTTAAGCGACAATTCGAATTATATAAAAAAATTCAATTTCCTCCTAAATATTTCATGTATACATGTATTTTATATATAAAAAAAATTGTTAACCTTATGTGACATAGTATTATACATGGTAAAATATTGTATATCATGGCAAGATTTTTTGGAGATAATGCTATTTCAGTGACAATATCTTTTGGGTAGTAAAATCTTGTAAAAAAAAAAAATTAATGTTAAAATATGTTATCCATGGTAACTACAAAATTAACATATATAAATATTCTGCAAAAATAAATTCCAAAAATATCTATTATTGTATTATACATGGTAAGATATTGTATTTAATGGCAATATTTTTGGGAATAATATGCTATTTCAGTGACAATATCTTTTAGGTAGTAAAATCTTGTAAAAAAAAATTACATTTACAATCTATTATCCATGGTAAGATATGGTATTGGATGTCAAGATTCTTTGGAGATCTTGTCATCTTTTACGTGACAATATCTTTTGCAAAATATTTCAATATCCTCCTACAAAATTAGCATATATAAATATTCTACAAAAAAAAAATTCCAAAAATATCTATTATTGGTAAAATATTGTATTCATGGCAAGATTTTTTGGGAATAATATGCTATTTCAGTGACAACATATTTTGGCTAGCAAAATATTATCCAAAAAAAAAAATTAATGTTACAATATATTATCCATGGTAAGATATGATATATGGGAATCTTGCCATCTTTTACGTGACAATATCTTTTGCAAAATATTTCAATATCCTTCTACAAAATTAACATATATAAATATTCTACAAAAACAAATTCCAAAAATATATATTATTGTATTATACAGGGTAAGATATTGTATTTCATGGCAAGATTTTTTGTAAATGATATGCTATTTCAGTGACAATGTCTTTTAGGTAGGAAAATCTTGTCAAAAAAAAAAAAAAAGAAGTTACAATCTATTATTCATGATAAGATATGATATTGGATGACAAGATTCTTTAGGAATCTTGCCATCTTTTACGTGACAAATTTTTTTGTAAAATACTTCAATATCCTCCTACAAAATTAGCATATATAAATATTCTGCAAAAATAAATTCCTAAAATATATATTATTGTATTATACATGGTAAGATATTGTATTTCATGGCAAGATTTTTTGTGAATAATATGTTATTTGAGTGACAATATATTTTGGCTAGTAAAATATTGTCCAAAAAAAATAATGTTACAATCTATTATCCATGTAAGATATGGTATTGGATGGTAAGATTTTTTGAGAATCTTGCATCTTTTGCAAAATATTTAAATATCCTCCAACAAAATTAACATATATAAATATGTTGCAAAAATAAATTCCAATAATATCTAAGTAAGAAACTTAGTGTCCATTTTTTTGAATTTGAATTCACTCCCATACATTTAACATATACTTTCCACTACCATACCGGCTGAATTCCAAGTTGAATTGATTTTTTTCCAGATTAGTGGAGTGAAACACCGAGATTTTTGTGATATTATCGAACATTTGCTCTGTATGTGTAGTGTTTGTACCCAATTGATTCCGTGAATAGAGAAACACATATGTGCAAAGGGATCGGGAGTTTACCTTGACCAGAGGAAAGAAGGCGCTGGGTTAGGCGGAGGAACGACGGCGCTGGGCTAAGCGTGCCGGCTGTAATAGAGCAGCGAGACGGCGCTGGGCTACGCGAAGGAACAACTTAATACACAAAGAAAACTTTATACCGAAGATAATATCTCAAAAATTCATGAATTAAAATAAAATTCTAACCTTTGTAAGATTCTAGGAATGAGGCGGTGATGAGAAAGTTATAATCTGGTATAAGTTGTTGGTCCGTGCTAATTGGAGAGGGGGCGGAAGCGGCGCTCTGAAAAACATCGAAGAAGAGTGTGGTGGTGTGAGGGAGATCGAATGTGAGAGAGACGGCTTATGAGAGAATGAAAATGATGAACAATTATATTAACCCTAGTTACAAATCAATGGTTTAGATGTAATGATATAAAATGAATGGTTAGATCAAAACTTAAACCAACTTTTAATGAGAGCGCATTATTTCAAAATGGAGAGATTTGAGACATGCCACCTCATCCTTAGAATAAGGTGGTGTTGACACATCACCTTGGAGGATTTAGAAATATATTATAATAAGATTCCAATTATTTCGTCCCATGAACAATTCCAGTTATATAAACGTGTTACATAATCTTCCGTGCAGATCAGTGGATCAACAATGTTAAGTCTGTCATTGCTCACCTCCAATATGTGGGCTAATTTAATTCGAAATTTGGCATATCATGAAAAGGTTGCAAAAAAGTAAAAGAAAATTAAGATTACATCTATATATTTTTTGAAAAGATTTTCGTTGTCCGTGATATTATATATGTAATTTGAATCTCATTTTCTCCAGGTGGATTGGATGTACATTGTGGGCGTTGTTCTTACCTTTGGACTTGTTGTTTATTCATGGTATACCTAAAACAACACTTTGACTTTTCTTTATAATTTTTACTTCCACTTTTCTCATCTAACTAGCTTTCTTCTGGAATACGTAAAAAGAAATCCTTAACCATCTGTTTGGATATTTGTATAATAAATAATAGATTTCTAATTAATGATCGAGCAAACTGCAGGGGAGATAAGATGGACCCAACAATTGTGAGATTCATGAGTGCAAACACTTTGATGAGGAGGCTTGGATCTCAAATTCATCTACTAGAATTGGTGAAAAAGGTAGCATCGCGATTAAAATAAAATTTCGAGCCAATAGTTTTTGCAGGATTACCAATAGATTATTGAATGTATATGATAAGTTAGATTTTTTGCCCTTTGTTTTTATACTCGATATTCATACTGTTGGTCCAGTTACAAGACTGATGAATACGTGTAGGGGGGGGAGGGAAATACACGTATACCAATTTTTCAACTTAAACCTTACTGAGTCCCTTTTACTCAGAGTGATAAAGAACTAAGAGCTGATAATACACCCACTGACTACACTTAGTGCGGGTCAGTTGGCTAACTATCAATTCAAGTTCAGTGCAGAAATGCATGAGCTCTGATAGTTTAAAGTCTTGTTTAGTTTGCTTTCTGAAAAACTTGTTTACTCAATTCTGAATTGTGATTAGTAGGGCAGTGCTCTGTTTGATGATCAGGCTGATTGATTCAGGCCTGATAAAACCAAATGCAATGAATGAATAAATAATATAACAAGTAAGCACAATATCAAAGCAGTAAGAACACAGGGAGTTTAATGTGGTTCAGAGACTCAAGCTCCTACGTCCACAACCTGATTTAATAGGAAATCCACTCAAGGGATTCCTGTTTTTAACGTGCCAAGGTGCACCAAGATCAGCTACTCCTCACTGACCTGTACAAACTCCTTACTAACTCACTAACAACTTACTACCAACAAACCTAACTTAGGGTTTTGGTTTCAGTTTGGATTCCAACTAAGTTGTGATTATCCTTACAAGACAAAGCTTTGCTAAGGATTGGACAATCACTCTAAGCTTAAGATATTGCTAGTACGCTCTATGGAATACAGAATAACTCTCAGAAACTAAGAAACACTTAGGAAATTTAGCTGGTTTCGAGTGCTTCTTCTAAAGACTGAATGCTTTGATTGCTTGAGAGTTTGAGTAATTTCTGGCTTGGAAATTTCATGTAACCTTGAATGGGTTCAAGGCCTTCTGTATTTATAGATGATTTGAAAACTATCCGTTGGAAGAGATGACCTTCTAGTCATCTACGTAGAGTGGCTCAAACGGATATATTTCCCATGTAGCAGCCGTCCTTGCATGAATTTGGTAACTTGCCTTTAATGCACCATTTAATGCTTGCCCATTGAAAGTGCAGTCTAAAGTCAGTCTTCATGTCAGGGTCCGTACGTGCGTGTCCTCCCCGGATTGGTCCACGTCATCAGGTTGGTGAGAATGTCAGAACTTATTCCTAGGCTTGTCTTATTAAGTTCTTTTTGTCTCGGGCACAACAGTCTTGTCCTGATGCTGACATTCCTTTTGCATTGCTTGGCTCTACTCCAAGTCTTCCCATAAACTCAGTGTCATCCTGTTCCCTTCAGGATTGAGTTAGTAATGGCCTCAGGGTCATACTCTTCATCACTGACACTTACTCAGCCAGCTTAGAAGACTGTCATAAGTTCAAGATGGTGCTCTTCGTCTTCATGCTCTTAGTCTTGATTGTCATCAGTGAGTTCTCCTCTCACTGAGTACCTGTAAAGTGTAAAATGGTTAAGTACAAGAACCTAACCAAGACTAGCCTGACTAAGACAAACTAAGGCAAATCATCTTTTCAGGGCTTTGGGATCTTAATCAAAACTGACAATGTCCCAACACATACTCCTAAGTCCCAAGACCTCGTTGCTAGACTAATCATTTTTCTTATTGGTCTTTATATTAATGATCTGATTTGTGGACATAAATTTTGAAACCCTTTAGAACATACCGCCACATTTAACTAACTAACACCCTACAAGAAAAACCTCGCGTATTAGCGACCAAAATTTGAGATGGACTAGATTTATGTCGCAATTGTTGTAAATAAGTGCGTAAATTAAAGGAACAAGATTTGTTGACCCAGTTCGTCAGAAACGACTACATCTGGGGGCGATCCAAGCCAGGAGTTTCACTAATGATCTTGTGTATGAGGTAATTACAATAATGAATACAGTAGTCTATTTATAAGAATAAAACCCTAGTCTAAGATATAAAGCCCATTGGGTTTATTGGTCCATTAGTAATGTCCACATCAAATCTCCTAGATTTGGAATAAATCTTCTAGATTTACAACACTCCCCCTTGGACATTACGACATAACATAAATATCTTGTCATAAAAACTCCACATGCTAGGTATCGGCCAAATAATAAGTTAGGGAGGAATGTTATTGATCTTCTAGATCTATATCTTCTAGATTTGTTTCGGGGTTACCGCTCCCCCTGAAGACAACAACACTTTGAGTCTTTGCATCCCAATACCTCGAACGTACTTTTTAAAAGTAGACGTAGGTAAGGATTTAGTAAACAGATCTGCTAGATTGTTACTAGATTGCACCTTTTGAATGGTAATCACATCACTCTTCTGGAGTTCGTATGGGTAGAAAAACTTATGTGACATATATTTCATCAGGTTTCCCTTGACGTACCCATTACTCATTTGTGCGATGCAAGCTTAACCACATGAGTCACCAATGTGTTTTACCAAGGACCTTAACCAAACATATTCTCGTGCGGCTTCAAACAAAGCTATTATCTCTGAGTGGTTTGAAGATGTGGTAACCATAGTTTGTTTAACCGATCTCCATGAGATCGCGGTACCACCACAGAGAAAAACGTAACCAGTCTGGGATATGGCGTTGTGGGGATCAGACAAATAGCCAGCATCCGCATAACCTACTAAGGTTTTGTCTTGGTTCTTACGATAAAATAGTCCAAGGTCTTGAGACCCTTGGAGGTATCGTAGAATATGCTTAACACAATTCCAATGTATCCTTGTAGGAGAAGCGCTATATCTCGCAAGCAAATTGACAGCAAATGCAATGTCCGGCCGAGTGCAATTTACGTGATAGAGCAAAGCTCTAACAGTGCTAAGATAAGGAACTTCTGTTCCCAGAATTTCTTCTGAAACTTCTCTTGGTCTAAATGGGTCCTTATCCACTTCGAGGGATCGAACAACCATAGGGGTGCTATGTAACGCCCCGAACCCAATATATATTAATTATATCGAATTCGAAGTGTTATTGTGATCAAAAGTCCGAACTATAAAATTTTTGAATGAATATAACGGAAATGAGAGATGATGAGTTTTTATGCAGCGGAAGAAAATGAATAGAATAATTTTAGTAAGTATCTCACACACATATATGTGTACATAAAGCATAGTATTAACAGTAATGTTTTATTTAATTGGGAACTCCGTGTCGTCTCTATTACTGTCCTTGCTCCACGAAATCGTAATCTGCAAGGGGTTAGGAAAATGGGGCGTGAGAATTGAATTCTCACATATGGGTGATTTGCAACATCATGGGATTGGTAAATCCGAAATATATTAAGTTATACTAATTGATAAAGTGTTTATTTTATTTAATCAGTTGACATGTAAAATTTAAACGGCATTTAAACATATTTCGCATAATATAATTGAAATAGCACAAGTTGGTTCACATTAGGGCAAAGCCCAAAGTCATATCACATATTATCACAAACTGACAAACCATAAACGTACGATCATTCCACTTCCAACAAAGTTACTCTTTTCAACTCCAACAAATCAACAAAGTTACTCTTTTCAACTCCAACCAAAACTTACTTCATCCAACCACACAAGCTCACATCATCCAACCTTATAACATCCCTCAAAATAAGCAAGTATCAATGGCCTTCTTCCCAGTGCGTCAAACGACAGCTGACCGGGGACCAGATCTACTTGATCAACAACCTTGATTCTGAGGGCGTCCCCGACAGCAGCCCCGGAGGTCGGATTTAAAACTCGATCCCGACTCCGTACATACCGACCTTCCACAAAACTGACTCAAATAAACTTTACAAAGAATAATACTTGACTGACAACCGAACTGATTCATGCTCACGTAAGGTGTTTACTCATGCAGTGGTGATCGATTCACAAAACAACAGGCTAAATATATAACATATGTAGTTATATCACATAATCCAAACAGTTATATAGATAGGTGTTACATTTATGTTGGATTAGATATTTTTGATTTGATTTGGTCGAGTTCAGAAAATACCGGCACGACGTTATTAATAGCAGATCAATCAACAGATCATCACCCACCTGTTAACTCCGAGTCCCGTGAATGATGTACGAACAGATGGTCGGAAACCTCGTGTGCGTTCCAACTAGTACCGAATCCTAGTAGGAAGATATTTAATTAAAAGTTGACCTTTGAAAATGTTTAGGAAAACTTGAGAGTTTGTGTTACGAGAATCGAGAAAGTTGTGGTCTTATAAACTCAAAAAGGACTTGCTTAAGGGTCACACCCTATTTTGGTAAATACACCACTTCTAAAAAGGTGAGTGTATTGAGGGAGTGTATTTACTAGTATACTTGTGGTATGACTATTTCGATTACTACAAAACAATCTTTTGATAAGTACACCCCTTTTTAAGAGGAGGTGTATTAGGGGGTGTATTTACTAATATCCGTTGTGTCCTTAACAAAAGCCTTTTATAAAAATAAAAGTATAAGAATTTATATTTTATAAAACCTCTTATTAAAACTTATTAATAACTTGATTTTTCTAAGAATTTATATTATAACTAATATAGTTTATAAAAAGTATTTTTCTTTTCTAACTTTAGTAACACTTCTAAAATTGGTTTGTAATACTTCTAAAACAAATGAATTATATTAATTTTTCCCAAAATTACTATTTTCATTTGTTATAAATTTTGAATATAAACGACTTGTCTTTTGTTTCTAATTTTCTAACAGTCGCACAAGAGGAAGACGAGTTTCCCTTTGTCTCCAAAAACTCAACTAATAATTCTAACAACTAATTCAATAATACTAGACAACTAAACACAATAATACCAAACTACAAAACCAATCATACTAAACCCACCAAATAACAATACTAAATACCAAAATCAAGAATACTAAACAGCTAAAAGAATAATATCAAACCACTAAGTCCAAGTACCACATCATTTTCAAAACAATAGTACTAAAAATTCATCTACTGCTAAAGAAACAAAATTCCAAAGTCCAAAAAGGGGTTGATACCCAAACAACAGTCAGTGAAGGAAGGAAGTAGGAATTCAACAGGTTCATTTTTCCTACTTCTAAAAGAGTAATACAAAATAACCAAAACAGTAATACTGAACAAACCAACCGGTGTTACTACGACACTAAACCAATTCTAAGAAATTAACACTCTCTAACAGTTGGTAAGTAGAAGAAATAGAACGAGGATAATTCCAACAGTATGATCGTCTTTCCTTTTCGCTTCCTTGTTACACGGTTTTAAAATAGCTTCGATTTATTTTCTGGAATTTACGAAAAGAGAGCAACGAAGGTAGAATCCTTACGTTCTCTGGTTCGAGGTGGAAAACGGGCGGCCTAACGGCGTCTCTCGATTTCTCCAAAAACTCCGGCAACAGGGGTTCGACTCGGCATCATATAGGAAGAGGAAAATAACGAATCGGGTTACGATTTTGAAATCGGAATTAATCGAATCGAAATTGAAAAGGGAAATTTCAATTGCTTACTGGAAGGAGGAGAAACAGAGGTGGCGCTTGGCTTCGGCGGTGGCGTGCTTCGGTCGGGAACAGGGCCAACGGCGGCGGCGTTCGGCAACGAGAGAGAGAGAGAGAGAGGCGGCGCTGGTTGTGGCTCTTCCATTACGGCGATCGTTTGGGCTATCGATCGGAGGAACGGCGTGAGGAAGCAAGGCGGCGACGGCGGAAGAGAGAGAGAGAGAGACGTCGGGCGGCGCTGGGACCGAGAGGCGAGACGGCGGCATCGGAAGAGGGAGGCGACGGCGCAAGGCGGTCGGCTTCGTGAGGAGGAAGGCGTGCGCGTCGTTGATCGGAGAGAGCGGCGTGAGCGGCGTGGCTGATCGGAGAAGAAGCAGAGCAGCGTGTTCTTCTTCTTCAATGAGAGAGAAAGGGAATTGCGTGAGTTGTGAGAAGAATGAGGAGAGTGGGCCGTGTTTTGTTAATGAGAGAGAGAGAAGGGAAAGGGATTTGAGATATTTTGTTTCCCTTCCTGCGTAAGTTTTGAGAAGGAAGTTTACATATATAAAAAAAAACTTTAATTAATTAATTAATTTAAAAAGGAGGAAAAACATGTGGATGAGATTAATTAATTAATTAATTTAATTCAAACAGGAAAGTAATTTATGTGGTTAGGGATTAACCCCTTTTTATTCTGATATTTTCGTTCCCGTTTGATACGGTTTAGGGATCGTTTGGTTCACGAGTTTAATCCCGATTCGATAATTAATACAGTTTTGAGATTCAATTAATATTTTAAAGTATTTTAATTATTCTCAATAAATTATACGGATCGAAATCCTAATTTCGAACTTGAATATTTAATTTCTCGTAATCCTTTATTCGTTTGAAAGATTCGCTTCTTTCTACGAATTTAGGAATTTGTAAAATGGGTATATATTTAAATTACACAAAAGCACACAAAATAATAAAATAAAAAGAAACAAAGATAAGAAAATAAAATAAGGGTTCTAGGAATATAAAAGGTATAAAACGGGACGGGGTATTACATCCTCACCCCCTTAACAGAATTTCGCCCCCGAAATTCAGCTTCTAGGTATTGCTTAGGTATTGAGGGTATTTGGTTAGTACTTCATCCTCTATTTCCCAAGTTGTTTCTTCTTTCTCGTGTCGGCTCCACTGGACTAGAACTAATGGTATCTCTTGATTCCTTAATAAGTGTAACTTCCTTCCTAGGATAGTAACTGAAACTTCTTCATAAGTCAGGTCACAGCTTAAACCTAAATCTATACGATTAAAAACAGGGTTTGGATCGCTTATGTACTTCCTGAGTGTAGATGTGTGGAACACATTATGCACTCGCGATAACTCTGGTGGTAGTGCTAAGTGATAAGCCACATCCCCGATTCTATTCAGGATGTCAAATGGCCCATTGTATCGCGACTTTAGCTCACCTCTTTTACCAAAACGGATTAGACCTTTCATTGGTGCCACTTGGAGAAATACTTTATCGCCAATGTCGAATTGTAAATCTCTTCTCCTAGCATCCGCATATGACTTCTGACGGTCTTGAGCCGCTTTTATTCTTCCTTTAATCTTTGCGACTATCTCAACCGATCTTTCAACTAGTTCGGGTTTGAGAATCTTTCGAATTTCGACTTCATCCTAACAAACTGGTGATCTACACCTTTTCCCGTAACGTGTTTCGTACGGTGCCGTTTGTATTATCGCCTGATAACTGTTGTTATATGCGAACTCTACAAATGGCAGGTGGCTCTTCCAACTTCCTGCAAGATCTAGAGCGCAAGCTCTCAGCATACCTTCGAGTGTCTGGATAGTTCCTTCCGATTGTCCGTCAGTCTGCGAGTGGTATGCGGTGCTGAACTTCAATTCAGTACCCAAGACTCGTTGCAGACTTCCCCAGAACTTAGAGGTAAAACGGGGTCTCTATCGGACACTATCGAGACTGGTACACCGTACAGTCTAACTACTTCTGCTATGTATAGTTAGGCGAGCTTGTCCAACGTATACGTCATTATAACAGGGATAGAGTGGGCAGTTATCGTAAGTCTATCTACGATTACCTAAATGGCATCGTGATTTTTCACCGTTTTCGGAAATTCGGTGACAAAATCCATAGTGATGTTCTCCCATTTCCACTCTGGCATCTCCAGAGGATGCAACAACCCTGGAGGTCGTTGGTGATTTGCTTTAACTCGTTGGCAGGTTAAACAGCTCCTGACGAATTGAGCTATCGATCTCTTCATACCCTTTACCAAAAAGTTTTCTTCCAGTCCCCGATACATCATCGTCTCTCTGGGGTGAATGGTATATGGAGTGTTATGTGCCTCTTTCAGAATTTCATTCCTTATTCCTTCATCCTTAGGCACACAGATTTTGTTATCGAACATCAAAGCTCACTCAGTGCTCAATACGAACCTCTAAATGGTTCCTTCCTCAGCGCGCTTACGTATTCATTTCAAGAATTTATCGTCCTTTTGCGCTCCTAGGATTCTTTCTCGTAAGGTCGGTTGTAGGGTGAACGCGTAAACCATGGTATCTGCACAATTATGCGTGGAAAATTCTAGGTTTAGGATGAACTGGTACTATATCTTACTCCACTAAAAATAGTTTTGTTTAACTACTTACTCTAAAAACTTCTGGTTCAAAAGGGGTGGTAAACCTTAGTGGGGAGGTTTGATTTCTGAAAGGTCCTCCATTAGTTAAAACCAAAATAACTTCTCGGTTTTCTTGGTCGACTAAGTTTGTTGTCACTCTACCAGATCTGAGACTTTGAAGGTTTTCTAGTCCTCAAGCATGCAAACTTTTCTTCCTACATAGTTGCAAATTTTCCTCTACTTCGAAGTCCACTATGTATCCCATAGATAAAAATCAATTGTCCTTTCTTTTTCAACTAAAGTATTCCCATAACATATAAATGTTAATCTTAACACGTAAAACTTAAGATCATATCTAGCTTACTCATTCCACAAAAGGCTCTTCTTAAGCTTAAAATCTTATGTTATCCCAAAAGAAAGTAACTATGCCCATGTTTCATATTCCTTCTTATGCATAAAACTAGTTTGTTTTCAATAACGCCTAACTACTCAACTTAAGAACGTGCAGTTCAGTTTCTATTTGATGTTCATCCAAGTCTATCTCCAATCAATTCACTCGGCTTAGGTTCTCATTGTATTCCTCAAAAGTTCACTTTCACTTAAGGTCTATTCTTCTATACTCCATATCCTCAAATTTTTCTTAAATTCTTAGGCACAAGGGAGCGAGATGCTCTAGTACTAATCGATACATAAGCAGTTGATCCAAAATTCACACTTGCTGAATTTGGAATAAAACTTCTCTAGTCTCATTGTCTTTAAGACTGCCTTGAGATGTTCTTCGTGTGCTCTTTTTCTCTTAGAGTACACAAGTATGTCGTCGATGAGGACGATGACGAATTGATCCAGGTACGGATGAAACATTCTATTCATCATATCCATGAAAATTATCGGAGCGTTTGTTACTCTGAAAGGCATCATGGTAAACTCGTAATGTCCATACCGAGTCCAGAATGCTGTCTTCGGGATATCCTCGCTCTTGACCTTTAGCTGGTGGTAACCAGACCTCAGATTGATCTTTGAGAATACCGTAGCATTCTTCAACTGGTCGAACAAGTCTTCTATCCTTGGAGAAGGATATTTGTTCTTAATGATCAGTTGATTGAGACCTCGATAGTCTATGCACATACGGAAAGTTCCATCTTTCTTCTTCACGAACAACACGGGTGTTCATAGTGATGCACTAGGCCTGATGAACTTCTTTTCAAGCAAGCATTGCAGTTGTTCCTTCAGTTCTACCAATTCCTTTGGAGCCATTCGATAGGGTGCTTTAGATACTGGTGCTGCCCCAGGTATCAAGTCGATGGAGAACTCTATCTGACGATCAGGAGGTAACCCGGTTAATTCCTCGGGAAACACGTCAAGATATCCATCCACAATTGCACCTTGATGTGCAACTTGTCGTCTTTCTCTCCTGCTGAGATGTGGACGAGGTAAGCTTGGCATTCCTCTTTTCATAATATTACTGCAGCTTAGATTGCTGATATTACTCGGGTTTCCTTCTTGGTCTTGTTTTAACGAAATGTGAAGCTTTGACCATTACGGGTTTTGAGGTCAATCTCTCGTTCTGCGCATTTTATTATCGCTTCGTCCTTTGTTAACTAGTCAAAGCCTAAGATTATGTCAAAGGTTTTCATCTTAAGGACGTGATGGTCGGACTCTACTAAATGATCGCTTAGCATTAGGGGTAAACCTCAAATTCGGTCCTTAATTTCCATAGTAGTTCCAGACATTTCTTAGCGCGACCTGCTGAGGTGGCTTAGGTTCAGCCTGAGAAGGTAGGTTCTGTCCTATAGGATCCTTTGGTACAGGAATGGGGTTAACGCGGGGTCGTCCACGTCTACATCCTGGTGTCATTCTAAAGGTGGTTCTGATCGGAAAAGAATAATATTTTTACGATATGTATAGGTGCGAGAAAGTTATAAAAACATAATCGGACTAACCAAAATTAACACACAACGTTCACTGAAAATACGTGTGGTACATAATTCACCAGCTGGGCATTGGGGCCCCAATGGTACAGTGCTCACATTCGCACAGTATTCTAGGAACTAGTAATGTGTCATTAAGTGATAATCAGATAAAATATGACAGTTAATATATAAAGCAAGTAAAACACATTGACAAGTAGTGAGCACATAATAAGTATATATATATCTAAAAGTTTTGGTCCTACGGAGGTCAGTCTCCTTACATTACGTCATAGAATGCAAAAGGGTTCTAGGTAATGTTATAGTATCGTGTCCTCACATCAGTTCGGACCACGAGCGACAAAAGGAGCAGGTTAGAGCTACGCTGCTATGGTCTAAGTAAAACGATCATACGTCTGACTACTACTATATGTCAGGAAAGGGTGGCACATCTATGTTGTACGTATTTGTGACTACATCAAAAGGATAAATGTTTAAAAGGATTTGATCACTCTGACTGATCACTACTATCAAACGGAAATACCCATTGCCGACTTCTTTCTAGGTATGTCTCCAAGTGAATGTGGGGCCTTTGTACTGGGTCTTCTATTCTCGTCCATTCGAGTAGTTTTACAGCGATAGGACGGAGAACAACTCAGCAACCCTTATGGCAAAACGAATCACGGCTGTCAAATATGTCTCCTCGTGGGATATTGGAGTGGCTCTTGCCTTTGCACGCAGTCTCGTGAACTGAGTTATAAACACACTGGTAGATTCTAAGGTTAGCTAAGCGTTTCTAATAATCGGGATATAACTATCTTAGGTGGATTCTTACATGGAAAGGAAATTCCTAGTCAAAATTTTAGTTATTCAGAAACATAATTTAAACAACTAAGACACATAGTTCAAATAATCATATAACATCATTTGTGAAGTTTATAACTTTACACAAATATATTTATTTCTATCTTTTACTAATTATCTGCACTTCAATAGTATTATAAATGACATTTCGGGGTTCTTTCTACACCTCGTAGGTGTTGTTTCGAGTTCGCGATCTTTTGATTGGAGTTTTGTTATGAAAGTCAAGTTGTCGTAATATCACAAACTTTAAGGCAATAAAATAAGAACATACCTTCGAGGAGCTTCTGACGGTAATATGAGACACATTTCCCCTCAAGTGATTTAATTAGTGATCTATACTTACATGATAAGAAAATTTAATAAAGATAATTTTGGTTTGATGAAAACAATGATTTGGGTTTTGGTCCGAAAGTTTTGAACATAAGCTCTGATACCACCTGTAACGCCCCGAACCCAATATATATTAATTATATCGAATTCGAAGTGTTATTGTGATCAAAAGTCCGAACTATAAAATTTTTGAAGGAATATAACGGAAATGAGAGATGATGAGTTTTTATGCAGCGGAAGAAAATGAATAGAATAATTTTAGTAAGTATCTCACACACATATATGTGTACATAAAGCATAGTATTAACAGTAATGTTTTATTTAAGTGGGGAACTCCGTGTCGTCTCTATTACTGTCCTTGCTCCACGAAATCGTAATCTGCAAGGGGTTAGGAAAATGGGGCGTGAGAATTGAATTCTCACATATGAGTGATTTGCAACATCGTGTGATTGGTAAATCCGAAATATATTAAGTTATACTCATTGATAAAGTGTTTATTTTATTTAATCAGTTGACATGTAAAATTTAAACAGCATTTAAACATATTTCACATAATATAATTGAAATAGCACAAGTTGGTTCACATTAGGGCAAAGCCCAAAGTCATATCACATATTATCACAAACTGACAAACCATAAACGTGCGATCATTCCACTTCCAACAAAGTTACTCTTTTCAACTCCAACAAATCAACAAAGTTACTCTTTTCAACTCCAACCAAAACTTACTTCATCCAACCACACAAGCTCACATCATCCAACCTTATAACATCCCTCAAAATAAGCAAGTATCAATGGCCTTCTTCCCAGTGCGTCAAACGACAGCTGACCGGGGACCAGATCTACTTGATCAACAACCTTGATTCCGAGGGCGTCCCCGACAGCAGCCCCGGAGGTCGGATTTAAAACTCGATCCCGACTCCGTACATACTGACCTTCCACAAAACTGACTCAAATAAACTTTACAAAGAATAATACTTGACTGACAACCGAACTGATTCATGCTCACGTAAGGTGTTTACTCATGCAGTGGTGATCGATTCACAAAACAACAGGCTAAATATATAACATATGTAGTTATATCACATAATCCAAACAGTTATATAGATAGGTGTTAAATTTATGTTGGATTAGATATTTTTGATTTGATTTGGTCGAGTTCAGAAAATACCGGCACGACGTTATTAATAGCAGATCAATCAACAGATCATCACCCACCTGTTAACTCCGAGTCCCGTGAATGATGTACGAACAGATGGTCGGAAACCTCGTGTGCGTTCCAACTAGTACCGAATCCTAGTAGGAAGATATTTAATTAAAAGTTGACCTTTGAAAACGTTTAGAAAAACTTGAGAGTTTGTGTTACGAGAATCGAGAAAGTTGTGGTCTTATAAACTCAAAAAGGACTTGCTTAAGGGTCACACCCTATTTTGGTAAATACACCACTTCTAAAAAGGTGAGTGTGTTGAGGGAGTGTATTTACTAGTATACTTGTGGTATGACTATTTCGATTACTACAAAACAATCTTTTGATAAGTACACCCCTTTTTAAGAGGAGGTGTATTAGGGGGTGTATTTACTAATATCCGTTGTGTCCTTAACAAAAGCCTTTTATAAAAATAAAAGTATAAGAATTTATATTTTATAAAACCTCTTATTAAAACTTATTAATAACTTGATTTTTCTAAGAATTTATATTATAACTAATATAGTTTATAAAAAGTATTTTTCTTTTCTAACTTTAGTAACACTTCTAAAATTGGTTTGTAATACTTCTAAAACAAAGGAATTATATTAATTTTTCCCAAAATTACTATTTTCATTTGTTATAAATTTTGAATATAAACGACTTGTCTTTTGTTTCTAATTTTCTAACAGTCGTACAAGAGGAAGACGAGTTTCCCTTTGTCTCCAAAAACTCAACTAATAATTCTAACAACTAATTCAATAATACTAGACAACTAAACACAATAATACCAAACTACAAAACCAATCATACTAAACCCACCAAATAACAATACTAAATACCAAAATCAAGAATACTAAACAGCTAAAAGAATAATATCAAACCACTAAGTCCAAGTACCACATCATTTTCAAAACAATAGTACTAAAAAATCATCTACTGCTAAAGAAACAAAATTCAAAAGTCCAAAAAGGGGTTGATACCCAAACAACAGTCAGTGAAGGAAGGAAGTAGGAATTCAACAGGTTCATTTTTCCTACTTCTAAAAGAGTAATACAAAATAACCAAAACAGTAATACTGAACAAACCAACCGGTGTTACTACGACACTAAACCAATTCTAAGAAATTAACACTCTCTAACAGTTGGTAAGTAGAAGAAATAGAACGAGGATAATTCCAACAGTATGATCGTCTTTCCTTTTCGCTTCCTTATTACACGGTTTTAAAATAGCTTCGATTTATTTTCTGGAATTTACGAAAAGAGAGCAACGAAGGTAGAATCCTTACGTTCTCTGGTTCGAGGTGGAAAACGGGCGGCCTAACGGCGTCTCTCGATTTCTCCAAAAACTCCGGCAACAGGGGTTCGACTCGGCATCATATAGGAAGAGGAAAATAACGAATCGGGTTACGATTTTGAAATCGGAATTAATCGAATCAAAATTGAAAAGGGAAATTTCAATTGCTTACTGGAAGGAGGAGAAACAGAGGCGGCGCTTGGCTTCGGCGGTGGCGTGCTTCGGTCGGGAACAGGGCCAACGGCGGCGGCGTTCGGCAACGAGAGAGAGAGAGAGAGAGGCGGCGCTGGTTGTGGCTCTTCCATCACGGCGATCGTTTGGGCTATCGATCGGAGGAACGGCGTGAGGAAGCAAGGCGGCGACGGCGGAAGAGAGAGAGAGACGTCGGGCGGCGCTGGGACCGAGAGGCGAGACGGCAGCGTCGGAAGAGGGAGGCGACGGCGCGAGGCGGTCGGCTTCGTGAGGAGGAAGGCGTGTGCGTCGTTGATCGGAGAGAGCGACGTGAGCGGCGTGGCTGATCGGAGAAGAAGCAGAGCAGCGTGTTCTTCTTCTTCAATGAGAGAGAAAGGGAATTGCGTGAGTTGTGAGAAGAATGAGGAGAGTGGGCCGTGTTTTGTTAATGAGAGAGAGAGAAGGGAAAGGGATTTGAGATATTTTGTTTCCCTTCCTGCGTAAGTTGTGAGAAGGAAGTTTACATATATAAAAAAAAAACTTTAATTAATTAATTAATTTAAAAAGGAGGAAAAACATGTGGATGAGATTAATTAATTAATTAATTTAATTCAAAAAGGAAAGTAATTTATGTGGTTAGGGATTAACCCCTTTTTATTCTGATATTTTTGTTCCCGTTTGATACGGTTCAGGGATCGTTTGGTTCACGAGTTTAATCCCGATTCGATAATTAATACAGTTTTGAGATTCAATTAATATTTTAAAGTATTTTAATTATTCTCAATAAATTATACGGATCGAAATCCTAATTTCGAACTTGAATATTTAATTTCTCGTAATCCTTTATTCGTTTGAAAGATTCGCTTCTTTCTACGAATTTAGGAATTTGTAAAATGGGTATATATTTAAATTACACAAAAGCACACAAAATAATAAAATAAAAAGAAACAAAGATAAGAAAATAAAATAAGGGTTCTAGGAATATAAAAGGTATAAAACGGGACGGGGTATTACATGCTAAGTGGATGAGATTTATCCATGTGAAATCTCTCCAATACCTTCTTTACGTAGGTCGACTGATGAATAAGGATTCCTTCTGGAAGGTGCTCGATCTGTAAGCCGAGGCAGTACTTGGTTTTACCCAATGACTTCATTTCAAATTCAGCTTTCAAGATTGAACTGGCTTCTTCAATCTCTTTGCATGTTCTGATTATGTTTAGGTCATCAACATAGACGGATATGATGCAAAAACCATCTAGCGATTTCTTCGTGAATACGCATGGGAAAGCTTTATCGAATGTGTATCCCTTCTTCTGAAGGAATTCACTAAGTCGGTTGTACCACATGAGGCCCGATTGCTTCAGGCCATACTACGACTTTTGCTATTTTAATGTTATACATACTGCGGTTTTCACCATCCCTCATTTGAGGAATGTTAAATCCATCAGGGATTTTCATGTAAATGTCGGCATCTAGTGATCCGTATAAGTACGCGGTTACAACGTCCATTAATCTCATTTGAGGATTCATTTTAACTGCCAAAGATATCAAGTAGCGGAACATTATTGAGTCCATGACGGGAGAATATGTTTGATCAAAATCAATCCCGGTCTCTGCAAAAATCCTTGTGCTACAAGCCTCGCTTTATACCTCTCCACAGTATTGTTCTCATTTCATTTTCGTACAAATACCCATTTATATCCTATGGGGATAGCGCGCGCGGGTGTACGAACGATAGAGCCAAATACTTATCTTTTGTTAAGCGATGCGAGCTCTGCATCAATTGCCTCTTTCCATTTAACTCAATCGGAGCGCTTCTGGAACTCGGCGACTGTTTTGGGTTCTGGATCTAGATCATTTATAATGGAAGGGCGATTGACGCTGCAAATGTGTCATCGACAACAATAATATTTCTATTGTATGTTTCTCCCGTATCTGTGAAGTTCACAGAGACTTCGACGTTTACGTCAACCAGACCTTCCTCATTTCCCGTTGTATCTGGGTCTGGTCGTTCCACGGTCCTAGTGCATGGAATATTTTGTGCACGTGCTTCATCACTAGGACTCTCGTCTCCTAGAGACTTGGAGTTATCTAGACGGATCTCTTCTAGAGATTTTACATTCGACTGACCAAATTTTCTAGCCTTTTGTTTAGGTGTGTTACTATCTCTTGAGGGTCCCTTACACTTTTGGCATGTGGGGGCATGAGTACTCATTTTTCTTGGGACCTCAACCCTTTGGGGACCATTTACTGCAGGTATATGCAATTTAGTTACACCTCTATGGTCAGTGAACGCGTCTGGCAGATTATTTGCTAAGTTGAGGTCCCAAGAAAAATGGTCCATTTGGGGACCTCAACCCTTTGGGGACCATTTACTGCAGGTATATGCAATTTAGTTATACCTCTATGGTCAGTGAATGCGTCTGGCAGATTATTTGCTAAGTTATGCAAGTTAATGATCTTCTGAACTTCTAGTTCAGATTGATTAATGCGTGGATCTAGATACTGAAGATTACTTATGTTCCACCTAAGCTCCCGACATTCATTCAATTTTGAATTCGAATCTCCCCCTAATGTTCAGAAGTAATCTTCATCGTACGTGCAATCAGCGAACCAGGCCGTTAATTGATCCCCGGATAAAGGCTCGAGGTATTTCATGATGGATGGAGAGTCAAATCCGACGTAAATACCGAGTTTCCTTTGTAGGCCCATAGAGGTTCGCTTTGGTATCGTTATTGGAACGTATACCGCACATCCGAAAATACGCAGATGGGAAATGCTAGGTTCTTTCCCACGCACTAAGTGTAGGGGGAATGATCATTATATGCAGTTGGACGGATTTGGATTAAGTGCGATGCATGTAGGACTGCATGCCCCCAGCATGAAGTGGGTAGTTTGGAGTTCATAAGCAATGGTCTCGCGATAAGTTTGATACATTTTATTAGCGCCTCAGCAAGACCATTTTGGGTATGGACGTAGGGGATCGAATGCTCCACTCTAATTCTCAGGGCCATACAATAATCTGTAAAGGCCTTCGAGCTGAACTCAGCTGCATTATCCATGCGAATCGATTTGATTGGATAATCCGGGAATTGAGCTCTAAGCTCGATAGTCTTCGCAATGAGCTTCAAGCTTGATTGTGGGTGGACAGAAAACATGCATATGTCCACCTAGTGGAGGCATCAATTATGACCATGAAATAACGAAATGGTCTTGATGCTGGGTGAATCGGTCCGCAAATGTCTCCTTGAATTCGCTCAAGGAAAACTGGAGACTCTAGTCCAACCATAGTGCGCGACGGGCATACTATTAACTTACCCTTAGAACATGCATCATAAATATATTCATCAACATGAGGGATTCTATTATTCGAAGTATTATGACCAATTGAATTAGATAGAATCCTACGAATCATTGTTTGTCCTGGATGACCTAACCACTGATGCCATAATTTAAAGGAATTTGGGTCATGGAATTTCATACTCATCGCTAGATGGGAACTAGACGACCGGATGTAGGAATAGTACAAACCGAAGGAGAAGGAAGGAAGTTTCTCTATAACTTGTTTACGGTTACCTCGAGTAATAGTCATCAAAAGGTATTCATTATCGTTTTCAGTTTTAGTTTCAATATGATACCCGTTTATCATAATGTCCCTAAAACTGAGTAGGGTACGCTTAGATTGTGGAAACAATAAAACATTATCGATTATGAGTTCGGTACCCATGGGGAGGACAATGAAAGCTCTCCCGGAGCCCACTATCAACTTACTATCATTGGCTATTGTAGTTATACTCCCCTTACGTTCTATCAAGTTATGAAAATACTTCCTATCTTTTAGGATCGTATGTGTGGTGACGCTATCTACCAAACATAAATCACTATGGGCGTCCATCATGCAAGAGGAAATAGTCCAAACCTAGTAGCTGATTTGTTTACAAGCCATAAATGAGAACACCAATATCTAAATAAATACATGGACAACTATTAAGGTAAACACATCAAAGCTAAAAATGATAAATTCATTCATAAAATAAAATATCCGAAAGAAAGGATCCAAAAACATAACGTGAAATTATTTTATTCAAAACAAAATAAAATACTAGAATTAATTAAATACGTGAATCTACTCGTGGTCTCCTCGATTTCGAGCTACGAGCTCAAGAGATCATCGTTGTCTTGATCAAATTCTGCTTCAGGTAGGTTGTCGTCTTCAGGTTCATAAACAGGAGTGTTCCCCTTGTCGTCCTTCTGCATCATTAAGTAAGCCTCGACCAAGTATTTGGGAGTACGACACGTGCGTGACTAATGGCCTTTGTATCCGCATCTGAAGCATGACTGCTCAATCATGCTTTGAGAGCTAGGTTTTTGTGGAGCGAAAAACCGGGTTTTGTGACCACCGAATGAACTATGACTTCGGTCATTAGTCCAGAACTTTTTACTCCCTCTTCCCCTTCCACGGGTGCGACCAAATGAGGGTTTGGCCCTATACTGCTGCTGGAGTACAGGGTTGCTAGCGTGGAACTTTGATACAGAATTCTGGATCAGGTTGGTTACAATACGCTGTAATGCAGAGTTGTACTCCGTTATCGACTTAAGGTCTTTATAACGGATGTTCAACCACTCGTATTGTGACGGAGGGAGGAGTATATAATCTTGTTGTTGGAAACGTTCCTTCGGGGACTTCCACAACATTCCGGGGTCCCTTTGTGTGATATATTGAAATTTCAGACCTTCATTCATGTGGTTCCTAAGAAAAATCAGCACTTTCGCCTTCTGGGCATTAGTAGATTTTGAACCTTCCATGATGGTTTCACTCAACCTATTTGAGGCTAGATGGAATTCTACATCTAGCATCCATGTCGGGTAGTTGCTACCATCGAGAGCAAGCTCATCGAATTCTTTCATAGTGATGTCAGACATAATTCACTACAATTAATAAAAGCGACATGGTAAGGGGGATGACAAAATTCATTGACAACGGGGGAAAAACAAGGATTCATTTAATTAATAAAGCACATATGGGCAAGTATTGGGCGCCGTCTACCCAAAATATAAATTTACGGTCCGACAATTACCGGGCGCCACCTACCCGGGCATGATGTGCGGACTATAAAGAAATAAACTATGTATGAGAAAAATAATGCACGTAGAATAATTAAATCACATATACATGCATAAACAATTAAGGAACGAAAATCACATGAAAATAATTTCTAGGAAAATATACGATTTAATAGACAGGGGAAATATTCATAAGACTAAATATTTAATGTATATTAATGTAATTTAACGAAATATTTTTAGGATTAAAAAATAAATTAATACGGATTTTGTGATATCAAGAACGTAAACGCAATAGGGTTAAGAGATCACAAGAATCCGGGGAAAAACACCGCATGGGTCGCACACGGCGGACGTGTGGCGTCGCACGAGCGGCACGGGCACGCGGGCGCGACGGGCGCACGCGCTGGTGGCACGGACGCACGGGCGCGCTACACGGGTATGCGCACGGGCGGGCAGTGGATGGGCGCGTGAGCGCGCGGCTGGACGCGCGACGGGTGCGCGCAGGCGGAGGCGAGACGGGCGCGGCGTGGGCGCACGACAGGCGCGGGCATGCGCGCGGCAGGCGCGCGATGGGTGCGGCAGCGGTCGTCTCGGGCGATGGACGGCGGCGGTCGTACACCTTTGGGACGTCGGCCGTTGCTCGTCAATTCAATACTCAATAATTAAATCCAACAATCAATTATGAATCAAATAAATTCATAGCAAAGGTACACATGAAAATATGGAATTCATATGAAAATTAATTTAGGGCGTACCGTATAATCTCGGGCAGAGACTCGTGTTGATAACGTGTTGTAAATAAGTGCGTAAATTAAAGGAACAAGATTTGTTGACCCAGTTCGTCGGGAACGACTATGTCTGGGGGCGATCCAAGCCAGGAGTTTCATTAATGATCTTGTGTATGTGGTGATTACAATAATTAATACAATAGTCTATTTATAAGAATAAAACCCTAGTCTAAGATATAAAGCTCGTTGGGTTTATTGTTCCATTAGTAATGTCCACATCAAATCTTTAAGATTTGGAATAAATCTTCTAGATTTACAACAGTTATTTCTTAGAATTAGCGACATATTTAAGAAAGATAAAGTCAAGTGGTCAAATATATTAAACTTTGCGACGGATATAGTGATTCATCACTAAACACTAGCAATTAGCGATGGACTGCTCATCGCTGATTAGAAGATTTATGGCTTCATTTCTAGCGTCAGGATTAACGACTAAATGCTCATCACTAAATCTAAAATCCGTATTAGCAATGGTCACAATTCCGTCGCTAAACCGACCTTGGGGAAGCGGTGCCTTTTAATGCGATGGCCAACAAGATTAGCAACGGAAGCGACAAGAGATATTGCAACTTGGAAGTTAATAATGAAAGTGATAGCCCATGGTAAAGCTACAAGACCTCATCCCTTCAAAGATTTCATTGGGGCAAATATAAGAGTATCTTATTGCAGTTAATAACATTAGAAGCATAAACTCATATGCCGCAATAGCTTTACATAGACGATCCATCAAGAGTACCAAAAGGGAAAGAGCTAGGTAACTCATGCACATAAAACCACAAAAATAAGTGAATTTAAAGAGGGTTTTGGAGAGGGTTTTAAAGAGGGAATTGAAGATAGAGAGGGTATTGAAGAGGAAAATATTTTCTCTCCATAATGTTTGTCGCCAATCTGTACACGAGGGAAAAGATAATCCCTCAAAAAATAGAGAAGATTTTAAAGAGGGATTTCATGTGGGACCGGACGAGGGAAAATTTCCCTCGACAACAATTCCCTCGGCTAAGCCCTCATGGAGGGCGAGGGAATAAACCCTCGGGAAAGGTGCATGAGGGAAAAATCCCTCGGCTACGCTGACAGGGCCTGCACCTATTGGGCGAGGGAATTATCCCTCGGCTGACGTGACGAGGGTAATTCCCTCGCGTATTCCCCACCCGAAAAAAAAGTTTTTGTGGGTTTCGAACCCACGACCTCAGACCCGAGCCCTCCCCGCTGATCCGCTAGGCTAGCACCCACCACATTACTCTACGCTGAAATTGGGCAAAATTTGCCCCCCTTAAGTTTCGAACACGCGACCTCCATGTATGCGGAGGCCTTGCGTGTTTCGCCGTGCCGCTTGGACAAGGCTATTTACTTGTTATGTTTTAGGGTGTAATATATATGTTTCATATATTTTCTGTTATATATTTTAAATATAATACTACTTAATATTAATTGTTTGTTATACTTTATATGAAAATTATAATTACATATAAAATTAAACTATCACTTGTATATTTTATTTTCATTATTGATAGTTTTTTTATTTAAAAATCAATATAATTTTAAAATAAATATTTTTTAATTATTTTTCACTATTTACTATTATGTGTACACTAATACACATATATTGATCCTTTTTGTTTTTAAAAATAAATTTTTTTTAATTTATTTTCACTATTTACTAATATGTGTACACATATACACATATATTGATCGTTATTTTATTTAAAAATCAATAAAATTAAAAATAAGGTACTTTTCAAATTTATTTTCACTATTTACTATTATGTGTACACTAATACACTAATACACATATATTTATTTTCACTATTTACTAATATGTGTATACATATACACATATAGAGTTTTCGTTTTTTTAAATCAATAAAATTTTAAAATAAATATTTTTTAAATTGTTTTTCACTAAAATCAATAATAATAATAACAAACCAACATATATAGTTCCAATTATATCCAGACATATAAATTAAAATATCCACACATGCTCAAATATCCAGACATATAAATCTAAATAAACAGTAAAATCTTAAACCAACATATATAGTTCCAAAACACGATCAAATATTCATGACATCCTAACTCTCATCATCATCATCACCTCTTTCATTTCCAGAATAATTACCCCTCGGAGGGTAACCAGAATATGCACCTCTTTCAAGTAGGTCTACAAATCCAGTTGGAGAGATGGAATTATGACGAGACGGGGAAGGACCAGAAGCTGGAGGACAAGCAGGAGAGGGCTGAGGATAAGGGGCAGCGGGAAAACCACTAGGAGGAATGGGAGGAACAACACTTGAAGGACCTGTGGGAGGATAAGGGGCGTAACCAGGGGCGGGAGGATAAGAAGGATAAGCTGAGTAAGGAGGATATGAAGTAGCTGGTTGAGAAAACCCACTAGGTAGGTTTCCCTGATGGCCTTGCATCCACGCTACCATCTGGTTGTGCACTTCCTGACGCAAGTTTTTGTTATACTGTCTCTGTTGCTCCGCCAGCATTCTTTCATATCTCGTGTGCTCTTCAACCAACAAACGATCAACATCTCTTTGGTCATAGCCGCCAATGTGTGTGCTAGATGATGGCCCGCCTGGGCCAGATTGTATGCGCATCGTCTTCATTTGATCGAGACCCCTAACTTTTCCGTGTTCTGGCCTCACTGTCTCAGCATATGCTTGACTCAATCGGTTCAAGCGCTCATAGTCGTCCGTTGGAGGCGGTAATTACGAGACTCGTTTCTCCACGGAGCCCTAGACATACAAAAATTGTGAAAATAAAATAGTATACAAACGTGTTATTTATATTCAGTTTATAATGTTAATGTAAAACACTTACAATTATTTCAGCAATTCCCCCATACGTGTACTCCCCTTCCCCACAGTTGTGGAAATGTTGCACAATTTCCTATTCAGTTGGGAGCCGGTTATATTTCTTCTTCTGTATTCCAAAAAATTCGGGTTATGTATAATCAAGTAATTAAAATCTCCCTATGTTGTAGTACAGGAATTACTTATGTATTCCTCAGTCCATTGTGCAACTCCTTTTGCCCCTCATTTGTGTTTTAAGGGGCCTCTTCCTCCGGCCGCAGATAAGCGGTTTGCCCTACACTGGTTGCTTTTTCTAATGACTTCGGGAAATTGCCAGTACTCGAGTAGTGCAGTCCAGAATGTCCGGTGGGTTTTTTTTCCTTCATCTCGATGGATCCTCTTCCAAAGACTGAGGAGATCCGTGAATCGTTCTCTAGACCTCTGGATGAACAGCTTTTTAATTACCACAGTATTTTCCGTCGTCGGATCCCAGTAGGTCTCCCTCTGAAGAAAATATATACAATCAAGTTTATTTTAATTAAGTAAAAATATTGACATACATATAATACTACCTACTTAACAAAATTAACAATTACCTGGAATGTCTCCTACCACCCTTTCTTCCTTCCTTCTGACACCAACTTATATGTGAACCCGCCTATCTCCATTCCACGGGACATGATGTTCCGAATCAATTTCGAAACAACATTTGAGGGAATCAATCTGTAGAAACGTTGTTTCACATTGTGATATATATTTTAATAAAATTAAATAAAAAGACAAAGTTATATTTAACATACACATTGTGAAACGTATAGATGCGTAGCCGGTTCAGACGAGGTGCATGGTTAGCGAGCTCTTCCATAGTTTCCGGAATGACAGGGTCATCCTCAACCATTTCTGGTACTTCATCATGATTCTGCAAATCAGGAATCGGTACTCTTCCGGTTTGTGAGGAGGATCCCCAAAAGCTTCGTCAACCCGTATTTGTTTTCGATGTTTCCATCTGTATTTAACAATTACAGTTATGACATGTGTACAAGATATTTTATATAACAAATAAAAAGAATTGTACCGGTTCTCTTTCTTGGTCCGACTCTGGTGTACGAGAGGACAATCGCCGGCCACCGAACAAGTTATGGATATGCTACCTCCAGCCATCTGTATACATAGCAAATTAAAACATGTATACATAACAATTAAAACAAGTAAATACATCGATACATCAATTAAAACAAACAAACACAACAAATACAGAATCCATCAATTAATTAAAATAAGCAAACACATCAATACATCAAGCTTACACAATAACAATATCAATTCATCAATTCATCAATCTTCTTCATCTTCTTCTTCTTCATCATCATCTTCTTTATCTTCTTCATCATTTTCATCATTTTCAACATCTTCTTCACCTTCTTCCTCTTCTTCATTCTCTATCTCAATTAGTGCAGCGTCAAAATCAGCCAAAACGACAGGATCATCATCTATTTGCACATTCATCTGAGATATCATATCGTCCTCTTGAAATGGAGGAAGCTTTGGTTCACTCTTTCTATCGACTTCCACTAAGGATCGAGCCTTGGTGGTGCAAACTACCCACCACTCTCGACCTGCTTGGACAGATGCACCGGGATACTTGCAATAGTAAACCTGAGTAGCTTGACTTGCAAGCACGAATGGATCATAACGACCGTACCGTCCTCTTGGATTAATGTCCATGAGTTTATACTCAGGATGTATCCATGTTCCCCTCGGTACAGTAGGATCAAACTACTGACATTTGAGCAGAACAACTTTTTTTTTCCAGTAAGTCCAGGGTATTCCAAAACCACTACTTCCTCGAGTATCCCATAGAAATCATTTTCATTGGAATCATAGTTTGTTCCTTTAATGCAAACTCCACTGTTCATGGTTGCTTTAGAGGCACCATAATCTCGTGTGTGAAATTTGAAAGCATTCACGTAATACCCAGGGTACGTGGTGACAGTACTGCTAGGACCGCCCGCGAGAGCACGTATAAACTGATCCTGAATACGATTTCTCTCCACCTATATTTTAAAATTTTATGATATATTCAATTATATATAAAAAATAATAATAACAAGTTACTTATACATATCACTTACAAGTTGTTCAAACCACGATGCAAATTTCATTTGAAGCACATCGTCTTTTTCAGCACCTGATAGATTCGGTTGAACAAGCAGTAGTTGCTCGAAAAATATACTACGTACAATTGAGGCACAAATTAGAAGATCAATAACAAATTAAGTTTCCACTAAGAGGTAGGTTAACTTACGCAATATACGGTTGCACCTCATTGCAATTTAGTAACACGTGCGTGTGAGCAACTTGCTTCTCTAAGTCTACAATCCATCTTTTACCCTTCTTTCCAAGATGTGTACCAGGAGGCACAAATATCGAAAAATTACCTTCAACTGCTTCGGGTACTTCACGACAGCTGAAATTGCGAGGTACATTGTGTCGCCTCGTCAGCACATGGTCCTCAAAATAATGAGACCAAAATATTGATTCTTCTTTTGTTAAATAAGCATTTGTAATTGAAGCTTCCGCATGCGCCTTGTTGCCCACACTTAACTTTAAATTGTGAAGATACCTAATTCAAGGTCCACGGATGAGCTACTGTAATGGTCGAACGAGATTATATTAAAAATAAACAGGTAAATTAATAGATTACCTCTCAAATGGGTACATCCATCTGTATTATACTGGACCAGCGATCTTTGCCTCATATGCAAGATGGACAGGTAGATGCTCCATTGAATTAAAGAAGCTGGGTGAAAATATTTATTCCAACTTGCACAAGATGTCTGGGATATTATGGTCCAACCTAGTCATGTTTTCCACTGTAATGGTCCTAGATGTTAACTCCTTGAAAAACAAATTAATTTCAGTGATAGCTTTCCAAATGTTGGCCGACAGTAATTCACGGAAAGCAATTGGAAGCAGTCTCTGCATAAACACGTGACAATCATGATTCTTCATCCCAAACATCTTCAATTTGCTCCAGTCTACGCAACGAGACATGTTGGACACATAATCATCAGGAAATTTCAACTCATCTACCCACTTGCAAACAATATCTCTCTGCCTCTTATCAAGTGAATAAGCAGCTTTGTGGTACTTTCCTGTATCTGGACATTTTTGTAACGAGTGTCGACGACAGTATTCATTGAGCTCATACCTAGATTTATTTGTGTCCTTCATTTTCCCTTCCACATTCATCACTGTGTAGAAGAGATTATCAAATACATTTTTTTCGATGTGCATCACATCCAAATTGTATTGGATCAACAGGGTACTCCAGTACGGCAAATCCCATAAAATGCTCTTCTTCTTCCAACCCCCATCTAAAACTTTGTTGTGAGCATCAACACCCCCTTCCGTAACTTTCATAAATCCAATCCAATTAATTTCCTCAAGGATCGAAATACCTGTACGGATGGGCGGTGGATCATCATCGACTATTTTGTTCTATGAATGCAGTCTTGTTCCTTTGATACGAATGATATCTGGGTAAGAACTTACGATGGTTGTCAAACCATGACTGCTTTCGACTGAGCCTCAAAGTGAAAGCATCCATGTATTCTGCACAATATGGACAAGCAAGCCTTCCAGATGTGCTCCATCCAGACAACATCGAGTAGGATGGAAAGTCACTTATGGTCCAGATTAGTGCAGCTCGCATCATAAAATTCTGCTTTGTAGCAATATCGTACGTTACCATTCCATATTCCCATAAAATTATCAAGTCACGGATCAATGGTTGTAAAAATACGTTCAGTTTATCCTTTGGATTTTTTGGACCAGGCACCAGAACTGTAAGAAACATGAATTGATCCTTCATGCACATCCACGACGGTAGATTGTACGGTGTCAGTATCACCGGCCATGAGGAGTATTGTTTCCCCGACTGCCCAAACGGCTGAAAACCATCGGTGCTCAAGCCCAACCTCACGTTCTGAATTTCTGATGCAAATTCAAGATAAGAATGGTCCAAGTGTTTCCAAGCCTGCGAGTCTGCAGGGTGACGCATAACACCGGACTGATCATTATTAGAGTAACTTGCATGTCATGTCATATCCTTCGCAGTTGCATTGGACTGATACAATCGTTGCAGTCTAGGAATGATAGGAAAGTAGAACATCTCCTTGAAAGGGCTCATCTTTTTCAGTCGACCATTCACATCGCGTCTAGCGGGTTTGAACCGTGGCCGACCGCAAAACTTACAACATTCAAGATCGTTGTCCGCACCCCAATATAACATACAATTCCCTGCATAAAGTCGATCCTCTCCATAGGAAGCCCCATCTCACCCATCAATTGTTTGCTATCGGAAAACTTTCTGGGCACCAAATTATCCGGAGGACATATCTCACGAACCAAGTCAATGATTTGATTATAACCCATTTCAGATAGTCTGTTTTCAGTTTTAATGTTCAGCATACGGGCATTGAATGACAGTTGCGAGTGTGATTCACAGCCAGGATACAAATCCCGATCCGCTGCATGAAGCATATCATAAAACTGCGCAGCATACTGATTAGAGGGTTCCTCAACAGGCGGCTCGTCATCCACATTTCCAAAGTGGGGACCAGAAGTTAAGTCCGTGATCATATCGTGGTATGAGCTAGATCCTATTGTCTCATCAACTGGCCCGTAAGAAGCCGACGCCTGATCATTGTATTGATGCGGAATTTGACCCCAATTTTCCTCACCGTGAAAAACCCAATTGTAATAATTTGGCATAAAACCATTTCTATACAAATGAGCTTTCACATCATCGGGGTACTGAAATGTCTTGTTCCTGCATCTAAATTTGTTGCAGGGACACCTAATCTTTCCTCGATTCATCCAATTCGGGTTACTAGTGGCGAAGTCTATGAATGATTCGAGGCCACTAATAAATTCAGGAGCTATCATGCCATTAATCGATCTTGGACCATACATCCAACGTAAACGGTTCGAATAATTCATATCAATTTGTTTTATATTAATGAATTAATACTCAAAACCCTACAATTAATAATTTGTATTCTCCTATTAATTTATTATTACATTATAATTAATTAGTTAATATTTTCTAAAAATTTCGGTAGAGTTTCGTTTTGTTTTTTCGTATTTCCCAGTTAATCAAATTCCTATGTGCATCCATTTCTGACTTAATTATAATTAATTAAGTCGGAACGCACATATTCTACAACAAACAATATCAATATACCCCTCCTTCAACTTCAACATGTATATTATCTAAATTAAATTATACAAAATAATTATTTATATTAACTGCACAAATATATATATATATATATATTAATTTATAATTAATAATCAACAAATTAAATATACCTATATATGCATGCATAATATATTAACAATTAATACTAAATAAATTAGTTATATGACTAACATATATATATATATTTGAGTAATACACACACACATATAAATATACATGAAAAATATATATATTATGCAATTAAGCATGCAAATATTCAATTAAGCTAATTAAGCATGCAAATATTCAATTAATTGATTAATTAGCTATATACTACGAATAAAACAACTAATTGCATAACACATGTATATATACACGAGCACAATTAACATATATATATATATGCATGACGAAAATGCACAATTAATTAGTTAATAAATAATTATTTAACCGATTAAAAAGAAAATACTTACCGTATAAATGTTCTCGTCAATGTTTAGAGCAAATTACGACTAGGAGTGGATTATTTTTCTAATTCGGCAATGTGGTAGACTCCTCCCCAGCTCTTTTCTTCCTCCTTCTGCCTAAGCTCTTGCTTGTTTTGGTTGATATGAAATGAGAGTAGGTGTATGAAATTTAATTCAAATTAGGCGAGGGTTTTTAAGAGGGAAAAATCCTCTTCATGCCTTAAGAATCTTCTGACGGGTCAAAAAGCCGCATGCATGCAACTGGCCGAGGGACTGGCCGAGGGAAAAGGGCCCTCGTGCAATGGAATCCGATGCCAGAAGACGGAATGGTACCCTCGTGAAATACCAGTGTGTCAGGCGAGGGAAATTTCCCTCGAGAAAGGACAAGCAGCAACTAGCCGGGGGAATTGGAACCCTCGTGATCTCTGATAAAGAATTTCCCTCGTCAAAACGGTCGGGAATTTATCGTGGAACAGAGATTCCCTCGTGTAAACCCTCATTTTAGACGACAAAACTCTTTCCCTCGTCCAAACCCTCGATAATTTTTATCCCTCGTCTAGTCGCTCTTGAAAATTGAGGGCTTGAAATCCCTCTATAAATTCCCTCTCTAAATCATAGTTTTTTTGTAGTGTAAAATCATGTGAGTATATCGCCTCAACTTGTGGTACCTATCAAACCTCTTTTCAAGAATCATCTCTGACATTTCCCTATGATATTAATTAGTACAATTACAATTACATAATCAATAAACCATATATATGCATATATTATGCTATCAAATTCAAACTTGAGATGTGAAATCAATTCATTTAAAATTGACGATGCAACTAAGAGCATATCCAGGAAATGGTTGAAATTAAAATACACGCGCGATTTAAAATTTAATTGCAACCCGAAATTGAAATTTTGTGCAAGAACCCATATGACTAAAAAATTGTTCACACAGTAAGGGAAATAATTAAATAAATTAATTTTACACCTCTCTATAAATTAAGACTATTAAATGAGATGAAATCAGAGCCAAAAAAGCCATGCCCAAATAAAGATCTTGGATTCGATCCATTGCAATTGCGCAGTAAGAAAATAATTCTTGAACAATATTACCCCAACAAATGAATACACAATCAAATAGACAAATATCTAATTCGATTATTCAACATATTTATCAATGGCCTTGAACGAGCTATAACATGCATTAAAAGAACAAGAAGTATAATTAAAAGTAACTAACAAAATTAACAACATATTTTATATCTTTCGCTACTCATCTTTTTCCTCAGCTTCGGCTCCCCAAAAGGAGGCTTATTGATCTCGGACAAGTCTATAATACGTGTATGGAGAAGAGAATATATATATATATATCAAAACTCTTTTAGAAAGATCTCCATTAATACTGATCAACTAATTTGAAGATAATCCCGACTTCAATCTATTAAGACTTTGGCCTGAATTCAAACAACGTGGTATTGGAGTGTTCAGGTGAGACTTTGTTCAGATAATCTACTTACAGACGGCTCTAAAACTTAACTATTGGATTACTATCTGAATTAGCATGAGTGCGGAGGCGTGAGCCCTAGATGTTTATACCCGTTTTAAGTATGCTAACAACATTTTTCTTGATTACTTTAGAAAACTGTTGTTAGAGGTTCACTTTTCAGCTTTATGTAGTCAAAATGATTGATTCAATCCTGATAGATATAATGAAAGTTATTTTACTAAAGATATGGAATGACATATAAATAGCAAATATTAACAAAAAGGTAAACATAAAAGATATAATGTGGTTCAAAAACTCAAACTCCTATGTTAACTGGATCCTGCTTAAATAGGATAATTCCTTAACTTGTGTATATTTTAAGTCTATTTTTAGTCGAAACGCTGCCCAATTTTTTGTACACTATTAGATAATTTGTGTGATATTTGTTTATTTGATGGATTTAGTATGATTGGTTGTGTTGGATTGATTTCTATGAAGTAAAAATTTGTATATCCCTATTTTTAGTCGAAACTGTGTTAAATTTTTTACAACTCATGTGATATTTATTTTTTACACGACTTTACATGATAATTTTATATTTATTGGGAGAAAGTGGTCTACTTGACAACCCACATCTAGAAGCTCTGAGTCGTAGACCACTACGTAACCTTGTTTCATTCCAAGGATGTTATGCAAAAGAATACAAATTTCATACACATGTGTATGCTGAAACGAAAACAACAACAAACAGTGGTGTTTGCGTGAATGTTGGAAACTACAACGAAGAACCAATCGATTACTACGGAGTGTTGCTTGAAGTAGTAGAAATAGAATATCCGAGTTGGCCCTCAAGGAAAGTGGTGTTGTTCTTATGTGAATGATATGATCCAAGGAAACAAGGAACAAGAGTTGACAAAAACTACAAGATTGTTGATATCAACACACGACAGAAGTTTCCAGCGGAATACAATCCATATGTTTTTACAATGCAAGCATCTCAAGTATATTATTGCAAATACCCGGGATCATGTAAGCCCAACTTGAGGAAGTTTGCAAACTGAAGGCAAGATCTTTGGTTGAACTTTCTAATCCGTCAAATAAAGACAATATAGAACCAACAGAACCGTTTCAAATGGAGGTACAAGAGGCTCAAACAGAGCTCGATCAAGAAACTGTGAATATTTTTGTGGACTTACTAGCTGCAAATCCAAAAATGATAATGATTGAAAGCGATGGGGATGACGGACAAGAGCATGGAGAGGAGGATAAAGATAATGATGATGATGATGAAGATGAAGAGGATGGAGAAGAGGAAGATGATGACGATTAGAATTACTAAACTACTGTATACATAACAAGTTAGAAAAGAAAATGAATTAATTTGATTAATAATGTAAAAAATTAGTCAATTTGGATACATATATAATTAATTGCGTACAAATAAACGAATTATAAAATTACGCATTTTCGAATTAAATAATTTTACAAAATAAAAAATATAATTGGTCACAATATTTATTGTAACAAGTTAGAAATAAAAATAAATTAATTAGATGAAGTATAAAAAATGACTCTAGATACATATACAATTAATTGCGTACAAATGAACGAATTATACGTTTACGAGCAGTCGAAATAAATTATATTTCCAAAAAATATATATAAGCACAACAATTATATAAACAAGTTAGAGAATAAAAGAAATTAATTTGATAAATTATAAAAAAAAGAAAAAAAAATGAGTTAATTTGGATACATATACAATTAATTGCGTACAAATGAACGAGTTATAAGTTTCTGCGTTGTCGAAATAAACAATTTTACAAAAAAAATTATAGTTGGTCACAATATTTATTTAAACAAGTATAAAAAGAAAAGAAATTAATTTGATAAATTTATTTATTTAGGGTTAATTATGTAGCCTATTCATTTATTCTCTCCCTCGCCCGATTTGCTGCCACTGCTCCCTCTCTCCTTGTCGTCCTTCACAGTGCCCTCACCGTCACCATCCTATTTCTCTTCATGGAGGAAAGACCACCGCCCCCTTCTGCCTCATCTTCTCGCCGCCTTCCGCATCTGCTTCTACGACCTTGATGTCTTCTGTATTCTCTCACTAAAATCGAAGCCCCAAATCTCTGGTGGCATTAACCGAATTGAAGAGCAGGACGAGCCCCTCGACCCTGGCATTGGCCGCCAATGCGCCGCCAAGCCCTAACGCCTATTCAGAAATCCTGATATAATTAGACGAGTGAATGAGGAATTCAGATTGGGGGAGAAAGGTTTGGTCTGCTTGAGGGGTTTTGGAAACGTGAGAGGGGTTTGACCATCGTCGCTGCCCCCAATTGCAGCCGCCATCATCGCGTCCCTTGTTACAATGCCACCGTCTCTCCCACTGCCGCCCACCCTCACTTCGAAGTGAGGGATTCAACGCCAAAGAAGATGAAGACTTTGACCTCAAAGATCTGAAGTCCGATGACTTTCACCACATCTTCGATCCACTTTAATTACAGGTTTATTGTTTCCGACTCTCTTTGTAGGATTATTTCACTACGTTTATTTGTTTGACATATTTCTTTCCTTTTGTTTGATTTTGAAACTGCCTCAGAGAAATCGTTTAAATTCTAAACCTCGTCATGTGTGTTCTCTGTCTTCTATCTGTAGATTTAGATTTAGAATCCATGTGTGTTTTTTTATGAATTGAGTACTATAATTGCCAGGAACTATGCTATTATTGTTGATGTTTGTTCAAGAATAACAAATAAATTTCACGAGGATTCCTAATGTCCTTATTGTTGTATCTTTTAATAAATCTTCGTTAATAGGTTTAATACAACTGATCTCATGGTATCCATTTTTTTATTTGTATTTGGAAATGAAGAGGATGGCATACTACGATGTTGTACCAATGTATGAAGCCCTAATTTTGAATCCTATGCAATTCATGTTGCAATTTAAGTTTCAATTTACACTGAATTTATCTCCTTCCATTTTCTGCATTGATCACTGCCAACATAACATTTTTTTTAATATTTTGATTATAGAAGTAGCTAAAAGCTTGATTTTATGAATGATGGTGAAGAAAATAATTTCATTTTGTGTAGCTAGGTTATTAGAGTTTGATTGAAGTTAATTAAATTTTGGAAAAAGAGTTGGAGATGTTGATTACGACGAAGGAAAGAGAAGGGTATGGAGCGGTGATTGGCGCCTCGAACCGCCTCCGTTGCTGTTCGCTTTCTCAGCTGCATAGCTAATGGCCCCGTAATTGATTTGTAAGTCTCTTTATTGATCCTCAATTTGGTTCGGTCTCTATTATTCTGTCTCATTTTTATCGTCTTTGAAATTTGTTGTGCAACCGCTCATCTCCTCTGTTTGCAGTTCCGCTTTGAGATCTCAATAAACAACGCAAGTCCCTGATTTTACCTCTATATTGTGTTCTATATATTTTTTCAATTTTTCCTTTTGTGGTTTGGCCTTCAAACATCTACTTTCATTGTTACTTTTCTTCTATTCTCTTATCACAAATCTGATGTATGAGTTCACGTGTAGAACATCATTGATGACCTCAGTTGTTTCAGGTAATCCCACTTCTGAGGCAACAGGTAACATCTCCGTCCCACTTTAATTAATTTTTATTATTTATTTATAAGGATCTAGCATCATTATGCTTTTGTACAACTCCAAATCATTCTCTTTCTATTGTTTCTCTTATCTATGTAGTTTTCATAAGTGTTTATCAGTGCTATTGCTTTCCTTGTTGTTGCTTTTGATCCAGTGGATACAATTTTTTGTCGTCTTTGAAATATGTTGTGATTTTGGTTACTTGGTCTCTCACTAATATTGCTTCTGGAACACCTGAGCACACCAAGGTGGTAATTGATAGTAATAATATATATTATGCTTTGTGTTTTCATTTTTTTTTCTTTTGTTATCTAAATTTGGAGCGTACTAATTGAATGTGTATTAACAACATACCCTGTAATTGTATTCCCTATTGATACTCAATTTCAGATTTTAGATCTTTGCCAACTTTTTGTCCTAAAAAATTTCTCTAGAAAACTCAAATTATAGCCTACAATTATCAAATCTGAACAACATAAGGAGGGGAGATGGAGTATCGAAGAATTAACTCATTAAGGATCATGTTTGCCTTCTTCTCTCATACCGTCCTACTCTGAGATGTACTCTGTGCTATTGATGTATATTTCTATATCGCTGATTTATCATTTGCCGATTTGATTAGGGAGGGCATCTCAAGTTTCTTTAATTTTTAGTTTGTTTGAGCTCATCTCCAGTTGTTCATTTTGCTTTACTTTTCCCGTTTTTCAATTTACTATTTGTTTGGTGCTCAACTCACAATGAATTCGCCTGATTCCATGGTTCAGATTTCAAATTCTTGCTCATTATGTGTTGCACCAGTAGTTTACCAGCGCAGGAAGAAGCAGACGGGCTAGGCCCATCTTTACTTATAATTATGATTATTATCCTGTTGGATTAATTATGTTATTATTTCTGCTAGATTGTTATTTATTTTTTTAATTGAGTCGGCCCGTAGGCCTATCAGACTATAAGTATTATTTTGCAGTAGGGTTTTGATCACGTTTTTTAAAAATACAATTTGATATTCAGCCTTACGGCGTGGGACGGGAATTTCCCGTAGTGTTTTGTGTTACGTTCTGTTTTTGGAATCTGTCCTCTTAACTCCAATAATTTGGTCCGACCTGCCGGATCGATGACGAAAGCCGACGACCGCATCACAGCGTTGGAGAAGGGGATGGAAGTTATGGACAAGAAATTCAGTTCGGAGATGTCCGAGATGAAAGGGTCAATATCAGCGTTGACTTCTTCCATGAAGGATATTCAAGATTTGTTGCGCAAGATGTCCAAGGGCAAGGATATTGCACCTGAATCACCATCTCAGTATCAGGCCTCTGCGGCGCCGAACTTCGCGCCACCGCCACCAGCACGGGTTCCACTACCGCGTCTGGAACTTCCCACTTTTAACGGCGACGACCCCTCCTCCTGGTTGTCTAGAGCCGAGCAATTTTTCTGCATCCATAAACCCCGGAAGACATGAGGCTGGAATATGCTCTTATTGCCTTGGAGGGCCCTGCGCTACACTGGCTGCAGTGGCTTCGTGGTCGCTCCCCGACCCTGAGTTGGCACCGTTTCTCCGTGGAACTACTGAAGCAATTTGGCGCAGACCCCCGAGCCAACAATTGTTAGGCATTAGCTTTAACGTGCCAGACCACGACGGTGGACGACTATGTCCAACGTTTTATTTCCCGCCTCGCATTGGTTCCATCGATGTGCGATATTGATGCTCTAGGCTTGTTCCTCCATGGCCTTCGCAATGACATCAGATTGCGAATTCGCTCTAAGGATGCAGAGGATTTTGCTACTACGATGCATCTCGCCAGGGAAATCGAGAGGGAATTATCAAAAGTACACCCTCAGAATACGTTCCGTTCCCCACCTGCTCGCAACCAATTCAGCAGTAGACCTCCTGCTCCTTCAGGCTACAGTCGTTCCACAGGTGTCTCGCCACTGAAACAGGCACAATCGGGGTATTCTAGGGGTCCGGACTCCAGCCGTCCTGCTAGTCACACTTCCCCATATCAGCCCCCTTCCGAATCTACTCAATCTTCGGTAAACCAAGGCCCCCGCCAACCAAAACAGATGTCGCAGTCAGAATTTTGGGACCTTCGTTCCCGAGGACTCTATTTCCGCTGTCGGGAACCATATTCCCCGACCCACATTTGTTCAAATCGTTTTCTTCGAGTCATGGTCGTTATGGAGGGTGATGAGGATCCAGACCCGGGGGTTTTTGAATCCCCGGCGGAAGTTACGATGACCGGGTATTCAGAGGACGCCAATTTGCAGTCCCTCCAACTTAGTTCAACTTCTGCCCATGGTTTTGATGGACCACAAACCATGAAATTTGTGGGCAATATCCAGGGGAAGGAAGTGACTGTGATGGTGGATAGCGGGGCTACTCATTTTTTCATCTCTCACAACACGGTCGAGGCTTTGGGGCTTCCAATTGATCAATCAGTGGTCCTACCGGTCACATTGGGGGATGGGAAGGATATCAATACTGTGGGAATTTGTCTGCGAATCGAGCTTCAATTGGACTCGGTTAAATTCATATTTTCAGCTCATGTATTTCCGGTTAGTGGGCTCGACATTATCTTAGGGGTTACTTTTCTTGCTGCACTGGGGGAAATTATAGTGAATTGGAACACCCAAACTCTCAAATTCACGTACAACGACAACCAGTTTTATTTACAAGGGGTCCAGGGACTTCAGAAACGCCAGATATCAGCTCTTTCAATCCACAAACTGGAGGAGGTAGCGTCTTGTTGGGTACTTTGGCCACTTGAATTGCACCACGCGGAGTTGCCAAATCCAAGCTCCCAACCACCGGAAATACAGCAGCTCCTGGAGGAGTTTACAGCTGTTTTACAGCCGCTTCCGAGCCTTCTTCCCACCCGGGCCTCTGATCATCGAATTCCACTGAAACCCGGGGCTGAGCCGGTCTCTATCCGCCCATACCGCTACAGTGCTACCCAGAAAATAGAGATTGAACGCATGGTGGATGAGATGCTATCCGCTGGGCTTATTCAACCAAGCTCGGGCCCTTACTCAAGTCCGGTCCTTTTGGTTCACAAAAAGGATGGCAGCTGGCGCTTTTGCGTAGACTATCGGGAGTTGAACAAGCGTACCATTCCTGACAAATACCCAATTCCCATTATTCAAGAGTTGCTTGATGAGTTGCATGGGGCTTCTTGGTTTACGAAACTTGATTTACGTGCCGGGTACCACCAAATCAGAGTCGCGCCAGAGGATATTCATAAGACGGGATTTAGGACCCACTCGGGGCATTATGAGTGGTTGGTTATGCCGTTTGGGCTCCGTAACGCCCCATCTACTTTTCAGGCTGTCATGAACGACCTGTTTCGTCCGCATCTCCGCAGGTATGTTTTGGTATTTTTTGACGATATCTTAATATATAGTGTCGATTGGCAGTCTCATTTGAGTCACTTGAGGGAGGTATTGAGCATTCTAGCTGAGGCCTCATTCGTGGTGAATCCGAAAAATGCTCGTGGGCTCAACGATCAATCGATTATCTGGGGCATATCGTCTCGAAGGATGGGGTGCACATGGATCCGACAAAGGTGTTGGCCGTCCTACAGTGGCCTACCCCTAAATCGGTGAAGGGGGTTCGAGGGTTTTTGGGCCTGACGGGTTACTACCGTCATTTTATCCGAGATTATGGGAAGATCGCCCTTCCACTCACCTCTCTCCTTCGAAAAGAGGCTACAGACAGCAAGTTTATTTGGAACGCGGATGCACAAACCTCCTTTGAGACACTTCAGAAAGCTATTACATCCGCTCCTGTTCTTGCTATTCCAGACTTCTCACGACCTTTATGTATTGAGTGTGATGCATCGGGTAGAGGCCTTGGGGCCATTTTAATGCAGGACCATCGTCCCATTGCTTTTTTCAGCAAGGCCCTCTCGGACAGAAATGCAGCGAAATCCACTTACGAGAAGGAACTCATGGCCCTGGTCTTGGCTGTTTTACACTGGCGCCAATACCTCTTGGGTCGTCGTTTCATTGTTCGTACTGACCACCACAGCCTGAAACATTTACTTCAGCAGTCTATATCCTCCCCAGCTCAGCAGTATTGGGTAGCAAAGCTGATTGGTTTTGATTTTGATGTTGAGTACAAGGCCGGGGTTTCGAATGTTGCAGCAGATGCTCTATCTCGCCGCGATTCAGAATTATCTCTCGGGGCAGTTTCAATACCAACATGGGTGGAATGGACTGCACTCAAAGAGGCAGTCCGAGCAGATCCTATTTACTCTCCAGTGATCCAAGCATTAGAGTCGGGCCAGTTGGTGAAACAACCGTATACCTTGGTTGGCGGAGTTTTGTATTTCAAGGGCAGGTTAGCAATTCCGACTTCTAAGGAATGGACTCGAAAATTAATGTTTGAGTTCCACTCCACTCCAACAGGCGGATATTTGGGGGCTTTCCGAACCTATAGACGTTTAGCGGCCAACGTCTATTGGCCGAGCATGATGAAGGCAATTACTAAATTTGTGGCGGAATGCCTCGTCTGCCAGTGCAATAAATATGATTCACGTGCACCTGCCGGGCTGCTACAGCCCTTGCCCATTCCGGAGCAAGTTTGGGAAGACGTAAGCATGGATTTCATAACGGGCTTGCCCAAATCTCAGCGCTTCGATGTGATTTTGGTGGTGGTGGACCGTCTTTCTAAGGCTGCCCATTTTATGGCTTTGACACATCCCTTCACTGCTCGGGATGTTGCATCTGTTTTCTCTCGCGAAGTGGTGCGTTTGCATGGTCTCCCTCGGTCGATAGTTTCGGATAGAGATCCAATCTTTACCAGCGCATTTTGGCAAGAGATGTTCAAGGCAACAGGTACTAAGCTTCGTATGAGCTCTTCTTATCACCCTGAAACTGATGGTCAATCAGAAGTTATGAACAAATGCCTTGAAACATATCTGCGGTGTTTCGTATCCGACCACCCGAAGCGTTGGGTTGTTTGGTTGGCTTGGGCAGAATATTGTTTCAATACTAGCTTCCATTCGGCCACCGGCCGCACCCATTTTGAGGCAGTTTATGGGCGCAAGCCCCCGATCTTGTCACAATTTTTGCCCGGGAGATTCGAGTGAAGGCTGTGCTTGATGAATTGTTAGAGAGAGACTCGATGTTGAGGAATCTACGTTTCCACCTTGAACGTGCTCAACAACGAATGTCTCGCGAAGCCAACAAGCACCGCCGGGATGTTCAATTGAGGTCGGTGATCGGGTCTTTCTCAAGTTTCGCCCATACAGACATGCTTCTTTGTTCCGTCGTCTGGGTGTTAAGCTTGCTCCTCGGTACTTTGGGCCATTTGTGATCAAGCAGCGAGTGGGAGAGACTGCTTACAAACTCTCCCTGCCGGAGGGATGTCGTCTCCTACCAGTTTTTCATATATCTCAGCTGAAAGCTTGCGTGGGTGATGCTGTGGTCGAACCCAACTTGCCTCCAGATGATGATGGAGTAATTCCAGAGTTCATCCCTTCTCGAGTGCTGCAATTCCGAAAAATTTGGCGGGGGGATGACCGAGTCTCACAGATTTTGGTGTCTTGGAAGGGACGTCCGGATGAAGAGGCAGCTTGGGTAGATATTGACAGGTTTCGTGCGCAGTTTCCAGATTTCAGCCTTGCGGACAAGGCTATTCTTGAGAAGGAGGGAATTGTTGCACCAGTAGTTTACCAGCGCAGGAAGAAGCAGACGGGCTAGGCCCATCTTTACTTATAATTATGATTATTATCCTGTTGGATTAATTATGTTATTATTTCTGCTAGATTGTTATTTCTTTTTTTAATTGAGTCGGCCCGTGGGCCTATCAGACTATAAGTATTATTTTGCAGTAGGGTTTTGATCACGTTTTTGAAAAATACAATTTGATATTCAGCCTTACAGCGTGGGACGGGAATTTCCCGTAGTGTTTTGTGTTACGTTCTGTTTTTGGAATCTGTCCTTTTAACTCCAACATTATGCATTGATTCTTACTTCCTAAGCACTTTGTATTGATACATTCTGGATTATTTAGGAGAAAGATGGGGATTCAGTAAGTACTGATGTTGAAAGCTTAAGAGGTAAACCTCATTCAGGTGTTATACACCACTCGCTTCATCTCATTTCACTAACTTGCGTTATCTGTATCAATTTTGAGTATTGCATATCTCATTTTCGATTTTTCCTATGGCTGGGTTGGATTATTCACATATTATGTTGATTTACAGGCTCTCCCAAAAGTATGGTTGGTTGGATTATTCACATATTCCCAAAAGTGTTGGCGAAAGGGTCATGGTTAAAAATTTTAATTTTGCACCGGATATGATTTTCTTGAATCTCTTAGGGTATTTTCCATGAATCTTGAAAATGGGGTGTATCAATATCATGTAAAGGTGAGTTCTTTTTTGTGGGTTTTTGTTAAAGTTCTTCTAGACTCCAGCTTGGAGACTAGCTTTAGAGTGGGAATGGTAGCTAATATTGGTCTTTTGATGAAGATATGCAATAATGTTTTCTGAAAGTTTGATTCATGAATTGAAGAGTGGATGAATTATTCTTGTGAAAATACACAAAAGTGCCCAAAATTTAAGGGGGCACTTGATTTTTGCCCTTTTTTTTACAAAAGATGTATATTGCCCAAAAAATGTTGGCAAAAAGTTGGCGAATGGTTGACACACAAGTTGGCATGAGTGCCAACCCTTTGCCAACCGTTTTGCCAACATTTTTTGGGCAAAAAATATCTTTTTGAAAAAGTAGGGCAAAAATCAAGTGCCCCCTTAAATTTTGGGCAATTTTACTTTTCTCCCATTATTCTTATCTATGAATGATCTTGGGATGGTATTGTTGTAAATCGATAGGGGGCTTAGACTCCAGCTTGGAGACTAGCTTTAGAGAGGGAATGGTAGCTAATATTTGTCTTTTGATGAAGACTTGCAATAGTGTTTTCAGAAATTTTCATGGATTGAAGAGTAGATGAAATGTGATGGTGGAATTTATTTGGAGAAGGGTTAATGATGGTTGAATTTGTTTAGGTGCACTGGATTGCAGGCGTCCATACATATGTTTTATTTTTGCTTACGTTGTCACTTCTATATTAAACACAGGCTAGACGAAAATTGTGACTCACATAACAAAAATGCTTATGGTAACGAACCAGAGGTGTACTTGTGTGCTTAGACGTGAGGAATATTGTATTGTTGCAGTGCCTAGGGAAATGCTGCTTCTGATTACATGTATTTTAGCCTATTATGTATGTTGAAATCTTCTTTGTCAGAAATATCGTTCTTACCACTCTGTTTCAAGTGGTACACCAGTTTTCATTAATGCTTTCTTGAAATAAGTTGTTCTTGTTGCACATACTGCACACTTATACAAACATATATATTATAATAATAATCAATGTTAACAAATTCTTTAGAAAACTTTCTACTTACAGAAGTGGTAGTATATAAAGCATCGGATTTGATATAATGCCCACTGGTGGGCATAAACTTATATGCCCACCGCGAATGTGATAATGACACGTAAGCAAATTTAAATAGGGGCCCCACTATTATTTTAATTGATTACTTAAATTTGCTTACGTGTCATTATCACATTCGCGGTGGGCATATAAGTTATGCCCACCGGTGGGCATTATATCAAATCCGTATAAAGCATTGAAGCAATTAAAATTCAAAGCAGACCCTACAACTAATCTAAGCCAGCAAAAAACTTATTAGTGTTTCACAAATTTTAGAATGCAGTTGAATTTTAAACATAATTTTAATTCAATATTGATTTTTTAAAAACATGCACTAACACACCATACTGTTTTTTTTTTTTTTTTTGCGATTGGAGTAATACTAATTATTTTTTGGGATATTACTGATTATTTCTTAGGATATTATTGACTATTATTTGGGGTATTATTGATTTTTTGTTGGTGTATTACTGATTTTTGCACTGAGTAATTTTTTTCAAAATTTAAATGTATACCATGCACTCAAGTGCACACTAGAACTACTCTTAATATTTGTGCTTTATTTGAGAAACAAAATATTTTCTTTTTTTGAAATCGTACGGTATCTATATAAAAAAATGCACTATTTTTTTAAAAAAAAGTATAGGGTTCCTTTGCCATAATTAAAAGAGGGAGTAGGGTTCATTTGGTAAAAAGCCTAGATAATGGAAATGCAATGATTCATGGTACATGTTACTTAGTGGCCGGAATTTGCATGTGTGATTTCAAATTTTTGGGATTTCGATTATTTTTAAAATAGGACACTAATTTTGTGTAATACATTCTTGATTCAATTTAACTTTTAAGAATATAAAATTTTAGCATGCATTCAATTGTATAATATATTCTTGACTTTTAACCTTAATTTTTATTTCAATTTTGATTTTTTTCAACACACATAATAATACAGTGTGTTTTTTTAATTGTTATATTACTAACATTTTTTTGGGGTATTAATAATTACTTCTTCAAATATCAGTGATGACTTCTTTTGGTATTATTGATTTTTTGTTGTTTTTTTTTTTTTAAATTTCAAGTGCATATCATGCACTCAAGTGCAATAAATAAGTATAATAAGATATTAAAATTGATATCTTTTAAATATTCTTTTCACATTCATATATATGGTTGAAATCTTCGTGGATTTTTTTTTATCGCAATAATTATTAGTAGATCAACATGGACATTATTTTTGTAATCTTCATGGAAGTTATTAATGGACTTTATTAAACTGCAAAATACAGATATTCTTTTCTATACTAGGATTTCAATATTTTTTTTATATTTTTTTAATATAAAAATATTAAAAGAGTATTGTAATTTATAAATAAGTAAAAGACTGTTATATCATATATAATAAATTAATATATTTTTTCTTAAAATATGCGGAATAATTTTTTTATGGATAGAAAAGTATAGTGTTGACAATAAAAAAGGACATTAAGATTATTTACTAACAATTTAAGTACTTTAACTTAAAAAAATATCTTACTCTAAAATAAAATAAATTTGAGTATATGTTAATCAATTAAAATAAAATATTTACGTAAAATATGGAACATTATATTAATGCAAACATATTTTTTTTTCACGATTGAACGATTTCTCTTCTGAGATATTTTTTAAAGTTATTTTTGCAAAATATTTATAGATGTGAAATTTGTAGGAGAGAATTGAAATATGTAATAAGAGACATTGTCACCGAAATAGTGTATGATACCAAAAAATATCTTGCCTTCAATAATAGATTGCAATACAAAAATTTATTTTTTGATAAAATTATGCCGTCAAAATAGACTATTAAACTGCAAAGTGCATATACTCTTCTATAGACTAAGATTTCGATTTTTATTTTGTATTGCTTTAACATACAAATATTAAAATAGTATAGTAAATGATAAATAAGTAAAAGGCAGTTATATGTTATATAATTAATGTGTATATATATATATATATATATATATTTAAATATGTGGAATATATTTTTTATGGATAAAAAATGATAGTGTTGGCCAAAAAGAAAAAAGAAAAAAAGGACATTAAGTTTCTTTACTAACAATTTAAGTAATACTAACTTTAAAAAGTATCTTACTATAAAATACAATAAATCTGAATATATTTAAATCAATAAAAACATAATATTTATGTATAATGTGAAATATTATTTTAAACATTAAATTAATGCAAGTAAGTTTTTTTTCACGGTTGAATGATTTCTTTTCTTAGATCTTTTTAAAATTTATTTTTGCAAAATATTGATAGATGTGAAATTTGTAGCAAGGAAATGATATATTTAGGAAAAGTTATTGACAACGAGATATCATATGATTTTGATTTTTTTTTAACAATTTCTATTTGGTAATTTTTTTATTTTTTATTTTTGCAAAATATCTATATATGTAAATTGTTTAGGAGGGAAATTAAATTTAAAAAGTTAAAACTAAGATTGACGCTAAACGTCAATTCTTATTGTTGAATTGTGTATTAAAAATACCAACACATTAATCAATTGTTTCCGCACAATATTTCATTTTAATTATGACATCTTTTTATCAAATGTTACCTTTAGATCTGAAATGTGTTATTCTATCTTTAGAGTTAAATTTTTGCTTTTGATTGTTTTGTAATTTAAAGTAATATTGTGTTATACTAATTTGAGATTGAATGTGTGAATTACTTAATATTTTTCTATTTATTCATGTTTAGTATTTTTTATTGTTTGTTGAATTATAATTACAATTTTAATATTATATCGAAACTACAAGATTTTTTAAATTAATAATTGAAACAATAATAATATTTATTATTTTTTGAGTCTGCGAAATTCGCGGGAATACGCACTAATAATATTGATATTTGAAAATAAAAACCACGTGAATACGAATTCTCATTAAAGCAGTCATTTTCGATATCATGTAAAAAAAATTGCTAAATAATGTGCAACATATGCTGAATTTAACTAGTTCTCTACATAAAAGTTAATTATAGATTAATTGCAGTCCCAAATGTATTCAGACTAAACAATTGATTACCAAAATAAAATTTTAAAATTCAACAAAAGCCCACAAACATATGCTCCCTTCGTCCCGAATTAACGTGCAGCTTTGTACAGGTACAATATTTTTTTTTAAAGTCACCTTTTAAGTAAATTAATAACATATATGTAAATACATGTATATTTTTGTGAATAAGCACACACGTCAATGTTTCATTTTTTGAAGTGTGCAAGTTCTTTCGAAATGAAGCGAAAAAAAAAAAAAGTGTACAAGTTCTTTTGCGACGACGGGAGTATATTAGCCCATAGACGGATGTAGAGAAAGTATTAAGTGAATAATATTCACTAATACCTTATAGTGTGATAATTAATACTCCTTCATTTAAAAAATTATTTAGAATAATTAATACCCTACAAAGCTTATACATTTCGTAAAAACAATTAATATCATTTAATTGATAAGGAGTATGTCTTGTGTAAAACTGTCTCATGCCATGAGACGGTAGGATGAAGTGGAAATTGAAAATTAACGCATTAACTCTTTGATAGTGGTAGTCTAACACAAATTTTTGCCTTTAGCAAAACCCTTTTAAAAAATTACCACGCAATAAAATTTTAAAAAGTTATAATAAAACAAGTTTGGTAAATTACTATTCACACGCAATGGAGAGTTCACCATCCTCGCGAGAGATTAACAAGGAAGTTTCTGGCCACCTTAACATCTTTCCAACACCACCTGCACTTTTTCCTTTCTGACTTGTTTATTTATAAATATTGTGTCCAATTTTATTTTTCTAAAATTATTTATTTTGACTATTTATATAATTTTTATACAATTAATTGTATATGTATCCAAATTAAGTATTTTTTTTTATAATTCATCTAATTAATTTCTTTTCATTCTAAACTTGTTTTTTTATAAATGTTATTTATAACTTTTTTTATTTTCTAAAATTATTTATTTCAACTACTTATAAAGTAATAATTTGTTTAATTTTTACACAATTAATTGTATATGTATCCAAATTGAAACATTTTTTATAATTAGTCTAATTAATTATTTTCCATTTCCAACTTATTTTTATAAATTTTCTGTTAATTTTTTTTAATTTTATAAAATTATTTATTTCGACTACTAATAACGTATTCATCTAATTTAATATTATCCAAATTAAATAAAAACTAACATCAAAAGATAAAAATTAAAATTTTATTCCAAATTAATTAAAAATCTAAACCCTAATCATCAGACTGATATCTGAAACCATCTCCCTCCTCCTCGTCAGATATCGACGGTGGTAGAGCCTCTGTTAGTGTTAGTGTCCTAGAGACAATCCTTTGTAAGGACATAATACTAAGATAATATTCAGTTTATGGATTAATACTATTGATTTATTTAATATTAAGTATATGACATTATACTTATCTGAATATTATGTTTGATTGTTTGCATTATTCATATCTGTGTTCCCTTGAATCGATATTGCCATTGAGTGAGTGAGAACTGTTGGTAGGCGAGCAGCTAAGCAAAGGGTTAACTCGGTAGGCGAGCAGCTAAGCAAAGGGTCAACAAAGGATAATTAGGACATTACGCTTATTGGCGAACATCTGAGCAAACGACTCACAACTGAGTAAGACGACCAACTGGTCTCACAACTGAGTAAGACGACCAGCTGGTCGAGATACCAAGGCTACTAGCTGTGCGAGGAGCCAAGGCTACCAGCTGAGCGAGGAGCCAAGGCTAGCAGCTGTGCAAGGAGCCAAGGCTAGCTGCTGTGCAAGGAGCCAAGGCTAGCAGCTGTGAAAGAAGCCAAGGCTACCAGCTGAGCAAGAAGCGAGGAGCCAAGGCTAGCAGCTGTGCGAGGAGCCAAGGCTTGCAGCTGTGCGAGGAGCCAAGGCTAGCAGCTGTGCGAGGAGCCAAGGCTAGCAGCTGGGCGAGGAGTCAAGGCTAGCAGCTAAGCAAGAGTCCAACACGAGCAGCTGGTCAAAAGGCTAAAATGAACAGTTGGTCAAGATGATAGCCATCCAGACGAGCAACTGTGCAAAGGTCACAAACATGGAGCGAACAACTGAGAGAGTAAAGGTTCAAATACCAACAAAGACATACAGACGAGCAACTGGTCACCACGGAAAGCAATTGAGTAACCCTAATGGCCAAGTACAACATTGGGAACTCCAACAGTCAATAGCTTAGATGTAGTCGAAGTGTCCTAACACTTGACACCCATCCAATGGGCAATAGCTTAGACGTAGTACAAGTATCCTAACACTTGACAAATATCCAATGGTAGAATGGCTAGGATGGTGACACATAGCCCATTTGTATGTCTATAAATACTCCCTCATTTGCATGAAATAAGAGGAGGTTCCATAATTCAAAAACTAGCCCAAGTTCTTGCAAATTCCTTTTTTGAACATTACTTAGCTAAATTCCATGATTATTTGGTCTTGTTTAATGATCTTAACTATAGAAAACAACCACTAATCACCTTGATTAGAAAAGATCATCAACAATTGACGCTAGAAGTAGGGTGTACGAACCTTCGTTTGTGAAAAATTCGAAGAAAGTTTGAAGATCTTCACCGGAATCTGCAAAATTTGGCTGGAATTCGGGAAGAAGCCACCGGAAATCAAGTGTGCACACTATTCGGAGCAAAACTATCCGTATACACATCACTTTAAGAGTTTGAATGCATGTGTGTATGAATTTGGGTTTTCAAACCACCATATTCATACATACAAGGCTAGTAACTCTTAAGAAGGGTGTTTACAGAAGCAAGATCACCTCAATCCTTTGCTTATCACTCATATTTTGGAAATCAAGATGATAAGATCACAAGAGAACCGACCGTTAAGTGCATCTTCGAGTCGTGGGTCAAGAACTAAGGTTTCATCCACCGAAGGACATGCAAGGACAGTTAGAACGACCTCCAAGAGAAATATCCAAGTTACTATCGATATGATTCCCACGGAAGTGGAGGCTCTCGCCCGAAATCCTGATGAGCTAGCAAAAACGATAGCCGTACTCCAATCGCTGCAAAAACAACAAGAGCAGGTTGGGCCATCAAAGGCCGAGCAGGCGAGCAGGACCGCATGGGCGAGCAGCGGAGTAAAATGCGAGAAGATGCATGTCGCGATGAAGCTGACAGTGCTGAGATTCGTAAAAAAAAAAGGAAAAGCTCTCGTGAGTGAACGTTTAGAAAGTCAAGGGGAATCGTCGCCAAGTCGAGCAGATGAGTCAAGCAAAAGTACCTCCCAAACGAGTGCTTTGGAAAGGCTAGGAACGAGGAACATGACTAGGAGAGAACCATCCAGGAGGAACGAGGAACAACCACGCCTAGCTGCACGCCCGTCAGTGCATGACCGGATCAGGAGATCAGCTTTCGGCCGATTAGGGCCGAAAGGAGCTAGCAACGCTGCTAGGAGAACAACCCAGGAGAAATGTCCCGTTGGTGAGGGACTGCATCTTGAGGAAGTCATCGAACTCGTGTTGGGAAAATATGGGTGCCCGGAATTTATTCGGGATAAAATTTAAATACGAATTTAAATACAATTATTACTAGTATGAATTAATCCTAATTAATTCAAATAATAATTCCAACAACCAATTTAACATCATGCATGTTGAATTAATTCACATATAATCTATGGCGGAATAAACAAGAAAATATGTGACTTACGTACCTTTTGTAGAACTTGGCCTTTGAATAAAAAGGAACAAACACGTACGCACTTTATCAACCCAAAAACCTTCTCAAGTATATCTCTTTCGCCTTATTTGATCACCGGTGGGAGATGCTTTCGAATAATTTAAATAACTAAGGAAAAAGAAAAATATCTATGCTCTTGATTTTTCCAACACATGGAATTATGTACTTGGGGATGAAATAATCACCCCCTATTTATAAGCATAGTGACTGAAATTTTTAGGAATATTGGGCCTTGGAGAAAATCTTTTCTTAGACTCTAAGAAATCTTGAATATATCTCATATATTTTTTTCTCCATAATAAAATATTCCACAAAAATCTCACACTCCTTATTTACTTGAAGTTTTCGAAAATAATAGGAGAATTCCCAAGATTTGGATATCCTTGAATATATGAGATATTCTTGTATTCCAAGAATACATATCTTCCATAATATATTTCCAAGAAAATCAACAAAATCCTTTCTCTCCTCTTACAATTTTCGAAAATTACACTTAGAAAAATCAGCAATATATTTTCTTTTTATTTTAATCACCTTATCATTATTGGGCTACTTGAGGGGCCTTTAAGGAGAATTAAGATTGGACCTCCTAATGGACTTCTGAATTTCAATATTGAGCCCCAATATAATTCAATCCATTAATATTAATTATTACCACTAATAAATTAATATTGCACTATCCATCTTAATCCATATTACGATAATATGGGCTCCCGGTTATTATTTCTCGCGTTTAAGATTATCAAGTCCATTAATTAATTAAGCTTCTGAATAGCTCTAAATTAATTAATATATTTCACCTTGGAGTAAAGACAGCTCAACATTATTATCCGTACCGAAGAAACTAATTCTTCACTTGCAAGATTTGGTACGATAAAACTTCTGAGCCCACCAAAGGGACTAATCACACGAGCCGTACTCGCACACGTTTCTCCGTATTAAATCTTATCAACCGTAGTATGATTAATATTACTGCCCAATACACAAAGTTCGAAGTCACAATGATTCTCACCCAACATGAATCAAAGCAGTAACCATTAAGCACACACAGTCCTATTTAAGTGACGGAGATTAAGAAATCAATAACCACTGAGGTCTAATTCTTCACATTTCAGAACAAAAGAATTTATCCTCGCTGTAGGTCCTCTTCAACACATACTAAATGTGCTAGTGCAATCTCTTAGTCAAGACAGACCAATCTGAGACTTACACATCGACCTTTCACGGTGGATTGTTCAATTCCACCTAGGTCGTGAAAATGTACGTTTAGTTACAAGGAGACTGTTAATGTTGTCTTCCGTGATCGGGTATCACCACATTAACTACAATGCAACTAGTACCATATATTTAACGGTTTGCAATAGATATTCAACATTCAATCATATCTAAAGCATATGCGATAAAAGAATTATTCTCATAAAACAAGTGTTTGATACACGAGTTATACAAAGTAAAAACATACTTTCACGTATAACTCCAACAATCTCCCACTTATAATTAAAGTCTGCTTTTTAGTATACATCATGCATGTCTTAGTGTAGTAGCTCTACGTGACATCTCATGTCAAACTACACTAACCAATAATACCTCCCACTTATACTTAAAGCAGATTGGCAATAGTCTTGACTCTCATTCCATCCACATGCCTCTCGAATGTATTCAGAGGCAGACCCTTTGTGAATGGATTTTCTAGGTTGTCCCCGACGTATATCTTTGCCACCTCTCTTAACGATTTCTCGTATAAGATGGTGTTTTCTTTCAATGTATTTGCTGGCCTTGTGGGCTCTCGGTTCCCTTGAATTTGCAACTGCTCCGACATTATCACAATGGATAGTGATTATGATGGGCAAATTCGGAACAACATCCAAGTCCACTAAGAAGTGCTTGAGCCAAACCGCTTCTTTCGCTACTTCACAAGCAGTTACTTATTCGGCTTTCATGGTCGAATCGGCGATGCATTTCTGCAAATCACTTCTCCATTTCATGGCTCCTTCTCCCATGCAAAACACACTACCCGAGGTAGATATTCTGGATTCTATATCTGATTGGAAATTTGAGTCCGTGTATCCCACTGGAATTAGACTGTCTGACTGTTAAATCAACATTCCATACCAAGTTCTTTTCAGAAACTAAAGAACGCATTTAATTGCAATCTAATGTGCTTTCCCGGGGTTACTTTGATATCTTACCAACATGCTCACGACAAAGCAGATATCCGGTCTCGTACACAATATTGCATACATAAAACTTCATACGTCCGAAACGTACGGAACGTCTTTCATGTCATCTATCTCCACTTGCGTCTTAGGGCATATTTCTTTGGATAGATGGATTCTGTGCCTAAAAAATACAAAACCTTTCTTGGAATCTTGCATGTTGTATCACTTCAAAACAGTGTCTTTGTATGAAACTTGCGATAAGCCCAACATCCTCTTCTTGCGATCGCTAGTGATCTAGATCCCAAGGATGTGACCGGCTTCCCCTAAGTCCTTCATATCAAATTATTTTGACAGGCATACCCTTACATCTGACAATACCTTTACATTGTTTCCAATGAGCAGAATATCGTCTACGTATAATACTAAGAATACCACCGCAGTTCTGTCACGCTTATATACACACAACTTTTGAACTCATTTTGATCAAACCCATAAGACTTAATCACTTAATCAAAACACTGATTCCAAGTACGCGATGCTTGCTTAAGTCCATAAATGGATCTCTTAAGCTTGCATACGAGGTGCTCTTGACCTTTTTCATGAAACCTTTGGGCTGTTGCATATAGATCCCATTAAGACTTCCGTTAAGGAAAGCTGTCTTGACATCCATTTGCCAGATCTCGTAATCTAGGTGCGCAGCGATCGACAAGAGAATATGGATTGACTTAAGCATAGCTACAGGCCACAGGCCACAAGCCTTGCTTTGAAGGTCTCTACCCTTCCGTCCGGTCCTCTTTTCCTCTTGTACACCCACTTGCATCCAATGGGCTCTACCCTACTGGGTGGATCAACCAACTCCCACACTTTATTATGATCCATCGAACCCATCTCGGTTTCCATTGCTGTTTGCCACGACTCCACGTCTTTGTCTTGGATTGTCTCGTCGTATGTCCATGGGTCTGATTCATCACCGGGAATTAAATCCGAAGATTCTCCTATTCCCATGAATCTCTCGGGTTGCCTAGCAATCCTCCCACTGCGATGGGGTTCCGGTTGTGAAGGTGTGACGTGTGGTACATCATCTTGTATACTTGGTATAGGAGTTTTCCCTCTTAACTCGTCTAAGGTAATCTCACTTCTGGGCTTTCTTTTGTTCTTATAGTCTTCCTCCAAGAATTTAAAGTGTGTACTAATCACGGTCTTTTGATCCTTGGGACTATAGAACATACACCCTTTCGTTCCCGCAGGGTATCCTATAAACAGCCTTAACTCCGAACGTGGATCCAACTTACCGGCTTCCTTGTCTAGCACGTATGCCGGACAACCCCAAATCCGCAAATTTCTTAGACTGGGCTTGCGCCCGGTCCACAATTCCATTGGGGTTTTAGGAACCGATTTGGATGGCACCAAGTTTAGAATGTAAGCCGTCGTTTCCAAGGCGTTACCCCAAAACGACTTGGGTAAATCTGAATAACTCATCATGGATCTGACCATCTCTAAAAGAGTTCGGTTTCTTCGTTCCGCCACACCGTTCTGTTGAGGGGTTCCCGGTGCGGTTAACTGGGATACGATCCCTTCGTCCGATAAGTAGTTCAAGAATTAATCGCTGAGGTATTCGCCTCCACGATCTGATCGTAGAAACTTGATACTCTTTTCCCTATGTTTCTCGGCTTCGGCCTTAAACTCCTTGAACTTATCAAAAGTTTCAGACTTATGCCTCATAAGGTAAATGTACCCATATCTCGAGTAATCTTCAATGATACTCATACCCCATTCTCGCTTTGATCGTCATTGGACCACACACATCGGTATGAACGAGTTCTAACACTTCCGTAGCTCTATTCCCCTTGGCTCCAAATGCCCTCTTAGTCATTTTACCCTCTAAACAGGATTCACAAGTTGGAAACGGTTCGACTTGGAATGATTCCAAGGATCCGTCTTTCACCAATCTCTCTATCCGCTTTAGATTAATATGACCTAGTCTAAGATGTCATAGAAGTGTTTCGTTCATCTCCGAAGAACGCTTTCTTTTATTACTCGAAATGATCGACGTGTTATTAGATTCATTATTTATGAGTGGTGTGCCCAATTAATGGTATACAGATCATTCAACAATGTTCCGGAACAGTTAAACTCATTGTTTCAAGAAATAATAACATCCTTATTAAAAGAAACTGAGTATCTATTCAAAACAGTTTAGAAACTGAAGGTTGAGTTCTTTCTAAACTAGGAACATGAAGAACGTCTCTCAAGACCATAACTCTATCTTCAAAAGATAGGCGCACTTCTCCCACTGCTTCAGCTGCCACTCTCGTAGCATTGCCCGATGTGATGGGGATCTCACTTCCGTTAAGTCGTCGGGTTAGCTTGAACCCATGAAACAAATGTGATCAGTAGCTCTCGTATCCACTATCCACGAATAGACAGCATACGCCACTTCACAAGTTTCGACGACTAGGGTGTGTGAATTACCTAACTTTCCTAGTCTCTTAGGCTTGGAACAGGCAGACCTCCATTGTCCTCTCTCACCACAACTAAAACACTTCCCCTTCGATGCTAGCCTTTGCATTTGCCTTTCGCAACAATTGTATTTGCTTGGATCCGGCCTTTGGTTCTCTTCCTCTTTTTCCCTCCCTTGGGACCAAAAGAGGTAGACGGACCATTAGCCACCATAGCACTAGACTGGTGCTCCATTATCACCTCCACCGAAACTAAAGGTTGCAAGAGCTCAGGCAAATGACTTGTCCGTTCATTCATCTGACAGTTCAGATGAAACTGCTCAAAGCTTCTCGGTAGAGAATGGTATATGAAATCAACCTGAGAAGGGACATCAAAATCCACACCAAGTACTTCCAACTTGTTAAGGTATGCCATTATCTCGAGAACGTGCTCCCTCACGGGTGTTCCTTCCACCATTTCCAACTTGACCGAGTCATGTTTGGTGAACTGATTAGTCATGGGATTCTGATGTGAAAACATCTCTTCAAGGCTTTCCACGATTTCAACAGCGGATACAATATTTTCATGAACGCGCTTCAAATCCTCAGACAGAGATGTCAAGATGATGCACTTCATGTGTTCATTGTCACGCTGTCAATCATAAACTGCCTCTTCCCATTTCTTGACTTATCATTAGGCTTGCCGGGTTTATTAACGTGAATAACCCAATTGTGTTTTCGTGCAGTAAGGACAAATTTAAAATTACATTTCCAATCGATATAATTCTCTCCAAAAAGTTTATTAACTTTAAGTATACTAAACAATGGATTAAAAGGTTGCGACATGATGAACTGAGAATAAAACATACATTCATATCAATATCTAGAAAAATATGAAATTATCACATAATTTGATCACATCAATTATATTGAAACCTTAAAACAATATAATCATGCATCAGCCAACATCTCAAAATAATTTAAATGTGCCACGAGGGGTGGTCTATACATTTAAACACTTTCAAGCGTATCACAAACTTAAAAGTTACAAATCCTTAATTCAAAATTAATAGTTGGCTCCCACTTTGACCACATAAAAATTGACAGGGACTCCGAGGGGAGTAAGTTAATATCAATTTCTTATGCCTAAGTAATAACCATAATTAAATACAGGATTATTATTTCGCTTTGAGCAAGCCACTCGTGGTGAGGGTCAATACCGCCACTAGTAATAATCCACAATCATCCTTTCGGAATTTATTCATGTGAAATCCGTCCTTTTGGCCGATCCGAGGGGGAAATGTATTCCAAAAGAACTTCACAAATAAATAAATTATGGAGGCCAAATTAATCCAATTTTAATATCCGGAATAAAATTGCGATTAAATAAACATACTTAGTAAATTTCGAAAGTAAGGTTTTTCTTGGACAATAAAATTCATGCAAACACATATTAACAAATAATAATAAGTGCACGAAATAAAACATCCATCAAAACAAAATTAAACACATTGGAGCACTCAAATCCAATTGTCACAGCTTAATTTCTTCACGTCTTGATGCGAAATATCGTCCTTGTTGCTATCCGTCGTTCGTCACGACATGCTCCCACTCGAACAACAACACTTCATCAAAAACAGCATCGTTTGGGGTTCGGGACGACGTTTAAGATCACACAAAAAAATGCAGAACTGGAATTAATTTTAAAAAAATTCCATGGCCCGAGATACGGCGCGCGTCGGCCTACAGAGTGGGCCCGCGCGCCACTCGGTGCGATGCCGAGTAGCGACCGCACGGGCGTCGGTGCTAGGCGCGCGCGTCCATACGCCGTTGGGCACCCGTCGTGGCGGGTCGTGCGCCTCGCGCACCCCGTGCACCGGGTTTTGCCGTTCGTTCTCGTTTTCCACCCCATGCATGATTTTACGTCCATGCATGCGCCGCGCATGCATGCATCATCCGGGTACACCGTCTTTAATTCTTCATTCTTCGTCACGATCCGGTTACAATTTATTTTTCAAAAAAAATAAATACTAGATCTAGACTAGTCTATTACAATGATCGAATCAAAATAAAAACAACTAATCTACTCGTGGATTTTCTCACGAGAAAAACGAATTAGAACGAATCGAATTAAAAAATAATTAATTCACACGCATGAAAAATAACAACATCAAAACCATGACAATTGGATACCTGCAAAAAAGATCTAGCAATTCTACTATTCAATTTCAATTTAATGTTTAACAATTTAAATTCCAATTTAAAGATCAGAGCCCGAAACCGTGGCTCTGATACCAGTTGTTGGGAAAATAGGGGTGCCCGGAATCTATTCGGGATGAAATTTAAATACAAATTTAAATACAATAATTACTAGCTGAATTAATCCTAATTAATTCAAATAATAATTCCAACAACCAATTTAACATCATGCATGTTGAATTAATTCACATATAATCTATGGCGGAATAAACAAGAAAATACGTGACTTACTTACCTTTTGTAGAACTTGGCCTTTGAATAAAACGGGACAAACACGTACGCGCTTTATCAACCCAAAAACCTTCTCAAGTATTTCCCTTTCGCCTTATTCGATCACCGGTGGGAGATGCTTTCGAATAATTTAAATAACTAAGGAAAAAGAAAAATATCTATGCTCTTGATTTTTCCAACACATGGAATTATGTACTTGGGGATGAAATAATCACCCCCTATTTATAAGCATAGTGACCGAAATTTTTAGGAATATTGGGACTTGGAGAAAATCTTTTCTTAGACTCTAAGAAATCTTGAATATATCTCATATATTCTTTTCTCCATAATAAAATATTCCACAAAAATCTCACACTCCTTATTTACTTGAAGTTTTCGAAAATAATAGGAGAATTCCCAAGATTTGGATCTCCTTAAATATATAAGATATTCTTGTATTCCAAGAATACATATCTTCCATAATATCTTTCCAAGAAAATCAACAAAATCTTCTCTCCTACTTACAATTTTCGAAAATTACACTTAGAAAAATCAGCAATATATTTTCTTTTTATTTTAATCACCTTATCATTATTGGGCTACTTAATGGGCTACTTGAGGGGCCTTTAAGGAGAATTAAGATTGGACCTCCTAATGGACTTCTGAATTTCAATATTGAGCCATAATATAATTCAATCCATTAATATTAATTATTACCACTAATAAATTAATATTGCACTATCCATCTTAATCCATATTACGATAATATGGGCTCCCGGTTATTATTTCCCGCATTTAAGATTATCAAGTCCATTAATTAATTAAGCTTCTGAATAGCTCTAAATTAATTAATATATTTCACCTTGGAGTAAAGACAGCTCAACATTATTATCCGTATCTAAGAAACTAATTCTTCACTTGCAAGATTTGGTACGATAAAACTTATGAGCCCACCAAGGGGACTAATCACACGAGCCGTACTCGCACGCGTTTCTCCGTATTAAATCTTATCAACCATCGTATGATTAATATTACTGCCCAAGACACAAAGTTCAAAGTCACAATGATTCTCACCCAACATGAATCAAAGCAGTAACCAGTAAGTACACACAGTCCTATTTAAGTGACGGAGATTAAGAAATCAATAACCACTGAGGTCTAATTCTTCACATTTCAGAACAAAAGAATTTATCCTCGCTGTAGGTCCTCTTCAACACATACTAAATGTGCTAGTGCAATCTCTTAGTTAAGACAGACCAATCTGAGACTTACACATCGACCTTTCACGGCGGATTGTTCAATTCCACCTAGGTCGTGAAAATGTACATTTAGTTACAAGGAGACTGTTAATATTGTCTTCCGTGATCGGGTATCACCACATTAACTATAATGCAACTAGTACCATATATTGAACGGTTTGCAATAGATATTCAACATTCAATCATATCTAAAGCATATGCGATAAAAGAATTATTCTTATAAAACAAGTGTTTGATACACGAGTTATACAAAGTAAAAGCATACTTTCACGTATAACTCCAACAACTCGATCACGATGAACAGCCTTCCAACGGGAGGACTCCCCCAAGTGAATTGCAAGAAATGAGAAAAGCAATCGAGGAATTGCAAAAGCAACTGGAATCTCAGAAAGGTGTCGAGTCAACTACTCTTCCATCCTTGCCACTATCTCCGTCAATCCTCAATGCACCAATAAAAAAGAAGATACAATTTCCAGCCGTCAATTTGTACGAGGGAACATTGGACCCCCGTATTCACGTGGCGAAGTATTCGGACTTCATGATCTCAATGGGGGCAACTGACGCCACGCAGTGTCAAAATTTCCCACTCACCCTTGGAGATGGCCTGCACAGGTGGTTTTCAGCACTGGCTCCTAACTCCATCGGTTCCTTTGTCCAACTGAGCAAGGAGTTTTTGTCTCATTTCTCAATTGTCGGGTCTTATTTGACCCACAGGCACCGATTGGCAGACATCAGGCAAGGAGACGAGGAGTCGGACAAATAGTTTCTGGAAAGATTTGATAAAGTCCTATTGGAGGGCGAAATGGTGAGCGAGGATACGAAGATAGTAGCAGTGATGGCTGGATTGAAGAAAGGAACCGATCTGTGGAAGGAGATGCATTTGACTTGTCTAAAAACATACGCAGAATTTAGGCACTGGGCAGGAATCCACGTATAAATGCAAGAAGCCCTACACAAGGAGATGGGAGATAAAGCTGACCCGAAAAAGTTTAACAAAAAGTTTGGAGGAAATGATTACAAGGCTCCAAAGAATATGAAAGCGTTCAACGAGGGAGCTGGGCTGAAAGAGAAGTTGAACCAAGTACTTACAATGTCTGTGGACACCGTATACAACAACGTTAAAGACAGAAAGATCCTGTCAGAGCCACAAAAGTTAAGGCAGGAGAGAGAAAAATTGAAACCGAACAAATATTGTGCATATCATCAGAACATCGGCCACTTCACAAGTGAATATCGAGATTTGTTAAAACAGTTGTGGAGGTTCTATGAAGAAGAAAAGTTGTCTGAGTTCGTGAAGAGGGAACCGGGTAAGAGGCCAAGAAAAGCAGTACCGTCCAGCTCAGACGATGATGACAGCGACGAACTACCAAGCAGGACGGGTAAGAAAGGGAGGAAGGTCCCCACAGCCCCAGCAAGGCCAGTCCCAGAGATCCTAATGATAGAACCAACTGGACCAGTAGGTGGTTGTTCCGACGGAAGACCACCCATGTCAAAAAGGAAAAAGAAAGCAGAGTTGCGAGCAGTAGCACAAGTGATGCAAGTCGGTGTAAATCCATCAACCAAGCAAACTGGGAATTTGGCTTTCTCAGAGAAAGACCTGGACGGGGTACTCACCCCTCACAATGATTCGCTAATCATTTGTGCTAACATTATGGGAATGAAAGTACACCGTCTACTTATCGACACTGGCTCTTACACAAACATCATGTTCAAGAGCACATTGGATCAATTAGGAGAATATGCCGAATACATAAAAGATTGTGATCATAGAATTGTGGGATTCGGAGATGTTGTGACCGTCCCTCTAGGAGTGATTACGCTAGCAGTCGAACTTGTATCGGTCGAGGACCCTGAGAGGAAGCTGAATAGGATGACAGACTTCCTAGTTGTAGATCAACAGTCCACCTATAATGGGTTCCTTGGTTGTCCTTTTTTACATGAATTTAAGGCAACCGTTTCGACGTACTATTACCGTGTAAAATTTCCCACGTCAAAAGGTGCAGGCACATTCAAAGGTGATCAGAAGAAAGCTCGCGAGTGCCTCTTCCAACTTCAGCCGAAAGATCACAGAGCCAACATGGTGGGCAAACAGCCGAGCAGCTGTGATGAAGATAGACCATTCACTCCCAATGAAACAATGGACTCTATCGATACAGAGATGATGGAAGTAGACGAGCAGCTATGCAAAGACGAACAGCTGTGCAAAGACGAACAACTGTGCAGTGACGAACAGCTGTGCAAAGACGAACAACTGTGTAGGGATGAACATGTGTGCAGGGATGAGTAACCAAGCGAGGAGAGAAATGAAGTCACATCGGCTAGCAACAGAGTAGAGCATGCAACACCGGCCAACAGTGAGACGGAAGATATTGAACCGCGGTTGGGTGCAGAACCAATGGAATTTGAGGACGAATTGAACATAGAAGGGCCCATCATCGACCCTCGTTGGAAAGACCAGAAATGGAGGGCTACCCCGGTTGAAGAGTTAGAGGCAATAAAGGTCGACCCGAAGCCATACAGATCCAAAATGACGGAGTTTCTTAAAGAAAATCTCGATGTGTTTGCATGGTTGCATGCAGATATGGTTGACATTAGCCCTGAGCATGCCTGCCACAGACTCAACATCGACCTGAGGAAAAAGATGATCCATCAAAAGAGGAGGATGTTCGGGCCCGACAAGTATGAAGCGCTTGATGCGGAGGTCAAGAAGTTGTTGGATAATGATCTGATCAGACAGGCCTTGTGCCCATAATGGGTGGCAAAGCAGTGTTAGTAAAAAAAGCGAGCGGAGCGTGGAGATTGTGCATTGATTTTACTGACTTGAATGTTGCCTGCCCAAAGGACAATTTCACGTTGCCACATATCGACCAACTGGTCGATAGCACAATCGGACATGAGCTCCTCACATTCATGGACGCATTTGCAGGATATCACTAGATTGCGATGCATCCGGACGATCAGGAGCACACAATATTTTATACCAACAAAAATTTATTATGCTCGAAAAGGATGTTATTTGGCTGATTAATGCCGGAGCCACGTACCAGAGGTTGGTCAACAAGATGTTCGATGACCACATCGGGAAGACGATGGAAGTGTATCTGGATGATATTGTTGTTAAAAGCCCAAAGAAGGAAGATCACTTGCAGCACCTGGCCCAAACATTCAAAATACTTCGGGCCTACTACATGAAACTAAACCCCAAGAAGAGCAATTTTGGAGTCCATTCTGGGAAATTCTTGGGACATCTAGTCAGTCAGCGAGGAATCAAAGCAAATCTAGTGAAGGTGAAAACAATCATGGAAATGCAGCAACCCAGATCAGTAAAAGAAGTCCAACGGCTAACCGGGTGCCTAGCATCTTTGAACAGGTTCATCTCAAGATCCGGAGATAAATGTAGGCCATTCTTCGAGGCAATTAAGAAGCTTAAGCTTCAATGGACAGATGTTTATCAATGAGCGTTCAAATAGCTGAAAGAATACCTCAGTGACACAAAAATTCTTGCCAAGCCGATTCCAGGAGAGAAGTTATACTTATACCTAGCAGCTTCAGAAGTTGCAATCAGCTCAGTACTCGTTCGAGCAGAAGGAAAGTTCCACCTGCCCATTTACTATGTAAGTTAGGCTTTACATGAAGTAGAGCTCAGATATTCGCCAACAGAAAAGCTGGTATACGCACTGGTGATGAGTGTCAGAAAGCTCCGTCCATATTTTTTCGACCACCAGGTGGAGGTATTGACAACATTCCCGCTCAAATAGATATTGCACAGACCCGATACAGTCGGTCGCCTCCTGAAGTGGTCCTTGGAAATTAGGCAGTTCGAAATCTCATATGCTCCTTGAACATCGGTCAAGGGGCAAGCCTTAGCCGACTTCATAGTCGAGCTGATATTCCCCCAAGATCCGACGAGAGGACATGATCATCCCTGACACATGTATGTTGACGGATCATCTACCAACACATCGTCCGGGGCAGAAATAGTTTTGATAAGTTCAGACAGGCAGGTCTTCACTTCAGTTGTTCGTTTTGAGTTCATGGAGACGAACAATGAAGTAGAATATGAGGCATTGATCGCTGGATTGTGGCTAGCATTAGCAGTTGGAGTAAGAAAATTATAGATTTTCGGAGATTCACAGCTGATTATCAACCAAGTTCGGGGAGAGTACGAGGCGAAGGACAAGAACATGGCTTTGTATCAAAAAATTATTGCTCACCTGGCCTCCATGTTCGAACAAATATACATCGAACAAGTACCAAGAGACAACAATGCACAAGCAGACGCGCTCGCTCGCCTAGCAACTAGTACCGGACCGATGGAGTTATCCGAAGTTACTTTAACAAGGATATCCAACCCATCAACCGAGGATTACAAAATCTACCAAGTTAACGAAGAGGTGGGGGAAGATGATTGGAGAACGCCGATCATCAAATATCTGCAAAATAATGAAAAACCAGATAACTCGTTGGATGCTAGCAGGTTGGTTAGGAGAGCAACAAGATACACCATGATGGATGGACAGTTGTACAAGAGAGGATTCTCACTCCCACTCCTAAAATGCTTGGCTAAGGGGCAAGGGCAAGCAGTATTGAAAGAAATCCATGAAGGTGTATGCGGAAATCACGCTGAAGGGCGGGCATTGGCATACAAAACCGTAAGACAAGGATAGTACTGGCCAACCCTCCTCCAGGATGCAATCAAAGTTGCCCGAACTTGTCACAGGTGTCAGTTGTTCGCCCCAAACATCCACAAGCCCCCACACGAACTGATTTCAGTCAATAGTCTGTGGCCATTTGTGAAAGGGGAATTGACCTCATCGGGCCTTTTCCCCCGGAAAAGGGAATATTCGATTCGTAGTGGTAGCAGTAGACTATTACACGAAGTGGGCTGAAGCTGAAGCGCTTGTGTGAATTACGCTAGAAAAAATGATCAACTCCATATGGAGAAACATTGTTTGCCGCTTCGGGGTACCTCAAGCAATTGTGACAGATAATGGAAAATAATTTGAAGGGAAAAAGATAAGAAATTTTTGTGAAAAATGGGGAATGAAGAAACATTTTTCAACACCGTACCACCCCCAGTCGAACGGCCAAGTGGAAGCCGTAAACAAATTAATTAAATACATTTTGAAGATCCGCTTAGCCGATAAATAGGGAAAATGGTCCGAAGAATTGCCAGAAGTGTTATGGGCATATCAGGTGTCCCACAGAACAAGTACGGGTGAAACACCATTCACAATGGCGTTCAGGACAAAAGCCGTGATACCAGTTGAGCTGAAAATCCCAACAGAACGAACAGCCGCGTTCGACAAAGAGGAGAACAACTCTGCACTAGCAACAAAGTTGGACTTGCTTGAAGAAAAGAGAATAACAACAGAAATGAAAAATGCAATCTATAATAAAAGAGCAGCAAAGTACTATAATTCTCAAGTAAAAGTAAGAAATTTTAAAATCAGAGATTTAGTACTTCGAAAAGTTTTGGCACCACCACCAGGAGTATTCGGCCCGACTTGGGAGGGCCCATACAAGGTGACAAATAAGTGGCACAACGGCACATATAACCTTGAAGACATGGAAGGCAAGTCGTCCCAATACTCCTGGAATGCAATTTTACTCAAGAAGTACTATCAATAAAGTCTTGTAAGTCTTAGAAGTTTTACAATGTAAATCTTTTATAAGTCCCTTGTAAATTTCTGTAAATTTAAAATTTTTGCACAAGTTTATATATATAAGCGAGCAGCTGTGCATCGCTAGCGAACAATTGTGCATTTTATAGTCTATATTTGCTAAGCGAATAGTCGTGCATATTTGAATTTGGAATATTGATTTGAACCTATGAGCCACTAGGCTAAGTCCTAAACTACTCAGTTGCTCGCCCAAAACTTGCAAAGCACAAGTCTGTCATAAGACGATCAACTGAGCTTAATAAATGAAAAAATAAAGCTAAGTCCATAATGGACCAAGGGCCCACATTAATACAAGGCCAAGTCTACAAGCGACCAAAAAGGCCCAAAAAATTAAAGGTCAAGATCTATGAGAACCAAATGACCAACTTGAAAATTTCACTAAGTGTTTACCTTAAAAGAAATAATAAAAGGAACACTTAGAAATTAATGAAGTCATATGCAAAGCAATAGGCGAGCAACTGGGTAAAACAAAGAAATAAGTGCACAAGGTTGTAAGTTAGCAAAGATATTCCATTTTATTACTCAAAAGAAGTTTACAATAGGAATGAGCAAATAAGTACAAAAAGAGACATCGATCCTATTGTCAACTAAGATAAAGCTTTTTAAGCGAGAGGAAGAGGAGCATCAGCAATGTTGGTCGCCCCAGTGCTCGGCTGCTCGCCCGGGACAGCTGAAGTATCAGTCCCGTCTATTGGTGTTAGGGAAAGTGAAGACAAACCATCAAAACCCTCATCATTGATCGTCGCCGGCACTTCCTCCGGTTGACCGCCATAAGTAGGGGGCACGATGTTGATATCCTCGCCGAAAATATCCCGAGGAAAACCCAAGGCAGCCAGATCGATAAGAAACAAGGTAGATCCGGGAGCAGGAGGATAGTTCTTGATGTACTCAATGAAGTCCGCCTTCACCGCACCGCGAATATCTTGATTGTGGTCATGGGCGAAGTGAACGGACCTCAAGCATTCAGCAAAGGCACATATGTATCCGAAGTTGGTCTTATCCATCATCTCCTGCTCATGCACCTCATAATCAACCATGTCTTTGCATTCCTCTTCCAGCCTCTTGATTTGCTCCTCGGCGAGCAGCTAAGTCTGCTCGCTCCTTCTCGTCTCTTTCAGCCAGTAAGTCGGTGGACTTGACTTCCAACATGTTCTCAGCCTTATCCAAGGCACTCTTCTAGCTCATCAGGGTAGCCTCCATCTTCCTCTCCATCAATGCCAACTCCTTGGTGTGCTCAGCCTTGCATCCCTTCACGGCGGCGGTCTTCTCCTCATCCATCTTCTCGATGCGGCGCCCCAAGTGGCGATTTGTTTGCTCCAGCTCCGTCACCTGGTCAAGCAATATCCGGGACATCACCAGTTGATGGCCAACATTGTAGTTCAACAAGCGAACATTATCTCTTGCACTTTGACCGGCGATGAGCTTGTCGGCAGACTTGGTCCATGACCTAGGAACTTGCTTGGTTGCACAACACACATGGGCGTCGGGAATATCTCAGAGCAACTGAGGAGCGTCCTTCACACAACTGAGGTGGTTCCACGGCCGGGGAAATGTGTTGGGTTGTACCTGAAAGACAAAAGTCGCGACTCAGAAAGGCACGCCCAGCTGCTCGCCCGGTATTCCCACCTTTGAGAAAAATCAAACCCCACTTGCTCGGTTGCTCGCCCTCCGCAAAAAAAGATATCAATCGTAGCTTGGTCTCAGTTAATCAATCCATATCCTAACATTAGATCAAGCTAGGGGGCAATTGTTGGTAGGTGAGCAGCTAAGCAAAGGGTTAACTCGGTAGGTGAGCAGCTAAGCAAAGGGTCAACAAAGGATATTTAAGACATTACGCTTATTGGCGAACAGCTGAGAAAATGACTCACAACTGAGTAAGATGACCAGCAGGTCTCACAACTGAGTAAGACGACCAGTTGGTCGAGATGCCAAGGCTACCAGCTGTGCAAGAAACTAAGGCTACCAGCTGAGCAGGAACCAAGGCTAGCAGCTGTGCAAGGAGCAAAGGCTAGCTGTTGTGCAAGGAGTCAAGGCTAGCAGCTGTACAAGGAGCCAAGGCTAGCAGCTGTACAAGGAGCCAAGGCTAGCAGCTGTGCAAGAAGCCAAGGCTACCAGCTGAGCAAGGAGCGAGGAGCCAAGGCTAGCAGCTGTGCGAGGAGCTAAGGCTAACAGCTGTGCGAGGAGCAAAGGCTAGCAGCTGGACGAGGAGCCAAGGCTAGCAGCTGGGCGAGGAGTCAAGGCTAGCAGCTGAGCAAGAGTCCAACACGAGCAGCTGGTCAAAAGGCTAAAATGAACAATTGGTCAAGATGATAGCCATCCAGACGAGCAACTGTACAAAGGTCACAAACATGGAGCGAACAACTGAGAGAGTAAAGGTTCAAATATCCAACAAAGACATACAGGCGAGCAACTTGTCACCACGGAAAGCAACTGAGTAACCCTAATGGTCAAGTACAACATTGAGAACTCCAACAGTCAATAGCTTAGATGTAGTCCAAGTGTCCTAACACTTGGCACCCATCCAATGGGCAATAACTTAGATGTAGTACAAGTGTCCTAACACTTGACAAATATCCAATGGTAGAATGGCTAGGATGGTGACACATGGCCCATTTGTATGTCAATAAATACTCCCTCATTTGCATGAAATAAGAGGAGGTTCCATAATTCAAAAATAGCCCAAGTTCTTGCAAATTCATTTCTTGAACATTACTTAGCTAAATTCCATGATCATTTGGTCTTGTTTGATGATCTTAACTAGAGAAAACAGCCACTAATCACCTTGATTAGAAAAGATCATCAACAAGAACTAAGATAACTTAAGTATGGTTCTCAAATAGCCCCGATCAAGGATTGGATATTGATGATGCAATGGAGATTGGTGTGCGATCTTCATTATACTCTATGGGAGAGTGTAGTAAGATCTCACTTACTACGAGATACCAGGTATCTCATAATGGATGCACAAATACAATAGAGGGTATTGGTATACCCATCCGTGAAACCGTTTGATGTAATTCCACATAATGTGTCTACGGGTGTCTCGGTTAGTGGGAGCGATGTGATACTCCTCTGACTTGAGGTCAATATGCACGACATGTGCGGAGTGATGGACTTTGACCATGATCGACGCTTGCACCCTCCAAGGGTAGATACGACATGGATTGGGTTCATCACGAAGTACATGTGCGTGGTAGTTGAGCCATAAGATTCATTCCTCAATGTGATTCAAGACAGAATATTCGTCTTCTCATCATAATTGGATCTAAGACTTCGGCTGGAGCATGTCGACTTGGACTTTGTGACCAAGTGTGATACGAATGATCAATTAGTGATTCGAGATAATATGATTAAATTATTTGAATAGACACTTCATCATGTTCAAGGCTTAATCGAGTATTCACGAATGAAAGGAAGATATCACCATAGCCTACAATATTACAGGTAGTTACAAATTTCCTTACAACGTACCTCATATATTGATAATGTTAGATTTATTATCTAGGGTTCAATTAAGATCATTAGTTTGACTAATCGCTCGATATATAAGGGCCTATGGGTCACACAACAAGCAATGGCAGTTCACCAATTATAGTTGGTTGATTAAGTATTATATTAAATATAATATTTAATTTATGGAGAATATAATAATAATTATATTTGGAATTAATGATTATTATTATTATTTAATTAAATTAGATTTAATTAAATATGAAATTCCAATAATAATATTTGAATATTATTATACAAGAATAATATATGGTCAAGATATTATTCGTAGGAAAATATCTATGAAAAATATAATCTGTGGAGATTATATTTGTGGGCCAAGCCTATTATCTTGCTTAGCAATTAAGCCAAGATAATCTCTATAAATATAAGTCTTACGGGAATTCCGAAATACACAAGAAATATAATTTCTCCATAAAATCTCTAGCTCGAATTTTCCTAGCAAGTTCGTCTCGAGATTCAATGCTGGCAAGTCAGTGCGGATTGGTGAATAGTTATTGTGTGGATACCATAGTTGAGGATTCCGCGTACAAAACATTGTAAGAAATCTTGTTTAGGATTTCTCGTATTTAATTATACAAGTAATTGTTCGTTGTTGGTGAACGATTATTCCGCTGTGCATGTATTACGTGTTTGCGTGCCCCTAAAACCCAACAGCCTCTACACCCACCTTAGACGAGACCAAGTTCATCCACCTATCATGCTCCTCCATACGCTTCTTATCCTTTTCTCTTTGCGGCCGTAGTTGGACTTCCCAGTCTCCTCGACGAGTGGGTGAGCGAGCTACAATCTCTAACTAGTAATTATTACCATGAATGACAATACACTAGTACCTTATATTAAAATAACCAATACCTGAGACAATCAAGTAATTATGACTGTTTCAAAATTTAAAAAAAAAAGAGGGTATAGATATATATATCCTTCAAAAATAGTTTTTAAATTATTAAGCAAAAATATAAGATGTTTATTTTACATAAAAAATCTGAAATTGAAAATATACCAATATATATAATATAAGTGTTTTTAATTATATTCAAATTCACCTTTTTCAGAATACAGCACATACGCGCAGAGTACATAGATTGTATATTTTCTTAACCGTAAAACAGTTTTTTTTTCGAAACAATATATAACTAACTAGATTACTCCTTTTAATAAGTATATCTAGTTCTTGGCCTTTTAATAAATATAGGGAGAAAAGCAAAATTGCCCTTTTTTGTAAGGTCAAAATGTTTTTTGCCCAACTTTTTTAAAAAGATGTTTTTTGCCCCGAAAAAGTTGGCAAGAGATTGGCAAATGGTTGGCACACAGGTTGGCATGTGTGTCAACCCTTTACCAACCTTTTGCCAACCGTTTTCCAACTTTTTAGGGGCAAAAAACATCTTTTTTACAAAAGGGGGCAAAAATCAAGTGCCCCCTTAAATTTTGGGCACTTTTGTATATTTTCACATAAATATATCTAGTTCTTGGAGGGAGTTAACAAATTATGGCGGAAGAGAGTGATACCCATATTCCTCCGCCGCCGCCACCACCACCTAGAGGCGCCGCAATTCCTCCTCCACCACCACCACCAGGAGCACCAGGTGGTCCCACTAGTGCACCACCAAGAAGCACCCGTAGTCCAACACCGCCACCGCCGTCGCCACCACCAACACCAACACCACCAGGTGGCCCTGCACCTACAAACCTTCTTCCACCTGGGCAAGAGGAAATGCAATAACGGTTGAGGACGGACCATCGTCACACGTTGGATATTCTCGAGGAGATATAACAGGATCCACAGCTGCCGGAGTGTTTGACCTGGACACAGTGGGTTACGGCGGTGATAAATTCGTGCATAGATATTAACGCTGTTTTGAGGCCCGATGCCCAAGACCAAGAATGCGGGCCCATGAATAGGTTGGACTGTGTGCGGAGCACTCTTTTTATATTTGTCATCCTAGCACTGGTCATGGGAATCGGCTGGTGCTTGTTTCGGTAGCCAATAGATTAGCTTGTGCGCGCGGGGAGTACTTTTTTTTAAGCCTTCTCGCCGGAGTCCTCTGGTGGCTCCGTGACCTTCGTCGACCACTACATGCATAAGAGTTTGTGTTTCTCATTTTTTTTTCTTTAATTTCTTGTTGGACTTGCAATGCATAAGTTTCTTGATTAGGATTGATTGATATAAAAACTGTACGTATATACATATTGAAACTATGAGCACCTAGCTAATACCAATATTTGATTAGCAATTCTCCCTTTCATTCTGCAAATCCTAGAGAAAACCATCGCATTTCGGTTTCATCTCATCGGCCGCTTATGTACAATCAACAATGCCAAGCCTACAATTTTCGAATTTATAATGCTCTGATAAATTCATATGGATGTTGTTCATTTTGATGGTGCTATTTGATACTCAATTTACTTGAAGATCTCGAATGGAGCTATTGTTTGACTGACAACTATCTTTGTTACATGTTAGATAGATGTATTCTATATGAGATGTTGCTACTAGTGTGTGATTGTTACATCTTATGGCCCCTTTCTTGAAAAGGTAACCTTTCACCTCTTTGGGGTTGCAAAACAAACTTTATATTTCACAAAGCCAAATTTAGTTTTATACCTGTCTATATGACTACATAATTGATCTTTTAAGTTAAAATGTGGCAGGTTTAATCTTATATATTCTCCGTTCCTGGATTTGTGCATGTTCATATGAATTTGCTCATTACCATAAAAGGAAACATCATGTCACTATTTTATTTTAGAAAAATACGCACTCTCTTGGGGTGAAAATTCTTATGGGATAGTGAACATTTTTCAATGAAGACGTCTGAAGCTCTTTAGTTCAAAACATGGATCGCAGACTAATGCCTACCATTTCTAGAACTTGAATCTCCCCCTGTGCTGGAGGTGATACAAGTCCACACCTCAGTACTTTGAGATTTCAAAATGTATAATTATAATAAGTTTCTGAATATTAAAAATTGGTGTTATTAACAAAGGAGTAGCTTAGTTTTAACTTTTGGAATTTGTTGATGTAAATCATGTAATCTTACTCTTGCAAAGTTAGATAGTGTGTGCTTTCCGCTGAGTTTTGAGTTAGGCCCCGTTTGGTTTACGGGACTGGATTGGATTGGACTAGTTGGGATTGGACTAAGTTGGATTTATGTTTTTTGACATATGTTTGGATTGCAGGATTGTAGATTTTTTTATATTTTTATTTTAAAGTAAAATTTATAACAGTTACCCAAATTACCCTCCAAAATAACTTTGTTACCCACCCCCAATAAATCAATTCGATCACTCCAATCTGCTATGGTTTACTGGAATTGCAGCCACCGAGTTGTTTGAGAAGAAGAACAGTGGAATTTCATCCTTATCAATGCTCAATTCGGCACCGGTAATGAAATCGAAAAAGCTCTATCGCCGGAAACCATGGAGTCAATTCGCCATTAATGCTGGAAAAAGAAGCAGTATGCACCAAATTAAATGAAGAAAATCATCGGCCAAAAATCTCACTGGAAATTGAAGAGAGTGTCGCCAAAATTCGTGCACCATTCGCTGGGAATTAAAGCTCGAACCAGAAAGCTCCGTGCAATAATGGGTATCCAACACCTGAAATTCAAGGCCAGAACACAGAGCACGCCGGAAAAGCCTATCCACGCCGACGAAGAAAAAGCATTGACGCCGGAAATGGTGAAACGGAAAGCCAGGTTCCATAGCCAGCGTGAATTGCCATCGATTCCGACGAATCGAAAGCTTTTCTCCGGCGTGATTCCAGCTATTCCAGCCATGAAATTTTCCGGTGTTGAGCTTGAATTCTAGGCGATGGAGCTTTCCGGTAAGCCTCCATGAATTCCGGCAAACTGAAATGAAAATGTGATACTCCTCTCTATTTCTTTCTTGGTGCGTAGCTGTGACGGGGAAGTATTGGGTTTGTGATAAATGGTAGTATGATTTCTGTAATTTGTTGAGTTAATAAGGACAATGTAGTCATTTTATGTTCAAATTAAAGGGTAATATGGTAAACTTACTAGTTGGGACTAACTAGTCCCACCAACCCCACGGGACTCAATAGTCCCAATGCAGTGGGACTAACTTGGATTTGGGACCAGGGCTGAATTTGGGTCCTGGGCCCAAGTCTTGCAAACCAAACACAATATTAGTTGGGACTAAGCTACCAATCCTGACCAATCCTGCAAACCAAACGGGGCCTTAAAATAATACTTCCCCCGTTACGATTTAGATTATCCCTATCAAATAGTACAAATTTTAATTAAAAAATTGTTCATTAGTCTTAAAAGGTGTAAAGTTGAGAATTTATCAGTCCATTGTTTCTTTTTATTGAAGGGAGTTTAGGTCATTGTTAGAGGGTATATATATAAATGTAGTGCAATAAGATATAAATAAGTGATATTTGGAAGTGATTAGTTTTAGAGAGTAAAACTACATTTTCGTAGTTTGAGATAATCTAAATTGTAACTAAGAGAATATTGTATTTATACTTTAGATGTGAACGTAATTCAGTGTTTTTTTTAAAGAATAATTTGTAACATTCCAAAATTTCTAATTAATTATTTATTTGATTCCCGCATTATTTGGCATTATTCCAATATATCGAGTTTTACTAAATTATAAAACTTTCATAACTCAACAGGGATATTAATCAAGCAATTGTCACTGTGATGTATCACACTTGCGGCCCCTATTGTCCGTCCCCATATTAGTCGCATTTCCCTCCGTGTTACATGCTAACCGAATGCGATACATGATGTCTCTGTATCGCTCGGCGCCCTTCCCATAAAAGTTCTTTCACAGTTGCTCCTCGTGCTCCGATGCCCAGACGCATAATTTCTGCAATTACATTTAAATATAGATATCAATTTATATAATTTATATTAGTAAACGATGAATAAATTAATTAAATTATACCTTAAACTTCCCAAAATACATGTATTTTCTCTCTTTGCACACCGCCCCTCAGTGGAAACTGGTGGGCTCGAATCCACCCTTCCATATGGACTAGGACACTAGAGTAGTAGCCTCATGTCTCAAAATCCAACTGCAACATTAAAATTTCAAAGTTAGTAAAATAATTAGATTTTAATAAAAAATTGACTATAAAATATTAAAACTTACACTAACAATAATCCAGTTCTAAGCAATCAGATGCTGACGGGAGAAAGATGAGCCCTGGCCAGCCTGAGATGCGGATGAGGATCACTTAGGCGGGACAATCGGAGCAACCACGGGTCTGAGTGATCCCATCTGTTTTCTCCCTCCTCACCTCTACTAGCTCCCACTCCCACTACCGGATCTACTGTCTTATCCACTCATCTGTAAAAAAAATTCAATTAACACTAAAATATTAAAATTTAACTAACCTAATCATACCACTCTCCTAACATAATCATCATACTAAATCGATACTAAAATAAAATACTACTTAATCATATATAGTGTAACAACAATCAATCAATCAATAAAGTTTCCTAAATAGTATAGCAATTCTCCTACACATACTCTCATTCAATATAACGACAATCAACATACAATTATCCTAAAATATAAAATATCTAAAACATTCAATATAATACAATCAACATATATAAAAATCAAAATAATTATCCTAAAATATTCAATATAATACAATCAACTTATATAAAAATCTAAACAATTATCCTAAAATATTAAAAATCTAAAACATTCAATAACATATATAAAAAATCTAAACAATTATTCTAAAATATTAAAAATCTAAAACATTCAATATAATACAATCAATATATATAAAAATCTAAACAACTATCCTAAAATATTAAAAATCTAAAATATGCAATATAACAACATTTTTCATCACGTACTAATTATTAATACTCATAATTATACAAAAATTTAAATACTAATTAACATGTTTTAAAATCAAATTTAAATGGTAAAAATTAAAATAAAAACTTACGATTAATGTGTAGAGATCGACGAAACGAGAACTTTGATCGGGACGAATTTGGCTCTTGAGTGCTCGCCGGTGCTGCCTTTCTTCCTTCGTTTCTTCTTCCTTTTTTTCTCTCTTGTGGTGAATGAGCTTGTCAGATTCTATCTTTTATAAGCAAAAAAATCCATCGCAAAATTTACCGCCTTTGATGACCAAAACGGCGTCGTATTTGGTGTTTTGCAAAGAAAAGTCCATCGCAAATATGAAATTTAAAATTTACGACGGTCTTATCCATCGCAAATCAGTTGCCGACAATAAATATGCACCGGTTCCCAAAGGGTCGCGGTCAAACGGTCTAGTTTTCCGACGGTAAAGTCCGTCGCAAAACAAAAAGTTGAAATTTACGACGGACACTTCTGTCGCAAAATTGTCGGCCACAATGAATTTGCACCATTTCCGAAATGTCTCGATTAAACGTTTCAATTTTACGACCAAAAGGTCCATCGCACGTTATAAATTTGAAATTTACAATGGCCTTTCCATGGTAAATTGTGGCGGTTCATACGAAGGCCAAGGGCCGCTTATTTTAAGACGGGCATATCCATTGCAAATTCACGTTATTTACGACGGGCATGTTCCCGCCGTCGCAAATTTCAACCATTGACGGGTGCTGGTTATGGTTCATCGTAAATTTATCGCAAACCACACATATTTGTGATTGCACTTTTTTATCTAGTACTCCCACAAGTGTATGGGGTCGGTTGTAGAAATGGAAAACGACCAAGTTCAAAATTATCGAACCCTAAGACAACAGTTTTAGTGCTAAAAAATCTACAAGGTTGAATACTTATAAAAGAAATTTAAGAAAAGTAAATGGTTTGGGTTGATTTTATCTACTAATTGTTTTCAAGTGTGCAAAAAGGAAAGTTATTCTAACTTCTTTCGAAGTGCAAGGTTGGAGTTATGCTTCGAATGACTTCAATTATGCAAGGATTAGGGCTAACAAGAATACATGCTTATCTTAGGTTTCATCTCATGATTAACCTAGACTAAGACAATCTCATCTAATCACGTAAACTCCCGTTTCCGTGACTCGATGCTCGACTCAGAGTGTTTTTATGTTTTAAGCTTCTCTCGATAACCTAAAACATCTAATAATAGTCATTGATAACTAATCTCTTTCAAATGAACACGCATTAAGAAGAGCTCAACTCTCATATGTTGCTCTTTTTAATGAATTGCTCATTTTACCAAAGATATGCTAGCAAAACTCAAGTAATCCGAAATCAAAGAAGTTAAATCATTCAATTTCACAAGATCAAAGCATATATTCAAGCTACGCCCTAATTCTCACATAATCTTCATCATTCAAAGCATAGAAAGTTTAGCCTAGCATATCTAAGGCTAAGGAAGCAATAATCATGTTCAAATCCATGGAAAAGCTGAGAAATTAACATAGACGAATTGAAATCAAAGAAATATCACCTAGAAAGAGAGAAAGGTAGAAAACTTCTTCAATCAATACTTTAACAATCATGAAATCTTCAAATACATTGTTCTTCTAGCTCTTCTCCAGCTGCAATTGACTTCTAATGGAAGAATTTGGGAAAAGTAAATCTAATCTATGAATTTATAAGAGAATTGGATGGAAAATGTGTTGGGCTCTCAAACTCTCGGATGGAACTCTAAGAAATGTGATAACTGCCCCCAAAGTCAGTTATAAGCCTTTTATAGTCGCATCTAAATGCCCATAAGTTGGTTTTTGCACTTAAGCCCTCGAATCTTCCAGAAATTTCGCTTTTCGGACTTGCCAGCATTTTCACTCGGCCAATCACCATTTCACTCGCCCGAGTCTTCACTCACTCGGCCGAATGCTTCCTCTTTTGCCCGAGTCATGCCCATTTTTGCTTCACTCGGCCATTTTCAACCTCACTCGGCCGAGTGAAACTTCATTTTGGCAGAGTGAGTCCTCCAGAGAATTCCACTCGGCCAAACACATAAGCACTCGGCCGAGTGCCTTCTCCTTGTGGCCGAGTGGATCTTTTAGAGAATCCACTCGGTCTTCTCCCTCTTACTCGGTCGAGTGGCCTCTGTTCTTGGCTGAGTGAGTCCTGTTTTGACTCCTTTTTAGCCCTTTAATTCCACTCTTCATTCTTTCTTCAATCCTTTACCTCTTTAGACCTAAAAACACTTCATTTCCTGCATGAAAGATAAGTACACGAGGCAATATCAAATATCGAGATACAAGACACTATTCACAAACACATCGAACATAATCAATGCATAAAATGACTAAAAAACACACAATTATGATGCAATTACAAGGCTAATTAATTTGCGACGGAATATACTTCCATCGCAAATTCTCGTCGTTAAAACATGCATTTTTAGTGTTAATTCCCACATTATTTGGCATTATTCCAAAATATAGAGTTTTACAATATTATAAAATTGAAATAATTGGTCCCTAGTACATAAATTCATCCTTAATTCCCATACAATATCAATTGCATTTTGGGTTTATAATAGGTGCATTTTACTTTATCTACACTACATAAAGTTGTCATATTACCAAAAGTGCCCCTATACCTTTTAATAGTTTTTTATTATGCCTTTTTTCTTCCTTCTCCCCTCTGCATCGACATGCACTTCTGATGAAGTGAAGGAAGATCAGCTCATCAGTCCAATCAACTATTCCAAAAAATTCAAATTCAAATTGTTGGAGATTGGAGGTAATATTTTTCAAACATTTTGATCTGGGGTTTTTATTTCTCTCAGTTAAACAGCCTCTTCGACCGATTTCTCCAGAATTTCTGAAAAAAATCAATCATCATTTTTTCTTTGCTTCATTTTTATAGGCAAATGGAAGTAATTGTCTCGGTTACATTTAATGGGGAGTGCCGTGTTCTGAAGCTTCCTGAATCGCACAATTTCGCCGATTTCATAGATGAAATCCAAGGTAGGTGGTTCGAATTGAACAATATTGACTACATTTGTCATTATTCAGTCGGGCCCATTAACATTATGTTCTAGATTCTGATAGCGATTTGAATAGTCTGATTTCGATATGCAAATTAACTTCCGAGAATATTGTACACATTTTTGTGAGTCAAGTTTCCAGCCCTTCCCATTTAGACTCCAACCTTAGTTTCTCCAATGTCATTTCCAACGTTGCCATCGATTGCATTCCTTGTTGTAAGTCTATTCCCAAAATTGGTGTTGGCCTAGATGATTTGAATAGTCAAAATTTAGTAGAACCTAATAAGATCCTGAAGCAGACTAAAATACCATTTAGGTGTGCTAAAAATAGGAGAATTTATGGGGGTCAAGAAGAGTTTATCGGTCTATGTAGTTTGCCATCATATGATATCAATCCCGTCACAACTAGGAAAACTTTACTATCCGATCAGTGGCAACACTCTATGGATCAAGGAATTGGCTCTATTTTTCCTGATGGTGTTGTTGGATTACGCAAACAGCTTATATTGCATGCTTCAAGGGTTGGTTTTATATTTGACTACTTAAGGAATGATTCAAATTACATTTATGTAGTTTGTGGTGCCAAGGTGGCTTTAGGATGTGGGTGGTTTATTAGGGCCAGATATAATAAAGCTAACATGTCCTTTGAAATTTACAATGGTATTTTTGTTCACTCATGCCTGGGAAGGGTAAGTTGCAGCAATAGGAATAGGCTTGGACCCAAGTTAATAAGTGAACTCGTGGAGCACGAGGTTAGATCCAAACCGGACATTAGTGGCAAACCTGTTGTGAATCTGTTAAGAATCAATTATGGTGTCAACATTCAATATCACAGTGCACGGTGTATGGCCCAGTGGGCCAGAGACAAGATATTTGGATCATTCCAAGATTCATACGACAATCTTAGGTGGTATGGCGATGATGTCAAACGAACTAATCCCGGTAAGAGCAGGAACCTCTTGTTACTTATACATTTTTGTTGTGGACTATAATCTGTTGTTGCATTTTGTCCTTTGGCAATACATGATGCACGCCCCGCTGTAAACTGATGCATCCTCTCATTGTGTGTGGAATAAGGTGCACTCTAATGTATTGATGTAGTGCTTTTTTTATGTTTTTTATATAGGAAGTATGTTTGATATTAAAGTTAACCCACTCACAGACCGTTTTCAACGACTATTTGTGTCTTTTGATGCTTGTTTAAAAGGGTTCAAAAGTTGTCGCCCTATGTTGTTCCTTGATGGAACATTCCTCCATGGTCGTGCTAAGGGGATCCTACTCACAGCAACTGCGAAAGACGGGAACAACGGTAATTTGTTTTAACAGTTTAATAATGTATTCGCAAGATTGAATAGCGTTTTTTACACACGAATACAATGTTTTTAGGGCTTTTCCCAGTTGCTTTTGGGGTTGTATTTGCGGAGAACACGCTCAACTGGAAATGGTTCCTCACTAAACTTCGTGACAACTGCAAACATGAAAAGGAAATCTTCTACACTTCAGACCGCAATTGTGGGTTGATGTCTGCCTTCCCACTTGTTTTTTATGAACCTCTTCACTTCTTCTGCCTCTTCCATCTCTTGACCAATCTTAGGGGAAAATTTGGTGGTGGCATTCGTAAAGCAAAGCGTCACAGATTAGCTAATATTTTTAAAGAATGTGCATACGCTCCCAATGTACGAATATTTGATGAGAAGATTGCTACATTCAAGGAACTCGGGGGTGAAAGTGCAGAAAGATGGTTGTCTATACTGCCAAAAGAGAAGTGGGCAGTTGCACACTCAACTCATATAACAAGGTACGGTGAGATGACCTCCAACACATCTGAATCCCTAAATGCGTGGTTGAATGAAGCTAGGGGTTACCCCATCACTCTTCTGATTGATCACATTAGATCAGGTTATTACCATATCTTGACTTAAATGATATATGCTCATGTCTACTTTTAATCCATCTCATGCCTGTTTTGTCTAGTTTTTGCATTATACTAACTCTATTTTCTGTTGTTTATATACAGAGGTGGGCAGGTGGCACATGGAGAGGAAAGCTGCAAGTGATGAATGGAACACCCTGCTTTGCCCAATTAAGGACTCGATGTGGGAATACGAGCAAGACTGCTCCCGATCCTGGAAGGTTGTTCAGAGTAGCACTGAAAAATTTGAAGTCCAGACATCACCATTTGTTGTGGTCGACATAGCAAACAAGAGTTGTTCCTGCTGTCAATGGCAGATTGCTGGATTCCCCTGCTCCCATGCAGCACTAGTCCTAACCAAGTATAACTTCCCTTTGTCTGATTTTGTTGATCAATCATTTCTCGTCACCACCTACCGGAAGAGCTATATGAATGTCATACAACCAATTCCCGAAACGGAGAAATTCGAATTCACAAGTGTGTCAAGCAACAAGATTTTGCCCCCACTTCTAAGGAATATGTCGGGACGCCCCAAGAAAAATCGCATCCCATCATATGGTGAACAAGGAAAGACTCCAGTAGGAAAAGACAGGCCGAGTGTTATTGAAGCTGGTTTTTAGAACTATTTTTGTATACATCAGTTTTTGCTGAATGATTTTTAGACGTAACCATTTAATGTCCAACTAATATGCAACACATTCAAAACCTTTAAACCTTTTTTTTTTGGCCATTTTTTGGGTTATACTACTAGTGATGTGGTAGGTTTTGTTGACTATTTTGCAGGAAGTGAATTTTGATGAGCTAAGTGGTTGTTTATATGAAATAGTTTAGAGATGACTTATTTTTTTGGCTCCTAGTTGGAATTTTTTTACATGACGTACATCTAAACGAGATGTAAATCTCCCAATACAACATCCTAATCTTCTAATTTCTGATGACAATATTAGAATTTTATACTAAAAAAAGTTGTCCTTAATCATTCCAAGAATGAAAAGGATTACACAAACACTTATGAAATTTCCAATCAACAAGGTCTTCAGTTGTATTTCATACCTCACATTCTCCACGGTGTTTGGACGTATGGCGTCGTACCTCTGTTTTTCAGACTATTCTGGTTCCAAATTGACAAGAACACACCAATGAGAGAACCCGGGCACCTCACAATGGTACTAGAGTCTGTCCGGATTTTCGTTAGTCCTGCTAATACGAATCCAAGTGCCTCAAACACACTTCACGCAATTTTCCTTTACGTACCTAAAATATGAATCACAGTTGTTGATACGGCTGCTTCTTGACATCGTGTTTGTCCCCCTCTATGTTGAAGATGAGTTTTCTCTACCTGTTTGTTGCTGAGATTCTTGCCTAGAGTGGAGTTGTGGTATATAAAGTGAAATGTTGGATGTGTAATCTAAATTGAAATTTAGTATATTATGAAACAAACTTATGATACCTGATATATAAAGGGAAAGATTGATGTGGTATATAACGGCTATATCCAATATGTGTGTAACGGTAATATCAGGTAATTCACGGAAATGTCCAACGGCTAGTATTCAATACACAGTGGTACTGGTATTTCGTCAGTGGTATAGAATAACTTTCTGTAGTATATACTTACGAATGAAAGTATAGTATGTCACACGATGGTATACTATAATTTATGGTAGTATATTTTTTTACTGTTGTAGTATATTTCAGTAATATACCACTTTAAAGAAAAAAAATACTACCACATCAAATTCGCTAGTTGTTCTGGGCGGGAACTAATACAAGGAAGTATATTGTTTCTCGAATATAGGGGCCCCGGGATTGTTATTCTTGTATATCAACACCTAAAAAACTATAAAAACTAATTAAATATCCCTTTCACCCTATCCTGAACGGACACGTCGCCTGGAAACTAAAAATTATGCTTTCCCTCCTGGAAACGAAGCGTCACTTCATTTCCTTCCAAAAAATGGCCACGTATAAATACGGTAGAGAAATCCCAAGTATTTCTTCATCACATTTCAATAATCCTAACTAATCCCCAAAGCATAGTATCGACCTAACACACTGTAGCGATATTCAAAGAATGGAACCCTCACCGGAGTTGGGTGGCACAACTTTTCCGGCGGAAATTATGGAAGACACAATATCAAGAATACCTCCAGAGCCTCTCACAAGACTCAAAATGGTCAATAAAGATTGGGATCGTTTAATTTCAAGTAGAAGGTTTGGTGCTCGCAAACATTTAGAAATGATGAATGAGCAAAATCACATAGGATTTATCCTTCAATCTCAATTTGGATTCTGCCCTATAAGCTACGAACTTTCAATCCCACCCAATGCTGAGCAGAACCAGCGAATAATTGTCAATCCCAACCCAAATGTGTATTTCCTTGCTTGCTGCAAAGGATTGGTATTACTTTGCAACAAGGAGGACCAGTTCTTCATCTGTAACCTTGTCAGCGGTGAAGCTCTGCTTCTTCCACAGGCGAAAATCCAATTTCCCGAAGACTCTTCTTCTGCATCTGCCATATACGGAATGAGGTATGTTCCTGAAAACAATGATTATAAAGTTGTTAGGGTTACTCTGTTTAACTCTGTTGATTTCAAGGCTTCTGTACATTGTTTTTCAACTTATACAAAAAGATGGAGGTACATTTTTTAGTTTCCATATAATCGTCCCATTCAAACTCCTGGTATTTGGTGCAGTGGTTGCATTAACTGGCAGATAACAAGAGACCTTGGTGTAGATTGTTTTGCCTCATTCAATTGCAGGGATGAAACTTTCAAAACTATACTTGTACCCCCTGGAAGACTTTGTCTACGAAACTATGGAGATTTTGGTGCAATCTCTGATGACAAATTGGTTGCATTCTCTGGAATTGCTGAGTCTTTTGAAGAATATGAGATGTGGATTCTTCAGGACTACGACAATCATGAATCGTGGATGAAATTCGAGTTTGAGATTGATTATCCTGCCCCCGAAGATCGTTTTATTGTTGGTATACAACCTCTAAGGATGTTGAGGGCTGATGGAAGCCGGATATTGTTCAGGCTTGAGCCATTTGGGTAGTTTGTTGAGTATTGTAGCCGTGAAAAACAGTTCTATCGTATCAATGGTCCAGAATGGGAGGAAGACTGCTGCTCTGTATTCCCCTTTGTGCAGAGCATAATTCGTCCTTCAAGGTTGTGATGAACAGACCATGTTTTAATTGTAGGATAATTATGGCTTTGTCATATATTAATATTAGGTGAATTTAGAATCCAAATGTCATACTTTTTATGGATTGTATTTTGTGTAGTTGCCCAGGTTTCTATTTTGATGTGTATTGGGTAAGTCCTAGCTTTTGTCATTTTCTATATTTAGAAGTGAAGGTCCCAGCTCCTGCATGTGTTTGATGATGTAATTTTCTAACTTTTTGTTCTGTAATAGAAACATCAATTAGTAAATGGAAATGGATTACTTATATCACATCTTCATGTTACATTTCTTATATTGTCTGTGTACTATTTTTTCTATAGTATACTATCAGTGTAGAGTTACCCATATATCTGTACTATAGTTATTATATGAAGATGTAATTACACTGACTTTATATATGTATTTTTTTTGTGTAGTACACCTCCCTTCTATTCTCAGTGTAGAAGTATACATATATGTGTACTATTTTGGTATTAGTATAGTGACCTGACAACATCCCTATTATAGAGGTACATATATATATGTACTATTGTTAAATAGTATAGTTAACTTACAACTTTCAGCATGCATAGGTTAACAAATTTATGTACTACGGTTGATAATATATTATTGAATAGTATATTCGGAACCCTACAAAAAATCCTTCCAAAAGAACTGTAGATCATGTTCCAGACGAAAAAACATTTATGACAACAGGGTACTAAGCAAAATATTTCCACAAAAATGACATCTTCAATATTTCATTATTTGCATTCTGGTAATTCAAACACAGAACTGCCACTACAAAAAATCATCAGAATTCTGGCCCAGTTTGCTACATCAATAAGGTTTCCATCTTACTAAACCCACAAATCAAACAACATGTTCATAAACCCACAAGTTATCCGTCATCAACAATGATTAATTCAATCACTCCGCAACCCCTACAATTTACCCACTTCTATATTATCCGGATCCATAAACCATTCCACCATCCGCTTCCTCAAATCACCTGCTACACTGTGAGTCATCTCTTTCTTTGTGCATATTTTTCCAGTCATCTCATTCTCGATGTTGTAGCACACTATAATCCCACAATCCAACGAGTCTGGCTGTTGCTGGATACATGGCACTGCAAATGGAGCTAAATCCTTTGTCTCAAGCAGTAGGTGATTAGTCCCACTGCTCTTGTACATTGATTTCAAAAAATCGACAACATAGTTAACCTGAAAATCATGAATAAGTTGCATAAGAAATATAACATAGAAGTCTATCGATTTTTCCCAAAAAAATATGATTTAATTTTGTATCTCACCACACAGGCGCCTCTCTCCAAATGTGCATCCTTCACCCATTCCCTTCTTGTTGACATTGAATTAAAAAAACTCCACTTGCATGTAGACAGATCTATTTTCAGCAAAGTCCAATGATCACCAGACTGTTCGTTTTCAAATCCCTTGTTAACATTAGAAATAAAAGTACGTCCTTTGAACCAATCTTCTCTAGACGGTTGTCAACCATAGCTTTCAAACCTCGACTTGGTTGCCCCTTATTCACTGCAATGAAGTCCTGGGTGGAAGTGGCAAAAATAAAAAAACATCTTAATACCACAACAGATAAAAAATCACAAATTTAAAGTTGCTTACATACCCAACATGTGGACGAAAATATAACAATTCGACTGGTGTCCATAATCTTTGAGTACTTGATATGTAATAGTTTGCCCCACGAGTCAATAACCTAAAAGGCCAGGAAACAGTAACTTATTTTTGCATAAACATACAGACAAATAAATTGTTCAACTAATAAATTATTAACTACAGAAAATATTTAATTTAGTTTCCATTTATTATCTTATGAATTACCCCATTCGAAATACATTGATGTTGTAGAATCATAAAAATATCCCTCAACAGCACCACAACCATTGCATCGGGTGAACTCCAAGCAATAAACCTGCAAAAAGAAAAGCATCTGTTAAAAATTATCCTGCCCAGATTCAATAAAGGTTGAAAATGATCTGTTAAAAACAAATAGATTGTACATCGTTGTCTACCAGATTCAATACTTGTCAAAAGAATAGACAAAAAAATCAATAGCAATTGACAAAAACTAATTAACTTGGGTACTTACCTATCCCCACCCTCCCTCCAACATTTCTGTATTGTATTCCTCAACTCCTTTGAAGTTTTTCTAACTGCAATGCATTTACCATTCAACTTTATTTCTGGATATCGGAGTCCACCTTCATGTCTTGATACAATCTCTTCGGTGTCGATTTGTGGCGATATATCAATTGGTCGCCTTTCCTCTCTCATTGTACAGGTCTTTACCCCCTTGTTATTGTACTTGGTTGAAATACGCGCTTACTCCTCTTTTTTTTAACAGCAGGAGTATGTTCTGTCTCCTGATTTTCTTTTTTCTTGTAATTATCAACAGCTTCAAGGATTTCAACCGTCTTTGCCAGATCTGCGTTCTCCCCTTCAAGTTTTTCCTTCTCCTCTGCAACACGTTGTTTATCTTTCCTCTCCATCAGTAGCTGGGCATGCATGTCCAGAACTTGAATAGTTCTAGAATCCGCCATCACCTCAGTTACCAATGGATTACACAATGCATGGAGTTTTGTATTGCTACACTCCAATTCTTTCTTCAACCTTTCAATTGTTGATAGGCGAATAGGATTACCCAAAGTTGGCGAGCAGAAATACCATCTGGGCGAACAGGATTACCCAAAGGTGGCGAGCAGAAATACCATCTGGGCGAACAGGATTACCCAAAGTTGGCGAGCAGAATCGTCATCAGGGCGATCAGGATTAGCTCAAAATACCCGCGGTTAAGATGAAGTTAAGTTAAGATTAAACAAGGTAATTGGCGAGCATAACCTGCACGCCGAGCAAGATTAACCAGGCGAGCAACTTTAGCTTGAAGACCATGTGGACCCAGGCGAGCAGAATCAGCATTTGGGCGACCAGGATTAGCACAACTCTCCCAAGGATTAAGACGAAATTAACTCAAGATTCACTTGATGAGCAAAACCTGCGTGCTGCACCAAGGCGGATGGGCGAACAAAACCAGATCAAAAGCTACATGATGAGCTCAATTGGCATCCTGCCAACCAGATCCAACCACAGTACCAAAACAACAACTAAGTGAGACAAGAGACCAGCTAAATCAGACTAAAGTCTCCTCCAGGACAAGTCCAATATGGCGAGCAACTCTTGACTGCGAGCAAGTCCAACAAGATAAGGATAGAATTTAGTCTAGATAAGGTCAACTTAGTCAAAGGCTAGGTGTCGTGCATGCAGGCCTGGTAGGCCAAAAGTCACGACACCTCCTGCTAGGCAATTGTCTATAAATACTTAGATTTTTACAGCTAATAAGACAAGCACAAATTATTATACACGTCCAAACTTCGATTACGAATCTAAAGCAGCTCGATTAACTTACAATCGAACTTAAACACGTAAGCTTTCATACGATTCTAATCCACCTAAACCCGAAAATCCGTATTCACTAATTACGTTAGTGATCAATCACATGTAATTGTTTGATGATCAATTAACCATCTAAAACAGCCATTAATCTTCAAGATTAGAACTGATCGTCAACAAATTGGCGCTAGAAGGAGGGTTCGAACCTCCGGTTCATTGAACACTGAAAGATTATCCAAGGATTGTAGAACAAGTTTGAATCGTTGAAGAAAAGTGTTATTGGTGTTCTTCATCAAAGAATTGAGGAACAATACTTGACACATCTTGTAAACATGCCTCAATCACGAGAAACACAACGTTCCCAACATATAACAAGGGATTCGCACTCCCGGATGTCTCAGGCTGGTAGGCGAGCAGGGGCGAGCAAAAACGACCAGTCCGGGAGTGGTAGGCGAGCAGGGGCGAGCAGAAACGACCAAGAGAATCGAACCACTGTTGCTCATCAATTGATGCCCCCTGAGTTGGATGTTTTTGCTCGCAACCCAGACGAATTGGCACGGACAATAGCCATACTCCAGGCTCTATAAAGACAGCAAGCCCAACATGGCCCTTCTTATGTACGAGCAAGGCATAGCCCCACAAGGACTCGTGAACATGAGAAGGCCAGAGGGGATCATTTAAACGAGGCGGACAGCGCCCAAGCTCGTAGGGCGAAGGGCAAAGATAAGCAGCTCGCTGAGGCTGCTAGCCAAGGGGGTTCAACCCAGAATCCGGTTGTAGGGGTGAGTCAAGGCACACGACAAAGTGCTCTGAACAGATTAGGTCGCCGCGGTCGGGGAGCAGCCGAGATACGTCCAACAGTTGGAGTAGCTCGCCCAAACGCAGTACATGCTCGCCCAAACGCAGTACCTGCTCGCCAGTCAGTCCACGAGAGGCTGACCAGGTCAGCCTTTGGTCGCCTAGGCCCAGATGCAGAGCCCAATCCAAGGAGGCCGGCCATGGGGGTTCCTATACCAAGTGAGGGACTGCGGTGAACAGATGGTCACGCACCTCTGCTCGTCGAACAGCTTCCAAGTCAGGGGGGATCCTTTGAAGAGCTCGTCTCCATGAGAAAGGCAATTGAAAGCATGCAGAGCCAGCTCGACCAACAGAGAGGATATGGGAGTACTACTCTACCAACCTTCCCTCTATCTTCGGTGATTCTGAAAGCCCCAATTCAGACGAAAATCCAATTTCCCGCTAGCATACAATATGAGGGTACGGCGGACCCCCAGGTGCATCTGATGAAATATTCTGACTACATGATATCAATGGGGGCAAGTGACGCAACCCAGTACCGTAATTTTCCTTTGACTTTGGGGGATCGTGTCCACAAATGTTTTTCGGCCCTACCACCATCTTCAATTTATTCATTTATCCAGCTAGGCAAAGAATTCTTGTCCCACTTCTCTACGGCCGGGTCTTATCTGTCCCAAAGGCATCGATTGTCCGATTTGAAACAAGCTGATGATGAGTCGGATCGATCATACTTGGAAAGATTTGACAAGGTCCTGCTAGAAGGGGAGTCAGTAAGCGAGGACACCAAAATCATAGCCGTCTTAGCTGGACTAAAGAAGGGCACCGAACTCTGGAAAGACGTACATCTTAGATGCCCAAAAACTTATGCTGAATTTCGTGATCAGGCAGGAGTCTTTGTCTCTATGCAAGAAGCCCTACACAAGGATCTGGAGAACAATGAAGAGGGCAGGTTGTCCAAATTTGTGAACCAAACACCTGTAAAAAGACCTCGGGAGAGCATCCTTTCAAGTTCTGATGAAGAAGAATGACTTGGAGGACCCATCAGGGTGGATGAGCTGCTTCTACATGGACGAGCTGTCCTCTTGACGAGCAGCTATCCTCTTGACGAGCAGCAGTCCTCTTAACGAGCAGCTACCCCATGACGAGCAGCTGCCCCCAAGACGAGCTGCTTCCACATGGACGAACAACTGTCCTCTTGACGAGCTACTATTGTTGCTAGGCAAACTACTTTGACTGACGAGCAATAATAAAGTGGGTAACTCTCAAAGAGGAACAAGACCATGGCGAACTACTTTAGCCAAAGAGCCCAAATAAAGGCAGAGTTCTATACGAACAGAGCCCAAATAAAGGCAGAGTTCTATGCGAACAGAGCCCAAATAAAGGCAGAGTTCTATACGAACAGAGCCCAAATAAAGGCAGAGTTCTATACGAACAGAGCCCAAATAAAGGCAGAGTTCTATGCGAACAGAGCCCAAATAAAGGCAGAGTTCTATACGAACAGAGCCCAAATAAAAATAAAGGCAGAGTTCTATACGAACAGAGCCCAAATAAAGGCAGAGTTCTATACGAACATAGCCCAAATAAAGGCAGATTTCTATACGAATAGTCCCCAAATAAAGGCAGAGCAATCAACAAATGAAGTTGATCACCTCAAAGGTATTAAAAACCCTACAATGGACGAACAACCACCAATTATCGGCTCTTTCTATCATTGTGAAGAAGAATTCACCAAGTGTTGGATTGTTCACCCATCCAAGTCAGCTCGACCGTGATAGTCCGCCCATCTAAGGTAGTCCGCTCCAAGCAAGATCAGCTCGCCTTCATAACACCGGTTAGTTGCCAGCCCATAAGTAGTCTGCCTCACTCCATCACCACATAATGACTGGCAAGGGGGCAATTGTTGATAGGCGAACAGGATTACCCAAAGTTGGCGAGCAGAAATACCATCTGGGCGAACAGGATTACCCAAAGGTGGCGAGCAGAAATACCATCTGGGCGAACAGGATTACCCAAAGTTGGCGAGCAGAATCGTCATTTGGGCGATCAGGATTAGCTCAAAATACCCGCGGTTAAGACGAAGTTAAGTTAAGATTAAACAAGGTAATTGGCGAGCAGAACCTGCACGCCGAGCAAGATTAACCAGGCGAGCAACTTTAGCTTGAAGACCATGTGGACCCAGGCGAGCAGAATCAGCATTTGGGCGACCAGGATTAGCACAACTCTCCCAAGGATTAAGACGAAATTAACTCAAGATTCACTTGACGAGCAAAACCTGCGTGCTGCACCAAGGCGGATGGGCGAACAAAACCAGATCAAAAGCTACATGATGAGCTCAATTGGCATCCTGCCGACCAGATCCAACCACAGTACCAAAACAACAACTAAGTGAGACAAGAGACCAGCTAAATCAGACTAAAGTCTCCTCCAGGACAAGTCCAATATGGCGAGCAACTCTTGACTGCGAGCAAGTCCAACAAGATAAGGATAGAATTTAGTCTAGATAAGGTCAACTTAGTCAAAGGCCAGGTGTCGTGCATGCAGGCCTGGTAGGCCAAAAGTCACGACACCTCCTGCTAGGCAATTGTCTATAAATACTTAGATTTTTACAGCTAATAAGACAAGCACAAATTATTATACACGTCCAAACTTCGATTACGAATCTAAAGCAGCTCGATTAACTTACAATCGAACTTAAACACGTAAGCTTTCATACGATTCTAATCCACCTAAACCCGAAAATCCGTATTCACTAATTACGTTAGTGATCAATCACATGTAATTGTTTGATGATCAATTAACCATCTAAAACAGCCATTAATCTTCAAGATTAGAACTGATCGTCAACATCAACCTCTTCCTTGTGATCAGAAAGCATAATTAAGCAACGCTCCGAAAAATCTTCATTCAACCTCAGTATCTCATTCTGGTTATCAACCAATGACCTCTTACATATCGACAACTCAGCTAGCAGACTACAATTCTCTGTTTTTAATTCTTTCACCTTAGCCTCTAGCTTTACATTCTCTTCCTTCAATTTTTCTATATCAGCCTCTATTGTCTTTTCATTTGCCCTCTCATGCTCATCATCCCTAATTGATCTAACAATATCCATCACACCATCATATGCATCATTCTCCTTTGGATTTTCAGTTGTCAAACCGATACTAAAAGATGGTGGATTAGGTCCTGTACACTTTATCTTCAAAGGAGTCGCCGTGCCTTCCACTGTCTTTGCACTACCATGGCCAAAATCATCTATTGTTGAAGTCCTCTTGACAGGAGATTCAAGTGATGATTTGTGATTACCCCGTTCTCCCATTCTTGAACCTTCACATGCAGTCTCATCATTCTTCCCTCGGGTACCAATTGGATAAGTGTTGCAAACCATAAAATCATCATCTGAATCAATGCCCCTTCCCCTCTGCCCTTCAAATTGTCCATCACTTGAGGCACTATCATCATCCTCCCTAGCATTCAGACCTTCATCCTCTCTCATCCAGCAATCTTTGACACTCTGAAAAACCCCCTTCTCATGTGTACTTGCCTTCAGTGTTTCCTTTCCAATCTGTAGAACATTATTTTCAATAAATTAGTGAAAATTATCAAAAAGAATGAAAATTCAGAAGGAGTGTTTTTATAATCATAACCTTAACAGGCTTTAACTCGTGTAGATTGACCCGTTCTAGCTTCTCATTCAACAACGAAAGGTCCCATTTCAGTATACGAGGAAAAGCACCAGGATTCGTTGGAGAAACTAACTTGGTATGCTCACACAACCAAAACTGTAATTTATAATGCAAGCAAACACTATCAATTAAAGAATTCTTGATACAGTAATAATATTGAGTAATAGGTTTGAGTATATCATTACCGGTAAAAGAGATACACAACCCCCAATCTTCATATTCCTGCTTGTTTTAAGTTGTTCCAATAAAACATTCACAACAACATCGCACAAATCGTATTGTCTGATCTCCTCTATTTTTTCCAGATAACCACAGTAATACCACGGTATTGAAGAATTCCTCCCTGGTGAAAGCAAGACCACCATCAAGTATAGATGCAAAAAATGCGCAACATCACTCGACGAATGCTCACTGTTTGACCTCAAGGTTGCTTTCAATTTATCAAAAACATTTCCCTTGTACATAACTTCCCTACGTCCTGGACGAGTGATCTCCTCTCTAAAACAACGCTGAACCCAAGGTGGGTCAACATAGTCACTTGATTTAAGAGGTAGTTTTCGAGATTTACATGTTACACCCAATATGAGCTGAACATCCCTGCTACTCAGCCCCAATCTACTGCTCCCCAGCCAGAAAGTTGAACTTCGTTCATTGAAAGTCAACATGACACTTTGATATCCTCCTCGTGATTTTGCCACATTCTTTAATATCTTTTGTAGTCTACATCAAGTAGAGCTTTAAACAACAACCAAAAAGGTGTTCTTTTAATCCTAGATATATGCTCCTCGTTGAACGAAACACCCTGTAGCTCTTTGACAACAGTTACAATATTGCATCTAAAATATACAATTTCATCATCTCCCAACGTAAAATCTACAAAATTAATCAAATTTTGTTAACTATGTAACCTGCAATAAATCATGTAGAATCCAAATTACAGTTTATGTAAACTAACCGAAATTATTCTTTGGATCGAATTCCTCCTCACTTGAATCAGCTTATTAATCATGTTATTGTGATGTATCACACTTGCGGCACTCAATACGAAGAAATGAAACCTAGATATGCGTAACGGACGCGCGCGTGTTTATTTGATAAAAGTTAAAAAAGTGGATTTAAAATTCACACACTAAAATTACTTTTATAATTTTTATTAATTATAACATAATCATTTAAAAACATTAATTCGATACAAAATCTAATTAATTATTACAATCCAATGCATTCAAATTATTTTCCGGTCACATTTAAATGACATGGCCACTGAGAATATATGCCATGTCAGTCAACTTTTTTAAATATATATATATTTAAACGATATTTTAAAATCATAAACATTATTTATTTATTTATTTATTATTTTCTTATGTTAATTTGTTTGGAGAAAGAACACAGGAATCACGTCGTTCATGTCAAAAGCCCCAAATATGGAAGAATCCCAATATGCACCCTCAAATGGCAGCCCTTATATCTATTAAATTGGATCGCCCCATAAATAAATCAGGACCATGATGAGAATGATTCTTTTTTATTTCGTAATATATACAGGGCTTCTGAGATTTGGTTGTGGGGCGGCGAGGTTATGGTGAAAAGGATTTATGGGAGTTGTTCGGGAAGACTGATTTGTAACAATAGAGATAAATAATGAAGGATCATTATCAATGAATTAAAACCGAAGAAATTCATTATCATAACTGATGATGAACGATTATTATTAACAGAACTAGTATATTACCCGTGCGATGCACGGTTTATAATATGTTTATTTTGGATACTAAAAATTCGAATGTCTAATTTTATGTTACCTGCTTACTCTTGCATGAGATCTAAAATTTGGTTTTCAATATTCTACCCATAGTCACCACTAAATACCACACAATCCAATATTTCTAGTACAGCTCAATATGTTATACTCCCTCCATCCCAAATCAGTTTTCACATAGCATTATTTATTCCTTGCGAAGACCTCTAAATTACATCTCTACTAATATTTACGCACAAAAATATGTTTGCTCTGTTTCATCAATTTATATTGAACAATATTTTATCATCAAAAAATTATTTTATTCATTTAAACACTATAAACCAACTCTCCTACTAAAGTCTCAAAAAGTCAACTGTGAAAACAGATTTGGAACGGAGGTAGTACTATTTAATTCAAGTCACACTACATATTATCCTATCATATACATAGTTACACATTCATCCATATTTAGATTGTTCATATGTAATAATACAATTTGTTATTAAAAGGGTAAAGGTAAGGGTATATTAGGCATTTCTACTTTATTTAGGGGAGTTTAGTTTATTGTTCAACAGTATATTACAAAATGGAGTGACGTGAGGTGTAAATAAATAATGTTTGCAAGTGATTCATTTTAGAGGATATAATAGTTTTTCCCGTAGTTTTAAGCAATATAAAAAGGGACGGAAAGAGTATAAATGTATTTATGTGTGTATATGCATATGTATTATATAAATATATAATATGGGTCAGTGGTATTATATTGTAATTGTTGTAAAAAAATTAAATCCAAATCCTGATGAGATTATCGATATTCTTGGTCAAATATTCGATACTTTAAAATTGTTTCATGATAAATTTATTATAAACCATTTTCATATAAAACCTACACATTTCATAATGCATGCAGATGATATACATTTACATATAATCAACATAAGTTATCAATCCCTTAATATAATCATCATTCAATTTTTTTTCTTTATACAGTAAATGTGAGACCAATGTTATATAATTGTAATGAAAAGTGAAATTGTACTTCGTTTGTCCCCTATTAAAATTCATTTGTACATTGCCACATTTTTTTAAGAAAAATTGTAGATAAATGATTTTTAAAATTTTTAATTGAATAAAAAATAATATTTTGAGATAGTGTTATTTTCATTAAAATTCACTTGTAGTTGGTCACATTTTTTTAAAAAACTTTATAGATAAGTGATTTTTAAAGATTTCATTTGAATATAAAATAATATTGTGAGATAGTGTTATTTTCATTTTAGAGTGTAAATGTTCCTGGTTTATTTTCAAGTAAAGAAACAGATTCAGGGCAACTAACAGAAATAATAAGGATTAATTTTAATTTTATATTTTTATACCTGCATTAGATTTTTTTAGAATTTTTTTAAAGTAGATATTAGAATATTAATAAAGACTAATTCATCATAATACCTTTTATTAAAATATACTGCGTGCCTTTTGTTATCTAAAAGAAACTTTTATATTAAATTCAATATTTTAAATAGAATAATAAAGTGCATACAATGAAATCTAATCCTAATTATATATGCACACACGACAACCATCATCTTCTTCTTGATGCGCTGCGTTGGGCACAAATTTGCTATCACTTACTCACTTTCTAGTCGTCCTTCTCTGTTTCATCGTACTCAAACTATCGATTTCTTCCCGCTCTTCATCGGATTTATTAGTCCCGATTGACTTCCGATTTAGAAGAGATTCAAATCTTAAAAAAATATAAGACGTATACCTTTGTTTAGCCGTCAGTCTCGTGCGTTCAACTGTCTAATTTGAATCCGAAGTCAATGGTTGAATTTATACCTGCAAGTTGTAAAAGATAAAAAGGATTTAGTTGGACTCTGAATTATGCAGACTGCATATATAGAAATTAAAATATCAAATCTTGTTGAAACTAATTTAAACACGATATGCTACAAAAACTATAATATTATAATATTATGAGTTGAATGAGAGGAGGGCTTAAGATTTTATATTTAACATAGGAAATGAGAAGCTCTTAATTTAGACGTTTATGGAGCCTTTTCATATTTCCACAATTAACAAAAATAAATTATCATTAAATTTAACAATAAAAATTTTCAGTTTTTTTTATAAAAGATGAAGGGACAAGTTCATTTATAGATTTAGAAAGTGGCAAAGTTTGATTTAAAAAGTTTCTATATTTAGTATAAGATTTTGTTATTAGATAAGTATAGATAATTACACGATCGGCATAGCAGTTGTAGAAGATAAAAAAAAAAAAAAAAAATTATTGAAGAAATAATAATTAAAAACTACCTAAATAAAGCACAATTAATTAGTAATCGGCCATTCAATTTTTCTTAATATCATTTATAATTAAAATGACAATAAATAACTCAAATGAATAGGATAAGAGATTTTGAATTAGGTAAGATTTATATGAAAATGGTTCATGCTAAACTTATCATGAAACTGTTTTAAAATATCGAATATTTGATCATGAGTATCATAAGCTCACCAGGAGTATCATTAATCCGGTTTCAAGAAAATTTATAACAATTACAATATAATACCACCGACCCAAATAATGATATTTCTGGTGAGATTATCGATACTTCTAATTAAATATTCGATACTTTAACACAGTTTTATTATAAATGTATCATGAACTATTTTCATATAATACTTTGCCTTTTGAAATAGAAGGATGTGGATTTGCCACATAACGTTCAAAATATTTAGCTTTATAATGAGTAAAGATTATAGATTCTTATATATAATTAATTAATTGTCAATTTTTTTTTTTTTTTTGTAAAATATTCCCTCCCTCTCAATTTTATTTTTCCATTTACCAAAAAGTTCATCCCATTTTTATTTTCTCATTTTTGAACGCTTATACTCCCGACATCTTTTATTTTGTCCAACTTCATCCTTTTTATTTTACATTTCATTTTGTTTTTTATTTTCGTGTTTCCATTTCATCATACCTTTTTCAATTCTCTTTCTCCCATGAACTGGAGTAGCGGTTGTGCGTTATCTCCTCCCCGCGAATCCATGTTGTTAATCCGTTGAACTGTTCTTCTGGGTTTTCGTCCGGCTGTTTTTTCCAAAACTCTTTTTCTCGCGACCTGGAGTAGCGGTCGTGGCCATGTGGACGATCGTTCGTCGCCATCACTTCTCTCCGGTGATGCTAATTGCATTGTCCTTTTTGGTAAGTAATCTTTTGGATCTTTAAATTTTCATCTGGGTAAACTGGATTTCGTTGATTGGGATTTAGGCTCTCGATTCTTGATGTTTTTCATTTATGGCTAATAAGAATTTTGAATTACCTGATTTCAATTTCCAAGAATTGGATGAATTAATGAGCCGTTCGATTGGATTTATTTTGGGGCTTGAAATCAGGTAGATTTGCTACTCTGCAACAATTTCGGATAATTTATTGAATTTCATTTTTACCCATTTGCATTGAATTGAGAATGCTCCTTATCCCTGCTGTGTTTTCATTTATTTTCGATTTTGCAAGGAAATTGGATTCCTACTACATCACGTTGTTACTTAAATTGTGATTAAATATCAGGATAATCATAGGGTTAGTTGCTGTTGTTCAAAAGGGTTAGCTATTGTTACTTAAATTGCAATAATTATTTTTTAAAATCATACTATGCTAGGCCATTGAATTATGTATGTTTAAATAGTAAATTGCAAAGTTATGAGGCCTTTTGACTTGTTATTAACATTACTTGAGATCAATTCTTTTGGATTCTGAGTGTAGTGAGAGATGAAATTAGTTTTTTATTGGGGCTATATACGGTTTATAACATATATTTCGGTTTCTCTATCATAGGTACAAGATAGATGTAGAAAAGTAGGTGCTTTTTACAATCACATTGCTTCTGCAGAACTATTCTTACACGTTGCTATGTTCAATATATGTGTTCGTCTTTAATTTTACCAAGTGTTGTTTGATTACCCAATCTTTTCATCCGAGTATCGAGCTATTTTCAGGTGTACAGTAGCAAAAACAAGTAGTGGAGAAAATTGTTAGATGCTTAAAAAAACACCTCCTTCATTTTTCATTTTGAAAAGCTTTCATTATCGCGTGTTAATTATTGGTTGCTTCTTATGTTATGGAAGGAGCTAAATTACTAGAGCTACTGAGTATGAATTATGTTGACCTAATGGCTCTTAAATCAGTACACTCTAAGATTTATAGTTATATCCAACCAACTGCAAGTCTTTGATAGGGGGGTGTAGTCAAGTTGAGTAGCGGTGAATTATTTGAGATCGATTCGAGGAAAAACTCATGTACAAACTCTTCTAATACAAGATTGATTTATTCGACTTTTACTTAAGTGACTAAAAGATTTGAGATTTTGGGACATATATGCTGATTTCCGTGCTTGAAATAAGACTTTTGCTCCTTCCTCTTTTATTTCTTTTTTTAATATGTTACTGATTGTTAAATATCATTTGTCTCAATTAAAGTTAAGTTCATTACTTGATACTTCAACACAAATGAACTTAAATAGAAGAATGAAATAATGTTGCATTTTGGTGATTTCTTTAACATTTTCTTATGGAGTTTAAATGTCTGATGGGATCAATGGGTCATTTCAATTCGTTGAAACATCTTTATTTTAAATGATAATAAATCATTCACTATTTAAAACTTCAAGTTTACTCAATTCTGAATTTTTGAATTGAACGTCCTCTCTATTTCAGGTTAGGGATTTTAAATATAGGTTAAGCAATGTGTGAGTGTGTGTCATATTTTGATTATAGTGTCCTTTATGGTCATTATTTCGTCATCGTCCAGAATGCATTATATAGAATGAGCTCTGTGCTAGATTTTGGAAATTCTGAACATGTGTTTGAATATAAATGTTATCAAGTGTCTTCTGTGTTCAAATTATATGCCACTTTTATCTAGGTAATTATCTTCCTTATGGACGAATGTTTTAGTTGCATAGATAAGGATACTATTGTAAATGAGTTTCCTTGTATGCTCCAAACATTAACAGTTCTTTTTAAATACTCCCTCTGTCCCAGGGGTATTTGCACCCTTGGGATTGCACGTGTAATAAGAAAAGGGGCAAAGTAGTGGTATATGAGTAAATATATGTACTTTTTGTGAGTGTACAAACAAATCAATGTTTCCTTTTTAGATAGTGTGCAAATTGGTGTAGGATGTCCAAATAAGAAAAGTGTGCTAATACCTCTAGGACGGAGGAACTATTGTTTTCAAAATTGTTGTGTAACACCCCTAAAAATATCAAGTTTTATTATTTATTTTGAAAATATTTTGAAATTTTCATTTTTGAATAAAGAGAGTTTGTTCATGTGATATATATATGCAGATGTTGTTGTTGTTATTATTATTATTATTATTGTTGTTGTTGTTATTATTACTATTATTATTATTATTATTATTATTATTATTATTATTATTATTATTATTATTATTATTATTATTATTATTATTATTATTACTACTACTACTACTATTATTTTCTAAAGTAAAAGGTTTTAAATATGTATATATATGCATATGTATCTTTGCATATGTATATATAAATATATTGGTATATTTTTTTTTAAAAGGTCACACATGTATTTATTATTTGGTTAATTAATATTAATTAGTAAATTAAAAGCTATCTTTTATTTAGCCTCATTTCTCTCAAAAACTAGTTAATAGAATTTATGAATAATTTTACTAATATGTTGTCAAAAATCTCTCTTAATTATTAGAAGAATTATCACAATTTCTTCATGGTTGTGTTTTTTATCATATTTCACACGTGTTAAAAACCTAGTGTCTTTAATATTGGCTCTAATTTTTATTCTCATTATTATTATTAATTCTTATTTAATTCTCATAATTATTATTAATATTCTTATAATTGTTATTGATGTTTTTATTTAATTCCCATAATTGCTATTAAAAATTTCATTGTATTTAAGGTCTTGAATGGTTGAAAGAAATTCATTTTCCATTACCATTCACGTTCATTTCTCTCTATTGAAACCCGCATACAACATAAATTTATTATACTTCACTCAAATTTGAGAAAAATATTATAACAAAGACCCGTTATATTTCCTCTTTTCGAAGAAGGCCATGTTCGAGATAACCCTCAATAATTGTTTTAAGCAAGCTTATACTATAAGGGCCATGATCTAAAGATTTCTCTTTTATATCTGCATACACGATATTAATTCCAGGTGGAGATTTCTATCTTTCAAGTTTGTCATTATTAAATGTAATATGTAATTTTATTAATGTTCATGAGAAATATGTATGAGTATAGGTCTTTTGACCTTTATAAACGAGGCGATGACATTGAAATGCATATTTACGTGATTGATTAATTTAAATTATTTATTATATTTAGTTTTGACAAGTTTGTCCCCACTGAGTTGCGGTTTCACTCAGCCTATTCATTTTAACATTTTTCAGATTGTGGAACTGGTGGCAATGAGAGGCGATGGATGACATTGAATTAAATTATTTCATGATAAAAATCTTGCAAATTAGTTAATTTATTTATCAAGTTTTCTTTTTATGAGGTTCTACTAGGATAATTATGTTGGGACATTGTCAGTTTTGATTAAGATCCCAAAGCCCCTGAAAAGATGATTGCCTTAATCTGTCTTTGTCAGGCTAGTCTTGGTTAGGTTTAGTACTTAGTCATTTTACACTTCACAGGTACTCAGTGAGAGGAGAACTCACTGGAGACAATCAAGACTCAAAGCCTGAAGACGAAGAGCACCATCCTGAACTTATGGCAGTCCTCTAAGCTGGCTGAGTAAGTGTCAGTGATGAAGTGTATGACCCTGAGGTCATTACTAACTCAGTCCTGAAGGGAACAGGTTGACACTGAGTTAATGGGAAGACTTGGAGTAGAGCCAAGCAATGCAAAAGGAATTTCAGCGTCAGGACAAGACCGGTGAGCTCAAGACAAAATGAACTTAATAAGACAAGCCTGAAGCTCAGGAATAAGTTCTGACATTCTCACCAACCTGATGACGTGGACCAATCCGAGGAGGACACGCACGTACGGAACCTGACATAAAGACTGAATTCAGACTGCATATTCAACGGGCAAGCATTTAATGTGCATTTAATGCAAATACCAAACCCATGCAAGGGCGGCTGCTGCATGGTGATATGTCCGTTTGAATCCTCTCTACATAGGTGACTAGAAGACTATCTCTCCAACGGATAGTTATTCAAACCACCTATAAATACAGAAGGCCTTGAACCCATTCAAGGTTACGGGAAATTTCCAAGCCAGAAATTACTCAAACTCTCAAGCATTCAAAAGCATTCAGCCTTTAAAAGAAGCACTCGAAAACATTCAAATTTCCCAAGTGTTTCTTAGCAACCGAGAGTTATTCTGTATTCCAAGAGCTAATTAGAATTATCTTAAGCTTAGAGAGATTATCCAATCCTTAGCATAGCTTTGCCTTGTAAGGATAATCTCAACTTAGTTGGAATCCAAACTGAAACCAAAACCCTAAGATAGGCTTGTTGGGAGTAAGTCAGTTAGTGAGTTAGTAAGAGGAGTTTTGTATAGATCAGTGAGGTAACTGATCTTGGTGCACCTTGGCACGTTAAAAACAAGAATCCCTTGAGTGGATTTCCTGTTAAGTCAGGCCGTGGACGTAGGAGCTTGAGACTCTGAACCACGTTAAACTCCTTGTGTTCTTACTGCTTTGATATTGTGCATTCTTGCCATATTACTCATTCTTTCATTGCATTCAAGTTTATCAGGTCTGAATCAATCAGCCTGATCTTCAAAAGAACACTGCCCTACTAAACACCTTTCAGATTTGAGTAAAACAAGTTTTCAGAAAGCAAACTAAACAAGACTTTAAACTATCAGGGCTCAAACATTTCCGCACTGAACTTGAACTGATAGTTAGCCAATTGACCCGCACCAAGTGTAGTCAGTGGGTGTATTATCAGCTCCTAGTTCTTTACCACTCTGAGTAAAGGGGACTCAGTCTGTTTTAAGTTTGAAAATTGGTATACGTGTATTCCCCCCCCCCATACACGTATTCCTCAGTCTTGTACCGGGACCAACAAGTGGTATCAGAGCAGTGGTTCGAAAGACCACTGACTTTGAATACTAATAGTTTCAGAGGAGAAACTGTTGGTGGTCACTGAACAGATCTGAGTTTGCTTTTCATAAAACTTGCATCATCATCATGACTTCGAGGAGACTTGAAGCTTCGTTACCTGAATTCTCTGTATCTAACTTTGTCTATTGGAAGTTCAGATTAGAGGCACATCTAGATGCCATCCATGACCAGATGCCGCGTGTACTCAGGGAAGGACCGATCAAGATCACTATTCCTAACGTCAGAGGACTGGGATACGATGATCTTGCGATTGGCGTGCAGGTTCCTAAGGAGAGGAAAGACATGACCAACGATGAAATCAAGATGGTGGGGCTTGACAACGTCGCCAGAAACATCATCTTGCATACGGTGCCTTTCGAGGAGTCAGCCAGGCTGATGAACCTAAAGACGGCAAAGGAGGTTTGGGATGAGCTGACCAGGATGTGCGAAGGGTCAGAAAAGATAAAGGAGAACAAGAGGAATATTGCCATTCAGAAATTCGAAGCGTTCGAGATGCTGCCTGATGAGAGCATAGATCAGATGGAGTCTAGATTCATCAAGTTGATGAATGAGTTGGTGATGTTGGACAAGGATGTCCCAAGGAGAGATGTTGCTTCAAAGATCCTGAATGCCCTTCCTGAGAGATGGGACAACAGTGTAATTATGCTTAAGAACACTCAGGATATGAGTAACATAACTTCTGCTTTACTTTTTTCAGAGCTCAAAGCGCTTGAATTTGATCTTAACAAAAGAAAGAAGAAAGTTCAGTCAGAAGAGGAAGTGAAGGAGAAAACTCCTGAGAAAAGTGTGGCGTTCAAGGCCAGGTCTGAACCTGTTGAGCCCTCATCAAATTCTTCATCAAAGTCACTGATGGAGATGAGCAGGGAAGAACTCGCTGAGGAGTACAGCCTGATGGCCAGACGATTTGACAAGCTCAATTCCAGGTTTGGTCGTTATAAAAAGTTTTATCAGGACTCACATGACAGGAAACCTGAAGGAACCCACCAAAGCTCGAGGAGATATGAGGAGCGAAGGAACACTGACCAGAGGAGAGAACGTGGTGATGAAAGGAGATATTCTGAACCAAAGCCTGAAAGAAGAGACGAACAGAGACGTACTCGCGATGATAGATATCCAACCAAGGCTGAAAGCTCACCGAGAACCAGGGAACCTGACTCAAGGAGGAACCCTGAACCAAGAAAAGAAAGAATGAGTGAGCAGGTAGCATGTTACAACTGTAACAAGATTGGTCACTATCAGTACGATTGCCAGGAGCTGAGTGCTAGGGAGAGAGAGGAAAGGAGAGCCACGAGGGATCTAAGATCTGCTGATCGGAGGGCTATGGTGGCTGAGGATGCAACAGACTCTGATGGCCCCACTGAAAGGTCACCTGAACTCTTCTCGGATGATGAGTACGATGATGTCTGCCTAATGGCTAGGGATGAGCCTGAGGTAACATCAAATTCTGTTTGTGCTTCTTACACTGGTCAAAATCCTGAGCTCAGCTCAGAGTCAGTTAGAGAAATGAACCTTCAGATCTGTCTTGATCAATTGATGGTTGATTTCTCCAGACTGCAGGAAACTAATGTCTTCTTGGTAGAGGAGAACAAGAAATTGAGTACTGAAGTTCAAAACCTGAATGAACAACTCACTCAGTCTGATCTCAAAGAATCTGCTCAGATTGTGAGACTAACTCAGGAAATTGATATGATCAATTCTGAGCGTCTCCCAAGAGAGAAAATTCTGAAGGAACTGGCTGAGGAAGAGCTGGTCAGGAAGGAAGAGCTGAAAGCACTTAAGAGTAAGTTTGATGACCTCTTTACCAGACATGAAATCCTGAAAAAGAGTGAGGACTCTCTCAAGAAAAAGGTTGCAGCAATGAATAAATCCTCAGTGGCTAGAGAGGAAATAAATAGCAACCAGATACTTGGGAACAAGAAAAAGGGACTTGGATATGTTCCTGAAAAATCCTCACAAGGTCAGTCTCATGTTGCTTCAGGGAGCAACACTGAGAGGGTATTTGTTCAGACAGGCCAGAGTGCACCTAAGGTTGTGCTCCAGGCCCGTCAAACTGATAAGGGCAAAGAAACTGTTGACACAGTCAGGGTTGCTCCTAAGGTAGCTAAGCCAAAACCCAAGGGAAAGGCAAAGCAACCTACGGAAGCCCCTGAGAGCTCAGGCCAGGGAAAACCTCAGCGAAAGCAGAGGAAGACTCAGGCCAAGAGCCCTCAGACTGGTCAGCGAGGGTACCATCATGCTTGGCAATACCAACAGGGAAGGCCAAACATGATGACACCCCCGTGGTTTTGGCATCCTGAGGCCTTTAACTGTTTTCCATTCCTTCACTTGCCTAGGGGGAATAGAAATCAGGGTCCTTATCAAGAACAAGGCCCAAGACCTGCTGCACCCAGACCTAGGAAGAACAGGAGGCCAGCCCAAAAGGCACCCACTCAGGCTCCTGCGAAGCCTAAGTCTAGCACCCATACACCATCTTCCTCTCAGGCTAAGAAGAAGAAAGTTGTGTATGTAGATGTTTCAGGGAGACAGATTCACCACTCTGAGGCAATCAGGGTTGTGAAGCAAGTCTGGATCCCGAAAGGTACAACTGACACAATAGGACCCAACACCCAATGGGTACCTAAAGCCTGATTTGCTTACAGGCGGCTGTGGATCACAACAAGAGGAGAGAAGACTCAATCAAAGCTGTTTGGTACCTAGACAGTGGTTGCTCAAGGCACATGACTGGAATGAAGAGTCTTCTCCAAGAATATCAGGCTAAAGATGGTCCACAGGTAACCTTTGGTGATAACTCAAAAGGTGTTACTAAGGGTTTTGGTGTTCTAATTATAGGTACAGTCAGAGTGGAAAATGTGTCCTTTGTGGAAGGACTGAAGCATAACCTGCTGTCAGTAAGTCAATTCTGTGACAAAGGGTTCAGTGTTGAGTTCTCATCGAATAAATGTTCAGTCAAGGACAAATCAACACAAGTGCTTCTATCAGGTATAAGGAAAGGTAACGTTTATCTCGCTGATTGGAGCAGCACTATTCCTAATACTTGTCTTGTTGCTAAAAGCTCTCTAGAGCTCAGTTGGTTATGGCATAAAAGATTAAGCCACCTGAACTTCAAGATTCTTACCAAAATTTCTAGACAGTCACTTGTTGATGGTCTACCTAATGAAGTTTTTAGCAAAGATCACGTGTGCAAAGCTTGTCAGGAAGGGAAGCAGGTCAGAGCGTCATTCAAAGAAAAGGTTTCCTACTCCACTGACAGGATACTTCAGCTCTTGCACATGGATCTATTCGGTCCCATAACACCTGTGAGTATGAATGGTAGAAAATATACCCTTGTGGTTATTGATGATTATTCTAGATATACTTGGGTTATTTTCTTGTTGAATAAGAAGGAAACACAGGTGAAGCTTCCAGAGTTGCTCAGAAGACTCAGCAATGAGAAAAATCAGTCCATTACTAAGATCAGATCTGACAAGGGCACTGAATTTATAAATTCATATATTTATGACTTTTGTAATGAACTTGGTATGGCTCATGAGACTTCTGCAGCTAGAACCCCACAATAGAATGGTGTCGCTGAAAGGAGGAATCGGACACTGAAGGAAGCTGCAAGGACCATGCTGGCTGAGTCAGGATTGCCCAAGAAGTTTTGGGCTGAGGCAATCAACACTGCATGCTACACTCAGAACAGATCCATGCTGAACAAGCAACATGCTCAGACCCCATATGAGACATGGAACAAAAGAAAACCTCGTATTTCTTACTTTCATGTGTTTGGTTGTAAGTGCTTCATCCTCAACAATGGGAAGACCCAGTTGAAAGCCTTTGATAGCAAATCTGATGAAGGAATATTCTTGGGATATTCTGAAATTAGCAAAGCCTTCAGGGTTTACAATTGTAGGACCCTTGTTGTGGAAGAATCACCTCATGTTGTCTTTGATGAATCTGCTAATGAGTCTAGGGCAAAGGTGCTGAATCCCGACACTGAGGAGGTCACGATGAGAGTGACAAGGCTGAGCTTGAAGAATCAACCTGATCCCAAGATCAAGACTGTGCCAATTCCCAGATGGGATGATGATGACGATCAGGATGATGAACCAAGTGCCACTCCTAAACCCAGCACATCAGGGATTGTTGAGCCTCAGACAGAGGAACAGGCTCAACCTGAGGTAAGTACCGTCTATGAAGATGCTGTTGCAGCTGAGACGGTTCCTGAGTCACCTCATCAAGGGGGAATCAATGTCCCTGACATTGAGCTTGTTAATCCCTTTGGTATAGACTCAGGATCATATCCTTCTGTTCAATTTCCTGAATTTTATGAGCCTGTAGACACTAACATTGCAGGTACTTCAGGAACAACTCCTGGCAAAAGAACATGGTTAGTAGATCATCCCATTGATCAAATTATTGGTGATCCAACTGAGGGAGTCAGGACCAGACGGTTTCATGGTGAGAGTGCACTGTTCTGTTGCTTTCTCTCTGAGCAAGAGCCTCAGAACATTGAAGAAGCTCTCACCGACTCGAACTGGATCATTGCCATGCAAGAGGAGTTGAATCAGTTCACAAGGAATCAGGTTTGGGAACTGGTAGATAGACCTAGGCATCAAGGTGTGATTGGTACCAAGTGGGTCTTCAAGAACAAGAAGGATGAGAATGGTGTTGTGGTAAGGAACAAGGCTAGACTGGTTGCAAAAGGGTATTGTCAGTCTGAAGGAATAGACTATGATGAGACTTTTGCTCCAGTGGCTAGGTTGGAAGCTATCAGGTTGTTCCTTGCCTATGCGACATATAAGAAGTTCAAGGTGTATCAAATGGATGTCAAGAGTGCATTCTTGAATGGTGTACTCAATGAAGAGGTATATGTTGAACAACCTCCCGGGTTTGAGGTTGGAGATAGAGTATACCATTTGAAGAAAGCACTCTATGGACTTAAGCAAGCACCAAGAGCTTGGTATGATACCCTCTCTCAATTCCTGACTGATCATGGGTTCAAGAAGGGAACAGTGGATAGGACATTGTTCAGGATCACTGAAGGTGATGACATTCTCTTGGTCCAAATTTATGTGGATGACATAATATTTGGATCACCAAATCAGCAGTTATGTGAGAAATTCTCTAAACTGATGACTGGTAAATTTGAGATGTCAATGATGGGAGAGATGAACTTCTTCTTAGGATTGCAGGTCAAGCAGACTGATCAAGGTATATTTATTAATCAGGCCAAGTATACAAGAGACTTGATTCATAAGTTTGGTGTTCAGAACAGCAGTCCAGCCAGGATCCCAATGAACACAAATTGGAAGATGGATCCTGACACTGAAGGGACTTCAGTGAATCAGACTGAGTATCGGGGGCTGATAGGTTCTTTACTGTACCTGACTGCAAGTAGGCCTGACATTACGTTTGCAGTTGGTGTGTGTGCTAGGTATCAGTCTGATCCCAAGAGAAGTCATTTGGAGGCTGCTAAGAGGATACTTAAGTATTTGAAAAGGACAGTTAATATGGGACTATGGTATCCTTCAGATGACAACCTTGAACTGACAGGGTATTCAGATGCAGATTATGGAGGTTGTAGGATTGATAGGAAATCAACCTCAGGGACATGTCAGTTTTTGGGAAGTAAGTTGATCTCGTGGTTTAGTAAGAAGCAGAATTCAGTGGCTACATCCACAACTGAGGCTGAGTATATGGCTGCAGGTAGTTGTTGTGCTCAGATCCTATGGTTGAGGCAACAGTTGAGGGACTACCAAGTGTTTGCTAATCAGGTTCCAATCTATTGTGATAACAATAGTGCAATAGCAATCACTCAGAACCCAGTGCTTCACACAAGGTGCAAGCATGTGGATATTAGACACCACTTCATTCGAGATCATGTGGAAAAGAAAGATATTAGGATGGAAAAGATTCACACTGATAGGCAAAGAGCTGACATCTTGACTAAGCCCTTGGCTGAAGCAAGGTTTATGGAACTGTCAGTGGAATTGGGACTCTTAGATCCGGGAGAGCAGTCAGTGTAGGGTTCTAGGGGGAACTCAGGCCAGACTCGACTCAGCGAGGTATCAGGGTGCTACGATGTCTCCCTGACAGGTATGGGTTCTAACCTGACTCTTGTGAATCTCAAGCGTCTCCCTGAGTCATTCGTCCTAAAAATCTTTATTAAATGCATTCCGTTTTCATTAAAAGCGCGCCTTTTTATATTTAAACCCACGCGCACGGAGCATTTAATGCTACAAGTTACTTTTTCATATACGTGTCCGTTTTATACGGAATATGACTGACTTGGGGTTTTAATTAAAACTGAGATTAATCCTGGCCTCTCATTTCAAAACCTTTCGAATTCAGGAATCAATCTCAACCCCACGTTTGAGTAACTGACTTAGTCTTATCAATCAAGAGTGCCATTTGAGGTCTTTACGCAAACACAACGCACAATTTGCACACTGAGTTTTCTCTTGCTCAAACACAGATTTCTAAAACCTCTCTTTCAAAAACAATGGCATTCCTTGATTCCGACTGGACAACCGACAAGATCGTCGATGTTGTTGAGAAGAAGCTGGTACACATGGAGCAAGTCATCTCCATGGAAGGTATCTGTCTAACGCTTGAGGAAATCAAACCCGTTTTTAAATGGATTTCCGACGCCGGGTTGGAAACATACTTCACCACCCGCCCCTCTTCCGTGCTCCCAAGAACAGTGGTGGAAGCTTATTTGAACATGTTCTTGCGGAAGGGAGAAGTCTTCACAAAGGTAACTGCGCTAAAGCCGACGGGAGAAAAGAATGCCGACGGAGAGCCTCTCTACGACTCGGAGGTGGTCACCATCGATCTCAGGCAGGCGGTGAGGGAAGTTTTCAAGCTGCCATTCTCAGGCATCAACCCCAGGACTTACAAGGAAAACTCGGAGGGAGAATTCCTTGGGAAATGGACCAAGTCAGGGTCTTCGGAGTTCAGGGCCCGTCAGAACAAGAGCACTCTGAAGCCGGAGTACAGGGCTCTGGTGGACTTGGTGTCCAAGATGGTGATGGGAGCAACTGGCTCTCACGAGCAGTTGAGTCTGCCCAAGCTGAGGCTCATGGGAGCAATCGCTGATGGAGTGGAAGCGAACTGGGAGCAGTTCTTCCTTGATCAACTCCATCAGGCGGGATTGGACAAGATCACGCGTGACAAGGAGAAGAAGCACATATCCGTCAGTGCCATCTTGCCATTTGGCACAAGATTATCCATGCTGATTGCTCATGCGTGCCATGATTACACTTTTGACTTTGAGGACAACCTTTCCTCAAAGAAGGTAATGTTTTCCTCACTGAGTGACACCTATTCAGTGCTAGGGCTGACTGATCCCAATGCGAAAGCAAAGGGTCAGGCCAGAAAGCCAGCTGGGACGGCCAAGAGAGTGGCACCCAGCCTCATTGAAAGGTGGATGAGCTCCTTGAGAGGAGTAAGGAGGCTGAGAAGGCTGTTGCTGAAGAGGTGGAGCAACCTGAGGTGGGCGTAGCTGAGAAGAAGGAGAGGAGGGTGAAAATCGTGCTGTCAGGGAAGAGCACGAAGTTAGGGACTGAGTCAGATTCCAAGAAGGCCGGGACTGAGGCTGAGGGAACTGATGATGACGTCAGTAAGAAGGGCGCTCAGGGAAAGAGGCCCCTGAAGAGACTTAGGAGGGGAGTAAAGAAGTCTCCTGCTAAGAAACTTCCTGAGTTGTGTGAGAGGGAGAAGTCAAGCTCTCCTGGAGCCTCTGACTTAGAGGAGGTAAGAAAGACTGTTGAGACGGCTGAGTCATTGCAGCCTGAGACAGCACCCACACAAACACCCCCACATCCTGAAACCCAAACACCTTCCATCCCTGACCCCACACCTCAAACTCCCCAACTCCCCCAACCTTCAGAGCCAAATTACCCTACTGAGTCAGTGCCATCAACCTCACCTACACTTGAGCCTGACCAGTTAGCCGAGCCAAATCTTCCCAACCCCTCAGATTTTCCCTCATACCCCAACCCCAAAGACTGTCCCAAATCTATTTCAGCCGAAGAGGATGAGTTCCTTGAAATAGAGGAGGAGGAGCTGGATGAGCACATGGCGGGAGGTATACTGGAGAATACGCTCAGGGGGAATGCCACGGAGTGGGCAGGAAAGTGCTGGTCTGGGCTGTACAAATATACTGAGTTGCTGGCATATGTGGTAGAGCTCAAAGTTTGGTTGGACTTCAAACAATCAAACATGCAGGAGCAACATATGCTGGTGGACGCTCGCGGCTGGGAGCACTGGGAGACGGAGGAGGCCAAGATTTGCTCATTCTTTGGCCTGACAAGCTGGCTTCAACTCTTAAACATCGACAACCTGAAGAAGCTTGTGGCTGAAATGATGGCCAAAAGCAAGGCTGATCTTCTCCCAGTTGAAGAGAAGGAGGATGATGAGGAGGATGATGACACTCAAGGTGGAGCTGTGGAAAAGGCAGTGGAGGAGACTGCTAGAGAAGTTGATGAGATGGACTCTGAGCCTCAGGCTCAGGGGGAAGGTGACAAGAACACTGGTGCCAAGGGTGGACCAGTGGCTGAGGATGTTGTGAACATCTCAGCTGCCAATGAGACATCTGTCGATGAAGGGATTCCCTGCCCTGAGACACGAGAGGATGATGTTGAGGCGTTCAAGGAGACTCTCAGTTCCGAAGGACAAGTTCCTAAGGTTCAAGTTAGCTTAGCCGAGCCTGAGGAGGCGGCTATGACTACTTCACAACTGCCTTCAGTGCACCTTGAAGAAGGGACTGATGCTGCAGGGGCTGACAAGGGAAAGCAGCCAATCACTGATGAGGCCGCTGATGATGAAGATGTGGTCATAACCGGGGTCGGCCGTGCTGAATTTACAAGCATAGTGGAGGTCAAACATGAGAAAACCTCGGAAAATCTAGCTGAACTTCAGGAGGAAGTAATGAGGCTACGTGCTGAAAAAGATGAAGACTCCAAGGCCCTGACAAAGCACATCAGGTGGACAAAGTCAGCTTACAACACCCTTGCCAACAGGGAGCTGATCATGCTAAAGCGCACAATGATTGACACGGCCAAGTCAGTGAAGAATGAGAGGAAGCGCACAAAGAAGATGCTCAGAAACACTCTCAAGAAGCTTGAAGAGAGGGATGCGATCAGGGACGAAAAGATGAATCAGGTAGTGGACAGGCTTGCAGTTCAGACTGGAGCTATTGTCACTCAGGCCTTGAAGGACTCAGCGTCCAAATTGGAGCTGGAGTCAGGGAAGCTGGATCGTACCTCTCAATCAGTGGCAGACGTTTTGGCTAAGGCCACTGAGGAATCTGCGAAGATACTGACTGAGGTGAGCAGGGTCAGCGGTGAGTCCTTGAAGGTGGAAGAAAGGATCACCAAGGCTGAACAAAGTCTCCAACTCTCTATGGAGGTCTTTGAAAAGAAAGTCAATGCTGCCATCAGTTCCGTATCTTTTGCAGGGACTGGGATTTCAATGGGAGTTGAATTATTGAAGGAGGGAATCAACGATGTCCATTCCCTAGCCTCCTTCGTAATCAACAGCGGATCTGACGCATTCCCATCTGAGGCCAATGATGATGCCAAAAAGGGGGAAAAGAAGAAGAAAAGATCCCGCCCTGAGGCATCTGAGGCAGTTAGTCAAGGAGAGACCGTCCTAGCTGATCCTGAAGCCAATCCTGATGGAAATATTCTAAGGGTAAGGAAGTCAGCTAGGTTAGCGGCCGTGGAGAAGGAAGGAGAACAATTAGTTGCCAAGCTGAGGGAGGAGGCAACAAAGGCAAAGGCTAATGAACCTTCAAAGCAACAACCTGAGCCAGTCCAAAGATCGTCACCCATGAGCTCAAGGAAGAATCCCATCACTTACTCAGGTGAGTTAGTTGCGGAGCTATGTGCTGAAGCATGGGGAGATCAACCTGAAAAGACTGAGGCTTTGCGCAGAGCTGAAATTGCTTAGAAGGAGAAGATGCGCATCTTGGAGAAGAAGGTTGAGAAGCTGACTGATATCACTGAGCTTCAACAACGCGAACTAGATGATGCAGTGATCAGCTTGCTAAGGAGAAAGAAGGCGAAGCCTGAGCCAAGGAAGTACAGAAAGAAGCCAACAGTTAGGAAGGCAACAATTCTTCAAGTCAGAAGGCCAGAATCAGGAGCAAGGGAAGCTTTTGTTGATGAGTTCGTCTCAGAGACTTTGAAGGAGTTTTGGACTGATGCAAGGGATGAATTTGTCAGGCTATGGTTTGTTGTGAAGAAGTGGGGCGATACTGACGATATTGATGCCCACTTCACTGACTATATGATGGACAATCATCCTGAGCTATTCCAGAAGATCTTGGAGGAGGCTGAGGCAGCTAAAGTCCAAGTGAAGGCTCCTGAGTTCACCATTCGAGCTCCTCCCTTGATTCCTGGAACTCAAAAGCATGACACTAAGGCCATAATGATGGAAGTATTGAAGATAGCCAGAGCTGAAGGATATGTGAACCAACCTGGAAGACTTGACGAGCTAAAGGCAAGAGTTTATGCGGGATATGGACTCAAGCCTGAAATGAGATTAGTCTAGGTGTTCATAGGCTTCTTGTAATAGATTAGATTCATTGTAATCATTTCCACATCTATCAATGAAATCTATTACTTTTGCCCACAGACAAAAACTCATTGTCTTTTTGGCTTATTTAAATTCTGTACTTTATCAAGAATTGCTCTAACACTGTCTTATCTTATAGATAGGTTTATCTTGTTTCCTCTAAGTGTTTTGAGGATCTTTTCAGTGTTTTGGCATCATCAAAAAGGGGGAAATTGTTGGGACATTGTCAGTTTTGATTAAGATCCCAAAGCCCCTGAAAAGATGATTGCCTTAATCTGTCTTTGTCAGGCTAGTCTTGGTTAGGTTTAGTACTTAGTCATTTTACACTTCACAGGTACTCAGTGAGAGGAGAACTCACTGGAGACAATCAAGACTCAAAGCCTGAAGACGAAGAGCACCATCCTGAACTTATGGCAGTCCTCTAAGCTGGCTGAGTAAGTGTCAGTGATGAAGTGTATGACCCTGAGGTCATTACTAACTCAGTCCTGAAGGGAACAGGTTGACACTGAGTTAATGGGAAGACTTGGAGTAGAGCCAAGCAATGCAAAAGGAATTTCAGCGTCAGGACAAGACCGGTGAGCTCAAGACAAAATGAACTTAATAAGACAAGCCTGAAGCTCAGGAATAAGTTCTGACATTCTCACCAACCTGATGACGTGGACCAATCCGAGGAGGACACGCACGTACGGAACCTGACATAAAGACTGAATTCAGACTGCATATTCAACGGGCAAGCATTTAATGTGCATTTAATGCAAATACCAAACCCATGCAAGGGCGGCTGCTGCATGGTGATATGTCCGTTTGAATCCTCTCTACATAGGTGACTAGAAGACTATCTCTCCAACGGATAGTTATTCAAACCACCTATAAATACAGAAGGCCTTGAACCCATTCAAGGTTACGGGAAATTTCCAAGCCAGAAATTACTCAAACTCTCAAGCATTCAAAAGCATTCAGCCTTTAAAAGAAGCACTCGAAAACATTCAAATTTCCCAAGTGTTTCTTAGCAACCGAGAGTTATTCTGTATTCCAAGAGCTAATTAGAATTATCTTAAGCTTAGAGAGATTATCCAATCCTTAGCATAGCTTTGCCTTGTAAGGATAATCTCAACTTAGTTGGAATCCAAACTGAAACCAAAACCCTAAGATAGGCTTGTTGGGAGTAAGTCAGTTAGTGAGTTAGTAAGAGGAGTTTTGTATAGATCGGTGAGGTAACTGATCTTGGTGCACCTTGGCACGTTAAAAACAAGAATCCCTTGAGTGGATTTCCTGTTAAGTCAGGCCGTGGACGTAGGAGCTTGAGACTCTGAACCACGTTAAACTCCTTGTGTTCTTACTGCTTTGATATTGTGCATTCTTGCCATATTACTCATTCTTTCATTGCATTCAAGTTTATCAGGTCTGAATCAATCAGCCTGATCTTCAAAAGAACACTGCCCTACTAAACACCTTTCAGATTTGAGTAAAACAAGTTTTCAGAAAGCAAACTAAACAAGACTTTAAACTATCAGGGCTCAAACATTTCCGCACTGAACTTGAACTGATAGTTAGCCAACTGACCCGCACCAAGTGTAGTCAGTGGGTGTATTATCAGCTCCTAGTTCTTTACCACTCTGAGTAAAGGGGACTCAGTCTGTTTTAAGTTTGAAAATTGGTATACGTGTATTCCCCCCCCCCATACACGTATTCCTCAGTCTTGTACCGGGACCAACAAATTATTTTGTAACAATTTGTATTTTAAATTTATTTTTAAAAGTTATTAAATCTTTAAGTCTTCTATTGTTGTCAAAATAATTTCTATGTTGAAATTTTTAATTCACGCCTCTTATTGTAAATTAATCATGTGTTTTATGTAAAAATTTAATATTTTAAAAATTGGGGTGTGACAGAGTGTTATCAGAGCAGGTCTACGTTTCTGTAGACTTGTTAAATAAATTGTTATTTTAAGAGTCAAAATTATTTACAGTGTACTCTGTTAATGAGGAAAATTCATAAGTAAAAGTCATCCATCACCGCCTCCCGCTTCGGCTCTCAAAGGTACATGCATTACATAAATTATTTCATGTTTCAATTAAAAGTTATATTATGTCAAGATCATTATACAAAGTACATTTTTACATGAAATTTTTCATTGCATGCATGCATTCATCATCAATATATTTCTTAAATTTTGAGGACAAAATTTTTCTAAGAGGGGTAGGATTTAACACCCTTAATTTTCTAGTAAAGTATTACGAGATACATGCATCATGCAACATTGCAAGTTTAATCCAAAGTTATTTTATGTTGTAAAATTATGCCATCAAATTATTACAAAGTTATGATATGTTACAACCTCGATTAATTTTTTTTAAAGGTACGACCACAATTAGATTGATATGACTATTTCAAAGTTCAACGCATGCATGCATCACTTTAGTACTGATTTTCGAGGACGAAAATATTTTTAAGAGGGGTAGAATGTAACACCCCTAAATATATCAAGTTTTATTATTTATTTTGAAAATATTTTGAAATTTTCATTTTTTAATAAAGAGAGTGTGTTCATGTGATATATATATGCAGATGTTGTTGTTGTTATTATTATTATTATTATTATTATTATTATTATTATTATTATTATTACTACTACTACTACTATTATTTTCAAAAGTAAAAGGTTTTAAATATGTATATATATGCATATGTATCCTTGCATATGTATATATAAATATATTAGTATATATTTTTTTAAAGGTCACACATGTATTTATTATTTGGTTAATTAATATTAATTAGTAAATTAAAAGCTATCTTTTATTTAGCCTCATTTCTCTCAAAAACTAGTTAATAGAATTTATGAATAACTTTATTAATATGTTGTCAAAAATCTCTCTTAATTATTAGAAGAATTATCACAATTTCTTCATGGTTGTGTTTTTTTATCATATTTCACACATGTTAAAAACCTAGTGTCTTTAATACTGGCTCTAATTTTAATTCTCATTATTGTTATTAATTCTTATTTAATTCTCATAATTATTATTAATATTCTTATAATTGTTATTAATATTTTTATTTAATTCCCATAATTGCTATGAAAAAAGTCATTGTATTTAAGATCTTGAATGGTTGAAAGAAATTCATTTTTCATTACCACTCACGTTCATTTCTCTCCATTGAAACCCGCGTACAACATAAATTTATTATACTTCACTTAAATTTGAGAAAAATATTATAACAAACACCCGTTATATTTCCTCTTTTTGAAGAAGGTCATATTCGAGATACTCCTCAATAATTCTTTTAAACAAGCTTATACTATAAGGGCCATGATTTAAAGATTTCTCTTTTGTATCTGCATACACGATATTAATTCCAGGTGGAGATTTCTATCTTTTAAGTTTATCATTAATAATGTAATATGTAATTTTATTAATGTTCATGAGAAATATGTATGAGTATAGGTCTTTTGATCTTTATAAACGAGGTGATGACATTGAAATGCATATTTACGTGATTGATTAATTTAAATTATTTCTTATATTTAGTTTTGACAAGTTTGTCCCCACTGAGTTGTGGTTTCGCTCACCCTATTCATTTTAACATTTTTCAGATTGTGGAGCTGGTGGCGAGGAGAGACGATGGATGACATTGAATTAAATTACAGTAAAACCTCTCTATAGTCATATCCTTGGGACCACAAAAAAATATTCCTAAATGGGGGTTATTCCTAAATAGAGTTATAAGGTTTTTTTTTAAAATGCATGTATATTATATGGATGAGGAGAATCAAAAACTACTTAAAGAGTTGAAAAGTCAGGTAAAAGATCTTCACTACACCAACGAGATGGAGATGGATATTTTCCTTAATCATCCAAATGAGCAACAAATTGTTTATGCTTTAACGGATGAAGAAATTATTGAAGGAATTAGGCAAGAAAATGAGGAAAATAATCCAGAGGATGATAGCATAGAAGTACAAAAAGTTTCATGTGAAGAAGCTTTAAGCTTACTCGACAAGTTGAAAATGTTTTGGGTTCAACAAGAAGGTGGTCATGTGGACGAGCTAATGCGCACACGCAAGTTGAAGGATAAGGTTACAACACAAAAGATTAAATCATTGTCACAATCAACCTTGAACAAGTATCTTAAATCAACTTAAATCTATTGTAAAATTATATATATTATTATGATTTATTCCTAAATGGAGGTGTATTTCTTTATGTTGGGACTTGAAAAAATATGAATTATGACAATATGGAGTTTATTCCAAATTATAACTGGTCCCAAGTTGGGACCATGAATTTTTATTCCTGAAGAGAGTTTATTCCTTAATAGAGTATTCTTTTTTAGAGGTTTTATTGTATTTCATGATAAAAATCTTGTAAATTAGTTAATTTATTTATCAAGTTTTCTTTTTATGAGGTTCTAATAGGATAATTATTTTGTAACAATTTGTATCTTAAATTTATTTTTAAAAGTTATTAAATCTTTAAGTCTTCCGTTGTTGTCAAAGTAATTTCCATGTTGAAATTTTTAATTCACACCTCTTATCATGTGTTTTATGTAAAAATTTAATATTATAAAAATTAGGATGTGACATGTTGACTCTTTGAAGTACTATTACAAAATTTTCCGAGACTTTGAGCGAGTGCAAGAGTCAATGCACTGTGTTATATCAATGAAAAAGATGGGGGATTCTAGATGCGACTCTGAATGATTTTCATGTGGTGAGATTTAATATTTAGACATGCCAATCATTAATTCTGATTCCAGAGGTGTGCAGGGATAATTTGGCCTTTTCAATGAGAACTGTCTGCATAGTCGTTGTCACATGCTAGAGGTTGTGATTTCAACCAGAAAGCAAGTTATATTATAATCTCGCTCATAGAATATGCTTGTTTCGTTAGATTTGAAAATTGTCCCACCATCTTCAAATAAATTGTATTTTTCTTATTTCTATTATTTTAGTTTAGCATGAGGTTTATATGTATTTTGGATAGGAATATATGTCTCTAACACATACATAGATCTTTAGCCTTTTACTTTATTATCTTGTTTGAAAAATTCTATCGTATTATGTTTAATTGGCATGATAGAATGTTGAATGCATTGGTCTTTCACATTTTCTCCCTTGCTCTTCTTGTAAATCATATAGATGGAGAAATAGTTCTCTCATGTTTAACTGCATATGTTCTTCATGTTTATATGTGACACTTTTATAAATGTTACTATGAGAACATTTACCAAGTGATTTATTATAGTTGACAATACCGATTAGTTGATATATTGTTGCCGAGTCAAGAACATAATTGTTATTGTTTATCACCTACAAATTTTTTATAACATTTGTATTTTCAAATGATTTGATTGTGGGAGTATTTGGTTCAAAAGCTAGGTTTATTATTACCTTGGTGATTAAATTAAAGAATGAGTGATCTATTGAAACCACTATAGAAATTCATAGGCACATGACATGGAATTAGACATTTGTTGTTGCCCTTTGATTTACTATGTCCTATTATTGTTATGCATTTAAATAAAGGTTCAACAACAATGAACATGGTGTTTGGTAGTCATATGTATGGTGTTAATTAGTGCTTCACCAACTAGATCGAATGCTACTTACTGGACATCCTAAATTCATCCCCTGGTATCTGTTCATATATTGCAATTTGGTTACTTCTACAACATGGAAGCAAACTTGTCTGAGTTTTGTTTAAATCCAAAGATTGTGGTATGTCAGTTATATGTAGTTGTATATTTTCCAACTCTATGTTTTTTTTTTTCTTACAGCTTATCTCTCAGGTTGTGAAACAAAAGAAAATAGCAAAGTACCCACTTACCAGAAAATTGGGTAGTTAATAGTCAGATAACTAATGAATATTTTCTACATATAGTTTTTATTCTACAGTTATTAATGAATCTTGATGTGAAGTAAGTTGTAGGGACAATTTTCTTTTGATCTAACAGTGACTTTGTTGCCAAAGAAGATGCAAGGACAGTTTTCTTTTGATTTTGGTCTTCTTTATTAGGAGTTTCTCAGTTAAGACTCCTTGAAAACCCATGAGACGTTTTTTCTATGGTATTCAATATTTAAAACTTGAAGCAATAAGATAAATTGTGTTATTTTTAGCCATACATGTGCAGTAAGCTTAGCCTCTACGTATTATTTTCTTGAAAAATAAGAGCATGGAAGTCTTAATTTCCCAAAAATTTGATTTCTTATTATTAAGTTTTACTCTCCACTTACATTGTGTGTTAGCATTGAAGTCTTAATTTTCCAAAATTTTGATTTCATATTATTATGTTTTACTATCTATTTATATACAATGTGCAACACACGTGGTTTACAACTAGTAGAAATAAAGTGCATTCACCTTTTTTAAACTCCACTTCACAAAAAAATATTTTATTAATTGATGGTCCCGTTTTCGAAGGGCAAAATGGGAATTCAGGAGCAAATTTTTTTTTTTTTTAAATCCTTTTTCCTCAGGGAGTTCAGCAAAAGTGAGAAATACTCAAGTCACTGCTCTGCTCAGAGGCTGAGTCACCAAGTCAGAGAGAAGGCTTAGAGACTCATGCTCTGAGCAAGGACAGTGGCTTGAGATGCTGAACTCTCGAGTGCGTTATCAGATCACAGCTTGCACCCTGAGCAAGTTCAGTGACGAAATACTCAAGTCATTGCGTTGCTGAGAGTCAGAGCTATCAAGTCAGAGATGAGACTTGAAAGCTCAGGCTCTCAACAAGGCAGTGACTCGAGAGACTGAACTCTCGAGTGCCTTGCCTGATTTAGTCAGTGAGATGGGATCTCCCTGACCTGAAATGCTTAACTAAAGTTCCTTTTAAACAATGCTCTCAGTGAGCAGACTTTCGCAATACTTTAGAATAAAAGACATTCCAAATAATAACACTTGATTTAACGTAGTTCAGAGACACAAGCTCTTACATCCACGGCCTGATTTAACAGGAAATCCACTCCTTTGGATTCTTGTTTTTAACGTGCCAAGGTGCACTTACAACTGGACTCACGCCACTCCCTGGGCTGCCCTCCTCACCTCACTACAAACCTAACAATCTTCTGAAAGGGTTTAGTTTGGTTAGGGTTTTCTCCAACTAGGTGAGGTTTTCCCTTTACAATGTGTTAGCCAATAGCTAAGATAGGGAAAACCTCTCTAAGCCTAGAGTTACAAGCTGAGCACTCTTATGTATATGTTTGTGAATTCTCAGTGTATAGATATGAGTAGAGCCTCCTTATATCTCCCATGCACGTATGCTACAACTCACACTCTCAGTTCGTAGGTGTTTGTTTTTCTTACAAGATACAACAATACAACTCTTAAACTAAACAACACAACACACTCTATCAACAAGCCATGAGCTTGTATTTATAATGGGGATTCAAATGTATCCGTTGGAGAGGAAATACATTTGAATCCAGCATTAAATGGTTTCAACCACTTTTCTTGGAATGCGGCCTTTGTCAGTGTCAGAGTTGCTGCCTCGTGCTGATTGGTCCACGTGGCCTGGATTCACGGATCTTTGACTCAGTGGGTTTGACTAAAACCCACTGACTTTAGGTAGTTTTCTCCTTCACTGACAGGATGATCTTCAGTTGGACTGACTCGTCCTCAGTGTAGTTGTCCTTTAAGGACTGTTTGAAGATCACTCCAAGAAGTTTGTCATAAGGCTGAATGACAAACTTCCCTGACCACAGTAGCCTGACTCCTTCAGGCCTACTTGGTGCAGCACTGATCCTCCTGATCAGGCTCTTCACTGAGTGGTCCATCAGACTTGGCTTAGATCAGCCTGACTTGCACTCAGTGGGACATCCTTCAGGCTTCTCTTCAGGTTCAGGTCTTTCTTCATTGGCTTCAGTCAGTTCTTCTTGGTGTCATCTTGATATCCTCGGGCTGTGTTGCAGAGTTCCCCCTCACTGAGTTCCCCCTCAACTGAACAGCCTATTCTACTGAGAAATAACCTAGCCTGGCCTGAAACTAAAGATACAATCCTGACTGCTTTCAAACCTATTACATGTTGTTTTGGAAAATCATCAAAACTAAAACATATCCCAACATTAATTTAAATACTACAATTCAACTCTCGCATTAAACTCCGTGTAAAGTCAAACGGGAAAATAAAATTTAATATTTCCTATGTTTCAAAATAAGTGTCATTTTAACTATTTTTTCACATTTTTACCCCAAACTCAAATTCAAGATATAAGAGATATTTTAGAAATTATATTGAAATATAACATATCTATTGAGATTTATTTTAAAACGGAGGACCAATAATTTTGGGGGGATTTCAATAATTTTAAAACTATAAAAACCGTGTACCAGTAGGAAGGGAGGTACTTCACAAGTTATAAAACATAGTATTATATGAAAATTGTTTATGATAAGGTTATCATGAAATAGTTTTAAAATATTGAATATTTAACTAAAAGTATCGAATATTTTATTAGGAGTATTATTAATCTGTGTTAGTGGTATTATATTATAATTATGGTTAAAAAATTTGAACTTAAATTAATGATACTACTGATGAGATTATTAATAAATCTGGTCAAATATTTAATATTTTAAAACAGTTTCCCAATAAACTTATTATAAACATTTTCATATAAAAGCTACTCGGTTATAAATCTTCTCCATTATCTTGAGATACAATGTCATTGAATATGTTAAATCATTATCCTTTTATATATACTAGGTAGTTGTAACGTGCACTGCACGTTGTTGTTTACTTTGCTTGTTTAGTTGGCGTGGTTTTTTCAAAGTTTGTTTGTCATGTTGCAATTGGGGAAGGGCTGAGGAAGTGGAGATTGAGTAGACTGGTGGCGGCGTAACCCACAACATTAAACGGTTGGGAAAGCACCGTTAAATTTGTGATGGAGTAGCCCTGTCGTGGCGACGACGGCAGTCGCTTGACTTCAGATATTGAATGGTGTCATTTGGTTTGGAGGTACTGAAGAATTTGGGGGGTTCGGAAGAGAGTATGGGGTGAACTGATTTGAGACCGAAAATAAAGAGGGTCTGGGTTGAACTGACTGGGTTAAAAAAAAGTAGAGGGCAATATTGTCCAAAAATATTTCTCATTGTCTTGTTACTTTTTAATATAGTATATATATATATATATATATATATATATATTTATATGGAGCCCAGCAATATGCTCCTTATGGAGGCAAATGACGATTTGACATTAACAAATCATCAATATTTAGTTAGATAATTAATAATAATTAAGATAATTAAAAGTCGTAGCATAACTAATTCTTTCTATCTAGTCATTATTTTAATTACTAACGACTTTTAATTACCTTAATTATTACTCCCTCCGTCCCGGCGGAACTTGCAGACCTTAGGGGACACACTTTTTAATAAAATGTCACTTTTTAAATAAAATAGTGGCATATGAGTAAATATGTATATATATTTTTGTGAATATGCACGCAAATCAATGTTTTCTTCTAAAGGGTGTGCAAGTTCCTTTGAGATGGACTAAAAAGAAAATTGTGCAAGTTCCTCCGAGACAGAGGGAGTATTAAGAAACTAAGTGATTGTTTGCAAATTCTATTTTATAGGTAAAGTTGACTTTTAAAAAAAAAATACTTCTACAATGTTTGAAATCACTATTTAAGCAATTAAAATTAATTTTGTCAAAGCAGATCTTACCTGTGTTTAGATTATCTAAAATTCATTCTAGCATAACTACCCTACAAATAACTATCTCACTATCAATAAAAGTAATTTTTTTTGCAAACACATTACTTTCTAAATCTAATTTAAAATCACTTTATTTCCAAACACTTAACACTTTTAATTTTAATACAAAATTCAATTAATATCACTTCTTCAAATGAGTAGAGTTTCATAACACACACTAAAAAAATATTGATGATGTGACAGAGATGATAACCGTAGAAGACTAACGTTCTTCGTACGAGAGGAAAAATATAATACTCAGAATAAAAATAATCAAAAGTTCACGTACAATCATTCAGAAAGACTATTTAAGGGGCCAGAACAAGCCCTAAAATGAAAAAAACTGAAATAAATATAATTGTCGAAAATAGAAAATATAAGTCCAAAATAGAAAAGTAGGTCCAATGCTGTCAAACGTTGGAATTTGATCCCAGGATTATAATAGCAAATTTGAGTCTGACTCCAAAAGTTACGCCCATTTCGATTTCTATTGACGACCATCTGTAAGCTACCCCACGTCATGATGTGTTAGAGCCCATTATTGGGCTTCATATCAAATCTATCTATCTTATTATAATATATTTTTAAACATTTCCAAGGTGATGTGTCAACACCATGTTATTTTAAGGATGAGGTGACATGTCTCAAATCTCTCCATTTTGAAATTTTGCTCTCTCATTAAAAGTTGGTTTAAGTTTTTATCTCAACCATTCATTTTAAATTATTACATCTAAACCATTAATTTGTAACTAGGGTTAATATAATTATTTATCATTTTCATTCGCCCATAAGTCATCTCTCTCCCCCCTTCGATCTCTCTCACACCGCGACACTCCTCTTCTGTAATACCCCGTCCCGTTCTATACCTTTTATTTTGCTAGAAACCTTAATTATATAATTTTATATTATTACTATTGTCTTTCTTTTAATTTTATTATTTTTGTGTGCTACTGTGTAATTTAAATTTATACCCTATTTCAAATTCCCGAATTCGAAGAAAGAAATCGAATATTTCAAACGGATAAGGGATTACGAGAAATTAAATATTAAAAGATTAAAAATTAGGATTTCGATCCGTATAATTTGTTGAGAATAATTAAAATACTTTAAAATATTTATTAAGTTTTAAAACTGTATTAATTTTCAATTCAGGGTTAAACTCGTGAATTAAACGATCCCTAAATCGTATCAAGTGGGAACGAAAATATCCGAATTAAATGGGTTAATCCCTACCCACATAATTTACTTTCCCTTTTTAAATTAAATTAATCAGAAAAATTAATCACAGCCACATGTTTATTTCTTTCTTTTAAATTCATTAATTAAGAAATTAAATTTCAATAAATATATATTCCTCTCTCTTATCCCCAAAACCGCATACGGTTTCTTCCTTACCAATTCCTATTTCACTCTCAGCTTTCTCTCTCTCTCTATTAACCAAAACGCGTACGTCTCTCTCCCTCTTCCATTTTCTAATTTCACTTATCTCTCTCTAATCAGTTTCCAAACTCATCTTCCTCTTCTCCTTTTTCGGCCGTCGACCGCCGCCCCACCTCCCTTCTCCGATTGGTCGCCGCTAATCTCCCTCCAGCCACGCCGGCTTCGCCCATCACCCGCCCAGACGATGCCGCCCTCCCCTTCGCAGAGAAGCCAAGCGACGGCGCCCCCTATTCACGAACGTCGTCGCCTCTGTCCCGGAAACAGTCGCCGCCGCGCTGCAACGCCTCCAGCACCGTCGCGGAACGCCGCCGTCGCGCAGCACACAGCGCTGCCTTCCGCCGGATATCGAGCGCCGCCGCGTGCTCTCTCCTCCCTTCGAAGCGCCGTCGCACCTCCCCACGGCAGCGCCAAACCGCCTCTTCGCCGCCGTGAAGCCCCGCCGCCGTTGCCGCTCTCTTTCCAGCCGCGCCGCTCGTCTCAGTATCGCCGCCTCTATTTTCTCCTTTCCAGTAAGTGATTGAAGAAACCCCCCTTTCAATTTCAATTTCCGTCAAATTCGTTTTCCATCCCGTAACCCTTCTCGTTTAATTTTCGGTCAAGATGATGCCGCCAATCCGAATCGCTGTTGCCGGAATTTTTAGAAAGACCGAGCGATGCCGTTAGGCTGTCCAAATAATCCGACGAATAACCGAATCCTTTTACGACGCCGTTAGACTGGCCGATTTGGGACTCGTAAGGTTGCTAACCTTCTTTCTATTTCTCGTAATAATTGGAATAGGAAAATGAACTGTTAAATATTTTGTAAGCTTTGAAAGTTTGTTTAGAGACTGTAAGATGGATGGAGTTTTGATGTTGATACCACTGTGGTTGTTGATTAGTATTATTGAAATTGTTATGCGGTGTTAGTTATTAGGTTTGGTGTTATTGGTTTTACTGATTAGTATTGTTAAATTGGCTGTTTAGTGTCATTGAAACAATTGGTTAGTGTTACTGTTTTAGATGGTTGGTATTATTGGTTAAGATGGTTAGTGTTTTTTAATGGATGGATTAATATTATTGAATTAGTTGTATGATGATGAAATTAGGTGTTAGTATTATTAGTTGAGTTTTTAAAGACAAAGGGAAACTCGTCTTCTACTGTTCAAATGTTTGAAACAAATGGAAAAGGGCTTTTAGAAAATAATACTACTCTTTTATTTTGAAAATGACACAAGTAAACTTGGTTAGTAATACTAGTAATATCGGAAAATATTTATTCTATTATTTGTTATGAAAGCTTCTTTAAATCAAGTATTACTAACAATAAAGAAAAGTATATATATTATATTATTTTTAGTATTTATTATATATAAATTTCTTTAAACAAAATAAGTTTAATAAAGGGAGTTTTATTTATAAAGTATAATTTATATTCAAAGTTATTTTAAAATAAGAAAAGAGAATTTTAGAAAAAAAATATTAATTTGGGACCTATATTATATTAGTATTTTTTTTAAATAAATTACTTAAATTTTTAATTCTTTCAAGAAAAGAATTATATGGATATACTTTTAAAATTATAAAAGATTTTTATGAAAGAACAAAGGAAATCAAAAGATCTTTTTTATAAGAGTCGGAATAGTCATACACATGGAGATTAGTGAGTACACCCCAATACACAACCCTTTTTGAAAGTGGTGTATTTACCAAGTTAGTGTGTGTTTTTTAAGTAAGTCTATTCAGCAAGTTTTCAAGACAACAACTTCCTCGTTCTCGTAACACGAACTCCTAAGCCTTTCATTAATTCGAGAGCCAACTTTTAATCAAATGATTTCATATTAGGACTCTGTGCTAATCGGAATACGCACGAGGGATCCGACCATCTGTTTGAACATCGTTCACGGGACCCGGAGCAAACAGGTGGGTGATGATCTGTTGATTGATCTGCTTATAATACGTTGTGCTGGTATACTCTGAACTCGACCAAATATAATCTAAAACAACTAATCCAACATAAATGTATCCCAATTATATAACTGTTTGAATTACGTGATATATTTATATATGATACAAATATCTATTTGTTTCTATTCAAATTAATCACGACTGCATGATTAAGGGCATTATCTGAGCATGAACCAATTTAAGTGTGAATTATGTGATTTCTCCCCACTTTGTGAAATGTCAGCTTATGAGGAAGAGGAAAGCTATTGCTTAATAATAAACCCGGCCTCCGGATAAGGTGCTCATTAGAGTCCCGGGCAAGGTCGTTAATAAAGTTTGTCCTCCGGATAAGATGCTCAGTAGAGTTCCGGGCAAGGTCATTAATAAAGTTTGTCCTCCGAATAAGATGCTCAGTAGAGTTCCGGGCAAGGTCATTAATAAAGTTTGTCCTCCGGATAAGATGCTCAGTAGAGTTCCGGGCAAGGTCATTAATAAAGTTTGTCCTCCGGATAAGATGCTCAGTAGAGTTCCGGGCAAGGTAATTAATAAAGTTTGGCCTCCGGATAAGGTGCTCATTAGAGTTCCGGGCAAGTTCATTAACAAGTTCGACTTCCGGATAAGAACTCATTAGAGTTCCGGGTAAAGTCATTAATAAAGTTTTTCCTCCGGATAAGATGCTCAGTAGAGTTCCGGGCAAGGTCATTAATAAAGTTTGTCCTCCGGATAAGATGCTCAGTAGAGTTCCGGGCAAGGTCATTAATAAAGTTTGTCCTCCGGATAAGATGCTCAGTAGAGTTCCGGGCAAGGTAATTAATAAAGTTTGGCCTCCGGATAAGGTGCTCATTAGAGTTCCGGGCAAGGTCATTAACAAGTTCGACTTCCGGATAAGAACTCATTAGAGTTCCGGGTAAAGTCATTAATAAGTTCGGCTTCCGGATAAGAACTCATTAGAGTTCCGGGCAAGGTCATTAATAAGTTAAAATTTATTATGAGAAAGGATTTGAGAGAGATTTACGATATGTGGAAAATGATTTTGGCAGATTGGGTTGATACGTGAAAATGGTTTTGGGTTTTGCCTCTTAATGTGAATTAACTTGTGATATATCAATTATGTGAACGTGAAATCTGTTATGCCCAATTAATTATTACGTGAGATTGTTACTTCTGTGATATATGTTAATCGTATTTATATGTCAACTGCTTAAATAAATTAATACTTTATCAATGAGTATAATTTAATATACTTCGGATTTACCAATCTCATGACGTTGCAAATCACTCATACGTGAGAATTCAAATCTCACGCCCCCTTTTTACAACCCTTGCAGATTATGATTTCGTGGAGCAAGGACATTAATAGAGACGACACGGAGTTCCCCGCTTAAATAAAATGTTACTGTTAAGACTAAGCTTTATATACACATATATGTGTGTGAGATATTTATTAAAATTATTCTATTCATTTCTTCCGCTGCATAAAAAGACATCTCTCTTTTATTATCCCTTTTTATATCAAAAATTTTATAGTTCGGATTTTAGTCACAAGTGGCACCTCGAATCTGAGATATTTTATGTGTTTTGGATTCGGGGCGTTACATCTTCCATTTTTTTCACAGCGCTGCTTCCGCCCCCTCTCTAATCAGCGTGGACCAGTCGTGGATGTCAGGTTATAACTTTCTCTATTATTTTTGTCTTTTCATTTCTACTCATCTCATGGTTCATTTTCTCAAATTTTTCATTTTCTAACGCCCTTACGGCGTTGGCTTCCTTGCCGCTGCCTATCATGACTCCGTCTCAGTCTTATTCACTGGACACGCCTCATTCACAAAATCTTCAAAAGGTTAGGATTTTTTTAATTCACGATTTTTTGCGAAATTATCTTCGGTATTAAGTTTTCTCTCTGTATAAAGTTGTTCCTCTACCTAGCCCAACGTCGTGCAAGGTATGTAGGTGTCGCCTTGCTGCTCTACTCCCGCCGCCTCAAACCGCATCGGATACTGCGGCCTTGAACCGAAGGTATGATACTGATTTTTTATAGTATTTTTCTTGGTCTTAGGTTCTTTTTTTTCTTCTCGCCTCATTTTTTAGTTTTTGCCATCCTCCATTGAACAGTCTTGGCGCTGTCGTCATGTCCTCTAAGATGTAAAACATATATTTTTTCCACAATTCAACGATTTTCTTACTTAGATATTTTTGGAATTTATTTTTGCTAAATATTTATATATGCTAATTTTTGTAAGAGGATGTTGAAATATTTTGCAAAAGATATTGTATCGTAAAAGATGCAAGATTCTTTGAGAATCTTGCCATCTAATACCATATGTCACCATGGATAATGGATTGTAACATTTTTTTTGGACAAAATTTTACTATCCAAAATATATTGTCAATGAAAAAGTATATTATACCCAAAAAAATATTGTCATGAAATGCAATATCTTACCATGTATAATACAATAATAGATATTTTTGGAATAAATCTTTTTATAAAATATTTATATATGCTAATTTTCTAAGTGGATATTGAAATATTTTGCAAAAAATATTGTCACGTAAAAGATGGCAAGATTACCAAATAATCTTGTCATCCAAAACCATATCTTACCATGGATAATAGATTATAACATTAATTTTTTTTGGATAAAATTTACTACCCAAAGGATATTGTCACTGAAATAACACATTAATATTTTACTACCCAAAAGATATTGTCACTGAAAGTTAGCAATTTTTTTTTATTATTTTAATATTTTTTGTTTCAAAATACATGTATACATGAAATATTTAAGAGGAAATTGATTTTTTTAAATAATTCGAATTAATGTTTAATATTATATCGAAATTACAAGATATTTAAAATAAAAAATATTTATACTTATAATTTAAAAATAAAAATAACATTTTTTTTCCAGTCTGTGAAATTTATGGGGAATTCTAACTAAGTATATATATCGAAAATGATCATATGCCCACCGTGGGCACAATATAATATACACACCGCGAATTTGATAATGACACATAAACAGTGGGTCCACTATAATTTTAATTATATATTTTATCTGTTTATGTGTCGTTATCACTTTCGCGGTAAGTATATTATATTGTGTCCGCCAGTGGTTATGAGATTATTTATGTTGCATATATATGACTCTATCCATATAATTTGGAGAGAGAGGGACATAATTTGGGGAGAGAGGGACGTGCGTAGTGTTCCCGTGAGCGCATAATTAAAAAAAAAATGGTGAAAAATTGCAAGGGTTTCTGGACAAAATTTAAATTTACGCTGCTGAGCATAGGATTGGGGCAGCTTCTCTGTCTTTTGCTCACTTCCACAGGATTTACATATTCACTACTCGCTAAGAAAGGTACGGTTTTCTTTTGAGATTTTCTTATTATCGATCATCTTTCCAGTTTTAATTAATTTAAAACTTTTTCTGCATTTTCATCTTTGTACCACATGAAGAGAAAGTGGTACCTTACAAATCCTGATTTCATCTCTCAATTGTAGGAATTGATGTACCAGTTTCACTAGCTTTCTCGAATTACCTACTCTTGGCATTGGTCTATGGTGGCATCATGCTTCACAGAAGAGAACCTTTCCGGGTGATCATTCTCATACTTTTAATCATAATGATGTTGTTCTTTATAATAGTATTCTTGTTATGATTCTATAATTTCAATTCTAAGGTTGATTTTATTACCGATATTAAATATATTTACATAGATTGTATATATACATTGACTCCAATTAAAACTACAGAAAGTATTTCGTGGATGATATTCACGATAAACTTGTTTTGAAGGGTATTACTAAATTACAATTGCTGGAAAGTTTATACCATATGAATATAATGAAATAAAATCATACATTATATCTTACTGTATGGGATAATTGATTGTGATATTTTATTTATGGACAATTGAATCAATTGATTCAATTAGTATATATACATTGGCTCCAATTAAAACTAGAGAAAGTATTATGTGGATGATATTCACTATGAAACTTGTTTAAAGGATATTAGTATTTCTAAATTACATTAAATTAGTTATTAGTGAATTGCACTAAAGTTATCAACTCCGTAGTTAATTTCACTAAAGGTATTAGTTGTTATGAACATAAGGTATTAGCATCATTTACTTTATACTTTGCCTTAAAAACTAGAATTCCAAATTTGGATTTGCTTTTTGTTCTATTTCTATATTCATTTGAAACTACTGGTAAGTGTGCAAATATGTTTGTAGTTTTAGCGGAGTATTGTACTACAAGCTTTGTATATATACAACAAATGTCTCATATCTTGATTAATCTGAGCAGGCCAAATTCGATTACTATATACATCAGGGCAAATTGGATTACTATACATGTCTGGGATTTTTTTATGGGATAGGCAATCTTATAGGTATGTATGGTCTTCTTAATGATCCTAAATTAACAGAATGAAAAGTATGGGTTACATTATTCGATTTTTGACTTGGCAGTGGTCCGGTACACTTCACATACACCGGTTGTGCTCCTCAATTTTTGGACACTGTCATGTGTCCTGTTACTTACCTGGTTCTTTTTTAAGACAAAATATGGATTCCAAAAGCTGGCTGGTGTAGCAATTTGTGTTGTTGGTCTTGTAACTTTTGTTTTCTCCAACGTACTGTAATACCCCGTCCCGTTTTATACCTTTTATACTCCTAGAACCCTTATTTTATTTTATTATCCTTGTTTCTTTTTATTTTATTATTTTGTGTGCTTTTGTGTAATTTAAATATATACCTTTTTTATAAATTCCTAAATTCGTCGAAAGAATCGAATCTTTCAAAGCGAATAAAGGACTACGAGAAATTAAATATTCAAAGATTAAAATTAGGATTTCGATCCGTATAAATTACTGAGAATAATTAAAATACAATAAAATATTATTTGAGTTTTAAAACTGTATTAATTCTCAAATCGGGTTTTAACTCGTGAACCAAACGATCCCTAAACCGTATCAAGTGGGAACGAAAATATCCGAATTAAGGGGGTTTAATTTCTAGCCACTTGAATTAATTAGCTTTTTGAATTAAATTAAACTGAAAGATTAATCACACCCACATACTTATTTCCTTCCTTTAATTTTTAATTAAATAAAAAAAAAAAATTCTTTCCTATAAATTCTCCCCAACCTTACGCAGTACTCTTCTTCCCCAAAATCAGTTTCCAAATTTCACGCTCAGAATTTCCTTTCCTCTCTCCTCTCTCTCTCGCCTCTCTCCTTCCCCAAACGCCTCACGCCTCTCTCCTCCTTCCTCTTTTTCCGGCGAAAGGCCGCCGCCCAAACGCCTCCCTTCAGCCACGGCCCAGCCCTCCAGCGCCGCCCTCCTCCTTCCGGCGAAGCAGCGCCGCCGCGCTTTTCCCCAGCTTCAAACGGAGCGCTGCGACGCCGTCGACTCCAGCGCCGTAGCTCCGCCTCCAGCCTCCTCCACCATCGCCCCGTTGCGCCGCCTCCTTCCTCCACCAATCGGGCGAGCGCCGTCGCCGCTCGAGCCCCGCCTTCGAGCTCCGCCGCGAGCGCCTCTCCGCCACCGGCTCCCGCCGCCAGACGCAGCGTCACGCTGCCGCCGTCCCCAGCCAACGCCGCCTCTCTCTCTCTCTGTCGCGTGAACGGCCGAAGCACCGCCGTCCTCTTTGCACGGCACCAGCCACGGCCGCCTCGCCTCAGCATCGAGCGCCGCCGCTTCGATTCCTGGGCTGCCGTCCAATTCGATCGGAGCACCACCTATAAGCTTCGCAGTAGATGCCGTCGTACCAACCGAGCACAGTCCGCCTCTGCTCCTTTTAAGTGAGTCCCAATTTCATTTCAATATCTCCGATTGAAATTCGTTAATTTGAATTCGATTTCAATATTTTTCCCAATTTTCTTAAACTTCAATTTCTCTATTTGATTCTTCGTTGAAACTCACAAATTCGTTCTTTCGTGTTATTTGACGCCGTTAAACCGGTTGTTGCTGCCGAAATTTTTGGAGACCTCGAACGACGCCGTTAGGCTGTTCGATTCATTTTCCCGAATCCCCGAACGACGCCGTTATGCTGCCCAAATAATCTGACGAATAACCGATTTCTTTTAGGACGCCGTTAGGCCGTTCGTTTACCACCCCGAACCGGACTCGTAAGACTTGCTATCTCCTCTCTAATTCTCGTAATAGTTGAGATAGGAATTGATCACTTTTAGTCCCCCTGTTGAGACTTTGTAAATTTAAGAATATTTGTTTTGTTTTGGATTTGAAACTTGTAGATGGACTGTTGGTATTTTGTTGTTTAGTATTATTGAATTAGTTGTTTGGTGCTATTGGTTAAGTTGGTTGGTGTTATTGTTTTGACAAATTAGTGTTGTTGGCTTAGTTGGTGAATATTAGTGAATTAAGATGTTTAGTATTTTTGGATTAATTGTCTAGTATTCTTAGCTTGGGTATTTAGTATTATTTAGTTGGATAATATTATTAGATGGATGAATTAGTTTGGTTTGGTTAGCTGATGATGTGGTGCCGAAATTAGTTTGTTTTATTGTTAGTTGAGTTTTTGGAGGCAAAGGGAAACTCGGCTTCCCTTTGTGCGACTGTTAGAAAATTAGGAACTAAAAGATAAGTCGTTTAATATTCAAAATTAATAACAAATGAAAAAGGAGTATTTTGGAAAAAATTAGTATAATCCCTTTGTTTTAAGAAGTATTACAAACCAATTTTAGAAGTGTTATTAATATTAGAAAAGAAAAGTATTTTTATAAACTTCTTAGAAAGTCTAAGTCTATTAATAAGTTTTAATGAAGGAAATTTATTTATAAAGTATGATTAATTATTTTCAAGATTTCTTTTAAAATGAGTAATAAAATTCTTAAGAAAGAAAAACCTTTTCTTTAATTTTATTAATATTTTTCTAAGTAATTTCTTATTTTTCTAAATAATTCCAAGGTTAATAATTATTTTCTTCCTTAAAGGGCCTTTATTAAGGACACCCCTAAATTCAGTAAATACACCCCCCTGTTACACCACAGAAATCAGTAAATACACCCCCTGTTACACTAATGCTTTTAGTAAATACACCCCCCTAATACACCTCCTCTTAAAAAGGAGTGTACTTATCAAAATAATTGTTTTTGTAGTAATCGAGATAGTCATACCACAAGTATACTAGTAAATACACTCACCTTTTTAGAAGTAGTGTACTTACCAAAATAGGGTGTGACCCTTAAGCAAGTCCTTTTTGAGTTTATAAGACCACAACTTTCTCGATTCTTGTAACACAAACTCTCAAGTTTTCCTAAACGTTTTCAAAGGTCAACTTTTAATTAAATATCTTCCTACTAGGATTCGGTGCTAGTTGGAACGCGCACGAGGTTTTCGACCCTCTGCCTACACATCATTCTCGGGACTCGAAACAATCAGGTGAGTGATGATCCGTTGATTGATCTGCTATTAATAACGTCGTGCCGGTATTTTCTGAACTCGACTAAATCAAATCAAAAATATCTAATCCAACATAAATGTAACACCTATCTATATAACTGTTTGGATTATGTGATATAACTATATATGTTATATATTAGCCTGTTGTTTTGTGAATCGATCACCACTGCATGAGTAAACACCTTACGTGAGCATGAACCGGTTTCAATTATCAGTCAAGTATTTTTCTCGATGAGGTTGTTGTATCAGTTTTATGGAAAATCAGTAAGTACGGAGTTGTGATTTGGGTATTGTTTTTCCGGCCTCCGGGGACAGCTGTCGTTTGACGCCCTCGGAATCAAGGTCGTTGATTGTTTTTCCGGCCTCCGGGGACAGCTGTCGTTGGACGCCCTCGGAATCAAGGTCGTTGATTATTTTTCCGGCCTCCGGGGACAGCTGTCGTTTGACGCCCTCGGAATCAAGGTCGTTGATTATTTTTCCGGTCTCCGGGGACAGCTGTCGTTTGACGCCCTCAGAATCAAGGCTGTTGATGGTTGGAGTTGAAAATGATAACTATGATGGAAGGGGAATGGTTGTACATTTATGGTTTGACAATTGTGATAATACGTGATATGACCTTGGGCTTTGCCCTAATGTGAATCAACTTGTGTTATTTCAAGTATGCCATGTGAAATATGCTTAAGTACTGTTTAAATTTTATAATCTTTTATATACGTCAACTGTTTAAATAAAATGAACTTTATCAATGAGTATAACTTAATATATTTCGGATTTACCAATCCCATGATGTTGCAAATCACCCATATGTGAGAATTCAATTCTCACGCCCCTTTTTCCCTAAACCCCTTGCAGATTATGATTTCGTGGAGCAAGGACAGTAATAGAGACGACACGGAGTTTCCCACTTAAATAAAACGTTACTGATAATACTATGCTTATTGTACACATATATGTGTGTGATATACATATTAAATTTATGAGTTGGTCTTATATGAGACCGTCTCATAATATGAGACCAACAATAAATATTGAAAATTGGATTCAAATTATACGGCCCAAACAAGCCTGCCCAGAGCCCAAAAAAAAATCTGCCCCAGCCCAAACTCATAACCTCATAACTAATTCCCCAAAAAAGAGAAAACGTGAGGCAATTCTCGCGCCACGGTCGGCGATTCAACAGTGATTCGATGGCGATCAACAGCAATTCGACGGCGATCAACAACAATTCGACGACAATTCAACAAGGATTCGATGGAGAAGCAAGGAGGGTAGACATAATCAGGTAATTATCGCCTAATTTCTCCTCATCTACTCTCATTCTTTGACGCCAATTAATAACCTAAGTTTCACGGGAGAAGTGTAATATATATACTTAATAAACTTACAAGTATTAATGCAACAAGTATTGTTTTCCCCTGCTTCTTTGATTTCTGTATAGGACTGAAATCAAATTAGGAATAGATTGATCAGAATATATCATTCGATCTTCTTCTTCTTCTTTTGTCGTGTGACTTTATGTAATTATTATTCATTAGTGCCGCGGCTAAGGGCTATATAATCTGCACACTTTTGTAAGTTTATTAATGATTGTTGTAGAGAGTACTCGTTTACCGTTTTATTGTTATAGTCATTTGTTCTACCATATATCTATATATATATTGTCTATCATGTTGAACAAAAATCTAACTAATTTCTTTTCATGTATATGGGGCAAACACTACCAAGAGAAGTCTTGATAATACTGGTGTTTCTAATATGGCTGATGCAAGAGGTAATTCCTACCTATAAACTTCAAAATCACAAGTTTTTTGTTAAAAAGTGACTGCAGTTAATGGAGAAGTGATAGCAATATAACTTTTGGCTTATATGTGTGTGTGTGAACTAACGATGAGAAAACTGATGTTACAGAGGGAACATTACTTTTAACTGATGCAAACACTATTGAGGGAAGTTCTGATATTTCTTCTCTTGATGATATGGCTAATGCCCAAGGTAATATCTCTTCATACACTTCAAGTGACTGATTTTTGTTAAAAAGTGATTCCAGCTAATTCAGAAGTGATAGCAACAAATTTTCTGAGTGATAATGACTGTTACATTAATCAAGCTTTTTAATTAGAGAATGATATTGACTGTTACTGTTAGGCCTAGTGGTTAAGTAGGTAATAAAAAATATTGCTAAAAACTGGGATGTATGTTTAGTGAAAGCTGAGCTAATGACTTATCTCTTTCATTCATAAATTATGATGTTGAAATTAATGCTTTTAAGAAGCTGCATTCCCAGAAACTTGTGCTGAAGAAACGTCTAACTGGACAAAAAAAACTCCAAAAACATTTTCCTTCTTTCCTGGAAAGTCAACTTAATTGGCCATGTTTTTCACATTCTGTTACAACTTACTATTCTTACTTGGATTGACTTTTCTTTTCTTTTTCATTTTAGAGTGTGCTTCATTTTTTGATGTGTTTTCTTACCAGATACTCAATTATGTCATGTTATGCTTACCGAGTAACTTTTTATTAATAAAAAACTTAATGGTAAAATGGATATATCTCAAGTTTTTCTAAGTGCTTCCTAGTGATCAAACTCAAAGAGACTTGAACAACACCAAAAGACATAGCAGTAAGTTTTTTTTAATAATTTTTATATAAATTTTACAGAGGGGCACTCACTTTTAACTGTTGCAACCACTACCAAGAGAAGTCCTAATGTTACTTGTGCTTTTAATATGGCTGATAAACCAGGTATTCTCTCATACACTTCAAAGTGCCAAGTTTTTGTTAAAAAATGATTGCATCTATTAAAAAAGTGATAACAATGTAACTTTTGAAATAAATAGATACGCAAAGGAACAATGAGAAAACTGATGCTGCAGCTATTGATTTGAATGTTGCATATATACAAGGTAATAAAAAAATCCTTTACCAATTAGATATACTTCAAATGGGAAAATGATATAATGAACAATTGTATGATTTTACAGAGGGACCATTACTTTTAACTGATGCAAACACTATCGATGGAAGTTCTGATATTTCTTCTCTTGTTGATATGGCTAATGCCCAAGGTAATATCTCTACATACACTTGAAGTGACTGGTCTTTGTTAAAAAGTGATTCTAGCTTATTGAGAAGTGATAGCAACAGAAATTTATGAGAAATCTGATGTTGCAATAAAAAAATTAAATTAAATAATTTTTAATGTATTACAACGTCGTTTGTGATAAATTGTTTCAGCTGTATGTTTTCCTTATGATTATAAAGAAATAAGATTGAGATGATATATTTTAGAGGAGGCACGGGAGGGTTAAGCTTAACTTTTTTTTGTAGGTATTAAGTCACAAGGAATTTAAATATCAGCATGGTTTTGTATTAGTAAGAGTTTGAACTTTTGAATAAGTGATGTATATTTTGTAGGATGTTATGTAATTCATATGGGAAAGTGATATAATGAACAAATATATGTTTTTACAGAGGGACCATTAATTTTTACTGATGCAAACACTGGTGGTGGAAGTTCTGAGGTTATTTCTGTTGGTGATATGACTAATGCACAAGGTAATTACTGTTTATACACTTCAAAGTGACAGGTTTTTGGTGAAAAGTGATTCCAGCTAATTGAAAAGTGATAGCAATAGAAACTTGGAATTAAATATATATGTGAACTAATGATAAAAATCTGATGTTGCAATAGAATTTTTAAATTAAATAGAATGATAATGTATTACAGTGTCGTTTGTATTATATTGTTCCAACTGTATGTTGGTCTTTATGGTAAGCATAATTTTTTTGATAGGTATCAAGTCATAAGGAGTTTGAATCTCATTATGTTTCTGTATTAGTAAGATTTTGAGTTTTTGAATAAGTGACATATACTTTGTAAGATGTGATACAATTCAAATGGGAAAGTGATATAATGAACAACTATGTGTTTTTACAGAGGAACCATTGCTTTTAACTGATGCAAACACTGGCGATGGAAACTCTGAGGTTATTTCTGTTGTTGATATGGATATCATACAAGGTACTCTCCCCCCATAAACTTGAAACACAAATTTTAGATAAAAATTTGTTAACATTCAATTGAGTTTTTGAATAAGTGACATATACTTTGTAAGATGTGATACAATTCAAATGGGAAAGTGATATAATGAACAACTATGTGTTTTTACAGAGGAACCATTGCTTTTAACTGATGCAAACACTGGCGATGGAAACTCTGAGGTTATTTCTGTTGTTGATATGGATATCACACAAGGTACTCTCCCCCCATAAACTTGAAACACAAATTTTAGATAAAAATTTGTTAACATTCAATTGAGAAGTGATAACACAAAAATAAAATTTATGCAACAGATGTATCTGGATCTCTAATTGGCATGACTGGAGAAACCATGGAGGAGATGTATAGTTTGTATTGTAAACACAGTCGAGCGGTTGGGTTTAGTGTCCGCAAATCAACCACTAGACAATCTACCAAAGGAGATGGTTTGAAAGAAAAGTATTTTGTTTGCTCTTGTAGTGGATTCAAAGAAACTGGAAAGGTTACCTCTACTGTCATGTCAAGAAAAGCAAAGGCAAATACACGAACAGGGTGTCAAGCTTCATTAAGAATTAAAAGAAATGCAGAAGGTCTTTATGAGGTTATTCACCACGTGATACAACACAACCACCCATTGTCTAGAAATGAGTGGACTCACTTCCATCGATCAGAAAGAGAGATTACGAAAGAGAAGGCAAAACTTATTGAAGATATGATCTCATCCGGAATGGGAGCAATGGACTCCTTTCGATATATGACATATGATGCAGGGGGAGAGGAATGTGTAGGACACACTACAAAGGATCACCTCAATTTTGTTAACCGTATAAAGATGAAAGCTGTTGAAGGTGGTGATGCACAAAAAGTGGTTGATATGTTGATTTCCAGAAGTGCTGAAGAGCAGAACTTCTTTTTCAGAGTAAAATTCGATGATGAAGGCAGATTTTGTAGTGTCTTTTGGAGGGACACAATGATGTTTGAGGATTATCAGCTATTCGGTGATGTTGTTGTCTTTGACACAACATATCGCACAAATAAATATGATCTAATTTGTGGTCCTTTCGTAGGAGTCAATAATCATAGAAAAAATACCATGTTTGCATGTGCTTTTTTGGCAAATGAGACTATTGAGTCTTTCAAGTGGTTGTTTGAAGTTTTCAAAGAGTCAATGGAAAACCAGTGCCCAAAAACCTTTTTCACTGATCAAGATCATGCAATTGCCAATGCAGTCCAACAGGTATTACTCTTAAACTAACTAAAAACATGTCATATTAACATACCATGAACAAAGTGATAATATTCTGTCTAATGTATGCATGGTTATATGTTTTTAAAATAATAAGGATACTTTGCTATATTTATTTTAATAAATCTTACAAGAAAACAAGAGTTTTCTGTTTTCACTCATAAGCGTATTGAACTATTTAGATACAAACTAGCACTGCTGTATTGCCATGGCCCTGAAATCTATGTTTGATTTTCATGTTACACCATCATGACCATGCTAGTGAGCTGAAAAAAGGTATTGAGCTTGTTGTGCTTGAAAAGTTTAAAGTTAAAAAATAGGAAGGTATTATAATCAAGGACATAATTCTGGTTACTAATCTATGTTAAACTGCATTGTAACCACTAATAACTAATTTTTTCTGCACAGTTGCTAGGACAATCAGAAAAAAACTGGCTGTCTTTCAAATGTCAGCAGGGTAATATTGCATTAGTGTAGTCTTGTCCAGTTATATCTGTTTCCTATCTAAATAAAAAGCTGTCCAGTTATAATTACTCCATATTGGGAGCACTTGACTTCTTTTTCAGGATTGTAAGTCTTCGTCACAGTTATAATTACGCAACAATTTGCATGATCTTAAATAGGTCCTGACCTAAGACTTGTAAGAAGTTACCAGGTGCCTTATTACTGTTATGTGGTTGTTTACAGTAGTAATAATCCCTTGTTATGGTCAGCACTTTTTGTTTTGAAAGGCTGCCTGTTCAATTATTTGATATTTTGCTTTTGTCAATATGGGGTAATTGTAGTTTTGCTTAAGTTATTGGCGTTTTAATTTAATTTATTGTTTCTTATGATCATAGAAGAGCTAGTCCATTCTAAACAGAGACTTGTACTTGGAAGACTATTAACAGGGCTCTTTAACTCTTTGTGTGTAGGTGTTTCCTACTACAAGGCATAGATTATGCTTATGGCATCTCCACCAAAAAGCCGTCAGCCATTTTGGGCAATTGAAACGTGACAAAAGCTTCAATGACGCATTTCACAAATGTTTATCGGGATGTGACACTGAGAAAGAATTTGAAGACAATTGGAGATCAACAATGGAGACTTATGGATTAGAGGATAATCTTTGGTTCAAACGCTTATACACATTAAAAAACAAATGGTGCACAGCTTTGAACAAAGATTTTTTTTCTGCTGGTTTACTATCTTCCCAGCGAAGTGAGAGTACAAACCATGCCCTTGGATTTAAGGCAAAGAAAACAACAAGCTTGACACAATTTTTTGATATATTCAATGATATGGTTACTCGTTGGAGGAACAACGAAAAGAGTGATGAATATCAATGTTCAAGAAAAGTTCCCCCGTCTGTTATTCCGTTGACTGGATTATTGGGCCACGCATCTAAGGTATACACTTTGAGACTTTTTCAAGATTTTCAAGCTGAATTCATGAAATGTATAAATGCACATACGACTCTTATTCGCATTGAAAACAACAGCATGTTATATGATATTTCATTTGAGAAGGGTGATGTTGCACATCATGTGACTAATGAACTTATGGATAAAGTCATGACTTGTTCATGCAAGAAGTTTGAAGAAGTCGGTATATTGTGCTATCATTGTCTAAGGGTTCTCAATATAAACTCGGTATGTGAAATACCAGATCATTATATTCTCAAGAGATGGACAAAGGTTGCAAAGTGTGAATTGTGGGATAAGTTTGACAAGGATAAAGATGGGCTAGGCTACAAGACTAAGGATGGTGTTCCATGGCGTCATCAAATGGCACGCAAGTATTATAATCTTATACTACAATGCCAAGAGAGTGAGGAAGCTAGAAAAATTCTTGAGGAATCATATAGTAGGGTTATGGCTGCTATTGATGGCTTGGTGGCTTCATCCAACACCGCAACACAAGTCGAACAACCTTTTGTAACCAATAAAGTTCTTGATCCTGAACGTGTTGTTACAAAAGGAAGAAGGAAACGAATCAAAGGACCCATGAACAAGAAGAAGAAGAAGAAGATCGGTGATACATCTAGCGGGGAACACATCAAAGAGTATGGTTCAATTACTCCTGTTCGATTGTTTTAGCTATAAAACCCCTACACATGCTTGGTTTATATTTTTAGTAGTTGCTAAGAATTGTCATTTTTGTTTTCATTTTTCTAGCTCTTATTGAGGATTGTACATGTGATATGTTGATGGACAAAGATGTAGCATGTTGGTCAGAATTGATGGGGGAGATGTTGGCTTGTGATTTACTAGTCAAGAGTGTTGCTTTCGATTTTATTTGAACTTGAATTATTTGTATAAACCTGCTCTATGAACTTTTCTACTTGCATGGACTTATGCATAGTCTGTATTAATGTTATTCAAAATGTGTGTTTGTGGAACTTTCCAGAGTCTTTATTTTTTCTGTGAATATATTTTCTCTGTGTTCTCCGAAATTATCCTTAGACCAGAGTAGCTGTGAATGTTTAGTGGTAACAAATGATGACCAAGTGAGTATGACAATCAAGTAAGTATTATTGCTTGTGCAGTAGGTCAGAGCAAAAGCTAACAAATATATGTTCCACCTAAACTATGTTTTGTAATAGTTTCTTCTGCCGATTGATAATAAAATTGACAATATTTAAAAAAAATGATAAGTCACTTTTAAAAAAAATATTATCACTTTTTTAAATAATATTGTCACATTTTATTATAATTCTATTTTATTCTTCTTTTATTTACACTTTCTTAAAATGTGTGACCGAAAAAATGAGCACATTTTTAATGGATGACAGTGTATAATAAGTGAAAAACTTGTGTGAGATCAAATTAAAAAAAAAGTGACTATATTATAAAAAAAAATGACTCTATTAAAAAAAATGATAAGTCACTTTTAAGAAAAATATTATCACCTTTTTTAAATAAAATTGTCGCATTTTATTATAATGCTATTTTTTTCATAATTTATTCTTCTTTTATCTACACTTTCTTAAAAAGTGTGCCTAAAGAAATTAGCACACTTTTGATGGATAAATCACTTTTAAGAAAAATATTATCACATTTCCAAATTATATTGTCACATTTTATTATAATCCTATTTTATTCATACTTTATTCTTCTTTTATCTACACTTTCTTAAAACGTGTGCCAGAAGAAATGAGCACACTTTTGATGGATTGCGGGAGTATAATAAGTGAAAAACTTGTGTGGGATCAAATTAATAAATAAAGTGACTATATTTAAAAAAAATGATAAGTCACTTTTAACAAAAATATTATCACTTTGTTTAAAAGTATCGTCACATTTTATTATAATACTATTTTATTCATATACCTTATTCTTATTTTATATACACTTTCTTAAAATTTGTGAACACTTTTGATGGATGACGGGAGTATAATAAGTGAAAAACTTGTGTGGGATCAAATTAATAAATAAAGTGACTATATTTAAAAAAAATGATAAGTCACTTTTAACAAAAAATATTATCACTTTGTTTAAAAGTATCGTCACATTTTATTATAATACTATTTTATTCATAAAATAAGGGAAAATCTTGTGTGAGATCAAATTAAAAAAAAAAGTGATTGGATTATTGAGTAAGTCTTGTGTGAGACCGTCTCATAGTATGAGACCAATAATATTTGATCCACTTTTTATTTAAAACGTGTCACTTATTAATTAAAAAGTTGTCACTTTTAAAAAGTGATAAAGTTTAAACAAAAAGTGATAATATATTTGTTAAAAGTGACTTATCACTTTTCTTTAAAAATACTATCACATTTAATTATAACCCTATCACTTTTTTTAATTCGATCGGTCTCATACTATGAGACGGTCTCATACAAGTTTTTGTCATTATAAAAAAAATACTCTATTAAAAAAATGATAAGTCATTTTTAAGAAAAATATTATCACCTTTTTTAAAAAAATATTGTCACATTTTATTATAATCCTATTTTTTTCATAATTTATTCTTCCTTTATCTACACTTTCTTAAAACGTGTGCCTAAAGAAATTAGCACACTTTTGATGGATAAATCACTTTTAAGAAAAATATTATCACATTTTCAAATTATATTGTCACATTTTATTATAATCCTATTTTATTCATACTTTATTCTTATTTTATCTACACTTTCTTAAAACGTGTGCCAGAAGAAATGAGCACACTTTTGATGGATGGCGGGAGTATAATAAGTTAAAAACTTGTGTGGGATCAAATTAATAATTAAAGTGACTATATTTAAAAAAAAATGATAAGTCACTATTAAAACAAATATTATCACTTTGTTTAAAAGTATCGTCACATTTTATTATAATACTATTTTATTCATATACCTTATTCTTATTTTATATACACTTTCTTAAAATTTGTGCACACTTTTGATGGATGACGGGAGTATAATAAGTGAAAAACTTGTGTGGGATCAAATTAATAAATAAAGTGACTATATTTAAAAAAAATGATAAGTCACTTTTAACAAAAAATATTATCACTTTGTTTAAAAGTATCATCACATTTTATTATAATACTATTTTATTCATAAAATAAGGGAAAATCTTGTGTGAGATCAAATTAAAAAAAAAAAAAAGTGATTGGATTATTATAAAAAAATTACTCTATTAAAAAAATGATAACTCATTTTTAAGAAAAATATTATCACCTTTTTTAAAAAAATATTGTCACATTTTATTATAATCCTATTTTTTTCATAATTTATTCTTCCTTTATCTACACTTTCTTAAAACGTGTGCCTAAAGAAATTATCACACTTTTGATGGATAAATCACTTTTAAGAAAAATATTATCACATTTTCAAATTATATTGTCACATTTTATTATAATCCTATTTTATTCATACTTTATTCTTATTTTATCTACACTTTCTTAAAACGTGTGCCAGAAGAAATGAGCACACTTTTGATGGATGACGGGAGTATAATAAGTGAAAAACTTGTGTGGGATCAAATTAATAATTAAAGTGACTATATTTAAAAAAAATGATAAGTCACTTTTAAAAAAAATATTATCACTTTGTTTAAAAGTATCGTCACATTTTATTATAATACTATTTTATTCATATACCTTATTCTTATTTTATATACACTTTCTTAAAATTTGTGCACACTTTTGATGGATGACGGGAGTGTAATAAGTGAAAAACTTGTGTGGGATCAAATTAATAAATAAAGTGACTATATTTAAAAAAAATGATAAGTCATTTTTAACAAAAAAATATTATCACTTTGTTTAAAAGTATCGTCACATTTTATTATAATACTATTTTATTCATAAAATAAGGGAAAATCTTGTGTGAGATCAAATTAAAAAAAAAGTGATTGGATTATTATAAAAAAATGACTCTATTAAAAAAATGATAAGTCACTTTTAAGAAAAATATTATCACCTTTTTTAAATAAATATTGTCACATTTTATTATAATCCTATTTTATTCATACTTTATTCTTCTTTTATCTACACTTTCTTAAAACGTGTGCCAGAAGAAATGAGCACACTTTTGATGGATTACGGGAGTATAATAAGTGAAAAACTTGTGTGGGATCAAATTAATAAATAAAGTGACTATATTTAAAAAAAATGATAAGTCACTTTAAACAAAAATATTATCACTTTGTTTAAAAGTATCGTCACATTTTATTATAATACTATTTTATTCATATACCTTATTCTTATTTTATATACACTTTCTTAAAATTTGTGAACACTTTTGATGGATGACGGGAGTGTAATAAGTGAAAAACTTGTGTGGGATCAAATTAATAAATAAAGTGACTATATTTAAAAAAAATGATAAGTCATTTTTAACAAAAAATATTATCACTTTGTTTAAAAGTATCGTCACATTTTATTATAATACTATTTTATTAATAAAATAAGGGAAAATCTTGTGTGAGATCAAATTAAAAAAAAAGTGATTGGATTATTATAAAAAAATGACTCTATTAAAAAAATGATAAGTCACTTTTAAGAAAAATATTATCACCTTTTTTAAATAAAATTGTCACATTTTATTATAATGCTATTTTTTTCATAATTTATTCTTCTTTTATCTACACTTTCTTAAAAAGTGTGCCTAAAGAAATTAGCACACTTTTGATGGATAAATCACTTTTAAGAAAAATATTATCACATTTCCAAATTATATTGTCACATTTTATTATAATCCTATTTTATTTATACTTTATTCTTCTTTTATCTACACTTTCTTAAAACGTGTGCCAGAAGAAATGAGCACACTTTTGATGGATTACGGGAGTATAATAAGTGAAAAACTTGTGTGGGATCAAATTAATAAATAAAGTGACTATATTTAAAAAAAAAATGATAAGTCACTTTTAACAAAAATATTATCACTTTGTTTAAAAGTATCGTCACATTTTATTATAATACTATTTTATTCATATACCTTATTCTTATTTTATATACACTTTCTTAAAATTTGTGAACACTTTTGATGGATGACAGGAGTATAATAAGTGAAAAACTTGTGTGGGATCAAATTAATAAATAAAGTGACTATATTTAAAAAAAATGATAAGTCACTTTTAACAAAAAATATTATCACTTTGTTTAAAAGTATCATCACATTTTATTATAATACTATTTTATTCATAAAATAAGGGAAAATCTTGTGTGAGATCAAATTAAAAAAAAAAAAGTGATTGGATTATTATAAAAAAATTACTCTATTAAAAAAATGATAACTCATTTTTAAGAAAAATATTATCACCTTTTTTAAAAAAATATTGTCACATTTTATTATAATCCTATTTTTTTCATAATTTATTCTTCCTTTATCTACACTTTCTTAAAACGTGTGCCTAAAGAAATTATCACACTTTTGATGGATAAATCACTTTTAAGAAAAATATAATCACATTTTCAAATTATATTGTCACATTTTATTATAATCCTATTTTATACATACTTTATTCTTATTTTATCTACACTTTCTTAAAACGTGTGCCAGAAGAAATGAGCACACTTTTGATGGATGACGGGAGTATAATAAGTGAAAAACTTGTGTGGGATCAAATTAATAATTAAAGTGACTATATTTAAAAAAAATGATAAGTCACTTTTAAAAAAAATATTATCACTTTGTTTAAAAGTATCGTCACATTTTATTATAATACTATTTTATTCATATACCTTATTCTTATTTTATATACACTTTCTTAAAATTTGTGCACACTTTTGATGGATGACGGGAGTGTAATAAGTGAAAAACTTGTGTGGGATCAAATTAATAAATAAAGTGACTATATTTAAAAAAAATGATAAGTCATTTTTAACAAAAAAATATTATCACTTTGTTTAAAAGTATCGTCACATTTTATTATAATACTATTTTATTCATAAAATAAGGGAAAATCTTGTGTGAGATCAAATTAAAAAAAAAAGTGATTGGATTATTATAAAAAAATGACTCTATTAAAAAAATGATAAGTCACTTTTAAGAAAAATATTATCACCTTTTTTAAATAAATATTGTCACATTTTATTATAATCCTATTTTTTTCATAATTTATTCTTCTTTTATCTACACTTTCTTAAAACGTGTGCCTGAAGAAATTAGCACACTTTTGATGGATAAATCACTTTTAAGAAAAATATTATCACATTTTCAAATTATATTGTCACATTTTATTATAATCCTATTTTATTCATACTTTATTCTTATTTTATCTACACTTTCTTAAAACGTGTGCCAGAAGAAATGAGCACACTTTTGATGGATGATGGGAGTATAATAAGTTAAAAACTTGTGTGAGATCAAATTAATAAATAAAGTGACTATATTTAAAAAAAATGATAAGTCACTTTTAATAAAAATATTATCACCTTTATTAAAAGTATCGTCACATTTTATTATAATACTATTTTATTCATATACCTTATTATAATGTTAGAAACAATACTGAAATCATATAAGTAAATCAAACATTTTTTTAACAGATCGATCAAAGAATAATTGTGTGTCCATGCCAATTATACATTGTAGATATGATCCTCCAAACAAATGTGTACCCAAGTGTAACACCTAATAACTCATTTTCTTGGTCCAGAAGCAGCTATAACTTGAGCACTATAAAGCTTGAACATGTTAGCACTCCTCACCAGTAAAATCATATGCTTTTACGTATTTAATATTTGCAAAAATAATAATAAAGGAAACAAAGCAAAGAATGGTACTACTGCCAAGTAAATTATACTTTTCGTCTACAAGGAGTATAAACCATAAAAAGCAAAGCAATTGAAAAAAATATCTTCCTCCTATTGTTTACAGTAGTTGCAATAGGGGAGCTTAAAATTAGCAGTGTTTGTTCATAAATATTCTTTAAATATCCACCTGTATATTGTGCTTTTGTAAGCTTAGAGCAGTTCACAATTTACTGCTAAGATTTGAAGCGGGGGGCTTGATTGAAAAGTATTTCTAAACCTTTTATGCAAAACACATATAGTTAAGAAAAAGAGATTACTAAAACCGACATAGCAAACTCCAGAACTAGAACTATATAAGATGCAATTATACAAACTCATCAGTCATCACCATTTCCAGCATTACATTCATCCAATTAACACAAAACTACAAGCATTCATGACAACAAGTATTTCTCCAGTGGTATCAAATGTAAGCAACTACATATCCTCATTGCATCACAGAAAGCAAAAGTCTTATCAGCCAAAAGTCATTACTCATCCAGTGGTATCAAATATAAGCAACTACATATCCTCATTGCATCACAGAAAGTAAAAGTCTTATCAGCCAAAAGTCATTACTCATCCAGTGGTATCAAATATAAGCAACTACATATCCACATAGCATCACAGAAAGCAAAAGTCTTATCAGCCAAAAGTCATTACTCGACCAGAAATACTACATTACCTCTTTCTTTTCTTCCTTTGTTTTTCAGATTTCTTTTTTTCAGCAATCTTCTTCAGCAAAGAAGGCTTGTTTCTGATGAATGAAGAGAGATTTTGCATGACCGCATGTTTGTTTTCGTTGTACCTACTTGCCACAATTCTAAAACAGTATTTACCCCTCAATACACGCCTAACCAATGCCTTGCATTAAAAAAAATTCAATAAAATTAGTAACTTCAAAGTTTGGTTTATGAACATTACAATTAACTTTAAATAAAATTTACCACATACTTTTCCCAAGTCCGGCACATTATATGCACTGCCGTCAAAGTTCTCCAGATGATGCATCAAGAATATACCACAATCAACATCATGTTTAGAAGTTTGCCAAGTAAAGGGAATGTTCTCAAACTCATAGTCAATAACATGAGATGCTTCAGGGTGATTTTTCATCTTGAGAAAATTGCTCATTTGTGTTTGCTACAAAAAAAAAATTCAGTAAATGCATAAAAGAATCGCTATTGTAAGTAAAAAATAAAGACATAATTAAATCATTACTATAAGTGATACGGCTTCAACAAAAGCATTTGGCTCTTTCAACTTCCTATTATCAAGATACTGCACTTTCTTGTCTCGAAAGTTAATAACAGCAGCAAAGAAATGTTTATATAAAATAACCGGCACTAGAATCTGCAATATAAAAAAAGAAATAAATAATGATCACTTTTAAGTTAAAAAACAACACTTAGATGTAAAAAACTGCCACTTTCCTACCATATCAACCAATAAGAGATCAAACTTCTCCAAAGACTCTGTATTATCCCAGCACCTTATCATCAATTTGTCATTCTTTTCAAAATCATCAGCCTTCATGGATTCGAACAGGTAATACTTATCCAAAAAAAAAACAGAAAAAATGATGTAAGAGCTTTCGTATTTCACATTATAATATATATAAAATAACAAAAAATAGAATATAAAAAACTTACACTATGTATGGTATCCATGCACAAGCGTTTTGGATGTTTGAGTGTTAGTTCTTGCTTGTTGAGTAACAAACACCAAACATCAACCAATGATGAATACAACATCTCAAACATATTGAAGGATAGGATGACTTCCCTCGACAAGCAATGTCTATCGTTGTCATATGAAAAGAGAACCTCACTAAAAAATAAAAAATTATTAAAATTCAGCAACATAACAATAATAAAAAAATGAGAATTAAAAATTGCATACCTCAGATTGGGTGGATCATCTTTAAATAAACAATAATCGATTATTTCTCTTTCGAATAAAGTCATCTCCACCAGCATATCTTTATTTATTCTCATAAATCGTGAGACATACACAGCATTTTGATCAATCACCAATTCAATCATCAATTCAGAATGTTCTCTTTCAGCTCTCTCTCTTCTATGTGAACCTACAGCAGTGATCTCTTCGTCAATCTCCTCTGGACGTACATCATCAGCAGCAGCGTCAACGTCCTCATCAACATCCTCATCACCACCAGTATCAATAACATCAGCTGTATCATCATTCACATCAGCGATATTAACGACATCAGCAGCCTTAACACCATCAACATCAGCATTTTGACAATCTGATGGAGTAAGGATATCGAATTTTGGCCCATCATAGGCCATATCATGCATCATTTTGTAGTGCTCTACAACTTCGTCTATGTGTTTCTGGACATTCTCATCCTCAAGCATCTTATCTAATTCAGATATTGTTGGAGACTGAGCACGTCTAAAAAAACGTTGTTGAACCAACTTAATTTTTTGCTTCATCATTTCCGCCAAATGTGTATTCATCACAACTGACATATCCCTTTTCATTTTTAGAAAGGACATATGGAGAACCTGCCAAAAAATAAGTGATTTCACCATAAATAATAAAAGTAACATAAAAAAGAGGCAACTTGAACTATTGGAAACATAAAAAGAAAAGAACTTACATCTTTTGCAATCTTTTTAAGTTCTGCATCACATGGTTGATCTTCTGGAAGCATAAACTTGATGTAGCGAGAATTATCATCATGCTCGTCATCATTATGCTTGCTCTCACACTCCGATGAAACACCATTCACAGATGATTGCTTTATAGAAGCTTTACTGATAGGATATAAATCAGTTATCCAAACCCCGTGTCCAAATCCTCCTCCAAGCGTCTCTTCCTTAAACCTCTTTCTTAATTTTGCTTCAATCCAATGTTGAATCAATGGCAAAGCTGATGGCTCGGCAATGCCTTGCCATTTCATTCGGTGGAAGTAAAGAATAGGCAACACAAAGACACACCCACTACAGTTTTTAACTAAACCACAGCTGTTAAACTTTGTTACAGCTTTGCATAGACATTTCAAGACATATGAACACCAATCAAAGTCTACAATCTTATCCACATCTAACAAAGTTTTAATAGTCTTGAAACATATAAGTCTATTTGCTGATGGACACAAAAAAGATGACAGGGCAAAAAGGACAAAAAGCCTCTTAAAGTCGTGTCCACCCTCTACAAAACTTACTAAAACTGCTTTCAGTTTTTTCAAAGACATGTTACCATCAATTTTGTGAACTAACCCCCATTCCTTCACAATTTCCAAACACTCAAACTCATTCCGTTTACACTCAATGACATCATTTCCCACTGTCCTAGGTAATAGAAACACATCACATATATCATCCGGTGTGATCACAAAACTATATTTGTCATTGATCGTCAACATACGATTCACACCATTGAATTTTTTGACAAATTGTTTAAGTAAATCAACCGGAATCAATGGAGTAGAGAGTTTTAATAGCCCACCAAATCCTATACTTTCAACATCTTCTTTTTGTTTATTGTTCAAACTTTTCACAAGGTCAAAAAGACTCTGAGGTCTACATTGAGTGACAAATTTTTTCTCGTTCATTCTGCATAAATAAATTAAAAAAACAAAACACAAAAAATGTATAAGCAAACTATTAGTCATCACCAATTTTTATATCAAACAAGAATGATTTCACAGAAATTTCAGAAACTTTTTACATGAAACTCGTCACTTCTACTTAATACATAATAACTTTTTACAAAAAAAAAAATTTGAATGAAACTATTACCTTATGCACACACAGCAGCAAAGGTTGAATGAATAGTTCAATCTTTATTTTATCTACTCTTCTTTGACTACTTTTAGGGTATATGGGAGCTTGGGCACAAAGGCTCCAAGCACCTCATTTTATAGCAGGTGTGTTACACAGTTTTTGGTTGTGTTTTTAATACTTCAAGCCCATTTGGTTTGTGAATTATCTCCACCTTCAAGTATTAAAAGGGTTCTCACTTATCCCAGAAATAAAACTTTTAATAAAGTATATCACTACTTAGATAACACTGACTATATATCACAAAATTAACACTCAACATATTCAATTACTGGTATCTATTATGTTCAGATGGACTAGATGGAGGGCTACGCATATCATCATTGTATTATCTTATAGATGAACTTTATCCATTCTTTCTCCATCTTCTTCTTATTAACAAGTACTTACACGCAAATTTCCAGTGAAAACAGCAGCTCGAGGAATTAAAAACTTGTCTAAGCAATGAAGTGCGCTTTGACATAGTCATAAAATATTCAAAAGTCCAATCCAAAGTCTGATTCCATCTCTGGGAACTCAAAGAATCAATCATTTTATTATCCACCAAACTCTAGACTTGTGTAGAAATTTATTTTAATTTAGAACAGAAATCCACTATAAATTATGAACAGTAAGAAATTCTATTATCATATCTCTTATTACGAATTTCTAGTTTAGAACAGAAATCCACTATAAGCAGCAAGAATTCTTATGGAGTATGGACTATGGATTCATAAACTACTACTACAAGAAAAAGTTAATAGATAATTTTTACCTTTCATCATTAACTTCTAAGACATTAGTTGTGACTTTTTCTGACCTTTTCTCTCTGCAATATAAAATGTAAAAAGGCATTAAAAGCACATGTCATATGCCCAGTGACTTTTGACACATAAAAATTTAAAATTTAGTCACTTTTTAACTGAGATTCATCACTTCTACTATACATATTATCACATAAAAAAACTTTTAAAATAAAAATATGAAAGTTCGTGGAGATTAATTTATCTCTTGTACCTTTGATTAGAGGAACCCTCTTCATCGTTTAACCCCCTGCAAAATAAAGACACACAAAAAATATGATATTATCTTATCTTTTGACAACATAGTTAATTCACTCCTACACAACTTTTACCTTTTGACAATATTAGGATCACATTTCCTCGATGATCTCTGCAGTACCTTATGACGAGCCATGGCCTACAAAAAAAAAATTGACAAAAATTTGTATGAGACTTTCTCATGCCTATGAGACCGTCTAATATCATGAGGCAACACAAATAAATACTCCCCCTACTAAAGTACAATATTCAAATACTGAGCCAATTCTTTCACTAGTTCACCAAAGCATAATCCTAATTCTATTTCAGCACAAATATCCCAAGTCATTTCAGGGGGGAAAAAAAAACAGAAAGCTCACCCAGCTTGAGAATAAAAATAAACAATTAAGCAACATATATACTGAAATTGGAATAACCTCAATAGCAAGAAAATCTACACAATTTTCCAACAAAAATTACATGTGCCCACACCACAAATTTTCATTTCTTTCCAAGCAAACATTAAAAAATCGAAGATAAAAAATTGGATAAAGTAAAAAGAAAGAGAAACACATACCACCAAGAGTAGTTAACAACATGATGAAGCTTGAAAGAGAGGAGAAGATTACAAACACTTTCTATCTCTGTACATCACTATCTACGAACAACGATTGATTAAGGGAAGTGAGAGTTTCAAATTTTAACAGCCGTAAAATCCCATTATAGCGACAAGCACAACACATTGAACACGTTCAAAAATTGGGAGCTCAAAGTGACTTAAAATCTACCGTCACACTTATATCCCTTTATATACACAACACTGCTCCCCAATTCCCATAACTTCCCCCATTAACCTCTCACACACACTAAAACACACACAGACACACAACAAGAGATGACTAAGGAGTTGCAGAAAAGGACCGATAATTCCTATACACACGCTAATGCACATAGTTAAAGTAGTTCAAGTCACCAATTTAAAAAAAAAAGGCTTATAACAATTTCAGCGGGAGAGCAATTGGAGAAATTGGAGTCCGCTGGGTTTTTTTCCTGAACCTAATACTGGAAAATTCAACACACAATCAAATTAATACTAACACTATGATCCGTATCAAATCGTGAAACGAGAAAACGAACCTGGGTATTCAGCAAACTAAGCTAGAAAAACGATTGGAGCCATTTCCTTCAAGGGTTTTCATCGCAGAGAGAGTGAGGAATTTCAAAAAAAAGGATACTAAAATTAAGCGGAAAATTCGCGGTTAATTTTTACGGGCAGCGTAGGCAAAGTACGGGCCATTTTTGTGTTGGGCCGCATTTGTTGGACCAAGATTTAGAATAAAATAAGAAATGGGTTAAACAGCCCACAGACATAGAAATAGCCCAAATAATGTGGTCTCATGGTATGAGACGGTCTCATACAAGTTTTTGTCTAAATTTATTAAATTCATTTCTTCCGCTGCATAAAAACTCATCATCTCTCATTTCCGTTATATTCCTTCAAAAATTTTACAGTTCGGACTTTTGATCACAATAACACTTCGAATTCGATATAATTAATATATATTGGGTTCGGGGCGTTACACGTACATTATGCAGATAGTACAGGTAATCTCATTATCGATCTGGTCTAGATCTCTCAACTTCTTTAATTAGGCTAATTATTTATTTTGTAGTTGGCAACACTCTTAAAGTCAATGTGCTTATTCTTATTGGAGCAACACTTTGTGGTGTTAGTAATGTCACCCAGGCAAGTTGCTATGAATTTTGAAAAAAAAAATTATCCCCCACTTGTATAGTTAAATATTTATTTTGTCTTTTCATGCAAACTAACCATTGTTGTAGTTTGGAATTGCAGGAGTTTATTGTTAAATAAGTTGATGGCCTGGTGGAACTCATCGCCTTCATGGGCTTTTTTGGTGCTCTTTACAATGGTGTCCTAATGTATCCATCCTTTTAAGATATTATGATGAAAGAATGAAATCATGCGTTTGTTTCTAAACGTTTTTTGTTTGATCCAGAGCTTTTATTCGACACAAGGAACTCAAATCCATTTACTCCTCCTCACCCGGGGCGGTAACTCAATATTTCCTCATCAACCCACAATCACCTTATACTTCAAACACAAATGAAACTTGATATAATGTCTTTCTTTGTTCCTTTTTTGATACAGATATTTCCTTTTATCGGATATTCATTAGCCATGTTTTTGTTTTACTCGGGAGTCCCTGTCTTACTCAAGGTACATACCTCTTTCATTTTTAATTAGGGAAGTATCCGCTCCTCTCCCCCTTTATTCTTAAAACTGTACGATCCAATTATTCCATCCTATAAATGATCCTGATTGTATGAACGTGTCACATAATGTTTCCATACAGGCCAGTGGATCAACAATGCTTAGTCTGTCATTGCTCACCACCAACATATGGGCTATATTTTAATTCAGAATTTTGCATATCATGAAAAGGTACACTAGTACTACAACTCAGAAATCAAACAAAAAAAAAAATCAAGATTACTAGTAACTTGTACTATATATATTGAAATGTTTTCTGTTGTCCATAATTCCGAGTATCTAATTTGAATCCCATTTTCTCCAGGTGGATTGGATGTGCATTGTGGCCTTTGTTGTTGTTACCTTTGGACTTGTTGTTTATTCATGGTATGGCCAAAACACTAGCACTTTCACCTTTTTCCAACTGCCTTCTTTGAGACGTAACTTTCTTCCGGAATACATCGGCAAAAATAATTTCTTTATGCATCTGTTTATGTGTGCAATAAATATTAGGTTACTGATTATCGATTAAATGATCGAGCAAACTGCAGGGGAGATGAGATGGATCCAAACATTGTTGAGACAACACTTTGATGAGGAGGCTTGGATCTCAAATTCAGATGTCGCGACTAAAATAGTTGAAAAGGTGGCATCATGATCATGAAACAAAACAGAAGACATGGAATTTTAGCCAGTAATTATTGTTAGTTCACCTACTATTTAGTACACCCCACCTTGTTTTTTACTTATTTGTAAAATTTACTTAGTAGACCTACCTCATAATTACAATTATATCCAAAAAAAAATTATTTACATCACTCCATTTATAATATATGTAAGGCGGCAAGCCGGCAACACCGGTATTTGGTTTGGCCGAACAGAAATATTAGAGAAGATTCATATAATTTGGTGTATAATGGGTCTGAAATATCCAAATTTAAGGAGACTATCCAATTAATTAATTAGTGGGTGTTTTGCAATTATAGAATCACATACTTTTTGAGAAAACATCGATTTTGAAGTGTTTGTAACTATTACTTAAACATTTATATAATATATTTTGTAGAAGTTACTTAAACCTGCAAGTTTTCGGATTATGGAGAATTGAGTTTACATTATTCAAAAAATAAGTGATTCTAAACTCTAAATCCATTATTCCTAAAAAAAAGAAAAAAAATCTAATCCATTCTTGGTGTGCATTTATCCGGAAAATCAGCAAGTTTCTCAAATATTAAGGCATAAACATTCGGGTTGTTATTTTCGGCTAAACACAATTATAATATTTTGTCCACAAAACTGCAGCATTACCTAGCCTTTTAAATTAAAATAAATATACGATAGTTTCTATATATAAAACCCCAAATGAGATTCGAGAGAGATACATTATCAAGTCACCAAATAGAACACTTACAAATAATAATCGTCATGGAAAAAAATAGGATGAATGGCGTTCACGTGGCAATAATAATTATGATATTTTTGCAAGCAACAATTGTCACATCTACCTCTCTGGCACGTTGCACATTAAAATGTCATTTAAAGTGCTTATTAACAAACAAGCAAAGGGGCATATGTGTGAGTAATTGCTTGAAGAAGTATTGCGATCAAGTGACAATGGCAAGTGCAATAGCAAGTTTCCAATGCACAGATAGTTGTGCCAATTTAAATTGCAAATTTCTCACCTCAGGTAATACTATAATTTATTTATATTATACTCCCACCTTTTCATAAATATGCACTCACGTGTCAATTTTTATATTCCGCTGTGTATTTTATCTGCTGAATTTTTAATACATAAATCCATAATTGTAGTGGTTTATTGGATATTTTTAAAAATTCCGATGATTTCATATGCTTACAAATCACACATATAAAAAATGGAAGTTATTATAGTTAGATCATCAAAATGTTGGGTTTTCCATTTTACGGTGTATCAGATCGGTGGATCATCTATTCCATTTTTTATATTCCACTTAGTATTTCACCTGGATCTTTAATACATGGACCGAATACTGTGGTGGTCTGTTGAATATTTTTTTTAATTCGACGTGTCAACCATCCAAACTATTGAACACAAAGTGAAACATATGATTTCATTTATTTATGTCTACACATTTCCCACTACAATTATTAGTAACTAAATATTGATTTGGGAGACAAAATGAAAATTTAATAATACTTTGAATATAGTAACGGGGTATTTTGGTGGGACATGAAAATAAAAAGTACACCCATTTTTCAGTCGGATGGAAGAAATAATTGTTTTTTTTATCACATGCAAAAATATAATTAATTAATGGGCATTTATTGTTTTACAGATGAGCCCAAGTATGAACAATGCGTTGGTATGTGCTCGGATGACTGCAGCATCAAGAAATATGCATGATTGCCAATTTAAACATATTAAGAAGAAATAAGCGTAATTATTTATGTTATTTTTATACGATCTATGGGATATGCATATTCATTTCAGCCAAAGAAAAAAGAGAAGTAAAAGAGTCTTTCATGATCGTGTAATTTCTTTTCTTAAATCGTAATTAATTGCCATGTGGAATGTATTTTTATAAATACCTTTAAATAATATTTTAGTAATGTCAGTCTTTTGTCACAGCATTACTATATAAACTTAGAAATTTAGGGTGCGCTTGATTAACAACTCTTCAATGGTATTGAGAATGAAATTGAAAATTAGTGTAATTAGCATGGATCATGAGAACAAAATCACTACCTCTCCTCCTAAATAAGGTAATCGCTACTCCATTTTGATTACTCTATTATCTTCCTACAATCATGCTCCTCAATCACTCCCTCATTCCTCCACCAACAACCATTTGTTGTCAACTTCTATTCCAAAATTGAGGCATGGCACTAGCAATTGCGTCACTATTGGAACATTTTTTCTCCTAACATATCATTTTTCTTATGAGGGTATAATTAGAAATAAATTTTCATTTACATTACCATTGAAGAATTGATAACCAAGCGTCCCCTTAATTATATATTTCTCTCAATTTTATAGTTTCACAATTGAAAATGTTTCGTTGTTTTTTCTCTTTTTTAATTCTTTATTTTGTTTTTTTAGTTCTCGAAAGGGGTTGCAAATTTAATGTGATGCAACGCAATTACCCGCACTACCAAAAAATAAATTTTTGGGATATGAACTATGAATTATCTCCTATCGAAATTTACTCCACTTATTTGAATAAGATATATAAATTGATGGATTTCAAATTACTAACTTTAATTCAAATTTAAAATAGAATTTTTTAAATATTTATAAAATTATATCATTTGAAATCTATAAATTTTTTATTTGTTCATTTTCTAAGTTTCTGACATTTCAAATGACTTTCATCAAATAACCATCAGACATAGACGGTAGGGCAATGAAAATAATCATTCAGATCGTAAGATATGTTACCGAGTATCGATTGTCAAATTTTCAAACACAACAAATTTGTTGTTTATTAGTTGGTATAAAAACTAAGGATATATTTTAACAACAAATACTCATATGCAATATTATATCTGTTCTATATGTATCACTTTTAGGTTTAATTTGTGATACGCTCAAGACATGAGCCTGATACTAGTTTAGAATTCTTCAATTAGAATGAAAATGAAAATTACTTGAATATGTTTGATGAATGGTTGTCCTCGTGGTGGTTACACTACTTGTATTGTGCTCAAATTTGAAATTATTGGACAAAAGAAGAGATTATTGGTTGTGGCATGGAGCATTGATTGAGAAGGATGATTATAAGAAAATAAATAGGTAATCAAATGGGGTAATGATTACCTTATTTAGGAGAGAAAATAATGTTATGAATCATTTTTTGTTCTTATTAATCACTACCATTACCCTATAATTATTTCCATTCTTATTACCATTGAAGAGTTTACTAACCAAGCGCCACCTAAATTCTTCCGCCCAAGAATATATATGTTTATGAGTATGTATGGAGTGAAATTGGTTCATACATAAATCATTGAAGGGTATTAGTTGTTTTCACTAATGAGTATTAATTGTTTTTACTGAACAATATTTATTGTTTTCACTAAAAAGTCTTAAACTTTAGTGAAAACAACTAATTAATACCTTGTAGAAAAAATAATTAATACTCTTTAGTGAAAATAATTAATATTTTTCAATAGCTCATGTATAAATTATTTTCCCTCTATGTTTTGTCTATGTTTATTTATCATCTCGTAAATTATATAATTTGATTGCAAACGGTGGCATCAATAATTTCATTGATGGATTGATTGACCCACATTGTTTTTTAATCATCGTCTTTCATTGTACATATATATAATTTCGTGGTATTGGACGTTGCTGAAGATTTTCGGAAATGCAATTTTATTTTTTTAATGAAATGTCTAAATTCTAATACTCCCTTTGTTGCAACATTTTTTTCACACTTATTTTAAATGGACGTCCTAATATTTTTTTTACACCCTCAAAAAAAGAAATAACTATCTTTCAAAAAAATTAATAAAATATAAAATTATCATTATTTTATTCAACTCCACTCACATATCTTTTTTCTTAAAAAATGTGTTCATTCCAAGTGTAAAAAAAAAAAAAATTGGGACGGAGAAAGTTGTTTGTCTTCTGTTTACGTAGAAGTGTTTGTTTTTTTTAGGAGTAACACATTATGTTCACTAAACATACCAAACATGTCTTTTTGGTAAACATGGCTTGTGTTCACTGGTTTTACAAGCATACCAAAACTCTAAAGAAAAAAAAACATAAAATTATTAATATGGCTAAGAAATTACAAACAAATTTTTTCTATAGTGGAAATAGTCAACGAAATTACCTACAAAAGTTTTTAATTAGATAAGCATTTCCATTTTCTACTTACAAAAAAGTTGTCTATGGAATTTTTATAGACAAATTGTTTGTGGGTAAGTTTTTGTAGATAAATAATTACTTGTAGGGTAAATTGCATAAATGGTCCCATAAGAATTTGTCTTCAACAAATATAGTCTCACGTTCTTTTTTAGTACTTTTTTTTTAAGCAGAAATGGTATCATCCGTTAAGTTTTGGATGGAAACCACTAGTTGACCAAAAATTAAATTTTAAAAATAATATTAAAAAATCATAAATTAAAAATAATCAAACAATAATTAATGTAAAACCTAAAATATTAACAAAATAATTTCTTTCAAAACAAATAATAATTTAAAAAAACCAAAAAAAATTCAAACAAAATAATATTTTATGTAAAAAATGTAAAATATAAAAATTATATATATATATATATATATATATATATATATATATATAAATTTTGAAGAATTCAAATAAAAAAAATTCAAATTCCTTAAAAATTAATATCCAAAACGACATTCATATAATCAGGGCCTTGAATTGGAAAAGTTCAAACCATATTTTAAAAAAATGTAAAAAAATTCAACCACATATAAATATAATATTTAAAAAAATACTAAAAAAGGATTTGAAAAATAAACTAAAAAAATTAGATTAATTAAAACCTGCTAATCCCTCGAACCACCGCGACCCTTCCTCTGTTTCTCACCTAATATCTCCACACCATTGCCAATTTGCATATACTTTTTTAGGCCACCACCCCCACCTCACTCCCACAATAGAAAATAATTAGGATAAAAATATTTAAAAAATAACCAAATCAAGCAATGGGAAGGATGGATGTTGGTAATTGAGGATTGGCGAAGGTAGAGGGGGAGTAGGCGAGCAAAATGATGTGTGGTATGAGTGGTGAATCGCTGGAATAGGCCTGAGCACCAAAGCGGATCATTGAGCAAAAAAAAAAAAGAGGCAAAAATCACGAATAGATTTGCAAATTGGAGGTTGTTGATGACCTTAACTTGAATCAAAGGATTAATGGCTGTTTTACTCTTAGAAGATCATCAAACAAGAAATATATCAAGGATTAAAGCTAATTTTCTTCAAGGAAAGATTGGGGAGAATTTTTGCAAGAGTTTGGCTTGTTTTTTAATTAACCCACTTATTCTTATTATTCCATGAAGGAGTATTTATAGTAGTACAAGCAAGTAGGAGGTGTCACCTTCTTAATCACCTTCATTTACAATGTGACAAGTGTTAAGACACTTGTTATATCCTTAAGCTATTACATCTTTACACAATGACAAGTGTTAAAACACTTGTTTGTCCCTAATGTAATGTCTAATTATTGGGATTTCTGATGATCTTCCGAGGTGCCCTCTTGCTCGTCTGCTCGCCTCTTGTTACTTCTCTTTCATCCTTCTTAGTCCAGTTGGTCGCCTCTTTTTTATGCCCAAATGACCAGCTGCTCGCCTCATCTGACCTGGTCACTTGACCCAGCTGCTCGCCTCCTAGGGCTTTATTCCCTGTTGCTCGTCCTTTTTTATTTTTTATTCTTAATGACTTCCTAATCTTATTGTTTTTTAATATATTTCATCTTAATCACGTTTCCCGGCTGTTCGCCTATCAACAATGCCCCCTAGTTTGGCATATAAGGATAAACTTTTACCCTTTTTTGTCAAACTATAGATTAGGTTATATTCCTACGAGAGGAAGCGAATAACAGGGACCCTTCCCTTTACTTTTTAATCGAGAGCAAGCAACAGGGATTTGAATTTTTTGCGGGAACTTTGGAGGCGACCAGCGGGAGGTGCCTCTTGAACTCGCGACGCTTCGCTTCCCGAGACACGGAACACGAGACGACGTGGGCGGTTGGTGACATCACCGCCGTCCACGCGTGCCCCCCCCCCTCCCCGTTTTGCACATAGGGGCTCCGTTTTCTGAGTTTTTTCACTTTCGCCCCCGAATTCATCCTTATAAATAGCTCCTCCTTTCCTTTTCCTTTCTTTTTTGTGATTTCCACCAAAAAAACCTCCATTGTTTTAATTTCCGAAGCTTTCCTTTCGATTTCTTCTTCTCTTGGTTGATTTCTTCAAATCAAAAGGTGAATTTCTCAGTTTCTTAATCTTTGTATTACATTGTGCTTTCAATATTGCGCTTTTTCTTCCAATTTTTTTGTCATTTTTCCATCGCTGCTGCCATCGCCGCCGTGTCACCGCCACCGCGCCGCCGCTGTCGTTTACTTTCGTTGATTTACGCCGACATTACTGTCGTCTTCTTGCATTCTTCCTTTTACTTGATTCTCCTTTTCGAATGGCGTCTCCCTCTTCGAGCAACACACAATCTATCGAACTCGTTGGCCGGAATCTGGGAAAAAGGCCCATGGAAAATGAACAGTCTCTCCCTGCTCCCCGCCGCTCACTTCGGCGAGCAATTGCGTGAAACCCTAGGACCTTACTCATTGATGAGGATACGGGTTCTGAGGCGAGCTCTATTGCTCGGGTCCAACGGTATTCTCTCTTCGCTCGTATTGCCTTGTGAGCGTGTTTTCATAAACCTGACACACTAGCAGAAGGGTCAAAACGCAACTGCCGATTGAATACAAATAAAAAATAAAAACAGAAAATAAATCACCCACTACTAACTACTAAGCTATCTACAAGTCCTATTCAAAAAGCATATAACACCATCCCCGACAACGGCGCCATTGACTTGAAGCGATTTTACTAACTTCTACTAGTCGCTTACCCGCAAGCGGACGGGTTCACTGTAGTATAAGTACGTATAATGACCAAGTATTATCGAACCCAAGGGATGGTGTATATGCGAATAGATCCCTGAAGATCTACGCGTCGTAGTTAATATGAGTGTATTTTTGGATTTGAAAATTAAAAGAATTAAGTCTAAACTAAATTACTATACGAATGCAAAAGGAAAATTAAACTAAGTATCTAAGGTGTGTATGCAAGTATGAGATGGTGATGCTTAAGATAGGAATCCCTACGTATACTAACGGAGCAGGTACATAATCAGAATAACTGTGACACACAAGAATTAACCTAAGTATAAGAATGCAAGGTGAAAGCTCAAGATTCTAAACCCTAATACTTTACCCTAACATTCGACTTCACTAATCTACTAACAAGTTAATAGATTATGCTTAATTAATGAGACCCTAATTTAACTAAGGTGATGCGGTCGTCCTCCTTTGCTAAACCGGTAGATGAATTAACCTTTCCTAAACCTTCTCGTTAAGACTACTAATCGTTATTGAGTGATGCGGTCGTCCTCTCTCTAACACTTTCGTACTAAATTCAAAGGTAAAGTTAAGATTAATTATAAGAATTCATTAATTAAGAGAATTAAAACCTAACGTCACAAGTTACTCTAATTACGTACCCACATCCTACTTCTACGAGTTCATCCTACCCTAAGCATGCAAGGGTTTTAGCTAGACATGGTTTTAACAAACATAAAAGCAAACGAAGAAACGACGAACATAAACATAATGAATTGAAGAACGAAGATATGAAACATGAACTAGGGTTTAAAAAGAAAATAAATACTAAGAACTTAAATTTAATTAACTAAAACGAAGTTTCAAAGCGTTTAAAGAAATCAAAATAATGAAAAGGAACTAAGAAACTAAAAATTCGTATACAAAACCTCAACAAAACGTAAATAAAGCTTGTTCCTCTTCTTCCTCTCCAAAAACTAAGTCTAAAAGTGATACCTAAAGTTCGGGTATCCTTCAAAACGTGTTTGGAAGAGGTATATATAGGCACGGGTCGAAACGGGAGTTAATGGGCCGAAAATACGCATCCGGAGGCAAAAATCTGAAGTTGCTCGAGCAAAATGCTCGAGCGGTCCCGCTCGAGTAGTGTAGCTCGAATGACACAATCGCTCGAGCGGTTCCGCTCGAGCCGGTCGTGCGCTGAAATTGCACTGTATGTTTTGGGCGCTCGAGCAATTCGCTCGAGCGCAAGAAAAGTTCTGTAAGCTTAGGCGCTCGAGCAATGCGCTCGAGCGGTGGCGCTCGACCTAGTCACTCGAGTGACTTCCAACTCACCCTAACTAATACTTTTCCTCGTCCGCACTAATACCAATCGTATTTCTTCAATATCTTCTCATCCGGGCATCCGTTTGAGTCGATTCAAAGACCTAAGAACTCCGTTTTTCGTCCTCTATTCACCTATGAACATCAAAGAGACAAATTCATCAATGTGTAGAAATAATGCTCAATTGACTCTAAATACTCGATAAACTCGACCAAGATTGGGGCATTTCAAGCTACGAATCATGACAATTTCACGCCTAATCAACCCCCCCAAACTTACCATATTGCTTGTCCCCAAGCAATGAAATAATAAGTCAAGTGAAATTGTTAGGAATGAGTCAAGGTATCCAATCATGCAAGTACATAAATTCGAGCTTCAAAGATGCATCGCAAGTAAACTCACTCACCCTCCTTTATCATACTCATGCAACAATTACAAGAAACACCAAGATCAAGCATGGATGTGCACTCAACGATGTGTTTCGCTCCCTCACAAGTGTATAACAATGGTCAAGGGACTCACTCAAACAATCAATCACACAAATTGGCAGCCATAGTCTTGTAAGTGCTCTTAACTTCGACCATACTCTAGAAATCAATGCCGAATCAAAAAGGGCTTTTCTCAAGGTTGTAATGTCGGCTCTTTGGACAGGTGGGATAACAATATGGGTAAGTGACTTAAGTGAATGGAGAATAGAAAGTCAAACTTTGGCACTTCGAGATTAGGAACAGACTACTTCAAGCATATTCAATCAACACTCTTTCAATTCCACTTATCTCAACACTTCAATGTTTTTCTTTCTCACTCTTTTCACTTCTTTTTTTTCAATCACTTTTTTTTCTTTTTCGCACAACACATGAGCTCATTTTTTCTTTTGCTCGTTCTCAATTTTTTTTTTTCTTTTTCCCACATCTCATAACTTCATCACACCTTCTTCTCATATTCACTCAACAAACAACCTTTTCCTTTTTCAACTCAATTCACTCCCTTCACATTCACACTTTCCTATTCTCCACTCAGATTGGGACAAAAAGGCTCAGGAATTGGAATAGTGTTCATATGTGCTAGCAAATAAAATTAGGCTTTAGGCTCAAAGGGCTAACAAGGAATTCAATGTCATTGGTAAGGAAAATTTTGGCTAAGTGACTCAATTAAATCAAAGATGGCCTAAGATCACATTCGGCATATCAAACTGGACACAATCTAGTAGCAAGAGCATACACAAGTTCTGGCATCCTCTAAGGTGATGATTCACTCACAAACGAAGAGATTAAATCATGCATTTAAATCTCGTAAGGCTCAACTCTCACGGTTTTCACATCCATGCTAGTCTAGTGCACTCTCACTCTCATCACACAAGTACTCAAAAGAAAAATTCACAAGCATACAAGTTCTTTCTCAAATCAGCTCAAACTCAAACACTCACACAAAAGAATTTCTAACTCACCCTTACAACTCACTCTACTCATCAAATCATACTCAAAGATAGCAATCAGCAAGCATAAGATGATTGATAGGCATGAAATATGCAATAGCGAGTCAAAATAAAATCACCCCAAGGAGTATCTCAACAATCTAATAATCAATCAAACTCAACTCAAAGATAAGGGCGTGCATGCATGTGCAATGTAACAAGAAACATAAAAATCTCCACCCCCCAAACTTCGACCTTGCGAAGAGGTCTAAGTTTGGGGTTGTGGGTTACCTCAACCAAACAATTCAGTTTCTCTTCATCAACTTGGCACACTCCCTTGCTTGAGTTGGTCCCTTCAATCTGAATAACTCCATGATACCTTTACTCCTTTAGAGACAAGCCTACAAGCAACTCACTCAAATACGAGGTTACACATACGACTCAAAATAACTCCCTAATAACTAAAAAAACTCAAAGCAAATAAAAAATAATGGGTTGCCTCCCATTCAGCGCTATTTTTAAGGTCCTCATGCCGGACCAAGCTCAAAGGAGCTTATGGGACACCATACTAAAAAATACCTCCCTTACTCTCATAAGAGTGGTGTTTGAACTCCTTTCCTTGATGTCCCTCCATCATGAGTTCCTTTCCTCTTTTCTCATTCCCAAGTGTTATGGGTCTCAACTTCTTCTTTCCTTTATCTGGAGGAGTCTTACCAAACAAGTTCTTGAATTTTGACTTCTTCTTCTCAACTCCTTCTTTTCCCTCTAACTGGACCACGTCCACTTTCTTCACCTCTTCATCCTTCAACTTCTTCACTTTATCCCTATCAAAAGAATCGAGATCATAATGCTCATGGGTTAAATAATTAAGTGAAGGATTATAAAATTCATGAATATGAGAAGGATTAGGGATAGGAGGTGTGTCTTCAACACAAGGATCAATTGCATCCATGCAATACAAGCTCTCATCCTCCCTCGGGTGCTTCATGGCTTCATATAGGGAGATCTTCACTTCTTGATCATCAACCTTCAATGTAATCTTCCCATTTGCCACGTCTAGCACCATCCCCGCCGTAGCTAAGAACGGTCTTCCCAAGATCAGGGGCACGTGCTCATCTTCCTCCATCTCTAGCACTACAAAGTCGGCTGGAAAAATGTGATCTCCAACTCTCACTAGGACGTCTTCAACCACACCTTGAGGTCTAGTAATAGACCGTTCGGCAAGTTGAAGCGTCATCATTGTGGGTTGAAGTTCAACACCTTCCAACTTCTTGAAAAGCGACAGTGGCATCAAATTAATGCTCGCCCCGAGGTCGTACAACGCTCCCTTCTTGATCCCGTTCCCAATATCACATAGGATTGTGAAGCTCCCGGGATCCTTCAGCTTTGGAGGAAGCGCCTTGTGCACTAATGCACTCACCTCGTGGTTCAACTGCCCCAACTTTGGCTCATCCACTCGCCGTCTTTTCGCGATCAAGTCCTTCAAAAACTTCGCATAGTGCGGCATCTGTTCCAAAGCATCATAAAAAGGAATATTAATATGCAATTGTTTAAAAATATCAAGGAACTTAGCGAATTTCTCATCAAGCGTTTTCTTCATAAAGCGTTGTGGATACGGGACGGGTATCACAGATTTGGGTACCCCCCATTCATCTCGCTCGGTCACTTTCACTTTCTCCCTTGCTTCCTTTGCCTTTTTCCACTTAGGAACTCTCTCACCCTTCTCAATGCCTTCTTCTTCAAGCTCCTTGCTTGCTTGAGTGCTTTCACCCTCAACCTTCTTCTCAATTCCTTCACTTTCAATCTCAACTTCATCCCCTTTAGGCTCAATCTCTTCTTGGGGCGTCTCAGAATCAGCAGGCATCTGAGGACCTTCATAGTTGGTTCCACTTCTAAGCTGAATCGTCTTGCACTGCTCTTTCGGGTTCCCCTCCGGCATTCTATTCACTGACTTTGCAATCTGGCTCATCTGGAACTCTAAAGAAGTGAACCTTCGATTGTTCTCTTGTTGAGTTCTAGTCCACTCAACATTCATCTTTTGGAGATCTTGATCACGTTGATCACCCTTCTTATGCAACTCATTCACATCGTACTCCAAGGATGACAACTGCTTGCTCCCTTCCTCCACCTTCTGAAGGATCGCTCTCAACATCTCCTCGGTTGATGCACCGCCTTCTCCACCAGGAGGTTTAGACCCCGGATCAACACCTGCAGGAACAGTAACACCAGCTTTTGGGTTAGCATAAGAAAAGTTCTCATTCTTCCTCCATGTGTTTTGAGGAGGCTGCTGGCCTCTTTGAACTCCTTGTGTGTTCCTCCATTGATTTTGAAGTGGCTGAGGGCCTGGAGGTACAAATGGTTGGCCATAAGAAGGCCTTCCATACTGATTTCCACCTTGGTAGCCATTCTGGTTGTAATACGGACCTCCCATGTAATTGGCTACCTCTTGCTGTCCACTGGGATGGTCTACTCTCTCATTCTCTACTGCATGCTCTCCACCCAAACTCTTTCCCAACTCGAGGTTGTTGATCTTTTCCATCATGGCCATCAGCAGCCTTCTCGTTCCTTCTCCCTCTTCAACCTGATGCACTCTCTGAAAATCTGCATCTCCACTCCAAGCACCGGCATTCGTGACAATGTTGTCCACGATTTCCCTACACCTCTCTATGCCTTGGTTCAAGAATGCTCCGTCCGCACAAGCATCTAAATGGTCTTGCCCCGCCTTGTTGGCACCACTATAGAAGAACGCCATAATATCCCCCTCATTGTACCCGTGCTGCGGGTACTCAATCAGCATGTTTGAGTATCTCTCCCACGCTTGGCGTAAATCTTCTCCAGACTTCTGGCAAAAGGACGAGATCTCAATTCTAGCCTTGATCGTCCTAGATGGAGGATAAAATCGCTCGAGGAACAGACGCTCGAGCTCGGCCCAAGTGGTAATACCTCCCCGCGGGAGCGTATTATCGTACCACTCCTTAGCTATTCCCGTCAATGAGAATGGGAACAGCCTAAGTCTCTTGGCATCTTCAGACATGCCATTGTAATTAAATGTTGAGGCTATCATGAGAAAGCTCCTCAGGTGAGTGTGAGGATTCTCCTTCCCGATCACCCCCTTGAACTGATTCTCGGTGAGCAGCTTTAAAATCCCCGGGGATATCGAGAAGTTGTTTGCCTCAACAGGAGGCAAAGCCACTCCATCATAGTACCGTTGTGGCTGCGCTGCAAACCTCCCTCGAATAGTCATATTGTGATCGACGTTATGAGGAACGTGTTGAGGATTAGCAGCAGGTACTGGTACTTGTTGGGGTGGTGGTGGGTAAACAGGTGGTTGGTTGTAGACAGGAGGTGGATGATATGGATATGGTGGGTAAGGATAAGGTGGGTATGGGTAATGTTGGTATACTGGGTTGTTAAAAGGGTTATTTGGGTTTTGTGGGTAAGCAGGGTTGTTATGAGGATTATGGACAAGGTTCTGAGCTGGATTCCTTACGTTTTGTGTATCCGGGTTTAGGCTCTGGCTATCCCCTAATGGAATTTGATTATGGCTACCACTAACTCCAGTGTCTTCAACTCGGTCTACTGCCTGATTGAAATCGTTGGCAGCATCGTCCAACTCATTATTGATATCCATTGGTTCCTTTTCTAAGTCGGCAGCGTTCATCCTTTTCAAGAAGGCTCGGTTCCTTCTGGCTATTGTCTCAGGGTCCAACGGTATTCTCTCTTCGCTCGTATTGCCTTGTGAGCGTGTTTTCATAAACCTGACACACTAGCAGAAGGGTCAAAACGCAATTGCCGATTGAATACAAATAAAAAATAAAAACAGAAAATAAATCACCCACTACTAACTACTAAGCTATCTACAAGTCCTATTCAAAAAGCATAGAACGCCATCCCCGGCAACGGCGCCATTGACTTGAAGCGATTTTACTAACTTCTACTAGTCGCTTACCCGCAAGCGGACGGGTTCACTATAGTATAAGTACGTATAATGACCAAGTATTATCGAACCACCCAAGGGATGGTGTATATGCGAATAGATCCCTGAAGATCTACGCGTCGTAGTTAATATGAGTGTATTTTTGGATTTGAAAATTAAAAGAATTAAGTCTAAACTAAATTACTCTACGAATGCAAAAGGAAAATTAAACTAAGTATCTAAGGTGTGTATGCAAGTATGAGATGGTGATGCTTAAGATAGGAATCCCTACGTATACTAACGGAGCAGGTACATAATCAGAATAACTGTGATACACAGGAATTAACCTAAGTATAAGAATGCAAGGTGAAAGCTCAAGATTCTAAACCCTAATACTTTACCCTAACATTCGACTTCACTAATCTACTAACAAGTTAATAGATTATGATTAATTAATGAGACCCTAATTTAACTAAGGTGATGCGGTCGTCCTCCTTCGCTAAACCGGTAGATGAATTAACCTTTCCTAAACCTTCTCGTTAAGACTACTAATCGTTATTGAGTGATGCGGTCGTCCTCTCTCTAACACTTTCGTACTAAATTCAAAGGTAAAGTTAAGATTAATTATAAGAATTCATTAATTAAGAGAATTAAAACCTAACGTCACAAGTTACTCTAATTACGTACCCACATCCTACTTCTACGAGTTCATCCTACCCTAAGCATGCAAGGGTTTTAGCTAGACATGGTTTTAACAAACATAAAAGCAAACGAAGAAACGACAAACATAAACATAATGAATTGAAGAACGAAGATATGAAACATGAACTAGGGTTTAAAAAAAAATACTAAGAACTGAAATTTAATTAACTAAAACGAAGTTTCAAAGCGTTTAAAGAAATCAAACTAATGAAAAGGAACTAAGAAACTAAAAGAAACTAAAAATTCGTATACAAAACCTCAACAAAATGTAAATAAAGCTTGTTCCTCTTCTTCCTCTCCAAAAACTAAGTCTAAAAGTGATTTCTAAAGTCCGGGTATCCTTCAAAACGTGTTTGGAAGAGGTATATATAGGCACGGGTCGAAACGGGAGTTAATGGGCCGAAAATACGCATCCGGAGGCAAAAATCTGAAGTTGCTCGAGCAAAACGCTCGAGCGGTCCTGCTCGAGTAGTGTAGCTCGAATGACACAATCGCTCGAGCGGTTCCGCTCGAGCCGGTCGTGCGCTGAAATTGCACTGTATGTTTTGGGCGCTCGAGCTGCTCGAGCGCAAGAAAAGTTCTGTAAGCTTAGGCGCTCGAGCAATGCGCTCGAGCGGTGGCGCTCGACGTAGTCACTCGAGTGACTTCCAACTCATCCCAACTAATATTTTTCCTCGTCCGCACTAATACCAATCGTATTTCTTCAATATCTTCTCATCCGGGCATCCGTTTGAGTCGATTCAAAGTCCTACGAACTCCGTTTTTCATCCTCTATTCACCTATGAGCATCAAAGAGACAAATTCATCAATGTGTAGAAATAATGCTCAATTAACTCTAAATACTCGATAAACTCGACCAAGATTGGGGTATTTCAAGCTACGGATCATGACAATTTCACGCCTAATCAACTCCCGAGTCCATTATCCCAAAAGTTGTAATTCGAAGGCAGAAGTGGATTGACTACGCCAATCGATATCATAATTATTTCCCTACTCCGCCAAGGCCTACTATGGAAGCTCGGGAATCCTCGTATACGGCAAGCAAAGTGGCGAGCGTAGTCACAGAGGATGACTTGGCTTGGATCCGCTCTTCCTACCACATTTCGTACGACATCCACTTATACGCTCCGCAGAAAGGGGAGACTGCTGACAACCCGTCCCTTGGGTGTACTGTTGGGATATGTTTTAGTTTTGATGATTTTCCAAAATAACATGTAATAGGTTTGAAAGCAGTCAGAATAGTATCTTTTGTTTCAGGTCAGGCTAGGTTAGCTCCTAGAGAATAGGCTGTCAGTTGAGGGAACACTCAGTTGAGGGGGAACTCAGCGAGGGGGAACTCAGCCACACAGCCTGAGCATATCAAGATGACAACAAGGAGAACTGACTGAAGCCATGCTTGCAACCTGAACCAGGAGAGAAGCCTGAAGGATGTCCCACTGAGTGTAAACCAGGCTGATCTAAGCTAAGTCAGGTGGACCACTCAGTGAAGAGCATGATCAGGAGGATCAGTGCTGCACCAAGTAGGCCCTGAAGGAGTCAGGCTACTGTGGTCAGAGAAGTTTATCATTCAGCCTTATGACAAACTTCTTGGAAGTGATCTTCAAACAGTCTCTGAAGGACAACTACACTGAAGACGTTCAGTCCACTGAAGATCATCAGTCAGTGAAGGAGGAAGCTACCTAAAGTCAGTGGGTCTTAGTCAAACCCACTGAGTCAAAGATCCATGAATCCAGGCCACGTGGACCAATCAGCACGAGACAGCAACTCTGACACTGACAAAGGCCGAATTCCAAGAAAAGTGGTTGAAACCATTAAATGTTGGATTCAAATGTATCTTCCCTCCAACGGATACATTTGAATCCCCATTATAAATACAAGGTCATAGCTTTGTTGTAAGTGTGTGAAGTGTAGAAAAATCAACACCTACAAGCTGTGAAGGTGTGAGTCTTTTAGTGCATTGTATGGGAGTTATAAGGAGGCACGATTCACATCTTGTACACTGACCATTAGGGTTCATATATTTACACAAATGAGTGTTCAGCTTGTAACTCTTAGCTTAGAGAGGTTTTCCCAATCCTAGCTTTAGGCTAACACATTGTAAGGGAAAACCTCACCTAGTTGGAGAAAACCAAACCAAACTAAACCCTTTCAGAGAATGTCAGGTTTGTAGTGAGGTGAGGAGAGGCAGCCCAGGGAGTGGCGTGAGTCCAGTTGTAAGTGCACCTTGGCACGTTAAAAACAAGAATCCCGTTAGTGGATTTCCTGTTAAATCAGGCCGTGGATGTAAGAGCTTGAGTCTCTGAACCACGTTAAACTGAGCGTACTTATCTTTCAAAGTATTTACTAAAGTATTGTGAAAATCAGCTCACTGAGAGCTTTGTTAAGAAAACTTTAGTTAAGCATTTGTCAGGAGGATCCAACTCACTGACTAAATCAGGCAAGGCACTCGAGAGTTCAGTCTCTCGAGTCACTGCCTTGTTGAGAGCCTGAGCTTTCAAGTCTCATCACTGACTTGATAGCTCTGACTCTCAGCAACGCAGTGACTTGAGTATTCCGTCACTGAACTCTTTCAGAGCGCAACGCGAAGGTTTTAAAAAAAAATTGTGCTCCTGAATTCCCATTGTGCCCTTCTAAAACGGGACCATCAATTGGTATCAGAGCGGGTTGTTCACATGACCACTGATCCAGTTTTGTTAAGAAAAATGGTCAACCGAACAGATCTTAAACGTGTTAAACTATGGGAATTCCTGAATATTTCAAACTATTACTTGTGCTCTGACATTATTCTTGTAATAGAAAATCATTTGGTTAGAAGTTTTGGAATCATCAAAAAGGGGGAAATTGTTGGGATATGTTTTAGTTTTGATGATTTTCCAAAACAACATGTAATAGGTTTGAAAGCAGTCAGGATAGTATCTTTTGTTTCAGGTCAGGCTAGGTTAGCTCCTAGAGAATAGGCTGTCAGTTGAGAAGAACTCAGTTGAGGGGGAACTCAGCGAGGGGGAACTCAGCCACACAGCCTGAGCATATCAAGATGACAACAAGGAGAACTGACTGAAGCCATGCTTGCAACCTGAACCAGGAGAGAAGCCTGAAGGATGTCCCACTGAGTGTAAACCAGGCTGATCTAAGCTAAGTCAGGTGGACCACTCAGTGAAGAGCATGATCAGGAGGATCAGTGCTGCACCAAGTAGGCCCTGAAGGAGTCAGGCTACTGTGGTCAGGGAAGTTTATCATTCAGCCTTATGACAAACTTCTTGGAAGTGATCTTCAAACAGTCTCTGAAGGACAACTACACTGAAGACGTTCAGTCCACTGAAGATCATCAGTCAGTGAAGGAGGAAGCTACCTAAAGTCAGTGGGTCTTAGTCAAACCCACTAAGTCAAAGATCCGTGAATCCAGGCCACGTGGACCAATCAGCACGAGGCAGCAACTCTGACACTGACAAAGGCCAAATTCCAAGAAAAGTGGTTGAAACCATTAAATGTTGGATTCAAATGTATCTTCCCTCCAACGGATACATTTGAATCCCCATTATAAATACAAGGTCATAGCTTTGTTGTAAGTGTGTGAAGTGTAGAAAAATCAACACCTACAAGCTGTGAAGGTGTGAGTCTTTTAGTGCATTGTATGGGAGTTATAAGGAGGCACGATTCACATCTTGTACACTGACCATTAGGGTTCATATATTTACACAAATGAGTGTTCAGCTTGTAACTCTTAGCTTAGAGAGGTTTTCCCAATCCTAGCTTTAGGCTAACACATTGTAAGGGAAAACCTCACCTAGTTGGAGAAAACCAAACCAAACTAAACCCTTTCAGAGAATGTCAGGTTTGTAGTGAGGTGAGGAGAGGCAGCCCAGGGAGTGGCGTGAGTCCAGTTGTAAGTGCACCTTGGCACGTTAAAAACAAGAATCCCGTTAGTGGATTTCCTGTTAAATCAGGCCGTGGATGTAAGAGCTTGAGTCTCTGAACCACGTTAAACTGAGCGTACTTATCTTTCAAAGTATTTACTAAAGTATTGTGAAAATCAGCTCACTGAGAGCTTTGTTAAGAAAACTTTAGTTAAGCATTTGTCAGGAGGATCCAACTCACCGACTAAATCAGGCAAGGCACTCGAGAGTTCAGTCTCTCGAGTCACTGCCTTGTTGAGAGCCTGAGCTTTCAAGTCTCATCACTAACTTGATAGCTCTGACTCTCAGCAACGTAGTGACTTGAGTATTACGTCACTGAACTCAGTCAGGGTGCGACGCGAAGGTTTTAAAAAAAAAAAATCTCCTGAATTCCCATTTTGCCCTTCAAAAATGGGACCAACATGTACTGCCATCAACTTGGATGTTCTCAACACGGGATTCCCCTTGCCCCTGCACCCAATAATCGGGTAATTTTTTTAAGATACCAACTTAGCCATGACCCAGATCACTCCAAACGGGTGGAGCAATCTGCTGGCCTTTATAACTCTTTTCGGGTTGGAGGGTTATAAAAACAAAATTAGCACTGTGGAAATCTACTATGCGATGACCATTGCTTCAGCCGTCAATGAAGAGGGGCTAGGATGGTATTATATCAAGGCCCGCAGCAGTGTGAAGTTAATCGAGGGGGGTGCCCAACAAGGTTAAAAGCTGGCACAAACAGTTTTTCTTCATCGGCGGTGACTGGCGGGCGTCTTCTGATTTTTCAGGAGGACCGGGGTGTATAAACTCCCCTACCACTTTGGGGAAATTTGGCGTAGGTTTCGTTTCTTGGCTCATCATTTTTGGGGTGAACAAATTTTAATCTATCTCCCTGTTTTGCAGGTCCGCGTATTCTGAAGTGGGGGCATCCCGAGTTGAGTGAGGAATTCCTATACGTTCTTACTTTAATTTCTTTGCGAGATGTAAAGGATCGCAGTATTGGCCATCTTTCTCAAGCGCATTGTCGTAAGCTTGCCTTAGTTACCACAAGTGCCCACCACCTAGAGGCTCAGGCTGATATTCCCGAAGGTAACCCTCTTCACGTGCTTTGTTTTACTTATTATCATTATTCTTGACCTGTTGATCGCTCCTTTCCTGTTGGTCGCCGCCCTTATGCTGCTTATCTTTGACTTATGTTTTTTTTCAGCTCAAAGGGTAACGGTAGTTGTTCCGCAAATCCCAAAAAGTTACCATCTTCTTGCTCGCCGAGTGAAGCAAATGGCGGCCAACCAACCATCCAAAAAGAAGAAGTTTGACCCTTGTACTTCTTTGATCAAGTTGAGGGCAGAAGTGCATAATGAGGAGGAAGCTCCCCAAGTGTTTGCCCCTACTCCTCGCCTTCCTCCCCGCTCCTCGTCTCCTAAAGATAACCGGGGGAAGAAGAGGCTTACAAAGGAGACGGCCCCCCGGAATGATGATGACCGCTCGAAGCGAGCAAGGGGCCAGGGCCAGGGTCAAGGCCAGGCGAGCAGAGCTGTTGCTCGCTCCTCCTCCGTGGAGGAGGTGAGCGAACAGCAGGTGGTGGGTGCCATGGTTGGTGCCAGGGGGAGGAGCTCCTCGCCGGACAGCTTCTATTTGGGTTACGACCCAATCAAATTGAGGGAGTAAGTGTCTTCTCAATTGTTCGGCTGCTCGCCCCCTCTCATCTGTTAGCTAACTGTTTCATTTTGTGTAGGTACCGAAGAGATGATTACCCTGGGCGTGCCAAAGTACTCCATCAATTTAGCTGCATTAAGTCTGCCCCCGCCTATCACGAGATCAAGGATTCTCACGTCCGACGGACTACAGAGTTTGTTCCTCGCTCCTGGATGAAGACGGGCGAGGAGATCCTCCAGAGCCAGAGCTTGAGTGACAACGCTCGTCTACTGAGCTACAATGCCAGTCACCAGGCTATCTCCGCTCAGAGGCTTCTTGACCAAGCCATTGAGCTTGAGAGGACGAACCGGGGCCTGGGGCGAAGAATAGAGCAGCTTGAGGCAGACAGGGACGCTCAGCTGAAGAGGAATGAGGAGGAGTTGGCCAAGCAGAAGGCCGAATTTGACAAGGCCAAACTCTCCTGGGAGCGGGTTGAGTCCCTAAAGGTCCATATTAACCAGTTGGAGAAGGAGAAAAGCGAGTCATATCCTACACGATGTATGTGCAGGATGTAACTGATAACACCAACCTTGGTTACATCTGTGCATATGTGGATTGCATAAGGTCTGTGAAGTACACCTTGGACAACGGTCTTAATGTGATGACCAGTACCGTCAAGGACTTTGCTGACTATGTCATCGAGAACCCTCCGGCCGTCGGCTTTGACATTCCAGTTGCTGAATTGGGGGAGATGGGGGTGAACTTGGATATTTTTAAAGATAATGTCCGAGTGGTTGCCCGAAGGAGAGGACTGGGGAAGTGGATAAGGATGCCACAGTCTTTGATGCCCTAGGTCCTCTCTTTCCAGACCCCCTATGTGAAACCAGTACCTCCACCGCTGTAGGCGAGCAGAGGTCCCTGTGGCGACCACCCAAGATGCTCCTCCACCTCCTCCTTTCGAAGATCCCCCAGCACCACCAGCTCCTCCGGCTCCTGAGTCTTGAAGTCCTTTTTACTTATCTTACTTTTTTAGCTGATTGTGTTAGGAACGATGTACTTCTTTTGTTAATGTACTCCTCTTAGAACTTTAATGAAATGGATTCGCACTTTATGTTTCATTTGTTCATCTTTTATTTGCCTCTTATTTATTTTTGCTTAAGTATTTCTCTCTGATTGAAAGTTAAAATACTTTTCTTTGCAAACTCGTGTATGTTGATCATGTAAGGGTCTTATTGGTTCTTTAAGAACTTGACCTCCACATTTCCTTTCATACCATGTTGCTCCCCGCTTGCTATTTTTGTGCTTAGGTGCATTTAGCTTCGGGGCGAGCAACTTTATGTCATGGGGGCGATTAGTTGGGCTTTTGTGACTTGGGGGTCCTGCTGCTCGCCTCCTCCTGAACTTGTGTTATGGCACTTGATTTTTTCCGGCGAGCATCTTTCCTGTTAGGCGAACAACTGGGTTTTGACACCTTTTTGTTTCTTTAGCTACACAATACCATGAATAATCATCTTTACTTACAACATTTTGCCAAAAAAGTTTGAAAATTTTATCAATCTTACAAATGAACAAATGATAGTCTACCTAGAAAACTTTACTAGTCTGCATAGAGAATTTTACATCGGTTTCCTAACTACTGATAATATTTCTTCAATAAAGTTGTGTTCCAAGTGTATTGGGCCGAGTTGCCTTTCATGTCTTCAAGGTCATATGTGTCGTTGTACCACTTGTGGGTTACCCTGAATGGGCCCTCTCAAGTCGGTCCAAATACTCATGGAGGTGGTGCTAGAATTTTTCGGAGTACCAGATCTCCGACTTCAAATTCCCTGACTTTCACTTGCGAATTGTAGTATTTCGCGATTCTTCTCTTGTATATTTCATTTTTCATTTCTGTCGAGATTCTTTTTTCGTCAATCAGATCCATCTCTGCGGCCAACATTTTATCGTTTAACTGCTCATCGAACTCAGCTACTCTTACAGTTTGTACTTTGAGCTCTATAGGTATAACTGCTTTTGTACCGAATGCTATAGCAAACGGTGTTTCTCCTGTGCTTGTTCTATGTGATACTCTATATGCCCAAAGTACTTCTGGCAGTTCTTCTGACCATTTGCCTTTCTTATCCACCAGACGGATTTTTAGGATATGCTTGATTATCTTGTTAACTGCCTCGACTTGACCGTTAGACTGAGGATGGTAGGATGTTGAAAAATGTTTCTTGATACCCCATTTTTTGCAGAAATCTCTTATCTTCTTTCCTTCGAACTGCTTTCCATTATCTGTCAGTGTTGCCTGCGGGACTCCGAATCGGCACACTATGTTTTTCCAGATAAAGCTAATCATTTTTTTTGTGTTATTGTCACTAGTGCTTCGGCTTCGGCCCATTTTGTGTAATAGTCCACGACCACTACTGTGAATCTTACATTCCCCTTTCCCGTTGGGAAAGGTCCTATGATGTCTATCCCCCACTTTGCAAATGGCCACGAACTATTCACTAAGATCAGTTCTGTTGGTAGCTTATGGATGTTGGGGGCGAACAGCTGGCACCTGTGGCATATTTTTGCAACTTTGATTACATCTTGCAGCAGAGTTGGCCAGTAGTATCCTTGTCTTACTGTCTTGTATGCCAATGCTCGCCCTCCTGCATGATTTCCACATACCCCATCGTGTATTTCTTTTAACACTTCCTGACCTTGCCCCCTTGCCAAACTTTCAGTAGGGGCAGTGAAAATCCTCTTTTGTAAAATTGGTTATCCATGATAGTGAATCTGGCTGCTCATTTGGCTATCTTGGCCGCTTCCTGTGGGTCTTCGGGCATTTTGTTGTCTTTAAGGTATTTGTATATTGGTGTTCTCCAATCTTCCTCTGTCAATTCTTCTTCTACTTGATTGACTTTGTAGTCACTGGTGGATGGGTGAGAAATCTTTGTTATTGTGACTTCTGAAAGTTCGGCTGGTCCTGTGCTAGTAGCCAAGCGAGCAAGTGCGTCTGCCTGTGCGTTGTTGTCCCTTGGCACTTGTTCAATATACATTTGCTCGAAGAGTGAAGCCAGGTGAGCAACAATTTTTTTATACAAGGCCATGTTTTCATCTTTGGCTTCGTATTCCCCCCGGACTTGGTTAACTATTAGCTGGGAATCTCCATAAATTTGGACTCTTCGAACCCCCATAGCCAGAGCCAGTCGTAGTCCGGCTATCAGCGCTTCGTACTCAGCTTCGTTATTTGTTGCCATGAATTCAAACCTGACTGCCGAAGTGACCACTTGCCTATCTGGACTGATCAGCACTCTCCCGGCTCCCGCTGTTGTGTTATTTGATGATCCGTCCACGTACATATACCATGGATGGTTATGACCTCTCGTCGGATCTTGAGGGAAGGTTAATTCGACTATGAAGTCGGCTATCGCTTGTCCCTTGATCGCTGTTCGAGGTGCATAAGATATTCCAAACTGGCTTATCTCTAGTGACCATTTGAGGAGGTGACCAGCAGTGTCAGGTCTTTGCAGAATTTGTCTTAGTGGGAATGTTGTTAAAACCTCCACTTGGTGATCAAAGAAGTAAGTCTTAGCTTCCTCACGCTCATCACTAATGCGTATGCCAACTTTTCCATGGGCGAATATTTCATCTCTGCCTCATGTAGAGCCTGACTTACATAGTAGATCGGTAAATGGAACTTTTCTTCTGCCCGAACTAGGACCGAGCTGGTTGCCACTTCTGACGCAGCTAGGTACAGGTACGGTTTCTCACCTGAGACGGGCTTTGATAGAATCTTGGTGTCACTTAGATATTCCTTTAATTGCTCGAATGATTGTTGACAACTGCTTGTCCATTGGAACTGCCCTTTCTTAATAGTGTCGAAGAAAGGTCGACACTTATCTCCAGATCTTGAGATGAATCTATTCAACGCTGCCAAGCATCCGGTTAGTCGTTGAACCTCCCTGACCGACCTTGGTGGTTGCATGTCCATGATTGCTTTGACTTTTGATGGATTCGCTTCAATGCCTCGCTGACTGACCAGGTGCCCTAAGAACTTTCCCGAGTGAACTCCGAAGCTGCTTTTCTTTGGGTTTAGTTTCATGTTGTATGCCCGAAGTATTTCAAATGCTTGTGTGAGGTGTTCCAAATGATCTTTCTTCTTCGGGCTTTTTACAACTATGTCATCCACGTACACTTCCATTATTTTGCCAATGTGATCATCGAACATCTTGTTAATGAGTCTCTGGTATGTGGCCCCTGCGTTGATTAACCCGAACGACATCCTCTTCCAATATAATAAGTTTTTGTTGGTGTAGAACGTTGTGTGTTCCTGGTCGTCAGGGTGCATCGGGATTTGGTGATACTCGGCGAATGCGTCCATGAAGGTGAGGAGTTCGTGGCCCGCCGTGTTGTCCACCAACTGATCAATGTGAGGCAATGAAAAGTTGTCCTTAGGGCAAGCGGCATTCAGATCGGTGAAGTCGATGCATTACCTCCACGTGTCGTTTGGCTTTCTTACTAACACTGGATTTGCTACCCATCTGGGACATAAGGCTTCTTTGATGAGATCATTATCAAGTAGCTTTTTTACCTTCACATCCAGTGCTTCATATTTGTCAGGCCCGAACTTCCTTCTTTTTTATTTTACCGGTTTTTTAGTTGGATCAATATTCAGCTTATGACAGGCATGCTCAGGGTTGATGCCTACCATATCAGCATGTGACCATGCGAATACGTTGAGATTAGACTTGAGGAATTCTTTCATTCTGGAAATGTATGGCTCAGGGAGCTCAGATCCAATGGATAATTTCAAGTCTTCTCGATTCGGGTCGACTCTTATTGCTTCCAGCTCCTCAACCGGGGTTGCTCTTCTTTTCGGATTTTTCCAACGAGGATCAATAATGGGCCCCTCTAGGTTAATCTCATCCTCGATCATTGGTTCCACTTCTAACCTTGGCTCTATGTCTTCAACTTGATTTAGTCTGGGTACGGCCTCTCTTCCCTGTTGCTCACCGGAGCCCTCCTGCTCGTCCTCGCCCTGTTGGTCATCCACCTCCATTATTTCGGTGTCGACGGACTCCATGATTTCATTCAATATGGAGGGTTCATCTTCAGCCCTGCTGCCCGGCTGTTCGTCCATGACGGATACTCTGTTGTCGTTAGGTTGAAGTTGTAGGAGGCATTCCTGAGCTTTCTTTTGGTCAACTTTAACTGTACCTGAACCTTTCGAAGTTGGAAATTTAAGACAGTAGTAGTACGTTGAAACAACCGCTTTGAATTCATTCATAAAAGGTCGGCCGAGAAACCCGTTGTAGGCAGACTGTTGATTTACAACTAAGAACTCTATCATTCTAGTTAGTCTCCTTTCTGGATTCTCTGTCGATACAAGCTCAACCGGCAACATAACTAAACCTAAGGGAACAGTTACAGCATCTCCGAACCCTACTATCTTATGGTCGCACTCCTTTACATATTCTTCACAATCACCTAACTGATCTAGTGTGCTTTTAAATATGATGTTTATGTAGGAGCCGGTATCCACGAGCAGGCGGTGGACTCGGATTCCCATAATGTTGGCACAGATGATCAGTGAGTCGTTAGATGGGGTGAGTATCCCATCTAGGTCCTTTTCAGAAAATACCAAGTCGTTCATTTTCTTGGTAGCTTGGTTCACTCCAACTTCCCTTACCTAAGCCACTGCTCTCAGATCTGCCTTTCTCTTCCTTTTGGACATCGGAGGTCTTCCGTCTGAATAACCTCCTACCGGTCCGGCTGGTTCAAGCATTAAAATTTCTCGGACAGGTTCCGCCGGAGCCGTGAATGTCTTTTTACCCTTCTTGTCCATCCTGCTCGGCTGCTCGTCTTCTTCATCATCCTCTGAGCTAGATGGAACTGTCATTCTGGGCCTCTTGCCTGGTTGCTTCTTAACAAACTCTGATAGTTTCCCCTCTTCGTAAAATCTCCATAATTGTTTCAAGAAGTCCCGACATTTACTCGTGAAATGACCTATATTTTGATGATACGCACAATATTTGTTGGGATTCAACTTTCCTCGTTCCTGCCGTATCTTTCGGAGTTCTGACAGCATATCCTTATCCTTCACGTTGTTGTATACAACCTCTATTGATGTGGATAGGACATGGTTCAACTTTTCCTTCAACTCGGTTCCCTCACTAAAGGCCTTCATGTTTTTTGGAGTCTTGTACTCTCCTCCTGATTACTTCCCTGATTTTTTAGTGTCAGTTTTTTCTCCTAATTCCTTCTGTAAAGTTTCCTGCATTGAAATGTATATGTCAGCTTTATGTCTAAACTCGGAATATGTCTTGGGAAAAGCTAGGTGCATCTCTTTCCATAAGTCTGTTCCTTTCTTGAGTCCTGCCATTACTGCCACGATTTTGGTGTCTTCACTCACCATTTCTCCTTCCAGCAGGACTTTATCAAACCTTTCAAGAAAAGCCCGATCGGATTCTTCATCTCCTTGTTTTAGATCCGTAAGTCTATGTCTTTGCGTGAGGTAAGATTCGACTATCGAAAAGTGCGACAGGAATTCCTTGCTAAGTTGCATGAACGAATTTATGGAACCTGGGATGAGTGCGAAAAACCATCTGTGGGGGCCATCACCAAGAGTTAAAGGGAAATTGCGATATTGTGTCGCGTCAGATGCCTTCACTGATATCATGTAATCAGTGTACTTAGATAAGTGTACTTTTGGGTCCGAATTTCCTTCGTATAGGCTAACAGCTGGAATTGCACTTTCTTTTGAACCGGTGCGTTCAATATCGTTGGGGACAATGGTGATGATGGAAGTACTGTGGGCCCCCCGCCATTTTGGGCGTCTAACTTTTTTTTCATTTCCTCAATTGTCTTCTTGAGGTCAAGCCACTAGTTTGGAGGCGCTCCTCCGTTAGAAGGCTGTTCATCGTGGTTTGGCTCAGGGCCTTCCTCACGATGCAGTCCCTTACTAACGGGATGTTTCTCCTGTGTGATCCGCTGGACTGTTGGGAAAATAAGGGTGCCCGGAATCTATTCGGGATGAAATTTAAATACGAATTTAGATACAATTATTACTAGCATGAATTAATCCTAATTAATTCAAATAATAATTCCAACAACCAATTTAACATCATGCATGTTGAATTAATTCACATATAATCTATGGCGGAATAAACAAGATAATATGTGATTTACGTACCTCTCGTAGAACTTGGCCTTTGAATAAAACGGGACAAACACGTACGCGCTTTATCAACCCAAAAACCTTCTCAAGTATTTCCCTTTCGCCTTATTCGATCACCGGTGGGAGATGCTTTCGAATAATTTAAATAACTAAGGAAAAAGAAAAATATCTATGCTCTTGATTTTTCCAACACATGGAATTATGTACTTGGGGATGAAATAACCATCCCCTATTTATAAAGAGTGATGGCCGAATTTTTTAGGGTTAATGGGCTTGGAGAAAATCTTTTCTTAGACTCTAAGAAATCTTGAATATATCTCATATATTCTTCTCTCCATAATAAAATTTTCCACAAAAATCTCACTCTCCTCACAAAGAGGTAATTTTCGAAAAACACAAGTAGATATACCAAGATTTGGATCTTGAATATATGAGATATTCTTGTATTCCAAGAATACATATCTTCCATAATATCTTTCCAAGAAAATCAACAAAACCTTCTCTCTCCTTGATCTCTTATTTTCAAAATTTAGAGGATAAAATCAGCATAATATTATCTTTTTATTTTAATCACCTTATCATTATTGGGCTACTTGAGGGGCCTTTAAGGAGAATTAAGATTGGACCTCCTAATGGATTTCTGAATTTCAATATTGAGCCCCAATATAATTCAATCCATTAATATTAATTATTACCACTAATAAATTAATATTGCACTATCCATCTTAATCCATATTACGATAATATGGGCTCTCGGTTATTATTTCCCGCGTTTAAGATTATCAAGTCCATTAATTAATTAAGCTTCTGAATAGCTCTAAATTAATTAATATATTTCACCTTAGAGTAAAGACAGCTCAACATTATTATCCGTACAGAAGAAACTAATTCTTCACTTGCAAGATTTGGTACGATAAGACTTCTGAGCCCACCAAGGGGACTAATCACACGAGCCGTACTCGCACGCGTTTCTCCGTATTAAATCTTAGCAACCGTCGTATGATTAATATTACTGCCCAAAGCACAAGGTTCGAAGTCACAATGATTCTCACCCAACATGAATCAAAGCAGTAACCATTAAGCACACACGGTCCTATTTAAGTGACGGAGATTAAGAAATCAACAACCACTGAGGTCTAATTCTTCACATTTCAGAACAGAAGAATTTATCCTCGCTGTAGGTCCTCTTCAACACATACTAAATGTGCTAGTGCAATCTCTTAGTCAAGACAGACCAATCTGAGCCTTACACATCGATCTTTCACGGCGGATTGTTCAATTCCACCTAGGTCGTGAAAATGTACGTTTAGTTACAAGGAAACTGTTAATGTTGTCTTCCGTGATCGGGTATCACCACATTAACTACAATGTAACATGTACCATATATTGAACGGTTTGCAATAGATATTCAACATTCAATCATAACTAAAGCAAATGTGATAAAAGAATTATTCTCATAAACAAGTGTTTGATACACGAGTTATACAAAGTAAAAGCATACTTTCACGTATAACTCCAACAATCTCCCATTTATACTTAAAGTCTGCTTTTAGTATACATCACGCATGTCTTAGTGTAGTAGCTCTACGTGACATCTCATGTCAACCTACACTAACCTAATAATTCCTCCCACTTATACTTAAAGCAGATTGACAATAGTCTTGACTCCCATTCCATCCACATGTCTCTTGAATGTACTCTGAGGCAGGCCCTTTGTGAATGGATGTACTAGGTTAGCCTCCAACATTTATCTTTGTCACCTCTTTATCTCCTCTCTTAACGATTTCTCGTATAAGATGGTGTTTTCTTTCAATGTGTTTGCTGGCCTTGTGGGCTCTCGGTTCCTTTGAATTTGCAACTACTCCAACATTATCACAATGGACAGTGATTATGATGTGCAAATTCGGAACAACGTCCAAGTCCACTAAGAAGTACTTGAGCCAAACTGCTTTTTTCGCTGCTTCACAAGCAGTTACTTATTCGGCTTTCATGGTCGAATTGGCGATGCATTTCTGCAATTCGCTTCTCCATGTCATGGCTCCTTCTCCCATGCAAAACACACTACCCGAGGTAGATATTCTAGATTCTATATCTGATTGTAAATTTGAGTCTGTGTATCCCATGGGAATTAGATTGTCTGACTGTTAAATCAGCATTCCATCACAAGTTCTTTTCAGAAACTACAGAACGCATTTAATTGCAATCTAATGTGCTTTCCCGGGGTTATTTTGATATCTTGCCATCATGCCCACGGCAAAGCAGATATCCGGTCTCGTACACAACATTGCATACATAAGACTTCCTATGTCCGAAACGTACGGAACGCCTTTCATGTCATCTATCTCCACTTGCGTCTTAGGGCATATTTCTTTAGATAGATGGATTTCGTGCCTAAAAGGTACAAAACCTTTCTTGGAATCTTGCATGCTGAAATGCTTCAAAACAGTGGCTTTGTATGAAACTTGCGATAAGCCCAACATCCTCCTCTTGCGATCCCGAGTGAACTTGATCCCAAGGATGTGACCGGCTTTCCCTAAGTCCTTCATATCAAACTGATTTGACAGCCATACCCTTACGTCTGACAATGCCTTTACATTGTTTCTAATGAGCCGAATATCGTCTACGTATAATACTAAGAATACCACCGCAGTTCCGTCACACCTTTTATACACACAACTTTCGAACTTGTTTTGATCACAAACCCATAAGACTTAATTACTTGATTAAAACACTGGTTCCAAGTACGTGATGCTTGCTTAAGTCCATAAATGGATCTCTTAAGCTTGCATACGAGATTCTCTTGGCCTTTTTCAATGAAACCTTTGGGCTGTTGCATATAGATATTTATCCCGTCAAAACTTCCGTTAAGGAAAGCCGTCTTGACATCCATTTGCCAGATCTCGTAATCTAGGTGCGCAATGATCGACAAGAGAATACAGATGGACTTAAGCATAGCTACAGGCGAAAAGGTTCCCTCAGAATCGATCCTTCTTATTGAGTATACCCTTTGGCCACTAGCCTTGCTTTGAAGGTCTCAACCCTTCCGTCCGGTCCTCTTTTCCTCTTGTACACCCACTTGCATCCAATGGATTCTACCCCATTGGGTGGTTCGACCAACTCCCACACTTGATTATGATCCATCGAACCCATCTCGGTTTCTATTGTCGTTTGCCACAACTCCGCGTCTTTGTCTTGGATTGCCTCGTCGTATGTCCATGGGTCTGATTCATCACCGGGAACTAAATCCGAAGATTCTCCTATCCCCGTGAATCTCTCGGGTTACCTAGCAATCCTCCCACTGCGACGGGGTTCCGGTTGTGAAGGTGTGACATGTGATACATCATCTTGTATACTTGGTATAGGAGTTTGCCCTCTTAACTCGTCTAAGGTAATCTCACTTCTGGGCTTTCTTTTGTTCATATAGTCTTCCTCCAAGAATTTAAAGTGTGAACTAATCACGGTCTTTTGATCCTTGGGACTATAGAACATACACCCTTTCGTTCCCGCAGGGTATCCTATAAACAGCCTTAATTCCGAACGTGGATCCAACTTACCGGCTTCCTTGTCTAGCACGTATGCCGGACAACCCTAAATCCGCAAGTCTCTTAGACTGGGCTTGCGCCCGGTCCACAATTCCATTAGGGTTTTAGGAACCGATTTAGATGGCACCAAGTTTAGAATGTAAGCCACCGTTTCCAAGGCGTTACCCAAAACGATTTGGGTAAATCCGAATAACTCATCATGGATCTGACTATTTCTAAAAGAGACTGCTTCCTTCGTTCCGCCATACCGTTCTATTGAGGGGTTCCCGGTGCGGTCAACAGGGATATAATCCCTTCGTCCGATAGGTAGTTCAAGAATTCATTGCTAAGGTATTCGCCTCCACGATCAAATCGTAGAGACTTGATACTTCTTTCCCTATGCATCATAAGGTAGATGTATCCATATCTCGAGTAATGACAAATTACTCATACCCCTTCTTGCTATGATCATCATTGAACCACACATATCGGTATAAACGAGTTCTAACACTTTGGTGGCTCTATTCCCCTTGGCTCCAAATGCCCTCTAGGTCATTTTACCCTCTAAACAGGATTCACAAGTTGGAAATGACTCAACTTGAAGTGACTCCAAGGATTCATTTTTCACCAACCTTTGTATCCGCATTAGATTAATATGACCTAATCTAAGATGCCATAGAAGTGTTTCGTTCATGTCCGAAAAATGCTTTCTTTTATTACTCGAAATAATCGATGTGTTATTAGATTCAATTTTATGAGTGGTGTGCCCAAATAATGGTATAAAGATCATCCATTGAAGTTCCGGAACAGATAAACTCATCGTTTCAAGAAATAATAACATCCTTATTAAAAGAAACTGAGTATCTATTCAAAACCAGTTCAGAAACTGAAGATTGAGTTCTTTCTAAACTAGGAACATGAAGAACGTCTCTCAAGACCATAACTCTATCTTCAAAAGATAGGCGCACTTCTCCCACTGCTTCAGCTGCCACTCTCGTAGCATCGCCCGATGTGATGGGGATCTCACTTCCGTTAAGTCATCGGGTTAGCTTGAACCCATGAAACAAATGTGATCAGTAGCTCTCGTATCCACTATCCACGAATAGACAGCATACGCCACTTCACAAGTTTCGACGACTAGGGTGTGTGAATTACCTAACTTTCCTAGCCTCTTAGGCTTGGAACAGACAGACCTCCATTGTCCTCTCTCACCGCAACTAAAACACTTCCCCTTTGATGTTAGCCTTTGCATTTGCCTTTCGCAACAATTGGATTTGCTTGGATCCGGCCTTTGGTTCTCTTCCTCTTTTCCCCTCCCTTGGGACCAAAAGAGGTAGACGGACCATTAGCCACCATAGCACTAGACTGGTGCTCCATTATCACCTCCACCAAAACTAAAGCTTGCAAGAGCTCGGGCAAAAGACTTGTCCGTTCATTCATCTGACAGTTCGGATGAAACTGCTCAAAGCTTCTTGGTAGAGAATGGTATATGAAATCAACCTGAGAAGGTACATCAAAATCTGCACCAAGTACTTCCAACTTGTTAAGGTATGCCATTATCTCAAGAACGTGCTCCCTCACGGGCATTCCTTCCACCATTTCCAACTTGACCGAGTCATGTTTGGTGAACTGATTAGTCATGGGATTCTGATGTGAAAACATCTCTTCAAGGCTTTCCATGATTTCAACAGCGGATGCAATGTCTTCATGAACGTGCCTCAAATCCTCAGACAGAGATGTCAAGATGATGCACTTCATGTGTTCATTGTCACGCTGTCAATCATCAACTGCCTTTTCCCATTGCTTGACTTATCATTAGGTTTGCCGGGTTTATTAACGTGAATAACCCAATTGTGTTTTCGTGCAGTAAGGACAAATTTAAAATTACATTTCTAATCGATATAATTCTCTCCAAAAAGTTTATTCACTTTAAGTATATTAAACAGTGGATTAAAAGGTTGTGACATGATGAACTGAGAATAAAACATACATTCATATCATTATCTAGAAAAATACGAAATTATCACTGTTGGTCCCGAAACGAGTAAACAGGTGTATGGGGGGGGAATACACCTGTGGTTACAAATTAAAACTTCTTTAAAACTTATCAGGTTACTTAAGACAGTAGCTCGTCAGTGGACTTGAGGTCTGCTGAGAGTTACTCTGTGAAAGCTTACTGAGATAATACCTCCACTGAAAGCACAAGACTTTCAGTTGAACTACTATCTAATTAGCTTTCAGATGCGGATTAGTGAGCCCTTTTAGAAAACTCGTTTTACTTTGATAAACTTGAGATTAACACACACTTATGAAATAGCAGAATGTAAGTACACAAGATGTAAAGTGGTTCAGAGATAAATCTCCTACGTCCACTGGCCTGATCAAACAGGAGAATTATTTTTACTTGGAATTCCTTGTGTTATAGTGCCAAGGTGCACTGATCAACTTTTCCTCTCTTAGGATGATTGATCACTAGGAAATTCCAGGTCCTAGTTCCCAAAACAAACCAGCTTTCAGACTGATACAACAATCAGCTTACTAACACCACTTAACACTAGCTCTCAACCTAAACACTGAGTAGGGTTTTGAGTAGGGTTTTGGTTCCAACTATTTTGAGATAATCCTTACAAGTTTAGCTCAAGGCTTAGGATTGGATTATCTCTTTCTAAGGTTTGGATGTAGCTTTAAGCTTGGTTACAGAAGGTTTGTTAGTTTCTCTACAGTTGTGAAACACTTGGGAAACAATGATAATTTCGAGTGTTTCTAGATAGTTATGAATGTAGAGATAGCTTTGATCTTGTGAGTTTCCCGTACTTGAAAATGTGCACGTCCTTTTGTATTTATAGGCTTCCTTGAAAATCTTCCCGTTGGATTTGAATCTTCTCAAGTAAGTCTTCTTGTATCTGATTGGTTCAAACGGCTCTATTTGAAGCTTTAAGTCTTGTCAAGAAATGGCTGCAAAACCATGCTTGTTCACCAACTTTCTGTAGATTGCTAGGTGAAAGACTTTTGGTACTTGTCAGGCTGGGACAGGTCGGCTGTCAGTAAGGTACACTGACGTGTCATCTTCTCATTGGACCTTAAGTCTGTATGCCCAGATTCTTGTCTAGCTTTAAGGTGGAACTCCTCTGATGAGAACCTTCTTATTCCTTCTTTTATTGTAAGCTTCACTGAAACTCATTTTGCCTTGTTCCAACCAGATTTTCCTAACAGCTTTAAATATGTTTAGCATTAAATGTACTTTGTTAGTTCCCAGCAGTGGACCTTCGTCCTCTACTGATAGATTTAGTCTTAGTGAGAATGTACTTAGAAAACATTCAAGACTTAGACTTCTTTCTCAGATCACTTAGTCTTCAGCGGACTTCACTTCAGCGGACTTCATCTTCAGCAGACTTCATACTAAAATACACTCTAGTTATTACTAACTGCACTTCAGTTCTTAACACTTAGAACTGTTTAATTTAAACTCTAACTCTACTGAATAATTTACTTACAAACAACTTAGGGAGGGACATGTTGGCATCTAATCAAAACAAGTCTTATACATTTTCCCAACAATTTCCCCCTTTTTGATTATGCCGGAACCTATCTTATTACATATCTTCTTCCAGATGAGGTTCTTCAGATGACATTCAAAGTTCATAGTTTTTTGTAAGTAAAAACATTCAAGTACATAAGCCTAAATGATAATGAGATATTATCTTGGGCAAAACATCAGCAGAGTTCCTTTCATTGAAAAATATGAAGTACAAATTACATGAAGTCAACTCTCAAAAGGTTTCAAACTTAAAAACATCTGGGACTTATAAACAGATGCCCAGCAAAAGATACAACTTTCTCAGATGGACTCAAACAAAGGTTCAAGTCCATATTGTTTGAAGACTCTGATCTTCAGCTCATTCTTCTTTTCCATCATCTCCTTGGAATGTCCTCTGAGACCAAGGTGTTCACATAAGGATGTCCACTCTTCAGTGATCCTTTCTCTATCAACAGCTCCTGTTGCATCTTGAGGAGGCCAGTATGTGATTGGCTCAGGGGCCTTCAGAGCATGATCTGGGAAGGCATCATTCCAAGCATCACAGATCTCGGGATAGAGTTTGGGATAGGCATCAAATAACCATGAGTTGAAGACTTCTTGTGCATTGTCCCTTCCTAACTCTCCACTGACATAGAAGGAATATACAAAGTCCCTTTTTGCAGTCTCCCAAGCATCATTGAGCTTCTTAGGAACCCAGGCATCGTGGTGAGGGAATCTGTTCTGAGATGGTGTGATCTTGTCTTTCTTCAGTTTGGCAGCCCACTTAAGATAACCACTTCTGAACTTTTTAGAAGTAGTTTTGTCAAAAGTGGCTAACCTCTCCTGCTTCTTCCTCTCAGCCAATTCTGCAATGGTTTCCATCTTCCCAACCACCTTATCTCTCCTCTCCTGCTGTTGGGCTGTTAGCTTCCTTGCTCTCTCGTTCATTCCACCAGCCTCTTTGATTAGCTCAGTGAGCTCCGTGACTCGGGTGGGTGCAGATTTGGGAATTTTAGAAGACAAAGGATCAGGGTTAAGAATGGGAAGTACCTCAACTTCATCAGTAGAGGTTGTGGACTTCGCTGCCAACCTCCCTGAGGTTCTTGTCTTTTTAGCAACCTCTGCTGAGAGTACATCAGTTGCCTTTCTCTTGGCAGGTTCCCCCTTCTTTGCAGCTCTCTCTTCCTTCTCCTTCAGATGAGCTTCCTTGAACTTTGAGAGGTCCACTGATGCGGTCTCCTTTCCCTTCTTTTCCTCAGCCAGCTTCTGGGCCTCAGCATCAACTTTCTTTATGGTGCTTTTGATTTGTTGACCTTTCTCGAACTCCGGGGTTTCAAAGATGATTTGCATTTTGTTCCTTGGATCAGCCTTCAGCTCTTTAGAAGATCTCAATCTTTCCCCCTTTCCGGCATTAATCATGCACTCAGCCACAGTGATGTTTAACTTCATCTGATCGTGAGCGATGGCCTTAAGTTCAGTCGAGCAGTGGTCAACTTCATCTTCCATTCTTTCCAGTGCAGCTCCAGCAGTTTGACCAAATTGCACAAATTGGGCCAGTTTCTCATCGATTAGCACATTGGTCTTTTCTTGAGTTGGGAAGTCCTCAGCAGCCTTCTTGAGAACTTCACCAAGCTTGGCTCTGAGTTCTTCGTGCTTTGCCTCGAACTCCTGCATCTTCTGGTTCCACAACCCTTCAACCTTCCCAACAAGGTCAGCTGAGAAAGCTTCAATAGAAGACTTTAGGTTGATGGACACGTTCTCCACTGAGTCCTTCAGGAATTGAGTTCTGGCTTCTTCCTCCTTCTTCTCCAGATCTTTTAGAGCCTCAATGACTAGCACACTTTGTCCCTCAACTACATCAATTACCATCTGCTGTGAGTCTTCAACTTTCAGTGTGAGATTTTGAAGTGATGTAGTTGTGGACTCCATGAGTTCGTCAATGTGATCTGAGAGTATGATCATTTCGTCTACCTCCTCTTGGACAACTTCTTGGACATCTTTCAGCTGAGTTTCAAGAGCAGGGATTCTTTCTTCTTGAAGTTTAAGCACTTCATCCTTCAGGGGAGTTAGGTTGACCTGGACTGAGGGGATCTCATCAGTTTGGGTACCTGCATTTAAGACAGTGTTAGTTTTTCCTCCCTCAATCTCACAACCTAGATCTCCTGAAGTCTCTAACTCCATTGGAACTCCCTCCTCCTCACTCAGCTTACTTCTTTCATCACTCTTATTTTCAACTAAGATTTTTTCAGCCAATGCATCCTTTACAGGAATGATTGCTTTTATTTGGCCACTCACAACTCCTGTGATTTCAACATCTCTTTCAGCACCCTCATCTTTTTCTTTCTCTTTTTCAACTCCTTCTATTCCAGTCACCTCAGTTGACTCTGAAGCCACCACTGAGGGCTGTTGTGGGAGAATCTCAGTAGACACCTCTACTGGACTCTCCTGTGGCAAATTTTGAGCCTCAGTATCCCTTGCCTTGGATACATCCTTGGCTACCTCACCATCACCTTGCCTTGGTGAGGTCCCTCCTCCTTGTACATTTTCCTCCATCTCTTTCTCCTTCTCCTCCTCTGCTTCAGCTATCACATCAGCTGACTTCTCTTGCTCACCACCATCAGCTGCCTTCTTAGCCTCAGTTATCTTCTCCATCACCAGACTCTCAAAAATTTTCTCATCACAGAGAAGTCTGGATTTGGTCATCCCTGCAAACTGCAACACCTCTACCTCCTCCTTCTTCCAATCATCAGCATTGCTGCCTCTGACTGCCAATAGAATTTCTCCTAGCCTCCTATCCTTGAGCTGGACAAGGAGTCTCAGCCTCAAGAATAAAGCCTTGAGAGTGGGGAAGTTGTCAAGTTCAGGGTACTTAGACTCCAAAGAGTAAGCAACCTCATCCTTAAGGGTGTCTAAGAATGAGTACTCTTCTTCATCGTCTGAAGGAAGGGAAGGGGTAGGGGATCTGATATCAGTGGGTTCTTCTGGAATAGATTCCAGGTGAGTTGAGGTTTGGGTTTCAGGAGGGTTAGGTTCAGAAGAGGTTTGAGTTTGAGTTTCAGATGAGGTTGAGTTTTGGTCAGTGGGGGTTGATGATATGGGTTCAGATGGGTTTGATGGGGTGGTTTCAGTTGGGGTGGAGATGGGTTCAGTGGGGGTTTGAGTTTGAGATCCACTGGCTGGCTTTTGAGAGCCATCAGTGGGGGTTTGAGTGTGAGTTATTTTGGAGATGCGTTTGGTTTTGGCTGCAGGGGTGCGAGGTTTGGTCTTGGGTTTAATAGGAGTAGGAGCAGGAACATCTGAGTCAGACTCAGTTGAGATAGTGTTGGGGGAAGAGGTAGGGTTACCTGATGAGGACTCATCAGTAGAGTCTGTGACTCTGACTTTCTTCGAAGCAGCCTCCTTCTCTGCTTCAGAAGACCTCTTCTTCTCCTTCCTTGAGGCCTTCTCTGCCACAGCCTCCTTATGTTGAGCCATTTTGTCACTCAACTTTACCAGTCTCCTTTTCAGCTTTGTTTTCTTCCCTTCAGCTGGGGTATCTTCCTCCTCCTCTACTGCCTCTGGGCTTTCCACAGCAGGCTTAATCATCCTAGCCTCCAGAGTCTTTCCAGACTTGAATAAAATCTTTAGATTGCTCCATTTCCTGTCAGGGATCCAATCTACGCCCAAATCTACATTCTCTATCAAGTAAGAGATTTTTGTTGCATAGTTTAGCTTACTTGATAGTTGGGGAGTTTTGTCGGGTTGAAACTTTGAATGCTCCTTATTCAAGGCCCTCAGAAAGAACTGCTGCCAGTTGTATGGCCTTTCCTTGCTCTCAACAATCGCCTTCATCAGCCTGAGCTTTGGCTTGCTCACTTGCTCAGTACTCCCTTGGTTTCCCAAAATACACTTACTCACAACTTCACAAAGAATATTATAAACTGGCAGGAGTTCACTTCTGTTCATTGTTGGAGTGTATGGTACCTTCCTCTGCATAATGGTTTTCACCCATTCTTCTTCTTCATCCATGATGCAGGTATCTGGATTCGGACCTTCAGAGGGAAGATCAAATAATTCCTTCAAGACATCTCCACTAATGCGTATATCCTTCTTAATTTTCTGGTGTTCAATGACCTCCATGTCATCCCTCATCACCTTCTTCTTCCTTTGCAAGATCAGATGAGACCTGATCTTTGTATCTGAGTTGGAGACATTGTTGTAGAAATCAAGAACCTGTCTGTCAAAACAGTTCTCTGGACGAACAGATAAGAATTTCTCTAACCCAGCACTTTTGAGCATATCTAGGGCTTCTTTGATGTGAGCATACTCTGGTCTGGACTCAATTTCTGGGTTATCAAAAACCACAATGGGTTCATACCAGAAGTTACCTTTTTGGGTAAGGAAACTGAGATTTAGTTTCGTCATTTGAACAAGAGGGTTTGAGAGAACAAATTACAGAGTAAGATAGTAAGTGTTTGCTTGGAAGTGTATTCGAAAAGGTTTACAATCGATCGTTTGGAGTTTTTTATATGAGTGAGGAACGGTGAGATTTGAACAAGGAAATCAACGTCTGAGATTGATTGATTTTGAGATCGTGGATAGTTGCAGGGTTTAGTGGGGGGGTTTTAAGAAATCTTGACGGTTAGAAAAGAACCGCCTAATTGAATGGTATGGATTGAAAAGGTTGGTAACCGAAAGGTCACATCATCTGGCTTTTAGGGCGCGTGAGATAGGTAATTGAAAAAGCATGTCTGACTTGTACCACGTGCATTAAATGCTTGCCATACCAAAATCTCTTCGGAACAGTGGAAAGAGATTTAGTTTTCCAGAAAGTACTCATTAGTAAATATAATGAAACCAATTAAAAAATATATAACACTAAGAGGCTTTATCTTTGAAAATAACATAAGTATAGACTTGACCTCTACTGAGGTTAGATTTCGTCTGATATTTAGACATCTTCTGAGATGGGGAGCTTCTTCTGAGAGAAAATCCTCTTCTGAGTATGAACCTCCACTGAGTTGAAGGTAACTCAACTGAGATTCAATCCTTTCTTTACTCTCCTGGATCTAGGAGTCCAAGCTCCACTGACAACTCTTGAAACCTTGCTTCAGCCAAAGGTTTAGTGAAGATATCTGCCTTCTGCTTGTCAGTGTGGATTTTGAGCATCTTGATGTCCTTCTTCTCCACATGATCTCTGATGAAGTGATGCCTTATATCCACATGTTTGCATCTTGTGTGGAGAACTGGATTTTCTGAAATAGCAATTGCACTATTGTTGTCACAGAAAATTGGGACTTCATTGACAAAGATGTTGTAATCTCTCAGTTGTTGTCTTAGCCAAAGAATTTGAGCACAACAACTTCCAGCTGCCATATACTCAGCTTCAGTAGTGCTTGTGGCTACTGAATTTTGTTTCTTGGAAAACCAAGAAATCAGTTTACTTCCCAAGAATTGACAAGTGCCTGAGGTTGATTTTCTATCAATTCTGCATCCTCCATAGTCAGCATCTAGTATCCTGTAAGTTCTAGATTGTCATCTGAGGGATACCACAATCCCATATTCACGGTACCCTTAAGATATTTGAGAATCCTCTTGGCAGCTTCCAGGTGACTTTTCTTGGGATTTGCTTGATATCTAGCACAAATGCCAACTGCAAATGTGATATCAGGCCTGCTTGCTGTGAGATACAGTAGAGATCCAATAATAGCTCTGTAGGAAGTCTGGTCTACTGATTCTCCATCTTCATCTGGTTCCATCTTGGTGTTGGTGTTGAGTGGAACTCTTGCAACCTTGCTGGTCTGGCATCCAAACTTGTTGATCAGCTCCCTTGTGTATTTGGCTTGGTTGATGAAGATTCCTTCAGTGGACTGCTTGACTTGAAGTCCTAGGAAGAAATTCATTTCTCCCATCATAGACATCTCAAACTTTCCCTTCATCAGTTGAGAAAACTTCTCACAGAGGACTTGGTTAGGACAACCAAAGATGATATCATCCACATAAATTTGAACCAGCAATGTGTCCTCTCCTTTTGTGATTCTGAAAAGTGTTCTATCAACTCTCCCTTTGATAAAACCATGATCCAAAAGGAATTGAGACAAAGTATCATACCAAGCTCTTGGAGCCTGTTTCAGTCCATATAGAGCTTTCCTCAGTCTATATACTTTGTGACTTTCTTCAAAACCTGGGGGTTGCTCCACATAGACTTCTTCATTGAGTACTCCATTCAAGAAGGCACTTTTAACATCCATCTGGTACACCTTGAATTTCTTGTGAGCAGCATAGGCAAGAAATAACCTTATTGCCTCCAATCTGGCTACTGGAGCAAATGTTTCATCATAGTCAAATCCTTCAACTTGAGAGTAGCCCTTTGCAACTAGCCTGGCCTTGTTTCTGACTATGATATCATTCTCATCCTTCTTGTTTTTGAATACCCACTTGGTTCCTATCACATTGCAGTGATATGGTCTGTCCACCAACTCCCATACTTGATTCCTTGTGAACTGGTTGAGCTCTTCTTGCATGGCAATGATCCAGTTGGAATCTTGAAGTGCTTCTGCTATGGAACTTGGTTCCTGGTTTGATAAGAAACAACAAAACAAAGCACTTTCACCATGAAAACTTCTAGTTTTGACTCCTGAGGAAGGATCACCTAGGATTTGCTCAACAGGGTGATCTGAGAGCCAAGTCCTCCTAGGCTGATGCCCTTCAGTTGAGTTTAACTCTTCTGAAGTTGAGTCACTAGATATTGGAATGAAATCGAATTCAGGAAATAAGACAGAGGGTTGAAGTCCTGAGTCACCATTCAAGGTATTTTCATTCTCAATGGTAATTTCATTGGTTCCCCCTTGAATGATGGGTTCAGTGAATGTCTCAGCTGTGACCACATCTTCATTGACATTGGTTACCTCTTGAACTGGGATGGTGTTCATCAGTTCAGTTACATCTTCAGGAGAGCTCTCAGGTGAGCTTTGAGGAGTGGTCTGATTTTGAGTGTCCTCTTTGAATTGTTGATCATTGAGGTTGTCCCAGGTTGGGATGAATGTATCAACAGAATTCTCAGGATATCCTTTTGATTTGATACTCAGTCTAGTTAGCCTTTTGCTTATCACATCCTCAGTCTCCTTACTTCTGGACTCAAAAGTAGATTCATCAAATACCACATGAGGTGTTTCTTCCACAACAAGAGTTCTACAGTTGTAAACTCTGAAAGCTCTACTGATTTGGGAATATCCTAAGAAAATTCCTTCATCAGCTTTGCTATCAAAAGCTTTCAGTTGAGTTTTCCCATTGTTGTGAATGAAACACTTGCAACCAAAAATATGAAAGTAAGATACCTGTGGCTTTCTGCCATTCCATAACTCATATGGAGTTTTTCCTTGATGTTTGGTTACCATGGATCTGTTTTGAGTGTGGCAGGCAGTATTAATAGCTTCAGCCCAGAATCTTTTAGGAACCTGAGCTTCAGCTAACATTGACCTTGCTGCCTCCTTGAGAGTCCTATTTCTTCTTTCAGCTACTCCATTTTGTTGTGGAGTTCTTGCAGCTGATGTCTCATGAAAAATACCTAATTCTTTACAATAATCAGATATGATAGAATTTATGAATTCAGTGCCCTTATCTGATCTTATCTTTACAATGTTCAGGCTCTTTTCATTGCTAACTTTCTTCAGGAGCTCTGGCAGTCTCAGTTGAGTCTCTTTTTTGCTTGCAAGGAATATCACCCATGTGTACCTGGAGAAGTCATCAACAACAACAAGTGTATACTTTCTCCCATTTATACTTACAGGGGTTACTGGACCAAAAAGATCCAAATGTAATAGTTGAAGTACTCTGTCAGTAGAGGTTGCTACTTTGCTTTTGAAAGATGCCTTTACTTGCTTCCCCTCCTGACAGGCTTTACAGATATGTTCTTTATTGTATACTTCATTTGGCATTCCTTCTACCAGTCCATGTCTTGCTATCCTGTTCATCATCTTGAAGTTTAGATGACTTAGCCTTTTGTGCCACAACCAATTAGTGTCAGTTGAGCTTTTGGCAATAAGGCATGCATTTGGTGTGCAAGACTTCCAATCTGCAAGATAGATATTTCCCTTTCTTGACCCAGTTAGTAATACCTGTTGTGAAGATATATTCTTAACAAAACACAGGTTACATGAAAATTCAACACTGTATCCCTTATCACAGAATTGACTTATGGACAGAAGATTATGCTTAAGTCCACTGACAAAGGATACATTGCTTACTCTTACTGAGCCAATTATTAAAGTACCATAACCTCTAGTGGCTCCTTGAGAATTGTCACCAAAGGTGACTTGTGGACCTTCCTTCTCAACAAATTCTGTCAGGAGATCTTTGTTGCTAGTCATGTGCCTAGAACATCCATTGTCCAAGTACCAGACTGATGATTTAAGAGCTTCTCCTTTGTTGAGGTCCACTGAGCCCTGCAATCACAGATCAAGCTTTAGGTACCCATTTGGTGTTGGGTCCTACAAGGTTAGCTGTACCTTTCGGAATCCAAATTTGCCTCACAGTTCTAATTATTTTAGATTGGCTAATTTGTCTTCCATAAACATCTACATAGATTGTTATCTCCCTGGGTGCCTTGGGAGTAAACTTTCTATGGGTGTCAGCCTTTGAAGGAACAGGAACCTTCTTCACATTCTTTCTCTTTGGCTTGGGTGCACCTGGTCTTGGTTTTTGTTGATAAAGGTATGAAGGACCTTTTCCTTTAGGCACAAAAGGACTAGGTCTTCCATATGAGTCATTCCTTGAGGACTGCTCATGCCTGGGTGTTCTCAGCTGAGGTTGCTTCATCTGTGAAGACCTCGGCTGATAGTACCTCTGCTGAGATCTATTTTGATAAGTCACCTGAGCCTTTCCATTTGGTTTTGGCTTAGATTGACTTTTCTTTTGTGTGATCTTAGCTGGTCTTTTTCCTTTATCTACAGTCTGTGGTTGAAATGTCACAGACTTAACAAAAACTCTCTTTGTGCCACTTGAAGAAGCAACACTCAGAGGACCTTCTGAAGGTTTTGGAATAAAGCCTATCCCACACTTGTTATTTGGATTGGTTTGAAAACTTTGGATCTCCTCTATGGCAAGAGAGGGTTTGTTTAGAGCATCAATCCTTTTTAACAAGGTCTCTTCAGATTTTTGTAAGACATCAATTTTCAGGAGAGAATCCTTTATTTGGCTTACCAATTTTAAATTTTCTTCAGTTAACTTTGTTTTAGATTCATTGAGATCTTTTATCAGTTGATCTCTACCATTTCCTTGACTCCTGAGGGTTTCCACCTCTTTTGTCAGTTCAATGGTAGATTTGGCTGAGTTCAGATCTTCTTGATTCCCAGACTCGATTAACTTGGAGTTTTCACTCAAGAGTTGTTTGTTCTCATCTTGAAGACAGAAACTTGCTTCTTGCAACCTTGAGAAATCAATCATCAATTGTTCCAAGGCGGACTGAAGATTGAGTTCCTCAGTTGACTCTGAGCTTAGCTCAGGTGTGTGTTCTAGAGAAATGGATGGTTTAGATTGTACCTCTGGTTCTTCTCTTGCCATGAGGCACATGTCATCTTCACTGCTGTCAGAGAACAGTTCATCAGGTGACTCCAGGTTTTCATCAACATCCCCAGCCATCATGGCTTTCCTTTCTCCATATCTTCTGTCTCTTTTGGCTTGCCTTTCTCTTCTTTCTTTAGTGCTCAGTTGAGGACAATCATATTGAAAGTGCCCAATCTTCTTGCACTGAAAACACCTGTTGGCATCATCATTCTTTTCTTCAGTGGACTCTCTGGTTTTTGATGATGAACCTTCAGCCTTGGTGTAATTCTTGTATTCCTTCCTCTTTTCCAGCTCAGATGAGCTTTTCTCTCCTTCTCTGGTAGTCTTTTGTGGATAACTTCTACCTTCCCTGTTATCCCTGTAAAATCTCTTATATTTGCCAAAGCGGCTGTTAAGTTGTTCAAACCTTCTGGCCATCAGGCTGAGTTCCTCCTGCATCTCAGCCTTGCTTTGAGACTTACTTGCCTTTGAACTCTTCTGAGGCTTTGGGGATTTTGGCTCAGGCTCCTTAGCTTTGAAGGCAACTTCCTTCTCAGCTGAGGTCTCATCAGGAGCCCTTTTCCTGTTCAGATCAAACTCATAAGCCTTTAGTTCAGAGAATACCTGTTGCATAGACATGCTGGATAAATCCTTGGTATTCTGCATCATCACAGAGTACACATCCCATCTTGAGGTTAGACCTCTCAGGATCTTTAAGGCAACTTCTCTTTTGGTGTAGACCTTTCCCAGAGAATTAATCTCATTCATGATGTCAGTGAACCTCCCATCAAGCTGGTCTATGGTCTCAGTGGACTCCATGGTGAACTGCTCATACTTTTGAACAGCTACTGAAAGCTTGTTCTCTTTTATTTTGTCAGTTCCTTCACACATGAGAGCAAGAGTGTCCCATAGTTCCTTTGCTGTCTTGCAGTGGATCACTCTTCCCATTACAGAGTCTGGAATAGTGGTGTAGAGAATGTTCATGGCAATGAAGTTGAGGTTGTTTCTCCTCCTCTCATCTGCAGTGAAATTATCTTCATCTTTGGGTCATTCTTCTCTAGGATCTGCAATAGTTTCAGCTGTAGTTCTAGGGTTAGGTGTCATAAACACAAATGGACCTTTAGTAATAACCCTTAACATTTCATCATGCACACAGGCAAGATGAGCTCTCATTCTGATTTTCCAGAAATCATAGTTTTCCACTGAGAATTGTGGAAGCTTGTGATGAGACATATGGTTCAAGGGATTAATTCCCATGTTGTTCTCTGCTGGTGGTACAACCCTAGCTGTGTTGTCAGCCATAGAATAAAAACAAGTTTATCAAAAGATCAATTCAGGTGACCTTAAAAAATACCTTTGAGCACAAGGTATACTTAGAACAATGGTCTTTTGAACCACTGCTCTGATACCAATTGTTGGTCCCGAAACGAGTAAACAGGTGTATGGGGGGGGAATACACCTGTGGTTACAAATTAAAACTTCTTTAAAACTTATCAGGTTACTTAAGACAGTAGCTCGTCAGTGGACTTGAGGTCTGCTGAGAGTTACTCTGTGAAAGCTTACTGAGATAATACCTCCACTGAAAGCACAAGACTTTCAGTTGAACTACTATCTAATTAGCTTTCAGATGCGGATTAGTGAGCCCTTTTAGAAAACTCGTTTTACTTTGATAAACTTGAGATTAACACACACTTATGAAATAGCAGAATGTAAGTACACAAGATGTAAAGTGGTTCAGAGATAAATCTCCTACGTCCACTGGCCTGATCAAACAGGAGAATTCCTTTTACTTGGAATTCCTTGTGTTATAGTGCCAAGGTGCACTGATCAACTTTTCCTCTCTTAGGATGATTGATCACTAGGAAATTCCAGGTCCTAGTTCCCAAAACAAACCAGCTTTCAGACTGATACAACAATCAGCTTACTAACACCACTTAACACTAGCTCTCAACCTAAACACTGAGTAGGGTTTTGAGTAGGGTTTTGGTTCCAACTATTTTGAGATAATCCTTACAAGTTTAGCTCAAGGCTTAGGATTGGATTATCTCTTTCTAAGGTTTGGATGTAGCTTTAAGCTTGGTTACAGAAGGTTTGTTAGTTTCTCTACAATTGTGAAACACTTGGGAAACAATGATAATTTCGAGTGTTTCTAGATAGTTATGAATGTAGAGATAGCTTTGATCTTGTGAGTTTCCCGTACTTGAAAATGTGCACGTCCTTCTGTATTTATAGGCTTCCTTGAAAATCTTCCCGTTGGATTTGAATCTTCTCAAGTAAGTCTTCTTGTATCTGATTGGTTCAAACGGCTCTATTTGAAGCTTTAAGTCTTGTCAAGAAATGGCTGCAAAACCATGCCTGTTCACCAACTTTCTGTAGATTGCTAGGTGAAAGACTTTTGGTACTTGTCAGGCTGGGACAGGTCGGCTGTCAGTAAGGTACACTGACGTGTCATCTTCTCATTGGACCTTAAGTCTGTATGCCCAGATTCTTGTCTAGCTTTAAGGTGGAACTCCTCTGATGAGAACCTTCTTATTCCTTCTTTTATTGTAAGCTTCACTGAAACTCATTTTGCCTTGTTCCAACCAGATTTTACTAACAGCTTTAAATATGTTTAGCATTAAATGTACTTTGTTAGTTCCCATCAGTGGACCTTCGTCCTCTACTGATAGATTTAGTCTTAGTGAGAATGTACTTAGAAAACATTCAAGACTTAGACTTCTTTCTCAGATCACTTAGTCTTCAGCGGACTTCACTTCAGCGGACTTCATCTTCAGCAGACTTCATACTAAAATACACTCTAGTTATTACTAACTGCACTTCAGTTCTTAACACTTAGAACTGTTTAATTTAAACTCTAACTCTACTGAATAATTTACTTACAAACAACTTAGGGAGGGACATGTTGGCATCTAATCAAAACAAGTCTTATACATTTTCCCAACAATCACATAATTCGATCACATCAATTATATTGAAACCTTAAAACAATATAATCATGCATCAGCCAACATCTCAAAACAATTTAAATGCGCCACGAGGGGTGGTCTATACATTTAAATACATTCAAGCGGATCACAAACTAAAAGTTACAAATCCTTAATTCAAAATTAATAGTTGGCTCCTACTTTGACCACATAGAAATTGACAGGGACTCCGAGGAGAGTAAGTTAATATCAATTTCCTATGCCTAAGAAATGTACGTTTAGTTACAAGGAAACTGTTAATGTTGTCTTCCGTGATCGGGTATCACCATATTAACTACAATGTAACATGTACCATATATTGAACGGTTTGAAATAGATATTCAACATTCAATCATAACTAAAGCAAATGTGATAAAAGAATTATTCTCATAAACAAGTGTTTGATACACGAGTTATACAAAGTAAAAGCATACTTTCACGTATAACTCCAACACGGACCACGTTGCTTGCCCCATTTGGACCCAAGCTGCCAAAAGCTGACCTTCTGAGCCTATCATGGACCGAGGTGCGAGCAGCAGTGTGTGCTCGCTCCTCACTTCTTTGAGAGCTTTCTTTCCTATATTCTTCGTGACTCAGATTCCTTGTTTCCCTGCTGCTCGACTCCTTGTCGCCCCCTGGAGTAGACTCTCCTCGGCTCCCTAGTTGTTCGCTAATTGGAGCTTTACCCTTGGCCCTCCTTGTTTGTTCGATATCAACTTCCTCTATCCTTATATCTTTTCGTTGCCTAGCTCTTTGCTCCGTTGCCCGGTTGCTCGCCTCTGGGGTCTTAGATGATCTATTTCCTGCTGTCCGGTTGCTCGCCTCCCGGGCTCTTGATGGTCCAGCGGCTTCCTGTCGCCGTTGTAAGGATTGTAAAACGGTGATTATTTTTGCCAATTCCTCCGGATTCTGGGCCAAAGCCTCCACTTCAGGGGGAAGCGTATCGATAGTGACTTGGACATTTCATCGAGACATCGTCCGTACTGTTCGTGCATGATCACCCGTTGATGATACCCTAGTTTGGGACTTACTAGCCGGATGCGTGCTCGATTCTTGTGGTTCTTGTGATCTTGTCATTTTTGGATATCAAAATGCCTTTTGATGAAAGTCTTTGTGTTTATGAATGTGGATTTAAGAACAACTAGCCTTGCATGTATGAATTTGGCTTGTCACAACCCTTGTTCATACATGCATGCATTCAAGTCTTTAAATCTTCTAACACAACACCTCACAAACACCAGCCAACACCTACAAACCCAGTTTCCGGCGACCTGTTGCCGGATTTTTGCAGATTCCGGCGACTTTTCACAAGGATTCTTCAAATCTTCAACCAACGGAGGTTCGGACCCTTCTTCTAGCGCCAATTGTTGATGACCTTAACTTGAATCAAAGGATTAATGGTTGTTTTACTCTTAGAAGATCATCAAACAAGAAATATATCAAGGATTAAAGCTAATTTTCTTCAAGGAAAGATTGGGGAGAATTTTTGCAAGAGTTTGGCTTGTTTTTTAATTAACCCACTTATTCTTATTATTCCATGAAGGGGTATTTATAGTAGTACAAGCAAGTAGGAAGTGTCACCTTCTTAATCACCTTCATTTACAACGTGACAAGTGTTAAGACACTTGTTATATCCTTAAGCTATTACATCTTTACACAATGACAAGTGTTAAAATATTTGTTTGTCCCTAATGTAATGCCTAATTATTGGGATTTCTGAAGATCTTCCGAGGTGCCCTCTTGCTCGCCTGCTCGCCTCTTGTTACTTCTCATTCATCCTTCTTAGTCCAGTTGGTCGCCTCTTTTTTATGGCCAAATGACCAGCTGCTCGCCTCCTCTGACCTGGTCACTTGACCCAGCTGCTCGCCTCCTAGGGCTTTATTCCCTGCTGCTCGTCCTTTTTTATTTTTTATTCTTAATGACTTCCTAATCTTATTATTTTTAATATATTTCATCTTAATCACGTTTTCCAGTTGTTCGCCTATCAATAGAGGTAAAGAAAGCTTTGAATTTGAAATTCATTTGGGGCTTTGATTTCTGATATTTAAATTAGGCTACACGTGGGTACCCTTACCAGAATGACGACTGTAGCAATTCCTGCTCGTTTAGTCTTATTTGAGAGATGTATAGTCGTCGGAGGTGGGTGATATTTTATTTGTTTTTCAGATTAATAGTATATCATTTACACTAAAAAAAGAAAAAGAAAAAAATAACATTGTTAACGGCGCGTGTAACTGGCTCGCCCATTTTCTGTTAAAAGTTAACCGCAAATTCTTACGGGACCAAATTTGATGAAAAGGGGACTATTTTCGTGAAACCAAATTCTTATGGGACCAACAATGCAATTTTTCCATTACTTGTAGGTAACAAATGCCTATGAATTTCATTTCGTAGGCAAATTGTTTATAGGTTGAGGAATGAAGGTGCATACGAATATAATATTTTGTTGAAATATTTCGTAGACAATTATAATTTTGTAGGCAATTTTTTATATTATTATAGTGTACCTACAATATATCTACAAAATTTTTCTAATCATGTAGGCATTCCTCAAATCACCTACAAAGTATAAACGAATTGCCTATAAAATTGAAATTTATAGATAAATTGTTTGTAGACAGTTTGTTTGTTGATAATTTAAAGAATAAAAATGCTTATATAATCTAAAAAATTATTAGCCAATTGTACACAATTTGCACTAACGAAATTATTTTAGTTGGAAATTCCATAGACATGCATATTGAAAAATTCTATAGGCCTTTATTTTTTTTAAGTGTTTGATAAAGTATATATTACCTAATAAATTCAGTTATACACGTGCAAATAGAGGTGTTAAACGGGTCGGGCGGGTCATCCCGGTCTAGGTCCACCAGGCCGCGAATATTTTTGGGTTGGGCCGATTGTTTTCGGACCACTTATTTTCAGGCCCGTCCTGGCCCGTCTCAGGCCACTGGGCCAAATCGGCCCAATTTTTTTATTTTTTTATATATTTTATTATTGTACTTAATTTATATATTTACTTCATTAGTTTATAATTTAGTATACAAATTATACTCATATAGTTATAAAAATTATTTAGTTTGTCAATAACAATTCAATAATTAAATTAAAACAAAAATTTCTAAATAATATTCAAACAACAATAATTCAACAAATCTTAATAAATTTAAATTACCAAAATAAATTAAAAAATCCATAATCCAACATAACAACTTTAAAAAGATCTGGATAATGTATTTTTACAGGAACCTTAACTAATTTTTATTATTTAATAATTACATTATCTATTGAAAAATACTTATATAATACCCAATAAATCCATAACCTTATATAGGGGAAACATTTTTTGCCTATGTGGCAAAGGTTAGAGTTTTGTATTTCAAATTCTCTTTTATCTCATTAATTCACATTTTAATATTTGATCTCGACCGTTCCCTCATTTTATCTTAATCGTGATCGTCCATTTTTCCTCTTTCTTATCTATAAATTTGCACTCCACCCATCAACCTTTCATTCACTTTTCGTCCTACTCTCCGGTTCGTCCCTTTTCTTCCGTCCGAGTCCGTGCTTTCCGGTCGTTATCGAGACGTTGCTCCTTTTGGTTCTTCGCTCGACTTCGTGCATATTATGTGACAGTTTCCATTGTGTCTTTCATAACAACTATCATGTTGAGGTTATTCCTGTAATATTAGTGTAGCTATTATTGTATAGGTTGTTCTTTCTCTCTATTTTATATTTTTCGGTTCAATTTTGTTAATGGATCGTCAATCTATTCGCTGATCAATGGTGTAATATCGTTGGAACTTTGTAGTCGTTCTTGATTCATTATTATAAAAATAAAAATTTATTTGTTTGTGTATTACTTCCCTCTTTCTTTCTTTTTTCTTTCTTTTTTCTCTAAATCCTGCATACAATGTATGGTTGCTTTGTGTTTTCTTTTAATGGGAATTGATAAGCCTCACTCCTCGGATCATCTTTGTCATGGATGTTTTTTATCAATTAAATTTATGTGTATTCCCCATAAATTCCGTGTATTACTTTTTCCTAATATATATGACATTGAATTATTTTTAAAAAGTGCAAAATCCTAATGGTGGCATGTAGGAGGAATTGGTCATATTCAATTTTACAGTAATACTATTTTCCTAATATATATGACTTTGAATTATCTTTAGAAACTGCAAAATCCTAATCGCGAGGAATTGGTCATAATCAATTTTGCAGTAATACTAATCGTGGGATAGTTTCTCTTTGTCATTAGATTATGAGTTAGTTTCACAATAATTCAACATATGAAGATTTAGATATTCCATAAATTAATTGTATATTTTCATATATATACATATTTACGCCAATTTTGATTAGGTGTATTTGGTATATTGTTAAATTCTTAACTGTAACTTATTAAAAGAAATCAAATTAGATGATTTCCTTAAAAATATATCCCAAATTAAAATCCCAAACTTTGCCTAATTTAATTGGCTAAAAAATTAAATTATTAAACTTTGACTTGGTATATTTGGGATATTGTTATATATCCCAAATTAAAATCTGAATCTAATTGGCTAAAAAAAAATTCTTAACCGTGCCTTAAGAGAATTGGTCAAATTAGACGATTTCCTTTAAATATATCCCAAATTAAATTCCTAATCTTGCCTAATTTAATTTGCTAAAAAACTAAATGCTTAACCGTACATTATTAAAAGAATTGGTCAAAATAGATGATTTTCTTAAATATGTTGCAGTTGTTGTGTCCATATTCCTCTTGAAATTACACTGACATGGCTTAAATAATATATCCTATTCATGGCAAGTTTGAAGAACTGATCAAAATTATATTTTCTAAAATATTTTGCAGTTGTTTATTCCATATTTCAAGACATTACTCATTATATAATTTAATTATTTTAACTTATAATTTAAATTTGTGCATATGTCAACTAAATGGTTAAACTTAAATTTATGATCTACTTTTGTCAAATTTATATTAATTTATAAATGTCAATTTTAAATAATTAAACCCAATTTCGACTTAATTTTCACTCTTTTGGTCAATTTTGTGGAATTTGCATTAATTGTTTCAATCAAATCAAAATCTACTAATACATGACTAATTACATTATAAGCATGAGTGTCATATAATTAGTTTACCTTAAAAAAAATTGTCGAATATATTTTAATTAATAAATTGACACATTTATTTTATACTTAGTTTAATGGATTTTTGTGTTCTTTTAATACCATATGTGTACAAATATCTCGAAAAAATATTATTATACAGATATACAATTTTAAGGTCATTCAATGTATTCTTCATGATAATAAATTATGAAATTGATATTTAACATTAATGATTACCGATACAAATAAATTTTCAATACTTTATATTAAAATAATTAGTATATTTATTAAAATCAACTAATACCAATAAACTTAATACTTTTTATATTACATTAAAATAATAAGACACGTTATAATATATTTTAAAATAGAATAGTATACATACTAATTAGTTAAATTTTACCACAATTATACATACAATTTATAGTAAACTTGACTATACATCTTATAAATTAATGTGCATTGAATTTGCTAATTCTCTTTTATGGTAACTTGACTGAGGATTAGTGCTCATGATGGTGGTTGTTTCGTTTAGTAGCAGAGAAGATGGAGACGAACTATTTCTGCGCGTGTGAATATATGGATGGTTAGACAAAAAAATTTTAAACATTAATTTTTTAAACAAAATTCTAAAAATACCAAGTCAAACTTGGGTTAAATAATGGAATTAGTTAAATTGGAAATCCACTACATTTTTTAAATGTCCGATTAATTAGCTTCAATGGATGAGTAAGCAAAAATATTTTTAAAAAATAATTGATGTGAAGTATGCAATGTACATAAAATTTAAATTTATAACCTTCATAGAAAACATAGGGGATGAAGTTCGGAAAAATGGAATGGCAACTCCAGTGATCAAGGCCTAAACACCGCTAACAAATTATCAGTGCCCATCACAATTAAATGAAATCATTGAGTCAAAAATAAAAAGTTCTGAATTAATCAATCAATAAAGACCACATATATTTTAAAATACAATTCAAAAAGGAAATACATGTATTAGTTAAATTAGGTGTCCAAATTATTTTTTAAATGACCGATTACTTACATTGATTATGTAATGTAAAAAAAATTAAATTGATTATGGAATCATAAAAAATTTATGATTAAAAATAATTTATAATAGAAAAATAGTTTAATTAATTGTACAGGGCCAACGTCACCAAAAAAAAAAGAATCCAATTAATGAATCAATAGAGAATCACCAAAAAAGAGCCCAATTAATAAAGTCACAAAAAAAGAGCCCAATTAATGAATCAATATAGAATAGTAATTTTTTTAAATAAAATTCTAAAATACCAAGTCAAACTTGGCTAAAATAAAGGAATTAGTTAAATTGGGTATCTACGTTGTTTTTTAAATGCACAATTAATTAGCTTCAGCTATGGATGAGTAGGCAAAAAAAAAATTGGCAAAGTATTATATGAAGATAGTTTATGATAAGCTTATCATGAAATAATTTTAAAGTATCATTAATTTCATCGGGAGTATCATTAATCTCATCAGGGGTATCATTAGTCTGAGTTCAAGGAAATTTAAAACAATTACAATATAATACCACTGACCCAGATTAGTGATACCCCTGATAGGTTTAATGATACTCCTAATGATATTAATGATACTCTAAAACTATTTCATGTTAAGCTTATTATGAACCATTTTCATATAAAACCTACTCAAATTTAAAAAAAAAAAATTGATGTCAAGTATGCAATATACATAAAATTTAAAGTTATTACCTTCATAGAAAACATAGGGGACGAATTTTGAAAAAATGGAATGACAACTCCCGAGATCAAGGCCTAAACACTACAAACAAATTATCAGTGTCCATCGCAATTAAATGAAATCATTGGGTCAAAATTAAAAATAATTCGAATTAATCGATCAATAAAGACCACATATATTTTAAAATACAATTAAAAAAGGAAATACATGTATTATTTAGATTAGGTATCAAAATTATTTTTAAAATGACCGATTACTTTTGTTGATTATGGAATGTTAAAAAGAATCATAAAAAATTTATGATTGGCAATTAAGAGTTTAATTTCTTTAATATTAAATTTGATTTCAGTTTATAACATCACAATAATACCTTCAAGATGAAATTAAATGTGCTGCATTATTTGATTTCATTAATGTTGTGTTAAAGTGATTCTCTTTGTATGCATGTGTCTATGCATGTTTAACTGTATATACATGTGCACGATTTGGTTGGATATATTGCAAGATAGAAATTAATACTTGAAATTACTATTAATAAAAGTTAAGGACAAAAAAATGTATTTTTCTATATTTGACAACAAATATATTACATCCATATTTTTTTTAAATCTACTCACTTTTCTTTAGAAATGAGTATATTAATCGTTTTTTTTTTTTTTTTTTTTGGGTGCCATTTATAGATATTTAAATGCTTGTGTATGATAAGGGAATGTATTTTAGGATTTCGAATATAGGTGTGATACAAATTTTAAAATATAATTGTACAAGGTTTAACATGGTGGTACGAAACTAATAAATATGATTATATTGTCTTTAAAATCGTGTTTTGGGGCTAATTAAAACAAAAGTTATACGAACTTTAAGGTGGTATGGACTTAAAATATGGTAGTACAAATATAATAATGTATGGTGCAAGGTGAACTAATAGTTGTACACACTTAAATAAATTATGGGACAATGTTAATTAATTGTGGTACAAGATGAACTAATTGTGGTGCAAATTTAGATAAAGTATAATAAGAACTTAATAAAATATGGTACGAGATGTGTAATACCCCGTCCCGTTTTATACCTTTTATATTCCTAGAACCCTTATTTTATATTAATTTGTTTCTTTTAATTTTATTATTTTTGTGTGATACTGTGTAATTTAAATATATATACCCTTTTATAAAATCCTAAATTCGAAGAAAGGAATCGAATCTTTCAAACGAATAAAGGACTACGAGAAATTAAATATTCAAGGGTTTAAAATTAGGATTTCGATCCGTATAATTTATCGAGAATAATTCAAATGCAATTAAATATTAATCAAATTATAAAACTGTAATAATTATTAAATCGGGATTAAATTCGTGAATCAAACGATCCCTAAACCGTGTTAGACAGGAACGAAAATATCAGAATTAAAAGGGATTAATCCCTAACCACATAAATTACTTTCCTTTTTTAATTAAATTTAATTAGAAAATTAATTCTAGCCATGTATTATTTTCTTTCCTTTTAAAAATTAATTAATTAAGAAATTAAGAAAATATATCTTCCTCTCTTCTCCTTTAGCATAAAAAACGTGTATGCCCTTTCTCTCTCTCAGAAACCGCGTAAGATTTCCTCCTCCTTCTCTCTAAAATCGGCGAGCACGCCGCCTTCTCCCTCCGTCGCAAGCCGTGCCTCTTCCGCCTCCTCCTTGCCGATTGACGGCCGCCGCCGTGCCCAGACGCGAGCACGCCTCTGTCCTCCTGTAATACCCCGTCCCGTTTTATGCCTTTTATATTCCTAGAACCCTTATTTTATTTCCTTATCTTTGTTTCTTTTTATTTTATTATTTTGAGTGTTATTTGTGTAATTTAAATATATACCTTTTTTACAAATTCCTAAATTCGTAGAAAGAATCGAACCTTTCAAACGAATAAAGGACTACGAGAAATTAAATATTCAAGTTTAATTAAGGATTTTGATCCGTTTAATTTATTGAGAATAATTAAAATGCAATAAAATATTAATTGAGTTCTAAAACTGTATTAATTTTCAAATCGGGATTAATCTCGTGAACCAAACGATCCCTAAACCGTATCAAGTGGGAACGAAAATATCTGAATTAAAGGGGGTTAAATTCTGGCCACATAAATTACTTTCCTTTTTGAATTAAATTAAATAATTAATTAATCTCATCCACATATTTATTCCTCCTTTATAATTAATCTTTTAAGAAATTAATTTTCATTAATTATCCTCTCCTCCCAAAACGCATACGCATACCCTTCTCCCTCATTCAATTTCCCCAAATTCTATCTTCTCCTCTCAAATCCATCGACTGTCGTAGCCCTCCTTCCGCCACCAGCAGAGCGCCGCCGCGCCCTAGCCCAGACGGCCGCCGGCTACCGCCTCTCGCTCGAAGGCCGGCGTCGCCGCCCCTTCACGAATGCCGCCGCGCTGCAACGCCGACTCCCTCCATCTCTGCCGCTCGTCCCAGCTCCGTCGCACCGCCCTCCCCGCCGAGCGACGCCCGCCGTCGCGCCTCCAAGCAGAGCGCCGCCGTCGCGACACCGCCACCAGCGCCACGGCGACTCCTTCCCCTTCTTCCGTCGATGAGACCCAGCGCCGCCGTTCGCTAGCACCGCTGCAACGCCGCCGCTCCGCCGTTCGTCTTTTTTTTAAGTGAGTCCCTCTTATCGATTCTTACACTCAGTTTTCCAATTAAATTCCCTTATTGATTCAACGGAATTTGCTCGATTTAATTCTCCTTTTCATTCAACAAAATTCTGCTTAATTAATCTCTCAAAGAAAAACTCACGTTTTGTTTCTTTCCGTACTTGATCGAGATACCATCGTCTCCCTGCCTTTCTGATGAAGCTGCTGCCCGTTTGATTTTGGGAGAACCGAAACTACGTCGTTATGCCGCCAAAATTATCCGACGAGCCACCAATCGAATGCCGTTAGGCTGCCGAATTTGGGACTCGTAAGAATCCCTAACCTTCTCTCAAATTCTTGTACTAGTTGAGATAGAAATTGATCAATTTTAGTTCGTTGTTGAGACTTTGTAAATTAAGAATAATTATTTTGGGTTGGAGCCTGTGAGCTTGTAGATGGACTTTATTATTGTTAAAATTCTACTGTTCGAATGAGTTAAGTTGTTAGCTTAATGGTTGTATTGAATATGTTGTTTAGTGTCATTGGAATAGCTGTTTAGTATTCTTGATTTAGGTGTTTAGTATTATTAGTTTAGTTGGTTAGTATTATTGAATTTGGTATTTAGTATTGTTAGTTGGTGGGTTTAGTATGGTTGGTTTTGTAGTTTGGTATTATTGTGTTTAGTTGTCTAGTATTATTGAATTAGTTGTTTAAGTATCACTAATCAACTTTAGAAGTATTACTATTAATAAGAAGAAAATTACATAGATACTCTTATACAAGTTTTCTCTAAAAACCAAATAAGTTTAATAAGAGAATTTTTATTTATAAAAACATATTTTTATATTCAAGAATTCTTTTAAAAATAAGAAATAGAAATCTTAGAAAAGAAAAACCTATTCTTTTGTCTTATTAATACTTTTTAAATAATTATATTATTCTTTTAAGTTTTTCCAAGAATAATAATAATTATGTTTATACTTTTAATCTTATAAAAGGCTTTTGTTAAGGACACAACAGAAATTAGTAAATACACCCCCTAATACACCTCCTCTTAAGAAGGGTGTACTTATCAAAAGATTGTTTTTGTAGTAATCAAAATAGTCATACCACAAGTATACTAGTAAATACACTCCCTCAATACACTCACCTTTCTAGAAGTGGTGTATTTACCAAAATAGGGTGTGACCCTTAAGCAAGTTCTTTTTGAGTTTATAAGACCACAACTTTATCGATTCTCGTAACACAAACTCTCAAGTTTTCCTAAACGTTTTCAAAGGTCAACTTTTAATTAAATATTTTCCTACTAGGATTCGGTACTAGTTGGAACGCACACGAGGTTTTCGACCGTCTGTCTACACATCATTTCCGGAATTCGGAACGAACAGGTGGGTGATGATCTGTTGATTGATCTTCTAATAATAACGTTGTGCCGGTATTTTCTGAACTCGACTAAATCAAATAAAAAATATCTAATCCAACATAAATGTAACACCTATCTATATAACTGTTTGGATTATGTGATATATATATGTTATACATTAGCCTGTTGTTTTGTGAATCGATCATCACTGCATGAGTAAACACCTTTTATGAGCATGAATCAGTTCAGTTGTCAGTCAAGTATTTATTCTTTGTAAAGTTTATTGAGTCAGTTTCGTGGAAGGTCAGTATGTACGGAGTCGGGATCGAGTTTTAAATCCGACCTCCGGGGCTGCTGTCGGGGACGCCCTCGGAATCAAGGTTGTTGATCAAGTAGATCTGGTCCCCGGTCAGCTGTCGTTTGACGCACTGGGAAGAAGGCCATTGATACTTGCTTATTTTGAGGGATGTATAAGGTTGGATGATGTGAGCTTGTGTGGTTGGATGAAGTAAGTTTTGGTTGGAGTTGAAAAGAGTAACTTTGTTGATTGGTTGGAGTTGAAAAGAGTAACTTTGTTGGAAGTGGAATGATTGTACGTTTATGGTTTGACAGTTGTGATAATATGTGATATGACTTTGGGCTTTGCCTTAATGTGAACCAACTTGTGCTATTTCATTATATTATGCGAAATATGTTTAAATGCCGTTTAAATTTTATATGAAACTGATTAAATAAAATAAACAATTTATCAATGAGTATAACTTAATATATTTCGGATTTACCAATCCCATGACGTTGCAAATCACCCATACGTGAGAATTCAAATCTCACGCCCCATTTTTACAACCCTTGCAGATTATGATTTCGTGGAGCAAGGACAGTAATAGAGACGACACGGAGTTCCCCACTTAAATAAAACATTACTGATAATACTATGCTTTATATACACATATATGTGTGTGAGATACTTATTAAAATTATTCTATTCATTTCTTCCGCTGCATAAAAACTCATCATCTCTCATTTCCGTTATATTTCCTTCAAAAATTTTATAGTTCGGACTTTTGATCACAATAACACTTCGAATCCGATATAATTAATATATATTGGGTTCGGGGCTTTACAGGTGGTATCAGAGCTTATGTTCAAAACTTTCGGACCAAAACCCAAATTATTGTTTTAATCAAACCAGAATTCTCTTTCTTTATTAAATTTTCTTATCATGTAAGTATAGATCACTAATTAAATCACTTGAAGGGAAATGTGTCTCCTATTACCGTCAGAAGCTCCTCGAAGGTATGTTCTTATTTTATTGCCTAAAAGTTTATGATATTACGACAACTTGACTTTCATAACAAAACTTCAATCAAAAGATCGCGAACTCGAAGCAACACCTACGAGGTGTAGAAAGAACCACGAAATGTCGTTTATATTACTATTGAAATACAGATAATTAGTGAAAGATAGAAATAAATATATTTGTGTAAATTTATAAACTTCATAAATGATGTTATATGATTATTTGAACTATGTGTCTTAATTGTTTAAATAATGTTTCTGGATAACTAAAATTTTGACTAGGAATTTCCTTTCCATATAAGAATCCACCTAAGATAGTTATATCCTGATAATTAGAAGACACTTAGCTAACCTTAGAATTTATAAGTGTGTTATAACCCAGTTCACGAGACTGCGTGCAAAGGTAAGAGCCACTCCGATATCCCATGAGGAGACATATTTGACAGCCGTGATTTGTTTTGCCAGAAGGGTTACTGAGTTGTTCTCCGTCCTATCGCTGTAAGACTACTCGAACGGACTAGAATAGAAGACCCAGTTCAAAGACCCCACGTTCACTTGGAGACATACCTAGAAAGAGTCGACGATGGGTATTTCCATATGATAATAGTGATCAGTTATCATTTTGATATAGTCACAAATACGTACAACCTAGATGTGCCACCCTTTCCTGACATATAGTAGTAGTCAGATGTATGACCGTTTTACTTAGACCATAGCAGCATAGCTTTAACCCACTCTTTTGTTGCTCGTGGTCCGAATTGATGTGAGGATATGATGCTTTAGCATTACTTAGAAGCCTTTTGTATTCTATGACGTAATGTAAGGAGACTGACCTCCGTAGGACCAAAACTTTTAGATATATATATACTTATTATGTGCTCACTACTTGTCAATGTGTTTTACTTGCTTTATATATTAAATGTCATATTTTATCTGATTATCACTTAATGACACATTACTAGTTCCTAGAATACTGTGCGAATGTGAGCACTGTACCATTGGGGCCCCAATGCGCAGCTGGTGAATTACGTACCACACGTGTTTCAGTGCTAGCGTTGTGTTAATTTTGGTTAATCCGGTTATGTTTTTATAACTTTCTAACACCTATACATATCGTAAAAATATTATTCTTTTCCGATCAGAACCACCTTTAGAATGACACCAAGACGTAGACGTGGACGACCCCACGTTAACCCTATTACTATATCAGTGAATCCTATAGGACAGAACTCACCTTCTCAGGCTGAACCTAAGCCACCTCAGCAGGCCGCGCTAGGAAATGTCTGGAACTACTATGGAAATTAAGGACCGAATTTGAGGTTTACCCCTAACGCTAAACGATCACCTGATAGAGTCCGACCTTCACGTCCTTAAGATAAAAGCCTTTGACATGATCCTAATCTTTGACTAGTTAACAAAGGACGAAGCGATAATAAAATGCGCAGAACGTGAAATAGACCTCGAAACCCGTAATGGTCAACACTTCACATTTTGTGAAATCAAGACCAAGAAGGAAACCCGAGTAATATCAGCAATCTAAGCTGCAGTAATATTACGAAAGGAGAAATGCCAAGCTTACCTCGTCCACATCTCAGCAGGAGAGAAAGACGACAAGTTGCACATCAAGGTGCCAATTGTGGATGGATATCTTGACGTGTTTCCCGAGGAATTAACCGGGTTACCTCCTGATCGTCAGATAGAGTTCTCCATCGACTTGATACCTGGGGCAGCACCAGTATCTAAAGCACCTTACCGAATGGCTCCAAAGGAATTAGAAGAACTGAAGGAACAACTGCAATGCTTGCTTGAAAAGAAGTTCATCAGGCCTAGTGCATCACCATGGGGAACACCCGTGTTGTTCGTAAAGAAGAAAGATGGAACTTTCCGTATGTGCATAGACTATCGAGGTCTCAATCAACTGATCATTAAGAACGAATATCTTTCTCCAAGGATAGAAGATTTGTTCGACCAGTTGAAGAATGCTACCGTATTCTCAAAGATCGATCTAAGGTCTGGTTACCACCAGCTAAAGGTCAAGAGCGAGAATATCCCGAAGACAGCATTCCGGACTCGGTATGAACATTACGAGTTCACCATGATGCCTTTCAGAGTAACAAACGCTCCGATAATTTTCATGGATAAGATGAATAGAGTGTTTCATCCGTACCTGGACCAATTCGTTATCGTCTTCATCGACGACATACTTGTGTACTCTAAGAGCAAAGAGCAACACGAAGAACATCTCAAGGCAGTCTTAAAGACAATGAGACGAGAGAAGTTTTATTCTAAATTCAGCAAGTGTGAATTTTGGACCAACTGCTTACGTATCGATTAGTACTAGAGCATCTCACTCCCTTGTGTCTAAGAATTTAAGAAAATTTGAGGATATAGAGTATAGAAGAATAGACCTTAAGTGAAAGTAAACTTTTGAGGAATACAATGAGAACCTAAAGCCGAGTGAATTGATTGGAGATAGACTTGGATGAACATCAAATAGAAACTGAACTGCACGTTCTTAAGTTGAGTAGATAGACGTTATTGAAAACGAACTAGTGTTATGCATAAGAAGAAATATGAAACATGGGCATAGTTACTTTCTTTTGGGATAATGACTTGAAGCGATTTTACTAACTTCTACTAGTCGCTCACCCGCAAGCGGACGGGTTCACTGTAGTAAGAGTAAGTATAATGACCAAGTAGTATCGAACCCAAGGGATGGTGTATATGCGAATAGATCCCTGAAGATCTACGCGTCGTAGTTAATATGAGTGTGTTGTTTTTGGGTTTTTTTGGAAAGATTAATTAAGCTAACTAAATTATCCTACGAATGCAAAAGGAAAATTAAACTAAGTATCTAAGGTGTATATGCAAGTATGAGATGGTGATGCTCAGGATAGGAATCCCTACGTATACTAACGGAGCAGGTACATAATCAAAGTAATCGTGACAACCAAGAATTAACCTAAGTAAAAGAATGCAAGGTGAAAGCTCAAGATTCTAAACCCTAATACTTTACCCTAACACTCGACTTCACTAATCCACTAACAAGTTAATGGATTGTGCTCAATTAATGAGACCCTAATTTAACTAAGGTGATGCGGTCGTTCTCCTTCGCTAAACCGGTAGATGAATTAACCTTTCCTAAACCTCTCGTTAAGACTACTAATTGTTATTGAGTGATGCGGTCGTCCTCTCTCTAACACTTTCGTACTAAATTTAAAGGTAAAGTTCAGATTAATTATAAGAATTCATTAATGAAGAGAATTAAAACCTAACGTCACGAGTTACTCTAACTACGTACCCACATCCTACTTCTACGAGTTCATCCTACCCTAAGCATGCAAGGGTTTTAGCCGGACATGGTTTTAACAAAAATAAAAGCAATAGAAGAAACAACGAACATAAACATAATGAATTGGACGAAGAAAATAAGAAACATGAACTAGGGTTTTAAAAGAAAATAATTCTAAGAACTGAAATTTAATTAACTAAAACGACGTTCAAAGCGTTTAAAGTAATCAAGCTAATGAAAAGAAACTAAGAAACGAAAAGAAACTAAGAATTCGTATGAAAAACCTCAACAACGTAAAAGTAAAGCTTGCTCCTCTTCTTCCTCTCCAAAAACTAAGTCTAAAATTATTTCTAAAGTTCGGGGCTCCTTCAAAACGTGTTTGGAAGAGGTATATATAGGCACGGGTCGAAACGGGAGTTAATGGGCCGAAAATACGCATCCGGAGGCAAAAATCCATGGGCGCTCGAGCAAAACGCTCGAGCGGTCCCGCTCGAGCAGTGTAGCTCGAATGACACAATCGCTAGAGCGGTTCCGCTCGAGCCGGTCGAGCGCTGAAATCTCTCTGCATGTTTTGGGCGCTCGAACAATTCGCTCGAGCGGTGGTGCTCGAGCTGCTCGAGCGCAAGAATAGTTCTGTAAGTTTAAGCGCTCGAGCGCGTGCGCTCGACCTAGTCACTCGAGTGACTTCTAACTCCTCCCAAGTGATACTTTTCCTCGTCCGCACTAATACCAATCGTATTTCTTCAATATCTTCTCATCCGGGCATCCGTTTGAGTCGATTCAAAGTCCTACGAACTCCGTTTTTCGTCCTCTATTAACCTATGAGCATCAAAGAGACAAATTCATTAATGTGTAGAAATAATGCTCAATTGACTCTAAATACTCTATAAACTCGACCAAAATTAGGGCGTTTCTAGCTACGAATCATGACAATTTCACGCCTAATCAGATAACATAAGATTTTAAGCTTAAGTAGAGCCTTTTGTGGAATGAGTAAGCTAGATGTGATCTTAAGTCTTACGTGTTAAGATTAACATTTATATGTTATGGGAATACTTTAGTTGAAAAAGAAAGGACAATTGATTTTTATCTATGGGATACATAGTGGACTTCGAAGTAGAGGAAAATTTGCAACTATGTAGGAAGAAAAGTTTGCATGTTTGAGGACTAGAAGACCTTCTAAGTCTTAGATCAGGAAGAGTGACAACAAACTTAGTCGACTAAGAAAACCGAGAAGTTATTTTGGTTTTAACTAATGGAGGACCTTTCAAAAATCAAACCTCCCCACTAAGGTTTACCACCCCTTCTGGACCAGAAGTTTTAGAGTAAGTAGTTAGACAAAACATTTTTTAGTGGAGTAAGATATAGTACCAATTTCATCCTAAACCTAGAATTCTCCACACAGTATTGTGCAGATCACCAATGACCTCTAGGGTTGTTGCATCCTCTGGAAATGCCAGAGTGGAAATGGGAGAACATCACTATGGATTTTGTCACCGGATTTCCGAAAACGGTGAAAAATCACGATGCCATTTAGGTTATCGTAGATAGACTTACGAAAACTGCCCACTATATCCCTATTAGAATGACTTAGATGTTGTACAAGCTCATCCAACTATACATAGCAGAGGTAGTTAGACTGCACGGTGTACCAGTCTCGATAGTGTCCGATAGAGATCCCGTTTTACCTCCAAGTTCTGGGGAAGTCTGCAATGAGCCTTAGGTACTGAATTGAAGTTCAGCACCGCATACCACCCGCGGACTGACGGACAATCGGAAATAACTATCCAGACACTCGAAGGTATGCTGAGAGCTTGCGCTCTAGATCTTGCAGGAAGTTGGAAGAGCCACCTGCCATTTGTAGAGTTCGCATATAACAATATTTATCAGGCGATAATACAAACGACACCGTACGAAGCACTTTAAGGGAAAAAGTGTAGATCACCAGTTTGTTGGGATGAAGTCGGAATTCGAAAGATTCTCGAACCCGAACTAGTTGAAAGATCGGTTGAGATAGTCGCAAAGATTAAAGGAAGAATCAAAACAGCTCAAGACCGTCAGAAGTCATATGTGGATGCTAGGAGAAGAGATTTACAATTCGACATTGACGATAAAGTATTTCTCCGAGTGGCACCAATGAAAGGTCTAATCCATTTTGGTAAAAGAGGTAAGCTAAAGTCGCGATACAATGGGCCATTTGACATCCTGAATAGAATCGGGGATGTGGCTTATCGCTTAGCACTACCACCAGAGTTATCGCGGGTGCATAATGTGTTCCACACATCTACACCCAGGAAGTACATAAGCGATCCAAACCCTGTTTTTAGTCATATAGATTTAGGTTTAAGTTGTGACCTGACTTATGAAGAAGTTCCAGTTACTATCCTAGGAAGGAAGTTACACTTATTAAGGAATCAAGAGATACCATTAGTTCTAGTCCAGTGGAGCCGACACGAGAAAGAAGAAACAACTTGGGAAATAGAGGATGAAGTCCTAACCAAATACCCTCAATGCTTAAGCAAGACCTAGAAGCTGAATTTCGGGGGCGAAATTCTGTTAAGGGGGTGAGAATGTAATACCCCGTCCCGTTTTATGCCTTTTATATTCCTAGAACCCTTATTTTATTTCCTTATCTTTGTTTCTTTTTATTTTATTATTTTGAGTGCTATTTGTGTAATTTAAATATATACCCTTTTTACAAATTCCTAAATTCGTAAAAAGAATCGAACCTTTCAAACGAATAAAGGACTACGAGAAAATAAATATTCAAGTTTAATTAAGGATTTCGATCCGTTTAATTTATTGAGAATAATTAAAATGCAATAAAATATTAATTGAGTTCTAAAACTGTATTAATTTTCAAATCGGGATTAATCTCGTGAACCAAACGATCCCTAAACCGTATCAAGTGGGAACGGAAATATCTGAATTAAAGGGGGTTAAATTATGGCCACATAAATTACTTTCCTTTTTGAATTAAATTAAATAATTAATTAATCTCATCCACATATTTATTCCTCCTTTATAATTAATCTTTTAAGAAATTAATTTTCATTAATTATCCTCTCCTCCCAAAACGCATACGCATACCCTTCTCCCTCATTCAATTTCCCCAAATTCTATCTTCTCCTCTCAAATCCATCGACTGTCGTAGCCCTCCTTCCGCCACCAGCAGAGCGCCGCCGCGCCCTAGCCCAGACGGCCGCCGGCTACCGCCTCTCGCTCGAAGGCCGGCGTCGCCGCCCCTTCACGAACGCCGCCGCGCTGCAACGCCGACTCCTTCCATCTCGGCCGCTCGTCCCAGCTCCGTCGCGCCGCCCTCCCCGCCGAGCGACGTCCGCCGTCGCGCCTCCAAGCAGAGCGCCGTCGTCGCGACGCCGCCACCAGCGCAACGGCGACTCCTTCCCCTTCTTCCGCCGATGAGACCCAGCGCCGCCGTTCGCTAGCACCGCTGCAACGCCGCCGCTCCGCCGTTCGCCTTTTTTTTAAGTGAGTCCCTCTTATCGATTCTTACACTCAGTTTTCCAATTAAATTCCCTTATTGATTCAACGGAATTTGCTCGATTTAATTTTCCTTTTCATTCAACAAAATTCTGCTTAATTAATCTCTCAAAGAAAAACTCACATTTTGTTTCTTTCCGTACTTGATCGAGATACCGTCGTCTCCCTGCCTTTCTGATGAAGCTGCTGCCCGTTTGATTTTGGGAGAACCGAAACTACGTCGTTATGCCGCCGAAATTATCCGACGAGCCACCAATCGAACGCCGTTAGGCTGCCGAATTTGGGACTCGTAAGAATCCCTAACCTTCTCTCAAATTCTTGTACTAGTTGAGATAGAAATTGATCAATTTTAGTTCGTTGTTGAGACTTTGTAAATTAAGAATAATTATTTTGGGTTGGAGCCTGTGAGCTTGTAGATGGACTTTATTATTGTTAAAATTCTACTGTTCGAATGAGTTAAGTTGTTAGCTTAATGGTTGTATTGAATATGTTGTTTAGTGTCATTGGAATAGCTGTTTAGTATTCTTGATTTAGGTGTTTAGTATTATTAGTTTAGTTGGTTAGTATTATTGAATTTGGTATTTAGTATTGTTAGTTGGTGGGTTTAGTATGGTTGGTTTTGTAGTTTGGTATTATTGTGTTTAGTTGTCTAGTATTATTGAATTAGTTGTTTAAGTATCACTAATCAACTTTAGAAGTATTACTATTAATAAGAAGAAAATTACATAGATACTCTTATACAAGTTTTCTCTAAAAACCAAATAAGTTTAATAAGAGAATTTTTATTTATAAAAACATATTTTTATATTCAAGAATTCTTTTAAAAATAAGAAATAGAAATCTTAGAAAAGAAAACCCTATTCTTTTGTCTTATTAATACTTTTTAAATAATTATATTATTCTTTTAAGTTTTTCCAAGAATAATAATAATTATGTTTATACTTTTAATCTTATAAAAGGCTTTTGTTAAGGATACAACAGAAATTAGTAAATACACCCCCCTAATACACCTCCTCTTAAGAAGGGTGTACTTATCAAAAGATTGTTTTTGTAGTAATCGAAATAGTCATACCACAAGTATACTAGTAAATACACTCCCTCAATACACTCACCTTTCTAGAAGTGGTGTATTTACAAAAATAGGGTGTGACCCTTAAGCAAGTTCTTTTTTAGTTTATAAGACCACAACTTTCTCGATTCTCGTAACACAAACTCTCAAGTTTTCCTAAACGTTTTCAAAGGTCAACTTTTAATTAAATATTTTCCTACTAGGATTCGGTACTAGTTGGAACGCACACGAGGTTTTCGACCGTCTGTCTACACATCATTTCCGGAATTCGGAACGAACAGGTGGGTGATGATCTGTTGATTGATCTGCTAATAATAACGTTGTGCCGGTATTTTCTGAACTCGACTAAATCAAATCAAAAATATCTAATCCAACATAAATGTAACACCTATCTATATAACTGTTTGGATTATGTGATATATATATGTTATACATTAGCCTGTTGTTTTGTGAATCGATCATCACTGCATGAGTAAACACCTTTTATGAGCATGAATCAGTTCAGTTGTCAGTCAAGTATTTATTCTTTGTAAAGTTTATTGAGTCAGTTTCGTGGAAGGTCAGTATGTACGGAGTCGGGATCGAGTTTTAAATCCGACCTCCGGGGCTGCTGTCGGGGACGCCCTCGGAATCAAGGTTGTTGATCAAGTAGATCGAGTCCCCGGTCAGCTGTCGTTTGACGCACTGGGAAGAAGGCCATTGATACTTGCTTATTTTGAGGGATGTATAAGGTTGGATGATGTGAGCTTGTGTGGTTGGATGAAGTAAGTTTTGGTTGGAGTTGAAAAGAGTAACTTTGTTGATTGGTTGGAGTTGAAAAGAGTAACTTTGTTGGAAGTGGAATGATTGTACGTTTATGGTTTGACAGTTGTGATAATATGTGATATAACTTTGGGCTTTGCCTTAATGTGAACCAACTTGTGCTATTTCATTATATTATGCGAAATATGTTTAAATGTCGTTTAAATTTTATATGAAACTGATTAAATAAAATAAACACTTTATCAATGAGTATAACTTAATATATTTCGGATTTACCAATCCCATGACGTTGCAAATCACCCATACGTGAGAATTCAAATCTCACGCCCCATTTTTACAACCCTTGCAGATTATGATTTCGTGGAGCAAGGACAGTAATAGAGACGACACGGAGTTCCCCACTTAAATAAAATATTACTGATAATACTATGCTTTATATACACATATATGTGTGTGAGATACTTATTAAAATTATTCTATTCATTTCTTCTGCTGCATAAAAACTCATCATCTCTCATTTCCGTTATATTTCCTTCAAAAATTTTATAGTTCGGACTTTTGATCACAATAACACTTCGAATCCGATATAATTAATATATATTGGGTTCGGGGCGTTACACCTCCTCCAGACTCAGAGCCAACCGCCGATCGCCACCAGTCGTCGTGCTCCATCTCCGCCGCGACGCCTCTCGTCCCCAACCGAACGCTGCCACCAAAAGCAGCACCGCCTCCCCCTAAGCGTCGACCGCCTCGCCGTGGATCCCAACCGAGAGCCGCCCGTCTCCTCCCTCCACCGCAGTGCAGCTTCTCTGGCCGAAACGAGCACCGCCTCGCACCTCCTTGCTTCCGGCGTCGAGCGCGCCGCCCTCCCCTTCGCAGAGAAGCCAAGCGACGGCCTCCCCCCCTTCACGAACGTCGTCGCCCCTGTCCCGGAAAAAGTGCCGCCCTCCTCACACGCCAGCACCGCCTTGCGTCGCCTCCCCTTTCTCCACCGTACGTCGCCGTCTTCACCACCGAACGGCGTCGTCTCCTTCAGTCGACCACCACTCTCTGTTGCCCTTTTAGTGAGTCTCAGTTTTTCTCCCAATTGATTCACTAATTTCGCTCTACTCGATTTCAATTCCTTCAATTAATCCCGTTGTCGAAACTTATAAATTCATTTCGTACTTTTCATTTGAATGAAGGTGCCATCGATAAAGCGAACCGCTGCCCGATTTGGGACTCGTAAGATTGCTAGTCTTTTTCTCTTTAATTTTTCATAGTATTTGAGATAAGAATTGAACTGTTTTAAAGACTTTGTAAAATTGAGATTTTTATTTTGGGCTTGGAAGCCATAATTATTGAAGTGTATTGGTTAGTTTGGTAGATGGAATTGTGTTACTGATGTTTTGTTAATAGTGTTATTGGAATAGTTGTTTAGTATTGTGGGTTTAGGTGTTTAATATTATTGATTTTATTGATTAGTATTGTTGATTTGACTGTTAAGTAGTATTGGAAATATTTGAATTAGTATCCTTGGTTTATCCGTTGAATTAGCTTGGTTCGCCTAATCCCGGTTCGAATAAGAAAAACCTTATTCTCTTTAAAATTTTATTCTTGTTTTCTTGGGAAATAGACTAATACCATTAGATTTTAAAAGTAGTATTTATTAGCTACCAAAATTGTCATATTCTTTGAGTTGGAAAAAGGAGAGAAAAATATAAGTTTTTATATCCAAGTTAGTAAACAAATGAAAATAGTATTTTCAAAAATTATATAATCCTTTTATTTTTAAAAGTAACACTAATGAACATTGAAAGTATTACTAATATTAGGAAAAGAAGAATATATTTATATATTATTTTAGTTTTATAATAAAAACTTCTTCAAGTCAAAGTTTAATTAAAAAGATTGATAAAGATGTTTTTATATAAAAATATAATTTCAATTCAATAATTCTTTTAGAATAAAATATAGATTTTAGAAAGAATAATATTAAAATGGAACTTTTATTATATTAATATTATCTAAATAAATTTCTTATTCTTTTAACTATTTTCAAGAAAAATAATTATGGATATACTTTTAAAATTATAAAAGGCTTTTATAAAAGGACAAAGGAAATTAAAAGATTGTTTTTTTTATAGAAATCGAAATAGCATTACAACAACGAAATTAGTAAGTACACTTCCCCAATACACCAACCTTTTAGAAGTAGTGTATTTACCAAGAGAGGATATGTTTTTAAGTAGGTCTATTTCAATAAGTCTATTAGATAACAATCTCCTCGCTTCTTGTAACACAAACTCTCAAGTTTTCCAAATAATTCGAAGGTCAACTTTTAATCAAATGGTTTCGTATTAGGACTTTGTGCTAATCGGAATACGCACGAGGGATCCGATATTCTATTTGTATATCACTCTCGGGACCCGGAGCAAACAGGTGGGTGATGATCTGTTGATCGATCTGCTTATAATACGTTGTGCTGGTATACTCTGAACTCGACCAAATAAATTTAAAACAACTAAACCAACATAAATGTATCCCTATTTTATAATTGTTTGAATTATGTGATATACTTGTATATGATACGAAATACCTGTTGTTTTTATTCAAATCAATCACCATTTGCATGATTAAGGGCATTATGTGAGCATGAATCAATTCAATTTCAAACCGAGTAAATTTCTCTCCTCAGTTCAAAATGTCAGTTTTATAAAAGGACGGAAAGTCAGTAAGTACGGAGTTGTGGTACGGGTATTAAATTCAACCTCCGGGGAGCTGTCGAGGACGCCCCCAGAATCAAGGTTGTTGATTCAAACTGATCTGGTCCCCGGGTCAGACGCCTACGTTGCGCACTGGGAATAAGGCCATTGATGGTTTGCGTTATTCTATTTTGTTAGTGGTTGGAAGGAGTAAGGTTTTTGGAAGTGGAACAAGTCGAGTATGGTCGTACGGAAATGGTTTGGAAGAGATTTACAATATGTGGAAAGTGATTTTGGCAGATTGGGCCGATACGTGAAAATGGTTTTGGGCTCTGCCCCCTTAATGTGAATCAACTTGTGATATATCAATTATGTGAATGTAAAACCTGTTATGCCCAATTAATTATTATGTGAGCTTGTTAGTTCTGTGATATATGTTATTCATATTTATATATCAACTGCTTAAATAAATTATATATTTTCTCAATGAGTATACTTTAACATATTTCGGATTTACCAATCCCATGACGTTGCAAATCACCCATACGTGAGAATTCAAATCTCACGCCCCCCTCTTTTTACAACCCTTGCAGATTATGATTTCGTGGAGCAAGGACAGTAATAGAGACGACACGGAGTTCCCCACTTAAGTAAAATGTTACTGTTAAATACTAAGCTTTATATTCATATATATATATATATATATATATATATATATATATATGTCTGAGATACTTATTTAAATATTACACTCATTTCTTCCGCTGCATAAAACTCATCTCTCATTTTATCATCCCTTTTTATATCAAAAATTTTATAGTTCGGATTCAGTCACAAGTGGCACCTCGAATCTGAGATATTTATGTGTTTTGGATTCGGGGCGTTACAGGATGAATATCTTATTTACCGTGAAAAATGTTTATGATGTTTATAGTATTATTATGGTGTAGCAGATAATAGGGTAAAAAAACATAATTTTTTGTAAGTTGTAGGACGAAACTCAAAATTTCAAAGTTAATAGGACGAAAAATAAAGTCAACCAATATTAAAGGACAAAAAAATGTATTTTTCCTATATTTGACAACACATATATTTACATCATTTTATTATTTCCACTCATTTTTTTTATAGAAATGAGTATATTCGTCATTTTTGTGGGTGTCATTTGTAGATTTTAGCTGTGAGTGTATGAGGGTGGATGTAAGTTAAGATTTCAAATATAGGGTGATACAGGTTTAATAATATGACTATACAAGGCTTAACATGGTGGTACGAGACTAAAAAAAATGTGATTATATTGTCTTTAAAACCAGGCTGTGGGCTAAAAATTAAATTTATACGATATGTAGCTCTGAATGTTGCATCCAGTGGAATTGCAGCACTTCTCCAAGTGGTTGTACTGTTCATTCAAGATTTTCTATACCTATTAATATTGATGAGTCGCCCACGTGTCACATAAATATTGAATTTGAACTAGCAGGACTTTTGATAAGGCTGGAACTAATTACATGAGATAAGACGCTAATGATTAACATATTCAATTTTCAAAGCATTGGATCATAGTCTAAGAGATGTTGTTGGGAATTCTGATGAGTCAATAAATATTCACCATTCGTAGGAAAACATATTGTTCTTGGTGGAGATTTCAGACAGATAGTTCCATTTATATCAAAATAAAGTAGGGAAGATGTTGTTCACTCGACAATTACCTCATCCCATTTGTGGGGATACTACAAGGTAATGTCATATATTACAATTTTGTATTGATTATCTTTTTTCAAATTTATTATTAATTAAACTTTTTTTTTTTTTTGCATTGATAGGTATTCTCATTGACAAGGAATATAAGGTTAGAAAATAGAAAATCCATGTGTCAATTCAAGCAATTGTGAAGTTGCTAATTTTCTAATTATATTCTAAAACCTGGTGATGACAATTTTGAAGATGACAGAGATGGTTTTGCTGATAATGAGATTACATTGAAAATTTTAATTTATGATTATATGGATCATATTTTGGCTATTATTAAAAATATTTATTTATCTTTGGAACATAAACTACACAAATGAATACTTTGAAAATAGAGCAGTACTTGCGTCTATGCATAGAGTTGTGGATAGTATTCATTGAGTAGAGGAAATATTAATGAAAGTATTATAAAGTTTCATAATCATGGATAGAGCTTTGTTATTTTATACCAAATTAAAGAAATTTTGTAATATTTTAGACTAATTAATTTTTTTGTGATGTATATAATGAATTGTAGAAATAATAAAAAATTGTATTACTAAAAAATATTTATAAAATAATTTATTTAAGCCCGCGAATTTCGCGGGGATATAACTAGTATTAATATATCCATAAACAACACAAGTGATATTTTTATCTTAATTAGTACTTGACGTAAGCTAAAGAAAAAAAAAATTACTCTAAATCCTAAAAAAAAAAATCTACCGGGCCAAATCAGGCCACAGGGCTAAGCCCGACCCGAGCCCGAGCGGCCCGCCGGGCCTACTGGGCCGGGCAAAAAAAGTTCGGTTCTTTTTGGGCCTATAATTTTGAGGCCCCGCCCATCCTTAGGTGACCATATTTTGGATGGAAATGTCATAACTGGAAGCAATTCAAATGAGATGGTGTTGATCCTAGACTTTTTCCTACTCTTTTCGACCTTGGACTTCCATTCAAGTACTTTTAGAGGAGACAATTGACGTTAATTATCTGGGATTTAAACTAAATTCTTCATCTATCTTTTCACCTTTATCTAAATGGTCCTCTATTTATTTGTTTTGTCAATTTAGTCCCGTATCTATTCAATTTTCGCCAATTAGGTCCTAATTGAATGCAAAAGGCATAAAATGGGGATTAAAACTGTTTTCATCCCGTAACTTTTTACCTTTTTCTTTCCCATACTTATTTACTTTTTCGATTTAGTCCCACAAAAATTCAAATTTACCTAAACTAGTCCCAAATGGCTGGAAAACTCGTGAAACAATGTCGTTTTGGTCACGTGCTAATATTTTCCGGTGGAATAGGATAACGGGTCCCATTTTGCGGACGTGGCATGCTGACTAAGTAATTTCTCTTATAAAATAAATATAAAACTAAAAAAATATTTTCCAACTCATTTTTTCAATAAAAAAATCTTAAAACTAAAAATAAAGCAACCTGCAATTAAAACAAAAACAAATCAAAGTTACTAGAGATGTTAATCCGGGCCGGGCTAATAGGGTCGGCCCGTTTAACCCTAGAAAATGCAGGGTTAGGGCCATGGTTTAAGAGCCCGTTTAAATCTGGGCCTTTTTGACCCGGCCCTATTAGCCCGCGTATTAATTATTACTATTAAAGTATTAATATACTCACATTTTTCAAATTATCAGTTTATGAATTGTATTGATGTTTGAACTGTTACATGTTGGTGTTTTGTACTTTTTAAGTATTGATGTTTGAATTTTATAATTATGTTGAATTATTTTTATGTAATTTTAATGAATTTATGAACAATATTTAAATTCATTAACATTTTATTGCCACTATTTTAAATTTTGTGTTGAATTTTATTTTTTTCGACATAACCCGTTTGTGGCCCGTTTAGCCCAAGGACCGCTAGGGTTAGGTCTTAATTATTAGAGGTCCGTTAAGAGTGAACTGGATAAGGCCCTAACCCGTTTAGCCCGAAGCCCGTTAGGGCCGGCCCTATAGGATTAGGGCTAGCCCGTTTAACATCTCTAAAAGTTACCTCTAAAATCTTCTTTCTTCTAGACTCTTTATTTTGAGTTAATTGCAGAAAGTTATGGCATCCAGAGATGTCGAAGAAAATACTGGTGGTCTCCACAGCCGCTAGCTCCTTTAATGGAAGGCCCCAATTTTGGGATGGAAGACTATGAAGAAAGTAAGATGGAGAGCTCGTGGAAAGTTATCAGAGAATAGTTCAGAATACAGAGGATTGTCCCTGTTGGAAACAATTTTTTTCATCAATGTAGTTGTACGACCCGAACATTTCCCCTATCAAAATGCAGGATTTGCGGCTTCTGCTCGGCGTGCTGGGCTGCCCGCTTGCCCCAATTCCGATCACCAACAACCCAATTTTCAGTCTCCACATCAGAGACATCCCCCTCGTAAGTAGAAAATAGAATGTTCTATTTTATTTGGTTCAATCATTTTCACAAACACCTTACGGGCGCTTCCTGTTTCTGCACGGCGTACTATATAATCCAGCAGTATTTGGTGGCGACGGGGTGCTCGAATCAGCAGAGCTGCGCTAAGAACATGTACGCATCGGGTATTAGGTTTTTCTCAAATTTTTTAGAAAATTGCTAGTCGTTTTGATTTGTTTTTGTTTTAATTGCAGGTAGCTTTATTTTTAATTTCAAGTTTTAAGGTTTTTTTTGTTGAAAAATGAGTTGGAAAATATTTTTTTAGTTTTATATTTATTTTATAAGAGAAATTACTTAGTCAGCGTGCCACGTCCGTAAAACGGGACCCGTCATCCTATTCCGCTGGAAAATATTAGCACGTGACTGGCACGCGACCAAAACGACATCTTTTCACTAGTTTTCTGTCCATTTGGGACTAATTTTGATAAATTTGAATTGTTGTGAGTCTAAATTGAAAAAGTAATTAAGTATGGAAAAGAAAAAGGTAAAAAGTTACGGGATGAAAACGTTTTAATCCCCATTTTATGCCTTTTGCATTCAATTAGGACCTAATTGACGAAAATTGAATAGATACGGGACTAAATTGATAAAGCAAATAAATAGAGGACCATTTAGATAAAGGTGAAAAGATAGATGAAGAATTTAGTTTAAATCCTAGATAATTAACGTCAATTGCCTCCTCTAAAACTTGAATGGAAGTCCAAGGTCAAAAAGAGTAAGAAAAAGTCTAGGACCATCTCATTTGAATTGCTTCCAGTTATGAAATTTCCATCCAAAACATGGTCACCTAGTCTTGTTAGAATTAATCTAGTTTCATAACACATTCTCTGGAGTCCCAACTTTTAAATTCAACTTGTGATTCGACATATCGAAAAACTTCAAGCTATTCAAGAAATATATTTGTTGAAATTGTATATATTGCTTGGTCTATATTTTTTTAGCTATATAATTGTAGGAGTAGTTTTACTGTGCACCCAAATGCATATTATGAACTTGGATTTTAAAAATTAAATTACAAAAAGTATGAACAACACTCACTTTGACATGAACTGTGTGTTGTGAATCATCAATATCCCAAGAAATATCAACAATACCACAAACAGTAATAAACAATACATAAGTGGTAATCAACAATACTAATCAACAATACCCTAAGCAATAATCAACAATACCCAATAATTTTTTAATTAGCTATTTCTAATTTAAAAAGTCAAAATTGAATTTACAATTGAACTTAAAATCAAGTGCATAGTATGCATTTGAGTGCATACTAGAATTTGTGTAACTGGAGTCCCAATTTTTTTATTCAACTCATTATACGGCACACCCAAATACTTTAAGCTATTAAAAAACAAATCTCTTAAAATTGTATATATTGTGGAAGAAACTTGTATCAATGAACTCAGTCACACGTGTAGTGAAGATAAATATAATTTCCTTTTGGTCGAGGTAGCCCTATATGTATTGTTTCCTCCCATAACAATAAAGTTACAGATCATGTATAACCGACCATCACTTTTTTTTTCTTATCCACGTCAACCTCTTTGTTTTAAATTTTTGCATTAATCATTCAATTTTTATTTAAGAAATGTCGATGTTATTAGCAATAGAAAGTAAACATAAAATTTGAAATTTTGTGTCTTTATATTTTGCAATTTAGCAATAATTTTAGCGGAAATATTCAATATTTTCTAAATGTAGATCGGTTGGCATTATTATATAAATATAAATTTTATTATATTATATAAATATACCTCACTGTTAATGGGATGCACTATTTACACTCACAATCGCTATTAATTAATATTTTTTTATTCATAGTTGAGTAAAATCTTATCTTTTTAACTCATTTAGTCTAAAATATGTAAACTTTCAAAATAAATGGGAGAAAAAGAAAATTGTCCTTTTTTGTAAGGTCAAAATGTTTTTTGCCCAACTTTTTAAAAAAGATGTTTTTTGCCCCGAAAAGATTGACAAGAGATTGACAAATGGTTGGCACACAGGCAGTGGCGGATGCAGCATAGCCAAAGGGTATGCAAGTGCATACCCTATTTTCTTGCCACAAAGTTAGTATATATACTATAGAGTAGTATTATTATATAGTATTTATGTTATAATGAATTTAAAATATTAATAGATGCGATGGTTTTATACGAAAATGGTTTATGATAAGCTTATCATGAAATTGTTTTAAAGTATTGAATATTTGATCAGGATTATAAAAAATCTCATCAGGAGCATAAAAAATTGGGATCAAGAAAATTTATTAAATTACACTAATACCACTGAGTCGGAATTTCTATACTCCTGGTGAGATTGTTGATCATTTTAATCAAATATTTGATACTTTTAAACTGTTTCATGATTATTTTACTATAAAGTAATTTCATATAATCATTTGTCTTAATAAATTACTAAACTTTTAAACCGTATAAATTCGTAAATGCTTAATTGAAAATTTCTTTTTTATTAATTAGTTAGAATGACATTCTTAACTACTTTTAAAGTATGAAAACTCTTTGAGAACGACTGTAATCTTTCTTTAGATGACTATAAACATTTTTGTTTGTAATTCTCAAAATTATATGTTTTAAAATTTTAGATTGCCTATATTTTGTTTATATAATTATTTTGAGTAGTTCATTTTTGCACTTGAGTGGATGATCTGCACTTGGATTTTGAAAAAAATATCTCAAGTAGAAATTAGTAATACCCCAACTGAAAAAAAAAAAAAAAAAAAACACAGTTCGGTATATTTGTGTGTTTTGAAAAAAACAAAATTGAAGTCAAAATTGATCTTAAAATCCAAGTGCATGCTAGAATTTGTGGATTATTTTAGCATTATTATAGAAGTGCATACCCTATTTGAATTTTCTGGATCCGCCACTGCACACAGGTTGGCATGGGTGTCAACCCTTTGCCAACCTTTTGCCAACCGTTTGCCAACTTTTTAGGGGCAAAAAACATTTTTTTTACAACAGGTGGCAAAAATCAAGTGCCCCCTTAAATTTTGGGCACTTTTGTATATTTTCACAAAATAAATTAATAGTAAAATTATCATGTAAATGTATTAACATTAAACTTTAGAAAATAATACTAAATGGGCTGGCAGGTTGACGCTGGCCTTGAGTCCCTAGGTCTTCGAGTTAAACGAATTATTGAATTTTTTTTATCATATTATTTTATTAAAATTAAATTTAAATTTAAAATTAATTTTTTTTTTAAATGGATTGGCCGGCTCAACTCTATATAACTTTGAGTAAGGGCCAAAACAACCCTTAAGCAATTCCCAAAAAAAAAAAAAAAAAAATCAAATCTAGCAACCTTTACTTTTTCCTGTTTAAATGTGCCAAGAGTCATGACTCTTTTATAATTTCTAGTATTTTTTTTTTTTTTTGAAATGATATAATTTCTAGTATTCATTCTTACAAAAACTCATATTTATTTTTATTGTTACTAGAAGAACACGTATATATTTCGGTAAGGGCAAAACATACCTATTCTGTAATACCCCGTCCTGTTCTGTACCCTTTTTTTTTATTAGAAACTTTATTTTCTTCTCTTGTTTCTTTTAAATTTTATTATTTTGAGTGTTACTGTGTAATTTAAATTTATACCCTACTTATTATAAATTCCTAAATTCGAAGAAAGGAATCGAATCTTTCAAACGATTGAAGGACTACGATAAATTAAATAATCAAGTTTAAATTAAGGATTTCGAACCGTGTAATATATTGATACAAATATACATTTATAATTCAAATACAAGAAAGTATTAATTTAGGGGATGCTTGGTTTATTACGATGAATGAGAATATGAATGGTAATGATAGTTGTGAGGAATAAAATGAAATATGTTCATATAATTGTATTGTTTGGTTGATAATAGGAATGACTATCATTACTATAAATTGTGTTTGTTTTGTCAAAATATTTATTAGGAATAGAATCAATTTTAACTTTAAAAAAAATTAGAAAACAACATTACTTAATGATTTTTACATTTGATCAATACAAAATAATTTCTTTTAATTTTATTTAAAATTAATAAATTAAAAAACAATTGATGCAATTTTTGGGATGGAATGAAAGTCATTCCACCCAAAATGTTGAGGTATCATGATACCTAGCTTTTTGGATATCAAATCATTGTAGCCAGGATTGAAAGTATTCTACCAAACAATATTTTCTCATTGCATTCTTATTCCTCACATGTAAAGCCTCAAACCAAGTGTTGATGACCTTTTCTAACTAAGAAGATTAGTGGCTGTATTTCATTTAATGAAGATCACCAAACAAGAATCAAGATCATGGAATTTGGCTAAGTAAAGCTTGAGAAATAAATTTGCAAGAGTTGGGCTATTTTCTTGAATTGTCTCCCCCTTTTTTCATGTATAAGAAGGGAGTATTTATAGACATACAAAGTGGCCATGTGTCACCATCTTGATGGCTTAGCCATTGGATCTTTGCCAAGTGTTAGGACACTTGTACAACATCTACACTATTACTCATTGGATGGGTGCCAAGTGTTAGGACACTTGGCCCATATCTAAGCTAGTGACTCTTGGGATTCCCCATGTTGTACTTGATCTTTGGCACTTCTGAGATGCTCTCGACGGTGACCGGCTGCTCGCTTATACGTCTCCGTTAGATGTCATGGTCCTTTGCGTTCTGAGCTGTTCGCTCCTCGCTTGGGATCATTTTACGATTCTGCTCGCTCGATTACGTCCTTGTTCGCCCATATTGGCTGGCTTGAACCGCTGGCACAGCTGTTCTTTGCAAGGCTGCTCGCCACAATTCTGATTGCCGCATTAGTGCTTTTCTACAAAGCTGTTCGCCCTACGAATCTGCTAGCTCCGCTACGAAGCTGTTCGCTCCACGAGGCTGCTAGCTCATTTGATTTGCTATCCTGTTATCAAGTTTAATGATAATCTTTCGTTGATTAAATGCGAAGTTGTTCGCCCATCAACAATTGCCCCCTAGCTTGGCCTTATGTTGAACATGGGTTGATCAACTGAGACCAAGCTACAACTTCTTCTTCGAACAATGGGCGAGCAGAAAGGGAGTATGGTTGGTTATGCGGGCGAGCATCCGAGTGCGCGAGCAAACGAGCAATGGGAACTTAAGCGCGCGACCAACAGCGAACGCCCCTTCGTGTCGCGACGGTTGAGTTCCCGAGGCACGGAATGCGAGGCGTCGCGTCAGTCACGCGCGACCCCCTTTTTACCCATAGGGGCCTATAATATTTTGCAAAAATTGCATTTTTGCCCCCACTTTAATCTTATAAATAGGCGGTTCCTTCTTCATTTCTTTCTTTTCGAAGAATCACAAGCCATCCGCCATTGATACGCATTTTGAAGCTTTGTCCTTCAATCTTTCGTGTTCGAATTCCCTTGTGTCTCTTAGATTCTTGTTCTTTGAAGGTAATTTGTCTTGTATTCTCTCTTTCTTCCTTCAATTTTCGTGAATTTTTTCTATTTCCTGCATTTTCTTTAGTCGTCCCTGTTACTCCGGCCGTGAGCCGCCATTGCGCCGCCGTCTCGTATTAACGTTGCCGCTGTGATTTTGATTTCGGACCCATTGTTCTTAAAATCTTTCTCAAATTGGTTAAATTCCCGCCTCGTTATTTCGAATGGAGTTTACCCCATCAAATTCATCTCAATCCGGACCCGGGCGAAACCCGGAAAAGAGACCCGTAGATTTGGATTCTCCGCGCAGATCTGTTCGCCAAATATTGGCGAGAAACCCGCGCACGCTGTTGGTGGACGAAGACACGGATTCCGATGCGAGCTCCGTTGTTCGCTCGGTAGAGACGTGTGCCGCTGATCGCTCTGGCGATCAAGAAGATATTCACCATCCTGCTCGCGAACCTGAAACGTCTTCTGACCTTGGCGAAGATTCCGCAGAAGTGGCCGCGGAGATAGAGGGTTCAATCGACCTCGAGGACGACCAAACTGGCACTGCTGGCGAGCAGCGAATCGGCGAGCAAGAAGGTCCTTCGCTCACTTGGGAGTTTTTAAGGGAAATCAATTTTCCCATCTCTCAAACTACACCCGAATCTCGGATCCCGGAAGGAGTTGTTCGCGATAATGAGTGGAGGGACTATGCTGCTCGCTACTCGAAGACTTTTGTCACTCCATCGAGGGTAATTATGAAGAAACAAAGTGGGGACTTTGCAGCGAGCAGCCTCGATAGCGTGCTTTTTGAGGAAGACCTGGCGAGCATCCGTGCTACCTACAAGATTCCGTACGACATTTTTATGTACATACCAAAGGAAGGAGAAACTGCTGATCGCCCTCCTCCTGGTTGCACGGCGATCAATTTGGATGTGCTCAACACGGGTTTTCCTCTCCCCGTTCATCCACTTATCGGGCGATTCTTGTCCGACATGAACCTGGCGATCACCCAGATTACTCCAAACGGTTGGAGTAGTCTCCTAGCCTTCATGACTCTTTTTGGTCTTGAGGGCTATAAAAATAAGATAACAACCGCGGAGATTCTCTACGCCTTGACTATTTCTACTCAAAAAGAGGATGGAGCTGGTTGGTATTATGTTAAAGCGAAGACCGGGCTGAAACTCATTGAAGGAGTCCCCAATAAAATTAAGGGTTGGCATCGCCAATTTTTCTTCATTGGTGGTGACTGGCGAGCAGCGGAGGGATTCGCCGGCGGGCAGGCGCGCATCATGTCGCCCGAACGCTTTGGAAATGCTAAACGTAGGCCTTCCTTTATCTTATTAGTTCATAAATAGGACTAATTTTAATCCTTTTTGTTGTTTTGCAGGCTTGAGAAACTTGAAGTGGGGGAACCCTATTCTGAGCGACGAGTTTCTCTTCACCCTAGCCATCATCTCTCTTCGCGACGTTGCTAGTCGCGACATACACCATCTCTCGAAGGCTCATTGTCGCAAACTTGCTGGCTTGGTCACGAGTCCCCACCATCTTGAAGCCCAAGCCGCGGTTCCGGAAGGTAACTTTTTTTTTTTTTTTTTTTTTTTTTTTTTTTTTACTTTTGCTCGCCAATCATTTTTGCTCGATTATCATTCTTGCTCGCCTAACACTTGTATTTTTCTTGTCAGATCAACAAGTCACTGTTGCTATCCCAGCTGTGCCCGAGTCATATTATCTACTCGCCAATCGAGTTAAACAGATGGCTGATGCTTCAAGGAGAAAGATGGATCCTCCCCTCGCTATCATGCGTCTCCGGGCCGGAGAAAACCCTTCTGGTCGCCCAGCCGCCGGAGCTGGTCGCCGCAAACCTGCGGCCAAATCTACTCCCTCTCCACGGGATGTAAGGAAGGATAAGGAGAGGGAAAAAGAGAGAGAGAAGAAGAAGGCGCCGCGAGGCGATGATGCTCGCGGCGATGATCGCGCCTCTAAGCGGTCAAAGACCATGGCGGAGGCGAGCAGTGCTGCTCCTCGATCTCCTGCCTCTAGATCCACCTCTTTGGAAGTGGTGGACGAGCAACAGGTGGTCGCTAGCGTGGCGGCGACCAAAACGGTGGCGTACCCCAAGGATCTCTCCTACTTAGGTTGGGATCCTTCTAGAATTAAAGAGTAAGTTGTTCGCTTTTTCAGGTTTTGTTGTTCGTCTGATCTTAGTCATCATTTTTGTTCTTACTCTTAATTCTTCATTTGGTTAGGTACAATGGCTGATGCTTCAAGGAGAAAGATGGATCCTCCCCTCGCTATCATGCGTCTCCGGGCCGGAGAAAACCCTTCTGGTCGCCCAGCCGCCGGAGCTGGTCGCCGCAAACCTGCGGCCAAATCTACTCCCTCTCCACGGGATGTAAGGAAGGATAAGGAGAGGGAAAAAGAGAGAGAGAAGAAGAAGGCGCCGCGAGGCGATGATGCTCGCGGCGATGATCGCGCCTCTAAGCGGTCAAAGACCATGGCGGAGGCGAGCAGTGCTGCTCCTCGATCTCCTGCCTCTAGATCCACCTCTTTGGAAGTGGTGGACGAGCAACAGGTGGTCGCTAGCGTGGCGGCGACCAAAACGGTGGCGTACCCCAAGGATCTCTCCTACTTAGGTTGGGATCCTTCTAGAATTAAAGAGTAAGTTGTTCGCTTTTTCAGGTTTTGTTGTTCGTCTGATCTTAGTCATCATTTTTGTTCTTACTCTTAATTCTTCATTTGGTTAGGTACAAACCGGAGCGTTATCCCGGACGAGGAACTGCTCTTCACCACTTTGCTGTTGTGAAGGATGCCCCCCCCAGCTTTCGCGACATTCCCGATGCTCCTGTCCGTCGAGCAGCTGAGATGGTCCCGAGAGCTTGGACCAAATCGGCGAACACCCTTGTCACGGGTCAGACTGTGAGCGACAATGTTCGCCTGATGGCGTACAATGCTAGCCATCAAGTGGTCCAGGCTCAAGTGCTGCTCGATCAAGTTCTGGATCTCGAGCGAACAAACCGCGATTTGGGCCGTCGCGTGGAGAGGATGGACGAGGAAAGAGCCTCTGCCATCAAAGAATGCAAGGCCGAGCATGCTAAGATGCTGGCTTTGATGGAGAGGAAGATGGAGGCCTCGTTAACTGGCGAGAAGAACGCCTTGGAGAAGGCTGAGAAGATGCTGCTGGAGGTGAAGTCCTCAGACTTGAGAGCTGAGAGAGCTGAGAAGGAGCGAGCAGACTTATCCGCTCGGTTGCTCGCTGCCGAGGAGCATGTCAAGAGGCTGGAGGAAGAGCGCCAGAATCTGATCGAATACGAAGTCCATGAGCAGGAAGTGATGGACAAGACCAATTTTGGGTACATTTGTGCCTTCGCAGAATGTTTACGGTCTGTTCACTTCGCTCACGATCACAACCAAGATATCCGTGATGCGGTGAAGGCGGACTTCGTTGAATACGTGAAAAATTATCCTCCTCCTCCTGGCTCGACTTTGTTCGTCTCCGATTTGGCCGATCTCGGCTTTCCTTTGGAAGTCTTCGGCGAGGACGTCGACATTGCTGCTCCTACTTACGGCGGTCAGCCTGACCCTGCTCCAGCGGCGACCAACGCGGCAGCCGCTGATGAGGTTTTTGAAGGGTTGTCTTCGCTTCCCTTGACCCCCATAGACGGGGCTGGTACAAGTGTCCAGGGCGAGCAGCCGAGCGTGCCGGCGACCAGGACTGAAGATGCTCCTCCTCCTCTTCCTTGAAGACTAGTTTTTTCTTACAATAGGATGTATAACATTTCTGTATTTCTCATTCCTATTGTAAAACTTTTTGATCTAATGAAATGAAGATTTTTTGTTCGTCTACAAGCTTATGCCTCTTCATTTGTCTTTACTTAACTGCTCGCCTCTTTGTTTGTCTTACTTAGTTGCTCGCCTATTGCTTTTTGCTTATGACATCTTCTTAGTGTTCCTTTTTCTTAAGGTAAACACTTAGTCAAATTTTCAGTTGGTCATCTGGTTCTTATAGAACTTGACCTTTAGTTGTTTGGGCCATTTTGGTCGCTTATGGACTTGGCCTTAGTTGTTTGGGCCATTTTGGTCGCTTATGGACTTGGCCTTACTTTTGCTTTTAATAAGCTTTTCTGTTCGTCTTATAACAGACTCGTATTTTGCTAATTTTTTGGGCGAGCAACTAAGTAATTTGGACTCAAGGCTCAAAAACTGAAATTCAGCAAGACAAAAGATAAAAACAATTCTGCTCGCCTAGTAAGATAAATGCAAATCTGCTCGCTTATAAACTTGCGCAAAAATTTCAAAAATTTACAAAGGATCTATTTACAAATTTTCTAAGACTTACAGGACTTCATTGGTAGTACTTCTTGAGTAACGTTGTATTCCAGGAGTATTGGGACGACTTGCCTTCCATGTCTTCAAGGTCGTATGTGCCATTGTGCCACTTATTCGTCACCTTGTATGGGCCCTCCCAAGTCGGGCCAAATACTCCTGGTGATATTAAAACTTTTCGAAGTACCAAGTCCCCAATTTCGAATTCTCTTGCTTTTACTTGAGAATTGTAGTACTTTGCTGCTCTTCTTTTGTAAATTGCATTTTTCAATTCTGCTGTTATTCTTTTTTCTTCAAGCAAGTCCAACTCTGCTGCCATTGCAGAGTTGTTTGTTTCTTCGTCGAACGCAGCTGTTCGTTTTGTCGGGACTTTTAACTCAATCGGAATTACTGCTTCTGTCCCGAATGCCATTGTGAACGGTGTTTCGCCTGTACTTGTTCTGTGGGATACTCGGTATGCCCATAACACCTCTGGTAGCTCTTCTGACCATTTTCCTTGCTTGTCAACCAAACGAATCTTCAGTATATGCTTGATTATTTTATTCACTGCTTCCACTTGACCGTTTGATTGGGGGTGGTATGGTGTCGAGAAATGTTTCTTTATTCCCCATTTTTCACAAAAATCTCTGATCTCTTTTCCCTCAAACTGCTTTCCGTTGTCCGTCACTATCGCCTGAGGGACCCCGAAACGACAAACAATGTTTTTCCAGATAAAGTTGATCATTTTCTCCTGTGTGATCCGCCCGAGTGCTTCTGCTTCCGCCCATTTCGTGTAGTAGTCAACAGCCACTACCGCGTATCGAACATTTCCTTGTCCTGGGGGAAAAGGCCCGATAAGGTCGATTCCCCATTTCGCGAATGGCCATGGACTATTGACTGAAATCAATTCATGTGGGGGTTTGTGAATGTTTGGGGCGAACAATTGACATCTATGACAAGTTCGGGCAATCTTGATTGCATCTTGGAGGAGAGTTGGCCAGTAATATCCTTGCCTTATTGTTTTATGTGCTAAAGCCCGTCCTCCGGCATGATTTCCGCATACACCTTCATGGATCTCTTTCAGCACTGTTTGTCCTTGCCCCCTAGCCAAACATTTCAGAAGTGGGAGCGAAATTCCTCTCTTGTACAACTGTCCGTCCATCATGGTGTATCTTGCCGCTCTTTTAACCAACTTGTTAGCTTCGAATGGGTTGTCCGGTTTTTTATCGTTTTGCAAATATTCAACGATCGGCATCCTCCAGTCGTCTTCTTCAAAATCTTCGTCGATCTGATAAATCTTGTAATCTTCGGTTGATGGTTTGGACATTCTTGTTAGCGTCACTTCCGACAATTCTGCTGGTCCGGTGCTGGTTGCTAGCCTGGCTAATGCATCTGCTTGAGCATTATTGTCTCTTGGTATTTGTTCAATGTATATTTGTTCGAACAAAGAGGCCAAGTGAGCAACAATCTTTTGATACAAAGCCATGTCTTCATCTCTTGCTTCATATTCTCCTCGAACCTGGTTGACGATCAATTGTGAATCTCCAAAGATTTGCAACCTCCGTACTCCAACTGCTAATGCTAGGCGTAATCCGACGATCACAGCCTCGTACTCTGCTTCGTTGTTCGTCGCCATGAACTCGAATCGAACAGCTGAAGTAAAAACTTGCCTGTCCGGACTTATCAAGACTATACCTGCTCCCGATGCTGTATTTGTTGATGAACCATCAACATACATGTGCCAGGGATGGCTATGCCCTCTCGTTGGATCTTGGGGGAAAGTTAGTTCGACTATAAAGTCTGCTAAGGCTTGCCCCTTGATCGCTGTTCGAGGAACATACGAAATCCCGAACTGACTGATTTCCAAGGACCACTTTAGGAGCCGACCAGCCGCATCGGGTCTATGCAGTATTTGCTTGAGTGGGAACGTTGTCAACACTTCCACCTGGTGGTCGAAAAAATATGGACGAAGTTTCCTGACACTCATTACCAACGCATATGCTAGCTTTTCTGTTGGTGAATATCTGAGCTCTGCTTCGTGCAAGGCATGACTTACATAGTAGATGGGCAGGTGGAACTTTCCTTCTGCACGAACGAGCACTGAACTGATTGCTACCTCTGAGGCCGCCAAATACAAGTATAACTTTTCCCCTGGGATTGGCTTGGCAAGAATTTTTGTATCACTGAGGTACTCTTTCAGCTGCTCGAACGCTTGTTGACAGGCGTCTGTCCATTGAAACTTTCCTTTCTTGATGGCCTCGAAGAATGGCCTGCACTTATCTCCGGATCTTGAGACGAACCTGTTCAAAGCTGCCAGACATCCAGTTAGTCGTTGGACTTCTTTTACCGACCTAGGTGGTTGCATTTCCATGATTGCTTTCACTTTCATTGGATTTGCTTCAATTCCTCGTTGACTAACCAGATGTCCCAAGAATTTCCCAGAATGGACTCCGAAACTGCTTTTCTTGGGATTCAACTTCATATTGTAGGTCCGAAGTATCTCAAATGTTTGAGCCAGGTGCTGCAAGTGATCTTCCTTTTTTGAGCTTTTGACAACAATGTCGTCTACATACACTTCCATCGACTTCCCGATGTAATCATCAAACATCTTGTTGACCAGCCTCTGATATGTAGCTCCAGCATTGATTAGCCCAAATGGCATTCTCTTCCAGCATAGCAAGTTCTTGTTGGTATAGAACGCAGTGTGTTCTTGATCATCGGGATGCATCGCGATTTGATGATATCCTGCGAATGCATCCATGAACGTTAGCAGCTCATGTCCGGCGGTGCTATCAACTAGCTGATCAATGTGAGGCAATGGGAAGTTGTCTTTCGGGCAGGCGGCGTTAAGATCTGTGAAATCGATGCAGAGTCTCCATGCTCCAGTTGCTTTCCTGACCAAAACTGGATTTGCCACCCATTGCGGGCATAACGCTTGTTTGATTAAGCCGTTATCCAGCAGCTTTTTGACTTCCACGTCGAGCGCCTCGTATTTGTCGGGTCCAAATTTTCTCCTTTTCTGATGGACTGGCCTCTTCCCCGGGTCGATGTTGAGTCTGTGACAGGCATGTTCGGGGCTGATGCCCACCATGTCTGCATGCGACCATGCGAACACATCGAGGTTTGCTTTAAGAAACTCAATCATGTTGGTCCTGTACGGCTCTGGTAGCTCGGATCCTATGAAGAGTTCTAAGCCCTCTTGGTTCGGGTCGACTTTTACAGTTTCCAACTCTTCGACCGGGGTAGCCCTTCGTTTTTGGCCTTTCCATCTGGGGTCAATAATGGGCCCTTCTATCTCTGGCTCGTCTTCAATTCCCATCGGTTCTGCCCCCAGTCGTGGCTCTATGTCTTCTGCACCAACGTCCATTGCCTTTGCTTGTTCTTCCTCGTTGCTAGTAGTAGCAGCTTCTGTTCCTTCTGTTTGGGCGAGCTGCTCGTTTCCGCGTTCCTGCTCGTCCTCGTCCAACTGTGCGCCTTCGCACATCTGCTCGCCCATGCGCATCTGTTCGTCTATGCATAGTTGTTCGTCACTGCGTGACTGCTCGTCGACTTCCATTATTTCAGTATCAACGGAAGTCATGGCCTCGCTATCATCTCCGTCCTCGTCTGAGCACCTGTCTGCCATGTTGACTTGGTGATCCTGCAACTGTATTTGCAACAGACACGCACGAGCTTTCCTTTGATCTCCTTTGACTGTACCTGCACCCTTCTTTGTTGGAAATTTTAAACAATAATAGTACGTTGAAACAGCTGCTTTAAATTCATGCAAGAAAGGACGGCCGAGGAACCCGTTATAGGTGGACTGTTGGTCTACAACCAGGAAGTCTACCATTCTATTCATTTTCCTCTCCGGGTCCTCGATTGATACAAGCTCAACTGCCAACGTAACTATTCCTAGCGGGGTAGTTACAGCATTTCCAAAACCCACAATCTTGTGATTACAATCTTTGATGTACTCAGCACAATCTCCTAGCTGGTCCACCGTGCTCTTGAACAGGATATTCGTGTAGGAACCAGTGTCGACAAGTAGACGATGTACTTTTGTCCCCATAATATTGGCGCAAATGACCAATGAGTCGTTGTGGGGGGTAAGTATCCCGTCTAAGTCTTTTTCTGAGAAAGTCAGGTCCCCTGTTTGCTTGGTCGATGGATTTACCCCCACTTCCATTACCTGATCTACTGCTCTTAGCTCTGCTTTCCTCTTTCTTTTTGACATAGGTGGTCTCCCATCAGAACAACCACCTACTGGCCCAGTGGGTTCCAGCATCAGGATTTCTGGGATATGCCTTGCTGGAGCTGCTGGGACCTTCCTTCCCCTCTTACCAACTTTGCTTGGTTGGTCATCACTATCTTCATCATCCGAACTGGATTGCACTGGCGCTCTTGGTCTTTTACCTGGTTCCCTCTTCACGAATTCGGACAGCTTCCCTTCCTCATAGAACCTCCACAACTGCTTCAATAGATCTCGGCACTCGCTCGTGAAGTGGCCGATGTTCTGATGATAAGCACAGTATTTGTTCGGGTTCAGCTTTCCTCTCTCTTGCCTTATCTTCCGCGGCTCTGACAACATTTCCCTGTCCTTAACGTTGTTGTACACAGCATCCACGGACATAGTAAGGACTTGACTCAACTTTTCTTTCAACTCAGCTCCATCATTGAATGACTTCATGTTCTTCGGAGCTTTGTAATCACTTCCTCCCGACTTCTTGTTAGACTTTTTTGGATCAGTCTTGTCTCCCATCTCTCGGTGTAAGGCCTCCTGCATTGAAACGTGAATTCCTGCTTTGTGTCTGAACTCTGTGTATGTTTTCGGGCAAGTCAGATGCATTTCCTTCCACAGATCAGTTCCTTTCTTTAAACCAGCCATCACTGCCACAATCTTCGTGTCCTCACTCACCATCTCGCCCTCCAGTAAGACTTTATCAAATCTTTCCAGGAATTGCTTGTCAGACTCCTCGTCTCCTTGCCTAATATCTGCCAGACGGTGTCTGTGGGTCAAGTAGGACCCGGCAGTTGAGAAGTGAGACAAAAACTCTTTGCTTAGCTGGGCAAAAGAGTTGATGGAGCCGGGAGCCAGTGCCGAAAACCATCTGTGCGGGCCATCTCCCAGGGTGAGTGGAAAATTTCGGCATTGCGTGGCGTCGGTCGCCCCTATTGAGATCATAAAACCCGAATACTTCGTCACATGAATACGGGGGTCCGACGTTCCCTCGTACAGATTGATGGCTGGGAACTGTGTCTTCTTCTGGATCGGTGCACTGAGGATGGACGGAGATAATGGTGAAGATGGGAGAATGGTTGATCCGACACCTCTCTGAGACTCCAACTGTTTCTGCAATTCTTCAATTGCCTTTCTCATTTCCTGCAACTCATTCGGGGGAGTTCTCCCGATGGAAGGCTGTTCATCGTGATTGGGTTCAGTGACCTCTTCACGATGCAGTCCCTTGCCAACGGGACGTTTTTCCTGAGTTGTCTTTCTAGCAGCGTTGCTAGCTCCATTTGGTCCTAGTCGGCCAAAAGCCGACCTCCGGATTCGGTCCTGCACTGATGGGCGAGCAGGATGGTGTGATCGCTCCTCATGCCTCCGGGATGATTCCCTCCTATTTGCATTCCTTGTTCCTAATCTCTCCAATGCACTGGTTCGAGACGTACTCTTGCTTGATTCATCTGCTCGACTCGGTGATGATTCTCCTCTGCTTCCTAGGCGTTCGCTCAGTGGAGCCTTTCCTTTATTTCTGCGAACTTCCTCGCTGTCGGCTTCATCCCGATGTGCATCTTCTCTCATTTTACTCCTTTGTTCGCCAGTACGCTCCTGCTCGCCTGTTCGTCTGGTCGTCACAGGTGCTCTTGACGGTCCTGCTATATGTCGATTTTGCAAGGATTGAAGAACAGCAATGGTTTTTGCTAGCTCTTCGGGATTTTGAGCAAGAGCTTCAACTTCTGGTGGAATCGTGTCAATAGTGACTTGTATATTCCTCTGCGAAGTTGCTCTCACTGTCCGTGCATGTCCTTCGGTGGAAGAAACCCTAGTTCTTGGTCTACGACTTGGAGATATACTTGAATGTCGTTCTTCTTGCGATCTAACCATCTTGGCTATCGAAATGTGGGTAAATAAGCAAATGGATGAAGTAATCTTGTACTTACAGGCACCTTTTCCAAGGATTACTAGCCTTGTGTGTGATTGTAAAGGTTTGAAAACCCTAGTTCATGCACACATGCATTGAAATCCTTAAAGTGTTGTAAATCTTTGTCCTACACCCTTCTTCTAGCGCCAATTGTTGATGACCTTTTCTAACTAAGAAGATTAGTGGCTGTATTTCATTTAATGAAGATCACCAAACAAGAATCAAGATCATGGAATTTGGCTAAGTAAAGCTTGAGAAATAAATTTGCAAGAGTTGGGCTATTTTCTTGAATTGTCTCCCCCTTTTTTCATGTATAAGAAGGGAGTATTTATAGACATACAAAGTGGCCATGTGTCACCATCTTGATGGCTTAGCCATTGGATCTTTGCCAAGTGTTAGGACACTTGTACAACATCTACACTATTACTCATTGGATGGGTGCCAAGTGTTAGGACACTTGGCCCATATCTAAGCTAGTGACTCTTGGGATTCCCCATGTTGTACTTGATCTTTGGCACTTCTGAGATGCTCTCGACGGTGACCGGCTGCTCGCTTATACGTCTCCGTTAGATGTCATGGTCCTTTGCGTTCTGAGCTGTTCGCTCCTCGCTTGGGATCATTTTACGATTCTGCTCGCTCGATTACGTCCTTGTTCGCCCATATTGGCTGGCTTGAACCGCTGGCACAGCTGTTCTTTGCAAGGCTGCTCGCCACAATTCTGATTGCCGCATTAGTGCTTTTCTACAAAGCTGTTCGCCCTACGAATCTGCTAGCTCCGCTACGAAGCTGTTCGCTCCACGAGGCTGCTAGCTCATTTGATTTGCTATCCTGTTATCAAGTTTAATGATAATCTTTCGTTGATTAAATGCGAAGTTGTTCGCCCATCAACACCAAGCAAGCCCTTAATCTTTAAACTGTATTAATTCATTTTCAAATTAGGTAAAAACCAAACAGCTCTTAAATGGAACTCTTACCCAGTAAAATAAAATCCCATGAAAATCTCCCTTCTTTAATTCCTAGCCGTTTAAAACTAATTTCCTTTTCTTAATTTATTTATTTTAATAATAAAAATCCCAGCAAGATTCGAATTTGAAGAATCCCGAGGGATCAGTTAATATTTTACAAAGGAATCCGTATACACAAATATTAGATCTCTCTCTCCCCTCATTTTACTCAGAAACCGCGTGAAGTTTTTCCTCGCACCAAGCTCTCCCTTCTCTCTTGTTTCTCTGTCTGCAAATCGGCGAGCAAGCACCGATCGCCTCTCGCATCCAACGGTGCCACCAAGCCTCGTTCCGATCGATACCGATCGCCGTCCTCCAGCCTCCAGTCGGCCGCCGCCCCGCGAGCGCTGCCTCACCGATGTTCAGCGTTGCCGGCGCCGCCTCTGAGCATCACCACCTGCCAATCGCCGCCATCTCCTTCCTTTCCGGTGATCGAGCCTCCTCATGATCGCGATGCTCCTCCCTGTTTCCGATCACTCACGCCGCCGCGACCTCCCCTGCTCCAGCGCCATTGTCGGCCCTCTCTCCTCCTTCTCTCTATAATCGCCGCCTCTCGCCTCTTTCCCGTCGCGCAGCGACGGCACACGCCACCACCGTCTCCGACGAAGCGCCGTGCGCCACCTCCTCTTCTCTCCTCTTCAGTGAGTTTCGAAATTAAATCCCTCAGTTCTTAATTTCAGTTCTTTGAATTTTGATTCTCACATTTTCCTCTTGTCTCGTTTCAATTCCGATCAAGATGACGCCTCCTTGGATCGCTGATGTCCGTTTGATTTTGGGAGAACCTAAACTACGCCGTTAGGCCGCTCGAATTATCCGACGAGTTACCAAACTACGCCGTCAGGCTGCCCGATTTGGGTCTTGTAAGATTGCTAGTCTTTTCTCTTTAATTTTCGTAGTAATTAAGATAGGAATTGAACTGTTTTAGTTTTCCTGAGACTTTGTAAAAAGAAATGTCATTCTTGTTGAATTTGCTACTGTTGAGTTTGGACTAGATGTTGTGTTGTTGATTTAGTCTTTCAGAATTTGGATTAGTATTATTGAATTAGCTGAATGATGATACAATTAGTTGTCAGTATTATTAATTGAATTTTATGGACAAAGGGAAATTCATCTTCTCCCATATCTACTGTTCGAATTAGTAGTAAAGGGAAACTTTATTTTCTTTAAATTATTGTTCTCGTTTCTTTGGGATAGGACTAATACTGTTGGTTTTTAAAAGAGGTACTTTGGTTATCAAAATTATTATATTAGTCAAATATAGAAAAAGGAACTAAAAAGATAAGTCTTTTAACATCCAAATTAACAAATGAAAAGCAGCATTTTTGGAAAAAAGTATTATTCTTTTGTTTAGAAAGCGTCACTAATCAACTTTAGAAGTATTATTAATATTAGGAAAAGAAGAATATTATTATATATTATTTTAGTTTTATAATACAAACTTCTGCAAGTTAAAGTTTATTAATAAGATAAATAAAGGGGGTTTTTATTTATAAAAATATAATTATATTCAAGAGTTCTTTTAAAATAAAATATAGATTTTAGAAAGAGTAATATTAAATTTGAGACTTTTATTATATTAATATATTACTTAAATAAATTTCTTTTCTTTTAATTATTTTCAAGAAAATATTATATGGATATACTTTTAAGTATAAAAGCTTTTTATTATAAAAGTCTAAGATATTAAGAGATTGTTTTATAAAGATCGAAATAGTCATACAATAAGGAAATTAGTAAGTACACTCCCCAATACACCAACCTTTTAGAAGTGGTGTATTTACCAAGATAGTGTGCGTTTTTAAGTAGGTCTTTTTTCAATAGGTTTATAAGATAAGATCTCCTCGATTCTCGTAGCACGAACTCTCAAGTTTTTCTAATTATTCAAAGGTCAACTTTTTAATTAAATGGTTTCATACTAGGATTCTGTGCTAATCGGAATACGCACAAGGAATCCAACCTTCTGTTTGTATATCACTCTCGGGATGTCTCTACAACGCGAGTTATCTTCCAAAGGAGTTTCAAGACAGTTGTAACTTAGCTATAAAGTTAAAAGGTGGGTGATGATCAGTTGATTGATTTGCTAATAATAACGTTGTGCTGGTATATTCTGAACTCGACCGAATCAATCTAAAATATCTTATCCAACATAAATGTAACCCCTATTATATAATTGTTTGAATTATGTGATATAATTATATATGATGCATAATGCCTATTGTTCTTATAAGTCAATCACCATTGTATGATTAAGTACCTTATGTGAGCATGAATCAGTTCAGTTGTAAATCAAGTAATTTCTCTCTATAGTTTGAAGTGTCAGTTTTATAAAAGGACGGGAAGTTAGTAAGTACGGAGTTGTGGATCGAGTTTTTAATCCAACCTCCGGGGAGCTGTCGGGGACGCCCTCGGAATGTAGGTTGTTGATTCAAACATATCTGGTCCCCGGGTCAGCCGCCTACGTTGCGCACTGGGAATAAGGTCATTGATGGTTTGCTTATCTTATTTTGACCGTGGTTGGAAGGAGTAAGGTTGTTGTGGTTGGAAGGAGTAAGTTTGTTGAAGGTGGAATGGTCGTACGAATATGGTTTGGAAGTTTGTGATAATACGTGAAAATGATTTTGGGCTTTGCCCTAATGTGAACCAACTTGTGCTATTTCAATTATACTACGTGAAATGTGTTAATGCTGATCAATTATTACATAAACTGTTACTTCTGTGATATATCATAATCATGTATATATGTGAAACTGATTAAATGGAATAAACACATTATTAATGAGTATAACTTAATATATTTCGGATTTACCAATCTCATGACGTTGCAAATCACCCATACGTTAGAATTCAAATCTCACGTCCTATTTTTACAACCCTTGCAGATTATGATTTCGTGGAGTAAGGACAGTAATAGGGACAACACGGAGTTCCCCGCTTAAATAAAACGTTACTGTTAATACTATATTTTATGTACACATATATGTGTGTAAGATACTTATTAAAATTATTCTACTCATTTCTTCCGCTGCATAAAAACTCATCATCTCTCATTTCCGTTATATTTCCTTCAAAAAAATTTATAGTTCGGACTTTTGATCACAATAATACTTCGAATCCGATATAATTAATATATTCTGGATTCTGGGTGTTGCATATTCTTAAAGTAATACACACTTGTACTTAGTATCACACCCAAGAGTGTTTTTTTTTATTTCGTCTTGACACGATATTTATGATAAATCCATTTGACTCAATTCATCTCATTTAAGATCCGTATATTTTTTGTCCTCTTCCTTAAATATGAAATATGTTGATATTGTATGTAATATATAAATATGAAAACAAATTTACAAAAAAAAAAATTAAACAAGATTTGAAAAAAAAATCAAAATAGTTACTGCTAATCACTTTACTTACACAAAAAATGTAGATTTAAAGAGACGAACAAGACATATTTAAATAAAATGTTATCTTTTAATTTATTTATTATAAAATATGTAAAACTATAAAAATAAATTATTAATAAAATTATCATATAATTAAATTAAAGTAAAAAAAATACTAAACATGTTGGGCCTACAGGATCAATAAAGTTTAACGAATTATTAATAAAATTATTATATAATTATATTAAAATTAAGTTTTAAAAATTAAATGGGTTAATGGACTAACCATAACCCTATAAATTCCAAAAAAAAAAAAACACAACTTTACAAAATAAATTAAACAAGTTTTATAAAAATAAAAACTCTAAGTTGCTAGTCACTTTTATTTTCCAAATACAGTAAAATTCCTTTAAATTAGTATATATAAATTAATAAACCATCTAAAATTATAACTTTCTCCGGTCCCAACTTGGGCCATTTAAATTTTTTTCAATTTTAATAAGACAATATGATAATGATTTTTTCAAAAAAAAAAATCTATATAAGTTAGTGATCCCATTAGCATCATAAATTTATAATTCTTTTAAATTACAAAAATAACTAGGACAATTTAGTAAAATATGAATTTATTGTTGACACTTCTCGTTAAACTTAAATTTTACTTGAACCTCATCTCTAACATTTCTAGCTTGTCCAAATCAATAGTCCTAGTATTGTGTTCTCAAATTGTACCATAAAATGCAACGTCTTTAAACTTCACACATACATTGATGAATATGTTGTGTGATAAATACATATTTATTGATAATGTATAGAGTGAAAATGGTTCGTGCATGAATCATTAATGAGTATTAGTTATTTTCACTAAAGAGTATTAATTATTTTTCACTGAAGGGTATTAGTAGTTTTCACTGAAAAGTATTAGTTGTTCAGTGAAAACAACTAATATTCTCCATTGAAAACAACTAATACTCTTTAGTGAAAATAACTAATACCCTTCAATGAATCATGTATAAACCAATTTTCCTTTATACATACTCATATTTATTATGTTATGTTTGATGAATATATTTATTATACTAGTAATTTAATGAATATAATGTATATATTATTTAAGTGCACTAACTTTTATACAAATAAATTTGATTTTATGAAAATCCCTCTTTAGATTAATAAATTATTTATTTATTGATAAATTAATACCTTTTTCAAATAATATATTTTTTCTATCCCAACAATATTCATCGTTTACTATACTTTAAGTTATAGTAGTAACATTTTCTAAAGTGCAATTAAACAATAAGCAGGAAACACTAACTTGCCCAATTTCAAAACTTTTTTCACACTTTCTTCAATGCTGAAAAAAACCACCGCTTGTTAAAATCAAAATTCAAATAAAAAGAGAAATAAAAAAAACCCTTTATTTCAATTCCCCAGCCCCACTGAAATATTTCAAATCAATTTTATCAATGGCTCTGATTACACCATTTTCAGCTTTATATCAATGGACAAGCAACCCTTAGAAGTTCAGTTATATTGAAGCGAACAACACCAATGGACGAGCAACATTTAAGAATTTATCAAACAAAGTATAAGTACGCAGAAGGTGGGCAAGCTGAGTGGAGCAAGGTGAAAGGTTATGCCCTCACCTACTTGTAGGTCACTTGAATACTTATATTTTTATGAATAGAAATAAGTCAATTATCCAAAATGCACACAAAAATACATTATAAGCTTGTAATACTGGTATTCATATGCAAATACATACAAATACACGAAATTAATATCCATATTTACCTCGATCTTAGGTATTTACTATTTTAAGGCGGTAATCAACCACACGTAATTGTTTGGTGATTCTAAAACAGATTAAACAATCACTAATTTTCACGATATATAACCAAAAGTACTAAAAAAAATCTTAGTTCATGAAATTGAAAATGATTATTATCATGAACCATTTTCATATTTCAAATTCAACACTTTTGATGACGATTAATTTCAATTGAGGACTCTTGATCAAATATGTAATATTTCAAAATAGTTTTTTATAAACTTATCATAAACTATTTTCATATAAACTTACTTATAAAATATATAATTGTGAAGGAAAAGTTTTATATGAAAATTATTCATGATAAGTTTATCATGAAACTTTTTTAAAGTATCAAATGTTTGATCAAGGATATCAAAAATGTTATCACGAGTATCAAAAATTGCGGTCAATAGTATTATATTGTAGTTGTTGATTTATTTTTTATACTCTTGATTAAATATTTGATACTTAAAATAATTTTATGATTAACTTATCAAGAGTTTTTTTTCATATAAAATCTACATTATTTAAATCTCAAAGTTGAAAATTAGTACTAGAAAATAGTATTGTGAATAGTAAATACCAATAAATCTTAAATTTAAAACTTAAGATGAAATAAATTAGCATAACCGAAATAAGTAAAACAACAAATCCATGCCCAAGACAAAAAAAAACGTAGAATTTTTTTTGCAAAAATATAAAAATGGTGATATTTCGGAAGACCAACATGTTGTGCTAGGTTTTATATATACAACTTGTTATTGTTACCGAGTTATAAGATTTGAAGAAATCATTAAATTCCATATACTTAGAAACTTAGTTAAATTTATATATTGCTTGTACATATATTATTTCCATTACATAGAGATATTATTTCCATGTATCGTAAGTTTGATTTCCATATTACTGCTTCTTGTCATAACTCGTAACACTCTTGATATTCTTGAAGAGTAATACTGGAGCGATTGTCCTGAATTACGGCGGTAGTGATGCCATGCATAGATATTAATATGAAGACTTCGGGTCATGGATAGATTAGAGTGTGCGCACAAAATTCTTCATTACTCTATTGTGCGGCACTCATATATGGAATCATTTGGTGTTTCACTAGGCTTAGTAACCAACTAACCATTATTTCTAGCTAGTCTGTACATTGGCACATTCATGCGGTTTGTGTTTGTTTGGTTTTTTTTTTTTTGTTGGACATGTAATCATTATTTACAATTTTCTTGATTTTTTCCTTTTAGGATCGATATACATACTGTATATACATATTGTAATGTTCGATTTGCTTCTGCTAGCTATTAAATATCTCGTGCACAATATTTTATAGGCAAGTCGTAAGCAATTCCCACTACGTAATTTTTTATGGAATTCTTTTTAGCCATATTTACAATTTTTGTAGGCAATTCTTTATTTTCTTGTAGTGTAATGGTTACACTTATAATTAGTTAAAATCCTCCATTTTCTAGTTTCAATTATTTTTTCAATTGTACCGCCAAGTCAAAACCCTTTTTCCGTTCAAAGTATTAATAATATATGCATGATAATATTCTTAAGGTATCATTATAATCTATAAATATATAATAACAAAATCTTCTACTATATTTAGAAACTTTTCTAAAGAAAAACATTATACTTTCTAAATCTGTAACCTATAATTGGCCACGTCTAATGTTAAAAAAAAAAACTATCGTAATTAAAAATTTAAAAGACTATTCAGGATTCCTCTTCAATTGAAAATAGTAATTGTTTTTTAAAAAATATGTTGTAATTAAAAGTTGAAAAGCTTTTTCAACTCCCACAAATATAGTTGTGGTTGTTAAAATAAAAAGATTGTCATAATTAAGTCTCCCACTAAAAAAAATTATCTTTATAAAAAAAAAAAACCAGCCACATTCATCATAAAATTTCATTTAAATAATATGTCTTGCTATTTTAAAAAACATAGTGACTTTTTTATTTACCCTTTATGTAATATAAATAAATATTTTTGGTATAAAATGATATATTCCTCAACTGCATTTCCACCCATACATAGGACTACCACCTTCAGTTTGATTATCGGCGTCATATTGAAGAGATTACCTTCAACATTTCCATTTTAGGCAGTTTATTCTATGTATTTTTGCTTTCATTCCATTGCATGTTCTACTGCACAATTTACAATGGCATATATATTTTTTTTCATTGCAGGCTAATATTGAATGACACTCAACTTTTGGATAATCAAGTGTATCAAATCTATTAAGGTATGTTTGTTTTGTTGGGTAATGAGGAATTTATATTTCATTCTCATTCAATCATTTGTGTGGATTGTCTAAATAATTAACATATGAAGAGGATTGTACTAATTGTCTCATAACTAAAGAATAATTATCTATCAATTTTATCCATCAAAGCAAACAAATCCTAATAAAATTGTAAAGATTCAACTGATTGTGGCGTGCGGTGTACCTGAAAAAAAAAAAAAGAGGTACTACCAAACCTATTAAACCGCACCTAAATTAAAAAATAAGAGATGCTATCAAACCTATTACACAATTTTGAATAGCAATATTCAGGGCTCCCTCTCTTTGTAGTATTTGTTATTTGTTTGCATGTCTACATTTTTCTCTTTGCAGATTAACACAGTGCTTTCATGTTTCAGTAGAGTACAAATGTACAATTTCAACATTACCTCAACATAAAATATTATTTGGTTTAAAAGTTAAAAAATTTAAAAATTCCGGTATGTAAGTTATCCTTTACAAATTCAAATTCACCTATATTTACATGAAGTATAAGCAAATTAAATTTTTTTTTTAAATTTAGATCTTCTCAATATAATTTTTTTAATCATCCTTAAATATAATTGGATATAAATTTGGTACAATCACAACAAAATTTTAATGTACTTTTATAGACTCATGCTAATTATAATATGTATCCAAAATTTATAAAGATTAGTAGTTAGGTTAAATTGGTTACACATCTTAATTATATCCCTTGAAGTGCAAGGTTCAAACCTATGCAACTATAATTTTTTTAATTTAATTAATTCACTTATTATAAGGCCACATAAGATTTACATAATTTAGATTACCAACTCATATTTTATAAAATGACATGTATTGCTCAAATTATCATAAAATGAAACTTTAACCAAATTAATATTCATTTGATTTGTTTGTATCATTGTCTTTTGCCTTGTAATAATTTCTTGATCTTTTTTATATACTTTATATATATGGCCGATTATTAAATTTAGTTACTTAGAAACTCATTTATTGTTCATTTTAATTCATCTTTAAGAAAATATCAAAAGACTTTTACCATACCTTAAAATTTCAAGACTCTTTGAAAATTAGATGTAATGATTTTTTTTTTTTTGGTTAATTGCAAAAAATAATCGCGAACTTTATAGTCTTTATCAATTACAACATAAGCTTTTAAAATTTGCAATTCAATGCACAAACTAATTTATTATTGCAATTTGATACATGGTGTAAACTTTTGGGTTTACTCTATACATGGTGTAAATTTTTGGCGATACTAACACTACGTGGCAGTCGAAGCCACCACAAAAAATACGTCACACGCTACATCAAATGTCAAATCTAGAAAAAAAACTTTTTTTTTATTTCAAAATATTTTTTTATAAAATATTTCTCAAACATGGTTTAGTAATAGTGAAAGATAGTAAAAAAATATTATTTTCTAATATCTGTATAAATTGGTATGTTATGAAATATTTTTCTACATAAATTAGAAAACACCAACATTTATGATTCATTATTAAATGTGTTTGAACAATATTTTATAAAAGAACTTTTTGAAATATTAAAAATAATAAAATTTTACAGATTTGACATTTGATGTGGCGTGTGATGAATTTTTGTTGTTGGCTCCGGCTGCCACGTATGCGTACATATCGCTGGAAATTCACACCATGTATCAAATTGCAATAATAAATTAGTTCGTGCATCGAATTGCAAACTTAAAAAATTCATATTGTAATTGATAAACACTATAAAGTTTGTGATTTTTTTTAAATTAACCCTTTTTTTTCATCCTCGACATTTGTTATATGTATGTACCTCTATATCCCCGAGCTCGAAGGAAAAAAAAAAAAACTAACAAACAAATGTCCATGTGTCATTTAACTAAAAAAGAACCAGTTATATATTGTCGATTAATTAGTCGAGTTGCAATAATATAAAAGAAATATTAAAACCATGCACTAAGTATTTCTGTAAAAAAAAATAAAAAAATTGCGGATGACTATTACATGAAAATATATCCTTGCCCCTTTAAATAAGATTTTTCCATTTATATAGATTTCTCATATATGGTTAATGTTTTATTCATTATTTGGGGATGGAAATAAAATGGAATAATTGATAGTTCTTATTCAAATAAAGTAGCTATGATTTGCAACACAGTTTAATACTTCCTTTTTTTTATCCTTTTTTTAATAAATTAATTCATTTATTTGATTGTTTTGCAGAAAATTTGAACTCGTGACATCTCAAATTAAAAATAATAAATGACATAATATATGTGCCATTTATAGGAAACAACATATATTAATTGAATATAATACACTAGTTCTATAACCCGCGAATTTCACGGATTGTAATTAAAAAATATGTATAGTAAAATATATATATATATATATATATTTTATTTTTTTTTTGTCGTTTAAATATTTTATATGCAAAATATTTATAATTAGTAACATGTTTAAATTAAAATTGTAATTCAAATATGCAACAAGTCTAATGTAATACGTGTAGGGGGGGGGGGACACTAATGTATTAACAAATTTAATTAAAAAAAACCAAAATTACAAATTTCAAAAAAAACATTTTTGTTAGTCCCGTACAAGTCTGAGTAATACGTGTATAGGGGGGGGGGGGAATACACGTATACAATTTTTACTTTCTTTTCAAGATTGAGTCCCCTTAACTCAGAGTTCAGTGATAGACACTTAATAGATAATAAACCTACTAACTGCTCTGAAGCAAGTATGTTGACCAACTATCTATTTATGCCATGTGCAAAAATGCGTGAGCCCTAAAAGTTTAAAGACTTGTTATAATGTTCTCTAAAAACTGAATGTTCTTTTCTTATAAAGTCGTGGTTAGGAGGACAGTGCAATGAGTTCAAGTATTAGACTGATTGATTCAGCACTGACAAAGCATGCAATGAATGAATATGATAAGCAATATAAAGCAGTAATCAAAGCAGTAAAGAACTCAGAGCAGTTTAACGTGGTTCAGAGACTCAAGTTCCTACGTCCACGGTCTTGATTGAACAAGATAATCCACTAAAGATTAGCTTGTTTTAACGTGCCAAGGTACACAATGAGCAGTCACAGTGATCCCTAGAATGCGAGTTCTAGTCCTCATTCTCCTAACCAACTTACAACTCCCACCAACAAACCTAACACTGAGGGTTTTGGTTTCAGTTTGGATTCCAACTAACTTGTGATAATCCTTACAATGAAAACTATTCTAAGGATTGGATTATCACTCTAAGCTTGCGATATGTATAATAAGTTCAGTGGAATACAAAATAGACTCTAGACTATAAGAAACACTTGGGAAATGAAAGGGGTCCCGAGTGCTTCTTTGAATGCTTGAGAGTCTTGAGTAATTTTTGTCTTATGAAATTTCCCGTAACCTTGTTTGGGGCAAGGTTTTATGTATTTATAGATGAATTTGAAAACTATTCGTTGGAGAGATAGCTTTCTAGCCACCTTCCTTGTAGGATACTTCAACGGACATAATCTTCATGCAGCAGTCGTCCTTGCATGGATTTGTTAAATGTATTAAATGAAAGCCCGTTGAAAACTGCAGGGATGTCAGGTTCAAGTCAGTGTTCGTACATGACTTGTCTTCTCCTCATTGGTCCACGTCATTAGGCAGGTGAGAATGTCAGAACTCATTCTTCAATTCAGACTTGTCTTTTTTTTAGTTCAGGTTTGTCCCTATCTACGTACATGGTCCAGCGCTGACATTCCTTTTGCTTGCTTGGGTCCTACTCCCAGTCTTTCCCAAATACTCAGGTAGTCTGTTCCCTTCAAGTCCGTGAGTTAGCAATGATCTCAAGATCATGCTCTTCATCCTGATACTTACTCAGTCAGCTTAGAAGGACTGCCATAAGTTCAGTGATGGTGCTTTTGTGTTCTTCATGCTTCAGTCTTGAATGTTATCAGTGAGTTCTCCTCTCACTGATTATCTGTGAATATAAAATATTCTATCTTAAACAAAGCCTAACAAGACTAGCCTGACTATTACAACACTTAGACAAATCATCTTTTCAGGGTATTTGGGATCAACTCAAAACTGACATTGTCCCAACACTTTTTATAAATTACATTTGTTGTATACTGTGTAGCCTCCTATTGGAACCAAGACACATAATTTGTAATATATTAAACTCTCATAGTTGAGATTTTTTATAAATTAGTATTCCTAAGTATTGGACTTTTCAAATATAAGATGTGATAAAATTAATGCAATTAGAAATTAATACTCCCTCTGTCCACAAAAATGATCTTATTAGTATGCATAATTTTTAATGCAATATATCGGAGAAAATTATGGGATGTTGTAAGATCCGTTTATAAATAAAATTATTGTTTACAGAAAATATGTACAACGTACTTTTCATATATTACCACTTGTTCCTAATAAACTGCTAATAAAAATGACAACAAAAATAGATAGAACGTTGATCTTTTCACTGCATAAATCATTCAATTGTTAAAAAAAAGAAATGATCTACATCATTCTTCTTTGATAAAAGTAACCATTTATTGTCTGCTGAAATTTGGAAGTGCTTTGTAACTTTGATCAATATTATAAAAAATGTTATCATACGACTTTGGTTCCTATTTATTGCTATTTAAAGGATCCATAAACTCTAATACAGAAAATGAAATCATTAAAATTAACCGCTCTCAGAGACTGCACTGTTTGAAAATTTATGTTATCCCAAAACCTTGAAACTAAATGGATGCCATTGAAGGGTGTTAAGGCCTCTGAAGATCTTCAACGACTGCAATTAGAGAAACCCTAAAAGAGTTTTTCTCCAAATTACTATTTGATGTTTCTTCAGAAAACACAGTTGCATATAGACACTAAACATTAATAAGCCTAATCATTGCTAGATCAATAAGCAGGGTTCATATTGATAAGAATGAGAAGAGCCTCTACACCATTTTCCTAGTAAGAGCTTCAGTAGTAGTAGTGGTAGTAGTGGTGGTGGTGGTGGTGGTGGTGGTGAAAACTGGATAAAAATTGTAAGTTGTAATGCAGAAAGTAATCTGCAAAATTGAAAGGATAAAATGAAAAAATAATTGTACACTCACTGAGACACCATTGATTTTAAAAATACACAACCCGGAATTTCTTAAGCGATTCAACTATATTTGGTAGTCCAAGAAGAAATAGGAAAGAAAGACGGAAACAATTAATCAATGAAACACAAAAAGAAGAGAAACATAAGATAACTGTGAAATTACGATAATATACTTTCAATCATGTATGCAATAAGTAATCTAAAAAAATGGATAAACATTAGTATATGTGTAAATAATATGGTTTTGCAAAAATCTAAAATGAACAAAGCGATGTGAAAATAAAAAAACCGGATGCGTAGACAACTTACCTATAATAATCTTTTAGAATCTGGTAATATTTTAGAGAAGCTGATAGACTTCCTCCCTCAGCACCCAATAATGGTGAAGAACTAAAAATCTATGAGAAATAGTAAATGCATCATATGATGGACATGATCTCTGACATGCAAAATAAGATTTTGATGTGGACAATAGTCAAATATATGTGTGAAGGGATAAAAAAAATTATTGTTAGTAGAAGAGTAAAGGCACACTAAAACGTTCAACAGGTAGATCAGAATGCTCTGCAATTGGTTGAATAATTGTGTGGGCAGAATATCTACCAAGCTGAAAATAAGAACATGTAAAATTTTAATTAATCCTAAAAGTAGAATTGAAGTAAAGTTGAAGTTTTTGCCACACCTGATTGTTCCATTCTCTGAGCAAGTAATCTCTCTATCTTCATCAAGATTAAGATGGAAATGAGATAGAAGATGAAAGAATAATTTAATATCTTTTCACAATTTGAAACACTGCATTACCATATGCACACATAATACGTGATGACAAATGGGAATCACAACTTAATGGTCTAAGGCTTGACAGGCCAAAGTTGGATAACTTAGCATTATATGCTCGAGGGAAAAAAATAAGTCAATGTTAAATATAATGACATGTATATTCAGCAATAAACTAAGTACATTATAAGGAGATAGGGAGAGAAGAAAAGTCGTGTAATACTGTCTCATGATAATACTTTTATATAGTGTCATCTAGATATACTAATTCTCGAGTATAAAAGCTCAATTCATGAGGTAGAACAATAATGAGCAGAAAATTAATGATGAAAGATTTAGATGCAATTACAAAGCATGATGATGAACGATTCTGAAATAAGTAAACTAAACCTAGATTTACCTAAGCCCGTACTTTGTAGCTACACTTCCTAGCTAAAAAAATAGAAACATAATTGCATGTGTAATAATCCATAAAGAAATTAATGAGACATAAACAAATTAAATTAAATATAGACAAACAACTTGTACACAACATTTAGACGTATATGCTGGAATTCTGAGACTGATCACGTAGATAATCAACAATGAAAAACTAAGTACTTCTTAACACATGAAAACTAAGTAGTGGAGATTAACTTCACAATAAACTTCAGTCATGTCCTAATAATAAGCCAATTTTGATAAATTTACAGAGAAGGCACAACTTTCTATTAAAGGGGAATTAATAACAAACTCAGCGATATTACTCAGCAACGAAGAATATAGAGAACGGGTACATCATTGAACCGTGAATACCTAAAAATCGAAGTTGTGATTAATAAAGACAAAGATTAATAACAAAATAAATAACCTTGCATACCTATTGTATCATGGATAAATTAACCACTTATAAAACTTATATAGAGAAATAGAGAAATGACGAAAGAGAATAGTTAGAGAGACTTACTGATGGATTAACGGCAGAGAGTGGAGGCAGTGAAGTAGATGGGCAATGGAAGGGGGGTTTCTGAATAAAAAAATCCAAAAAAAAATGATTTTTAAACACGTGTTTGCACTATAATTATCAAATCACTTAAAAAATGATTTTAAATATCGTGGGCTGGAACTAAATTTCCAAGAATTCTTCCTAAATAAAGAAAACATGCATCATGTAATTATTCTGATGAAGAAAAATTAAATATAGCATAATCAGTCAAATATTCTTTTCAAATATTAAACAATCAGCATACAATGTTCTAATTGTGTATTTTATCAATATGTGATTCATCTTTCTATGCATTTAAACGACATCCTCAATTTCTCCGTCAAATCCAAAAACATATCATCACATATTCAATCATTAAAATTACACACTTAGATTCTTCTTTTTAAGCTTCTCATCATAGTCCCTCTTCTCACAACAATAAAAAAATTCAGAATGAAGCACATCTCATAATATAATCATATGTTTGAGGGAGAAGATCAAAGAAAAAATAAAGAAATAAAAAAGAAAAGAAAGGATGAGAGACAACAACTATTTGCAGGGCATAAAGTTTGGATGCAAAATTGAGGCGGCATAGGTTTCTGTAAAGAGATGTGAAGTTGAAGCAAAATTAAATCTCCAAATTGAGAGTCTGCTGCCAAAATCTAACATATAATAAGCAAGTAATAAACTCACGTCTTCATGAGGAAAGCAGTAGCATCAATATACAAATAACCCACTCTTTTTGCAGCCCACACGAATAATTCTAATTATGATCTTCCTAAAAATCTTTAAAAGAGAACAAACAACAAATTATATTCCTAATAATATTTATAGTAAGTATCAAAACACCCATAAGCTCATTGAAAATAATAGCTTTACCATGATACATGGTATATTCTGTCCTTGTCATAGTTCTCATCGATCATGGTAGAGAACTATTTTATTCAGCTTTTTCTTGCACTTCCCTGCAATCTACTAAGTTTTACTTTACTCTCTAGGTGCGCCTAATACATTTATTATAACAGACACAAATGTAAAATTATAAAAATGATATATGGGTTTAATGAAATTATATTTAAAAAGACCCTTGACAATTTGAGAATCAGTAACTAAAAGATATAACAGAGCAAATAAAATCTCATTTTGAAATCAATCAATCATCACTGCAGAAAAGAAAAGGTGCACAACCTAGTCCTTTATCAAGACATTATATAGAATTTCATTACATTCAATTGATATTGCCAAAAACCATGACATAATTCATTTAATACCGAATATTATACAATGCACAATCATCATGTCAATACTATTCTAATTACGCAAGGTTGTAATGCAATTTCAAATAATATTTCGATCTCTATTCCAGAAACTCAATTGTTCAGCAATAGATTATGTGGAAACAATACCTATAAAGTCGAATTCAATTTAATCATATGAATTGAACAAATAAATAGACACGTAAAAATTTACTCCTCAATTGAGAAATTCACATCTTAGTAAAATGTGTCTTAGGTGCTCCTGCCAAACTAATCTAGTATACCAAGTATCTACATCAGATTTATATTTTTTGGACAACTTATTATCATTTCTTCATCATTAGATAACTAATTTTCATTTTAAACATGTGATATGGAATTACCTGCTCAGTCTGTCTGAGTGAAAAACTTCTAGTGTAGTTTGGCAGGATCTTGTGCATCGGCAAAGATGAATATGTTTCGTGGAGAAATTAACAACCTTGAACTTAATGCTTCGATCAAGCACTCCAACAGATCTCGTGCGCTGGATCATAAAAAGCCGCATGAATAAAATCCCTAACCTTCACCCATTAATTAGAACAATATTAATTAATTAGTACATCTTTTTTTGTTTTTGAAACAAATACACATGCAAATACAGAGAGAAGTAGAGAGATTACACGAATTGGGGATTCGTCCACAAATTTTGTGAAGTAAGCCGGAGCAAATGGATTCACAATAAATTGAAAATTGTTAGATGAATTCAGACATAAAATAACTTGTATACAACAATATATAGATAAATAGATGTATATAGATTCCTTTAGAAGAGAAGTGGAAAGATGATTTGTATTTCGAGGAGGCATGCGAGCGGTCATTAATGTTACTGGAATTCATTCTCACCTCCTCCTCCTCCATTGATTGAGCGATGAATGAATTCACAGATTTCTCGTGTGCGAGAGGCGGCGATAGTGATCGAGAGGCAGCGATCGTGTGCAAGGGCGACGACAACTATCGAGAGGCAGCAATTGTGTGAGATCGAGAGATGGCGGTGTGGTGATCAAGAGGCGGTGATCGTGTGCGAGCCAGTGGCAGCGACAACGATCGAGAGGCGGCAGCAACATCGATCGAGAGGGGGCGGCAGCAGCGATCGAGATGGGAGGCGGCAACAACGATCGAAAGAGAGGCAGGAGGAGAGGAGAGAAGGAAGGCGGCGTGAGAGGCGACGGGAGAAGAGGGAAGGCGGCGTGAGAGGCAAAACGGCAGAGGTAGGGGGAGATGGAAGACGACTGAGAGAAAGACGTATTCAATCTGAGAGTTTCAGAATTTTGTGAGTAAATAACCCTAGTATAGATCAATGGTTTAGATTTAATGACATAAAATGAATGGTCGAGATCAAAACTTAAACCAACTTTTAATGATAGAGCAATATTTCAAAATGGAGAGATTTGAGGCATGCCACCTCAACCTAAGAATAAGGTGGTGTTGACACATCATCATGGAGAGGTTTGAAAATATATTATAATAAGATTTGAGTATAACTACTAATGATAATTCAATATGACAAACATATAAGTATATGATAATGTTGACTTAATATATGAGGCATTTATCGAAATCGACTTATATTAATTGAAAATAATTCATTTATGTGGTACTACTAATAAAAATTCAAAATGACAAACATATAAATACATTCATTTGAGTGACATAATTAATAAAATATTTAGAATTTTTCATCTACCTTATTCTAAAATAAAACATGCTGAAATTTTAAAAAATAAAACTGAAATTGAATTAAATTGCACATAAAATTCATTGTAAATAAATTTAAAAGACAAGATATGAAATTAAGTACGAACATAGAGAGTAATAGATCTAGGTGAAGCTACATTTAATTTTTCATTATAATACTTATCATTATTGATCTTAATTTAAAAATAATAGAATTTAGATTTTTTTTTTTCTTAATATTAATTTAGTCTTGATTGATTTTATTACTTACTTCAAATGACATTGTAAGCAGGCTTTAAAAGATATGTATGATAAAAAAGTTTTGGTAATTAATCTTGATGATATAAATCTAATTTAGTGATAGTATGCATAGAGTGAAATTGGTTAATACATGAATCATTAAAAGATATTAGTTGTTTTCACTAAAGAGTATTAGTTGTTTTCCTTGAAGAGTATTAGTAGTTTATATTGAAGAGTTTGTTTTTACTAAATAATTAATACTCTTTAAAGAAATCAACTAATACTCTCCAGTGAAAACGAAATAATATTTTTTAGTGAAAACAACTAATACATTTCAATGGTTCATGTATGAATCATTTTCACTCCATACTTTGTCTTTGTGATAATTTTAAAAATAACTTAAATTACCATTAACTTTATTCACAAGTAATCACTTATTCCATAATATTCTTCAACAAATCTATTTTATACATAAACAATTAATATTTTTTGAAACACTCACAAAATGAATTATAATTAATTAAAATGAACGTAGGAAGTAGTAATGAAAATTATAAACCGTGCATCGCACGGGTAAAATTACTAGTTTAATAATAAATATCAATATTTTATCTTATATTTTAAGATGTTTTACAGATAATAAAAAGTATTTACTAATGAACTATATATAGAATTTCACAATTTGAATGAACGGTGGAGACCACTTTAATTTTATATTTGAGAATGTTCTCTAAAACATTCCACATCATTGTTGACATATATTTTTGTAGGATTAATATTTGTCAAACAACATTGTATGAATAAATGAGCAAGAACAATTGAGCAAGAACTATTAGGGGCCCTTGAATATGTGTTGTATATATTTGTTGAATGATAATGAATGGGAGAACGAATTTATATCCGTTGGTAAAACGCGAATTTCTTCATGTAAGTATAAATTTAAATTATACATGGATCTTGAAACTTCATGATTTTCACATTCATTAATCTATAAACTATGAATTAAATAATTAGAGTACTAACCTTGAGCAACAATAATAATTCTTCTGATAAAATTATATTTCTCTCTCTTAGCCTCCATCAATAGCAGGACATAAAACTTAAATGATAGAATTAATTCATTGATTGTAGAAATAATATGTGTCTTTTATAGATAGAGAGAGGAGTAGTTTCTTATTCTCCAAGAATTAGTTTCTTATTTTTCAGAAACTTATTCTCCAAGAAACTACTCATAAGGTAATTTAATCACACGGTCCATCAACGTGAGAGATTCGTTCTAATATTTTCCTAATTAATCATATCAAATATTATTTAAACACCAATGTTAGATATTTAAGTTAATAATTCAATATCTAATTAATTCATTATGTGGCACGTGGACCATAAAATCTTACATTCTCCCACTTGGCCCATGTAGCAGAATACATCTTCATGATTTAAATAATTAATATGATATATATATATATATATATATATATATATATATATATATATATATATATATATTGGTCAAATCATAATGTCAATATTAAATATATACTAACACGAGTCATGACGGTTCTACATCATTTACCCGACATAGTCTTTTCCATGTACCGCAATGTTATTTTTCTACTTAATATGACTCATAAATAAAAAAATAGTAGATCATTTAAGTGTCTCGATTAGAGACTAAATCCTATTAATTAATCTTTATGTCAATCATTCATGTATATATTAATGACAAAATATGATATTATTTAATATCAGAAATAAAACATAAAAGAGCTCAAAGTGTCAAATACATATCACAGATTCATTAAGGGTCTGCTTGGTTGGGAGGGATGATTATAGGGTAATGAGAATGATTCCATTAGTAGTGATTGGTATTATCAATACACTGTAATAAGATTGAAAATGAGTTATAATTTACTTATCAAATGATTTCTCATTCATTACCCTCTATTTGAATGACTCTTATAATCACTTTAATTCTCATTACCCTATAATCACCACCTCCAACCAAGTGGGCCCTAAGGTTTTCAATAATACTTAATATAGTGCATGTACTATTTCCATGTCTGCTTATATATAGAGCAAGTCTTCTATAAAACTTGTTCTTGTGTGAAACTGATATTGTTAGGTGTATTCACCGATGTTATCTAATGTCAGCAAGTTTTTGCCATAAAATATATAAATATAATATATAGTTTTATATATAAGATTAAGATTGAGATGTTATTATTTCTTTTTTTCTTTAAATTTTAAAACTCCATTAATTAATTTTACGTAAACCCAATTTTTTTATATAATAATTTTTTAAAAAAATCAGATTTTGTTTGAATTTTATGTAAAAATTATAGTTTATGTAATATTAAATAAAATAATTATTTATTTTGTTTTTGTATATAAAATTTATCAAAATTTTAAAATAATTTCTCAATATGTTGGAATATTTTTTAACAAAAATGCACCCGCCAATCAAATCATAGTTTCTCATCATAAATATATAATAGCAAAATGAATTCCTTAAATAGTTTTGGAGGGAGAGATTGTAGACCATTAGATCATTTTCTATATTAAATCTTGACCATTCAATTTATTTTGTTGATTTTATGGTATAATTGTCTATATATTTATTCTCACATTCTCACATTTGGTAAAAATTGCTGAAATTTAGGGTACGTTTTTCTTTAGCCTTCTATTTAATCACATGTCATCACCATTCACAATTCATCTCATCTTCTCTTTCAACCTTGCATTTTTCCCACAATACAACTTCAATCTCTTCATAAGACCATAAACAGTTTACACGGCCTTATCCTCATCCTCCAACAGATCATAATGATCACCCGCGTATTTTTGGTTATGTCTATGCTTCAGTGTCATGACTTCCACCGGAAAATTTTACTACACGAACATGGTGGCCTCCGTACTCATCGTGATCTTCCATGGATCCATCTCCGTCTCCATCTTCACCCGTCCGTCGGACTTCCTTGACCACTTGAAGTTTGAAGGATTTCAAAATTAATTAGAGATTTTCAAGAATTCTTCAAGACACGAATATAAAAACTTTGAAATTTGAAGATCTTTTCATGAACGAGTGCTATATTTTTTTATTTAACATTCTTATAATTTTCTATGTTTAATTTTAATTATATTAATCATTGGAGCATTCATTTTTTTTTTTTTACATTAATCGTTTAATCATCATATCTTATTTATCATTTCCGTCACTTTTTGTAAATTTTATGTATTATATACTAATATGATCAACAACGCGAGTAATGTTTACCTTACATATTTAGCATGTGCAAGAATTGATTAGTGTGATTTTTGCTCGAAATTCGTGTACTTAAATTGCTTATTTTATTGAGTTTCTTGTGATTATTTGCATTAAATTGTCTCAATGTGCTTAATTGTCGAGAAAGGTATTTGTGGTTTATTTTGCAGGAGATTAGCATTTTTGGAGCAAATACGTACTTATTGAGATCGTTCGAGAATTGGGCTCGAGGAATTAATTTCAGCATTTAATAGCCCATTTCATTAAATAGAAGCAGCCCAAGTTTTCGGCCCTAGGTGATTAATTAAAAGAGGCCCGGAAGGATTAAAAGGAGAAGCCCAAGATTGGAGGCCCATTTGAAATTCAATCAGCAAAGTTTGAAAAGAAGCAGCAATCCACGTGAAATGCTGAAAAGGAAGGAAAGAAAAGCACGTGGGCCCCACGTTTATTTTAAGAAGAAGTCAAAGATGACTTTCTAATTTGGAAAGCAAAGTTTGCACGCAGCCATTGTTTTTCGAAAAGAGAGAGAAAGCCATTGTTGGCCGGAAATCAACCATATACTCGCCGGAAGGAGTCGCACCGTTCGAAGCTTGTGCCGGAAATTGCAGCGCTCGACGCCGGAATTGAAGTTTATTGCCGGAAATCTCGAACACGCTGCTGCTAAAATTCATGCCGGAAACTGGAATTCGAGCTGGTGTAAATCAGAGCCGCCGCGTCGGAAAAAGGTATAGCCGGAATTCGACGCAATTCTTCAACGCAATTGGAGCCGCCGTCGCCTGGAAATTGCCCAGAACTGTAATGCCGCCGGGAAAGCTCAAGGCCGCCATTAATGGAATTCGCCAAAGCTTCGATCCACACCTGCAAAGCCACCTCACGCTCACCTTCGCCGGAATTTCAAGCAAAGCCACGCCGCCGTGACGCTGGAATTCGAAGCAGATACACCAGAAATTGAAGCCCGTCGCACGCCTGAGGAGAAGCAGAAGCCAAGCACCGTACCCGGAAACTGGAAAAGCTCAACACTTCGATGCCGGAATTTGCAGCAGCCATGGATGCCTGGAATCGAAGAATCGAGCTCATACCGACCGATACCATTAGGGCCCAAACCGGTACGAGAAGCCCAAACCGGTACAATGGCTACGGCCCTTGAATACCGGTTAACGCCTAAGCATACCGGCCGGTACAGAAAAATGCAAACCGGTATGAAATGTGCAGAGAGAATTTCAGGCCATTTTCAAGGTTTCCAATTTCTCGCGAGATATTGAATATCTCGCGAGATATCGCTACAAATTCGGTAAAGGCTTAAAAACTCGAAAATTCATCATTTTTGAGGGATTTCTTTGCAAATTCGTCCCAAGCCTTTTTCCCCCACTATATATACCATTTTTCTCAGATTATAGGATATCATCAACAACAACACACTCATAGCTTAGAACCCTATTTCTCCTATTTTTTTCTTCTTTTCTTTTTCATTTTTTCTTTTGCATTTTCTTCAATTTCTAGTATAGATTAGCTTAGATTATGCTTTCAATTAGTAGTCTCTTTCAATTCAAGCAAGGATTATCAAGTTTTGTAGCTAAATCAACACTCAAGAGGTGACTTCTTTCCTTAATTTTATTTTCCTTTGGCTTAATTTTCATGATTATGGATTATTGCTTGTTGGGATATTTTAGTTTTGATGATTTTCCAAAACAACATGTAATAGGTTTGAAAGCAGTCAGGATAGTATCTTTTAGTTTCAGGTCAGGCTAGGTTGTTTCTCAGGAGAACAGGTTATCAGTGGAGGAAGAACTCATCTGAAGGGGGAACTCAGCTGAGGGAAGAACTCTACTGAGGGGGAACTTAGTGAGGGAGAACTCACTGACAGAGCCTGAGGAAGTCAAGATGACATCACAAAGAGAACAGACTGAAGCCATGTCAGAAGACCTGAACCTGAAGAGAAGCCTGAAGGAAGTCCCACTGAGTAAAAACCTGACTTTCTAAGCTGGTCAGTGGACTACTCAGTGAAGAGCATGATTGAGAGGATCAGTGCTGTGCCTAGTAGGACCTGAAGGAGTCAGGCTACTGAGGCTGGGAAGCTTGACAAATAGCCTTATGTCAACTCCCCTGAGTGGACTTCAAGTCTACTGAAGGAAGTCCACTGAGAAGACTTAAAGTCCAATGATGGTTCCTAAGAAGACTTCAAGTCTACTGAAGAAAGGTATCCTGAGAGGATTACAAGTCAGCTGAAGACAAGTCGCCTGAAGTCAGGACTACCCTGATCAAGTACCCTGAACAAAAGAGCCGTTGGACTCAGTCCACGTGGACCAATCAAGTCAAGGCAGCGAATCTGACAAAAGCTGACAAGGCCATACTTTACTGAAAAGGAGGATTTCACTCCAGAGATAGTCTGGATTTGAATGTTACTTTCTCCAACGGTAACATTCAAATCCACACTATAAATACACAATTGTTGGTCCTGTTTTTTCATTCACAAACAAGGACAATATGGGAAATTAGGAGAAATTTTTTGTTTTAACACTGATGTATGCTAATGTATGACAATAATGAACACAACAATGTAAAGTGGTTCGGAGGCTCAAGCTCCTACATCCACTGCCTGATTTAACAGGAAATCCACTACCCGGGATTCTTGTTTTTAACGTGCCAAGGTGCACGGGTACACTGGACTCACGCCACTCCCTGGGCTGCCTCTCGAACTGGCCTCACATCCCTCTTCACTCAGGGACTACCTCTCCTCACCTCACTTCAACACCTAACACTCAACTGGAAAGGGTTTAGTTTGGTTTGGTTCTTCTCCAACTAGGTGAGGTTTTCCCTTACATGGTTTTAGCCTCTGAGCTAGGGTTGGGAAAACCTCTCTAAGCTTAGGATATATATGATGGGCTCGAGTATACAAACTGGAACACTCAAATATGACTATGAATAATTCAATGTCAGTGTTCTTGATGGAGATGGTGCACCCTTATGACTCCCTCATGACTTGCACCACTCTCGCACCACCAGCTCTCTTATTCGTACTTGCACACTTACAAATGAAGCTTGAGTTTGTATTTATAGTGTGGATTTGAATGTTACCGTTGGAGAAAGTAACATTCAAATCCAGACTATCTCTGGAGTGAAATCCTCATTTTCAGTAAAGTATGGCCTTGTCAGCTTTTGTCAGATTCGCTGCCTTGACTTGATTGGTCCACGTGGACTGAGTCCAACGGCTCTTTTGTTCAGGGTACTTGATCAGGGTAGTCCTGACTTCAGGCGACTTGTCTTCAGCTGACTTGTAATCCTCTCAGGATACCTTTCTTCAGTAGACTTGAAGTCTTCTTAGGAACCATCATTGGACTTTAAGTCTTCTCAGTGGACTTCCTTCAGTAGACTTGAAGTCCACTCAGGGGAGTTGACATAAGGCTATTTGTCAAGCTTCCCAGCCTCAGTAGCCTGACTCCTTCAGGTCCTACTAGGCACAGCACTGATCCTCTCAATCATGCTCTTCACTGAGTAGTCCACTGACCAGCTTAGAAAGTCAGGTTTTTACTCAGTGGGACTTCCTTCAGGCTTCTCTTCAGGTTCAGGTCTTCTGACATGGCTTCAGTCTGTTCTCTTTGTGATGTCATCTTGACTTCCTCAGGCTCTGCCACTGAGTTCTCCCTCACTAAGTTCCCCCTCAGTAGAGTTCTTCCCTCAGCTGAGTTCCCCCTTCAGCTGAGTTCTTTATTTCATATGAGTTTGTTAGTTATGATGTTTAGTTAATTGTCTTGTGTTTGGGTGTTTGGATTTACATGAGTAATTGAATATTTGATTTGATTTGTGATATCTATTCTAGTTGAAGGTCAATCTATTAGGATTATGGACTTTGATTGTTCGATTTCATGATTGCTCTTGTAATTCGTATTTAGATTGTGTGTTTATCGCAACGAGAGTTGGGTCGGTGCATGATCTAGTATGGGTGTGAGTGATTTATGCGATTTGAGTGGATATTGAGGTATCGCAACGAGAGTTGAGTATTTTCATTAGAACCCCATAATTCCTACACTTGTTGCTTAATTGAGAAATTGGTGATAAGTGAGAAGATTAACGATCCGATGTTTTCATTTGACGTGTTTGCCTAGGCTTATCCAGTACGGTGAATACGTGATGTTTAGTGATTGCTTCTATAGTTGATCGGAAACTTGAATAGTTATTACTTATCGAATCGTGTACTTGATTCTCATGTGATGATGAACACCCGAACACGTCTCGTTTTTATTGTTCGAAAATCCCTAAAAATTGCTCGTTGCTTTCATTTTGTTAATTGCTTTGATTTGTTTAGTTGCTTTAATTTTTGTTTTAGTTTCTTGAAAACCCGATCCTAAATCTTGGCTCGCACTACAATTACGCGACAACGTATAGTATTAGGGATACACTAGCCACTAGTCCCGTGGTTCGATATTTAACTTGGTCACTTGCCTTACTATAACAATGATCTCGTACACTTGCGAGTGAGTTCGAATTTGTGCTTTAACAAATTTGGCAAACAAGAATAACAAGAGATAATTTAATTATATTATCTATAAATTTTGTTTAAGCTTTGGAGCTAATTAAATGAAAAATACTAACGATCAAATTAATATTAAATCTTTTATAAATATAACAACCAATATATATGTGTGTGTGTGTGTGTGTGTGTGGATAACAAATTAAAAATACTCAAATATTAAATATTTATGTTGTTTCAGGTATAATTAAATAGATCAAAACCAATATATAAAAGAAGAAACTAATTAAATAATCTATCATTAACATTTAAGAAATAATTTTTTTATTTTTTTACATTAATCTTCAAGGAAATTAAGGTGTATTTTTATTCAATTGGGCACTCAATATTAATGTCATCCTTATTTATTCATTTTACAAATAATCAATAAAAATGTGTCATTGTAGTAGCAATCTAATTATTTTATTAACAATATTTATTGTTTGTTAATGTACTTAGTTTAATGAATTTGTAATTTTTTATCTACATATGCAAATCCTTTATTCATAAAACCTTTAGGTGTGATTTTCTGTAATCCAATTAATACATAAGAATACTAATTACAAATTTGTGTGTGATTTAAATTGGTGCTACATTTGTACATTTAATTACAAACAGATTTCATTTCCACATAATATATTTGACCATAACAAAATTTGTTATCAATTTAAATCTCTCAATCTATGCTCAATTTACTTAATTTTTATTAATTATTGATTGGTTCTTAAATAGTGACATATATTCTAAAATATGTTTACTAATATGTTTAGGCTAAAATTTCGTTCATAAATAAATTATAGTTATATCTATTGATAATTATCAGTTATATGTGAAAGAAAATATTAAATACAAGATTAGTGAGTAAACTCTTAAATACATAATAATAATTGTCTCATTAATTTTTTATTCATTATTGTCAAACATGAACCATTTATTTTAAATGTTATAATTATATTAAATTTTTAAATAAAATAGATTATTACAAGTCATATAAATAATAATTTTAATGAAGCAACATTAATAATAAATATTTTGAATATCTAATTTGCTAGATGTATTTTACCACCCCGAAAGGGCGGAATGTTTGCACCTCAAATGGAAAAAAGTCAAATATATCTATTAGATTAAATAAGTCTCTCAACTACTTATTTTATACATCTAAACTCCTTTTTTTTTTTTTAAGTTGGGGTCAAATATACCTCTCATCTTAATAAAATCAAACAACCAAGCTTTTTTTTTTAAACTAAAACAAAATATAAATATTTTCAAATCAAATAAAAATTTATTTAAAAAAAATTCAAACATTTATCTCACAGGTTGATTTTAAATTTGATTTTTATAAATCAATGAGATATAATTTTATATTTAGTGCAACATTTAAATTTTTATGGAGTTTTTTTTTTTTTTACTCAAATCTCGAAACAACGTAGCCTAAAAGAAATTATTTATTTTCACTCAAGAGTAATCCCTTCATCCCAGATCAATTTTTACACTCTCATTTTTGTGTTGTCCCAAATTAGTTTTCACATCCAAAAAAATAAAATTGTTCTCACAACCTTTACCATCAAAATTTTTATTTATTTACATTTTATATCATTACTTTTTTCTACACATTAATTAACAAGTCACAACAACAAAAATAAAGTTAATTTGACCAATGCACTTACTTTATCACTTTAATAGAGTGGTTACAGTCTCACTACCTATGACCCAAAGGTCATGAGTTCGAGTCACAATTTTACCGATAAGAAAAAACAATTTTTATTTATTTATTGTGAGTGTGAAAATTGATCTGAAACGAAGGTAATATTAGTTATGAAGAGTACACATTTTTGTCAGTAAAGAGTATAAGTTGAAGGATATGAGTTGTTCATTAAAGCGCATTAATTGTTTTCACTAAAGGGTGTAAGTCGTTCTACTAAAAAATAGTGAAAAGTGATTTATGTATAAACAAATTTCACACTGAACATATATCTAATTAAGTGTTTAAGGTTGATTGTAATATATTTTATTCCCAACCCAAAATTAACTGGAAAATTTAACAAATATATGATTAATTGGATAGTTTTTAAATTAAAATAATGTATTATGTTGCACAGTTAAAAATTACGAAGTTGAGCTTTTTCGCTTTATTATAATGATAAAGCAAGAAAAATTATAGAGCACAACTATCTATATCACTATTTTACTCGGTTCATCCACCTCTAAATTCACCACCTCATTTTATATTTTTTTATTAACTATACCTACTATAAGATTTTAATTAATCTAACATAAATACTTACATTCACATCCCTAGATATACTAACCAATAACCACCAATCTTATTTAATTTCAAAACTAGCCAAGCATACTCACTTCACCAGCTCTATTGATAATATTGATGATTCTATTGCTACTATTGTTGATTATATTTATCCCGAATTCATATTTATGAAGTTTGATCACGAATTTCTGCAGGAGTTATCCTTGCACCGACACTTGATTATGTTAGATTTACAAACGAATGTGTGCTTTGGTTAAATGAAAATAAATCACTTAAATATTCTGATAGTGTTTGCAGACCCGATTTAAATTAATTTTAAAGTTCTTGCTGTCATGCATACTCTCAAATTTTTCAACACATTAAAGTTATCTGGTGTGCCTGACCATGTTGAAACACCGATTATGTTGTAGAGGAATATAGATAATTTAAGAGGATTTTGTAATGGTTCCAACTTAGTTTATTATCATATATTCATTTTGAAATTTATTAATCACTAAATTTTATCTTTTTTTACAAATTAAAGTTTAATACATTATTTTTCATTTATAGGTTAATTATCATTAGGTTGAGTGACAGTGTAATTGAGGTTAAGAATCTTAATTGGTAGCAGCACTGGTGAACTAGCATTAATACCTAAATTGTCACTAACTCATAGATTTGTCATTCAAATTTACGCCTAAACAGATGCCGCTAATTTATTCATATGATATGTCAATAAACAAAAGTTAAGGTTAATAATTTTCTCATGTTGGAGTATTTCTAAAAGAAAAAAATTTAAGCCATGGTCAATTGTTGTCGCAATCTCGAGTATTACCAGTCGAGTGGGCTTGAAGATAATGTTGTGTCATAATGATAATATTGAAGGTCATAGTTGTGGATGACACATGCACTATTTATCTTAATTTTTGAGATAATATTTGCTTTGAACTCATACAAAAGAGTGCATACCATTTATTGCAGAATGATTGTAGGGTATGCTTTTTATCTTAGTAAATTTTGGAATGAGTCAACGTTTTTTATTTATGTTTTGTTAGATTGTTATGGTATTTTGTTTTTTTTTTCTTGATCTAATACTTTGTTGTATCAGTTTATTGTCCAGTAATGTCTATGCTTTTATTAAGTAATATTTATTTAATTATATTTTCTACATAAATAAATGCAGGAAGATGGTTCTTATGTTTTTGTTTAGATTTAAGATCTTATTGAGTGTACGCTGTTATTTAGAATACAAATTAAACCAGATGACATGTCACGTCAGAGTGAAATATTTTATATCGTCAAAATATATACGGATTCATATATGATCAGTTGATATTTATCTTCTAATGTTGTCTATTGGGTATTTTTGTTTTACAATTTATTATAGTTCCAATGTACTTTTGTATTATTAAATAACTATTAAATCCTTTTTTTTTCAGCAGGTGATCAACAATGTATCTGCTGATGATTCTCAAATTTCAAAGGTGAACAACATTTTAATTTTTTTATATTAATTAACTATGTATCCATTATGATAATTTTATTTTTTGATTGTACGTACGGCTTTCATTGACTATGTTATATTATATTATAAAAGGATGGTCATTCTATTGCTCCTATCAACGGTGTACTTTTTGATGAAGATGACGTTCATTGTTATGAAAATGAAATTGGGTTGAGAAGATCTTTTGCCGATGAGCCTATTGCTATGATTCTTTAAATAAGTTGAAGTCTGTTATTTTGAAGTTGGACAAGATTTGATTTTTTTAGAATTATTTGAACTTTGTCTTTATATTTATAGATATATTATTTGTAATAAGGTTTGGTGGTTAATAATGATGTGAGTGATGTCATTTTCTAAGAACGGTTGTTTGACCATTGATGTTCTTATTATTTTATTGTTAATTTGTCTATAAATTTTGTATTCGTATTTTTTTAATGTTTCTAACTTTTTGGTAATTGTATTATTTTTGTATTACCTGCAATGTAATATTTATTTATTTGTAGTTTTTATTGGACAATTATGACTGAATAGACTTTTCTGTTGTTTATACCCTTTGATTAATTTTGACTAAACATACTAAATAGACTTTTGTGTAGTTCACAATTCGTACTTGAGTTTATAATTTTTCATAAATTAGCGCACTTCTTCATGTTAATAATTGGACTTTTACGTTATCAACCATGTGCATATGTTAATTCATCAGTGTGAGTAGGTTTTATAGCAATATTTTTTAACGAAAATATTTTTTGGTCCATTATTATTAGAGATTATTCAACTCATTGTTTAAGTGTATCTTTGATTCCTTCAAATTTTATTTTCTTTAAACCGTGCAATTCTCACTATTGTAGGCATTATTGTTACAAATCTTTTCCCAGAATTGAGATCTACCATATTTTGGTCGGTTGTAGTACTCATTCAAGTAGTGTGGAATAAATTGCAGCAACATCTTTATATAGGTATGGACATAATAATTTAATTTTTCAACTAAAAAATATATTCTGAAATATAGATTTATTTATTATAATATATAACAATATGTAAGGTACGTACATATGTAAGACTAAGATATAATCTCTTTGATTGAAATTAAATTATTTTGTTTATCATTTATTTGATATGATATGATTTTAAAATACCCATTCATATTTGTTAATTGACTTTATATTATTTACCCTTTTTTTTCCGGGCAAATGTGTGAATTTTTTTTCAAAGTCCAAATTATTTTTTATATACAGAGTTTATAGATTATTATGTATTGTATATTATCTTTTGTTTATGACAACTTTGTTCTTGTCATAACATTAAATCCTTTCCAGTCAATTGCCGTTTTATATAAGGATTAGTTCAAACATAGCATATCTCTACCAGGTTGCATGAGTATGTTTTTTTATATGTATTTATAGTTTAAAGTTGATGTTGGTTTTAAAAATTATTTTGATATTCATGTTGGTGATCTATTATTTTTGGAAGAAGACCATGGAGGTTCTTTTTCCTTCACAATATCAATGGTTCTGATGGATTTTTGTATGAAAAGGTAGGTGAATGTCTACTAAAATACCCGGTTATAATAATGAGTATGTATTTAAAAATAAAATTATTATGTATGTTGTTTTATTTGTTTTTGTTAAATATTTATACAAAATTATTTTAATTCTTTTTTTTTGTTCATTTCATAACAGGTGCTGTCAAGTTGTACAAGATTATTCCTGAATTTATTGTTGAATGCTCTGAGCAATATGTAAGTATAATTGTTATAGTGCATTCGATGTCTTTTTTTGGTCTGGACTAATTTTTTTATTAGCTTATCCCAAGAACATTTGTTCAATTATATGGAAATACACTTCCGAAGTATTTTTTTTTAGAACTACATTTGGAAACCAGTATATGAGTACATACACAGTGAAGGATAATGGACTTCAGTTGAAAGTAAAAAAAAAAATTGGCATGATGAATTCCAATGTTATTATAAAGTTAAACATTTCACTTTATTATATGATGATGTTCAAACATTTTATGTCAGGTTTTTTAGACAATAATTACGAGGTTACTACATGGTCTCGCTATATTAATCACGGTAATTTTATATTTTTACGTTGTCTTTGTTTGATATACATATTTTTTTTAATGTTCTTTTATATTTTACATAACACAACATTGTTCTTTTTCGGTTATTTTTTCTAAAAATTATTATTCTCAAGTTTTGGTGGATTGCAACCAATCTGAGTTTATATATATTTGGTACGTATTGATTATATTTTATATCTTATTTTTCAATAAAATTTATTTTATAGAAACTTTATTTACATATTTTTTAAAAATTGTGTATATTTCTAATTTTAATATATTATTCGTTCTACTCCGGAATCTTCCAAGGAATGCAGTTAGTGGTTTTGGATTTATTAGTCTTACTATTCGATTGAAGAACGCAATCAATGGAGAATTTTAATGTTAGTTATGATCATCGTTTCATAGAATCTCATGGTGGACATTCTGTTTTTATGCATCTATGTGACAATTGAAAATATGTGGCGTTGAGCGTTTTTTTGAAAATATCTGATAAAGTTTATTTCTACAAGGAGCCCAATGAATAAAATGATTCTTCCCATATTTTTGTTTTTTTTATCTTTCAAGGATGATTCTATAAGGTGTTAAGTCTGGATTAATGCTTCTGGAGTGTTATGGTTATTATAACTTTATTTATAGTGTCAATCATTTTTTAATAATAGTATTAATGTTTATTTTCGTAGATTACCGTCCTTAATACTGGCTATTGATAATTCATCACATACAAGAAATACTATAAAATTATATTGATATTATCACTACCATCATGATTTATCAAAATAGAATAAACAATGTAAAATTACCCGAATGGCATTATCTACTATGGAAGTTGTAGTGTTATGTTAACAATCCTTTTATATATATCGACCGTTGTTTCAGTGTAATATATTATTACCAAATATTCTATTTTTTTTATTTAAAATTAATAATTATGTAATTACTTAGTCAAATGAAAATGCAAAGAATTTTATACCTTCATCGTATGTTTTAGTATTTATTCATGTCCTAAAAGAATAGTTGTTACCATTCTGTATGAAATCTGACCTTCGTTTCAAATTCGTCAACTCTGCCACTGAGATGAATGTTTAAGGTGTAAATTAAATAAAATTGAAATCAGATTAAATCAAAACTATATTTAACTTTGGAAAATTTATGTGTTACCAGTAAATTAACAACATATGGTTTCTAAAGTGGTCAGATCACCTTATCTTCGACATGCAGCAAAAGTACACCAAAGTATTAAACAGTCTAATGTGTGAAACTTTATACTTCAGTGAGTTTCTTCGAATCCTAATCGATTTCATTATTTATCCAATTGATCTATTATGCAATTGGGAAGAATTGTTAAAGTTTTTAAAGAATTATAATATAATTAGGATTAAAATAAAATTTATATTTGTAGATCAAATAATAACCGATTAAATCACCTGGAATCAAGCATGCAACCAGAATTTTGGATGGAATTAGACCAATGCCTTTGTAATCCTTTCATAATCCATTGAGCTTTCACCAGTTAGAAGATGGTCCTCTTTTTGGGTCTAACCTAAAAATGATGAGGATTTGAAAAAATTTTGAAGAACAAAAATATAAATCAATTTAAATGTCTGAAAAGTACCTTAAATTTCGTAAAAAAATTTGCTCTGCATGTAATTCTGATTTCAACTGCTTTCGAAATCTAATGAAGTTTTTTTATATGGGGGAATTTCAGGTGGTGACTTTTGGCTTTGGTTGTCAATGGCTTTGTTAATTTCTTTATTGGTTTAGGTCGGTGATGAGATGCAAAGTGATGGTGGAACAAGGAGTATGATGTTCTTCCACTTACAGTATAGAGGAGTAAATAATTGATCTACCTTAAATAATTTGGTCTAACATTGAACTTTGAATGTTGGAGACAATATATATTGTAATTCATTTTGTGTTTACTTTTTGTAAAACTTTATATGGGACCGTCTTATAGCATGAGACAATACAAATTAACATCCATCCATAGCAAATTGTTAATGTATCAACAACCAAGTTATACCCCATCCCATTATCTCATGGGATGAGACAGTCTCATACAAGACTTACTTTTACTTTTTATTATAAGAAAATAGTTACTCCTATCATCCTTTATAATCTGCCCCATTTCATCCATTTAGACAAACCATTTTTTTTTTTAATTAGGACATCATAAGACATTTACATATCTATTTAAAATTCCTATTTATTACAAAATGATGGTCATCTTCGTGATATATTAGAGGCATTGTTGAAAAAAGTAGGTAAAAAATAGATTTATATTAATGAATTGCCAATTAGAAAAGGATATTGTTTTGGATAAATATGATGGTTCAAAAGGGACGGAGAGAGTATTTTTTAAAAATATATATTAAATTGTGGCTTAGTGTTTAAAGTAATTTTAATTATACGCTGAATTTATGTATAATTGTCTCACTATATTGGACAATGCATACTAACAACCGTATCTATTAAAATGTTAATTTGTTATGTTCTATATCAGTTATGGTTTATATAAGAAAATACATAATCTTAAGTTAATTAAGAAATTGTTTTAAATTATTGAATATTTAATCGGTAACATAACAAATTTCATTAGAAGTATATTTGATCTTGGATAAAAAAAAAGTTTATGTTAAATTTTTTCATTAAAAAAAAGTTACTTTTAAGTTTTATAACTAAAAATAAGGTATTATCGTGTTTAAAAAATTGTAACAAATTCCGCCCGTGCGAAGCACGGGTAAGACAATCACTAGTAAGATGTATAAGAAATAGATGTATATTAAATAGCCTAACATATTGAGGAAGGAATTAGATGTATTAGAAATAGCCTAAGAACTCATGTATATTCCCCACTCATAAGATTACGGACAAAATTCCATTACAAAAGAAAAGAAAAAAAGGTTAATATTAGGATTTAAAAGTATGATATCCGGAGATATATTCTTATTAACAGAGATGTTAAACGGGCTAGCCCTAACGGGCTTCGGGCTAAACGGGTTAGGGTCTTATCCGGTTCACTCTTAACGGGCCTTTAATAATTAAGACCTAACCCTAACCCTAGCGGGCTTCGGGCTAAACGGGCCACAAACGGGTTATGTCGAAAAAAATAAAATTCAACACAAAATTTAAAATAGTTGCATTAAAATATTAATGAATTTAAATATTGTTCATAAATTAATTAAAATTATATAAAAATAATTCAACGTAATTATAAAAATTTAAACATCAATACTTAAAAAGTACAAAACATCAACACGTAATAGTTCAAACATCAACACGGCTAATTTTCGATTTATTGCAGTATTATAATTACAAAAAAATCACCCAATCATAATTGTAATAATTCAGCTCACTACCATGCATATCATACAAAAAAAACAATTTAATCGGAATGATACTAATAAATTGAATCTCCAAAAAACAAAATAATATACAATATTAACTGCAAATTAGCTAAAATATTCATCTAATTGGGCACTTGTGTATCTAAGTACAACTAGTACATGGATGGAAGAACCTAAAAAAGTAACTAAAAATAAAATAACACTAAAATGGATGGATTAGATTTCTCGTACATCATCTTTTACTGAAGTTAGGGCTAGATGATGAATTGAAAAAGTGTGAGTATATATATATATATTAATACTTTAATTGTAATAAACAATTAATACACTTATTATATAATATAAATAATTAATGTATATATATATATATATATATATATATATATATATATATATATATACATATAACCCGGGCTGGCGGGCTAGCCCTATTAGCCCGCGGGCTAATAGGGTCGGGCCAAAAAGACTCTGATTTAAACGGGCCCCTTAAACCATAGTCCTAACCCTGCATTTTTTAGGGTTAAACGGGCCAGCCCTATTAGCCCGGCACGTATTAACATCTCTACTTATCATTATCACCAATACACCCCTCAACGGAATGGGCATAAGTACACAAATTCTGCAACAATATCCTAATGAAAGGACTAACGAATTAGTTCTAGAATCTTTTGTTAAATCTTTTTTTTTTATTTGTAAATTATATATAAACGTGACTCATAGTATCAAGTTGAATAGAGTTTTGAAGATTTCTTCCTATATATCTTATGTTTCCTCTATGATCTCTGATAGAAAATATTTTACAAGAGAATAATATTATTTTTAAATTAAAGGAGAGCATAATTTTTAATTCACTGTAGATATCTTTGTAAATCATATAAATTTATTTCGTTGTAATTTGTAAACATTTTGAAGAGTGTATAGAGTGAAATTGGTTCATATATGAATCGTTGAAAGGGTATTAGTTGTTCTCACTAAAGAATATTTGTAATACCCCGTCCCGTTTTATACCTTTTATATTCCTAGAACCCTTATTTTATATTATTATCTTTGTTTCTTTTTATTTTGTTATTTTGAGTGATATTTGTGTAATTTAAATATATACCCTTTTTACAAATTCCTAAATTCGTCGAAAGAATCGAATCTTTCAAAGCGAATAAAGGACTACGAGAAATCAAATATTCAAGTTTGAAATTAGGATTTCGATCCGTATAAATTACTGAGAATAATTCAAATACAATAAATTATTAATTGAATCTCAAAACAGTATTAATTATTAAATCGGGATTAAACTCGTGAACCAAACGATCCCTAACCGTATCAAGTGGGAATGGAAATATCAGAATTAAAGGGGCTTAAACCCTAACCACATAATTTACCTTTTCTTTTTGAATTAAATTAAATTGAGAATTAATTTTAGCCATGTATTTTATCCCTTCCTTATAAATTAATTAATTAAGTTATTAATTTTCTAAAATATCTTCTTCTCTTTCCTCTCAAAGCAAAACCCATATGGAGACTATTCCCACAAATTTCATTTCCCAAATTTCACTCCAATCGACTCTCTCTCTCTTCGAAGGAGGCTCTGCCTTCTCTCTAAAAATCGCCGCCCACCGCCTCTTCTTTCCGGCGAGCGACCGCCGACCTCCCTTCTCCGGCCGCCGTCGCGACGCCGCTGGAGCAGAGCCGCCGCAACCGTCCTCTTCGCACGACACCACCATCGAAGCCGCCCGCCTCTCTCCGCCGTACTCCAGTCACCGTCTTCCTCCTTCCGGCGAAGCAGCAAAGCCGCACGCCTCTTCCTCTCTCCCTCGCTCTCACCTTTTTTCGCTGCCGAAGCCGCCGCGATGCCACCTCCGGAGCCAACCGCCGTCGTGGCCCTCGCCCAACGCCGCCGCCTCCTTTCTTCTCTCTTTTCCAGTAAGTAATTGAAAAACCCCAACCTTCAATTCATTTAATTTCAATTTCGGGTAATTCGATTTGTACCGATTAAACTCGATTTCTAACCGAAGTCTTTTGTCGTTCAATTTTCCGATCGATATGATGCCGTTAAACCGGTTTGATGTTGCTGGAATTTTTGGAGACCTCGAACGACGTCGTTAGGCTGCCCAATTTTATAAGCGAACCATCGAGTTTTCAATCGACGTCGTTAGACTGTTCAACTCATTCGACGAATTCCCGAACTACGCCGTTAGGCTGCCCGATTTGGGACTCGTAAGACTGCTCGTCTTTTCTCTTTAATTTTCGTAGTAATTAAGATAGGAATTTAACTGTGTTAGTTTCCCCGTTGAGACTTTGTAAGTTTAAGAATATTTATTTTTGGCTTGGAAGCCTATAAGTTGTAGATGAAGATTTTATTCTGTTGAATTTCATAGCTGTTGGTGTTGTTGGTATTAGTATTATTGAAATTGTTATATAGTGTTAGTTGTTAGGTTTGGTAATATTGGGTTTGTTGATTAATATCGTTGAATTAGTTGTTTAGTATTGTTGGTTTAGCTGTTTAGTATTGTTGTTTTAGTTGGAGGGTATTAGTGAATGGATGAATTAGTTTGGTTTGGTTAGCTGTTGATATGGTGATGAAATTAGTTTGTTTTAGTGTTAGTTGAGTTTTCATAGACAAAATGAAACCCGTCTTCCCCTTGTGCGACTTTTAGAAAATTAGAAACGAAAAGATAAGTCGTTTAATATTCAAAATTAATAACAAATGAAAAAGGAGTATTTTGGGAAAAATTAATATAATTCCTTTGTTTTAGAAGTGTTACTAAAGTTAAAAAAAATACTTTTTATAAAGTATATTAGTTATAATATAAATTTCTTAGAAAAATCAAGTTATTAATAAGTTTTAATAAGAGGTTTTTATAAGATATAAATTCTTATACTTTTAATTTTATAAGAGGCTTTTGTTAAGGACACAATAGAAATTAGTAAATACACCCCCTAATACACCTCCTCTTAAAAAAGGGTGTACTTATCAAAAGATTGTTTTTGTAGTAATCGAAATAGTCATACCACAAGTATACTAGTAAATACACTCCCTCAATACACTCACCTTTTTAGAAGTGGTGTATTTACCAAAATAGGGTGTGACCCTTAAGCAAGTCCTTTTTGAGTTTATAAGACCACAACTTTCTCGATTCTCGTAACACAAACTCTCAAGTTTTCCTAATAATTCAAAGGTCAACTTTTAATCAAATGGTTTCATACTAGGATTCTGTGCTAATCGAAATACGCACGAGGGATCCGACATTCTGGTTGTATATCACTCTCGGGACCCGGAGTTAACAGGTGGGTGATGATCTGTTGATTGATCTGCTAATAATAACGTCGTGCCGGTATTTCCTGAACTCGATTAAATCAAATGAAAAATATCTAATCCAACATAAATGTAACACCTATCTATATAACTGTTTGGATTATGTGATATAACTATATATGTTATATATTAGCCTGTTGTTTTGTTAATCGATCACCATTGCATGAGTAAACACCTTACGTGAGCATGAATCAGTTCGGTTATCAGTCAAGTATTATTCTTTGTAAAGTTTATTGAGTCAGTTTTGTGGAAAGTCAGTATGTACGGAGTCGGGATCGAGTTTTAAATCCGACCTCCGGGGCCGCTGTCGGGGATGCCCTCGAAATCAAGGTTGTTGATCAAGTAGATCTGGTCCCCGGTCAGCTGTCGTTGGACGCACTGGGAATAAGGTCATTGATACTTGCTTATTTTGAGGGATGTTATGGTTGGATGATGTGAGTTTGTGTGGTTGGATGAAGTAAGTTTTGATTGGAGTTGAAAAGAGTAACTTTGTTGGAAGTGGAATGAATGTACGTTTATGGTTTGACAGTTGTGATAATATGTGATATGACTTTGGGCTTTGCCTTAATGTGAACCAACTTGTGCTATTTCAATTATATTATGCGAAATACATTTAAATGTCGTTTAAATTTTATATGAAACTGATTAAATAAAATAAACACTTTATCAATGAGTATAACTTAATATATTTCGGATTTACCAATCCCATGATGTTGCAACTCACCCATATGTGAGAATCCAATTCTCACGCCCCATTTTTCTAACCCCTTGCAGATTATGATTTCGTGGAGCAAGGACAATAATAGAGACGACACGGAGTTCCCCACTTAAATAAAACATTACTGTTGATACCATGCTTTATGTACACATATATGTGTGTAAGATACTTATTAAAATTATTCTACCCATTTCTTCCGCTGCATAAAAACTCATCATCTCTCATTTCCGTTATATTTCCTTCAAAAATTTTATAGTTCGGATTTTTGATCACAATAACACTTCGAATCCGATATAATTAATATATTCTGGATTCGGGGCGTTACAGGTGGTATCAGAGCTTATGTTCGAAACTTTCGGACCAAAACCCAAATCATTGTTTTCATCGAACCAAAATTCTTTTTCTTTAATTAAATTTTCTTATCATGTAAGTATAGATCACTAATTAAATCACTTGAGGGGAAATGTGTCTCCTATTACCGTCAGAAGCTCCTCGAAGGTATGTTCTTATTTTATTGCCTTAAAGTTTGTGATATTACGACAACTTGACTTTCATAACAAAACTCCAATCAAAAGATCGCGAACTCGAAACAACACCTACGAGGTGTAGAAAGAACCCCGAAATGTCGTTTATAATACTATTGAAATGCAGATAATTAGTGAAAGGTAGAAATAAATATATTTGTGTAAAGTTATAAACTTCATAAATGATGTTATATGATTATTGAAACTATGTGCTTTAATTGTTTAAATTATGTTCATGCATAACTAAAATTTTTACTAGGAATTTCCTTTCCATATAAGAATCCACCTAAGATAGTTATATCCCGATAATTAGAAGACACTTAGCTAACCTTAGAATCTGTCAGTGTGTTTATAACCCAGTTCACGAGACTGTGTGCAAAGGCAAGAGCCACTCCAATATCCTACGATGAGACATATTTGACAGCCGTGATTCGTTTTGCCATAAGGGTTACTGAGTTGTTCTCTGTCCTATCGCTGTAAGACTACTCGAACGAACGAGAATAGAAGACCCAGTTCGACAACCCCACATTCACTTGGAGACATACCTAGAAAAGAGTCAACGATGGGTATTTCCGTATGATAGTAGCGATCAGTCAGAGTGATCAAATCCTTTTAAGCAGTTATCCTTTTGATGTAGTCACAAATACGTACAACATAGATGTGCCACCCTTTCCTGACATATAGTAGTAGTCGGATGTATGACCGTTTTACTTAGACCATAGCAGCGTAGCTCTAACCTGCTCCTTTTGTCGCTCGTGGTCCGTACTGATGCAAGGATATGATGCGTTAGAATTATACTTAGAAGCCTTTTGTATTCTATGACGTAATGTAAGGAGACTGACCTCCGTAGGACCAAAACTTTTTAGATATATATATATATATATATATATATATACTTATTACGTGCTCACTGCTTGTCAATATGTTTTACTTGCTTTATATATTGACTGTCACATATTTTATCTGATTATCACTTAATGACACATTACTAGTTCCTAGAATAATGTGCGAATGTGAGCACTGTACCATTGGGGCCCCAATGCGAAGCGGTGAATTACGTACCACACGTGTTTTCAGTGTTAACGTTTTGTGTTAATTTGGTTAATCCGGTTATGTTTTTATAACTTTCTCACACCTATACATATCGTAAAAATATTATTCTTTTCCGATTAGAACCACCTTTAGAATGGCACCAGAACGTAGACGTGGACGACCCCACGTTAACCCTATTACTATATCAGTGAATCCTATAGGACATAACTCACCTTCTCAGGCTGAACCTAAGCCACCTCAGCAGGCCGCGCTAAGAAATGTCTGGAACTACTATGGAAATTGAGGGCCGAATTATAGGTTTACCCCAAACGCTAAACGATCACTTAGTAAAATCCGATCTTCACGTCACTAAGATGAGAACCTTTGACATAATCTTAGGCATTGACTGTTTAACAAAGGACAAAGCGATAATAAAATGCGCAGAACGTGAGATCGACCTCAAAAACCGTAATGGTCAACGCTTCACATTTTGTGAAATCAAGACTAAGAAGGAAACCCGAGTAATATCAGCAATCCAAGCTGCAGTAATATTATGAAAGGAGAAATGCCAAGCTTACCTCGTCCACATCTCAGCAGGAGAGAAAGACGACAAGTTGAGCATCAAGGTGCCAATTGTAGATGGATATCTTGACGTGTTTCCCGAGGAATTAACCGGGTTACCTCCTAATCGTCAGATAGAGTTCTCCATCGACTTGATACCTGGGGCAGCACCAGTATCTAAAGCACCCTATTGAATGGCGCCAAAGGCATTAGAAGAACTGAAGGAACAACTGCAATGCTTGCTTGAAAAGAAGTTCATCAGGCCTAGTGCATCACCATGGGGAACACCCGTGTTGTTCGTAAAGAAGAAAGATGTAACTTTCCGTATGTGCATAGACTACCAAGGTCTCAATCAACTGATCATTAAGAACAAATATCCTCTTCCAAGGATATAAGACTTGTTCGACCAGTTGAAGAATGCTACGGTATTCTCAAAGATCGATATGAGGTCTGGTTACCACCAGCTAAAGGTCAAGAGCGAGGATATCCCGAAGACAGCATTCCGGACTTGATATGGACATTTCGAGTTCACCGTGATGCCTTTTGGAGTAACGAATGCTCCGACGATTTTCATGGATCTGATTAATAGAGTATTTCATCCATACCTGGATCAATTCGTCATCGTCTTCATCGACGACATACTTGTGTACTCTAAGGACAAAGAGCAATACGAAGAACATCTCAAGGCAGTCTTAAAGACAATGAGACGAGAGAAGTTTTATGCCAAATTCAACAAGTGTGAATTTTGGATCAACTGCTTATGTATCGATTAGTACTAGAGCATCTCACTCCCTTGTGTCTAAAAATTTAAGAAAATTTGGGGATATAAAGTATAGAAGAATAGACCTTAAGTGAAAGTGAACTTTTGAGGAATACAATGAGAACCTAAAGCTGAGTGAATTGATTGGAGATGGACTTGGATGAACATTAAAGAGAAACTGAACTACACGTTCTTAAGTTGAGTAGCTAGACGTTATTGAAAACAAACTAGTTTTATGCATAAGAAGGAATATGAAACATGGACGTAGTTACTTTCTTTTGGGATAACATAAGATTTTAAGCTTAAGTAGAGCCTTTTTGTGGAATGAGTAAGCTAGATGTGATCTTAAGTCTTACGTGTTAAGAATTAACATTTATATGTTATGGGAATATTTTAGTTGAAAAAGAAAGGACAATTGATTTTTTTATCTATGGGATACATAGTAGACTTCGAAGTAGAGGAAAATTTGCAACTATGTAGGAAGAAAAGTTTGCATGTTTGAGGACTAGAAGACCTTCTAAGTCTTAGATCAGGTAGAGTGACAACAAACTTAGTCGACCAAGAAAACCGAGAAGTTATTTTGGCTTTAACTAATGAGAAAGCTTTCAAAAATCAAACCTCCCCACTAAGGTTTACCACCCCTTTTGAACCAGAAGTTTTAGAGTAAGTAGTTAGACAAAACTATTTTGAGTGGAGTAAGATATAGTAAAGTTCATCCTAAACCTAGAATTTTCCACACAGTATTGTGCAGATACCATGGTTTACGCGTTCACCCTATAACCGACCTTACGTGAAAGGATCCTAGGAGCGCAAAAGAACGATAAATTCTTGAGAGGAATACGTAAGCGCGCTGAGGAAGGAACCATTTAGAGGTTCGTATTGAGTACTGAGTGAGCTTTGATGTTCGATAACAAAATCTGGGTGCCTAAGGATGAAGGAATGAGGAATGAAATTCTAAAAGAGGCACATAACACTCCATACACCATTCACCCCGGAGAGACGATGATGTATCGGGGACTGGAAGAAAACTTTTGGTGAAGGGTATGAAGAGATCGATAGCTCAATTCGTCAGGAGCTGTTTAACCTGCCAATGAGTTAAAACAGATCACCAACAACCTCCAAGGTTGTTGCATCCTCTGGAGATGCCAGAGTGGAAATGAGAGAACATCACTATGGATTTTGTCACCGGATTTCCGAAAACGGTGAAAAATCACGATGCCATTTAGGTTATCGTAGATAGACTTACAAAAACTGCCCACTCTATCCCTGTTATAATGACGTATACGTTGGACAAACTCGCCTAACTATACATAGCAGAAGTAGTTAGACTACACGGTGTACCAGTCTCGATAGTGTCCGATAGAGATCCCGTTTTACCTCTAAGTTCTGGGGAAGTCTGCAATGAGCCTTAGGGACTGAATTGAAATTTGGCACCGCATACCACCCGCAGACTGACGGACAATCGGAAAGAACTATCCAGACACTCGAAGGTATGCTGAGAGCTTGCACTCTAGATCTTGCAGGAAGTTGGAAGAGCCACCTGCCATTTGTAGAGTTCGCATATAACAACAGTTATCAGGCGACAATACAAATGGCACCGTATGAAGCACTTTACGGGAAAAGGTGTAGATCACCAGTTTGTTGGGATGAAGTCGGAATTCGAAAGATTCTCGAACCCGAACTAGTTGAAAGATCGGTTGAGATAGTCGCAAAGATTAAAGGAAGAATCAAAGCGGCTCAAGACCGTCAGAAGTCATATGTGGACGCTAGGAGAAGAGATTTAAAATTCGACATTGGCGATAAAGTATTTCTCCGAGTTGCACCAATAAAAGGTCTAATCCGTTTTGGGAAAAGAGGTAAGCTAAAGCCGCGATACATTGGACCATTCGACATCCTGAATAGAATCGGGGATGTAGCTTATCGCATAGCTTTACCACCGGAATTGTCACGAGTGCATAATGTGTTCCACATATCTACACTCAGGAAATACGTGAGCGATCCAAACCACGTTATTAATCACGTAAAATTAGGTCTAAGCAGTGACCTGGCTTATGAAGAAGTTCCAGTAACTATCCTAGGAAGAAAGTTACACTTATTAAGGAATCGAGAGATACAATTAGTTCTAGTCCAGTGGAGCCGACACGAGAAGAAGAAACAACTTTGGAAATAGAGGATGAAGTCCTAACCAAATACCCTCAATACCTAAGCAATACCTAGAAGCTGAATTTCGGGAACGAAATTCTGTTAAGGGGGTGAGGATGTAATACCCCGTCCCGTTTTATACCTTTTATATTCCTAGAACCCTTATTTTATATTATTATCTTTGTTTCTTTTTATTTTATTATTTTGAGTGATATTTGTGTAATTTAAATATATACCCTTTTTACAAATTCCTAAATTCGTCGAAAGAATCGAATCTTTCAAAGCGAATAAAGGACTAAGAGAAATTAAATATTCAAGTTTGAAATTAGGATTTCGATCCGTATAAATTACTGAGAATAATTCAAATACAATAAATTATTAATTGAATCTCAAAACAGTATTAATTATTAAATCGGGATTAAACTCGTGAACCAAACGATACCTAACCGTATCAAGTGGGAACGAAAATATCAGAATTAAAGGGGCTTAAACCCTAACCACATAATTTACCTTTTCTTTTTGAATTAAATTAAATTGAGAATTAATTCTAGCCATGTATTTTATCCCTTCCTTTTAAATTAATTAATTAAGTTATTAATTTCCTAAAATATCTTCTTCTCTTTCCTCTCAAAGCAAAACCCGTATGGAGACTATTCCCCAAAATTTCATTTCCCAAATTTCACTCCAATCGGCTCTCTCTCTCTCTTCGAAGGAGGCTCTGCCTTCTCTCTAAAAATCACCGCCCACCGTCTCTTCTTTCCGGCGAGCGACCGCCGACCTCCCTTCTCCGGCCGCCGTCGCGACGCCGCTAGAGCAGAGCCGCCACAACCGTCCTCTTCGCACGGCACCACCATCGAAGCCGCCCGCCTCTCTCCGCCGTGCTCCAGTCACCGTCTTCCTCCTTCCGGCGAAGCAGCAAAGCATCACGCCTCTTCCTCTCTCCCTCGCTCTCACCTTTTTTCGCTGTCGAAGCCGCCGCGATGCCACCTCCAGAGCCAACCGCCGCCGTGGCCCTCGCCCAACGCCGCCGCCTCCTTTCTTCTCTCTTTTCCAGTAAGTAATTGAAAAACCCCAACCTTCAATTCATTTAATTTCAATTTCGGGTAATTCGATTTATACCGATTAAACTCGATTTCTAACCGAAGCCTTTTGTCGTTCAATTTTCCGATCGATATGACGCCGTTAAACCGGTTTGATGTTGCTGGAATTTTTGGAGACCTCGAACAACGCCGTTAGGCTGTTCGATTCATTTTCCCGAATCCCCGAACGACGCCGTTAGGCTGCCCAATTTTATAAGCGAACCATCGAGTTTTCAATCGACGCCGTTAGGCTGTTCAACTCATTCGACGAATTCCCGAACTACGCCGTTAGGCTGCCCGATTTGGGACTCGTAAGACTGCTCGTCTTTTCTCTTTAATTTTCGTATTAATTAAGATAGGAATTTAACTGTGTTAGTTTCCCCGTTGAGACTTTGTAAGTTTAAGAATATTTATTTTTGGCTTGGAAGCCTATAAGTTGTAGATGAAGATTTTATTCTGTTGAATTTCATAGCTGTTGGTGTTGTTGGTATTAGTATTATTGAAATTGTTATATAGTGTTAGTTGTTAGGTTTGGTAATATTGGGTTTGTTGATTAATATTATTGAATTAGTTGTTTAGTATTGTTGGTTTAGCTGTTTAGTATTGTTGTTTTAGTTGGAGGGTATTAGTGAATGGATGAATTAGTTTGGTTTGGTTAGCTGTTGATATGGTGATGAAATTAGTTTGTTTTAGTGTTAGTTGAGTTTTCATAGACAAAATGAAACTCGTCTTCCACTTGTGCGACTGTTAGAAAATTAGAAACGAAAAGATAAGTCGTTTAATATTCAAAATTAATAACAAATGAAAAAGGAGTATTTTGGGAAAAATTAATATAATTCCTTTGTTTTAGAAGTGTTACTAAAGTTAAAAAAAAAAATACTTTTTATAAACTATATTAGTTATAATATAAATTTCTTAGAAAAATCAAGTTATTAATAAGTTTTAATAAGAGGTTTTTATAAGATATAAATTCTTATACTTTTAATTTTATAAGAGGCTTTTGTTAAGGACACAATAGAAATTAGTAAATACACCCCCTAATACATCTCCTCTTAAAAAGGGGTGTACTTATCAAAAGATTGTTTTTGTAGTAATCGAAATAGTCATACCACAAGTATACTAGTAAATACACTCCCTCAATACACTCACCTTTTTAGAAGTGGTGTATTTACCAAAATAGGGTGTGACCCTTAAGCAAGTCCTTTTTGAGTTTATAAGACCACAACTTTCTCGATTCTCGTAACACAAACTCTCAAGTTTTCTTAATAATTCAAAGGTCAACTTTTAATCAAATGGTTTCGTACAAGGATTCTGTGCTAATCGAAATACGCACGAGGGATCCGACATTCTGGTTGTATATCACTCTCGGGACCCGGAGTTAACAGGTGGGTGATGATCTGTTGATTGATCTGCTAATAATAACGTCGTGCCGGTATTTCCTGAACTCGATTAAATCAAATCAAAAATATCTAATCCAACATAAATGTAACACCTATCTATATAACTGTTTGGATTATGTGATATAACTATATATGTTATATATTAGCCTGTTGTTTTGTGAATCGATCACCATTGCATGAGTAAACACCTTACGTGAGCATGAATCAGTTCGGTTATCAGTCAAGTATTATTCTTTGTAAAGTTTATTGAGTCAGTTTTGTGGAAAGTCAGTATGTACGGAGTCGGGATCGAGTTTTAAATCCGACCTCCGGGGCCGCTGTCGGGGACGCCCTCGGAATCAAGGTTGTTGATCAAGTAGATTTGGTCCCCGGTGAGCTGTCGTTGGACGCACTGGGAATAAGGCCATTGATACTTGCTTATTTTGAGGGATGTTATGGTTGGATGATGTGAGTTTGTGTGGTTGGATGAAGTAAGTTTTAGTTGGAGTTGAAAAGAGTAACTTTGTTGGAAGTGGAATGATTGTACGTTTATGGTTTGACAGTTGTGATAATATGTGATATGACTTTGGGCTTTGCCTTAATGTGAACCAACTTGTGCTATTTCAATTATATTATGCGAAATACGTTTAAATGCCGTTTAAATTTTATATGAAACTGATTAAATAAAATAAACACTTTATCAATGAGTATAACTTAATATATTTCGGATTTACCAATCCCATGATGTTGCAAATCACCCATATGTGAGAATTCAATTCTCACGCCCCATTTTCCTAACCCCTTGCAGATTATGATTTCGTGGAGCAAGGACAATAATAGAGACGACACGGAGTTCCTCACTTAAATAAAACATTACTGTTGATACCATGCTTTATGTACACATATATGTGTGTAAGATACTTATTAAAATTATTCTACTCATTTCTTCCGCTGCATAAAAACTCATCATCTCTCATTTCCGTTATATTTCCTTCAAAAATTTTATAGTTCGGACTTTTGATCACAATAACACTTCGAATCCGATATAATTAATATATTCTGGATTCGGGGCGTTACAATATTAGTTATTTTTACTGAAGAATCTTAGTTTGTTTTCGGTGGATAACTAAGACTTTTCAATAAAGACAACTAATACTCCTTATTAAAAACAATTGATACTCTTCAATATAAACAATTAATATCTTTCAATAGTTTATATATGAACCATTTTCGCTATATACTTTGCCCACTTTGAAATTATCCAAGAAAGAGTGATGGTTGCAAATTACAAAATAAAGATTGGGGAGCTCCGCATCGCCATGCCACCACCCGTCATCTGTGCTAAGACCACCTTTATCGGTGGTTACACGTCCTGGGCGTGGCGCTACAGACAAAATTTTTTTTAAAAAAAAAAAAAGAAAAATTGCAATTAAACCCATGACCATGGTTGAGCAACAACCATGAACAACCATGTTTTAGTGGGTATTTTTTATTTTAAAAAATCTATGAATGCCACATGTCAAATTTTTATTCGTCGGTCATATTTTATTTAGATAATTTCTGATTTTCACTTATCTACTTAATATATATATATATATATATATATATATATATATATATATATATATATATATATATATATATACCACAATTCATAAAATTAAATTCTCTATAAATAGAGACAAATCTTGATATATTTTGGATCACAATTTCATACACTCCATTTTCTCTTTTCCTAAATTTTTTCTCTTCTAAATTGTGTTAATTATCCCCATTTTCTCTTCTAACATGGATTCAAATGATTCTAATTATCATCACTACTCCCAAAACCAGTCAAGTTCACAAAATTTTCAATCGTATTTTAATACTGATAATTCCCAATTTACTCAGTATTATCAAAACTCTCAGTTTTCTCCGAATTTGAACCAAGTTCCTATCTCCGAATTTTAATTTTATTATTGAATGTTGTAATTTTTTTAAGTGTATGGTAATTTTTTTATTATAGTTATTAATTTTTTTAATATTGTGTAAATATTATAAAAATTAATAATAGATATAATTATTAAATTATAAAAGAAATAATTTATTAAATGTTGGTTGTTGTTGTGGTGGTTATGGATAAAGTATGAAAAAATATGAGTTTGGGTTGTGGTGTAAAATGTATAGGTGGAGGAGTGAGAAATGAATTTTATATTTGATGACCCGATTAAGACCGGATATGGATAAAGACGATCTAATGAAAATCTGCGCGCCGCCTTTCTGCCGCCACCGCCCCTCCAAGTTGCTTTTGCGAGATTTGTAGTATATTTCTAGGTAGCTTTCTAGGTTCGATAATTTTTTTTGAGCTAATAGGTTCGATAATTTGTTACGTGCTATTGTGTTATCTTTTTTGGTGGATGATGAAAATGAGAAGTGTAACAATGGAGAGTATTGGATAATTGCTCTATTGAATTTGATTTATAGACATGGTGGATTTTTTTTTTAAAATCAATTTTTACATTAATTCTCTAATATATGATTTTAAGTAAATTGTTCTTCATAAATGTAATTTAGATTTTTATTACGTTTTAGTGTGTATGTGAGTGGAAGTATAGTAATTGAGACAGGATGCGTGGGGGAACTAGAACATAGTTAAGTTGGTTGTGTGTAGGGATGACAATGGGGCGGGGCAGGACGGGTATTTAAGTATCCAGACCCGCCCCACACCTATACCCAGTCGCCCCGTCCCGTGCTCTGCTGAGGGGCGGCATTTTGTGACCCATACCCGCCCTGCACGGGCCAGATCCGCCCCGCCCCACCCCACCCCATTCTTATCTCAAGAAAAATATACATATTTTAAAATATAAACACATGTATATTATAAAATTAAATTCACAATTAAATTAAACAATAAACATAACCATCAAACCACAAATTCATCACAATATCATGTAAAAAATGACAATAGGTCTAATCAACAAATTCAAGATATTAATAAAATAATATATTAATTTATGGATGTGATTATGTTAATTTGAATGATAAAATTGAATCAATTGAGTCAATAATTAATATTCATGTTTGTTAATATATTTATGAGAGATATTTTCACTATTTTTTATATATTTACTATATATATATATATATAGAGGGTTAATTGCAACTAAAATCATCATCTTTTCGCAAATTTCAATTTAATCTAAACTTTTGAATCTTATTAAACAAAACTCCAATTTAATATTTTTTTGCAATTCAAACCTACGGGCAGATTAACACCTGCCCGTTGCTTACGTGTCATCAATGTGGCAAACGAAAAAAAAAACCCCTTAATTTAGTACCAAATTGCAATTTTTAAAATTGGTTGAGGTTAAATCTCAAAACAAAAAAATGCAAATTGGAACAAAAAAAACCCTCCCACCTTCATCTCTCCACCACTGTGTCCCAGCCTCCATTGCGCCGCTTCCAATATCATCTCATTTAATCCTCCACGTACAAACTCCCAGTATGAATCCAATTACTTCTTCTCCATGTACAAACCCCATTATTAATTCAACTCATTCTTCAACTTCTACGCGCAATCACTGTGCAATCGCCATTGCCGTCGCCGCCGCGGCCGCCGCCGATTAATCTTTGAATTTGCAACTGTAAATCAGGATCGATGCGCGGGGTCTAGTTGTGGGTGGAACTGGGCCGATGCGCCTGGCTTCTCCGCTGCGACGACAACGACACCTCTCTCCTCTTCCATCTTTCCGGCTGCAATTCATACTTGTGACGGCTGGTTTATAATCGCCGCGATGTCGGCCGACCTTGGAGCACCGGTGGTGGAAATGGATGATGGTGGTTGTTGCAGCACCTAGGACTATATTTGGAGAATTAGACATTTTGTAGGGACCTTTATGCAAATGCCCCATTAATGAAGTCTTGCATTCTAGTCCTTTTGGGTTTTTTTTGCCATTTCTTAATTTTCTAAAATTACAGTTGGTACTTAATTTAACTAAATAGGGATTTAAGAATAATTTTTTTTATTAATCTTGTGCCACGTAGATGACACGTATGCAACAGAAACGACACATAAGCAACGGACAGATTTGCTTCTGCCCGTAAGCTAAAATTGCAAAAAAATATTAAATTGGAGTTTTATTTAACAAGATTCAAAAGTTTAGATTATATTGCAATTTGCGAAAATATGATGATTTTATTTGCAATTAACCCATATATATATATATATATATAATATTTACTACAGATATATTTATATGTATATATTAAATAGATTGCGGGCGGGGCATGGCAATATACATACCCATACCCGATCTGCCCCACGTGCGGGGCGGGGTGGACCTGCCCCATTTTTAGGATGGGGCGGGGCAGACCTGGCCCAACCGGGGCGGGGCGGTGCAGGGCGGGGCGGCCTCGGGGCGGGTCGTTTTGACATTCCTAGTTGTGTGTTAATATCAATGTTGTTATGATTTTTTTATTAATTCGCATCTTATATAATTTTATTTTTTAAAATTGCAATTTATATTATACCAAATTATTCAATGTCAACATATACTATATAGACAAAAACTTTTATGAACCAGATATATCACTGATATGTATGCAAATTATTATTGTGATGCATATATATCAATTATTATTGTTATGCATATACACTATCATTATATTAAAAAACCAATCATTTTCTTAAACAATATCAGTGAACACACATAACAGTGATAGTATGTAAATATAACAGTGATACTTAAACAATATTATTATAATTACGCATGTAAAATATTGAAAAGTGTATTATTATATGAACACAAATGTGTTACTATATAGAGAAAATTGTGTTACTAATGAACAAACTAATATAAACAAAAAAATAAAAATAATCTAGATTTAAAGAGATGAAGAACAAAACAAGTTATAGATACTTGCTCTTACAGAACCAAATATTTGTTCTACAGTAAAAACATGTAAGGTATGGAACAAAGTGTTACTATATGAATACGAATGTGTTACTGTATGTAAAAAGATGTGTTACTACATGAACAAACCTAGTACAAAAGCAGAAAAAAAAAATCTAGAAACACACACTCCCTCCATCCCACTATAAGTTTCTCACTGTCCTTTTTTTGGATGTCCCAATAAGTTTCTCATTCGTTAAAAAACAAAATATAAAACTTCATATATTAATAAACAGAGTATAGAGTGAAAATGATTCATACATGAACCATTGAAGGATATTAGGTGCTTTCATTAAAGAATATTATTTATTTTCACTGAAGGATATTAGTTGTTTTTATTGAAGGGTATTACTTATTTTCACCGAAGTGTCTTAGTTGTTTACTGAAAACAAATTAAAAATCTTCAATGAAAACAATTAATATTGTTCAGTGAAAAGTCTAAAAAAAAAACTAATACTCTTTAATAAAAATAACTAATATCCTTCAATTATTCATGTAATTTCACTTTATAACAAATACTTTCTTAAATATATATCCTTTACTTTTTTCACATCTTCCCATTATTTAATAGAAAGTCAAAAATACAAAACATGAGGAGGAAAGAGAATTATATAGAGTTGTTCACTCTTAACGAACGGTTAATAATTAAGACATAATTTTAATTCTAGCACTTCTTGAGTCATTAACATGCTATGAAATAAAATTTAAAAAAACCAAATTTGAATTTAAATATCTATGATATGATATGACATGGTGTAATTATATTCAATATATGAAATAAAAGGGTTAATTAAAAAAAAATCACGAACTTTATAATCTTTATCAATTACAACATGAATTTTTAAAGTTTTGTAATTCAATACACAAACTAATTTATTTTTGCAATTTGATACAAGATGTAAATTTTCGAGGATACTCTACACATGATGTAATTTTTTTTGCAATACTAACGCTATGTGGTAGCCTAAGCCGCCACAAAAAATACGTCACACGCTACATCAAATGTTAAATCTAGAAGATTTTTTATAAAAAAATTCAAAATATTTCTTTTAATAAAACATTGTTCAACACGGTTTAATAAGAGTGCATATAGTAAAAAAAAATGTTTTAAAGTATCTGTACAAGTTTGTATGATGTGAGACATTTTTTTCTACATAAACTAGACAACACAAAATTTTATAATTAATTATTAAATGTGTTTGAGCAATATTTTCTTATAAAAGAACTTTTTGAAATATTAAAAAAAACAAATTTTGCAAATTTGACATCTGACGTGGTGTGTGACGCATTTTTGGTGCCAGCTCCGGCTGCCACGTGAGCGTACATATCTCCATAAATTTACACCAGGTATCGACTTGCAATAATAAATTAGTTCGTGCATCGAATTGCAAACTTTTAAAGTTCATGTTGTAATTGATAAAGATTACAAAGTTAGTGATTTTTTTGCAATTAACCCAAAATAAAATGATACATAATAATATAATTAATATTTTCTTAATTCTATTAAATCATATCAACCCGTTTTATTTTTTAAAAATCAAGCATTATTGAAAAGATACACTATTTGTTGGTGATCAATTTTTATCAGATGGATTAGCGACTGTTTAAGTTCGGTTTAATGATCATCAATCAATTACGTGTGATTGGTTACCACCGTAAATGGTAAATCGAGGTTCGGGTTATGAAATCGGATATACGAAAGTCGAAATCGAAATAATTTCGTATGTGTGCCCGTTTAGGTGTATTAGTGTGCGTTTTTGGGAGTGTTTATGAATTTGAACTTGTATTTCTTAAGCTGGAGAACAACTATTTATAGAGACTAGCAAGCATGAGGTGTCCCTGACTCTTGGTCTCCCTAGCCTGCATGCTTGACATGTGTCCTTTGACTCTAGTTTGACCTTATCTAAGCTAAATCTTAGTTACAAAGTCTTCTTTGGTCTTATCTCGGACTTCATTGTTGTTCGTCTAGGTCGGCTTAGTTGATCCAGGATGGTTCTTTCATAAAAGTTGTTCGCCGTTTGGGTGTATGGTTCACAAGTTGTTCGCCTTTGTGTCTTGCACAGTTTGGCTTTGGGATCTTGGTCCTTTGTTCGTCAACATACACCTCTTAGGCTAATAACTGTAATACTTTTACCAGTGTTGTTTGTCATTATTGGCTTGGCGGTAGGTCTATATTCGGTCTTGGGTTTTTAAACCTGTTCGCCAATATCTTGTTCGCCGGATAGTTGTTCGTCAGTTTATGTACTCCCCAGATTGGTTTATGCACCCCGACTTGATTTTCTTTGTTGATCATCCTTGATTTGAGGTTGGCTCTTCATAATCCTTGATAAGGGTTTAATTCTTGTTCGCCATTTATTAATTTATGTTCGCCTATCAATAATTGCCCCCTATCCTGGCTATATGTTGCCTCTGACGAGCAACTTTGTGGCGAGCAACTATAGTTAGGATATCAAAATAATGAGGGTTGGGGCGAACATCATTGGCCTGGGCGAGCAACATATGGTCTGTCGTTTCGTTTCCCCGAGGTCTGGGGGTTGTACGAAGATGACGTGGGCGGCATGGTTGTGCGCCGCCCACGCGCGAGCAATCCCGAGGCCACGCGCCCCTATATTTGCATGTAGGCCCTCCAATTTTTAACCTTGCTCGGATTTGACCCCGTTTTTCTTCAATTTGACCCACAATTTGTTGTAAAATTACACTTCATACCCCGTTTTTTCTCAGGGTATAAATAAGAGAAGAACCGAAAATTTTCCCACTTCTTTCACTTGTGCTACAGTGCTCCTGTGACTTCCTCCATTTCCGGCGATCTTGAGCTCTTTTCGACGAGATTTTTCTTCAATTTCTTATTTCCGGCGCAGATTCAAGGTAGTTCTTTTGTTTTATTCACTTGATTTTACTTTTTAGTTCCTTTTTTCTTCGAAAAATCTTCATCGCCACCGTGTGGGATCGCGCACCACCGCCTTCTCCGATGAAACGCCGCCGTCTGGTTCTTCTTTTCCCTTTTCCTTCCATGTCTTCGCACTCGAGCAACAAATCTGAGGAGACTCTTGATCCACTTTTCCCAATTGCGGCCCCCATCGATCAACCTCCCTTCGAGATTTCCTCGGCGTCAGATCATCACGTTGATTCAGTGGTTCGTTCAGTTGAGGATACTGGTGCGCGTCCGTCTGGGAGGGAAATAGTGGTCGCGGCTAGCAGAAATTCAGAAGAAGGCTCTTCATCCAGTGCCGAATCAGATGATCCCTTTTTTGACGAGTTGACTCGTGAATACTTAGAAAGGATAGGGTTCCCGTCTCCCAGGATGATGGAAAATGAGATCCCAACTGGAGTTGCTCGGCCTTTCGACTGGCGAGCATATGCTGAGGAATACGTGAACAACTTTGCTCGCCCACAGAGAGAAATGTTGGATTTGGTGAAGTCCGAATTCCAAGCAAGCAAGATTAAAAGTGTTGTTCACGAACATGAGTTGGACTCGATCCGGGAGACCTACAAGATTCCCTTCGACATCCACATGTGGGCCCCCAAGAGAAAAGAGAGAGCTGATCGCCCACCTCCAGGATGTACAGCGATCAATATCCACACTTTGATCGCTGGATTAAGACTGCCTCTTCCACCCATTGTTGGTCATTTCCTAGAGGCGACCAACCTTGCTATCACCCAAATTACCCCGATCGGGTGGATGAACTTATTGGGGACAATGTGTTTGTTCGCATTAGAGGGGTACGTTGATCGTATAACAGCAGAGGAGATCAACTACCTTATGACGATCACAAGATGTCCCCCTGGAGAGGAAGGTTATTACTACCTCAAGGCCATATCAGGACTGAAGATGGTGGAAGGAGTGTCGAACAAAATTCGTGATTGGAAGCAACACTTCTTTTTCATTGGGGGTGATTGTCGAGCATCTTCTGGTCCACATGGTGGTGATGGACGAATAAATTCCCCAGCCTCTTATGGGAAATTTAAACGTAAGATTATTTTCTTGCTCGCCCTCGAACTGTACTGTTCTAATTTAACTTTTATTGTTTGCTCGCAGGTCCTCGATTGCTCAAGTGGAATTCGGAAGGAGAAGAGATCGGGGATGAGTTTCTGTTCACTTCCTGTTTGGTCGGCCTTCGCAATAGAGCGGATAGGACCACTGAGTACTTGCGCGAGGGAAAGTGTTTAAGAGCTGCTCGCTTATTTCCTTACCCTCATCACTTGGAAGCACAAGCGGAAGTGCCCCCAGGTATGAAAAATTTCTAACTCTTGATACCAATTTTGCTCGTCATTTTACTTTTACAACTTGCTCGTCTAACTCATTTTTTTTTAGCCGAGCAAGTCACTGTTGTGATTCCCCCCAGTTTTGCACTCCTCGAACAAAGAGTCTTCGAGATGGCGCCTCCAAAGGGACGGAAGAGGAGAGGTGACCCGCCCACGAAGATTCTGGGGATGACGAACAAGGCGGAGGGGGCCAAAGTCCCGCGGCCTGTTGCTCCTCCTGCTCCTGCCCAGCCATCTTCACCAATTTCTCCCCCTCGCGCGGGGAAACGCTTAAAGAAGGCGGATGGGACTCCGTTGGCCCACGATGTCCCCATTGCTGGTAAGGGGAAGGAGAAAGTAGGCCACAGTCATCCTCGTCCAGAGGGGGATGCTGTTCGTCGCTCCATTGAGCCTGTGGAAAAATCAGGCAAAGCGAGCAAGGATTCTACTTCCGGTCGCGGCCCCGAGGATCTCACCCATCTGGGTTGGGACGACCGGAAATTCAAGGAGTAAGTCCATACCAGCTTCTGCCGAGCAAGATTCATCATTATTATTTTTTATTGTTCTTCTAAGTATCCTTTTCTTTCTTGTTCGCAGATATCGTGCTGACGATTACCCCGGTCGAGCAAGTGTTGTACATCAGTACGCTTGCTCGAAGACTCCCGTTAACATAAGGGAGATTCCTGGCGAACATGTTCACAAGGCGACGGAGTTGGTCGCCCGAGCCTGGACGCGTCCCTTGGACAAAGCCATCCTCCAACAGGGGCTAGTAGACAATCTCCATCTCTCAATGATGCTCCACGCCAACGGCCTCGTCACGGCCCAAAGGGCAATTGCCCAAGTTGTCGAGCAAGAAGAGTCTGCTCGTCATTATGCTAGCACTACTCGGCAACTTACTGAAGAGAAGGATGGCCTGGTCGGCCAATACGAGGCTAACATTGCTCGCCTCAACAACCAGATCAATGTTTACATTGATGCTGAGCACAAGCGCCTTGAAGAAATTCAAGGCCTGTCTAAAGAGCTGAAGGACAAGGAGGCCCTGCTCAAGGACAAAGAGGCCCTGCTCGGCGAGGGGGAGAAAAAGTTATCTGCGGCTGAACAAGAGAACGCCGAACTGAAAGCAGAAATTGCTCATCTTCGGGAGGCGGAAGCCAACCTCTACACAGGCGAGCAACTCGAAGCCGAAGTTCAGGCTCGTACTGCTCCTATCTCAAACCTTGGATATATCTGCGCCTATGCGGACAGCATCCGCTCGGCCAATGCTTATGATTATAAGGACTTGGTTGAAGAAATGAGCAAGGACTTGAATGAGTTCATCGAACAATATCCGCCGCCGAACAACATTGAAATCCAGCTGGCGGACCTGGCTGAATTGGGGGTCAAGATTGATAAGCTTGACTCTAGCATTACTGTTACCCACCCTCCTCACCATGCTATTGAAGACGAGCAAGAGGGAGAGCCGGCCGCTGCTGACGAGCAAACTGCTAAAGAGGCGGAAGATAAAGCAGCTGAAGACCTTACTCGAGACATGATTGTCGACCCTTCTGCCGAACAAACTCAAGATCCTCCTTTTGCCGAGCAGCAGTAGTTCTTTAAGACTTAGCTTTTTTTTCTTTTCATCCTCTTTGTAATTGTTGTTTGTTCCTTTTGTAGTACTTGACTTCTAGGATCATTGTACTATTTTTTAGGCTTAATGCCTTTTGATTAATGGAATGTCTTTCTTATATTCGCTCATTTTCTTTATATGTTAATTGCCTTTACATTTTTGTCAATGCCTTTGCAATTATAACATATAGTGTTGGGCTTTTGTTCAAATTGAACTTTGCCTTTAGTGGAATCAGGGTTCAGCCTTAGGTTCTGTTCATTTTTAAAAAACGAACAACCTTTAAGTGGCTTTGGTCCTTAGGTTCTGTTCATTTCAAAAATGAACAACCTTTAAATGGACTTGTACCTCGAGCTTTGGACTTTTCCTCTTTGACGAACAACTATTATATTTACATTCGTAAAAAATTACAAGTGTTGTAAGACTGCTCGTCACTAACATATACAAATCGACGAACAACTTTAAACACTAATCAAAACATGCTCGCTTATAATATTTTTGCCAAGCAACTTTATCTAAAAAACAAAAGATGAAACAGCACCAGACTATACAATGTGCCGAAAAACTTTACATTCTATACTTAGCAAAATTTTCAAAAAATTAGGCAAGTTTTTAGTTTGCCTTATTTGGTTCACTGGCCCCCCAAGACATTTGTTCGCCCAATCAAGAACTTGTTTGTCTTATTTATAGTATTTTTTCAGATGTACGGCGTTCCAGGAGTATTGGGCCGGCTTGCCTTCCATATCTTCAATATCGTATACGCCATTAACGAATTTTTCCGTTATACGATACGGGCCCTCCCAAGTTGTTCCCAATACACCTGGAGGTTGGACGAGCAACTTTCTTAGAACTAAATCTCCAACTCTGAATTCCCTAAGTTTAACATGGGAATTATAGTAGCGTTCTGCTCGCTGCTTATAGGTAGCATTTTTTAGCTCGGCACTCAGTCTTTTTTCCTCGAGCAAATCTATTTCAGCAGCCAGAGCATAGTTGTTCGCTTGCTCATCAAAGTTGGTCATCCGGAATGTATTGGTCTTTATCTCGATAGGTATTACTGCTTCTGTTCCGAAAGCCATTGCAAAAGGTGTTTCTCCGGTGCTTGACGTGGGAGAAACTCTGTATGCCCATAAGACTTCCGGAAGCTCTGTTGACCAACTGCTTTTGCTTTCCGCTAGCCGTACTTTTAACGTATGCTTGATGATTTTGTTTACGGCTTCGACTTGTCCATTTGACTGGGGATGATAGGGCGTAGAGTAATGTTTCTTGATCCCCCACTTCGTACAGAAGTCTCTCAACTCTTTTCCATCAAACTGCGGACCATTGTCTGTCACGATGGTTTGCGGAATTCCAAAACGACAGACAATGTTCTTCCAAATGAAGTTGATCATTTTCTGTTGCGTGATTTTCAACATGGCCTCTGCTTCTGCCCACTTTGTATAATAGTCGACTGCCACAACGGCAAATCGAACTCCTCCAACTCCCGCCGGGAAGGGACCAATAATGTCTATCCCCCATCTTGCAAATGGCCACGGGCTATAAACTGATACGAGCTGTTGGGCCGGGGTATGAATATTTGGTGCAAAAATCTGGCACTGGTGGCAAGTCTTTGCTATCTTGATTGCATCCTGACGTAAAGTTGGCCAATAATAGCCTTGTCTGATAGTCTTGTATGCCAAGGCTTGCCCCCCAGTATGATTTCCACATACTCCGGCATGTATTTCTTCGAGTATTGCTCGTCCTTGCCCCCTAGTCAAACATTTGAGAAGTGGGAGTGATATTCCTCTTTTGTAAAGTTGCTCGCCTACCAGAGTATATCTGGCGGCTTGCTTTATTAACTTGGCAGCTTCAAAAGAGTTGTTTGGTTTTTCTCTACTTTTCAAATATTTGACTATATTTGTTCTCCAGTCTTCTTCTTCACTGGCTTGATCATTTAGTTGGTTGACATTATAACTTGTTGTTGATGGGTCATTCATCTTCGTAATTATAATGTCTGTCAACTCTGCAGGTCCTTCGCTTGTTGCTAGTCGAGCCAATGCATCTGCTTGAGTGTTGCTCGTCCTTGGGATTTGTTCAATGAATACTTGATCTAACAAGGACATCAGGTGAGCAACAATCCGTTGGTATTCGATCATATGTCCGTCCTTCGCCTCATATTCACCTCGGACTTGGTTCACTATCAATTGTGAATCGCCGAATATTTGTAAACGTCTAACACCTACCGCAAGGGATAGGTGGAGACCAGCAATGAGAGCTTCATATTCAGCTTCGTTGTTGGTAGCCATGAAACCAAATCTGATTGCCGAAGTGAATACTTGTCTGTCTGGACTGATTAAAACCACTCCTGCCCCCGAGGCTATGTTAGTCGAAGATCCGTCCACATAAAGATGCCAGGGGTGATCTAGTCCTCTCGTCGGATCTGGTGGGAAGGTTAGTTCGACTATAAAGTCGGCTAACGCTTGCCCTTTGATCGCTGTTCGAGGAGCATAGGTCACCCGAACTGGCTAATCTCCAGTGACCATTTTAATAGACGACCAGCAGTGTCGGGGCGATGGAGAATTTGTCTGAGTGGGAAAGTTGTTAGCACTTCGACTTGATGATCAAAGAAATATGGCCGTAGCTTCCTCACACTCATGACAAGCGCGTACGCCAACTTCTCAGTTGGAGAGTATTTGATCTCCGCCTCATGCAAAGCTTGGCTGACGTAGTAGATAGGTTGGTGGAATTTACCGTCTTCCCGTACCAGAACGGAGCTGATGGCCACTTCTGACGCTGCCAAGTATAAATATAGCTTTTCTCCTGAGACGGGTTTTGATAGGATTTTTACATCTCCCAGATACTCTTTGAGTTGGTCGAACGCCTTCTGACAGTTGTTAGTCCATGTGAACTGTCCTTTCTTGATGGCTTCAAAGAATGGACGGCATCTGTCCCCCGATCTGGATATGAACCGATTCAATGCTGCTAGACATCCCGTGAGTCTTTGCACCTCTTTTATTGAACGTGGCGGTTGCATATCCACAATGGCTTTAACTTTTGTTGGGTTAGCCTCAATTCCCCGTTGACTAACAAGATGACCCAAGAACTTGCCTAAATGAACTCCAAAGCTGCTCTTCTTTGGATTCAACTTCATGTTGTAGTGTCGAAGAATTTCGAACACTTGGGTCAAGTGTTGGAGATGGTCTTCTTTACGGGGACTTTTGACTACGATGTCATCGACGTAGACTTCTACTGTATCTCCAATTTGCTAGTCGAACATTTTGTTCACCAGTCTTTGATAAGTTGCTCCGGCGTTGATGAGGCCAAATGGCATTCTCTTCCAACACAACAAGTTTTTGTTTGTATAAAATGCTGTGTTCTCTTGATCGTCTGGATGCATTGGAATTTGATGGTACCCGGCAAAGGCATCCATGAATGTTAGCATTTCATGACCTGTAGTGCTGTCCACCAACTGATCAATGTGAGGGAGTGGAAAGTTGTCCTTCGGGCATGCTGCATTCAGATCCGTAAAATCTATGCATAGCCTCCAGGACCCGTTTGGCTTCCTCACAAGGACTGGGTTTGCTACCCATTGTGGACAGAGAGCATGTCGGATTAGGTCATTGTCTAACAACTTCTTTACTTCTTCATTCAGGGCTTGATACTTGTCTGGGCCATACTTCCGTCGTTTCTGATGGATGGGCCTCTTTGTATGGTTAATGTTTAGCTTGTGGCAAGCATGTTTCAGATCTATCCCCACCATGTCTGCATGAGACCAAGCAAAAATATCTAGATTTTTGCTGAGGAACTCTTTCATTCGGGATCTGTAAGGCTCAGGGAGCTCAGATCCTATGTATAATTCGAGATCTGGGTTTTCAGGATTAACTTTGAACGCCTCCAGCTCTTCAACTGGAGTTGCTCGTCGTTTTTATCCTTTCCACCGGGGATCAAGTATTGGTCCCTCAGAGTTAAAATCATTTTCGATGTTCATTGGTTCTGCCCCCAGGCGGGGATCTAGATCTTCTGTTGGCCCTGATTCATTGTTGGTAGTCAACACCTGGCCCTCCATGCCTTCAGAAGAATGTTGCTCGTCACCACCCCTTAGTTGTTCGTCAGGATGATGTTCCTCATGGGTGGTGAGGAGTTGTTGGTCCAACACCTGCTCGTCATGATGTTGTTCGTCCGTATCCATGTGGTCATCTTCTATGTCCATCATGTTCTCCAATATTGATGGTTCATCAACTGGATAGCTGGTGGTGGCTTCCATCATGGATACTTGTGCATGTTTTGCTTGTAGTTGTAAGAGGCATTCCCGAGCCTTTCTTTGATCTCCTTTAACTGTGCCTGCTCCACTTGCTGTTGGAAACTTTAAGCAATAATGGTAAGTTGAACAGGCAGCTTTAAATTCATTCAAAAAAGGTCGACCAAGGAACCCGTTGTAAGTTGATTCCTGATCTACGACCAAGAAATCAACCATTCTAGTAATATTCTTTTCGGGTTCCTCGATCGTTACAAGTTGTACAAGCAAAGAAATTTCTCCCAACGGGACTGTTACTGCATTTCCGAAGCCTAGGATTCTATGGTTTGAGTCCTGGATGTGGGCTGAAAACTCCCCAAGTTTATCGAGTGTGCTTTTAAACAAGATGTTGGTATAGGCTCCGGTGTCCACCAACAATCTGTGGACTCGTGTTCCCATAATCTTTGCGCAGATTACGAGCGAATCGTTATGTGGAGTCAAAATTCCTTCTAAGTCCTTTTCGGTGAAGGTCAGTTCTGCTGTCTGCATGATAGATGGTTTGACCCCCATTTCCTGGACTTGATCGATCGCCCGTAATTCAGCCTTTCTTTTCCGGTTGGAGATTGGCGGTCGTCCATCAGAACATCCTCCTGCGGGACCTGCAGGTTCCATCATGTATAAATCTTCCAATGGACGAGTAGGGATGGCAGGAACTGGTCGCGCCGGTTTATTATTCTTCTGAGGTTGATCATCTTCGTCCTCAGAGTTGTTCTCCCGGATTCTCTTCCCGAGTTGTCTTTTGACAAAGTCGGAGAGCTTTCCGTCCTCGTAGAAACGCCAGAGCTGCCTGAGCAAATCTCTACATTCACTTGTAAAGTGCCCCACGCTTTGATGGTAGGCACAATACTTGTTAGGATTGAGTTTGCCAGTGTCTTGGCGAATTTTCCGGGGAGGGGAGAGCAACTCCTTATCCTTCACATTTTCATAAACAGTATCGACTGACACTGTTAGCACCTGATCCAACTTTTCTTTGAGTTCCGTCCCTTCAGTGAATGCCTTCATGTTTTTAGGGACTCGATAGCTTGTTGCACCAGGTTTTTTGTTGTTCTCCTTGGGGTCGGCTTTGTTCTCCCCCAAGTTTGACTGCAGGGCTTCATGCATAGAAACGAATATGCCGGCCTAATTTCTGAACTCGGCGTAGCTTCTGGGGCACTTCAGATGTACCTCTTTCCATAGCTTTGACCCTTTCTTCAGTCCTGCCATAATAGCAACAATTTTTGTGTCCTCGCTGACGGGCTTACCCTCCAATAGCACCTTGTCAAACCTTTCCATGAATGCTCGATCTGACTCGTCATCATTTTGTTTTAGGTCTGACAATCGGTGTTTCTGGGACAAGTATGATCCCGCCGTTGAGAAATGAGACAGGAACTCCCGACTCAGCTGAGTGAATGAATGGATGGATGCTGGTGGCAATGCTGAGAACCATTTGTGCACCCGATCTCCAAAGGTTAACGGGAAGTTTCGGCATTGAGTGGCATCGCTAGCTCCCACCGAGACCATATAATCTGAGTATTTTGTTAGATGAACTCGGGGATCAGCAAGGCCATCATATTGTATGCTTGCAGGGAATTGGACTTTCTTCTGAATCGGGGCTTTCAGAATGTAGGTTGATAATGGTGAAGATGGCAAGCTGGTCGTCCCTACACCTCTTTGCTGGTCCAATTGTCCCTGCATACTTTCTATCGCCCTTCTCAAGCTTGATAGATCATCCAGAGATGCCCCCTGACTTGGAGGCTGTTCGGCGAACAAAGGTACAAACCTTTCTGTTCGTCGCAGTCCCTCGCTTGGAGAAGGCAAATCCTGGAGCTGCTTTTTAGGGTTGCTCGCCGCATTAGGTCCCAAGCGTCTAAAGGCAGACTGGAAAAGTCTTTCATGGACCGAAGGGCAAGGCTGTTCAAAAGTTGCTCGCCCATGTCCTTCTTCCTGGCGAGCAGCTTTCTCCTGTTGCTGGGGTTGGCCAAGTCTGTCCTGGGCACTGGAACGGGTTGTTCTGTGGCTCGACATTGTTGTTCGCCCGCGAGCAGACTCTGCTTGGCCTTCCCTTGGCTCGACCATCTTAGCCTTGCCCTTGTCCCGCCTGACCTGGGCGCTACTCACCTCACGTTGTTCGCCCCTTGTTGACCTGGCCCTAACAACCTCTAAGGGTCTATCCCTAGGCCTTGCTTGTGAAGGCTTATTTTGTTCTTGCTGTCTCTGGAGAGCTTGGAGAGCAGCAATGGTTCTAGATAATTCGTTAGGGTTGTTCGCCAGGGCCTCCATTTCAGGGGGGAGATTATGTGTTATGGTTGTATGTTGCGACCTGTTCACATGTCTAGGATTTCGATCCTGGTGGTCGGCTGATAAGGCTCGGGTGGGAGATGCTCTCCTTGACAAACGTGATGCTTGGGTTTCCTTTGATTGAGGCATTTCAATATAAATTGTTTCTTTAATTTTAATTATTGAAGAACACCAAGAACACCTTTGTTTGAATCTTCAAGTATTTCTTGAGGTTTTCTTTGAATCTTCAAGTTTTCAGCTTGAAGTTCTTGAGTAATCACACTAAACCGGAGGTTCGAACCCTCCTTCTAGCGCCAAAATTGTTGGTGATCAATTTTTATCGGATGGATTAGTGACTGTTTAAGTTCGATTTAATGATCATCAATCAATTACGTGTGATTGGTTACCACCGTAAATGGTAAATCGAGGTTCGGGTTATGAAATCGGATATACGAAAGTCGAAATCGAAATAATTTCGTATGTGTGCCCGTTTAGGTGTATTAGTGTGTGTTTTTGGGAGTGTTTATGGATTTGAACTTGTATTTCTTAAGCTGGAGAACAACTATTTATAGAGACTAACAAGCATGAGGTGTCCCTGACTCTTGGTCTCCCTAGCCTGCATGCTTGACATGTGTCCTTTGACTCTAGTTTGACCTTATCTAAGCTAAATCTTAGTTACAAAGTCTTCTTTGGTCTTATCTCGGACTTCATTGTTGTTCGTCTAGGTCGGCTTAGTTGATCCAGGATGGTTCTTTCATAAAAGTTGTTCGCCGTTTGGGTGTATGGTTCACAAGTTGTTCGCCTTTGTGTCTTGCACAGTTTGGCTTTGGGATCTTGGTCCTTTGTTCGTCAACATACACCTCTTAGGCTAATAACTGTAATACTTTTACCAGTGTTGTTTGTCATTATTGGCTTGGCGGTAGGTCTATATTCGGTCTTGGGTTTTTAAACCTGTTCGCCAATATCTTGTTCGCCGGATAGTTGTTCGTCAGTTTATGTACTCCCCAGATTGGTTTATGCACCCCGACTTGATTTTCTTTGTTGATCATCCTTGATTTGAGGTTGGCTCTTCATAATCCTTGATAAGGGTTTAATTCTTGTTCGCCATTTATTAATTTATGTTCGCCTATCAACACTATTTAATACTCAACATTGCTATTACTTAATACTAGTAAATGAACCAGTGCGATGCACGATTTTAATTGTACAATTAATTTATATTAAAGTGTATTTGTTTAAGTTTGAGAGTGTTTATTAATATACCAATTAAAGTATCTTTACTACACATTCCCTTGAGACCCAACTTTTAAATTCAACTTGTGATTCGACATACCGAAACACTTCAAGCGATTCAAGAAATATATCTGTTGAAATTGTATATATTGCTTGATCTATATTTTTTTAGCTATATAATTGTAGGGGTAGTTCTAGTGTGCACTCAAATGCATATTATGCACTTGAATTATAAAAATTCAATTACAAAAAGTATGAAAAACACTTACTTCGACATGAACTGTATGTTGTGAATCATCAATATCCCAATCAGTATAAGCAATACCCAGTGGTAATCGACAATACCTCAAATAGTAATCAACAATACCCAATACTTTTTTAATTAGATATTTCTAATTGAAAAAAGTCAAGATTGAAATTAAAATTGAGCTTTTAAAATCAAGTGCATAGTATGCATTTGAGTGCATACTAGAATTTGTGTAGCTGGAGTCCCAACTTTTATATTCAACTCATGATACGACACACCCAAATACTTTAATTAAGCTATTAAAAAACAATTCTCTTGAAATTGTATATATTGTGGAAGAAACTTGTATCAATGAACTCAATCACACGTGTAGTGAAGATAAATATAATTTTCTTTTAGTCGAGGTAGTCCTATATATACTGTTATCTCCCATAACAACAAAATTACATATGATGTATAACTAACCATCACTTCTTTTTTCTTGTTCACCTCAACTTCTCTGTTTAAATTTTTTGCAAGAATTCGTTCAATTTTTTATTTCAGAAATGTCGATATTATTAGCAATAGAAAGTAAACATAAAATTTGAAATTTTTATTTCACAATTTAGCAAAAAAATTGGCGGGAGAATTCAATGATTTCTAATGTAGGTCGGTTGACGTTATTATATAAATATATAAATTTTATTATATTATATAAATATACCCCACTGTCATGGGATACACTATTTAATACTCAACATCACTATTAATTAATACTTTTATTCATATTTGAATAAAATCTTATCTTTCTAACTCATTTAATCTAAAATATGTAAACTTTAAACATAAATTATTAATAAAATTATCTTATAAATGTCTTAAAATTTATTTTTTAAATAAAATTATCATATTATTATATTTAATTTTTTTGGTACTAGGTATCCGACTCATTGACCGACTAATCCGGGGGATCCATAACCCAGCATCCACTAGCGAGGGATTCCATTTCAAGCCAGAGCTAAGCTCTGTATGAACTGAGCTATCTAAAAAATTGTTTGCACCTAGTGAGTTTCGAACCTGAGACCTATAGAGCATCACACTCTTAAATCTTAAGTTCTCACCACTAGGTCAATCCTTGGCGGGTTGACATTGACCTTGAGTCCCTAGGTCTTCGAGCTAAACACATTTTTAATAAAATTATCATATTATTATATTAAAATTAAATTTAAAATTTTTTAAATGGGTTGGCAAACTCAACTCTATATATGACTTCGAGTAAATCGGTCAGGGCCAAAACAACCTTTAAGCAATTCAAAAAACAAAAAAGAAAAGAAAAGAAAAAAACACACCTAGCAATAGACCTTTTTTTTTCTTTTTTTCCCATTTAAATGTGCCAACCTTAAGAGTCATGTCCCTTTTAAAATCTCTAGTATTTGTTCTTACAAAAACTCATATTTTTTTTATTGTTATTAATAGAAAACATATTTATTTTTGTAAGGGCAAAACATACTTGTACTTGGTAACACACTCGAGAGAGTTTTTTTATTTTGTTTTGACACGAGATTTATGAAAAATTCATTTGACTCGATTTGTCTCGTTTAAGATCCATGAATTTTTTGCCCTTTCCTTAAATATGAAATATATTGATATATATATATATATATATATATATATATATAAGATTTTTTTTTTACAAAATACTAATTAAACAAGATTTGAAAAAAAAAATCAAAGTAGTTGCTGCTAATCACTTTACATACACAAAAAAAATTAGATATAAAGAGACGACGAGCAAGAAATATTTAAATAAAATATTATTTTTTAACTTATTTATTCTAAACTATGTAAAACTATAAAATAAGTTAAGTAAAATTATCATATAATTAAATTAATGTAAAAAAAAATACTAAACATGTTAGGCTTATAGGGGCGATCAGTCGAGTTTAACTAATTATTAATAAAAGTATTACATAATTATATTAAAGTTAAATTTAAAAAAATTAAATGGGTTAATGGTCTAACCCTATATATTCCAAAAAAAAAAACAACAACTTACAAAATAAATTAAACAAGTTTTAGAAAAATAAAAACTCTAAGTTGCTAGTCACTTTTATTTTCCAAATACAGTAAAACCTCTTTAAATTAATACTTTATAAATTAATAAATTCTCTGAAATAATAATTTTCTCCGGTCCCGATTTGAGCCATTTAATTTTTTTTATCAATTTTGATAAGATAATATTTTTTCAATTTTTTTTATATAAATCTATTATCCCATTAGTATCATAAATTTATAATTCTTTTAAATTACAAAAATAACTAGAAAAATAAGAATTTATTGTTGACGCTTCTTATTAAACTTCAAATTTACTTTGAATCTCATCTCTAATATTTCTAGCTTGTCCAATTAAATAGTCCTATTATTATGTGTCCAAATTGTACCATAAAATCCAATGACTTTCAACTTAACACATACATTGATGTATATGTTGAATGATAAATATATATATTTATTGACAAAGTATAGAGTGAAAATAGTTCATGCATGAATCATTGAAGGGTTTTAGTTATTTGCACTAAAGAATATTAATTATTTTTACTGAAGGACATTAGTTGTTCAGTGAACACAAACCAAGACTCTTTAGTGAAAACAACTAATACTCTTCATTTAAAATAACTAATATTCTTTAGTGAAAACAACTAATACTTTTCAATGATTAATGTATAAACCAATTTCACTCTATATATACTTATATTTATTATGTTATGTCTGATGAATATATTTATTATACTAGTAATTTAATGATTTTAATGCATATATTAATTAAATGCACACTTTTATACATATAAATTTTATTTCATAAAGAACCTTTAAATTAATAAATTATTCATTTATTGATAAATTAATACTTTCTTAAAACAATAAATTCTTTCAATCACAATACTATTAATTTATGGAGGTTTATTATACTTTAACCTATAGTAGTAACACCTTTTAAAAGTGCAATTAAACAATAAGCGGGAAACACTAACTTGCCTAATTTCAAAACTTTTTACACGCTTTATTCAATTCTAAAAAAGCTACTTGAAATCAAACTCAAACCAAAAAAACCCTCTATTCAATATCTCCCCGCCTCTGTGAAATATTTCAAATAATTTTTATCAATGGCACTGATTACAGCTTATATACTCCGACCATTTGCTCGCTCTCACAAACATTTCAATTCTTTCTCTCCCTTCTCTTCCTTTCCAGTTTTCCGGTAGCCTCCGCTTTTTAGTAGCCTGAAATGGCGGACCAAGAAAACTGCGTGAGGGTCACGCGCTTGGCGGCGAAGAAGAGGGCAGCCGAAGAGTCGACCGCCGCCGGGGCGAGTAAGAGAACGAGGGTGGTATTGGGTGAGATTCAGAACGTTTTGCCTTCTGATGATGGGGGATTGAGAAAGAATCAGAAAATTGGTGTTGAAAATGAGAAGAAAGGTAAGGCTAAGAGGAATGTGAAGAGAGGGAAAGCGAGTAAAGCAGTGGAAACGAAGAGTTCGATGAAGGAGACTGATCCGGCGATTGATTTAGATGGGAAATCTGGTGATCCACAGATGTGCGAAGCCTACGCTTCTGATATATATGAATATCTTCATAAATCGGAGGTTAGTGTTAATTGATTTTTATTGCCAAACTTGGGGGTTAATTATGTTGAATGCGCTTGTTTATTCAATTGGTGAAATGAATCTGGTTTTGATTTGGTTATTAGGTTCCGTTTGTAGATTTTAGCACTTATTTTGAGGATATTTGGATTTGGTCTAGATTGGTATGACTTTGTACGATTATTGATAGATCTAGGTATGTTCAAACGCGATTAGGGCTTCCAATCATTTATGCTGAGAAATCCACTAATGAAATTGTTTCCTTCAGTATCTTCATAGGAAATGCTTATTAATTACTACTATTTTGCCATATCGACTGATGTAAACTATATATTCAGATGGAGGCAAGGAGAAGGCCATTGTCAGATTACTTGGAGAAAACTCAGAAAGATGTAACTTCAACTATGAGAGGAGTTTTGGTAGATTGGTTGGTTGAGGTAGCAGAGGAGTACAGGCTTCTTCCTGATACATTGTATTTAACGGTTTCCTATGTCGATAGATTCTTATCTCTGAACCCTATTAATCGCAAGAAACTTCAGCTGCTCGGTGTTTCATCAATGCTCATTGCCTCGTAAGGAGCATATTCTCAGCCTTTAATCTTTGCTGTTTTGCTATACTTCTCTGTTTTTAACTGCACTAACTTGTTTTCGTTTGTCTTGTTATAGGAAATACGAGGAGATTAGTCCTCCACATGTGGATGATTTTTGTTACATTACGGATAACACATATACGAAGGAAGAACTGGTGAAAATGGAGTCTGATGTGCTCAACTCCCTTAAATTTGAAATGGGAAATCCTACGGTGAAGACATTTCTCAGAAGAATAACGAGGATTTCTCAAGAAGATTATGAGGTATACTTGGAATACGAAACATACCTTATTTGTCATATTATTTTGTTTAGTTATTTCATTTGAGGATAAGCAGTTCTCATGTATTCATATCATCATTTTCAGACTTCCTGCTTGCAGTTGGAGTTCTTGGGTTACTATTTAGCAGAGTTAAGTTTGCTGGAATATGGATGCATTAAATTCTTGCCTTCTATGGTGGCCGCATCGGTTATGTTCCTCTCGAGATTTACACTTAAGCCCCAACAACATCCATGGGTATGAACTAGATCCTTTTAGGATTCTTGTGCTTAGATTGAAGTTGGGTTTCTATTGCATGATATTACAAATTTCATTGATGGTTGTTTTGATTGATATGGAGTTCAAATCCACCATCTAAATGAAACTAGCTGAAGTGATTAGGTAGACCATTTCAATTGAAATTCCTCAATCCAAATGCAATCTGAGATGATTTTAGTTTCTCATCTTCTTTAAGCTAAAATGCGTTTCCTTTGTACAGAATTTGGATCTAGAAAAATGTTCAGGATACAAAGCTGCTGATCTAAAAGAATGCGTGAGCATCCTTCACGACTTGCAATTGAGTAAAAGAGGTGGCTCTTTGGTCGCCGTAAGGGAGAAATACAAGCAACACAAGGTTTGTTATCCACCATTATACATACTTGATTATGATGCTACTAATATTATTTCATCGTTAACTAATTTTGAACACGTTGGTTCTTGATTACAGTTCAAATGCATATCAACATTGTCGTCTCCTTCAGAAATCCCGGAGTCCTTTTTCGCCAGTGCAAAAGATGAATGATTAGGCCAAAATCGAAGTGTTAAATGATGGAAGTGTACATAGCGTTTAAGTATAGTGTATGCCTCTGTTGCTCTTGTTCTTGCTAATATGCTGGATGTGGGCTTCATTGCGATGAACATTTCCTCGGTTCTGTATGTAGTAGAACGATTGCTAACAAATTAGACTACCTCAGCTGTTTTGCTTCATTGGCTTTTAGTTGCCCAGAAGCTTTTAGCTCTCCTAGGTTTATGGTTTATGTTAGCATCTTGAAATTTTGTTTAGATAGCCATTTTGAATGTTAGTGTGTATTGAACTTTTTATAAATAGATTAATTAGTAAAATACATTTAATTATTACTATTTCAAACCAATTCTTTTTCACAGCTTCACTATTCATCCATCCAAAATAGAATTGTATTTATATATTGTGTTTGTCTTTTTGGTGGAAAATTGTAGTCACTTCAATGGCGGAGATTAATTTTATCATGAAAGTTAATATTCTCAGATAAACACAATGTATAAATATAAATCTACTTTAGACGGATGAATAGTTAACCTATGAAAAAAGAGCTGGACAGAGGGAGTATCTGTTACATACAAGAAAAATATTGTAAATTAATACTCTATAAATTAATAAATTATTTAAAATAATAATATTTTTTGGTCTTGATTTGGGTTAGTTCTAAAATTTATCAATTTTGATAAGATAATAATTTTTCAAAAAACTCCTATATGAATTAGTGGTTTCATCAATATCATAAATTAATAACTTCTTCAAATTATAAAAATAACTAGGACAATTTAGTAAAATAAGATTAATCCATTTGTTATTGCTTTTTGTTAAACTTTAAATCTACTTGGATCTCATCTTCGATTAATATCTCCTTCTATTTATAAGTTAGCCTTAAAATATTAAGATGATGTTTGGGTGAGTTACCAACTACTACTTTTCACTGTTACTAATTGCATAACAACTTCCATTTTCTATTACATTTCATAGAACTCCATTTTGTGGGGTCCACCGCTCAAAACCATCAAGCCTCTCTATTTTTTGCAAACTGTCACTTCAATAACCAAGTTTGTTTTTTCCCTTTATTTTTAAATTTCATTTTTTTTAAAATTTGAATTTCACTTTCCCCCCAAATTCTTTTTTTGTCGATTTTTATTTCCTTTAATTATTGCAACCATTTTTTTTTTTAAAATTCACTTTCACCAATTTTTTTTTGCCCAATTTTCATTCCTTGTAATTGTTGATGACCTTGAATCAAATTGATGAATTAGTGGTTGTTTAAGTTTAGAAGATCATCAAACAAAACTTAAGATGCTGGATTTATATTAGCAAAGATCAAGAAATAGAATTGCAAGAGTTTGAGTGTGTTTTTGAATAATTGAAGTTATTTTTCCCCTTCTCATGAGGGCATATTTATAGGTATACAAGCAAGTAGGAGGTGTCAACCTCTTAGCTATCCTTGTTACATCTTTGACAAGTGTTTGTATTTCATACATTGACAAGTGTTAAGACACTTGTTTGCTCCTAATACAATGCCTAATTATTGAGATTTTTTTGTTGTTCTTCGAGGTGCTCAACTGCTCGCATGTATACCTTTGCCTTGGATATTTAGACCTTCTCTCTCTTAGCTGCTCGCTCAGCTTTTTGCCTTTTGCCCAACTTTTCGCCTGAATGTCTAACACTTTTTGACCAACTGTTCGTTTTTTTTATAAATTTTGTATTATTTGCACAGCTGCTCGCCTCCAATCATTATTTTCTTAATCATCATTTTTTACATTAATCTTGTGCTCGGCTGTTCGCCTATCAACAATTGCCCCCTAGCTTGACCTTTTGTTAGGATGAAAATCAACTAATTGAGGTCAAGCTATAGTTGTTGGACATTTTCCTGTACATGAGACGAGCAGTTAAGATTCGATTTTTTTGGGCGGGAAAATTTGGGCGAGCAATTATGCTTGGCTTTCGGCTTGACGATGGTAGGGTTCCTGAGGCCCAGAAATCAAAGCGACGTGGGCGGTGGTGACGCCAACCGCCGTCCACGCGCGCCCTCTTATTTGCATATAGGGGCCTACCCCTATTTTTCAAAAGTTCACTTTTGACCCCCGAATCCATCTTCTATAAATACTCCATTTTTTCTTCATTTATTCATTTTCCGAAATTCTGCTATTGCTAATCCCCTTGAAGCTTTGTTATTTCGATTCCTGTGCTTTTCTCCGAATCTTCATCGATTATTCCGTGTACCTAAGGTAATTTAGCGATTTAATCTTCTTTACTCCTTTGATTTGCTTTCAATTTCTTCAATTTTACTTTGTATTCACTGCTTCGAATACCACCATTTCCGGCAGAAATCCTGAGAAACGACCTATGGTTGAAGAAGTTACTCCACCGCACCGCTCTGTTTGCTAGGCTCTACAACGAAACCCTAGGACCTTGTTAATGGACGAGAAAATGGGCTCTAAGTCGAGCTCGGCTGTTCGCTCAGTTGAGGCGTACGCAGTTGATAGCTCTGGCGAGCAAGTAGTCGACCAACCAACTGCTTGCCCCCGCGCCGAAGGAGATACATCCTCCGATCTCGGAGAAGATTCTGAAGAAGTGGCCGCTGAGATTGAGGCCGAAGGCGAGCAACCCGCTCTTGCTGTAACATGGGAGTTTTTAAGGGAAATAAATTCCTCCATGCCTGAGGTCACGCCAGAGTCTCGTATCCCAGAAGTAGTTGCCCGCGACAATGAATGAGAGGAGTATACTGCTCGCTATTCAAGGGCCTTCGTCCCTCCTTCCCGGGTAATAATGGGTGCCCAAGTGAATGACTACGCGGCAAGCAGGACTGCGAGCCTTATAGCCGAGGACGACCTAACGAGCATCCGTTCAACTTATAAAATCCCCTTCGACATTTTTTTGTATGCTCCAAAGAAGGGGAAAACAGCTGATCGCCCACCACCCGACTGCACGACGATCAACTTGGATGTTCTCAATACTGACTTTCCATTGCCTCTGTACCCCGTGATCGGTCGCTTCTTAGAGGACATCAACCTGGCTATTACTCAGATTACCCCCAATGGGTGGAGCAACCTGCTCGCTCTTATGACCCTTTTGGCCTGGAAGGTTATAAAAATAAAATCAATGCGGTGGAGATCCACTATGCCATGACCATCTTCGCTCACAAGGAGGATGGTGAAGGGTGGTACTATGTGAAAGCTAGGAGCGGGGTGAAGCTGATTGAAGGAGTCCCCAATAAAGTGAAGAGCTGGCATAACCAGTTCTTCTTTATTGGTGGTGACTGGCAAGCAACTGAGGGGTTCGCCGGCGGGCAGATGCGCATTCATTCGCCTGAGGACTTTGACAAGATTAAACGTAGGCTCCACCTTTTCATATCATAGATCAAGTGGAACTAATTTTAATTTTGTTCTTCTTGTTATTTTGCAGGTTCGAGGATATTGAAGTGGGGGCACCTTGATTTAAGTGACGAGTACCTGTACACTCTATCTGTCATCTCTCTCCGGAACGCTAGTGATCGTGACCTGTTCCATCTATCAAAGGCACACTATCATAAAGTTGCCCGCCTGATCACTAGCCCACATCATCTCGAGGCGCAAGCGGAGATTCCTGAAGGAAACTCCTAACTTTCAAGTCTTTGTCCTTCTACTCTCCTGATCGCCTTCTTTAACTTATTTTTGTGTTTCATTTTTATTTAGAGCAACAAGTTACGGTCGCCGTTCCTCCAGTCTGAGGCTTATTACTTACTTGCTGAGAGGATCAAACAAATAGCCTCACTGGACCCCTCAAGAAAGAAGACTGGTCCTCCTACCACTTTGATCTGATTGAGGCCAGGATAACCGGTTGGCCCTAGTGCTACTGCTCCTCAGTCCAAACCCACTGCTGCTCGCCAAGTGGCTCAACCCTCCTCCTCGCCGCAGCCGGAGGATCCCTCCCGAGGAGGTAAAAGGAAACTCACTAAGGACGGGGCCCCAGTGAGCAAAGGGGATGACAGGTCCAAGCGTTCTAAGGGCCAAGCGTACACGAGCAGGAAGGAGCCTGCCCTTGTTTCTTCAAAATCCACATCCTTAGAGGTGGTGGACGAACAGCAGGTCGTTGCCAGCCTGGCGGCGAGCAGGAAGGGGGGTTCTTCTCCTGACCCTTCTTACTTGGGTTATGCCCATCGAAGCTGAGGGAGTATGTTGCTCGACTGCTCGCTCCTTTCCTTTTATCTCTTTAAACATCCTCTAATCTCATTGTTTGTTGCAGGTACAAACTGGAGGAGTATCCCGGCCGTGCCATGGTGCTCCACCAGCTGAGCTGCGTGAGAACTGTTGGAGTTATACGTGAAAGTATGCTTTTACTTTGTATAACTCATGTATTGAACACTTGTTTATGAGAATAATTCTTTTATCACATTTGCTTTAGATATGAATGAATGTTAAACATTTATTGTAACCCGTTCAATATATAGTATGTGTTACATTGTAGTTAATGTGGTGATACCAGATCATAGAAGATCACATTGACAATTTCTTGTAACTAAACGTACAATTTACGACCCAGGTGGAATTGAACAATCCACCGTGAAAGGTCAATGTGTAATTCTCAGATTGACCTGTCTTGACCAAGAGATTGCACTAGCACATTTAGTATGTGTTGAATAGTACCTACAACGAGGATAAATTCTTCTATTCTGAAAGGTGTAGAATTAGACCTCACTGGTTATTGATTTCTTAATCTCCGTCACTTAAATAGGACCGTGTGTGGTTAATAGTTATTGCTTTGACTCATGTTGGGTGAAAATCACCATGACTTCGAACCTTGTGCTTTGGCAGTAATATTAATCATACGACGGTTGCTAAGATTTAATATGGAGAAACGTGTGCGAGTACGGTTTGTGTGATTTGTCCCCTTGGTGGGCTCAGAAGTTTTATCGTACCAAATCTTGCAAGTGAAGAATTAATTTATTCGGTACGGATAATAATGTCGAGCTGTCTTTACTCCAAGGTAAAATATATTAATTAATTTAGAGCTATTCAGAAGCTCAATTAATTAATGGACTAGATAATCTTAAATACGAGAAATAATAACCGGGAGCCCATATTATCGTAATATGGATTAAGACGGATAGTGCAATATTAATTTGATAGTGGTATTAATTGATATTACTGGGCTGAATAATATTGGGGCTCAATATTGAAATTCAGAAGCCCATTGGAGGTCCAATCTTAATTCTCCTAAAGGTCCCTCAAGTAGCCCAAAAATAATAAGATGATTAAAATAAAAGAAAAATATTATTGCTGATTTTTCTATTTAATTTCGAAAATTTAGATATAGAGAGTAAAAATTTTGTTGATTGTCTTGGAAAGATATTATGGAAGATATGTTTTGTAGGAATACAAGATTATCTCATAAATTCAAGAAGATCCAAATCTAGTGTTTTATCTCCTATAATTTTCGAAAAGAATATATATTAAGAGGGTGAGATTTTGTGGAATATTTTATTCTGGAAAAAAGAATATATGAGATATATTCAAGATTTCTTGGAAATCAAGAAAAGATTTTTTCCTCTCCTACTTCCACTAGGAAAATCGGCCATCACCATCTATATATAGGGGATGATTATCTCATCTACAGTTTACGTGTTCCATGAGTTGGAAAAATCGAAAATAATAAATATTTTGTTCCTCCATTATATTATTAAATTGTTTGTGAGCGCTTCCCACTGGCGAATGAATAAGGAAAAGAGGGAATACTTGAGAAGACTTTTACGGTTGATATGATCGTTATGCTTGTCCCGGCTATCTCGGTTGGATGTCGCTTCAAGAGGTACATATTCACGTAAAATTCTTAGTTTTTCACCCGTAGAATTTTATGTGATAATAATCATATGCATGATCTTTTATTGTTGGACTAATTATTATTTGAATTAATTTAGGATTAATTCATGCTAGTAATAATTGAATTTAAATTCGTATTTAAATATCATCCCGAATAGATCCGGGCACCCTGATTTCCCCAACAAGAACTGCTCCTTCTTACCAGGACATACCCAACTCCCATGTCTGCCGTGCTACTGAGCTGGTCCCAAGGCCTTGGACCAAATTGGGGAAGGACATTGTGCAGATCAATGTAATAGACTAGTCTAGATCTAGGTTTATTTATTTATTGTAAATAAATTGGAACCGGATTGGAACGAAGACGAAGATGGTGAATTAAGAACAACGTACCCGGACGATGCATGCATGCATACATGGCGCATGCATGGACGTGGATCGTGCATAGGGGTGAAAACGGGCATGGACGAAACACCGGGGCCCACAGCGTGCACACGGTGCACGCAGCCCGTGCGCAACAGGCTCGACATGCCCCGACGGGTGCCGCACACCCTTGCCTGACGACTTGGCCGCGCGCCCACACAGTGGGCTGCCGCGCGCCGGGCCTTTGGCCCATGCAACCATATTTTTTTGCCTATTTTCTTGTGTACGATGCCAAACATCATCCCGACCCCAAATGAAGGACGTTTTTAACGAATTGTTGTTGTTCGAGTGGGAGCTTGTCGAGACGAACGATGAAAGCAACAAGGATGATTTCTCGCATCAAAACGTGAAGAAAATTAAACCGTGACAATTGGATTTGACTGCTCCAATGTGTTTTAATTTTTTTTATGGATGTTTTATTTTCGTGCATTTATTATTTGTTAATATGTGTTTGGATGATTATTTAATTGTCCAAGAAAAAACCTTACTTTCGAAAATTACTAAGTATGTTTTTTTATTAATCACGTTTTTATTCCAGATAATAAAATTGGATTAATTTTTGACCTCCATAATTTATTTATTTGTGAAGTCTTTTTGAAATACATTTTCCCTTCGGATCGGCCAAAAGGACGGAGTTCACATGAACAAATTCTGAAAGGATGATTGTGGATTATTACTAGTGGCGGTATTGACCCTCACCACGAGTGACTTGCTCAAAGCGAAATAATTGACTACAACTGTACATGTAAAAATTCTTACACATTCGTCTGTTATAATAACTCTCATCTAAATATAAAAAATATATTTTTACTGATAAAAAAAAATCTAAATATAAAAAATAAAGAAAATGAATAGTGTATTATTATGCACATTAAAGTTAATAATGTTAAATTTTTTGCATATGTTTTTTAATTTATTTAAAAATTATTAAAATTTTATTAGTAAGTACACATATATAATATATTATATTATATACTCCCTCTGTACCAATTTTGTCTACCCAAAAGCCCAAAAAAAGAAGGATTTTTTTTTGTTTATCCATTTCCTAAAATGACAAAAAACAATACTACTTTTTCAAACTCAACCCTTAAAAAGTTACTTTATACTAAAAAATATTAATAAACAATTCCTAAAAAGCTACTTTATACTACTCAAAAGTATTAATAAATAATTTATTTCTTAAAAATTGTGTCATTTTGAAATGTGTAATCAAAATTGGGACGGAAGGAGTATTAAATTATATAAATTATTTTAAAGCTTATAAAATAATTGAACTATAATTTAACATAAATTTTTTAAGAGAAGAATGTATTTGTCTAAAAAAATATAGTTTAAGGAATTATTTGAGCAAAATAAATAAATTTGGGTCCTGGTTGTACCTAGAGCAATAGTTTAGGGTCCTGATTGTACATAGAGTAATAGTTTAGGGTCATAATTATACAAAAAAATAGTTTAGGGTCCTTGTTGTACCTAGATCAATAGTTTAGGGTCTTGATTGTACCTTTTGCCAAATATGAAATTATTATATTGCCATTTATAAAAATATTGATTAAATAAGGGGAGGGGTAGTTTCACACGTAACAATTAAATTTAGGATATATGGGGTATTAATTTATGCATGGAAAAGTTAAATAGGCCGACTTGTTGAGGTTAAAAGATATACTAGCAAACTCAAGCCTGACTTATTCATGTATCTATCAAACAAGAAAAAAGAGCATTCTTTTCATAAATATACTCGCCAACATCTACCCATTAATATTTTTATTAGTGCGTGTGTACATGTCCTTTTGTGCATTAACATAGTTAGCAATTATAATAATACTATAATTTTTCCATAATTTGGATAGGAGTCCTAAGTTCAACTAGGACCTGAGTTGATAGGTGTTATGCTGCCATGTTAACAACATACTAACCAAATATAGTCCATGTAATTAAAGGAAGATGTTAATTAAGATATAAGACGGCGGTAATTAATTATTTAACATATAATCATACTCTTATTTCATATATCAAGATAACACGTTTCCTCTTTAAGTCATGCGAAACGGATGAAAATGGCGAAGCATTAGACAACAAGATTAAACAGATTTGATAGCGAAAGAGTATAAGGTGGTTTAAGGATTTAGGGGCGCTTGGTTAACGACTCTTCAATGGTAATGGAAATGAGATTGAAAATTAGTGTAATTAGCATGGTTCATGAGAACAAAATCACTACCTCTCCTCCTAAATAAGGTAATCAATACTCCATTTTAATTACCATATTTTCTTCCTACAATCCTCCTCCTCAATCATTCCCCCATTCCTCCACCAACAACCATTTGTTGTCAACTTCTATTCCAAAATTGGGGCATGACACTAGCAATGGTGTCACCATTGGAACATTTCTTCCCCTAAAATGTCATTTTTCTTATGAGGGCATAGATGGAAATAAATTTTCATTCTCATCGCCATTGAAGAATTGCTAACCAAGCGCCCCCTTAAATTAGATAAATTTGTGGATTTGAGGTAAATAGAAATACATTCGCACTACAGTGCATAAATATACTATATTTGTGAGTTATTTATGGTTAAATGACAATATGTGAATTGTTGTATTTTATTGAAGTTCAGTGGTTATCGTGGAATGAGCCTATGAGCCCAATATTTGATGTAGAATGAGCTTGTGGATTGACCCTATGACAAGCATTATACAAAATCATCAATCATTGTTAACAAAATTGTGTAATATAGTTAATGATTCTTCAAGTTTACTATTTGTCTGTTCAAAATACACTAATAACTTTTGAAAATGTCTAAAATATGGCAATGGGAAGATACACGGTGGGATATGGGGATAGATACGAGGTTATTATACATAAGTTGTTATATAGTTTCCTAATGAGTTACTACTTTGTTTATTTATTAATTTGTATTTCATGAGTGAAACCAAGGGGATGGTGCATTAGTATGCATAAGCATCCTTAACGACATACATTCCGGTATAATGACATGTATGTCGTTATTACAATTTTGATTTCAAGGCCCTAATTTCATCTTCACATACCCAAGTTGTGTTCAACAATAGAGAATGCGCGAAACCAGGGGAATGATGCATTCGTGTCCATGAGCGTTCAAATATCTAATTTCATTTTCATATATACCCAAGCTGTGAACAAAGTAGATAACACTTGAAACTAAGAGAGTGGTGCATTCGTACGCATTTCACACACAATTTTTTACTTTAAAAATTGCTCCTACTTTACACACAATTTTAAATATGCAATTAATCATTTATCACATATTTTTTAAATCTATCTTATCAAATCCTACACAATGAACACTCCCAAACACATACAAAATTCACACACTTTTTTTTTACTATTGATCAAGTCCACCTTAATAGATTTGAAATCTCCCACTATCCATAAACAAACATAGCCAAACGACTACGCCAGGAACCTGAATAAAATATATTTTCTGAATCCCCAAGTCCAACAACTCAATTATCAATGTTCATTTCGCTTGTTACATCTTGGATTATGCTACACAACAAAGATTAAAAAAAATGCTAATATGAAGTGCCAACCATATCTCATCCTCCTGGATCCTAATTAATTCCAACAAGTACCATTTGCAGCAAACATTCATGATATTCACGTATGATTCTGCAAAACCCCCTGCAATATAACAAGGCACATTGTAACTCATTAACAAAACTATAGAAAAATATTATTCACGTACTCCCTCCGTCTTTTTTTAGATTGCTCAAAACTAAAGAAAATTCGTTTTGCCCTAAAAAATTAACCACTTACAAACATGTCTTATTTACACCTCATGTCACTCCATTTTACAATATACTGTTATACAATAAACTAAACTCCTCTAAATAAAGTAGAAATAACCAATATACTCTCAACTTTAACCCTACTAATATACAAAATTTTCATTAAAACCTGCACTATTCCATATGAACAATCTAAAAATGGACAGGGGGAGTATCATTCACATTATAATTTTTTTGTTTTTTATCTACAACGACCCGTTCATCATACATTTTTTAATTTTCTTATTCATTTCTAAATGTAAATTTGCCTTTCAATCTTCAACAAATTTCATGCTCAAATATCACTTGTCTAAAAAACATTTCGAAAGAATTAATATAACAACTTTAAAGACCTAATATAATTCTAGATAATGTAGCAATACCCACTTGACATCACCGAAAATATTAGAGATGGACCTTTTAATCTTATACTGACAAATAAAAACACCAATTAAATGTGATTATAAAGCAGACATTGGATCTTACAAAACCAAGGAAGATTGCCCAGATCATTGCATAAAGCTTGAGGTTGCCATCTGCAAAGTCTGCTATATTTGTAACATGATAATCACAACACAAGAAAAAGTATCAACTGAAAAATAGCATCACTTTTTCAACAAAATAACCATCATGTCCACAAAATCAAAGATGAAATTCTCACCAACTCATTAAACCACCATCTGAATTAAAGACACCATTCTTTTGGAAAAAGCAAAACAATTTTTGAAATAATAAGCATGCAAAACATACCGCAACTTCACTTGTGCAAGAATGAAGTCACATGCACACCTATGATCTAATCTCATGCTGCATTTTTGGTGCCAACTAATAACACAAAAGTGCATTGAATTAACGAGTCCCATATCATAAATGCAAATCACAAGTATATATTCATATATAACCTCTTTTTTTTTCAAGACTCATTAACTATCAATCAAGCACAAAGTCAAGATTCTTTACCCCTAAAGACGAGGCAAAATTTTCTTAGTACCTCAAGGTATCAGAAAGTTGTCTTTAATTATTCAGGAGAACACCCTGTTTTTTAAAATTAATTTGAAGAGAAAGTAAAAATTGCAACAAAGAGCTAGAATTGAAACTGTGAGAAGAGAGATCATAACAGAAATGGGAGGACAATAATTAATATCAAATCAATCCACAAAAAATTGCTCAGGGAACCCATGAACATAATACATAACCAATGCAATAGAATTAGAAAGCTTACTAGGATGTGCTCAATTAGGTATGAATAGTTTTGTAACTGTGCTGCCTGTGCAAACATGGTACACTGAAGGAGGGCCATATACGGATAATTTCATGACAAAAAAAAAAAAAAACTGCAAACCACTCATTTTGAACTTTGATAGGATTTTTCACTAGTCCTTATTTCTCAAGGTGAATTTTTGGTAGCAATAACATATCATAAAAGGGAACCTTTTGTTTTTCACCTTCAATCTTTAATAATGTTCTATATTTGCATGAAACACACTTAATTTTCTTGAATCTTAATAATTAATCTGAGATGATAAAAAGTACTCGAAGAAAATAGAGAAGAGAGCAAAGATAAATTTGCAAGAGGTAAACATCCTAAAGTCCAACTGGCCCCAAAAGAGCCGAAACTGATTTTTAATGAAGTATTACTGTTAATATAAGTGGGAGGGTATATAAGTGGGAGTCAATCCTTAACCTTTGACCATGGTTTTGGGTTAAGTTAGGGCTCCCTATCTTATATTCCTAACAATTGGCGCCGTCTGTGGGAAAAGTTTGGGCACTGCGGAATGGGGCTACCCGATGGTGGGCCCAGGGGTTGCCACCACGGAAGTGGGCCCAAGGGGGGTTGCCACCCGTGAAGTGGGCCTTGGCATATGGGTTGCCACCCGGAGTGTGCCGTCCGTGGACGTCCGGCTTTAAGGGGGGTCGATTGTTACGATCCCACATCGGTTCCACATGAAAGTGTGGAAGGGTATATAAGTGGGAGTCAATCCTTAACCTTTGACCATGGTTTTGGGTTAAGTTAGGGCTCCCTTGCTTATATTCCTAACAATTGGCGCCGTCTGTGGGAAAAGTTTGGGCACTGCGGAATGAGGCTACCCGATGGTGGGCCCAGGGGTTGCCACCACGGAAGTGGGCCCAAGGGGGGTTGCCACCCGTGAAGTGGGCCTTGGCATATGGGTTGCCACCCGGAGTGTACCGTCCGTGGACGTCCGGCTTTAAGGGGGGTCGATTGTTACGATCCCACATCGGTTCCACATGAAAGTGTGGAAGGGTATATAAGTGGGAGTCAATCCTTAACCTTTGACCATGGTTTTGGGTTAAGTTAGGGCTCCCTTGCTTATATTCCTAACAATTGGCGCCGTCTGTGGGAAAAGTTTGGGCACTGCGGAATGGGGCTACCCGATGGTGGGCCCAGGGGTTGCCACCACGGAAGTGGGCCCAAGGGGGGTTTCCACCCGTGAAGTGGGCCTTGGCATATGGGTTGCCACCCGGAGTGTGCCGTCCGTGGACGTCCGGCTTTAAGGGGGGTCGATTGTTACGATCCCACATCGGTTCCACATGAAAGTGTGGAAGGGTATATAAGTGGGAGTCAATCCTTAACCTTTGACCATGGTTTTGGGTTAAGTTAGGGCTCCCTTGCTTATATTCCTAACTTAACCCAAAACCATGGTCAAAGGTTAAGGATTGACTCCCACTTATATACCCTTCCACACTTTCATGTGGAACCGATGTGGGATCGTAACAATCGACCCCCCTTAAAGCCGGACGTCCACGGACGGCACACTCCGGGTGGCAACCCATATGCCAAGGCCCACTTCACGGGTGGCAACCCCCTTGGGCCCACATCCGTGGTGGCAACCCCTGGGCCCACCATCGGGTAGCCCCATTCCGCAGCCCGCCCGAACTTTTCCCACAGACGGCGCCAATTGTTAGGAATATAAGCAAGGGAGCCCTAACTTAACCCAAAACCATGGTCAAAGGTTAATGATTGACTCCCACTTATATACCCTTCCACACTTTCACGTGGAACCGATGTGGGATCGTAACAATTACTTTCTTGGTTCGTCTAATAAATAGCATCACACATAGTTTGGTGATCATAGGTTATATATCTTAATGCTAAGCCTTAAACAAGAGAGACAATTTTTTTCTTTAGATTAAAAAATGCCTTAATTTGCTTACTGTAGTTGTACCGAGTTTGTTAAGACCTATTCCAACCAACCTCTTTAACAACTGTGTTGACCCTAAGCATACTACAAATATCCTCTATTTTCAACACATAAAAGAAACCCACGTTTGCAAAAAAAAATTAAAAAAAATCAAAGGCTGGATTTCCTCCCAAGAGAGTGCAGAGCAAGAGAAGCCTCATTTCCTCTATGTAATCCTCACTTTCTATCTCTACTATTTACTCATCTCCCTCTTCTTCTATCGAATTACAAACAACACAAAAAACAAGAAAAGAATCAACACATACTTATTTCAAAGCCTCAAATGCAAAGCAGCATAGGAACTCTATTTATTTCATTAACTTTAAGCAAATGACAGCTTATTTTTGCAAATAGCTTGTCCTAACTAATATATAAAAAACATTAATTCCTTCCCTAAAACATTAATTGACAACAAAGAACATTATCAATGATCATGTCAAATTTTAAACCTAATTTGCAAGAACAAAGTAATCCTTAAACATTATAATAAAATCTTAAATTTTCCAAGATACAAATCATCAATTATCATCAATTACAAAAGGAGGAGAATTATCATCAAATCAATTTATGAAAAATTGCTCGAGGAATAAAAAATTGCTTAAGGAATCCAAAAATCAGAATACATAATCAATGCAATGAAATCAATATGTTTACTTGGAATTTCTTAATAACCCAGAATCAAAAGTTCAATTGAAAGTTGCGGCTTATTGGCTTCACATATGACTTACAACTTTTGAAGATGGCGCCAAGTGTGGAGCGGACCGGTGTGAGTAGAGCGGCCTGTGAGAGCGGGAGAGGTGGTGCCGTGAGGGGGAGAGGTGGCCTGTGAGACTGGAGGCAGATGGGGTGGGGGGGGCGGCAGCGAACAGAGGAGTGACGGTGGGATAAAAAAAAATTCGTCGACTTCGTTTTTCCCTAGGACCAGCGGGAGCGTCAGCGCCGTGTAGGGGGAGACGGCTGGTGAGACTGGAGGGACTTGTGGGGGGGGGGGGGGGAGTGCCGGGGGAGCTGGCGGCGGCGGCGGCGCTGGACAAAGAAGTGGCGGTCGGAGTGCGTTTTTGTCGTCGGGTTTCAATGTTTCAAAAGAACACTCACTTTTGTGTTTGGACGGTAATTTTTTGGGATTTAATTTTCTTATCTATAAAATTTGGAATGATTTGAATTTGCACTAATAATCGGACAATAATAATAATAATAATTAATGTTATTTTAATTTAAAAAAAGATATAATAGTAAATTAAAATTTCAAATTAAAAAATTAATTTAAAAATAATATATGAACTCAACAGGTAGCAGGTCATTGCGATACATTGCGATGATACGTGGCACAATTATAGAACATACCTGATATCAGTCAACTCGATAAGGTGTCTGATCTAAGAAAAACCCAAGTCTCATATATATACATGGTGTACTTGCCCCATCCAACCCGCCCGCTGAAATCGGGTCATTTATAAGAACCCGGATGCTGCTTTATTTCTCACATATCCCCAACTCCAATTGACGTACACATCCCCCCAACTCTGATCGTCGAATCCGATGGGAATGTGCCACAGAGTTCCTTCGAGATTGTGCAGCCGTTGTGCCCCTATAACTTCGGATCGTTTGCCCCTCTAAACCGCCTTAGAATTAATTCCATAAATTTATCTAGGGTTCCGTCGTAAGTTCTTCTGCTTGGGTTAGAGTTGGATTCATTATTTCATGGCTTGGGTAATACCATACCTTCTTTTTGGAGGTTTTGATCACTGTAATATCTATACTCCAACCTTTGTTATTTCTATTATTAAGAATCTTAATATATATGCTACCCTAATGCCCGATATATTCAATCTGTGGGGATGTTGTGAATATGGGCGTTCTCCCTCAAACAATTCCGTCTTCGATAACTGTCGTCGAGATCGATAATTCGGATAAAGAATTTTTAACTGAAACGTTACGCTAGGTTTAATTGAAAATTTGCACTAAATTTAACTGAAAAGTTACACTAGCTTTAACTGAAAAGTTGCACATCTATAATTGAAATATTATAATAAATATAATTGGAAAGTTACACTAGATATAACTGAAAAGTTACATTAGACATAACTGAAAAGTTAATCTATGTAAAACTGAAACATTATACTAGTTTTAACTAAAAAAATACACTAAATTAGGCTATTTATAATTGAAAAGTTACACTAATTTTGAATGAAAATTACACTAGTTTTAACTGAAAAATTATATCAGCATTAACTGAAAAGTTGCACATATATAACTGAAAAGTCATACTAGATATAATTGAAAAGTTACACTGACTATAACTAAAAAGTTACACCAGCTAAAACGAAAATGTTACATTAGTTTTAACTTAAAAGTTACACTAATTTTAAACTAAAAGGTTACGCTAGTTTACAATGAAAAGTTACATTACACAACACTAAAATGTGCATAATATTTATACAAAAAAGTTATAGTAATTTTTAAAAGAAATCGACAGTGTATTAATTGGCCTATTTAACAAGAATTAATTAAAAAAAATCACGTTCAGTGTTAACATGGGGGGTCGAACACATGACCCCCAAGTAAAAAACATACTGCTAGCCGCTGCGCCGCATTTAAAGTTTGATATATGGTCGAAATTTTGGTATATGTACGCATTATAGACGTGCTCCATTTAAAAAGTGGGTCATCTTTGTGCTCACTTACACCGTACACCTGGTGCACAAGAGGACCACTCCTACTTATAAGTTGTTCTCTCACACACACACACACACACACACACACACACACACACACATATCAATGCATCGCCAAATCTAAGTGACGACTTTCTCATCGATGACACATATTTCCTGCATAATTAGGGGTGAAAATAGGTCAAACTATTCAACAGGGATTTACGACTCGACCTATTTATAAAATCCAACTCGACTCAATTAATTTAATAAATGATCCAGATTCAAACTTTTTAAAAAGTCCATTAGTTTAAATGGCTAGATCAAACTTGAGCTTTTATTTATGTAAAATTTTGAAGCCCGATAGACCGACCTATTTAACTATAATAATAAATATTATAAATATATAATGTATAATAATACACTACATATAAGGATATTATTATATATAATTTGAAATATTATTTAAATTTGTTATTGTACAATAATTTAATAATCCCTTTAATAATTGCTTTTATTTTGCATTTTAAGATTTAAACAATTAATTATTATAATTTAATGATAATATAATTATTGAATATAATTTAGTAAACATGACCAAAAAGATGTTTAAAAGGCTTTCAGATTAGATCTATTTATTAAAAAGGCCAGTTCAAGCCACTAGAAAAAGTCTTTGATATGTAACATATCATGTTTAGGTCCAAAAATTAAATAGCAGACCCAATCCAATAAAAAATCTAACTCGACTCGACTTATTTTCACCCCTATGCACAACCAATTTATATTTTCTTTTAAGCATTTGAATTATTCAGTAGATAGGTGCAATTTTCACCATTGACAAAACATATTTTTGCATATACAATTTATATTTTCTTTTTGAGCGGGTGGATTAATCTCTGGTGCAACATTCTACTTTATTAAGACAATCAAAATTCATAGTAAAATATATTTTAATTTTATTCTATTGCGATTTATTTTCCTACTTAATAATAATTCTTTTTATTATTAGTATTTTTGAGAGTTTTGTAATTCACCTTAAACATTAATTATTGGAATAGAAAATACTCCCTCTATCCCTAAATACATTGCACAATTTACTATTCACACTACCTGAAAGGTCTCTAAATTACACCTTATTCTATTAATAATTACACAATATTTTTGTTTTGTTTTGTTTTGTTTTATGCACTTATAGTGAACAATACACTCATAAAAAATAATTATATCAATTTACATACTACAACTCAATTCATTCATTTTTCTTTTAAAAAGTCAACTGTGCAATGTGTTTTGGGACGGAGGGAGTATTGGGTAATTCATTTTTTGTGTTTTATCGATGTTTTTCAAGTATTTGTGTTTGAATAAATAGAATTAACATGTTAATCGTGTTTTATATTCCAGATATTCTCATAATCAACGGACTATACATTATTGTATCGTGCTTCTACTGTATCGACTATAAACCTAGAGTACAATATTAATTAAGCAAGTGCATTGCTATGTTATTATTGTGACTTCATATGTAGAGACGTGCGAGAAAAGTAGTTTTGGTCCCGTAACTTGTCTAGTGTCCAATTTTGATAAAAAAAAAAAATTTAACTTTTCAATTTTGATCCCATAAATTATTGAACCATCGAAAATGACGCCGTTTGGCACGTTCCAAAATGATATAATTTTTGCTTTTCGGCCAAAAAGAGATCAAATTTGGTCGATTGAATAAGTTATGGAACCAAGATTGAAAAGTTAATTTTTTTTGGAACCAAAATTGAAGACTAGACAAATTATGAAACCAAAAAATTATTTTTCTTAAATATAATTTGTAATTTCATTTGGAACAAGTGGTTTATCTAGTGGGTAAATGGGTTAATACAATTTTCTCCATTGATAGACACGCATTTCATGCGTGAACATTAATTTATAACTTCTTTTAGAACACGTGGTAGGTGCAACCTTGACCATTTGATGACATCTAATTCATACATAAACAATTTATATAATCCACCCGTCAATTAAAAACATGCTTAAATTATTTTTTACAACAATTTTTTTCTTTACCAATCATCAATTAATTATTTCACTTTTCCTTTCTCAGCTAAAGAAAATTTTATTAAGGGAAAATTAAATTTTTAGGACACTATCTTATAACAATTAAGTTTTGCAAATTTAGGCCAATTGTTACTAATTTCGGGCCAAACGGGCTTGATCCTCCAACGTGGCTGCTTTGTGGACGACACATCACTAAAATCCTTCCACGTCATTAAAATATTAGGATAATTTAAAATTAATAAAAAAAACAACAAATTACTGCATAAATTCAAGGAGGGCACACCATGAATTTGCAAACAATAGAATGTAGCTCTCTTTTATCAACGAATTGCTCCATACATTGACATATTATGTCCCAAGTCCAGAACATAAATATTTATTAAATAAATGAACATGATTTTTTCTTAAAGAATATAAATGCAGCCCTCATATTAATTGCATAAGAAAGAATCTTAACTGCACAACAAAGACAAGCATTATCTTAATTGCATAACTTAAATAATGGAAACCAACATCAGTAAATATCCCACAAAAATCCAATTTTGAGCAAAATGATGTCAAAAGTTGTAATCATCTATCACAAGAAAAATGATGGAAATAACAGTGGTAATCATCCAGCAAAAAAAAAAAAAAAAAAGGCAGTTTGGGCACAGTACATCCATCACAAAAAGACACAAAAAGATGGATCTTTCTTCACTTCTTCGACTGGTTCTGCAAGGTAGCCAAGCTCACAAATTTATTCCCTCCTTGAATTACAATGGGGATAGGATCCTGCCAGGAATGAAGCTTTGTGGTGGTGTGCTGCAACGATGGTGGAGGTGCACAAACTTGACCTAGTTGGAGTTGACTATGCATTGAAGGGCCAGGGACCTTCTTGGGAAGAACTTGAGACTCTTGGGTTGAAATGCAAGGTGGCAATATATCTTCATCACACACCTCACTAATTGAAGAAATAGGTGGTAACATTGAAGAAGTTTGGCCCTAGACAAACAATAACAGGTTCAATTAATCATAATCTTTTTTGCAAAAACTGCAATAATACTGTTGTACCATGCTGAAATATTGTGCTATAACATGCATTAAAAAACTGAAACATCAACTATAACATGCTATAAAAAAATATTAGTGATATAACAAGTTCAGTTCAAATGATATATCATTGCTATAAATAACTGAAATAGATGCCACTCAACCATGAAAAGATAAAATTCTTACATCATCACGTAAATAAAAATCTGGTACATCAGGTTCTTGCAGTCGATTCGTCATAAACTGAAAAATTATAAGATCTCATGTAACTACTGAAATAATAATAATTTATAACGAAAAATTATAAGATATCATATAACTATTGAAATAACAATAATTTATGGACTTATACGTAATGAAATAACACAAGTACAACCGATTCTTACATCATTGACTTCCTCATTTGCTTTATTTTGAGCATTTCCATTCTTCCTAACCTGAAATGCAATATGTGCTACTTATTAGAAGGTTCCATAAATATATACATATAAGTATAATTGAGACATAACAGTAAGGTTGAAATATACCTTTAGTTTCTTTCTATATGTCGAAGGTTGTTCCCTTCCACATGTCAAAGAGTTGTGTCCTACTTCACCACACTTTCTGCATTTAGGGTTGGTATACCTTTTCTTCAGTTTTGTGGGTTCTCTTCCTTTGGCCTTCTTTTTTCCTTTTTGTGAAGGTTCATCGAGTCGTCTTCTCCTTGCTTTTTTAGGCCTACCTACTCCTCTCCCTAGATTTGGAGGCAATGGTGGAATAAACAATGTCTCTCTCCATAGAGCAGACCCATTGATTCCCCTGATTGTGTGTGCATAACTCTTTCTATAAACTTCAACTGTGTAACACTCATGAACATAATCCTCTGTATTTGCTCTCTGGTGGTTGATGGCACAAATGGCATGCTTGCAAGGGATGCCACTTAAACCCCAAATTCTGCAACTACAACTCATCTCATCCAAGTCCACTGTATATTGAGTTCCATCCCGACATTTAATTTGATAGTGTGTGTTATCTCCCTTTATTGGAATGCAAGTAGTTACCTTCTGAGCATGCTTGTTTAGGATTATTTTGATCCTAGGGAAGATCCTCCCCTTCCACTTCAAGTTTGAGATATCCCTATGTCTTTGAAATCTGATCATCATCCTCTCCCTGATCCATTCTAGCATAGTGAGAATAGGAATCTCTCTTGCATCAAGAATGCTAGAATTAAAAGACTCACAAACATTGTTGAGCAACATGTCAGATTTGGGGTTTTCATTGAAATGTGACTTGCTCCACTCCTCTGCTGGCTTATCTATCAACCACTGCCATGCCCCTTCATTCAAGCTCTTCATCTCTTCCATCATGTCCTTCCATTCTCCAACTGTGCTAGCCAATGCAGTTCTCCATAATATATTTTTAAATGCTAAACCTCTATATCCAGCTGACTTGAAGTTCCCGTGAAGATGTCTTACACAAAATCTGTGATCAGCACCTGGGAAAACTTCATTAAAGGCTTGAATTAGTCCTTTTTGTTTGTCAGACATAAATGTGTATTCATAATCCCTAATGTTGATAGGCGAACAACTGGCCAACAAGATTAGGAATAAAATTATTGATCTTATTGGGTTAACAAAATAAGCAGTTGAGAGAAGGACGAACAACAGGGAATAGGGCCCTAGGAGGCGAGCAGGAGGGCCAGTTGACCAAGTCAGAAGAGGCGAGCAGCAGGGACAATGGACCATATGAAGGAGACGAGCAACTGGTCATAGAGGTCCTTATAAGGAGGCGAGCAACAAGAACAAGGGGATCCAAAGTATCAATAAGAGGCGAGCAGACGAGCAAGCGAGCAACTGGGGTTATAAAGGTTTCCAACACCCAATGAAGACATACAGACGAGTAGCTGGTCACCAAGGAGAGCAGCTGAGTGGTTCCAAAGACCAAGTACAACATTGGGAATTCCAAGAGTCACTAACTTTAGATATAGTCCATGTGTCTTAACACTTGGCACCCATTCATTGGGCAATAGTTTAGATGTTGTACAAGTGTCCTAACACTTGGCAAAATCCCAATGGTTAAGCCATCAAGATGGTGACACCTATCCTCTTTGTATGCCTATAAATACCCCTTCATTTGCATGAAGGGGGAGGATTTTTCCCATAATAAAAAAAGTAGCTCAAACTCTTGCCAATTCATTTCTTGAATATTACTTAACCAAACTTAATGATCCTAGATCTTGTTTGATGATCTTAATGAGGAAAAACAGCCACTAATCATCATCGATTAGAAAAGGTCATCAACAATTGGCGCTAGAAGAAGGGTTCGAACCTCCGTTTGTTGAAGATTTGAAGGAGTTTCTACAAAAACTCATCGGAAATTGCAATATTCCGGCAACAAGTCGCCGGAAACTGAGATTTGTAAGTTTAAGTGTTTTTGGGTGGTAATACACAAGACCTACAAACTTGAATGCATGTATGTGAGAATAAGGGTTTGTAAACAACCAAATTCTCATACACAAGGCTAGTTGTTGATTGGTCAAAACATCCACAAACACAAGATTGTCTTCAAAGAAACATTAAAATTCGAAAAATGGTACGATCGCAAGAACCACAAGAATCGAGCAATCACCCGTCAAACAAGTCACGAACGAGGGTATCGTCAACCAGAGGACATGCAAGAACGGTACGAGCGATGTCCCGACAAAATGTCCAAGTCACCATTGACACTCTTCCCCCAGAAGTAGAAGCATTGGCTCAAAACCCGGAGGAGTTGGCCAAAACAATAGTCATTCTGCAATCCTTGCAACGGCGACAGGAAGTCGCAGGACCATCAAAGGCCCGGGAGGCGAGCAACCGGGCAGTAGGGCACTGACCATCCAAAGCCCCGGAGGCGAGCAACCGGGCAACGGAGCAAAGAACAAAACAACGAGAAGATACAAGGATAGAAGAAGTCAACAGCGAACAAGTAAGAAGAACTAAGGGCAAAAGGCCAATAAGTGATCGACTTGGAAGTCGAGGAGAGTCCACTCCGGGGACAGGTGAGGAGTCGAGCAGCGAGGACACAAGGAGTATAAGCCACTATCACACAAGAAGGGCAAGTTATCACGGAACGCATAGGGAGGATCAACTGAGAGGCGAGGAGCGAGCACCAGGACAAACACACCATGTTGCTCGCCGCTCAGTACACGAAAGGCTGAGAAGATCAGCCTTTGGGCGATTAGGTCCCAATGGAGCCAGTAACATCGCTAGGCACGCCACTCAAGAGAAACGTCCCGTTAGCAATGGACTGCGTCATGAAGAGGTCATTGAACCCAATCATGACGAACAACCTTCTAGTGGAAAAACGTCTCCAGATGAGTGGCAAGCTTTGAAGAAATCGGTGGAGGAGATGCAAAAACAGTTGGAGGAAAAGAAAGGCGACGGATCGACGATGTTGCCATCATCACCCCTGTCCCCGGATATCCTTAATGCGCCGGTACAAAAGAAAGTGCAATTCCCGGCCATTAATTTGTACGAAGGAAATTTAGACCCGAAAGTACACCTGTCCAAGTATACCGATTACATGATATCGGTAAAAGCATCTGATGCAACTCAATGTCGGGATTTTCCGTTAACTCTTGGTGACGGTCCTCACAGATGGTTCTCCGCACTAGCTCCGGGCTCCATCAGTTCGTTCATACAACTCAGCAAGGAATTTCTATCGCACTTCTCCACTGTCGGATCTTACCTTACGTAGAGACATAGGTTGGCGGATCTGAGGCAAGGAGACGAGGAGTCTGATAGAGCCTTCCTTGAAAGATTCGACAAAGTCCTACTGGAAGGGAAACCAGTAAGTGAAGATACCAAGATAGTGGCAGTTATGGCAGGGCTTAAGAAGGGGACAGATCTGTGGAAGGAAATGCACCTAGCTTTCCCTAAAACTTATTCCGAATTCAGGCACAAGGCTGGAGTATACATTTCGATGCAAGAAACTCTACAGAGAGAGCTGGGAGACAAAGCTGATACTAAGAAATCTGGAAAGAAGTCAGGAGGGGAATACAAGGCCCCTAAGAACATGAAAGTTTTCAGTGAAGGGTCTGAATTGAAGGAGAAGTTGAACCATGTCCTATCCACATCAATTAAAGCTGTATACAACAACGTGAAGGATAAAGATATGCTGTCTGAACCCCGTAAGATACGGCAAGAACGAGGAAAGATGAACCCCAACAAATACTGTGCATACCATCAGACCATAGGTCACTTCACGAGTGAATGCCGAGATCTCTTGAAACAGTTATGGAGATTTTACGAAGAAGGAAAGTTATCAGAATTTGTGAAGAGACAGCCGGGAAAGAAACCAAGGGTGGCGATATCCTCCGACTCGGAAGATGATGAGAGCGACGAACAGCCAAGCAGGAGGGATCAAAAAAGGAAGAAAACGATGACAGCCCCAGCCGAACCCGTCCGAGAGATCTTAATGCTTGAGCCATCCGGACCGGTAGGAGGCTGTTCTGATGGTAGGCCATCGATGTCTAAAAGAAAAAGGAAAGCAGAATTGAGGGCGGTAGCTCAAGTTAGAGAAGTTGGGGTAAACCAAGCTACTAAAAAGACAGACGAGTTGGTGTTTTCAGAGAAGGACTTAGACGGGATACTTACCCCACACAATGACTCACTAATCATCTGTGCTAATATCATGGGGGCCCGAGTTCACCGTTTGCTTATGGACACAGGCTCCTACACAAACATCTTGTTCAAAAACACACTTGATCAAATAGATGATTGTGAGGGGTATATAAAGGAATGTGATCATAAGATAGTAGGATTCGGAGATGCTGTAACCGTTCCTTTAGGACTAGTTACGTTGTCGGTTGAACTTGTATCCACCGATAATCCCGAAAGGAGACTGACTAGAATGGTAGAATTCTTAGTTGTAAATCAGCAGTCTGCCTACAACGGGTTTCTTGGTCGACCTTTCATAAATGAATTCAAAGCGGCCGTTTCGACGTACTACTACTGTCTTAAATTTCCCACTCCAAAAGGGTCAGGTACGGTTAAAGGTGATCAAAGGAAAGCCCGAGAATGCCTCCTGCAACTTCAACCCACTGACAACAGAATATCCATGATGGACGAGCAGCCAAGCAGCAGGGACGAAGGTGAACCCCCCATCCTAGATGAAATCATGAAGTCCGTCGACACTGAAATGATGGAGGTGGACGACCAGCAGGGCGTGGACGAGCAGGAGGGCATTGGCGTGCAACAGGGAAGGGAGGCCGTACCCGAACTAAATCAAGTTGAAGATTTAGAGCCAAGGCTAGGGGCAGAACCAATGATCAAGGATGAGGTTAACCTTGAAGGACCCATTATCGATCCTCGATGGAAAGACCAAAAAAGGAGAGCAACCCCGGTAGAGGAGTTGGAGGCAATAAGAGTTGACCAGAATCGAGAAGACTTAGAATTATTCATTGGATCTGAGCTCCCTGAGCCATACAGATCCAGAATGGAAGAGTTCCTCAAGTCCAATCTCGATGTATTCGCATGGTCACACGCTGATATGGTAGGCATCAGCCCTGAGCATGCCTGTCATAAGCTAAATATTTGTCCAACTAAGAAACCGGTGAGGCAAAAGAGAAGAAAGTTTGGACCTGATAAATATGAAGCATTGGACATAGAAGTGAAGAAGTTACTTGATAATGATCTTATCAAAGAAGCCTTATGTCCTGGATGGGTAGCAAACCCGGTGTTAGTGAAGAAATCAAATGGTACATGGAGGCTATGTATCGACTTCACTGATTTGAATGCCGCTTGCCCTAAAGATAACTTCCCATTGCCTCATATTGACCAGCTGGTGGACAACACGGCAGGACACGAGCTCCTTACCTTCATGGACGCATTTGCCGGATACCATCAAATACCAATGCACCCGGATGACCAGGAGCACACAACATTTTACACCAATAAAAACTTATTATGTTGGAAAAGAATGCCGTTCGGACTAATCAACGCAGGGGCCACGTACCAAAGACTCGTTAACAAGATGTTTGATGAGCACATCGGCAAAACTATGGAAGTGTACGTGGACGACATCGTCGTGAAAAGCCCGAGAAAAGAAGATCATTTGGAACACCTCGCACAAACATTTGAGATACTTCGAGCGTATAACATGAAGCTAAATCCAAAGAAAAGTAGCTTCGGGGTACACTCGGGAAAATTTCTTGGGCACCTGGTCAGTCAACGGGGTATTGAGGCAAATCCATCAAAAGTCAAAGCAATTATGGATATGCAACCGCCAAGGTCTGTTAAGGAAGTTCAACGACTAACCGGATGTCTGGCGGCTCTGAACAGATTCATTTCCAGATCTGGAGACAAGTGCCGACCCTTCTTTGACGCCATCAAAAAAGGACAGTTCCAGTGGACGAATAATTGCCAACAAGCATTTGAGCAGTTGAAAGAATATCTGAGTGATACCAAGATTCTATCGAAACCCGTCTCTGGAGAAAAACTGTACCTGTATCTAGCCGCATCAGAGGTGGCCATCAGCTCGGTCTTAGTTCGAGCAGAAGGGAAATTTCACTTGCCAATCTACTACGTGAGTCAGGCCTTGCATGAGGCAGAAATTAAGTATTCGCCCATGGAAAAGTTAGCTTATGCACTGGTGATGAGTGTGAGAAAGCTAAGGCCATACTTCTTCGATCATCAGGTGGAGGTTTTAACAACTTTTCCATTAAGGCAAATCTTACAAAGGCCTGACACCGCTGGTCGCCTCCTCAAGTGGTCACTCGAAGTAAGCCAATTTGGGATATCTTATGCACCTCGAACAACGATCAAGGGACAAGCGTTAGCCGACTTCATTGTCGAATTAACATTCCCTCAAGATCCGACGAGAGGTCATAATTACCCATGGCACATGTACGTAGACAGATCATCAAATAACACAGCAGCAGAAGCCGAGATAGTGTTGATCAGTCCAGACGAACAAGTATTCACTTCAGCCGTAAGATTTGAGTTCTTAGCAACAAACAACGAGGCGGAGTACGAGGCACTGATAGCTGGTCTACGTCTGGCATTGGCTGTGGGGGTTCGAAGAGTCCAAATTTATGGAGATTCCCAGCTGATAGTCAATCAAGTCCGTGGGGAATACGAAGCCAAGGATGAAAACATGGCCTTGTACCAAAAAATCGTTGCTCACCTGGCTTCGCTTTTCGAGCAAATTTACATCGAACAAGTACCAAGAGATAACAACGCCCAGGCAGATGCACTTGCTCGTTTGGCTACTAGTACGGGACCAGCAAAGCTTTCAGAAGTCACCATCACAAGAATTTCTAACCCATCCATCGATGACTATAAGATCAATCAGATCGAAGAAGAATTGACAGAGGATGATTGGAGGACACCGATATATAGATACCTCAAAGATAACACAGTACCTGAAGATTCCCAAGAAGCAGCAAAGGTAGCCAAGCGAGCAGCAAGGTTCGCAATCATGGATAACCAACTCTACAAGAGAGGATTTTCATTGCCCCTATTAAAATGCCTAGCAAGGGGGCAAGGCCAGGAAGTTCTGAAAGAAATACACGAAGGAGTATGCGGAAATCACGCAGGGGGGCGGGCACTGGCATACAAAACAGTAAGGCAAGGGTACTACTGGCCAACTTTATTACAAGACGCAATCAAGGTTGCGAAGACTTGTCACCGATGCCAGCTATTCGCCCCCAACATACATAAGCCCCCAACGGAGCTGATTTCGGTAAATAGCCCATGGCCGTTCGCAAAGTGGGGGATAGACATCATAGGACCTTTCCCAACGGGAAAGGGGAATGTCAGATTTGCAGTAGTAGCCGTGGACTATTACACGAAATGGGCCGAAGCTGAAGCACTAGTAACGATAACACAAGAGAAAATGATCAATTTTATCTGGAAAAGTATAGTGTGCCGGTTCGGAGTTCCACAAGTAATAGTGACAGACAATGGAAGGCAATTCGAAGGAAAAAAGATAAGAGATTTCTGCAAAAAGTGGGGTATCAAGAAGCTTTTTTCAACACCATATCATCCACAGTCTAACGGACAAGTCGAGGCAGTTAACAAGATAATCAAGCATATCCTCAAAATCCGTCTGGTGGATAAGAAAGGCAAGTGGTCGGAAGAACTGCCCGAGGTACTTTGGGCATATAGAGTATCACATAGAACAAGCACTGGAGAAACACCGTTCGCTATGGCATTCGGTACAGAAGCAGTTATACCTATAGAGCTCAAAATACCAACTGAGAGGGTAGCCGAGTTCAATGAACAGGAAAACAACAAGGCACTAGCTGCAGAAATGGATCTGATTGACGAAAAAAGAATCTCAGCAGAAATAAAGAATGAGATATACAAAAGAAGGATTGCAAGGTACTACAACTCGCAAGTAAAAATCAGGGAATTTGAAGTCGGGGATCTGGTACTCCGAAAAATCCTAGCAACACCTTCAGGTGTATTTGGACCGACTTGGGAGGGCCCATTCAAGATAACTCAAAAGTGGCACAACGGCACATATGATCTCGAAGACATGGAAGGCAACTCGGCCCAATACACCTGGAACGTGGCATTGTTGAAGAAATATTATCAATAATTAGGAAACCAATGTAAAGTTTTTTATAGACTATCGTGTCGTTTATATTTTTGTAAGGTGTAAGATCGATGAAATCTTCACACTTTTTTGGGCAAAATTTGTAAGTAGATAAATGATTGTTCAATGAATTATGTATATAAGAAAGCAAAAGGTGTTAAAACCCAACTGTACGCCAAACAGAAAAATTGCTCGTCGGAGACAAACAAGTATAAAAAATACAAGTCAAGGATGAGGCGAGCAGCAGGGTCCACGAGACTCAGAAGCCCCACCTGATCGCCCCTTCACAGAGAGTTGCTCGCCAAAGTTACTAAGTGCATAAAGCACAAGTATGGTGGAGGCGAGCAACAGGGCACATGTCAACACATAGTTGCTTGTTCCGAAGCTGAATGCACTTAAGCACAAACACAGCAAGTGGCGAGCAACAAGGCATAGAAAGAAGCATGATAAGGGGTTAAGTTCTTAAAGAACAAAATAGACCCATACATGAACAACATGTATAAATTTGTAAAGAAAAGTATTTTACTTTCGACTTAAGAAAGAAATACTTAAGCAAAAAGCAAGTAAAGGGCAAATAAGAGGCGAACAATAAAATAAAAGTGCAATCCTCATTCATTAGCACCAAAAAATTACAGAAGATGAGCGTACAATCATCATCCTACTACATCAACTAAAAAAAAAAAAAAAAAAAGAAAAGAAACAAAGCCTAAGTCTCGGGAGCTGGCGGAGCAGGTGGCACCGAAGGATCTTGGGAAGGAGGAGGAGGTGGAACATCTTGCACATCGACCCCAGAGGCCTGCTGCTCGCCTACTGCTGCGGAGGAGCTTGTCTCACCAAGAGGATTCGGAAGAAGGGGGCCCAGGGTTTCAAAGATTGTCATGTCCCTATCCGCCTCCACTCTCTCCTTAGGGGCTATTATGCGGACGTCATCTTTGAAAACACCCAGGTTAACCCCCATCTCTCCCAAATCAGCCATCGGGATTTCAAAACCAGGAGCCGGAGGGTTGTCAGTAACGTAGTCCGTGAAGTCTTTGATGGTCGAGGTCATCACGTCAAGACCGTTATCCAAAGCGTACTTCACATTCCTCACACTATCAGCATATGCGATGATGTAACCAAGATTGGTATTGTCGGTTACGTCTTGCACATAAGTGGTGTAAGAAATGACACGCTTGTTCTTCTTTTCCAGCTGGTCGACGTGGACCTTCAAACACTCCACTCTTTCCACCAGACCCACCCGCTCGGTCTCTAGGACTTGCAAACGATCAGTAGCGACACCCAAATCCAGTCTAAGCTTCTCTGAAACATTAGACGCTATCATCTCTCGGTCCTCAGCAGCCTTTACCTCCCGCGTCCATGTGAGCTTGGCTCTCTCGAAGTCAGCCTTCATCTTAGCCAACTCTTCATCTTTCTTCTTTAGCTCCTCATCCTTCTTCTTCAATTGAACAAGTTGAGCATCACGATCTGCTTCAACTTGCTCGATCCGTCACCCCAGACCGCGATTTGTTCGCTCTAACTCGATGGCTTGATCCAAGACTCGTTGAGCTGAGATTGATTGATGGCTCGCATTATAGCTCAATAAACGAGCGTTATCACTAAGGCTCTGGCCCTGAATGATTTCCTCGCCGGTCTTGGTACACGAGCGGGGAACATACTCCATGGCTCTACGGACGTGGGAGTCCTTAATCTCATGGGGTGCCGGAGGGGACTTCACACAGCTAAACTGGTGAAGCACTTTTGAGCGACCAGGATAGTCGTTTTTCCGGTACCTGTTCGAAGAAAAAAGCCGTTAGAAAACTAAGTCAAAGGAATGAACAATCAAACTGAATAGGAAGATACTCACTCCCTCATTTTTACGGGGTTGTAGCCCAAATACGAGTTGTCAGGGGATGAGCTCCTGCCTTGACCGGCAATCATAGCACCAACAACCTGTTGTTCAGTCACCTCCTCCAGAGCCGAGGAGCGAGCAGTTTTACCCACTTGGGAAGAACCCTGCCCTTTTGTTCGCTTAGCGCGGTCATCTCCCTTGCGAGGGGCAGTTTCCTTGGCAAGTCTTTTCTTGCCCCTCGTGTCTTGGGGAGGCGGCGAGGAGCGAGCAGGAGGGCGGGGAACGGGAGCAGGAGCCTGAGGAACAGGGGGAGGAGCCTGAGGAGCTTCTTCTTCCTCCTCGTCTGCTTCGGCTCTAAGCCTGATCAAGGAAGTGCAAGGATCAAACTTCTTCTTCCTTGAAGGTTGATTGGCTGCCATTTGCTTAACCCGGCGCACGAGCAGGTGGTAACTCTCGGGAATAGGGGGAACAGCAACCGTTACTCTTTGAGCTAAAACAAAACAAAAAACACAAAGAATTAAAATAAGACATAATAACGGCGAGCAGCCGGGATCAGGCGAGCAACAGGGGTGGAGGCGAGCAACGGGTATAAGTCGAGTAGCAAGGAAAAAATGAATTATGTAAAGTTACCTTCAGGGATTTCCGCCTGCGCTTCCAAGTGATGAACACTAGTAGTAAGCTGAGCGTGCTTACGGCAGTGTGCTTGAGAGAGATGTTCAACACTCCGGTCTTTGGCGTCCCGCAGAGAAATCAGCGCAAGGACGTACAAAAACTCTTCGCTCAAATCCGGATGCCCCCACCTCGAGATACGTGGACCTGCAAAAACAAGAAAAAAGATTAAAATTAGTTCACCTAAAAGTTTGATGAACTAAGAATTAAGACCTACGCCGAATTTCGCCGAAATGCGTAGGAGAATCTATACGTCCCGGTCCTCCCGAAAAATTGGAGGACGCCCGCCAATCGCCGCCGATATAGAGAAATTGCCTATGCCAACCTTTGACTTTATTAGACACCCCTTCAATTAACTTAACGCCGCTACGGGCTTTGATGTAATACCAACCAAGCCCATCTTCATTAACGGCCGAAGAGATGGTCAGTGCGTAGTGTATCTCCGCCGTGCTGATCTTATTCCGATATCCCTCCAACCCGAAAAGGGTTATAAAGGCCAACAGACTACTCCAACCGTTTGGAGTAATCTGGGTGATTGCCAGGTTTATGTCTTTCAGGAATCGCCCGATCACTGGATGTAGAGGGAGGGGGAACCCCGTGTTGAGTATGTCAAGGTTGATAGCAGTGCAGCCTGGAGGTGGGTCATCAGCTCTCTCTCCTGGTTGGGGGGCATACAAATGGATATCGTACGGAATACGATAGCGAGACCGTATCCGAACTAAATCCTCCTCTAGAACCGCGCTGACTACCTTACTCGCTGTGTATGGCGATGGACGAGTTTCCATAATAGGTCGAGCGGGAGTGGGGAAAGTCTTATGATACTTATTGGCGTAGTCAACCCAATCCTGCCTTCGGACTACAGCTTTAGGGATAAGAGACTCAGGCATTGGCCTTGAAACTGGAAAGTTTATCTCTCGGAGAAATTCCCATGTAACTCCCACTTGCTCGCCCCCTGATCCAGTTGCTCGCTCCTTGCCTGGTGCTCGCTGCTTGCTCCCGTATCTCCTGGGATACTCATCTCTTCTATTTCAGCAGCGACCTCAGCGGAATCTTCACCCAAATCCGAGGAAGTTCCTTCCCGAGCCGAGGAGCGAGCAACGGGGCCTTGGACGTCCTGCTCGCCCGAGCTTTCCACAGCATAGAAAGAGTCAATGGAGCGAGCAACGGAGCTCGCCTCAGAGCCCGTCTCTTCGTCAACGAGCAGGGTCCTAGGGTTTCGCCCAGCTGCTTGCCGGAGCGAGCGGCGAGGAACAGGGACTAACTGTTCGTCTTCCATGGGCCTCTTTCCCGGATTTCTCCCAACAAACTCAACAGATGGCGTATTACTCGAAGAAGGTGACGTCATCCTTAAAATTTTTTGAAAACCCTTCGTACAAATCAAATAAGGAGATTTGACGAAGAAGTGAAAGATCACGATGGCAGCAAGGCGGCGATACGACAGCAGCACGGCGGCGATACGGCGGCGGCAATGGCGGATGAATAAAATGAAGAACAGAAATTGCAAAATTGAAAAGTAAAAACAAGCAATCACAAGAGTAAATAAGAAGAATCAAAGGAATCACCTTTGATTAGAACGATGCTCACTAAAGAATCGAAGAAAACAACAAAAGGAAAAGCTCGAAGGTTCGTCAATGGCGGATTTGTGCGCAAGAATTGGAAAAGAATGAAAAAGTGAAGGGGGAAGCTATTTATAGATATGGATCTCGGGGCAAAATTGAGAAAAGTGAAAAATTGAGGCCCCTAGATGCAATTATAGGGGCGCACGCGTGAGCAGACCGTGTCGCTTCGTATTCCGTGCCTCGGGAAGCGAAACGACGCAAGTCCGAGGGTCGCTCTTCGCTGGTCGCCTCCCAGAGTTCCCGCCTAAATATTTGAAAACCTGCTGCTCGCTCCCTATAAAGAAGGAACTCACTTTCCCCGTTGCTCGCCTCCTATTGGATAACACAGCCTATCCTGTAGTTTGACAAAAAGGATAAAATATATCCTTATATGCCAAACTAGGGGGCATTGTTGATAGGCGAACAACCGGTCAACAAGATTAGGAATAAAATTATTGATCTTATTGGGTTAACAAAATAAGCAGTTGAGAGAAGGACGAACAACAGGGAATAGGGCCCTAGGAGGCGAGCAGGAGGGCCAGTTGACCAAGTCATAAGAGGCGAGCAGCAGGGACAATGGACCATATGAAGGAGACGAGCAACTGGTCATAGAGGTCCTTATAAGGAGGCGAGCAACAAGAACAAGGGGATCCAAAGTATCAATAAGAGGCGAGCAGACGAGCAAGCGAGCAACTGGGGTTATAAAGGTTTCCAACACCCAATGAAGACATACAGACGAGTAGCTGGTCACCAAGGAGAGCAGCTGAGTGGTTCCAAAGACCAAGTACAACATTGGGAATTCCAAGAGTCACTAACTTTAGATATAGTCCATGTGTCTTAACACTTGGCACCCATTCATTGGGCAATAGTTTAGATGTTGTACAAGTGTCCTAACACTTGGCAAAATCCCAATGGTTAAGCCATCAAGATGGTGACACCTAGCCTCTTTGTATGCCTATAAATACCCCTTCATTTGCATGAAGGGGGAGGATTTTTCCCATAATAAAAAAAGTAGCTCAAACTCTTGCCAATTCATTTCTTGAATATTACTTAACCAAACTTAATGATCCTAGATCTTGTTTGATGATCTTAATGAGGAAAAACAGCCACTAATCATCATCGATTAGAAAAGGTCATCAACACCTAACAATACTCAAATCCTGCTTCAGAACAACTAAGAACCACTCCCATGTCTCCATCGACTCTTTGTTCACAACAACCAAATATATTGGGTACAAATTGTTGTTAGCATCTACACCAACAGCTGTCAACAATATACCCTTGTGTGGCCCTTTCAAGTGACAACCATCAACTCCAATTATAGGCCTACAACCTACCTTGAACCCTTTCTTCACTGCATCTAGGCATACATAACATTTGCTAAACCTTTCATCTCCATTATCATCTATTTCAAATCCTACGATCACGGTTGAACCGGGATTAGTAGATCTCAACTCTTTAGCATAATCCCAGAGCTTTGAATACTGCAAGTCAGGATTCCCCTCAAGTTTTTGCACAACTATTTTCCTAGCTCTATAAGCTTGATCCTTAGAGACATCACAATTTATCTCCACCACAGCATCTTCCCTGAATGTTGTGACTTTTCTCTTAGGGTCAGCCACAAACTTACTCATGAACTTCTCACTCAACCATTTAGACTTTACGTTTTTTACTGTGAATATAGGATCACAAGTGTGTTTAGGTTGGTATTCCTTAATCTGAAATGTTTCCTCACCAGCTACTTTGTTGAGGTGGATCTTCCATAGACACTTTGTATCATCACAAACTATATACATCCTGGTAGGTGCAGACTTTGAAAATCTCAAAGACCTATTGGTGTTGATGGCATGAGATTGCACAGCTGTTTTAAACTCCTTGCTACCAAATATCATCCCTAGCTCAAAATTCGGTTGAAATATAACTTCAGGGTTGAAAATGGGATAATTTGGAGCTTCTTGTTCTCCATCTGAAAGCTTATACTCATCAAAATCTCCCTCCTCATGAACCACATCTCCGTCCTCTTCACTGGAATCAGTCATAGTAAGATCTTCATTTTCAGCATTCTTGATAACTGAATTCACATACATCTCATAATCGTCATCATCTTCAACCTCTTCATCCATGTTATAGTCACTATCATCAAATTCTTCTAAGTCATCATCATTCATATCACCTGTGCTCTTACCCCTTAACTCTTCTTCTTCAGTCATGTTATGGTCCACATTCTCAACATATAACACTAACTCTCTAATACCAAGGCTGCTTAAACTCCATTCTTTAACTTCAACATCATTCAGCAACTCCTTAAAATTATTGTTCATTAGTATGTAGAAATTGTGCCTAGAACAATTAGTTAATTCCTTCATAGTGTTGTTCAGGGACACCAAACTTAATTGTCTTGCAACTACATAATCTAGCTTCATTTGAGAACCCCTACAAATTTTGCAGCAGGCACCATTACAAAACGACCCTCATAATGCAAGTTGATAGTTAAATATACACCTACTGACTGTGCATACATTAAACGTATTATAAATAAACTAATTTAAAACAATCACATAATAAAAAGATCATAAAAAACAAATAAATAAAGTTAGTAATAGAATGGGAAATAAAACATTAAATGCGTAATAACCCAGACTAGAAAAAAAAATTTGCTTGTAAGCTGCAAGATGAAAATCACACACTTGTTTTTCTTTTTACTTCATAACAGGGTATTTTTTATTTCTTTAATAATTAATTCGAACCACTTTACAACAACCTAAAAACTTAATTTCCAGTGTGGGTTTGAGTAGTAATAGGGATTCTTTTATTTCCAGTCAAATGCAACAACTAGCCTTACAAATTAATGATTCTCAGCATCAATAATTTAATTAATATAATAATAGGGTCACATGGATAAAGACAAATTGAAAAGCTGAATAGTTTAAAAGGCACAGAGGACCACATGAATAAATAATAATATACCCAAATCTTTATTTTTTACCATCTCTTACCAGTTTGATTTCTTATTCACAATGGACAATATGAACCATTCACATAACTATAAAATCGCCCACCACAATAAATATCAATCAAACATGAAAATACCAAACCCCACCATATTTAATTGAGGTTTCGATACTTACTATACATAGGAGGAGGCCGATTTAAACATTTCTGGTCTCAACTTTCACCATCGTTGCACTTTGGGATAGAGCGATGTCTTGAGAGGCAGTGATCTGGGTTTAGGGTTTCTGCGACATGGAAACTAAAACGTGTGATGGGATCAACAATTTTTATCGTCCAGTTCTTTTTTTTATTTTATTTAAATTCTCCAAATATTTTAATGATGTGGAAGGATTTAGTGATGTGACATCCACAAAGCAGCCACGCTGGAGGACCAAGCCCGTTTGATCCGAAATTAGTAACAATTGGCCTAAATTTGCAAAACTTAAAAAAAAATGTCCTGAAATTGCCATCCCGTAAAGAAAGTGTCCTCTTTTTGCAAATTGTTATAAGATAGTGTCCTAAAAATTTAATTTTCCCTTTTATTAATCAACAAAAAGTACAGGCGGATATAAGACATACCCAATTACATCAACACTTCTTTCAACTCAAGTAAACAAACCCTATCTATTCTACTTCCAAAAGACTAATAAACATCTTGACCACATCCTAAAAGCAACATATAATTTAGATTCGGTCTCCTTACTCTCATCCAACTCCAAGTTCTACATTTTAATTTCTTAAACAACTCTTTCTCCACAGGTTTCACATTATTGAAGGTAATTAATTATTTCACATGTCGTTAATTTTATATTCACAAGCAACTATTTTATTCATAAACTCATTACACAATACACTAAAATATCCTTATTTTACATATTTTATCTACTATTTTAAAAAAATATATTTAAAGTCCATTAATATACTTTTAATGGGGAGGGAGGATTTTTTTGTATGTAGATTATGTAGTGGATGGATGTAATCTTCAGCCTTGATAACAAATATTTTATGAATAGATAATACTCCATCCATGGTTTCTTTGGCAAGTTGATTATTTGGTGTGTAGGTGTTCTATTCTTCATCCATGAGATTTAATTATAATTTATTTTTAATAGTAGATTATCCAGCAGTAGGTAAGTGCACTGTTCATAATTCATTAATGACACTTAATTTCACACATAAACAATTTAATTATACTTTCCCTTTCGAGGGGTACATTATCCGGTGGTAGATATTACCCATCAATATCACATATTTCGTGCATAAACAATTTAATTAAATTTCCCTTCTTTTTAAGAAGCGGAATTTTCTTTTTATTTCTTAGTATCCGATCTAGTGACAAACTAATTCGGAGGACCAATTCAGCTGTCTTCTAATTCTAATGAGGGCTTCAATTGAAATCATGTTCTTTGTCTGGAAGTGAACCTTTTTGACTATAAAATTAATAAAAATTTTCATCTTATCTAAAAATTCGAACTTAACAAGAGATGGAGATTCAATTCATTTATTTAATTTTCCTAACAATATTATTTATGCAAATTTTGAAATCCAGTCAATATTACAATGATCAAATTCAAAAAGCCTCAGACATGCTGAATAAAACCTACCCTAATTTCTATATCATTGACCACCAATCCCATCCTCACAAAACAAACACACACTAAATTTTTTGGAAGAATTTCATCTCATCTAAAATTTGAATTTACATTTATTTTTAGAGGGAATCAAACCCTAATTCTTTATTCGGAAGTGAGCCTTTGGACTCGTACTAAAAAAATAATTTCATCTCATCTAAAAGTATAAAGAGGTGAAGAATCAATTCATTTATGACAAAGTATAGAGTGAAAATGATTTTTACATAAACCATTGAATGATACTTCCTCCGTCCCAATTTTGTTTTTCCGTTTGACTGTGCGCGGAGTTTAATGCAAGAGTTGAATTTTAGTATTTAATTGAATAAAGTAGTATTGAGAATGATGAATGATGAATAAAGTAGTATTTAAATGAATAAAGTAGTATTGTGAATGGTGAAGAGTGAATAAAGTATTATTTAAATGAATAAAGTAGTTTCCATTTAAGGGATGAGAAAACAAAATTGGGACGGATCTTTTTGGCAAATGGGAAAACAAAACTGGGACGGAGGGAGTATTAGTTGTTTTTACTAAAGAATATTAGTTGTTTTCAATGAAGAATATTAGTTTTCTTCACTGAAAAGTTTTAGTTGTTTCCTGAAAACAAACAAGACTCTTTAGTGAAGACAACTAATACTCTTAAGTAAAACTAACTAATACTCTTTAATGAAAATGACTAATACCCTTCAACGATTCATGTATAAACCAATTTTACTCCATACATACTCATTTATTTAATTTTCATAACAAAATTATTTATACAAATTTTAAAATCCATATCAAATTCCAAAAATTAAACCTCGAAATTCCAAATCCAACCTACCCTAATTTCTATATCATTACCAAGTACCCCATCCCACCCACAATATATTAATTCTTTAATTCCACCAAATCCTACATTGAAAGAACATCAATGGAGTTGTTAACTTATTCCCTTCTGCTCATTCTACCTTTCCTTTTCCTCATCACACTCAAACACCACTACCAAAAAAACACTGTTTTGGGACGGAATTTGCCACGGAAACTCCGTCGCAAACAGTATTTTGCGACGGATTCTGCGACGGACACGTATCCGTCCCTAAAACAGCCGTAGCTAATTTTTGCGACGGAATTTGCACTCCGTCGCAAATTAACGACAGACAAATCCGTCGAAAATTTGGCGGGTCAGACCCGGCCGGGTCGCACAAAATTTGCGACGGACAGTAGTCCGTCGCAAATCTTTCGGGTTAGACCCGTTCGGGTCAACAACATTTGCGACGGCCACATTCCGTCGCAAATGTTTATATATATATTTTTTTTATTTTTTTCTGTTATAATTTGCGACGGGCTGTTTTCCGTCACAAAATTCAATATTTGCGACGGAGTTCGGCCGTCGCAAATTACCGAGCCTATACAAAAAAAAAAGTGGCTCGCGTGGTTCGAGCCCGGGCACCCGGGGCGGACGCGGACCACTAGGCCACCCGGCCCATTCCTTTATTATAGCGGCCCACCTTCTATATTAGTCTTATTAGGTCTTGAACAATTAATCTATTTTTGCGTCCAAGGAGAATCGAACACGGGACCTCTTGTGCAAGAGGAGGGGGCGCGCGCCACTAGGGCACAAGCTACTTTCGTTTATTTTTATGCAATTAATTGTATATGTATTCAAATTAAGTCATTTTTTTTTATAATTCACCAAATTAATTTCTTTTCGTATCTAAGTTGTTTATTAAAATATTTTGCCCAACTATTTTTTTTATTTTGTAAAATTATTTATTTCGACAATGCATAATTTTATAATTCGTTCATTTGTACGCAATTAATTTTATATGTATCCAAATTGATTCATTTTTTTTCTATAATTCACCAAATTAATCCATTTTTGTTTCTCACTTGTTTTTATAAATGTTGTGGCCATTTAATTTTTATTAGTTTGGTAAAATTATTTATTTCGACTCCCGCTTAAAATTATAATTCGTTCATTTTTATGCAATTAATTGTATATGTATCCAAATTGACTCATTTTTTTCTATAATTCACCAAATTAATTCATTTTTGTTTCTCACTTGTTTTTATAAATGTTGTGGCCATTTAATTTTTATTAGTTTGGTAAAATTATTTATTTCGACTCCCGCTTAAAATTATAATTCTTTCATTTGTATGCAATTAATTGTATATGTATCCAAATTGATTCGTTTTTTTCATAATTCACCAAATTAATTCATTTTCGTTTCTCACTTGTTTTTATAAATGTTGTGTCCATTAAATAAAAGTAAATTCAAACTAAAATAAATTCACAAAATTATAAATTAATTAAAGTAACAATTCAAAAATTAAATTAAAGTAACAATTCAAACTAAAAAAAAATTGTACTCCATAGTTATTAAAAATCAAATTTTTTTAACCATCGGAATTAAATCCGTCTTCCTCTTTCTCCTCATCCTCGCCCAGGTTAACAATCGGCGGCATCGATGGCTGGGTCGGCGGGATCGGCGACATCGATGGCTGGGTCGGCGGCATCGGTGGCGCAGGCATTTGCGCTCGTGGCATTGAATCAGAGGCGAATATCTGCCACCACGCCTGCATGGCGGCTGTATACTCCTGCACCTCGACCCGATACCGCTCCATCTCGGCTGTATACCGGTCGTGCGCATCTCGCTGCTGCCTCTCATACTCTTCCTTCTCTCGCTGCTGCCTCTGCATGTTCTTCATCTACTCCACCACCATGGCAAGCTGCCTCTCGACCTCACTGGGATGAGAGTCGATGAAAGACTGAGAGGAGGATGAGCTTGAGCCACGAGGTCGGAAAAAGTTCTTTCCGAAGCTGCCCAATCCAGCGAACCGCCCCTTTTTAGCCTTGACGTTCTTGAAGTACAATTCATTTTGAACGTCAACAGAAGGCTGTGTGGGGGCATCGACCCCGACCCCGACCCCTCTGCCGTTTCCTCAGGCTGAGGCTGAGAGGCAAGGTCCTCGAGCATCTTTCTCTGTAAATTAATTATACAAAAAATTAAATAAATTGAACACAAAATATAAAAAATACTTTTAATATTAAAAATTTAAATAATACTATTAATATTGAAATAATACTTACGTGGATCTTGGTGGTACGGCCGTAGGTAGACTTCCCAGTCTCCTCGACGAATGGGTGGGCGAGCTGCAATCTCTCAAAATGAGAGGGCTCGCGTCCTTGCTCCGCCGCCTAATTAGAAAAAAAGATAGTAAAAATTAATACCACTCATAAACATTAGGAAAAAAAATAATAAAAATTCAAAAACTACAAAATTAAAGACGAAACTTACAAATCTCAACCCGTGCTCATAAATGGACCGAGAACGGGCCCGATGTCTCACCATCCCTTCTCCATCAGGGTCACTACGCCGATTCGCCTTGTTTTTCGCCGACTTCTCTTTGAATGCAGGAGAATCCCAGTACCGGAGGAATTGGTCCCAAATCGGCCGCCTTTCACTGTCAGTCCCCATGTCGGTGGCCACTCCATCCTTGTACCACCTCTCCCTCATTCTGTAAAGGAGGTCCCTGTATCTTTCTGTCGCATATTTTTCAAAATTCCTCAACATTTGGTCATCATGCTCCGGTGCCCAAACACATTCTTTCTGCAATTACAATTTAAATGTAAATATTTGTTTATATATTTGATATTAATAAACGGTGAATTAATAAATTAAATTAATACCTTAAACTCCTCGAAGTATGTCTTTTTTCTTGCATCGGACACTAACCCCCAACTGTAAGCGGTGGGCTCGAATCCACCGCGAAAGATGGACTTGGAAACCTGATTAGCAGCCTCATGACCCGGAATCCAACTGTAAAATTAAAACTTCAAAGTTAGTAAAATAATTAGGTTTTAATTAATAAAAAAATTGAGTATAAATTATTAAAACTTACGTATGACCACATGGCTGAACAGACATCCGTGCTTGAACAACCGGATGCTGGCGGGAGGAGGATGAGGCCTCAGCAGTCTGCTGTGAGGAGGAGGAGGATCCCGCACCAGGCTGTGAAGAGGTCTCTGATAGAGACCTCGACCTGAAAATAGGTGGAACCACGGGTCTTAGTGAGGCCCGTCGTCTCCTCCCTCCTCGTCCTCCTCGACTCGCCTCCTCATCCCTCGGAGGCTGCTGACTGTCGTTGCCACTGCCTTGTCCGCTCATCTATAACAAATTTCACGAATTATTCATTCAACTAAACTAAAATCAATCAACTAATAATATTATTTTGTAAAATTATTAAACTTAAATCAAGCAACTAATATTATTCAAACTACATACTCAACTAAATTCATTCAACTAAACTAAAATCAATCAACTAATAATATTATTTTGTAAAATTATTAAACTTAAATCAAGCAACTAATATTATTCAAACTACCTACTCAACTAAATTCATTCAACTAAACTAAAATCAATCAACTAATAATATTATTTTGTAAAATTATTAAACTTAAATCAAGCAACTAATATTATTCAAACTACCAACTCAACTAAATTCATTCAACTAAATTAAAATCAATCAACTAATATTATTTTGTAAAATTATTAAACTTAAATCAAGCAACTAATATTATTTAAAATTATTAAACTAAAATCAAATAACTAATATAATTCAAACTACCTACTCAACTAAATTCAATCAACTAATATTATTTTGTAAAATTATATATTAAACTTAAATCAAGCAACTAATATTATTTAAAATCAAACAACTAATATTATTTAAAATCAATTAACTACCTACTCAACTAAATTCAATCAACTAATATTATTGTGTAAAATTATATATTAAACTTAAATCAAACAACTAATATTATTTATAAACTACCTACTCAACTAAAATCAAACAACTTATAAATATTATTTTGTAAAATTATATATTAAACTTAAATCAATTTACTAATATTATTTTGTAAAATTATTAAACAATTCAACTAAAATCAATCAACTAAAATTATTTTGTAATATTATTTAAACATGCTTAACAATTAAAAATTAACAAATTACTAAAACAATTCAACTAAAATCAAACAACTAAAATTACTAAAATAAAAAATATAATATAAACTTAACAATTCAACTAAATTCAATTCTAAACTTAACAAATTCTAAACATGCTTGGAAATTAAATTTTAAACGGTAAAAATGAAGAAAACTTACGATTTAATGAAGAAACGAGCACTCGGTTGGGACGGATTGGCTCTACAGCGACTGCACCCGACTTCTCCCTCCTTTTCCTCTCTTTTTCCTCTTCTTCCTCTTATTCTTCTCGCCGCCTGCGCTGTCCTATATATAAGGGGGAAAAATTTGCGACGGACGCCTGCCCGTCGCAAATTGCGACCGCCAAACACCTGAACGGCGTCGTTTTTTAGTATTTGCGACGGCCAAGCCGTCGCAAATGTGAAATTTAAAATTTTGCGAAGGACACTCCGTCGCAAATCAGTCAACGCGACGTTTTTCGAAAGGTCACGCAAAATCGGGTCAATATTTGCGACGGAATAGGCCGTCATAAATTCGAAGTTAAAAATTGCGACGGCAATATCCGTCGCAAAATAGTCAAGTGGACCGTTTCCCCAACGGGTATTTTTTAACGGGTCGGTTTGCGACGGACACGTCCGTCGCAAAATTGAAATTGAAATTTGCGACAGCTAATCCGTCGCAAAATTTGTCGGTATGCAACGAGGTTAATGGACCCCACATTTTGCGATGGAGTAGCCGTCACAAAACAGTGCAGTTTGCGACGATTTTTTATATCCGTCGCAAATTATCTTTTTTTCCAACAGGTCTCCAATATTAGTTGTTTTCAATGAAGAATATTAGTTTTCTTCACTGAAAAGTTTTAGTTGTTTCCTGAAAACAAACAAAACTCTTCAGTGAAGACAAGTAATACTCTTAAGTAAAAATAACTAATACTCTTTAATGAAAATGACTAATACCCTTCAACGATTCATGTATAAACCAATTTTACTCCATACATACTCATTTATTTAATTTTCATAACAAAATTATTTATACAAATTTTAAAATCCATATCAAATTCCAAAAATTAAACCTCGAAATTCCAAATCCAACCTACCCTAATTTCTATATCATTACCAAGTACCCCATCCCACCCACAATATATTAATTCTTTAATTCCACCAAATCCTATATTGAAAGAACATCAATGGAGTTGTTAACTTATTCCCTTCTGCTCATTCTACCTTTCCTTTTCCTCATCACACTCAAACACTACTACTCATCCCACCACAAAACCCTCAAATCACCCCCATCTCCACCCTCCCTTCCTATAATAGGCCACTTTCATCTCGTCAAAACCTTCCTCCACCTAACACTAGCATCTCTATCATCCCGTTACGGCCCCATTTTCTCCCTCCGATTCGGGTGCAGGTCATTCTTCGTCGTCTCGTCCCCATCCGCCATCGCCGAATGCTTCACCAAATCAATGGCGGCGGACCTCATCACCTACAACTACACCAACTTCTTAGCCTCGCCTTACGGCCACCTCTGGAGGACGCTCAGGCGGTTCTCCGTGGTCGAGATGCTTTCTTCCATCAGCCTACAAAAATCGGCCAAAACGCGGGACGAGGAGATACGTAAAATCGCGCGTGTGGTGTACAGAGGGTGCGGGGGAGCGGTGAATTTAAATTATTTGATCGCGACGTTTAGTTACAACATCATGATGAGAGCTCTGGCCGGACGGCCGGTGGTCGGGGAGGAAGATATCGGGAGTGAAGTGGGAAAGGAAGCTTTGAGGCGAATCAAGACGACTTTCGTTCCGGCTATGGAATTAGGGGTTTGTGATTATTTTCCGGTTTTGAGGTGGATTGGGTACAAAGGACTGGAAAACAGACTCATTTCTTTGCACAAGAACAGAGATGAGTTTGTGCGGGGTTTATTTGATGAGGTCCGCCAAAAAGGCGATGACGCTAATTTCATTGCTACTTTGTTGGCTCGTCATGCATCGGAACCTCAATTCTACACCGATGACGTCATCAAAAGTGTTGTCCTGGTACTAGTGATTTTTATTATTTTTATCAATCATTATTACTTGTTATTAGGGGTAAATTCAACCTTTTAATTTTGTCGCGTTGATCATTTTTTAACATTTTTAAGTCTCACAATCTTTTTTGAAAATTTTGGACATTGCAATTTTAATCCCAAGAAAATTAGTAAATTGCACTTTTAGTTCCAACAAAATGAATTAAAATTGTAGTTTTAATCTTGAAAATTAATGAATGAGACGAAAACTGCTAAAAAAATAAAATAAAAATCACTTCAGCATAAGTATAAAAAATATTTTGAGCTCATTTTTTGGAATTAAAAGTGCAATTATTTGGTGTTATTATTGAATAATACTCCCTCCATCCAATACTTATTAGCTGCTTTACTGTTTGCACATGTTTAAAAAAAATAATTGTTTATTAGTATTTAAAGGAGATACTTTTGGTTAGGAATGTATGAAAAATATTATATTAAAATTGCCAAAATTGAATATAGCAAACAAGCATGAGATATGAGAATAAAAGTTTTTTGGTCCCATAACTTATCGAGTGTCCGATTTTGGTCCCAAAAATTTTGACTCGTCAATTTTGGTCCCATAACTTCTATGGTTTCCCCAATTTTGGTCCCATTCTTGCTGGGAAATTTCTTTTTAGTCCCATAACTTATCGAGTGTCCGATTTTAGTCCCAAAAAATTTGACTCTTCAATTTTAGTCCCGTAACTCCTATGGTTTGTCCATTTTTCAACCACATATTAGTGATATGGAAAAAATGATTAAAAAATACAAAACGAAAAAAAAAATATTGTTTTGCGGACACATATTAGAGGGTACCGTAAAGGCCCAAATTTGGGCAGAATGTGAGTTGAGCATGACAAAAAAGAGCACCATTTTTGTATTTTTGAAGAAAATGAGACCAAAATTGGACAATTTCTAGGAGTTACGGGACCAATATTGAAGAGTCAAAATTTTTGGGACCAAAATCGGACACTTGATAAGTTATGGGACCAAATAACTTTTTTTTCTCCATGAGATATACCTTTTTGACAATATAGCAAGCAAGTATGAGATGCAGGGAGCAGTAGTTTCTTCTACTGAACAAAATTAGCTGTTGTCAGTTTTTTTTTAAAACCAAAATTTATAACATTGAAATCAAAAGATGCTCAGAGGGATCGAAATTTAACACTCCAACAAACAGCAAAGCAATACAATCAATTAGTTTTCAAGTGTATTACTTTTTTCCTAATCGGATGCCAACTTTCAGTTCTTTTTTGTCCAATTTGATTAATTGCTAGAACACACCAGGACTAAAATTAACAAAATAGAAGGAAAGTGTTTTGTATTGGATTCACCCTAAGTTACGGAAAACTAAGAGACTATAAAATTGTTCATCTACATATACATGCAAGAGAAATAATTAAATGAATTGACTTTTAAATGTGATGAAATTTTTTCAATACTTTTTCAATTTATGTTGGAAATTCCAAGAAAAGAAGAAGTGAGAATTATGTGTGGCTTATTGATTGAAGGTATTCATTCAAGCTGGAACGGACACCTCTGCATTGACAACCGAATGGGCAATGTCGCTTCTGCTTTCTCACCCGGAGGTACTTGACAAAGTGCGGCAAGAGATCGATGAAAACGTCGGCCACGATCGTTTGCTAAACGACTCTGATCTGCCAAAGCTTCCCTATCTCGGCTGCGTCATCAACGAAACCCTAAGGCTGCACCCTGTGGCGCCACTGATTCCAAGGACCAACTCAGAAGACTGCGTGGTGAGCGGGTACGACGTCTCCAAAGGTACTGGAAACTTTCTGCCTCATTTAAAAATTCAAATCTGAAAAGAGGTGTGAAATTAATTCATTTAAATATTTTTTCCTCTTCACTCAATGTCAAATTTCCCTTTTTGGGGATGTGGAGGCTGACTCTAATATTATGAAAGAAAGTTTAATTAATTCATTTAATTATTTTGGTTACAGGTACGATTCTGATGGTGAACGCGTGGCAGATGCACAGGGACCCTGCCCTGTGGGATGAGCCGGAGAAGTTCAAGCCGGAGAGGTTTCTGGTGACGAATGACGAAAGTGATGCCCATAAATTCCTGGCCTTCGGAATAGGACGGAGGGTTTGCCCTGGGGCTGCTATGGCTACGAGGACAGTTTGTTTGGCATTGGGAGTGTTTGTTCAGTGTTTTGAGTGGAAGAAGCCATTAGAGGATAAGGATATATTGGAGTATGCGCAGACTGTCACATTGCGTAAGGCCAAGCCTCTAGAGGCTGTCTGCACTCCGCGGAATGAAGCAGCTCATCTTCTATCACAACTTTGATGCCTCATCATCATCATTATTAATGTTATTTAGATTTAATAAAAAAACAAACGTATCCTTTAATTTGCCATACGGTTTATATCAATTGCTTCGCTTTGCTTTAACTTATCCTCCCAGCACATATATATATATATATATTTTTTTTTTTCGGTAAATATTAATTAGTTGTTACTTGTTAGTAGTTAGATTAGTTCACCAAGCCCCCAAATACTCTAAGAAATCTCCAAGCCACCTTATAACTCCCATAATTCTTTTTCAGAGGGAATCGAACCCGGGTCACTCACTAGACCGAAGAACCCAGTGGCCAGGTGGGCTAAGCCACTTGGTTATCCTCTCAGCACGTATACTCACTCCGTCTCAAAGTAAGTTTAACATTTGGAGAGTTAAATACAAGTTTTAAAAAATATTACTACCTCCGTCCCCAAGTAAACTTCCCATTGCACTATTCACAACTCTTCAAAGATTTTTAAATTACATCCAATTCTACTAATGGTTATATAGAACAACATATTCATTTTGTTTCATTGACTTAAATTGAAAAATATGTCATTCTCGAAAAAATATTTTTATCCATTTAAATACTATAAATTGAACCTCACATTAAAAGTCACAAAAAGTCAAACGAGAAGTTTACTTGGGGATGGAGGGAGTATATTTTATTGTAAAATTGTAATGTAAAATTTATGAAAAGTAAAAAGGTGGAGAGAAAGAGAGAGTGTAAAAGTAGAGATATAATGTTGTGTGATTGTAAATTTTCCTAAAATGGAAATGTTAAATTTACTTTGGAACGCCCAGATTTGAAAAAATGTTAAGCTTAACTTGAGATGGTGGAAGTATTATTTTTCTATTACTTATTTACTCTTCAAATTTTGACTCTTATTTATTTCTCAATAATGGTAAAACATAATATGACTCAATTGATAATTTTTTTTTATATTTTATCCATGAGTTCAAGGTTCAAATTCTATCCCAATTCCATATTAGTATAATAGGAGGAGAAAAATATTTTTTTAGGTCTGTATCTTTAGGGTGGTTGGAAATTGAGGATAATATATTTTCGGGCTTGGAGAAGGAGGACAATAATTTAAAAAGTGGTAAATGTAGGACAATTGACCCCAAATTAGGCCCGATTGGGCTATGAACTCTCATTTTACATGAATTAAGGGTTGTAAACCTACCTTTTGCTTGAATTTGGGTATGTGAATCCTATTTAGTTTAAATATAAATTTATTAAATACGCCCGATCATGGCTTCCTTCTGGGCGGATTGGAAAAGTTGTGTTTGAATGCTACGAGTACACCTGTAAACACACTTGTCACCACCTATTTAGGCTTCAAAGCTTGAAATGGTGACACTTACTCTCCTTGTACTATAAAATGATCTTATTAATAACGCAATTCAATTCACCGCTAATTAACTATAGTCTTTATTCTCTCAAGATCCGCAAAATCGGAAAAGCTTCTATTAAAAGATATGGTTTTATATCTTCTTCTCTAATAGATAAGGTCAAACACATGCATGAATGTGTGCCTCATTTACAGCTTATTTTACAATCCCACATAATTTCTTATTTGTCAAAGAAGCTGAAAGTTTGCCAGAAATATGCTTAAGAGTTTATGTGCGTATTACTTCGTATGCTAAATCCATCACCACAAAACTTACCTACGTTAACCAAATTCAAATAAGTATTTGTCCTCAAGTTAGAGCTATTTTATATTTTGATGTTCTGTTTCAAATGTTTATTACATATAAATTGCCAAATTAGAGACTACAAAATACAATCATTTGCATGGATCTAAAGGAAGCCCACGACCGGAAGAAATTGGTGATCAGAAGGATTTAATTAAGTCATATTTAAACTAAATAGGGTTCACATACCCTAATTCAAGCAAAATGCCCCTTAATTATTGCAAAAATAGAGTTCATAGTCCAATCGGGCCTAACTTGGGCTCAATTGTCCTACATTTACTACTTTTTAAAATTATTGTCCTCCTTCTCCAAGCTCGAAAATATATTGTCCTCCTTTTCCAACAACCCTAAAGATACGGGCCTAAAAAAATATTTCTCCCATAATAGGAGATATGAAAGAGATAGAGAAGAACATTGGAGATGAGTGAAAATTTATTTTTGGTCCCAAAAGAATTGCATATTTAGTCCAAGAGAATGAGGTAAAATAAAAATGTTGGTCTTGAAAATTAACGAATGAGATTAAAATTGCAAAAAAAAAAAAAAAAAAAATGGACCACTTTAGCATATGAGGGAGAGGGAGGGGGGGGGGGGGGGGGGGTGGGACAAATTGTCTAGTGGGTAGGTACAACATTTTCCATTGATGACACGTATTTCATGAATATTTACTTTTTTTCAAAAGGTGTGCATTATTTAATAGGCGGGGACAACTTTCTCCACTAATACCACAAATTTCACACATAATCAATAAATATATATTTTATGAGCATTTTAATTAGCTAACCTTCCCTATTGGTAAAATGTATTTATTTCATAAATTTATATTTTTCTTTAAATTGGTAGATTCTTTAATTACATGGTAGGTGTAACTTTCTACATTGATGACACGTATTTCATGCATAAATATTTTATATTTACATTTGAACACGTGGATTATTTAGTGGACATGTGTAGTATTCTTATCGACACGTGTACTACAGTAACAATGATAATGCACACCAATCCCATCCTACTCATACTTATAACTCCCTCCTACCCATTTCTCCAAACCTTACATTGAAAGAACTGTAGCCATATGAATTAATGGAGTTCTTAAGTTATTCTCTTCTACTCATTCTACCTTTTCTTTTCCTCGTCATACTCAAACACTACTACTCATCCCACCACAAAACACTAAACTCACCCCCATCCCCACCCTCCCTACCTATAATAGGCCATTTTCATCTTATCAGAAACTCCCTCCACCTTTCACTGGCCTCTCTATCATCCAAATACGGCCCCACATTCTCCCTTCGCCTCGGCTGCAAACCCTTCGTCGTGATCTCGTCCCCATCCGCCATTGCAGAATGCTTCAACAAAAATGACATTATTTTCGCCAATCGCCCCACTTCCATGGCGGGTGACATCCTCACCTACAACTACGTCCAATTTTTATCCTCGCCGTACGGGCATCTCTGGAGGACCCTCAGGCGATTCAGCGTCGTCGAGCTTTTATCCTCAAACAGCCTACAAAAATCGGCCAAATTGCGGGAAGACGAGATGCTTAAAATCACGCGTGTGCTCTGCATGAAGGAAGGGCAGAGAGTTAATTTGAATGATTTGATCTCGACATTCAGTTTCAACATCATGATGAGAGCTCTAGCCGGAAAATCGTGCGTCGGAGAGGAGGACATTGGGGGAGAAGTGGGGAAGGAGACTATAAAGCGAATGAAGGCGATTTTTATTCCGTCGATGGAACTGGGGATTTGTGATTATTTTCCAGTTTTGAGGTGGGTTGGGTACAAAGGAGTGGAGAAGAATTTGGTTGGTTTGTATAAGATTGGAGATGAGTTTTTGGAGAATTTGTTCGATGAGGTCCGAAAGAGAAGTGAGGGTTTTGATGAGACGAATATGATTGCTACTCTCTTGGCTCGTCAAGCAGCGGACCCTGAATTTTACACTCATAATAAAACAAATAAATAAAGTTAGTAATAGAATGGGAAATAAAACATTAAATGCGTAATAACCCAGACTAGAAAAAAAAATTTGCTTGTAAGCTGCAAGATGAAAATCACACACTTGTTTTTCTTTTTACTTCATAACAGGGTATTTTTTATTTCTTTAATAATTAATTCGAACCACTTTACAACAACCTAAAAACTTAATTTCCAGTGTGGGTTTGAGTAGTAATAGGGATTCTTTTATTTCCAGTCAAATGCAACAACTAGCCTTACAAATTAATGATTCTCAGCATCAATAATTTAATTAATATAATAATAGGGTCACATGGATAAAGACAAATTGAAAAGCTGAATAGTTTAAAAGGCACAGAGGACCACATGAATAAATAATAATATACCCAAATCTTTATTTTTTACCATCTCTTACCAGTTTGATTTCTTATTCACAATGGACAATATGAACCATTCACATAACTATAAAATCGCCCACCACAATAAATATCAATCAAACATGAAAATACCAAACCCCACCATATTTAATTGAGGTTTCGATACTTACTATACATAGGAGGAGGCCGATTTAAACATTTCTGGTCTCAACTTTCACCATCGTTGCACTTTGGGATAGAGCGATGTCTTGAGAGGCAGTGATCTGGGTTTAGGGTTTCTGCGACATGGAAACTAAAACGTGTGATGGGATCAACAATTTTTATCGTCCAGTTCTTTTTTTTATTTTATTTAAATTCTCCAAATATTTTAATGATGTGGAAGGATTTAGTGATGTGACATCCACAAAGCAGCCACGCTGGAGGACCAAGCCCGTTTGATCCGAAATTAGTAACAATTGGCCTAAATTTGCAAAACTTAAAAAAAAATGTCCTGAAATTGCCATCCCGTAAAGAAAGTGTCCTCTTTTTGCAAATTGTTATAAGATAGTGTCCTAAAAATTTAATTTTCCCTTTTATTAATCAACAAAAAGTACAGGCGGATATAAGACATACCCAATTACATCAACACTTCTTTCAACTCAAGTAAACAAACCCTATCTATTCTACTTCCAAAAGACTAATAAACATCTTGACCACATCCTAAAAGCAACATATAATTTAGATTCGGTCTCCTTACTCTCATCCAACTCCAAGTTCTACATTTTAATTTCTTAAACAACTCTTTCTCCACAGGTTTCACATTATTGAAGGTAATTAATTATTTCACATGTCGTTAATTTTATATTCACAAGCAACTATTTTATTCATAAACTCATTACACAATACACTAAAATATCCTTATTTTACATATTTTATCTACTATTTTAAAAAAATATATTTAAAGTCCATTAATATACTTTTAATGGGGAGGGAGGATTTTTTTGTATGTAGATTATGTAGTGGATGGATGTAATCTTCAGCCTTGATAACAAATATTTTATGAATAGATAATACTCCATCCATGGTTTCTTTGGCAAGTTGATTATTTGGTGTGTAGGTGTTCTATTCTTCATCCATGAGATTTAATTATAATTTATTTTTAATAGTAGATTATCCAGCAGTAGGTAAGTGCACTGTTCATAATTCATTAATGACACTTAATTTCACACATAAACAATTTAATTATACTTTCCCTTTCGAGGGGTACATTATCCGGTGGTAGATATTACCCATCAATATCACATATTTCGTGCATAAACAATTTAATTAAATTTCCCTTCTTTTTAAGAAGCGGAATTTTCTTTTTATTTCTTAGTATCCGATCTAGTGACAAACTAATTCGGAGGACCAATTCAGCTGTCTTCTAATTCTAATGAGGGCTTCAATTGAAATCATGTTCTTTGTCTGGAAGTGAACCTTTTTGACTATAAAATTAATAAAAATTTTCATCTTATCTAAAAATTCGAACTTAACAAGAGATGGAGATTCAATTCATTTATTTAATTTTCCTAACAATATTATTTATGCAAATTTTGAAATCCAGTCAATATTACAATGATCAAATTCAAAAAGCCTCAGACATGCTGAATAAAACCTACCCTAATTTCTATATCATTGACCACCAATCCCATCCTCACAAAACAAACACACACTAAATTTTTTGGAAGAATTTCATCTCATCTAAAATTTGAATTTACATTTATTTTTAGAGGGAATCAAACCCTAATTCTTTATTCGGAAGTGAGCCTTTGGACTCGTACTAAAAAAATAATTTCATCTCATCTAAAAGTATAAAGAGGTGAAGAATCAATTCATTTATGACAAAGTATAGAGTGAAAATGATTTTTACATAAACCATTGAATGATACTCCCTCCGTCCCAATTTTGTTTTTCCGTTTGACTGTGCGCGGAGTTTAATGCAAGAGTTGAATTTTAGTATTTAATTGAATAAAGTAGTATTGAGAATGATGAATGATGAATAAAGTAGTATTTAAATGAATAAAGTAGTATTGTGAATGGTGAAGAGTGAATAAAGTATTATTTAAATGAATAAAGTAGTTTCCATTTAAGGGATGAGAAAACAAAATTGGGACGGATCTTTTTGGCAAATGGGAAAACAAAACTGGGACGGAGGGAGTATTAGTTGTTTTTACTAAAGAATATTAGTTGTTTTCAATGAAGAATATTAGTTTTCTTCACTGAAAAGTTTTAGTTGTTTCCTGAAAACAAACAAGACTCTTTAGTGAAGACAACTAATACTCTTAAGTAAAACTAACTAATACTCTTTAATGAAAATGACTAATACCCTTCAACGATTCATGTATAAACCAATTTTACTCCATACATACTCATTTATTTAATTTTCATAACAAAATTATTTATACAAATTTTAAAATCCATATCAAATTCCAAAAATTAAACCTCGAAATTCCAAATCCAACCTACCCTAATTTCTATATCATTACCAAGTACCCCATCCCACCCACAATATATTAATTCTTTAATTCCACCAAATCCTACATTGAAAGAACATCAATGGAGTTGTTAACTTATTCCCTTCTGCTCATTCTACCTTTCCTTTTCCTCATCACACTCAAACACCACTACCAAAAAAACACTGTTTTGGGACGGAATTTGCCACGGAAACTCCGTCGCAAACAGTATTTTGCGACGGATTCTGCGACGGACACGTATCCGTCCCTAAAACAGCCGTAGCTAATTTTTGCGACGGAATTTGCACTCCGTCGCAAATTAACGACAGACAAATCCGTCGAAAATTTGGCGGGTCAGACCCGGCCGGGTCGCACAAAATTTGCGACGGACAGTAGTCCGTCGCAAATCTTTCGGGTTAGACCCGTTCGGGTCAACAACATTTGCGACGGCCACATTCCGTCGCAAATGTTTATATATATATTTTTTTTATTTTTTTCTGTTATAATTTGCGACGGGCTGTTTTCCGTCACAAAATTCAATATTTGCGACGGAGTTCGGCCGTCGCAAATTACCGAGCCTATACAAAAAAAAAAGTGGCTCGCGTGGTTCGAGCCCGGGCACCCGGGGCGGACGCGGACCACTAGGCCACCCGGCCCATTCCTTTATTATAGCGGCCCACCTTCTATATTAGTCTTATTAGGTCTTGAACAATTAATCTATTTTTGCGTCCAAGGAGAATCGAACACGGGACCTCTTGTGCAAGAGGAGGGGGCGCGCGCCACTAGGGCACAAGCTACTTTCGTTTATTTTTATGCAATTAATTGTATATGTATTCAAATTAAGTCATTTTTTTTTATAATTCACCAAATTAATTTCTTTTCGTATCTAAGTTGTTTATTAAAATATTTTGCCCAACTATTTTTTTTATTTTGTAAAATTATTTATTTCGACAATGCATAATTTTATAATTCGTTCATTTGTACGCAATTAATTTTATATGTATCCAAATTGATTCATTTTTTTTCTATAATTCACCAAATTAATCCATTTTTGTTTCTCACTTGTTTTTATAAATGTTGTGGCCATTTAATTTTTATTAGTTTGGTAAAATTATTTATTTCGACTCCCGCTTAAAATTATAATTCGTTCATTTTTATGCAATTAATTGTATATGTATCCAAATTGACTCATTTTTTTCTATAATTCACCAAATTAATTCATTTTTGTTTCTCACTTGTTTTTATAAATGTTGTGGCCATTTAATTTTTATTAGTTTGGTAAAATTATTTATTTCGACTCCCGCTTAAAATTATAATTCGTTCATTTGTATGCAATTAATTGTATATGTATCCAAATTGATTCGTTTTTTTCATAATTCACCAAATTAATTCATTTTCGTTTCTCACTTGTTTTTATAAATGTTGTGTCCATTAAATAAAAGTAAATTCAAACTAAAATAAATTCACAAAATTATAAATTAATTAAAGTAACAATTCAAACTAAAAAAAAATTGTACTCCATAGTTATTAAAAATCAAATTTTTTTAACCATCGGAATTAAATCCGTCTTCCTCTTTCTCCTCATCCTCGCCCAGGTTAACAATCGGCGGCATCGATGGCTGGGTCGGCGGGATCGGCGACATCGATGGCTGGGTCGGCGGCATCGGTGGCGCAGGCATTTGCGCTCGTGGCATTGAATCAGAGGCGAATATCTGCCACCACGCCTGCATGGCGGCTGTATACTCCTGCACCTCGACCCGATACCGCTCCATCTCGGCTGTATACCGGTCGTGCGCATCTCGCTGCTGCCTCTCATACTCTTCCTTCTCTCGCTGCTGCCTCTGCATGTTCTTCATCTACTCCACCACCATGGCAAGCTGCCTCTCGACCTCACTGGGATGAGAGTCGATGAAAGACTGAGAGGAGGATGAGCTTGAGCCACGAGGTCGGAAAAAGTTCTTTCCGAAGCTGCCCAATCCAGCGAACCGCCCCTTTTTAGCCTTGACGTTCTTGAAGTACAATTCATTTTGAACGTCAACAGAAGGCTGTGTGGGGGCATCGACCCCGACCCCGACCCCTCTGCCGTTTCCTCAGGCTGAGGCTGAGAGGCAAGGTCCTCGAGCATCTTTCTCTGTAAATTAATTATACAAAAAATTAAATAAATTGAACACAAAATATAAAAAATACTTTTAATATTAAAAATTTAAATAATACTATTAATATTGAAATAATACTTACGTGGATCTCGGTGGTACGGCCGTAGGTAGACTTCCCAGTCTCCTCGACGAATGGGTGGGCGAGCTGCAATCTCTCAAAATGAGAGGGCTCGCGTCCTTGCTCCGCCGCCTAATTAGAAAAAAAGATAGTAAAAATTAATACCACTCATAAACATTAGGAAAAAAAATAATAAAAATTCAAAAACTACAAAATTAAAGACGAAACTTACAAATCTCAACCCGTGCTCATAAATGGACCGAGAACGGGCCCGATGTCTCACCATCCCTTCTCCATCAGGGTCACTACGCCGATTCGCCTTGTTTTTCGCCGACTTCTCTTTGAATGCAGGAGAATCCCAGTACCGGAGGAATTGGTCCCAAATCGGCCGCCTTTCACTGTCAGTCCCCATGTCGGTGGCCACTCCATCCTTGTACCACCTCTCCCTCATTCTGTAAAGGAGGTCCCTGTATCTTTCTGTCGCATATTTTTCAAAATTCCTCAACATTTGGTCATCATGCTCCGGTGCCCAAACACATTCTTTCTGCAATTACAATTTAAATGTAAATATTTGTTTATATATTTGATATTAATAAACGGTGAATTAATAAATTAAATTAATACCTTAAACTCCTCGAAGTATGTCTTTTTTCTTGCATCGGACACTAACCCCCAACTGTAAGCGGTGGGCTCGAATCCACCGCGAAAGATGGACTTGGAAACCTGATTAGCAGCCTCATGACCCGGAATCCAACTGTAAAATTAAAACTTCAAAGTTAGTAAAATAATTAGGTTTTAATTAATAAAAAAATTGAGTATAAATTATTAAAACTTACGTATGACCACATGGCTGAACAGACATCCGTGCTTGAACAACCGGATGCTGGCGGGAGGAGGATGAGGCCTCAGCAGTCTGCTGTGAGGAGGAGGAGGATCCCGCACCAGGCTGTGAAGAGGTCTCTGATAGAGACCTCGACCTGAAAATAGGTGGAACCACGGGTCTTAGTGAGGCCCGTCGTCTCCTCCCTCCTCGTCCTCCTCGACTCGCCTCCTCATCCCTCGGAGGCTGCTGACTGTCGTTGCCACTGCCTTGTCCGCTCATCTATAACAAATTTCACGAATTATTCATTCAACTAAACTAAAATCAATCAACTAATAATATTATTTTGTAAAATTATTAAACTTAAATCAAGCAACTAATATTATTCAAACTACATACTCAACTAAATTCATTCAACTAAACTAAAATCAATCAACTAATAATATTATTTTGTAAAATTATTAAACTTAAATCAAGCAACTAATATTATTCAAACTACCTACTCAACTAAATTCATTCAACTAAACTAAAATCAATCAACTAATAATATTATTTTGTAAAATTATTAAACTTAAATCAAGCAACTAATATTATTCAAACTACCAACTCAACTAAATTCATTCAACTAAATTAAAATCAATCAACTAATATTATTTTGTAAAATTATTAAACTTAAATCAAGCAACTAATATTATTTAAAATTATTAAACTAAAATCAAATAACTAATATAATTCAAACTACCTACTCAACTAAATTCAATCAACTAATATTATTTTGTAAAATTATATATTAAACTTAAATCAAGCAACTAATATTATTTAAAATCAAACAACTAATATTATTTAAAATCAATTAACTACCTACTCAACTAAATTCAATCAACTAATATTATTGTGTAAAATTATATATTAAACTTAAATCAAACAACTAATATTATTTATAAACTACCTACTCAACTAAAATCAAACAACTTATAAATATTATTTTGTAAAATTATATATTAAACTTAAATCAATTTACTAATATTATTTTGTAAAATTATTAAACAATTCAACTAAAATCAATCAACTAAAATTATTTTGTAATATTATTTAAACATGCTTAACAATTAAAAATTAACAAATTACTAAAACAATTCAACTAAAATCAAACAACTAAAATTACTAAAATAAAAAATATAATATAAACTTAACAATTCAACTAAATTCAATTCTAAACTTAACAAATTCTAAACATGCTTGGAAATTAAATTTTAAACGGTAAAAATGAAGAAAACTTACGATTTAATGAAGAAACGAGCACTCGGTTGGGACGGATTGGCTCTACAGCGACTGCACCCGACTTCTCCCTCCTTTTCCTCTCTTTTTCCTCTTCTTCCTCTTATTCTTCTCGCCGCCTGCGCTGTCCTATATATAAGGGGGAAAAATTTGCGACGGACGCCTGCCCGTCGCAAATTGCGACCGCCAAACACCTGAACGGCGTCGTTTTTTAGTATTTGCGACGGCCAAGCCGTCGCAAATGTGAAATTTAAAATTTTGCGAAGGACACTCCGTCGCAAATCAGTCAACGCGACGTTTTTCGAAAGGTCACGCAAAATCGGGTCAATATTTGCGACGGAATAGGCCGTCATAAATTCGAAGTTAAAAATTGCGACGGCAATATCCGTCGCAAAATAGTCAAGTGGACCGTTTCCCCAACGGGTATTTTTTAACGGGTCGGTTTGCGACGGACACGTCCGTCGCAAAATTGAAATTGAAATTTGCGACAGCTAATCCGTCGCAAAATTTGTCGGTATGCAACGAGGTTAATGGACCCCACATTTTGCGATGGAGTAGCCGTCACAAAACAGTGCAGTTTGCGACGATTTTTTATATTCGTCGCAAATTATCTTTTTTTCCAACAGGTCTCCAATATTAGTTGTTTTCAATGAAGAATATTAGTTTTCTTCACTGAAAAGTTTTAGTTGTTTCCTGAAAACAAACAAGACTCTTCAGTGAAGACAAGTAATACTCTTAAGTAAAAATAACTAATACTCTTTAATGAAAATGACTAATACCCTTCAACGATTCATGTATAAACCAATTTTACTCCATACATACTCATTTATTTAATTTTCATAACAAAATTATTTATACAAATTTTAAAATCCATATCAAATTCCAAAAATTAAACCTCGAAATTCCAAATCCAACCTACCCTAATTTCTATATCATTACCAAGTACCCCATCCCACCCACAATATATTAATTCTTTAATTCCACCAAATCCTATATTGAAAGAACATCAATGGAGTTGTTAACTTATTCCCTTCTGCTCATTCTACCTTTCCTTTTCCTCATCACACTCAAACACTACTACTCATCCCACCACAAAACCCTCAAATCACCCCCATCTCCACCCTCCCTTCCTATAATAGGCCACTTTCATCTCGTCAAAACCTTCCTCCACCTAACACTAGCATCTCTATCATCCCGTTACGGCCCCATTTTCTCCCTCCGATTCGGGTGCAGGTCATTCTTCGTCGTCTCGTCCCCATCCGCCATCGCCGAATGCTTCACCAAATCAATGGCGGCGGACCTCATCACCTACAACTACACCAACTTCTTAGCCTCGCCTTACGGCCACCTCTGGAGGACGCTCAGGCGGTTCTCCGTGGTCGAGATGCTTTCTTCCATCAGCCTACAAAAATCGGCCAAAACGCGGGACGAGGAGATACGTAAAATCGCGCGTGTGGTGTACAGAGGGTGCGGGGGAGCGGTGAATTTAAATTATTTGATCGCGACGTTTAGTTACAACATCATGATGAGAGCTCTGGCCGGACGGCCGGTGGTCGGGGAGGAAGATATCGGGAGTGAAGTGGGAAAGGAAGCTTTGAGGCGAATCAAGACGACTTTCGTTCCGGCTATGGAATTAGGGGTTTGTGATTATTTTCCGGTTTTGAGGTGGATTGGGTACAAAGGACTGGAAAACAGACTCATTTCTTTGCACAAGAACAGAGATGAGTTTGTGCGGGGTTTATTTGATGAGGTCCGCCAAAAAGGCGATGACGCTAATTTCATTGCTACTTTGTTGGCTCGTCATGCATCGGAACCTCAATTCTACACCGATGACGTCATCAAAAGTGTTGTCCTGGTACTAGTGATTTTTATTATTTTTATCAATCATTATTACTTGTTATTAGGGGTAAATTCAACCTTTTAATTTTGTCGCGTTGATCATTTTTTAACATTTTTAAGTCTCACAATCTTTTTTGAAAATTTTGGACATTGCAATTTTAATCCCAAGAAAATTAGTAAATTGCACTTTTAGTTCCAACAAAATGAATTAAAATTGTAGTTTTAATCTTGAAAATTAATGAATGAGACGAAAACTGCTAAAAAAATAAAATAAAAATCACTTCAGCATAAGTATAAAAAATATTTTGAGCTCATTTTTTGGAATTAAAAGTGCAATTATTTGGTGTTATTATTGAATAATACTCCCTCCATCCAATACTTATTAGCTGCTTTACTGTTTGCACATGTTTAAAAAAAATAATTGTTTATTAGTATTTAAAGGAGATACTTTTGGTTAGGAATGTATGAAAAATATTATATTAAAATTGCCAAAATTGAATATAGCAAACAAGCATGAGATATGAGAATAAAAGTTTTTTGGTCCCATAACTTATCGAGTGTCCGATTTTGGTCCCAAAAATTTTGACTCGTCAATTTTGGTCCCATAACTTCTATGGTTTCCCCAATTTTGGTCCCATTCTTGCTGGGAAATTTCTTTTTAGTCCCATAACTTATCGAGTGTCCGATTTTAGTCCCAAAAAATTTGACTCTTCAATTTTAGTCCCGTAACTCCTATGGTTTGTCCATTTTTCAACCACATATTAGTGATATGGAAAAAATGATTAAAAAATACAAAACGAAAAAAAAAATATTGTTTTGCGGACACATATTAGAGGGTACCGTAAAGGCCCAAATTTGGGCAGAATGTGAGTTGAGCATGACAAAAAAGAGCACCATTTTTGTATTTTTGAAGAAAATGAGACCAAAATTGGACAATTTCTAGGAGTTACGGGACCAATATTGAAGAGTCAAAATTTTTGGGACCAAAATCGGACACTTGATAAGTTATGAGACCAAATAACTTTTTTTTCTCCATGAGATATACCTTTTTGACAATATAGCAAGCAAGTATGAGATGCAGGGAGCAGTAGTTTCTTCTACTGAACAAAATTAGCTGTTGTCAGTTTTTTTTTAAAACCAAAATTTATAACATTGAAATCAAAAGATGCTCAGAGGGATCGAAATTTAACACTCCAACAAACAGCAAAGCAATACAATCAATTAGTTTTCAAGTGTATTACTTTTTTCCTAATCGGATGCCAACTTTCAGTTCTTTTTTGTCCAATTTGATTAATTGCTAGAACACACCAGGACTAAAATTAACAAAATAGAAGGAAAGTGTTTTGTATTGGATTCACCCTAAGTTACGGAAAACTAAGAGACTATAAAATTGTTCATCTACATATACATGCAAGAGAAATAATTAAATGAATTGACTTTTAAATGTGATGAAATTTTTTCAATACTTTTTCAATTTATGTTGGAAATTCCAAGAAAAGAAGAAGTGAGAATTATGTGTGGCTTATTGATTGAAGGTATTCATTCAAGCTGGAACGGACACCTCTGCATTGACAACCGAATGGGCAATGTCGCTTCTGCTTTCTCACCCGGAGGTACTTGACAAAGTGCGGCAAGAGATCGATGAAAACGTCGGCCACGATCGTTTGCTAAACGACTCTGATCTGCCAAAGCTTCCCTATCTCGGCTGCGTCATCAACGAAACCCTAAGGCTGCACCCTGTGGCGCCACTGATTCCAAGGACCAACTCAGAAGACTGCGTGGTGAGCGGGTACGACGTCTCCAAAGGTACTGGAAACTTTCTGCCTCATTTAAAAATTCAAATCTGAAAAGAGGTGTGAAATTAATTCATTTAAATATTTTTTCCTCTTCACTCAATGTCAAATTTCCCTTTTTGGGGATGTGGAGGCTGACTCTAATATTATGAAAGAAAGTTTAATTAATTCATTTAATTATTTTGGTTACAGGTACGATTCTGATGGTGAACGCGTGGCAGATGCACAGGGACCCTGCCCTGTGGGATGAGCCGGAGAAGTTCAAGCCGGAGAGGTTTCTGGTGACGAATGACGAAAGTGATGCCCATAAATTCCTGGCCTTCGGAATAGGACGGAGGGTTTGCCCTGGGGCTGCTATGGCTACGAGGACAGTTTGTTTGGCATTGGGAGTGTTTGTTCAGTGTTTTGAGTGGAAGAAGCCATTAGAGGATAAGGATATATTGGAGTATGCGCAGACTGTCACATTGCGTAAGGCCAAGCCTCTAGAGGCTGTCTGCACTCCGCGGAATGAAGCAGCTCATCTTCTATCACAACTTTGATGCCTCATCATCATCATTATTAATGTTATTTAGATTTAATAAAAAAACAAACGTATCCTTTAATTTGCCATACGGTTTATATCAATTGCTTCGCTTTGCTTTAACTTATCCTCCCAGCACATATATATATATATATTTTTTTTTTTTTCGGTAAATATTAATTAGTTGTTACTTGTTAGTAGTTAGATTAGTTCACCAAGCCCCCAAATACTCTAAGAAATCTCCAAGCCACCTTATAACTCCCATAATTCTTTTTCAGAGGGAATCGAACCCGGGTCACTCACTAGACCGAAGAACCCAGTGGCCAGGTGGGCTAAGCCACTTGGTTATCCTCTCAGCACGTATACTCACTCCGTCTCAAAGTAAGTTTAACATTTGGAGAGTTAAATACAAGTTTTAAAAAATATTACTACCTCCGTCCCCAAGTAAACTTCCCATTGCACTATTCACAACTCTTCAAAGATTTTTAAATTACATCCAATTCTACTAATGGTTATATAGAACAACATATTCATTTTGTTTCATTGACTTAAATTGAAAAATATGTCATTCTCGAAAAAATATTTTTATCCATTTAAATACTATAAATTGAACCTCACATTAAAAGTCACAAAAAGTCAAACGAGAAGTTTACTTGGGGATGGAGGGAGTATATTTTATTGTAAAATTGTAATGTAAAATTTATGAAAAGTAAAAAGGTGGAGAGAAAGAGAGAGTGTAAAAGTAGAGATATAATGTTGTGTGATTGTAAATTTTCCTAAAATGGAAATGTTAAATTTACTTTGGAACGCCCAGATTTGAAAAAATGTTAAGCTTAACTTGAGATGGTGGAAGTATTATTTTTCTATTACTTATTTACTCTTCAAATTTTGACTCTTATTTATTTCTCAATAATGGTAAAACATAATATGACTCAATTGATAATTTTTTTTTATATTTTATCCATGAGTTCAAGGTTCAAATTCTATCCCAATTCCATATTAGTATAATAGGAGGAGAAAAATATTTTTTTAGGTCTGTATCTTTAGGGTGGTTGGAAATTGAGGATAATATATTTTCGGGCTTGGAGAAGGAGGACAATAATTTAAAAAGTGGTAAATGTAGGACAATTGACCCCAAATTAGGCCCGATTGGGCTATGAACTCTCATTTTACATGAATTAAGGGTTGTAAACCTACCTTTTGCTTGAATTTGGGTATGTGAATCCTATTTAGTTTAAATATAAATTTATTAAATACGCCCGATCATGGCTTCCTTCTGGGCGGATTGGAAAAGTTGTGTTTGAATGCTACGAGTACACCTGTAAACACACTTGTCACCACCTATTTAGGCTTCAAAGCTTGAAATGGTGACACTTACTCTCCTTGTACTATAAAATGATCTTATTAATAACGCAATTCAATTCACCGCTAATTAACTATAGTCTTTATTCTCTCAAGATCCGCAAAATCGGAAAAGCTTCTATTAAAAGATATGGTTTTATATCTTCTTCTCTAATAGATAAGGTCAAACACATGCATGAATGTGTGCCTCATTTACAGCTTATTTTACAATCCCACATAATTTCTTATTTGTCAAAGAAGCTGAAAGTTTGCCAGAAATATGCTTAAGAGTTTATGTGCGTATTACTTCGTATGCTAAATCCATCACCACAAAACTTACCTACGTTAACCAAATTCAAATAAGTATTTGTCCTCAAGTTAGAGCTATTTTATATTTTGATGTTCTGTTTCAAATGTTTATTACATATAAATTGCCAAATTAGAGACTACAAAATACAATCATTTGCATGGATCTAAAGGAAGCCCACGACCGGAAGAAATTGGTGATCAGAAGGATTTAATTAAGTCATATTTAAACTAAATAGGGTTCACATACCCTAATTCAAGCAAAATGCCCCTTAATTATTGCAAAAATAGAGTTCATAGTCCAATCGGGCCTAACTTGGGCTCAATTGTCCTACATTTACTACTTTTTAAAATTATTGTCCTCCTTCTCCAAGCTCGAAAATATATTGTCCTCCTTTTCCAACAACCCTAAAGATACGGGCCTAAAAAAATATTTCTCCCATAATAGGAGATATGAAAGAGATAGAGAAGAACATTGGAGATGAGTGAAAATTTATTTTTGGTCCCAAAAGAATTGCATATTTAGTCCAAGAGAATGAGGTAAAATAAAAATGTTGGTCTTGAAAATTAACGAATGAGATTAAAATTGCAAAAAAAAAAAAAAAAAAAATGGACCACTTTAGCATATGAGGGGGAGGGAGGGGGGGGGGGGGGGTGGGACAAATTGTCTAGTGGGTAGGTACAACATTTTCCATTGATGACACGTATTTCATGAATATTTACTTTTTTTCAAAAGGTGTGCATTATTTAATAGGCGGGGACAACTTTCTCCACTAATACCACAAATTTCACACATAATCAATAAATATATATTTTATGAGCATTTTAATTAGCTAACCTTCCCTATTGGTAAAATGTATTTATTTCATAAATTTATATTTTTCTTTAAATTGGTAGATTCTTTAATTACATGGTAGGTGTAACTTTCTACATTGATGACACGTATTTCATGCATAAATATTTTATATTTACATTTGAACACGTGGATTATTTAGTGGACATGTGTAGTATTCTTATCGACACGTGTACTACAGTAACAATGATAATGCACACCAATCCCATCCTACTCATACTTATAACTCCCTCCTACCCATTTCTCCAAACCTTACATTGAAAGAACTGTAGCCATATGAATTAATGGAGTTCTTAAGTTATTCTCTTCTACTCATTCTACCTTTTCTTTTCCTCGTCATACTCAAACACTACTACTCATCCCACCACAAAACACTAAACTCACCCCCATCCCCACCCTCCCTACCTATAATAGGCCATTTTCATCTTATCAGAAACTCCCTCCACCTTTCACTGGCCTCTCTATCATCCAAATACGGCCCCACATTCTCCCTTCGCCTCGGCTGCAAACCCTTCGTCGTGATCTCGTCCCCATCCGCCATTGCAGAATGCTTCAACAAAAATGACATTATTTTCGCCAATCGCCCCACTTCCATGGCGGGTGACATCCTCACCTACAACTACGTCCAATTTTTATCCTCGCCGTACGGGCATCTCTGGAGGACCCTCAGGCGATTCAGCGTCGTCGAGCTTTTATCCTCAAACAGCCTACAAAAATCGGCCAAATTGCGGGAAGACGAGATGCTTAAAATCACGCGTGTGCTCTGCATGAAGGAAGGGCAGAGAGTTAATTTGAATGATTTGATCTCGACATTCAGTTTCAACATCATGATGAGAGCTCTAGCCGGAAAATCGTGCGTCGGAGAGGAGGACATTGGGGGAGAAGTGGGGAAGGAGACTATAAAGCGAATGAAGGCGATTTTTATTCCGTCGATGGAACTGGGGATTTGTGATTATTTTCCAGTTTTGAGGTGGGTTGGGTACAAAGGAGTGGAGAAGAATTTGGTTGGTTTGTATAAGATTAGAGATGAGTTTTTGGAGAATTTGTTCGATGAGGTCCGAAAGAGAAGTGAGGGTTTTGATGAGACGAATATGATTGCTACTCTCTTGGCTCGTCAAGCAGCGGACCCTGAATTTTACACTCATGACGTCATCAAAAGTCTTGTGCTGGTAAATTTTCATCTCAACCATCGAAATATACGAAAGAATATTACTTTTTTCACTGATAAGTATTAGTTATTTAGTGAAAACAAACCAAGACTTTTTCAGTGAAAACAATTAATTATTTTCAGTGAAAATAACTAATAATTCCTAAATAAAAATAACTAATAGTCTTTAATAATTATGTATAAATAAATTTCACTCTATACATACTCATTTTCAAATTATCTGCAACTATTTATTGAAACGGTTGAATCTTTTGATGGAAATGTAGAATAGGGAAAGGTAGAAATACTACCTTTTTTTTAAGTGGAACGGTAGCCATACTAGCTATTTTTTTAATATAAAGGTAGAAATACTACTTTTTTTTAATGGAAAGGTAGATATACTTTTATTTTTAAAATATACTTTTATTTTTAAGGAAAGTTGAGTCATAACCGTTTTAAAAAAATAAAAAAAATTCCGCACAATATCTTGAGTTTACTAGCGTTTAAAAACTTGTTCTCATGACTTGTTTATTATCGAATTTTGGCAGAAAAAAATAAAAAATTCCGATTTAGTCTCACTTATTTATTATTTATCTAACTTTGGCCCCACTAATTTTTTTGGAAATGTTGTTGTTTTATGTCGTATGAATGATATATAAGAATTTAATTTGAGGCCAAAACTAAAAGTAGATCTAGACAATATATGATCAAAACTGGACACTCACGCATATATAAAACGAAACTGCCAAAATTAGACCACTTTTTTTAAGAGTGGATTTTATACGAATATAATTTTTAATGAATTTATTATAAAAATGTTTTGAAATATTAAAAATTTGATCAAGAGTATCAAAAATTTCATCAACAGTATCAAAAGTTGGGGTAAAAAAAATTAAATGATACTTTAAAATAGTTTCACGTAACCTCGAATTTTGATACTTTTGATGAAATTTTTTGATACCTGTATTAAAATAAATGATACTTTAAAATAGTTTCACGATAAATTTATTATAAACTATTTTCATATAAAACAAAACGTTAGGGGTATGTTTGTTTTGACTTTGAAATCTTAGGATGTGAAAATCTTGATGAATAATATGAGTATGTGTTTGTTTTGGGATTTTAGTAGGGTGAGATTTTGCTTTATGTCAAATCAATGTTTATTAGTGATTGATGTTGTGTTATTTTATTATATTGTGTAAGAGAAAAGTAGGAGAGAGGTTGAGTGGATGATAAAAAAGTGATGATGTGATTGTATTTAATTATATGAAAAATAATAATAGGTTTATAGGTAGGGATTGAGTTTGAGATTTGAAAACCCGATTTTAAATCCCGAACTCGTATGGAGCGTGGATTGCAAAGTTTAAAGTCCATCCGTGTGAGTTCCAAAACAAACATACCCTAGTGGTTTTTGTACCAAAATTGAATAATAGACTAGTTATAAGATGATTTTTTTTTTTTTTTAAGAAAAACCTCATAGTTAGTGATATATATATATATATATATATATATATATATATATATATACTGATAGCATATATATGTTGAAATTCTAAGAAAGCAAGAATTGAAAAATGGGTGATTTAGGTTCTAATATTAGCTGGAACGGATACCTCCGCATTAACAGTGGAATGGGCCATGTCTCTTCTACTATCCCACCCTGAGGAACTGGTAAAAGTGAAACAAGAGATTGATGAAAAGGTAGGGCACGAGCATATCCTAAACGACTCCGACGTGGCGAAGCTTCCTTACCTTAGCTGGGTCGTGAACGAAACTCTCCGATTGCATCCGGCTGCGCCGCTGCTCTTCCCTCACTACTCGACGGAAGACTGCGTGGTGAGCGGGTACAACATTCCGAAAGGCACAATCCTGTTGGCGAACGCGTGGGCGATGCACAGGGATCCTACCCTGTGGGACGACCCGAATGAGTTCAACCCGGAGAGATTTCGGGCGGTGGATATGGAAAAAGAAGGCCATAAGTTCATTCCGTTTGGGATAGGACGAAGGGCTTGCCCTGGAGCTGCTATGGCTATGAGGACCATTGGTTTGGCGTTGGGTGTGTTTATTCAGTGTTTCGAGTGGGAGAAGCCTTTGGACGATGAGGACCTGGACTTTGATGCTAAATTAAAAATCACTTTGCATAAGGCCAAGCCTCTGGAGGCTGTGTGCTCTCCCAGGAATGAAGCAACTCATATTCTATCACAACTTTAATGGATTCAGCTCCTTAATTTGCTGAAGAAATAAGTTCCTTATCTATTCTTATGTTCACAACTTAATTTGTTGGATTCAGCTTTTTTGCTCTAATTAAGAAGCTTGTGAATTAAAATTTGAGTTGATTTCATTTCAAATGTATACTCATGTCTCGGGGCGGATCCGAAATTAAATTGTTGAAGGAGTCTAGTAGTGAACTAGAAAATTTAATTTTTTATTAATAAAAAAATTACATATATATGACAAAAAGTTACACAACATAATATATAATTAATACACTACAAAAAAGACGCTATTTAAGGCATTTGCAACGAAAAATCTGGCGCAAAATATTGTTTGCGACGGACATGTGTCCGTTGACAAAACAGTCGTAGCTAATATTTACGATGAGTTTTAGGCACAGCCGTCGCAAATTTATGATGACCTTATCTGTCGCAGATCTATCGAGTCAAAACCCGATTAGGTTGTCAAAATTTGCGACGGTCACGTGACCATCGCAAATAATTGAATTTAATTGGTATTTTCATTTTTCCCGAATTTTTTGCGACGGATACGTATCCGTTGCAAATTATGAGCCTGGAACAAAAAAAAGGTCCGCGTGGTTCGAACCTGGGCCCTCTACGCATCCGAGGCGGCGCGAACCACTGTGCCACCGGCCGCCAACCTTTCATGCATGTGGAGGGGGCACGCACCGTTGAGACACTTGCTTCTATTGTTTATTTTCTTGCAATTAATTATATATGTATCCAAATTGACTTTTTTTTTACATAATTCATTAAATTAATTATTTTTCTTTTTTTAAACTTGTTTAAATAAATGTTGTGACCAACTATATTTTTATATTTTGTAAAATTATTTATTTGACAACGCATAAACTTATAATTCGTTCATTTGTACGCAATTAATTGCATATGTATTCAAATTGACTCATTTTTTTTCCATAATTCATCAAATTAGTTCATTTTCTTCTCTAACTTGTTTATATAAATGTTGTGCTTTTTTTTTTTTGTAAAATAATTTATTTCACCAATTCATAAATGCATAATTCGTTCATTTGTACGCAATTAATTGTATACGTGTTCAACTTGAGTCATTTTGAAGAAGTGATATTATTTGATTTATGTAGTAAAATGTTAAGTGTTGAACGTTTGAAACTAAAATGATTTTAAATTACTGTGAGGAAGTAGTTTGTTTGAAAAAAAAAATTCAATTTTGTTGATAATGGTATATTTATTTGTAGTGGTAATTATGCTAAAATGAATTCTAGAAAATAAAAAAGCAGGTGAAACTTGTTTTAACAAAACTGATTTTATATAATTAATACAGTGATGGTAAACCATGTAGAATTAATATTTTTTTTTTTTTTACGAAATAAAATTTGCAAACAATCACTAAATTCTCCTATTTTGATTCGGGGTTCCCCAAAACTAGCACCCCCGTTATCAACTGTAGCACCACTGTCAAAACATCTACAAATTCTCATATTGAATCAGCTCATTTTCGTATACTTCAACCAGTTTGGTTTTCGTAAAATTTATTCCAAAGCTCGGCAGCTCGTTCCCACTAATTTTTTTAAAAAACTAGAAATGATCCGACAGAGGGAAAGTAAGAGATACCAATTAGACACAAACTATTATATGCACTTAATTGCATAACATTCACATAGATTTTAAGTTTAATTTTAACTTTTTAGAACTCATTAAAAAAATTGAGCTTTAAAAAGTTAAAATTTATTTGAAATTGAACTCAAAATTCAAGTGCATGCTCTGCACTTGAGTGCACACAATAATCACATTGGGTATATTTTTTTTGGGTTTTAAGTGGCTTTTAAAAATCGACTTTTGAAAACTACTGGTTTTCAAAATTCAGGGAATTTTAAAATCCGTGCTCTTTATGGGTTTTGAGTCGGGTAAATTTTAATTTTATAATGTAAAAGTTGTATTATTATATTATTTGTTTAGAGTGATTGTAATGATTAGATTATTATTATTATTTTAAAATATGAGAGAGAGAGTGCAAATTGGTATTGTATGGAGTAAACGTAATCGATAGACTTTATAATTTATTTATAGATGTATAAATTAATTTTTTAATTAAGAACCAAAATTTAAAACCCAAATTAATATAAATTTTAAATATCATACTCCAAACTTTAGTTTTTAAAACCCAAAAACATCTTATCAAAGATTAAGATCAAACAGCTCTCTTTCATTGTTTGGGAAAATCCGTCCAGTATCTGTTTCACACGCACAAAATTGTCTAAAAGGGGGAAGATAAGATCTTATTTGCCCTTTTTTACTCTTTATAAAATCCAATACCAATACACAATCCTCTGCACATCCTTATCCTCTGTTCAAGATCATGGAGAGTCTGAGGTATTATGTTTTGCTAGTGCTACCCTTTGTTTTCTTCTTCTTGATCATCATATTCAAACACTACTGCTCCTCATCTTCCTCTAATCTACCGCCATCTCCACCAGCTCTTCCAGTAATAGGACATCTTCATCTCATCAAGGATGCCTTACACCTCTCACTAACCTCTCTATCATCCCGTTACGGCCCCATATTTTACCTCCGATTAGGCTCCAAATCCTTCGTTGTCGTCTCCTCCCCATCTGCCGTTGCAGAATGCTTCACCAAAAACGACATCATTTTCGCCAACCGCCCTAAATTTATGGCGGCCGATCGCCTCACATACAACTATGCCTCCTTTACGGTGTCATCTTACGGCGATCTCTGGAGGATCCTCCGGCGAATATCTGTGGTAGAGTTGCTGTCTTCACACAGCCTACAAAAATCTGCCAGAATACGCGAGCAAGAGATATATAAAATATGTCGTGTTGTGCACAGAGTTTGCGGGCGGAGAGTTGATGTGAATAACTTGATCTCGACCTACAGTTTTAATATCATGATGAGAGCTCTCGCTGGAAAATCGTGTGTCGATGAGGAGGATATCGGCGGTGAAGTGGGGAAGGACACTATAAAACGAATGAAGGACACTTTTATTCCTGCCTTAGCAATAGGGATCTGTGATTATTTCCCAGTTTTGAGGTGGATTGGGTACAAAGGATTGGAAAAGAATTTGATTTCTTTGCATAAAATGAGGGATGAATTCTTGCAGGGTTTGATCGATGAGGCCAGAGAGAAAAGCGAGGTGTTTGATGGGAAAAGGAAACCAAATTTGATTGCAACTCTCTTATCTCTTCAAGCATCAGAACCTGAATTCTACACCGACTACGTCATCAAGAGTACTTTATTGGTAATAATATTCAAGGAAAATACACTTTTTTTATCTTTTAATTTTGATCGACTTTAGTTTTCTGCTAACTTTTAAATTTTGAATTTTGTCTTATAACTTATAAAATATTGTGTTTTTTTCTAATTACCTGCTACATCAGGTAATTCTTCCGGTAAATCTGACATGACACCAAATTTTTGCAAGTTATAGGACAAATTCAAAATGCCGCGTCAAATTTACTGAGAGATAACTGGTGTAGCAGGTAACATTATTAAAAAACACAAACTTTTTAAGTTATAGGACGAAAATCAAAAGTCCAAACTTGTTTGCATTTTTTAGGCAATCATTATCGCTGGAACGGATACCTCTGCATTGACAATCGAATGGGCGATGTCGCTTCTGCTTTCTCACCCAGAGGAACTTGGAAAACTTATACAAGAGATTGATGAAAATGTGGGATATGATAATTTGTTAAATGATTCTGATCTTTTGAAGCTTCCGTACCTTAGCTGCGTTGTGAACGAAACTCTAAGATTGCGTCCTCCATCCCCACTCCTTATACCTCACTATTCGTCAGAGGATTGTGTGGTGAGCGGGTACAACATTCCGAAAGGTACAATCCTGTTAGTGAACGCGTGGGCGATGCACAGGGATCCTACCCTTTGGGACGACCCGGATAAGTTCAAGCCGGAGAGATTTCAGGGCGTGAATATCCATAAATTCGTGCCGTTTGGAATAGGGCGGAGGGCTTGCCCTGCAGCAGCTATGGCTATGCGAACGATTTGTTTGGCGTTGGGCGTGTTCCTTCAGTGTTTTGAGTGGCAGAAACCATTAGACGGCGTCGAGATGGACTGGAATTCTAAACGATTCACGTTGCATAAGGCCAAACCTCTGGAGGCTGTGTGCATTCCCCGGAATCAAGCGGCTCATCTTCTCTCACAACTTTGATGGATTCAGCATGTTTTCTGCAAGATTAACTTCTTCATGTGATTAAAATTAGTTTGAGTCAATAATTAATGGAATATCTTATCTATTGCAGTTGACATCATCTGTATCCAACTGTTAATCATGGTATTGAGAGATACTTTGTCCTGATAGGGAGAACATTTTACATTGCTGTGTTTCATCTTACGATTTACTAGCTTTTTTACATGCTACGTGGCATGAATAAAGATTTGTGATGTCATTATTGCACGTGTTATACATTAAAATTAAAATGTATAAAATAACAAAGTGAAATAAGAAATTCACTTCAGGGAGGGAGGGGCTATGACTGTCTACATAAACCTGGGCTAACTTTATTTTACTTTAAGGGCCCATTTGGTAAGTTTCATGGGAAACCGTCCGAGATAGAGAATGAGATATGCTTTTAAGGGTGAAATGTATTTATTGGTGTTTGAAAGAGTGTAATATATTTAATATGAATGTTTAGGTAGGATATAAATAAAGAGTAGTTCAAGTGTGCACTTGAATGCATGATTTACACTTGATATTAAAAAAAAAATGCATCAAACAGAAATTAATAATATCCTAAAAAGTAATCAACAATACCTCAATTGCAAAAAATACACAGTTCAGTGTTTTAGTGTGTATTTTAAAAAAAAAATAAAAGTCAAAATTAAATTTAAAATCCAAGTGTATGCTTTACTAGAATTTGGGATAATCAAAATGTTATGTTTTTAATAAATTGGAGATATAATTCCTAAGAAAACATTGAAAATGTTATATTACCCTTCTATCGAAAATTGAAATATGCAGAATCACATAACATCGGTAGGAATGTAAATTTCCAACCATACAAGAACAACTCAACACAAAAACATAAAAATTATAACTGAAAAAATAAGGAATTGAAAATCTAAAATGAATCATACTTATTAAATTGAATGGTAATAGAAACACAAGAACTTAAACAGTGAAGAACAATTCCATTCCTATCAATCAATTAAACCCAAAACACCAAATCTACAAAACGAAATCCAAATTACTGAACCAACATCTACAAATTCCGTGAACCCAACACCTGCATGCAAATTTCACAGAAAATTTTAGAATTTCACAAACAAAATGAAGAAGACGGAATGGGAAGGAGCCCTAAGCGGCAGAGGACGACGGTCTAGCATATAAAGGTGATGCGAGTATTGGGAACTGGTCAGGGCCGTGCCTTTTTGGAGGCGAACGAGTCAATCGACTTGAACCCACAAATTTCGTGAGTTTTTGGGAGCCCTGAATTATTTTTATATACATATATATATATATATGTGTGTGTGTGTGTGTGTGTAATAGAATAAACTTTAAATTTAAATATCGAGCATCCTAGCGAACATAAATCTATCATTGTCTCCTTTAGATTATGGTTTCGATACCTAATGGGTGTCAATTTTATTTTATTTTTTGTTAGTTTCCCCATTTCAAGTAGTCTATATTCATTATTATACTCATTGTTGTATTAGATTGTCTAATAAAAACCGATAAAAAAAATAGATTGTCTAATAAAAATTTCACATACCCGATTGAGGTTTAATGTTTTTTTTTAAATACCTTTATTATTTAAATTGTCAGCTATTAATTAATCCCTCCACCGTCATCACACAAAACATTAGGAGTATGTTTGTTTTAAGACTCGTCCAAATAAACTTATAACTTTGTGATTCATGCTTCATATATACGAGTTTGGTATTTGAAATTAAATTTTTCGAATCTTGAATTTATTCAATATCTAAAAATACTTATAAACCTTTTTTAAGTCCTAAAATCATAGGTTCTAACTTTCAAGTCATGGATTGGTAATTTTACATATTTCAGGCCCTGAATTGATAGAAAAATCTTTTAGATCTTAAAATTAATAGTTTTAAAATCTTTCAGACCCTAAATTGACATTATTCAATCCTATTACTATATTCCCAAAATTAAGTATAATCACATTATCACTTTTTTATCATCCTCACTCTCCAACTTTTCTTTCGCACAATACAATATAATAATACATCATCTATCACTAATTAAACATTGATTTGACATAAAATAAAATTTCACCAAATCAAAATCTCAATACAAACTCATACTTATATTATTCATCTAGATTTCACATCCATGGATTTCAATATACAATTGTTACTTTCCTGCTCACCAAAGGTTTTTTTTTTTTTTTTTAAATATCCCAAGTATTTAGTATGACTTTATTTTTTTCATAGCTTTACAATATCGTCAATTCATGAGTGATTATGAGAAGAAATCTTTGAATTTTAAATTTTAAACATAAATGTGTTTTTTTAATATTGTACAATATTAATTTTATAACACTTAAAAACTTATATTATCTTTAAATTAGTATAATTGTAAAGACTATTGGGGCCCCAATTTTATTCTTGACTCAAGCTCTGTAGTTCCTAGGATCGACCTTGCTAGCGGTCGTGCGACGATGGTAAAATAGAGCTTGGCTGCGACAGTTTGTGGAGGCGACAGAGCATTACGATGAACGGACACGATGGGGATCTGAAAAAATTCCGTACTGAGGAAACGAAGAAGGGGATATGGTTATTATTGAAATTTCCATACTTATCTTCCGCTGGGCTGAGTCGTGAAAAGCAATTGGATGGGGGTGTGCCCAATGGGGTAGCTGAAGAGCAATAGTAAAGTTCAAGAAATGTTTACCTGGCCGTCACTTTTCTTAGGCACGACTGTAAACTTTTAGATTCTACCAAACTTGTGCAAAGGTCGGAAACAATTTGTTTTTCAGAGGCTTATCTCGCATACTAAATGGTTCCTAACACAACACCTCTTATCAACAAGTCATTCTCCTATTAAACTTATTATTAGCATGAAACTAGTACCATAATATTCGCTCAATGATATCACTGCTCTTATAAAGTAATACACATAGCATTTCACATTGTTATATTAGTTTATAAGTGCAATTGTATTATTAAGTGAATGTTATGATATAAATGAATGAATGTAATGGTATAAAAATTTCATACCATAAACAAATTTATACAAGAATTTTGTGCTTATCAATTCATCCTTGAGCTCATGGCACATAGTGCATGGAAAATATAACTGATAGTCCTATAACTTTGTCCAAGTTCATAAATGGTGTTGTAAGTTTTTACTTTATCAAATTTGGTCCTTTGGGTGCTAATTTTAGTCATTTTTGCCGAAAAATTTAAATCCAAATCAGAAAATCGCCTTCATTTTTTTGGTCACATTGACGGTCATCATCATTCTCATTTGAATTGTCTCTCATCCTGGAACAAAAACACTCAATCAAAATTTCATATTTCAGTTATACCTACCCCAATATTTGCAACTTCAAAATTGTGAATTTTGTCCATTTTCATGGCTAATTTCGAGTTATTTAAGGTGAGGTGGAGGGTTAAGATATATATTATTCTCTTCCTTTTGTTAAGCTTGTCATTTTGATACCTTTTCTTTTGTCATTTTGTATGCTACAACAGATTTTTGGTAACTTGGACTAAAATTGATAAAGTATAAACTTACAAGACTATTTTGAATTCAAACAAAGTTACCAGACCATTTGTAATTTTATTTTTGTGTTCATATTGTTCGGTAGCTCGTTCCCAGAAATTTACCCATAAAAAATGTTAGGAAAAAATAGAAGTGATGGGGAAGAGAAAGTAGAGAAAAATAGTTTTTTGGTCCCGCAACTTGTCTAGTGTCCAATTTTGGTCCCAAAAAAATCAACTTTTCAATTTTGGTCCCATAGCTTACTGAATCGTCCAATTTTGGTCACACTTGGGACCGAAACTGGACGATTCAGTAAGTTATGGGACCAAAATTGAAAAGTTAATTTTCTTGGGACCAAAATTGGACACTAGATAAATTACGGGACCAAAATAGCACTTTTATGCACCTTCTTAATTAATATTGTACTTTAGGATTATAGTTGATACAATAATGTAAAGTCCATTAATTTTGAGATTATCCGGAATATAAAAGACGATTAATGTGTTAATTTCATTGATATAAATACAAATATTTGAAAAACATCTATAAAACATGAAAAAGAAAAACCCATTATTTTTCAATTCCAATAATTATTATTTAAGATGAATTAAAAAACTCCCATAAAATACTAATAATGAAATTTTAATTATTAACTAAGAATTTAAATTGCGATAGAGTAAATAAAATAATAAATTAATAATTTTCATATAAATTTTGATTCTCCATATCTTCGTAAAATATTTTCAAATTGCTATCGTGATCTCATCTCCACCAATAGTATATAAATGATTATTACAATGATTATTTTAGAGTATAGTATGAAATTATAAGATTGGAACAATGCTCATGCTCGTCATCAATATTCTAGAGAATGTCATTTTATCTTCCAAAATCTAAATATATAATTAATTAAATAGTGTTTGATATATGTGTATGTGTGTGTGTGTGTGTATATATATATATATAAGGTGAGAAAAGAAAAAAAAAATAATGAATAAAAAAAAAATTTTTTTGTCCCTAACTTGTTTGGTGTCCAATTTTGGTCCCAAAATTTTTAATTATTCAATTTTGGTCCCGTAACTTATTAAATTGTCCAATTTTGGTCCCATTTGGGACCAAATTTGGACGATTCAATAAGTTATGGGACCAAAATTTGAAAGTTAATATTTTTGGGACCAAAATTGAACACTAGACAAGTTGCGGGACCAAAAAACTATCATGGTTTGGCTAGATCCGTCCAATATTGGTTTCACACGCAAGAATATATTTCTTTCTGTAAAAAAGGAAATAAATGATCCCCAATCCACCACGGTTCCTCTATTTCATTGTTTGGGGCAAACATACTTTTAAGTGTAGGTGGTTTGATTAGAGTAATAATGGTTTGCAGTTGAAGTTATATTATTGCACAGTTTATTAGAATTATATGCATTATTTATATTAGATTGACTAATTATAAATTTGAAATGAACCATTTTTTTATCGTTTTTAAGAAATTAATAAAAAAGAGATTTTTGGAAGCAAAACAAGTATGGATTATTTGATGAAGCTAAACAATGGAATAGATAAAAAAGAAAAAAAAAATTGAATCGAGCAAAAGAAGAAATGAAAAATGGAATATGGTATTAATAGTAGGAAAGACTATATCAGATGAGACGAGCACTAAAATACCCAGACTCGTCCCATTTTACACACATGTCAAGTAGGCTGGGTCGACCCATTTTAAATTAGAATTTTTTGGTTGTAAAATGATATATAAATATATTTTTAAATAAACACAACATTATATTATGTAACACCTAAAAAGTGTTACTTAATGTCAATAAAGTGTTACCATAGCAAATAAGTAACACTTTTTGGTGCGTTATAGTTGTCCGTGTAACCTAAAATCTAAGGTAACACTTATTGTATCACTTTACAAAGAACATTACATTTTGTAACACCTTAAGTAATACTTCCTTAATATTACATATGAACTTATGTAACACTTTAATTACCTAAGTAAATAAAAAATGAAAGGAAGGGAAAAAAAAAAAAACAGTGTCTTTTGGGGTTTAAACCTTGTACATTAGGTTAATAAACTCTAACTCACACGAACTAGACTATACTATGATGCTTTATAATTTTTAAACGTCAATATTATTTAAATCATTATGTTTTTTTAATGCACATATTAATGATGATGAAACAATATCTAGAAACAAATATCAATACGCATATTATTCTCTACAGTTTCTTAAATTGGCCGAACAACTTTGTACATTTTTTTCTAAAAAAAAATCCATAAATAAATAATTTTTATTTAAAAAATATTATAAATTATATATTTTGTACATATAATGATCTAAAAATAATCATATAATTTCTTATGTAGTAATTTAAATAAATATAATATACATTTAACATACTTATATATTTATTAAATATAATATTTATTAAGATGACTTAGTGCATAATGTAAAATTATTCACACAAATAAAAAGTATAAAGGGTGTGCATATTAAGGGTGTGCATATTAAATGTAGTGTGCAATACATAACTAATATAATTATTTTATATATTTAAATAAAGTATGTATACTTATTTAATATAGTTATCATAATGTGTTACTAAAATATGTTACATATGTAAAAGTGATGCCAAAAAAGTGTTACTTGTGTTATAGTGTTACTTAAAAGTGTTACCCTTATAAAAAAATATTACCTAGGAGTGTTGCTAATGTAAAAGTGTTACCTATGGATTGTTACCAATGTAAAATTGTTACCTATGAAGTGTTACTTATTTTAAAGTGTTACAAGTCAGTGTTACATATTAACAAAGTGTTACTGAAAATGTTACATGATTTATAAATTGAAAAAATGTTACCAAAATGTGTTACATATAATAGAATTGTTACAATAAAGTGCTACCTAAAACTAATTATGTTGTAGTGAATTGGATTTCAATTGAAAAAGTTTAAATATATTGTATTTGAAGCATGCTTATGAATTTATTTCCACCATTTAAATATGTTAATATCAATATAAATTTGTAGTTAGAATATCATGTTAAATCGGTTCTTGTAGTTTCTTAAAAGATGAGCGACTTAGACATCTTAGTCACCTTGTGTATATTAACTTTGTGGTCAAATAAGTAATGTAATTTCTTACATCAAAATGATTGGTTTTTGAACATGGTGTACATAATGACTGATATATTTTTATGTAAAAAAAAAAAAAAAATTAAGTAACAATTAATCTAAACTCATCAATTTGTCTGGAGCATCAATACACATATGTCTTCAGATCTTAAAAGTTTGAAGCGTGTAATAGCACAATCAAATCACATTTATACCTTGATAGTCAGATTTTGATTTAGAAATTTCAGACCTTCAAATTCTTCTTTTTAATTCTTGTGCTCCTCTTCAATTGCCTTCAAATTCTTATGATCTATATCTCTTTCATTAGTCATTTATTTTTAGGTAATCAAGGTTCTTCTTTTTACACGTTCATAGCTTGAAGTCATTTTGATTCCCCTTCCCCCATTCCTTAACTTTAGCTTCTTTTTGCAAGTGTTTAGTTCTTCTATAGTTTTCTCATTCTGCTCCAATTTTTTAAGAGCTGATAAAATACAATGTCCTTCAATATCTTCGTCTCTTTCAAATTAACTCTTTGGACACGTGGATCTAATCCACATTTTTCCCAACCAAAATATCTGGGGCTAAAATTTGTTTAGCACTCTTAAATAATTCATCTCATTTTATTCATCCAATCACATTATATTTTTGGCATATTTGGAGAGAATTAAAATATTCAAACTTGTTTGTGGCCCTAAATTTTATCAAGGATTTATTTGAAATGTCAAGAACATCAATCGTGTATAATCAACGGGCTTTGTATGTTAAAATACATACAATCATATAAACATATGAACATGATATATTAGGAAAAAAAATTAAAGAATCAAAATGGGACAATAGCTATGACAATTTTGTGTCTAGGATCGGGCAACACTGGCTGCACGTTGCCAAAGCCAAGTTGATTATGTGTGCCTCTGAGATACGTCAGATCGTACTCATCCAAAAAAAGGTTTCATGCTTTTCATCAATGTGAACACCAGCAGTGGTAGTTCCTGAATTTTATCCATTAGTAATAACATAAAAAATTCCAAGTAAATTATAAGAGACTTAAATTGCACTGATCTAAATGTAGCAAATAAATTATTGAATCTCAAAATTGGGTCTAAGTTGTAGAGACAAACTTCTTGATTATATTAATTAGGTTAAAACATATGTTGATTAATAGATTATAATGCATCTTAGGAGATAAATAGTTTTTTGGTCCCGCAACTTGTCTAATGTCCAATTTTGGTCCCAAAAATATTAACTTTTTAATTTTGGTCCCATAACTTATTGAATCGTCCAAATTTGGTCCCAAATGGGACCAAAATTGGACAATTCAATAAGTTACGGGACCAAAATTGAATAATTAAAATTTTTGGGACCAAAATTGGACACCAAACAAGTTAGGGACAAAAAATTATTTTTTCGTATTCATTAATTTTTTTTCTTTTCTCACCATATATATATATACACCCATCAATGAATTTATTTTTCATGAATATAAATACAAATATTTGAAAAACATCTATAAAACATGAAAAATAAAAATCCATTATTTTTCAATTCCAATAATTATTATTTAAGATGAATTACAAAGCTCCCATAAAATACTAATAACGAAATTTTAATTACTAACTAAGAATTTAAATTGCGATAGAGTAAATAAAATAATAAATTAATAATTTTCATATAAATTTTGATTCTCTATATCTTCGTAAAATAATTCTAAATTGCTATCGTGATCTCGTCTCCACCAATAATATATACATGATTATTACAAAGATTATTTTAGAGTATAATTAATTAAATAGTGTTTGATATATGTGTATGTGTGCATATGTATATATATATATATCAATGGATTTATTTTTCATGAATATAAATACAAATATTTGAAAAACATCTATAAAACATGAAAAATAAAAACTCATTATTTTTCAATTCCAATAATTATTATTTAAGATGAATTACAAAGCTCCCATAAAATACTAATAATGAAATTTTAATTACTGACTAAGAATTTAAATTGCGATAGAGTAAATAAAATAATAAATTAATAACTTTCATATAAATTTTGATTCTCCATATCTTCGTAAAATAATTCCAAATTGCTATCGTGATCTCGTCTCCACCAATAATATATACATGATTATTACAAAGATTATTTTAGAGTATAATTAATTAAATAGTGTTTGATATATGTGTATGTGTGTGTGTGTATATATATATATATATATATACACACACATATAAGGTGAGAAAAGAAAAAAAAAATAATGAATACGAAAAAATAATTTTTTGTCCCTAACTTGTTTGGTGTCCAATTTTGGTCCCAAAATTTTTAATTATTCAATTTTGGTCCCGTAACTTACTGAATTGTCCAATTTTGGTCCCATTTGGGACCAAATTTGGACGATTCAATAAGTTATAGGACCAAAATTAAAAAGTTAATATTTTTGGGACCAAAATTGGACACTAGACAAGTTGCGGGACCAAAAAACTATTTATCTCTGCATCTTAGGGTTTGCAACTATTGTTGATAGTGATATTGAATTATTTCAGCTGGCTATTTTAGTAGAAATAATTATGTTCCTCATGGAAAAAATAGTTAGTTATTGAGGATGCAAAACTCCCCTAACAAAGTCGAATATGTCACATTTTCTGATCAATTATTTCTATATTGAGAGAGAGAAATGGAGACTTTTCGCTTTGATGATCAGCTTAAAAATATCAAGAGTACTCGAATTGATCTAATACTAAAACAAAACAAACATATTTTTACCTTATGTGCAAAATTACTGGAGTCTCCCCAAACCCACATCAATTCCATGTAACAAAGCTGCAATTGAGTTCAACAGACACAAATAAATAATGGAACTATAAATTTTTATACCTAAATATATAAAGAACTCTATCCAGTAGAAATAAGAATTAATACATGAGAGAGTGTGACCATTGGCACGGTGGTATTTTTACAAACAACAATTACAGAAATTGAATTACAAAGAACCCAAGTAAGATTTTGTTTCGAATAAGAATGAATTGAAGACGTAGTAATTACGAAAAGGACACCAGTCTTCCTCTTCATAGTTACCCAAATAAGCGATCAAACGCTGCAAACCCAACTAAAAATGGGGGGAAATTGTATCTTCATAGCGAAAAAACGTAGGAGGCAGGTCCAACGACGGTGTGACGCGGTTTGTAGAGGCAGAGCTTCAACGCGACGATGATGGAGTTGCACAACTTCGATTCGACGAGAGAAGGAGAAAGGGGGAACTTATCTTTATATCTTTCTATGATCCTCCAGTTCTATGATTCCCAAATTAATACAAATAATGGAGTAAGTGGGTGAAAACTGAAAAGTAGCCGGAGAGGGGATTCTTTTTTTAAGATTAAAATTAAAATTATATAAGATTTTTTTAAACACTTATCATTATATGGAGGACGCCATTTGGCAGCATTTGAGAGAGGGAGTTGCTCCTTTTAATATATATATATATACGATAAGATGCTTTATCAATACATATTGACTTAAAATTGAAGTTTATTATATTATACTATATCCACCCCACGATTATTTGTACACATGTATTATTTGTCCGTTGCAAAGAGGGTTGTAATTATACATTGTATTTTTTTTTTCTATATATAAATACTACTTGCTACGTTAATCTTGATCGCCGTAAGTAGTTTATTTTATATGAAAACTGATAAACATAATGTATAATTTACGATTCTAATGCTAATTACGACTCACGTTGCGTAAGGAAAAACCTCTGGATCAAGGGGAATCAAACTCGCAACCTCTTATGCATGTGAAGAGGGCGCACGCCGCTGGGACATTTGGTTCTAGTGTTTATTTTCTTGCAATTAATTGTATATGTATTCAAATTGCTTATTTTTTTTTATATAATTCATCAAATTAATTTATTTTCTTTTCTAACTTATTTAAATAAATGTTGTGACCAACTATTTTGTCTTTGTAAATTTATTTATTTTGACAACACATAAACTTATAATTCATTCATTTGTACGCAATTAATTGTATTTGTATCCAAAATTACCCATTTTTTTTTTCATAATTCATCAAATTAATTTCTTTTCGTTTCTAACTTGTTTATATAAATGTTGTGACCAACTTTATTTTTTATTTTATAAAACTATTTATTTTGACAATGCATAAACTTATAATTCCTTCATTTGTATGTAATTAATTGTACACGTATCTAAATTGATTTATTTTTTTATAATTCATCAAATTAATTCATTTTCGTTTATTTTGCAACATTATTCTTTTTTACAATTTATAAATTAATTATCTAATAAAATATTATAACAAACATAAATTATTCAACAAAAAAAAAATAAAATAAAAATAACATGATCTAAGCATAAATTATTAAGAAAGTACTTAAAAAAATTAAGTTTAATCACCCCCCTAATCACCGGATAGAAATCTGAGATCATCCCCCTCTTCATCCTTCTCTTCCTCGTCATGGATCGGCACAGGTGGAAGCGGCGGCAACGACTCTGGTGGTGATGGTGGTATAGATGACCCACGTATCGTGAAGAAGATATTCTGCATCCACGACCTAAGTGTCTCTATATGCTTCCACTACGCCTCCATGTGCTTCCGCATCCTCCTCTCTTTGCCCCACAGCTTCCTCTGCAGGTCCTCCATCTGCTTACATATAGCCGCAAGCTATCCCTTGATCTCCCTCGGATGAGAGTCAATAGAAGTCTGAGAGGAGGGATGAGCTTAATCCACGAAGGATATTTTTTTGAAACCACACCCAGGGAGCCGTCCCTTTTTAGTCTTGACGTTCTTGAAGTACAACTGGTTTTCAACATCCACAGAAGGCTCTATGAGGGGCTGAGTTCGACCCATCCGCCGCTTCCTGAGACTAAGTTTGAGAGGGGAGGTCATCGAACATCTTCCTCTGCAAATTAATTGTACTTTAATTAATAAATGTACTTAAAAAATCTAAAATAATACTTTTAATATTGAAAGAAAATACTTATGTGGATCTCGATGGTGCGGCCGTAGGTGGACTTCCCAGTCTCCTTGACGAATGGGTGGGCGAGCTGTAATCTCTCAAAATGAGAGGGCTCGCGTCCATGCTCCTGCGCCTACATATAGTACTCCCCCCGTCCCATCATTATTTGCACACTTTCCTTTTTCGTCCGTCCCAAAATTATTTGCACACTCTAAAAAAAGGAAACATTGATTTGCGTGCACACTCACAATAATATACACTTATTTACCCATATGTCATTACTTTACTCAAAAAGTGATTTTTTCTTAAAATGTGTGCCGTTTTAAGTGTGCAGATAATACCGGGACGGATGGAGTAATAAATATTATCAAAATTTAACAAAAAAAAAAATTTAAAAATTAATAATAAAAATTAAAAGTGAAACTTACAAATCTTATCCTGATCTCCAAAAGGGACAGAGAACCGGTCCAATGTCTCGCGACCTCTCCTTCATCGGGGTCGCTATTACGATTAGCCTTGTTCTTCGCTACCTTCTCTTTAAACTCAGAGCTATTCCAGTAATCAAGGAACTGGTCCCAAATGATCAACCCTTCGCTGTCCTTCCCTATGAAGGAGGCCTCCCCCTTATTAAACCTTTTCTCCCTAATCCTTCAAAGAATGTCTCTACATCAAACAACGTCTTTGATACAGAAGTTCCTCCATATCTAGTCATCACGCTCTGGTGCCCAAGCACATTCTTTATTAAATTACATTAAAATGTAAATGTCAGTTTATTTAAATAATATTGATAATTATTTAAATAACTAAGTAATTAATACATTAAATTCTTCAAAGTAGGCCCGTTTTCTTGGATCGAATACTATCTTCCAATTGAAACCGGTGGGCTCAAATCCACCGTTCAAGACGGCCTTGGACACATTAGCACTAGCCTCGTGACCCTGAATCCAACTGTAAAATTAAAACTTCAAAGTTAGTAAATAATTAGATTTTAATAAAAAAAATTGAGTATATAATATTAAAACTTATGTTGAACCATGTAGCTGAATAGTCATCCGATTGTGAATAACCGGATGCTGGCGGGAGGAGGATGAGCCCTTAGGAGCCTGATGTGAGGAGGAGGAGTCCTCACCACTCACTGTGAAGAGGTATGTGATAAAGACCTCTGCCGGACAATCGGCAACCTCGGGTCTGAGTGGAGTCCGTCATTTCCTCCCTCCTCGACCCCTCCCTTGATCCATCGGGTGCTGACTGTCACTGTCACTGCCATTAGCACTGGGTTTTCCACTCATATGTAACAAAATATAATAATACCAAAATAAACTACTAAACTAAAATATTAAAACTTATCATAGTATTTAAAATACTAAACTAAAATCAATAAACTTAACTAACCAAATCATATCACTCTCCTGACATAATCATCATATTAAATCGATACTAAAATTCAATCCTACTCAATCATATATAGTGAAATCATTATATACTAAAATACAATTCTACTCAATTATATAAATTCCAAAATTATAAAGATACTCATTAATGCAAAATCCACTACTCCACTTACCTTATGCTTGCATGCAAAGGATCCTATCAATCTTTCAAATCCAATTTTTCTTTTTTCAAACTCTAGGAGTCGGTCTAGTATGTAACTGAATGATGGTAAGCAAAAAGTCGGCCCATTAATTAATCGAAATCCGTCGGCATGATTATATTAATTAATTCATTAATTAATGGCCATCATATAATTATTCATAGTGGGTCCACTATATTGATAGGCGAGCATAAATTACCCTTGGGCGAACAAGTATTAAAGCCTTAGAAGATGATTAACAAAAAAAAATCAAACTGGAGTGTACAAAATAATCCAGGGGTGCATGAAATGACGAACAACTCTAGTGACGAACAACATATTGGCGAACAGGTCTAAAGACCCGAAACCAATTAAGGACCCTCCACTAAGTCAATAATGACGAACAACATTATGAAAGATGGTGCATCTACCATCTTAAGAGGTGTATGGAAACGAACAAAGGACCAGGATCCCAAAGCCAATTTGTGTAAAACACAAAGGCGAACAGCTTCTAAGCCATACCCTCAAAAGGCGAACAACATCTATAAAAAAAACCATTTTGGATCAACTAAACCGACCTGGACGAACAACAATGAAGCCCGAGATAAGACCAAATAAGAATTTGTAACTAAGATTCAGTTTAGATAAGGTCAAACAAAGGTCATTAGGACACTTGTCAAGCATGCAGGCTAGGGAGACCAAGAGTCATAAACACCTCCTGCTTGCTAGTCTCTATAAATAGTTGTTCTCCAGCTTAAGAAATACAAGTTCAAATTCATAAATACTCCAAAAAACACACGCTAACACACCTAAACATGCACACATACAAAATTAATACGATTTCGACTTTCATATTTTCGATTTCATAACCCTAGTCTTCTATTTATCATTTACGGTGGTAATCAATCACACGAAATTGATTGATGGTCTTAAATCGAACTAAAACAGTCACTAATCCACCCGATTAAATTTGATCACCAACAAATTTTCGTCTCCTCAAGGTCTGGGGGTTGTACGAGGATGACGTGGGCGGCATGATTATGCGCCGCCCACACGCGATCATTCCCTAGGCCACGCGCCCCAAGATTTGCACGTCAGTCCTTTAACTTTCGTTTATGCTCGAAAAGAACCCCGTTTTCTTTCAAATTGGCCCACATTTTGTTGAAAATTACGCTTCATACCCCATTTTTTGCTTGGGGTATAAATAGGAGAGGGAAACACACTAATTAATCGGTATGCGTGGACGTAAATAAGGGTAATTAATTCATTAATTCAAATCCTCAACTAAATATCATTCCACTTTCATTAGTTATGGCTAAAATATCTCCCTTCAATAAGTGAATCTCAAAACCTTTTTTCGCCTTCTCGTGGATCGCTGCTTAAATACCATTTTTTTTTTGCAACGGACAGGGATCCGTTGCAAACCGTGCCACCTTAAGCAAAAAAAACATCGTCATTTTTTGGAATTTGCAACAAAAATGTCATCGCAAATTCTCAAATTAAAATTCGCCACGGCTTCATCCATCGTAAAATGGTCACCCACATTTATTTTGCGCCGTTTCCCTGAAAGGTCAATTTGAGAGTTTTTTGTAGTGAATTAAACCAACGTATATGTGAGGGATACAATTAAATGAATTAATTTCACACTTAAGTTCGGACTTTTAGATGAGACAAAATTCTTTCATGGTATCAGAGCCAAATAGGTTCACGCTCGAACAAAAAATCTTGGGTTCGAACTCATTATTTAATTAATTTCACACCTCTCTACAAGTTCGAACTTTTAGATGAAATATAATTCTTTTAATATCAAAGGAAGGAGAAAAAAATAATTTTTATTCCCATTCTCACTAGAGAACTCCAAACAAGCTCCTCACCGCTAATTTTTTATTTTTTACTTTTTTTTTGAAAAAATAAATAGAAATTATGAGATAGAAAACGTAAGAGATACAAGATTAGGATTAATCATGGTTTAGTTAGATCCGTCCAATATCAGTTTCACACGCAAAAGTTTATCTCAACAAAAGAAATAAAATATCCCCATTCCACCAACCGTTCGTCTCTTTCTTTGTTTGAGGCAAAAAGTACTTTTAAGTGTAGCCTAGGTGGTTTGATTGGTGTAGTAACTCGTAATTGATATACAATATATCCTAATTGTATGTATTATTTGCACTAAATTGACTAATTATTTTTGAAGTGGAAAATACAGTCCTTTGATCGTTTATAAGAAAAATAAGAAAATTTTTAAGCAAACCACGTATAATTATTTGATGAAGCTAAACAAAGGAATAAATCCAGAAGACGGCAATGAACAAGATGAAACGAGCAAAATATGAGGGGGAAAAAGGGAAAATGGAACATGTTACATGTAACATTTTTCAACAATTTTTGTATATTAGTATGATATTAATTATTGATCGTATTAATTTAGGATCTTGATCATGGTGGGTTTTTGAATGATGGGTTGATATTTGTTCTGCATCTCACTCTCACCATGCCATAGGGTTTTCATTATATGTTTTGATCGCGCTTCGCTAAATTAGAATAAATTCCAAGTAAGGGGTCAATCCACGTGTAATGTAGAAATTAATTTGTGCGTCTTACATGGATTAATGAAACACTTAATAAACAAATAAGGGGGAGTTTAGAATGATTTTTCTAATAAACTACTAAATAAATATTAAATAAACTATAATTAAAATTTAATTAATTAAAAAATTCCAATTTACAATTCATTCACCACATTGAATATGCTAATTGAATGTAATGTTCACCCAATTTTACCCACGAGTAAATGACCCTCAATAAATAACAAACTATGTTTACCGATTTTATCCCTTAATATTATTCGATGGAAATAAACTCTTCAATGAACCTTTATAATCAAACAGTTTATATATGGTCTAAATTTAATTTGGTAGATGCATTAAATTTCAGGATAAAGGTCAAACAAATTTCTATACATGCTACCTCTGATTTGAATGAATGTGATCTATATCACCCTACCAAATATTACTAGTTGCTATATATTATAATATAATCACAACAATTACGGATTATGAAATAGACATGCAAGAATAAAATAATCTAGGTGATCAAATTATATTAACTACTCAAGCAACTGAACAATTAAAATAGATGAATAAAATAAACCGGACAAAAGTCTCACGAACGATACGAGGTTCAGCTAACAATATAAATATAAGAGTATCTATAAAACGGTTTCATACAAATTTTTACTTGAAACAAAATACTTTATTAAGTGTTACTTCACCAGAAAAATAGTGTTTGAACACCTTTAGGATTCAAGGAATTATTTCTCAATTTGTTGATTTGGTGTTCTTCAATTAGTTTACAACTGTTGTTGAGCAACTTCAACCAGGGATGAACACTGTTGGGGAAAATATATTACTCCATCCGTCCAATATTAGCAAGCCTACTTTTTGGGCAGTTATTTTTTGTCATAAGTTGTAGGGTATTATGAGGTATTGTGAGGTTAATTTATCAAACTATTGTTTATGGAAAATATAACTGCCCAAAAAGTAGGCCTATTAATATTGAACGGAGGGAATATTTAGTTACACCTATTTCAATTTCATGTTAAATTTTAACAATTGAAAATCCTGTAATTTCCAAGTTTTGATATTTTGGTCCCATTAGAGGTGAAAAATTCACCACTAAAAAATATTGACAAAGGTAGGAAATGATCCGACAAACGGGGAAAGAGAAAGCAAGAGCGAAAGAATTCCAAGTGAACAAGTTAATAAGTGTGTCTATCAAGCGAGTCCAATTCCATGAAACAATTTTAACTCATTTAAGAACATAAATTTATAAAAATATGTAAAATCAATTAATTTATTTAATTCTCTACCAAAAATATACAAGAATAAGGGTCAAACGTGTCTCTTGTATTAGCAAATCAATCTGGATCATGGTTTGGTTAGATCCGTTCAATATCAATTTCAAACGGAAGAAATTGAGCAAAAAAGGGAGAAGAAAAATCATATAAATTTTATGTGATTTGTTGCTCGAATCATGGAGAATCTACTCTATTATCTTGTGCTAGTACTACCCTTTGTTTTCTTCTTCATCGTATTCAAAGACTGCTCCTCTGCCTCTAATCTACCACCGACTCCTCTGCCTCTTCCACTAATAGGCCATCTTCATCTCATCAAGAATTCCTTACATCTATCGCTAGCCTCTTTATCATCCCGTTACGGCCCCATTTATCACCTCCGATTAGGCTCCAAATCCTTGGTCGTGGTCTCCTCCCCATCAGCCGCCGCAGAATGCTTCACCAAAAACGACATAGTTTTCGCCAACCGCCCTAAGTCAATGGCGGCCGATCGCCTTTCATACAACTATGCCACCATTGGGTCGTGGTCGTCATCATATCTGGAGGATCCTCCGGCGATTATCTGTTGTGGAATTGTTCTCTTCACGCAGCTTACAAAAGTCTGCCAGAACACGCGAAGAAGAGATCATCAAAATTGTTCGTTTTCTGTACAGAGTTTGCGGACAGAAAGTTGATTTGAATAGTTTGATCTCAACCTACAGTTTTAATATCATGATGAGAGCTCTCGCCGGAAAATCATGCGTGGGCGAGGGAGATATCGGCAGTGAACTGGGGAAGGAAACTATAAAACGAATGAAGGATACTTTTGCTCCTGCCCTATCATTCGGGGCTTGTGATTATTTTCCAATTTTGAGGTGGATTGGGTACAAAGGGATGGAGAAGAATTTGACTTCTTTGCATAATAAGAGGGATGAGTTCTTGCAGAGTTTGATTGATGAGGCCAGAGAGAAAAGCTGTCCGTTTGATGAAAAAAAGAAAACTAATTTGATTGCTACTCTGTTATCTCTTCAAGTATCAGAACCCGAATTCTATTCCGACTACGTCCTAAAGAGTGTTCTACTGGAGCTGCTCTGGCTTTGAGAACAGTTTATTTGGCATTGGGTGTGTTTGTTCAGTGTTTTGAGTGGAACAAGGCATCCGAGGATGTGGAGATGGACTTTGATGCTAATTTACGAGTCACGTTGCATAAGGCAAAGCCTTTGGAGGCCGTGTGCATTCCCCGGAATGAAGCACCTCATCTTCTATCACGACTTTAAGAATAAATTCAGCATACTTGCTGTAAGAATAAATTCTTTATCTATATATGCTTTATGTGACCTAGTCATTCTCTAGTGTGATGTACGAATAATACTATATATTAGTATAAATTTTAAAGTGAAATTATGAATGTGAAACGAATTGTAATAAAAAAATGTATATTTTGTTCATTCACTATTAATTTCTTTTTACTAATATTCTTTATTAATATACGAATTCTGTATTATATATATATATATATGTATATATATATATGTATATATGAGTGTCGCAGGCGTATACTTATCAACCTAACTGAGAAATGCAGAAAAAAATAAAATTGAAAAATGTTATAGTTTGGGATGAAGGAGTATGAATGGATATAACTTTATGATAATACTCTTTTAGTGACGTTGGATAATGGATATGGAAAGAAAAGGTCATAAACCCTCCTCTACAAAAGAATATGATGCTAAACACGCCGTCTAGCAGCATTAGCCTAATTTTATTTTTAGAATTTATGGCCCGAGAATATTAATTCATCCCACTAGAGAATTACTGTTGCACTCTCGTCCTTGTTAATGGGCGAACAACTGAACAATAATCAAACTTATTGACGAAATATTAAATGTAAGGCTAACAACTCTGTGAGGCGAGCAGCTAAGTAGGAAGCTCAAGATTAACATAGTCAGGGCGAGCAGCTATCCAAGGAACCCGGGCTAACAAGCAATCTGGGCGAGCAGCTGCGCAAAAAGCCCAGGCGAACAACTGGGCTTTTATCCCAAAAGGACGACCAAACAAGAGGATGATCGCCCAGGCAAGTGTCTGCACAAGGGTCGCAAGCAAGGAGTGAGCAACTTAGGGAGTAGAGGTCCACACATCCAACAAGGATATGCAAGCGAGCAACTGGTCACCACGGAAAGCAGCTGAGTAATCCCAATAGTCAAGTACAACATTGGGAATTCCAACAGTCAATAGCTTAGATATAGTCCAAGTGTCCTAACACTTGGCAAATATCCAATGGTAGAATGGCTAGGATGGTGACACATGTCCCCTTTGTATGTCTATAAATACTCCATCATTTGCATGAGAGAAGAGAGATAATAATTCAATAAATACACCAAACTCTTGCAAATTTCCTTCTTGATCATTATTTACTAAAATCCATGATCATGATTCTTGTTTGATGATCTTACTTGGTAAAAACAGCCACTAATCTTCTTGATTACAAAAAGGTCATCAACAATTGGCGCTAGAAGAAGGGTGTCGAACCTCCGTTTTGTAAAGTTTCAAGAAAAATTTGAAGACCCCCACTGGGATCTGCAAAATCCTGCCGGATTCCGGGAAAAAGTCACCGGAAATCAAGTGTACATGTTCTTCGGAGCAAAACTACCCACAAACACATCACTTTGAGGGTTTGAATGCATGTGTGTATGAACTAGGATTTTCAAACCACCATATTCATACATACAAGACTAATAACTCTTAAGAAAGGTGTTTGTTGGAAGCAAAATTACCTCAACCCTTTGCTTATCACTCATATTTTGGCAATCAAGATGATAAGATCGCAAGAAGATCGACCATCAAGTGCATCTTATAGTCATAGGTCAAGGACTAGGGTTTCATCCACCGAAGGACATGCAAGGACGGTTAGAACGACCTCTAGAAGGAACGTCAAAGTTACTATTGACACGATTCCCCCGGAAGTGGAAGCCCTCGCCCGAAATCCCGAGGAGCTAGCAAAAATAATAGCCGTACTCCAATCGCTGCAAAAACAACAAGAGCAGGTTGGGCCATCGCATGCCCCGGGGGCGACCAGCAGAGCAGTCGAGCAGCAGAACTGAACAGGCGAGCAGCGGAGAAAAATGCGGGAAGATGTGCGCCATGATGAGGCTGACAGTGCCGAAGTTCGTAGAAATAAAAGGAAAGCTCCCATAAGCGAGCAATTAAGAAGTCGAGAAGAATCATCACTGAGTCGAGCAGGTGAGTCAAGCAAAAGTATCTCCTGAACAAGTGCTTTGGAAAGGCTAGGAACGGGAACATGAATAGGAGGGAACGATCCAGGAGGAACGAAGAACAACCACGCCCAGCTGCTCGCCCATCTGTGCATGACCGAATCAGGAGGTCAGCCTTTGGCAGATTAGGCCCAAATGGAGCTAGCAACGCTGCTAGGAGAACAACCCAGGAGAAACGCCCCGTTGGCAAGGGACTGCGTCATGGGGAAGTCATCGAGCTCGATCACGACGAACAGCCTTCCAACGGGAGAAATCCCCCAAATGAATTACAAGAGATGAAAAAAGCAATCGAGGAATCGCAAAAGCAACTGGAATCTCGGAAAGGTGTCGGGTCGACTACTCTTTCATCCTCGCCACTATCTCCATCAATTCTCAATGTACCCATCCAGAAGAAGATACAATATCCAGCCATCAACTTATATGAGGGGACCTCAGACCCCCGCATTCATGTGTCAAAATATTCCGGTTTCATGATCTCAATGGGGGCAACTGATGCCACACAATGCCATAATTTTCCACTCACCCTTGGAGATTGCCCCGGACAGATGGTTTTCAGCACTGGCTCCCGGCTCCATCAGCTCCTTCGCCCAACTGAGCAAGGAATTTCTGTCTCATTTCTCAACTGTCGGGTCTTACTTGACCCACAGACACGTGTTGGCAGACATCAGATAAGGAGACGAGGAGTCGGATAAACAGTTTCTGGAAAGATTTGATAAAGTTCTACTGGAAGGCGAGATGGTGAGTGAGGATATGAAGATAGTAGCAGTAATGGCTGGATTGAAGAAAGGAACCGATCTATGGAAAGAGATGCATCTGACTTGTCCGAAGACGTATGCGGAATTTAGACATAAGGCAGGAATTCACGTGTCCATGCAAGAGGCCCTACACAAAGAAATGGGAGACAAAGCTGACCCGAAGAAGTTTGGCAAGAAGTCTAGAGGAAATGACTATAAGGCTCCAAGGAACATGAAGTCGTTCAACGAGGGAGCTGAGTTAAAAGAGAAGTTGAATCAAGTCCTTACCATGTCTGTGGACGCTGTGTACAAAAACGTTAAAGACAAAGAGATATTGTCGGAACCATGAAAGATAAGGCAGAAAAGAGGAAAATTGAACCCGAACAAATACTGTGCATACCATCAGAATATCTGCCACTTCACAAGTGAATGCCGAGATTTGTTAAAGCAGTTGTGGAGGTTCTACGAAGAAGAAAAACTGTCTAAGTTCGTGAAAAGGGAACCAGGCAAGAGGCCGAGAGCAGCAACGCCGTCCAGCTCAGACGATGATGATAGTGACGAGCAACCAAGCAGGACGGGTAAGAAAGGAAGAAAAGTCCCCGCAGCCCCAGCAAGACCAATCCCGGAGATCCTAATGCTAGAACCAACTGGACCGGTAGGCGGTTGTTCTGATGGGAGACCACCCATGTCAAAAAGAAAGAAGAAAGCGGAATTGAGAGCGGTAGCACAAGTGATGGAAGTTGGTGTAAATCCATCAACCAAACGAACTGAAGACCTTACTTTTTTCAGAAAAATACTTAGATGGGGTGCTCACCCCTCACAACGACTCGCTAATTATTTGTGCTAACATTATGGGAATGAAAGTACACCGTCTACTTACCAACACTGGCTCTTACACAAACATCCTGTTCAAGAGCACATTGGATCAGTTAGGAGAATATGCCGAATATATAAAAGATTGTGATCATAGAATTGTGGGATTCAGAGATGTTGTAACAGTCCCTCTAGGAGTGATTACGCTAGCAGTCGAACTTGTATCGGTTGAGGACCCTGAAAGGAAGCTGAGTAGGATGGTAGACTTCCTAGTTGTAGATCAACAGTCCACCTGTAATGGGTTCCTCGGCCGTCCTTTTTTACATGAATTTAAAGCAGCCGTTTCGACGTACTATTACTGTGTAAAATTTCCCACGTCAAAAGGTGCAGGCACAGTCAAGGGTGACCAGAAGAAAGCTCGTGCATGCCTCTTGCAAATACAACCGAAAGACCATAGAGTCAGCATGGTGGACGAACAACCGAGCAGTTGCTGTGGAGGTAGACTATCCACTCCCAGCGAAACCATGAACTCTATCGATACAGAGATGCTGGAAGCAGATGAGCAGTTATGCCTAGACGAGCAGCTGTGCAAAGGCAAATAGCTGTGCATTGACGAACAGCTGTGCAGAGACGAGCAACCAAGCGAGGAGAGAAATGAAGTCACATCGGCTAGCAACAGAGTAGAGCATGCAGCGCCAGCCAACAGTGAGATGGAAGATATTGAACCACGGCTGAGTGCGGAACCAATGGAAGTTGAGGACGAATTGAACATGGAAGGGCCCATCATTGACCCGCGTTGGAAAAACCAGAAACAGAGGGCTACCCCGGTTGAAGAGTTAGGGCAGTAAAGGTCGACCCGAACCAAGAGAGCTTAGAACTCTTCATAGGATCTGAGCTCCCGGAGCCATACAGATCCAAAATAATGGAGTTTCTTAAAGCAAATCTCGATGTGTTCGCATGGTCGCATGCAGATATGGTAGGCATTAGCCCTGAGCATGCCTGCCACAAACTCAACATCGACCCGAGGAAAAAACCAATCCATCAAAAGAGGAGGAAGTTTGGACCCGACAAGTATGAAGCGCTTGACGTGAAGGTCAAGAAGTTGTTGGACAATGATCAGATCAGACATGCCTTGTGCCCACAATGGGTGGCAAACCCAGTGTTAGTAAAAAAAGCAAGCGGAGCGTGGAGATTGTGCATTGATTTTACTGACCTAAATGCCGCCTGCCCTAAGGACAATTTCCCGTTGCCACATATCGACCAACTGGTTGATAGCACAGCTGGACATGAGCTCCTCACATTCATGGACGCATTTGAAGGATATCACCAGATTGCGATGCATCCGGATGATCAGGAGCACACAACATTTTATACCAACAAAAAATTATTATACTGGAAAAGGATGCCATTTGGGCTGATTAATGCCGGAGCCACATACCAAAGATTGGTCAACAAGATGTTCGATGACCACATCGAAAAGACGATGGAATTGTATGTGGACGATATTGTTGTTAAAATCCCAAAGAAGGAAGATCACTTGCAACACCTGGCCCAAACATTCGAAATACTTCGGGTCTAGTACATGAAACTAAACCCTAAGAAAAGCAGTTTTGGAGTCCATTTCGGGAAATTCTTGGGACATCTAGTAAGTCAGAGAGGAATCGAAGCAAATTCGGTGAAGGTGAAAACAATCATGGAAATGCAGCCACCTAGATCAGTAAAAGAAGTCCAATGGCTAACCGGGTGCCTAGCAGCTTTGAATAGGTTTGTCTCAAGATCCGGAGATAAGTGTAGGCCATTCTTCGAGGCAATTAAGAAGGGAAGGTTCCAATGGACAAATGCTTGTCAACGAGCGTTCGAACAGCTGAAAGAATACCTCAGTGATACGAAAATTCTTGCCAAGCCAATCCCAGGGGAGAAGTTATACCTGTACCTGGCGGCTTCAGAAGTTGCAATCAGCTCAGTACTCGTTCGAGCAGAAGGAAAGTTCCATCTGCCCATCTACTACGTAAGTCAGGCTTTACATGAAGCAGAGCTTAGATATTCGCCAACAGAAAAGCTGGCGTACGCACTAGTGATGAGTGTCAGGAAGCTTCGTCCATACTTTTTCGACCACCAGGTTGAAGTATTGACAACATTCCCACTCAAACAGATACTGCACAGACCCGACACAGCTGGTCGCCTCTTGAAGTGGTCCTTGGAAATTAGTCAGTTCGGAATTTCATATGCTCCTCGAACAACGATCAAGGGGCAAGCCTTAGCAGACTTCATAGTCGAGCTGACTTTCCCATAAAGATCCGACGAGAGGACATAATCATCCCTGACACATGTATATTGACGGATCATCTACCAACACAGCATCGAGGTCAGGAATAGTTTTGATAAGTCCAGATAGGCAGGTCTTCACTTCGGCTGTTCGTTTCGAGTTCATGGCGACGAACAACGAAGCAGAATATGAGGCGCTGATCGCTGGATTGCGGCTAGCATTGGCAGTTGGTGTAAGAAAGTTACAAATTTTTGGAGATTCACAGTTGATCATCAACCAAGTCCGAGGGGAGTACGAGGCGAAAGACGAGGGCATGGCCTTGTATAAAAAAATTGTTGCTCACCTGGCCTCCATGTTCGAACAAATATACATCGAACAAATACCAAGAGACCACAATGCACAAGCAGACATACTCGCTCGGCTGGCAACTAGCTCCGGACCGGCGGAGCTATCCGAGGTTACATTGACAAGGATATCCAACCCATCAACCGAGGATTACAAGGTCTATCGGATCGACGAAGAGTTATAGGAGGATGATTGGAGAGCGCCGATCATCAAATATCTACAGAATAATGAAAAGTCAGATAACCCATTGGAGGCTAACAGGTTGGTTAGGAGAGCAGCAAGATACACCATGATGGATGGATGGTTGTACAAAAGAGGATTTTCACTCCCACTCCTGAAATGCTTGGCTAGGGCGCAAGGGCAAGCAGTATTGAAAGAAATACACGAAGGCGTATGCGGGAATCATGCTGGAGGACGGGCATTAGCGTACAAGACCATAAGACAAGGATATTATTGGCCGACCCTCCTCCAGGATGCAATCAAAGTTGCCCGAACTTGTCACATGTGTCAGTTATTCACCCCAAATATCAACAAGCCCCCATATGAACTGACTTCGGTCAATAGTCTGTGGCCATTTGCGAAATGGGGAATTAACCTCATCGGGCCTTTTCCACCGGGAAAAGGAAATGTTCGATTCGCAGTGGTAGCGGTAGACTACTACACGAAATGGGCTGAGGCAGAAGCGCTTGTGCGAATCACACAGGAGAAAATGATTAACTTCATATGGAGAAACATTGTTTGCTGCTTCGGGATGCCTCAGGCGATCGTGACGGACAATGGAAAACAGTTTGAGGGGAAAAGATAAGAGAATTATGTGAAAAATGGGGAATGAAGAAACACTTTTCAACACCATACCACCCCCAGTCGAACGGCCAAGTGGAAGCAGTAAACAAAATAATTAAACACATTCTGAAGATCCGCTTAGCTGACAAACAAGGAAAATGGTCCGAAGAATTTCCAGAAGTGTTGTGGGCATACTGAGTGTCTCACAGAACAAGCACGAGAGAAACACCATTCACAATGGCATTCGGGACAGAAGCCGTGATACCAGTTGAGCTGAAAATCCCAAAAGAACGAACTGCGTTTGACGAAGAGACGAACAACTCTGCACTGGCAACAGAATTGGACTTGCTTGAAGAAAAAAGAATAACACCAGAGATGAAAAATGCGATCTACAAGAAAAGGGCAGCAAAGTACTATAATTCTCAAGTAAAAGTAAGAGATTTTGAAATCGGAGATTTAGTACTTCAGAAAGTTTTGGCAACACCACCAGGAGTATTCGGCCCGACTTGGGAGGGCCCATACAAGGTGACAAATAAGTGGCATAACGGCACATACGATCTTGAAGACATGGAAGACAAGTCGTCTCAATACTCCTGGAATGCAACTTTACTTAAGAAGTACTATCAATAAAGTCCTACAAGTCGTAGAAGTTTTACAATGTAAACCGTTGGTATTGTAAATTTCTGTAAATTTGAAATTTTTGGGGCGTTTATATATAATTAGGCGAACAGTTGTGCATCGTTAGGCGAGCAATTATGCATTTTAGAGTATTCTTGCTAGGCGAACAATCGTGCATGTCTGATATTCACTAGGCTGTCCTAAACTACTCAGTTGCTCGCTCAAAACTTGCAAAGCACAAGTCCGTCATAAGATGAACAACTGAGCATAATAGATGCAAAAAATAAGGCTAAGTCCATAATGGACCAAGTGCCCACATTAATACAAGGCCAAGTCCATAAGCGACCAGAAAGACCCAATTTAAAAATTTCACTAAGTGTTTACCTTAAAATAAATAATAAAAGGAACACTTAGAAACTAACGAAGTCATATGCAAAGCAATAGGCGAGCAACTGGGTAAAATAAAGAAGTAAATGCTGTCGTAGATTAGCAAAAGTTTTCATTTCATCAAAAAAGTTATTACAATATGAATGATAAGGTTACAGAAAATGGAGTACAAATCCTATTGTAAACGAAAATATATAGCCTTCAAGGAGGAAGAGGAACATCAGCAGTGTTGGCTCGCCCCAGTACCCAGCTGCTCGCCCTGGGTATTTGAAGTACCAGCCCCATCTATTGGCATCAGGGGGAGCGAGGCCAAACCTTCAAAGACCTCATCATTAGTCGCCGCCGGGGGTGCCTCTGGTTGACCACCGTAAGTAGGGGGCATAATGTTGACCTCCTCGCCAAAGATATCCAAAGGAAAACCTAGGGCGGCCAAGTCAGCGACGAACAGGGTTGAGCCCGGAGCAGGAGAATAATTCTTGACATACTCAATGAAGTCCGCCTTTACCGCACCACGAATATCTTGGTTATGATCATGGGCGAAGTGGACGGACCTCAAACATTCAGCAAAGGCACAAATGTACCCAAAGTTGGTTTTATTCAACACCTCCTGCTCGTGGACTTCATAGTCGATCGTGTCCCTTCGCTCATCCTCCAGCCTCTTAATCTGCTCTTCAGCGACCAACTGGCGAGCAGCCAAGTCTGCTCGCTCCTTCTCAGCTCTCTCCGCTCGAAGATCAGCAGTCTTCACCTCAAGCAACATTTTCTCAGAGCGATCAAGGGCATTCTTCTCGCTCACCAGGGTGGCTTCCATCTTCTGCTCCATTAAAGCAATTTCTTTGGCATGTTCAGCTTTGCATTCTTTGATGGCGGCGACTCTCTCCTCATCCATCATCTCTACGCGACGACCCAAGTCGCAATTTGTTCGCTCAAGCTCAGTAATCTGGTCGAGCAGCATTTGAGACTGGATCAATTGATGGATAGCATTGTATTCCATCAGGCGAGCATTATCACTCGCAATTTGGCCAGCGACAAGAGTGTTGGCCGACTTAGTCCAGACCCTCGGAACCATCTCAGTAGCGCGACACACATGAGCATCAGGAATGTCATAGAGTGTGGGGGGAGCATTCTTCACAACTGAGAAATGGTGAAGTGTCGTTCCTCGGCCAGGGTAAAGCACCGGGTTGTACCTAAACGATGGGGGAGAATAAGAAAAGTCATCAGGTGAACAACAATGTAAGAGAAACGAACAGTAAAGTAGAGTTAAGAAACTCACTCTCTAATCTTAACTGGGTCCCAGCCAAGATAGGAGGTGTCTTTGGGGTAATCCCCCCTCTTGGTCGCCGCCAGACTGGCGACCACTTGTTGCTCATCCACAACTTCCAAGGATGTGGACTTGGAGACAGGAGACCTTGGTGCAACGTTGCTTACCTCACCACCAGTTTTTTATTGTTTCAAGGCACGATCATCCCCACGACAGCTGCGAGCATTATCTCCCTGTGGCGCCTTCTTTCTCTCCCTCTCTCGCTCTTTCTCTCTCTCTTTCTCCCTACTTATATCTCGGGGAGAGGAGGGAACTTTGGTTCCTTGCTTGCCGCGAGCAGCTCCGGTGTGAGGACGAGCAGTAGGATCCTCTCCGGCTCGTAGGCGGAGGATGGCGAGTGGAGGGTCCATCTTTCTCCTTGATGCATCCGCTATTTATTTAACGCGGTTGGCGAGCAAGTAGTATGACTCAGGAACAGATGGGACTGCAACAGTAACTTGTTTCTCTAAAAGAAGAAGGAAACGGGATTAGGCGAGCAGGAGAGATAAGCAACCAACAAAAGTAAGAGTAGATAAAATTACCTTCAGGAATGGCAGCCTGGGCTTCAAGGTGGTGGGGGCTTGTAATCAAACCAGCGAGCTTGCGACAATGGGCTTTTGAGAGGTGAGCCAAGTCGCGACTAGCAACGTCGCGAAGAGAAATGACAGCAAGTGTGAAGAGGTACTCGTCGCTGAGATCAGGATGTCCCCACTTCAAAATTCTTGGACCTGTAAAACAACCAAGAAGAGATTAAAATTAGTCGTACTTGTGATACAGTAAGACAGAGCTAGGCCTACGTTTGATGTTTCTGAAGCCTTCGGGCGACATGATGTGCGCCCGACCGCCAACAAAGCCCTCAGTTGCTCGCCAGTCCCCACCAATAAAAAAAATTGGCCGTGCCAACCCCTAACTTTGTTTGGGACCCCTTCGATGAGTTTCACTCCGCTCCTCGCCTTGACATAGTACCACCCAACACCATCCTCGCTCTGGGCCGAGATAGACAGGGCATAGTGAAGCTCCACCGTGCTTATTTTGTTCTTATAACCCTCAAGACCAAAGAGGGTCATGAAGGCTAAAAGATTGCTCCAACCGTTTGGGATATTTGAGTGATCGCCAAATTCACGTCAGCCAAGAAGCGACCAATTAATAGGTGCACAGGAAGTGGGAAGCCCGTGTTGAGTACATCTAGATTAATCGCCGTGCAACCGGGAGGTGGGCTCAGCAGTCTCTCCTTTCTTCGGCGCGTACATAAAAATATCATAAGGAATTTTGTATGTTGCACGAATGCTCGCCAAGTCATCCTCAGTAATGATGCTAGCAATTTTGCTCGCTACAAACTCACTCTCGCGCACTTTCATTATCACCCTTGACAGAACGGTAAAGGTTTCTAAGCAGCGAGCAGCATAGTCTGTCCATTCATTATCGTGAGCAACTCCCCCAGGAATCCGATATTCTGGTGCAGCTTCAGGCATGGGGAAGTTAATCTCCCTAAAAAATTCCCAGGTAAGAGTAGGGCCTTGCTGCTCGCCTCCGTGGCTAAAAGAGCCCTCTATTTCCGCGGCCACTTCCGCAGAATCTTATCCAAGATCGGAAGACGTGTCAGGCTCGCAAGCAACTGGGTAAGTCTCTTCTTGATCACCAGAGCGATCAACGGCATACCCCTCAACTGAGCGAACAACGGAGCTCGCATCGGAGTCCGTACCCTCATCTACCAATAGCGTACGCGGGTTGTTCGCCAAAGCCTGGCAAACAGATCTACGAGGAGAAACCGGGTTTACTGGTCTTTTTCTTGAGTTTCGCCCGGGTCCGGATTGGGAAGAACTTGAGGAGGGAGAATCCATTCAAAATAGCAATGAAATAAAAGTTTAATTGATTTTAAGAAAAGAACCACCGACAGCGGAGTCACGACGGCAGCGCTGTTCCGGGTCGATGGCGCGGCGGCGATTCATGGCCGAAATTGAAAGAGAGTCACGACAGCGGCAACAATTGCAGTTGCAGAAAACGAAAAAGAAAAAGAGAAAAAACGCGAAATTGAAAAAGAAAACAAGATTAAGGAAAATGTACAACGAATTACCTTCAAAAATTAGAATCTGGAAGATATACGGAGAGATTTGGACACAAGAATTGCAAAGGGAAAACTTGGAATACTTATCAATGGAGAAAGTTCGAGAGAGGGAAAAAAATGAAAGCCACCACCTATTTATAAGAATGGGGAGGGGCGAAAACGCAATTTTCCTAAAAGTAGTAGGCCCCTATATGTAAATAAGAAACCGCGCATGCCTGACGCGACGCCTCGACTCTTGCGCCTCGGGAATCTAACCGTCGAGACTCGAAAAGGTGCGTACGATTGATCGCGTTTGAAGGTTTTTCCATGCTCGATTACTCGCCTATTAAAAGCCCAATACTCAGGTGCTCGCCCTTTTGGGCAATCATGTCCCCTTGCTCGCCTAGCACGGAGGACAAAGATGTAGCTTGGTCTCAAATGGTCATCCCATATCCCAACATAAGGCCAAGCTAGGGGGCATTGTTAATGGGCGAACAACTGAACAATAATCAAACTTATTGACGAAATATTAAATGTAAGGCTAACAACTCTGTGAGGCGAGCAGCTAAGCAGGAAGCTGAAGATTAACATAGTCAGGGCGAGCAGCTATCCAAGGAACCCGGGCTAACAAGCGATCTGGGCGAGTAGCTGCGCAAAAAGCCCAGGCGAACAACTGGGTTTTTATCCCAAAAGGACGACCAAACAAGAGGATGATCGCCCAGGCAAGTGTCTGCACAAGGGTCGCAAGCAAGGAGCGAGTAACTTAGGGAGTAGAGGTCCACACATCCAACAAGGATATGCAAGCGAGCAACTGGTCACCACGGAAAGCAGCTGAGTAATCTCAATAGTCAAGTATAACATTGGAAATTCCAACATTCAATAGCTTAGATATAGTCCAAGTGTCCTAACACTTGGCAAATATCCAATGGTAGAATGGCTAGGATGGTGACACATGTCCCCTTTGTATGTCTATAAATACTCCCTCATTTGCATGAGAGAAGAGAGGGAATAATTCAATAAATACACCAAACTCTTGCAAATTTCCTTCTTGATCATTATTTAATAAAATCCATGATCATGATTCTTGTTTGATGATCTTACTTGGTAAAAACAGTCACTAATCTTCTTGATTACAAAAAGGTCATCAACAGTCCTATCTCGAACAGAATCAGGGCTTCTATTAGACTATATAATTTTCCGTGTTAAAGATATCACATGTCCATTAATTATTAAAGTTTATGATTACTTTAATTAATCAACATTATTTCTTGAGTAGTACCACTCAACCCTGTTGTCGTATGGATTAAATCCACCTGCAAGGTTTAATACGATAATCCTTTATGAGTTCATCAAGAGGACGTCATCAACCTGGATGACCATGACACAATGTCCAAATGCCAATAAATAGACATCATGCAAATTATGTCACTATCCAAAATACGTAGTGTGTTGAATCCAACAAGATTCTCACCCATGGTGAATCAAAGTAGTGAAAAAGCTCCCATACATCTAAATATCACACTTAAAGTTAAGAATTATAAGAGTCACCAAGACCTCTAGTTCTTCATGACAGTCAGAATAGAAGAATATGTCTTATCTGTGATCCATTCAATACGATATAGCGTACTAGTATAAACTAATGGCCAAGACAAGCCACCAGCAAGTTCATACTACAGTTTAAACCAATAGTTATGACTAGAACTATCTCAGTTGTGAATATTGTTTATATCTTATAAGGAACTGACAATGTGATCTTCTATGTGACTATAGACCCACCACATCATCTACAATATAAGATAAGCAAAGACATACAAGCAATCAATAAGAATGAAATAATGTGAAAAACTTTTTATTTCAGATAATAAGGAAATCGAATATACATTCATAAAAGCCCAACAAAAGTTTGCTTCATAGTATACACCAATAGTATAATGCGGCTACTAACGGGCTGGTTGAAGCTTCAAACAAGACCTTGTGTAGCCTGTTGAAGCTTCCAACAAGATCTTGTCTTAGTCTAAACGAGATTGGCATGAAAGCATGAATGAAGCTTTATGGGCATACCAGACAACTTACCGAATGCCTACACAAGTCACTCTGTATTCATTGGTATATGGAGTCGAAGCAATTGTTCCTTTGGAAAAGGATATCCCATCTTTGAGGATGGTCATACAAGAAGGCTTGACAGAATCAGAAGAGAGAGTGTGGTTGCGTCTTGAAGAGTTAGAGGCTTCAAATGAGAAAAAGTTGGAAGCCCAACAAACACTCGAGTGCTATCAATCTCGCATTTCAAGAATGTTAAATAAGAAGGTGAAGATACGTTCTTCCCAAGTTGGTGAATTGGTGCTTGTGGTGAAGATACCTATCGTTGTTACTCATCTTGTAAGAAATAAATTCTTACCCAAGTGGGACGGCCCACATATCATGAATAAGTCTATACAAATGGTGCTTATAAGCTGGTCTCTGAAGATGGTGTAAGCATTGGCCCCATAAATGGAAAATATATTCTTGAAACACTATTATGCGTTAATAAACCAAGGAGGATGCTCCAAGAATCACAAGCCTAAAACTGTTAGTTGCTCCTGGTCCGCATGAGGATAAACTGTGAACGACAACCACTAAAGGTAATTACATGTGGTTAAACTGTTAATTCATCCCACTAGGGGTGTTTATAGTGGTTAAACAATTAATTACCCTACTTTATCTATAGTAGTTAAAGAATAGTCCCTTCCGGCCCGCATGAGGTAAAACTGTGTACGATACCCCCCAAATCAAATAAAAATTCCCTTTGAACTACGTTATGACTTAATCCTCTTAAACCAAAGAGGTACGTAGGCAGCTTAGAAATTCTCTAAGTTCAGTAATGATTAAATTATCTTATTCAAGTTTACATACTTAATGAGAAATTGAAATGCAAAAGCAACATGGAAAATAAAGACGAAAGCCAACAAAGTTTTATTGATGAATTGTAAAAGTTGGTATGATATAGCAGAAACATAAAAAGGAAAAAACAAGACGAATCCTAAAATCTATGCAAAGGGATCCAAGTTCTCCAATTCCTTCAAGGTTGTCTCCAACTTCAACCTTGACTTCTTCACATCTTTGTCCACAATCTCTTCCAAAACTGGAGTGTTATCGACGATAACAAGGAGACTATTCTTAGCAGCTTGGGTTTTACCTTTGGTGCTCTCAAGAGATTGATGGTGTTGCTGCGATACATCAGAAAATGTCTTTCTCTTCTTGGTTAATTCACTAAGTTCCTTCTCCACCTACTTAAACTTCGCTTGAACAGTCTCTAACTTGTTGAACTCATCATTCTCATTTTTCTCACAAACAAAAATAACATTTAACGTCAACCGTAAGACAAGAGTCTCCTTTGCAACCACCTAAGTAGACTTTGATCTCAATGCATCATAATGTTCAGCTCTGTCGAACAAAGCTGTCAAATTTCTCTCTAAGATAGAAGAATCAACCCGATCATATTTTTTTATTTCTTTCATCACATCGTCCTTCATTGAAGGTAACAAATCAATGGGAGTCCTCGTGACTTTAGTTAAGAAGGCCTTCTACAAGGTAGAGACATAAGATAGTTGGTGATTATCAACAAAAGTTTCTCATTTAAACATCGAGACAACACCCTTGACAGATTGGATGAGCTTTTACATTGAAACATAAACAAGAGTTGTCGAAGTTGCTACAGAGGAAGATGGTTCCCCTTCATCTGACATATCTCCTTCGTCCTCAGTGCCAAACACTTTGTGTTGAATAAAAAAAAATGGAGTTAAAAATAATTTCGTGCTTCATTCACTCCAAGTCATAAATACCCATGAATAAAGTACGAGGGGGTATTTGTAAGCAAATTAATTTTGCACCCAATTAAAAAAAAACATGTGTACAAATAATTATAAATATCAAATTAAAATTATTATTTTATTTTGAGAATTTAATTAAATAAATTCTCAAATTAAATAATTGATATTTAATATACACGGTACAAGTCAGTAAAAAAAATGAGTTTACGATACTTATATTAGGTAATAAATACAGTTATCTTACGTACAAGCGAGATCAAGTAATATTTCATAAAAACAGGAAAATGATTGATGAAAATTATATAAAATCAAATAAAAATCAATCAAACCTAATAATTGACCAATCAAGCCCATCAAATGGCATCGACCAACCAGATTGCACCATGTTACATCATGAAGGAGGAAAATGTGCATCTCCTTACCCTATAAATAGGGATCTTCATTCATTCATTTTACACACACCAATATTTAGAAGTTCAAGCATCTAAGAGAGCTCAAACAACTTCAGAATTCTCTGCAACAACACTTGAAGATTCAAAGCATTCTTTATCAAATTCGAGACGTTCTTTATGGAAAGCGATCATAAATAGCGTTCGATATGAGATCAAGGTTCAAAACTCCTCTTATCAAGCTTTTCTTCTCGATGAAATACTTGAGGATTTTAAGAATCTTTAAAGACGTTCTTCGCACACTCTCGAAGACTCAAAGGACATTTTTCACCAAATTCAAATGCATTCATCCCGCCTTTGAAGGCTTTCATCCACCAAATCTCCAAATATCACGTTTAATCTAAAATAAAGCATTTCACCATTGGATTAACATTATAAATTTCCAAATCCAACTCCGAACGAGATCAAGATAAAGATTTTGCAAGCAAATCATCTGAATCAAAGTTAACCTTGAAGAGAAGAATCAGAGGAACAAAAATAGAGTTTATCAACCCGCAAAATTTCTCGATTTAATCTGAAAGAAAATTCCATTGTAAACCTTTTTCGTGTTTATTATATTCAAAATTGCAAAAAAATTATTCCAGTTACGTTCATCATCATGCAAGAAATCCCGTATTAAGAACAAAATTCATTTTATGTATGATTTTTGGATTCTGATGAAAAGTAATGTTATCATAAATAATGAAAGTGAATATGTGTGATTGCATTCAGTTGCACTAAGATATCAAGATACCAAGAGTTATGAATAAAAGTCAGGAATCACATATCTTACTATTATTAGATTATTCAATAGACGTATGTCTCATGATGTTAATACAATATTTTCCAAGAGATCGAGACTAGAGATGGAAGTGATGGAGACATAGATCAGACACTTGCAAATAAATATAAAAGTTGATTGATATATTTAAGCATTTGTATCGATTTATATTTATTCCATGATTTCCGCAACCATGTAAAATGTACTTTAATGTTTTTAATTAATAAGATTGGTATCAAATTTTATTTGTTCTCCTATATCAAGACAACCGACGTGAGTTTTATCACACCCTACTTTGGTTAACGCTATAACAAAATTGACATTTAGTGACAACAATCCTGTCATGTCCTCTCATTATTGTTTCTCTAGTTAAAAGTCTTTAATGACAGGAAAGAATTAGTAATGACATGATCTTATCATTAAAGATTATTTCCTGTCTTTAAAGATTTTTAACTAGAGAAACAATAATGACAAGATTACTATCACTAAAGATCATTTCTCTTGTAGTGTAAGTGTGATTGACCTCACTACGGGTACATTGCGCACTACTTCTAGGCAAGCCCAAAAATGGGTCGGGGGAAAAATAAAAGATCAGTTATCCATCCTGATATATTTATTAGTAAATGTATAACTGTTGTTTCTTCTTCTACAATAGATAACCATCCTCATCCACAGATGTGCTCTCATTATATTTCTTTGGAAATCTTGTGGAACAACTGTTGTTCACCATTGATTAGGCGTGAAATTGTCATGATTCGTAGCTAGAAAGGCCCTAGTTTTGGTCGAGTTTATAGAGTATTTAGAGTCAATTGAGCATTATTTCTATACATTGATGAATTTGTCTCTTTGATGCTCATAGGTGAATAGAGGACGAAAAACGGAGTTCGTAGGACTTTGAATCGACTCAAACGGATGCCCGGATGAGAAGATATTGAAGAAATACGATTGGTATTAGTACGGACGAGGAAAAGTATCATTTGGGAGGAGTTAGAAGTCACTCGAGCGCATTACTCGAGCGCCACCGCTCGAGCGCATTGCTCGAGCGCGCAAACGTACAGAACCATTCTTGCGCTCGAGCAGCTCGAGCGCCACCGCTCGAGCGAATTGCTCGAGCGCCCAAAACATACAGTGTGATATCAGCGCTCGAGCAGCTCGAGCGCCACCGCTCGAGCGATTGTGTCATTCGAGCTACACAGCTTGAGCGGGACCGCTCGAGCGTTTTGCTCGAGCGCCCATGGATTTTTGCCTCCGGATGCGTATTTTCGGCCCATTAACTCCCGTTTCGACCCGTGCCTATATATACCTCTTCCAAACACGTTTTATAAAAACCCCGACTTTTAGAAATAATTTTAGACTGAGTTTTTGGAGAGGAAGGAGACGAGCAAGCTTTATTTATGTTTTGTTGAGGTTTTTCATACGAATTCTAGTTTCTTTTCGTTTCTTAGTTTCTTTTAATTAGCTCGATTACTTTTAACGCTTTAAACTTCGTTTTTATTAATTCAATTTCAGTTCTTCGTATTTATTTTCTTTAAACCCTAGTTCATGTTTCTTATTTTCTTAGTTCAATTCATCATGTTTATGTTCGTCGTTTCTTCTATTGCTTTAATGTTTGTTAACGTCATGTCTAGCTAAAACCCTTGCATACTTAGGGTAGGATGAACTCGTAGAAGTAGGATGTGGGTACGTAATTAGGGTAATTCGTGACGTTAGTTTTAATTCTCTTAATTAATGAATTCTTATAATTAATCTGAACTTTACCTTTGAATTTAGTACGAAAGTGTTAGAGAGAGGACGACCGCATCACTCAATAACAATTAGTAGTCTTAACGAGAAGGTTTAGGAAAGGTTAATTCATCTACCGGTTTAGCGAAGGAGGACGACCGCATCACCTTAGTTAAATTAGGGTCTCATTAATTGAGCACAATCCATTAACTTGTTAGTGGATTAGTGAAGTCGAGTGTTAGGGTAAAGTATTAGGGTTTAGAATCTTGAGCTTTCACCTTGCATTCTTTTACTTAGGTTAATTCTTGGTTGTCACGATTACTTTGATTATGTACCTGCTCCGTTAGTATACGTAGGGATTCCTATCTTAAGCATCACCATCTCTCATTAGAAAACAACCTAGGTTAATTCGTTTCTTTCGTTCTTTAGTTTAATTAGTTTACTTTAGTTGCTTTTAATTAATCTTTCAAAAACCCAAAAACATCACACTCATATTAACTACGACGCGTAGATCTTCAGGGATCTATTCGCATATATACCATCCCTTGGGTTCGATAATACTTGGTCCCTATACTTGCCCATACTACAGTGAACCCGTTCTCTTGCGGGGTAGCTACTAGTAGAAGCTAGTGTAGTCGCTTCAAGTCAATGGCGCCATTGACTTGAAGCGAACTACACTAGCTTCTACTAGTAGCTACCCCGCAAGAGAACGGGTTCACTGTAGTATGGGCAAGTATAGGGACCAAGTATTATCGAACCCAGGGGATGGCGTTATATGTCTTTTGAATAGGACTTGTAGATAGCTTAGTAGTTAGTAGTGGGTGATTTAATTTCTATTTTTATTTTTATTTTTTTTATCCATTCGGCAGTTGCGTTTTGATCCTTCTGCTAGTGTGTCAGGTTTATGAGAACACGCTCACAAGGCAATACGAGCGAAGAGAGAATACCGTTGGACCCTGAGACAATAGCCAGAAGGAACCGAGCTTACTTGAGAAGAATGAACGCTTCCGACTTAGGGAAGGAACCAATGGATATCAATAATGAGTTGGACGATGCTGCCAACGATTTCAATCAGGCAGTAGACCGAGTTGAAGGCACTGGAGTTAGTGGTAGCCAGAATCAAATTCCATTAAGGGATAGCCAGAGCCTAAACCCGGATACACGAAACGTAGGGAATCCAGCTCAGAACCTTGTCCATAATCCTCCTAACAACCCTGCTTACCCACAAAACCCAAATAACCCTTTTAACAACCCAGTATACCAACATTACCCATACCCACCTTATCCTTACCCACCATATCCATATCATCCACCCCCAGTCTACAACCAACCACCTGTTTACCAACCACCACCCCAACAAGTACCAGTACTTGCTGCTAATCCTCAACACGTTCCTCAGAACGTAGATCATAATATGGCGATTAGAGGGAGGTTTGCAGCGCAGCCACAGCGGTACTATGATGGAGTGGCTTTACCTCCAGTTGAGGCAAACAACTTCTCGATATCACCGGGGATTTTAAAGCTGCTGACCGAGAATCAGTTCAAAGGGGTGATCGGGAAGGAGAATCCTCACACACATCTGAGGAGCTTTCTCATGATAGCCTCAACATTTAATTATAATTGCATGTCTGAAGATGCCAAGAGGCTTAGGCTGTTCCCATTCTCATTGACGGGAATAGCCAAGGAGTGGTACGATAATACGCTCCCGCGGGGAGATATTACCACTTGGGCCGAGCTCGAGCGTCTGTTCCTCGAGCGATTCGACCCTCCATCAAGGACAATAAAAGCAAGAATTGAGATATCTTCTTTCCGCCAGAAGCAAGGAGAGGATTTACGCCAAGCGTGGGAGAGATACTCAAACATGCTGATTGAGTGCCCGCAGCACGGGTACAATGAGGGAGACATTATGGCATTCTTCTACAGTGGTGCCAACAAGGCGGGGCAAGACCATTTAGACACCTGTGCGGGTGGAGCATTCCTCAATCAAGGCATAGAGAGGTGTAGAGAGATCGTTGACAACATTGTCACGAATGCCGGTGCTTGGAGTGGAGATGCAGATTTTCAGAAAGTGCATCAGGTTGAAGAGGGAGAAGGAACGAGAAGGCTATTGATGGCCATGATGGAGAAGATCAACAACCTCGAGTTGGGGAAGAATTTGGGTGGAGAGCATGCAGTAGAGAATGAGAGAGTAGACCAACCAAGTGGACAGCAAGAGGTAGCCAATTACATGGGAGGCCCATATTACAATCAGAATGGCTACCAAGGTGGTAATCAGTATGGAAGGCCTTCTTATGGCCAACCATTTGCGCCTCCAGGCCCTCAGCCACTTCAAAATCAATGGAGGAACACACAAGGAGTTCAAGGAGGCCAGCAGCCTCCTCAAAACACATGGAGGAGGAATGATAATTTTTCTTATGCTAACCCAAAAGCTGGTGTTACTGTTCCTGCAGGTGTTGATCCGGGGTCTAAACCTCCTGGTGGAGAAGGCGGTGCATCAACCGAGGAGATGTTGAGAGCGATCCTTCAGAAGGTGGAGGAAGGGAGCAAGCGGTTGTCATCCTTGGAGTACGATGTGAAGGAGTTGCACAAGAAGGGTGATCAACGTGATCAAGAGCTCCAGAAGATGAACGTTGAGTGGACTAGAACTCAACAAGAGAACAATCGAAGGTTCACCTCTTTAGAGCTCCAGATGAGCCAGATTGCAAAATCAGTGAATAGAATGCCGGAGGGGAACCCGAAAGAGCATTGCAAGGCGATCCAGCTTAGAAGTGGAACCAATTATGAAGGTCCTCAGATGCCTGCTGATTCTGAGACGCCCCAAGAAGAGATTGAGCCTAAAGGAGATGAAGTTGAGAAGGGGATTGAAAGTGAAGGGATTGAGAAGCATAGAGACATGGATGAGTCCCAGAAGGGGAAGGAAAGTAAGGAGGGTGAGAGAGTTCCTAAGTGGAAGAAGGCAAAGGAAGCAAGGGAGAAAGTGAAAGAAACAGAAAGAGATGAATGGGGGGTACCCAAATCTGTGATACCCGTCCCATATCCACAGCGCTTCATGAAAAAGAAGCTTGATGAAAAATTTGCAAAATTTCTTGATGTTTTTAAACAATTGCATATTAATATTCCTTTTTATGATGCTTTGGAACAGATGCCGCATTATGCAAAGTTTCTGAAGGACTTGATTGCGAAAAGGCGGCGAGTGGATGAGCCGAAGTTGGTGCAGCTGAACCACGAGGTGAGTGCATTAGTGCACAAGGCGCTGCCACCGAAGCTGAAAGATCCCGGGAGCTTCACGATCCTATGTGATATTGGGAACGGGATCAAGAAGGGAGCGTTGTGCGACCTCGGGGCGAGCATTAATTTGATGCCGTTGTCGCTTTTCAAGAAGTTGGAAGGTGGTGAACTTCAACCCACAATGATGACGCTTCAACTAGCCGATCGGTCTATTACTCGACCTCAAGGTGTTGTTGAAGACGTTCTAGTGAGAGTTGGAGATCACATTTTTCCAGCCGACTTTGTAGTGCTAGAGATGGAGGAAGATGAGCACGTACCCCTGATCTTGGGAAGACCGTTCTTAGCTACGGCGGGGATGGTGCTAGACGTGGCGAATGGGAAGATCACGTTGAAGGTTGATGATCAAGAAGTGAAGATCTCCCTATATGAAGCCATGAAACACCCGAGGGAGGATGAGAGCTTGTATTGCATGGATGCAATTGATCCTCGTGTTGAAGACACGCCTTCTATCCCTAACCCTTCTGATATTCATGATTTTGTTAGTCCTTCACTTGATTATTTAACCCATGAGCGTTATGATCTTGATTATTTTGATAGGGATAAAGTGAAGAAGTTGAAGGATGAAGAGGTGAAAAGTGTGGACGTGGTCCAGTTAGAAGGGAAATGAGGAGTTAAGAAGAAGAAGAAGTCAAAATTCAAGAACTTGTTTGGTAAGACTCCTCCAGATAGAGGCAAGAAGGAGTTGAGACCCATAACACTTGGGGATGAGAAAAGAGCAAAGGAACTCATGATGGTGGGGCATCAAGGAAAGGAGTTCAAACACCACTCTTATGAGAGTGGGGGAGGTAAATTTGAGTATGATGTCCCATAAGCTCCTTTGAGCTTGGTCCGGCATGAGGACCTTAAAAATAGCGCTGAATGGGAGGCAACCCATTTTTATTTGCTTTCATTTATTTTTAGTGTCTTTTTATATTATTAGGGAGTGTTTTGAGTCGTATGTTTAACCTCGTATTTGAGTGAGTTGTTTGTAGGCTTGTCTCTAAAGGAGTAAAGGTATCAAAGAAATGGAGATTGAAGGAACCAACTTGAGACAAGGAAGTGTGCAAAGCTATTGAGAGAAATTGGATTATTTGGTTGAGGTAACCCACAACCCCAAACTTAGACCTCTAGCAAGGTCGAAGTTTGGGGGGTGGAGTTTTTTTATGTTTCTTGTTACATTGCACATGCATGCACACCCTTATCTTTGAGTTGAGTTTGATTGATTATTGTTTGTTGAGATACTCCTTGGGCTATTATTAATTTGTTTTGTTACTCAATATTTTATGCCTATCAATCATCTTATGCTTGTTGATTGCTATCTTTGAGTATGATTTGATGAGTAGAGTGAGTTGTAAGAGTGAGTTAGAAATTCTTTTGTGTGAGTGTTTGAGTTTGAGCTGATTAGGGAGAGAACTTGTATGCTTATGAGTTTTCTTTTGAGTACTTATGTGATGAGAGTGAGAATGCACTAGGACTAGCATGGATGTGAAAGCCGTGAGAGTTGAGCCTTATGAGATTTTGATGCATGAGTTAATCTCTTCGTTTGTGAGTGAATCATCACCTTAGAGGATGCTAGAACTTGTGTGTGCTCTTGTTCCTTGATTGTGTCTAGTTAGATATGCCGAATGTGATCTTAGGCCATCTTTGATTTTACTGAGTCACTTAGCCAAAATTTTCCTTACCAATGACATTGATCCCTTGTTAGCCCCTTTGAGCCTAAAGCCTATTTTATTTGCTGGCACATATGAACACTATTCCAATTCCTAAGCCTTTTTGTCCCAATTTGAGTGGAGAATAGGAAAGTGTGAATATGAAGGGAGTGAATTGAGTTGAAAAAGGAAAAGGTTGTTTGTTGAGTGAATATGAGAAGAAGGTGTGATGAAGTTATGAGATGTGGGAAAAAGAGAAAAAATATTGAGAATGAGCAAAAAGAAAAAATGAGCTCATGTGTTTGTGTGAAAAAAAAAATGTGATTGAAAAAAAAAAAGTGAAAGAGTGAGAAAGAAAAAAAAAATTGAAGTGTTGAGAGAAGTGGAATTGAAAGAGTGTTGATTGAATATGTTTGAAGTAGTCTGTTCCTAATCTCGAAGTGCCAAAGTTTGATTTTCTATTCTCAATTTACTTGAGTCACTTTACCATATTGTTATCCCACCTGTCCAAAGAGCCTACATTACAACCTTGAGAAAAGTCCTTTTTGATTCGGCATTGATTTCTAGAGTATGGTCGGAGTTGAGAGTGCTTACAAGCCTATGACTGCCAATATGTGTGATAGATTGATTGAGTGAGTCCCTTAAACACTGTTATACACTTGTGAGGGAGTGAAACACATCGTTGAGTGCACATCCATGCTTGATCTTGGTGTTTCTTGTCATTGTTGCATGAGTACGATAAAATAAAGTAGTGAGTATACGGGTGATTGACTTTTGAAGCTTGAGTCCATTTACTTGCATGAATTGATTTTTTTTTATTCATTCCTAACAATTTCACTTGACTTATTATTTCGTTGCTTGAGGACAAGCAACATGGTAAGTTTGGGGGGGGGTGATTAGGCGTGAAATTGTCATGATTCGTAGCTAGAAACGCCCTAGTTTTGGTCGAGTTTATAGAGTATTTAGAGTCAATTGAGCATTATTTCTATACATTGATGAATTTGTCTCTTTGATGCTCATAGGTGAATAGAGGACGAAAAACGGAGTTCGTAGGACTTTGAATCGACTCAAACGGATGCCCGGATGAGAAGATATTGAAGAAATACGATTGATATTAGTGCGGACGAGGAAAAGTATCATTTGGGAGGAGTTAGAAGTCACTCGAGCGCATTACTCGAGCGCCACCGCTCGAGCGCATTGCTCGAGCGCGCAAACGTACAGAACCATTCTTGCGCTCGAGCAGCTCGAGCGCCACCGCTCGAGCGAATTGCTCGAGCGCCCAAAACATACAGTGTGATATCAGCGCTCGAGCAGCTCGAGTGCCACCGCTCGAGCGATTGTGTCATTCGAGCTACACAGCTCGAGCGGGACCGCTCGAGCGTTTTGCTCGAGCGCCCATGGATTTTTGCCTCCGGATGCGTATTTTTGGCCCATTAACTCCCGTTTCGACCCGTGCCTATATATACCTCTTCCAAACACGTTTTATAAAAACCCCGACTTTTAGAAATAATTTTAGACTGAGTTTTTGGAGAGGAAGGAGACGAGCAAGCTTTATTTATGTTTTGTTGAGGTTTTTAATACGAATTCTAGATTCTTTTCGTTTCTTAGTTTCTTTTAATTAGCTCGATTACTTTTAACGCTTTAAACTTCATTTTTATTAATTCAATTTAAGTTCTTCGTATTTATTTTCTTTAAACCCTAGTCCATGTTTCTTATTTTCTTAGTTCAATTCATCATGTTTATGTTCGTCGTTTCTTCTATTGCTTTAATGTTTGTTAACGTCATGTCTAGCAAAAACCCTTGCATGCTTAGGGTAGGATGAACTCGTAGAAGTAGGATGTGGGTACGTAATTAGGGTAATTCGTGACGTTAGTTTTAATTCTCTTAATTAATGAATTCTTATAATTAATCTGAACTTTACCTTTGAATTTAGTACGAAAGTGTTAGAGAGAGGACGACCGCATCACTCAATAACAATTAGTAGTCTTAACGAGAAGGTTTAGGAAAGGTTAATTCATCTACCGGTTTAGCGAAGGAGGACGACCGCATCACCTTAGTTAAATTAGGGTCTCATTAATTGAGCACAATCCATTAACTTGTTAGTGGATTAGTGAAGTCGAGTGTTAGGGTAAAGTATTAGGGTTTAGAATCTTGAGCTTTCACCTTGCATTCTTTTACTTAGGTTAATTCTTGGTTGTCACGATTACTTTGATTATGTACCTGCTCCGTTAGTATACGTAGGGATTCCTATCTTAAGCATCACCATCTCTCATTAGAAAACAACCTAGGTTAATTCGTTTCTTTCGTTCTCTAGTTTAATTAGTTTACTTTAGTTGCTTTTAATTAATCTTTCAAAAACCCAAAAACATCACACTCATATTAACTACGACGCGTAGATCTTCAGGGATCTATTCGCATATATACCATCCCTTGGGTTCGATAATACTTGGTCCCTATACTTGCCCATACTACAGTGAACCCGTTCTCTTGCGGGGTAGCTACTAGTAGAAGCTAGTGTAGTCGCTTCAAGTCAACCATGCAAGGTGAATTTATAGTTTTTTGTTCCACATGGACCATGGATCTTATATTCACAAACCAAATCATATAATCTCGAATCAGCTTCTTTGTTTGATATTTCTACAAATATGACACGATCAACGTCATTGGGATTCAGTATTTTATAATCATGGCTTAAGAGAAGTAAAATATGAGCATGAGGCTAATCCTTTTTTGAAACTCAACTATATATATAAGTGCATTAAAAAAATGAAAACTTTTAAAATAATTTTAAGTTAAATTAAAAAATTTGGTATTTTTAATTAAGATATTTAATTTTTTTTTGGAGAGGTTATATATGAAGATCTATTATTTTTTGGAAACACTATTAGTACCAAATTTAAAATTGTAAATTAATTAATTTAAATAAAAAGTGATATGTAATCATTAAAAGTTGGATAAAGAAGTAGCTAGATATCATATATTTACTAAATAATACTACCTCTGTCCCACAACTATATGTACAGTTGACTTTTCAGGAATTTTAGTAGATGAGATGTTGATTTGTAGTATTTAAATAGATAAAATAGTTTTTTGAAGATAGTGTATTATCAAATTTAAGTGAACAAAACAAAAGAAAGATGCTTTTGTATGTTATTATTAGTGAAATGTGGTGTAATTTAGAGGTCTTTGTAATTAGGGGGATGAACAATGAACTATGCAAACAATTGTGAAACGGATGTAGTATAAATTAAAGATCGTAAATGATATGCAATGCTATACTTTTATTTATATTTAATCGTGAAAAAAAAGTAGAAGTGGCTAAATAAAGGGATCATTAGTAGGAATGACTAAATCAATGATAGATGATTTAATATAATAACAACATAAAATAAATGTTGACATTTATTTCAATTTGATATGTTTGACTCAATCTATTATTAATCAAATTTCAGATATTATTAATTTGAATTTAACATATTAATTTCCTTATATCGCATTTCTACATAAAAATTAGTTTATATATATATTCACTATCATAATCAATTCTCAATTTATTTCCCTGTAATTAATCCAACTTTATTTTAGTACGGGGTAGTTACATAGAGGGGCAAAATGTATAGTATTATTACAATCTAGGGCAAGCCCAAAAAGTAATAACAAAGAGGGGCAAAACACACCCATACGCACCCCTTTTTTTCTCCCCACCTATCGCACGCCTCCCCCACCCCCACCCCCACCTTTTTCTTTCCCTCATACGACATCTCCCATTTTCCAAATTACATTTCCCATTTCAATCCCACCTCTCCCCCCCCTAAATCAATTTTCCCCATTTTCAATTTTTCCGTGACTTCTCCTCAAATCCGGTGTAATCTGCCGCCGCCATTGTGATTTCTCCTCAAATCCGTTGCCCTAAGTCCCTCCTAAAAGGCCACCGGCGATCAACACCTTCCTAAATCAAATATTGGCGTCCGTGAGCTCATCCCACCACTATTGTGCCGCTTGGATTACTGTTAGCGTCGTGCGCCACTTAGAGCCACCTATCTTTCAAGAAGGTGCACTCTGACTGTGTTGTGCCGCTTGGAGTTCCATTGCTACCGTGCTGCCCAGATCCACTGCCTTGGGTCTGACCGCCAAGTGCTTCCGCATGGAGTCTCGTTGTCGTCATCCTTCTTCCATTAAGTGTCGATCGAGTCCCCCTTTCAGATTTGTCTCAGATTTGCACGATCAGAACATCTCCTCCTAAATCAGCGCCACTTGGAGTCCCTCTTTCAAATTGCCGCCGACCCTCAAAGCTGAGGCGGTGGAGATCCGGCATGCACCAAGATCCACCGCCATGAGTCCTTCAGGTCTCGCCCAGGTATGTCTATGAGCCAACACCATCCCTCTACCTCAGATTCACCATCGACAAGGTAAGAATAAATAAATCTATATTTTCAGTTCTCTATTTGAATTAGATTAGTTAGGCACAAGGCATCAATTTTTTCAATCCTTGTGTAATCGGAACAATAATTGCATGCATAAGAATGGTGGTAAGAGCATAAACTTTTAAACATCATTTCAGTTTTGGTTCCTAATTTCTGTTTATTTTATGGATTTTAGTGTGTTGATGAAGGAATATTTGATGGTGATGAAGAATTGAAGATTAGATTTGGTTGTGATGTACGAAGGAAGTTTTTTGCTACCGCGCAATTTGATCTATTTTTTTGTTCCTTTTATTTTTCTTGGTTTCTGATTTGAAATGTAAAATTTCATATATTTAATTGAAAGCTGTAATTTTTTATATGTAAAAACTTCAATTTGACATTGTAATTGATATTTTTTTATATATATGTCTATGTGAAAAATATTATTGAAATTGTATTTCAATAAACTACTGAAGAAATGTATGAGCAAACTTACATAAAATTTGCACACTCAGTAAAAAAACATTGAAAGTATCAATAAATATATTTGTGCAACCAATTATTGAAATTGCACAATTAATAAACTGAAAAAAAACACCAAGAATTATGTGTTTGCAAAAATTATTAAAAGTGCACACTCATTAGAAAGTTACTGATAACCAGTCACATTACCCGAAAAAACTTGAAATCACCCTTAACTATGTATGTGCAAAAAATGATTGAAGATGCACAATTGATAAAAAAACATATTTGTTCAAAATACTATTGAAATTGCACACTCAAATAACCTAAAAATTCCTATAATTATATATATGTGCAAAATTATGTGTATTCAAAATGTTGATAAAATTGAACAATCATACAAAAATTAAAAAAGTGACTACTTTATGTCACATCACATCTTTTTTGGGTGGGTGTGGGGGTTTCCAAAAAGACAAATTATAGGGTGCATCCAAGTGCATGCTATGCACTTGGATTTTAAACTCAATTTTGATTTTTTTAAACATACATAGACACACCGAACTGTATGTTTTTTTGTACTTGGGGTATTACTGGTGCCTTCTTGGGCTATTACTGATGTCTTCTTGGGGTATTGCTAAAATCTTCATGTGGTATTGCTGATTTCTGCTTGAGGTATTTTTTTCAAAATTTAAGTGCATACTATTCATTTAAGTGCACACTAGAACTACTCTGCCAAAAAAGGTAGGGGTGGGCTGGTGGGTATTCTGCCCCTCCTTGTTATTAGGAATAGTGTCATGCCCTTATTTTTGTTTTGAGGTAAAAGTGTGCCCCTCTATGTGATTGTTCCTTTTAATATTAATTTGATTAGAATTGTGCATATTAATTTCTTTAATCACATATATATATGATATGTTTGGATTTGACTGATTACATTTAATCCAATTTAAACTTTTATTGATTTGAAATAAATATATTAATTTTCTTAAATAATGTGTTGGTCCAACTAAATAGATTAATTGCGGAAGCTTTAAGTTTATGTCTTAACAAACTCCTTTTTATAAGAGCACAGAACAAGTAAGAGATTAAATGAACGAAAGCAATAAATAACACCGGATATATAGTGGTTCAGATCTGAATATCCTACGTCCACTCTCCCTTTTATCCAAGGGGTCTCACTATCAACCAACCAACTTACTCGCGTTCTGGAATTTCTGAAGTACCAGTTCCTTCTTACAACTCCTTTATATCTAACCACAATCTAAAGTAATCAACCTTCAACCTTATCTTACAGATGAACAGGTTAAAGTCCAAAAACTCCTTAAAAGTAGATATGTAATGTGAACAATAAGAGTGCTAAGAGTGATTATCAAAAGCTTGGAATGGACTTTTGCGCGTAGGGTCTCTCTAGAGCTTTTTCTTGGAACTGCACTCTTGTATTTATAGAGGAGATTAGGGTTAGCCGTTGGAGAGCTAATCCAATCAGATCCTCTATTTAAGGAAACTTCCAATCAATCAATTCCCTAATTGATTGATTCGGTTGGTGGGATCCTTGGATTGATTAACTTCAATAACTTTCCAATCCGATCTAGTTGACATGATTTGAATCACCAACGATTAAAAGCTTCCTCTGCCTAACTCTGATTCTCTCCAGAGAAGGCAAGACCAGACACCAGGCAACCTCGGTGTCTTCTGGTCCAGATCTGGTTAACAACCAGAATACTCAGTAGAAACAGAGGATCAAACTGAGCATCTTTTGTTCCACCAGACTCGTCTGGTCTGGGGAAGGTCTTCTGCCTCTGGTCAGATCTCATCTGGTGAAGTCTTCTGGTGGAGTCCTCTGGTGAAGTCCTCTGGTGGGGTCTTCTGGTGACTTTTCTGGTGAAGTCTTCTGGTCTGACAGTTCCCCCTAGACTAAGTCCTAATCTAGATCATCATCTGGCTAACAGGTCCAGATGGTCCTATTACATCTTCTGGTTTGTTTTAACTCATCAAAACTATACAATATTTTTCCTAAAAATTTCCCCCTTTTTAATGAAGTTAAAACACTACCAGAACTGATCAAAAACAGAATATAAGCAAGTAAAACAATAAAGGGATAAGACCTTAGAATAGATCTTATCAGGCAAACAATAAGACAACAAGGAGTTGTCTTTGAGACAGAGAAGATATGATTTTCATTAATACATAAGGATAGAATGATTACAGATTACATTGAAGATCAGATCCTATTCTATGCATATCTTCTGTTCTCTTTAGGGACAAGAAACCAGTCAAGGAATCTATCCTGAATTGCCTTCAACTCTGCAGAAGATGTTGGAGTGAAATTGGCCAACATCTTGGTCTTGTACAATCTCTTCAGCTCTGCCCAATCAACCTGGTTCCCATTCATAGGAGTGTTGAGATAGGTAAACTCAGGAGCAGTCACCTCCAGGTTGAACGCAATGGTAGACTCCATCAGTTGCTTGTACAGATCTGCATCATAAGCTTGCATCCAAGAGTGAAAGGTTCTGTTGATCAGCTCATCATCTTCTGGTGCTGGCCTCTGGATATAATGTTGAATGAACCAGAGAGTCTTTGCCTCCTTCCATTTCTCTATCAAAGGCACAGGCACAGTAGAGTCAAAGGACCCTTCTGTCCTGAGAGGCAAAATGTTCATCACCTCAATAGGAGCTTTCCTCCTCTGACTAGATCCACCTGCACCAGAAGGAACACCAGCTTCTCTGCCCTTCTTGTTCTGCCTCCTAACATATCTGAGCCTCTGCTCTTCATCTATGTTTTTCCTTATCCTGGCTTGCTTCTCCTCTGGAGTCTCTTCCTTATATCTCTTCTGAGCTTCTTCCACTACTTCTTCTAGGAAGCTTTTCTTGACTTTTCTGATCTTCCTCTTAGCAGGTCCAGAGATTGAGGTAGGATCCTGCTCTGCTTCCGACTCTTCTTCTGCAGCAAGCTGCTTAGTCATGGTAAGAGATTTGAGCTCTTCCTTCTTCTTCTTCTGCAGCTCTGCCTGGGCCAAGGTGTTCTCAAGCAGGTCCAGGCGCGCTCCATGGCTAAATAGAGTCTCATTGGTGGTCTTTGCCAGATCAGTTCTGGCCTTCTCTTCCCCCTTTTTAACTTTATCAAGGAGGGGCTCCACTACCTGCCTTATGAGATCAGGCAAGGCAGTGTTGGAGGAAGAGTGAAGATCACGAAGCTGCTTTGCCTCTTCCAGGTAAGCCTTCGATTCTGCAACTAGCTTCTCCTGTCTGTCCAACATCTCCTGGAGGGAGTCCTTCATCTTAGCAGTTTGGAGTATCTGGGTGGCCATCTCAACCTTCAGCACAGAGACTGGCCTCATCTGCTCAAGCACATGCTCCTGGAGCTGCTTCTGGCTATGCATCACGTCCAGCTTGACAAAGAGGCCATTTGCCTTGAAGGAAGCTTTAACTTCAGCAAGAGTAGACTTGATCTGCTTAATGAAAATCCTCCTCTCCTGCCGAATCTGATGCTCGATCATAGCAGGGGCCATATGTTGAATAGCCTTAGAGAACCGCTCAATTTGCATGATCTGCTCGTTGAAGAAAGTCTTCATCTTCTGGAGCACGGCAGGAGACATATCAAAATCTTCCTCATCAGAGTAGAGCTCTGGAGGAAAGACAAAATGAGGCCCGAACTTATAGGAGGGGCCCTCAGGGGAGATCATCACTCCCCTCTGGATCAAGAAGGTGCGAATGACCACCTTGGCTGCAGCAGGGGTCTCTAGCTCTGCTGGGTTCTGGACATTCAGCTTCTGCTTAAGTTCTATCTCCCAGGCAGTGAAGTTGGAGGGGCCCATTTCCTCAAGCAATAGCATAAGGTCCTCCACATCTTCAAGTCTGGCCTTGCTCCAGACTTTGGCATCAGTAAGGTCTGCCAAAAGTGGTAAGTGCTCCAGAAGAACTGGGAAATGCTCTCTTAGCCAGAGTTGAGCACTCACACTCATACTCTGCCTAATGGGACCCATTTCTGCAGATGAGAAAGTGAAGGGTTTGGGCCCAGAGGCAGAGGAGGAAGGTGCTAAGTGATCAGGCTCAAGTGAAACTTCCTCATCTTCACTATCATCGCTGGTAAGGCATGTGGGAGAATGTGGAGGGCCAGTGAATCCCAATGCCATAGAAAGTGGGTTCAAGTTTGAGGGCTGATCTGTTTGAGTTTGGGGAGGGTTTGGATTTTGTGAGGTAGAGGATGAAGGAATGGGTTGCTCTGTACCAGAAGTAGATGGGATCTCTGGTACAGAGGGTGGGATAGGAATTTGAGATGTGGAAGGGGAGGGAAAGGAGGGTTCTGCACCAGAAGTAGAAGGCCCTTCTGGTACAGGGGCTGAGGAGAGGGATTTGTGGAAAGGGGTGTTTGTGAAGGTGGGGGAGAAGGTGTTTGTGTAGGTATGGTGGAGGGAGTATATATGGGGGTATCTGGGAGAGTCTGCTCTGGTGAGGCAAGAGGTGCACCAGAAGCAGATGGGGTTTGGGGAGGGTTATCTGGGGGAGAGGTGGAAGGGGTAACAAGATTAATGGGGGTTGAGGTAGAGATTGGGGGAATTACCTCTTCAGAAGGGACTGGAGCAGAGGAGTCTTGCAAGATTCTGGCTGCTTCATCAATAGCTTGCTCCAGTGCATCTCCAAGATTAGAGCCAGAGTCTGAATCTTGAAGAATGGCCTTCCTTGCCTTAGGCTTCTTCTTTAGAGGCTCAACCTCTTCTTCCTCCTCTGATGGCTCATCCACCAGGAGTGACTTTGGAGCCCTTCTGCCTGTCCTCGGCTTCTTGGCAGATCTGCTTCTTAGAAAACCAAGATACCAATTTATTCCCTAAAAATTGGCATGTTCCACTTGTAGACTTTCTATCTATTATGCATCCACCATAATCAGAATCTAAATAACCACTTAACTCTAAGTTGTCATCTGCAGGATACCATAATCCTAAATTCACTGTTCCCTTAAGATATTTCAATATCTTCCTAGCTGCTTCCAAATGACTTTTCTTAGGATTAGCTTGAAATTTGGCACACACCCCCACTGCAAAAGTGATATCTGGTCTGCTTGCAATCAGGTACAGAAGAGAACCAATGAGTGCTCTGTACTGAGTCTGGTCCACACTCTCTCCAGACTCATCTGGGTCCATGTTGAAATTTGTCATCATAGGAATCTTGGCTGCTTTGCTAGATCCTACTCCAAATTTCTCTAACATGTTTCTGATGTACTTTGCCTGATTAATGAAGATTCCCTTCTCTGATTGCTTTACCTGCAGACCTAAAAAGTAATTCATCTCACCCATCATAGACATCTCAAACTGACTCTGCATGAGATCACCAAACTTCTCACACAGCTTTTTGTTAGGGGATCCAAATATAATGTCATCAACATATATTTGGACCAGAAGGATGTCATTTCCTTCTTCTTTCCTAAACAAGGTCCTATCAATCTTACCCTTAGTAAAACCATTGTCCAGAAGAAATTGAGATAGAGTGTCATACCATGCTCTGGGTGCCTGCTTCAGCCCATAAAGAGCTTTCTTAAGCTTAAACACCTTGTCACCTTGTTCAAAACCAGGAGGTTGTTCCACATACACTTCCTCAATGAGAATCCCATTAAGAAAGGCAGATTTCACATCCATCTGGTATACTTTGAACTTCATGTGAGCAGCATATGCTAAGAACAATCTGATGGCTTCTAGTCTGGCTACAGGAGCAAATGTCTCATCATAGTCTATTCCTTCAGACTGAGAATAGCCCTGAGCCACTAGTCTTGCCTTGTTCCTAGTAATGACATCATTCTCATCTTTCTTATTCTTGAAAACCCACTTAGTGCCTATCACCTTTTGATGTCTTGGTCTGTCTACCAGCTCCCAAACATCCTGTCTGGTGAATTGATTCAACTCCTCTTGCATTGCAATAATCCAATTTGAATCCTTCAGTGCTTCCCTGATGTTCTTGGGCTCAATCAAGGAGACATAGCAACTGAATAAGGCAGCTAAGTTAAGAGTTCTCCTAGTTTGGACACCCTTAGTTGGATCTCCTAAAATCAGGTCATTGGGGTGATCAACCAGGGTCCTCCTTCCCGTGGTCTTACCTGGTTGATCATCTTTTGCAGTACCTTGGTGAATATCACCACCTGCAGAAGAGCTTCCCCCTACAAGAGTTCCAACCTCCTCTGGTTCTGCACCTTGTGAAGACTTCTTCTTCAGAGAACCAGGAGATGGGTCAACATCTGAATCTGAGTCTGAATCTGAGTCAAGAATAGGTGGATTGACTTTGATTACTCTGGGAATAATCTGATTCTGTGTCTCATCAGAAGAGTTAGAGTCCACCTTGCACTCAAAAGTAGATTCATAAAAAACAACATGAGGTGTTTCCTCCACACAAAGTGAATTCTTATTAAAAACTCTAAAAGCCTTACTGGTGCTGGAATATCCTAAAAATATTCCATCTGCCACTTTAGCATCAAACGTTTTTAATCTAGATTTCCCATTGTCATGGATGAAATACTTACATCCAAAAACATGAAAATATGAAACAGATGGGGTTTTACCTTTCCATACCTCATATGGAGTCTTATTATGTCTCTGGGCAATTAAACATCTGTTCTGGGTGTAACAAGCTGTATTGATGGCTTCTGCCCAAAATCGTTGTGGTGTGTTATACTCTGCCAGAAGTGTTCTTGCAACCTCTTTAAGGGTTCTATTCCTCCTTTCTGCTACTCCATTTTGTTGGGGTGTTCTGGCAGCAGATGTCTCATGAAAAATCCCATGGTCCTTGCAGTACTCTGCAATGTGTGAATTCAAAAACTCTGTCCCTTTGTCACTTCTGATTCTGACTATGCTCCGGTTCTGCTCATTCTGAATCTGCTTGAAGAACTCTGGCAGCTTAGTGATAGTTTCATTTTTCTTAAACAAGAACACTACCCAAGTGTATCTTGAGAAGTCATCTACTATCACCAAGGTGTACTTCCTTCCACTGAAACTAAGAGGAGAAACAGGTCCAAACAGGTCCATGTGAAGTAGTTGAAGTACTCTGGTTGTGGTTGTACTCTGGACATCCTTAAAGGAGGTCTTGGGTTGTTTACCCTTCTGGCATGAACCACAATCCTGATCCTTCTTAAACACCTCATTAGGAAGACCTCGAATAAGACCTTTTCTGGCAATCTTGTTCAGTGTTTTGAAGTTAAGATGACACAATCTCTTGTGCCAAATCCAGCTGTTCTCTGCAGATCCTTTAGCAACCAGACAAGCATTTCTTGGGTAACTGCTAAAATCTGCAAGATAAATGTTACCCTTTCTCAAGCCTATTAGCAAGATATCATTATAATCAGAAGAAAAGACAGTGCATGAATCACTAGAGAACTTCACTGAGTATCCCCTGTCACAGAATTGGGATACTGAAAGCAGATTATGCTTGAGTCCTTCAACATAATAGACTTCATCTACAGATACTCCATTGAAGGTCAACTTTCCAACTCCTCTGGTGACCCCATAGTTGTTGTCACCAAACATCACTCTTGGCCCATTCATTGGCTTGAAATCTTGGAGATTATCTTTCTGGAAGGTCATGTGCTTGGAACATCCACTATCAATGTACCAAACATGGTTGCTTGAAAGTCCTTTCTCCAATGGGCTCTTATCTACCTACAGATAAATCAATTAGGTCCCCTACTAGTGCTGGGTCCTGATTGGTTAGTTGCAGGTTTTGTAGGAATCCATAGATAAAGATCATCCCTTGTTGGATGAGGAGATCTTATCTTCCTTCCAAATCTATCTACCAGAACATGTCCTCTTACAATGACATATTGAGCTACTGGTCTGATAAGGACACCTTTCCTATAAACAGGTCTGGTGTACCTTTTCTCAAATCTGGCCTTTGGAATGGTCTGCCTCAAAGACATGGTCTTAAAGGTCTGGTTGTAAGGGTACATCCTAGAAGAACCATCTCTGGTGTCATAACTACCCAGATCAGTTGGTTTTCTATAGATGGGTCTGGAAGACCTACTCTGGTTCTGAAAATTTGATCTATTCTGATGATAAAATTCCTTCTGAGGTTTCCTGTTCTGGAATCTTCTTGAAGCATTCCATCTTTGAGATCCCTGTTTCTGATTGAGATTCTCTGGTTCAGTATACCTCCTCTGGTATCTCCTACTCTGATTAGGTTTTCTCTTAGAGTCTTCTTTTTGAGGTCCCCTAATCTTCTTAGGTTCCACTCTTTTAGGATTCCTCTGAGGTTCTCTAATCAGGTTAGGCATCTGAACAGAACCATCAACCTTCATAGGTTCTCTTTTCTGACTTGTATGCTCTAGAATTTTTCCTTCCAGAACATTCACCTCTTCTGGATTATGTTTTGAATTATCAGCAGGGGGTCCCATTTCCAATCAGGTCTGTGAACCACCATGCTATCAGAAGGATCCTCTTCATTCCGGAGTTCCACAAGTTCACAATATCTTATAGACTTGTCTTTGGTAAAGCAATATTTATGAGATCTTTTAATAATTCCAGGATATCCTAAACCACTCTTATCATTTATACGTTGAGAAGATCCTGAAATAATAGATAGAACATCTGGTTTCATGGAATCTTCTCTGGGCACAGGTATCTCAATAGTTTGCTCAACTTGTTTTCCCTTGATAAGAGTCTAGTATTTGGCTCTAAGCTCATTTAACTCTTCTACATGAGAGTTCTTTTCCTTCATGAGTTGATCTACCAGAGTATCTATTTCTGTGATCTTATCCTGAAGTTCAGAAACTTCTTTGGAATGATCTTTCATGAGTTCTCTGGTGGATTTTTGTTCATGAGATAAGGATTGAACTTCAGTTCTGAGCCTACCATTCTCTTTCTCAAGTTTTTGACATAATTGAACACAATTTTGGAGATCTGATAGCATTTGTTGCATATCAGACTCTCTGGAGTTACCAGATGAATTAGAGGATTCAGTATATTTGGAATTTGATAAGACTAAGGTAGTTTCTTGTACCTCATTAATGTCTGCCATCAGACATACATCATCATCAGACCCGAAATCAGAAGAAGAAGAACTAGAACTAGTATCCTCCTCCTTTGCTTCTGCCAGCAAAGCTCTCTTGTCTGCATATCTCCTATCTCTCTTGAGTCTTTTCTCTTCTCTTTCCCTAGGAATAAGTTGAGGACAATCATAACTGTAGTGATCAGTCTTGTTGCATGTGTAGCAGGCATTGTCTCCTCTGGGACTAGGACTTGGCTCTCTCCTCCTCTGGTTGTAGTCTGATCTGGCTGGACTACTCTCTCTCCTCTTGTAGTCAGGTCTGCCAGAGCTACCATCCCTCCTCTGATAATCTGATCTCCCAGAGCTGCCAGGGTTGTCATCTCTCCTCCTTTCTGGAGTTCTGAATCTGGTCTCCCTTGAGTCTCCAGACGTCTTCTCCTTTTCTGCAGGCTTGAAGGAACTCTTCCTGTCTCTGGTAGACTTCTTCCAATGCCTTTTGTACCTGCCATATTTTGAACTCATTTTATCCAATTTACGGGTTAGAAGTGCTACCTGCTCCTTGAGGCTCAAGTCATCTGCAGTAGACTCCTTTGGCTTGTCATCAGTCTTGATAGTTGAGGAGAATACAACTCCTTTCTGGCCAGAAGAGGAAACCTCTTCTGTTTGATCCTCCTCTTGAAGATCATACTCATAAGCTTTGAGATCAGACAACAGAAGATGATGATCCAGAGTGTTGAGATCCTTGTTGTCCTTGATCACAGTGACTTTAATTCTCCACCTGCTGGTTAGTGAACGCAATATTTTACTATTTATTTCTTTCTCTGAATAGGTCTTACCTAAGGCACTAGCCTTGTTCAGGAGGTTTGTGAGACGCATATCCAGCTGGTCAATGGTCTCGTCTGGTTTCATCTTGAAAGTGTCAAACGAGTGTTGAACAGCTTGGAGCTTGTTATCTTTAATCTTCTCTGTTCCCTCACAGAGTAGTGCAAGTTTGTCCCGCATCTCCTTGGCAGTTGCACAAGTTCCGACCTTTTCAATCACCTCTTTAGTAAGTGTGTTGATGATCTCAGTTCTTGCTACCTGGTCCAAGTTGTAGAGCTTTCTTTCATCATTGTCTAACTCATCCCTCTTCTTGAGGATTCTTTGCCTGGGGACTCTGTCCTCTGCAGCTTTCTGGGCAGTTTCACTAGTTTCTTCCCTGGACTCTGACCTGCCACTATCAATAGGAGTCCAGTAAAATTGAATTGGGCCACTTTCTACCACATCTAGCATGCGGTGGTGGATAGCTCCAAGATGATTACTCATCATGAAGCTCCAGTGGCTATAATCCTCGAATGAGAATTCTGGCAGTTTGCAACTCTTATAAGAAGATTTCGAAGACGTAATTACTAAAATAAAGGATTTAACAAGAATTTGAACAATAAAGAGCAATGGATCTGCCCGGTGACCACCAAAAGCTTTACAAAGTAGTGGTCGTTGGACACACTGCTCTGATACCACTTGTTGGTCCCACTAGATAGATTAATTGCGGAAGCTTTAAGTTTATGTCTTAACAAACTTCTTTTTATAAGAGCACATAACAAGTAAGAGATTAAATGAACGAAAGCAATAAATAACACCGGATATATAGTGGTTCGGATCTGAATATCCTACGTCCACTCTCACTTTTATCCAAGGGGTCTCACTATCAACCAACCAACTTACTCGCGTACTGGAATTTCCGAAGTACCAGTTCCTTCTTACAACTCCTTTAGATCTAACCACAATCTAAAGTAATCAACCTTCAACCTTATCTTAGAGATGAACAGGTTAAAGTCCAACAACTCCTTAAGAGTAGATATGTAATGTGAACAATAAGAGTGCTAAGAGTGATTATCAAAAGCCTGGAATGGACTTGTGCGCGTAGGGTCTCTATACAGCTTTTTCTTGGAACTGCACTCTTGTATTTATAGAGGAGATTAGGGTTAGCCGTTGGAGAGCTAATCCAATCAGATCCTCTATTTAAGGAAACTTCCAATCAATCAATTCCCTAATTGATTGATTGGGTTGGTGGGATCCTTGGATTGATTAACTTCAATAACTTTCCAATCCGATCTAGTTGACTTGATTTGAATCACCAACGGTTAAAAGCTTCCTCTGCCTAACTCTGATTCTCTCCAGAGAAGACAAGACCAGACACCAGGCAACCTCGGTGTCTTCTGGTCCAGATCTGGTTAACAACCAGAATACTCAGTAGAAACAGAGGATCAAACTAAGCATCTTTTGTTCCACCAGACTCGTCTGGTCTGGGGAAGGTCTTCTGCCTCTGGTCAGATCTCATCTGGTGAAGTCTTCTGGTGGAGTCCTCTGGTGAAGTCCTCTGGTGGGGTCTTCTGGTGACTCTTCTGGTGAAGTCTTCTGGTCAGGCAGTTCCCCCTAGACTAAGTCCTAATCTAGATCATCATCTGGCTAACAGGTCCAGATGGTCCTATTACATCTTCTGGTTTGTTTTAACTCATCAAAACTATACAATATTTTTCCTAACACAATGTTTGCAGATATAAAATAATTTATACATTCATTATCATAATTATTTCTCAATTTATTTCCATATAATCAATCCAACTTAAATTTATTATAAATTTTATTTGAATTATACATATTAAATTCCTTAAATAACATTTTTTATGATATGCTTGTGTTTAATCAAGTTTTAGAATTAATATGAAGTATTTATTTCCGCTATGTTCCGATATGGAGTATCAAATCAATTACAAAAATTTAGATCAAACAATATTATTGAAATAAACATATTAATTTTCTTATATCAAAATTTTAAATGTCAATTAATTTATATTATAATTATCATTTAATCTTATTGTTAATCAATGTTATATTAATCATTATCATATGTTAAATAAAAAGATTGATATGAGGTAACTATAATTAAATTGACTGGTTTTATAGGCAATTAATAAAATTCAGCAAAAGTTAAATGTTGAAATTCATTTCCAATTTATCCTCCTATAATCAAACTTCAACTTATTATTGGTTTGAGTTTTACATATTCATTTTTTAAATCACATTTTTAGATGGCATTGAAATAATTATATCTCATCTAAAAGTCCAAACTTGTAGAAGGGTTAGAAGTTAATTAATTTAATTATTGTTGGTCCCGGTACAAGACTGAAGAATACGTGTATGGGGGGGGGGGAATACACGTATACCAATTTTTCAACCTTAAAGCTGACTGAGTCCCCTTTACTCAGAGTGGTAAAGAACTAAGAGCTAATAACACACCTACTGACTACACTTGGTGCGGGTCAGTTGGCTAACTATCAGTTCAAGTTCAGTGCGGAAATGTTTGAGCCCTGATAGTTTAAAGTCTTGTTAGGTCTGCTTTCTGAAAACTTGGTTTACTCAATTCTGAAGGTGTTTAGTAGGGCAGTGCTCTTTTTGAAGATCAGCCTGATTGATTCAGGCTTGATAAACTTGAATGCAATGAATGAACAAGTAATATGGCAAGTAAGCACAATATCAAAGCAGTAAGAACACAAGGAGTTTAACGTGGTTCAGAGACTCAAGCTCCTACGTCCACGGCCTGACTTAACAAGAAATCCACTCAAGGGATTCTTATTTTTAACGTGCCAAGGTGCAACACTTACTAACACACTAACTGACTTACTCCCAACAAGCCTAACTTAGGGTTTTGGTTTCAGTTTGGATTCCAACTAAGTTGAGATTATCCTTACAAGGCAAAGCTATGCTAAGGATTGGATAATCTCTCTAAGCTTAAGATAATGCTATTTAGCTCTTGGAATACAGAATAACTCTCAGTTGCTAAGAAACACTTGGGAAATTTGGATGTTTTTCGAGTGCTTCTCTTAAAGGCTGAATGCTTTGAGTGCTTGAGAGTTTGATTAATTTCTGGCTTGGAAATTTCCCGTATCCTTGAATGGGTTCAAGGCCTTCTGTATTTATAGGTGATTTGAAAAACTATTCGTTGGAGAGATAGTCTTCGAGTCATCTATGTAGAGTGGCTTCAAACGAACATATCTACATGCAGCAGCCGTCCTTGCATGGATTTGGTATTTGCATTAAATGCACATTGAATGCTTGCCCGTTGAACATGCAGTCTGAATTCAGTCTTCATGCCAGGTTCCGTACGTGCGTGTCCTTCTCGGATTGGTCCACGTCATCAGGTTGGTGAGAATGTCAGAATTTATTCCTGAGCTTCAGGCTTGTCTTATTAAGTTCATTTTGTCTTGAGCCCACCAGTCTTGTCCTGATGCTGAAATTCTTTTTGCATTGCTTGGCTCTACTCCAAGTCTTCCCATAAACTCAGTGACATCCTGTTCCCTTCAGGATTGAGTTAGTAATGACCTCAGCGTCATACTCTTCATCACTGACACTTACTCAGCCAGCTTAGAGGACTGCCATAAGTTCAGGATGGTGCTCTTTGTCTTCAGGCTCTGAGTCTTGATTGTCTCCAGTGAGTTCTCCTCTCACTGAGTACCTGTGAAGTGTAAAATGACAAAGTACTAATCCTAATCAAGACTAGCCTGACAAAGACAGATTAAGGCAAACATCTTTTCAGGGGCTTTGGGATCTTAATCAAAACTGACAATGTCCCAACAATTTCCCCATTTTTGATGATGCCAAAACACTGAAAAGATCCTCAAAACATTTAGAGGAAATAGGATAAACCTATCTATAAGATAAGAAAATGTTAGAGCAATTCTTGATAAAGTACAGAATTTAAACAATAGCCAAAAAGACAATGAATTTTTGTCTGTGGGCAAAAGCAATAGATTTCATTGATAGATGTGGAAATGATTACAATGAATCTAATCTATTACAAAGAAGGCCTGTGAACACCTAGACTAATCTCATCTCAGGTTTGAGTCCATATCCTGCATAGACTCTTGCCTTCAGCTCGTCAAGTCTCCCAGGTTGGTTCACGTACCCTTCAGCTTTGGCTATCCTCAATACTTTCATCATGATGGCCTTTGTGTCATGCTTTTGAGTTCCAGGAACTAAGGGAGGAGTTCGAATGGTGAACTCAGGAGCCTTCACTTGAACTTGAGCTGCATCAGCCTCCTCCAAGATCTTCTGGAATAGTTCAGGATGATTGTCCATCATGTAGTCAGTGAAGTGGGCATTGATATCCTCAGTGTCGCCCCACTTCTTCACAACATACCACAATCTAACAAATTCATCCCTTGCATCAATCCAAAACTCCTTCAATGTCTCTGAGACGAACTCATCGACAAAAGCTTCCCTTACTCCTGATTCAGGCCTACTGACTTGAAGAATTGTTGATTTCCTAACTGTTGGCTTCTTCCTGTACTTCCTAGGCTCAGGCTTCGCCTTCTTCCTCCTTAGCAAGCTGATCACTGCGTCATCCAGTTCTCGTTGTTGAAGCTCATTGATATCAGTCAGCTTCTCAACCTTCTTCTCCAAGATGCGCATCTTCTCCTTCTGAGCAATTTCAGCTCTGCGCATAGCCTCAGATTTCTCAGAGTGATCTCCCCATGCTTTAGCACATAGCTCCGCCACCAACTCCCCTGAGTAAGTGATGGGATTCTTCCTTGAGCTCATGGGAGACGATCTCTGAACTGGCTCAGGTTGTTGCTTGGAAGGTTCATCAGCCTTTGCCTTTGTTGCCTCCGCCCTCAGCCTGGCAACAACTTCCTCTCATTTCTTCTCCACTGCCGCTAACCTAGCTGACTTCCTCACCCTTAGTATATTCCCTTCAGGATTGGCTTCAGGGTCAGCTAGAACGGTCTCACCTTGGTTGACTGCCCCCGATGCCTCAGGGCGGGATCTTTTCTTCTTCTTTTCCCCCTTTTTGGCATCATCATTGGCCTGGGACGGGAGTGACTCAGCTCCACTGTTGATAACAAAAGAGGCTAAAGATTGAATTTCCAATACGCCCTCCTTCAGCATCTCAACTCCCGTGGCAATCCCAGTGCCTGCGTAAGAAATCGAACTGATAGCAGCATTGACTTTCTTCTCAAAGACCTCCATAGAGAGTTGGAGTCTTTGTTCAGCCTTGGTGATCCTTTCCTCCATCTTCAAGGACTCACCGCTGACTCTGCTGGCCTCAGTTAGTATCTTTGCCGACTCCTCAGTGGCCTTCTCCAAAATGTCTGCCACTAACTGAGAGGTGCGATCCAACTTCCCTGACTCCAGCTCCAGTTTGGACGCTGAGTCCTTCATGGCCTGAGTGACAATAGTTCCAGTATGAACTGCAAGCCTGTCAACTGCCTGATTCAACTTCTCATCCCTGATCGCATCCCTCTCATCAAGTTTCTTGAGAGTGTTCCTAAGCATCTTCTTGGTGCGCTTCCTCTCATTCCTCACTGACTTGGCCGTGTCAGTCATCGTCCTTTTTAGCAAAATCAGCTCCCTGTTGGCAAGGGTGTTGTAGGCTGACTTTGTCCACCTGATGTGTTTTGCCAGGGCCTTGGAGTCTTCTTCTTTTTCAGCTCGTAGCCTCATTACTTCCTCCTGAAGTTCAGCTAGATTTTCTGTGGTTTTCTCCTGCTTGACCTCCACTATGCTTGTGAATTCAGCACGGCCGACCCCAGTTATTATCACATCTGCATCATCAACGGCCTCATCAGTGATTGGCTGATTTCCCTTGTCAGCCCCTGCGGCATCAGTCCCTTCTTCAAGGTGCACTGAAGGCAGTTGTGAAGTAGTCATAGCCGCCTCCTTAGGCTCAGCTAAGCTATCTTGAACCTTAGGAGCAAGTCCCTCGGAACTGAGAGTCTCCTTGGATGCCTCAACATCTTCCTCTCTTGTCTCAGGGCAGGGAATCCCTTCATCGACAGATGTCTCATTGGCAGTTGAGATGTTCAAAACATCCTCAGCCACTGGTCCACCCTTGGCACCAGTGTCCTTATCACCTTCCTTCTGAGCCTGAGGCTCAAAGATCATCTCATCAACCTCCTTCGCAGTCTCCTCCACTACCTTCTCCACATCTCCACCCTGAGCTCCATCATCATCCTCATCATCCTTCTCGTCACCAGACAGGATATCAGCCTTGCTCTTGGACATCATGTCAGCCACTAACTGCTTCAGGTTGTTAAAGTTTAGAAGTTGAAGCCAGCTAGTCAGTCCAAAGTAGGAGCAAATCTTGGCCTCCTCAGCCTCCCAGTGCTCCCAGCCACGAGCGTCCACTAGCAGATGTTGCTCCTGCATGTTTGATTGTTTGAAATCCAACCAAACCTTGAGCTCGATCATATACGCTAGCAGCTCATTGTACTTGTACAGCCCAGGCCAGCACTTACCTGCCCATTCTGTGGCGTTCCCCCTGAGAGAGTTCTCCAGAATCCCACCAGCCATGTGTTCATCTAACTCCTCCTCCTCCACTTCAAGGAATTCACCCTCTTCAGTTGAAATGGATTTGGGACAGTCTTTGGGATTGGGGTATGAGGGAAAGTCTGTGGGGTTTGGAAGATTTGGCTCGGCTGACTGGTCAGGCTCATTCGTAGGTGAAGTTGATGGCACTGACTCAGTAGGATGATTTGGCTCTGTTTGGGGTGTTTCAGTGGGTTGAGAAGTAGGGTCAGGGTTGGAAGGTGTTTGGGTTTCAGAGTTTGGGGGTGTTTGAGTGGGTACTGTCTCAGGCTGCAACAACTCAGTCGTCTCAACAGATTTTCTCACTTCCTCCAAGTCAGAGGCTCTAGGAGAGCTTGACTTCTCCCTCTCACTCACCTCAGGCAGTTTCTTAGCAGGGGACCTTTTTATTCCCTTCCTAAGCCTCTTTAGGGGCCTCTCTCCCTGATTACCCTCCTTTCTGACGTCATCGTCAGTTCCCTCAGCCTCAGACCCGGCCTTCTTGGGATCAGACTCAGTCCCTGATTTCGTGCTCTTCCCTGACAGCACAATTTTCACCCTCTTCTTCTTCTCAGCCGCGTCCACCTCAGGCTGCTCCACCTCCTCTACTTCCTTACTCCTCTCAAGGAGGTCATCTACCCGTTCAATGAGACTGGTTGCCACTCTCTTGGCCTTACCAGCTGGCTTTTTGGCCTGACCATTTGCTTTCGCATTGGGATCAGTCAGCCCTAGCACTGAATAGGTATCACTCAGTGAGGAAAACATTACCTTCTTTGAGGAGAGACTGTCCTCAAAATCGAAGGTATACCCATGGCAGGCATGAGCAATCAGGATGGACATCCTCGTTCCGAATGACAAGATGGCATTGACGGATATGTGCTTCTTCTCCTCATCTCGTTTAAGCTTGTCCAAACTAGCCTGATGGAGTTGATCAAGGAAGAACTGCTCCCAGTTCGCTTCCACTCCATCAGCAATTGCTCCCATGAGTCTCAGCTTGGGCAGACTCAGTTGCTCGTGAGAGCCAGTTGCACCCATCACCATCTTGGACACCAAATCCACCAGAGCTCTGTACTCAGGCTTCAGCGTATTCTTGTTCTGACGAGCCTTGAACTCTGATGACCCAGACTTGGTCCATTTCCCAAGAAGTTCTCCCTCCGAGTTCTCCTTATACGTTCTTGGGTTGATGCCAGAGAATGGCAACTTGAAGACTTCCCTCACCGCCCTCCTGACGTCAATAGTAACCACCTCTGAGTTGTAGAGAGGTTCGCCGTCGCCGTCCTTCTCTCCCGTCGGCTTAAGCGCAGTCACCTTCGTATAAATCTCCCCCTTCCGTAAGAACATATTTAAGTATGCTTCTACAACTGTTCTTGGGAGCACGGAAATGGGGCGGGTGGTGAAGTATGTTTCCAACCCAGCATCGGAAATCCACTTGAATACGGGTTTGATTTCCTCAACTGTAAGACAGATACCTTCCATGGAGATGACTTGCTCCATGTGTATCAGCTTGTTCTCGACAATGTCTACAATCTTGTCGGTTGTCCAGTTGGAATCAAGAAATGCCATTGTTTTTAGAAAGGAATAGATTTTTGAAATTGCTGTGTATGAGCAAGAGAAAACTCAGTGTGCAGATTGTGCGTTGTGTTTGCGTAAAAACCTCAAATGGAACTCTTGAATGATAAGACTAAGTCAGTTACTCAAACGTGGGGTTGAGATCAATTCCTGAATTCGAAAAGTTTTGAAATGAGGGGCCAGGATTAATCTCAGCTTCAATCAGACCCCATGTCAGTCATATTCCGTATAAAACTGACACGTATAAAAAAAAGTAACTGTAGCATTAAATGCTCCGTGCGCGTGGATTTTAAATATGAAAAGGCGCGCTTTTAATGAAAACGGAATGCATTTAATAAAGATTTTCAGGACGAAGGACTCAGGGAGACGCTTGAAATTCACAAGAGTCGGGTTAGAGCTCATACCTGTCAGGGAGACATTGTAGCACCCTGATACCTCGCTGAGTCGAGTCTGACCTGAGTTCCCCCTGGAACCCTACACTGACTGCTCTCCCGGATCTAAGAGTCCTAACTCCACTGACAGTTCCATAAACCTTGCTTCAGCTAGAGGCTTAGTCAAGATGTCAGCTCTTTGCCTGTCAGTGTGAATTTTCTCCATCCTAATGTCTTTCTTCTCTACATGATCTCGAATGAAGTGATGCCTAATATCCACATGCTTGCACCTTGTGTGAAGCACTGGGTTCTGAGTAATTGCTATAGCACTATTGTTATCACAATAGATTGGAACCTGATTAGCAAATACTTGGTAGTCCCTCAACTGTTGCCTCAACCACAAAATCTGAGCGCAACAACTACCTGCAGCCATATACTCAGCCTCCGTTGTGGATGTTGCCACTGAATTCTGCTTCTTACTAAACTACGAGATCAACTTACTTCTCAAAAACTGACATGTCCCTTAGGTTGATTTCCTATCAATCCTACAGCCTCCATAATCTGCATCTGAATATCCTGTCAGTTCTAAGTTGTCATCTGAAGGATACCATAGTCCCATATTGACTGTCCTTTTCAAATACTTAAGTATCCTCTTAGCAGCCTCCAAATGACTTCTCTTGGGATCAGACTGATACCTAGCACACACACCAACTGCAAACGTAATGCCAGGCCTACTTGCAGTCAGGTACAACAACGAACCTATCAACCCTCGATACTCAGTCTGATTTACTGAAGTCCCTTCAGTGTCAGGATCCATCTTCCAATTTGTGTTCATTGGGATCCTGGCTGGATTGCTGTTCTGAACACCAAACTTTTGAATCAAGTCTCTTGTATACTTGGCCTGATTTATGAAGATACCTTGATCAGTCTGCTTGACCTGCAATCCTAAGAAGAAGTTCATCTCTCCCATCATGGACATCTCAAATTTACCAGTCATCAACTTAGAGAATTTCTCACAGAGCTGATGATTTGGTGATCCAAATATTATGTCATCCACATAAATCTGGACCAAGAGAATGTCATCACCTTCAGTGATCCTGAACAATGTCCTATCTACAGTTCCCTTCTTGAGCCCATGGTCTGTCAGGAATTGAGAGAGGGTATCATACCAAGCTCTTGGTGCTTGCTTAAGTCCATAGAGTGCTTTCTTCAAATGATATACTCTATCTCCAACCTCAAACCCGGGAGGTTGTTCAACATATACCTCTTCATTGAGTACACCATTCATGAAGGCACTCTTGACATCCATTTGATACACCTTGAACTTCTTATATGTTGCATAGGCAAGGAATAACCTGATAGCTTCCAATCTAGCCACTGGAGCAAAAGTCTCATCATAGTCAATTCCTTCAGACTGACAATACCCTTTTGCAACCAGTCTAGCCTTGTTCCTTACCACAACACCATTTTCATCCTTCTTGTTCTTAAAGACCCACTTGGTACCAATCACACCTTGATGCCTAGGTCTATCTACCAGTTCCCAAACCTGGTTCCTTGTGAACTGATTCAACTCCTCTTACATGATAATGATCCAGTTTGAGTCAGTGAGAGTTTCTTCAATGTTCTGAGGCTCTTGCTCAGAGAGAAAGCAATAAAACAATGCACTCTCACCATGGAACCATCTGGTCCTGACTCCCTCAGTTGGATCACCAATGATTTGATCAATGGGATGATCCTCTAACCATGTTCTTTTGCCAGGAGTTGTTCCTGAAGTACCTGCAATGTTAGTGTCTACAGGCTCATAAAATTCAGGAAATTGAACAGAAGGGGATGATCCTGAGTCAATTCTAAAGGGATTAATAAGTTCAATGTCAGGGACATTGATTCTCCCTTGATGAGGTGACTCAGGAACCGTCTCAGCTGCAACAACATCTTCATAGACGGTGCTTACCTCAGGTTGAGCCTGTTCCTCAGTCTGAGGCTCAACAATCCCTGATGTGCTGGGCTTAGGAGTGGCACCTGATTCCTCATCCTGATCGTCATCATCATCCCATCTTGGAATTGGCACAGTCTTGATCTTGGGATCAGGTTGATTCTTCAAGCTCAGCCTTATCACACTCCTTGTGACCTCCTCAGTGTCAGGATTCAACACCTTTGTCCTAGACTCATTAGCAGATTCATCAAAGACGACATGAGGTGATTCTTCCACAACAAGGGTCCTACAATTGTAAACCCTGAAGGCTTTACTAACTTCAGAATATCCTAAGAATATTCCTTCATCAGATTTGCTATCAAAGGCTTTCAATTGGGTCTTCCCATTGTTGAGGATGAAGCACTTACAACCAAATACATGAAAATAAGAAATACGAGGTTTCCTTTTGTTCCATGTCTCATATGGGGTCTGAGCATCTTGTTTGTTCAACATGGATCTGTTCTGAGTGTAGCATGCAGTGTTGATTGCCTCAGCCCAGAATTTCTTGGGCAATCCTAACTCAGCCAGCATGGTCCTTGCAGCTTCCTTCAGTGTCCTGTTCCTCCTTTCAGCGACACCATTCTATTGTGGGGTTCTAGCTGCAAAAGTCTCATGAGCTATACCAAGTTCATTACAAAAGTCAGAAATATATGAATTTATAAATTCAGTGCCCTTGTCAGATCTGATCTTAGTAATGGACTGATTCTTCTCATTGCTGAGTCTCCTGAGCAACTCTGGAAGCTTCACCTGTGTTTCCTTCTTATTTAACAAGAAAATAACCCAAGTATATCTAGAATAATCATCAATAACCACAAGGGTATACTTTCTACCATTCATACTCACAGGTGTTATGGGACCAAACAAATCCATGTGCAGGAGCTGAAGTATCCTGTCAGTGGAATAAGAAGCTTTCTCTTTGAATGACGCTCTGACCTACTTCCCTTCCTGACAAGCTTTGCACACGTGATCTTTGCTAAAAACTTCATTAGGTAGACCATCAACAAGTGATTGTCTAGAAATTTTGTTAAGAATCTTGAAGTTCATGTGGCTTAATCTTTTATGCCATAACCAACTGAGCTCTAGTGAGCTTTTAGCAACAAAACAAGTATTAGGAATAGTGCTGCTCCAATCAGCGAGATAAACATTACCTTTCCTTATACCTGATAGAAGCACTTGTGTTGATTTGTCCTTGACTGAACATATATTCGATAAGAACTCAACACTGAACCCTTTGTCACAGAATTGACTTACTGACAGCAGGTTATGCTTCAGTCCTTCCACAAAGGACACATTTTCCACTCTGACTGTACCTATAATTAGAACACCAAAACCTTTAGTAATACCTTTTGAGTTATCACCAAAGGTTACCTGTGGACCATCTTTAGCTTGATATTCTTGGAGAAGACTCTTCATTCCAGTCATGTGCCTTGAGCAACCACTGTCTAGGTACCAAACAGCTTTGATTGAGTCTCCTCTCCTCTTGTTGTGATCCACAGCCGCCTGCAAGCAATTCAGGCTTTAGGTACCCATTGGGTGTTGGGTCCTATCGTGTCAGCTGTACCCTTCGGGATCCAGACTTGCTTAACAACCCTGATTGCCTCAGAGTGGTAAATCTGTCTCCCTGAAACATCGACATACACAACTTTCTTCTTCTTTGCCTGAGAGGAAGATGGTGTATAAGTGCTAGACTTAGGCTTCACAGGAGCCTGAGTGGGTGCCTTTTGGGCAGGCTTCCTGTTCTTCCTATGTCTGGGTGCAGCAGGTCTTGGGCCTTGTTCTTGATAAGGACCCTGATTTCTATTCCCCCTAGGCAAGTGAGGGAATGGAAAACAGTTAAAGGCCTCAGGATGCCAAAACCACAGGGGTGTCATCATATTTGGCCTTCCCTGTTGGTATTGCCAAACATGATCGTACCCTCGCTGACCAGTCTGAGGGCTCTTGGCCTAAGTCTTCCTCTGCTTTCGCTGAGGTTTTCCCTGGCCTGAGCTCTTAGGGGCTTCCTTAGGTTGCTTCGCCTTTCCCTTGGGTTTTGGCTTAGCTACCTTAGGAGCAACCCTGACTGTGTCAACGGTTTCCTTGCCCTTATCAGTTTGACGGGCCTGGAGCACAACCTTAGGTGCACTCTGGCCTGTCTGAACAAATACCCTCTCAGTGTTGCTCCCTGAAGCAACATGAGACTGACCTTGTGAGGATTTGTCAAGAACATATCCAAGTCCCTTTTTCTTGTTCCCAAGTATCTGGCTGCTATTTATTTCCTCTCTAGCCACTGAGGATTTATTCATTGCTGCAACCTTTTTCTTGAGAGAGTCCTCACTCTTTTTTAGGATTTCATGTCTGGTAAAGAGGTCATCAAACTTGCTCTTAAGTACCTTCAGTTCTTCCTTCCTGACCAACTCTTCCTCAGCCAATTCCTTCAGAATCTTCTCTCTTGGGAGACGCTCAGCGGTGATTAAATCAATCTCCTGAGTTAGTCTCACAATTTGAGCTGATTCTTTAAGATCAGACTGAGTGAGTTGTTCATTCAGGTTTTGAACCTCATTACTCAATTTCTTGTTCTCCTCTACCAAGAAGACATTAGTTTCCTGCAGTCTGGAGAAATCAACCATCAATTGATCAAGGCAGATCTGAAGATTCATTTCTCTAACTGACTCTGAGCTGAGCTCAGGATTTTGACCAGTGTAAGAAGCACAAACAGAATTTGATGTTACCTCAGGCTCATCCCTAGCCATCAGACATACATCATCGTACTCGTCATCTGAGAAGAGTTCAGGTGACCTTTCAGCAGGACCGTCAGAATCTGTTGCATCTTCAGCGGCCATTGCTCTCCGATCAGCAGATCTTAGATCCCTAGTGGCTCTCCTTTCCTCTCTCTCCCTCGCACTTAGCTCCGGGCAGTCGTACTGATAGTGACCAATCTTGTTACAGTTGTAACATGCTACCTGCTCACTTACTCTTTCTTTTCTCAGTTCAGGGTTCCTCCTTGAGTCAGGTTCCCTGGTTCTTGGTGAGCTTTCAGGCTTGGTTGGATATCTATCATCGCGAGTACGTCTCGTTCATCTCTTCTTTCAGGCTTTGGTTCAGAATATCTTCTTTCATCACCACGTTCTCTCCTCTGGTCAGTATTCCTTCGCTCCTCATATCTCCTTGAGCTTTGGTGGGTTCCTTCAGGTTTCCTGTCACGTGAGTCCTGATAAAACTTTTTATAACGACCAAACCTGGAATTGAGCTTGTCAAATCGTCTGGCCATCAGGCTGTACTCTTCAGCGAGTTCTTCCCTGCTCATCTCCATCAGTGACTTTGATGAAGAGTTTGATGAGGGCTCAACAGGTTCAGTTCTGGCCTTGAACGCCACACTTTTCTCAGGAGTTTTCTCCTTCACTTCCTCTTCTAACTGAACTTTCTTCTTTCTTTTGTTAAGATCAAATTCAAGCGCTTTGAGCTCTGAAAAAAGTAAAGCAGAAGTTATGTTACTCATATCCTGAGTGTTCTTAAGCATAATTACACTGTTATCCCATCTCTCAGGAAGGGCATTCAGGATCTTTGAAGCAACATCTCTTCTTGGGACATCCTTGTCCAACATCACCAACTCATTCATCAACTTGATGAATCGAGACTCCATTTGATCTATGCTCTCGTCCGGCAGCATCTCGAACGCTTCGAATTTCTGAATGGCAATATTTCTCTTGTTCTCCTTTATCTTTTCTGACCCCTCGCACATCCTGGTCAGCTCATCCCAAACCTCCTTTGCTGTCTTTAAGTTCATCAGTCTGGCTGACTCCTCGAAGGGCACCGTATGCAAGATGATGTTTCTGGCGACGTTGTCAAGCCCCACCATCTTGATTTCATTGTTGGTCATGTCTTTCCTTTCTTTAAGAACCTGCACGCCAATCGCAAGATCCTCGTATCCCAGTCCTCTGACGTTAGGAATAGTGATCTTGATCGGTCCTTCCCTGAGTACATGCGGCATCTGGTCATGGATGGCATCTAGATGTGCCTCTAATCTGAACTTCCAATAGACAAAGTTAGACACAGAGAATTCAGGTAACGAAGCTTCAAGTCTCCTAGAAGTCATGATGATGCAAGTTTTATGAAAAGCAAACTCAGATCTGTTCAGTGACCACCAACAGTTTCTCCTCTGAAACTATTAGTATTCAAAGTCAGTGGTCTTTCGAACCACTGCTCTGATACCACTTGTTGGTCCCGGTACAAGACTGAAGAATACGTGTATGGGGGGGGGAATACACGTATACCAATTTTTCAACCTTAAAGCTGACTGAGTCTGTTGATCCCAAAAATGTTATCCAGCGGAAAACGTTTTGAAATTATTTTTAAGAAAACCCTTTAAAGAATGTACTAAAAGAAAATGCAGAAAACTAAATTGCAGAAAAGTAAATGACACCGGATTTATAGTGGTTCGGACCAACTTGTCCTACGTCCACTCTCCCTTTCTCCAAAGGGGGCTTTCTCTCTCTCCAACCAACTTACTTATTACTGGAATTTCCGAAGTACCAGCTCCTTCTTACAACTTACAACAACCTTATCTAACAAGATGAACAGGTTGAGTAATAATCCAACTAAACTCCTAATAGAGTGTATATAAACTAGAAAGGACAAAGGTGAGTGATTGGAAGAGTTCGTGTGTTCTTAGTGTGCTCTCGCGCGACTCTTCTATATTGAACTAATCCAAGCACTCCTATATATAGTTGTGGAATAAACTAGCCGTTGGGAACTAGCAATTCAAACAACCATAATTGGAGGAATATAATCAATCAAAGATTGATTATATGATTGATTAGTTGACTTTCAATCAAGCAATCAATCAAATCCTCCATCAGTTGACTTCCAGATTGCCTTCTTCTCCATCAATGATCTCAAAAAATCTCCTTGTCTCCAGATTACTAAGATGCTTCTGGTAGGTGAACTAATCCGTCTCTCGTCTGGTCTGGTCTGGGGTCTTCTGGTCCTCATCTGGGAGAGGTCTTCTGGTGGAGTCCTCTGGTGAAGTCCTCTGGTGGGGTCTTCTGGTGACTCCTCTGGTCAGACTCCTCTGGTCCAAGCTCATCTGGTCAGACTCCTCTGGACCTCATCTGCTCTGGCGACACTTCTGCTCTGGTGACTCTTCTGCTCTGGACATCTCATCTGGTCACCTCTCATCTGGTACCTTCTCTGGTACCTCATCTGGTACCTTCTCTGGTCTGCACAGATTTCTTCCCCCTTAACCAAAGACCTATTCTAGACCTATACTAATCTGTAGCTGACTAACAGGTTCAGCTAGTCCTTTTACAAGTTCTTGTTTTAACATCTTCAAAACATCTAATCTATATCCTAACAATTTCCCCATTTTTGATGATGTTAAAACTGGAAGAACTTAAATAAAAACAAGACAAGAAAACTTGAATTATCAAAATAGAGATTCTGGCAGGCTGGGTCAACTGATCTTCCCCCTCAAAGTATGCTCAGCTGATATTGGGGCAAAACATCAGCTGGTCTTCTTATGTATCTGCAGGCAATCAACTTTTTGGTACCCTTCTGGGTCCATGGGGGTTAGCACAATATTTAGGAAGCCACAAGAATAGATCATCCCTTTTTGGATTAGGTGATCTTATCTTTCTTCCATATATATCAACAAAAACACACTGAACATAAGAAGCTTCGACATGGTTATTTCTTCTAGAGGTTCTTCTTCTCTTATGAGCTTGTCCAGTAGAAGAAGTAACTTGTCTTAATGCAACAGACTTGAAATTCTTTTGATATGGGTAAGTCTTACTAGAACCATCAAAGGTTCCAGCTGGTCTGGCAGGTGACTTGAAAGTCCTCTGCAGGTGAGTAGGAGTCATCTGGTTCTGCCTCTTTTGAGAAGATCCAGACTGTCTTCTACTCTGCTGGCCTGGCTGAGGTCTTTTATTCTGGGTATAACCCTTCTTAAAATTCCTCCTCTGCCTTTTGGGTTTTTGAGTTTTAGGACTCATCTGCCCATTAGGCTGAGTTGCCTGGTCAGCTGGCCTTTTACCCTTATCAATGAAATTACTAGACTGTTCTTCTTTCTGATCAGGTGAGGATTCAGGTTTGGTATAACCAAGGCCTATCTTATCATGCTCTCTTTGAGATGAGGCAGCTATGTGTGACACAACATTGTTTGCTGTAGTCAGCTGCTCCACTCTCATCTTGAGCTTGTCCTCACTATCTTTTACAATTTCGTTTTGATGGAAGAGTTCATCGAACTTAGCTTTCAGCAGAGTATATTCATTATCTTTCTCAATGTTTTCAACAAGCAACTTTTCTATCAGCTTAGTTTGTTCATCACATATGGTTTTCAAGTCAGTGGACTCTTCTACCAGTGTTTGAACTTGTTCAGCTGGTAGATCAGTTGGGTTGCCTAAACATTGTGAAAGCCTCTGATTTTCTGCTTTCAACTTTGTGTTCTCATCTTCCAACTTTTGACAAAGTTGTATAGATTTTTGGAGATCTAATAGCAAATTTTGCATATCAGACTCCTCTGATTGTCCAGAACAAGAAGAAGATGAAAAAGAAGAGGGAGTTAGATTAAATACCTCGTCTGTTACCAGACATATCTCTTCGTCTGGTCCATAATTGGATGATGAACCAGAAGTGGATACCTCTTCTTCCTCATCTGCGAAGCTCCTTTTGGAGTACCTCCTGGTGTCTCTTCTACTGCATCTCTTTGAGCCCATTTTCTGCAAAATTTGTTAGCACAACAAATATTTGGGTTTTAAAAAAAATGGATCTGCCCTGGTGACCACCAAAATAATTTCAAAACAGTGGTCTGTAGGACACACTGCTCTGATACCACTTGTTGGTCCCAAAAAGGTTATCCAGCGGAAAGCGTTTTGAAATTATTTTTAAGAAAACCCTTTAAAGAATGTACTAAAAGAAAATGCAGAAAACTAAATTGCAGAAAAGTAAATGACACCGGATTTATAGTGGTTCGGACCAACTTGTCCTACGTCCACTCTCCCTTTCTCCAAAGGGGGCTTTCTCTCTCTCCAACCAACTTACTTATTACTGGAATTTCCGAAGTACCAGCTCCTTCTTACAACTTACAACAACCTTATCTAACAAGATGAACAGGTTGAGTAATAATCCAACTAAACTCCTAATAGAGTGTATATAAACTAGAAAGGACAAAGGTGAGTGATTGGAAGAGTTCGTGTGTTCTTAGTGTGCTCTCGCGCGACTCTTCTATATTGAACTAATCCAAGCACTCCTATATATAGTTGTGGAATAAACTAGCCGTTGGGAACTAGCAATTCAAACAACCATAATTGGAGGAATATAATCAATCAAAGATTGATTATATGATTGATTAGTTGACTTTCAATCAAGCAATCAATCAAATCCTCCATCAGTTGACTTCCAGATTGCCTTCTTCTCCATCAATGATCTCAAAAAATCTCCTTGTCTCCAGATTACTAAGATGCTTCTGGTAGGTGAACTAATCCGTCTCTCGTCTGGTCTGGTCTGGGGTCTTCTGGTCCTCATCTGGGAGAGGTCTTCTGGTGGAGTCCTCTGGTGAAGTCCTCTGGTGGGGTCTTCTGGTGACTCCTCTGGTCAGACTCCTCTGGTCCAAGCTCATCTGGTCAGACTCCTCTGGACCTCATCTGCTCTGGCGACACTTCTGCTCTGGTGACTCTTCTGCTCTGGACATCTCATCTGGTCACCTCTCATCTGGTACCTTCTCTGGTACCTCATCTGGTACCTTCTCTGGTCTGCACAAATTTCTTCCCCATTAACCAAAGACCTATTCTAGACCTATACTAATCTGTAGCTGACTAACAGGTTCAGCTAGTCCTATTACAAGTTCTTGTTTTAACATCTTCAAAACATCTAATCTATATCCTAACAGAGTCCCCTTTACTCAGAGTGGTAAAGAACTAAGAGCTGATAACACACCTACTGACTACACTTGGTGCGGGTCAGTTGGCTAACTATCAGTTCAAGTTCAGTGCGGAAATGTTTGAGCCCTGATAGTTTAAAGTCTTGTTAGGTTTGCTTTCTGAAAACTTGGTTTACTCAATTCTGAAGGTGTTTAGTAGGGCAGTGCTCTTTTTGAAGATCAGCCTGATTGATTCAGGCTTGATAAACTTGAATGCAATGAATGAACAAGTAATATGGCAAGTATGCACAATATCAAAGCAGTAAGAACACAAGGATTTTAACGTGGTTCAGAGACTCAAGCTCCTACGTCTACGGCCTGACTTAACAGGAAATCCACTCAAGGGATTCTTGTTTTTAATGTGCCAAGGTGCACCAAGACCAGCTATCCTCACTGATCTATACAACTCCACTTACTAACACACTAACTGACTTACTCCCAACAAGCCTAACTTAGGGTTTTGGTTTTAGTTTGGATTCCAACTAAGTTGAGATTATCCTTACAAGGCAAAGCTATGCTAAGGATTGGATAATCTCTCTAAGCTTAAGATAATGCTATTTAGCTTTTGGAATACAGAATAACTCTCAGTTGCTAAGAAACACTTGGGAAATTTGGATGTTTTTCGAGTGCTTCTCTTAAAGGCTGAATGCTTTGAGTGCTTGAGAGTTTGAGTAACTTCTGGCTTGGAAATTTCCCGTCTCCTTGAATGGGTTCAAGGCCTTCTGTATTTATAGGTGATTTGAAAAACTATCCGTTGGAGAGATAGCCTTCGAGTCATCTATGTAGAGTGGCTTCAAACGGACATATCTTCATGCAGCAGCCATCCTTGCATGGATTTGGTATTTGCATTAAATGCACATTGAATGCTTGCCCGTTGAACATGCAGTCTGAATTCAGTCTTCATGTCAGGTTCCGTACGTGCGTGTCCTTCTCGGATTGGTCCACGTCATCAGGTTGGTGAGAATGTCAGAATTTATTCCTGAGCTTCAGGCTTGTCTTATTAAGTTCTTTTTGTCTTGAGCCCACCAGTCTTGTCCTGACGCTGAAATTCTTTTTGCATTGCTTGGCTCTACTCCAAGTCTTCCCATAAACTCAGTGACATCCTGTTCCCTTCAGGATTGAGTTAGTAATGACCTCAGCGTCATACTCTTCATCACTGACACTTACTCAGCCAGCTTAGAGGACTGCCATAAGTTTAGGATGATGCTCTTTGTCTTTAGGCTCTGAGTCTTGATTGTCTCCAGTGAGTTCTCCTCTCACTGAGTACCTGTGAAGTGTAAAATGACAAAGTACTAATCCTAATCAAGACTAGCCTGACAAAGACAGATTAAGGCAAACATCTTTTCAGGGGCTTTGGGATCTTAATCAAAACTGACAATGTCCCAACAATTTCCCTTACACTCCCCCTCACTCATGGGCCAGACTCAATTTTTTCCTTTTGGGGAGGCCCAATGAGTGAACAATCATTATCCCGGGCGTGAGCCTTTTGACTCTGATACCATGAATAAATATCACCTTATTTAAAAGTTTGGACTTGTAGAAGGGTGTGAAATTAATTCATTTAATTATTTCCCTTATAGGTATGTTTGGATTTGAACAAGTTTTATAAAGGCCGCAGCTAAACAAACCCCCGATTTTCCTATACATACCCCAATTACTATATAAACCCCATTAAAAATATGATTATTTTAAAAGATTATTAAACATACCCCAAATTTAGACAATTATGCCCTTATTTAAAAATTAACCTAAATTAAAGCAAAAAAAGAATAAATAAATAATTATAAACTCACAATTTTATTCACTTAAACATATACACGATCAAAACAAAAGTGAAGAGTTCCCAAATTTTAAAGGAAGAACAACAAATTTGACCTCCAAAATTATTCAAACACAATAAAAAATATAAGTTGGTCTTCTTAATCTCGAAAAAGATGAGAACAAAAAAAACATTTGCAAGAAAAAAAATATGCGAAAAAAAAAACACAACATAGGCTAACAAAGCGTGTTTAAATTTTGTTTCAAGTAAACTAATTTTTTTTGTCTTTACAAAGAAAACTATAAGTTCACGTCTATCAATTTTACTCACTGGTGCTACCGAAAAAAATGCGAACAAAATCTCACACAAAATAATAATGATGCACTACGCATACAAATTAACTTGTCATTCAGTGTAAAAAAAATTACATCAATGTGATATTTTGTGTCGTTTGACTCCATTGATTAGACACTATAAATTTTATTTATCTTGTGTTAATTTGAAAGAAAACAATCCAATTGTAACGCCCCGAATCCATATATATTAATTGTATAGAATTCGAAGTATTAATTGAGGTCAAAAGTCTGAACTATAAAAATTTTTGAAGAAAAGATAACATAAATATATGATGAGTTTCATGCAGTAGGAAGGTGGGGAGAAATATTATAATGATGTGTCACACTCCTATATATATGTATGAAAGTATAGAGAATTTAGTATTTTGAAATATTACATACTGAGTCTTAGGTATTGAATCACACGGAAATTTGTATCGTCTTACAATGTACTGGCGATAACATTTATTTAGAAAATAGAAAGTAATATAGGCATCCTAGTGTTCTAATTAGTGTTTTAATTGAATGGGAAAACGCCGTGTCTTTCTCATCACTGTCTCTGCTCCCCGTACTCGAAATCTGCAAGGGGTTAGAAAAGTGGGGCGTGAGATTTGAATTCTCACTTATGGGTGATTTGCAACGTCCTGGGATTGGTAAATCCGAAGTATATTAAGTTGTACTTATTAATAAAGCGTTTAAAGTATTTAAGTAGTTGATATATATACATGGATAACGTATATCACAGGACAAGCAGATTCACGTAATAATTAATTGGGCATAACAAGTCTTACGTCATATAATTGGCATATCACAAATTGATTCACAGTAAGGGGCGAAGCCCAAAATCATTTTCCACATATCGTAAAAGACTTTCCTTGGACCACTTTCATACGACCATACTTGACTTGTTCCACTTTCCAAAACCTTACTTCTCCCAACCACTGACAAAATAGAATAACACAAACCATCAATGGCCTTATTCCCAGTGCGCAACGTAGGCGTCTGGCCCGGGGATGATGGTCCCGTTTTCGAATACCAAAATGGGAATTCAGGAGCTAAATTTTTTTTTTAAACTTTTAGCTCAGAGAGTTCAGCAAGAGTGAAGAGTTCTCAAGTCACTGCATTACTAAGAGGCTGAGCTACCAAGTCAGTGAGAAGACTTGAAGACTCATGCTCTTAGCAACACAGTGACTCGAGATACTGAACTCTCGAGTGCGTTGCCTGAACTGGTCAGTGAGAGGATTCTCCCTGACTTGAATATTTAACTAAAGTTTCCTTTTTAACAATGCTCTCAGTGAGCAGATTTTCACAACACTTTAGTAAATACTTTAATGAAACGAACGCTCAGTTTAACGTGGTTTAGAGGCTCAAGCTCTTACATCCACGGCCTGATTTAACAGGAAATCCACTACTGGGATTCTTGTTTTTAACGTGCCAAGGTGCACTTATAACTGGACTCACGCCACTCCCTGGGCTACCTCTCCTCACAAACTAACTTCCACCAACAAACCTAACTAGAGGGTTTTGGTTTCAGTTTGATTTCTCCAACTAGGTGAGGTTTTCCTTTATAATGTGTTAGCCTAAAGCTAAGATTAGGAAAACCTCTCTAAGCTATGAGTTACAAGCTTGACACTCATTTGTGTATATCTATGAACTCTAAGGTTCAGTGTACGAGATGTGAATCATCCCTCCTTATAACTCCCAATATAATGCACTAAACACTCACACCTTCACAACTCGTAGGTGTTGATTTTTCTTACTTCACACACCCTCAAAACGCAGCTATGAGCTTGTATATATAGTGTGGATTCAAATGTAACCGTTGGAGGAAATTACATTTGAATCCATACAATTAATGGTTTCAACCACTTTTCTTGGAATGCGGCCTTGTCAGTGTCAGAGTTGCTGCATTGTGCTGATTGGTCCACGTGGGCTGGATTCAACGGATCTTTGACTCAGTGGGTTGACCAAGATCCACTGACTTTAGGTAGCTTCCTCCTTCACTGACTGATGATCTTCAGTGGACTGAACGTCTTCAGTGTAGTTGTCCTTCAGAAACTATTTGAAGATCACTTCAAGAAGTTTGTCATAAGGCTGAATGACAAACTTCTCTGACCACATTAGCCTGACTCCTTCAGGGCCTACTTGGTACATCACTGATCCTCTTGATCATGCTCTTAGATCAGCTCGGTTTACACTCAGTGGGACATCCTTCAGGCTTCTCTTCTGGTTCAGGTCACTGACTTCAGTCTGTTCTTCTAGATGTCATCTTTGAGTTCTTCAGGCTGTGTTGCTGAGTTCCCCCTCAACTGAGTGTTCCCTAAACTGACAACCTATTCTACTGAGAAATAACCTAGCCTGACCTGAAACAAAAGATACTATCCTGACTGCTTTCAAACCTATTACAAGTGGTTTTGGAAAATCATCAAAACTAAACATATCCCAACAATTTCCCCCTTTTTGATGATTCCAAAACTTCTAACCAATGTCAGTTTTGATTAGATCCCAAAGCCCCTGAAAAAATGTTTGCATTTGTTTGTCAGGCTAGTCTTGGTTAGGATTTGTACTTAGTCATTTTACACTTCACAGGTACTCAGTAAGAGGAGCACTTACTGATGACAATCAAGACTTAGAGCCTGAAGAAGGTTTACCATCCTGAACTTATGGCAGTTCTCTAAGCTGGCTGAGTAAGTCTCAGTGATGAAGAGTATGACCCTGAGGTCATTACTACTCAGTCCTGAAGGGAACAAGAGGATACTGAGTTTCTGGGAAGACTTGGAGTAGAGCCAAGCAATGCAAAAGGAATGTTAGCGTCGGGACAAGACCGGTGAGCTCATGACAAAAAGAATTTAATAAGACAAGCCTGAAGCCCAGGAATAAGTTCTGACATTCTCACCAACCTGATGACGTGGACCAATCCTGGAAGGACACGCACGTACGGAACCTGACAGAAGACTGACTTTAGACTGCACTTTCAACGGGCAAGCATTTAATGCATATACCTAATTCCATGCAAGGACGGCTGCTGCATGAAGATATGTCCGTTTGAAGCCACTCTACATAGTTGACAAGAAAGGCTATCTCTCCAACGGATAGTTTTTCAAATCACCTATAAATACAGAAAGCCTTGAACCCATTCAAGGTTACAGGAAATTTCCAAGCCAGAAATTACTCAAACTCTCAAGCATTCAAAAGCATTCAGCCTTAGAAGAAGCACTCGAAACCATCTAAATTTCCCAAGTGTTTCTTAGCTACTGAGAGTCATTCTGTATTCCAAAGAGCGAACTAGCATTATCTTAAGCTTAGAGAGATTATCCAATCCTTAGCATAGCTTTGCCCTGTAAGGATAATCTCAACTTAATTGGAATCCAAACTAAAACCAAAACCCTAAGTTAGGTTTGTTGGGAGTAAGTCAGTTAGTGAGTTAGTAAGAGGAGTTGTATAGATCAGTGAGGTTAGCTGGTCTTGGTGCACCTTGGCACGTTAAAAACAAGAATCCCTTGAGTGGATTTCCTGTTAAATCAGGTCGTGGACGTAGGAGCTTGAGTCTCTGAACCACGTTAAACTCCTTGTGTTCTTATTGCTTTGATATTGCGCATACCTGCCATATTACTTGTTCATTCATAAGCATTTGGTTTATCAGGTCTGAATCAATCAGCCTGATCCTTAAAAAGAGCACTGCCCTACTAATCACTATTCAGAATTGAGTAAACAAGTTCTTCAGAAAGTAAACTAATCAAGACTTTAAACTATCAGGGCTCACGCATTTCCGCACTGAACTTGAACTGATAGTTAGCCAACTGACCCGCACCAAGTGTAGTCAGTCGGTGTATTATCAGTCCCTAGTTCTTTATCACTCTGAGTAAAGGAGACTCAGTAAGGTTTTAAGTTTGAAAATTGGTATACGTGTATTCCCCCCCATACACGTATTCCCCAGTCTTGTACCGGGACCAACAAGTGGTATCAGAGCAGTGGTTCAAAAGACCACTGACTTTGAATACTAATAGTTTCAGAGGAGAAACTGTTGGTGGTCACTGAACAGATCTGAGTTTGCTTTTCATAAAACTTGCATCATCATGACTTCGAGGGGACTTGAAGCTTCGTTACCTGAATTCTCTGTATCTAACTTTGTCTATTGGAAGTTCAGATTAGAAGCGCATCTTGATGCCAGCCATGACCAGATGCCGCGTGTTCTCAGTGAGGGACCGATCAAGATCACTATTCCTAACGTCAAAGGACTGGGATATGAGCATCTTGAGATTGGCGTGCAGGTTCCGAAAGAAAGGAAAGACATGACCAACGATAAAATCAAGATGGTGGGACTGGACAACGTTGCCAAAAACATCATTTTGCATACGGTGCCCTTCGAGGAGTCAGCCAGGCTGATGAATTTAAAGACGGCAAAGGAGGTTTGTGATGAGCTGACAAGGATGTGCGAGGGGTCAGAAAAGATAAAGGAGAACAAGAGAAATATTGCCATTCAAAAATTCGAGGCATTTGAGATGTTGCCTGATGAGACAATTGATCAGATGGAGTCAAGGCTCATTAAGTTGATGAATGAGTTGGTGATGCTGGACAAGGATGTCCCAAAGAGAGATGTTGCTTCAAAAATCCTGAATGCCCTTCCTGAGAGATGGGATAATAGTGTAATTATGCTTAAGAACACTCAGGATATGAGTAACATAACTTCTTCTTTACTTTTTTCAGAGCTTAAAGCACTGGAATTTGATCTTAACAAAAGGAAGAAGAAAGTTCAGCCAGGAGAGGAAGAAAAGGAGAAAACTCCTGAGAAAAGTGTGGCGTTCAAAGCCAGATCTGAACCTGTTGAATCTTCATCAAAGCCACTGATGGAGATGAGCAAGGAAGAACTTGCTGAGGAGTACAGCCTGATGGCCAGACGCTTTGAGAAGCTTAATTCCAGGTTTGGTCGTTATAAGAAATTTTATCAGGACTCACGTGACAGGAAACCTGAAGGAACCCACCAAAGCTCAAGGAGATATGAGGAAAGGAGAAACACTGACTAGAGGAGAGATCGTGGCGAAGAAAGAAGATATTCAGATCCAAAGCCCGATCGCAGAGATGAACAGAGACGTACTCATGATGACAAGCACTCAGGAAAGACTGAAAGCTCATCAAGACAGAGGGAACCTGACTCAAGGAGGATCCCTGAACCAAGGAGAGAAAGAGGAGATGAGCAACCAATATGTTACAACTGTAACAAGAGCGGGCACTATCAGTATGATTGTCTGAAGCTGAGTGCAAGGGAAAGAGATGACAAGAGGGCCAAGAGAGACCAGAGATTTGCTGACCGGAGAGCCATGCTTGCTGAGGATGCAACTGACTCTGATGGTCCTGAGGAAAGGTCACCTGAACTCTTTTCTGATGATGAGTACGATGATGTTTGCCTGATGGCAAGGGAGGAACCTGAGGTAACATCCAACTCTGTATGTGGTTCCTACACTGGTCAAAATCTTGAGCTAAGCTCAGAGTCAGTCAGAGAAATGAACCTTCAGATCTGCCTAGATCAATTGATGGTTGATTTCTCCAGATTGCAGGAAACTAATGTCTTCTTGGTAGAGGAGAACAAGAAATTGAGTACTGAGGTTCAAAACCTGAATGATCAACTCACTCAGTCTGATCTTAAAGAATCAGCTCAGATTGTGAGACTAACTCAGGAGATTGATTTAATCAATGTTGAGCGTCTTCCAAGAGAGAAAATTATGAAGGAACTGGCTGATGAAGAGTTGGTCAGGAAGGAAGAACTGAAAGTACTTAAGAGTAAGTTTGATGACCTCTTTACCAGACATGAAATCCTGAAAAAGAGTGAGGACTCTCTCAAGAAAAAGGTTGCAGCAATGAATAAATCCTCAGTGGCTAGAGAGGAAATAAATAGCAGCCAGATGCTTGGGAATGAGAAAAAGGGACTTGGATATGTTCCTAAAAAATCCTCACAAGGTCAATCTCATGTTGCTTCAGGGAGCAACACTGAGAGGGTATTTGTTCAGGCAGGCCAGAGTGCACCCAAGGTTGTACTCCAGGCCCGTCAAACTGATAAGGGCAAGGAAACTGTTGACACGGTCAGGGTTGCCCCTAAGGTAGCTAAGCCAAAACCCAAGGGAAAGGCAAAGCAACCTAAGGAGGCCCCTGAGAGCTCAGGCCAGGGAAAGCCTCAGCGAAAGCAGAGGAAGACTCAGGCCAAGAGCCCTCAGACTGGTCAGCGAGGGTACCATCATGCTTGGCAATACCAACAGGGTAGGCCAAACATGATGACACCCCCTTGGTTTTGGCATCCTGAGGCCTTTAACTGTTTTCCATTCCCTCACTTGCCTAGGGGGAATAGAACACAGGGCCCTTATCAAGAACAAGGCCCAAGACCTGCTGCACCCAGACCTAGGAAGAACAGGAAGCCAGCCCAAAAGGCACCCACTCAGGCTCCTGTGAAGCCTAAGTCTAGCACTCATACACCATCTTCCTCTCAGGAAAAGAAGAAGAAAGTTGTGTATGTTGATGTTTTCAGGGAGACAAATTTACCACTCTGAGGCAATCAGGGTTGTTAAGCAAGTCTGGATCCAGAAGGGTACATCTGACACAATAGGACCCAACACCCAATGGGTACCTAAAGCCTGATTTGATTGCAGGTGGTTGTGGATCACAACAAGAGGAGATGAGACTCAATCAAAGTTGTTTGGTACCTAGACAGTGGTTGCTCAAGGCACATGACTGGAATGAAGAGTCTTCTCCAAGAATACCAAGCTAATAATGGTCCACAGGTAACCTTTGGTGATAACTCAAAAGGTGTTACTAAAGGTTTTGGTGTCTTAATAATAGGTACAGTCAGAGTGGAAAATGTGTCCTTTGTGGAAGGACTGAAGCATAGCCTGCTGTCAGTAAGTCAATTCTGTGACAAAGGGTTCAGTGTTGAGTTCTCATCAAATATATGTTCAGTCAAGGACAAATCAACACAAGTGCTTCTATCAGGTATCAGGAAAGGAAACGTTTATCTCGCTGACTGGAGCAGCACTATTCCTAATACTTGTTTTGTTGCTAAAAGCTCTCTAGAGCTCAGTTGGTTATGGCATAAAATATTAAGCCACCTGAACTTCAAGATTCTTAACAAAATTTCTAGACAGTCACTTGTTGAAGGTCTACCTAATGAAGTTTTTAGCAAAGATCATGTGTGCAAAGCTTGTCAGGAAGGGAAGCAGGTTAGATCATCATTCAAAGAGAAAGCTTCTCATTCCATTGACAGGATTCTTCAGCTCTTGCACATGGATTTATTTGGTCCCATAACACCTGTGAGTATGAATGGCAGAAAATATACCCTTGTGGTTATTGATGATTATTCTAGATATACTTGGGTTATTTTCCTGTTAAATAAGAAGGAGACATAGGTGAAGCTTCCAGAGTTGCTCAGGAGACTCAGCAATGAGAAGAATCAGTCCATTACTAAGATCAGATCTGACAAGGGCACTGGATTTATAAATTCATATATTTCTGACTTTTGTAATGAACTTGGTATAGCTCATGAGACTTCTGCAGCTAGAACCCCACAGCAGAATGGTGTCGCTGAAAGGAGGAACAGGACACTGAAGGAAGCCGCTAGGACCAGGCTGGCAGAGTCAGGATTGCCCAAGAAATTCTGGGCTGAGGCAATCAACACTGCATGCTACACTCAGAATAGATCCATGCTAAACAAACAACATGCACAGAACCCCATATGAGACATGGAATAAAAGAAAACCTCGTATTTCTTATTTTCATGTATTTGGTTGTAAGTGTCTCATCTTCAACAATGGGAAGACCCAATTGAAAGCTTTTGATAGCAAATCTGATGATGGAATATTCTTAGGATATTCTGAAGTTAGTAAAGCCTTCAGAGTGTATGATTAGGCGTGAAATTATTATGTTTTGGTGCCCGATTTGCCCATATTCTGAGTGTTTTTATGAGTATTTGGAGTCATTTGAGTATCATTTCTATAAACTGATGAATTTGTCTCTTTGGTTTTCATAGATGGATAGAGGGTGAAAAGAGGAGTTCTTAGGACTTTGAATCGGCCAAAACGGACTCCCGGTTGAGGAGATATGAAGATTTTACGAACATGTGTATAGGTGCCGAAAAGTGCTCGAGCTCGACCACTCATGCACTGTGCACGAGTTGAATCAGGTCGTGCACTAGTGCACGAGCGTACGTGATTTTTGGCCCAAAAACGCCCAAATTCGATCCCAAGCCTATTTATACCTTTTTCCAAGCATATCAACACATACCAACACATATTTTTACATATTTTGAGCGAGGAGAAAGCTTGAGAAGGAGTTTTGAATAAATTTATACGTTGTAATCGAGGTTTTAATTTACGAATTCTTAGTTTTAGTATTTCTTTTGAACGTATTAGATTAATTCTTTCTTTCTTTACTCTTTGAGACGATTAAATCTAGTTTTTTCAGATTTATATAGATTTCTTTGGAGACTTTAATTTGTTCTTTCGTTTATGTTCTTGATTTTATTAGTTAATTCAATTATGCATATGTTTATTGCTCTTGTGATTGCTTTTATTATTGTCAAAACCATGTCTAGCTAAAACCCTTGCATGCTTAGGGTAGGATGAACTCGTAGAAGTAGGTTGTGGGTATGTAATTAGAGTAATTCGTGACGTTAGGTTTTAATTCTCTTAATTAATGAATTCTTAAAATTAATCTTGACTTTACCTTTGAATTTCGTACGAAAAGTGTTCGAGAGAGGACGACCGTATCACTCTTTAACAATTAGTAGACTTAATGAGAGGGTTTAGAAAGGGTTAATTAATCTACCGGTTTATCTAAGGAGGACGACCGCATCACCTTAGTTTAAATTAGGGTCTTGTTAATTAAGCACGATTCATTAACTTGTTAGTGGATTAGTGAAGTCGATTTATAGGATAAAGTATTAGGGTTTGAAATCTTGAGCTTTCATCTTACGATCTTTTACTTGCCTTTACCTTTGAATTTCGTACGAAAAGTGTTCGAGAGAGGACGACCGTATCACTCTTTAACAATTAGTAGACTTAATGAGAGGGTTTAGAAAGGGTTAATTAATCTACCGGTTTATCTATGGAGGACGACCGCATCACCTTAGTTAAATTAGGGTCTCGTTAATTAAACACGATTCATTAACTTGTTAGTGGATTAGTGAAGTCGATTTATAGGATAAAGTATTAGGGTTTGAAATCTTGAGCTTTCATCTTACGATCTTTTACTTAGGTTATTTCTTGCACGTCACAATTATTTTGATTATGTACCAGCTCCGTTAGTATATGTAGGGATTCCTATCCTAAGCATCACCATCACATACTTGCATACAAACCTTAGATACTTAGTTTAATTTTCCTTTTGCATTCGTAGAGTAATTTAGTTTAGATTATTTTCTTTTTTCAAAAACCAAAAACATTTCACTCATATTAACTACGACGCGTAGATCTTCAGGGATCTATTTACATACACACTTTCCCTTGGGTTCGATAATACTTGGTCCCTATACTTGCTCATACTACAGTGAACCCGTACTCTTGCGGGGAAACTACTAGTAGAAAGCTGGTATTTTCGATTCAAGTCAGTATACAATTGTAGGACCCTTGTTGTGGAAGAATCACCACATTTTGTGTTTGATGAATCTGCTAATGAGTCTAGGATAAGAGTGTTGAATCCTGACACTGAGGAGATCACAAGGAGAGTGACAAGGCTGAGCTTAAAGAATCAACCTGATCCAAAGGTCAAAACTGTACCAATTCCAAGATGGGATGATGACAATGATCAGGATGATGAATCAAGTGCCACTCCTAAGCCCAGCACATCAGGGATTGTTGAGCCTCAGACTGAGGAACAGGCTCAACCTGAGGTAAGTACCGTTTATGAAGATGTTGTTGCAGCTGAGACGGTTCCTGAGTCACCTCATCAAGGGGGAATCAATGTCCCTGATATTGAGCTTGTTAATCCTTTTGGTATAGACTCAGGATCATCCACTTCTGTTCAATTTCCTGAATTTTATGAGCCTGTAGACACTAACATTGCAGGTACTTCAGGAACAACTCCTGGCAAGAGAACATGGCTAGAGGATCATCCCATTGGTCAAATCATTGGTGATCCAACTGAGGGAGTCACGACCAGATGGTTCCATGGTGAGAGCGTATTGTTCTGTTGTTTTCTCTCTGAGCAAGAGCCTCAGAACATTGAAGAAGCTCTCACTGACTCGAACTGGATCATTGCCATGCAAGAGGAGTTGAATCAGTTCACAAGGAATTAGGTTTGGGAACTGGTAGATAGACCTAGGCATCAAGGAGTAATTGGTACCAAGTGGGTTTCAAGAACAAGAAGGAAGAGAATGGTGTTGTGGTAAGGAACAAGGCTAGACTGGTTGCAAAAGGGTATTGTCAATCTGAGGGAATAGACTACGATGAGACTTTTGCTCCAGTGGCTAGGTTGGAAGCTATCAGATTGTTCCTAGCATATGCAACATATAAGAAGTTCAAGGTATATCAAATGGATGTCAAGAGTGCCTTCCTGAATGGTGTACTCAATGAAGAGGTATATGTTGAACAACCTCCCGGGTTTGAGGTTGGAGATAGAGTATACCATTTGAAGAAAGCACTCTATGGACTTAAGCAAGCACCAAGAAGGGAACTGTGGATAGGACACTGTTCAGGATCACTGAAGGTGATGACATTCTCTTGGTCCAGATCTATGTGGATGACATAATATTTGGATCACTAAATCATCAGCTCTGTGAGAAATTCTCTAAGCTGGTGACTGGTAAATTTGAGATGTCAATGATGGGAGAGATGAACTTCTTCTTAGGATTGCAGGTCAAGCAGACTAATCAAGGTATCTTCATTAATCAGGTCAAGTATACAAGAGACTTGATTCATAAGTTTGGTGTTCAGAACAACAATCCAGCCAGGATCCCTATGAACACAAATTGGAAGATGGATCCTGACACTGAAGGGACTTCAGTGAATTAGACTGAGTATCGAGGGCTGATAGGTTCGTTGTTGTACGTGACTGCAAGTAGGCCTGACATTACGTTTGCAGTTGGTGTGTGTGCTAGGTATCAGTCCGATCCTAAGAAAAGCCATTTGGAGGCTGCTAAGAGGATACTTAAGTATTTGAAAAAGGACAGTCAATATGGGACTATGGTATCCTTCAGATGACAACTTAGAATTGACAGGTTTTTCAGATGCAGATTGTGGAGGTTGTAGGATTGATAGGAAATCAACCTCAGGGACATGTCAGTTTTTGGGAAGTAAGTTGATCTCGTGGTTTAGTAAGAAGCAGAATTCAGTGGCTACATCCACAACTGAGGCTGAGTATATGGCTGAGACAACAGTTGAGGGACTACCAAGTATTTGCTAATGAGGTTCCAATCTATTGTGACAACAATAGTGCTATAGCAATTACTCAGAACCCAGTGCTTCACACAAGGTACAAGCATGTGGACATTAGGCATCACTTCATTCGAGGTCACGTGGAAAAGAAGGACATTAGGATGGAGAAGATTCACACTGACAGGCAAAGAGCTGACATCTTGACTAAGCCTTTGGCTGAAGCAAGGTTTATGGAACTGTCAGTGAAGTTAGGACTCTTAGATCTGGGAGAGCAGTCAGTGTAGGGTTCTAGGGGGAACTCAGGCCAGACTCGACTCAGCGAGGTATCAGGGTGCTACAATGTCTCCCTGACAGGTATGAGTTCTATTCTGACTCTTGTGAATACCAAGCGTCTCCCTGAGTCCTTCGTCCTGAAAATCTTTATTAAATGCATTTCGTTTTCATTAAAAGCGCGTCTTTTCACATTTAAACCCACGCGCAGCGGAGCATTTTATGCTTCAGTTACTTTTTCATATACGTGTCCGTTTTATACGGAATATGACTGACATGGGGTAATTGATTGAAACTAAGATTAATCCTGGCCTTTCATTTCAAAACCTTTCAAATTCAGGAATTAATCTCAGCCCCACGTCTGAGTAACTGACTTAATCTTATCAGTCAAAAGTGCCATTGGAGGTCTTTACGCAAACACAACGCACATCTGCACACTGAGTATTCTCCTGCTCAAATTTTCACATTTTTTTTCTAAAAACCTCTCTTTCAAAATCAACGGCACTTCTTGATTCCAACTGGACAATAGACAAGCTTGGGGATGTTGTCGATAACAAGCTGGTACACATGGAGCAAGTCATCTCCATGGAAGGTGCCTGTCTTACAGTGGAGGAAATCAAACCAGTTTTTAATTGGATTTCCAAAGCTGGGTTGGAAACATACTTCACCATGCACCCTATCTCCATACTCCCAAGGACGGTCGTAGAAGCCTACTTTAATATGTTCCTGCGCAAGGAGGAACTTTTCACGAAGGTGACCGCGCTCAAACTAACGGGAGAGAAGGACGGCGATGGCGAACCCCTCTATAACTCAGAGGTGGTTGACATTGACATTCGGAAGGCTGGCAAGGAGGTCTTTGCGTTGCCTTCCTCAGGGATCAATCCCAGGTTCTACAAGGAGAATTCGGAAGGAGAATTCCTTAAGAAGTGGACCAAGACTAGCTCCCCTGAGTTCAGAGCCCGTCAGAACAAGAGTACTCTGAAGCCTGAGTACAGAGCTCTTGTGGACTTGGTGTCCAAGGTGGTAATGGGATCCACTGGCTCTCATGAGCAGCTGAGCTTGCCCAAGCTGAGGATAATGAGGGCTATAGTTGATGGAGTGGAAGCGAACTGAGAGCAGTTCTTCCTTGATCAACTCCATCAGGCTGGACTGGACAAGTTAAAGCGGGGTGAGGAGAAGAAGCACATTTCTGTCAGTGTCATCCTGCATTTTGGAACGAGGATGTCCATCCTGATTGCTCATGAGGACAATCTTTCCTCCAAGAAGGTGATGCTTACTTCAGCGAGTGACACTTAGTCGATGCTAGGGCTGACTGATCCCAATGCTAATGCAAAGGGTCAGGCTAAAAAGCCAGCTGGGAAGGCCAAGAAAGTGGCAACCAGTCTCATTGAGAGGGTGGATGACCTCTTTGAAAGAAGTAAGGGGGCTGGGGAGTCTGCCGCTGAGGGAGAGGAGGCTCAACCTGCAGAGGAGGGTGTGGAGAAGAAGAAGAAGAAGGTGAAGATAGTGCTGTTAGGGAAGAGCACTAAATCTCGGACTGAGTCTGATCCCAAGAGAGCCAAATCTGAGGCTGAGGGAACTGATGATGACGTCAGGAAGGAGAGTGGTCAGGGGGAGAGGCCTTTGAAGAGACTTGGGAAGGGAGTCAGAAAGTTCCCTGCTAAGAGACTGCCTGTAGTGAGTGAGAGGGAGAAGTCAAGCTCTCCTAGAGCCTCTGACTTGGAGGAAGTGAGAAAATCTATCGAGACGGCTGAGTTGTTGCAGCCTGAGATAGTACCCACTCATTCACCCACTCACCCTGAAACCCAAACACCAACCATCCCTGGCCCCACACCTCAACCAACCAACTCACCCCAAACAGCCGAGCCCATTATCCCAGAGTCAGTGCCATCACCTCAGAGACCTGACAACCCATCAGATCCCACCCTTCCTAACCCTAAAGATTTCTCCACTTACCCCAACCCAAAAGATTTCCCTAAAAACACTTCAATTGAAGAGGATGACTTCCTGGAAGTGGAGGAGGAGGAATTGGATGAGCATATGGCAGGAGGCATTCTGGAGAATACCCTAAGGGGGAACACTACTGAATGGGCCTCCAAGTGCTGGCCAAGGCTAACGAAGTATGGAGAGCTTGCTGCCAACGTCATTAAGCTCAAAGTCTGGTTGGAGTTTAAGCAATCCAACATGCAGGAGCAGCACATGCTAGTCGATGCTCGTGGATGGGAACACTGGGAGAATGAGGAGGCAAGATTATGCTCTTATTTTGGACTGACTAGCTGGCTTCAACTGCTGAATTTCGAAAACTTGAGGAAGCTAGTCAATGACTTAATGTCCAAGAGTAAGACTGATCTTCTTTCAGACGGTGAGGAAGATAAGGGTGGAGAGGATGACGAAGGTGCTCAGAGTGGTGCTTCGGAGAAAGCTGTGGAGGAAACAGCTGAGGAGGTTGATGCGATGGTCCCTGAGTCTCAGACTCAGGAGGAAGGTGTAAAAGACACTGGTGCCAAGGGTGGACCAGTGGCTGAGGATGCTTTGAACATCTCAGCCGCCGATGAAACATCTGTTGATGAAGGGACTCTCTGCCCTGAGACAAGGGAGAAAGATGTTGAGGCGTCCAAGGAGACTTCCAGTTCCGAAGGACAAGTTCCTAAGATTCGAGATGGCGAGGCTGAGCCTGAGCAGGCGACCATGACCACTCAACAACTGCCTTCAGTGCACCCTGAAGAGGGGACTGAGGATACAGGGGCTGACAAGGGAAATCAGCCTGCCACTGTTGAGGCCGAAGATGGCGATGAGGATGTGATCATAACTGGGGTTGGCCGAGCTGAACTGAAAATCTAGTTGAGCTTCAGGAGGAAGTGATGAGGCTACGCGCTAAGAAAGAAGAAGACTCCAAGGCCCCATCCGATGGACTAAATCAGCTTATAACACCCTTGCCAATAGGGAGTTGATTCTGCTCAAGAGAACGATGACTGACACGGCCAAGTCAGTGAGGGCTGAAAGGAAACGCACCAAGAAGATGCTGAGGCAAACCTTGAAGCAGTTAGCTGAGAAGGATGAGCAAAGGAAGGAAGATCTCAATCAGGCCGTGGAGAAGTTTGCAGCTCAGGCTGGAGCCCTATTCACTCAGGCCATTCAGGACTCAGCGTCCAAGTTGGAGCTGGAGTCAGGACGAATTGCTCAGACTTCGAAAGATATTGCTGAGAGGCTGACTCAAGCAGGTGATCGATCCACCAAGGTGGAGGAGAGGATCGAGAGAGCTGAACAAAGACTCCAACTCTCCATGGAGGTCTTTGAGAAGAAGGTGAATGCTGCAATCAGTTCTGTTTCTTTTGTAGGAACTGGTATCTCGATGGGAGTAAACTTACTGAAGGAGGGAATCAATGATGTTCATTCCCTAGCCTCCTTCATAATTAACAGCGGATCTGACGCATTCCCATCCGAGGCCAATAATGTTGCCAAAAAGGGGGAAAAGAAGAAGAAAAGATCCCGCCCTGAGGCATCTGAGGTAGTCAACCAAGGCGAAACATTTCAAGCTGATCCTGATGCCAATCCTGAAGGGAATGTGCTGAGGGTAAGGAAGTCAGCAAGGTTGGCAGCAGTAGAGAAGGAAGGTGATGAGATTGTTGCCAAACTGAAGGCGGAAGCAGCAAAGAAGGCAAAGGCTGATGAACCTTCTAAAGAGATCCAAATCTCCAAGCAACCTGAGTCAGTTCAGAAGTCTCCCCCTATGAACACAAGGAAGAACCCCATCACTTTCTCTGGGGAGATGGTGGCGGAGTTATGCGCTGAGGCTTTTTGTCCCAATTTGAGTGGAGAATAGGAAAGTGTGAATGTGAAGGGAGTGAATTGAGTTGAAAAAGGAAAAGGTTGTTTGTTGAGTGAATATGAGAAGAAGGAGTGATGAAGTTATGAGATTTGAGTTGTGGGAAAGAAAAAATTGAGAATGAGCAAAAGAAAAATTGAGCTCATGTGTTTGTGCGAAAAAGAAAAAAAAAATGAAGTGATTGAAAAAAAAAATGAAAAGAGTGAAAGAAAAAATTTGAAGTATTGAGAGTATGGAATTGAATGGGTGTTGATTGAACATGTTTGAAATATTCTGTTCCTAATGTCGAAGTGCCAAGGTTTGATTTTCTATTCTCCATTCACTTTAGTCACTTTACCCTATATTGTTATCCCACCTGTCCAAAGAGCCTACATTACAACCTTGAGAAAGTCCTTTTTGATTCGGCATTGATTTCTAGAGTATGGTCAGAGTTAAGTGCACTTACAAGCCTATGGCTGCCAATTTGTGTGATTGATTGATTGAGTAAGTCCCGTGATCATTGTTATACACTTGAGAGGGAGTGAAACACATCGTTGAGTGCACATCCATGTTGGATTTTGGTGTTTCTTGCTGTTGTCGCATGAATATGATGAAGAATGGTGAGTGAGTATACGGGTGATTGACTTTTGAAGCTTGAGTTCATTAGCTTGCATGATTGATTTTTTTACTCATTCCTAACAATTTCACTTGACTTATTATTTTATTGCTTGGGGACAAGCAATATGGTAAGTTTTGGGGGGTTGATTAGGCGTGAAATTGTCATGATTCGTAGTTAGAAATGCCCTAGTTTTGGTCGAATTTATTGAGTTTTTAGAGTCAAATGAGTACTATTTCTACACATTGATGAATTTTTCTCTTTGATACTCATAGGTGAATCGAGGATGAAAAACGAAGTTCGTAGGACTTTGAATCGACTCAAACGGATGCCCGGATGAGAAGATATCGAAGAAATACGATTGGTATTAGTACATGTGAAGAAAAGTGTTAGTTGCAAAGGAAGAAAGACTTATTCGAGCATCGTCACTCGAGCGCCCCGCTCGAGTGAAGGGATCGAGCGCCTAAAAACATACAGAACGTTTGGGCCGCTCGAGGGAGATAGCTCGAGCGCCCCGCTCGAGCACTAGAACCGCTCGACCAAAGGAGCTCGAGCGCCCCGCTCGAGCACCAGATCCGCTCGACCACAACAGCTCGAGCGACCCGCTCGAGCGGGTCTGCTCGAGCGCTTCCAAGGCATTTTCTCCAACTTACGTTTTTCGGCCCACGAGTTCACGAATCGGCCCGTTGCCTATATATATCTCTTCCAAACACGTTTTGAATGAATCCCGAACTTTAGAAATAACTTTTAGACTTAGTTTTTGGAGAGGAAGGAGAGAAGCAAGTTTACATTTACGTTTTGTTGAGGTTTTTCGTACGAATTCTTAGTTTCTTTTCGTTAGTTTGATTTCTTTAAACACTTTGAAACTTAGTTTGAGTTTATTAAATTTCAGTTCTCAGATTTATTTTCTTTTAAAAACCCTAGTTCATGTTTCTTATTTTCTTCGTTCAATTCATTATGTTTATGTTCGTTGTTTCGTCTATTGCTTTTATGTTTGTTAAAGCCATGTCCGGCTAAAACCCTTGCATGCTTAGGGTAGGATGAACTCGTAGAAGTAGGTTGTGGGTACGTAATTAGGGTAACTTGTGACGTTAGATTTTAATTCTCTTGGTTAATGAATTCTTAAAATTAATCTAGACTTCGCTCTTGAATTTCGTTCGAAAGGTGTTAGAGAAAGGACGACCGTATCACTCTTTAACAACGAGTAGACTTAACGAGAGAGTTTAGGAAAGGTTAATTCATCTACCGGTTTAGCGAAGGAGGACGACCGCATCACCTTAGTTAAATTAGGGTCTCATTAATTAAGCACAATCTAGTAACTCGTTAGTAGATTTGTGAAGTCGAGTGTTAGGGTAAAGTATTAGGGTTTAGAATCTTGAGCTTTCACCTTGCATTCTTAGACTTAGGTTAATTCTTGTGTGTCACAGTTATTTTGATTATGTACCTGCTCCGTTAGTATACGTAGGGATTCCAATCCTAAGCATCACCATCTCTCATCAGAACACAACCCTTAGTTAATTAGATTTCTTTAGTATTTTAGTTTACTTAGTTTAATTTAGTCTTTTAATTAATCTTTCCAAAAATCCAAAAACAATACACTCATATTAACTACAACGCGTAGATCTTCAGGGATCTATTCGCATATATACTTTCCCTTGGGTTCGATACTACTTGGTCATTATATGTACTTATACTACAGTGAACCCGTCCGCTTGCGGGTGAGTGACTAGTAGAAGTTAGTATTTTCGCTTCAAGTCAATGGCGCCGTTGCTGGGGATGGCGTTATATGCTTTTTGAATAGGACTTGTCGATAGCTTAGTAGTTAGTAGTGAGTGCTTTCTTTTCTGTTTTATTTTTATTTTTTTATTTATTCGGCAGTTGCATTTTGATCCTTCTGCTAGTGTTTCAGGTTTATGAAAACACGCTCACAAGGCAATACGAGCGAAGAGAGGTTACCTGCAGATCTTGAGACAATAGCTAGAAGGAACCAAGACTTCTTGAGAAGAATGACTACTGCCGCGGGAAACAAAGACAAGATTTCTGATGAACTTGGGGAGTTAGACAAAATAGCTGCAGAGTATACTGCTCTTGTGGAACGGGCAGAGAGTGCAAATGGAAACAACAGTAATCAGCAGATACCCATAGGGGGAACTGAGAGCCCACACTCGAACCCACAAGACACAATCAACTCTACACAAACACAACCCCAAAACCAGAACCAAAACCCTGCTTACCCACAAAACCCAAATAACCCTTTCAACAACCCAGTATATCAACATTACCCATATCCACCATACCCTTATCCACCATACCCATATCATCCACCTCATGCCTATAACCAACCACCTGTTTACCAACCACCACCGCCCCAACAAGTACCAGTACCTGCTGCTAATCCTCAACACGTTCCTCAGAACGTAGATCAACATATGGCCATTCGAGGGAGGTTTGCAGCGCAGCCACAACGGTACTATGATGGAGTGGCATTGCCTCCTGTTGAGGCAAATAACTTCTCGATTTCCCCGGGAATTCTTAAGCTGCTGATCGAGAATCAGTTCAAGGGGGTGATCGGGAAGGAGAATCCTCATACACACTTGAGGAGCTTTCTAATGATAGCCTCCACATTCAATTACAATGGCATGTCTGAAGATGCCAAGAGGCTTAGGCTGTTCCCATTCTCATTGACGGGAATAGCCAAAGAGTGGTACGATAATACGCTCCTGCGGGGAGGTATTACCACTTGGGCCGAGCTCGAACGTCTGTTCCTCGAGCGATTCTACCCTCCATCTAGGACGATCAAGGCTAGAATTGAGATCTTGTCCTTTCGCCAGAAGTCTGGAGAGGATTTACGCCAAGCGTGGGAGAGATACTCAAACATGCTGATTGAGTGCCCACAGCATGGGTACAATGAGGGGGATATTATGGCATTCTTCTACAGTGGTGCCAACAAGGCGGGGCAAGACCATTTAGACGCTTGTGCGGGCGGAGCATTCCTGAATCAAGGCATAGAGAGGTGTAGAGAGATCGTGGACAACATTGTCACGAATGCCGGGGCGTGGAGTGGAGATCCAGATTTTCAGAGAGTGCATCAGGTTGAAGAGGGTGAAGGAACGAGAAGGCTATTGATGGTCATGATGGAGAAGATCAACAACCTCGAGTTGGGGAAGAATTTGGTTGGAGAGCACGCAGTAGAGAATGAGAGAGTAGATCAGCCAAGTGGACAGGAAGAGGTAGCCAATTACATGGGAGGTCCGTATTACAATCAGAATGGCTACCAAGGTGGTAACCAGTATGGAAGACCTTCTTATGGTCAGCCATTTGTACCTCCAGGCCCACAGCCACCTCAAAATCAATGGAGGAACACACAAGGAGTTCAAGGAGGCCAGCAGCCTCCTCAAAACACATGGAGGAAGAATTAGAACTTTTCTTATGCTAACCCAAAAGCTGGTATTACTGTTCCTGCAGGTGTTGATCCAGGTTCAAAGCCTCCCGGTGGAGAAGGCGGTGCATTAACCGAGGAGATGTTGAGAGCTATTCTTCAGAAGGTGGAGGAAGGAAGCAAGCGATTGTCATCCTTGGAGTACGATGTGAAGGAGCTGCATAAGAAAGGCGATCATCGAGATCAAGAGCTCCAGAAGATGAATGTTGAGTGGACTAGAACTCAACAAGAGAACAATCGAAGGTTCACTTCTATAGAGTTCCAGATGAGCCAGATTACAAAGATGGTGAATAGAGAGCCGGGAAAATATCCTTCCATGCCGGAGGGGAACCCGAAAGAGCATTGCAAGGCAATCCAGCTTAGAAGTGGAACCAACTATGAAGGTCCTCAGATGCCTGCTGATTCTGAGACGCCCCAAGTTGATGAGGGGATTGAAGAGGAAGGCCTTGAGAAGGGTGAGAGAGTTCCTAAGTGGAAGAAGGCAAAGGAAGCAAGGAAGAAAGTGAAAGAAACAGAAAGAGATGAATGGGGGGTACCCAAATCTGTGATACCCGTCCCATATCCACAGCGCTTCATGAAAAGAAGCTTGATGAAAAATTTGCAAAATTTCTTGATGTTTTTAAACAACTTCACATTAACATTCCTTGTTATGATGCTTTGGACCAGATGCCGCATTATGCAAAGTTCTTGAAGGACTTGATCGCGAAAAGACGGCGAGTTGATGAGCCGAAGTTGGTGCAGTTGAACCACGAAGTGAGCGCATTAGTGCACAAGGCGCTTCCACCGAAGCTGAAGGATCCCGGGAGTTTCACGATCCTATGTGACATTGGGAACGGGATCAAGAAAGGAGCGCTATGTGATTTAGGGGCGAGCATCAATCTCATGCCCTTGTCGCTTTTCAAGAAGTTGGAAGGTGGAGAACTTCAACCCACAATGATGACGCTTCAATTTGCCGACCGGTCTATTACTAGACCTCAAGGTGTGGTTGAAGACGTCCTCGTGAGAGTTGGAGATCACATTTTTCCAGCCGACTTTGTAGTGCTTGAGATGGAGGAAGATGAGCACGTGCCCCTGATATTGGGAAAATCGTTCTTAGCTACGGCGGGGATGGTGCTAGACGTGGCAAATGAGAAGATTACATTGAAGGTTGATGATCAAGAAGTGAAGATCTCCCTATATGAAGCCACGAAGCACCCGAAGGAGGATGAGAGCTTGTACTGCATGGATGCCATTGATCCTCGTGTTGAAGACACACCTCCTATCCCTAATCCATCTCATATTCATAAATTTTATAATCCTTCACTTGATAATTTAACCCAAGAGCATTATGATCTTGATTATTTTGATAGGGATAAAGTGAAGAAGTTGAAGGATGAAGAGGTGAAGAAAGTGGACGTGGTCCAGTTAGAAGGGAAGGAAGAGTTAAGAAGAAGAAGTCCAAATTCAAGAAGTTGTTGAGTAAGACTCCTCCAGATAAAGGTAAAAAGGAGTTGAGACCTATACCACTTGAGGTGGGGAAGGAAGCAAAGGAACTCATGATGGAAGGGCATCAAGGAAAGGAGTTCAAACACCACTCTTATGAGAGTAAGGGAGGTAAATTTGAGTATGATGTTCCTTAAGCTCCTTTGAGCTTGGTCCGGCATGAGGACCTTAAAAATAGCGTTGAATGGGAGGCAACCCATTTTTATTTGCTTTTGAGTGTTTTTAGTTATTTTCCTTTTATGTTACTAGGATGTTGTTGAGTCGTATGTTTAACCTTGTACTTGAGAGTTTTATTTTGTAGGCTTGTCTCGATGGAGTGCCAAAGAAGTGGAGATTGAAGGAACCAACTTGAGACAAGGGAGTGTGCAAAGCTATTTATAGAAATTGAATTATTTGGTTGAGGTAACCCATAACCCCAAACTTAGACCTCTAGCAAGGTCGAAGTTTGGGGGGGGTGGAGTTTTTTATTTGTTTTATGATTACATTGCACATGCATGCACGCCCTTATCTTTGAGTTGAGTTTGATTGATTATTGGTTTGTTGAGATACTCCTTGGGGTGATTTTGATTTGACTCGCTATTGCATATTTCATGCCTATCAACCATCTTATGCTTGTTTATTGCTATCTTTGAGCATAATTTGATGAGTAGAGTAGATTTGTGGATTTGAGTTAGGGACTCTTTTGTGTGAGTGTTTGAATGAGAGTTGATTTGAGAAAGAACTTGTATGCTTGTGAATTTTTCTTTTGAGTGCTTGTGTGATAAGAGTGAGAATTCACTAGGACTAGCATGGATGTGAAAGCCGTGAGATTTGAGCCTTATGAGATTTTGATGCATGAATTAATCTCTTCGTTTGTGAGTGGATCGTCACCTTAGAGGATGCTAGAACTTGTGTGTGCTCTTGCTTCTTGATTGTGTCTAGTTTGATATGTCGAATAGGATCTTAGGCCATCTTTGATTTTATTGAGTCACTTAGCCAAAATTTTCCGTACCAATGACATTGAATCCCTTGTTAGCCCCTTTGAGCCTAAAGTCTATTTTATTTGCTAGCACATATGAACACTATTCCAATTCCTAAGCCTTTTTGTCCCAATTTGAGTGGAGAATATGAAAGTGTGAATGTGAAAGGAGTGAATTGAGTTGAAAAAGGAAAAGGTTGTTTGTTGAGTGAATATGAGAAGAAGGAGTGATGAAGTTATGAGATTTGAGTTGTGGGAAAGAAAAAATTGAGAATGAGCAAAAGAAAAATTGAGCTCATGTGTTTGTGCGAAAAAGAAAAAAAAAAGTGAAGTGATTGAAAAAAAAAATGAAAAGAGTGAAAGAAAAAAATTGAAGTATTGAGAGTATGGAATTGAAAGGGTGTTGATTAAACATGTTTGAAGTATTCTGTTCCTAATGTCGAAGTGCCAAGGTTTGATTTTCTATTCTCCATTCACTTTAGTCACTTTACCCTATATTGTTATCCCACCTGTCCAAAGAGCCTACATTACAACCTTGAGAAAGTCCTTTTTGATTCGGCATTGATTTCTAGAGTATGGTCGGAGTTAAGAGCACTTACAAGCCTATGGCTGCCAATTTGTGTGATTGATTGATTGAGTAAGTCCCGTGATCATTGTTATACACTTGAGAGGGAGTGAAACACATCGTTGAGTGCACATCCATGTTGGATTTTGGTGTTTCTTGCTGTTGTCGCATGAATATGATGAAGAAAGGTGAGTGAGTATACGGGTGATTGACTTTTGAAGCTTGAGTTCATTAGCTTGCATGATTGATTTTTTTACTCATTCCTAACAATTTCACTTGACTTATTATTTCATTGTTTGGGGACAAGCAATATGGTAAGTTTGGGGGGGGGTTGATTAGGCGTGAAATTGTCATGATTCGTAGCTAGAAACGCCCTAGTTTTGGTCGAATTTATTGAGTTTTTAGACTCAAATGAGTACTATTTCTACACATTGATGAATTTGTCTCTTTGATACTCATAGGTGAATCGAGGACGAAAAACGGAGTTCGTAGGACTTTGAATCGACTCAAACGGATGCCCGGATGAGAAGATATCGAAGAAATACGATTGGTATTAGTACGTGTGAAGAAAAGTGTTAGTTGCAAAGGAAGGAAGACCCATTCGAGCATCGTCACTCGAGCGCCCTGCTCAAGTGAAGAGATCGAGCGCCTAAAAACATACAGAACGTTTGGGCCGCTCGAGGGAGATAGGGGCGCTCGAGCACCAGATCCGCTCGACCACAACAGCTCGAGCGACCCGCTCGAGCGGGTCTGCTCGAGCGCTTCCAAGGCATTTTCTCCAACTTACATTTTTCGGCCCACGAGTTCACAAATCGGCCCGTTGCCTATATATATCTCTTCCAAACACGTTTTGAACGAATCCCGAACTTTAGAAATAACTTTTAGACTTAGTTTTTTGGAGAGGAAGGAGAGAAGCAAGTTTACGTTTACGTTTTGTTGAGGTTTTTCGTACGAATTCTTAGTTTCTTTTCGTTTATTAGTTTCTTTTCATTAGTTTGATTTCTTTAAACACTTTGAAACTTAGTTTGAGTTAATTAAATTTCAGTTCTCAGATTTATTTTCTTTTAAAAACCCTAGTTCATGTTTCTTATTTTCTTCGTTCAATTCATTATGTTTATGTTCGTTGTTTCGTCTATTTCTTTTATGTTTGTTAAAGCCATGTCCGGTAAAAACCCTTGCATGCTTAGGGTAGGATGAACTCGTAGAAGTAGGTTGTGGGTACGTAATTAGGGTAACTTGTGACGTTAGGTTTTAATTCTCTTGGTTAATGAATTCTTAAAATTAATCTAGACTTAAGCAGAGCTTTGACCCTATCTGTGAACGAAGCTTTTGTTACAATGCAGCTTCCGGGATTTAGTTTATGGTCCGGAGGCTTTGGATTTAGCCGGGTTGAAGCCCAGATATGGATGCCTAATCTGCCAACCGAAAGACACTGACCATTACTGGACCTAGCTTGACAGAATAACAGGACGTCGTCCGCATTAAGTGGGAGGGGACGAGTCTACGACGAGCTGCACGAATAATTGAGCTACCTTAAGAAGAAAGTGTTACAGACACCTTATTACTGCGGTTCCTTATGTCTGATCGTAAAGAGTTGCCCAAGTTATGGATTTAAGGCACTTCCACCATAACACTCTCTTACTACTCTTAGTCACATAGATAGATTGAGTAGCCTAACACGAGATCAAAAGAATTGCATTTAACATGCCGTGAACCCTTACTACCCGACGAACCTTGTCGCCTAAACCAGCTTCTTCTACCTATACCGCAGTTGTAACCCATCTTTGTTTTTGGCTCGCAATAAAGCTAGGGTCCTGATCGATAAAGTACTAGTCCTATCTATCCACCTCTCCAGACACAATATCTTGAGTACCTATGATGGTGACCACATCTGCTGGCATGTAATGTTTGGACATAGAATCGAGTCCTTGTGAATGGGCAAAGCGCAGGAGCATACTTTCGAGCCCCATTAGTCCAGCCCGTGAATAAGCCAAAACACTGGAACATCTACTAGTCGCTCACCCGCAAGCGGACGGGTTCACTGTAGTATAAGTACGTATAATGACCAAGTAGTATCGAACCCAAGGGAAAGTGTATATGCGAATAGATCCCTAAAGATCTACGCGTTGTAGTTAATATGAGTGTATTGTTTTTGGATTTTTGGAAAGATTAATTAAAAGACTAAATTAAACTAAGTAAACTAAAATACTAAAGAAATCTAATTAACTAAGGGTTGTGTTCTGATGAGAGATGGTGATGCTTAGGATTGGAATCCCTACGTATACTAACGGAGCAGTTACATAATCAAAATAACTGTGACACACAAGAATTAACCTAAGTCTAAGAATGCAAGGTGAAAGCTCAAGATTCTAAACCCTAATACTTTACCCTAACACTCGACTTCACGAATCTACTAACGAGTTACTAGATTGTGCTTAATTAATGAGACCCTAATTTAACTAAGGTGATGCGGTCGTCCTCCTTCGCTAAACCGGTAGATGAATTAACCTTTCCTAAACTCTCTCATTAAGTCTACTCGTTGTTAAAGAGTGATACGGTCGTCCTAAATAACAGTGAAAGTTCCCAGGAGTGGTTCTCCATAAGGAGGAATGGCGCCAAAAGCGAATGCATTAATCCGTTTAAGGGGTTAGGTAGGATGAGTCCAAGTACTCTAGTGCGAACACCGAGCCAAGGCAGGGGTACTCACACGAGGTGTCTGTTAAGGGAATAAAAGAATCTAGAAGCTATGTTCCCAGTGCGAATGCATTATGCCCGGTTGACTCAGTTAAACCAGCTAACAACACTCTGAACTCCGAGTGGCATAGGCGCGGGAAGACCAGTAAAAAGGTCTCGTAAAGATTTTCGCTAAAAACCATTGATCCGCTGGGAGTCACACCAAGAATTTTTTTACCTTAGCTTTGCTTTAGTGTCTATGGGTGCGTATATGCCCTAGACCGTTTCGTTTATACCGTTGGGTAAGATAGAAGAGAAAGATCTCATTATGTGCCATGGCACTACCAACTCAGAGCGTGTGCCCTTAGCTACTATTCCTGTGCCGTATGTCGTACCGCTAGAGCTTCAAAGTCTAGAGGAGCTCCGCACGACTCTACGCACTATACTGGAATTCTCTATCTGCAACCTTGGGGAAAGCCTCCCAATAGGAAGGACTTGGGAGGAGCTGGCCTGGGTTCTACACCAAAATTGTGAGGATAAAAACTTCCTTATTTACTTAATCAGGGGGCTAGTGACGGTGGATCTAAAAAATCCAGTCGTCCGCTATGCTATTCAGATTATTTTGACAGGTATGTGAGCGAGTCCGGAACGGGAGTTCCTCCGGCGTCTTCGTTCATAAAATAGCGCAGGTAAGGGGAAGATGAGCTTCTCCATTGGAAAGGCATAAGCCCTAGCATCAACTATTTTGCCGACTCGTTCAAAGAAGCGGGTGAAGGGATCGGATCTTCTTACGCCAGCCAATGCGTTTGATAGTTCCCTCTTACTTAGGCATAATTCATGCCATCATATTATGAAAGAGCCATATTCTGCACCCCCCGCCAATCTTGAAGGACATAAAACAGCAGCTATGATCAGTCTGCTAAGGAGAAAAAAGGCGAAGCCTGAGCCTAGGAAGTACAGAAAGAGGCCTACAACAAGAAAATCAACAATTCTTCAAGTCAGAAGGCCAGAGTCGGGATTAAGGGAAACCTATGTCGACGAGTTCATCTCCGAGGCACTGAAGGAGTTCTGGGCTGACGCAAAGGATGAGTTTGTGAAGTAGTGGTATGTTGTGAAGAAATGGGGTGACACTGATGATATCAATGCCCACTTCACTGACTACATGATGAACAATCATCCTGAGTTGATCCAAAAGATACTGGAGGAGGCTGAAGCAGCTCAAGTCCAGGTAAAGGCTCCTGAGTTCACAATTCGAGCTCCTCCCTTAGTTCCTGGAACACAGAAGCACAATACAAAGGACATTATGATGGAAGTTTTGAAGATTGCTAAGGCTGAAGGGTACGTGAATCAACCTAGAAGACTTGACGAGCTGAAGGCAAGAGTCTATGCAGGCTATGGACTTAAACCTGAGATGAGATTAGTCTAGGTGTTCACTGCTTCCTTGTAATAGATCAGATTCATTGTAACCACTTTCAAATCTTTTAATGAAATCTATTACTTTTGCCCACAGACAAAAACTCATTGTCTTTTTGGCTGTTATTTAAATTATGTACTTTATCAAGAATTGCTCTAACACTATCTTATCTTATAGATATGATATTATATTTCCTCTAAGTGTTTTGAGGATCTTTTCAGTGTTTTGGCATCATCAAAAAGGGGGAAATTGTTGGGATAATGTCAGTTTTGATTAGATCCCAAAGCCCCTGAAAAGATGTTTGCATTTGTTTGTCAGGCTAGTCTTGGTTAGGATTTGTACTTAGTCATTTTACACTTCACAGGTACTCAGTAAGAGGAGCACTTACTGATGACAATCAAGACTTAGAGCCTGAAGACGGTTTACCATCCTGAACTTATGGCAGTTCTCTAAGCTGGCTGAGTAAGTCTCAGTGATGAAGAGTATGACCCTGAGGTCATTACTACTCAGTCCTGAAAGGAGCAGGAGGATACTGAGTTTATGGGAAGACTTGGAGTAGAGCCAAGCAATGCAAAAGGAATGTCAGCGTCAGGACAAGACCGGTGAGCTCATGACAAAAAGAACTTAATAAGACAAGCCTGAAGCCCAGGAATAAGTTCTGACATTCTCACCAACCTGATGACGTGGACCAATCCTGGAAGGACACGCACGTACGGAACCTGACAGAAGACTGACTTCAGACTGCACTTTCAACGGGCAAGCATTTAATGTGCATTTAATGCATATATCTAATTCCATGCAAGGACGGCTGCTGCATGAAGATATGTCCGTTTGAAGCCACTCTGCATAGTTGACAAGAAAGGCTATATCTCCAACGGATAGTTTTTCAAATCACCTATAAATACAGAAGGCCTTGAACCCATTCAAGGTTACGGGAAATTTCCAAGCTAGAAATTACTCAAACTCTCAAGCATTCAAAAGCATTCAGCCTTAGAAGAAGCACTCGAAACCATCTAAATTTCCCAAGTGTTTCTTAGCTACTGAGAGTCATTCTGTATTCTAAAGAGCGAACTAGCATTATCTTAAGCTTAGAGAGATTATCCAATCCTTAGCATAGCTTTGCCCTGTAAGGATAATCTCAACTTAGTTGGAATCCAAACTGAAACCAAAACCCTAAGTTAGGTTTGTTGGGAGTAAGTCAGTTAGTGAGTTAGTAAGAGGAGTTGTATAGATCAGTGAGGTTAGCTGGTCTTGGTGCACCTTGGCACGTTAAAAACAAGAATCCCTTGAGTGGATTTCCTGTTAAATCAGGCCGTGGACGTAGGAGCTTGAGTCTCTGAACCACGTTAAACTCCTTGTGTTCTTATTGCTTTGATATTGCGCATATCTGCCATATTACTTGTTCATTCATAAGCATTTGGTTTATCAGGTCTGAATCAATCAGCCTGATCCTTAAAAAGAGCACTGCCCTACTAATCACTATTCAGAATTGAGTAAACAAGTTCTTCAGAAAGCAAACTAATCAAGACTTTAAACTATCAGGGCTCACGCATTTCCGCACTGAACTTGAACTGATAGTTAGCCAACTGACCCGCACCAAGTGTAGTCAGTCGGTGTATTATCAGTCCCTAGTTCTTTATCACTCTGAGTAAAGGGGACTCAGTAAGGTTTTAAGTTTGAAAATTGGTATACGTGTATTCCCCCCCCCCCATACATGTATTCCTCAGTCTTGTACCGTGGCCAACAGGGGACCAGATATGTTTGAATCAACAACCTTGATTCTGGGGGCGTCCTCGATAGCTCCCCGGAGGTTGGATTTAATACCCGTACCACAACTCCGTACTTACTGACGTTCCGCCCTTTTATAAAATTGACATTTTTAAAACATGGAGGGAAGAATTCCTCGATTTGCAATCAAATAAATTCATGCTCACATACGCCCTTAGTCATGCAACAGTGATTGATTTGGATTTAACAATAGGTATTTCGTATCATATATAATTATATCACATAATTCAAACAGTTATATAATAGGGATACATTTATGTTGGATCAGTTGTTTTAGATTTAATTGGTCGAGTTCAGAAAATACCAGCACAACGTATTATAAGCCGATCGATCAATAAATCATCACCCACCTGATTGTTGGGAGTCCTAGGAGTGGTGCACAGACGGAGGTCGAGTCCTTGGTGCGTGATCCCACTAGCACTAGTTCCTAATATAAAGTTATTCGATTAAAGTTGATCTTTGAAGAGTTTAGGAAGAACTCGAGAGTTTGTGTTACGTGAGACGAGTGGTTGATGTCTTATATACTTTAAAAGGACTTGCTTAAGGGTCACACCCTATTTTTGTGAATACACCACCTCTAAAAAGGGTGGGTGTATTTTTGGAGTGTACTTCCTAATTTTCTTGTTTGTATGATTACTTCTATTTCTACAAGACAGACCTTTAATTTCCTTTATCCTTTTGTAAAAGCTTTTACTATTTTAAAAGTATAACTTTAATTATTTTTCTTGAAAAGGATAAAAAATACGAAATTTATAAAAAAAATATACTTAATATAATATAAGTCTCAAATTAATATCTTACTTTCTAAAATTCTATTTTCTTATTTTGAAAGAACATTGAATATAAATTATATTTTATAAATGAAACTTCCTATAACATTAATAAATTTTTTAAGAAACTTATATAATAATTACTAGGAACAATATAAGATGTATATTTTTCTTTTCTCATTTAAAAGTAATACTTGTTTTTAAAAAGGGTATTTCCATAATACTTAAAATGAATAAAAATTACTTTCCTATAATACTAGTAATATTATTAACCAAGTTGACTTGTGTCATTTTCAACACAAAGAAAAGTATTATTTTCTACTAAATTGTTCTTCATTTGTTATTAATATCGAACATGAGTCGAGGGGCGAAGACGAGTTTTCCTTTGTCTTTAAACCCAACTAAAAGAATCAATTTTCATCATCAAAGCAATAATACTAACAACACTAATTTTAAAACACTGTCCAACTAAAACAATGATACAATACTGTTATAGGAATGATACTAAACAACTAAAAGACTAGTACTAGTCCATTAAAGTCCAAATACTCCTACAACTCACAGCATCAAAACTCAAGGAAAACTCTTTTACTGCTAAAAAATTAATTCAACTCTCAAATGGTACAACCCAAAACAAGAACATAATTAATTTCGACATAAAAGGAAAATAGAAAATCAAAGTTCAAAGCATCTCCTCTAATTCTCGTTATACGGCTCCGGATATTCCCGATAAAAATCCAGAATTATGAAAGGAAGAAAACGAAGGTAGAGACCTTATGTTTCTCCTGGTTCGAGGTGGAAAAATGGGCAGCCTAACGGTGTGTCTTGGTTTTTCCAGAAATCTTGGCAACGGGGTTTCGACTCGGTGTCATTCGATCGAAAAAACAAAAGGAAAGAGGAGTTTTGGTTAGAAATTGAATTAAATCGAAATCGAAATTAAAAGAGGGCTTTTACAATCGACATACTGGAAAAGGAGAAAAGGAGCGGCGGCGGCTTCGGCGGAGTGGCGTCGCGGCGGCGATTCCCGATCGGAGCAGAGGTGGAAAAGGCGCGGCTTCGTCGAAGAAGGAGAGGCATCGCGACGGCGAAGGGGAGGGCAACGGCCTGGCTTCGAACGGAGGAGGAGATGCTGGCGTCGCGGTGGTGGCGCTGAGCACGACGGCTCTCATCTGGCTTTGGTAGAGGGAAAGAGAGGCGTTGGCTACGGCTGCGCAACGGAGGGGGGAGATCGGCGTCGCTGGTGGTTGGCCGGAGAGGGAAGCGGCGTTTGATCGGAGAAAAGGAGGAGAGAGGCGCGGCTTCGATCGCCGATTGAAAAGGAGGAAGGAGACGCGTTGTTTATGAGAGAGAAAAAGGAAAAACGCGTGGGATATTCTTTTTCTTGGAACTGATCCAAAGAAAGGAAGGGACGTTTCCTTTATAGAGATAGTCAAGTTAATTAATTATTTTGATGAATTAATTTTAATACCCTTAATTAACTTGTGGCCATGAATTAAAGAAGCAAGATTTTCATGGATCTCTTTGTACTTACTAAGGCATGTTTGGTTTTTGAAAATAAACCAAAATGAGTAATTAGTATAATTTTAAAAATTTGACTAATTAATTAGTTCTTTCAAGACATTATAATTATTCTTAATAAATTATACGGATCGAAAAATCCGATTTTAATTTAATTCTCGAAGTCCCTTATTCGTTCGAAAGATTCGATTTCTTTCTACGAATTTTGGAATTTATAAGCAGGGTATAAACTTAAATTACACAAAACACGCAAAATTAACAAAATTTAAAATAAACAAGAGAAGGAAATAAAATAAGGTTTCTAAAAGGAAAAATGGTACAGAACAGGATGGGGTGTTACACCAATGATTTGATTTTAGGGGTTTTAATGAAAATAATCCAGAAACTTGATTTTTAGGAATTTCAAAATGTTAATTTTGTGATGTTGAGAATGAGAAAATGAGTGAAAAACTAAAGGAATTTCAATTAATAATTAAAAGAATATTTATAAATGGGTAATCTTGACTTTTAACTTAAAACTATTTTTGAAAAAAATAAATTGGGGTATGTATAGGAGAATTGGGGGTTTATTTAGCCGGGGCCTTTTATAAATACTATGGATTATCAAAATCTTTTAAGGAGTGATCAGACGATCAATAATGCAAGTTTATTATTTGCAAGAATGTAAATATAGTTAGGGAATAATTAAAAGGCAAATGAGGCATATTAGGTTTCTTTGATTGTTATCCGGTTTAGATAATTCAATCAAATTATATATTTTATTTACATACTTGGTGTCTCCCTTTTTTTATTCGTATTTAAAAAATGATGGATAAATGCAACTGAAGGTTATGTAAATAACAAATTGATGTCCATCCACATAAAATTATATCAAATAAAAAATATAAAAGGCAATGAAGAAAACAAAGAAAAATAGGCTACAATAAACACAAATAAAGATAAATATTACAACAAATACATGAGTCAAACTTTCTAAATATCGTCAAACCTAATATGAATAACTCCTAAATTTTCAACAAATCTTCAAACCAATTAAGAATGAATGAGAAAATTTTCTACAATTGTTCAAATCTCTAATGGAATTAAGGATTGCACAATATTAAAAAATATCTTCAAACCTAGATGACTATACACAAATACAAATTAGATTATAATTCATATATGCATTATATCAAAACAATGATTTTAAAATGTGCATACATAATCAATGAAACATGTAGAATGCATATACAACTGATTCAGAGATGAATATAAGATTACATTCTAAAATCTTCAAATGCAATATTAATTTGAAATCCATAAGAATACAATAATGGAGTAGTGAGATGATGAAAACGAACAATGAAATGAAGTGTATAAATAACCTTAAAAAATTTGATCCTAGATTTAAGCAATTAATCGAAAGGTTGAAATTTCATCAACAAATATGCACCTTCAATATGAAGGAAGATAAAACGAATTAGTTGTCAAACTTAGCATATTTAAGTAAAATTTTGAATTTGTAAGAAAATAGAGATTTATAAAATAAGAGATTTGTGAGGTAGAAAAAAGTAGAATGAATGAGTGATTGTCACATAATCTCTTCTATAATTGCTCTATAATAATATTATAGATAAATTAAGAGTATTTTATAAATGAAGTGGTTGTATGTGAGAGTGAAGATAAAGTGATTATTGACATAAAAAGAAAAAAACACACTTTTGGTGATAAGAACAAATAATGAAAGTGAGCACACCCTCTAATTAAATTATCTATCTATTAAAAAAATTGTTTATGCATAAAATATGTGTCATTAATGGAGAAAGTTGATCCTATCCACCAAATAATTAAAGTGGTCATACAACAAATATTAATTGTTTATGCATGAAACAGTAGGCATTAGTGGGAAAAGTTTCAACTACCCATTGGATAATCCACACCTATTGAAAAAGTAAATATGCACAAAATATGTGTCATTAATGAAGAATGCTACCTATTAGACAATTTACTTGTTCAAATAGAAAATATAAATTTTTTTTTATTCATAATAATACATGTCATTAATGCATTAAGTTGCATCTACCCTCTGAGTTAAATACCCACCCAAAAAAAATTTTAATTTTGGATCAAAAAAATTATTACTGTTATCATTTAAAACCCCTGCAATTTCTTTTTTGAAAAAAATTATACATTAAGTTACCATCTATACTAATAAAGCAAATATAGTTTTGTCTAACATAAATATAACTCTTCTTTTTACCTCTTAAATCTCTCATTTTCCAAAACTCTACTTTTCAAATTATCTTCCACAATATTTTTAATCTTATCCATCTAATTTTACAAATCATCTCAACCTTTAGATTAATTTTTAAATTTCTATTAACTTCTGTTTATAACCACTTTTTCATCTCATCTTCATTACACATTCTATTAAAACTCTCTCCTTCTCTTCTACTCATTTTCTATTCTATTTTGCTATATTTACTCTATGAGATTTTTAAATTATTTTTTTTTTTTGCGGTTTTTTTGTTTGTGCTAATGGTGTCTTTTTGTTTTAACTAGTTGTGTGCAATGCACTATATATAAGGTAGAAAAACAAGAAGTAGATTGTATGCTATATTGCACGGATTCTTCAAATTTTGGGGGTATGCAGTATCGGATACGCGGGGGAAATGGGTGCGGGTGCGATTCGCGTTGGATTCGCACCCGATACGCCACGTGGCGTATTCAATTTTTTTTAAGTTGGATACGTGTATCCCCCTCCTAGGATACACGGGGGATACGCGAATCGGATAAAATATTGCAAAATTTATTAATTTTTGTAATTTTTTTTTGTAATTTTTTTAAAATTTAATATTAAAATATAAATAATTAAATATATTAGTCAACAAACAAATCAAATAATACATCATCCAACCAAGTATTTCAATTTCTTAATTCTTATATAATTAAATAATTTGGAGAAATTTCTAAAATATATATGCTTTCTAATTTTCTAGTAATTATTCAATTTTCTAGAGATAATGGTTATGACAAGTGATAATGATAATAATGTTAATGTGAGTTGGTCATTGTATAAATATGTAGATTGAATTTTTTATTATGACTTGTGTAAGTTAATGATATTTAATATTTAATTGTTGCATATTTAAATAAAATTTATCTATATTTTTAATTTATTATATGTTTATATATAATAAAATAAATTTAAATAGACGTATCCTTGCCGAATCGTATCCTAATTTTTTTGAAAAACTCTATATCCCCGCACCCGTGTCGTATCGCTCCCGCACTCCGCACCCGCACCCGTGCAACATAGATTGAATGTTTGATTAACATATAATCTTTTTTATAATTACTCTATAATAAATGTATATATAAAATAGATAAATTAAAATTACTTTTTAAAATAAAGAAGAGAAAATTAAATTAATTTCGCTACTGGTGAAAATTTCCGCTCCAATATATAGAAGATTAGAACAAGATATGCATGAAATTAAATAGAGATAACAACAAATCTAAAAAATATACATAATATTTACAACAATTTAAAATTATTTGAATGATCCTTATCTTGAATTGATACCACCTCTAGAATATTTCTAATAGTAGGATATTCGATAAAGTGATTGTTGATATAAAAAGAAGTGCATATTTTTTGTGGACAAATAAATAAGGAAAGTAAGTACATTTTTGGTAGACTAGGGAGTGCAAAATTAGGATAAAAATCTCTTTCTATTATCCAAACAATCATGTAGAGAAACATAGAAATGATCGGTCCAATATGTGTTTAAGACGCAAAAAATTTTCTAAAAGAAAGAAGAAAAAACCCCTATTTAACTGATTTGCTCTCTTATTTATGATCGAACTCCAATACCAATACATTTAATTTCTTTGTTCAAGATGATGGAGAATTTAAGATATTATCTTTTGCTAGTACTACCATTTCTTTTATTCTTCATCATATTCAAACACTACTACTCATCTTCCTCTAATCTGCCACCATCCCCGCCAGCTCTTCCTCTACTGGGTCATTTTCATCTCATAAAAAATTCCTTATATCTTTCACTAGCCTCTCTATCATTCCGCTACGGCCCCGTTTTTCACCTCCGATTAGGCTGCAAATCCTTCGTTGTCGTCTCCTCCCCATCAGCCGTCTTTGAATGCTTCACCAAAAACGACATCATTTTCGCCAACCGCCCAAAATCCATGGCGGCCGACCGCGTCACATTCGACTACGCCTCCTTCGTGATGTTACCGTACGGGGATAGCTGGAGGAATCTCCGGCGATTATCCGTTGTAGAGTTGTTGTCCACACACAGCCTACAAAAATCTGCCGAAATACGCCAACAAGAGATACTTAAAACTGCTCGTCTTCTTTGCAGAAGTGAAGGGCGGAAAGTTGATTTGAACAACTTGATCTTAACGTACGGTTTTAATATGATGATGATTGCTCTCATCGGAAAACCGTGTGTCGTTGAGGACGAAATCGGTAGTGAAGTGGGGAAGGAAACTTTAAAACAATGGCTGACTACTTTTGCTCCTGCCTTAGGAATAGGGGTTTGTGATTATTTTCCTGTTTTGAGGTGGATTGGGTACAAAGGACTGGAAAACAGACTCATTTCTTTGCATAACAAGAGGGATGTGTTGTTGCAGAGTTGGATCGATGAGGCCAGAGAGAAAAAGGACTTGTTTGATGTCAAAAGGAAACCAAATTTGCTTGCAACTTTGTTATCTCTTCAACAATCGGAACCTCAATTCTACACCGACCGTGTCATCAAGAGTGTTATACTGGTAAAAGCCTACTTACTTGAATTTTGTGTTTATTATCTTAGTTGTTTCATTTAATTTGACACTAATAAAAAAACTAGGAAATATTATAGGCGTTTGTAAAATTAGACTATTATCTTTACGGGCTTGCAATTTTAGAACATTATTTTTATAAACTTGTAAAACTAGGACATTCTCTTTTAAATTTTGCAAATTAATTTCGGTCAAACATTCACAAAATGCGAGCCAAGTATTATGTGTTCTCCACCTCAGCGTCAAATCAACTAATTAACAATAAAACTAATTCAAAATAAATTAAAATTAAATTAATTAATATAATATTTCAAAAATTATTCAATAAATTATTATTTTTAAGTTATAAAAAACCTATCTAATTTTTTTTAGTATGTATATATAAAAGTTATTTATAATTTAAAATCCATATATTAAATCTGTTTTAAGAAATTAGTGAATTAAATTAAATAGATTTCCAAAAAAAAAATTAATACCTCCATCTACGTAAAGTATGCTTGTTTGTTTTGGACAGATTAAAAAAAACGTAGATACAATAAATAAAGTAGGAGTATTTTGGGATAATGTGTGATCCGTTTGTAATATAAGTGGTTGTTTGTGCATATAAAATTAATGACATGTGAAATAATTAAGTGATGTCATGAAGAAAAAAAATTGTAGACAAAAACAGAATGAAGGTGATTGTTTATGCATGTAAAATTAATGACATGTGAAATAATTAAATGATGATTAGATGGTGAAAAAATTTATAGACAAAAACAGGATGAGCATGAAGTGAGGGAGTAATTTTATTATTTAAATTTTAATATACTAATTTTAATTAGTAAACCTATTTTAGTTACACGGGCACATTTGGATTGAGGACTTGACCAATTTCAAGAAAGACTTATTTTTCTTGATTTCATTATCTTTGAATTCTCACAAAACATGAGTGGCTTAGGCAATCATTATCGCTGGAATCGATACCTCTGCAATGACGGTAGAATGGGCGATGTCACGTCTGCTTTCTCAACCCGAGGAACTGCGAAAAGTGATAAAAGAGATTGATGAAAATGTGGGACATGATCATTTGTTAAATGAATCAGATATTGTGAAGCTTCCGTACCTTGGCTGCGTTGTAAACGAAACTCTAAGATTGCATCCTCCTGCCCCAACCCTTGTAGCTCACTATTCGTCCCAAGATTGCGTGGTGAGCGGGTACGACATTCCGAAAGGTACTGTGTAAGAATTCCACCTCGTGTAGATGTTCGAATTTGTAGAGTGGTGTTCAATTAATTCATTTAATTATTTCTCTTACTCTCTCTCTCTCTCATTCATGGGCCGGACATTTGACTTTTCCTCTTTGGGAGACCCAATGAGTGGACAATTTAATATGAGTAGAGCTGCTCTCAATGGGAAACGAACCCGAATCTTTTATCTGGGCTCCGAACTTGTAGGGACGTGTGGAATTAATTTATTTAATTATTTCTTCTACAGGTACAATCCTTTGGGTGAACGCGTGGGCGATCCATAGGGATCCTACCCTGTGGGACGAGGCGGATAAGTTCAATCCGGAGAGATTTCAAGGCGTTAATGTGGAAAGAGAAGGCCCTAAATTCGTGCCATTTGGAATAGGACGGAGGGCTTGCCCTGGAGCTGGTATGGCCATGCGAACGATTTGTTTGGCGTTGGGCGTGTTCCTTCAGTGTTTTGAGTGGCGGAAGCCATTAGACATGGAGATGGACTTCACTTTGTATGAGCCCAAGCCTCTGAAGGCTGTGTGCTTTCCCCGTAATAAAGCAACTCATCTTCTATCACAACTTTAATGGATTCAGCATTTTTGCCCTAGGAATAAGTTATTTGCCCTAATAGGGAGAACATTCACCCTAACCATTTAATTACTTGAGCATGAACATTGAGCATTTTATTTGGCTAAAATTAAAGGAATGCATCATCTTTAGATTTTTTTTTTTTGGTTTAATGGTAATTTTAGTTTTAAGAGAATGCGTGCATTTTAAAATGGTCCTTTTTTCGAAACTTTTAGTTGCGTAGTTTTTTTTTTTTTTACACTTTTGGTCCTAAGAAGATTGAATAAATTGCAGTTTTCGTCCCAAAAGAATTAATGAATTGCAATTTTGGTCCCAAAAGAATATGAAAAATTTGCAGTTTTGATCCTGAAAATTAATGAATAGGAATAAACTGCAAAAAACTTTTGCACATAGGCAAAAGAATTGCATCTCATGGAAGGGTGTAAAATTAATTCATTTAATTATTTGTCTTACAATAGGTATCAAAAGTGTTTTTCACTCATTCTTGTATTGTCTTTGTATCTAAAATTCCAATAATTTACTAATCCACAATATTGGACATATTTGTAACTATCATAGACATTGGCCCTTCATTAAAATACATATAAAAACTTAAGATTAAGAGCTCTAAATACCAAAATATAGTACAATATCAGAAGTGAACTACTGAAATTACAAAAGCTACATAAAACAAAAACTTACCAGAAAAGGGTACTGGATCTGGATATTTCGACTTGAAAAGGGAAAAGTTACAGAAAAGTCGCTGGATGTTTCACGAGTATTTCACACAATACAAACTAATAGAAAAATTTACAAGAAAGGTAAAGCAGAAGCTGGAAAGCTAATGTTTATTTGTTATCCACGTGAATGCTAACTCTTTTATTTCTCCATACTTGCAATTTTAGGATACTATCTTTATAAACTTCTAAAATTAGAATATTATTTTTTAAATTGTTCAAATTTAGACCAAATTTCATAAAAAGATGCAGTCAAATAAAACATGAATATCATGTCACCTCAGCTCCAAATCAGCTAATTAACAATAAAATAAATTTAAATGAATTATATGATAATATTTTTAAATAAATTATTCAATAAATTAATTTTTTCAAGTTATAAAAAACCTATTTAATTATTTTAGCACATATATTTAAAATTTAAAATCTATTTAGAAAAACTAGTGAATTAAATAGGTTTACAAAGAAAATTAAATATTTTTATTTAAATTTTAATACAATAATTTTTTTAATTCACTCATTTTAATTAGTAAACCTATTTAATTCACTAATTTTTTAAACAAATTTTAAATTTTAAACATTAATCTATTATATAGATTTACCAAAAAAATCATTTTTTATTCTTAAAATATTTAATTTATTGAATACTTCTTTTTAAAAATTATTTTAGAGTATTCTAAATTAATTTTATTGTTAATTAGCTTATTTGGTGCTGGAGTGGAGGAAGCATCATATTCGGACTTTATATAATTTAGCCTAAATTTTTCAAATTTTGTGTTTAATTTTGTAAAGATAGTGTTCTAAAATTGCAAGCCTATAAAATTTGTATTCTATTTTTGCAAACGACTAAAAAATATTATCCCATAAATATAATTTTGCCTAGTAAAGGTAGTTGAATTAAAGTAAAAACCCAACTTCCCCATGGATTAATGCTTCAAATTTACTAATTGCCTCTTTCACAATGGTAAGCAGCTCAGGGTATGTTTGTTTTGAGACTCACACGGATGGACTTTGGACTTTGCAATCCACGCCCCATACGAGTTTGGGATTTAAAATCGGGTTTTCAAATCCCAAACTCAATCCCTACCTATAAACCTATTACTATTTTTCATATAATTATATACAATCACATCATCACTTTTTTATCATCCACTCAACTTCTCTCCTACTTTTCTCTTACACAATATAATAAAATAATACAACATCAATCACTAAAAGACATTGATTTGACATAAAGCAAAATCTCACCCTACTAAAATCCCAAAACAAACACATATTCATATTATTCATCAAGATTTTCACATCCTAAGATTTCAAAGTCATGACTTTCCCCGCACACTTAAATCCCAAAACAAACATACGCTCAGTGTCCTGCTTGAGGCAGTTAAAAAGGATAATGAGAAAGTATATAATGTGAAGCTATGATGGCCAGGAATTGAGTTATAAAGTGTGGGGCATTGTCAATGTTACAATACACGTGTCAACGAGAATGCTACAGTACTAGTCCACTAAAAAGTCCATGTGTTAAAAGGGTATATGTAATTTTTTAGGCATTAAATACGTGTCAGCAATGAAGATTGAAGAAGTTTGCACATACCCTTAGATTAAATAATCTACATGTTCAAAAAGAAAATATAAATTATTTGGATTATTTGCACTAAATCCTCTAGTAGTTTGAAATTGTGACCCCACCCAAGAAAAATGAGTTCATGGTCTAATCGATTTCCCTTTTTTTATATTTAATTGTTTCAAATAAAATTTTAAGGCTATAATATGAATGACGTATCAAGAAACTTAAAAAAAAAAAAAGGGAGAATTCGCTATATTTAAATAAAACACAAGGGAGTTACGCACAATTTTCAAACTACAAAAAAATTTCACGCAATATTTATAAATCATGAGTAAAATTCATGCTCATTAATGGAGAAATTAAGTTGCACCTATCCACAGGATAATTAAATGGTCATAAAAAAAATATTAATTGTTTATGCATGAAACAATGAGCATTAGTGGAAAAACTTGAAACCACCCACTGGATAATCCACTCGTTCAAATAAAAAAAAATTAATTGTTTATTCATGGTATACATGTCATTAATACATAAAGTTGCATCTACAAACTAAATTAAATACCCACCCAAAAAAAAAATTTATGTTTGAATTTATTAAATTTTGGATCAAAATATTTTATTATTACTCTTGTAATTTATAACCCCCGAAATCTCTCTCCCTGAGCCCTCTCTAAAGCTGCCAAAGTTGGCCGGGTCGGTCGGGCCCAAGCCCATTGGGCTGTAAGCTTTTCAGGGTCGGGCAGGTCCTGCCTAGTTAATTCAGGGCCATCTATTTTCAGGCCATTTTGGCCCGTCTCGGGCCGTCGTGCCACCGGGCCAAACCGGCCCAATTTATATTTTTTAAATTTATTATTATTGTACTTGATTTATATATTTACCTCATTAGTTTATAATTTAGTATACAAATTTACTCTATAGTTATAGGAAATTATTTAGTTTGTCAACAACAATTCAATAATTAAATTAAAACTCAAATTTCTAAATAGTATTCAAACAACAATAATTCAACAAATCTTAATAAATTTAAATTTACAAGAATAAATTCAAAGGTCCATAATCCAATAGTCCTCAATAAACTACCATTCACAAAAATAAAATCAGATAATATAGAGAGCATAGCATTTATATTGATGTATGGTTGTGGTGGATAAATATTAAACTATAACGAAGTTTAAAAGATATGTATAATGTATTCTTATATAAACCTTAACTTTGTTTTTTATCAGTTAAAGCGAACTTTGTATTAATCAAAACATGTTTCAAGGGTATAAGATATACCCTGATTACATCCTTTCATCTTTCAAGTTACAAATAATAATCACATATCCGGTTAGTTCCAGTAGCCATTAAAGCACCTAGCCCAGTCATTGAAACTTAATTAATTTTTATTTTTTTAATAATTAAATTATCTATTCAAAATTACTTGTATGATTTTCAATAAATATTGCTATATCCATAAACAACACAAGTGATATCTTAATTTTAATTAGTATTTGGCGAACAAGGAAAATCTGAAAAAGGTTATGAAAATTCACATAAACAAATAAACCTCATGAATACGTGTTCAATAATTTTATAAACTTTAATCAAATGTCAATAAAGTAAAAATTAATATCAATATGAAAAAAAAAACTCAAATGACAGTACAGATGAGTCGAAGTGTTACCCTAAATTCTAACAAAAAAAATCTACCGGGCCGGGCAAAAAAAGTCTGGCCCATCCTTAAAACTGGGCTTCTCGGGCCGGACCCATTTTTCCCATTTTGACAGCTCTCTCTCTCTCTCTCTCTCTCTCTCTCTCTCTCTCTCTCTCTCTCTCTCTCTCTCTCTCTCTCTCTCTCTCTCTCTCTCTCTCTCTCTCTCTCTCTCTCTCTCTCTCTCTCTCTCTCTCTCTGTTTCACTTAATTCAAGCAAGTTTAGCAATTAGGCATTATTTTCGAAAGGGATTTAAGTCCAACAACATCTTGGATTTCACATGCAATGATATATTCTTAATTTACTTATAAGGATGAATACACTAAATACATGTTTGATATGATTTAAACAAGTATAACACATAGACATAGTTTTCGAAAAAATCTAGGATACATGAAAATATTGTATCATACATATGATTTCAGCAACAACTCATTTAATTTGAAAATATAATTAGAAATACAAAGGAACAACCATTCTTGAAATTAGGGATTCTCAAGAGAATGAATGATTCTTGGCTCTGGTGGATTTTATAGACGCATAGCTTCAACTATCTATGTCTCTTTGATTATCTCAAGAGGACATTGTTTCCAAGAATCTCACATAGGAAAGGAAATATAGAGGATATTTGGGCTTGCATAAACTCCTTCCTCTTCAAACTCCTCTTTGGACATTTGTTAGTGCGGGTTTTAGGGTGAGAGTTGTTCTCTATTTATAGGTAAATTTTTAGGGATCTTGGTGAATAGGAAATTAGCTAGATTTTCTTATTTAATAAATTATGAGTGGCAAAAATGGCTTATGAATTGATGAAGTCTTCTAGAGGTGATCTAATGGCCCCTATCCATCCCTTATTTCGGATGCATATTGTCCTCAAACTGAGTAATACTTGCTCAGCCCTTTGGATTATTGGCTTAGCTTGGTTTGTGGCATTGAGTTATTGTTAATTTTGTTTCAAATTATTTTAACTAGACCTTGGAATTGAATTAGGATTACAGGGGAGATTCCAACTCATTATACCCTTAAAGAGAGGATGTCGAATCCATCAAATTGTTTGTTTGTGTGCTTGTAGTCGTTTGTAAATTTTGTACAGGTTGAGTACCCATTGCTTTCATTTCTCAATAAGTTGTTGCTTAAAAATAAATACTTTACACCTATTATGATATGAACTTCTTGAATTTCTTAGTAAAATTACAAGATGTCCGTCCTTTAGTAGTTTCCTTTGGAAAGAATCTTAGTTTTGCAGTGTAAATATCGAACCTAAATCAATATAAAGTCTAAAAACTTCACATACACTGATCATATAATATACCAACCGATATGTGCAAAGAATTAGTCATATTAACCATCCAAGCTAAGTAATTAATAAATTTGTACATTTATAAGTGTTATCATTCTTGGTGGTCACAAGATCATTAATGTTGAATTATGTGAACACTGTGTTTATGGGAAGCTACATCGCAGCAAGTCTCTTAAGGAAATTCATATAACGAAAGACACTCTTTATTACATGCATTCTAATTGTTGGGGTCCTTCACGTGTTGAATCTCTATATATTTCGTGTCTATCATTGATGACTAGTTGACTTATAAAAAATGACTTGAGTGATTATGATGAAGTATAAGGGTGAAGCTTTCAAGAGTTTTAAGCAATGGAAGACCGTGGTGAAAAATCAAACTAGGAAGAAAATCAAAGGCTGCGAATTGATAATGGTTTGGAGTTATGTTCCTATGATTTTGTTTAGTTCTAAAAAATGAAGGGATTGCAAGACATCTTACAGTAAGGGATATGTTGATAGGCGAGCAAGATACTACTTAAGGCGAGCAACATTATGATAAACCATCCAAAGATTAAGAAGAAACATAACATAATCAAAAGATGACGAACAACTTCGTTATGGCGACTAACTACCATCTGACGAACTACTCCATATGACGAACAACTCTACATTAAGCAAGAAGGATTTTGTCCGAAGGCCAATCAAGACTAGGCGAATAGCATGGACAAAAGAGCCAAGACAGTCGACTAGCCAATGTAGAACAAAGCCAAAACTAACCAGGTGGCTTAGCCCACCTGGCCACCGGGTTCCTCACTCTAGTGAGTGACCTGGGTTCGATTCCCTTTGGGAACGAATTGGGAGGGAGTTATAAGGTAGGCTTGGAGATTTCTGGGAGTATATGGAGACTTGGTGAACTAATCTAACTACTAACAACTAACATTTACCGATCAAAAAAAAAAAAAAGAACAAAGCCAAAACTCTTCAATGAAAAGCCTAAACACGACAAACATCTAGTAATTATGAGCTAAACGTGTTTAGAAGATAGAATTTAGATAAGATCAAATGATCAACTCACCCATGCGTCAAGAATGCACACATGGGAGAGTAAAGGTCAAGTCACCTCCTACTTTGTGGTATGTATAAAAACCTTAAGTTTAATGAAATAAAGTAAGTGAAAATTCATAAATACATTCCAAATAATCCTACACATATTCATACACCATAAATTCACACACATACGCAAGAAATACGTAATCAATACACGTATTTACCCAATTTAACCCCGATCCTTCGTATTTACCATTTACGGTGGTAATCAATTACATGTAATTGTTTGATGATCCCTTAAATTAACCTAAAACAGCCACTAATCCAAGTTATTAGAATTTGATCATCAACAGGATACACAATAGCAGAATGGTATAGCAATGCATGAACCAAACACTTTTGGAAAGAGCTCGATACATGTTCTCTAATGCTGGATAAGCTTGAAGTTTTTTAGCTAAAGTAGTGAACATAACATATATGTTACTTGATAAACTGTTGACCTCAAACAGGTATAAATCTGCATCCCCCTTTCACACATGTGACCAAGTCTCATATGTCATTGATGGGTTGTTGCCGGCACAACAAATTAGTATTAATTACCTCGACTAATCCACTAATATAGTAGAATAAGTAAGGACCGAACCCATGAGAAATGGTGAAATTTAATTGATTAAATTTGTGTAGGAAAAACAATAAAAATGGGGAGGGGAGGGGGGAGAGATTAGGTGGATGAGTTATCACTAGTAAAAGTATGCAAAAATATTAAACGAGAGTAAAATTATGAGAATCAAATGAAAAAAAATTATATTCTCGAATGGCTTCCCCCTAAATAATTTAATTAACACAATAAAAAATATACGAGGTCCCTAGTTCTACTAGAATCTTGTCCCTATACCAGTGGTACGACCAAACTAGTTCGAATTATTTCTTAAGTTTAATTAATTAGTAGGTACGACCCCCAATTAATCTATTAATATAAATAACCTCAAAATATGTATCCGGGATTTAATTTAATGAATGCATTAACGAATGAAAGTAATAGAACAAACTAAACTATGACGCTAGAACGTACGAATTATACAATCTAGACTTCGTTATACCTAGGGTGATCTGCCATATTTGTTACTTCAATTACACGATTATAACAATTGCAAATTATAACGGTAATTTAACTAGAAATAAGTAATTAACGTACTCAGATGACCAAACCAAATAAATTAATTAAAAAAAAACATGCATCGCATACATATAAATAATGAAGAAATCGAGTTAAAACCAAAAAAATCATAACTAATAAAAAATAATAAATCATTTAGGGTTCTATACATCCTCGAATTAGAATAAAAGTCTAACCACTAAGTATGGCTAAAAGAAATAATAAAACAAGAGTAACAAACGTCTTCTTTCATCATATCTCGCTTTGTGTCCAGCAAGAACGAGATTTTTTGTGTTAATCTCTTATCTCCCAAATGAAAGTTGTCGTCCAAATCTTTTTCCCCAAAGTCAACACTGTCCAAATACGTCCCCTCCAATGTATATGGAAAAAAATATACTCCCTTAATTAATCATGAGGCATTCGAATATAAGGAAAATGTAGACTTTTGTCCCCTGCTTATTATGCCTTAAAATCTGTTAGTATTCAATACTGAGATTCCCCATATTTTATTGTATTCTTCACATTTGGCCCATCCGAATGCATCCTCTCGTATTTTTATATGTGGTGCATCTCAAGTTTAAACAAAAGGTTTAAAAAAATAGCCTGGAAATCATAAAAATATCAAATCAAAGCAAACAAGACCAACATTTATAAATTGGGCAATTACGAGATAATAGCAAAATAAAATATGTAATGTAATCACAATAAGCACAAAAATTATTTGTTAAACTCGGCTCACTAGTCATAACATATTCATGTCATCCTTGGGAACCTCTGCTGATGCAACAACAGCGGAAAAATAACATTGATGGATTAGTCAATCAAATAATAGATAGTAAGTGGGTCGGTTTGAAAATAAATAAATTGTTAGTTATATAATATTATTCTTGTCAGACTTAAACTTAAACTGAAATAAAATACAAGGGTTTGGGCAATTTTCTTCCCCTTCATCAACAAATAAAATTAACCTTTGTTGTGACCATAATAATTTCTAGCTCAAAGGTAGACATTGAGAGCCACCGGCCGACCTCGGATCTAGGCGTAGAGTTCGGCCCGATTTTTGGAGATCAACACCGACCTCGACAAAGGCTATAGAGGTCGACCCGGTCCCCCATTTCCCTCGGCCGACCTCTCCTCTACTTTGGAGGCCGACACAACTGTCTCGCAATGCGAAGCCGGCCTCACTTTCACTAACGAGGTATGCTCAACCTCAAAACATGCACTAACGACCTTGTATCAACCAGGGAGGTCGGACATCTCCTCCAAATGCCAAAAACTGACCTCATTTTGGCCTCCTCCCAGCACAAGGCCGTTAAAGATCCTACGAGCACGTGATTAAACCAGACAAGATCAATCCAAATAAGGTAAAGAGTCGCCCCCGCACGTAAGGACGAGGAGAATATTCGCCACAAATATGAAAAATGCTCAGAAGATCTTCACCCAGAGACATGTCGGGCACCCGCGTTGTATCAGGGATTTTCCAGGCATTTAAAGCCTTGGTCCCCTCCCAGGTCGGAAATGACCATTTTGCCCCTCTGTGTAAAACCTATAAATAGGGTTCCCCATGTACAAAAAAAAAAAGAACTATTCACATATATACAAAAATCACACACTTAAGTCCAAGGCCTAAAAGCCTTGGCAAATCTCCTCTTATTTATTGCTTCTTGCATTCATTTCTTCATATCTTCATCATCATCCCATTATGAAGAACAATCAATTATGCATTCAAGCATTAAACACTTCATTAAATGACTACTCATTTGGTGTTTTAGCCTAACTTCTTCCACACTCTCTATCAAATTTAGCCCTAATTTTAGGCTAACAATAACCTTAAGTAAGAAAAATATGGGGTTGACCTCGATTTTATCCCATTAATGAATCATAGCCCACAAGGATATTTTTCTTTTCTTTTTTCCAGTATTTTTCCTAGTCACAACAATTCGGAATAGAGAATCAATAGGCCTAACCAGTGGAATAAGGGTCTCCATTGCTAGTTAATCCAGTGATTTTAATAAATTCAAAAAATGGGTCTATTAAGTAAAGGTACGGAAAGAGAGGGATTCGAATCGAACCCTCGGTAAACAAAAACCTACATAGCAGTTTCAACGCTACGCCTTGAACCACTCAACCATCTCTTCTACATAATAATTATAAACAAGAAAACCTAATTAATAGTGGGTTCTTCATATTCCATTCTATATTCCCCCCGCTTCACACCTACAAAACTACATTAGAACCCTTGTAAACATACAAAGCTCAACTTTCATCTCTAAAACTGAACCCCTTACTATCTAATAGACTTAACGATATCAAATTCTTCATCATGAGTGGAACATGTCTAACATCATTCAATGAGCAGAATCTACCATATTGCGTCAGTAACTTTATTGAGCATATTCCAACCATCTTATAAACAAAATTGTTGACCATAGAAATATAGTCTTTATCTACTTGCTTGTAAGTTGTAAACCACTCCCACACATTAGTGTGATGTCTTTTTCATCAACAATTAGTGTTGATTCATCCTCGGAGTTGGTGACACCTCCTTCAGCAGCAGCAACAACAACATTACCTGGTTTAATTTTTTACCACTACTTCTTCTGCGGAGTATTGGTTTTCCAGTGTCCATTCTCTTTACAATAGTTACGGACATCATTCGGTTTAGGACCTTGGAGCTTGATTTCTTTTTTCCTGGATTTCCAGGACTCTTACTCCCACTTACACTGACTGCTAGACCAGTGGCCTGATTATATGTACGTGTATCAGCTGCCTTATGGTGCAACTCTCTAGTATGCATATATGATCTAACTTATTTCAGAGACAGAGTGTCTTTCCCAATAATAAAATACTGCACAAAATTCTCATACGGCAAAGATGGATAAACCAATAGAATTAATGCAGCATCCTCGTCATCAAATTTAACATCAATATTACGCAATTCTAGCTAATAAAATTGTGTTAACTGATCTAAGTGTTCGCGAAGTGACTAACCTTCGTACATATAACGACCGACCTGCCTCATTTTCAGGACGGGGCTGACCTGCCCAATTTTCATAATGGGGCGGGCGGGACCTACTTTATTTCAAGATGGGGTGGGGTTGACATGGCCCAACCAGGGCGGGTTGTTTTGCCATTCCCAAAGATAACGAAGGATATCAATAAAAAGGATAAATTTTGCATGAGACCGCTTCACGGTGAAATATAGTATAAATTGGATATGATGTGTTAACTCTTTAGAAGGGATGCATGTTAATTGTGCTAATTTGTAAGTCATCTCAATGTTAGACTATCTCACCCAAATTTTATCTAGTAAAAAAATTTAAGCAATATATTTTCAGCAAGGAAAATAAACATCGAGTCATTCCATTGTTCGAAGACGTTAGGATGAATAAGGAAGAAAAAAAATGAGATCAAGTGATGTGTCTACTAAATAAAAAAGATAAGGATGGAAGTTATTAATAAAGTCTTAAACCCTCGCCGCCAAACAATTGTCAATTTATTATATGGATTTCTTTGCATTAAACAATTGAGACGTCGTCGTTTAAGACCCTGCATGAGGTAATAGGATCCATAAACTCAATACACATCCTCTGGAGATACTTATCCTCTGTTCAAGATCATGGAGACTCTGAGCTATTATCTTTTGCTAGTACTACCCTTTCTGTTCATCATCATATTCAAACACTACTGCTCCTCATCTCCCTCTAATCTACCACCATCTCCACTACCTCTTCCTCTAATAGGCCATCTTCATCTCATCAAGGATGCCTTACATCTATCACTAGTCTCTTTATCATCCCTTTACGGCCCCATATTTCACCTCCGATTACGCTCCAAATCCTTCGTCGTGGTCTCCTCCCCATCTGCCGTCGCAGAATGCTTCACCAAAAACGACACCGTTTTCGCCAACCGCCCCAAATCAATGGAGGGCGACCGCCTCACGTACAACTACGCCGCCTTTGCTATGTTACCTTACGGCAATCTCTGGAGGACCCTCCGGCGGTTATCTGTTTGTCTTCACACAGACTTCAAAATTCTGCTAAACTACGCGAAGAAGAGATGCTTAAAATTGCTCGTGTGCTGTACAGAGTTTGCAGGAATGAAGGGCGGAAAGTTGAGTTGAGTAATTTGATCTCGACGTATAGTTTTAATAGCATGATGAGAGCTCTTGCCGGAAAATCGTGCGTCGGTGAGGAAGATATCGGCGGTGAAGTGGGGAAGGAAACTATAAAACGAATAAAAGGTGTTTTTACTTCAGAGTTTTTAGCATTTGGGGTTTGTGAGGTGGACTGGATACAAAGGGTTGGAAAAGAAATTAATTTCTTTGCATAAGAAGAGGGATGAGGTTTTGCAGAGTTTGATCGATGAGTTGAGAGAGAAAAGCGGCGTGCTTGATGGGGAAAAAGAAGATAAATTTGATTGAAACTCTTCAAGTATCAGAACCCGAATTCTACACCGATTGTATCATCAAAAGTATTCTACAGGTAATATTTTCAGAATATCTGCAAAGAATGAGGTTGAATTTAGCATATATACGCTTTTGTGAATCTGAAATTCATGCACTCATTTGAAACCTTCCTCTGTAATTTTACTAAAGCAATAATGAAGTGTTATGAATCTTAAAGAACTTCGTCGAATTTATAGAGAGATTTGAAATTAATTTATTAAATTTATTTAAATATAGGTATGGATTGAGTTTGAGATTTAAAAATCCGATTTTAAATCTCAAACTAGAACAGAGCGTAGATCGCAAAGTTCAAAGTCTATCAGGGTGAATCCCGAAAGAAACATACCCTTAAAGTTGTGATAGAAGATGAGGTGCTTGATTCTGGGGAATGCACACAGCTTCCAGAGGCTTCGCCTTATGCAATGTGACTCCTGAATTAGCATTAAAGTCCATCTCAACATCCTCTAATGCCTTGTTCCACTCAAAACACTGAACAAACACACCCAATGCCAAACAAACCGTTCTCATAGCCATAGCAGCTCCGTTCGTCCTAATCCAAAGGGCACGAATTTATGGCCTTCTCTTTCCATATCCAATCCCTGAAATCTCTTATCTGGGTCGTCCCACAGGTTAGGATCCCTGTGCATCGCCCACGCGTTCACCAACAGGATTGTACCTTTGGGAATGTTGTATTCACTCACCACACAATCTTCCGACGAGTAGTGAGGCAAAAGGAGCGGCGCTGCTGGATGCAATCTTAGAGTTTCGTTCGCAACGCAACCAAGATAGGGAAGCTTCACAAGATCTGAATCATTTAACAAAGGATCATGCCCTACGTTTTCATCAATCTCTTTTATCAGTTTTAGCAGTTTCTCCGGGTGAGCAAGCAGAAGCGACATTGCCCATTCGATTGTCAATGCAGAGGTATCCATTCCAGCTGAAATCATTAAGCCACCCATTTTCAATTATGCTTTTGTAAGAATTCCAAGATAATGGGAACAACCGTATGTACTAATTTATATATACATGCAGGGGATTCTCCATGCAGAGAGACATTTGTCATCCAGGAAGCTTATCATTTTTTTCAGTACTTCTCCACCCAAACATCCTTCGAGTTACAACTTCTAGGAAGAAGATAACAATATGATGATAAGGATAAAAATGAGCTATAAATTTGAAACTAATCTGCGAAATCGGTCAAAATTGCACAAAAAGAGAGGCATAATTTGGTTGACTATATTATAAGCATACTCCCACGTATGTCATTAATTGCATATAATTCTCATCCAATCCAAGTGTGAATTTACATAATTCTCCTCTATATAAATAAAAAAACGCGTCATCCCATTGAAGCAAAACATGTACTCCCTCCTTCCCTTATTATCTGTCCCATTTTATCCATTCACATAAACCAATTTTCTTATTTATTAGGGTATAAAAGACACTCATACCCTTATTTATTGCTCCTATTTATTACAAGATGTTGGTTACTTCTACTATTTATTAGGGGCATTGTTGGAAAAATTGGTTAAAATATGCATTGGTATTGACAAAGTGACAATTAAAAAGGGACACCATTTTGGATAAAATGGGACAGTTATTAAGGGACGGAGAGAGTACAAATTAAGGTCTTATGACGTGGATGGTGACAAATCTTAACAAAGTCAGGAGAATTTACGCATTTAATGATAATATATGCAGAGTATTGTGCATATTTTTTTAGCATGAGTGATTTTTATATGCACTCAATTGCATAGCATACACTTAAATTACTAATTTGAAATTGAATTCAAAACCCAAGTGCATTGTGCATACAAGAATTTGTGTTTTAGTATAATACAAAGTAATTTGCAATGAAACACGTTTGGGTGTTTTGTGCATGTTTTACCAAAAAGGCAAATACTGTACGTGCTCAAGTGCATGCTAGCACTTGAATTTTCTTTGAAAATTCCAATTTAATTTAAAATTTGAGTGAAACCTATAAAAACGGGGTTTATATTATATGTACGTCTTTTAACTTTAAATATCACAATGTATGCCGATAAACTGAAAATTTTACCAGTAGAACACTTTTAATGACAGAGTCAGTGAAGAATTCGGGTTCTGATAGTTGAAGAGATAACAGAGTTCCAATCAAATTCCCACCAAACACGCCGCTTTTCTCTCTCATCTCATCGATCAAACTCTGCAAAAAAAAAAACTCATCCTTCTTGTTATGCAAAGAAATCAACTTCTTTTCCAATCCTTTGTATCCAATCCATCTCAAAACTGGAAAAAAATCACAAATCCCTGATGTTAAACCTGGAACAAAAGTCTCCTTCATTCGTTTAATAGTTTCGTTCCCCGCTTCACTGCCGAGATCTCCCTCGATTTTCCGGCGAGAGCTCTCATCATGATATTAAAACTGTATGTCGAGATCCAATTATTCAAATCAACTTTCCGCCCGCAAGCTCTGTACAGAACACGAGCAATTTTAAGTATCACTTCTTCGCGAATTAGGGCAGATTTTTGCAATTGGTGCGAACAGATAATCGACGGAGAGTTCTCCAGAGATCGCCGTACGGTAGCACCACGAAGGTGGAATAGTTGTATGAGAGGCGGTCGATTTGGGGCGGTTGGCGTAAACGATGTCGATTTTGGTGAAGCATTCTGCAACGGCAGATGGGGAGGAGACGACAACAAGGATTTGGAGCCTAATCGGAGGTAAAATATGGGGCCGTAACGGGATGATAGAGAGGTTAGTGAGAGGTGTAAGGCATCCTTGATGAGATGAAGATGTCCTATTACTGGAAGAGCTGGTGGAGATGGTGGTAGATTAGAGGAAGATGAGGAGCAGTAGTGTTTGAATAAGAAGAAGAAAACAAAGGGTAGCACTAGCAAAACATAATACCTCAGATCCTCCATCACAGAGGATGTGTACTGGAGTTCACGAAGAACACGAGAGAAACTAATGGGGTTTTTCTTCCTTTGTTTAACATATTTTTTTCCGAATAAAACAAAGGCCGCGGCTAATAACACCCGGACTTTTGCTCATCACACCCGTTGCTCTTCACACCCGAGCTTATATTTTTATTTTACTCAAATAACCCATAATATATTGTCTATTTTACCCTTCAACTTAAATTTCAATATTTTCATACACACAAATCTTAAACCCTAAAATAAACCCACACACCTATATCAAAAACTAAAAAAAAAAAACCCCACACCCAAAACGCAAAACAATCACGCACCCACACCTAAAACGCAGAGCACTCACACACACAAAGACTAGAACAAGAAAAAAAACGCAGGATGTTTGGCTAACAGTGGCCGAACTTTGTTCATGATGTTTGGCCAACAACAACCACTACAAGAAACAGGAGTGTTTCCGACGGATTAAAATCCGTCAGAAATGAAATAGTTACCGACCAACTATTAGTCAGAAAAGTAGATAGCAAACACAAGCCCCCAACATCAACTACAACTCCGACAATTGAAAAATCCGTCTGGGAAAAAATGTAATGTGGTCGGGCCAAAAATAATTCCGACCAATCTTTGGTAGGAAATAAGTCACCAAAATACATAATAAATTGATATATGTTTCTTACATTATTTCTGACTAATAGTTCGTCGGTAATGGAATTCCAAGATACCAACCAATATTTAGTCGGTATTAATATCAGTTTATTTCTAAAATATTTTTATTATTTAATTTGTTAGCGGGAAAAAATATATGTTCCCTCCAAACATAAAATGTTCCTTATTTTTTACCAACTATTATTTCATCGGTATTATTAATATCAATATATTTTTAAAATAATTTATAATTTGTTAGCGGGAAGATGTATAGGTTCCCGCCAAACATAAAAATGTTCTTGTTCTTTTACTAACCTATATTTCGTCGGCATTATAAAATAAAAAGAGTAAAATTCTTTTTTACTTCACTACCGACCAATAATTGGTTGTTAATTATATAGAAAATATTTTTACTTCACTAGTGTCCAACAAAATGTTGGTATTAGTGGGAATTAAAGTAAAAAAATAAAAAAAATTGGGGAATTTTTTTTTTTTTTTATGAATTATATTCAAGCTCTCTTTCTGATTTAAAGTAACTACTTCATCTATGCCACGATTATTTTTATACTTATTTTATTTGGACGTCTCATAATTATTTTCACACCCACAAAAAATAAATAACTTTTTCTCACAAAAATCAATAAAATATAAAGTTATCATTGTTTTATTCAACCTCACACTCACATACTCCTTTTTTAATTAAAAAATATGCCACTTACTACTATGAAAGAAATCGAGGAATGGAGGTAGTAGTTTTTTGCTCGTGCTATGCATGGGTTTATTGTAAATATTCACATAGGTTTTTTTTTTTTCTTTTTAAACTGTGTGTAAGCAAATTAATTTTGCACCCAATTAAATGACGACACGTTTATAAGATAAATTAATATCAACATAAATTTGTTATTTATTTTGACAATTTAATTAAATTAATTCTCAAATTCAATAATTAAATTATTGATATTTAATATACACAGTACAAACTTGTCAAAAGATACAAGTCAACAAGATCGGATTGGAAAGTATTTGAAGTCAATCAATCTAAGGATCTCACCAACCCAATCAATCAACTAGGGAATTGATTGATTGGAAGCTTCCTTAAATAGATATCTGATTAGATTAGCTCTCCAACGGCTATACCCTAATCATCTCTATAAATACAAGAGTGCAGCTTTGAAGAAAGGCTATAGAGAGATCTCACGCACACGAAGTCATATCCAAGCCTTAGTTCTTATCACGCTTAAAGCACTCTTATCTTGTTCATACATTCTATTCACTCATTAAGGAGTAGTTGGATCTCAACCTGTTCATCTATTAAGAAAAGGTTGAAGGTTGTAAGCTTTAGATCGAAGTTAGATCTAAAGGCTGCTGTAAGAAGGAACTGGTACTTCGAAATTCCAGTACGTAAGTTGGTTGGTTGGTAGTAAGGCACATTTGAAAAAGGGAGAGTGGACGTAGGATCTTTCAAATCCGAACCACTATATATCTTGTCCATTTACTAATTTCTTTATATTATCTTATTCAACTGCTCTTATACAAGATTTTGTTAAGACTTAACTTTAAAGCTTCCGCAATTAATCTATCAAGTGGGACCAACAACGACGAATGCCCTCAACTATTGAGGAATGACTTGCCAGCCTGCTCAACGCTGTTGATGGGCTCAACCAACACGTCAAGAACCAAGACGTCCAAATCTAAAACCGATGAATAAGGTGGACAATGTCGATGCAAGCCACACTAAAGGGAAGCAAGTTGAGGGTCACATATTTCTTTTGTATTTGTGTGTACTTGTGGTGTATTAGTGTGTGGAGGATTCTTTTGAGAGAATTTATGAATTTTTACTTAGTTTATTTCATTAAAAATTAAAGTTTTTTATACAAACCTCCAAGTAGGAGGTAGCTAGAACTTTGCTCTCCCATGTGTGCATGTTTGACACATGGAAAAATTAACTATTTGATCTTATCTAAGCTAAATTATATCCTCTAAACTGGTTTAGCTCGTAATCATGAGTTGTTTGTCATATTTAGACTACTGCCAAGATTGACTTTTGACTTGAGCCACAAGATAAGGCGCATAATCCCATGAGATCAGCTGCCCGTTTTGAAGAACCTGAGCCACAAGACATTATTTAGGTTGAAATGTGCCATAGATATAAGGGGGATCATCATCAAAACATCAGACTTATACTACCATCACTTAGCAGAGTTCACGTACGCAAGCACGGGATGACAACAACCTTCTTTTCGCACAAACTTTCAGTATTGATTATGCTTTCGTTATTATTCTTCGTGGATTTCATGACGATATGCTTGACTAGTTTGTTTTATATTTCAATTCTAGGGATGTTGAACCCAATTTTTATTATCTTTTAATTAATTCATAGCGACGTTTTTCTTTTTCATCTCTCGAGTTTTTCGTATTACTTGATTGCTTCTTTAGGAATTTTTGTGTTTAGTTTAGTAATGGTCTGCTAGATTAATTCATAATTAATTCTACAGTTATAATATAAATTGTAATTCGTAATTGTTAAGATTTATATTCGTGAGTAACAAATAGTGCACCATTCACTAGGGGTAATACGAATCTGGGTTATGTGAAACGAGCGTCTCGTATTTTGCAGTCCAGTCTTTCTATCGTTTTGGTATTTTAATGCATTTAACAAATTAAATCTAACGATCATCTCAATAGGTTGTTTGATTAAATAGGGTTAGTTAATGAGCGTCTCTTAACTAACTAATCATAGAAACGATTTAGATTATTGAGTGTCTTGTTAATCTAGGGAAGAAATTTGCGAGTGGATTAAGATTGTCATGAGAATAATTAGTCTAATTTTAATTATGGTGATACTGAACTTAGAATTGGAATATTATTTTTCTCATTGATTTCATTATATTTATATGTTGCCTACTATTTTGCATTCTATTTTAGTTTATAATTTAATTAATTACCAACCAAACCCTCCCCCCCCCAACCCTTCGTACTCTTTAGTTAATACAAAATTCACTTTATAATTTTCTGCTCCATGTGGGATCGACCTTGACTTGCTACTGCTACTAATTAGTACTCCCTCCGTCCCGGTCTAAGTGTCTCATTTCTTTTGGTTGAATAGTTTAAGAAAGTATATTTGTTTATTAATATATGGTAAAAAAGTAATGAATAGTGTTGAAAAGTAATGAATATTGTTTAATAAAGTAATGAATAGTGTTGAAAAGTGGATTGAATGAGTGACATTTTTGGTAATATTGTGTGAATTTGAAGGTTAAAGTTTATATGTAGTAGAGTGTTGCTTTTTCCATTTATGGAATGAGACACTTAGTGTGGGACAACCAAAACAGGAAAGTGAGACACTTAGAGTGGGACGGAGGGAGTAAGAATTATATTTTGCGTGCCTCGACAGTACAGTCATTTAGATCCGTCATAAGCGACAAATCACAAATTCCTGACATACTTTATTTTAAATGATGCCCCCAAATTTAAAATTTTGAATCCGTCAGTTTAATAGTTCAAAAATATAATTTAATTCAATACGGTGGCATAATAGAAAAAAAAATTGAAAATTTGGAATTTAATATGGGAGAGAATACGAGAGATAAATATACTTGTGACATTACACTGATAGCGTATTCGTTTGTAAAAAGTGAAAATTAATATCAACAAATTTTCATAATCCTATTAGTTGCAGGCTGACTGAAAAATATTAACATCTAATTTTTCTTCAGTAAAACATTATTTACGACATAAAATACATTAATTACCTTTGATTAGTTAATTATTAGCCACCAGAATTTGGTCGGTACTACCATTTCCGACTGGAAATTGATTGGTAAAACTTTTGGCTTCAACTCAATTCTTACCGCGCAAAATTTTCACTTCCGCCCAAAAAAATTCGTATAGCGCGTCAGCTAATTGGAAAAGATACTTTTCATTTTAAAATTTTACATCTTCACCTTTTCATATCTCCTAAAAAATATTTCTCATTCTCACTCTGTAGAAATACATCTTCACCTTTTCTAAATAAATAAACTTTCTTTTATCAGTTTGATTATAGATTGAAATTTGTAGTGTCTAATTTTTTCTTTCTTTGCAGCAATTATATTATCGAAGGCAGAAGGCGGGTAATTTATATTCACTACAAAAAAAACACTGTTTTGCGACGGAATTAGCGACGGAAAATCCGTCGCAAACAGTGTTTTGCGACGGTATCTGCGACGGACACGTATCCGTCCCTAAAACAGCCGTAGCTAATTTTTGCGACGGATTTTACCTTCCGTAGCAAATTAACGACGGACAAATCCGTCGCAAAATCGGCGGGTCAGACCCGGCCGGGTCACACAGAATTTGCGACGGACAGTATTCCGTCGCAAATATTTCGGGTCAGACCCATTCGGGTCAACAACATTTGCGACGGCCACATTCCGTCGCAAATGTTTATATATTTTTTTTTTATTTTTTTCTGTTATAATTTGCGACGGGTTGTTTTCCGTCGCAAAATTCAATATTTGCGACGGAATTTGGCCGTCGCAAATTACCGAGCCTATACAAAAAAAAATGGCTCGCGTGGTTCGAACCCGGGCACCCGAGGCGGCCGGGGCGGGCGCGGACCACTGGGCCAACCGGCCCATCTCTTTTTATGTGCGGCCCACCTTCTATATTAGTCTTATTAGGCCTTGAACAATTAATCCATTTTTTGCGTCCAAGGAGAATCGAACACGGGACCTCTTGTGCAAGAGGAGGGGGCGCGCGCCACTAGGGCACAAGCTACTTTCGTTTATTTTTATGCAATTAATTGTATATGTATTCAAATTAAGTCTTTTTTTTTATAATTCACCAAATTAATTTCTTTTCGTATCTAAGTTGTTTATTAAAATATTTTGCCCAACTATTTTTTTTATTTTGTAAAATTATTTATTTCGACTCCCGCTTAAATTTATAATTCGTTCATTTGTACGCAATTAATTGTATATGTATCCAAATTGACTCTTTTTTTTTTCTACAATTCACCAAATTAATTCATTTTCGTTTCTAACTTGTTTTTATAAATATTGGGGCCATTTAATTTTTATTATTTCTGTAAAATTATTTATTTCGACTCCCGCTTAAATTTATAATTCGTTCATGTGTACGCAATTAAATGTATATGTATCCAAATTGACTCGTTTTTTTTTCTACAATTCACCAAATTAATTCATTTTCGTTTCTAAATTATTTTTATAAATATTGGGGCCATTTAATTTTTATTATTTCTGTAAAATTATTTATTTCGACTCCCGCTTAAATTTATAATTCGTTCATTTGTACGCAATTAATTGTATATGTATCCAAATTGACTCATTTTTTTTCTACAATTCACCAAATTAATTCATTTTCGTTTCTAACTTGTTTTTATAAATATTGGGGCCATTTAATTTTTATTATTTCTGTAAAATTATTTATTTCGACTCCCGCTTAAATTTATAATTCGTTCATTTGTACGCAATTAATTGTATATGTATCCAAATTGACTCATTTTTTTTCTACAATTCACCAAATTAATTCATTTTCGTTTCTAACTTGTTTTTATAAATATTGGGGCCATTTAATTTTTATTATTTCTGTAAAATTATTTATTTCGACTCCCGCTTAAATTTATAATTCGTTCATTTGTACGCAATTAATTGTATATGTATCCAAATTGACTCATTTTTTTTTCAAAATTCACCAAATTAATTCATCTAAGATCATGTATATGTTTGCTACAAGTAATTATGCTAATTAACACTGAATTAGTAATATCTTTGTTGAAATACTATTTGTAGCATCATTCCCGGTCACAAGGTTTCCGCCATTATTACAGAGATATTGAGGGATAATCTAGAGGAGAACGCAATGAAGTTCAAACTCGTCTCGTCGCAGCGGAAGCAGTACTACTTGGATGAGTTTCGGGTATATATATGCAAATATTTTTAACCAACTAATTGTTTATAAATATTTGCATATATATACCCAAAACCCATCCAAGTATTACTGCTTCCGCTACGACGAGACGAGTTTGAACTTCATTGCGTTCTACTCTAAATTATCCCTCATTATCTCTGTAATAATGGTGGAAACCTTGTAACCGGGAATGTCTTTACCAAAAATTGTTCAAAAAACATAAATAAATTGTTCAAAAAACATAAATAAATTGTTCTTCATCAGAATGATGGTTCACTGTTCCAGTGATCCACCAAACCATCCCATATCGATCGTCCGTCTGGTGCTCGACCCAACTCCACCCGATCCCCACGCTCCCACCGCTTCTTCAGGCCGTAGATAATATCTTTGTACCGATCTTGCGCTTTCGCACAGAACAATTGGTACATAATACTATCGTTGGCAGGGTCCCAAACGCACCGCCTCTGCAAATAAATTAAAAATAGAATATTAACGAATAAATTAAAAAATTAAAAGTTAAATTAAAATCATAATAAATAAATTTTTTATACCTTGAAGTCATCAAAGTACTTCATCCTCTTTTGCTCGGACACTTGACTCCACGAGTGGGCACCATACTCAAATTGTCTCATCCTAATGATTTGTGAGACGATTAAGCTAGTCTCATGGGCTAGAAGCAGTCTGTGACAACAAAATTAAAAAATCAAGTTAATTATATTAATATATATATAATTAAAAGTATACATAATTCATTAAAAAATACTTACTTGTTGTCGACTATGATGACAGTGAGAAAATTATCTTGACCTGGGTTCATCTGTAATAATTTAACAATTCAACTAATTCAATTATAAACTTAACAAAAATTAAACATGCTTTAAAATTAAATTAAAATTCGATCTACTAATTAAATTAGATCAACTAATTCAACTAAAATCAATTCATTTCTAATATAATTCAAACAATTCAACTAATTCAATTCTAAACTTAAAAAAAGTAAACATGCTTTAAAATTAAATTAAAATTCGATCTACTAATTAAATTAGATCAACTAATTCAACTAAAATCAATGCATTTCTAATATAATTCAAACAATTCAACTAATTCAATTCTAAACTTAACAAAAATTAAACATGCTTTAAAATTAAATTAAAATTCGATCTACTAATTAAATTAGATCAACTAATTCAACTAAAATCAATTCATTTCTAATATAATTCAAACAATTCAACTAATTCAATTATAAACTTAACAAAAATTAAACATGCAAAATTAAATTAAATTAAAATTCGATCTACTAATTAAATTAGATCAACTAATTCAACTAAAATCAATTCATTTCTAATATAATTCAAACAATTCAACTAATTCAATTCTAAACTTAATTAACAAAAATTTAAAAATGATTTAAATTAAAATTCGATAAACTAATTCAACTAAAATCAATTCATTACTAATATAATTCAAACAATTCAACTAAAATCAATTCTCAACTAAAATCAATTCTCTAAACATACTTTAAAATTAAATTTTAAACGGTAAAAATGAAGAAAACTTACGGTTTATTTGTAGAAAATGTCGAAACGAAAACTCGGTGGGGACGGACGCCTTCCTTTTCCCGACTTCTCCTTCCTTTTCCTTTCGTTTTCCTCCACTTCTTCCTTTTTCTCGCAGGATCCTCCACTTCTTCCTTTTTCTCGCAGGATCCGTCTGCTTCGCGAGGAGAGTATTTATAATTGTAAAAAAATTTGCGACGGACGCCTATCCGTCGCAAATTTCGCCTGTCAAAGACAAAACGACGTCGTTTTTACTGATTTGCGACGGCTTTTCCGTCGCAAATCAGTCAACGCACCGTTTCCCGAGAAGACGCGTAAAAACGGTTCATACTTGCGACGGAACAGTCAAAGGACCGTTTCCCGAAAGGTCGCGAATATAAATGTAAGATTTGCGAGGGCTTTGGTCCGTCGCAAACTCAAAGTTAAAATTTGCGACGACCTTATCTGTCGCAAATCAGTCAAACGGGTCGCTTCATGAACGGTCACCTTTAAACGGGTATATTTTGCGACGGAATTGACCGTCGCAAACTCAAAGTTGAAATTTGCGACGACCCTTCCGTCGCAAATGTAGTCGTTTCAAGATGAAGGTGGTGGGCCATAGTGTTTGCGACGGCTTTTCCGTCGCAAATTACAAAACTTTGCGACGGCCATCCTTAGTCGTCGCAAAATTTCATTTTTTTCGACGGCTTAGTAAAATCCGTCGCAAATTCACTGAATTTGCGACGGATATTTGGCCGTCGCAAAATTTCCGTGGCTAATCTCCGTCTTTTTTGTAGTGATTATACTTTGATTGACCTTAAAATGATAAATCTCAAATTAAGATTAGAGCTGAAATTGTTGGTATGAATTTTTTCTTTTAATTTTTACAGTGGATACTAATGAGATGTGCAAGCATCCACGAGACTTTTGATAGTAAGTTTCCACTATGCTTTGTTGTTTTCTTGATTTATATATAATGTTAATTTGTTTTTTCAAATAATTATGTTCTAAGGTATATCTGTTTCGTTCATTGTGATGTTACAGTTAACAGGCCCACTAGACGGATATATCGATGAGCATAAGCTCGAGCTTGCACTCAAGGATTCGACAACTCACTAGAAAATGGTGATTTTTTCTTTGGTTAAACTTGATTTAGAGTCTCATGTATGTTTTTTTCCAACCAGTTCTTCTACTCTTTTATGTGATTTAAATGTTGTAGATTAATGATTTTTGCCTTTTCTTGTACAAACTGTGGTAAGGGGTTGATTGAACTCTAAATTGCTAATTATTTTCTATCTATGGGCAGTGATTTGTTGGACAACAGTATATATATGTTGGCTTTATTTTGTCCATTGAGAAAAGGTATTAATGCAGTTTTGTTTAATTAGTTGCTGGTGTGTTTGGAATTTGGAGAAGGGAGGGGAAACTTGGGCTTATTAATCCTTTTTTATTTTATCGATGAAACTTGGGTTATTAATATCTGGACTTTGGAGAAGGTAGGGGAAACTTGGGTTATAATGTATGCATATATGGTTTCAAAATTCATGTGTGTTTATATTGTCATGAGAGTATTACAACCTGAACCTTTTTATGTGTATATATTTTGTTTGGTTTGAAGAAAGTTTAAAGTAATTATTCTTTCAAATTAATAATATACATTTTCAGCTACTGTGGGTAGGAAATGGAATTTCGGTTTTTTTTTTTTTTATAATTTGCCAAGCACAAATTACGACAGCATATCCGTCGGTAAAATATAGTTTGCCGACTAACTGTTTGTCGGTATAAACTTGAGGTGAAAATACAAAAATGCCCTTGAGTTTTACCGACCAACAACTGATCGGCATAAATTATGTTTGAGTATTAAATATAAATCGAAAATATACATTTTCTGACCAATGCATAATCGGTAATAATTACACAATAACGACAAACTAATCTCCGGTCGGTAAAAACATTACCGAGAAGGCTTCTTACGACGGATTTTAGCGACTATTTTTCAGTCGGTAAAAGTGCATTTCCGACCAACTTTTATTTATTCCGACCAATTAGTTTTTCGGTGTAGCCAATTTTTCTAGTAGTGAACCGAACTTTATTCATAATGTTTGGCCAACATTGATCAAACATTTATCATTGCGTTTGGCCAACTCTGGCCAAACATAATGATAAATGTTCGGCTCTGGTTTGTCAAACATGCGCGATTTTCAGAATTCTTAAACCTCAAAATCGTCATCGTAACTCAAGTAATACAATTTTTAAACCCTAAATATTCTTCTCTATATAGATTTATACCATAACACATCATATAGAACAATAAACTCATAGAAATTTTACATTACATGTATTTTTCGAAGTGTGTTATTCCTCCATGACATTTATCATGAGTATTGATTTAAGTGGTTGAGTGAAGAATGAAGAAGAAAGAGTTTGGGTGTGGGAGAAATAAAGTCACGATCAATAAGAAAAAATATTGGATTGGGTGTATTGAGTAAAACTAAAATTTATATTTTAATAGATTTTAAGTGGTAAAGGGTATAATAGTCTAATTACATTGGGCTATTTTGGTAAAATAAATATTTCGGGTTTAAAGAGCAAAAGTTCGGGTGTTAATAGCCGCGGCCTAAAACAAATCTACGAAAACGAAACACACTCGTTTGACACTAATCTTGTTTTATTGCTTGTATTTTACTCCATCCTTGTTTTAATCATTAAATATTCATTTGTAAATTAGATTATGTTAGACTTTTCATTGTAAATTAAATATATTTTTTATATCTTTAGAGTTTGTTCGGTAAGTTTATTTGAAATATCTTATAAAATTTATAAATTGTTATAAAATATAATTTTTATGTAGCTTATAAATTTTAAAATCTTATAAATTGTTATAAAATGTACTTTTAAACTAATTTATAAATTGTTAAAATATTTGACTAATGCAACTTATAAAAAATTTGAGAATTTATAATAAATATTTTACCACTTATAAGTTGTTAGGAGTTTATTTTATGACCTTATAACTTGTTAAACATCTTATTTTGTTAAACACGTTAATAGTGATTATAAATTTTTAAATAATTTATAAGATGTTTTAAAGACTTATAAGATCATTCAAACACCCTCTTACTCTTAAATTCATTAAAATATTTGAATGAATAAGTTTTTTTAATGAGAAAGTCAAACATTTATTAGAGATATAATAAGAAATTAATCTCCGCTCTTTATTGGAGTCAAACGAGTCGATGGGCCAAAAAAAATCGTAAATTGTATTGGGCCCATTTTTTGTACATATGTATGTATGTATGTATACATACACACACATATATATATATATATATATATATATTTTGCAGGAGGAACTCTCTTATGAAATATTTCACATGTGAAATATATCTAAAATAGACAAATATTAAAAAATTCATGGGTCGAGTCAGGTCAAAATTCGCGGATCTTGGCTGGGTCGGTTCGGGTTTGGTGATTTTTTTTTCCAAAACCCCATGCAAGTTAAGTTTCATGATTTTCGCTCCCAGTTTGTGTTACTATATGGGCATATGCATGTTACTAAAGGGCAAAATGTGTGTTACTAGTTCTTAAAAAATAGATTTTTGTAATTTAAAATAACAATAAGGACAAATATATATTTTTATAAGAACAAATATGTGTTTTTTAATTTATTTCTCATCCCTTTAAATCTAAATTTATTGTTCCATACATTAACACACATTTGCTCCAACAAAAACATATATTTGCTCTAACATTAATACACTTTTGCTCCAAACATTAACCCACATTTGCAATAACACACATTTAATTACTCTAACATTAACACACTTTACTTCAATAGTAACACACATTTACTCCAACATTAACACACATTTGCTCCAATAGTAACACATATTTACTCTAACATTAACACACATTTACTCCAATAGTAACACATATTTTTAGTAATACACATTTACTCTAACATTAACACACATTTGCAGTAACACATATTAACACAAATTTGCACTAATACATTTGCAGTAACATATTTTCAGTAAAAATTAGATGAGATATTTGCAAAGAAACTAAAAGGATGTTTGTTCCCAAACCTGACCACTGTTTTTGTCATGGACTGTAAACGGTTGTTTAGCGTTAAGGATAAAATTTACAATGCTAAATTGAAAGCTAGGCTTATTGACAAAGAATTTACACAAAAAGAGGGGTAGATTTCAACAAAATTGTGCTTGGATAGAGTTATTTGAAATTCAAATTCAAAGGATTTGAAAGTGAATATATTTCAAATGAGATGATTTTTGCTAAGTATTTGAAATTCCTCTAATTTGAATTAGAATTAAAGCTACATATTTGAAATCCATTCATTTGAATATTTTAACCAAACAAATGTAGTGAATTTAGATTGTGAATTTAAAATTTATAGATCAAATCCCTCCATCCAAACACAATCTAAAATATTTGATCATGTCGTAATTAAGATTCACCAATATTAATATATATATATATTATATGCATATCATGTATATATGATGTCTATTATTCCCTCCGTTCTAATATTGTTTGCTCCATAATTGAAACTATTTGAAAAAATAAAACATGTAATGGGAAGAGTATTAAGGGATAATTATCGAATTTATTTATTTATAAAGTAAATAAATTAATTTGGTGATATTGTGTGTGTGTTTTGAGAGTTGAGTTTACGAATTAATTTCTTTTTTTGAATTTGCAAATAACAATTATGGAACATACAAATAGGGTAAATGTGTAAATAATTATGTGGTGGAGAGGGAGTACAATTGAATCCTACAAATTTTCATAGATTGAAATTTTTGCATTATTTATTATTTATTATCAACACTCGAAAAATAAATATATCTTAAAAAATTTACTACAAAAATATGCAATGAGTAAAAAAAAAATTGTGGGGGCAAGTGCTCCCACAATAGGCAACGTGCGTTCGTCTTTTGTAGTTGTGTACTCTGAAAATCATTATGTTATTTTTGTATAAAATTCCTATTTTTCGTGATTGAAGCAAACATATTGATGTGAGATTTCCTCTTGTCTGGGATCTCAATGATATTTATGCATAATAGAAATTGAGAAAATTGTCCCATAGCACAATCTTGCAGGTATGAGATCTAAATGTGTTATTTTGAATAAGATTAAGACTTGCTTGAAATTGTTTAGTTTTGATTTTTTTGATCTATATTAATATTTGCTTAGGATTAGATGTAAGACTTTGTGTCCATAATTACCATGAGTTATTAAGGTTTTGTGTCTTATTTTGGGTAATTATGTTGTTTTTTATCCAACTGTAAAACTATGTCCTTTTGTAGGTGTGTGAGTGTAGAGTTGATCGTATGATGAAAATTCATGGATTCCAAATTAAGAATGGGAAATTAGTTTTTTAATTGGAAATGGACCAAATAAGTAGAGATGTGTTGGACATTTTTCATGAACAACTAGCCTTGCTTAATTTTGTGCATTTGACCTTATTTCAATCCTATAACGTTGGCCTATATATATAAACCCTTCCCCCATATTCTCTCACTCTCTAACCCTAGATACAGCCTCTTCTTTTTCCATGTATATATATATTAAGCTTTGTAATTGTGCGTAATAACTGACTATTTTATGATCATCACTTAATCAATATTAACTCGTGAGCTTTTAACTAGATTAGTATCACATCAAACACAAATAAACACATAAAAAATAAAGTGTTCTTTTAACATATTTCACGAAACAAATTCTGCCAAATTAAATATAAAATCCCATACAAAAATATAAAAGCATACCCTGAATCAATTTCAATGTCCCAAATTAATGTATACACCCCAAATTATCTAAGTATTAACTAATTCTTATTATTTATTGCAAGTAAATTAAATTACACTTGCAAAACGAAAATACTCATATTATTTTCTTGATTACCGTACCAAACTCACCATATTTATTTTCCCTACAAAAGTAATTTTATTCTATCCAAAAGTGCCTATATTATTAACTAAATAACATCCTGAAACTCCTCAACCCATAACTGGCGGCGCGGCCCTTGGACCGCCGATCTCCTCATCATCTGAATCTTTCTTGGGCCACCACGGGCACGGGAACGGCGGCGACGCAAACATCCACGGCTTCCGAGGAAGTTCGACCGGCCACTTCTTGTACGGCCACTTCTTACGTGGCCAATTGAAGCTAGGCATCGGCGGGTGTACAAACGGCCAGTCGTGCCACCAGTCCTCTTCTATCACCGGAGTGGCTGCGCCGGAAGGCATTTCGCCATCGGCCACCTCGGAGATGTTTTCGAGACGGATGGGGCGGCTCAAGGAGTGGCAAATGAAGGTGAAAAGGCATAGGAGGAGGAGGAAAGTGGTTAACTTTGGCATCTTGTTAATTTTGTGAAGAAAATGAATGGGGAGAGGGATTAATTTATAGGGCTCAAATGAGGGTTTTAACCGTGGTTAAAAATCAAGAACTTATAGGAAAAATTGCCAATTTTAGTTCTTAATTATGGGTTGTATAGGTTTAGCTGTTGGAGTACTCATTTATCCACTTTTGGAATGGTGATTACTGATTTCAACGTTTTGTACTAAAAGTTGATCAAGTGTGGACCAGAAATTTGTTGCATGCATGCTATCATCTACTTATTATATAAACGCGGCTACTTGTGTTCTATAATGTGTAGATGTTACCAAAATAATATAATTATTTTTATAATTAATCTCGTATCTTATATGTTCAATATTATACCCTGATTGTTTTTTATCAATTACAATATGAACTTTTTTCTTTGTAATTTAATACACTATCTTTTTAAATTTTATAATTTAAAACATCTGATAATTTTTTGACAATAATTAAATGACATTTCTCCTAGAATGTCACATTAATATTCACGGAAACGCCAACAAAGATTTTTTTTAATTAAAATAATGTCTTTTAAAGTTATGTTTCTAAAGTTAAGTCGTATTTTATTATTCACATTATAAAAAATTATAATATTATTTGTTTGCATGTACATGAACTCTATGTGGTATATCCTGCAGTCATGTCGTTTAATTGTTAACAAAAAATTATTAAATATTTCAAATTGTAAAATTTATAAAATTGGTGTATTATATTAAAAAAATATTATATTGTAATTGATAAAAGTTATAAAGTTAGTGGTATTTTATTTATTTTTTTGGTTTTCTAGGACACTAACTACAAGCCGGAGCGAAAATGAAACAATATATATTTTCTGACTAATTTTGATCAATACTTTATTTTTAGCTTCGCCGTTCTATGAGAAATTAGCCTGAAAACACCCAACTTTTTTTTTTTACACGTGACAAATGTTACTATGATTTGTTTATTAATAAATTAATAATAAAAGCTTTATATATATATATATATATGAATAATAATTTAAAATATAAATACAATAACATTTGCTGTTTAAAATATAAAAATGACCGAATAGCATGGGCCACGTGCAAGGTGCGTGGTCGAGTATTAACCCGAAAGCAGGTGTTTTTGGGTCCATTTATCCAAATATAGCTAAACAAAGGAGTTAGTGGTGAAAATTTTCACCCAAAAATAGTATTCTTCTTTTCTCATCCTTTATAGTTCAAAAATAAATTCTTACCCCTAATCCAAAAATTACTTTGAAAGAGACGTGGTTGATAGTTTTGAGGAAAACGAATAATTCAAGGATCACTACAAAAAAATATAAAATTGTCGACGGAAATTGTCAACATGGCTACTAAATTTCCAACAAAAGAATTCGTAATGGAGATTACCTACAAATTATCTACAAAAAATTCTAATTGTATTGGCATTTTCCTTCCCAACCTACAAAAATAATTGTCTACAGAAATTCGGTAGGCAAATTATGATGTAGGTAAATTTTTGTAGGCAAATAAAATTATACTTCGAGATTTTATTCCGTAGGCAAAGTTGGTTCTAGGTTAAGAAATGTAGATGTTTTCATAATTAGAAAATTTCGTAGGTAAATCGTATGCAATTCTTACTACAAACTTTTTTGTTGGAAAAAATTTGTAGGTAATTCTAATTTTGAAGGAAATTCATTATCTATTATAGTGAATAAAAGTTTCATTTGGAATCAATTCAAATGTGAACTACAAATTAGATTTTTTTTTTCTTTTTAAAAGATTTTTCTTTTATTTATTGGAATCACTTGAACCCACCCCACAGGAGGTGGGGCCCTGGGGGCGAGGGCTTCGTCTGTGGGGGCCCTGGGGGCGAGGGCTTCGTCTTTTGCTACAAGAAAGCGCAACATAATGGGCCGATGAGTCATCATGATTTACCACCTCCACCATTTCTGTCGGGCCAGGAGGTGGGGGCCCTGATGGCGAGGGCTTCGCCTCTTGCTACAAAGAATGCGCAATAATCTTAATAATAAATGAATAAAATGCGCAATAATGTTTGACTGGACTTATAAATTTTTTAAAACAACTTATTAGTTATATATTTTAGAGATTATAATGTATTTAGCAAAATAAGATTTTTAACAATTTATAAAATCATAAAATAAGTTTCTAACAACTTATAAGTTGTAAAACAATAAGTGAGATTTCATTATTTTCCTAACCACCTCCATCTCCTACCACCCACCCCACCCTTTTCCCTCACCACCACTCACCTCTATCTCAACATAAAAAATGAATTATGTTAAAATTAAAATTGAAAATATATTTATTATAAATTTTTAAATATCTTATAAAATGTATTAGCTAAACATTTTAACCACTTACAAGCTATTTAAAAATTACATTTTATAAGCTTTTAAATAATTTATAAAAAATTAGAGTTTATAAAATGTTTCAAATAAATCGAGTCAAACAGACTCTATCTAACCGTCAGTAGATTTATATATCATGGCAAAAACGTACCTTTTCTACTATCCTCTCGAAACGCACTCGGGCTTGCTTGGTGTGGTTAGATGCATATATATTTTAATTTGAGTAGGCGTTCCCTCTTATTTCCAATAATTTCTTTAAAGGAAAAAGACACACCTTATCAAATTTTTCAAGTAGTTTTAGATTTCTAGGGTAATTCCTTTTTTTTATAATTTTGTAAAACTGAAGTACAAATTGATACTGACGTCAAATCATACTCGTATGTCCCCAATGCATAATTAAACAATTTGTACAATACTACCGAGATATATATATATATATATCTCAGAAAGTTTTCTCATATCTAGTCTAATTTCTTTTTGGGCTCAATATTAAGCATTGTAAGACTGTGTTAATATTTAATTTAGCCACAAAAGTACATTAAAGGAGACATTACCACCCGTACACGTTACTTCCATTCGTTTATTAATATTTGAAATTGTGATAGAGTTTGGACCACATACGCTCTTACGTACAACGTGAAACCGGAGCTCTAGCTTGCATTAAATTAAGCCATGCCAAACTTTGAGTGGATGGTTAATTAATAATTAATTACCTTTAAATTTCGTATCAAACATCTTATTATAACAAATTAGTCACGTGTGATCTTCGAATTTGTTTATAGAGGTTTGGTCGTGGCCCACGTGATTTCCATTCTTCAACCCATAATGTATATCTTCACAATTCTATTTGTGATTCAATTTTATTGTTTACTAGCCCAGATCCCCGCGTATTACGCGGGTTAATAATATATATATATATATATATATATATATATATATATATATATATATATATAAAATATTTAAATTAAATATTTTAAATATTAATTCAATCAAAATATATTATTTTTTTAATTTAATTAAAATATCAATTTGTAATTAAAAAATATAATAAATTATTCTAACTAACTCATGCAAATTAAAAAAGGTGGGTTATATAGTAAAAATAAGTGAAGAGGGGTATGAATATAAATATAGGATATATAATATTACCAAAAATATTATAAAGTTATAAAATTGTAGGATTTTGAAATAAAGGATTGAAAGAGGTGGAGAGATTCACAAATATATATATATATATATATGCGTGCATTATAGATAAATGTGGAATTTTTCGGAGATATAAAAAAATAGGAGTGGGTGACAGTGGATTAATTCAAAGGTGGTAGTTATTAATTTAATTTAAGTAATTTAGAATTTTTAAAATAGAAGTTAATAGAATTAATAAAATAGAAAGTTAATATAGGAAGTTAAATGGAACAGGAAGTTAAGAAGAGAAGTCATGTGATCGCAGGATTTTGAAATAATTTATAATGGGACATGCCACATAGGAGAGAGGAGATTCACAAATAGAAGAGGTAATGATTCGCTCCCGTGTCTTTTCCGATAGATATCGATGAAAGTTCAGTTGTAATTGGAACCCTGTAAGTTTTTTTTTTTTTTTTTTTTTTTTTTTTTTGTGTTGATCGCGAGATTTGTTGCGATCTTTTGTTTCCACAATCTTGTATGAGAAATGTATTGATACAATACAATCTTCTCAACGTTGAGTTTCCTATTAATTAATTCTTTTTTCTTTTTTCGGCTAGTGTTAACAAGATGAACGCGAATTGTTATATGAAATATTTTACGGATATATGATCCGTAAAATAATTCATATAAGAAAAGCATAGCGCATTCTGGTTGTGGCGTGTCGGATCTGACGAATTTTTTCCAAAATCTCGTGCAAGTTTAAATCCAGGATTTTTGCTCTCAATTTGTGTTATTATATGGACATATTGCTAAGGAACAAAATGTATGTTACTATCAGACTAAATGTTATTTTTTCACCAAAATTTATGTATTTTTACTGAAATAAATAGGGCAGATTTTGTGTTACATACTAAATTTTTGTCAAGAACTAGGTATACATATGTGTGTTACATTGTTTATGTATTTACTAGCTCTTGAATCCCGCGTATTACGCGGGGTTATAAATATTATGTTATTAATTTTAAATTAAATATTTTAAAAAATTAATTCAGTTGGAATTATGTTTATCCTCTTATTTAATTAATTAGTTATTTTATCTTAATTTAAATTTGTGACCTTTAATTGATTATTGTTTTAATTAAATTTATGATTATAATTTTAATGAATAGATTAACTAAAAAAAATAGATAATATATTTAGAGTGAACAACCAAAATCGATCATTCCATATATTATGATATAGAGACATAACCATTTAATAGATGATTCCGTTGTAATTTATCTAAAATAAGACACAGTTCATTAATCAATTGTAATTTAAAAAAAAAAACTAAAAAATTCATTTCGTAATAGAAAAGAAAAAGTTATAAATCGAACTAATACAAAAATAGAGGCTTTAGAAAAGTATGGAGTGATTCAAAAATAGATTAAAATTAGAGAACATAAATAGTTGAAATTATAAATTAAGATAAATATAATACCATATAGATTATAAATGCATGAAATTAAAGTATTTCAAAATAGAGGCTTTTAGAACATAGTTGGGTTAAAGTTTTGGGTTGAAAATAATATTGTGGGCCGAAAATTGAGCTGCTTTTTCATTAGATTGGCCCACAAATAAATGTTAATAAAAATATATCATGCAATTAACGGTAATTAATGTGTGATGTGTCATATACACCATATATAGTACAATTAATTAGTATATATATATTTAATATGTGTTTTATATATCTTACTGTATATAGCCTACATTATAATTTTTGCACTAATTTATCTTATAATTTTTTTAATCTTAGGATTGTTTTTCATATTTATCATTGTTTAATGGTGTATTAATGTTTGTAATATATAAATGGATGATAATCTTAATCAGTCTATTTAATTTTTTTAACATATATATCTATAACTATATAAAAGCAGCAGCTTCTGTTAAAAAAAAAAACAGCCTCACTTTTCAGCGTGCATTGCACTCTCCTTCTCATGAATCTGTGGGTTAAACGTGCCTCCACGCACATTAATGTATTGTTGCTGTTGAATCAAATTTTTAGATTTACAAGAAAAATTTGTAATCAAGAAATCGAATATGGCACAACAAGCAAGAATATTTAAATCAACGGAACAATAAAGAACAACAGGATTTACGTGGTTCGGAGATAACTCCTACGTCCACGGGATTGGAGAGATTCGATCTTTCACTATGTAAACTCAGGGAATGTTACAATCACTCAATCTCACAAACGCTCAAGGAATTCTTCTCTCCAATGAAGAAAGTCTAAACTAGTTACAGAGATATCGATTTCAAAAACCCTATTATTTTCTAAGCAAAGATTGATCTTAAGATAATTGTGCAAGACATCATATATATAGTAGTATTAATCCAGCAAGTAACCGTCTCAACAAACCCGCCTTTGGATGTAACCGTCTTCACTTCAGCTTAGATACGAATCTCGCTAGTAACAGAATTTCAGTTGACTTCACCTCAACTGCTCAAGAGACTTCAAGTCCTCTGAACTAACTTACCTTCAGCTGACTTCATTTAAGTTCACTGAATTTTGTTAACTTTAACTCCGCTGACGATTGAAGCTCAAACTCTACTGATTACATACTTCACATATGACTTCAATATATTGAGCTATGTAGGATCACAGTAAAATATTGATGTTGTACATATTTTATTTCACTTCTCGGGAAGCTAAGAGTAACTCTTGCAAATTTCAATATTTCTTTATTATATCGAGGCTCATTTAAATTTTCTTTAGAAGATTGTGCCATTATTTGGCTATCCGGAGAAGCTATGCCTTCAAAATTTCAAATTCCCTTTAGATCTTCTTTAAATAAGGAATTTGGTTTCATAGTCATCTCTCTTTTTTTTTTTTTTTTTTTTACTTTTGCAACAAATACCAGAAATTACAATGATGTTTTTCTTTTGTGCAAGAAAAGAGGTATTTTGGAATTTTTTTTTCTTTATGTTTCTCGAATTTAGGATGGTTTTGTTCCTGTGAATTTTCTGACTGAGTCCTGGCAATTGTTCCGCCGTTATACCGGTGTTTCCAATCATTGCAGTGGACTTACATTTTCGGCGTCAGTTCTCGCCGAATGGGTGTTTATTATTTTATTTTACATATTTTTTCAGTTTAATCTTCCGTAGAAATTATGGAAGGTATAAACATCACTGCGGCAGGTTTACCGAGGATTATGAATCCTCTTAAAGTGAATTTTTGCTTCCGTCGTTCTCAAATGTCAGATTGGGTCTCAATTTAATGTATATTACCGACGAGTTTCATGGCTTCTCTGCTATGGATGTTCTTCTGGATTGATTAGGATAGGTGGATTTTTTTTTTTTTATAACTAAGTGGGCTATTTCTATTTCTTTTAATAATTGTTTTATGTAGAAAATTGGGTAAAAAACTCTTTTTCCAATGGTTTTATTTTTTGGGTTCAAAGTTCATCTTGTTGGTGATTGGTTCTAATCGCGTGGATTAGTGGTTGTTTTTAACCGGTTTTTTGGATCACTAAATAAGAACGTGTGATTGATTATCACCGTAAATGATAAATTCGAAAGATCGGGTTATAAAATCGTAAATATGAGTATTAAATTCGTATGTATTTCGTGTGTGTGTATGTTTAGGTGTATGAGTGTGTATTTTTTTAGTGTTTGTGAATTTGAACTTGTTTTTATTGCTGAAGAACATTTATTTATATTAACCACCGAGTAGGTGGTGTACATGACTCTTGGACTACCAAGCTTGCATGCTTGACATGTGTCCTTTTGACCACATTTGACCTTATCTAGGCTGAAACTTAGTTGCAAAGTCTTGTATTTGGTCTTATCACGGATTCAGAGCTGTTCGTCATTATTTGTTTGGTGGTCGGCACTTGTATGACTTCTGTATTTGTTTTCCGCTCCTTGTTTATATGGTTCATAAGTTGTTCGTCCGGATATTCAATATAGATATGCTTCTGGATCTTTAATATCTGTTCGTCAATAGTTTGGTCGACATGATAGGCTGATAGGTGTCATACACCCCAAAAGCTGGTAAGCGCACCATCTTTCGGTAATGTTGTTCGTCATTCATGACTTTGTGTAGGATCCATAACCGGTCTGGGGTCTTAGAACTTGCTCGCCGGAGAGCTGTTCGTCAAAGAGGTTGTTCGTCAAAGAGGTTGTTCGCCGGATACACTTTCTGGATTGATTCATGCACCCCGTTTTGATTATCCTTTGTTGGTCATCTCTTGTTTAAGTATTTTGTTTCATAAATCTCAATCATGGGTTAATCTTTGTTCGCTTAACAACACATCTTATTACCAAAAATTATCTTTAAGGGTTTAGTTTTACTCCTCTGTCAAAAAAAGGGTTTAGTTTTACTCCTATTTTAGTTGTTTTGGCAATTTGAACACATTTTTATTTTTCTTTTATTCTCCCTCCATCCACAATTTTTTTACCCTTTTACTGTTAAACACATGATCTAATAAAATTAGTGTTTTATTGAAAAAATAGATAAAGTTAATAAAATAAGAGCATTATGGTGGGTACACTATGCCAGAAAAGGGATACGACAACGGGGAATCCCCGTTGTCGTAGGTATTTTCCCACCGTTGTCGATGGGCTCGTTGTCGTAGGTCTGGACATTTTAAGACAACGGTGATTAACCGTTGTCGTAGCTTTATTAAACCCGTGGTCTTAAGCACTTTAGACAACAGTGATTAACTGTTGTCGTAGCTTTATTAAACTCGTGGTCTTAAACACTTTAGACAACGGTGATTAACCGTTGTCGTAACCTTATTATACCCGTGGTCTTAAGCTCTTTAGACAACGGTGATTAACCATTGTCGTAACCTAATTCTATCCGTGGTCTTAAGCTTTTTAGACAACGGGTTATACCCGTTGTCAAAAGCTTGGAGCTACAACAACGAGCCCATCCACTACGGTTGATATTTACCTACGACAACGGGGAACCACCGTTGTTGTATATATATAAGACAACGGGTTTTACCCGTTATATAATTTTATCCCCATTGTCTTTTCTCAATGTCCATGGTTTCAACAACAGGTTTTACCCGTTGTCAAAACCATATTCGGTTCGTTGTCATATATTTTTTCCTATGGTAATATATATATTTTTCAAATGAATGCAAGAGATTTATAAAACAAGCATCATCAAATAAAAAACAAACATTGTTATCATAGAAGTCCTTACAAATATCAATTTCACCCATTGTTCCTACTAATTAAGTCATGAAAATCTAAAATAATATCCAACTGCATTGATAAGTTCCAAATCATAAAAAACAATCAAACTTCTCATTATCGCATCTTGTATTGCTGATCATTTATCCTATGTAAGTTGAAAGACAATCGGCCCACTTCTCTCGCACGTCATCAATATCTTTCTTTGAGTAGTTCTTTTGTGGAAACTGTTAAAGTACAAAATAAACACAAGAAAAAAGTTAATGCATTCAATATTAAATGTTTTTGTAGTAAGCATAATTGTAAACACAACTAAAAAAACACCAAATGTAGTCTTATAGGTGCTAGCCCCATTTTAATCTTAGTATTCATTCTAATACATAGCCTCAAATTTTTCTAGATTGCTTAAATAATTGGCTAAATAATTATAAACACATTAAATTATATTAGGAACTCAGTTACTACTGAAATAATTGAAAAGAATGATACAAATGTTTGTAAATACGTAAGTCCAAATTTTTACCACAGCATTTAATTAATGGTGCATACCTACTCCCAAACTGCACAAAGATTGAAATTATGTTTGTACATACATAATTAAAATCCAAGCCCACACCAGATTTAATTCCATTATATGCTCTCTTTTTCTACCCCTTATAAATTCTTAATCATTTCTCTCACGTATCAATAAATATACAAATTAATACATGTGGTCCAAAAATTAGATTAACATTTATTTCAACAAGGATTTTTTTCCCTTAAAAAAAACTCATATTTCATAAAAATCTTTATCTTATAATAGCTTCATCAATAATACAACATATATAAATAATATCATTTAATGCCATTTGTATGTAGAAATGATATTTTATATAACAGATAAACCATTTTATTTTATTTTTTGTCTAAAAATATTGATTCGCACAGCTACTACCTCTAACTTCAATACTTTTTTCAAAACACATTAATAACCATTTAAACTATAAATACTTTTCAAATAAAAATACATTCAAAGTTTGGGAGTAGTATGCACCATTGTTGATACTATGTAAAGACCAAGCATTAATTAATCACTTGTAAGTCAATCCAGTCTAATTAAGATATACTACCTCCGTCCCAAGTCTTTTTTCATACTACCTTTTTTCTCGTGTTTTAGCGAGGGAGTTGTTTATTAATATTTAAAATGAAAAAGTAATTTTGAAAAAGTGGTATGATAGATCTGTCTCTCCTTTAGTATAAAGTGACTTAAAAATTACTTTATCATTTTAAATACTAATTAAAAACTCGCTCGCTAAAACACGTGAAAATAGTAAACGTGAAATAAGATGCGGGACAGAGGGAGTATTAGTATTTATCAATTATCACTTCACTTGTAAGTAAATCCATTCTAGCTCTGCTTCTAAGTATTCATAATACAAAACATATTCACATAATTTCAATATAAATTAAAATCTCAAAAACTCAAAAAAATCAATGTTGGAAATACGGCTAATTTATTATGTACTATAATAATTTTAATATACTTAGTCTTAACAATTATTTCATAAGTAAATAAATTAAAATCTCAAAAACTCAAAAAAAATTCATGTTGGAAATACGGCTAATTTATTATGTACTATAATAATTTTAATATACTTAGTCTTAACAATTATGTACTATAATAATTATGTGCTTGGTAAGATGGTTTGAAAGAAGAGGAATGAAAATGGAATGAAGAAAGATGTTTGGATGGAAGGTTTGATAGTGCTACAATATTTTTAATACCTCACTTTTGAGGAATTACCAAACCTCCCAAATATGTGAGGAATCACTTTGATTCCACACTACTATGATACCCCCATTCCTATTCCTTTTTATATACCAAGCATCCCCTAAGCTTTTGACCAAATATATACGTAGCAACCTATATAAACGTGACAATGATTCACTTATATTTTCACTAAATTTCCTCTTTTTGCCCATTCAAAATTTAATGAAATTCAGTTAAATAATCTGAGAAAAATATTCAATTTAGGGTTCCTTAAAAATTGATAGTGTTGTTTTTTAATTATAAGCATTTGCAGTCTTGCACATCAAATCCGCTTCTAGAAACCCGTCTGACCAAAGAATTATGCAACATACACTACTAATATTATTGCTTATAAGGATATTATTGTTGGAAGAACTGATACTATTATTTGTAAGTAACAAATACTATTCCTTAATGGTCTACCGTGCACAAAGTGCATTAGAAACGATCTTAATTAGAAATCTCATGTTTTTTTTTATTTTACATTTTATGAAGGAGAGATCACTGCAGGATAAAAAAAAACATATTAACTAAACAGGTGATTTTTGGAAAATATAGTGAAGCAATTCCTGATTATATCTTGATTATTTATGAGAACAGCTGAAGGAAAATGAGTCAATTGTTGGCGCACATGAAAGCCTTCACATTAATTCCTTGACAAAATTAATTCCAACATGAGAATATGATTTTGTTAAGAATTTATATCAATTTTCCACCAGCTTTAGCACATCTTTGTAGCAGTTGTTTCGAAGTTAGGTTCCTACGACTCTCAAAATTTCAGAAAAAATAACACACAAAAAAGCAAATAACAAGATCTATCACATCAAGAGATACTAATTAACACATAATTACACCAGCCAACATTAAAGCACAAATAAACACACATGCACACACTCAATAGATCAGAGAATTAGATAAACGGTCATTAAAAACAAAAAAAATTGTCACCTCTCTTGCCTAGTTGTGTCCCAAATCTGAGCTTTAATCACTTTCCCATCAACAGTTAAGCTTCTTGTTGCAAACTTGACACCGATAGTCGACTTGGACTCTAGGCTGAACTCATCAAGATGAATAACAGAACCACTTAATAATTTCAGCACTGCCAGGAATTCCTCCTTTGCTGCAACCCGTTCCTGAGAATACGATAACGGATATCAGGAACATAAAGAATAGACACTCAAGTGAAAAAAAAAATAATCAAAGCAAGGAATCTAAAATTATAAAAGCATCTAATGTCATCCCACAATAAGCATAAAACCACAGGCTACTTAAGACGAAGAAAATTTCAATTTCATCTTTGATGGATTCTTTTTTAAAGATTTCCATTTCCTAAAAGAGAGCAAACATCAATTAACAGTAGAAGAACATGATAGGTTATGTACTTGGTTAATCCATATCTTTACAGGATACTTTTGATGGAATACTTGGTTAATTCAAATCACAAACAAATCGATTACACACAGATCTGCAACATTATGAGTTATAAGGCAAAGATTTTGGATCAAATGAAAATTGGTCACAAATTCACCATACATACAAAGATCACAAATTCACCACACACACACATTGAATATCGTGTAATATCAGAGAAAAAAATTCACTACCTTAGAATCAGAAGCTGCAAGAGGAGACTCCTTCATAACATTATGACCAGTGAATAACAAGGAAAATCTGTTGACTTCTCCAAATCCTGATTCTAATCAAGGAGGCATAAATTCCATTAATCATTCAACGATTCAGTGATTTCAGTAGTAGAAGAAAAGAACTAAAATAATAAGATATAACAGTACTCTTTTGATGGGATGAAAAGGATCTAATTCTCATTCTCAAAAGGGTAGATAAAATACTAGAAGACACAAAGAAGGTTTTAGAGATAGAAAAAACTCAGAATTTTTAATCAAAATTATTCTGATAAATACATGATATCATTCCTGTTAGGAGCAACTTTTAAGCATTCCTAGAAAAATATGTATGGTATAAAACAGTCCTGGTAGGACTAACTTTATGAATGTACATCTGTTAGTGCTAAGAATATAATACCAAATTAGGAAATACAACATAAATTAACAAAGAAGAAGTATATGACATGTGACATTGCACAACTACATAAATTGCCCATAGTAGTTAGAGGCACAACATATGTGGCGCCACAACAATGAAACTGGCATTACTAATACTTCAACCCCATAATCTATGGATAAACAGAATTATGTCATTGCAACCTATTAATTGCAATACTCCTGTTGAAATCATGTTATGCTAAAGTACATCCTGGATACAAGAAAATATACCAATAATACATTGAACATGCAATAATTGTAGTAGCACCCCAAAATTTACTTAAAACATGTTTAAATCAGCAGCCGCCAGCTTAAATTTTAAATGCAGCCGAGATAGAACTTAGTAGACTAGGCCTTTCGAAATTGACATGGTAACTAAAGACACTTGCAAAATCAAGCTTCTAGCATTCACTGCAGTTGAAAAAAATTCTCCTCTGAGCATCCAAACCAATACGGAGGCATAAATCCAGACCAAAATCTATCACAAAATCCTTTTTCCATCCAATCATAATATTATCCTTTCAACAAAATGACATAATGCAATTTTTTCCGGGAACAAATATAGCATCACAACAATATGATTCACCTCTGTCCAAATTAGTTGTAGAAGGTTTTAGATAGAAAACATGATTTCACTCCTACAATTCCTTATTTATTGAGAGAATAACCTATGTGGAGGGCTGTCTTTCAGATGAGGGTATGCCGACTTGCTTTCACTTTTCCATTGCAGCAATTAATTAAATAAGGTTCCTTCAAAATAGTATGGAACCTCAGGGGAATATGGCAGAATTAAACATTATTTAATTAAATATATATATACACACACATAGACACAAGACTATAAAGTGACAGGACGTTGAAGAATAAATAAGTAATTACCAAATGCACTTTTGAATTCAAAGTCACTTCGGTTTTCATATACTGCCCTCCTCGAATAATACCAAGTTCCACAATATCACCAGTAAACCTGGTACACAAAGTAGTAGTATTATTAATTAAAGACATAAGTGTCAACTTAATAAAGAAATGAGAAAAGTCAAGAAACCAAATACAAGCTCTGAATAACATCTTTAAAATTAGTAATAAAGGGAAAGGACGAACCTCAGCGACAGGGGAGAACTAGCGAAGGAGAAACCTGGGGACAGAGTGGGTTAGTGAGTCGGTGAGGCGAGTCAAGTATCAAGTTTTGGATATGTTGAACTCATGTGCCACCGCTTGCAGCCAGACCTCGTCTCACTTCTCCTCCTGCAAGTATGTTATACGAAGGCAAATGACATGAAAATTGGTCGCAAATTTACCATACACACAGATATCACAAATTCACCATACACACACACACGCTCGCGCGAGCACACACACAGAGAAAGAAACAGAGATAGATTCAGGGCTAGGGAAAAATTAGGGTTAGGGTAGAAAAATTAGGGCTTAATTACCTGGGTAAAATCCGACCTAGGCGATTCACAGTGGAGGACGAGCAGTCGGTTCATGGTGGTGGATGAAATCGGCGATTCACAATGGTGGATGAAGTCGGTGGTTCACGACGGAGGGATTCATGGCAGACGAGACGGTGCTGAGTGACGGTGGAGGTGGTGCTGAGCGACGGTGGTGCAGGAGGCGACAGTGGTTGTGGTGTGGTGGTGGTGGTGGTGGGGGACGAACTCGATGGAAAACGCGTACGTACGTTGGGTTAGAGAGGATGAAGAAATGTGAATTTTTTTTCTAAGTGTCCCTTATATACCATATTAATTAACCAAATAAAAAAAATTACAAAATAAATAAAAATACCTAAGACCACGTGAAAAGACAACGGGGATTAATCCACGTTGTCTTATGTTGCGACACTGAGTTAAGACCATGGGAAAAGACAACGGGGGCTTATCCCCGTGGTCTTATATTGTGAACCCTGAATTTAAGACAACGGGGATACCTAAGACCACGGGCATAACACTTAAGACAACGGTCAGAAACAATACCCGTTGTCTTTTCCCCGTGGTCGAAAGTCATTTTTGGCATAGTGGTATTGTAAGATTCAATTATTTGTTTGTAAGTGATGTTTATTTAAAATAAAATAGATAAAAAAATTGATGACCGAAAAAAAAAAAGAAATTGGTAAAAGATTGGTATGAGTAATACAATTATACAACACCTATTTGGATGGATGGGGAAATTAAAAATGGGAGTACCTCACCTATTTTTCTTCTAGCTCGAGGTGTACTGTACGTAAAACTTTTGAGTTGCATTTGGTTAACAGCAATTTGGACTTCATAAACAATCGTTCCAAATGAATTGTTTAATTGAAGATTAGGCTTTGTATTGGTTCTTCATTTCAGGCTTTGTATTGGTTAGCTGTATATTAGGCTTTAATATATTATATCATTACTTTTAAATTTATTCTCATTGAAATAAATACAAGTTTTAATAAATATAAAATAATATAGATAAAGTAAGATTGTGGAATTATTATAGAATAGATGAATTGTTCATAAGTATGATAATAAAATAATATACTCTAAAAAAGTATGAGAATATATTTAGAAAAGTGTTCATTCTAAGTTTCTTTTATACAATTATCTATGTTAAATACGTCTTACTTTTTTTATCATTTTTTTTATCATTTGCTTAACTTTTGATTATTTTTAGGGCACAATATAGATGTGTCAATTTTATTCTAAAGACTATTCAGTTTAGACATTAAATAAAAAAGTATTGTCATCTTATGCATGGCATAAAAATTGACCATTATGCTACAACACAACAATATTATAGATAGTGATCAATTATGATGTACTAAAATAAATGTTAAAACTTAAAAGTGGTTTTATAATTGAAATAGTTGTTAAACTCATATATATATTAATATACTATCATAATTATATATATTAACAAAATTGTTGTTCATGCATCACACGGGCGAAATACTAGTTAAATAATATTTCACCCGTCCCATGATTATTCACACACTTATCTTATTCGTCCAGTTCCAAATTATTTGCACACTCGAAAAATTAAAACTTGATTGGTGAGCATGTTGGGTTTTAAAGGCACGTAAACACATAGAACATGCGCAGCGGAATATATAGTTCACCAACAACGAACAGTTAATCGCATATAATTGCAAGAATAAATTAAATCGAATTCTTACAATGCTTCGTACGCGGAATCCTCTATTATGGCATCCTCGCAACAACTATTCATCAATCCGCATCGAGATGCCAGCGTTGAATCTCAAGACGAACTTGCTAGGAAAATTCGAGCTAGAGATTTTATGGAGAAATTATATTTCTTGTGTGTTTTCGAAATTCACATAAGATACATATTTATAGAGATTGTCTTGACTTAAATTCTAAGCAAGATATCGGGTCTAGCCCTTAAATATACTCTCTATGGATTATATTTCCCTAGATATGTTCCTACGAATAATATCTTTACCATATATTATTCTTGTATAATAATATTCCAAATATTATTATTGGGGATTTCATATTAAATCCAATTTATTTCAATAATAATAATAATTAATTTCAAATATAAGTATTATTATATTTTCCATAAATTAAATATTATATCTAATATAATACTTAATCAACCAACTATAATTGGTAAACTGTCATTGCTTGTTGTGTGACCCATAGGTCCTCGCATATTGAGCGATTAGTCAAACTAACGGTCTTAATTAAAACCTAAACAATAAATCTGACATTCTAAATACACGAGGTACGTTGCGAGGAAATCTGCAACTACCTGTAATATTGTAGGCTATTGTGATATCTTCCTTTCATTCGCAAATACTTGATTAAGCCTTGAACATGATGAAGTGTCTATTCAAATAACTTAATAATATAATCTCGAATCACCAATTGATCATTCGTGTCGCACTTGGCCACAAAGTCCAAGTCGACGTGCACCGACCGATGTCTTTGATCCAATTATAATGAGAAGACGAGTATTCTCTCTTGAATCCACATTGAGAAATTAATCTTATTATTGGCTCAACTACCACGCACATGTACTTCGTGATGAACTCAATTCATGTCATATCTACCCTTGGAGGGTGCAAACATCGGTCATGGTCAAAGCTCATCACTCCGCACATGTCGTGCGTATTGACCTCAAGTTAGAGGAGTATCACATCACTCCCATTAACCGAGACACCCGTAGACACATTATTTGGAATTACATCAAACGGTTTTTTGGATGGGTATACCAATACCCTCTAAGGTATTTGTGCATCCATTATGAGATACCTAATATCGTGTAGTAAGTGAGATCTTACTAGAGTATAATGCAGATCACACTCCAATCTCCATTACATCATATCAATATCTCATTCTTGATGATCCTTGATTGGGGCTATTTGAGAATCAGACTTAAGTCATCTGAGTTCTCACTCATTCTGTGACAGTATCGTTTCAAGGGAACACAGATATAAATAACGCAAACGATCAAACATAATATTCAGATAAGTGTAATACCATACATTTAATATTAAATCAATCAATAATATTAAACCATAAACTAAATATTATCTTAGTATTATGTTCTTACAAAGGATTGTCTCTAGGACACTAACACTAACAATCTCCCACTTGGACTAGAGTCAATCACCTACATGTCTAACCCCTAGGCCATCAAAATGTCTAGTGTATACATGAACACTCAAAGCTTTGGTGAATGGATCAGCCAAATTATCTTCCGTGGGAATACATTCTAACTCTATTTTCCTTATTAGCGATTATCTCTTATCAAGCGATAGCGCCTCGGTACATGCTTATTTCTGTTGTTGGATCTCGGTTCCTTTGCTTGTGCAACCGCACCAGTGTTGTCATAATAGAACTTTATTGGACTACTGGCACTCGAAACTACCCCTAGTTCAGTTAAGAAATGTTTTATCCAGACAACTTCTGCCGCAGCAATGTACTCAGCTTCGGTTGTTGAACTCACGGTTGTCTCTTGCTTGAAACTATTCCAACTAACCGCCCCATTATTGAGAGTGAAGACATACCCCGACTATGATTTGTAATCATCACAATCGGATTGGAAACTCGCATCGGCGTAGCCTGTAACGGCTAGCTCTGGCTGCCCATCGTAGATAAGAAAATATTCTTTAGTACGCCTAAGGTACTTCAGAATATTCTTGACAGTAATCCAGTGAGGCTCACCTGAATTCTGCTGGTACCTACCAGTGATGCTGACAGCGTAGGCCACATCTGGCCTGGTGCAAGTCATGGCGTACATGATGGATCCAATTGCATATCTAACTTACTATCAACCAACTTACTCACTGTCCAATGGAATTACACAAGTACCAGCTCCTTGTTACAACCTTTAGATCTAACTTCGATCTAAAGCTCTAAATACTACAACCTTGTCTAGAGTAGATGAACAGGTTGAGTATATTTCCAACTACAAAATCTTTAAGAGTAAATAAGTATAAGTGCGTATAGAGTACTGGAATGCTATGTAAATTATGAAAGCTTGAATGTTCTTCGAGCGTATAGCTTCTTTCCAGCTGCTCTTATATTTATAGGGAGGATTAGGGTTTTAGCCGTTGGAGAGCTAATCCAATCAGATCCCTATAAATGGAAGTTTCAATCAATTAATTTCCCTAATTGATTGATTGGGTTGGTGAGATCCTTTGGATTGATCCTTCATTGACTTTCCAATCCTGATTAGTTGACTGTATTAAATACACCAACGGTAGGAAACTTCCTTGGCCAAACTCTGGTTTGTCCAGAGTAGTAAGACCAGGTACCAGATGACCCAGAGGTCTTCTGGTCTAGAATCGAGTGATGAAATAATTAGTTTCTTAGGTTCAGGAGATGATTCTAAGGCTTTATTATTTCACCAGACTCGTCTGGTCTTCTGGACTCGTCTGACTCTAGGGAAGGTCTTTTGCCTCTGATTTGGTCTTCTCTGGTGAAGTCTTCTGGTTGAGTCTTCTGGTGACTCTTCTGGTCAGGCAGTTCCCCCTAGAATAAGTCATAATCTAAGTCTTCATCTGGCTAACAGGTCCAGATGGTCCTATTATAACTTCTGGTTTGTTTTAACTCTTCAAAACTAATAATTTTTATCCTAACAAGAATACTTCAAGAGCAGAAGCCTGAAGAGCCTACTCAGAGGACAATACTCATTGATGATTTCATCTTAGAGAAGCTGAAGGAGTTTTGGCTGGATGCAAGGGATGAGTTTATCAGGCTCTGGTATATTGTGAAGAAGTGGGGCGACTCTGAAGACAATGATGCTCACTTCACTGATTTCATGGCGGACAACCATCCTGGACTACTCAAAGGAATTCTGGAAGAGACTGATGATGCAAAGGTGTTGGAATTTATAGGCACGTAAACATGCGCAACGGAAATTAACGCTCTCCAACAACGAATAATTTAATTGCATAATTTAAATACGAGATATCTTAAACAAGAGATCTTACAGAGCTTCGTACGCGGAATCCTAAACTACGGTATCCACGCAACAGCTATTCACCGATCCGCACTGAGGTGCCAGCGTTAAATCTCGAGACGAACTTGCTAGGAAAACTCGAACAAGAGATTTTATGGAGAAATTATATTTCTTGTGTGTTTAGGAATTCCCATAAGACATATATTTATAGGAATTAACTTAGCTTAATTCTTAAGCAAGATATCGGGCCTAGCCCGTAATATAATCTCTACGGATTATATTTCCCTAGATATGTTCCTACGAATAATATATTTACCATATCTATTATTCTTGTATAATAATATTCCAAATATTATTATTGGGATTTCATATCTAATTAAATCTAATTTAATTAGATAATAATAATAATTAATTCAAAATATAATTATTATTATATTCTCCATAAATTAAATATTATATCTAATATAATACTTTAATCGACAAACTATAATCAGTGAACTGACATTGCTTGTTGTGTGACCCATAGGCCCTCGTATATCGAGCGATTAGTCAAACTAACGGTCTTAATTGAACCCTAGACAATAAATCAGACATTCTCAATATACGAGGTACGTTGCGAGGAAATCTGCAACTACCTGTAATATTGTAGGCTATTGTGATATCTTCCTTTCATTCGCGAATACTCAATTAAGCCTTGAACATGATGAAGTATCTATTCAAATAACTTAATCATATTATCATAAATTACTAATTGATCGCTCGCGTCGCACTTGGCCATAAAGTCCAAGTCGACTTGCATCGGCCGATGTCTTAGATCCAATTATGATGAGAAGATGAGTATTCTCTGTTAAATCCACATTGAGGAATGAATCCTATTCTTGGCTCAACTATCACGCACATGAACTTCGTGATGAACCCAATCCATGTCATATCTACCCTTGGAGGGTGAAAGCGTCGGTCATGGTCAAAGTTCATCACTCCGCACATGTCGTGCGTATTGACCTCAAGTCTGAGGAGTATCACATCGCTCCCACTAACCGAGACACCTGCAGACACATTATGTGGAATTACATCAAACGGTTTCTCGGATGGGTATACCAATACCTTCTAAGGTATTTGTGCATCCATTATGAGATACCTAGTATCTCGTAGTAAGTGAGATCTTACTACACTCTCACCATAGAGTATAATGCAGATCGCACACCAATCTCCATTGCATCATCAATATCCCATTCTTGAAGATCCTTGATCGGGGCTATTTGAGAATCGTACTTGGGTCTGAGTTCTCACTCACTCAATGAATGTATCGATTCAAGGGAACACAAATATGAATAATGCAAACAATCAAACATCATATTCAGATAAGTATAACGCCATACATTTAATATTAAACCAACAATAATATTAAACCATATCTGAATATTATCTTAGTATTATGTCCTTTCGATGGATTATCTCTAGGACACTAACACTAACAAAAGGTTCAGATCAAAGCCCCTGAGTTCTTGACTCGCCCACCACCACTTCTACCTGGTGCAAATGGTTATGACTCGAAGGTTATCATGAAGGAAGTGTTCAAGATTGTCAAGGCTGAAGGGTACCTGAACCAACTAGATCGTGTTGACGAGCTGAAGGACAGAGTCTACAATGGCTATGGACTCAAACATGAGGTGAGGAAAATCTAGTTGTACCCTGATTTTATGTAATAGATAGGATTCATTGTACTCACAATCATATTCATCAATGAAATCTATTACTTTGCCTACAGACAAAAGCTCATTGTCTTTTTTGCTGTTATTTAAATTATGAACATAATCAAGAACTGCTCTAACACTGACTTTATCTTATAGATTAGGACTTATTTCCTCTAAGTGTTTTGAGGATCTTTTCAGTGTTTTGGCATCATCAAAAAGGGGGAAATTGTTGGGACAATGTCAGTTTTGAGTTGATCTCAAATACCCTAAAAAGATGAATTTGCCTAAGTGTTTGTAATAGTCAGGCTAGTCTTGGTAGTCTTTGTTAAGTTAGAATATTTTATATTCACAGGTACACAATGAGAGGAGTACTCATTGTTGACATTCAAGACTGAAGCCTGAAGTACACAAGAGCACCATCCTGAGCTTATGGCAGTCCTCTAAGCTGGCTGAGTAAGTGTCAGGATGAAGAGCATGATCCTGAGATCATTACTAACTCAGCCTGAAGGGAACAGGACTGATTAGGCGTGAAATTGTCATGATTCGTAGCTAGAAACGCCCTAGTTTTGGTCGAGTTTATAGAGTATTTAGAGTCAAATGAGCATAATTTCTATACATTGATAAATTTGTCTCTTTGATACTCATAGGTGAATAGAGGACGAAAAACGGAGTTCGTAGGACTTTGAATCGACTCAAACGGATGCCCGGATGAGAAGATATTGAAGAAATACGATCGGTATTAGTGCGGACGAGGAAAAGTATCACTTGGGAGAAGCTTTGAAGTCACTCGAGCGCCTTACTCGAGCGCGCAAACGTACAGAACAATTCTTGCGCTCGAGCAGCTCGAGCGCCACCGCTCGAGCGAATCGCTCGAGCGCCCAAAACTTACAGAATGATTTCAGCGCTCGAGCAGCTCGAGCGCGACCGCTCGAGCGAATGCATCATTCGAGCTACACTGCTCGAGCGGGACCGCTCGAGCGTTTTGCTCGAGCGCCCATATACTTTTGCCTCCGGATTCGTATTTTCGGCCCATTAACTCCCGTTTCGACCCGTGCCTATATATATCTCGTCCAAACACGTTTTGAAGGATCCCCAACTTTAGAAATCACTTTTAGACTTAGTTTTTAGAGAGAGGAAGAGGAGAAGAACGAGCAAGCTTTACTTTTACGTTGTTGAGGTTTTTCATACGAATTCTTAGTTTTCTTTTCGTTTCTTAGTTTCTTTTCATTAGCTTTATTACTTTAAACGTTTTAAACTTCGTTTTAGTTAATTAAATTTCAGTTCTTAGAGTTATTTTATTTTAAAACCCCAGTTCATGTTTCTTATTTTCTTCGTTCAATTCAATATGTTTATGTTCGTTGTTTCTTCGATTGCTTTTATTTTTGTTATAACCATGTCCGGCTAAAACCCTTGCATGCTTGGGTTAGGATGAACTCGTAGAAGTAGGATGTGGGTACGTAATTAGGGTAATTAGTGACGTTAGTTTTAATTCTCTTAATTAATGAATTCATATAATTAATCTTAACTCTACCTTTGAATTTCGTACGAAAGTGTTAGAGAGAGGACGACCGCATCACTCAATAACAATTAGTAGTCTTAACGAGAAGGTTTAGGAAAGGTTAATTCATTTACCGGTTTAGCGAAGGAGGACGACCGCATCACCTTAGTTAAATTAGGGTCTCATTAATTAAGCACAATTCATTAACTTGTTAGTGGATTAGTGAAGTCGATTGCTAGGATAAAGTATTAGGGTGAGAAATCTTGAGCTTTCATTCTACGATCTTTTACTTAGGTTAATTCTTGTTTGTCACGATTACTTTGATTATGTACCTGCTCCGTTAGTATACGTAGGGATTCCTATCCTGAGCATCACCATCTCATACTTGCATATACACCTTAGATACTTAGTTTAATTTTCCTTTTGCATTCGTAGGATAATTTAGTTAGCTTAATTAATCTTTCCAAAAATCCAAAAACAACACACTCATATTAACTACGACGCGTAGATCTTCAGGGATCTATTCGCATATACACTATCCCGTGGGTTCGATAATACTTGGCCATTATACTTACTCTTACTACAGTGAACCCGTCCGCTTGCGGGTAAGCGACTAGTAGAAGTTAGTAAAATCGCTTCAAGTCAATGGCGCCGTTGCCGGGGATGGCGTTGTATGCTTTTGAATAGGACTTGTAGATAGCTTAGTAGTTAGTAGTGGGTGATTTAATTTCTGTTTTTATTTTTATTTTTACTCAATTGGGCAGTTGCGTTTTGATCCTTCTGCTAGTGTTTCAGGTTTATGAAAACACGCTCACAAGGCAATACGAGCGAAGAGAGAATATCGTTGGACCCTGAGACAATAGCCAGAAGGAACCGAGCCTTCTTGAGAAGGATGAACGCTGCCGACTTAGGGAAGGGACCAATGGACCTCAATAATGAGTTGGACAATGCTGCTGACGAGTTCAATCAGGCAGTAGACCGGGTTGATGGCTCTGGAGGGAGTGGTGGTCAGAATCAAGACCAGTTCGTAGATAGTAGTAGCCAGAACCCGGGTGCACAAAATGTAAACAATCCAGCTCAGAACCTTGTCCATAATCCTCCTAACAACCATGCTTACCCACAAAACCCAAATAACCCTTTTAACAACCCAGTATACCAACATTACCCATACCCACCTTATCCTTACCCACCATATCCATATCATCCACCCCCAGTCTACAACCAACCACCTGTTTACCAACCACCACCTCAACAAGTACCAGTACCAGCTGCTAATCCTCAACACGTTCCTCAGAACGTAGATCATAATATGACGATTAGAGGGAGGTTCGCGGCACAACCGCAGAGGTATTACGATGGAGTGGCCTTACCACCTGTGGAGGCGAATAACTTTTCAATCTCCCCAGGAATTCTCAAGCTGCTGACCGAGAATCAGTTCAAGGGGGTGATCGGGAAGGAGAATCCTCATACACACTTGAGGAGCTTTCTCATGATAGCCTCAACATTCAATTACAATGGCATGTCTGAAGATGCCAAGAGGCTTAGGCTGTTCCCATTCTCACTGACGGGAATAGCCAAGGAGTGGTACGATAATACGCTCCCGCGGGGAGGTATTACCACTTGGGCAGAGCTCGAGCGTCTGTTCCTCGAGCGATTCTACCCTCCATCTAGGACGATCAAGGCTAGGATTGAGATCTCTTCCTTCCGCCAGAAGCAAGGAGAGGACCTACGTCAAGCGTGGGAGAGATACTCAAACATGCTGATTGAGTGCCCGCAGCACGGGTACAACGAGGGAGACATTATGGCATTCTTCTATAGTGGTTCCAGCAAGGATGGTCAAGCCCATTTAGATGCATGTGCGGGCGGAGCATTCCTCAATCAAGGCATAGAGAGGTGTAGGGAGATCGTGGACAACATTGTCACAAAGGCCGGTGCTTGGAGTGGAGATGCAGATTTTCAGAGAGTGCATCAGGTTGAAGAGGGAGAAGGAACGAGAAGGCTATTGATGGCCATGATGGAGAAGATAAACAACCTCGAGTTGGGGAAGAGTTTGGGTGGAGAGCATGCAGTAGAGAATGAGAGAGTAGACCAGCCCAGTGGACAGCAAGAGGTAGTCAATTACATGGGAGGTCCGTATTACAATCAGAATGGCTACCAAGGTGGTAATCAGTATGGAAGGCCTTCTTATGGCCAACCATTTGTGCCTCCAGGCCCTAAGCCACTTCAAAATCAATGGAGGAACACACAAGGAGTTCAAGGAGGCCAGCAGCCTCCTCAAAACACATGGAGGAAGAATGATAACTTTTCTTATGCTAACCCAAAAGCTGGTGTTACTGTTCCTGCAGGTGTTGATCCGGGGTCTAAACCTCCTGGGGGAGAAGGCGGTGCATCAACCGAGGAGATGTTGAGAGCAATCCTTCAGAAGGTGGAGGAAGGGAGCAAGAGATTGTCATCCTTGGAGTATGATGTGAAAGAGCTGCATAAGAAGGGTGATCAACGTGATCAAGAGCTCCAGAAGATGAACGTTGAGTGGACTAGAACTCAACAAGAGAACAATCGAAGGTTCACCTCTTTAGAGCTCCAGATGAGCCAGATTGCAAAATCAGTGAATAGAATGCCGGAGGGGAACCCGAAAGAGCAGTGCAAGGCGATCCAGCTAAGAAGTGGAACCAACTACGAAGGTCCTCAGATGCCTGCTGATTCTGAGACGCCCCAAGAAGAGATTGAGCCTAAAGGAGATGAGTCCCAGAAGGGGAAAGACTTTGAGGAGATTGAGAGAGTTCCTAAGTGGAAGAAGGCAAAGGAAGCAAGGGATAAAGTGAAAGAAACAGAAAGAGATGAATGGGGGGTACCCAAATCTGTGATACCCGTCCCATATCCACAGCGCTTCATGAAAAAGAAGCTTGATGAAAAATTCACTAAGTTCCTTGATGTTTTTAAACAATTGCATATTAATATTCCTTTTTATGATGCTTTGGAACAGATGCCGCATTATGCGAAGTTTCTGAAGGACTTGATCGCGAAAAGACGGCGAGTGGATGAGCCGAAGTTGGTGCAGTTGAACCACGAGGTGAGTGCATTAGTGCACAAGGCGCTTCCACCAAAGCTGAAGGATCCCGGAAGTTTCACGATCCTATGTGATATCGGAAACGGGATCAAGAAGGGAGCGTTGTGCGACCTCGGAGCGAGCATCAATCTTATGCCGTTGTCGCTTTTCAAGAAGTTGGAAGGTGGTGAACTTCAACCCACAATGATGACGCTTCAACTTGCCGATCGGTCTATTACTCGACCTCAAGGTGTTGTTGAAGACGTTCTAGTGAGAGTTGGAGATCACATCTTTCCAGCCGACTTTGTAGTGCTAGAGATGGAGGAAGATGAGCACGTACCCCTGATCTTGGGAAGACCGTTCTTAGCTACGGCGGGGATGGTGCTAGACGTGGAAAATGGGAAGATTACATTGAAGGTTGACGATCAAGAAGTGAAGATCTCCCTATATGAAGCCATGAAACACCCTAGGGAGGATGAGAGCTTGTATTGCATGGATGCAATTGATCCTAGTGTTGAAGACACACCTTCTATCTCTAATCCTTCTCATATTCATGAATTTTATAATTCTTCACTTGATAATTTAACCCATGAGCGTTATGATCTTGATTATTTTGATAGGGATGAAGTGAAGAAGTTGAAGGATGAAGAGGTGAAGAAAGTGGACGTGGTCCAGTTAGAAGGGAAAGGAGGAGTTAAGAAGAAAAAATCCAAATTCAAGAAATTGTTTAGTAAGACTCCTCCAGATAGAGGCAAGAAGGAGTTGAGACCCATAACACTTGGGGATGAGAAGAGAGCAAAGGAACTCATGATGGTGGGGCATCAAGGAAAGAAGTTCAAACACCACTCTTATGAGAGTAAGGGAGGTAAATTTGAGTATGATGTCCCATAAGCTCCTTTGAGCTTGGTCCGGCATGAGGACCTTAAAAATAGCGCTGAATGGGAGGCAACCCATTTTTATTTGCTTTCATTTATTTTTAGTGTCTTTTTATATTATTAGGGAGTATTTTGAGTCGTATGTTTAACCTCGTACTTGAGAGTTTTATTTTGTAGGCTTGTCTCTAAAGGAGTAAAGGTATCATGGAGTTATTTAGATTGAAGGAACCAACTTGAGACAAGGGAGTGTGCAAAGCTATTGAGAGAAACTGAATTGTTCGGTTGAGGTAACCCACAACCCCAAACTTAGACCTCTAGCAAGGTCGAAGTTTGGGGGGGTGGAGTTTTTTTTTATTTGTTTTCTTGTTACATTGCACCGGAGCACCCCTTATCTTTGAGTTGAGTTAGTTATTTGGTGCCTTGAGATACTCCTTGGGCTATTATTAATTTGTTTTGTTACTCAATATTTTATGCCTATCAATCATCTTATGCTTGTTGATTGTTATCTTTGAGTATGATTTGATGAGTAGAGTGAGTTGTAAGGGTGAGTTAGAAATTCTTTTGTGTGAGTGTTTGAGTTTGAGCTGATTAGGGAGAGAACCCGTATGCTTATAAGTTTTCTTTTGAGTACTTGTGTGATGAGAGTGAGAATTCAATAGGACTAGCATGGATGTGAAAGCTGTGAGCTTTTGAGCCTTACGAGATTTAAATGCATTAATTAATCTCTTCGTTTGTGAGTGGATCGTCACCTTAGAGGATGCTAGAACTTGCATGTGCTCTTGCTTCTAGATTGTGTCTAGTTTGATATGCCGAATAGGATCTTAGGCCATCTTTGATTTTATTGAGTCACTTAGCCAAAAATTTTCCTTACCAATGACATTGATCCCTTGTTAGCCCCGTTGAGCCTAAAGCCTATTTTATTTGCTAGCACATATGAACACTATTCCAATTCCTAAGCCTTTTTGTCCCAATTTGAGTGGAGAATAGGAAAGTGTGAATATGAAGGGAGTGAATTGAGTTGAAAAAAGGAGAAGGTTGTTTGTTGAGTGAATATGAGAAAAAAAGTGTGATGAAGTTTTGAGATGTGGGAAAAAGAACAAAAAGAAAAAAAAAATTTGAGAATGAGCAAAGGAAAAAATGAGCTCATGTGTTTGTGCGAAAAAGAAAAAAATGATGAAGTGTTTGAAAAAGTGAAAAAGTGAGAAAGAAAAAAATTGAAGTGTTGAGAGAATTGAAAGCGAAAGTGTAGTGATTGAATATGTTTGAAGTAGATCGTTCTTAATCTCGAAGTACCGAAGTTTTGAATTTCTATTCTCCATTCACTTGAGTCACTTTACCATATTGTTATCCCACATGTCCAAAGAGCCTACATTACAACCTTTTGAAAGTCCTTTTTGATTCGGCATTGATTTCTAGAGTATGGTCGAAGTTGAGAGCATTTACAAGCCTATGGCTGCCAATTTGTGTGATTGATTGATTGAGTGAGTCCCTTTATCATTGTTATACACTTGTGAGGGAGTTAAACACATCGTTGAGTGCACATCCATGTTTGATCTTGGTTTTTCTTGTTATTGTTGCATGAATACGATAAAAGGAATTGAGTGAGTATACGGGTGATTGACTTTTGAAGCTTGAATTCATTAGCTTGCATGATTGATTTTTCCTACTCATTCCTAACAATTTCACTTGACTTATTATTTCATTGCTTGGGGACAAGCAATATGGTAAGTTTGGGGGGGTTGATTAGGCGTGAAATTGTCATGATTCGTAGCTAGAAACGCCCTAGTTTTGGTCGAGTTTATAGAGTATTTAGAGTCAAATGAGCATAATTTCTATACATTGATAAATTTGTCTCTTTGATGCTCATAGGTGAATAGAGGATGAAAAACGGAGTTCGTAGGACTTTGAATCGACTCAAACGGATGCCCGGATGAGAAGATATTGAAGAAATATGATCGGTATTAGTGCGGACGAGGAAAAGTATCACTTGGGAGAAGCTTTGAAGTCACTCGAGCGCCTTACTCGAGCGCGCAAACGTACAGAACAATTCTTGCGCTCGAGCAGCTCGAGCGCCACCGCTCGAGCGAATCGCTCGAGCGCCCAAAACTTACAGAATGATTTCAGCGCTCGAGCAGCTCGAGCGCGACCGCTCGAGCGAATGCATCATTCGAGCTACACTGCTCGAGCGGGACCGCTCGAGCGTTTTGCTCGAGCGCCCATATACTTTTGCCTCCGGATTCGTATTTTCGGCCCATTAACTCCCGTTTCGACCCGTGCCTATATATATCTCGTCCAAACACGTTTTGAAGGATCCCCAACTTTAGAAATCACTTTTAGACTTAGTTTTTAGAGAGAGGAAGAGGAGAAGAACGAGCAAGCTTTACTTTTACGTTGTTGAGGTTTTTCATACGAATTCTTAGTTTTCTTTTCGTTTCTTAGTTTCTTTTCATTAGCTTTATTACTTTAAACGTTTTAAACTTCGTTTTAGTTAATTAAATTTCAGTTCTTAGAGTTATTTTATTTTAAAACCCCAGTTCATGTTTCTTATTTTCTTCGTTCAATTCAATATGTTTATGTTCGTTGTTTCTTCGATTGCTTTTATTTTTGTTATAACCATGTCCGGCTAAAACCCTTGCATGCTTGGGTTAGGATGAACTCGTAGAAGTAGGATGTGGGTACGTAATTAGGGTAATTAGTGACGTTAGTTTTAATTCTCTTAATTAATGAATTCATATAATTAATCTTAACTCTACCTTTGAATTTCGTACGAAAGTGTTAGAGAGAGGACGACCGCATCACTCAATAACAATTAGTAGTCTTAACGAGAAGGTTTAGGAAAGGTTAATTCATTTACCGGTTTAGCGAAGGAGGACGACCGCATCACCTTAGTTAAATTAGGGTCTCATTAATTAAGCACAATTCATTAACTTGTTAGTGGATTAGTGAAGTCGATTGCTAGGATAAAGTATTAGGGTGAGAAATCTTGAGCTTTCATTCTACGATCTTTTACTTAGGTTAATTCTTGTTTGTCACGATTACTTTGATTATGTACCTGCTCCGTTAGTATACGTAGGGATTCCTATCCTGAGCATCACCATCTCATACTTGCATATACACCTTAGATACTTAGTTTAATTTTCCTTTTGCATTCGTAGGATAATTTAGTTAGCTTAATTAATCTTTCCAAAAATCCAAAAATAACACACTCATATTAACTACGACGCGTAGATCTTCAGGGATCTATTCGCATATACACTATCCCGTGGGTTCGATAATACTTGGCCATTATACTTACTCTTACTACAGTGAACCCGTCCGCTTGCGGGTAAGCGACTAGTAGAAGTTAGTAAAATCGCTTCAAGTCAATGGCGCCGTTGCCGGGGATGGCGTTGTATGCTTTTGAATAGGACTTGTAGATAGCTTAGTAGTTAGTAGTGGGTGATTTAATTTCTGTTTTTATTTTTATTTTTACTCAATTGGGCAGTTGCGTTTTGATCCTTCTGCTAGTGTTTCAGGTTTATGAAAACACGCTCACAAGGCAATACGAGCGAAGAGAGAATATCGTTGGACCCTGAGACAATAGCCAGAAGGAACCGAGCCTTCTTGAGAAGGATGAACGCTGCCGACTTAGGGAAGGGACCAATGGACCTCAATAATGAGTTGGACAATGCTGCTGACGAGTTCAATCAGGCAGTAGACCGGGTTGATGGCTCTGGAGGGAGTGGTGGTCAGAATCAAGACCAGTTCGTAGATAGTAGTAGCCAGAACCCGGGTGCACAAAATGTAAACAATCCAGCTCAGAACCTTGTCCATAATCCTCCTAACAACCATGCTTACCCACAAAACCCAAATAACCCTTTTAACAACCCAGTATACCAACATTACCCATACCCACCTTATCCTTACCCACCATATCCATATCATCCACCCCCAGTCTACAACCAACCACCTGTTTACCAACCACCACCTCAACAAGTACCAGTACCAGCTGCTAATCCTCAACACGTTCCTCAGAACGTAGATCATAATATGACGATTAGAGGGAGGTTCGCGGCACAACCGCAGAGGTATTACGATGGAGTGGCCTTACCACCTGTGGAGGCGAATAACTTTTCAATCTCCCCAGGAATTCTCAAGCTGCTGACCGAGAATCAGTTCAAGGGGGTGATCGGGAAGGAGAATCCTCATACACACTTGAGGAGCTTTCTCATGATAGCCTCAACATTCAATTACAATGGCATGTCTGAAGATGCCAAGAGGCTTAGGCTATTCCCATTCTCACTGACGGGAATAGCCAAGGAGTGGTACGATAATACGCTCCCGCGGGGAGGTATTACCACTTGGGCAGAGCTCGAGCGTCTGTTCCTCGAGCGATTCTACCCTCCATCTAGGACGATCAAGGCTAGGATTGAGATCTCTTCCTTCCGCCAGAAGCAAGGAGAGGACCTACGTCAAGCGTGGGAGAGATACTCAAACATGCTGATTGAGTGCCCGCAGCACGGGTACAACGAGGGAGACATTATGGCATTCTTCTATAGTGGTTCCAGCAAGGATGGTCAAGCCCATTTAGATGCATGTGCGGGCGGAGCATTCCTCAATCAAGGCATAGAGAGGTGTAGGGAGATCGTGGACAACATTGTCACAAATGCCGGTGCTTGGAGTGGAGATGCAGATTTTCAGAGAGTGCATCAGGTTGAAGAGGGAGAAGGAACGAGAAGGCTATTGATGGCCATGATGGAGAAGATAAACAACCTCGAGTTGGGGAAGAGTTTGGGTGGAGAGCATGCAGTAGAGAATGAGAGAGTAGACCAGCCCAGTGGACAGCAAGAGGTAGTCAATTACATGGGAGGTCCGTATTACAATCAGAATGGCTACCAAGGTGGTAATCAGTATGGAAGGCCTTCTTATGGCCAACCATTTGTGCCTCCAGGCCCTAAGCCACTTCAAAATCAATGGAGGAACACACAAGGAGTTCAAGGAGGCCAGCAGCCTCCTCAAAACACATGGAGGAAGAATGATAACTTTTTTTATGCTAACCCAAAAGCTGGTGTTACTGTTCCTGCAGGTGTTGATCCGGGGTCTAAACCTCCTGGGGGAGAAGGCGGTGCATCAACCGAGGAGATGTTGAGAGCAATCCTTCAGAAGGTGGAGGAAGGGAGCAAGAGATTGTCATCCTTGGAGTATGATGTGAAAGAGCTGCATAAGAAGGGTGATCAACGTGATCAAGAGCTCCAGAAGATGAACGTTGAGTGGACTAGAACTCAACAAGAGAACAATCGAAGGTTCACCTCTTTAGAGCTCCAGATGAGCCAGATTGCAAAATCAGTGAATAGAATGCCGGAGGGGAACCCGAAAGAGCAGTGCAAGGCGATCCAGCTAAGAAGTGGAACCAACTACGAAGGTCCTCAGATGCCTGCTGATTCTGAGACGCCCCAAGAAGAGATTGAGCCTAAAGGAGATGAGTCCCAGAAGGGGAAAGACTTTGAGGAGATTGAGAGAGTTCCTAAGTGGAAGAAGGCAAAGGAAGCAAGGGATAAAGTGAAAGAAACAGAAAGAGATGAATGGGGGGTACCCAAATCTGTGATACCCGTCCCATATCCACAGCGCTTCATGAAAAAGAAGCTTGATGAAAAATTCACTAAGTTCCTTGATGTTTTTAAACAATTGCATATTAATATTCCTTTTTATGATGCTTTGGAACAGATGCCGCATTATGCGAAGTTTCTGAAGGACTTGATCGCGAAAAGACGGCGAGTGGATGAGCCGAAGTTGGTGCAGTTGAACCACGAGGTGAGTGCATTAGTGCACAAGGCGCTTCCACCAAAGCTGAAGGATCCCGGAAGTTTCACGATCCTATGTGATATCGGAAACGGGATCAAGAAGGGAGCGTTGTGCGACCTCGGAGCGAGCATCAATCTTATGCCGTTGTCGCTTTTCAAGAAGTTGGAAGGTGGTGAACTTCAACCCACAATGATGACGCTTCAACTTGCCGATCGGTCTATTACTCGACCTCAAGGTGTTGTTGAAGACGTTCTAGTGAGAGTTGGAGATCACATCTTTCCAGCCGACTTTGTAGTGCTAGAGATGGAGGAAGATGAGCACGTACCCCTGATCTTGGGAAGACCGTTCTTAGCTACGGCGGGGATGGTGCTAGACGTGGAAAATGGGAAGATTACATTGAAGGTTGACGATCAAGAAGTGAAGATCTCCCTATATGAAGCCATGAAACACCCTAGGGAGGATGAGAGCTTGTATTGCATGGATGCAATTGATCCTAGTGTTGAAGACACACCTTCTATCTCTAATCCTTCTCATATTCATGAATTTTATAATTCTTCACTTGATAATTTAACCCATGAGCGTTATGATCTTGATTATTTTGATAGGGATGAAGTGAAGAAGTTGAAGGATGAAGAGGTGAAGAAAGTGGACGTGGTCCAGTTAGAAGGGAAAGGAGGAGTTAAGAAGAAAAAATCCAAATTCAAGAAATTGTTTAGTAAGACTCCTCCAGATAGAGGCAAGAAGGAGTTGAGACCCATAACACTTGGGGATGAGAAGAGAGCAAAGGAACTCATGATGGTGGGGCATCAAGGAAAGAAGTTCAAACACCACTCTTATGAGAGTAAGGGAGGTAAATTTGAGTATGATGTCCCATAAGCTCCTTTGAGCTTGGTCCGGCATGAGGACCTTAAAAATAGCGCTGAATGGGAGGCAACCCATTTTTATTTGCTTTCATTTATTTTTAGTGTCTTTTTATATTATTAGGGAGTATTTTGAGTCGTATGTTTAACCTCGTACTTGAGAGTTTTATTTTGTAGGCTTGTCTCTAAAGGAGTAAAGGTATCATGGAGTTATTTAGATTGAAGGAACCAACTTGAGACAAGGGAGTGTGCAAAGCTATTGAGAGAAACTGAATTGTTCGGTTGAGGTAACCCACAACCCCAAACTTAGACCTCTAGCAAGGTCGAAGTTTGGGGGGGTGGAGTTTTTTTTTATTTGTTTTCTTGTTACATTGCACCGGAGCACCCCTTATCTTTGAGTTGAGTTAGTTATTTGGTGCCTTGAGATACTCCTTGGGCTATTATTAATTTGTTTTGTTACTCAATATTTTATGCCTATCAATCATCTTATGCTTGTTGATTGCTATCTTTGAGTATGATTTGATGAGTAGAGTGAGTTGTAAGGGTGAGTTAGAAATTCTTTTGTGTGAGTGTTTGAGTTTGAGCTGATTAGGGAGAGAACCCGTATGCTTATAAGTTTTCTTTTGAGTACTTGTGTGATGAGAGTGAGAATTCAATAGGACTAGCATGGATGTGAAAGCTGTGAGCTTTTGAGCCTTACGAGATTTAAATGCATTAATTAATCTCTTCGTTTGTGAGTGGATCGTCACCTTAGAGGATGCTAGAACTTGCATGTGCTCTTGCTTCTAGATTGTGTCTAGTTTGATATGCCGAATAGGATCTTAGGCCATCTTTGATTTTATTGAGTCACTTAGCCAAAAATTTTCCTTACCAATGACATTGATCCCTTGTTAGCCCCGTTGAGCCTAAAGCCTATTTTATTTGCTAGCACATATGAACACTATTCCAATTCCTAAGCCTTTTTGTCCCAATTTGAGTGGAGAATAGGAAAGTGTGAATATGAAGGGAGTGAATTGAGTTGAAAAAAGGAGAAGGTTGTTTGTTGAGTGAATATGAGAAAAAAAGTGTGATGAAGTTTTGAGATGTGGGAAAAAGAACAAAAAGAAAAAAAAATTTGAGAATGAGCAAAGGAAAAAATGAGCTCATGTGTTTGTGCGAAAAAGAAAAAAATGATGAAGTGTTTGAAAAAGTGAAAAAGTGAGAAAGAAAAAAATTGAAGTGTTGAGAGAATTGAAAGCGAAAGTGTAGTGATTGAATATGTTTGAAGTAGATCGTTCTTAATCTCGAAGTACCGAAGTTTTGAATTTCTATTCTCCATTCACTTGAGTCACTTTACCATATTGTTATCCCACATGTCCAAAGAGCCTACATTACAACCTTTTGAAAGTCCTTTTTGATTCGGCATTGATTTCTAGAGTATGGTCGAAGTTGAGAGCATTTACAAGCCTATGGCTGCCAATTTGTGTGATTGATTGATTGAGTGAGTCCCTTTATCATTGTTATACACTTGTGAGGGAGTTAAACACATCGTTGAGTGCACATCCATGTTTGATCTTGGTTTTTCTTGTTATTGTTGCATGAATACGATAAAAGGAATTGAGTGAGTATACGGGTGATTGACTTTTGAAGCTTGAATTCATTAGCTTGCATGATTGATTTTTCCTACTCATTCCTAACAATTTCACTTGACTTATTATTTCATTGCTTGGGGACAAGCAATATGGTAAGTTTGGGGGGGTTGATTAGGCGTGAAATTGTCATGATTCGTAGCTAGAAACGCCCTAGTTTTGGTCGAGTTTATAGAGTATTTAGAGTCAAATGAGCATAATTTCTATACATTGATAAATTTGTCTCTTTGATGCTCATAGGTGAATAGAGGATGAAAAACGGAGTTCGTAGGACTTTGAATCGACTCAAACGGATGCCCGGATGAGAAGATATTGAAGAAATACGATCGGTATTAGTGCGGACGAGGAAAAGTATCACTTGGGAGAAGCTTTGAAGTCACTCGAGCGCCTTACTCGAGCGCGCAAACGTACAGAACAATTCTTGCGCTCGAGCAGCTCGAGCGCCACCGCTCGAGCGAATCGCTCGAGCGCCCAAAACTTACAGAATGATTTCAGCGCTCGAGCAGCTCGAGCGCGACCGCTCGAGCGAATGCATCATTCGAGCTACACTGCTCGAGCGGGACCGCTCGAGCGTTTTGCTCGAGCGCCCATATACTTTTGCCTCCGGATTCGTATTTTCGGCCCATTAACTCCCGTTTCGACCCGTGCCTATATATATCTCGTCCAAACACGTTTTGAAGGATCCCCAACTTTAGAAATCACTTTTAGACTTAGTTTTTAGAGAGAGGAAGAGGAGAAGAACGAGCAAGCTTTACTTTTACGTTGTTGAGGTTTTTCATACGAATTCTTAGTTTTCTTTTCGTTTCTTAGTTTCTTTTCATTAGCTTTATTACTTTAAACGTTTTAAACTTCGTTTTAGTTAATTAAATTTCAGTTCTTAGAGTTATTTTATTTTAAAACCCCAGTTCATGTTTCTTATTTTCTTCGTTCAATTCAATATGTTTATGTTCGTTGTTTCTTCGATTGCTTTTATTTTTGTTATAACCATGTCCGGCTAAAACCCTTGCATGCTTGGGTTAGGATGAACTCGTAGAAGTAGGATGTGGGTACGTAATTAGGGTAATTAGTGACGTTAGTTTTAATTCTCTTAATTAATGAATTCATATAATTAATCTTAACTCTACCTTTGAATTTCGTACGAAAGTGTTAGAGAGAGGACGACCGCATCACTCAATAACAATTAGTAGTCTTAACGAGAAGGTTTAGGAAAGGTTAATTCATTTACCGGTTTAGCGAAGGAGGACGACCGCATCACCTTAGTTAAATTAGGGTCTCATTAATTAAGCACAATTCATTAACTTGTTAGTGGATTAGTGAAGTCGATTGCTAGGATAAAGTATTAGGGTGAGAAATCTTGAGCTTTCATTCTACGATCTTTTACTTAGGTTAATTCTTGTTTGTCACGATTACTTTGATTATGTACCTGCTCCGTTAGTATACGTAGGGATTCCTATCCTGAGCATCACCATCTCATACTTGCATATACACCTTAGATACTTAGTTTAATTTTCCTTTTGCATTCGTATGATAATTTAGTTAGCTTAATTAATCTTTCCAAAAATCCAAAAACAACACACTCATATTAACTACGACGCGTAGATCTTCAGGGATCTATTCGCATATACACTATCCCGTGGGTTCGATAATACTTGGCCATTATACTTACTCTTACTACAGTGAACCCGTCCGCTTGCGGGTAAGCGACTAGTAGAAGTTAGTAAAATCGCTTCAAGTCAAGGACTACACGGAGTTTTTGGGAAAAGACTTAGAGTAGGATCCAAGCAATGCAAAAGGAATATCAGCGCTGGAAGACGTACGTAGATGAGGACAAATCTGAACCCAGTAAAGACAAGACTGAACTGAAGAATGAGTTCTGACATTCTCACCTACCTGATAACGTGGACTAATTAGAGCGCGCCAAGTCATGTACGGACACTGACTTAAACCTGACATCCCTGCAAGTTTTTAACGGGCAAGCATTAAATGCATATTACCTAATCCATGCAAGGACGACTGCTGCATGGGAAATATGGCCGTTGAACATCCTACGAAGCAGATGACTAGGAGCTATCTCTCTAATGGATATATTTCAAAATCACTTATAAATACAGAAGACCTTGGACCCAAACAAGGTTACGAGAAATTTCGAAGCCAGAAATTACTTAAAGCTCTCAGCATTCAAATCATTCAAAGCATTCAAGAAGCACTCGAAAAACCTAGAATTTCCCAAGTGTTTCTTTAGTTAGAGAGCTTATTTTGTATTCCACTAAGTGTATTTAGATATATTTTAAGCTTAGAGTGATTATCCAATCCTTAGCATAGCTTTGTCTTGTAAGGATAATCACAAATAGTTGGAATCCAAACTGAAACCAAAACCCTCAGTTAGGTTTATTGGTTGAAGTTGTTTAGTGAGTTAGAAGGAAGAAGGTTTAGTGAGACTAATCTGGGTGCACCTTGGCACGTTAAAAACAAGTCAATCTTTAGTGGATTCTCCTGTTGAATCAGGACTGTGGACATAGGAGCTTGAGTCTCCGAACCACGTTAAATTGCTCTGAGTCTTTACTGCTTTGATATTGTTCTTAATTGCTTATATTGCTTAAGTCATTCATTGCATGCTTTGTCAGTGCTGAATTAATCAGCCTGGCCTGAACTCATTGCACTGCCCTTCTAACCACGGCTTCGTAAAGGAAATACAAGTTTTCCGAAAGCAAACATAAACAAGTCTTTAAACTTTCAGGGTTCACATATTCCGCACTTGAACATAAGTAGATAGTTAGCCAACTGACTTGCACTCAGTGCTGTTAGTAGGTGTGTTATTTACTCAGTGTTCTACACTTAACTCTGAGAAAGGGGACTCAGTGAAGGTTTAAGAAAAGAAAAAAAATTATACGTTTATTCCCCCCCATACACGTATCACTCAGACTTGTACGGGACCAACATAATTGTAGCACACATTTATGTTCATGCATTAACTATATAAAAAAAAACTACACTACAAAAAAATCACATGTTTAAAATATGTATGTTATATTAATTGTAGCACACATTAATGTCCATGCATTAACTTATAAATAAAGACTTATTAAATTAAACATCAATCAAGATAAGTCATTTGAATTACTTGCCTTGACTCAAACACAACTTCGCGCTATTACCTAGTATACACTCATAAGATTAGCATAAGAATGAAGGCCAAATTAAATTTAATAACTTGACTATGATATTCATTTTTAAATAACTATGAATCAAGAGCGTCAATTGATAAAAAATTAATGATAACATTTACATAACATATAATACTCCAAAGTAGCATTCTCTCAATTGGTTTTGTCTACATTCATAAATGTATGTTAATGCTACACTTTATTTCCGATTAGTCACCGCTATTTTATCAAATAACTTAGAAAGAATGAAAAAATTACCGTGAAAAAAATATTGTCCATTTTTAATTGAACATGCGACTAAATCTTAAGTAAATGGCCATGAAAATAGCAACATATTTTTTTTTACTATAAGTAATGCATTAATTCACAGTTTCACTGTATATAGAAATTTGGAAAAAAATAGTGTAGGATATTTAAACTCTCAATAATCGCACTTATGAGATGAGCACTATTAATTCATAATTTCACTGTAAATATAGAAACATGGGAAAAATAGTGAAGGATACTTGAAACACACAATAAATGCACTTATGAGATGAGGACTATATTGGATTGTTTTCCAAATTTCACACCAAGCAATAAATTAATTTTTTTAAGTATTAAATTCTGTAATTATTAAAATTTCAAGCAATGCAATCAAGTTATCTATTAACCCTATATTTGTTTAGTCATGCGAAATGTGCGAAAAATTTATATGTACGTGTGGAATTTAAGGACAACAAAATGGAATTAAACGCAGAAATATGCCTCCAATCAAAACACAGTTGAGTTACTTAAATGGTAGATTCTTCTTTATACATAATCACAATTGAATTATTCAAATGGTGGATTCTTTGTAATCATACAATAAGATTTATGTACCATTGTTAGACAACTAACACGTGATTTTTTTTTCTTTTTACCACATGATATTTTTTTGGTTTAAATAAGGGAATTTTCATAAGCAAGTAATTATTTTTCTTTTTACTATGCTAAATAAGGAATATATCAATGGCAAGTAATTACTGCAATCATATAATACTGAATACGGCAAGTATATTCACTTTTGACTAAATCGAGGATGGATACACTCATAAAGTAAAAATCGATAAACTCTAATACGAATAATCATCCAAACATCTAATGCGAATAAAGTAAAAATCAATAAACTCTACTGTAATCATCTATACATCCACGCAATTTACATTGCTCTAATATTAAAAAGAAAAAAAAAATATAAAAACAATGAAAGAAAGGAAAATCATAATCTATACAACTACGCTGAAGGCATAACCACTTGTCAAATTGGATGCGAAGAAATCCGACGTAAAAAAATGTAAACTGGAAGGTACCATTCGAACGTCTGCAAAGGTAGAACAACGCAAAGCGCTACGCGTCCGCGCAACAGGTAACATCATGAAAAAATTGGAACCTAAGAATTATCAAGAAAAGGTTGGAACCTACGAATTAGCATGAAAAAGAAATGCATCCACAAATACTCAAAACAATGAAAACTGGATGAAAAATGAATGAATGGATGGAAGAAGCATTACAAATTTATAGAGAAAAAAAATGAAATGGATGGTAGAGATTAAAGAAAGATTGAATGAATGGATGAGATGAAAAAACAATAAATGAGTGAATGAAAAATCTCAAATTTTACAATAGAGGAGAAAGAGAGTTGCCACATAGATAAAATATGCTTTGTCTATATAGAAGTATTGATGATTTTAAGAAATCTTTTCGAAAAGAAAATTTTAATCTTATGGGCACCACCGAAAGTTATTGGACACGAATGACGGTTGCTCCATGATCGTTTACCTACGACGACTAACCTAAAGAAGACGTAATATTCTGGACTCAGGAGACATTTTAAGGTGTATTTTTTGCAATGACATTGAAGAATCTTGTAAACATGTGTTTTTGAAGGTAACAGAGTGTATGAAATTTGGATGGAAATTGCTAAGTGGTTTAAGGTTAACACAACTTAGCACTCTAGCTCATCCCTACACTTTATGGGTTCGAAAATATTTTCAAATGGAAAAGAGACAGAAGAGTTGCAACAATAGTTTGGCTAGGAGTTACGTGGGTCATATGGAAGTGGAGAAACAAAATCATCTTTAGGAATGTGGAGTTATCGGGTTTAAAAATTGTGGATGAAATAAAAGCTAGGCTTTGGAGTTGGCTAGTTGAAAGGGGTCAGGGTGTAGCTTGTTTTTTCCTTTTGTGATTGGTTAGATAAGCCATGGATGGTGTTGAGAGATTAAGTTAGCTTCTTGTTGTAATTTGTAAGATACTTAGCAACAGTTGGTACCAACTTATTCTATAAAAGTGTTTTTACAGATAAAAAAATGTTAATCTCATAAAGAGTGGCTATTTTAGCAAAATGATTAATTAAAAAAAAAAGAATGGAGAGAGTTCTATATTTAACTAATTTTAAATTATACAGTTTCATATTTTACTTACAATTTATATATGAGAAGTCATTTGAATAAAAATAAGTTATGTTGAAAATAAAAGGATAATTAATATTTGTTTACTAATGTATATGTAATTATAAAAAAAATTCATGATTATATTACATTTAATTAGAAAATATAATTATATAAAAAAAATTATTTTGTAAAGCACGAGGGATGAATATAATACATAATAGATATGAAGGCTAAAATATAAAAAATAAAAAATGTAAATCATTATACTAAAGGTTTCGTGATGAACACGATTTTCGTGCAAAGCATGGATGGACTTATACTGGACTTGTACAAAGATGTTAACTATATTATTCACCATTGAATTAAAGTGGTGGGGAAGTCGATATGTTTGATTGTTACATTGTTTCATAAGTTGAACCACAGTTCCATGGAAAAATATGTTATTGCTGAAATAGGAAAGAATTGATGAGATTGATGGATAAATATTTATAGAAATATGTGTGTAAGTATTATATGTTAGATAAAATTATATTTTTAAGCGAGTATATTTAGTAAAAAAAATACAAATAATGTGGGTGAACATGGTAAAATGGTGAGTGTAGATAGATGTACCCCATAATATTTTGATAACTGGGTATCCAGCCCAAGGACCAATTAATTCGAGGGATCAAAGTTGCACTCTATACTATATATTCATCTATAAATAATTACATATTTAATGAATTAAGAAATTTTAATTTCAATATTTGAATTTTAATTTAAAAAAATATATTTATTTTTAACTTATTGGGTCAACGAAAAACACTTGCCACATTTTATATTGAAATAATATATTTACATGAAAATAAAGTAGAAACAACAGTTCAAACAAATTGGCTGATCACAAAATCAAACATATGACCCACTTATAACTTACCCATCATTTAAGTTATATGCTTCAATTATTACATACCCAATACAACAATGAACATACACTAAGGCTATCGCTAAGGCTACCACCATAACATAACATAAAATACCCACATAATCACCCCTTATGACTAAAAAAATTTAGTAATAAAAAATGTGTAGAAATGACAATTTTGAATAGATAATATGTAGGTAATATTTTCCACAATAATAATATTATACTTTTCACAACAAAAAAAAACGTGTAGAAATAACTTGAATTAAGATGCTTACAGAACATAAAAGACTTAATTGCAAATAAAATCACCACTTTTCCGCAAATTGTAATATAAGCTAAACATTTGAATTTTTGCAAAAAAAATCAACACTTTTATATTTGTTTGCAATTTAAACATTTGGACAGTTTTGTCTTTACCCCAAAGCCGATGTGTACAAATATATATACAATCATCATCTCAGTATGCGTCCACATCATTAATTATTTATAAAAATAATAAATAAAATTTAAAGTACAAGTTAATATTATAAGACTACAAATAAATTTAAAATACATATAAATATAAAAATGGCCAGTCATATTTCTTAAAAATTAAAATATCTAATTATATTTATAAAATTCAAGAGTTTATAATATATTTAAAATAAATAAAAATTTAAAAACTAATCAATTTAAAATATCGTCAAATAAAAATATAAATTGCTAAAACTAAACACTTTTTTAATTAAAGAATAAAATAACTCTCTTCTTCAATTACCAAATTCAAAATCTCCCAAAAATCATTATGCAATTATCAATTTCAACCCTAAAACCATTGTATATCTTCATTTCTTATTTTCATCATTCGATCGCGCCGCTCCACCCTTCTAATGCCGAAATAACATCATCAGACATAGATTAAATTATTTTCTCTTGAACAATTACAATTTCAATCTACCTATAAATCGAACAAATTTTTTCGCCATATTATTTTTAAGATTGATACCTTCAATATTGCATATCTCTGGCCTTTACCTCAAACCAGTATCTTAAACTTGAGATTTGCAAAGAAAGGGTGGAAAATGAAAATAGGCATGTGGAAGACTATTTACAGAGTTGTCGGATATACAGTATGCTCGGGGATGAAGAACTGGAAAGGATTGGGGGTTAATTTAATTTATTTATTTTCAATTAATTATAGGATATTTTGATTAGAGCTGGGATATTCTGAACATGTATTTTGGACTGCAATTAGGGCATTCTAATTTTTTAAATTGGAATTTGATTTTTAAAATTATTTCAAAGGTATTCGAATTATTCATTTTAAAAAATATTACTAAATTTTTAAAGTTCAAAAGCACAAATAAGTATTTTAATTGTAAGAAATATAATTAATTCTTTTATACTAAACTTATTTATAATATAAATTTATTTTTTAAAATATTTAATGATATGGATGCTTACTAAGACGATGATTGTGTATTTGTTTGTACACGTCAACTTTCGGGTAATGGACAAACTGCTCAAAGTTTAAATTGCAAATAAATATAAAAGTGATGAGTTTTTTTTTTTTTTTTTTTGTCAAAATTCAAAAGTTTAGCTTATATTGCAACTTATTGAAAAATAATTATTTTATTTGCAATCAAGCCAACACAAAAACATAATCAATCAGAATTGAGTAGAGTGAAACACTCTTAACATAATTACTCATTGTATAAGTTATCTACTTCTATCAATACCAAACTAATAAAATAATTACTAAAAAATATGAATAATAAACGTGTATTAACTATGGTAAGTTCATAAAAAATCATCAAAATGACATTTATTAAAAATAATAATGCAAAAGCTAAAATATGTAAAGTCAACCACGTAATAAAAGACAACATAATTATTGACAGTCGAACATCATCCATCATGATGCGAGCATAATTAAACAATTAGCAAGGAAGATCAAGGTGGGTGTGCGCTAATCAATCTGGAGAGTGTACTAAATGACAAACAACAAAATGACGAACAGCTCCACTGACGAGCAACTTACCGACGAACAGGTTAAAAGATTCGAAATCAGATATGTATCAACCATGAAGTCATTCGTGACGAACAACATTGTCAGAGGATGATACATCAATCAGTCGAGGAGGTGTATGCAGACGAACAAAGGACAAAGGTCCCAAAGCCTAGCTCTACGAAGTAATAAGACGAACAACTACGAAAGCATGACCTCAAGAAGCGAACAACTTTCAGTTGAAGAATAATCAAGATTAGTCAAACCGACTTAGGCGAACAACAATGAGTCCGAGATAAGACCAAAAGAAGACTTTGTAACTAAGACTCAGCTTAGATAAGGTCAAACTAAGGTCAAAGGACACTTGTCAGGCATACAAGCTAGGGAGACCAAGAGTCAGAGACACCTCATGCTTGCTAGCCTCTATAAATAGTTGTTCTTCAGCTTATTAATACAAGTTCAAATTCATAAACACTTCCAAAACACACACTAATACACCTAAACATACACACACACGAAATTAAAACAATTTCAACTTTCATATTTTCGATTTTATAACCCAAGTCCTCGATTTACCATTTACGGTGGTAATCAATCACACGAAATTGATTGGTAATCTTAAACCGAACTTATACAACCACTAATCCACCCGACTAAATTTGATCGCCAACAATAATCACGTACATATTGTGTGATTACCTCTTATCTAATTAATAGATGCGCTCAATATTTAAAATGTGTATGAATCTATAACTATATAATAACAAAATGTTATTTCACTTATAGTAACTTTTTTCTTTAGCCAAAATCTGATTATATATTTACAGTAACATCTTGAACTATTATTAAAACGATAATATCATAATAAAAGAACGGTTATAATCATTTAAGTATGCAATAAAATCACTAACCAATCACTTCCCCATTACCAAAATTTAATATTAATTATCAAAAAGTAACTGATACGGCTTAATTATAATTAGCTCTAAACACATTTTTCACTAACCGCTGTGATACAGCCCCACTACAGGCATTCTTATTCTTATTCAAAATTATACATTTAATAATCTCCAAAAAGAAAACCATTTCATCTGCAGTTTTTTATGGCCTTCATGTTTTGTTGACGTGAAGCCACCTCCACTTAAAGATTATGCGTTGGCTGATGTTGTATGTTGATGGGCGAACAATGGAGTGATTAATAAACGAAACAGTTATCATTAAGTTTGATAACAGGATAATAAAGGAAAGAAGCTAACAGCTTTGTGGAGCTAGCAGCTTTGTAAAGCGAACAGCTTTGCAGAACTGCTCTAATATGGTAAGCAAGATATTTAGGCGAGCAGCCTTGCAAAGAACAGCTGTGCAAGCAACTCAAGCCAAGATCAATTTGGGCGAACAGATTCGTAATGGAGCGAGCAACATTGTAAAACAATCCCAAGCAAGGAGCGAACAGCTCGGAATGCAAAGGACCATGACATCTAATGAAGATGTACAAGCGAGCAATCGGTCACCGTCGAGAGCATCTCAGCAGTGCCAAAGACCAAGTATAACATTGGGAACTCCAAGAGTCACTAGCCTAGATATGGTCCAAGTGTCTTAACACTTGGCATCCATCCAATGAGCAATAGTGTAGATGTTGTACAAGTGTCCTAACACTTGACAAATATCCAATGGTTAAGCCACCAAGATGGTGACACATGTCCTCTTTGTATGTCTATAAATACCTCATTCATTTTCATGAAAAAGGGGAGAACAATTCAATACAAGTCCAAACTCTTGCAAAATTATTTCTTGAGCATTACTTAATCAAATCCCATAATCATGGATCTTGTTTGATGATCTTCATGGAGTAAAACAGCCACTAATCATATTCAATCGAAAAAGGTCATCAACAATTGGCGCTAGAAGGAGGGTTCGAACCTTCGATTTATAAAAATTCGAAGAAAGTTTGAAGATTTCCACCGAAATCTGCATAATCTCGCCGGAATCCGGGAAGAAGCGGCCGGAAAACAAGAGTGCACACTCTTAGGACAAAGATGTACAACACTTTGAGGGTTTTAATGCATGTGTGCATGAACTAGGGTTTTTGAATCTTCATATTCATACACACAAGGCTAGTAACCCTTGGGAAAGGTGTTTGCAAGAACAAGATTACTCCACTCATTTGCTTATTACCCATACTTTGGTAATCAAAATGGTCAGATCACAAGACGAACGACATTCAAGTATATCTCCGAGTCGTAAACCGAGGACTAGGGTTTCGTCCACCGAGGGACATGCACGAACGGTGAGAGCAACTTCGCAAAGAAACATTCAGGTCACCATTGATACAATCCCACCAGAAGTAGAAGCACTTGCTCAGAACCCGGAGGAGCTAGCAAAAACGATCGCTGTCCTTCAATTATTACAAAATCGACAAGCAGCAGGACCGTCAAGAGCACCTGTGACGACCAATCGAGAAGGCGGGCAGGAACGAACGGGCGAACAGCGAAGTAAAAGGAGAGAAGATGCGCGTCGGGACGAGGCCGACAGCGAGGAAGTCCGTAGAAATAAAGGAAAAGCTCCATTGAGCGAGCGTCTGGGAAGTCGAGGGGAATCGTCACCAAGTCGAGCAGATGAGTCAAGCAAAAGTACTTCCCGAACAAGTGCTTTGGAGAGACTAGGTGCAAGGAATGTAAATAGGAGGGAACCATCCCGAAAGAACGATGAGCGATCATGCAACCCTGCTCGCCCATCGGTGCATGACCGAATCAGGAGGTCAGCTTTTGGCCGACTAGGGCCAAATGGAGCTAGCAACGCTGCTAGGAAGACAACTCAGGAGAAACGTCCCGTTGGCAAGGGACTGCGTCGTGAAGAGATCACTGAACCCAATCACGATGAACAGCCTTCCATCGGGAGGACTCCCCCAAATGGATTGCAGGAAATGAGAAAGACGATCGAGGAATTACAGAGACAGTTGGAATCTCAGAGAGGTGTCGGATCGACTATTCTCCCTTCTTCACTGTTATCTCCATCCATCCTCAATGCACCAATCCAGAAGAAGATACAATTTCCGGCCATCAGCCTGTATGAAGGAACGTCGGACCCTCGCATTCATGCGATGAAATATTCAGATTTTATGATTTTGATGGGGGCAACTGACGCCACACAATGCCGAAATTTTCCACTCACCCTTGGAGATGGCCCGCACAGATGGTTTTCAGCATTGGCTCCTGGCTCCATCAACTCTTTTGCCCAACTAAGCAAAGAGTTTCTGTCTCACTTCTCAACTGCCGGGTCCTACTTGACCCACAGACACCGTCTGGCAGATATTAGGCAGGGAGACGAGGAGTCTGACAAGCAATTTCTGGAAAGATTTGATAAAGTCTTACTGGAGGGCGAAATGGTGAGTGAGGACACGAAAATAGTGGCAGTGATGGCTGGTTTAAAGAAAGGGACGGACCTGTGGAAGGAAATGCATTTGACTTGCCCGAAAACATACGCGGAATTCAGACACAAAGCAGGAATCCACGTGTCAATGCAGGAGGCCCTGCACAGGGAGATGGGAGATAAAGCTGATCCAAAAAAGTTTGGCAAGAAGTCGGGAGGAAGTGATTACAAGGCTCCGAAGAACATGAAGTCGTTCAATGAGGGAGCTGAGTTGAAAGAAAAGCTGAACCAAGTCCTTACCATGTCCGTGGACGCTGTGTACAAGAACGTTAAAGACAGGGAAATGTTGTCAGAGCCACGGAGGATAAGGCAAGAGAGAGGAAAGTTGAACCCGAACAAATACTGCGCGTATCATCAGAATATTGGCCACTTCACAAGCGAGTGCCGAGATCTGTTGAAGCAGTTGTGGAGGTTCTATGAGGAAGGAAAGCTGTCCGAGTTCGTAAAAAGGGAACTAGGTAAAAGACCAAGGGCACCAGAACCGTCCAGTTCGGATGATGGAGACAGTGATGAACAACCAAGTAAAATTGGTAAGAAAGGAAGGAAGGTCCCAGCAGCCCCAGCAAGGCATATCCCGGAGATCTTAATGCTAGAACCCACTGGACCAGTAGGTGGTTGTTCTGATGGGAGACCACCTATGTCAAAAAGAAAGAGGAAAGCAGAACTGAGAGCAGTGGATCAAGTGATGGAAGTGGGCGTGAATCCATCAACCAGACGAACAGGGGACCTAACTTTCTCAGAAAAAGACTTAGACGGGGTAATCACTCCTCACAATGACTCGTTGGTCATTTGCGCCAATATTATGGGGACAAAAGTGCACCGTCTACTTGTCAATACTGGTTCCTATACGAACATCCTGTTCAAGAGCACGGTGGACCAGCTAGGAGATTGCGCTGAGTACATCAAGGACTGTGATCACAAGATTGTAGGATTCGGAAATGCTGTAACCACCCCGCTAGGAATAGTTACGTTGGCAGTTGAGCTTGTATCAATCGAGGACCCGGAAAGGAAAATGAATAGAATGGTAGACTTCCTGGTTGTAGACCAACAGTCCACCTATAACGGGTTCCTCGGCCGTCCTTTCTTGCATGAATTCAAAGCAGCTGTTTCAACGTACTATTATTGTTTAAAATTCCCAACAAAGAAGGGTGCAGGTACAGTCAAAGGAGACCAGAAGAAGGCTCGTGCGTGTCTTTTGCAGATACAGTTGCAGGATCACCAAGTCAACATGACGAACAGGTGTTCAGACAAGGACGGGGACGATAGCGAGGCCATGACTTCCGTCGATACTGAAATAATGGAAGTCGACGAGCAGCTGTGCGCAGACGAACAGCCGCACAGCGACGAGCAACTGTGCGCAGACGAACAGCCACGCATTGACGAGCAGTTGTGCGTAGGCGCACAGTTGGACAAAGACGAGCAGGAATGCAAAGACGAATAGTTTGTCCAAACAAGAAATAGAGAAGCTGCTACAACCAGCAACGAGGAAGAACAAACAACGGCAATGAACGTTGATGCAGAGGACATCGAGCCACAACTGGGGGCAGAACCGATGGAGACCGAAGATGAGCTAAAGGCAGAAGGGCCCACTATTGACCCCAGATGGAAAGGCCAGAAACGAAGGGCTACCCCGGTTGAAGAGTTGGAAACTGTGAGAGTCGACCCGAACCAAGAGGGCTTAGAACTCTTCATAGGGTCTGAGCTACCAGAGCTGTACAGGACCAACATGATTGAGTTTCTTAAAGCAAACCTCGATGTGTTCGCATGGTCGCATGCAGACATGGTGGGCATCAGCCCCGAACATGCCTGCCACAGACTCAACATCGACCCGAGGAAGAAGCCAATCCATCAGAAGAGGAGAAAATTTGGGCCCGACAAATACGAGGCGCTCGATGTGGAGGTTAAAAAGCTGCTGGATAATGACTTAATCAAACAAGTGTTATGCCCGCAATGGGTGGCAAATCTAGTATTGGTCAGAAAAGCGACTGGAGCGTGGAGACTCTGCATCGACTTTACAGATCTCAACGCCGCCTGCCCAAAAGATAATTTTCCATTGCCTCACATCGATCAACTAGTTGATAGCACCGCTGGACATGAACTTCTCACGTTCATGGATGCATTCGCAGGATATCATCAAATAGCGATGCATCCCGATGATCAAGAGCATACGGCGTTCTACACCAACAAAAACTTATTGTGCTGGAAGAGAATGCCATTTGGGTTAATCAATGCTGGAGCTACATATCAGAGATTGGTCAACAAGATGTTCGATGATCACATTGGGAAGACGATGGAAGTATACGTAGATGATATTGTTGTCAAGAGCTCCAAAAAGGAAGATCACCAGCAGCATCTAGCTCAAACGTTTGGGATACTTCGAACATACAACATGAAACTGAACCCTAAGAAAAGCAGTTTTGGGGTCCATTCTGGGAAGTTCTTGGGACATCTAGTCAGTCAAAGAGGGATCGAAGCAAATCCCGTAAAAGTGAAAGCAATCATGGAAATGCAGCCACCCAGATCAGTTAAAGAGGTCCAACGGCTAACCGGATGTCTAGCAGCTTTGAGCAGGTTCGTCTCAAGATCCGGAGACAAGTGCAGGCCGTTCTTCGAGGCAATCAAGAAGGGAAAATTTCAATGGACAGACGCCTGTCAACAAGCATTCGAGCAGCTGAAAGAGTATCTCAGTGACACGAAAATTCTTGCCAAGCCAATCCCAGGGGAGAAGTTATACTTGTACCTGGCAGCTTCAGAAGTGGCAATCAGCTCAGTGCTCGTTCGAGCAGAAGGAAAGTTCCACCTGCCCATCTACTATGTAAGTCAAGCTTTGCACGAAGCAGAACTCAGATATTCACCAACAGAAAAGTTAGCATATGCGCTGGTGATGAGCGTCAGGAAACTTCGTCCATATTTTTTCGACCATCAGGTGGAAGTGTTGACAACGTTCCCGCTCAAGCAAATACTGCACAGACCCGATGCGGCTGGTCGGCTCCTAAAGTGGTCCTTGGAAATCAGTCAGTTCGGGATTTCATATGCTCCTCGAACAGCGATCAAGGGGCAAGCCTTAGCAGACTTTATAGTCGAACTGACTTTCCCCCAGGATCCAACGAGAGGACATAGCCATCCCTGGCACATGTATGTTGACGGATCGTCAACTAATACAGCATCAGGGGCAGGTATAGTTTTGATAAGCCCAGACATGCAAGTTTTCACTTCAGCAGTCCGGTTCGAATTCATGGCGACAAATAACGAAGCAGAGTACGAAGCTGTGATCGCTGGATTACGCCTAGCATTAGCAGTCGGAGTAAGAAAGCTGCAAATTTTCGGGGATTCACAATTGATTGTCAACCAAGTTCGAGGGGGGTACGAAGCAAAGGACGAGAATATGGCCTTGTATCAAAAGATTGTTGCTCACCTGGCCTCCTTGTTCGAGCAAATATACATCGAACAGATACCAAGAGACAACAATGCTCAAGCAGATGCATTAGCCAGGTTAGCAACAAGCACGGGACCAGCAGAGTTGACAGGAGTTACGCTGACAAAAATGTCCAAACCATCAACCGAAGACTACAAGATGTATCAAGTCAGCGAAGATTTCGAAGAGGACGACTGGAGGATACCAATCATTGAGTATTTACAAAACGACAAAAAGCCAGACAATCCGTCTGAAGCTAACAAGTTGGTCAAGAGAGCAGCAAGATACGCCATGATGGATGGACAGTTGTACAAGAGAGGAATTTCACTCCCACTTTTGAAATGCTTGGCTAGGGGGCAAGGGCAAGCAGTACTGAAAGAAATTCATGAAGGCATATGCGGAAATCACGTTGGAGGACGAGCATTAGCGTATAAGACCATAAGACAAGGGTATTACTGGTCGACCCTCCTCCAGGACGCAATCAAAGTTGCCCGAACTTGTCACAGGTGTCAGTTGTTCGCCCCGAACATCCACAAGCCCCCGCACGAACTAATCTCTGTCAATAGTCCGTGGCCATTTGCGAAGTGGGGAATTGACCTCATCGGGCCTTTTCCGCCAGGAAAAGGGAATGTTCGATTCGCAGTGGTGGCAGTAGACTATTACACGAAGTGGGCTGAGGCAGAAGCGCTTGTGCAAATCACACAGGAGAAAATGATCAACTTCATATGGAGAAACATTGTTTGCCGCTTCGGGGTGCCTCAAGCGATCGTGACAGATAACGGAAAACAATTTGAAGGAAAAAAGATAAGAGATTTTTGTGAAAGGTGGGGAATGAAGAAACATTTTTCAACACCGTACCACCCCCAATCAAACGGCCAAGTAGAAGCAGTGAACAAAATAATCAAACATATTTTGAAAATTCGCTTAGCCGACAAACAGGGGAAGTGGTCGGAGGAGCTACCAGAGGTGTTATGGGCATACCGAGTATCTCACAGAACAAGCACAGGCGAAACACCATTCACAATGGCATTCGGGACGGAAGCAGTAATACCGGTTGAGTTAAAAGTCCCGACAAAACGAACAGCTGCATTCGACGAAGAAGCAAACAACTCCGCAATGACAGCAGAGTTGGACTTACTTGAAGAAAAAAGAATAACAGCAGAATTGAAAAATGCGATTTATAAGAAAAGAGCGGCGAAGTACTACAATTCTCAAGTAAAAGCAAGGGAATTCGAAGTTGGGGACTTAGTACTTCGAAAAATTGTAACATCACCAGGAGTATTCGGCCCGACTTGGGAGGGCCCATACAAGGTGACGAATAAGTGGCACAACGGCACATACGACCTTGAAGACATGGAAGGCAAGTCGTCCCAATACTCCTGGAACACGACTTTACTCAAGAAGTACTATCAATAAAGTCCTGTAAGTCTTAGAAGTTTTACAAGTAGCTTTTTGTAATTTTGAAACTTTTTTGCGGAAGTTTATATAAAAAACGAGCAGTTGTGCAGTTACTAGGCGAGCAGAATTGTATTTATGCAGAATTGTACTTATCTTTTGTCTTACTTTCTTTAAGATTTCGAGCCTTAAGTCCAAACTACTCAGTTGCTCGCCCAAAAAGTGCAAGTCTGTTATAAGACGAACAATAGAGCTAAATGCAAAAATAAGGCTAAGTCCATAATGGACCAATAGCACACATTAATGCAAGGCCAAGTCCACAAACGACCAAAATGGCCCAAACAATTAAAGGTCAAGTTCTACAAGAACCAAATGACCAACTTAGAATTTTACTAAGTGTTTACCTTAAGAAAAAAGGAACACTTAGAAACTGTCATAAGCAAAAAGCAAATAAGTGAGCAACTAAGTAAGACAAACAAAGAGGCGAGCAATTAAGTAAGACAAACAAAGAAGCACAAATTTGTAGATTAGCAAAAGTGTTCATTTCATGGAGTCAAAATGTGTTTACAATGAGGATGAGCTAAAAAAAAAAAAGAAGAGAAGAAGAAAACATCCTATTGTAAATAAAAACTAAGTCTTCAAGAGGGAGGTGGAGGAGGAGCATCTGCAGTTCTGGTCGCCTGGGAACTCGGCTGCTCGCCTGGGGCACTTGTGCCAGCCCCATCTAATGGAGTTAGAGGAAGAGACGCCAACCCTTCAAAGACCTCATCAGTGGCCGCCGCGCTGGTCGTCGCTGGAGCAGGGTCAGGCTGGCCGCCATAGGTAGGAGCGGCGATATCAACCTCTTCGTCAAAAACCTCTATGGGAAAGCCCAATTCGGCTAGATCAGAGACGAACAAGGTGGAGCCAGGAGCAGGGGGGTAATTCTTGACATATTCAATGAAGTCCGCCTTTACCGCGCCACGAATATCTTGATTGTGGTCGTGGGCGAAGTGAACAGACCTCAAACATTCAGCAAATGCACAGATGTACCCAAAGTTGGTCTTATCCAACACTTCCTGCTCATGGACTTCATAGTCGATCATGTTCTTGCGCTCCTCCTCCAATCTTTTGATGTGCTCCTCGGCAACTAGCAGGCGAGCAGCTAAGTCTGCTCGCTCCTTTTCAGCCCTTTCGGCTCTCAGATCTGAAGTTTGAACCTCCAACATCATCTTTTGAGCCTTGTCCAAGGCACTCTGCTCGCCGGCCAAGGAGGCCTCCATCTTACTCTCCATCAAGGCCAGCTCCTTAGCATGCTCGGCCTTGCACTCTTTGATGGCGGAGACTTTTTCTTCGTCCATCTTCTCCACGCGACGGCCCAGATCGCGGTTTGTTCGCTCGAGCTCCATGATTTGATCGAGCAGCATTTGAGACTGAACCAACTGATGGCTAGCATTGTACGCCATCAGGCGAGCATTATCGCTAGCAGATTGGTTAGAAACAAGAGTGTTCGCCGATTTTGTCCAGGCCCTTGGGACCATTTCAGCTGCCCGACGAACAGAAAGATCAGGGATGTCGCGAAGTGAAGAGGGGGCATTTTTAACAACGAAAAGATGGTGGAGTGTTGCCCCTCGGCCTGGGTAAAGTGTTGGGTTATACCTAACGAACAAAAATAAAATGTTAGTAAGCGAGCAACATGGTGTTAGGCAGTAAACAACAAACAAGTCGGGGACGAGGGACTCACTCTTTGATTTTAATGGGATCCCAGCCCAAGTAGAAAGTATCTTTGGGATTGTCCCCTTTCTTAGTCGTCACCAAATTGGCGACCACTTGCTGTTCGTCCACTACTTCCAGCGAGGTGGATTTCGAAACAGGGGATCTTGGAGCAATGTTGCTCGCTTCTCCAACAATCTTTGACCGCTTTGAGGCGCGATCATCTCCATGAGTGCCGCGAACATCATCGCCCCGCGGCACTTTTTTCTTCTCCCTCTCCCTTTCCCTCTCCTTCTCCTTCCTTACATCCCGCGGAGAGGAGGTAGTTTTGGCCGCAGGCTTGCGGCGACCAGCTCCGGCGGCTGGACGACCAGTGGGGTTCTCCCCTGCCCGGAGGCGCATGATGGCAAGGGGAGGGTCCATCTTCCTCCTTGAAGCTTCGGCCATCTGTTTTACTCGTCTGGCGAGCAGATAATATGATTCAGGCACAGCCGGGATAGCAACAGTGACTCGTTGATCTATCAAGAAAAAGACAAGGGTTAGGCGAGCAAGAAAAATAGGCGAGCAAGAAAGATAGGCGAGCAAGAAAGTTACCTTCGGGGATAGCAGCCTGAGCTTCGAGATGATGGGGACTCGTAATCAATCCAGCAAGTTTGCGACAATGAGCCTTTAAGAGATGATCTATGTCGCGACTAGCAGCGTCGCGAAGAGAAATGATGGCTAACGTGAAGAGGTATTCGTCGCTGATATCGGGATGCCCCCACTTCAAATTTCTCGGACCTGCAAAACAACGAAAAGGATTAAAATTAGTCCTACTTATGAATTAGCAAGACAAAATTAGCCCTACGTTTGATTTTTCCAAAGCCTTCAGGCGATATGATGCGCGCCTGCCCGCCAGCGAATCCCTCAGTTGCTCGCCAATCTCCACCAATAAAGAAGAATTGGCAATGCCAACCCTTAATCTTATTGGGAACACCTTCGACGAGTTTCAATCCGGTCTTCGCCTTAGCGTAATACCAGCCAGCACCGTCCTCGGAAATGGTCAAGGCGTAAAGGATCTCCGCGGTTGTTATCTTATTCTTATAGCCCTCAAGACCAAAAAGAGTCATGAAGGCTAGAAGAGTACTCCAACCATTTGGGGTGATTTGAGTGATCGCCAGATTCATGTCAGATAAGAAGCGGCCAATGAGCGGATGGACGGGGAGTGGAAAACCCGTGTTTAACACATCCAAGTTAATCGCCGTACAGCCAGGAGGGGGGCGATCAGTAGTCTCTCCTTTCTTCGGCACATACATGAAAATATCGTAGGGGATTTTGTATGTTTCACGGATGCTCGCCAGATCACTCTCCACACATACACTAGCAACCTTGCTCGCTGCATAGTCCCCATCCTGAGCCTTCATAATTACCCTCGATGTGGGGGCAAAAGTCTTCGAATAGCGAGCAGAATAGTCCGCCCACTCGTTGTCACGAACAATTCCTTCCGGGATTCGAGATTCTGGTGTAGTTTGAGAGATGGGAAAATTGATTTCCCTTAAAAACTCCCAAGTGAGCGTATGACCTCCCTGCTCGCCAACTCGCTGCTCGCCAGCAGTGTCAGCTTGATCGCCCTCAAGATCAATCGAACCCTCTATCTCTGCGGCCACTTCTGCAGAATCTTCGCCAAGGTCGGAAGACGTTTCGGATTCGCGAGCAAGATGGTGAATCTCTTCTTGATCGCCAGAGCGATCAACGGCGCACATCTCTACCGAGCGAACAACGGAGCTCGCATCTGAGTCCGTGCCTTCATCCACCAATAACGTGCGCGGATTGTTCGCCAACGCTTGGCGAACAGATCTGCGCGGAGAGGCTATATTTACGGGTCGTTTTTCCGGGTTTCGCCCGGGTCCGGATTGGGAGGAACTTGAGGGGGAAAACTCCATTTAAAATAAGTGATGGAGGAATTTGGCTAGTTATGGGGTAGTATACGGATAATGACGCCGACGGAGGAGTTATGATGGCGACAGAATCAACAGAACGGCGGCGCGACGGCGGTTCACGGCCGGAATTACAGTCGAAGTTACGAGAAATACGAAAGAAAAAGAAAAAGTATACGGAATCGAAATTTAAAGGAAATACAAGACGAATTACCTTTGAAAACGAAGATCAAAGTGACACAAGAGGAGATTCAGGTACAAGAATCGCAAAGAAAGAAAGCTTTGAAGCGTTTATCAATGGCGAAAATTTAAGAAATTCAGAAAGAAGAAGAAGTCGACGCCTATTTATAAGGATAAGGTTGGGGCGAAAATGCAATTTCCCCAAAATTCTGTAGGCCCCTATGGGTAAATTGGGGGTCGCGCGTGACTGACGCGACACCTCGCATTCCGTGCCTCGGGAATCCAACCGTCGCGACACAAAAAGGCGTTCGCTACTGGTCGCGCGCGTGAGCTCTCATGCTCGTCTGTTCGCCCAACTGCTCAGATGCTCGCCCATGTAGACATCCATGTTCCATTCTTGCTCGCCCAATTTTCAAAGAAATTATAGCTTGGTCCCAATTGATCAATCCATGCCCAACATGAGACCAAGCTAAGGGGCAATTGTTGATGGGCGAACAATGGAGTGATTAATAAACGAAACAGTTATCATTAAGTTTGATAACAGGATAATAAAGGAAAGAAGCTAACAGCTTTGTGGAGCTAGCAGCTTTGTAAAGCGAACAACTTTGCAGAACTGCTCTAATATGGTAAGCAAGATATTTAGGCGAGCAGCCTTGCAAAGAACAGTTGTGCAAGCAACTCAAGCCAAGATCAATTTGGGCGAACAGATTCGTAATGGAGCGAGCAACATTGTAAAACAATCCCAAGCAAGGAGCGAACAACTCGGAATGCAAAGGACCATGACATCTAATGAAGACGTACAAGCGAGCAATCGGTCACTGTCGAGAGCATCTCAGCAGTGCCAAAGACCAAGTATAACATTGGGAACTCCAAGAGTCACTAGCCTAGATATGGTCCAAGTGTCTTAACACTTGGCATCCATCCAATGAGCAATAGTGTAGATGTTGTACAAGTGTCCTAACACTTGGCAAATATCCAATGGTTAAGCCACCAAGATGGTGACACATGTCCTCTTTGTATGTCTATAAATACCCCATTCATTTTCATGAAAAGGGGGAGAACAATTCAATACAAGTCCAAACTCTTGCAAAATTATTTCTTGAGCATTACTTAATCAAATCCCATAATCATGGATCTTGTTTGATGATCTTCATGGAGTAAAACAGCCACTAATCATATTCAATCGAAAAAGGTCATCAACATTGTAGAAGTTTAATTTCGCTCTTAATGCAGCTGCATCCTCTTCGGCCTAATATAAGAGGATCATAAGCATTAGAATAATGGAACTTCATTTGTTTAATTACAGGGCTACCATCATACTCTTTATTACTCTTTTTCTCCTTGATCTACAAATGATACTTTAGGAATCTGAAATATTAAAAGTCGAAGACTAACAGCGGAAAGAATAAGATGAAGATCGATACAAGGATGTATACAAAAATTTGAAGGTATGTACAAAAAATACATATTGTTTGATCTTCACAATTGTATCTTCTCTCACTTTTATAAAAAAAAAATTATATATTGTATCTCCTTTGTAAAAAGATATTTATATATTAAATTTTAAAATATCGTGTAAAACGTATATATTCTGCATATACAATAACGGTATACACATAGAGGACGAAATACTTGCTGACAGAGACTAATTAGAAGAAAACTTTCGCAAAAAATATAGATATTGGCCATTGATATAACTTGCTCACAAGATCTGCTACATGACCAATTGTATGAGCAACATAAACCTAAAAATAATAATAATATCGTTGAGTTCCACTTGTTTCTTATATTTTTGTTTCTTTGCAGGGGTTTTAAAGGTGGGGAAGGATTAATCTAATAAAACAGCAAATAATTCCACAAAATTGAACTGAAATTTTTCAAAGATCGATCTATATCGAGTTGGGTTCGTAATTAAAAGGATGGTAAACAACGGATCAGAAAATCACCATGAGAAATATAAAATATAATATATATATATATATATATATATATATATATATATATATATATATATACACACACTGAGAAATAAAGTTTAACGAATTCAATCTAGGTTTATCGAAATATGTAAATTAAATAAAACAATATATAGATCATTGATTATTACTAATCAGAGTAGATACATTTCAGATAGTTATGCCCAAGTTGGGGAAATATGAACCGGGAAGACACCTGTTATAATGTTACGAAGAAAGAAACAACGAAACAGAAACATCAGATGGACAAAATATCAATCACCTGCAGACACGAGAAAACAAACGCTGCAAATCCGGCACCGCAACCCATGACCGAAAACCATTGTAACTATTTCTCCAGTGATGGCCGCCGATTTTATTATTTAGGTTTTACTGCGTGTTAGGGAAGCCAGATGGGTGATTTTGGTTCATTACTTTTAGTACTATTTTCTATCTTATTTAATATACGTTATTTAATTATTTGAATTGGAGGATGGAAATTTTTAATTCTCACTCGGGCTTTTGGATTTGATGTGCACATGGACATGTGTATGATGCACTCATTCAACAATTTGATATTGTTTACATTGAAAATGTTGGTTAGATTATACTAAAAAGTTTATTATAAAAATCGATTTTAAAGGTAAACTTTTCATTGTAATCAGTCTACACTTTTCAGTGTAACAACTGTTGGGTGAGTGCACCGTGCACCAGGTGCATATAAGGGTATGTTAATTATGAAAGGTCTATCATTATTGGTCTGCATAACTAAATTATCTTTATTTGTTATTTTGTTCAATACTCAAGATTTTCTTTATTTTGTCAAGTGTTGGTAGCTCAAGTGGTTGAGACCACCACCTATGACCCAGAGGTCTTGGGTTTGAGACACGGTGAGGGTCTTGTGGTGGGGTGGTGTTCCCCTCTTGTGGTGGTTGCGGTTCCGGCTGCAGTGCGGTTGTGGTTCGGAGTTGCGGGTTCGGGTGGTCCCCCTCTTGTGGTGATTGCGGCTCTGCTCTACAGCGAGATGAAAAAAGATGTTGTCATGTACCCGGTGGTCGAAGGAACTATTGTAATTGATTATGTTAGGAAACTATTGTAATTGATTACCTTTAAAAAAATTAGATTGAGCTATGTAAAATGTTTAGCAATTTTGTGCTGGAGTCAGTGGCGGATCAAAATATTTAAATTTGGGGGTACAAAATATTATTAATACATTTTTAAGTTTATTTTTCTGAATAATGGGGGTACAAAAATATTTTTTTATATAGAAAATTAAAAGAAAAAAATATTGGGGGTACAAGTGTAACCCCTTGTACCCCTGCATCCGCCACTGGCTGGAGTGAGGTATTGTATTAAATATTATAGTAACAATTTTAAACATACTACTAACAACTAAACCATGATATTTATATTTACCATTATCAACATTCTATATATTTTACAGGAAATCAAATAACATTTCCGATCAATTTATGTATATTCATTATGTTCAATTTTAGTTCTAACGATGCTCCGTACTCACATCTTTGAAATTGAAATTCTAACCGAGACCAAAAGTGTGCTAAAAATTTATGAGAATGACTTTGGCTTCGTCGCATTTCAAATTTCAAAGAAGACTAAAGTCGGGGGCAATCGTTAAATGAAGTCAGGCTTTTTTTAGGACACCAAATTTCATTCATAAGCAGTTGCATGGTACCATCTACTCCCTCCGTCCTTTAAAAGTATGCACCATTCTCTGCACGTCATTTAATGCAATATATCGGAGGATATTTAGGGGTCTTGTGAAGTTCGTTTATGAATAAAATTGATTGTTTATAGTAACATTTCTATGCATACTTACCATAAACAATCATTTTATTCATAAACAGACCTCATAAGACCCCTAAATACCCTCCGACATATTGCATTAATCCACGTGCAGAAAATGGTGCATACTTTTAAAGGACAGAGAGAGTACTTAATAACGAAGCAAGAATGTTTAAAAATATACTATGATGATAATAGCATAAAAATGAAACTCATCATGGTTTATGCAAAGTATTTCATGAAACTTAAGAAAACACATTATCTTTCAAAATGTAAACTTTCCCGCATTTTGAGCGAAAAACATTTTATGCCCCTAATGTGTTGCATAGAAGCGAAAAAAAAAATGACAGTAGAATATAAAAAATATAAAAAAAATAAAATGACAAAATCAAGAAGGATTGGAGGAATAAAAGAAATATGAAAAAAAATTGTAAACTTAAGGTCACGCGAACTCGATTTTTTTCAAATACCATGTGTACACATTATCACTGTTATGTATATATATTCACTATCTCTAATGCATATATGTACTATAATCATTTTTAAAAAAAAATCTTTTTTAAAACGTTGATAGCATACATACATAATAATAATACTAAAAAAGAATAGTTCGCATGAACTCGAGTTCACAAATCTCTACCTAAGAAAATCTTCCTAATTTATCTAATACACAAATGATCGCGTATTTGTTTATGATAGAGATAAATATAACATAAAATCAAGGTTTTATATACACGTGGTGCACGGTGCATTCACTCAACATTTGAGGTTATTTACACTAAAAAATGTACTTTAAAAAAATCAGTGTAATCAATCTACATTTTTCAGTGTAAACCCTAAACTTTCTTAACCGTGCAACGCACGGGTGATAACACTAGTATGAATAATAAACGTATACTCCCTCCCTTTTTTTAAAGCGGAGCTCTTGTGAAATATTTCACATGTGAAATATACCTAAAATAGGTAAATATTATAAACATCACGGGTCGGGTCACTTCAGGTAAAAATTCGTGGATCTTGACCGGGTCGAGTCGGGTTTGGTGGGTTTTTTCCAAAATCTCACGCAAATCAAGTTTCAGGATTTTCGCTCCCAATTTATATTACTGTATGGGCAAATGTATGTTATTGTATGGGCAAATGTGTATTACTAGTCATTAAAAAATAGATTTTTCTATTTTAAAATAACAATAATGACAAATATATATTTTTACAAGAACAAATATGTGTTTTTAATTTATTTCTCACCCCTTTAAATTTAAACTTATTGTTTTATATATTAAAACATATGTGCTCTAACAATAACATACACTTGCTCTAACATATACATTTTTGCTCCAACATTAACACACATTTGCAATAATACACATTTGCTCTAACATTAGCACACTTTGCTTCAATAGTAACACATATTTTCTCTAACAGTAACATACATTTGCTCCAATTGTAACACATATTTGTAGTAACACACATTTGCAGTAACACATATATACTCTAATAGTAACATACATTTGCTCCAATTGTAATACATATTTTTAGTAACATACATTTGTTCCGATGGTAACATACATTCGCAGTAACACATATTTACTCTAATAGTTACATACATTTGCTCCAATTATAACATATATTTTTAGTAACACGCATTTGTTCCGCTAGTAACATACATTTGCAGGAACACATATTTACTCTAACAGTAACATACATTTGCTCCAATTGTGACACATATTTTTAATAACACACATTTGTTCCGATAGTAACATACATTTGTAGTAACACATATTTACTCTAACAGTAACATACATTTGCTCCAATAGTAACACACATTTGCTCCAATAGTAACATATATTTTTAGTAACACACATTTTCTCCAATAGTAACACAAATTTGCTCCAATAGTAACACATATTTTTAGTAACACACATTTGCTCCAATAGTAAAACATATTTTTAGTAACACACATTTGCTCCAATAGTAACACATATTTTTAGTAACACACATTTCTTCTAATATTAACAAACACTAGTATTTCTCCCGTGCGATGCACATGTAGAATATTATATATTATAAATGCGAGATTGTATAATGAACGATTATTAAAAAAAAATTAAATTTATTTTATTCATAAATCAATTAATATGTAAAGATTATATTGTATATATGTGAGTATTATAATTATTTAATTGTATACTAAATTCACAACAAATACTAAAATTTATAAAATTATTTTAATATTTAAAAACCTTATATAGTCTAAATATAAATTATTTAAATTCAATCAATCATATAGTTAAAGTTGATAGAAAACACTTAATAATAAAATAAATATTTTAAATATGATTTTTTTTTTTTTTGTGAAATATATATATGTTAAATTAAAAATGTTCAAAAGACAATTTAATTTGATATATAGTGTGTTGAAAATAGATTTAAAATTAAAATGTTAAATAATTTTGAAATTATTAGTGCAAAATAAAAAAGAAAAGAAATTGGTAAAATTGATTCACTCTCTTTGATGGAGAGTGAGATTCACTATTGCACCATAAAGCAAGTGCACTTCACTTGCTCCAACAAATACATTTTTTTCTTTTTCCTCACTTCTACTTTTATATATATATAGATTTTGCTTCAATAATAACACATATAACAATTTATCTATTTCAAAACATAATTGATTCTACATATCACTCATTTATCCAATGACAAATTGTTGGTTTGGAAGGACACCCAAATAAGTCATGAAGATGCTTTTGGCTCCAGGGACATTCATCGTGCAAGATTCATTATCAACGCAAATCCCCAACTACTCGACTGTGATGATGATGCTTCAATCCTCCAATTTCAATTTATTAATGACGTCCAAGCCCGGATCTGGCTCAGAAACCGCCCCAGTCTTTTCCAATTGTTATTCTGCCGCCGCCTTCATGGACTCGAATTCATCGTCTCAGTCTCACCAAATCTCCACTTCCGCACCTTCGGTATGCCTCTTCTCCGGTTTACCCCTATTTCTTCCCGATAGAAACCACGGCGGCGCGCCGGGGTTGCACCTCTCTCCGGCCCCGGCCACCGACGGCGGCATGGAGGACACCACGGCGTGGATCGACGGCATCATAAAGGATCTCATCCACGGCTATAACAGCGTCTCGATTCTGCAACTCATCCTCACCGTACGAGAAATAATTCACCCTTCTAACACGTTACAATGTGGCGGATCCCTTATTTAAAATGGATTATTAATATTTCATATAATAATTTGCATTTTTTAATAAATGTCTTTTTGGAATAAAATAACAAATTAAGGTTATAAAATTTTGTCAATGTTGCTCTTAAAATTTTTAAGTTATGGAAAAAATAAATGGAAAGATTCGTGGTAAATAGAAAATGAGTAAAAGATTAATAAGGGTAAAAATGGTAATGGAAAATTATCAAAATGACATTTATTAAAAAAATAGTATAAACATTAAGATGACATCTAATAAAAAAGGAAGGGAGTATAAAATATGGAAAGACAATGAATCTTTCATTCATACCCAAATATGGTGAATCAACCATGCATTAAAATACAATAAAACCAATTTAGAAGAGAGTAAACCATAATATCAATAATTAAATACAATAATTACCACTTATGACAAAAAATATTATTAATAAAAAGCGTGTACTTCAATTCGTCACTAAAACTATATTTTCCACAATAATTATTTTGTTATGACCAAATATGTAAAGTTAATCATGTACTAAAAAATAACAAAATCATCCCCATATTATGCTCTTACCATTTACCACATAAATAGAAGCGCTGGAAATTTTAAACGGTATGAATATGAGTAATAAACGTGTATTAAAAACAGTAAGACCATGAATCTTTCATTCATACCCAAATACGGTAAGTTAAGAATGTATTAATATACAATAAAACCAATTTACGAATAATACTTTAATCTCCCCATCCAAAAAAAAAAATCAACGAACTAAAGGCAAAAGCCGCAAAACTTTTATGTTCATCACGTTCTAATAAAATGCAATGAAATGACCGAAATACTGTGTACTTAACATTCATCAATACCTTTCAAAAAAAAAAACATTCATCAATATCTTTTGTCTTGTCCAAAATAGAAGTAAGATCATTTAAACAATGACTCATAAATATACAAAGGAAATATTATAGTGGAGGTGTTACAGATGAGAAGTCTTTTTAGTGAGATTTTATTCACTTGGACGAGAAGACAGGGCAATATAGTTGCTCATAAGCTAGCCTTGTTTGTTTTATCTTTTTCTTCGTTGTTTATTTCAACTCATATACCGAGTTCGATTTTTCATGACGTTGAGGTCGACATTATGACTGTTTAATTTAATGAAGTTTATTTTTCCCGTAAAAAAATACCCATAAATACCAAAACACAATTAAACAGGGCTTAATTGATCGAGCAACACTTTAAATTTCGAAACAAACAAAAAAATTAATTGACCAATTCTTACACATTAAACTTCCATAAATTAGGACAATGTAAATAGAAATTATTTTAATTTAAACGTCAAATATACTATAAATAACCCGGCATCAATGGTATACAATTTATTTGCACGGTTTGCGATATTTTTATTTTATATTTTAAAGATAATCAATTACAATAGTTTCCTAACATAATTAATTACAGTATTTTCTTCGACCATTATGTACATGGCAACATCTTTTTATCTCGTTGTAAACCGGAACCGCAATCAGGGAACCATCCGAACCTGCGCAACCACCACAAGAGGGGAACACCACTCCACCACAAAATGTAATAAATTCTCTCTCCATGTATCGAAAACAAGACCTTTGGAGTCTTAAGTGGTGGATTCAACCAATTGAACTACCAACTCTTTGACATATTTGCTATATATTATTAGTAGTTACGTATGAAAGGAATAATACAAAATAAATTGGTATCACACGATGTTCGATATATTAGGCATGTAATATGCTACAAAATTGGTTATTTTAATTTAAATTTAAATCTTATTTATACTTAAAAAAAATTTAAAAAGTCAACACAAATTTAAACATTGAACACACCGAAGATTTTAAAGATAATATAATCATATTTTCCAATTGACTAATTTAATGTTTAGTAATTAAGTGAACATAATGTGAATGTTCTTTTTTTTTTAAAACTGGTCCTGTCTGGTTTGACCCGCTTAGAATCTGCGAATTTTGACCTGATTCGATTTTAACCCCTAAATTTTTTAATATTTGTTTATTTTAAGTATTTTCTAAATGTAAAATATTTTACAAAAGTGTTCCTCAATATAATAATAGTGCTATATTAGAAGTAAGTACTTACCCCAAATTTACAAGTAGCATACGCCTTGATTACAAGTATTTATTTTTAATGTAATACATGCATGATTATAGCGTTATTTTGATTTGGACCAAATTTGAAATTCTATCCAATTGACTAATTTAATGTTTGGTAAAGATAAAATATCTAATTGCACTTAAATCCTCCACATTATCACCAATTTTGCATTAGTTTAGTGGGTACGTATGAACATGTAGTGCAATTAGGCCTTTAAAAGAAAAACATGTGTAAATATATTAAAAACATGTCTCACTACGAGATCAGCGGCCGAGATTCTGAGATATCTCCTGAGTAATTATATTATGGCAAAGTATTTACTAATGAAAAATAAAGAATTACCTATAAAATTAGAATTGCCCACAAAAATTTTCTAACAAAAAAATTTGTAGTAAGAATTGTCTAGAATTTGCTTAAGAAATTTTTTAATTATGAAAGATTCTACATTTCTCAACCTAAAAACAACTTACCTACGGAATTAATTTGCCTACGAAATAACATCCCTAGGTATAATTTTCTACAAGCCATCTTCCTACAAAATTTTACCTACAACACAATTCCGTAGGCAATTTTTTTTGTAGGTGGGGAAGGAAGATGTCTATGCAATTAGAAATTTTTGTAGGCAATTCGTAGGTAATCCCCGCTACGAAATTTTTTGTTGGAATTTCGTAGCCATATTGGCAATTCCCATAGCCAATTTTATATTTCCCTGTAGTGATTATATGAAATAGTTCATAATAAATTTATTATTAAACAATTTTAAAGTATTGAATATATGATCAGGAATATAAAAAATCTCATCAGGATTATTATTAATATGGGTCACTGATATACTGATATTATATTGTAATTGCAGTAAATTTTTTTGAACCCAATTAATAATACTCTTGAACTTTTTAAGACTCCTAATCAAATATTCGACACTTTAAAACAGTTTCTTGATAAGCTTATCATGTACCATTTTCATATAAAATCTACTCTATTATGGTTCATGATAAGCTATGTGAAAATTAAGGCTAATAGTAATTAGATTTACACTCAAATTAACTATCATTACTCTATAAAAGCCACACTATTTTTCATTTTTATGCATATCAGGTTCTTGCAAAATAAAGAGCGTAAACAGGAACACCGATTTGTTTACCCAGTTCGTCAATAATGACTACGTCTGGGGGCGTACCAAGCCAGGTGTTTTCACTATGTTTCTGTGTGTCTACAATGCTGATTACAGAGATATATTTATAATATCAAAACCCTAAAGCCTATTTAGGTTACTTGGCTCATAAGTAATGTTGGTCCCGAAATGAGTTATATAGGTGTATGGTGGGGGGGGGGGGGATACATCTGTGTTACAAATTCAAACTTTTCTCAATAAAACTTTATCAGATAACTTAAGAGTAAACCTTCAGCCAACTTGGGAAGTCTACTGAGATTCACTAGGAAAGCTTACTCAGATATCAACTCCACTAAAAGCTCTAGACTTTCAGTTGAATTGCTATCTAATTAGCTTCCTGATACAGAAAGTGATCCCTTTAAGAAATACTCGTTTTAGTTGATGAAAACTTGATTATCACAACTCACACTTAAGAAATAGACTGAAAAGTAAATGCACAAGATATAAAGTGGTTCGGAGAAGAATCTCTTATGTCCACTGTCCTAATCAAACAGGAGAATTCCTTTCACTTGGAATTCCTTGTGTTATAGTGCCAAGGTGCACTGATCAAATACTCCTCTCTTAGGATATTTGATCCCTAGGATAATTCCAAGTCCTAGTTCCCAAAAACCAGACTTCAGACCTCTAACTCTATCTATCAACCTAACTTTGGGGTAGTGTTTTGAGTAGGGTTTGATTCCAACTTGTGTGAGATAATCCTTACAAGTTTAGCTCAGAAGCTTTAAGGATGGATTATCTCGTTCTAAGCTTTGGATATGACTATGAGCTCGATTACAGAAGGTTTTGTAAAACTCTACGAATAATGAAACACTTGAAAAACTTGAGTGATTTCGAGTGCTTCGTTTGTGCGTTTGTGAGTGTAGAGAATGCTTGATCTTTGAAGTTTCCCGTGCTTAGAAATGAGCACGACCTTCTGTATTTATAGACCTTCTTGAAAATCTACCCGTTGGAGATGAATCTTCTCAAGTAAGTCTCTTGCATCTGATTGGTTCAAACGACTCTATTTTTTGCTTTATGTCGTATCAAGAATGGCTTGAAAATCTTTGCCTGCTACCAGCTCTCTGAAAAAGTTTAGGCATGACTTTTGGTACTTGTCAGTCTGTGACAGGTCGACTGTTAGTAGGGTACACTTACGTGTCAAGTTCTCATTGGGCCGCACAGTCAGCTTGGATCAGAGTCTGCCTGGTTTTAAGGTGGTACTCATCTAAGAGAACCTTCTTATTCCTTCATTTATTGCAAGCTTTACTGATATTCGATTTTCCTTGTTCCAACTAGATTAACTAACAACTTTTAATGTGTTTCGCATTGAATGTGCTTCGTTAGTCTTCATCAGTAGACTTCCATTTCTCTACTGATTGAACTTTCCTTAGCATAAATGCACTTAGAAAACATTTATACCTAAGGTGTCTTCTTCAGATGACTTCATTCCAGTAGACTTGTCTTCTGCGAATGCCTCTTAGATACACACCAAGAATTAACAAATGCACTTCAGTTCCCTAACAGATGAACTGACTACTTCTAGTCTAACTCTACTGAAAATAATTTACTTACATTATTCTAGGGAGAACATTTTAGCATTTTAATCAAAACTTAACTTAATAATTTCCCAATAATTTCCCCCTTTTTGATTATGCCGAAGTCTATCTATTACAAACTTTGTTCCTTCAGTTGAGATCACCAATTTGGCATATTTAGTAAGATTTTGTAAGTAAATATATTCAACATTGCAAAGCCTAAATGATAATGAGATATTATCCTGGGCCAAAAAGATAGTAGAGCTTTTCATTTCAAATTAACGGAGATACAAATACAACAAGTTCACTAACTTAGTTAAAAAACATAAACAACTGGGACTTATAAACAAATGCTCAGCAAAAACACTTACTACACTTCAAACAGAATTAAACATTGGCTCCAAACCATACTGTTTTAATACTCTCACCTTCAGCGCGTTCTTCCTCTCAATGACTTCTTTAGAGTGACCTTGAAGACCCAAATATTCACACAAGGAAACCCACTCAAGGGTGATCCTTTCTCTATCAGCAGCTCCAGTGGCATCAACTTGGGGCCAGTAGACAATGGGTTCAGGAGCCTTCAAAGAATGGTCTGGGAAGGACTTAGTCCATGCTTCAATGATCTCAGGATAGAGGTTTGGATAGGAGTCAAACAACCACTGATTGAACAGGTCTTGAGTATTCTCATTTCCTAACTCTCGACTGACATAATAAGAGTAGACAAACTCTCTTTTAGTCATTGTGCTTCTTAGGTACCCAAGTATCATGATGGGGGTATTGAGCTTTGGGTAGATCTATCTTGTCCTTCTTCAGCCTGGCAGTCCACTTTTTATAACCGTTCTTGTACTTCTTTGTGGTAGTCTTGTGAAAGGTGGCTAGTCTTTCCTTCTTCTTCCTCTCAGCAAGTTCTGCAATGGACTCAATCTTCCCTACTGTCTTGTGTAGTCTTTCATCCTGTTGGGCTGCAATCTTCTTTGCCCTTTCATTCATCCCTCCTGCTTGCTTGATAAGTTCAGTCAACTCAGTCATTCGAGTTGGAGCTGACTTAGGGGTTTCAGTGGGCTTTGGGTTCAAGACTGGAACGACTTCAGTAGACTCTACCTCAGTTGACTTTGTAGCCAACCTTAGTGAAGATCTTGTCTTCTTCGCCACCTCTGCTGAAAGTTCGTCAGTCGTCTTTCTCTTAGTTGATTCTCCGCTTAGAGCTGCCCTTTCCTTCTTAGCTTCTGCAGCATCTTCCTTGAACTTTGACAAGTCCCTCTCTTTCTCCACTGCTTTCGCATTCGTCATTAGGTTTTTCTTGTCCGCACTCAGTTGAGCTTCCTTGTTGGCTTTCAGCATAGTGTTCTTGATTTGTTGAGATTTTGCAAAATCCTCTGTTTCCAGAATGATTTCCATGGTGTTGCTTGGATTCTGTTTCATCTGCTTTCCAGACACCAATTCTTCCCCATTTTCGGCATTAATAAAAAACTCAGCAATAGTTATGTTCATCTTCATTTGCTCATGCTCCACCACCCTCAGCTGAGTTGAGCAATGATATATCTCATCTTCCAACCTTGATAAGGTTGCCCCAGCTGTTTAACCAAACTTGACAAACTGGTCAAGTTATTCACGTATAATGACATCAGTCTTCTCCTGGGTAGTGAAGTCCACAACTGCTTGCTTCAGGACATCCTTCAAGCTTTCCTTTATCTACTCCTCCTTGACATCAAACTCAGCCACTTTCTTGTTCCAGAGGTCTTCAACCTTCTCCAACAGAGTAGTTGAGAAAGCCTCCACTGAGGATTTCAGACTGGTGGAGACAGACTCCATTGATGCCTCAAGGAACTTGGCTCTATTCTCTTCCTCCTTCTTTTCCATGTCAGTGATGGCTTGGATGACTAGCACACTCTGTCCTTCCACAACATCAATGACCATCTGCTGAGAATCTTCAACTCTGAGTGTCAAGTTTTGAAGAGAGGTGGTTGATGCATCCATTAATTCATCAATGTGGTCTGAGAGAAAGCAAGTCTCATCCACATTCTCCTCCACCATATCCTCCAAATCTTTTAGATGAGCTTCGATGGAGGGAAGTCTAATTTCTTCAACATTGCACAGAGCAAGCTTCAGAGGACTTAGACTTGGAACAATCTTGATTTCCTCTTGGGATGGATTTCATGCACATACAACAGGGTCAGTCAATTCCCCCTTAAACTCACCTTCAATCCCAGCTTGCTCATCAACCTCTATTTGTACTCCCTCATTCTCAACTTGCTCACCTTCTTGATCACTCACCTTTTCAACTAGATTCTTTTCAGCCAATTCGTCATTTACAGGAGCGATTGCTTTAATCTCTCCACTCACCACCTTCACAATTTCTACCTGAGAATTTTTTTCAACGCTCAATTTTTCATTAGTTTTTATCGCTAATCTTGCCAGCTTTAACCCCAAGAGGCTCCATTTTGTTGGATAAGCAAAGGAATGTCCGTCACTTAATCCCCTTTTAAAATTAGCGACGGACATCTTGTCACTACCCTGTCGGCCACTTTAAAGTGGCACTGCTTCCCAAAAGGTAGTGGTTAAATGAGTTGACTTAGCGACGGGCATGTCCGCCACTAATTTTAACTTCAAAATTAGTGACGGCCTCCCCATCACTAATTTTGGCAGTATGAATGAAGGTTAAAGGTCTCTTCATTAGCGACGCCAATCTCGTCGCTAATGTTAAGAAGTAGCGAGGACGCTTTAGTCCATCGCTAATTATTTGCATATCCAACCATTGGCCTTTATCCGTCGCTAGTCACTTAGATTAGCAACGAATTATGTGTCTATTGCTAAAACGCGTATTTTTTTTAATGAGAAAGCAATTCATAGATGAATCATTAAATCCTGTATTCAACTTCATCATGATGAAATAAATTGCTTCATTGAAAACATCAAAATGTTAATAATGATCAATTGTAGTCTGCCCACAATGCCCATCCAATCTTATATGGGCAATACAAATCGGGAACATCAATATCATTCATTGATCAGAAGAGTTGACTTCATAAAAAAATTATATCAATTCTTAAAGGATTTTTAGTAGTAGACACAAACACAATTGAAGCTTAAATATATAAGACCTTTCTTTGAAGAATTTGACAAATAAAATTTGTAATGCTCATAATCTTATGCATCAAATGCAGAGTGAAAATGAACTCGAAATTTGCCACATATAATATAAACCTCTGGAACTGAAGTCTTAGATCTACACCTGTCAAAAGCTTATTGGGCCTATTAGATCGGCCCTCCCTGCCATAAATAAAATGAGGGTTGGACCAATAATTTCATAGTCCGTCCACAGGTGGACTTAAATTTGTTAGCTCATTTGAGCTGTTGATTTTGGCGGGTTAGGAACGGACTTTGAAGGGCCAACCTGCCTTAGAAAAAAGTTATTTATTTTTCAATTTTGCCACAAATTTTTAACATTGTTAACCAGTATAATACTCCCTCTGATTCATTTTAGATTACATTTGCCAAATAGTGCTGATTTTAATAAAAAAAATTGATCATTAGTGTTAATAGGTGTAAATTTGTAGATTTATTAGTCCATATTTTTTATTGAAGGGAGTTTAGTTCATTGGTAAAGGGTATATTGAAAAAATATAGTGCAATGAAATATAAATAAGTGATGTTTGAAAGCAGTTAGTTTTAGCAAAAAAAAAAAAAAACTATTCTTTCGTAGTTTGGGATAATCTAAAATGAATCAGAGAGAGTATCATGTTTAGGACTTTTTTTTTTATAAAAAATAATGTTCATAGATGATGAATTTAAATTGTAAGAGTCTATATTTATGAATAATTATGGTTAATATACTGTAAACTTCAATTTATAGAAAATTATTTTTCTGATTATTGAATTGTGAACTTTACTTGTAACATAGATTTTGTTGTAGTATTTTTATAGTGATAGTTATCAAGATAAATTATTTGATTACACTTGACTTTGATGAATTTTATGTATTAGAAATTTTATAATTAAAAATAAAAAAATACTAAAAAATTAAAGGTGAATCGGCTCACCTGAACCCACAGCCCGCCAATGGTGTGGGTTGGGTTGGGTTGGGGATTTGCAGCCTACCAAATTTTCGGCCCAACCCGCCAAAAGACGGGGTTTTGCAGGTTCCCCTTCCCTCGCTAGCCTGTTTTGACAGCTCTACTTAGATTTGTCATTTAGAGAATGTTTATATAATAATAAATTTCGTGAAATTAAATAAAACAAACACAAAAATGTTTAAAATTTAATTTCTTTCGAATTAAATCGAGAAATTTGCGGATTACAATCTCTGGTCAAAATCATCTGATTCTTCTCTTCAAATATTTGACTTTGATTTCACTAATTTTTCGGGCAAAATCCTTACTTTGTTTATATTTGATCTTGGATTTAGGGGCTTATAATGTTAATATGAAGGTTTCCCGCCTTATTTCAGATTAAACATTATTTTAGGAACTTTGTAGATAAACTCATTAATTTGAATTTAACAAAAAACTCCTTTGAATTTGATGAGGACCTCTAATGGGAAAAAACTTTGAATTTCATTAAGGCTATGTTCTTTTTGGGTTTTAAGTGGTTTTTAAAAACCGGTTTTTAAGGTCCAGTGGTTTTTGAAATCTAGAGGATTTTAAAATCTGTGTTCTTTTTGGGTTTGAGTAGGGTAGGTTTTAACTTTATGTTGTATTATTAAATGATAAAAAAAATATAATAATAATTAATTGATAGTGGGTAGAATAATAATATAATAATAGTAATAGGCTTTATAAGTTATGTATAGGGTTATATGGAATGTAGTTTTAGGTTTTTAAAAACTAGATTTAAAACTCAAACTAGAACGGGTTTTAAATTTCAAAATTCAAAATTCAAATCCAGGTTTTTAAAACCCTAAAAGAACATAGCCTAAGACTTTTGAGAAGAACATTGATCGAAGAGGTTTCACTCCTTGATCTCAGATAAAATACCGTTTATCGTTGATTTGCACGAAGAATGTCTTTGAAGTTGTGAAGAACGTCTATAGATAATTTTTAACGCCTGAAGCTTCTGACTTGCTGATGTGTGTTAAATGACTAGAATGAGACCCATGTTTATAAGTTTAGAATTCTAAGTTTACTAGCAATATTTGATGAGCCGGAAGATACAGAAAGATCTGTATTGATCTACTGGGCTTTATAGACCTTGATATGATTTGTTGAGCTTTTGAGGTCTGGTCTGGATTTAATGGACTTAGAAACTCAATTCAATTTATTGGACTTTAGAGACTCAATTTTAATTTATCGATTATTTATCTATTCATTTTAAGAACCTAATTTATTTAAATTCTCAATAAATAAACAGTAAATTTAATAGATATTATAACATGTAATTTTTCACGTGTCGTCATTTGATTAGACACAATTTTAACATGCTTACAAATACCCCCTCGTACTTTGTTCACAGATGTGTCTTTATTGGAGTGAATTGGAGCACTAAAGTATTTTGCGCCCTCATTTTCTTTTGGACTTCTGAATCACGGCTGAACTTAGAAGATGTCTAAGTTGTATACCCCTTTAAAAAGGATAAAGTCAAAACATAGTTTAAGGGGGAACATAACTTGATTTGGGGGTACCATTAGCAATTTATACTCATGTGGGTTATGAGTAACATATAATTCAAACTTGTGTGTCAAGGAAATGTCATTTGAATTTGATAGATAGTTTGTACTCATATCAAGGAGCCCTCAATTTGAAATTTGTAGATAATTTATACTCGTATCAAGGAGCATTTCATTTGATTCGGGGAGGCTTCTATTTGATCTTCCACTTGAGAGCTTTAGACAATTTTGTCTCTTATCAAGAAGAATTGATTTGATGGAGACTTCAATTTGATTTTTGGCTTGAGAGCTTCGAAGAATTTTGTCTCTTATCAGTGTGATTTGATTTAAGGGGTTTTGAGATAGTTTTCGCTCGTATGAAGGAACATCATAGACCGTTTATGCTTTTTTCAAGGAAAATTGATTTGAAAGAGACTTTATTTTGAACTTTGACTTGAGATCTTAATATAATTTAGTCTTTTATATAAAAAAAAATTAGGGATGACTTTCTATTGTGCACGAGTGAGAGGAATGGGTGGGTGAGGGGATTAGAAAGGGAGAAGAAAAGTAGAAGTTGATTGGAGGAAATGAGAAAAATGGGAGGGAGGGGGTGCACACATAATTGTGGGAAGGGGAGGTGATTAGGCGTGAAATTGTTATAATTTATAGCTTGTTTTACCCGTGTTTTGAGTGAATTCGATGAGTATTTAGAGTCAATTGATTACTATTTTTACAAACTGATGAATTTGCCTCTTTGATGCTCATAGATGGATAGAGGGTGAAAAATGGAGTTTGTAGGACTTTGAATTGACTCAAACGGATGCCCAGATGAGAAGATATTGAAGAAATACGAATAGTATTAGTTCGTGCAAGGAAAAGTATCACTCAGTTGAAAGAAGGAAGGCACTCGACCAAGTGAGGTCGAGCACCACTGCTCGACCAAGTGCGTTGCTCGAACACATGAACTTACAGAGAGATGGAGCCGCTCGACCAGGGTAGGTCGAGCGCCCTCGTTCGACCACCAATATCATTCGACCAAAATAGGTCGAGCGCCACCGCTCGACCAGTGCTAGGTCGAGCGCCCTAAGGGCTTTGGAAGAGGACCCATTCGACTATCATTAGGTTAAGCGACTCTGCTCGACCAAGCTCATATTTTGCGCGATTTTAGCTTTTTCACCCGTTTTCGGCCCATTACTTATAAATACCCGGTCCCAAGCTCGTTTTTGGATACCCTTTGATCACTTTTCATATTTTGACATACTTAGAGCTTGGTAGAGAGATTTTGGGAGAGTTTCACACTTGTAAACGAGATTTTGATTTTACAAATTCTTAGTTTAGATACTTCTTTTGATTCTTTTCGTTTAATTCTTTCGTTCTTGAACCTTGGAGGCTTCTAAACCCTACTTTGCCAGATTTATTGAGATTTTGAGATATTCTTTTGTTTATGCTTTCCAAGTCTTGTGATTATTTAACTATGCATATGTTCATCGTTCTTGTTATTGCTTTCGTTCTTTCAACTACCATGTTAGGCTAGAACCCTTGTATGCTTGGGGTAGGATGAACACGTAAAAGTAGGATGTTGGTACATAATTAAGATAACTCGTGATGTTTAGTGCTAGTTTTCTTAATTAATTGAATTCTTAAAATAAACCCTAGAATTATCTTGGAATTGAGTACGAAAATTATTAGAGAGAGGACGATCTTATCACTCTTTAATAACAAGTAGGCTTAACGATAGGGTTATAGAAGGGATTTATAATTTATCGGTTTATCTAGAGAAGACGACCGTATCACCTTGGGTAAATAAGGGTCTCATTAATTAAGCATAATCCATTTACTTGTTTAGTGGGTTTGTGAAGTAGGTTGATATGACGAAGTATTAGGGTTAATTCTTGAGCTTTTAGTCTTTCAATCTGGTGCTAGATTAGGGAAGTTGATTGCCTAGATTTAGTACACTTATTATTAATACTTGCACATCACGGTTATTTTAGTTATCGTACTAGCTCCGTTAGTATACGTAGGGATTCCTATCCTAAGCATCACTATCCCATATTTGATTAAACCCTTAATAATTTTGTTTGATTTCATAATTCGCATTGTTAGAAGTAGACTTTAGAGTAGCTTAATTTCATTCTTGAAACCGAACACACACTCATATTAACTACGACGCGTAGATCTTTAGAGCTCTATTCGCATACATACCTTCCCTTGGGTTCGATACTACTTGGTCTCTATACTTGCACATACTACAGTGATCTCATTCTCTTGTGGGGTAACTACTAGTATAGCTAGTACATTGCGTTCAAGTTAGGAGGGAGAGATGAAATTAGAATTTATTTTCACAAATTCTGATATACACCCAAATACATAATATACATTTGAATTTAATTTTCAAATCAATTTTAACTTTTTAAAGCTCATTAAGTAAATAAAACTTTGAAAAATTAAAATTAATTTGAAAATCTGATTCAAAATTCAAATGCATGTTATGCATTTAGGTGCACACAAGAATCGGTCAGGGGTAGAATGGTAGTTTAGGGAGTTAGTGGTGGTGCAATAATCATATAGTCTGTGCACTCATATGATGAGTTTACAATCAACAAATTAATATGCATATAATCTGGGCCTCTATCAAAATTTATGAGCCTAACCAATAACCAATCTTCCGCGTTAAACATGGATACAGGCTTCACTATGACCGTTACATAAGTACTTCCTCCATTCCCTCTATTTATTACTCATTTTATCTTTCTTTTTTTTGCCACACTATCAAATACATTTGGTGTTCGGTGCACTCACTTAACAGTTGAAATTGTTTATATTAAAAAGTATAGATTGATTACACTGAAAAATTACATTGAAACCCGGTTTGTTTATGTAAATTTTTCAGTGCAATCTAACCATACTTTTCTGTGTAATCAAAATCATAATTTTTAGTGTAAACAATGTCAAATATTGAGTAAGTACATCATACATCAATTGCACAAGAGAATTGTTCATTTTTTCATCCTTCTATTTATTTCATTTTTGAAATAAAATATAATAATATATTCACACACTTATTTTTTTTACACATAAATAATATTTTATCTATATAATATTATATATTCTCTCTCCTTTTTATACTTGTATTATATCTATATTATACTTTCTCTTATTCAAAATAAATGACATTTTGACTTTTAATTTTTCATTTTCTTTGTAAATTATAAGACGTTTTGCACTTTTCAATGTAAATTTGATGTTTTTTTAATTTAACCCCTATTAAATAATTAAAATATTTAGATAAATGGATTTTATATGAAAAAAATATTTATTAAAAGTAAAATAAGAAGTCGAATATTTTCTTAATAAGCCTACATCTACCGTAACATATATTTTGAACAAGAGGTGTACTGCTACCTGCCAAATCGGTGAAGGAGAGGGAGTAACTGTTGTTTTATTCCAATTTTTACTGCCGTGATACCGCATTTTACTTTTTTACTCAAAAAAAAAAAAAAAAAAGCTTAAAACATGTCAGACCTTGAATCCCCAAATCAAAATCCTCAATCACAAGCTCTTCCGCCCTCAGCCACCGCCATGGCCGAAACCGAACAATCGCCGCCTCAGACCTCAGCCACCACCGCGGCCGCTGAGAAATACAGCACCAACATTTCCTTCAGCATTTGGCCGCCAACGGAGCGTACTCGCGAGGCCGTGAGAAACCGCCTGATTGAAACCCTCTCTTCCCCATCCATCCTTTCCAAGAGGTACGGCACCGTCTCCCGCGAGGAGGCTGTTGAGGCCGCCAAGGTCATCGAGCAGGAGGCGTTCGAGGAGGCGGGGAAGGCGGCGACCGCCGATGACGACGGGATCGAGATTTTGCAGGTGTATTCTAAGGAAATTAGTAAGCGGATGCTGGATACCGTGAAGGCTAGATCTGGAGAGTCGAATGTTGCGCCGGCGACGCCGCCAGTGAATGAGGAGACGCATAAGGCGGCAGAGGAGGAGGATGTCGGTTCTACGGCGCCGGCGCAGAGTGAGAAAACCGAGTCCGTGGCTGATGATGAATGAGTAACTGAAATATTATCACCCTTTATCTTCTTCGTTTATTTTGTAATCTTGCTAGTGCGCATTTCTTGGATGTTTTACTTTGTTGGATCTGCTTGATATAACTGCTATGTGGATCGCTTATGCTAATATGAGGTAGTTTAATTAGATCTTATTACTTTTGCATCTTTTAAAGGTATATGGTTGCTTTTATTTAACTGAAATTTCCATATTTTCTTGAAGTTTTGGTTGCGGTTTATGTTTAAAAAATTCTTGATGGATATACGCTGCTTCATTGTACTAGGGCTTGTGTAGTTCTGCAATGTATTAAGAATGACCTCTACATTTAGGTATTGGACATATAATCTTAGCTGTAAAGGACGTTCCATGCTATTGTTGTTGGCCATGACATTAATTGGCTTTTAGGTGCCTGCCACTAGCCCATTTTGCAGGCACGCATCTCAAATGTATGCACAGACTGGGTTGAGGTCCCTCGGGAACCCCCCACCCCCACCCCCACCCCAAGAAAAGAGAAATTCTTTGATGACAAAGATGTGGATGGATTTGCTGTGCTTAGAAGAGTTTCACCTAGTTAAGCAACGTAGTTGTCCTGTACTAATTGACTATTGCATCTAACGTACTATGTAGTGTTATCTTTGCATTTGACTAGTCTGTCTTTGGCTTGATTAGTGGACTTGTTTTAGTGATTACATAGTAGCTTTAGATATATGCAAAATGTGTACATGTCAAATGGTTATTTGCTGTTTCTGAGAAGAAAGATGTGCAACAGCACGTTGTTCCATTGTTTGGGTTAGTATGCTAATATTGTAGGGGCTTCTATCCTGTTTCAGGAGAAGTGTTGAATGGTTCTGAAATTAGAATATGCTTAGCCTACAGGATTAAACTGAGAATTCTTAACACATATGTTGCTTATTGTGAGAAAAAAGAGTGGAACTGAAATGTAGGATGTAGTGGTGGATGTTTTTGGAGGCCAGGAGAGAACAATTCACCGAACCTACTGAGGAAATTAAGTAAATTTTATTGGGCGTAATTTTGAAACGAAAAGCAACAGATTTACAATGTAATTGCCTGCGAAAGTGATTCCAAATTACTCTAAATTGGGGCATATATATGATGCAGATTTTATGGTATGTCAGTTCGTTTCGCTTGGGTTAGTATGCCAAGCTGAAATTAGGTGCTACGAATTGCCCTAATATCGTAGGGACTTGCATCCTGTTTAAGGAGAGTGTTGAATGGTTCTGAATAGGACATGCTTAGCCTAGAGGATCAAACTGAGAATTCTTAAAACGTATGGTGCTTATAGTGGGAAAAAGGAGTGGAAGTGAACTGTAGGATATGAATTGGTGGATGTTTTTGAGGCTAGGAGAGAACAATTCACTAAACCTACCGTAGAAATTAAGTACTCTCTCTTTCCCAACTCTTTTCATAGGGTCATTATTCATCCATCCGAAATAGGGTTGTATTTATATGTTGTGTTTATCATTTTGGTGGGAGATTATGGCCACTCCAATGGTGAAGGTTAACTTTATTATGAAAGTTAATTTTCCCACCAAAATGATAAAACACAATTAGAGCTGTTAAACGAAACAAGCTGCTCGTGAGCTCGGCTCGTTAAGGCTCGACTCATTAGATTAAACGAACTCGAAAAATACTTGATTGCATAAAGAGTCAAGCCGAGCTCGTCTTGTTAGGCTCGATAACTACGATATTTTTTTTAGAAGAACCACTAGGTTCGATAGGCTCACTTCGACTCCATAGGCTTGTTAGACTCGTTAAGAGTCGAGCCGAGCTTGTATTATTACTCGGTTCGACTCGATAAAAGCTCGAGTCGAGCTCAAGTACTCGAGCTCATTCGGCTCGAATAACAGCACTAAACACAATGTATAAATACAACTCTATTTCAGATGAATGAATAGTGACCCTGTGAAAATAGAGTTGGGACGGAGGGAGTAAATTTATGGGGTATAATTTTGAAATAAATAGCGACGTGTATACGATGTAATTGCCTGCGAACATGCAGATTTTATGATAGGGCATCATTCATTTTTCCTGTTATATGTATTATTTTGCTAGTATATATTATTTTGAATGGTAAAAGAACTCGGATACACACTATGGTATGGGCTCCAGTTCCTGAAATCTTATACATTTAATTTATACCCTAATGTCCTATGTTGCTAAAAAAGATATGTATCTTTGTGTATTTTATAATTTCTTAATGTGCCCTTTTGGTTCTCAGTGGATTGATAGTGATGAGAGTGGTACCTTAGAAGGCACTTTCCTGGGGCCCTCATAAATTAAAAGCTTCGGTGGTAGTGTAGGGTATACTTCAAGTTAAATATCAATTTCCTTTTGACTTTAGACTTGGAGCGTATATCAGATGTTTTTCCTCGCTGAAGTTATAGATTCATATTAGTGATTTTTCTGTCAATGATGATCATTATTTGGTTAACCTAGCGAGTATTTTTTAACATTATATAGATTCACAGTAGTGATTTTTCTATAAATGATTATAATTTGGATAACCTAGAGAGTATTTTTGAACAATCGTTTTGGCGCATGGGTGTCACATCATTGTAATCTCTAATTTAAATTCACTGCCTCAAAAAATTTACTCCTCTTCCTATCCGTTCTACCCAAAAAAAAAAAGAAAAATAATTATTTTATTAGTCTTCTATCAAAACGCCTAATTTATTCTCTATATTTTTATTCATTAATTATCTTTATTTAAAATTCCACTTCCACAATTAAATATTCCCTCTGTTTTATTTGTAATTGTCCATTTGTTTTTCTGCACGAGTTTTAATGTAAAAATTATTTATTAGTATTTGTTGTAGTGATAAAATTGTTTTTCGAATAAATTTTATTTTAGTGGCATCTAACTATATAATAACATTTTTTTTAAAGTAGTAGTAAAAATTCTAAAAGCTAAAATTTTATTACTATTTAGTATTACCAAACAAAATGTAATGTTTTAGATAGCATAACTTTTTACTCTTTTTCGCATTGCCACAAAATCTTATTACTATATCAAAATGTTATGTACTCCCTCCGTCCCCTAATAATATTCACATTTACTGTTTTCTCGTGTTTTAGCGAGCGAGTTTTTTTATTAGTATTTAAAATGATAAAATAATTTTTAAAGTGTTTTATAATAGAGTAGAGATGGATCTATCGTACCCCTTTCTTGAAATCACTTTATCATTTCAAATATTAATAAACAATTCGCTCGCTAAAACACGAGAATAAAGGTAGTGTGAATATTATTAGGGGACGGAGGGAGTAGTAAGTAACATGGTATAGTGTTTTCCCTCACCTTCATTTTTTCATTTCCCATAAGGTTCGGGTGTATTTTTAATTGAGTCTTAAATTGATATTTTGAGTGGTTTATTTAATGTTATATATTAGTGGTATAATATATTAATTTAAGCTTAATTGCAAATAAAATCACTACATTTTCCAAATTTGTAATTTAATATAAACTTTCCGACTTTGGTAAATTAAACTTACACTTTCACGAATTTTGGCAAATTTGGCTTTTGGACAGTTTTTCATCTGACCGAGAATGACATGGCATCCAATATGGATTATTTTTCCAAATCATCATCTATGTGGTTGAAATTATGTCGTTCTACACACTAATTCTTAAAGTAATTTACAACGTATTTCAAAACGTACATCATCCTCTTTCCTTCCCAAACTGTAATTCCTCAATCTTTAAACCCTAAGTAAAATTTTATTTTTCTTCAGATTGATATTCTAGCAGTGACACACATCATAAAATTGATGGCTCTAGTAAATCACTGCAAAAAGCAGCAGTCCAAATTAAAATCCTACAAGCAGACACCCCAATTGAAAATTTTGAATTATTTCCCGTCTGAAATTGTTGGCTCAAGTAAATCATCCATGTCGAGCGGTTTTGGTCATGTCACCCGGTTCTGGTCATCATCTTCAGTGCTGTTCTACACGCACGTTGTCGCCGAGATCCTTGGCGGCATTCTAAAAAGGGTTGTTGGCCCGCCCCACCCGCCACAAATGTTAAATGCACACTGATTAGACATATGTCTAATATGTCTAATCAGTGTGCAAACAATATCACCCGCTTCACCACCATTAGATATCACTTTCCACCGTCATCACCATCACCCTACCAAGTCTAATCTATAGCTTATGTGGCTCCATTCTATTCAATGTTCCAATTTCATTCTCACTGTTCATCGTTTTTGACCAAAATAAAATAATAATAGTAATAATGAATTGGTTGAAATAAAAGAAAATTAATAATAATAATTGGTGGCTTTAGTGAGATGGAAATGAAGTGTGAGAAAGGTAGACAAGCATATGGTTTAGAGTTACAACTTAAAGATCAGATAGATGTATATAATTATCTACACAACGATCATGCACAACGACGTAAAGATAAACGTGAGGCTGACAAAGAGGCAAAAATCCCCCCTTTTTTTATGAAAAATATGTTGTGTGTATTTTTTTTCCTGTAATGATTGTATTTTTTTCTTGTAATGAGTGTATTTTGTATTTCCTGTAATGAGTGTCTTTTTGTTAGAATTGTGTATATTTGTCCTGCTTCACAACTTATACTTTTAAATTAAATAACTAATATTTTTGTAATATTAAAAAAATAGTTACTCTAAACAATTAATACTTTTGAATAAAACAACTAATATTTTTTGTAAAATAATTAGAGTAAGTAAATAAAGGAAAATAACATCATCTCATCATCACCCTAAACATTTTACTAATATTTTTTGTAAAATAATTAGTGTAAATAAATAATTAGAGTAAATAAATAAATAATTAGAGTACAGTTAAAGTTAATGTAAAAAATAAATGTATATAATTATCTACACAACGATCATGCATAACGACGTAAAGATAAACGTGAGACTGCCAAAGAGACAAAAAATACCTTTTTTTTAATGAAAAATATGTAATGTGTGTATTTTTTTTCCTGTAATGATTGTATTTTTTTCTTGTAATGAGTGAATTTTTTGTTTCCTTTAATGAGTGTATTTTTGTTAGAATTGTGTATATTTGTCTTTCTTCACAACTTATACTTTTAAATTAAATAACTAATATTTTTGTAATATTAAAAAAATAGTTACTCTAAACAATTAATACTTTTGAAGGAAACAACTAATATTTTTTGTAAAATAATTAGAGTAAGTAAATAAAGGAAAATAGCATCATCTCATCATCACCCTAAACATTTTACTAATATTTTTTGTAAAATAATTAGTGTAAATAAATAATTAGAGTTAAAGTTAATGTAAAAAAATAAATATGACTTTTCAAATATTTGATGCAATTTAGCAGATATTTGAACGCACTAATTAATTTGGTCACTTATATATCACTTTTCAAATATTGCATCAAAAATAAATATGACTTTTTAAATAATTAGTAAGATTAATTGATTAAATAATTAAAGTCTAATTCTAAAAAAAAAATTAAAGTCTAACACACTGATTAGACACATCGATGTCTAATCAGTGTGCATATAGCATCACTCCCCACCCGCCGATGAAAAAAACTAAGGGCGTCTTTTATGGCGGCGAAATTCTATTAGTGAAGCAATTGGTTGTGGCTTTCTTCATCACTGTTTGGAACTTCGTAGCGGCATTCGTGATTCTCCTTCTCATTAGAACAATGAGACCGTTGCGGATGCCGAACGAGTGTTTGTTGATCGGAGACGAAATCTGTTCCTATTTCAGATTCTAAGAAAGAGACGCCAGACAAGTGGTTTTGATGTGAAATTAGATTTCGTGAGAAGTAGAATCCTCAATGTTTTGGATGCCCACGTGAGAAAAATGGAACTTGTGTTGTGCTCCCTCCCTCAAGCTCTAAGAAATCGAAGTGGTTTTATTCAACTTTTTGGGGAAAGGAAGGGGAAACATTATATTTCTGTTTTTCTTTTTCTTTTATTAAACATATTTTTCTTATGTTTTTTAAATTTTACTTCATTATAGGAAATAATGTCATTTTATTTTTCTAGCTGGCACCATGTCATTCTCGGTCAAATGAAAAATTGCTCGCAAACTAAATTTGGCAAATTTCGTAAAGATGAAGCTTTATTTACCAAAATCGAAAAGTTTAGTTTAAATTGCAAATTTAGAAAATGTGGTGATTTTATTTGCAATTAAGTCTTAACTTAATGACATTGAAATAATAGATATGAAATAATAATTCAACTTCGTAGATATATTTTAAGCTGATATATATAAATATTACTCCCTCCGTCCCAAACTCGTTTGCTACATTGCCAAAAAGGTTCGTCCCATACTCATTTGCTACATCTATTTTTGGCAAAAAAGTAACAATACTTTTTAATATTATATTCTCCATACACTAATAACCAAAACATCTACTTTATCACTTTATCATCACTTTATCATCACTTTATCACTTTAAATACTAATAAACAATTCTTTTCTTAATCTACGCGCAAACAGTAAACGAGAATATGAGTTTGGGACGGAGGGAGTACATAATATCGAATATGATATCAATATTTTTAAAAGGTAAAAATAATCCATAAACACACTTCTATTATCAATTATATTTTTTTCAATTGAATCCTTATAAGATTTATGTTAAATATTCTTAAAAATATTATATATTATTTTGACAATAACATATTGATTTCGAATGGGTTAATTTATTTTAATTAAAATTTTATAAAGTTTATTTTAAATATTTTAAAATATATATTATATATTATTGCGACAATAACATGTTGATTTAGAACATGTTGTTGCGCCCTAATTAACGTACAAAGTAACATGGTTTAGTGTTTTTTTCATTCTTTTTTTCATTTCCCATAAGGTTTGGGTGTATTTTAAATTTGAGTCTTGAATTGATATTTTGAGTAGTCTATTTAATATTATATACCGGTGGTATAATATATTAATTTAATGATAGTGAAACAAGAACTGAAATAGTCGATATGAATTAATAAATCAACTTTGTAGATATATTTTAAGCCAATATTTGTACTAATATAATAACAAAATATTCTAGAAATAGTAACTAGGTATATCAATAGTTTTTCTAATTTTGATTAATATCACATTTATTATTTGGACATAATTAATATTATATACACAATTAAAAAAGTCTTTTCATTATTATTATATACATAATTAATATTATATACACAACTAATATGCATTAAAGACTTAATCCACTAAAATAGATTAATATATAAATATTTACTATTAGATTTTATTTGGTTGTCTATTTTTATCTATTAAATCTATTATTTTCTTTAGTTATTTCAACTTATCATAATCCAATATTGATTAATTTGTTTTAACAGTAAAAATCTAATATTGATTAGTTAAAAATCATAAAGTATAAAGTTTGATAACAATGGAAATTTCTGACAAATAACTAATAATATGTATTTTAGATTTAATTCACTCCATAAAAAAAATTGATCCCCTAAAATATACCATATACATAAAAATTTACTATTAGATTTTATTTGATTAATTCTTTTATTATTTATTCAATCTGATTTTATTTAATTATTGTAAATTATTATATTTTAATATTGATTAGTTAAAAATCTTAATTTAAGTGTCAATTTTGGTAGCAATAGAAAATTTTATAGTATTTCATTTAAATATTTGAGTTATCTTCTCTTTTAAAACATAATAATTGGTTGGTGCTCCGTAAACTTATTAGTCATATAATATAGTAAATGACATTTATTTTATGATCTATATATCATTATAAAAGTCTTGATACATCTATTTTGATAGAAATATAAAATTTATAATTGAACTTTTTTTAAAGGAACTCTTGTGTGAGACCGTTTGTCTTTTACATATGAGATGATGCTCCACTTAAACATTTTAGTCATACTCTTCTATTAAATTGAGTTGGAGCCCAATGAACTCATAGGTCATATAGTAAATGAGATTTGTTTTATGTGTTAGAATGTCTCATAACTATTATAATAAAATTATAATTTCAGACACAAAAAATATACGAAAAAAAAATCAATAATGCAAATATTAAAACACTAAACAAAACTCATATGTGTATAATTTTTTTTATTAAAGTACTATATATAGTGTATTTAAAATATATATACGTTTTAATGTATCTCAAAAATATATTATTACTACTATATATTTGTAAAATAAACTGGGACTTTTAGTTTTGTTTTATAAGTTATTTAAAATATATGTGCAAGACATATATAAAGTGTAATTGTGTAAGTAATGTTATAATATTAAAGGTGCATGACGATGATAAGGACCGAAAAAGATAATAAAAATTATTTTATTCATGTTGTGAAATTTGTTGTTTAAACTTTATGATTTTTTTTAATATGAATTTGTCATCATTACATTTTTTTTTTTTTGAAAAGGTAGAACAAATAAAAATATGTAAACAACAGAAATATGTAAACAAAGTACTATATATAGTGTATTTAAAATATATATAATATATATACGTTTTAATGTATCTCAAAAATATATTATTACTACTATATATTTGTAAAATACATTGAGACTTTTAGTTTTGTTGTATAAGTAATTAAAATATATGTGCAAGACATATATAAAGTGTAACTGTGTAAGTAATGCTATAATATTAAAGGTGTATGACGATGATAAGGATCGAAAAAGATAATAAAAATTATTTTATTCATGTTGTGAAATTTGTTGTTTAAACTTTATGATTTTTTTTCTTTTTAATATGAATTTATCATCATTACTTTTTTTTTTTTTTGAAAAGGTAGAACAAACAAAAATATGTAAACAAAAACTTATATGAAACAGTCTCATACATGACATGAATCTTATTTGTGATGTTTTAAAGGTGAGTAAAATGTAAATACAAAATGAAATTTCATCCCATAGTGTGAGATTGCTCACGGGTCAAGACTCCTAATAAAAATTTAAAAAATATAATACACATTATATATATGCCGATCGTGCATTGCACGGGTAACATACTAGTATATAAATAATACTTCCTCCGTCCCACATCTTTCTTCACGTTTACTGTTTTCATGTATTTTAACGAGCGAGATTTTTTATTAGTATTTGAAATGATAAAGTAACTTTTAACTCACTTTATAATAGAGGAGATATAGATCTATCATACCACTTCTTAAAATTATTTTATCATTTTAAATACTACTTCCCCCGTCCCCTAATAACTTTCACAATTTCCTTTTTGAAATGTCCCACAATAACTTTCACACCCAAAATATGGAAATAAAACACTCCCAGAACACCTACTTTAAAAATATTCTTCATTCACTGGTTCAAAAAATCAATAAAACAGATTTTCTTAAAATCTGTGCTACCCCACCTATGAAAGGTAAGAGGGGACAATTGCTCGCAAAAACATGAAAATAAAGGTAGTAAGAAGGAAAGATTAGGACAGAGGTAGTACATAATATCGAATATGATGTGATATTTCAACTAAAAGTTATAATTGATATCAACATCTTTAAAACGTAAAAATAAATCCATAAACATACTTCTATTATCAATTATTTGATTTTCAATTGGAACCTTATAAGATTATGTTAATTTTTTTTAAAATATATTATATATTATTACGACAATAACATGTTGATTTTGACTAGTCTATTTATTTTTCAATTGAAACTTTATAATGTTTATGTTAAATATTTTAAAATATATTATATATTATTGCGACAATAACATGTTGATTTAGAACAGGTTGTTGCGCTCTAAGTAACGTACTAAGTAACATGGTTTAGTGCTTTTTTTTTCATTTCCTATAAGGTTTCAACGTATTTTTAATTGAGTCTTAAATTGATATTTTGAGTGGTCTATTTAATATTATATATGATTCCCAAGGTATGATATTAGAATGCTCTGATACTAATTGGGAGTATCATGTGTGTTAAATGTAAATATTATAATGAATGTTGTAACAAACACTACAACAAACTGAAGAACAGAATGTAAAGAGTATACAACGGAAGACTAGAACACACTATTGTAAGATGGAATAAACTTTTAACACAAACTATAAATAGTTTGTATGAGCCTCATGACAAAACCTTCACTATAACAAAGTAGCGAATACAAAATGTTGTGTGGAATGATTCCAAGACAGATCTTCCACAATTGAAACAAGACTTAATATACACATATCAAATCTAAATGGCTAAGTGTATTAAATACACAATCAAAGTTGATCTCTCAATCTATCAATGATCACTCTATTTATTGATAGTATGTATCTATTATTATGCGAGATGTACTAAACTTCTAAGCATAACATACAAGAAGAAATAATGGCCCTATCACCTTTGAACTCAGGATTAACACTATAGTAGATGTACTTGATTATTCCTCTAATGGTAATGTATCCATCGTTCTCTATTTATAGATGTGAGGGTCTCAGTCTTCAACCCATGATAACTTCACTTGTAACCTCCATGATCTCTTTTATTAACCGTCCATGTTCATTTGATGATTTGGATATTTGACTGCAACCGCCTGATCTAGATCATTCTTGATAAGCTGTAATACTTCAAAATGTCCAGGTCCATGAAGATCCTTCTAGATGCTGTAACCGCCATGTTGTTACACCGGGTGCAACATTTGATCTTCCAGATCCTTATAGAATATTATATATCTTCAACCCGCATGTCAAAATATCCATTGCAACATATAATCGTAAAGAGTTAATCTGTATGAAGAAAGGGCAAATCCATAATGTTGTTAAAGGAATGCGATTAATTAACAACTAACAACATTAACAATTCTCCCCAGTTTGACATTTCTGATACAACACACCTGATGTATATATGTATATATGTATATATGTATATATATATATATATATATATATATATATATATATATATATATATATATTTCTATATATAAATTAGTAATGTGTGCACGATAGAGATCCACATCATATCGCACACTAAACTTTTCACTCGAGTGTAGCAAAGCAGTAAAACAAGATTAAGATGAGTAACTAAAAGTTAACTAATCAAAACAAAATGAACAATTAGTTGTTCACTCAAACAAAATGAACATTATAACATATGCGTTTACCCATTCAAATTACAATTGAAATAAAAACATCTGGAATAAAAATAACAGCCTATCAATCTAATATAATAACCTATCAACTAATATAATATTATTTCAGAGCAAATACTCTCAAATAAGAGCAAAGACAAAAAACAACAAAATAAACAAGAGTACAAGAGTAATACAACAAGATAACTTGATATCACTGTATAAACAATATAGTTGCAGCCTCAATCATCTTGCATTAGCTCCCCTATAGGTTGTACTCCCCCAGTCTCTACGTATCATCAGACTTTGGCAGTCAAGTCTGGTAAATCACTATACAGCTCATCAACTTCATCTTCCTCTATTCCTTGGATATTAATTATTGCAGGTTGGCAACAACATCTTCACTTCTTCCAGCATCTCCAGCATCATCAGGTTCAGTTGCAGTTGGTTCCACAACTTGTTGAGCCCTTACACCACCAACAACTTGTGGAGCATCTTCAGTAGAAATAGGAACTTCTTGGTCAACAACTGTTCCACCCTCTTTAGCTTGAGCAGGTTCATGCATATCAGCACCTCTATCCATTTCTTGAACCACTACTCCTCGAGCAGCAACTGGTACTCCCCCTGTTATGACAGAAAAGAGGTTAGTCCAGTAATTCTTCAGAAACTAGAGCTCATCAATAGAATCCTGCAAGTGCTCGAGTTAGGTCTAGATGAATTTTGGAGAAATATTCAGAGAATATGCAGCATTAAACTGTATTAATTACCGAATATAAATACTGCAGACTCGTATTTTTGGCAAGCTTGTACTCAATTAATTTAATTATTTTTTAGAATTAATTTATTAAAAACCCTAAAATAAAATAATAAATTTATTTTGATATTAATATTTATTTGTACATGTGTCATCATTTAATTGGATGCAAAATTAATTTGCTTACAAATGCCCCCTTGTGCTTTATTCATGGTCATTTTTGACATGGAGTGAATGGAGCACGAAATTTCAATTTCTCATTTGATTTTGTAATTGAGAATTTGTATTTGCTTGCGTGCGGCCGAAATAATTTCACGTGTACATTTTTTTGTTTAGCCCAAGGATAGGCTTAGTGAATGGGTCCTGCTATATACACTCCATAATTAATAGATACACCTATATATATTCATCAAACTACCTACTACCTATTTTACCCTTTCTTCTCTAGTTTTTCTTTGATCATTTCTTTTATTTTCTCTGCTAATTGAACAGCCGCCTCCCCATCCTCGCACAACGACTAAAGCACCACCATCACAGTTTTTATTTTTAAATATAGAATCACATTCTATTTCTTTTCTCCATCTTCAATCAATGCACTCAATTTTTGCAGATCCAAAAATTGTCATGCTAGCCACGAGTTTTTTCTCTCTTGTTCGAGAAATATTGCCTTTCAAATTTGTATGTTCGAAAAAATAGATAATTTTCAGTAACTTTGGTCGATAGTGGTACAATATAAATTAACAGATTGAGCTTTTTTTCTCCCAGAATTCATGAACAAATGTTCGAATTTTTTGTTTGAACTGGAAAAAAAAGTTACTCCTGCAATTTTTTTTTTCATCTGTTGATATACCATTGAAAAGGAAATTAAATTGTAGATTGGTAGAAGGATACGGTTTCTCCGGGTTGTACCAGTGACTGACGGTTTCTTTTGTGAAAGGAGGAAAATAGAAGAAATTAAAGCAAAAGGTATTTTTGTCTATTTATTTTTTAAATAAAATTTTAGCGGTGTATTTATTAATAATGGAGGGATATACAGTCAGGCCCTTAGTGAATTCATCGGTCCACCTGTTTCTTGCAACACTTGGACTAAGAAGATTTAATATCTTGGTTCATTCTTTTTTTTTTTGGGGCCCAACTTGTAGGGCACAGTTATTTGTACCCAATTTTAATGGGAGTACACCCATTAAATTATTAATAATATTTTTAATTAAAATAAAATAACTATAAAATGTCTAAAATATCATTTTCTTATAATTCAAACTAAAATGTATTGTAAGTACACCCACTATGATTATATCACTATCGCGCGTATTGTAAGTTCAAAGGACACTTTTTTTTCTTTTATGATCACTATCATAACAGTCGTTAGGGGTTGCACGTGCTGCATTGTTGTTGAATATTACAAGAATGAGGTCATCTGGTGGTGCTAGATATATATATGGATATGTAAGTGTTTCATTTAAAAAAAATTCTAGGTATTTTATACCATTTTTTATTATGTTTATGATTTATTTTATCCTATAATATGATTATTATATTAGATTTCAAAATTGTATGGATTGGGAACATGAACATGATAGCATAATATTTTGACGCATTTATTTGTTGGTATTTACGAATTTAAAAATTTCAGCACTAATTCTTTGAACAAATAGCCTTTGTTCAATTTTTTTATGAACATATATCGTATTTTCATATCAGGATTTTCAAAAAAATTGTTTATAAAAAAATTTGAACATTATGTAAATGTTCGAAATATATTTTCGAACATATCTTACATTTTCATTTTATTTTTTCAAACAGTGGACGACAGACGGTGCAAGGCTGACGGTGGGCGGCGGACGGCCCACCATGCGGTCTCGAGCGCGACGACAAGCAGTGACGAATCCATAAATTTTTCATGGCGGGGGCACAAGAAAATATAATTATGTATTCACTTTGTTCCAGTTTTATTTTCAAACTACACTATTCACTCCCTACAAAATATCTCTAAATTATATATCATTGTACTAATAATTACACAAAAAAGTATCTTCTTTTTGTCTCATTCACTTAAGTTGACTAATACACCCTTATTTTAAAAAAAAATTCTATCCATTTTAAAAATACAAATTAACTCTCACATTAAAAGCCTTGGAAAGTCAATTGGAAAAAATAAAATTAGAACGGATGGAGTAATACATTATTAAAAAAAAAAAAAAATTCCTACATATCAACTCAAATCTATTACTCCATCTGTACCAATATTGTTTGTCCCATGCATAAATGCTATTAATCTTTAGAAAAATATGTAATAAATTGAGTGTTGAAAGATAATTATTTTTGTTTTATTTATAAAGTAAATAAATTGGTTGAATTGAGTATGTGTATAACCCTAAATGTAATGACATTTTGTAAGTGCAATTAAAACCTATAGTTTTCACAAACTGAAATATGTGTGTGACATTATTCACTATAAACACTCAAAAAATATATGTAAACAAATATAAATATGTAGACACATTTTCATAGACACTTGGTGCATGGTGCACTCACTCAACAATTGAGGTTGTTTATACTGATAAATGTATTTTGATTACACTGGAAAGTGTGGTTAGATTACACTGAAAAGTTTACGCTGATAATTGGTTTCAGTGTAATCTAACAAAACTTTTCAATATAACTAAATCATATTTTTCAGCATAAACAATCTCAATTATTGAGTGAGTGCACCATACACCATAAAAAAAAAACTAAAAAATATAATAGTAAACAAAAAAAAAAAAAATTGCGGGGGCACGTGCCCCCGCTGCGGGTAAAGTGCATCCGTCTCTGACGACAAGTCCTTGTGAAGAGGATGGTCATCCAAATTGGTATATGGCGGGTGTACACTATATTTTTTAGTGTAGGAAAATTTAAGGGCATTTAGGTTCTTAATTGGGGTGTGTACCCATTTTATTTGGGGTTTAATAAATTAATGGTGTACTCCCATCAAAATGAGGTACAAATAACCCTAACCACAATTTTATTTGCCCAGTAATCCAATACTTCCATCGGTGGGTTTAGGCCCAACAAAAATGGTGTATTTTCTTTGTAGGACCGGTCCTTTTGTTCCCGACGTCTTTTGTTCAACAGTACATTGTACAAATTGTCTAAACTGTCCTAAATATAAATGGAAAAAAAAAAAAAAGATGGAATACAATTGGAAAAGTTGTGAGTAAGGATAGGATCGAAAATGACTACATGAATAATGCGTGGACACAAATTTATATGTCTACCACAAATATGACAATGACATATAAATATATTTAAATAATCAATTAAAACAATTATGAACACCACATGAGTCATAAAAATATATAAATTTGTGAGACACATGCATGATCAATTACGATGATAGAAAATAGTCATGAGAAAAAATGATTTTTTACGATTGGAAAAAAAGGGCCCTCGAAATTGAAAAAAAATCTTTATACCCTAAATTAACATCATTTTTGTTCACTCTTTGCTAACAACTACGTACACTTTAGTACAGTTTACATGATATGAGGATTATATTGCAGTCTACAAAAACAAGATTTAGAACTAATAATACATCCAAATCATCTCTAGTGACCCGGTCCTCTCTTACTTGGCCCAGATGCCAAAATGAATGCCAACCCTCTGGAAGAGACTGCAAACGCCGACGTCTCGGTGGCTCCTCCATCGGCCTGAGACAACTGTAAGCCCAAAACCAATACTACGATCACCAAAATAAACTGAAAAGTCATCAACTTTGTTGCCATGTCTGCTAATTGTGGTTTATGAAGTAATATACAAGTACAACTACCTCAATTGGTGTATCGGTATATATAGGAATAGGAGGCTTGAGCGGGGGCGCTGAGGAGTTTTTAAGTGGGTCCCAAAACCCAAAAAGAATTTGACTTGGCGGACAATTAAATATTAATGGTCGAATATGGGAATGTCTTTGGTTCAAGTTTGAATTTTGACTTTAGTTATAGACGTACAAATTAATAATCTCACCCTGGTTTTGGACATGCATACTTTCTTTTGTAGGATCGTTTAGTTTGAGATACACATGAAATATTCATTATTTAGTTACATAAAATTAATCAAATCGTATTGGTGAATAAATGAATGAGATACTTAAAATTTAATAGTCTAACTATTCGTCTAATGTTGTATTAGATGTCAGAATAAAAATATGATAAAATATAGAGTGAAATTAGTTTGCACATAAACAAACTCTTTTAAAGAGTATACATTGTTTTATTTAGAGGAAGCAGTTGTTTTTACTACAAGACCATATTCATTTTGAAGTATAGCTAAGAGCAGAAACATTTGATACTCGAATTGAGATCGTTGGGTAAAAACTCATTTGAGCTCGATTTGAATATATATCAAATAAGTTTGAATATAATTTAAATTCAAAATAATTAATTAAAGCTCTGCTCGAATTTAATCTCGATAATTAAAAAATGATAAAACCAGTGTAAAAATGTCAAACTACTTGAGCTCGACTTGTGTTCGGTTTGATTAAAGCTCGTTTGAGCTCGTCTCAATTAATTATCAAACAAGTTCAAACATAAATATTAAAATTCGATAACATTTCAAACAAATTTGAATACCAATGCGTTCGACTCAACTCGATTCATTTATAACCTTAAATTTTTACGTGTGGTAGTAATAATAATAACATAAATATCTTTTTGGAAGTTCGTACTAACTTGCAATTCTTGTAAATCTAATTCACATTCAACTCACCTCAATTTATATATATATTTCGATTAGAAATAGATTACTCGGCGAATTTATAATTGGTCTATTTTAATGTGACTTGCACACAGCATAAATTTGCACAAGAAACTTACTCTAATAATAAGTAATTTACTCATCTGATCTAAATTAATTTTACCAAACAACTCAAAACAGTATTAGTTATTTGCATTATACATATAATATTAAAATTAAAGTAATACCTTTTATTTATCGGACAAATAATAATTCGAAATAATGCATCACGACATAGATGGTGGAGCTCTAATCACTCGACTTATTTAACTTCGTCCAAATTAATATATTTTATGAAACAAATAATATTGTAAAACAAAAAAGTAGACAAAATTTAAACAATGATCAAACTATTTCACAATATATATTTTACCGTAATTTACTAGGTTAATGTTATGTTAAAGATTAAGTACGTCCTATAAAAGAACGAGTAAGAATCACAAAAGAGAGAGAAAAAAAGTCGGTTTTTAGTAGCATTAGATTTGTAGAACCCACAAGGCTTTTCACACTCTTTACAACCTCGTTATAGCTCATAGGCGGTTATGTTGTACGGTTTTGTAAGATACCTGTCGAGGCTTTCACACCATTTTCGGACTTTATAAAAACAAAACGCGTACGTGTATTATGTATATTTGTTCATGCGACGTCGTCGTTAGCTGTCCATCTTACTTTTGCTGTACTTTTATGTCTTCTATATTTTTCATTTACGGAAAATTAACAAGCTGCGAAAGAGGTGGGGAATAAAATGTCCTCACACAAATATTGAATATGTATAAGTATTTTAAAAAAGGTTTCCTTTTAATTTCTTACGAATAGAGACAATATGATCTCATCACAAGAACCAGTTGTTTGGACATGATATCATATATGCATTTCTTTGAAGTTGGTTAAGGACATCCACTACAAAAAAAACCAAATAAAGAGGGTTTTGAAGAGGGTATTAAAGAGGGAACCCAGTATAGAGAGGGTATTGAAGAGGAAAATTTTCCCTCTTCAAAATGATCCTCGCCAATTTATAGACGAGGGAAAATTTGTTCCCTCGGGAGAAACGAGGGATTTGACGAGGGAAATAAGGAGGAATTAGACGAGGGAAATATTCCCTCGACAAACAAAACCCTCGCCTAAACCCTCTCCTAAGAAGAGGGTTTTCAGCCCTCGGGAAATGTGACGAGGGAAAATCCCTCTTTATCTCTGACATGACAAGGCGAGGGAAATAACCCTCGGCTGACGTGGCTAGGGTTATTCCCTCGCGCAGTCCCTCGTCCAGCTCAGTCCGAAAAAAAAACGAAATTTGTGGGATTCGAACCCATGACCTCCAACCCCCAAGCCACCACGCGAAACCGCTAGGCCACCACCCACCTCACTATCATGTACGAGGGAAAATTTGTTCCCTCGGGAGAAACGAGGGATTTGACGAGGGAAATAAGGAGGAATTAGACGAGGGAAATATTCCCTCGACAAACAAAACCCTCGCCTAAACCCTCTCCTAAGAAGAGGGTTTTCAGCCCTCGGGAAATGTGACGAGGGAAAATCCCTCTTTATCTCTGACATGACAAGGCGAGGGAAATAACCCTCGGCTGACGTGGCTAGGGTTATTCCCTCGCGCAGTCCCTCGTCCAGCTCAGTCCGAAAAAAAAATGAAATTTGTGGGATTCGAACCCATGACCTCCAACCCCCAAGCCACCACGCGAAACCGCTAGGCCACCACCCACCTCACTATCATGTACGGACAAAGTCATATTTGCCCCTACTAAGGGCTGTAAATAGGCGAATTTTCGCCCCCCCAAGAGTTTCGAACACGCGACCTCCTTGTATGCGGAGGCCTTACGTGTTTCGCCGTGCCGTTGGGGCAAGACTATTTTGTTGTTATGTTTTAGGGTGTAATATATATGTTCCATATATTTTCTATTATATATTTTAAATATTACACTACTTAATATTAATTGTTTGTTATACTTTATATGAAAATTATTATTACATATAAAATTAAACTATCACTTGTATATATTATTTTTATTATTTATAATATTAAAATATTTTTTATAAAATTGTAAAATAAATTCTTTTTCACTACTTACAAATATGTGTACATTTATATTGAGCTTTTTAAATTCTTTTTCACTAATTACTAATATGTGTACATATATATTGAGTTTTTTAAAATCTTTTTCACTAATTACTAATATGTGTACATATATACACATATATTGATCATTTTTTTTAAATCAATAAAATTTTAAAATACATACTTTTTAAATTCTTTTTCACTAATTACTAATATGTGTACATATGTACACATATATATTAATCGTTTTTTTAAATCAATAAAATTTTAAAATACATACTTTTTAAATTCTTTTTCACTAATTACTAATATGTGTACACATATAAACTTATATTGATCGTTTTATTTTTTAAAAATCAATAAAATTTTAATATTCAACAATATTCATAATTAATAATCAATAATAATGATAATAAAAAACTCACATGCTCAAATATCCAGACATATAAATCCAAATAAATAGTACAATTTCAAACCAACAAATATAGTTCCAAAACATGTTTAAATATTTATGACATCCTAACTCTCATCATCATCATCATCACCATCACCTCTTTCATTTCCAGAATAATTACCCCTCGGGGGGTAACTAGAATATGCACCTCTTTCAAGTAGGTCTATAAATCCAGTTGGAGAAATGGAATTACGACGAGACGGGGAAGGACCGGAAGCGGGAGGATGAGCAGCAGAGGCCTGAGGATAAGGGGTAGCAGGAAAACCAGTAGGAGGAACGGGAGGAACACCAGTAGAAGGACCGACCGAGGAATAGGGGGCGGGGGGAGGACAAGGGGCGTAACCAGATGCGGAAGGGGCGGGAGGATAAGCAGGATAAGCTGGGTAAGGAGGATATGCACCAGCTGGTTGGGAAAAACCACTAGGTAGGTTTCCCTGTTGGCCTTGAAACCACGCCATCATCTGATTGTGTACTTTCTGGCGCACAAATTCGTTTTGCTGCCTTTGTTGCTCGGCCATCAATCTTTCGTATCTTGCGCGCTCCTCAGCCAGCAAACGATCAACATCTCTTTGGTCATAACCGCCACTGTGTGTGACAGATGATGTTCCGCCTGGTCCAGATTGTATACGCATCGTCTTCATTTGACCGAGACCTCTAACTTTTCCGTGGTCTGGCCTCACTGTCTCAGCATACACTTGACTCAGTCGGTTCAAGCGCTCATTGTCGTCTACTGGAGGCGGTAATTGCGAGACTCGTTCCTCCACAGAGTCCTAGACATATAAATTTTTTGACATCATCTCAAATATACAAACGTGTTATTTATATTGAATTTATAATGTTAATGTAAAACACTTACAATTATGTCAGCAATTCCTCCATACGTGTACTCCCCTTCCCCACAGTTGTGGAAATGTTGCACAATTTCCCATTCAGTTGGGAGACGGTTATATTTCTTCTCCTGTATTCCAAAAAATAAAGATATGATTAATCAAGTAATTAAAATCTCCATATGTTGTAGTGTAGGAATTACTTACGTATTCCTCAGTCCATTGTGCGGCTCATTTTGCCCATCCTTTGTGTTTTGAGGGGCCTCTTCCTCCGGCCGCAGACAAGCGGTTTGCTCTGCACTGGTTGCTTTTGGCAATGACCTCGGGCAATTGCCAGTACTGAAGTAATGCACTCCAGAATCTTATGTCCCACGGAGGTATTTTCCCTTCCCTTCTATTGATCCTCTTCCAAAGACTGAGCAGATCAGAAAATCGTTCTCTAGACCTCCGGATAAACAACTCTTTGATGAACACAGTATTTTCCGTCCTCGGATCCCAGTACGTCTCCCTCTGAAGAAAATATATACAATCATATTGATTTTAATTAAGTAAAAATATATACATACATATAATTCTACACAATATTAACAAAATGAATGTATACCTGGAATGTTTCCCACCATTCATTCTTCCTTTCTTTTGACACCAACTTATATGTGAACCCGCCCATCTCCATTCGACGAGACATTATATTTCGAATCAACCTCAAAACAGCATTCGAGGGCATCAATCTGTATATTTTTCAAGCGTATATGTAAAAAAATCAAATAAAAAAGACTAAGTGCTATTTAACATACACATTGTGATACGTAGAGATGCGTAACACATTAGGACGAGGTGCATGGTTGGTGAGTTCTTCTGTAGTTTCTGGAATCTCAGGGTCGTCCGCAACCGTTTCTGGAGATGTTCCACCGTGTTGAGTTAGATCATCTTCCCGATTCTGCAAATCAGGAACCGGTATTGTTCCGGTTTGAGAGGACGATCCCCAAAAGCTACGTCGACCCCTATTTTCTTCAGATGTTTCCATCTGTATTTAATAATTACAGTTATAACATGTGGATAAGATATTTTATATAATAACTAAAAAGATTTGTACCGGTTCACGGTCTGAGTCAGGTGTACGGGAGGACGATCGCCGGCCACCGAAAAGGTTACGAATACTTCTACCTCCAGCCATCTGTATACATAGCAATTAATAAACACATCAATAATTAATATAAAATTATAACATGTATACATAACAAATAATGAACACATCAATAGTTAATATAAAATTGTAACATGTATACATAACAAAGTGGGGACCGGAAAAATTAACAATATCAATCATCGTCATCATAATCATCATGTTCATCTTCTTGATCATCATCTTCATCCTCATCATCATCATCCTCATCATCTTCTTCTTCTTCTTGATCTTCTTGATCTTCTTCCCCTTCTTCATTTTGTACCTCAATTAGTGCAGCGTCCAAATCAGCCAAAACGACAGGATCATCATCCAAAACGACTGCTTTCGACTGAGCCTCAAAGTGAAAGCATCCGTGTATTTTGCACAATATGGACAAGCAAGCCTTCCAGATGTGCTCCATCCAGACAACATCGAGTAGGCTGGAAAGTCACTTATGGTCCAGATTAGTGCAGCCCGCTTCAAAAAAATTCGCTTTGTAGCAATATCGTACGTTACCACTCCATATTCCCATAAAATTATCAAATCACGGATCAATGGTTGTAAAAATACATCCAATTTATCCTTTGGATTTTTTGGACCAGGCACCAGAACCGTAAGAAACATGAATTGATCCTTCATGCACATCCATGGCGGTAGATTGTACGGCGTCAGTATCACGGGCCATGAGGAGTATTGTTTCCCCGACTGCCCAAACGGCTGAAAACCGTCGGTGCTCAAGCCCAACCTCACGTTCCGAATTTCTGATGCAAATTCAGGATACGACTGGTCCAAGTGTTTCCAAGCCTTCGAGTCTGCAGGGTGACGCATAACACCGGACTGATCGTTATTAGAGCAACTTGCATGCCATGTCATATCCTTCGCAGTTGCATTGGACTGATACAATCTTTGCAGTCTAGGGATGATGGGAAAGTAGAACATCTCCTTGAAAGGGCTCTTTTTTTTCAGTCGACCATTCACATCGCGTCTAGCGGGTTTGAACCGTGGTCGACCGCAAAACTTACAATATTCAAGATCGATGTCCGCACCCCAATATAACATACAATTTCCTGCACAACAGTCGATCCTCTCCACAGGAAGCCCCATCTCACCCATCAACTGTTTGCTATTGGAAAACTTTCTGGGTACCAAATTATCCGGAGGACATATCTCACGAACCAGGTCAACGATTTGATTATAACCCCTTTCAGATAGTCTGTTTTCAGTTTTAATGTTCAGCATACGGGCATTGAATGACAGTTGCGAGTGTGATTCGCATCCAGGATACAAATCCCGATCCGCTGCACGAAGCATATCATAAAACTGTGCAGCATACTGATTAGGGGGTTCCTCAACAGGCGGCTCGCCATCCACATTTCCAAAGTGGGGACCGGAAGTTAAGTCTGTGATCATATCGTGGTACGAGCTAGATCCTGCTGTCTCATCAACCGGCCCGTAAGAAGCCGACGCCTGATCATTGTATTGATGTGGAATTTGACCCCAATTTTCCTCACCGTGAAAAACCCAATTGTAATAATTTGGCATAAAACCATTTCTATACAAATGAGCTTTCACGTCATCGGGGTACTGAAACGTCTTGTTCCTGCATCTAAATTTGTTGCAGGGACACCTAATCTTTCCTCGATTCATCCAATTCGGGTTACTAGTGGCGAAGTCTATGAATGAATCGAGTCCACTAATAAATTCAGGAGCTATCATGCCATTAATCGATCTTGGACCATACATCCAACGTAAACGACTTGAATAATCCATATCAATCTGTTTCATATTAATGAATTAATACTAAAAACCCTACAATTAATCATTTGTATTCTCCTATTAATTAATTAATTAATATTTTCTAAAAATTTCAACAGAGTTTCGTTTAGTTTTTCGTATTTTCTATTTAAAAAAATTTCCTACGTGCATCCATTCCGACTTAATTAATTATAAATAATCAAGTCGGAGCGCACATATATTCTACAACAAATAAATTATAAGTCAAAAAATATCAATACCCGTCAGGCTCCATAACATATATGTATATTATTTAATCAAAATAAACTAGTCCTATATTATATCATAAGCAACAAGTATTAACAAAATTAAATAATTTACTGTAGTTAATTATCAGTAATTAACAAAATAATTCATATACATGTGTGGACATTTAATTTTATTAATTAAGGTATAAATTAATTATAAGCTAATTTCGTAGCTAGGTATATTGTTATGTTAATTAATTTACACTAAATAGCTAGTAATTTACACTAATTAGCTAGTTAATTCTCCACAATGTAATAACAAATACACTAAATATATATATTTACACTAAATAGATAGCAATTTACACTAATTGCATGCATGCAAAAAATAAATAAATTTAACCGATTAAAAAAAAAATTACCGTAGAAATGTTCACGATAATGTATACAACACGTCCGACTAACGGAGGAGTATTTTTGGAATAGCAGCAGTGGCAGCCGGAAGTTTTGCTTCTCCTTCTCCTTCTCTTCTCCTTGCTTCTCCTCCGAAACGCATTCACTAGAATTATTGAGTCTGGTGTTGAAAATAAGAGTGAGTTGGACGAGGGATTGAAGAGGGATAAACCCTCACCAAGCTTAAATTCGTACGCCTCAGTCTAAGTCTGCCACCCTGCCACCCTGCTGCAACGGGACGAGGGATTACTTCCCTCGAGAAGTCCAGGATTTGAAATGGTGAGGGTTAAATTCCCTCGTGAAGTCTTGTCAGGCACTGGCCGAGGGAATACTTCCCTCGTGAGTTTGTCGAGGAAGAGATTCCCTCGTGAACTACTCGTGGGTCCTACTTTTTGCTCGTAAATTCCCTCAGCATGCATGAGGGGAATCTTACCCTCGTCATTTCCCTCGACAAAGCCTTTTGCTCGTAAACTCCCTCTTTAGTCTCGAGGGTTTATTTTCCCTCTTCAAAAACCCTCTTTAATTGATGCATTTTTTGTAGTGATCTTTTGAGGGGTATAATTAATCAATTTTAAGTATTTCTAGCATAAGCCATCATTGCATATGTGATGATGTCATAATAATTTTAAATTTACTTTAATTAATTAATAAAGAAAGGATATATTAATTATTATACATTATTTTTAGTTTCATCCACAAACTATAAAACATCAACACGGAAAATGGTTCATACGTGAAACCTTTGAAATGTATTAATTGTTTTCACTAAAGAGTATTAGTCATTTTCACTAAAAGGTATTAGTTGTTTTTACTGAAAAATATTAGTTGTTTATTAAAAACAAATTACACCTATTTAGTGAAAACAATTAACACTCTTGAAAACAGCTAATATATATCTCTTTAATAATTCATGTACGAACTAATTTCACTCTAAACATACTCAAACATCATATCAAATCATATAAAATTAGGATTAGAAAAGCATTGAAGATTTGATTAAATTTTTTCTAAGATTTTTTTTGACTCAGTAGAAAGTTGAAATTTAGTGACAGTAATCCTATAATTATAAATTCTCTAGCTAAAGTTTTTAATGATTGAAAATAATTTATAATGACATGATCCTGTAATTACTTTTTTTTTTCATGTTATTAAAAACTTTTTAAATAAAAAAACTATAATGATAAGATATAACATAATTATTGTCACTAAAAGTCAATTTTCTGGTAGGGTAATTTGGAGGACCAATTCCACCGTTCACTAGTGGCCGCCCTAATTGAACTCAAAAGAAAGCTCTGTACGAACCAACACATTTTAGGATTTAATCCCACGCGCCTTGTGAGGTTTCAAACCTAATACTTAGAAAAGAGCATACTTCTATGTTCTACGCCATACGCATCGATTACAAGATCATATTAACTCCCTAATCATAATCTGTACGTATATGGATGATTAGGATATAATATAGAAATGCATTGTATATGTACATTTAGTGCATCGTATATTACTAAATAATAGCTATTATATTATATTTTTGTTAAACAATAGTGTTAGTTCTTACAACAATTATGTTAATTTTTGCAAACAATCGTATTACTAGTGTAGGTGCACAAGGCGTAGACGTAACTATAGTAATTTGTCAATTATCAATTGCAAGTGTAAAATTAGTAGAGTTAGGCCGTTGGATTGAGGGAGAGAGAGTGTTCCCATGTGGAACAAATTGTCAATTTTGCTTGTGAATTGGGAAGCATGCCCCATTTTCACCCATTTTCAACCCTTCGTTAAACTAATCTTAATTTCTTCTTCATCATCATATATTGAAAAAAGTCAATAAAAAAATTTATACGCAAATCTCAACAAGCTCAATATTGTCGGCATAGCATGCTGCTATTTACATAGATGAAACCAAACCAATAAGAAGACCAACAAATCCAACTTTTGTTCAAACTTTGATGCTATTTAGATACGGCCATGAAAGAATATTGTTGTCTGGTGTAAGCCTTTTTTACTCTGATACAATGAAACAAATTCATCTCATCTAAAAGTTCGAATCAGTAAAGAGATGCGGAATCAATTCATTTATTTAAAATTCCTACATGTCATATAACCCAAAAAAAAAAATAGGGTTTGAGATTTTACTTTAAAAAAATTGTGATCACCGGATAACATATTACCCAAAATATATGGACAATGTATAAAGTTTGATTGATCATTTTCATGGCGGGGAAGGGAAGGGACCAAATAGTGGAAGCAAAAAATGCCTCGGAATGATTCTCAATGTGGCTATAGATTTTGGAGAATTGAGACAGATGGGACGTCAAATCGGAGAAAAGTTAAGGATGTCCCTCGACTCTTGTAGTTGGGCTAAAAATGAATTGTGCATGATGAGGATATTGATAATTGTATTTATTAGAATATCTTGTATTTTGTTTATTTGTTGTAGTTAACGTACGTAGTAAACATATTTATTAATTGCTTACGATCACCACATATTTAAAGGTCAGAGTACTATTTACAAAAAAAATACTACAAAAATCACATTGTTTAGCCACGGAAAATCCATCGTAAAACAGTGTTTGCGATGGACACGTGCCCATTATTAAAGCGGCCGATCATAGCTAATATCTGCGATAAGGGGATTTGAATACGTGACCTCTCATGCAAATGGAGGGGACGCGCGCCGTTTGGTCACGAGTTTCTTTTATTATTTTCTTGCAATTAATTGTATATGTATTCACTGCAAGAAATTTGACATTTAATGACAAAATCCTATCACTAAAGCTTCTCTAGTTAAAAGTTTATAGTGACAGGAAAATGATTTTTAATGACAGGATCTGTCACTAAAGCTTATGATACTGTCACTAAACACTACAAAAAAGATGGAGATTAGCGACGGGAATTTTGCGACGGCAAGAATATCCGTCGCAAATTCCTGAATTTGCGACAGATTTTTGTAAGCCGTCGCAAAAAATGACAATTTGCGACGGCTTAGGAAGTCCGTCGCAAAATATAGTAATTTGCGACGGATAAGCCGTCGTAAAATCTAGGGCCCACCGACTTCGTCTTGAACCGGCTACATTTGCGACGGAAAGGTCGTCGCAAATTTCAATTTTGAGTTTGCAACGGTCAATTCCGTCGCAAAACATACCCGTTTAAAGGTGACCGTTCGGGAAGCGACCCGTTTGACTGATTTGCGACGGAAGAGGCCGTCTCAATTTAAACTTTGTAATTGCGACGGACTAAAGCCGTCGCAAATGTGAGCGGTTGCAATTTATCAGGCGGGTTGGTGGCCAATAATTGACTCGTGTCGTCGCAAAAGAGCTCTGCGACGGAATAGCCGTCGCAAATAATACAATTTGCGACGGAAATTTAGGCCGTCGCAAATTTACGCAGTTTTATACCAGTCCCCTTCCTTTTCCTTCCCTTTCACTTACACTCACGAAAAAAAATAAGAAATGATACTGTTTTAATATGTTCTTCACGTATAATTGGTGTATTTGTCATTGCCTTCAACCTCAGCATACGTATTTGTCATTGCCTTCAACTTCACCGTACGTTTTCACATTTTTAACCATTTAATTGTCATATTTTTATTGTTTCAATTTTTTAGTACACTATTAGGTAATGAGCATGATATATGTTTATTTGATGGGTTTTAGTATGATTGATGATATATGTTTATTTGATGGGTTTAGGTTAATTTTAGTTTGTGTGATATTTTATACCTATTTTTAGTCGAAACTCTGCTCAATTTTTCTGTACACTATTAGATAAATTGTGTGATGTTTGTTTATTTGATTGGTTTACTATGATTGATATATATGGTTGCGTTGAATTGATTTTTGTGAAGAAAAATTGTGTATATCCTTATTTTTAGGCAAACTCTGCCCAATTTTTTACAACTCATGTGATATTTACTTTTAATTTGTAACAGATGCAATTTCCAGATCGTGGTTGGATGTACTCAATGCCTAGAATGATAGGAGGAGGCATTAACTCTGTCTTTTGCAATAAAATTGATGAGTTTATTGAGTTTGCACTACAACATCCATGCAATATGGATTGTATGGGTAATATTAGGTGTCCGTGTAAAGACAGAAGATGCAGAAATATGAGATTCTTGAGTGTTGATGAGGTTAGAACTCATCTTGTGATTTCCGGTTTTGTTCCCCGTTATTACAACTAGACCAGTCACGGTGAACAACGGTGGAATGTTGACATCGAAACCGTAGAATACTGGTATACTGGGTGGAGCGGTGGTGGAAGTTCTGATGTTGGTGGTTCAAGTTATGTTCCGTATACTCAATTTGAACCACAAATAGAGGATGAACCTGATAGATATCGGATGATGATTGCAGAATCTGTTTTGGGTGGTCAACCACAATTCAATGAAACACCTATGGAGGAGGAACCAAATCATCGGTCAAAGAAGTTTTTTGATATGCTTAAAACCGTTGATCAAAAGTTGTTTCCTGGTTGTGAGACTGAGACGCAATTGTCATTCAATGCTCAAATGTTGAACATCAAAACTGAAGGCAAGGTCAGTCAAAAAGTGTTCAATCAATTTGCTAAATTGTTCAAACGAGCTCTACCTGAAGACAACACGGCGCCTGATAATTTCTATCAGAGCAAAAGGCTCTTGAAACATATGGGTCTACCCTTTGAGAAGATTGATTGTTGTACAAACGGTTGCATGTTGTTTTGGGATGAGGTGAGGATCAGGATCATTGCAAGATGTGTTGTCACCCACGGTACAAACCATCTGGTCGTACAAAAAGTAAGAAGAAAGTACAGTTGAAGGCTTATAAGGCAATGTATTACCTTCCCATCACTCCTCGTCTAGAGAGGTTGTATCAGTCCAGTGTCACGGCTAAAGACATGACATGGCATGCTGAGGAGTGTTCTGGTGAGAATTCTGGAGAGATGCGGCATCCTGCAGACTCGGAGGCATGGAAACATCTTGATAGGGAGTTCCCAGATTTTGCAAGGGAGACGAGAAATGTGAGGTTAGGCTTGTGCACGGATGGTTTTGCCCCATTTGGAATGCACGGAAAAAAGTATTCATTATGGCCTGTGCTGTTGACCCCGTACAATCTACCTCCTTGGTTGTGCATGAAGCCTCAACATATATTTCTTAGTATCTTGGTGCCTGGACCACACAACCCCAAGCATAAATTGGATGTATATCTCCAGCCATTGATTAAAGAGTTGAAATCTTTGTGGTCTACGGGGGTGGAGGCCTACGACGTTCATAGGAAGCGATGCGAACTGCACTTTTGTGGACCATTAGTGACTTTCCAGCATTTTCTATGTTGTCTGGGTGGTCAACAGCAGGAAAACTAGCATGCCCGTATTGCATGGACGGTTCTGATGCATTCTATCTTCCGTTGAGTAGAAAAGTGTCATGGTTCGACAACCATCGCAAGTTTCTTCCTCCTGATCATCCCTTTCGGAGGAACAAAACAGACTTTCTAAAGGGTAAAAATGCAGTAGGCCGCCCAAGACCACGGATTCGATCAGGTATGTGTCTGGGTACTGAATCACTACTGATGTCTATGTGTCTCATATATATAAGTTAACCATATATAAATTAATTATTTCAGGTGATTCGTTGTTGTATGAGGTTACAGTCACTGATTTGATGAAGACAACTGAGGCGGGTGCAATGGAGCACAATAAACGTATCCAGGGTGGTTGGAAGAAGAGAAGTATCTTTTGGGACTTACCTTATTGGAGCAAGTTGTTGATTCGACACTATTTGGATGTGATGCATATAGAGAAGAATGTTTTAGACAACTTGTTTCATACGGTCGTGGGTACTGAAGGGAAGACCAAAGACACTTCAAAATCCAGAGATGAGTTGAGGCTCTTCTGTTCTCGTGCTTCCCTACACAAGGATGAGCAGACAAGAACATATCCCCAGGCCTCTTACACAATTAGTAAAGCAGAAAGGAAGAATTTGTGTAAGTGGGTGAAAGAGTTGAGCTTCCCTGACAATTATGTGTCGAATTTGGGAGACAGAGTTGACACGGAAACCGGAAAGGTGTCTGGAATGAAGAGTCATGATTGTCACGTGTTCATGCAACGACTCTTACCTATTGCATTTCGGTACTCACTTCCCAAGAATGTATGGAGTGTCATCACGGAATTAAGTCTCTTTTTCAGACACTTAACGGCATCAACGATTACAGTTGAGGACATGAGGCGTTTGGATGAGGAGATCCCTGTTATTCTATGCAAACTTGAGCGGATTTTTCCACCCAGCTTCTTCGACTCGATGGAGCACTTACCCGTACACTTAGCGTATGAAGCCTCAATTGCTGGTCCCGTACAGTATCGATGGATGTACCCTTTTGAGAGGTAATTCTATACCATTTTTTAAATCGACTTTTAAGATCAATACTGAATAAATTTTCTAACACAAGAATGTTTTAGGTATTTGCACAATTTAAAGCTCAATATTGGAAATGCGACCCACATCGAAGCATCAATTGTTAATGCATACCTTACTGAAGAGGTTGGAGCATTTTGTTCTTACTACTTCGGCGATCAAGTTCAAACCAGAATCAGAAATGTGCCTCGCAACTACGATGGTCGTGGAGTAGACCATCCCCTTCGTGATGTTGAAGGTATGTTATCTGTATTTTTGCATCCGGGTCGACCAATGGGTAAGGGCACCAAACGACCGTTCAGGGGCAGTATTGAAGAGGAAACAATACATTCATATGTTTTGATGAATTGTGCTGAAGTCCAACCGTATATAGAGTAAGTAATTTAATTTTATAGTTGAGTTTTTTACAATATGTATACTGTTGATATCTGAAAAGTAATTAATTTCTTTTTTCTGATATATAAGCATGTTCTGTGAGTATAAGCGTCAAGTAGAACCAGACATCACAGATGCAACAGTTTTTCAATCCATCCGCAATGATTTTATGTTTTGGTTCCAACGTTACGTGAGTACCACATAATTATATGATTTTTACCTTATAACAAATATGTTATTATTTTTATACATGATAATTTAATATTTACAGGGACAAAATGGCCTACTTAATAGCAACCCACATCTTGAAGCTCTGAGCAAAAGACCACTACGTAGTGTGGTATCATACCACGGATATTACGCAAATGGATACAAATTTCTTACTGAAGCGTATGCTTCAACGAAATCGACTACAAACAGTGGTGTTTGCGTTATCGGTGCAAACTACAACGAAGAACCCATCGATTACTATGGAGTGCTGCAAGAAGTAGTTGAAATAGAATATCCGGGTTAGCCGAGCAGGACGATAGTGTTGTTCTTGTGTGAATGGTATGATCCAGGGAACCAAGGAACAAGAGTCAACAAAAACTACAAGATTGTTGATATCAACACCGGAAAGAAGTTTCCGGCGGCATACGATCCTTATATTTTTGCAACGCAAGCATCTCAGGTATATTATTGCAAATACCCCGGATCAAGTAGGCCCAACTTGAGGACAGTTTGCAAAGTAAAGGCAAGATCATTGGTTGAAGTTTCTAATCCGTCAAACAAAGACGGTGTAGAACCAACAGATCCATTTCAAACAGAGATACAAGAGGCTCAAACAGAGGTTGATCAAGCAGGTGTGAATATTTTTGTCGACTTACTTGCTGCAAATCCAGAAATGATAATGATTGAAAGTGATCATGAGGGTGATGGACAAGAGCGCGGTGGGGAGGAAGAAGAAGAAGAGGAAGAGGAAGAGGAAGAGGAAGAGGAAGAGGAAGAGGATGAAGATGATGATGAGGATGACGAGGAAGAAGACGACAATTAGAATTACTAAATTATTGTATATATAACAAGTGAAAAACGAAAATGAATTAATTTGGTGAATTATGAAAAAAAAAACGAGTCAATTTGGATACATACACAATTAATTGCGTACAAATGAACGAATTATAAATTTAAGCGGGAGTCGAAATAAATAAATTTACAGAAATAATAAAAATTAAATGGCCCCAATATTTATAAAAACAAGTTAGAAACGAAAATGAATTAATTTGGTGAATTGTAGAAAAAAAAAATGAGCCAATTTAGATACATACACAATTAATTGCGTACAAATGAACGAATTATAAATTTAAGCGGGAGTCGAAATAAATAAATTTACAGAAATAATAAAAATTAAAAGGCCCCAATATTTATAAAAACAAGTTAGAAACGAAAATGAATTAATTTGGTGAATTGTAGAAAAAAAAGAGTCAATTTAGATACATACACAATTAATTGCGTACAAATGAACGAATTATAAATTTAAGCGGGAGTCGAAATAAATAAATTTACAGAAATAATAAAAATTAAATGGCCCCAATATTTATAAAAACAAGTTAGAAACGAAAATGAATTAATTTGGTGAATTGTAGAAAAAAATGAGTCAATTTAGATACATACACAATTAATTGCGTACAAATGAACGAATTATAAATTTAAGCGGGAGTCGAAATAAATAAATTTACAGAAATAATAAAAATTAAATGGCCCCAATATTTATAAAAACAAGTTAGAAACGAAAATGAATTAATTTGGTGAATTGTAGAAAAAAAAAAGAGTCAATTTGGATACATATACAATTAATTGCGTACAAATGAACGAATTATAAATTTAAGCGGGAGTCGAAATAAATAGTTTTACAGAAATAATAAAAATTAAATGGCCCCAATATTTATAAAAACAAGTTAGAAACGAAAATGAATTAATTTGGTGAATTGTAGAAAAAAATGAGTCAATTTGGATACATATACAATTAATTGCGTACAAATGAACGAATTATAAATTTAAGCGGGAGTCGAAATAAATAGTTTTACAGAAATAATAAAAATTAAATGGCCCCAATATTTATAAAAACAAGTTAGAAATGAAAATGAATTAATTTGGTGAATTGTAGAAAAAAAAATGAGTCAATTTGAATACATATACAATTAATTGCGTACAAATGAACGAATTATAAATTTAAGCGGGAGTCGAAATAAATAATTTTACAAAATAAAAAAAATAGTTGGGCAAAATATTTTAATAAACAACTTAGATACGAAAAGAAATTAATTTGGTGAATTATAAAAAAATGACTTAATTTGAAGACATATACAATTAATTGCAAAAAAATAAACGAAAGTAGTTTGTGCCCTAGTGGCGCGCGCCCTCTCCTCTTGCACAAAAGGTCCCGTGTTCGATTCCCCTTGGACGCAAAAAATGGATTAATTGTTCCAGGCCTAATAAGACTAATATAGAAGGTGGACTGCATATAATAAGGAATGGGCCGGTTGGCCCAGTGGTCCGCGCCCGCCCCGGCCGCCTCGGGTGCCCGGGCTCGAACCACGCGAGCCACTTTTTTTTTTGTATAGGCTCGGTAATTTGCGACGGCCATATTCCGTCGCAAATATTGAATTTTGCGACGGAAAACAGCCCGTCGCAAATTATAACACAAAAAAGTATAAAAAATATATAAAAACATTTGCGACGGAATTTAGCCGTCGCAAATGTTGTTGACCCGATCGGGTCTGACCCGAAAAGTTTGCGACGGACTACTGTCCGTCGCAAATTCTGTGTGACCCGGCCGGATCTGACCCGCCGATTTTGCGACGGATTTTTCCGTCGTTAATTTGCGACGGATGGCCGAATCCGTCGCAAAAATTTGCTACGGCTGTTTTAGGTACGGATACGTGTCCGTCGCAGATCCCGTCGCAAAACACTGTTTGCGACGGATTTTCCGTCGCTAATTCCATCGCAAAACAGTGTTTTTTTTGTAGTGAAAGATTTTTAGCTTGAAAAACAATAATGACATGATTTCTGTCATTAAAGATCAATTTTTTTGTAGTGATTCAAACTGTTTTTTATTTTTTCATAATTCATCAAATTAATTCCTTTTCTTTTCTAAATTGTTTAAATAAATATTGTGACCAATTTATAAATATTTATTCACGAACCCTCAATTCGTAACAAGTTAATATTGTAATATGTTGTAAAATCCGTCATAAATTTGCGATGTCATATATTCGTCTCTAATATTTTGGCCATAAATTCGTTGCAAATTATGTTTTCCATCGCAAATTCGGTCGGTAAACAATTTTTTTTTTTTTTTTTTTTAGTGTGAGTTTGTGTTATCACATTTTCCATCCAATTTTACTGACATGGCCGGACGAAAAATTACAACATGACAATGGAACAGTACGTCCCTTCCATTCGATAAAGTCCATAAATTTTGATAACAATTTGATCTCATTATTCTAAAAACTATAAATTATTATCCTTTAAATTTTTTGTCCATCTCAGCTAATATTTCTTATTCCTTTTTTTTTTTTTTTAAATTAATTTTGAAAAAACAAAATTAACTATTAAAAGTAGAATATAATTAAAAAATTTAACTTTTAATGAAATAAGTTTAGATTTTGTTAAAAAAATCTTGAAATTAAATTTTTTTTTATATTAAAATTTTTTTTTTCTTTAAAAAAAACTTCTAAAATTAATTTAAAATTTATATCTAATTTTTAGATCTAAATTGAAAAAAAATAAAAAAAACACTCTTTTTTTTTTTTGTTCCTTTTTGTTTCTTGAAAATTATTTTTAGTTACTTTGTTAAAATAATATTCACTTGCAGTTATTTTCCAAATAAGCCTAGTGTTTTTTTTTTCAAGAAAAAATGAAACGCATAATTAATTTGAGTACACGGTTATTATATGATCGATAACGAATACTCCATTAATTTTTAATCATAAAAGCCTTCAAACTAAATCAAAATTTATAAACCATGATTGAAACCTGAGTAAGCCATCACTGAAAATGTGAATATGAACAAAATCAACATCATTTTTGTTAATTCTTTGCTAACAACTACGAACAAATAATATTTTTTTGACTCCTAAAAAAAAAAACTACTCACTTTAGTATGTACTTTACATGATTTTTTTTTATCGGTAAAGCTACAAGTAATATGAGTTGTATACTGCATCTAGGAGTGCGTATTTGGGATATTTACCGAAACCGAAACAAAATATGCGTTCCGATCCGTTTGGATACCATAATATTTTGCATCATACAAAAATAATAGAGCCAAATCATCTCTAATGACCCGGTCCTCTCTTACTCGGCCCGGATGCCAAAATGAATGTCAACCCTCTTACTGAAAGGAGCGAACTTCTCCCACCGGAATAGACTGCAGACGCCGTCGTCTCGGCGGCTCCTCCATCAGCCACCGCGGCCGGCCGAAGGGGTCGGCAGTCGGCCTGTGACAGTTGTAAGCCCAAAACCAATACTATGATCACCAAAGTCATCAACTTTGTTGAGCTATTTGCCATTGTGTTGTTGGAAAATTGAGTAGTTGATGAAGGTAATGTGCAACTGCTTCAAATGGTGTATTGGTATATATAGGAGTCCTTGAGAGGGGTCGGTGAGGAGCTTTTATAAGTGGGTCCCAGCTTGGGGGCAAAAGGGAATTTGACTCGGCGGACAATTAAATATTATTGGTCGAGTCAGAGTGCGTGCTTTTACTATGGGAATGTGTTTGGTATCAAGTTTGAATTTTGACTTTAAGTAATACACGTACTAATGATCTCACCCTAGCTTTGGACACGAAAACACTCTATTGTAAGATAACTCAATTTGAGATGCGCATATTTTATTTTATTTTTTTATTAATTGGTTCAATAAGAAAATTCAAATCGAATTGATGGATAAATGGATACAATACATTAAATTTAAAAGCATCACAATTCTCTAGCATTGTGCTAGATGTCACACAAAAAAAATAGTTTTGTGAAGTAAGAATCACTGCATTTGTCCATTGAAATGTAGAGTTTGGTTCAAGAGAACTGTAGAAATTGGTGATGTTGAAGAAGCTGCAGGATTTGTAACAGATGTAGAATTTAACGGATGCAGAATGCAAAGTCTACAGATGCAGAGTTTGATGGCTGAAGATATTAGATGCAGAGTTTGATAGTTGTAGAGTCTCAAATGTATGCAGATATCAACTTGAGGAGTGTATCTAATATTGACAGTTATAACAGAATAACCGTTATTCTGTTACGAGGTTGGCAAATTCGAAGTTGGGAATTCACAACCAACTCTAGGAAAACTCAGGGGGCGCTTAGTTAGCAATTCTTCATTGGTAATGGGAATGAAAATTTATTTTCATTTATGCCCTCATAAGAGAAATGATATGTTAGGGGAAGAAGTGTTCCAATGGTGACACCATTGCTAGTATCATGCCCCAATTTTGGAATAGAAGTTGACAACAAATGGTTGTTGGTGGAGGAGGGGGGAGTGATTGAGGAGGATGATTGCAGGAAGATAATAGGGTAATCAAAATGGAGTAGTGATTACCTTATTTAGGAAGATATGTAGTGATTTTGTTCTCATAAACCATGCTAATTACATTAATTTTCAATCTCATTCCCATTACCATCGAAGAGTTGTTAATCAAGCGCCCCCTCAGATATATATAGGACATATATGTACAAGGCTTGTGTGAGAGTTTACATACAGTTTTCATCCATCAATTCGACGAGAGCAGTTCAATTTAGGGAATTAGGGTTGTTGAGTGAAATTCATCACTTGGTGAAGAGGGCTTCTAAATTGAGTGTGATTTTGTAATCGTTGGAGTTGCAAGTTGCATTAATAAAGTGTTTTGATCTTCTCCGTGGACGTAGGTCTTTTGAGATCGAACCACGTAAAATCATCTGTGCAATTTAGCTTAATCATTTAATTGTGTTGTGCGTGTGCATATTCAAATTATTTGTGGTCTACTAACCCCAACAAGTTTGAATAGATTACTACGAAGATTGTGGTTGTTGGGGTGAGGCAAAAATTTCCAAGTTGGAAGCTCAAGTATATGTAGATTTTGACATTTTTTCTTAGAATTTTAAGTTTTATGCGGATACTTCAGAGTAAATTTAGGTTTGAAATTTAATTAACACTCAACTCAACTCTTTCTATTCGGCTTTGACTAGAAATAAGTTGCATTTTAAATTTTTTATTTGTCTATATATTTTAATGTGATTTGCACACGGTATAAACTTGCAAAAAAATCTCTAAAAACAAGTAATTTACTAAGTAAATTTATTGTAAACTAATTTCAATGTACGACTCAAAAATGATATTAATTATTTACATTATGTTTTATTATTATTAAATTAATATCTTTCAATGAAATAATTAATATTTATTAAAAAAATTATACATAAAATGCAAATAAATTCTGTAATGATCAAACTAGTTAATTCACAAGATATAATGGTATGATAACACTAACGGTGTCCTTTAACTGAACACGTAACAATCAGAAGATAGCTAAAAAGAATAAAAAGTCGGTTTTTAGTAGTATTTGATTTGTAGAACCCACAAGACTTTCACACTTTTACAACCTTGTTATCGTTCACAGACGGTTATGTTGTACGGTTTTGTAAGATGTAACCTGCCAACGCTTTCACACCATCTTTGGACTTTCAAACAAAACGCGTACGTGTATCATGTCTATTTGTTCATGCGACGTTGTTAGCTGTCCATCTTACTTTCCCTATATTTTTTTTATGTCTTCTATATTATTCATTTATGGAAAAATAACAAGCTGCCAAAGACGGTAGGGAACAAAGTGTCCTCACACAAACAAACATATGTATAAATATTAGACTATATCCACGCGAATTTTGCGTACTGAGAAAATATATTATATTTATTTTCTGAAGACATTTAATATAAAAATATTTTTGTTTAAAAAATTTTGAGGTATATACAATAAATTATGGGGTTTGTTTAGCTGTGGCCCGTGCCCTTCACTAAACCCTATAGGTATATCCTACAAACTAAATAATTAAAAAAAAAAATCAAAATTCACATAAATTAATAAAAATTATGGAATAACATTACTTAAACTAATAATTTAGTAATAATCAATTTCCATTTCAATATTGAATAATTTATAAATTAATCAACATTATTAGTTATTGGGAGTATATCGTAACAAATTAATTTATATAAGAAACAATACAAAATTTGAAATAAACGTTAACGTTACAAATACCTGTTCATCGATCAAAATGAGTTCCAAGTAGAACTTGTCTCTATTAAAATCATTAAAAAATATTGTCCAACTTTTTCAATCCTAACTTTAACGGTCAATTTTTGGCTCTCACTCTTGATATTAGAAATCAAAGAAAATTGAGGTGTCATACTCTTGAAATCTAAAATGAGATTTAAACTACAACAATTAAACCATCATAATTATTCAGATAAAAATATATGGTATAGTTAAATCTATTATTTTTGCACATGAAGAATATTTAAACTGAACGATGTAGAACATAAATCAACAATCATTATTACATTCATATTGATATTGATATTTAAATCTAATCAAATTGTGAGCACTTAAAATGATGAATTTAATTATAAAATAAATATACTAATAACAATAGATATATAACTAACCAACAATTGATGGGATAAATCTCACAAAAGAGTGGAACAAATGAAACTTTGATGTGAAAAAATGAAATACAATATGCTCTTATTTATAATAAAAAAAATGCATGCAATATTATATCTTGTCCATAATAAAAATATATCACATAAGAATATTCTTTGGAATATATAACTATATATCTTTTATTTTAGGAAAAAATAATGGAACATTATATTATACTATATATACTAACTCAAACATAGAAATGATAAATTTAGATTCATTCAATAAGTAGATCATATTTAATTACATCAAGGTTTGGAAAAAATATGATTTATAATAAATTCTAAAAATAACTAAATAAGAAAATGAAAAAAATATCTATTTGCATTAATTATGCAGGTATAAATCAATGGATCAGATTTAATTATATAGAATGAATGGTTGAGATCAAAACTTAAATCAACTTTTAATGAGAGAGCAGTATTTTAATGGAAAGATTTGGGACATGCCACCTCATCCTTAGAATAAGGTGTTGTTGACACATCATTTTGGAGAGGTTTGGTTATATATTATAATAAGATATGTAATATACATCCATTAAATCAAAATTATATGAATATTATTCTAAAAAAATCAAATTTTTTAAAACCACACGACATGTTAATTAAATCACATGTTTTAAAAAGAGAGTATTTTTTCTAATAAAAAATTACTCCCTCCGTCCACGAGTAAATTTCCCACTTCTTTTTGTTGAATGGTTTAAGAAAGTGTATTTGTTTATTAATATATGGTGGGCCACATGTTGACTTTTGGGATAAAGTAATGAATAGTGTTGAAAAGTAAAGTGGATGAGTGGCATTTTTGTAATATTGTGTGAGTTTGAAGGTTAAAGTTTATATATAATAGAGTGTTGTTATTTCCATTTATGGAATGAGAAACTTACTCGTGGACGGCCCGAAAAATAAAGTGAGAAGTTTACTCATGGACGGAGGGAGTATATCTTAATATAAATGTTTACTTAAATTAAAAAATAATTTTTTTTTTTTAGATTATGCATAACATTGTTTTCGAAATATTGTAAAAGATATTCTTTAAAATTATTCTTTAAGATATATAATTACTACAATATAGGGACTCAAGATACATACCAATGGTGACTTCAAAATTCATTATATATTACTCAATATATAATTATGCCAATTTTTTAAAAGAGTCAAATTTTCTTAATATACTAAGATTTTTATTGAATGATATGGGATATAATAGAATATAGTCAACTATAAATTTGATCTTAATAATGATAATTATATATATAGATTGGTATATGACTTGTTAACTAAATCACATGATTTAAACACATGTCAATTTTTCCTAAATTATATAATCAGTATTGAATGTGCCATAATATTAAGCTACAATCAACCATATAATTGAGTTATATAAGTCAAGTAAATATTTAGGAAAGTTATAGATGGATTGATATATGACTTATTAATTCATTCACATGTTATTAAAAAAAGTCAATTTTTCTTAATATAAAAAAAATTATATAAAAAAACATTGTTTGCATGTATAACAAAAAAGCATATCAAATTTTTTTAATAAAATATCGTGTGCATATATACATACAAAAGAAACCCATCTAATTAATAGGTTTGTTAACTATATTTTATTTTTACTAATATAATAAAAAGTATATCAAAAAATATTGTGTGTTATACCAAAAAAACCATATTAATCTTTAAAAAAAAAAAAATCGTGTGCATATATACCAGAGATCGTGTGCATATGATTTGTTAAAAATATTTTATATTAATTAATTTTATTAAAGGTAATAAAAATATCTTAGTTTTTATAATTGTATAAAAGAAAAAATCAACAATTCTTAGTTATTTATAGAATTGTAAATAATACATTGAATTGTAAGTAATACATTACAATGCTTAAAAAAAGTATAATTTTTAACTTATAACCAATGATTCTTCATCTTCACAATAAAATTGATCTTCCATTTCATCTTCACATTAAAAATTGATCATCCACTTCATCTTCATTGTTGACGTTGAATCCTAAAAAAAAAAAAAATCACACAATTATCATTTTCATACGAATAAAATAAAATTAAACAATAATTAATAAAAAAAATAAAGAAACAACATAATTAGTAAATAGAGTAAATACCTTTAAACATGTAGAGATTTATATTCGTCCAAATCACAAAAAAAAAAGTGATTTTAAGGAAATGATCATTTGTAGAAGAGATTAGACAAAATATGAAGATTAAATTCATACAACAAAACTATAAAAAAACATAAAATAAAACATAAATACCTTAAGATGAAGATCCTGCAAAATAGAAATATGAAGATTGAATATATTAAGATGAGGATCTTGCAAGAAAAAAAAAATGAAGATTTAGACGAAAGGAGAATTAATATAGAACTTCATAGCAAAATTGAAAAAAAGAAAATGAAGAAAGAAATGAATTATATTTTTTAGAGAATTGGATGATTTCTTTGGAGAGATTATTGTAATTGATTTTTGGTTGTATGAGATATAGATGGTATTTATAGAGGAGATGTGAAAAAATCAACGGTCAAGATTAGATTAGATATTAAGATTCAATGACTGAGAATAGTTTCTAAAATCAATAAATTGAGTGAATGAGAGGAGAGTATTTTCAAAATAGAGGTTTAAGAGTTTGCCACATAGGCTTTCAAAACTTTGTCTTTATAGTATATTAAGATATTAAAAGGGTTTCTTTTTAATTTATTACGGTTAGAAAAAATCAATCTCATCACAAGAACAAGTTTTTGGGCATATGCATTTCTTGGAAGTTGGAAAATGACATCTTTTGAGGTGCTGTATTTTGAACATAAGCCGGAGTGCATGAAGTCAAGGGACTCGACAATTGCTTCCCACACCGACAATATTTTAATCACCCTTTTCTGAAATCCTTCTGTTGGAGAAATAATTAAATTGATCAATTCCACAACTTTATATAAGTTTGGGTTCTTACATAATTTTTTTTATAGTACCACAGCCAAAAAACCTCGTGCCCAAACAAAAATCCTAAATTTGATTTCCGCTGAAAGCATCCACTTATTGAGCTTCTCCAAAAAGGAAAAATTTGAGAGTTCGGCCCATGAATAAGTTGGAGTATTAGAAAAATAATTAAATGAATTAATTTCATAACTCTTTACAAGTCTATATATTCAGATGAGATAAAATTCTTTCACCTCCTTATATAAAAATATAGAAATTGATCTAGACTCAAGAGTAGGTCACCGTCTCATGACATGAGACAATGAGAATGAGTATAACTAGTGCATCGATTCATTAACGCTTTGATAGGAATATATGTTAATTTGTGTGTCTCAAGCCATGAGACGGTCTTATATAAATTTTTGACATTGATCAATTATTTTTCTGATATAGTACTGTGTAAGAAATATCGAAGTTGACCAAACCAAAAAATAAAAAGAAAAATCAACTAGTAAGAAAGCGGATACACAATAGTAGGGAAATAAACATAAATAGATAAATTACCCACCTCTCTACAAATTTAAATGAGGTTAAATTTTTTATGCTATCCCCTGATTTAATTTGAGTCAATCTAACATTACATTGTTTGCATATATAAGAAATTGTACATATATTAATTAAGAGTAAGTCGTGCAAATTTCAACCATGCAAATCAACATAAGTTACATAACATAAGCAAATGAACATTCGCGGGGCAATCCGGTTCTAATCGGATCCACTTACATTGAGTTTAGTTGAGATATGAGTTGATTTGTACAGATTTTAGATCCATGAGGGTGTTTGTGATTAATTATATATATTAACCGCTCAGTGCAAGGTGTACTGAAAAGATGTGCATTAAAGATAAAAGAACTTTTCTTCGGGCCTTTTTTTTTTTTTTTTAAATTTCTATCAGAAAGATTTTATTTTTTTTTAATAACAAAAAAAATCATAATTGAGAAATTAAGAAGATAAATGATCAAATTTGGACTCGGACAAAATTAAAGGACCAATTTTGATATTTTCCTGAATTAGGCCATTGGTAGAATTTCCATGTGGACGAATAGTCAATTTTGCTTGTGACTTGGGAAGCATGCCCGGTTTTCAACCTTTTGTTAAACTAATCTTTCATCCTTCTGTGTTAACCTATACTTTCATCATCATATACAAATAGAAAACTTATACGCATATTTCAACAAGCTAGTTTGTCGGCATATCATACTGCTGTTTACATAAGATGAAACCAAACCAATAAGAAGACCAACAAATCCAACTTTTATTCAAACTTTTAACGCTGTTTTACCAATATTTCCTAACTGGGGTCTTATATCACATGTGGCTGCTCCCAACTATTCACATTTTACAGCTGAGAATATATTGAATTCGCACGTGCATCCCAATATTGGAAATTAATTATGATAAAGGTCTTATCCCGTGCAAGGCTTTCGGCTTCCAATTCTTTTTCTACCCATATTTTTTTGACAAAAATGATAAATTTTTAAATTTTTTATTGTGGCCAAATTGTCAAGAATCAAGGAGCGTTGAATGACCAAACAAATAGAGAGATAGAATTAGTTCGATTGAGGCTTCCTGTTCAACATCACATGCAACTTCACATGCATTCATGCCTTCATCTCATCTTCTCCTCTAGTCTGTTAGACGGTTATCAAGATTAGTTACATGAAGTCTTGTTAGTTAGTTTCCAAAGTTTGTTAGTTAGTTACCGAATCAGTTACCTATCTTGAGCAACACTCTAGCTAGCTACTACCTATATAAAGATGTAATCACTCTTGTATTTGGATTGATTAACAACAATGAATACAGTATTTTTCTTCCGCTCATTCTCTACTTTACACGCATGATTTCATCAACTCTACATGGTATCTAGAGCCAATTGAATTTTTTTTGGAGGTGGCAAAGGCGAACCGCCGTGATTTTGCTGCTTGGCCAGCATTGAATTCCTCTGCCTCAGATTCATCTTCTTCTTCCAATGATCCCACTCATCTTCACAACTCCGATTCACTGGGGATGAAACTCATCTCTATCACACTCACTGGCCAGAATTTCGTTTTATGGAGTAAGGCCGTTTATCTTGCCCTTGGTGCAAAGGCGAAGCTAGGCTACATTGATGGTTCCATTTCTGCCCCTGCCGATCGAACATCTGATGATTTCTTTACCTGGAAACGGGTGGATTGTATGGTTTCTTCTTGGATCATAGGTGCTATGTCCAAGGATCTGATTGAATCTTTCATCTCTTGTAAGTCAGCTCGTATCCTCTGGCTTAATATCTGTGAATGCTTCGATGTTGCAAATGGTACCAAATTGTTCCAATTGCAGCAAAGTGTTTATCATTTAAAACAAGGCCATGACTCTCTTCAAGTTTATTTTGGCAAGATGAAGAAACTTTGGGACGAACTTGATGATTTTTCTGGTATTCAAGGGTGTACTTGTGGTAATTGTACTTGCCAAATCGACAAACAGATTAATGATAAGGAAATGAATAACCGCCTTATTCAGTTTCTCATGGGATTAAGCAATGAGTATGAGGCAGCTAGGAATCAAATACTTATGTTAGATCCATTACCAACCATTCACAAGGCCTTCTCTACCATTCAGCGTATTGAACAACAGAAACAACTTGATGTAGCAGATATTGATGCACCTGTTCTCTTCAGTAAGACCAAGTCTGGCAAGTTCAATTCATGGAGTCATAAGCAGGTTCCTAGTTCTGGTTTACAGAATCCCAGATCCAGGGAGGATAAAGACAAGTTAGTGTGCTCGCATTGTGGTGGGAAGAGGCATGAAGCATCTCAATGCTTCAAGTTACATGGCTATCCGGATTGGTATGACAAGCTTAAAGGGCAGAAAAAGGACATGGCCAACTATGTATCAGCAACACCATATTCTGGAACCAACACTGAGGACATCTCTCTTGTTATACAGCTGGAACTTGCTAAATACTTTGCAAAGCCTTCTCAACATATTGATACTGCAAACATGGTTGATTTTGCAGGTAATTCTCATTTCAGTTTGTCTGCTCTTGATGATATGAAATGTGGTCATTGGATACTGGACACAGGTGCTAGCAAACATATGACACATGACAAAACATTATTCACTTCAGGCTTGAAACCTTTACCAGAACCTATCTCAGTTTATCTGCCTAATGCATCTATCATCACAGTTACCTTTTATGGTCATATTCATGTTACACCTAACATTATCCTTCTGGATGTGCTATATGTTCCAAGTTTTAAGTACAACCTTCTCTCCATCTCTCAGTTACTCTCCCAATCTAACCTTAAATGTACTTTTCTTGCTTCCAAATGTGAATTGCAGGACCAACTGAGTAAGAAAGTCATTGGTGTGGGACAGCTAGTTGGCAAACTCTATGTACTCAAACCTCTAGCCAATACTTCTGTCCATCCATCTCATACTTCTGTTAATGTTGTTTCCTCTGTCATTTCTTCTTCCTCTCTTGATGTATGGCATAAAAGATTGGGACATACTCCCCATAATGTACTCAAGCATTTATGCTTTTATCATGATATAAATAAACATACTGATGTTTCTATACCTTGTTCAGTTTGTCATCTTGCTAAACAAACCAGACTCTCTTTCAATACCAGTACCATCACTACCAAAGCTGCTTTTGACCTTCTGCATATGGACATTTGGGGACCCTTTAACAAGCCATCAGTTACAAACACCCCTTATTTTCTGACCATTGTTGATGATTTTACAAGATCTACATGGACTTTTCTTATGAAACATAAGTCTGATACACTAAAGATCATCCAAACCTTTCTCAACCTTATCTCCACCCAATTTAATACACATGTCAAAATTATCAGATCTGACAATGGTTCAGAATTCTTAAGCACTGATATTAAAAAGCTTTTCACCACTTTTGGTATTGAACACCAAACCAGCTGTGCATATACACCACAACAGAATGGTGTAGTGGAGAGAAAACATAGGCATATCCTCAACATTGCCAGGTCTCTAATGATTGAGTCCAACATCCCCATGAAACTCTGGCCATACTCTATCCTCACTGCTACATACCTTCTAAACATTATTCCCAGTCCCATCATCTCTTGGCAAACCCCATTTGAGATGTTGTTCAAAAAACCCCCTGATTACTCTTTCCTCCGGGCATTTGGATGTCTTTGTTTTGCCACTAACCTTGCCCCACACAAAACCAAGTTCACACCCAGAGCACATAAATGTGTCATGCTTGGTTATATGTCCACACAGAAGGCCTACAGATTATATGATCTAACTTCCCATGCCATTTTTAGCTCCAGAGATGTCAGGTTTTATGAACACCTGTTCCCTTTCCAAGAAACACCAGTCTCATCTCATGATGACTCCCCATTGTTCTTGTTCTTCCCAGATCTTGATGAAGATAATCCCCTTCCTAATATTGCCAACTCACAGTTTCCAGATCATCCTTCTCCTCATACCAGCTCACCTACTACAGAAACTCCTTCTCCTCATACTTCTTTATCACCTCCTTTATCACCTGCTGCTCCACCTGATATTCAACAGGTCAGAAGATCATCCAGAAACATAACTAAACCCTCTTGGCTTGAGGATTTTGTTTCCACAGGGGATACTAGCTTGCTGTCCACCACTACTGACTTTCATTCAGGTTCTTCCTCCTTTCATACACCATCTACCAGTAAGTCAAACATATCCTTTACCCCTCCATATGTTTCTTTTCTTGCTAATGTATCTAGCACCAAGGAACCACATTCCTATCATCAAGCTGTAGGCATACCACAATGGGAAGAGGCTATGCACAAGGAACTACAGGCCTTGGGATATCAATGAAACATGGGATTTAGTCCCTTTGCCACCTAACAAATCTGCTATTGGTTGTAAATGGGTTTTTAAGTTAAAACTTCATCCAGATGGCACTATAGACAGATACAAGGCCAGACTTGTTGCTAAAGGATATCACCAACAATATGGAATTGACTATGATGAAAGTTTTTCCCCAGTCACCAAGCCTGTTACAGTTCGGATTCTCATTGCCTTGGCTACTGCTAACAAGTGGCCTATTTGTCAACTTGACATAAACAATGCCTTCTTGCACGGTTTTCTTAATGACGAGGTGTATATGGATCCTCCTCCAGGCTATTCATCTCCTCCTGGTCTTGTTTGTAAGCTTAAGAAAAGCTTATATGGGTTAAAACAGGCATCTAGAGAATGGAACTCAGAATTCTGTTCCACTCTCCTTAAGTATGGTTTCAAGCAATCATCTGCTGATCATTGTTTGTTCACCATAGGTTCCCCTTCTACTTTTCTGGCCCTCATTGTGTACGTGGATGATGTTTTGATAACAGGAGCTAATCTTTCTGATATTCTTGCCCTTAAACAGCATCTGCATAAGGTTTTCACCATCAAGGATTTGGGGTTTGCTAAATATTTCCTAGGTGTTGAAATTGCTCGTAGTGATTTTGGTACTACTCTTACTCAACACAAGTATATCTTGGATTTGCTTAAGGATGCGAAGCTTGAGGATTCTAAACCAGCTCCTACCCCATTTCCTCAAGGTGTACATCTATCCAATCATGCTGGCACTCTTCTTCCTCAGCCGGATCGGTATAGACGGATTGTTGGGAGGCTTTTGTACCTTGGTTTTACTCGACCTGATATATCATTTTCAGTACAACAACTGAGTCAATTTGTCACAGCTCCACGCACCTCTCATTGGGATGTCATGCTACACTTACTCAAGTACTTAAAGGGGACTTCTCACCTTGGTTTATTTTATCCCACCTCTCCATCTCTTTCCTTAATCGGGTTTTGTGATGCGGATTGGGGGAGTTGTGTTGATACACGACTCTCTATCACAGGTTATTGTGTTTTCTTAGGAACTTCACTCGTTTCTTGGAAAGCAAAGAAATAATCTACGGTTTCGAGGTCGTCAGCAGAGGCCGAATATAGAGCTATTGCCACTACAGCTATGGAATTGCAATGGATTACTTACATCGCTCGTGACTTGCACATTCCACTTACCTTTCCAGTCTCTTTGGCCTGCGACAACAAAGCAGCCATTCACATCACTGAGAACCCGGTCTTTCACGAACGAACTAAACACATAGAGATAGATTGCCATCTAGTTCGGAACCTCTACAAGGATGGATTTCTCGCCCTACGCCATGTTCGTACTACTGAGCAACTTGCTGATATTTTCACAAAGTCTCTCCCTAAGGCGTTGCTTCTTCACTTTAGGGACAAGTTGAACCTTATCTCTCTTGATTCCGGTCCAACTTGACGGGGGGCTGTTCAACATCACATGCAACTTCACATGCATTCATGCCTTCATCTCATCTTCTCCTCTAGTCTGTTAGACGGTTATCAAGATTAGTTACATGAAGTCTTGTTAGTTAGTTTCCAAAGTTTGTTAGTTAGTTACCGAATCAGTTACCTATCTTGAGCAACACTCTAGCTAGCTACTACCTATATAAAGATGTAATCACTCTTGTATTTGGATTGATTAACAACAATGAATACAGTATTTTTCTTCCGCTCATTCTCTACCTTACACGCATGATTTCATCAACTCTACACTTCCATCAAAATAGATGCAGTTTAGCCTTCACATCGGTAGGTTTTTTCGACGCCGACTTTTAGTTTGATTGAGGCTTCCATTTTTGCTGCGATTCATGAGAATCTTTTAGTGGAAAAAAGGTGAATAAATAATAAAATTTATTTCACAAATGGTTCTTTTTTCCACAACGCTTCGGGGTCTTTTTAAGTGAGGTAATCATTTTTCAAATCCATATTCTGGTGATTCCTGAGAAAAATCAATGCTTTCGTCTTCTGGGCGTTAGTGGATTTTGAACCTTCGACAATGGTTCCGCTCAACTCGGTTGAGTCTGTTGATGATCGTATCTAATCGTGAGGATTAGTGGCTGTTTTATTCGTTAATTAGATCACCAAACAATTACGTGTGATTGTTTACTAACGTAATTAGTGAATACAAAAGTCGAGATTGAATAAGAATAAATATGTGTATTGATTACGTATTTATTTCGTATGTTCGATAATCGAGGTGCTTTAGATGTATAATCGAAGTTTGGACGTGTATATGAATTTGTGCTTATTTTATTAGCTGAAATAATCTAAGTATTGGGTAAATTGCAAGGATGGTCCCATGAGAATTTGTGCTTGACAAATTTGGTCTCATGTTCTTTTTTGGTCCCATTTTTAGCAGAAAAGGTCCCATCCGTAAAATATTTTGCAGTTTTCTATAAAATACTGGATGAAAAAACCTTTTCAACTTGATTTTTGGAGAGAAATGGGCCAGCTTTTGCTATTAACAATCATTTCAATGTAAAATCCAAGTATGGAGGCGATTCTGCAACTTTAGTTTGTAGAGTTTTAAGAAGTTGGAAATTAATTATTTTTAAGTTGAGACTTATACGCGCGAGTTTTTGGCAGAAAACTAACCGGCGTGTGCGTCTCATGCTCGTTAATCTGTTTTTTTTTTTACGGAAAAATCGTATGGGACTATTTGCGCTAAAAAATGGACCAAATTCATGAGGACCAATTCTTATGGGACCATTTCTGCAATTTCCCTCTAAGTATTTATACAAGTTTGCCTAGCAGGAGGCGTACATGATCTTTGACCTCCCTAGTGTGCATGTGTGACACTTGAGCTTTGACTATTTTGACCTTTCTAAATTAAATTCTATCCTTCTACACTGGACTTGCTCGCATTCAGGAGTTGTTCGTCCCGTTGGACTTGTCCTTGAGGAGTCTTTAGTTTAATTTTGATGGTCTTTATTCTTGATAATTTGTTGTCTTGATATTGCAGCCAAATCTGTCCGCTAATGTACTATATATGCTCGCCGGGGTGTCATCTGGGTCTACATGGTCTTTAGTTTAAAGTTGCTCGCTTGATTAAAGTTGTTAGGCGGACACAGCCTGTTTGCTGACGTTTCCAGCTCAGCCTGGTTTTGTTTGTTTAATTTTGTCTTAAGAGTGAGTACTTTGGATTAATTCTGCTCGCCCTAATGACGTTCGTGCTCGCCTATCAACAGAGTCTAGATGGATCTCGACATCTAGAGCTCATGTAAGGTAATTACTGCCATCAAAAGCAAGCTCAACGAATTCTCTTTTGGTAATATCAGACACTCTAACTACAATTTTTAAAGTGACATGGTGAGTATTGTGACCTATTTATTGACAATGGAGAAATAAGAATTTATTTGATCACATTCAAGCATATACAAATAAGAATTGAGCGTCGTCTACTCAAAACATAATTTACGGTCCGGTAAGTACTGGGCGCCGCCTACCCAGACAATATATGCGGACTAAAAATGGGTACTATGTGCAAAAGTAATAATGCATGCAAGGCAATTAAATCATAAAAGCATGCACATATAGCGATTAAGCACATAAAATAATAAATTTATTGAGAACTAATATTAAAATTAATTCTAAAAATTTTCGAGCTTAATTAATATGCAAAGAGTTATTAATTTTTAATTTTCAAATATTTTTCGGAACTTGATAAATTAAATTGAGGTCACAAAAATTCTAGCAAAAAATTATATGAGGCCAAAATTAAATAATGAAGCTCAATGACCCAAGAAATCAAATTAAATAAAATTATTACAACTCGTGAATAGAGCTTCAGGCCCAAGAAATTAAAAGGAATAAGCCCCAAAAAAATCCAGCCTTTGTAGTGGGCTTCTGGCCCAAATTTTTTTTTGTTTGTGGCCCGATTCGAGTTGGGCCAATTTGGCCCAAGGGAGTAGGGCACGCAGGGCAAGAGGAGGCCTCGGCTGCAGGGTCCTCGGGCAGTGGCGCGAGAGGCTGTGCGCCACCGCGGGGCAACGCGGCCTACGGCCGCCGTCGCCCAGTGGTGCATGGAGTTCGGCCGTCGCTCGACGCACGGAGGCGGAGCTGCAGGTTTGAGCGCGCGGCGGCGGAAGCTCGCGGCGGAGCAAGAGGGCTCAACGTCTGGCGGCTTCGCACGGGACGGTAGAGCTTGCAGCGGCTTCGGGGGCGCGACGGCAGCTGCACCGCGATGGCCTTCGAGGCCTGCGGCGGCCGCATCGCGGTGACCCTCGAGGCCCGCGCTGGTTTGATGCTCATTGGTCGAGTCTCGCGGCGGAGGCTCGCGGCAAGGAGCTCGAAGCATGGTGGGCATAGGGGAAACGGGGCCGCGTGCACGACGACCTGATGGCTCGTGGCGGCGGCGGGGTTTGACCGTGGGCGGCGGCGGGATCGAGGCCACACCGCGTGCGGCGGCGGTCCGGCCGTTTGGCAGCGGCAGATTTAATTAATTATTTTTTTTTCCGATTCAATTAAAAATAATTGCAAAACAAAATCATCGATGCAATAAAATAATTTAATTGTACGTAATAATCATAGCACATGTGGATCAAATATTCGATACGATAATTAATTATCATGCAATAGAGAAATTAATTTGGATTCGCACCGATTAGCTTCTGGCAGAGACTCGTGCTGATAACGTGTTATAAATCGTAAGCGTAAAATAGAGATGCAGGTTTGTTTACACAGTTCGTCGATAACGACTACATCTGGAGGCGTACCAAGCCAGGAGCTTTCACTATATATATATGTGTATGCGTGTATACAATATTGAGTATAAAGATCTATTTATAATAGATAAAACCTAGTCTAAACCTAAAGTCTGTTTAGGTTATAAGCTCATTAGTAATGTCCACGTCAAATTTTCTAGATTTGGTATAATAAATCTGCTGGATTTATAACCATTCTTACACTGATTAAAAAGTCTCACATTAAATTATAAAGTCAAATATACTATAAATTAATTTACGAAATACAATAACTAAAATTAGTAGAGTAAAAATAATTATTATTTAAATTTAATGTAAAAGTATACTATAATTAAATGTCAATTAACCATTAATGTATATAATAATTGACATTAAAATCATATTTAATTGTAATTAATTACAAATTGCTTGTGTAATGACGCATATGGAAATTGTCCGCATCTAAATGATCAATTAAGAAAATGTATCAGAATCAACTTTTACATACCAATGATCAATGGAAAAAAAAATATCCGAATCAAAGGAATTGAGATTGAGTTAGTTTTTTTTTTTTTATAAATATATATAGATTAAATATAAATATAAGAGCCATGATCACTACTATACAGATTGCGAAAGAATAAATTATAAACTTACAAAAATTGCAATCAGACATTATAAAAAAAATAAAGATAATATATACATTAATAGTATAAGTTTATCATGAAACAGTTTTAAAGTATTATTAATTTTATTAGGAGTATTATTAATCTTATCAGAAGTATCATTAATCTGAGATTCTGAGTTCAAGAAAATTTACAATAATTACAATATAATACCACTGATTCAGATTAATGATACTTCAGATGAGATTAATAATATTTTAAAATCGTTTCATGATAAGCTTATCATGAACTAGTTGATTGGTATACATAGGTATGCATTTAGTTGATTGGTATACGTAGGTATGAATTTTATTATGATTTTAAAATTAATTTGTATGAATCACTATAGATTTGCATATATTGTATGAATATTAATATGTGAAAATATCTATAAAAATAAATTAAAAACAAAAAAAGAATTTAATTGGATGAATTTTAAAAAAAGGACTTAATTTGGAGTTATATACAATTAAATGCATATAAAAATGAATAAATTAATAATTTATAGTAGTCTAAAATATTAAATTTACAAAATAAAAAAAAATTAATGAGTATATGTATGTATAGATAAATTAGAAACAAAAAAGAATTAATTTGATGAATTTTTTAAAAAAATGACTCAATTTGAAGTTATATACAATAAATGCTTAAAAAACTAATAAATTTATAATTTATATTAGCGTAAAATAATAAATTTACAAAATAAAAAAAAATAGTATATATATATATATATATATATATATATATACATATATATATATATATATATATATATATATAAATGAATGAATTAGAAACATAAAGGAATTAATTTGATGAATTAAAAAAATGACTCAATTTGAAGTTATATACAATTAAATGCATAAACCCACGAATAAATTAATAATTTATAGTAGTCTAAAATATTAAGTTTACAAAATAAAAAAATTAGTGAATATATATAAATTAAAAAAAAGAATTAATTTGATAAATTGAAAAAAAGGACTCAATTTGAAGTTATATACAATTAAATGCATAAACCCACGAATAAATTAATAATTTGTAGTAGTCTAAAATATTAAGTTTACAAAATAAAAAAATTAGTGAATATATATATAAATTAAAAACAAAAAAAATTAATTTGATAAATTAAAAAAAAAAGGACTCAATTTGAAATTATATACAATTAAATACATAAAACGAATAAATTAGTGTAAAATATTAAATTTACAAAATAAAAATAAAAGTTAGTTAATATATATATATATATATATATATATATATATATATATATATATAAATGAATTAGAAAATGAAATTAATTTGATGAATTTTAAAAAAATAGGAGTCAATTTGAAATTATATACAATTAAATGCATGAAAACGAACAATAATTTCAAATGTTCGTGTGGTCCACGCCTCCTCCGGGTAACCCGGAAGTCGACGGTTCAATTCCTCATGGACGCATATATTGATTAATTTTAGAGGATGGGGACCATATTTTGAACCAAACAGATATTTGAATCATTTAGTATATATTTTTTTTAAGATCACATCATACTATATATCTATTATTCTATTATACTCCTTAGTTTCTTAATTTAAGAGGGGTGTATTAAATTGAAATTCTATCGGATTTTTTTGGACTTTAAAAAGTCTGTGGATTTAGAAAATCTATAGACTCCATGCAGAGTTTGACTGACTTTTTTATTGATTTATTTGGATTTTCATAAACTTTACAGGATTGTGAAATACATTTTTTATTGATTTACATGGATTTAAAAAGACTCCGGCGCTGGAACCATTGATGCAAATATATATGGGACACACTTGTATATAAAAAAAAGTTATCCAAATTATTTAGAAAAAAAATACATTAGTTAAAAAAATACATTATTATTTCATATTCATTTCCATCACCGTCATACCTCGCCTTCATTAGAAGTCTCATGTTGTTAGAAGAGATTTTGAAGAGTAATAATTTATTTATATTTTTTGAAGAGTAGACTTGACAACGGGACGAGTAATCCCAAAGCAAACAAGGACGGGGAATTTTTTGCCCCGTAGGCGGCGACCAGGATAGTATTCTCAGCCCGGGGATCCCCGTCTCGTTCCCCGCGGGGAGCCGCATTATTTTTATATAATTATTATATTTATATATAATTTTAATTTTAAAGTAAATTACAAATAAATATTTCATAGTTTCCTACTCAATTAACTATTTATTAAAATTTATATTTTTTTATTTAATGTTATGTTATTAGTTCCAAATTATATTATTTTCACTTTAGTATTTATATTAATTAGAAATATTAGAATTAGAGGTTCTTCAAATTGTTTAAATAAATTTTTTTTAACACCAACTTAAAGTAATTGTTGTGTATGATTAAAGTTTTTAATTTAAATATTTTTTTATATTTAAAAAATGAGATTAAAAAAATAAGTAGGCGGGGAACGGGTAATCAACGCGAGACGGGGATCCCCGGTGAGACGGGGATGGGAGAAAAAATTTACCTATTTATTTTGCAGGGACGGAGATGGAGAATGACCCCCCGTCCCCGCCCCGTTAACATCCCAATGGAAAAGAATCCGTAGAAATCTCCGGTTATTAGAAGAAATTTTATAGAGTGAAATCTATTCATATTTTGGAAGGGAAATCTAAGAAAATTCGTGGAGTATTAAAATTTATAGATTGTTGAATACCTAAAGATTTTTTAAGACTTTTTAAAATCCGTATTGAATACCTCAGGATTTTTAAAGACTTTTGAAAATTTAGATTGAATATCCCCAAACTTTAAAAGTTTAAAAAAAATTTACAGACTCTATAACCAATACATCCCTATAAGTGTCCAAAAGTTATGAAAACTCATCTGAGTCAAACTAAAACTTCTCGATTAAATTAAATATCGGCGATTTCTCAACCATTTTACAAACTGTCATACATATTACCAAGTTGGAATCATAGGCGAAATAACGATAGGGCTTCTCACCCAGTGATTACCATCAGCCTCAACCCATGTTATCGAACCAAATGTCACTACGCCACCATTATTTTCATACTCTATAGTAACAGAGTAACTATGTTTCTCATATTTCTTATTGAATGTGAGTGTAGTTGGGTTCACAGTCACAGTTGACCCGCTTGGTGCGGTCACATGAACCTCATACGACGTCGCTTCACCTCCAACATTTGTCACAGTCCTTTCAAACTTCCTCACCAAAGTGTTGGTCGTTTGGTTGGTGTAGAATGCGATGAATGATGGGTAGTTCAAATCATGCGACGAATATACTGAACACTTGTACCTCGATCTTGTAATGGTGTAAATTTGGTTCCCAGTAAAGTTCATCGCGCAAAGAAGATTCATGTAATCTTGTGGAGTAGCATCGTACACTAGGCCCGGGTCGAGTGCCCTGTTTGGGTCAACATGGCCTGCTCCCATTGCTAAAGGGGTAGCCGCTTTGAATTTAAAAAACGAGTCTTGAATGTTGTTGCCAGTGTTGTCTAAAGGGTTAGCTGTGGTGACCATGGCTGATCGAATAGCAGCGGGGCTCCATTCTGGGTGGGCCCCTTTGAGAAGGGCAGCAATGCCTGAAGCATGCGGGCAGGCCATTGATGTACCAGAAATAGCAACGAAATCACTAGTTAACCCGAGGTTTGACCCGATGGAAGCCGTGATTGTACCCGGTATCCATGAGGCGAGGACCAGTGAACCAGGGGCCATAATGTCGGGTTTCAGCACACCCGGATAGCTCGGTGCGGGCCCCCGTGAAGTGTACGATGCAACAATTGGGGCGGGCTTAGCCCCGACCCACGTCTGCTGGAATTTTATTTTAGCAAATGGGTTTTTCCATTTTGTTGCATAGTTTATCAGGATTTGTGCATCCTTAGGACTAATGACTATCCCTGCAGTTGGGAAATAGCCGAATTCGAATAAATCGATGTCGTCTGATATGAAGATCGCAGCCGCAACGTTCGACTCAGAGACGTTGCTCATTTGATAAAATATGGAGCCATTTTCACATATTACTATACCATTCCCGACCGTTGATTTCAGAGTCGCTGCTGAGCTACAAGACGACACTGTTTTGTTGTAAACGAGGGGCATATCGAGGACAAGAACATCTGCAGGGAAAACACTCCACCCTGTCAGTGTAACTCCATTACCCAAAGTTAAGGTCCCACCAAAGAAACGGTCGATGGAGCCTGCTGCAACGGTTAACACCCACGGGATTCCATTGTGTAGACTCCCGATGGATTGCTCGTTTCCTGCGGAAGAGGAGACGACCACGCCCTTCTCCATTGCTCCAAAAGAAGCTATGGCAATCGGGTCTTCATACAACGGGACGCCGTCAAATCCCATGGAGATGGAAATGACGTCAACTCCGTCAGCTACAGCTTGATCCATGCCCGCGAGGACATCCGAAGCATAACGCCCTTCGTCCCAGATGACCTTATACATGGCCACACGTGCACGGGGCGCCATGCCACGTGCAGTGCCCGGCCCATACCCGAAGAAGGAAACTCCATCCACGTAATTTCCAGCAGCGGTGGAGGAAGTGTGGGTCCCATGGCCTGCAGTATCCCTTCCTGAGTTCATGCTCAGTGTTGTGTTCGGGTTCGCAGCTAAAACTCCCTTGTTGAAGTACCGAACTCCAATTAGCTTTTTATTACACAAGGAGGAGTTGAATTCTTGCCCTGCTTCGCAAATGCCCTTCCATCTCCAAGGAATTTGAGTCATGCCATCGTCTCTAAAGCTGGGACTCTCCGGCCAAACGCCAGTGTCGATCACACCAATGATCACATCCTTGCCGTAATCAGAGGCCGGCCATATCCCCGTGGAAGGGTTTAGGTTGAGGAATTGGAAAGTGTGTGTGGTGTCGAGTGTGACACTTCTGTCCATGTATGCGGAGACGAACCCAGGCGACTTCTCCAGGGCTGCGAGTTCGTCTCTCGACAGCCTTGCGCTGAATCCGTGGAACGCGTTGTCGTAAGTGTAGACTACTCTCGGTGGGTGCTCCCAAGATTTGGCTTTGAGGGAATTTACGGAGAAAGCGTACCAGTGATTGTGGTTTGCGAAGGCTTTGGGCATGAAAGATTTGTCCATGTGGACAATGTAACTGGACCTTTCTCCCAAAACTATTTCACCATTGAACAAAAGTACTAGGGTGAATAGGAGTAACTTGGGAAGCTGTTTGATTAATCCCATCTTTCAAGAGCATGGTTGATTTTAGTGTTGGTTTGTTATTTATAAGCATCTTTAAGCCAAATAATTGCATGCGTTCCTAGTAATAATCAGCACAAAGACATCATAATCAATGATAGGGGTCGTATACAAAATTACTTCAAGAATTGCCGTCCTGACGGCCATTTCTTCTGTACTTTGGGGCTAACCACATGTCATGTATAAATTCCAATTCAAATTTTTTATAAAATACGTTCTCAAAAAAATAAAATCTTATTAAATAAACAAAATTATATGTATATAAAGTAAAAATAATAAAAATCAAAAGGGAACAAAATCAGCCGTGGTGCACCGGATATGGTATCCAGGAGTGTTTGCTCAATATACTACCACCTCACTGAATTTTTCTTTCCTTTTTTTTTTTAATAATCACTTTTTTATAACACTACAAAGTGATCTTTAGAATCACTTAAAAATCTAACTCTTCAATGGTTACAACTTCTACTTTGCAATGCTTAAGATTACGTACGTTTGTTTTGGAGCTCGCTCCCATGAATTTAATTAGGACTCATGTCTCATTCTAGTTCCATTTCTATGTTTAGTTTTGACATTCACCCCTATAAACATATACTCCATCCGTGTTAAAGTAAGTATCATTTTAAAGTTAAATTTTACTTTAAATTAAGTGTGTTGTCTTAATTATTTTTTTCGTGTTTTTTCTTAATTTACCCCAAATTCAGGATATTTTTAGAGATTATATTAAAATATAACATATATATCAGGAATTATCAAAATATCATAAATCTTTTAAAGATTTATGTGGAGTATATATATGTAAAATTTTTAAAATTCTTAATTTGATACTACGAAATATATAGAACGATACTTATTTTGAAACAAAAGAAACCTATTTTTCGAAAAAAAAAAAATACGATACAATCACATCACCAATTTTCTCTCACTCATCATTCTCTCTTTACTTTTTTCTTACACAATACAATGTTATAATACAACATTAATCACTAGTATTAATTATTAATTTGACATATATATAAAATAAAATCTTACTTTACCAAAATTTCAAAACCAACAAATATTTTTATTATTCGCCGGGTTTTTAGAATTCATAGTATTTGAAAGTCATCTTTCATCTCATACTTAAATCAAGTCTAATTTTTTGTAAATTTGTTGAAAAGTGATTTTTTTTTTTTTTTTTTTACCAAACACTTTCAACTTCTCGAAGCTCAATAATTTAGTCAAAAATATTTTGTTTCAAAACATTATCCAATTTTAATTTTCTTACAAAAAATTAATTATTTTTACTTTTTCAAAATGAGCAGTTTGCAAACAAATGTCCGGGTTCTGTTTTGGTTTAATTTGGTGCTAGCTGATACGATGGAAACAATGCTAGTTGCAGGCTTAAATTGGTGGCATATGTCAAATTCTTTAATTTCTTAATCATAGAAAGTTGAAAGTACTCATTTGTCTGTTTATTTCTTACAATTTTCTTAATTAAATACTAATGAACACATAAGATTCGGACAAGTTTCTGTTTGGAGGTTTTTTGAGAACAAGAGCCACCTATATAATAATGTGGGAAAAAAAAAAAACAAGATTAATTATATTTTAAAGGGTTAATTGGAAAAAATAATCACGAACTTTATAATCTTTAACAATTACAACATAAACTTTTAAAGTTTGCAATTCGATGCACGAACTAATTTATTAATGCAATTTACTACATGATGTAAATTTCCGACGATATGTACGCATACATAGCAGCCGGAACCAACACCAAAGACGTGACACTCACCATGTAGATTGTCAAATCTGCAAAATTTTATTATTTTTAATATTTTAAAAAGTTCTTTTATAAAATATTGCTCAAGCACGTTTAATAATGAATTAATCATAAATTTTGATGTTTTCTAGTTTATGTAGAAAAAATGTCTCATAACATACAAATCTGAACAAATATTAGAAAAAAATATGTGTTTTACTATCTTTCACTATTTTTAAACCGTTTGAGAAATATTTTATAAAAAAATATTTTAAAATTAAAAAAAAAACGTTTTTTTCTTCTAGATTTAACAATTGATGCAGAGTGTGACGTGTTTTTGGTGGCGTCTTCGGCTGGCAAAAAATTTACACCATGTACAAAGTAACCCCAAAAATTTACACTATGTATTAAATTGCAATAATAATTTAGTTCGTGTATTGAATTGCAAACTTTAAAAGTTCATGTTGTAATTGATAAAGACTATAAAGTTCGTGATTTTATTTTCAATTAACCCTACTTTAAAGACATAGTGCAATTGATTTTTTTTTTTTTTAGAGAAATACACAAAATAATATAATACCAATTTTACAAAATGGTATACAAAATTGGACATATGCACAAAAAAATGAATATAAGTATATATATATTTTAACATTGTACTATTTTATAAATAATGATTTGATATTGTAAAATTTCGTAAATGCCACTTTTTTTTTTAATCCAATTTAATTTGACCAACAAATTGTAACTTACTTAAAAAAAAATATTCTTATCTATTCGGTTATCCTGCACACAACAAATTAAAGATTGGTATGCCAACCCTTTTACATATGGTGCAAGCAAAACAAAGATGCATACACTAATATACAACAATCAAACAAAGCGTTAGAAAGTACTACTCCCTCACTCAATTTTACTAGTCCTTTTTATTTCGGCTATTATTTTTTGTTATAAGTTGGAGGGTATTATAAGGTATTATGAGGTCAATTTACACATAAAGTGATTGTTTATGAAAATATGATACTTATATTTTTCATAAACAATAAAAAAAAAATTATAAATGGAGCTCATAATAGCTCATTATATTTTCTAACTTATGATAAAAAAAATTACAGTTGAAAAAACAAGATTAGTAATATTGAACGGTGGGGGTAAAATTGTTCAGAATGCATAATAATTAATGTGTTTATTTATATAAATTAAAAAAGGAAATTGTTATATGAACTCCCACTTTTTTTCCCTTATAATTTGTTATATCAGGTCAAGTAAGTTGGTAAAAGTTTTTTACCTTAAAAAAAGACCAAGTTAACCAACCAATAGTCGAATGTCCACAAGAAGTTCTAATAGGACATGACAGTGTGTCATCCAACCCACTGTTATATTTAGCTAAAGATAAATCAGTTATAAGAATATATGTTTAATTGATTTTTCAACTTGGACATCAAACTTTGACATACGACATTGACAAAGAACAAATTAACTTATATTTTATTTCAACCAAACTATGATTTTAAATTTATATTCTACAACTCCAACAAAGACGGTCTAGCACCTACCTAATTAGAAGTCATCACGTGATAAGTCAGCCTAGCACAATTATGTGGCAAGTCAGCATGCCTAACTAGACGTCATCTCTCAAATTCTAGTTCAATCAAGTGATAAGTTAATCCAAAGAATTCGCTTGTCCAGGCGATAGGTTGACCCAAGTTAAGCCAAATGAGAAGATTTTGCTCTTTTTCCTAACTCCAAACTAAGGAGATATCAGCCTGTCTTGCACATAAGCAAGATGAGTTGATCTTGTCTAGCATGATTAAGTTTATCATCCAAGTTGACTCATCAATTTATGTGGAGCTCAGGTCCATAGTTCAACTTGAAGTTATGAATCATCCGCTTGTATAAGATAAGAAGATGAATGTGGTCCAATCAACGAAGAAGGCAAGTTGGTCAATTAAGTTTCTCTAGCTTATAATGACAACAGCTCATGCTAGGCAACCAGCTCGTCACAACAATAGCTCATGCTGAACTTATACTATAAATATAACCAATTTGTAATGAGAAAAGATTCAAAAATTTGATTCAGAAAATTGAATGAAAAAAATAGGGATAGTAACATAGAACCCCATTTGTAAGATCCTAATTGCATTTACCCCCACCAAATTTCCTACATTTCAAGACACCCCAAAAGGTGGGGTCCATGGCCCAAAACCCCTCTTCCACCTTCAGCTGACATGACATCAAAAAGACAATTTGTCTCAATTTTTTATGTTTTTTTTTATTAACCCAAGAAATTTAATATAAACAAAATAATCCCCACCCATTTCAGCATTTCACAATTCAAAAATTTGCATCGGGATTTCAAAACCCAATCTCAAGCTTCCGATTTTGCAAATAATCTGGTGTCGTCGCATTTGGATTAGAGGTGAGATGCTCTCTCTGCTGTTCTAATGCGCTCTCTGCATTTGGCTTTGATTTCGAACATAAATGGAATTTCTCCAGCTTAGGGTTCGAATTTTTCTTTAAATACAAATGTTGAGTTCCATTTCTCCATATATAACAAAATTAAATTTTCTTTCTGTTGATTGTATTGTATTACAGAACCATGGGTCGCAAGGGTGGGAAAGTATCTGAAGATGACGATGATTATGATAGTCATTCTGAAGACGTATCTACTGTTACGAAGAGGAGGAAGAATAGTTTGGATAGAGACGAAGGACGGTTTGAAAAAGGTAAAAATGAAAACGCATTTACGGTTGAAAAAAATACTTACATGCTCTGATTAATTTTTAATTACACGTATTAATCCACATTTACTTAATGGGGATAGTTTCTAAAAGATCAAAAGGTGGCTGTAGGAATGAAGTTACCAGAAAAAAGAAAGGTTAGTTTTAGTTTTTTTTTTTTTTTGGCATAAGTTAAAGATTGCATAATTAATGTGTTTTAATGTGTTTAAATGTGATTAATGTTTAGAAATATCTTTATTGTGTTTTACATGCAGGAAAGAAGGTACTCAGATATGTGTACACATCTGAGGAGGGTAATTTATATTTTCAACAGAAATATATTTTTGACAGATTATTTTGTGTGCAAATGTTGGTATTAAGTTACATATTAATTTTTGGCTGTGTGTAGAGTCTGATAGACCAGTTGTTATTAGAAGAAGAAGTGGGAAGAAAAAAAATTGTTGGTATAGGTAATTTCTGTTAAGATTTTATCAATGATGTAATTAGATTATCGTAGTGTAAAGATTATGTACCCTTTTTTTGGCGAAGATGATGGAGAATTAGGTTCAAAAAGAGGAAGAAGTAGGAGGAGAAAGTTGGACCTGGACACATCTTCTGAAACAGGTATTGCCTGGAGTAAGTATAATTGTTTAATTTGGCTTTAATTTTCCTATGTAGATTATACAAAATAAAATGTATTCATTTGCTTGAGCTAGAAACGGGCAGCGAATGTGGTCGTATGAGATGTCATTCAAGAAAAAAGGCCATTGAGTCCGGTATGTTAAGTTTTAAATGTGTGTTTATCATCAATTTCTGTGTATATGAAATTTATGTGTATATGAAATTTCTGTTTTGGGCATTTACAACAGAAGCTTCTAGCCCAGCGCTGAAGAGGAGACGGCGTGGTGCAACTAACATGCCTAGTGATAGGCAGACGTGCAGTAGACGAGTAGTTTATGTAGAATCATCTGAAGATGATTCAGATGAGGGCTTCAATAAGGAAGGTATGATAAAAGAACATGGTTAAGTCTTTGATACTATGTATTGGGGTTTAAATAGCTTATCCATTTGATGTGATTGAGTTGTGTTGGTTTGTTTAGTTAGGGGAAATAAAAGGAGGCCGGCTAGTGCTGCAGAAAGTGAAGATTTTGATTGCACTCGTCAAGGTATTAAAATGGTGTTTAAATATTTATGATAGTGTGATAGGAAATAGAATTGTTTTAATTTAAATTTTAAATTTGGGCAGAACGTAAGAAACGGAAGGCTAAAGGGAAGGGCAAATGTGTAGATGTGAAGTTTGACGAGGATGAAGTAGAAAAAGGGAAAAGGAAACAGAGGGAATATCTGGCCAGGCCACTAAACGCATTTGGTAAGTTGATAATAACTGAATATGCAGAAAAAAATTACCGATATTCAGTTTGTGAATAGTATAATGCAATTATTTTTCGTTGATATTCAACCACGTATTCAAATTTTTGTTGTCTGATATGCAACTTGTCTGTTGGTTTTATTAGAATTTTGCTGAAAAGCTTTTATGTTTATTATGATGAATATATTCATTACAGGGGGTGTGTCTGTTCCTAAGAAAGAAATAAATTACAGATCAAATTTACGCACGATGATCAAAGAGCTAAATGCATTAGAGTTTGATGAGCGTCAAATTGAGAAGATTAAACTGACCCCTTTCTGGTACCTCTTCGAATCAGTTTATACAAGGAATCATGTCCTTATGCCGAGCAGATGCAAAAAATACGAGGCTGACTGGTGCTATTCAGTCTCACATGCATGTGTACATGGAAAAATTTGAGGAAATCTGGCACTGGAGTAGCTATTTTGTCAATTACTTTAAGACCCAGATCAGGGGCAGCACCAAGATTAATGCAGATGGTTGTGCTTTGATTCTACCGGTATGTAATTTAAAATTAATTATTTTCATTCTAAAATGTATTTCAAATTGATTAATTAATTATTTTTCTATAATGTGTTTACAACTTTTGCATGTAAGTATTGGTTTTGTGAGCACACAAAATTGGTGCCAATAAACAAGCCAGTGAGGTTTCCAAGGTTCCTAAATTGGGATACAGCAGTTGCGCACAACGCAATCGAAAAGTTGAGGCTGTCGAAGATAGATAAGGTAAATAAATAAGAAAGAACACTTTCATATTTAAAAATTGAGCCAGTTTTTTTAAGAAGAAATTGTTAAAAAATGATATATTAAATTTGGGGCAGGTTGAGAATATGATTCTGCGTCCAACTTCTGCTGAACGAGTGAAGCTGATTAGTGTTATGAAATTGCGGGGGGAGAATTTAACGAACAATTTGCCATCAGAAAATACGTACAAGACTTCAAGTGACGAAGATGATGGACCAAGTCCGACCACTATTGGAGTTTGCATGGAAGATGTAGATCCAGGGGGAAAGGATGATTCAGTTAATCGTGATGAGGAAGAAACTCAAGTGAACGATTGTAACGTTGGTAATTTTTCGAATGATATGGGTGAACCATCTTGGAGTGTTGGAATGACTCAATACTCCACACCCCAGGATGTGGCAGATGCTAAGATCCAAAATGTTCTGACTGATTTGGCCAAATCATGTAATGAAGAAAAAGAAGAAGAGATATCTAGATTATTGGGGGAGGTTGAGAATTTGCGGAATGAAATGGAAGTTAAGCAGAATTTATTTAATGAGGAGCTTAGGTAAAAGGATGATTACATAAGTTTGTTACGTTCTGATAATGAGGAACTGTCCAAAAAGTTGGATGTGGAGGTAGGAAAAATGCGTAAAGAAATTGATGATAAGAATGTTTGGGTTACTGAGGAACTGCAAAAAAGAGATGATTTTATTAGGGTGTTGCGAGCTGAAATTAACGAACTGAATAAAAGGCTTGATGTGGCTACAAGAACTAATCCTGCTCCACAAACGTACAATGGGGTTGTTGCGGATGATGATGTTGGCAGATGTGATGACAATAAAGAAACGCGAGAACCTGGGTTGATACACCACTCAAATGTACAGAATGATGATGTAGAGCATAGGACTGCGTTCAGCGACGTTGGGCCTGTTGAGGTGGTGGATGAAGATTTGAGAATTGGTAGTTTAAATGTGAGTGAGGCTACAAATGACACCCCCATATACAATAATCCAGAGGCAGTAACAAATGTTGATTGTGGTGGGAAAGAGAAGAGCATTACTGATTGCGTGGCTCCTGTTGATGATGGTGTGCCTAGTGCAACCCAGATTTTCCAGAATCCGGACTCTTTGGCCGAGATTGACGCGATCGAGATGAGTTTCGAGCTAAAAAAAAAAGGTAGTCGGGAGGACTGTCCAAATAAACAGAATAAAAAGGGTGAGAGCGGCAATTTGGAAATTGTTGAATATGTGGAACAGGAAAGGACACCAGCAGCAAGGGCATTTAGGATGGGCCGTTATGCAACCCCTAGTTCAATGTGCTTGCGGGTGAAGGAGAGAACGCTGAAGGATGACAGGAAAGCTGTTGAAACAACGCCTCAAATGAACACGGTACAATTGGTGGATCTGGTTGAGGATGATCAAGTGGATGAAAATAACGAAGGTCATAGAGATTTCAAACACTTCAGATGGGACAAGAAGTGCATGGCTGTGAAAAAATTAGACATAGGGCACCGTAACAAGATCGAGTACCATATGCAGACAGAAGGATTGAGGTGTGTGTCAATTTCCTGAATTTATTACCTGACTTAATTTTGGAAAATTTTGTTAAGTTGTTGGCGAATTGAATTAATTGTTTTTTTTTTCGATATTTATTAAGTTATGCAATTTGGGTTGGATTCCAACCGCTTGCTCAAGTAACTGTGGGAGATATAGTCGATATTCTGCACGATAAAAGCTACAAGGGATCGGTATATACTCATATGAAATCTTAATCTGGAATTTTATACTTATATGAAGATTACATAATACATCACCAGTATTTTTATTCCATAATGTATTTGACAGGTCATAGATGCGTGGGGGGAATTGCTGCTGCATAAGTACAGCAAAATAAACCAAAAGGCAGAATCAACTGCTGTTTTCACATCTCAGTGCTGGGTAAGGTGTTTGGGTCAATTAGTAATTGCATTATATCTGTGTTGTTATAAATTGTATTGTATTTTATTTTTTTAAGTATATAATTGATGTATTTTTTTAATTTTTTGTCTGGTGCGAAATGAAGGATCTGATCAAAGGGGGTCACAAAAGGAACTCAAACACACTGAAATCTCTAGTTGATGATCATATAGAAGAATGCCTTGATAAAGAGATTTTTCTGTTCCCTATGATTGCTAGTGACGCAGATACTTCGAGTAGGAGAGTGGAATTCCATTGGACACTGCTGAAGTTTAATCTAAAGAAGGTAGAATGGAAATTCTATAATTCAGTTAAGACAAGGACGGGGCTGACTACAGACCACCACTTAACTTCTTCTTATGCTGTGGTTAGTACATAAAAGGTTTTAATGGAAAGTATTATTAACAAAAAAATATCCTAATAAGAGTGGGTCAATTGTTTTTTTTGATGGATCAGGTCCGATATGTTCACAAAAAAGTCTGTGATGCGTATAAGAAAAGTAGAAGGGATCACCCTTACCTGATGAAGCAACTTAACTTGCCACATGCTGATGATTGTGTTCAACTAGCTTCTGGTTCGGTAGATTGCGGGGTTATAGTTTGCAGTCTAATGGAAAGTTTTATTCAGAGGAAGAGTATGAAGAAGGGTGATTTTACTACCACGTCGTCGAGCAATTATCGGGGCAAGATGGTTAAGTGGTTCCTTGACCCAGAAAATGTGTTAATTTGAATTTAATCTAAGTAGGTGGATAGAAGCATGATTAGGAATTTGTGTGATTGTCTTTTGGATTGATGTACACACTTTTTAGGATAGGGGTGATATTTGTGGGAATGACTCTGAATTGAAGAGCATATATTTTGTTTCAGTTGCCTGTATAAAAAGTCTGAATTAGTGACGCTTGTTAGGCAACTTTTTTGTTTTTGTACGTATGTCATTATCAGGTTTATTAATTGAAAAATTGTATATTTTGGCCAATTAAGCATAGGTTTGCATATATTAAGTCAATTAAAATTGTAGATATTTTTGGACTCAATTTTTTGGCAGATTTAAAGAGATTGGGACTATATATTAATGCTACGCCGATACAATTAATTGATGGCGTGTCCCTGCATATAAGTTAATGACCACTATATATTAGGTGCTACACCTAGGGAAATTTGAACCCAATTAGTATAAGAAAAAAGCTGGATAATAAAAAAATATCATCATCAAAAAATAGTTGAATAGTGGTTATTATTTTGAAAAGGTCGGTTGAAAAATATCATCATCAAAAAATTGGATAATAGGTTGAATATTTAAAATGATATATTGCATTGTAGAGTGAAGATTACAATTGTTAAGCTGGTAATAACTGAATATGCAGAAAAAAGTTACAGATATTCAGATTCGAATAGTAATATGCAATTAATTTTCGTTGGTATTCAACCACATATGTATTTTTTTGTTGTCTGATATGCAACTTGTGTATTGGTTTTATTAGAATTTTGGGCCCATTTTGGGCGACATTGATTTCCAAAAAAGAGGCGGCCCACATAATTTGGACCCCTTTTTCCGATTTGGGCCCATTTTGTATATGTTAAAATGGTTGGTTTTTGTTGAATACTAAATAGTTGGGCCCAATTTGGGCGACATATACTAAATATTAGAGTTTAAAAAATATTATGTGCTCCAACAATTGATTGAATATAGGTTTTAAAAATAATTTTGGCCTTAATTTAATATTAAGATTTAATTAGGTTGAGAAGGCTGATTGAAATAGGAGTTGGAATAAAATTAAGGCGGACACAATTAATTAAGAAAGCTAATTCTACAATAATTATGAGCCCATACCAAAAATACTCTTCTAGGGGATTTTAAGCCCATTTCACATGACTTGATATTTATATTAATTGAGTCCAAATTAAATAAAAGCCTTAATTTACTTAATTTAATAGACTTAATTTAATAGTTGACTTAATTAATTGACTTAATTTAATAGTTGGGCCCAATTGATTGACTTAATTTAATAGTTGGGCCCAATTGATGAATATTAAAAATAATATGTGCTCCAACAAATGATTGAATATAGGTTTTAAAAATAATTTTGGCCTTAATTTAATGTTAAGATTTAATTAGGTTGAGAAGGCTGATTGAAATAAGAGTTGGAATAAAATTAAGGCGGACACAATTAATTAAGAAAGCTGATTCTACAATAATTATGAGCCCATACCAAAAATACTCTTCTAGGGGATCTTAAGCCCATTTCACATGACTTCATATTTATATTAATTGAGTTCAAATTAAATAAAAGCCCAATTCATATGGGCCAAATTAGTTGGCCTCTAATCAGTCACCCCCCACGCACCACCACAACCCCCCTCCTCCCTCCCCCCATCGTAGATTGAAGGTTGCATTTGGTAACCTGGTAATAACTGAATATGCATAAAAAGGATACAGATATTCAGATTTCGAATAGTATTATGCAATTAATTTTCGTTGGTATTCAACTGCATATGCATTTTTGTGTTGAGTGATATGCAACTTGTGTATTGGATTTATTAGAATGTTGGGCCCATTTTGGGAGACATTGATTTCCAAAAAGGAGGCGGCCCACATAATTTGATCCCCTTTTTCCGATTTGGGCCCATTTTGTATATGTTAAAAATGGTTGGTTTTTGTAGCAAACTCAAATTTGGTTGGGCCCAATTTGGGCGATGTATACTAAATAGTTGAATATTGGTAACAAAATATCACATCATTTGTTGAATATTAGAGTTTAAAAAAATTGCATGAATTGATCAATATTCAAAATAATATGTTATCCAACAAATGATTGAATATAGGTTTTAAAAATAATTTTGGCCTTAATTTAATATTAAGATTTAATTAGGTTAAGAAGGCTGATTGAAATAGGACTTGGAATTAAATTAAGACGGACTCAATTAATTAAGAAAGCTAATTCTAAAATAATTATGAGCCCATACCAAGAACACTCTTCCAGGGGATTTTAAGCCCATTTCACATGACTTGAGATTTATATTAATTGAGTCCAAATGAAATTTTTTATTCCTAAAGGAAATTTTACCTAAATAAAAGCCCAATTCATATGGACCACCACGCACCACCACCCCACCCCCCACCCCACCCCCCCCCCCTATTGTCTTGAAAAATTGGGCCTAATATAACAGTTGTGTCCTAAAAAATCTTAGGCCCAGCTGTAAATATACGGTTTTGGCGCACGTTCTGTGTCATTACTAATAAATTAAAATGCAGAAAAATTGAAAAAATATGAATCTTGGTTTGCCATCTTTTGGAGGGGACACAGAACGTCGCGTCTACTTTTTTCTTGAAAATTATTAGACTGACAAGGCTTCGGCATTCATACATTTCCCAGTTCATACACAAGCAACGAAAAATGGCTCGTTCAAGAAGAACAACGTTCTCTGATTTTCCAGGTGAACTGTTGACGATGATATTGATTAGGCTATCATCAAAGGTCCTCGGGATGTGCAAATGCGTGAACAGGGGTTTGTTGGGGGTTATTGAGGATAGGCGATTTGGAAGGAGCCATTTGGAGAGTATGGTAGATCAGAATAGATATGTCTTCTTACGGGTTACAGGGTTGGGGAATATGCCGTTGATATACGAAAAAATGTCGAATGGGGAACAGGGATACTTCAGAGTTAGTCCTGAGGAAGACCCTAGGGTAATTTATATGGCGTCCTATGGTGAGTTTGATGTGGGATGCACGCGTCGAGATAATTTATATGTTTGTAATCCAACTACAAAAAAAAGCATTGCCCATTCCATCGAAGAAGATTGAGTTCCCACCGCGATCTGATAAAGCTTGGGTTTCGTATGGAATGAGCTTTTCATCGATGTCAAATGACTACAAGATAGTCCACCTTACTATGTTCCAGTTTCCAACCTTCGAAACGGAGGTTAAAATGTGGTCGTCCTCATCACGAAATTGGATTAAAATGCCGGGATTTCCGTATAATGGATATATGCCAAGGTCGGGTGTCTTTGTTGCGGGACATATTCACTGGCAGGTATGGAACAACAATAGGGGGTTTATTGTGGGTTTGAATTTAAATACACATGAGTATAAGGTGATAAATGTACCAGATGATTCAATTAGAAATGGGAGGGATTGTGATATTGCTACTCTGTCGGATGAGAAATTGGTTCTGTTTAGATTGTTTTACTCCAGACATGATATGGCTAACATGTGGATACTTGAGGATTATGGGACTGAGCAATCTTGGAGAGGTTTCAAGATAAACTTGGACAGTGAGCTTGACAATGGCCACAACTCCGTGCGAGTGAGGCCAGTTTGTGCTTTGAAGCCATGGTCTTGGAAGATACTTTGTCATGTATACCCCATTAGTGTATTTTTGGTGTATGATACCAAATTGGAAGAGTGGTCAGTCTCAAATGATTACACACTTTCTTATGGTGCACTTATTAAACTAGTGGTTAGGGAAAGCATGGCATCCCCTTTAGAAATTGTGTAGGAATAGAATATATGTATTTTGTGGGGATATGATTGTAATTTATAATAGATATATAAGTCTAGTGTTTTTGACCGGCTATTGTGATGAATTTTTTGGAAATATTAATGTCTAAAATTAATCTTTTTTGTGATGGGAAAATTTTATAAACAAACTATAAGTTCTGCTATGGCCACGATAAATTGGGCCGCTTTAAAAAAATAATTAAAAAGGAAGGCAAACTGTGGGCTTCGGGTTTGGGCCCCTTACAGGTATGTTACCAAAAAAATGCATATAATCAGCATTTATGCAAAGAAATTTCATTAATATGCAATAGTAGATTATTTGAATAATATCCCAAAAAAATTTAATATTGATCGATATTATTTCCTAGTTGTGCATTTTAACTAGAATTTGGAATTTGTGTCTTGTTTTTTGAATATTATTGATATTCAAAAAAATTTTAATTAATTATTCAGTTGCATGAGATTTGAATCTGCTTCAATATTTTTGGTTGATGATGTTTATATGAAAACACGTATAAAACCTGTTATAATTGGATGAGATTTAAATCTGCTCAAATATTTATATTAAAAGTTCATATAAAATGTACTATAAATTATTTCACAGTTCCCCCAGCTAGAATTAATCGGGCTGCATCAAACAGAAGCCCATTATACATTACCAAATGAATTCTTTAAAAAATAGAAGCCCATTATATATTCCTTTAAAAAATAATCGTTTCACACTATATGACCGTTGGCCTGTAGCCGTTACACAGTGCCCAGACGTGGCTTAGTCCCCCCCCCCCCACCAAACTATTATATAAATCACTTAATCCAAACACGGTTGAATGCATAAAAAAACAAGTCAAATTTTGAATACACTGAACAAATACAGTTAAATTGCATCATACATCTTCGCCAGGGGGAAAATGTAGCAAGCAAGCTGCTACAATACGGCACAGTCGTATCCTCAGTACGCACGTTCATATTGCCAAAGGTGTCGTAGCCCAGCAACGATCAAAGTGTCCGAGACACCAAATAACCCGGGGAGGTTATACTACTCTTGCGGACTACATGGATGGTCTCATTGGTGTATGCCATTAGATGAAGTTACTTCACAAAATGGAGACGATGCTACTTCAGGGAGAACGGGGGTAGAGTTTGGAGCACAACCGTGGCAAGCAGCCCCGTCAAACGCAACCCAAAACGTCTCTATAACAACAATGTTAATTGCAAATGGTATAACATTTGCAGCTATACTTTTAATTGTTAGTGTATTTGCAGCCACATTATGGTAAAAACATTAGAAGCTAAGAAAAGGGAGAAAGTGGCAAGCAAAACTCTATATTTTGACAGGAATTTTGCTAGTTTAATTTTTGTGATTTTAATGATTTAAGTTTATGTTCTTACCAGATTACATAGCAAAAGCCTCATCATAAAATTATGAATACTACATCATAACAACAACATGTAAAAACGCCAAAGGAATTTCATTATAACAAAATATATAGTGTTACAAAAACAATTTCTCATAACCTAGCACAACTATTGGCACCCAAAAAAATAGTGTGCTAAAAAAGTATACAATAGTGCACAGGACATTCCCCCTAGCAGTCAAAAATATAAACAGTTGATAGAAATTGCACCCTAGCAAAACTATAGACACATCTTAACAAAATGTGAATTGGAGTTTGGCTAGACTGACCTGAATATAGAGTTCACTAAAAGATACATTTCAAAGACAACCAGATTGGTAACCCCCTGTGTCCACACCAAAGACAGAAGGGAGCTGACAAATGCACAAAAAAAACTGCAAAAAATAAAGGTTGAACATGTTATTCAGGTTTGCCCTAGGCGTGCTGATGCAAATTTCACATAATTTATATTTGGTTGGAAACGAAGAATACCTGAAAGGCTAATCCTAAACCTGGTGGGTGTTTGAAGTCTTCCTCCTCTTCCCATGTTCGCCATATGAGGGATTTCTCTTTATTTTCGGCCGACCAGGTTGACGCTTTAGAACAGGAGGAAGAATCTTTTTATCGTCAACTATATTCTGCAACTCATACTTCAGGGTTTGAGGGATTGAATGAATATCTTCTTTATAGCAGTTCCTGTATGAGCTAGTGAAGAAGCCCGGGTCAACGTAATCACTGATATCATTTGCTTTTCTACTCAAAACTGCTACAGCATGTGAGCAGGGAAAGCCGGCTAGTTGCCATTGAAAACACGAAAAAGTCTTCGAATACAAATTGACAACAGCAGATACATCGGATTTGACATGAAACTCGTTATTGGAGCACTGAGCTATAGACCAAGACTTGCCATCTTGTAGGAGATCATTCCATAGGGCATGTTTCTTTGGAACCAAGAGCTCATTCCAGTTTTCAGCTTCGGTGCGCCTTTCAACAAACCAGCGGCTGAGTTCGCTGCGAATATAGTCTATCATATGTGTGATTGGGAGAGACCGACCCTTTAGAATCCAATTGTTAAAAGACTCTGCCGCGTTTGACGTCATCTCCCCGTAACGCTGAATTAGTGGGGAAAATGCAACAGCCCACTTCCTTACAGGGAGTTGGTCCAGAAAATCTACAGCAATATCTCCACCCAATTCTTTAAACTTGGCCACGCATTCATGGAAAAGACGTTCGTTTGGAGCATAAGCACATGCCTTGAAGTGTTTGCCCAATTCAGATTTCCTAGACTTTGTCCATCCAGTGGAGAAGCGACCCTTGAGATTAAGGAGGAGATGATACAAACAGAAAAAGTGAATAGGGTCCTCAAAAACATCATTAAATGCAGACAATAAACCCAAATTTCGATCAGAAACATAACATATAACCTGGTCGTGTTTAACAAAATCCCGGAGCTTGCGTAGAAACCACGACCAATTGTCTATATTTTCAGCTGATACAATCGCAAATGCGACGGGGAATAAGCCTGTATCATCGAAAAATCTAGTGAAAAAACCATTAACAATATGCCTTGTGATTGAGGTATATCATCGCAGAGACTGAGTAAATGGAAGATATATGGTAGATTCTTTCGCAAAAACAAAACAAAACTGACTTACATCACACGTATATGAATCTTGGCTAAATTTGAGCAGTTAACAAATGTATAATTTCTCCAGAACAATATAAAAATAAACACAGTTATCAAATCATTTTGAAAATACAACATGGAAAGATATAAATGCAGCTAAATGTATTGACTTATTACCATTGTTGCCGTTCTTTGCGGTGGCAGACAGCAGGGTACCTTTGGCGCGCCCCTTCAAGAATGTCCCGTCAACGAAAAGGATAGGGCGACAGCTCCTAAACCCATCAACGCATGCCTTAAATGCAAAAAAAACTCTTTCAAATGACCCTGAGGTCTCGTTGGACTCTAGGAAAACAACACTGCCGGGATTAGTTCTTTCCACAGCAGCACAGTACCACCGAAGCTGGTCGTAGGAGTCTTGATATGTTCTGTATATATGATTCTTAGCAGCTTCAACCGTGCGCCATGCCTTGTGGTATGAAATATGAAAACCATAGTCATTCTTAATTTTGTCCAGACTTCCCTGCCACTTAGAGATCTGTCATCTTTAAAAGATTCCCAGAAGAACTTCCCCATTATTTTAGGACCTAGTCTCTCAGCCTTGACATTACCCATCTTCCCAATACACTTATGAGTCAATTTAGCTTTATAGATTTCATAATCACCCACAACAGGCAGCAATCTAACCCTTATAAACCAATCACAACCTTGAGACTCATTTTCACAACAAACTACCCACTTATATTGGTTATCATTCTTGATGAACTTGAAACTAAATTTCATTTGAGATGAGTACTTAATGATGGCCTCCTTAAAACCTACTTTCCCACCTGGGAATACAGTCCCCACCCCATCCTTCAGTAAATTGGCCCACGCATCAGCTAAATAAGACTTCTTTTCCAACCTAGGACACACATCATACCTATGTATATTATGTACATCATCATCCGTTTGCTCTAAGTTCTGGCTTGAACAATCTAAAGAGATATTTGGACTTTGAGTTTGCATAGAATTGTTCGATACATGATTAATCGTTGTGGGGGATTCTTGATCACTAGTGGAAATATTAACAGATACAAACCTAGATGACTCAACGTCAGCAATAGTCAAAATATTATGCATATCGTCTTTACATTCAAGAATACAATTGGTGAAATTCCCAATTGAACACCTCATACTAAAAGATTGAAAGAGTAACTTATCCCATTTAACCATAACCTGGCCCCTGAATTCAGCATAACCACAACTCCTCGATATCGAAAAAAGCTTCAGCTCCCCCCTGTAATTAGTCGCGAATATTATGGTATCAGACATATACTGCGGAAAAAAATCGATTGAGGAATATGAATTAGGGCAGAAATTCTAGAAATTATGGAGGAACAATGAAAGACGAAGCTTAGAAGATCTTGCAATGAAGTTTCAGCTGCGTTGAAATATAACTTGAATTTGAAATTTGAATTCACTCCGTACATGTTTGTCAGCCGAGAAGTGACAATCGGAGACGATTTCAGAGAGGTGAAAAGTCGGCGATGAGAAAATGAGAGAGAGAGCAGAGAGAACGAGTGAGAGAGCTGAGGGGAAATTAAATGATTTAAAAATGGTTGGTGGGACCCATCCCAAAAGAAGAAAATTGTGGTGTTGTGAAATAAATTGGGGTTCCATGGAATGTAGGGAAATTGGGGTTGTTTAGTGCAATTATAATCCAAAAAGTGTGCCTTGAGGCAATTAATCCAAAAAAATATTACTCGACAAGTTGCTATGTTAACTTTTCAATTTCATGCAATCTTAAATATATATACTTTGTTTGTTAGCAACAAACAATCTCCAAACACGTAAATTGACCAACAACATAACCTATTAAAAATTGCACCACCAAATATTTTTGGAAAAAAAAACAATGGAAGATAAATATATATATCCTGTTTAGTCATTGTTAAAAATAAAGACCAATTCCTTTGTTTTGCGAATTATAAGTTTAATGCTCTAAGTCAGGTCAAATTCACATTTGTTCTCTATAATTAAATTCGCGACTTAAGACTTGGTTAATTTCTGAATAATTATCAGCTGAGACTCTGGTGCTTGAAAAATGTGATTTGAATGTTAATTTTCAAATTAGAAATTTCTACTCAACTTTAACACCTAAAACTTAAAATCTATAAATTGAATATGTTTCTAGTTGTTTCTGCATCTTCTTTAACGGTAATCTTCCACTAATTTTTACAAATTTTGTAAACATTTAACAATTTTATTATTAAGCAATTTTTTTTTTCGATCATTAAATTAAATCAAAGAACCCCTCTAACATAGGGAATCACACTAACACTAACACGGCTTAATCATTCAGGAAATGAAATACAAAATAAAAAATAAAAAATAAAATAAAAAGTGGAATAGAGGAATTGAGTTGATTTTCTAAGAAAAAAAATTATACATATAAATAAAAAATCTAATAACGATCAAAATCAAATTTCAGGCAGGTCTTGCACTAAAAAGTCTAGGCCTACTTCGCAAAGACATAGTCTGAGTCTGACCTATTATCTATGATAGGTTTTTCCATAGGCTCGGTCTCGCCTTTTTAACTAAACAGATCAGGCCTACGAGCCTTTTAGAAGATTATTAAAATTTAATTTATATTATATGTAATATTTAAAATTGTAACTTTTTACGTATTTTTAAAATAGTCTAAAATTATTTATGTCTATTTTTACTACTGTCATGTCCAATCGAGATTGTTAGCATCGACTCAAAAAATATAAACTGAAATTTTTAAAAAATTAAATGAAAAAATAAATATGAAAAATAGTAGCTTTGAAATTATTATTCATCCTTTCACGATTCATATTTAATATGAATTGTCCATATTATACAATAAAATATATAAATAATATATAAAATAAATATTTAATAACAATAATATATATGTGTGTGTATATATATATATATATACACACATATATATTGGATATCATTTTAAAAAGGCCGGCCTAATAGGCTTTTTAAGGCCTTTTACAAAGTCTAAACCTAACCTACTTAAATAAATAGATTTTTTAATAAGCTTTGGATAATGGAAATGGTAAGCGGCGTTGGGTGGTGGGAGTGGAGGCGTCGGGTGAATCTACAGCGCGGAAAAGAGGAAAAAATAAAGAAAGGAAAAAAGAGAAAATTATAAATTCAAAAAATGTATAATTGGTAGTTTAATGTTTATATAGGTGTATCAAACCATTATGGAGGGATATATAGTTGGACCAATATATCAATCTTTACATTCATTTATGGAACCTAAATTATTCAATTTTACATTTGATTATTTTAATTAATTTTAAAAATTTTAAAAAAATTATAACCTAGTTTATTGTTATTTTTCTTCAGCGTATTTCACTTGCCCATCTCTTATAGTTACAGAATCTAATAACTCTTCTTTATTTTTTGTATCACACATTAAGATTTAAAAATAAAAGGGTTAATTGCATATAAATACACCACCTTTTTTCCAACTTTCAATTTAATCCTGAACTTCACGATTAAATTATAAAAACTCAACCTATTAACGAATTTAAATCCAATACATGTTTTTGTGTCTCCGCCCGTTTTTTACCGGTATCTGGTGACGTGTCTCGCCGAGACACATCACGAGCTATCGGTCGGAGACGGATGGAGACACAAAAAGGCAAGACACGTCACCAGATACCGGTCGCAAACGGGCGGAGACACAAAAATATGTATCGAATTTAAATTTTTTAAGTTTGGGTTTTTATAATTTAATCGTGAAGTTCAGGATTAAATTGAAAGTTGGAAAAAAGGTGTTGTATTTATATGCAATTAACCCAAAATAAAATAAAAAAGTAATAAAATCAGCGCCAACAACTTTTTCCCTAAAATATTGTTTTTTTTTTTTTTACAAAGTATTGAGTGAAAATGGTTTATACATGAACCATTAAAAAATATTTATTGTTTTCACTAAAGAGTATTAATTATTTTCACTGAAGAGTATTAGTTATCTTAACTGAAAAATATTAATTGTTTACTGAAAATAAACTAAAACTCTTCAATAATAACAACTAATATTATTCAGTAAAAACAACTACTTTTTAGTAAAAACAAGTAATACCCTTCAATGATTCATGTATGAATCAATTTCACTCCATACATACTTTTCTTCTTTATAATGAATGAGAATTAGGAATCTCAATCTTAATTTCCATATTCGTTTATATTAGGATTAGATACGAAGAAATAGCAAGAACGGAAAATTTAAAGAACACAATATTTATTGATTAATGGACATATATACTCAAAACTTGGCCCTAACCATAAATATCTTGAAGGAGGAAGGGGCTCAATTTTAAAATTTGATCAGGCTTAAATACTAAACACCAATTTACTAAGATGTTATAAAATAACTAATATCTTTAATGAGAATAATTAATATCACTTTAACTACCCTTAACGAAAACAATTAATATTTTTAGTGCAATTCATTGATACATTTAATGTAACTTACTAATAGACTTCAAATAAATTTCATCGTAAATATCATTTACAGTAAAACCTCTATATATTAATAATGTTGGGACCGAAGGATTTTATTAATATATAGAGATATTATTATATCGATAAATTAATAATTTATTAATTTAAAAAGGTTTTAACGTATATGCACAGTTGACCTTCAAAGTTCCAAATTCTTTGAATAACTTTAAGTATACATGAATATTTATTGATAAAAATTAAGTTAAAATACAAATGTACTAGTAGAATTCCATGAACACAATCTCACGTGGAAGTTGGAATGATTCAATAGCTTTGCAACCAGTTACTCTAAAAGAAGCATTGCAAGCATCAACAACTCTTCATAACTTTTTGTTGCAGTACGAGAAGACAACGCCACAACTATTGGGTGCAGTAAGGAGATTTAAAGATGAGATCAACATAGATTTAAAGTTCAAGAAAAAGCAAGTTACAGTAGATTCTTATTTTACTAAGTTGTCTTAAGAATATTCAAGTTTCATTATATATATATATGGATTATTTTTAATAATTATTAATTTATAGTTTCGTCGGAACCAATATATATACACTGGGATCTCAAAAAAATTATTATCTTATAATTTTATTGATTGGGTCCCAAATTTATACTGATCTCAACTTGGGACCGGACAAATTATTAGTTTTAACGTTACTGTACATAATATCTTCTCTTCCGAATATTGCATGTACAATATTCACACAAAGTAAACTCTAAATTCAGAGGACATGAACAGTCGTTGTAATTCGAATAGATGAATTTCAATTATTTATTTTTTTCCTATTTAAATTAAAATTTGACTATTTTTTTTTTTTTCTTTTAGTGAAATCAATTACCATTGACTATCCTCTCAAGTCTAAAACAAAAATATCTAGAGAACATAGAGGTTCTTAAGGACGTACATGTATGATCTTGTGCGTGACTAAATCAGAGTGGGATCTTGATCCAAATGAAGCATCCAAGATGCACAATTATTAAACTACGAAAATGCATGGGCAAAATGATGGTATTTACATTGGCCAACCCTGTCTTGTCTTGTCTTGTGCTTACGGCTCTTCATCCGTTTCTTGCTTTCGCGACGAGAACCTATCGGTTTGGATGCTACTTTCGTACCCACTACTATCACCTGCTTCATTTACGTGCTTCGGCGTTGCTCTCTCCCTCATCCCATCACGATAATGTGACCGTACATTCTCCCTTGATCCCCGACGGTCCTGTAAATTAACGAATACATAACCCAATTTCAGTTTTGTGTTTCACAGATTTTATACAATGATATCACAAATCATAATTTCTGACACGTCGGAAAATACAAAATGAAATAGGTGCTACTGCTATCAATTGCTGAAAAGACTAAGAGCCAGTTTCGCTAGAGCTAATGTGACACATCTTATAAGCTCTAAAATTTTATAAGTTATTTTTTAAAAAAATGAAAATGTAATTTTTAAATAACTTATAAATTGCAAAAGTGTCTGCTTAATAAAACTTATAAGATCTTTTGATAATTTATAAGAAATATTTTTTAAATTTTAATATAAAATAATTTTATTTATTTTTTATGTTGAAAAAGAGGTGGGTGAGGGTGGAGGGGGGAGTGATTCCACGGTGGGGGTGGGACGGGTAGTTGGGGTGGATATGGTTAGAAAAATAATTTGAGATTTATACGGGAGCTTATTTTTTTATTTAAACATCTTATTTTGTTATACATTTTTGAATGCTTATAAGATCTTGGACAATTTATAAGCTATTTAAAAAAACTATAAGCTCAGCCAAACAAGCTCTAAATTATAAGCAAGGTCATGAGAAAAGACTAAATTACTTAGAAGACAAAATAGTGGCATGTGAAGTTGTACATAAAGAAATTTGGATGCACATTAACGGTCCAACAAATTGATATTGGATTTATTCAAAAAAACTTACCTCACGGAAAGGAAAATCATCAGCTTCTAGCATATGTACCACATGCCCCATTTTTGGTCTCTTCTGAGCATTTGGGTCTACACAGCGCAAAGCGACTAAAAGAATGCGTTTCAATGCTCTTGAGGAAGGCTTCGCAGACAATTTAGGATCGACAACTCCCTCTGCATTACGATTGGAAACCATCGTTTTAAGCCAATCAACCAAGTTCACCTGAGAATCGACGCGCATCAGATTTAAAAGAAGTAAGATTTGAAATAAATACTTTCAAATGTGGTAATTTCTATGGATGTACGCAAAGCAAACCTCCCCTGCAGGACGGCTATAATCCACTGGGCTCCTCCCTGAAATGATCTCCATTATAAGAATACCGAAACTATACACATCACTTCTCTCGTTCAACATGCCGGTGCTTGCATATTCAGGAGCGACGTAGCTTGAAAAGAAAAATAAAAAGGTTGGTTATTAACCTTTCGCACAATGGTGTAACATCTTTTGTTACACTACTGATACAAATGACACATATGCAGTGCAATTAATTACATGTAGCATCACAGGTTCCTCTTTAATTATACTGAACATGTGTCATTCATTGTGTTACATTTAGTAAAAGCGAAGAATAGATGATGACTCACCCAAATGTACCCATGACCCGTGTGGTGATGTAACTCTTCTCAGAGCCTAGTAGCTTTGCAAGACCAAAGTCGGACACCTTAGCATTCCACTCTATGTCCAACAGAATGTTGCTCGATTTAATGTCACGATGAACTACCTTAGGCTCAAGACCTTCATGCAGATACGTCAACCTGAGAAACTCAACACGTTTAAGTTGCAAACAAGGGGGGTGTTTGCAGAATTTACGCACAATTTAGATGCACCACTCAGAGTGGTCAGCTTATATTAAAAAAAAAAAAAAAAGATGCTGCCCCCTCCACTTAAGTGTGTAAACACCCCTTGGTAAATTCACAAGTAATTGAATTCACATTTACCCTTTAGCAGTTCCAAGTATGATCTTCATTCGATTTTCCCATGAAAGAGGGCTAGAAGGCCCAACATCTCCGTGTAACCATTGTTCTAAGTTTCCATTGTCAACATACTCGTACACAAGCATCCTGAAATGCAAAGGGTTTGAAAATAAATTGATTTTAAGAATTTATGGATTTCAAGTGACATGATTTTGCTAAGCATTTGAAATTCTCCAATTTGAACTAGAATTAAAGCTAAGTATTTGAAATCCATCCATTTCAATATTTTATCCAAACAAATAGAGTGAATTAAAAATTCATAGTCCAAAATTCCTCCATCCAAACACAACCTAAAAGTATAATAATGCAGGCATTCATTTAGTTACTCAGACCAAATTCCCAATTTTAGGATGTAAAAGAGACCAAATAAAAGCGCGATTCTCAAATTACGAGTACCTTTGAGCTCCTTCAGCACAATAGCCAAGCAACCGCACCAAATTCTTATGACGTACACGCCCAATAGCTTCAACTTCAACCTTGAATTCCCTCTCCGCTTGACCCCTGAAAAAACAACCAAATTACTACTACAAATCGACCGCAAAAAGGGTAAAATTTCGGACAACCAATCTTGGCCACAATAAATTGAATAAAGACAGCAATTTTCATCTACAACTTAATTACACTCAAACTAACCAAATAATCTCAATAATCACACCACCAACCACTAAGGCCATGTTTGCTTTGTGGGACTAGGAGAGATTGATACTTTAATCTCATTCAATCGTAAGTTTGCTTCATGTGACATCGACCCGGGATAAGTAGTTATAGTGATAATTAACACATGAAAAAAGTTGTTCTAATTGTCCCACGAACAAGGATAATTATTTATCAATGCTATCCATCAAAGCAAACAAGCCCTAAATTCCTTGTACAAACAAAAAATTCGATAATAATTAAACACAAGCAAACATATTATGACCACTCTAGTAAAAAGGTAAAAAAAAATTTTTATTACATTTACCTGTTATTGAGCAAATTTTTGACAGCCACTCTAGTATCATCAGCAAGCAGCCCATGGTAAACAATCCCATACCCTCCTTCCCCTATAACATTTTCATCAGCAAAATTATTAGTAGCTTCTTCAAGCTCCCTCAAAGTGTACCAATGGCCCCACCCCAGATGCGAAACCTCGGGCCCGGGTTCGCCACCGGCCCGAGTATCGCCGCTCCCTTGGCACGACCCGGAACCCGGACCCGGGTAGGCTATCCGGTGCCCCTTCCCGACCTCAATGTGGAGGCGCTGGTCCTCGTTCGGGGCAGGCTCCGGAAGCGGGTGGGTCACGGGCGGCGGGGGGAGGAGCTTCGGGGTTCGGGTCGGGTCGACCCGGATTTCTCTAGAAACGTTGGGGAATGTGGAATTGGGATTGGGATTCTTGTGGGTTATTATTAGGTGTGAAGTTTTTTTGTTTCTTCTAGAAGAGAGCCAGAGAGAGATGAGGAGGAGAATGAGGACGATGGCGGCGCCGACGCAGATTCCGAGGAGGACCCACAAATGGAGGCCGAAAATGGAGGTCCGTTTGTAGAGCTCGTCTTTCAGAAGCGTGGGCTTTTCGTCCGACATTGTTTTCATCTTCTTCTTCTACTTTCTCTGTATTTTTGGTTTAGATAGTGGGAGAGGTTAAAGGCATTGAAATTTGAGTGACGGAGAAAACAGTACCCGTCCCACTATTTACTTTCTATTTGTCTCAGTACAAATATTAACACAAATATCTCAATTTCAATTGCGCTTTTGCATTTGCCCAGTGTTTTAATGCAAGAATTGTGTTTTTTAGTTGCCCAGTGTTTTAAATAAAGTAGAATAAAATTATTTTTATAGTATTTTGGTAAATAAAAATGAGCTATCTGTAGACAGAGCAATTGAGATTGGGACAATGTTTTAAGGCCAGGGAATAATCGAGATTCAGCCGGACGCTATATAATAGGAGTAAAAAAAAAATTTGTGTACTTGGTGTTTGGTGCACTCATTCAACAGTTAACTCTATTTACACTGAAAAATTGTTCTAATTATATTGAAAAGTGTTATTGGATTACATTGAAAATCAGTTTTTAGTGTAAACTTTTCAGTGTAATTCAATCACAATTTTCAGTGAAATTGAAACAAACTTTTCAGTATAAAAATGGACAACTGTTGAGTGAGTGCACCGTGCACTTTGTGCATGTGAAAGTTTGTGATATAATATATGTATAGTACAAGTAACATTAAAGAAAAATAGAATTTTAATGACAATAATCTTGTCGTCTCCTCTTATTATTGTTTGTCTAGTTAAAAGTTTTTAATAACAGAAAACGGTTTTAGAATCCTATCATTTAATATATATTTTTCTGTTATTAAAGGTTTTTAGCTAAAAAAAAGTAATAATGATTGAATTATTATCACTAAAAATCAATTTTTTTTAGTGTAATGAGATGGAGAAAGAAGAAAATTTATAATAAATAACGTATACTTGATGTGTAAGTGTTCCAAAGTTCTTTATTACATTTAAAAATACATATATATATATATATATATATATATATATATATATATATGTCTCATACTTATTTGCTAAATTCAGTTTTGACAAAAAAATAATAATATTTTTTAATATTATATTTTTAATACACTCTAACCAAAAATATATATTGTATTATTCTATTATTTTATCGCTTTAAATATTAATAAATAAATTTTTTAGAAAAATATATCCAAACAGTAATATAAAAAGCAATAATACATTTTTATTTGAAAAAGGGGAACATAAAGGAAATTAAAAAAAAAACAAATAACAATAAGCAAATAGAAGTAAATAGAGGGCCTAAGCATAAGAGAGTGGAAGTAGGGGCGTGGCAAGGCATGATGATGGACCTCTGAAAGGTGGGACACGAGTCGCAAAATCAATCAATTTAAGGCATTGCCCAATGTGGACAATATATAATTTATTGAGTTTGTACTACGTGGGTTATAGTGGACTACACCCCGCATTTATACCTCGTTTACGTGTATAAATACTACTTGCACTCTCCATACAAGAGTTGGAAATTATTACTCCTCTGAGTTTGTCAATAATTAACAAATGAAAAGTGGTTTGACTAATTATAGTTATCTTCTTCTATTACTATTTCTTAGATGCTCGGAATTTGTCAAAAAGGTGAGCTAAGCATTCAAAATCTTGGATATTCAGAATAACTTTTAATTTTTTTATGATGACTAATTTAGTGCTAATGGGTTTTGGCTCAAGGTTAGTGCTTTGAAGCACATTATTTTTCTCATTTTTTTCCCTCTGATACCTGAATTAAGCCGGATTAAAGAATTCTAACAATAAGAAAAGTCTATATAAATTTTTCAGTGTAATTTAATCACACTTTTTAGTGTAACTAGAACAAATGTTTCAGTGTAAATAAGATCAAATGTTGAGTGGGTACACCGTACACTTGGTGCATATGAGAGTTTTCTACCCACTTCTATAGAAAAAAAATTATAGCCACTAATCATAATTATTTGTAGGGCAAACTCTCATATGCATCAAGTGCACGGTGCACTCACTCAATAGTTGATATTGTTTACACTGAAAAATTGGTTCCAATTACACTGAAAAAATTTCAGTGTAACTGGAACCAACTGTTGAGTGAGTGCACCATACACCAAGTGTACAAGAGACTTACTCTATTTGTTAAGTTTCAATTTATTGTAGTTAATGCATTATAATTATTTATTACACACTTTAAAGTAATAGAAATATTTATAATAGGTCAATTAAAAGTAAATAAAATAATTAAATGTTATAATTTCATTTATAAATAACAATAATCAGAATTTAGGCATTTACTAATAGATAAATAATAAACAGCTAATAATTACTAACAAATAATTATTAATCCTATTCATAATTTCACTAGTAATTACTAGTAAAGATAAACAATTCTATAATAATTTCTACTAAATAAATATACTATTTAATATAGAGTAATTAAATTCTAAAATTTCATTAATACATTAAAAATAACTAAAATAAATTTAATTAATGAATAAGTCAATATGAATTAGCATTTGGAGGGGGACCAGGCTCGGTGCTCATGGGGGTTGAGGAAGAAGGTAGGTGTGGATTATATGGGTATAAATTTTTTTTTAATAAAGGCGCATATGTACTTTTATATGAAAATGGACATAAAACATTTTATTTAAAAGTTGTGGGTAAAAAAAATATATATATATATCTTATAGAAATTGGTAATTTGCTTTTCATCACTTTCAATAAGCACCAATAAACATGACATTTTACTATTTGAATATATTTGAGCAAGAGTATGTTTTATATGAAAATAATTTATAATAAATTATTATGAAATTATTTTAAAATATTATTAATTTTGTTAGAAGTGTCATTAATTTCATAAAGAGTATTATTAATTTGGATTCAAGAAAATTTACAATAATTACAATACAATACTACTAACCTAGATTAATGATACATCTGATGAGATTAATGATACTCCTGATTAGATTAATGATACTTTAAAATAATTTCACGATAAACTTATCATGAACTATTTTCATATAATACTTTGCATTTGAACAAAATCAATTGATTGTTTGTGAATTATATACTTTTCATATATAAGACACGTGAATATTATACATTAAATTATATATTTGTCCAAAAAAAAATATCCAACATATTTTTATAATCACATACTTTTCAATATTTATCATAAAATATATCCCAAAATATATCCAAAAGATTATTTTTTCCGTAGAGATGTTAATCCGGGCCGGGCTAAACGGGTCGGCCCGTTTAACCCAAAAAAATGCGGGGTTAGGACCATGGTTTAAGAGGCTCGTTTAAATTCGGGCTTTTTTGGCCCAGCCCTATTAGCCCGCGGGCTAATAGGGCTAGCCCGCCGGTTAACCGGGCTAGCCCACTAGCCCGGGTTATATATATATTTTTAAAAATTATTTATATTATATAATAAGTGTATTAATTATTACTATTAAAGTATTAATATACTCACATTTTTCCAATTATCAGTTTATGAATTACATAATGATGTTTGAACTATTACGTGTTGATATTTTGTACTTTTTAAGTATTGATGTTTGAATTTTTATAATTATGTTGAATTGTTTTTATGTAATTTTAATGAATGTATGAACGATGTTTAAATTCATTAATATTTTATTGTCACTATTTTAAATTTTGTGTTGAATTTTATTTTTTTCGACATAACCCGTTTGTGGCCCGTTTAGCCCAAGGTCCGCTAGGGTTAGGTTTTAATTATTAGAGGTCCGTTAAGAGTAAACCGGATAAGGCCCTAACCTGTTTAGCCCGAAGCTCGTTAGGGCCGACCCTATAGGATTAGGGCAGCCCGTTTAACATCTCTAGTTTTCCAGCGTGTCATTAATTTTAGTTTGAAAATTCGAGATAAGCGTTTAGAAATATAAAATTTTGAAATGATTTAGTGGTGACTAATGCAAGGCATGAGGCCTTACCTGAGACCTTGATGAAATGAAAAAGATGGTATTAGCATAATATACAAAGACCTGATATTTAAAAAAGAAAATTTAATTTTTTAAGAGATTTGATGAAGAAGACTAATGCAAGACATGAGATCGTGGACAAGTGGAAAGGAATTATTAACATTTTATTGAGATTTAATATTTGAAAAATTAAATTAAAAAAAATGAAGATTAATGTGAGACATAACCAAATCGTGGTGAAATAAGAAGGTATTATTAACATTTTATATTAAGATTTGATATTTTTAAAAATTAAGCATTCACAAAAAGATAACTATTTACACAATATGTACTCAAGTACATGATATGCACTTGGATTACTTTTTAGAGTATTATTGATCATTTATTTAAGTATTACTGATAATTTATTGGGGTATTTCTGATTTTTACTTGAGTTATCATTTTCAAAATTCAAATGCATATCATGCACTCAAATGCACACTAAAACTATTCAATTATTTAATATTCAACATCACTCCTACATAATATTTTAAACTATGTTTAAACAAAATATTATATTTTAACTCATTTCATCTAAAATATATATGTAACAATAAATTTCGTGAAAACACGAAATAGGTTAAAACTTGAATTTCTTTGAATTCAATTTAGGAAATTGTGCGGGTCTGACAACTCTGATATTCTCCTCTGATTTTTCTCTTCAAATCTTGAGTCTGAACTTTGATCGAATCTTGACTTCGATCTTGGACTTGAATGTTTATAACATTAATCCAAGGGTGAAAACACCTTGTTTTGGATTAAACATTGTTTCTGGATTAACGCTCTTGAATCTTCAAATGTTGATGAAGAACGCTTTGAATGTTTCTTCAAATCTTCGAAGGAAAACGCCGGATCGGAGGGGTTTTGAGTCTTAATCTCTGATCATGAGCTGTTTTTGTTTGATTTGGGCGAAGAACGACGACGAACACCTTTGAATATTCAAAGGCCTTGAAGAACGTTCTTGGAGTTTCTTTGAATCTTCAAGGACAAACGCCAGATCGGAGGGGTTTTGAGCCTTAATCTCTGATCTAGAGCTGTTTCTGGCGGGTTTGCACGAAAAACGGCGAAGAATGCTTTCAGTCTTCAAGAACGGTTGCAGAGGATTCTTTTGTTGATCGTCTAAATGCTCGTTCACTTCGGTTGTGTCTCCGAGAATGAATGAACAAGTGCCCTATTTATAGGGTGGAGGTTGAGAAACATTCCTTTCCTGTTGCGCCACGTGGCACGTCCTGGTTGGCCGATGCCATTTGGTTACCGTGATTTACGAATTAATCGGATTTGATTTAGTTCGCTTCCCCTTTTGACGAGATATCATTTAATTTTCGATCTTATGGTAAATAAACCGTATTTATTACCCAATATGAGTATCGAATACTCATTTAATTTGACCGACTTGTACCGTGTACATTTAATATCAAATTTTACTATTTAATTCAAGAATTAATTTAATTAAATTCTCAATATAAAATAGTAAATTTTATTTGATATTAATATTTGATTTGTATACATGTCACCATTTAATTGGGTGCAAATTTAATTTGCTTACAAATGCCCCCTCATGTTTTGTTCATGGTCCTTTTGACTTGGAGTGAATGAAGCACGAAAGTATTTTACGCCCCCATATGCATTTAGAGTTTTGAATCATGAATGAACTTAGAGGATGTCTAAGCTGCCTACGCACCCCTTTAAAGAGGATCAAGTCAAAACGTAGTTCAAGAGGGTACCATAAATAGTTTATACTCATGTAGGCTAGGAGTGACATACAGTTTAAACTCGTGTGTCAAAGAGATTTGATTTGAATTTATTTGATAGTTTTCGCTCGTATCAAAGAGCATTCAATTTCAAATTTGTATATAGTTTTGGCTCGTACCAAGGAGCATTCCATTTCAAACTTGTAGATGATTTATAATTATATCTAAGAGCATCACTTGATTCTGGAGAGGTTTAACTTTGATCTCCAAGCTTGAGAGCTTCAGATGGTTTTGCCATTGTCGAGGTGATTGAATTTGATGGTGTTTGAGATAGTTTTCGCTCGTATCAAGGAGCATCACAGACAGTTTATGCTCGTATCAAGGAGCTTCATAGACATTTTATGCTCGTATCAAGGAGCTACACAATTTTGAATTTGTAGATAGTTTTTGCTCGTATCAAAGAGCTTCATTTTATTTGAGGGACTTTGAGATAGTTTTCACTCATATCAAGGAGCTTCACAGACAGTTTACGCTCTTGTTAAGAAGCTTCGTTTAATTCAGAGAGGCTTCAATTTGATCTCCAGCTTGAGAGCTTCAGATGGTTTTGCCATTGTCGATGAGATTGAATTTGATGGTCTTTGAGATGGTTTTCTCTCGTATCAAGGAGCATCACAGACAGTTTATGCTCGTATCAGGGAGCTTCACAGACAGTTTATGCTCGTATCAAAGGGCTACACAATTTTGAATTTGTAGATAGTTTTTGCTCGTATCAAGGAGCTTCATTTAATTTGATGGACTTTGAGATAGTTTTCACTCATATCAAGGAGCTTCACAGACAGTTTACGCTCTTGTCAAGGAGCTTTGATTTGACTTTGGGGAACTTCAGAAAGTCTCTTCGAGCACTATATCTCCTTGCTCGATCAATTGCATGACTTTTTCCTTGAAGATAAAACAATCTTCAATTGAGTGGCCCACTAAGCAGTGGTACTTGCAGAATTTTGGGTTGTTAGTGTGTCCAGCTTCTTCTGGCCGTTTCATCCTAGGCAACTCAATGAGCTTTGCATCGAGCAAGTCATCAAATATCCCTGAGACGTTAGAGTCTAAGAAAAGATATTGTTTCTGTCGCAACTCTTTCAGAGTCAACCTGCTTTGCCCCCTGTCGCGAGGAAGGTTCATTAGGTATTCCTTGCTTGAAGGTTTAACATATGTCATATCGCGATGCTTTTGACTTGGTAGTTCTTCAACTCCACTTGCGGCCATGCTTAACTCCATGTCATGAGCTCTTGTAACCAAATCTTCGAAGGTTTTTGGTTGAATACCTTGAAGAATGTACCGGAGACCCCGCTGCATGCCTTGAATGCACATCTCGATTGCAGAAGTCTCTGAAAGTCGATCCTTACAATTGAGGCTCAGATTCCTCCATCGATTAATATAATCGATCACGGGCTAATCTTTCTTCTGGCGAGTGTTGGTTAGCTCGATCATGCTAACTGTCCTCCTTGTGTTGTAGAAGCGGTTTAGGAACTCATACTCCATTTGATCCCAGTTGTTGATGGAGTTAGCCTCCAAGTCGATGTACCAATTGAACGCATTTCCTTTTAAGGAGCGGACAAATTGCTTGACTAGATGATTTCCGTAGGTTCCGACGTTGCAAGTTTCAACGAAGTGAGCCACATGCTGTTTCGGGTTCCTTTTTCCATCGAATTGTTGGAACTTCGGGGGTTGGTAGCCAGCTGGCATCCTTAAGTCGTCAATCCTCTTGGTATACAACTTGGTATAAGTAAAGAATGGTTTAAAACCGTCATCAAATTTTCCCTTTACCGTCTCCAGTATGAGCTTTTTGAGTTGATTAACTTGGATCCCTCCATCAGATGAGATCTGCAACTTCTTAGCAGTTGTCTCAGTCTCTTCTGCTGCTTGGCGTTTGGTTGAGGTCTCTTCGTCATCGTGGCTCTCAACTTGTCTAGTGTGGCTTGCATATGTATTGTCCACCTTGATCATCAGGTTGGAGATTTGGATGTCTCAATTCTTGACGTGTTGGGAAAACCCTTCAACAACTTTGAGCAGATTGGCGAGTCGTTCCTCGATGGTTGAAGCATATGTCGTCATGATTATCAAGCTTTCTTGAAAAAAAAAGAGATGAGAGGTGAAGTATGTCCCACTGGGCGTGCCAAATTTGTAACAACAAATTTCGTGAAAACATGAAATAGATTACAACTTGAATTTCTTTGAATTCAATTTAGGAAATTGTGCGGGTCTGACCAACTCTGATTTGCTCCTCTGATTCTTCTCTTCAAAGCTTGACTCTGAACTTTGATCGAATCTTAACTTCGATCTTGGACTTGAATGTTTATAACGTTAATCCAAGGGTTAAAACACCTTGTGTTTGGATTAAACGTTGTTTCTGGATGAACGCTCTTGAATCTTCAAATGTTGATGAAGAACGCTTTGAATGTTTCTTCAAATCTTCGAAGGAAAACACCGGATCGGAGGGGTTTTGAGCCTTAATCTTTGATCAGGAGCTAATTTTTATTGATTTGGGCGAAGAACGACGACGAACATCTTTTAATATTCAAAGGCCTTGAAGAACGTTCTTGGAGTTTCTTTGAATCTTCGAGGACAAACGCCGGATCGGAGAGTTTTTTAGCCTTAATCTCTGATCTGGAGCTGTTTCTGGCGGGTTTGCACAAAGAACGGCGAAGAACGCTTTGAGTCTTCAAGAACGGTTGCTGAGGATTCACTTTTTGATGGTCTGAATGCTCGTTCGCTTCGGTTGTGTCTCCGGGAATGAATGAACAAGGGCCCTATTTATAGGGTGGAGGTTGAGAAACCTTCATTTCCTGTCGCGCCACGTGGCACGTCCTGGTTGGCCGATGTCATTTGGTTAGCGTGATTTGTGAATTAATCGGATTTGATTTAGTTTGCTTCCCTTTTTGACGAGATATCATTTAATTTTCGGTCTTATGGTAAAATAAACCGTATTTATTACCCAATATGAGTATCGAATACTCATTTAATTTGACCGACTTGTACCGTGTACATTTAATATCAAATTTTACTATTTAATTCAAGAATTAATTTAATTAAATTCTCAAAATAAAATAGTAAATTTTATTTGATATTTAATATTTGATTTGTACACATTGTCACCATTTAATCGGGTGCAAATTTAATTTGCTTACAATATACATAAATTTTGTTTTTATTAAAAGCATCATATTTATCATGCTCAACTTGGAAAAGCTCGAAACAACTCATATTTACTCGAGCTCGAGTTCAAATTCAGTAATACTAGACTTGTCAGATTCGTGAGCCTAATCTAGCTTAGATATTGTTAATTTTTCTGTCTAATTTGAATATTTCTATTTTTTTATTTTTAGCTGTTCAATTTCAGTATTTTTGTTTCCCTTTTTTTTAAAACATGCCCCACAACACTATTTTATCCTATATTGGCCATGCTATTTGTCATGTAGTGCCAAGTAGAGCTTTAATGTGTTGTACTTTATAACAAGTGTACAAGACATTAAAACTCTACTTGACAATATCATGATGAGAAGCATAGAATAAGTCATTTTATTCACACTCGCAATATTTATTTTATAAATATTTTAATGTTCCACTTGGCAATATTATGTTTTACCCCATATATTCACTTTATAAATTAAATATTAAATTTCTTATATCCCTGCCGACATAATGGAGAATTCAAATTGGACGGAGGGAGTAGTATCTTACTCCTATTATACTTACTAGTAATTAAACTTGTGCGATGCACGACCATAATTATACAATTAATTTATGGATTCTCAATTTACATCACAATTTATTTATTTAGATTTAAGAGTGCATATTAGTATTCTTATTAAAGTATTTTTCATTTCAACAAAAAAAAATATATATATATATCGAAAGGACTATAGATTTTGAAACTCCTCTCTAAGAATCACATTTTTTTCAATTTTCGATGAACGTTCATCGTTAGTCACCGCACATCAAAATCTCCAAATTATTGTGATTGATGACTCTCAAAACATCCATGTATGACCGGCCGTGACTGAACACTGATTCTTCAAGAATATGCCAACATTAGTGAGCGATTGTTATTGACTCTTATTGACATTTCATATATATGAGACAACAGATGTGAATTGTCTCTTCTAAAATTCGAATCAATGAAAGTTTAGGGATCGACATCTTCTCATCTATATTGCTTCTGGTTATGTTTGTACCTTCCAGAAAACTGTCACCTAGTCTTATTAGAGGCAAAACTAGTTCTATTGCACAGTCCTGTTGAATGATCTATATATCTGAGTAACATAATTGTAGTCTCAACTTTCAAATTCAAATCATGATTCGACACACCATAACACTTCAAGTTATTCTAGTGTAGGTGCAAGTATGACTTTATCCTATAATTCAGATCGTCCATAATATTCTTCAAGTGTAGCTTTAAACAAAATATTTGTAAAGTTATCAATGAAGTCTTTTCACTTTTTTTTTCAATTAAAAATATTCATTTATGAAGTCTTCTGTTCCATACGGTTACTCGTACATATTAATTTTTAAGATTTTTTTTATAATATTGAGATAAATGCATGCATTAAAATAATTATGCAATTTAACAATGTATACATTTCACATATATTTTTATAAATAAATAACTAACATTATTCTATATTCTCCAGATTTAATCTAGGTTTGAAGTTCGAAACCATCAATTTCTATCCATTTATGTGTTGGGTCAGTCCATACAGAGTTTTGTTATGTCTTCAATTGAAATGCAGTGTTCATATTATTATCCCATGAAATTATCACAAATCTAGAGGTAAAAATATTGAGTAATATAGAGTTTGTTGGAAAACTTACTTTTTCCTTGCTTTGTAGACGACAAAGTGCATTTTCTTATGCATTGTTTATATGTTAATTAATTAACCCAAAGATATCTTCCAAACTTATGCTCGTATGTATTTCGTAGTTTGCCCAATAGAATAAATTGATATATTAATTGGACAAAGTATAGAGTGAAAATGGTGCATACATGAATAATTAAAGGACATTAGTTGTTTTCACTAAATAGTATTAGGTTGTGTTTGGATGGAGAAATTTGGGTTATAGATATTAAATCCACAGCCTAAATTCACTCTAATTGTTTGGGTAAAATTTTCAAATGAATGAATTTCAAATACTTAGCTTTAATCTCAGTTCAAATCGGAGGAATTTCAAATACTTAGCAAAACCACGTTATTTGAAATTCACAGATTTATAAATCTATTCATTTTTAAATCCTTTGGATTTCAAATGATTCAGTCCAAACACAACCTTAGGTCATTTCAACTGATAGATATTAGTTGTTTTCACATAAAAATATTAGTTATATAGCAAAAATTAACTAATATTGTTCAATAAAAACAACTAATACTATTCAATGATTCATGTAGAATCAATTTCACTCTGTATATACTCTATTAATTGTTATATGTCTACTATAATTTTTTTTCGATGTAATGAATCTACATAATCTCTCTCTTCTACAAAAGATTAAGAGTATGTATAAAGTGAAATTGATTTATATATAAACCATTTTGTAATTTTTTTAGCATAACCACTAATATCCTTTAGTTGTTTAATGCTCATACGTATTTGGTGGTTTTCTTAATAAAATATATTGATTGATATATTAATTGTTATATGTCTACTATGATCTTTTTTTAAGTAAATAATCTAGATAATCTCTCTTCTACAAAAAAAAAGTATGTATAGAGAGAAATTGGTTCATACATAAACCACTTTGCAATACTTTTTAGTATAACCACTAATACGCTTTAGTGTAATCAACTAATACCTTTAGTTAAACAACTAATACTCTTCGTACCCTTCAACTAATACCCTTCAGTGAAAACAACTAATACCCTCTAGAACTAATACTTTTTAGTGAAAATAACTAATACCCTCCATAACTAATACCCTTCAGTGAAAAAAACTAATACCACTTAATGAGAACAACTAATACACTTCAAATGGTTCATGTATGAACAATTTTTACTCTATACTTTGTCAAAAATTAAAGAGTGGTCATAATTTTTTTCCAGATTAATAAATTCCACAAAACATAAACTTCTACAAACTATATATAAAATTAATTCTATACATTGATCATTCACAAAAAAAATTATTAACTATTATTTTAAAGAGTAGTTCTAGGGTGCACTTGACTACATGATATGCACTTGAATTTCGAAAAAAAAAAATACCCGAAACAGAAATCAACAATACCCCAATAAATAATCAGTAATACCCAAGAAAACATCAGTAATACCCCAATTGTAAAAAATTACACAATGCAGTGTGTTTGTGTGTGTTTTGAAAAAAAAATCAAAATTGAAGTCAAAATTGAGCTTAAAATCCAAGTGCATGCTAGAATTTGTGTATTTTAAAATAATTGAAATATCTTTTATACTACTCCTTTCGATTCATTTTTTATTGTCCATCGGAAAAGGGCACGAGCTTTAATAAAAGAATTGTTTATTAGTATTTGTGGATATACAGTAGATTTTTAAAAAGGGGTAAGAGTTGTTTATTATTATTTGTGGGTATAAAATTAATAAAGTAGTGACATGAGTGTAAATAAATTATGCTTTTAAGGGGTAAGTTAAAAAGGGCAGTGTTTGCTTTTTGCTATTTTGGGTAAATGGAAAACAAACAAAAAAACCTTTCTTTTATGGTAAAACAGATAATAAAAAATGAATTTGGGGGAGTACAAAATAAAGAGATTTATCATAATATATATATATATATTTCAAAGATATATTTGACATATTTTTATATTATTTGTCAATATTTATTATAAATTATATATATTTCAAAGACATATATCAAAAATTTACAACGAATATTATAAATTATATTTTAAAAATATATCCAATATATTTTGTAAATAATTATTTGTCAATATTTATGATAAAATATATTTCAAAGATATATATTAAAGATTCAAAACGAATATTACTCAATTTAGCAATAATTTTGGCGGTAAAATTCAATGGTTTCCAAATGTTGGTCGGTTAGCGTTATTATATATATATATATATATATATATATATATATATATATATATATATATATATATTATATTTACAAATATATTTTAAATATAAATAAAATATTTAATTAATGTTATGTAAACTATCAAGTCGAATTTGAGTTTTTCATAGCGGCGAGCAAAAGTTCGATTTTTTTTTGCCAAATTGAGTTTGAATCGAGTTTCGAACTTTAGTTTCCTAATGGGGCCGAGTTCGATCTTAACACTACGTGACTCGACTCCTTTACACCCCTTCAAGAAGTAAACACTAGACTGGTGGATCTAATACCCGATCGAACATCTTCAACATGCATTCCAATAAAACATTTATAATCCTTATAGAGAATATATAGATATTTGGATGTGTAATCAATCATTTATCACTTATAGAATTTTATCGTTACAAGTATGGAATATTGAAAATGATAAAACATAGAGTGCTTAAAAACACAACTAAAAGGGGTAAAATAAAAATACGTCTTTTAAAAGATGTCTCTTCACAGTTTTTATTTTTTACAAGTACTTTTAAACTGTGAGTAGAATTTGCAAACACCCAAGGGCAGAGTCAGGAAAACAAAATAAGGTGGACTGAAAGTCTAATACAAACACAGTACAAATAATTATAACAAGTTGTTATGTTGCAGTGGTTAAAGCTTTACTTTTTTTAGAGGTCATAGGTTCAATTCTCGGCTGAACCAATTTTCCTTTTTTTTTACATATAAAATATTTTTTTGTCCAAAAGCTGAGTGAGCTACAGCCCAGCCCACCATATCCCCCGCCTTTGCAAACACCCTCATAATACTCCCTACACCACACTATAAATTTCTTGTTTCTTTTGGGCATAAAAATTAAAAAAAAAAAGATATAATAACAGATACCCGCCCAGTACTTAAATAAACCTTCCCATGAAATATTCTATAGAAATTAGAAAATATTAATATAAAATGGAATATAGTGAAAATAATGCAACTGAATAGAGAGTATAAAGTGAAGTGGGAATAAAAAGAGTAAAAGTGGAGTAGGTGGATTTCAAAAAATGCTATGAAAAACTTATTTGAAAGATGTCTGGAAAAAAAAATCAATTTAAAGTCAGAGAGAATAATAGGAATGATGTGATAGTGAGAAAAAAAAGTAAGACTTTTAAGCAAAAGTAGGGATATAAATTTATAAAATAATTTGCCAAAAATCAAATAGGATATACCTACAAGGATTCAGTTCAAGAATTAGTTGTTGGTTGTAGCAGCGGCATTCTCCAAACTTGTATTTTTTATTTTTTTTTGACAGAAGGTGTTGTAATGGAACTTTACCATTCTCCAAAGAGCTTGTTAGACGTTGGGTTCCCGCTGCCAATTATGCATAATGTTCAGGTCTTCTATACTTTTTCTTTGAGCATGAGCATGCGTCTTGGCAAAAACGAAATGGGGAACGTTAGGCAGCTCTCGCTTTCCTTCCCCCTTCGCCAATTCCATTGGTACAATCGCAGCAAATCCATTTCAAGAGGCTAATAGCAGGCGTAAGAGCTGCTCCACAACATTATCTTCTTCGGTTGTCTCTCTGTCCCGCGATTAATTTCATACTTATAATAACTCCCTCTCACAAAAGTCATCATTACTACACTCACATGCTCCATTTTTCCTTAAAACAACGTACAACTTCCATATGTGAAAGTAAACGTGGAACGGAGGACCGATTTCCTACCTACCAGTCCAATACAAAACTTAGGCTAAACTCATAATTGCTATCCTAACCCCCAACCCCTAACCCCCTATGAGTAGACTAATCAGTAGATTAAAATCTAAAATATCACTCAAAGAAGAATATGATCTAACAAGACCCTCCCAAATCCAGAAAAATAATAAAATTACGGAAAACAGGGGAACATTAAAAAATAAAAGAATAAGTTATGCCATGAGGCTTAGGTTAATGCGTATACCATGACACGGTCTTATAGAAGTTTTGTTTTTTTCAAAATTAAAATATGAGTAATCTAATAAATTAAACTCTTCCATTATCTAAATAATGAGTTTTCAATTGAAACGAAAATAATAAGTAATCTTTAATTGTGTTTAGAGAGTAATAAAGTAACCCACCAAGTTTCTGTGCCTGTATCATTTGGTCAATCCTGTCATTTTACATATGGGGCACAAATTCTTGCGCAGCAGCCATTGTTTAATACAGTCTCTATGAAAATCATGGCCGCAATCGAGTATCCCCATATCTTCTCCATCTTTAAATTCCTCCTGCAACATAATAAAAATAAAAATAAAAAACCAAATCAGAACATTTTCAAAAGGGAAAACAGCATATTTGTCCAAAAATTTACAGGACAATTATATTTTGCTATACTTTCAGGAAAAAAAATAAAAAAATTATGCCCAAATAAGGTTGTCACCGTGCAACCCTAACTATTTTGATCACTTTTTTGGGCAAAAAAGGCCTTTTATAAAAAAGTAGGACAAAGTTGCCCTAGGGCAATTTTATTGGTTTCCATTTTTTAAAATATAGTGATTTTGCAGAAAGTTGAGAATCGTACTCTACAAATACTGCAGGGTTCCGTCTCCGTCTCATTTTTCGATCCGTTACGACATTTCCGTTGCTTCAAAAGCCTCAGTATTGTTTCATCGTTCAATCCGGTACACACATCGCCTATGCGCTCCCCAAGAGCCAATAACTCCTGGAATGAGTAAAAAAGTAATTATCCAATAGTTGAAGGACCAGGTGTGCAATTAATTAATGAGTAGTTACCTCGTACGACATGTTATCAATGTCCATTCGCATGTCGTCACGATAATCAAACGCGTCGGCCATCCCAAAGAAGAGTGAGTGATCAAGGATCATCATATCCTACAGCATCATCCCAACAAGTTGAATTTGGAATGAGGGATAACAAGAATTATATTGCAACTGTGACCCGGTTTATGGGGGCCAAGATTATATTTTTATCTTCTTGATTCTATTCATTTAGAAGACAAATTTCTGATGGGAAAACCAATCGTCTTGGATATATATTTTTTACTAGGGTTTTCAGTAGTCAAAATGTGTGTGTAATTGTGTATATTTATGGGAATAATATAGAGCCCACATAACAAAGGAAGATGGGGAAAAAATATATTTTTTGTATAATACAAGATAATAATTAAATCTAAAAAATATACTAGGACTATAAAGGTATGGTACCCATGGGCGGGTTTGTGAATTCTTAAAAATGGAAAGATTGTAGGCTATTTACATGGAAACAAGATCAAATGTATATAATAGGGGTAAAATCAAATATAATAAAAAAAGAAAAAGTTCTAAATCAATAAAGTAGACCAAGTATACAGTGAAAATGATGTATACATGAATCAAGGGTATTAGTTGTTTATACTGAAGAGTCTTAGTTGTTTACTGAAAATAAACTAAGACTCTTAAACAATTAATACTTTTTAGTGAAAACAACTAATACTTTTTAGTAAAAAGAACTAACACCCTCAATGATTTATGTATGAACCAATTTCATTCTATACATACTCATAAAAGTAATATCTTTAGAGTACTATTGTGTGCTATTACCACACATAAGTGGTGGGCAAAAATTGGCTACAGTAAACTCTAATGTGAAACTTGTTCACCATATAAAACTAGATTCATACTACGGTTCTTACATTTATTTAGCAATAAAAATACCCTTCTATAATAGAGTGGATCTTGCGTGAGACAGAGTATAAGTTGAACATGAAACACTAACATTTTGGAAGCGATGGGTATTAATTTATAATAGTTTGTGGACCGCCTCACACAAATTTTTCCTAGAAACTAATGTCACACAGATTAAAAACAAACAAGTCGAACTGTGTGGTATTAGGTTATAAATGTAATGATATTATTGAATAAATGTAATTATATTACTAAATGAAAATTTCATACAGTAAACAAATTTCATTAGAGACCTCAATATATGTATAAAACATATCTTGATGTTAATTTTGGCTCTAAATTTTAGCTATGTGAAAGATATTTATAATAACTATTATCGTGAACCAATTATGACTCGCACTAATAATACCGTGTTGAGCTTCTAATGAATTAAGTTGACCTGTTAGTTAACCCGAATGGAAAATGAACTGGTCATATCATTCTACTTAAAATCTAGGGTAAACTTAAAAACTACAATAAATCTGATTTTTTATCCAGAAAATTACGATGTAAACATTTAGAAGTATCACCTCAACATGGACTCGTATACTACAACTTGCTATAGGATAAATGCAAATCTACCAGGAATATTTGTAGCACCTCAAATTATTATTTATAAAAACCCCCTATTATACTACGTGGCAGTACAAGGACTTGAACCCTAAACCACATGAATACAATTTATAATGTTTACCACTTAAGCCAAACTAAGAAACCATACAAAATTAGAATATATATTGTATATAACTTGAGTTTATAAAAGCATATTAAATTTTTTATTGCAATTGTACCAATTTACATATTATTTAATTATATTTGCAATTGTCCTATGTTTATGTTAACAATCCAAAATATTTAACTTAAGTATAAGTATTCTATGTATAATAATTGAATTGATTAATTGAACTTAAAAATTATATTTATATGAAACTTTAATGTTTAAAGACTTTTACCACTATATTAAGGATTTTGTATTTAGAAAATCTTAATTTATTAAAAAAAATGAAATTAAGTAAATTAAATAATTATGATTGTTCTATCAATTAAATGATTAATTGATTTTTTTTAATTATTTAATATTATAACATTTAATTGATGAATTCTTATTGTCATGAGATGCACCAAAATTTTAATTATTTGGTTTTTTTATTATCTAATTGAATTTAATATATCATTTTACTATTGACTTAACTATGTTTAACATGTGACATATGTTTGAATATATTTATTATATAATACAATTATATTATTTTATAGTGTATAATTTTATTAAGTATATATGATGCATTATGATGTATAATCAAGTTTTACTAAAATCTCGCGTTATGCGCAGGACACTAATCTAGTTAATACTATAATATTTTTTCTTTTGCAAATAATATGATGAAGTAGTTTTTGTAATAAATATGTATAGAGTGAAATTGATTTATACATGAATCAATGAAGGGTATTAGTTGTTTTCACTAAAGAACATTAGTTGTTTTCACAGAAAAGTCTTAGTTTGTTTTAACGGAACAACTAAGATTCTTAAGTGAAAACAACTAATACCCTTCAATAGTTCATGTATAACCATTTTCACTCTATACTTTGTCTTTTGTAATTAATTTGGCTCATTATTCAGTCATTGGTGAAGTGAACATGTAAATGAGTAATCAATACGTTCAAAATTCCACAAAAAAACTGTTCATATGAATCACATTGCATAATCTATAAGCTAACAAACACTCACTCACAAACATAACAAAGGTAGACTTGCAAATATTTACAAATTTCAATATGTTGTAGTATTGATATGCTCATCTTTATTACCAACATTTCCACATTACACCACTTTCTCCGCTTTTCAATCCACAAAAATTGTTTAAAAACGTTTATGTGTATATGCTGGTGGTCGTAAAATCTAGGATGCTTTGTTCTTTTGTGATTTGTGTGCAGCAAAGAAATGTAGACAAAGAAAGTAGAATAACATACCTCGACTCTCAAGCCCTCTCCTCTTCGCATGATATCTAAGACATGGCGAATCTGCTAAATTCAATATGTAAATCAATAGTTGCATGTAAAAATGGGATGAAACAAAAATATTATTCAGCACAAAATCTTGTATGAGACGTAACTTTTGCAACTTTTTTGATACCCAAGTTTAATAGTATGAGATGGTCTCATATAAGACTTACTCATTATTCAGATAAGTGCAAAAAATTATTCAGATAGAATATTCACTTCTAAATCTGTAAGGAATGTTTAGCTAATAAGAAACACTAACTTGTAACAGAAATTTTAAATCACTGCTTGAATCTAATGCTGAGTTTTCCTTTTGGACCAATAACTTAAACAGACCACTTTTAGTTCAATACTCTTGAACATTTCTTGAATATAGTCGGTTAAACTTAGACTCAGGATCTAGGGAGAATAGGTTTAGGGACATTCAAGAACACAAATTTTTCCTAGCTGGTTCAAGAAAGATAGTTGGACACTATTCTAACACAAAATCTTGACTGTAAACTCTTTCCCCCTTTTTTGGAAGAACTCTTTCTTTTTTATCATACATACAATCACGATATAAGATTTCTATTGGTTTCCAGTTATTAACATCAGAAAACTTGATATTTAGTAATATAATTGCCCGATGATAAGAATATGCTCAAATGATGAAGATATTGTTTCCAAGAATTTTATGAAAACGTTTCGTACTTTCAAGATTTTTAATGGTTTCATGGTTTTGTCGAAATTTTTATGTTATACTACTAAAACACACTAGGAAGTGGAACCTCGATCAAGCGAAATATTCAATTTTTCAACATGGCCCAATAGAGGAGATCATACTATATGACAATATGACTACAAATCAAATGCCACAAATAATAAAGGAAATCATGCATCAGTAAATTTCAAATAAGATATTGGACATTGTTCAAGACAAATAAAGTTATTCTCTCTAAATTTATGCTGAGACAAATGCTGTAAACATTAACACATATGATGAATTAGCAAATACAGAACTAAGAATAACATAAAAAATTCTCAAGTATAATCAAATGCAAAGGTATAGAGACATACCTCAGACATCATGCTGCTTCTTCCTTCACTAGCAGTAGCCAAGCTTCGTAGTGAATGATGCCTCTCCAACAATGCTGCCCTCGAGTTTGATATCGATGAAAGTGCTATTTCCTGAGAGATGCCTGGTGAACTCGATCGAATAGCATGATTACTATTCTGCCCTCCGGGCTCAGTGCCTACTGAGGATAACAGAGATCTTCGAACAATTTCAGTTAGCCTCCTAGGATATTGAGGATAATTTCGATGAGACCAAGGTGAAGACGTATTAACCCCTGACGCCCGAGTGGTGGATGCAACGTTTCCAGCAATGCTGTTCCAATTCGTAGGTTGTTGAGATGAACTCCCAATCTCAGTAGCAGGGGCAAAAACGGGATGTTCAGAAATGGTTCTGGGAATGCTTCCGGATATAGATTCTTGATAAAGCATTGTATCCCTCTCTCTTTCTGAAGCAGATGGATTGTTATTTCTTGAGCTCGAGGCTACACTCCATCTAGTTTGAGGGTTTCGAACATGTGAAAGAATTGGCTGACTATGATGACTTCCATTATCCATAACCGGAGTTGGCTGTAAGTCTCCTAAATGATTACGAAGAACTAGTCGTGACGAATGCCTAGAAGATTGAACATTCGAATTTCCCGAATTTGCTTCATTTGGAATTGGGACACCAGATATGCGATGATCCAGATGGTGGGAGCCATTAAAGCGTAGTCGTAAATTTCTTCTAGAAGTTTCTGCACTCGAGGAGAAAGGACTCGCAGAAATGGCTCCTCCAACACCGAGACGAACCCCTGAATTAGAGGGATCGTGCCCACCACCGAAGAGCAGGTTGTGTTCTGACATACTTGAACTACCAGCTCCTGAAGACTGCTCCATGTGTACTTCAAGAGCTTTTCTCTTGCACGGGACCCGTTGACCTTCCAAAGAACAGCCTGGTCTGTAATCAGGTACACCAAATGCGTCCGAGGAACTACCAGTATGTGGCATTTTCTCGTTTGATGATCTGACCGACAGATCATCGTCCTCACTGTCTCGAAACTCTGAACACATGTTAAGATCCTGAGAAACAGAATTGGGGCCAGAAATCTGTGGATTATATGGCCCATTTTCTGTCTGATTAGTACCCAATGAAAGAATATTAGATGGTTGTTCCAAATTGAGAGCAGTTCGTGAACGGATGCTCCACGTACGCTCTCGTTTTCTTTCATTATGGTCAGCTTGACTTTGTGAACTACTCTCACCTAAACTCCATTCTCCATTCAACCCACTATGATGCAGATACTGAGAATTGGTGTACTCCGGGACCCGATTTTCAGCAGAAGCCTGCAAGCTAGTCCACGAGTCTATGGCAGCATCATTCGAGGACGAGCCATGATCAAAGCCTATAGTTTCGGGCAAGGTGGTGAGCTTACTTCTTTGCCCTTGCATTGGGGCTCAAGATTAATTTGTTCAAGTACTCAAAAACAGATCTAATAGAGGGGAGGCAGAATACCAAGAACTTTTGTTCTCCGGAAAATCTGCAAGCAAAAATAAAGAATGAGAGAGCAAGACAAGAAACACATTTTAATAAACACATATCTCATCAATGGTACTCATAAGGAACTTGTGTGTTATCTCTCAGATACTGAATTTTTATGTTTAAATTGTGACAAGAAATTTGATCAATAGGCTGTGCTTTGACATCTAAACATTTCTACAAATTCACAAGTACTCAGAATGTATTTCTATCATAATCCTCAACTCAAACAAGCACAATATAATATATCTCTCTCAAAAATATCTAAAATATTTGTACATCATTTAAGTATTGGAATAAAAGACCACTACTTGCTATCACGAAAAATAACAGTGAAATAATTTTTTTCTCTCAATATCTAAAAGCACCAAATTGACATTTCCAAGAATCTCAAACCCTTAGCAATAGCATCACCAAAGACATAGGAAAGAAAATTTAGCAAATGGAAATATTTCCAGTCCGGGAATAAGATTCTGAATTGATTTTAGACAAAGGAATCACAAGATTGAGAATTCATACTCGTAAATCAATTTTGAAGGGAGAAAATGAGAAGTGAGGATTATTTACATTTTCTGAAGAAATAAAGGTGGAGAAAAGGAAATAAGCTAAACCCATCAAAAAAGTATATGAATTAAAACACTAATGAGGAGGTAATAGATGAATCCCATAAGCAAGAAATTTGAACCCAAAATAGAACATAACTTCACAAGGATAAAAGAATCCAAGAATTTTCACCTGACAGACAGGCGGAGGATCTGAAGCCAATATCTGAAAACAACAAAAAGAAACAAATTAGCACATAAAGTAGAAATGGATGAGTGATACAAACCTCAACTCATTCACACAAACCTCAACTCATTCACACAAACAATCAGAGAAAGGGGGGCAAGAGAGAGAAAAGGAAATGAGACGAGAAAGAGGAAAATGGGAATGAAACTGGTGGGTGGGGTGGGATGATGTGAAAAATGAGAGATGGGTGGGGTGGGATTAAAGAGGACTGTAATCTTTAATTTACTCGAATCACCCCACCAATAAGCCAACCCACAGCCACAGGGCCACATTTCACACCACATAAATGATAAAATTGAAACCTAAAGAAAAGTAATAACAGCAATAAAGAAAAAACTTTCCCAATTTCCATTAATGAAAAAGTCAATCAATGAGCTGATTCTCTGAGATATGAAAAAGAAATTGTAGGCGCAAAATGAAAATGGTGCTGTGAAAAGAAAAAGAAAATGGTGGAGATTTGTATTAATAATATTATTGGGTCATGTGTTGCTGTAATGAATCGGGTGGCTTACCAAATGTCGGCTCTCTGTTTTTCAAATGAATCAAAATCCTCACGCGAAGCACCTCTCCCTTACAAGTTTTCTCCCTCCCCTTTTTCTCTCTCTCTCTCAAATCTCCGGATTTTCTTTCTGTAATATGTACTTCCTCCCTCCAGCCATAGTAGACAAAATTGTTATTTTGAGATGGTACGATTCACATTATATCTACTTATTTTGTATTTCAACAAGCATTAACCAATTTTTTCTTAAATGCTCCTTATTTAATTTTAAAAATTATCTCTATTTAATTTTATAGTGTGAATAAGGATAAAAGAAAAAATTTACTATGAATTAAATGAGATGATCATGAATTCTATGCATGTCTTAATTTATGTGTAAAATAAAACTTGTCTATTAATGTTGGTCAAATATTTTTAAAAAGTTGTTAAAAAGTGATGTGTAAAGATTTTATTTGAATATAAAATAATATTGTGTGGAAGTGTTATTTCTATTTTAGAAATCTGAAGATCATTATGGCACAAAAAATAAGAAAAGTGTGAAGTTTATTATGGATTTGTGGGAATAATATAATTCCTCAAGTAAACTAAGCATGAGATGTGGTCATAAATTTAATTAAAATATAATATTAAAACTATAATGATAATCTCTCTATTTTTTTTAGAGTTATTTGAATATAAAATGATATTGTAAAGGCGTTGTAATTGAGTGTTATTTTTATTTTAGAGATGTAAAGTGTATTGTGAAACGAATGTAAAATAAAAATATGAAATTTATTTTAAAACGGAGCGAATATTTTTAATTTATAACTCTTTTATTAGATAAAATACAAAATCATGGTATTGATTGTAGTTACTCTTTGTATTTAAAAAGAATACTACTTACTTTTTTTGCACTTTTTTTCCTCATCCCAACAAAGAAATATAAACCAAAAACATAACTTACAATATAGAATACAAATTTTTTTTTGTTTAAATTATCTTTTATGTTATGTTTTATAACCATCACATGAACGAGATATAATACTCAAGAATTAATTACTCTTTTTCTCCCGTGATTATTTGCACTTTTTTTTTGCGCCCGTTGCAATATTATTTGCACAACAAAGTATAAAATGAACAAATTTCATTGCAAACAAGTTTAAAGGATATTAATTGTTTCACTAAAAAGTTGTTCCACTAAAATTGTGTTTTGATGGAAGAATTTGAAGATATGAATTTTAAATTACAATCTAAATCCACTACATTTATTGGTGTAAGATATTTAAATTGATAAATTTCAAATAACTAAATTAACTTTATTTCAAATTGGATATTTATATACTTAGTAAAATCATGTTATTTGAAATCCATGAATTCTTAGATCCATTCATTATCAAATCTCTTGGAGTTTAAATGGCTCTATCCAAATGCAATCTAAAGAATTTTCGTTGATGGATATTTTTTTATGGAACATGTATGGTAGATACTGCAATGAAACCGAGTCAAGAATTAACCTTTTCCCCCAAAGCAAATACGCCATGACTAGTGCTCACAGGATCTGCGTAATGCTTTCAAAGGTAACAGTTTCTCATCTCTAACAACAAATGAAACAAAGTTATGAGAAGAACTAACTCTAATGGATGGATGCAGAGTATGCAGAGGGTTTTTTGTACACAGAGAATATTGTGAACTTGTGGGTGCAGAATGACCCTTATTTATAGGTACGAAAATACAATCTGGGTGATGGAGATATCGGAGGGATCAATTATCTACCTGGGCCTGATTAACTGCACGATTTTCGGAACTTTTTTTCCTTAATGACTACAAAACGTCCTCGTTCTTCGGATTTACAAATAAGACTGACCGAGGCTAAAGGATAAGCACTGACCAATTCAAATTTGAAATCTGAAGACTTATTGGATAAGCTCCACGATTCAAATCCCATGATTTTAGGAACTCCATGGTTTTGGATAAGTTCAAGTATTCTGGGTTGGACCCGATCTGATTTGGTTGACCCATCAGCCCGTCTAGATTTGACCTAGACGAATATTTTGGTCCCAAAAAAATAAAATGGGCCACAAAGTCTACCAAAGTCCAATTGCCAAGAACCAAGACCAAGATCAAGTCCAGGGCCCGGGCCAAGGTGCGGGCTTGTGTGTGATTCATGTGTTAGGGTCCCCATGAGTCTATTTGGGTACCATGAACTTATTTCCATGTATATACTAGGAAATTTTTTCCTAAATTTTCAATGTGAGATAAGAGCATTTCCATTTTCCATACTTAGTTTTTATTATCAAGTCCTGGAGCTGGCAAATCGGGTCATCGGCCGGCCTAGTCCATCGGGCCAAGCCATGGTTATGGGTAGGGCTGGGCCGGACCATTTTCAAATCGGGCCTACAAAAATAGAGCCCAACCCAGCCCAATCTATCCCACGGGCTAATGGGTCATTTCTGCCCATTTTTTTACGTGACTAATGAACATAAAAAGTTGTACTAAAAATACAACAACATAACTCATCACCTTCTACAATCCACATATATATTTTATATCTTCTTAATCTCATTTAATGTCTAACAAGTAACAAGTCACAACACAAATTATAAAATAAAACCGAAACTACAAGCCCACCATAATTTCAAACAAAAATAAAGGTCATTACAATACTAAATAAGTTTATAATTCTAATGAATTAAAAATAATATGTAACTTCAAAAAGTAAAAAAAAAATTAAAAACAAAACAACATATAAGTTTTAATGTCTCAAATTACTCAATGCATCAATCATCATCAACCGCAATATTAAAATCTTGTTTTGATAAATGTATCCCCTCCTTTGTCTCTTGTATATAAACATAAAATAGGAAAATTAAAACAAAAAAATAACTACTTAAATATTCAATCAGACCAAGTGGATTGCCCGTGGCCAGGGCCCGGGCCAAAACGGCCCGATTTTTTGGGCCTTCATATTTTAAGCCCAACACAAATCTCGGGTAGGCCAGGCAGGTCCATCGGGTCGAGCTCAAATTACCAGTTCTACAAGTCCTAAAAAATTGGGTGTGACGTCTCATCTTTACGTATTAATTTATTACTCATCGAAATTCGATTTTTAGATTTTAAATATACTACAGTCATATCTAGATTATTTTTTTAGAAATTAACATTTGATCCTCAAATTATTTTGGTCAAACATGAGTGTTTAAGACATCTAAAAACAAAATTTCCAACAATCTCTCACATGAGTGGAAATTGCACCTATAATCATGAAGACACACGTTAAGCTCATTTGACACCTCATTGCTTTCAGATAAGTAGCTTGTGTCTTTGAAATTTCCATAGCCAAACATTATCGGGTACACCGGCTGCTTAGTAGATACAATGCCTTGAACTAATCCTCCTTCGTGCATATTTAATCAACAGTGTTAACACAATTCAATCTCGACTTTATTTTGTTCTCACGTTTTTGTCCATTTTGGCCATCGACACCCTTTGATTTCATAAATGTTTGGTCGAAGCGGCCATCACTTCCCACTTATATAGGTGATCTCCTTTTGAGTATCCCATCACACTCAGCCTTTAGGAATCATTAAAAGTTTTTCAGCTTAACCTTTACTACATTCGTACGGGTCTCAACACTTGATTTATTGTTGTATAATGAATGGTCATGATTTTCAAGTGTTTCATCACTTATTGCCATAACTTAGTTTTCCCATTGAAGGAAGTTCTTGGGATCTACAATCATCATAGTTAGGTTACCATTGTTTCAGTCTCTTATGGATTTTAAATCCATTTCTTCTATCAGCTTTCATATGATCTCAATTAATACTCTTCATGAGTGAATTCGTTATGTTGTCTTTTGACTTCACATAGTCAACTGACATTACACCAGTTGAGATCAAATGTCTAACGGAGTCATGTCGACGATGTACATATCTCGATTTTTTGTTATACATACTGCTCAAAGCTTTACCAATGGTAGTATGACAGTCACAATGTACCATCACAGATGATACTGGTTTGTTCCAACAGGGAAGGTTCTCGAGAAAATTACGAAGCCATCCAGTCTATTCACCAGCTTAATCTAAAGCGACGAATTCTGGTTCCATGGTAGAATGGGCAATACACATTTATTTTATGGACTTCCACGAAACTACGACTTCTCCAAGAGTGAACAAATATCCACTAGTGAAGAACGAGCCTTTTGTGTCGGATATCCAGTTTACATTGATATACCCTTCAAGTACAACTGGATGCCTCGTATAATGAGGCATAAATCAAGGGTGTATTTCAAGTATCTTAACACCCTTTTAAGAGCCTTATTGCTCTTTACTAGGATTGCTCGTGAACCTACTCAGCTTGTTCACGCTGCATGCCAGATCTGGACGTGTGTTGTTTGTTATGTACATCACACTATCTATGACCCTTGTATATTCCAGTTGAGCCATTGGGTATCCTCTATTCTTGGTTTTTCTGTCTCCTGAACAGAAGTAACCGCAGTGTCATTTATTTCTTCGTGAGATCTTTTCTTAGAACTCACATCTTCTTTGTTCCTACAAGGAAAGATATCTTCAAAGAATACAACATTTCTTAATTCAATTGTATTGCATTCTGTCATATTGGGAATTTCTCAATTTGTGAATCAAGAACTAATAAGCACCACTGTTATGCGTTATCCTATAAAGATATAATTGACTGTCTTAGGACCGATTCTAACTTTTTTGGGAGCTGGCACTTCAACCTTAGCTAAACCCCTTCTTCCAAAAAGAAAAGTTTTAAAAATACTTTGAAAACTCTTAAAAAGAGAAAATTCCATAAAAATGATAAATCTGTTGATAAAACTAATAAGAGAAAACCTTTCAAGAAGAATTTTAAAGAAAAAATTTATCAACCTACTTGTTATAAATGCCATAAAAAGGGACATAAAGCTGATGTATGCCCTCTTAAAAAGAAAATAGATGAGATCTTTCATGATGACGATCTTCTTAAACAAAAAATATCCGCTCTTATGATTTCTGACACTCCAGAAGAATCAGAATCCTCTGAAAATGAGAATAATGATGATGATAATATTACTCAAACTTCCTCTAGTGATAGTGAAAACTCTTGCAATGGGTTATGTCCTCTATCCATTAATGTCATAACAAATGACAACTCTGAGCAAGAACTTCTTTTCGATCTAATTGAAAAGGTTCCTAATCCAGAAGATAGACATAATTATCTAATTAGACTAAAAGAACTTGTCTTAAGCAAAGAACGGACTAGTGATAAAAAACCAAATAAATTAATGACTAATCTCGAACCCTTTAGCATTACCAAAATATTAAGCAAAGTACCAACATCATCCATCTCTAGTCAAACCTCTATGACTGTTTCCGCTAATGATCTTAGAAAAGAAATTAGTAACCTCAAATTTGAAATTAATAATTTACAAAAAGAAATTACTATATTACATACTAAAGATCTAGAAATAGAGACAAAACTCTCCCTAGCAAAATATGATTTTTCAAAAATAGAAATACCAAAAAACTTAAATCAAGAAAACCCAGAAAGCTCAAACTTACCTTCCGAACAAACTAAGGAAGATAATAAAATAACTGAACTAGCTATTCAAAACATCACCTATCAAAAGTGGTACTTGGTTATTACCTTAGTTGTTAATGATTTCCGAATCAATGTTTCCTGTTTAATTGACAGTGGGGCAGATCAAAACTGTATAAGAGAAGGACTTATTCCTTCTAAATATTACGAAAAAACGAATGAAAGACTTGTAGCAGCTAATGCTACCCCCTTAAACATAGAATACAAACTTACTAACTCCCATATCTGTAATGAAGGGTATTGTTTTAAAACACCTTTCATACTTGTTAAAAATCTTAATCAAAACATTATCCTAGGAAATCCTTTCCTAACTACCATTTATTCATTTATGGTTAATGGTAATGGAATTACTACTAATATCATGGGAAAAGATATTAATTTTAAATTTTTAAATCCCATTAAGGATAGAGAAATATCCCTTCTTCAAAATCATTTTGTTTATAAGCAAATCAATTCTATTCAAAATAAAAAAATTACATATCCAAACTCTTAAAGAAGAAATTACCTACTTAAAAATAGAAGAAGATTTGAAAAATAAAACTATACAAAAGAAAATATCAGACTTAGAATAAAAAATCAGATTAGAAGTCTGTTCCGAATTACCTAATGCCTTTTGGGAAAGAAAGAAACATACGGTTTCTCTTCCTTACATCACCAATTTTAACGAAAAATTCATTCCCACTAAAGCAAGACCTATACAAATGAATCATGATTTATTAGATACTTGTAAAAAAGAAATAGATTCCTTATTAAAGAAGAAACTTATCAGACACTCTAGATCTCCTTGGAGTTGTGCAGCTTTTTATGTTAATAATCAAGCTGAAAAAGAAAGGGGAGTTCCTAGACTTGTTATTAATTATAAACCTCTTAACGAAGTTTTAGAATGGATTAGATATCCTATCCCTAATAAAAGAGGCCTTATAAATAGACTTCAGAATGCCTACGTTTTTTCTAAATTCGATTTAAAACCAGGATTTTGGCAAATACAGGTTAACGAACAAGATAAGTATAAAACAGCCTTTACAGTCCCCTTTGGACATTATGAATGGAACGTAATGCCATTTGGACTAAAAAATGCTCCCTCGGAATTCCAGAATATTATGAATGACATCTTTAATAACTATTCTGATTTCTCTATTTGTTATATTGACGATGTACTTATTTACTCCAAAAACATAGACCAACATTTTAAGCATTTAAACATATTTTTACAAATAGTAAAGAAAAATGGTTTAGCTATATCTGCTCCCAAAATCAAACTTTTCCAAACAAAGATTAGATTTCTTGGTCACGATATATTCAGGGGAACTATCAAACCAATAGCGAGAGCTATTGACTTTGCAGACAAATTCCCAGATATCATAAAAGAAAAGACTCAACTACAAAGATTCTTAGGTTGTTTAAATTATATTTCAGATTTTTTCCCTAAACTTCGCATAATTTGCAATCCGTTGTTTCAAAGATTAAAAAAGAATCCACCAGCATGGACCGACACCCATACTAATATAGTAAAATCTATCAAAAAACAAGTTAAGTCTTTACCCTGTTTAGGAATACCTAAAAATGATGCTTTTATGATTATAGAAACAGATGCCTCTGACTTCGGTTTCGGGGGGATATTAAAGCAAGTTATTAAAACAGAAGCAGATAATACTGTTTCAAAAGAACAATTAGTAAGATTTCACTCAGGCAGCTGGACTGGGCCACAACTAAATTACTCAATTGTTAAGAAAGAAGTTCTATCCATTGTTCTATGTATATCCAAATTTCAAAGTGATATTTTTAACAAAAAATTTCTCCTTAGAATTGATTGTAAATCTGCTTAAGAGATACTACAAAAGGATGTTAAAAACATAGTATCAAAATAGATATTTGCTAGATGGCAAGCAATTTTATCAAGTTTTGATTTTGATATCGAGTATATTAAAGGAGAGAATAATTGCCTTCCTGATTTCCTAACAAGAGAATTTTTGCAGAATTCAAAGGATGCAGAGACCAAGGTCGACGACTCCTAGCTACTATACTCAAAGAGCTATTGCTAATTACAGCAATACTAATCAATTCAAATCCCTAGAAGATATTCCAGCTCCTTCTTATGCCGGAGCAATTACTCAACCAATTACTCCGTCTTTTCCTACCCAAACCAATACTCAGGTTATCCCATTAAAAAATGGATATTTTCTTAAACCTAAGATCGAACATATTACTCCTACAACCCTTACCGTTCTTGGAAATCTATCCAAACTAAATGAGCTTACTCAAAACATTTTCCCTGTAAACTGTCAATGGTTTACGGATAATCCTCTTAAAACCCAAGAGTTCTATGAATTTGTCCTCGTAGACTCAGGAGCGGCTGAAATTACTCATACCTATCATCCTGATGATAGTAGTAAAATCTCATATTCCAAAATCTCATATTCCAAATCTCATCTTACTAATTGTTCTTTTGAAACAGTATTATCTGCTTCTATTTTAATAACTTGCTTTAATATCCCCCCGAAATCGAAGTCAGAGGCATCTGTTTCTATAATCATAAAAGCATCCTTTTTAGGTATTCCTAAACAGGGTAAAGACTTAACTTGTTTTTTGATAGATTTTACTATATTAGTATGGGTGTCGGTCCATGCTGGTGGATTCTTTTTTAATCTTTGAAACAACGGATTGCAAATTATGCGAAGTTTAGGGAAAAAATCTGAAATATAATTTAAACAACCTAAGAATCTTTGTAGTTGAGTCTTTTCTTTTATGATAACTGGGAATTTGTCTGCTAAGTCAATAGCTCTCGCTATTGGTTTGATAGTTCCCCTGAATATATCGTGACCAAGAAATCTAATCTTTGTTTGGAAAAGTTTGATTTTGGGAGCAAATATAGCTAAACCATTTTTCTTTACTATTTGTAAAAATATGTTTAAATGCTTAAAATGTTGGTCTATGTTTTTGGAGTAAATAAGTACATCATCAATATAACAAATAGAGAAATCAGAATAGTTATTAAAGATGTCATTCATAATATTCTGGAATTCCGAGGGAGCATTTTTTAGTCCAAATGGCATTACGTTCCATTCATAATGTCCAAAGGGGACTGTAAAGGCTGTTTTATACTTATCTTGTTCGTTAACCTGTATTTGCCAAAATCCTGGTTTTAAATCGAATTTAGAAAAAACGTAGGCATTCTGAAGTCTATTTATAAGGTCTCTTTTATTAGGGATAGGATATCTAATCCATTCTAAAACTTCGTTAAGAGGTTTATAATTAATAACAAGTCTAGGAACTCCCCTTTCTTTTTCAGCTTGATTATTAACATAAAAAGCTGCACAACTCCAAGGAGATCTAGAGTGTCTGATAAGTTTCTTCTTTAATAAGGAATCTATTTCTTTTTTACAAGTATCTAATAAATCATGATTCATTTGTATAGGTCTTGCTTTAGTGGGAATGAATTTTTCGTTAAAATTGGTGATGTAAGGAAGAGAAACCGTATGTTTCTTTCTTTCCCAAAAGGCATTAGGTAATTCGGAACAGACTTCTAATCTGATTTTTTATTCTAAGTCTGATATTTTCTTTTGTATAGTTTTGTTTTTCAAATCTTCTTCTATTTTTAAGTAGGTAATTTCTTCTTTAAGAGTTTGGATATGTAATTTTTTATTTTGAATAGAATTGATTTGCTTATAAACAAAATGATTTTGAAGAAGGGATATTTCTCTATCCTTAATGGGATTTAAAAATTTAAAATTAATATCTTTTCCCATGATATTAGTAGTAATTCCATTACCATTAACCATAAATGGATAAATGGTAGTTAGGAAAGGATTTCCTAGGATAATGTTTTGATTAAGATTTTTAACAAGTATGAAAGGTGTTTTAAAACAATACCCTTCATTACAGATATGAGAGTTAGTAAGTTTGTATTCTATGTTTAAGGGGGTAGCATTAGCTGCTACAAGTCTTTCATTCGTTTTTTCGTAATATTTAGAAGGAATAAGTCCTTCTCTTATACAGTTTTGATCTGCCCCACTGTCAATTAAACAGGAAACATTGATTCGGAAATTATTAACAACTAAGGTAATAATCGAGTACCACTTTTGATAGGTGATGTTTTGAATAGCTAGTTCAGTTATTTTATTATCTTCCTTAGTTTGTTCGGAAGGTAAGTTTGAGCTTTCTGGGTTTTCTTGATTTAAGTTTTTTGGTATTTCTATTTTTGAAAAATCATATTTTGCTAGGGAGAGTTTTGTCTCTATTTCTAGATCTTTAGTATGTAATATAGTAATTTCTTTTTGTAAATTATTAATTTCAAATTTGAGGTTACTAATTTCTTTTCTAAGATCATTAGTGGAAACAGTCATAGAGGTTTGACTAGAGATGGATGATGTTGGTACTTTGCTTAATATTTTGGTAATGCTAAAGGGTTCGAGATTAGTCATTAATTTATTTGGTTTTTTATCACTAGTCTGTTATTTGCTTAAGACAAGTTCTTTTAGTCTAATTAGATAATTATGTCTATCTTCTGGATTAGGAACCTTTTCAATTAGATCGAAAAGAAGTTCTTGCTCAGAGTTGTCATTTGTTATGACATTAATGGATAGAGGACAGAACCCATTGCAAGAGTTTTCACTATCACTAGAGGAAGTTTGAGTAATATTATCATCATCATTATTCTAATTTCAGAGGATTCTGATTCTTCTGGAGTGTCAGAAATCATAAGAGCGGATATTTTTTGTTTAAGAAGATCGTCATCATGAAAGATCTCGTCTATTTTCTTTTTAAGAGGGCATACATCAGCTTTATGTCCCTTTTTATGGCATTTATAACAAGTAGGTTGATAAATTTTTTCTTTAAAATTCTTCTTGAAAGGTTTTCTCTTATTAGTTTTATCAACAGATTTATCATTTTTATGGAATTTTCTCTTTTTAAGAGTTTTCGAAGTATTTTTATTACTTTTCTTTTGAAACAGTATTATCTGCTTCTGTTTTATTCTCACGTTTTTGTCCATTTTGGCCATCGACACCCTTTGATTTCATAAATGTTTGGTCGAAGCGGCCATCACTTCTCACTTATATAGGTGATCTCCTTTTGAGTATGCCATCACACTCAGCCTTTAGGAATCATTAAAAGTTTTTCGGCTTAACCTTTACTACATTCGTACGGGTCTCAACACTTGATTTATTGTTGTATAATGAATGGTCATGATTTTCAAGTGTTTCATCACTGATTGCCATAACTTAGTTTTCCCATTGAAGGAAGTTCTTGGGATCTACAATCATCATAGTTAGGTTACCATTGTTTCAGTCTCTTATGGATTTTAAATCCATTTCTTCTATCAGCTTTCATATGATCTCAATTAATACTCTTCATGAGTGAATTCGTTATGTTGTCTTTTGACTTCACATAGTCAACTGACATTACACCAGTTGAGATCAAATGTCTAACGGAGTCATGTCGACGATGTACATATCTCGATTTTTTGTTATACATACTGCTCAAAGCTTTACCAATGGTAGTATGACAGTCACAATGTACCATCACAGATGATACTGGTTTGTTCCAACAGGGAAGGTTCTCGAGAAAATTACGAAGCCATCCAGTCTATTCACCAGCTTGATATAAAGCGATGAATTATGGTTCCATGGTAGAATGGGCAATACACATTTGTTTTATGGACTTCCACGAAACTACGACTTCTCCAAGAGTGAACAAATATCCACTAGTGAAGAACGAGCCGTTTGTGTCGGATATCCAGTTTGCATTGCTATACCCTTCAAGTACAACTGGATGCCTCGTATAATGAGGCATAAATCAAGGGTGTATTTCAACTATCTTAACACCCTTTTAAGAGCCTTATTGCTCTTTACTAGGATTGCTCGTGAACCTACTCAACTTGTTCACGCTGCATGCCAGATCTGGACGTGTGTTATTTGTTATGTACATCACACTATCTATGACCCTTGTATATTCCAGTTGAGCCATTAGGTATCCTCTATTCTTGGTTTTTCTGTCTCCTGAACAGAAGTAACCGCAGTATCATTTATTTCTTCGTGAGATCTTTTCTTAGAACTCACATCTTCTTTGTTCCTACAAGGAAAGATATCTTCAAAGAATACAACATTTCTTAATTCAATTGTATTGCATTCTGTCATATTGGGAATTTTTCAATTTGTGAATCAAGAACTAATAAGCACCACTGTTATGCGTTATCCTATAAAGATATAATTGACTGTCTTAGGACCGATTCTAACTTTTTTGGGAGCTGGCACTTCAACCTTAGCTAAACCCCCCACATTTTGAGATATTTGCATGATGATTTATACTTTTTCCACAATTCATAAAGAGTCTGATCCTTAGACTTGTGTGGAATCTTATTTAAGATGTGGTCGGCCGAGCTGATTAACATTGTATTCATCATCTCTTTCAGTGTTTGGTTTTTGTGTTCCACACACCATTTGATTGAGGCGAGTATGGTGCTGCCATTTGATGGATGATGCCTAAGTCGGCACATATCTGTTCAAACGGAGCTACATACTCTCCGCCCCTATCACTGCAAATTGCTTTAATTCGTGTGCACAATTGATTCTCTATGTCATTCTTGTAAAGCTTAAAAGTATCCAAAGCTTCATCATTGCTTCAAAAGAGATAAACTTAGCAGAATCTAGTGCAATATAATTAATCATCAACAAAAGTAATAAAATATTTTTTCCCACCTCTAGTTTGCACAAACTTTAAATCATATACATCTGTGTATATTAGATCTAGAGGGGATGTGTTCATTTCTACTGATTTAAGTGGCAACTTGGCCAATTTTACTTCAACACATATCTCACATCTTTTAGATGCATCGATGTTTTCAATTTTAAGTAAATTCAAATTTACTAACCGCTTTATAGCTTTTAGGTTAACATGTCTCAATCTAAAATATCATAAAAAGGAACACTTAATGACATAAGTAGAACTACATGCATTTATATTAATAGAAATAATACCCTTTCGGGATACGACCATAGTTGACATCTTGAACAGACCATTGACGAGATAGCCCCAACCAGAAACTGTCCAAACTTGCTAAGTACAACTATATCAGACTAAAAAAATAAGTTTAAATTGATGGCTAACTAGAAGAGATCCCGAGATCAGGTTCTTGCAGATGTTCGGGACATGTAGAACATCATTGAGCTTCAACTCCTTGCCAGAAGTCAGTTTGAGCACCACCATTCTAGTTCCAGCCTCCTCAGACGTGGACTGATTTCCTATGTAGAGTTTTCTCCCATCAATGGGGAGAATAAGTTGAGAAGGCATTCTTCTCAAAGCAAACGTGGTATGTGGACCCAGTGTCCACAAACCATTCTTTCAAATTGTCCACCTGGTTGACCTAGAAGACCACAATAGATAGGTCCATATCCATGGACCTCCTCCTCCTCCTCCTCCTCCTCCTCCTCCTCCTCCTGCTCCTCCTCCTGCTCCTGCTCCTGCTCCTCCTCCTCCTCCTCCTCCTCCTCCTCCTCCCCCTCCTCCTCCTCCCCCTCCTCCTCCCCCTCCTCCTCCTTCTCCTTCTCCTTCTCCTCCTTCTCCTCCTTCTTCTCCTTCTTCTCCTTCTTCTCCTTCTTCTCCTTCTTCTCCTTCTTCTCCTTCTTCTCCTTCTTCTCCTTCTTCTTCTTCTTCTCCTTCTTCTTCTTCTTCTTCTTCTTCTTCTTCTTCTTCTTCTTCTTCTTCTTCTTCTTCTTCTTCTTCTTCTTCTTCTTCTTCTTCTTCTTCTTCTTCTTCTTCTTCTTCTTCTTCTTCTTCTTCTTCTTCTTCTTCTTCTTCTTCTTCTTCTTCTTCTTCTTCTTCTTCTTCTTCTTTCTCTTGTCATCCTTGTGAGGAAAGTGGACAATCAACAACCCAGTGATTGGGTTTATCGCTGTTATAACAGTTCCTACTGAACTGCTTCTTTTTTTAGAGGAACAGAAGCAACAACTTTCCCCTTCTTCTTTTCATTTGGCCTCTGTCTTTTTCTCGACGAACCATCCTTCTCTACTAGATTTTCTTTTACCTCAATTGAGGACTTGGAAGCAGAGACTTTTCCTTCTCTCTTGTGGTTATCTTCCTCAATCTTGAGGCGGGTGATAAGTTGTTCTAGGCTTATATCCACTGGGAGGGAGTTTCTTGATCACAATTGCCACCAAGAAGGGTTGTGCCAAAATCATCTTTTATGCTGCTATCGTTTGCATAACCAGGTGCAGTTTCTGGACTTATTCGATGATAAATTTATTGTTCTCCATCTTAAAGTTGTACAAAGAAGCCACCACGAATTTCTTGGTACACACGTCTTCAGTCTTGTATTTCCTTTCTAGAGAGTTCCACAATTCTCTGGCACTAGGAACCTCGTAGTATACGTTCTATAAAGTGTCCATCATTCCCCCAGGACATAGTTACAACAAAGGAAATCGCCATTGGCTCAAGTTTCATAGGTTGGTCTCTTTGCTGGATTTATCTCGTTAGCATCGATCACAGGACAGTCCTCAGTGAGGAACCTCGTTAATGATAGCGTGGTTAGGTAGAAGATTACCTTCTTCTGCCATCTTTTGTAATCAGTGCTTGAAATCTTTTCTAGTATTTCTCCATGGATCATCATTGGCTGAATTGCCATAGGTCCAAAGGTAAACGTAGCACCCCCCAAAGGGTTAGCTGATGGGGCTATCGTATAGGCTCCAATAAAACCTGCAGAACAACCAACATCTGTATGGTGGGCTGCATAAGTAGTTGGTGGAACACCAAAGGTAGTAGGTACGCCATGGGAAATGTTGACACCAAAGGAAGTCCGGATAGTATTAGGATCACCACCAGTGACTGCAACATGATTGACTTTAGTCAGGTAGTTAGGGATGATATCGTTTCCTAAGTTAGATGACAGTGCAGTAGGATCATGAGGTTCAAAATTAATATATATATATATATATATATATATATATATATATATATACTTGCTTTGCAATTGATGAAACCTGTATGGTAAATACTGTAAAGTACGATAATGGAAAATGAAATAACAAAGTCAAGGATTAACCTTTTCCCCCAAAGCAAATACGCCCTGGCTAGTGTAGATGATCTGTGTAATGCTTTCAAATGTAACAATTTCTCATCTCTATATCGGTAGCACCACTAATATAGAGGAACATCGAATGAAATGGAGTTATACGAAGAACTTACTCTATTGGATGGATGAAAAGAATGCAGAGGATTTTTGGTATACAGAGAACAATATGAATTTTTGGATGCAGAATGGTCCCTATTTATAGATACAAAATACAATCAGGGTTCAACCATGTATTTGTGCTGCATAGAAAGGTCATGTACAACATAAGATCCAAATTCGAAGTGGTTTGATGGGTGTCGAATCCAATAAATAATAAAATCTTCTTAAATAGATATGAATTGTGATAGTGATAAGCATAGTAGAATCCACAAAAATTGGTAAATAGATTTATCCTTCTAAAATACACATATTTACAACTGTTAAAACAATGATGGGTTTTTTTTTAGATTAAATTAAACAAACTACACAACAAGTAATTAAATAAAATCAAGAGGATTCATAATAATAAAAACATCTAGCTAAAGATAACTTAAGAATTGGTTCTCACACAATCGTTCATCGATGCAAAGATCATCTTCCATTCTACACTAAATTGGTTATAGTTGTTGGTACCACCAAACAACCTAATATTTTCTTACTTTGTCGATAACCAGTGAACAACCCTAGGTATCGTAAATTGGTTACTTACGGTATCGTACTTCTCTAACCAGTGAACAACCCTAGGTACCACCATTAGGATTTAATTCATAAGCAACATTAAAATCTAGAAAGACTCAATTCTAGCCAACAAACACACATGTAGGTTCATTTAGACTAGGTTATGCATCTCCATGTCAATTATTCACTGTCATTTGCCACTAACATCAGAACAATTTGTTGGAAATTGGTTATATATTAACTAATTTTTTTAGGAATGAAAATATTAATTTTTGGGAAAACAAAATTAACGAGGTTGTTCTACTCTCGGAGTAGATGAACGTGGTATATTTAATATCTCAAAACCGATTTTCGGCGAGTGAGAAATTAATTTGGAAAGTTGGATAATTATTCATGTGTGTTAAATAGTTCATGGGAATGGAAAGCTTGAGTTCCATCCCACATTGGAAACTTGCAAGAAGTGTTCCTTGAATATAAGAAGAAAAATGTTCATGTTCTTCAACTTGGTACATGGGGACCCTAACCATGAACCACAGGCGCGCACGCGCCCCGCCCGAGCCCGAGCCCGCGCCCGGAACCGGGTCGGGGTCCGGGTCCGTGGGTCGTGGTTCTTGGTTCTTGGTTTTTGGCAATTGGGCTTTGGGTGCGCTTTGGGGCCTACCTATATTTTTAGAGTACAAAAAATATGAAAAGACTCAATACCTTTTTGGGCCGAACCGGTTTGGGAGGCCCATCGGATTTGGGTCGGCCCACGAACATGATTAATACACTCACAGAATGATTAATACACTCCAGATTTCAAATTTGATTTAAAATTGAGATATTCGGAGGAATATTCTGTTCTTGCTTTCCAAGAAAGAGATTACGTCTCTATCCACTGTTTTTGTGGTTATCCCACAATTTTCTCAATCGATCGTCCTTATCTGCAGTGCAGATTTCCACCTATATATACCCCTTCATATCCAGACTTTCGTACTCACCTTTCAGCCTAAGAATCTTAGAGTTTAGAAAGCCTTTCGCATATACTTATTTCGTTCAGTTTGAAATTTCGATTTCGTTCGCCGAGAGTTTATACACGGTGGTGCTGCTGGTGTAAGCTGTTAAACCGTTTTACCTTTGGAGACTCATACGTACGATACCGTAAGCACTATACGGGGCGTATTCAGTCTTGCGGGAAAAGGATTTTCCTTGACTCGTTTTTTCATACGAATTTGTTTCGTATTTACTTTGTTCGTGCAGTGTTTGAGACACACCCTCTCATAAACAACAATCGCAAGACTGAATATTTTCTGTTTCGAATCACTGCCATATCAAACCACAATTCCGACAACGAGATGGATATGAATTCACCATCGCAAGCTATTCCTACCAAAGATGCAGGTAATACATCTAACTCTCCTGCTGTACCTACGGGTAAATCTGATCCCACTTCTGCTTTTTAATTTGGAGACTTTGGAAGCACTCTTAATGAGTGGTTCAAAGCCAATCCCTTCGTGGGAAACTCTGGCACTAATCCCTTTGTGGGAAACTCAAGTGCTAATCCTTTCGGGGGAAACTCCGGCGGCAATCCTTTCGTAGGAAATATCGGGGCCAATCCCTCCTTGGCAACCAACCAGGCCTCCCTCCCGGGGACTGTTAGGCCGGTTGTGGTGAAAGGAGAGAAACCCGAAAAGTTTTCGGGTAATGACTTCAAGAGGTGGCAAAAGAATATGCACTTCTACTTGACCACCATCTCCTTGGTGAAATATGTCAAGGAGGATTGCCCGAGCGTTCCCGCAGAAGATGCTGATCGGGAAACAAGGATCGCCTACGATACTTGGATCCATGATGATTATCTGTGTAGGAATTACATCCTAAATGGGCTGTCTGATGCCCTCAATGATGTATATGATGAATACCCGACTTCCAAGGCCTTGTGGGAGTCTTTGGAGAAGAAGTACAAAACCGAAGACGCGGGAACTAGCAAGTTCGTCATCTCCACTTTGTACGAGTTCAAAATGGAGGACAACAAATCTGTTGTCGAACAAGTTCAAAAGCTGCAAGTGATCTTCCACAACATTGCAGTACAAGGGATGAAGCTGCCTGAAGCCTTTCAGGTTGCCACTGTGATTGACAAACTACCTTCATCTTGGAAGGAGTTTAAGTCCTACCTCAAGCACAAGCGAAAGCAAGTGACCATGGAGGATCTTGTTACCGACTCCGGATCGAGGAAGATAACAAGAAAAGAGAGAAGAAGAGCTCGAATGCTTCTATCGAGGCAAAGGCGAACCTGATGGAGAAAAGTGAACCATCGAAGAAGAGGAAGCGTGAAGATGACAAAGGCAAAGACAAGTCTATTGCTGCTACTCCTGCCCCGAAGAAATTCAGTGGGAAGTGCTACAACTGTGGCAAACCCAATCATCGGGCCGCTGATTGTCGTCGGCCCAAGAAGGAAGACAAGGGAAAGAAGAACTCCGTGAATGTTGCAGAACGAGAGCTCACGGAGATGGATATGTCTGCTGTAGTGACCGAGGTCAATGATTAGGCGTGAAATTGTCATGATTCGTAGTTAGAAACGCCCTAATCTTGGTCGAGTTTATCGAGTATTTAGAGTCAATTGAGCATTATTTCTATACATTGATGAATTTGTCTCTTTGATGCTCATAGGTGAATAGAGGACGAAAAACGGAGTTCGTAGGACTTTGAATCGACTCAAACGGATGCCCGGATGAGAAGATATTGAAGAAATACGATTGGTATTAGTGCGGACGAGGAAAAGTATCACTTGGGAGGAGTTAGTAGTCACTCGAGTGACTAGCTCGAGCGCCACCGCTCGAGCGAATCGCTCGAGTGCCCAAAACATGCAGAATGATTTCAACGCTCGACCAGCTCGAGCGGAACCGCTCGAGCGATTGTGTCATTCGAGCTACACTGCTCGAGCGGGACCGCTCGAGCGTTTTGCTCGAGCGCCCATGGATTTTTGCCTCCGGATGCGTATTTTCGGCCCATTAACTCCCGTTTCGACCCGTGCCTATATATACCTCTTCCAAACACGTTTTGAAGACAGAACATCATATACCCGACTTTTAGAAATAATTTTAGACTTAGTTTTTGAAGAGGAACAAGCTTTACTTTTACGTTGTTAAGGTTTTTTATACGAATTCTTAGTTTCTTTTCAATTCTTAGTTTCTTTTCATTAGTTCGTTACTTTGAACACGTTTAAATTTCGTTTTTATCAATTCAAATTTCAGTTCTTCGTATTTATTTTCTTTTTAAACCCTAGTTCATGTTTCGTATTCTCTTCGTGCAATTCATTATGTTTATGTTCGTTGTTTCTTTAATTGCTTTTAGTTTTGTTAAAACCATGTCCAGCTAAAACCCTTGCATGCTTAGGTTAGGATGAACTCGTAGAAGTAGGATGTGGGTACATAATTAGGGTAGTTTGTGACATTAGTTTTAATTCTCTTAGTTAATGAATTCATATAATTAATCTTAACTTTACCTTTGAATTTAGTACGAAAGTGTTAGAGAGAGGACGACCACATCACTCAATAACAATTAGTAGTCTTAACGAGAGGGTTTAGGAAAGGTTAATTCATCTACCGGTTTAGCGAAGGAGGACGACCGCATCACCTTAGTTTAATTAGGGTCTCATTAATTGAGCACAATCTATTAACTTGTTTGTAGATTAGTGAAGTCGAGTGTTAGGGTAAAGTATTAGGGTTTAGAATCTTGAGCTTTCACCTTGCATTCTTTTACTTAGGTTAATTCTTGTTTGTCACAGTTATTTTGATTATGTACCTGCTCCGTTAGTATACGTAGAGATTCCTATCCTAAGCATCACCATCTCCCATTAGAACTTAACCCTTAGTTAATTTTATTTCTTTAGTATTTCAGTTTACTTAGTTTATTTTCGTCTTTTAATTAATCTTTCAAAAACCCAAAAACATCACACTCATATTAACTACGATGCGTAGATCTTTAGGGATCTATTCGCATATACACCATCTCTTGGGTTCGATAATACTTGGTCCCTATACTTGCCCATACTACAGTGAACCCGTACTCTTGCGGGGTAGCTACTAGTAGAAGCTAGTGTAGTTCGCTTCAAGTCAATGGCGCCGTTGCCGGGGATGGCGTTATATGCTTTTTGAATAGGACTTGTCGATAGCTTAGTAGTTAGTAGTGGGTGTTTATTTTCTGTTTTTTATTTCTTATTGTTATTTTTAGTTATTCGGCAGTTGCGTTTTGATCCTTCTGCTAGTGTGTCAGGTTTATGAAAACACGCTCACAAGGCAATACGAGCGAAGAGAGATTACCTGCAGATCCTGAGACAATAGCAAGAAGGAACCGAGCCTTCTTAAGAAGGATGAACGTTGCCGACTTAGGAAAGAAACCAATGGATATCAATAATGAGTTGGACGATACTGCCAACTATTTCAATCAGGCAGTAGACCGAGTTGAAGGCACTGGAGTTAGTGGTAGCCAGAACCAAATTCCATTAGGGGATAGCCAGAGCCTAAACCCGGGTACACGAAACGTAGGGAATCCAGCTCAGAACCTTGTCCATAATCCTCCTAACAACCCTGCTTACCCACAAAACCCAAATAACCCTTTCAACAACCCAGTATACCAACATTACCCATACCCACCTTATCCTTACCCACCATATCCATATCATCCACCACCAGTCTACAACCAACCACCTGTTTACCAACCACCACCCCAACAAGTACCAGTACCTGCTGCTAATCCTCAACACGTTCCTCAGAACGTAGATCATAATATGGCGATTAGAGGAAGGTTTGCAGCGCAGCCACAGCAGTACTATGATGGAGTGGCTTTGCCTCCTGTTGAGGCGAACAACTTCTCGATATCACCGGGGATTTTAAAGCTGCTGACCGAGAATCAGTTCAAAGGGGTGATCGGGAAGGAGAATCCTCACACACATCTGATGAGCTTTCTCATGATAGCCTCAACATTTAATTACAATGGCATGTCTGAAGATGCCAAGAGGCTTAGGCTGTTCCCATTCTCATTGACGGGAATAGCCAAGGAGTGGTACGATAATACGCTCCCGCGGGGAGGTATTACCACTTGGGCCGAGCTCGAGCGTCTGTTCCTCGAGCGATTCTAGCCTCCATCGAGAACGATTAAAGCGAGAATTGAGATCTCTTCCTTTCGCCAGAAGTCTGGAGAGGATTTACGCCAAGCTTGGGAGAGATACTCAAACATGCTGATCGAGTGCCCGCAGCACGGGTACAATGAGGGGGATATTATGGCATTCTTCTACAGTGGTGCCAACAAGGCGGGGCAAGACCATTTAGACGCTTGTGCGGGCGGAGCATTTTTGAACCAAGGCATAGAGAGGTGTAGAGAGATCGTTGACAACATTGTCACGAATGCTGGTGCTTGGAGTGGAGATGCAGATTTTCAGAAGGTGCATCAGGTTGAAGAGGGAGAAGGAACGAGAAGGCTATTGATGGCCATGATGGAGAAGATCAACAACCTTGAGTTGGGGAAGAGTTTGGGTGGAGAACATGCAGTAGAGAATGAGAGAGTAGACCAACCAAGTGGGCAGCAAGAGGTAGCCAATTACATGGGAGGTCCGTATTACAATCAGAATGGCTACCAAGGTGGAAATCAGTATGGAAGGCCTTCTTATGGCCAACTATTTGTGCCTCCAGGTCCTCAGCCACTTCAAAATCAATGGAGAAACACACAAGGAGTTCAAGGAGGCCAGCAACCTCCTCAAAACACATGGAGGAAGAATGATAACTTTTCTTATGCTAACCCAAAAGCTGGTGTTACTGTTCCTGCAGGTGTTGATCCGGTGTCTAAACCTCCTGGTGGAGAAGGCGGTGCATCAACCGAGGAGATGTTGAGAGCGATCCTTCAGAAGGTGGAGGAAGGGAGCAAGAGATTGTCATCCTTGGAGTACGATGTGAAGGAGTTGCATAAGAAGGGTGATCAACGTGATCAAGAGCTCCAGAAGATGAACGTTGAGTGGACTAGAACTCAACAAGACAACAATCGAAGGTTCACCTCTTTAGAGCTCCAGATGAGCCAGATTGCAAAATCAGTCAACATGGTGGACAACAAGAAAGAATGGTTCGTGGACAGAGGTGCCACTTGCCACGTTTGCTCGGAGAAATCTGCATTCTCCACATATTCTCCTGCTGCGGGAAGAAAGCACTACATGGGAAACCAAACCTCGTCTGAAGCGGCTGGTGTAGGAACGGTGGTGATCAAGCTGACATCGGGAAAGGAGCTCAAGCTGAAGGATGTGCTGCATGTCCCGGACATCCGGAAAAATCTAATTTCGGGGTCTCTTTTAGTTAGTAGTCAGTTTAAGCTAGTGTTTGAGTCAAATGACGTTGTACTTAGCAAGTTTGACATCTTCCTAGGAAAAGGTTACCTCGAGAAGGACCTTTTTAAGATGTCTGTCATGACTGTAAGCCGTGATAGCAAAAACACTATTATCAATGAGAATGCTTCTACTTTTGCTTATATCGTTGAGTGATCCTCTTTATGGCATTTTAGATTAGGACATGTTAATCTAAAATCTATAAAACGTTTAGTAAATTTAGATTTACTTAAAATTGAAAATGTTGATACATCCAAAAGATGTGAAATATGTGTAGAAGCAAAGATGGCTAAATTACCATTTAAGTCAGTTAAAAGGAACACTACTCCACTAGAATTAATTCACACTGATGTATTTGATTTAAAGTTTGTGCAAACTAGAGGTTGAAAAGAGTATTTTATTACTTTTATTGATGATTGCACAAGATTCTGCTACATTTACTTACTACGAAGTAAAGATGAAGCTATTGAAGCTTTTAAAAATTATAAAAGTAAAGTAGAGAATCAGACGAACACTACAATTAAAGCAATTCGTAGTGATAGAGGTGGAGAGTATGTGGCTCCGTTTGAACAATTATGTGCCGAATTAGGCATCATACATCAAACGAAAACTCCCTACTCACCTCAATCGAATGGTATTGCGGAGAGGAAAAATCGAACTTTGAAAGAGATGATGAACGCAATGTTAATCAGCTCGGGTTTACCTCAGAACATGTGGGGGGAAGCTATTCTATCAGCTAACCACATTCTAAACAAAATTCCACTAAAGACTCAAGATAAGACACCTTATGAGTTGTGGAAAAATCGCAAACCATCTTACAAATACCTCAAAGTGTAGGGGTGTTTGGCTAAGGTTGAAGTGCCACTTCCTAAACAAGTGAAAATCGGACCTAAGACGGTCGATGAGATCTTTATAGGATACGCCTTCAATAGTAGTACCTATCGGTTCCTGATTCACAAATCATAAATACCCGATATGACAGTAGGCACTACAATAGAATCAAGGAATGCTGTTTTCTTTGAAAATGTGTTCCCGTGTAGGGACAAAGAAGAAGTGAGTTCAAATAAGCGAACTCATGAGGAATCAAGTGAAGCTGCAGGTCCTTCTACTCAGCAGAGTGAAGAACCCAGACGCAGTAAACGAGCTAGAATTGATAAGACCTATGGTCCAGACTTCATCACATATGTGTTAGAAGAAGAACCTAGGACTATCAAAGAAGCTCTTTCTAGACCAGATGCACCTCTCTGGAAAGAAGCAATAAACAGTGAATATGATTCGATTCTGCAAAATCATACATGGGAGTTGGTTGACCTCCCTAAAGGTTGTAAGACCTTAGGATGCAAATGGGTCCTTAAAAGAAAGTACAAAGTAGATGGATCAATTGACAAGTATAAAGCCCGTTTAGTTGCAAAGGGTTTTAAACAAAGAGAAGGGTATGATTTCTTTGACACCTATTCTCCAGTCACAAGGATTACATCCATTCGTGTACTTATCGCGATTGCTGCTTTGCATAATCTCGAAATACACCAGATGGATGTAAAGACTGTTTTCCTTAATGGAGAAATAGATGCTGATATATACATGGATCAACCAGAGGGTTATGTTGTACCCGGGAACGAGAAAAAGTTCGTTCGGTCGTTGTATTGACTTAAACAAGCTCCTATACAATGGCATTTGAAGTTTGATAATATTATGTTGTCAAATGGATTTCGAATTAACGAATGTGACAAGTGTGTGTATGTGAAAGATACACAAAATGGATTTGTTATCGTATGCTTATATGTTGATGACATGTTAATCATGGGTAACAATTCAAAAGTGATCATTAATACGAAAAACATGTTAAAGAAAAATTTTGACATGAAAGTTATGGGTTTAGCAGACGTGATTCTAGGAATCAAAATAGAAAGAACTTCAAATGAAATTTCTTTAACACAATCTCATTATGTTGAGAAAGTCTTGAAGAAATTTAATGCATTTGATGATCCACCTGCTAAAACTCCACTAGAACAGAATGTTCATCTGAAGAAGAACAGAGGTGAACCTGTGAATCAGTTGGAATATGGAAGGATCATTGGAAGCGTGATGTACATTACTAATTGCACACGTCCTGATCTTGCATGCTCTGTGAACAAACTGAGCAGGTACACAAGCAATCCAAGTCACGAACATTGGAAAGCTCTGAAAAGGGTCTTGAGATACTTGAAGTATACTCTTGATTTTGGGCTACACTACATGCGACATCCAGCTGTACTTGAAGGGTACAGTGACGCTAATTGGATATCCGATAGTAAAGACTCGTTCTCAACTAGTGGATATGTATTCACTATTGGGGGAGCAGCTGTATCGTGGAAATCCACAAAGTAGACGTGTATTGCCCGTTCCACTATGGAATCTGAGTTCATCGCTTTGGATCAAGCTGGTGAAGAAGTTGAATGACTTCATAACTTTTTAGAAGACATTCCTTCTTGGAACAAACCGGTACCATCTGTAATGGTACATTGTGACTGTCAAACTGCTATTGGTAGAGCTTTGAGCAGTATGTATAACGGAAAGTCGAGACATATCCGTCGTCGACATAACTCTGTTAGACATTTGATCTCAACTGGTATTATAACAATTGATTATGTAAGATCAATTGATAACATAGCGGATCCGCTCACGAAGAGCTTGAACCGAGATCAAATGAATAAGCTGATAGAGGGAATGAGTCTAAAATCCACAAATAAAACTGAAACAGTGGTAACCCAACCATGATGACTGGAGATCCCAAGAACTTGGTTCAAAAGGGAAAACTAAGCTGTGAATGTTAGTTGTACAACACTTGAAAATCATGACCATTCCTGACAGCACTGTGTCAAGTGTTAGTAGATCCGTGAGTTGTGGTAAAGGATAAGTCATTGACTTTTAATGATTCCTATAAGTCCAAGTGGGACTGAGTATGACGAAATACTCGAAAGGAGATCACCTATATAAATGAGAAGTGAGGGCCGCTTCGACCAAGCATTTATGAATACAAAGGGCGTCCAGGGCCAAAATGGAAAAAAAACGTGAGAACAAATCGGAATCGAGACTGACTTGTGTCTGTATTGTCTGTAAGGTATACACTAAGGAGGATTAGTTCAAGGCATCGTGTCCACTAAGCCACCGGTATACCCGATGGTGCCGGACTACAGAAAGTTCAAAGCCATTGGCTACTTATCCGGAAGCAATGAGGTCTCAATCGAGCTGAACGAACAAGCCTGACTCTGTATAGGTGCAATTCTCACTCATGTGGGGGATTGTTGGAAATTGGTTATATATTAACTAATTTTTTGAGGAATGAAAATATTAATTTTTGGGAAAACAAAATTAACGAGGTTGTTCTACTCTCGGAGTAGATGAACGTGGTATATTTAATATCTCAAAACTGATTTTCGGTGAGTGAGAAATTAATTTGGGAAGTTGGGTAATTATTCATGTGTGTTAAATAGCTCATGGGAATGGAAAGCTTGAGTTCCATCCCACATTGGAAACTTGCAAGAAGTGTTCCTTGGATATAAGAAGGAAAATGTTCATGTTCTTCAACTTGGTACATGGGGACCCTAACCATGAACCACACGCGCGCGCGCCCCGCCCCGCCCGAGCCCGAGCTCGCGCCCGGGACCGGGTCCATGGGTCGTGGGTCGTGGGTCGTGGTTCTTGGTTCTTGGCAATTGGGCTTTGGGTGGGCTTTGGGGCCTACCTATATTTTTAGAGTACCAAAAATATGAAAAGACCCAATACCTTTTTGGGCCGAAACGGTTTGGGAGGCCCATCGGATTTGGGTCGGCCCACGAACATGATTAATATACTCACAGAATGATTAATACACTCCAGATTTTGAATTTGATTTAAAATTGAAATATTCGGAGGAATATTATGTTCTTGCTTTCCAAGAAAGAGATTATGTCTCTATCCACTGATTTCGTGGTTATCCCACGATTTTCTCAATCGATCGTCCTCATCTGCAGTGCAGATTTCCGCCTATATATACCCCTTCATATCCAGACTTTCGTACTCACCTTTCAGCCTACGAATCTTAGAGTTTAGAAAGCCTTTCGCATATACTTATTTCGTTCAGTTCGAAATTTCGATTTCATTCGCCGAGAGTTTATACACGCCGGTGTAAACTGTTAAACCGTTTTACCTTTGGAGACTCATACGCACGATACCGTAAGCACTATACGGGGCGTATTCAGTCTTGCGGGAAAAAGATTTTCCTTGACTCGGTTTTTCATACGAATTTGTTTCGTATTTACTTTGTTCGTGCAGTGTTCGAGACACACCATCTCATAATCAACACAATTAAACAATTACGGATTTAACGTTCCAATAGACAATCATTATTTTCACGAATTGAATAATTGACCACATTAGACAACTCACCAAACAATGTGATCAAACACAGAAGATACATATATAATGAAGAATGAAAGAGTATGTAAATCAGTTAGATCTCCAATTAATGTCGAACCAAAATTTTAATTATCCGTGAGTAGATAATAAACTTTTATATAGAAAGGATTTCTGGGAGTATAATGATATGGACCTCCATCCTGTCCTCGCCAATAATCTTAATCTAATATAATCCCCCAACTAAACGTTAGTTTTAGGGAGTTACGGAAAATTAATTTAAAAACTTATTTAATACAAATATAGAGATAAAAGATAACACCTAACTCTAACTTATAAAATCTAGGCTTAATATTAAACATTCAAGAATCCTAAAGTATGAAAAGAATTAAAATTGCATCTTGGAGTAGAGAATTGAGCGCCACATTTCAAAATTTATGTCATTGAGAGAAGTACTTTTGTTTCCTTCTACACATTTTTCAATTCTACTTCTTCACAAATCAACCCGAATGGTCTCAAACATCAATTAAATCCTTTGTTTATATACAAAATATGAAACTTGATTAATACAAACACTTAAGGATTAATTGAAACCTAAAAATGAAAAAAATATGACAATAAATAAACATTGTATACAATCTATCATGGTTAGGTGCTTGGCTAACTCACTAGAGGCGTGGCTTTTAAGCCCCAACAATTTAACGAGGGTTTGGGGAAATTCAATCAGATTTAAAAAAAAATATGTAAAATGATTATGGGTTAAAAGATTGATCAGATCAAGGCTCACATAGTCATCCCTTAGCAAGGGAAAATCTTCTCTATACAGCGACAACTTAAGTAACCACATATATAAGATGATTATCATGTGATCAAGAACACACACTAGATTTATTCAAACACAGTATATAACAACATGTTCCCATCATTAATTATATATACACAATTAATTCGGATATCAAAGTTCGACTGGAACAGCCTTGAGGGGCACAACTTTCTTCATCGAAAACTCAAACTTTTCATTCATGTCAAGGTCTTGCAACTTGACTCCACCTTCCAATTTCCAGTCAAAATTATGAACGAGTGTGGCGACGACGAGGTGCACCATCCGATGGGCCAAGGGCATTCCGGGACAAATTCTCCTCCCCGAGCCAAACGGAATCAGCTCAAAATCTTGGCCCTTTACATCAACTTTGCTCTCCAAAAATCTTTGTGGCTCGAACGAATCAGGATTTGACCATATACTCGAGTCTCTCCCAATAGCCCATATATTCACCAATACTTGTGCATTTTTAGGTATGTTGTAACCATCGATTTCTATATCAGCCTCGGCTTTGTGAGGAATGAGCAAAGGACCGGCCGGGTGAAGGCGGAGAGTCTCTTTTAGTACTGCCTGCAAGTATGGTAGTTTCGAAATGTCTGATTCTTTGACCGGCTCCCCCTTTTCGCCAACAACTGTTCGTAGCTCGTTTCTCACCTTTGCCATCTCCTTTGGGTTGCGTATTAGTTCTGCCATCGCCCATTCTTCCGTTGTTGCAGTCGTGTCCATTCCTGCAACAAATAAATCCTGAAAGTAGAGCACAAATTAATTATAAATTGTTAATAGAGTGATCCTATTTCATAACTATTCGTGTGATATTTTAGAGTTTAAATCACAAAATTACCTTCTGACAAAACAGATTTACGCTCAATTTTTTTTTTTATCAAATTCTCTGACAAATTCGAATTTTAATTGGTCTCAAATCGTCCGACAAAGTCAATACGATGTCATTTTGAACTCCAAAATTTGTGATTTCCGGCAAGGGTGCTGATGTGACATCCATATGTGCTAACTATATTTTATTTTTTTTCCTTATTTTTTATAATTTTATTACACGCCATTTATATTTTATATATTTTGAAAAGTAATTCTATAAATTGTACCGATGATATGTTTTATTTTAAAAAGAACGTCAAAATACCATTGTTTCACTTTTCCGATCGATTTGAGATGAAAATTGGGTCTTGTAAGAAAAATTGAGACTAAATTTGATAAAGAGTTAATTTTGGAACTATATCTATTTTGTCAAAAAGTTAACATTATATGTCACTGGAAGTCTGGAACTACAACTAAGTTATAAGTACCGTTTAGAGTAAAAAGTATCACGAGTAATTGATTTTGAGAAGAATGAATAATCCATAAATTAAATCAAACCAATTTCTAAAACTCAGTACTTCACATGCTAAACAATATTATACTGTGAAGAAGAGAGTTGATGTAAACTTTATTTGCAGGAAACTTACTCAACATCTTCGGTTATGTAAAAAGAAATCATTAATATATAAGTTGACTTACGTACCAGAAGTAAATGTATCATTTCTTCACGATTGAACTCATTTTTGCGATTCATATCAAGCAATATCTCCAGAAAATCATTTTTGGGCTCAGAAATACCCATCAGTCTTTTATCCATTATATCAATAAAGATCCTCCTCACTTTTCTCGAATACAATTTAGCTTGACGCTTAAGCCCTTGAGGATCAACAGCCTTAAGCACCGGAAAAAAATCAGCAAGATTCGGCGTCCCTAGAACCCTCATAAAACCCTGCACAATTTCCTTGAACTCCCGCGACGTCTCCGAATCAAAGTGACCAAAATCCATCGAAAACATCGTCGCCGTAGTAAGATTCATCGACGTGACGAAGGCTGCATTGGCGATATCCACGACGCGGGCCCCATCACAACAGTCCTGCACGTAGTCCCTAAGATTCTTCACCTGTTAGAGAAATAATTAAATGAATTATTTTAATATTTTTTTATAAGTTGGACTTTTAAATGAGTTGAAATTTTTTTATGGTATCAGAGCTCACGCCCGGACAAAGATTCTGGGTTCGAGCTGAGAGCAATTTCACCCATATTAATCTCCCAAAAAAGAGGAAAAATTGAGTCTGACCCACAGAGAGCGTAATGGAAACAATTAAATGAATTAAGTTGAAATTCTTTCATCACCTTTTCGCAGCGGATGGCCTCTGTTGCGTCGAGCCTCTGCACCGACATCTGATCTTTCACCAATCTGCGGAGGTCCCTCCAGTGGGGCCCGGGTGGGAGCCACACGACGGACATCGTGTTGTGGCTGTCAATATCAGTGACGGCGTGTTGGAAGCGGCCGGAGAGGAGGTGGTCGTGCTTCTGGAGGACTTGTTTGGCGAGGTCGGGAGAGGAGACGACGATCGCGTGGACCGTGCCGAGCTTGAGATGCATTATGGGGCCGTGGGTTTTGGATAGTTTGGTGAGGGATTGGTGGGGTTTGGGGCCGAGTTGGTGGATGTTTCCGATGATCGGGAGAGGGGGCGGCCCCGGTGGAAGATTTGGACGGCGTCGCACGGGACGTGCGTAGAAGCATGCAAACAACAAGAGACATAGGAGAAATGAGAGTGCGATGAATTCCATGGTGATCTTGTCTTGGTATGTTTGATGCGACGTTGAGGGATATGCACAGAAATTTGTTTAACAAACCCGCTATATAAGTAACTAGATAAGACCCCGCGAATTTCGCGAGCTTAAAAAAAATTGTAGGTATTAAAAATAATAATTTAATATTTTTTTTAATATTTTACCCAAAAAAAATATAATACATGATAATATCAAAATATTATTTGATAGCTGTTACAATTTAAATTATTCCAAATTATATAGAAAAATAGTTTTACTATCTAAAACTATTCAATTCCAAACACCCTTATTTATACCCCACTATACTAATTTATTCAATATATCATTTAGCAATTAATGAATTAAACTCCCTTCAATAAAGTAGAACTCACTAATATACCCCAAATTTTACACCTTTTAATATTAATGAACTAACTCTTTCTTAAAGCATGAATAAACTCTTATGTGTCATTATCACATATGTGATGGACATATAGGTTTGAAGGTTACTCCCTCCTTCCCAATTTTATTTTCCCGTTTGACTTTACACGAAGTTTAATGCGATGATTAAATTGTAGTATTTAAATGAATAAAATAGTTTTTTTGTGAGGTAAAATTTAAAAAGGTGAATGCACTTAATTCTATTTTGAAAAATGTGAAAATAAAATTGGGACAGACATTTTTTACAAATGAGAAAATAAAATTGGGATAGAGAGAGTAATACTTAAATAACAATTAGCCGATAATTTAAAGTTCTAATATCATGGGTTGAAACTTAAATTTCAACCATAATATCACTTTGACCTGACGTATAAAATTTTAACCTGCATTAAAATAATTAAACCATATATATTGTTAAACATTCATTAAATGATAATTATACATTTAATACCAGATTTCAAAATACAAATATAAAGGTGGTTTGTAATTATCCTTAAATATTTGTTCCTACAATCAAGTCTTAAATTAGATTATTTGGTGGAAGACTTTATGCTAAGATTATGAAACAACTTAGCACATTAATAATATGAAAAAATTACGCAATTAGTTGGATATCATTAATATGTAGAATACTATTCCTTTTTTTTTTAACTAAATACTTCTAAACTACCTAATTTACTCCCTTTATCTCCTCAATTAGGATATGATTGAAAATGAAAGCAAATTTATAGAAGACGCCAAATTAATTAAATTGTCAAGATTAAAATACGTAAGGTGAAAACTCTTAATATTGAATTAAGGAAAATTGAGAGATTTTGAAATAGAACATTTTGACTTTGCCACGTCATCTTTCTAATGTTTATTTTTATATGATATTCAAAAAGATATATAATACAATTAGTATTGTCTAATATGGCTGTTTGATAGGCAATATTAAGCCCTGTAAAATAAAGTTGGCCCGTATTACTAATAAGTCATTTTTCCGGGCTTACACTGTTCACTTCTGCATAAATTGTAAGGCCCCCCCCCCCCCCTTATAACATTCTCCATCTTAATATTGGACAACTCTATCCTCTCTCCCTACCCAAACCCTACGTTTTCGCCCAAATTGTGAAGCACAACTCTATCCCCTCTCAGATCACTTTCTCCTTCGTATTCGCCGCCTCCAAGGATTCGCACAACATCAGCAGCCACCAAAATCGTCTCCCCCATCTCGTTCGCAGCCACCCAAATCGTGGCCCATCTCCTTCGCAGCCTCCCATCTCGTTCGCAGCCACCCAACGCGACTAGGACGGATTGCGAGTGGTCGCCGGCGTGACGCAGTAACCGCGGCTCATCGTGACCGTCAGGGAAGAAGCTTGATGACAAATCTCAGATTTTCGATTGAATTTCAATTGGGTCTCCATATTTTCCGTATCGCATAACCATAGAAATTAAGCCAGTGCGTTGTTTATCTCTAAATTCTTGCATTGTTATTTGAATTGTGATGATGCAAATTAAAATTGAAATATATAGGCGCATAATGTATAAACAACAATATTAATTTGCAGCTATTATAGGTTTATGTTCGTAATGGATTTCCCTAAATTTATGGAACTGCACTTGTGATGAATTGAGATGGATTTTTCTAAATTGGTGGTTCATATTTTGTTTTGAAATGCCCTCTTTACATAACCACGGTGCATTTTCCTTCATTTTCATAACCAAGGATCTAAGATTTGGTCATATGGCCTCTGTTGGTCACTTGAAAAGCTTTTACCCAGAGAGCGTGTATATCTTGTAGTCATTTGATAAATTAGAAAATATAAATGACAAAACTGAACTAATTATCACAATTTTCATAAGAGTGGGGATTAATGAAAAACTGAAGTACATTTTGAAAGTTTCCTTTAAAGAAATAGTACCTGTTGGTTTCGAAAGTTATGAAATAGAGGGGATTTTTATATTTAGAAAGAATTATCACAATTCTTTAAAGTTTCCTTTAAAGAATTAGTGTTACTGTTTTTTGGTTAATTTTCAATAAAATAGAAAGAAGGATCACTTCTTCTCCTGCGCGCTGGACTTATATGGTTTAAGGTTCTGTACGAAATGAAGGAAACATTAATATATGCCCTAATTTGTCATGATCCCAATTTAAGAAGTCCTATCAAACAAGTAGCATGGATAAAGATTAATGGGGGTAAATTTGTCATTCTATATGTTATATAAGTTTTTATACATCCTATCAAACACTATATAAATTTATAGGGACCCCTGTTAACAATCTATCAAACACCCTTATTAAGTACCTATACTAATTATCTCTGTACTATTTATACTACATACTATTTTATCTCATTCAACCCCATACAAGTAAGAACCCCTATCAAACGGACCCCTAATATCATGTATGAAAAAAAAATAACTTAGTCAATACATTTAATTTTGGTCCTTTAACTTTTTTTATAATCCATAACAAAAGTAATATGATCAAAATCCAACGTGTACAACATTCCCACTTAATGATTACAAAATTAAGGGAAAAATAATTAATCAAACTTAAGGGAGGAATTAAATATCATATTATCAACACAAAATAAAGGATTAAATATTAATAAGTCAAAATCATCCCGTTCAATATTAAGGAAAAAATAATTAATTAAATTTATAATTAGTTGCGTAATTAAAGGAACACACACCTTGATGTATAACTAATTTACCATGTTATAGAAATGGAGATAAATTATCCAGTAAATTAGCATCTGATTATTATTCACCAATCTATTATTCGGAAGTCTCTATAGATAATTTGGGTATCTAATGAATGCAAGAATGTCATAGCTCCAATCATGATCTTAAACCTCTTATCCCACGACAGTAGAATAGACGAATTCCCTAGTCATGCATAACTCAAGAAATTCAGTATCGAGATCACACTGCTGAATGATATGCCTTTCTGTAGCATGAATAACATACAATAAATTTGGTACCTGCGTTGCAGTTTAGTACCTTACCTTGAAAAAGTAGGTTCTCTAAGTTGTCTAATTGCATGAATTCATAGACGTGAAATAGTTTTTCTATCTTAAAAGTCCACTAAATGATGCATTCAAATATAATTGATAGTTTCACAGATTCAGGCAAGAATCTTGCTAAACAATTTATATACTTCAGTTTAAAATTTATAAAAACTAAATACATCTCCCAAAATTTATCGTCGATTACAGAACGAACCACTCGAACAAAAAAAAATACATCAATACGTACAATGTGACGATCTAATCAAAACAACAGCTAAAATTGATGATGTACAAATCATCCCAAAAAGAACCAGATGACAATAAGAAAACAAACGACCTCGAACACAAACAAAAACCATAGACCACAATCGACAGTCCTGCAAAACAAAAAACAAAGAATTAGAAAAATTAAAAAAAAAAAAGGTCTGAACAATGAGAAGAGAGAACAATTAGTGCGATCATCAGAAAAAAAAATTACATTACGATACAAAAAAAAATCTGAGAAAAAAAAAAGATCAGAAAATTAAATACTAACACTTAATATAGAGATGATCATCAATTAAAGTGGCTCAATTGAGATTATGCGCATATACACACAACATTGAAGCATATACGAAGGCAATGAGATAATCGAAGATGAAATTCTCAGGACAATTGCGACAACAAAGAATGACGGGAGTGGATGACTGATGAATGTGAGGAGAAATGACCAAATTTATAGAAAAATATAAAAAAACGAACGATCGAGATGAAAGTACACGAAAGAATGGCCTGGATTAAAAACTAATCTTTGACTTAATGAGAGACCAAGGAATGAGAAATAACTAAAGAAGAGAGCTGCCACGTAGGATAAAATTGTTTCCCCTATATAAGGGTATTGATTGATTAGTATTAGTATTATATAGACCCTTTAACAGTTGTATAACACTCCCTTTTTCTAAAATAAGTTCCATGATTTTTTTTCGCTAAGATTAAGGTGTATTAATATAAAGTGTGTGTACTACGAATAATGTAATTGAATAGAAATGATAAAATGAAGTGTGAAAATAAATAAAAGAGTAAAAATAGGATAGACGAGTTTGCAAAAATATTAGAGATGTAAAGGAGCCGAGCCGAATACTGTCAGGCTCGGCTAGTTTGGATTTTTTTAGGCTCGAGCCTCTATTAGTTGAGCTCGAGCTCGGCTCGTGTGTAAATTTTTAAGCTCGCGAATAGCTCGAGCTCGGCTTGAAAAAAGCTCGTTTTCAAATTAATCAAGCATAATCTGAGCTCGAGCTCGAATAACTCGGCTCGAAAGACTCGATTCAAAAAGCTCGGCTCGAAAGGCTCGGCTCGAAAAACTAATTAAAATTTTAAAAATTATATAAAAATAACACATGTAAACTATGTCTAATTAAAAACATAGGTGTCCATGATAATAAAAACATCATCCAAGCAAAGACCAACAACTAATTCGGAAGCTAAACAAAGACAAATAATGGTTTAAAATAAATTTATCCCAAATAACACACAAAAATACTATGTTACATGCTTATGAATATTTTTATTTATAAAAATAAAAAAGTAATTAAACGAGTCTATTCGCGAGCCTGTTCGTGAGCATGTTCGCAAGCTCTGTAAACGAGCCTGTTCGCTAGCTTTCGAGCCGAATACCATCAGGCTCGAGCTTGACTCGATAAAATAATCGAGCTCGAAATCGGGCTCGAGCTCGGCTCGTGAAACTTAACAAACGAACTCGAACGAATATTTTTCGAGCCGAGACCCGAATAGCTTGCGAACGGCTTGACTTGATTACATCCCTAAAAAATATATACTATGAGAAACTTATTATGGAATTCCCGATTTGAAAAAAATGAAAAACTTACTCTGGGATGGAGAGAGTAATGTACTTCCTCCCTCTCCCACTCCCACAATCTACTTTCACATTTTTACTTCGTATTTAATATCAAATCTATTCTCTCTTTTTTTTGGAATTTTTTTTATTATATTTATAAATAATTATGACTTTATGGACACCACAATAATTCACAATATTTTTACTTTACCTTCTTTATTTCATTTTCCTTAAAACTCGTATTCATCTCAATGAGAATAAATACGAGACAAAAAGAAGTATAAAAAAGTAAGAGGGTGTTTTATTTAATTTTTTTTAACAAGAATGATAATGAGATTTATTGAATATAGTGAATTATAATGAAAATAATCATTATTTATTAGAATTTTCTTTTACTTTTAGAATAAACGAGATAAAAAATGATTGTTGAACGAAGAATGATGAAATAATTAAAAATAAATTAATATATGATTAGAAAAATTTAATTAAATTGAGATAATAATTAATTTAATTATTTTAAGTCTTGCCCAGTCCAAAGTATATAAGAATATGTATTTTAATTGAGCATTCTCTATTATCCGCATATACCTCATAGTCCTCGTTACCATTTTGATCGAAGAATTTTGAACCAAACGTACTGAAAATTCATTAATCATTTAAAAATTTAATACAACTCGAACTAATTTGAAACATAAATTTTGGAACCTTACGCCCTGCCGACATTACGCAGAGAGATCGTTTCTATAGTATGTTGATGATGACAATGGAGGTTGGACGTTTATTCCTAGTTCTAGTTTTCGATTGGGGCATCTAATTTTTTGTTTGTTAGCTAACAAGAGCACTAAGAAATTTGTTACCAAAAAAAAAAAAAATTAATAAATAAAAAAAAATTGATCCCATAGTTCCTGCATTTTTAATTTCAAATTGCAAATTTGGTCCAAGAAAATGAGTAAAGTATAATTTTAGTTTTGAAAATTAACCGATAAGATTAGATTTGCCAAAAAAAAAAAAAAAAAAATCACTTTTCACTACAAAAATTGCTCCGTTTTACGAAGGAAAAGCCGTCGACGGGTTTTACGACGGACACGTGGCCGTAGTCAAAACAGTCGTAGCTAAAATTTACGATGGCTTCAAGCCGCCCGTCGTAAATGTACGACGGCCGTGCCCATCGTAAAACCGGTCCGTTCTCGACTCGGTCCGGCGCCAAAATTTACGACAGGCTGTGTCCGTCGTAAAACTCGAACTTGGAACAAAATAAAATGGTTCGTGTGGTTCGAACCCGGATCCCCCGCACACCCGGGGCAAATGCGAACCACTGGGCCATCGGCCCCCAACCTATATATTCCGGCCCAACTTCCATTTTAGCCATATTGGGTCTGGAACAATTAATTCCAAATTCGCATCCAAGGGGGAATCGAACTCGCGACCTCTCTTGCATGTAGAGGGGGTGCGCGCCGTTATGACACTTGCTTCTATTATTCGATTTCTTGCAATTAATTGTATATGTATCCAAATTAAGTCATTCTTTTTTTATTATTCATCAAATTAATTCCTTTTCGTTTCTAACTTTTTTTAATAAATATTATTACTAATTATATATTTTTTATTTTGTAAATTTATTTAATTCGAAAAACGTATAATTAATATTATAATTCTTTCATTTGTACGTAATTAATTGTATATGTATCCAAATTGAGCCATTCTTTTTTTATAATTCATCAAATTAATTTTTTTTTCGTTTTTAACTTATTTTAATAATGTTGTTACCAATTAAATTTTTTTGTTTTATAAATTTATTTAATTCGAAAAATGCATAATTAATATTATAATCCGTTCATTTGTACGTAATTAATTGTATACGTATCCAAATTGAGTCATTCTTTTTTTTATAATTCATCAAATTATTTCATTTTTGTTTCTAACTTGTTTTAATAATTGTTGTTGCTAATTACTTTTTTTATTTTGTAAATTTATTTAATTCGACATTTATAATTGGTTTGTTTGTAAACAAAAACATGTAAATTATAATAAAAATATAAAATTAGCAAAAAAATATAATAAAAGTAATGTCGAATAAAAAAAATTCAATACAAGATAATAAAAAATCCTAATCACAGATAGGAAATCGAAATTCTCCCTCTCTTCATCCTCTGGATGAGGCCTTTGGAGCTCCGGCAGGGGCGGCAGGATCACAGGATGCACCGGGTCCAGCGGTGGTGGTATCGATCCACCTACTGTGGAGGTAACTGTCCTCCACCACTTGTTCATCTCGATCGGCTCTATCGTTCTGTGCAGCCTCCTCTTCCGTTGCTCGTCGCCTCCTCTCGTACTCTAGTTGCGTCTGTCGCTCCGCCTCTCGCTGCTGGATGAGCTCCATCTGCTTGACAACCGTCGAAAGCTGTCTCTCGATGTCGCTGGGATGAGAGTCAAAGGAGGACTAGAAGGAGGATGAGCCGGTTCCACGAGATCGGAGTAGACTCTTTCCAAAATCACCAAATCCAGTGAACCGCCACTTCTTAGCCTTGACGTTCTTAAAGCAGAACTCATTTTCTTTCTTGTACATTATACTTATTAAAGACATAAAAAAGGTTTTTACTCAAAGGTTAATTGTTTAAAGCTTCCGCACTGTTCAACATACGAGTCTGGTATATCTCTTTTTCTGCAAGCCCAACTTCCTTATAATAGAGAGCCAAAATACGTATAAAATATTGTAAATCTCTAAAAGGATTAAGTAAAGTACTTTTAAAATTTTCAACCTACCCCCACATCTGATTGTTTGTGAAGTAACCCAGCATGCAAACCACCAATAGCAATACGCCCTTTATGTTAGAGGACTCAAAGATGAAAGTAACCAAGTGATATAACTTTCTATGGCGATTTTACACATACCTGAAACCAGGCCACAAGTGGAGGGATAAATATTAACACTACAAGTAAAGGAAAAAGACCAACTCATGCTGGTGAAAGAAGATAATTAATTGTGTCTCACGATAGCTTCTTATAGTTACTGGGCTAGCAATACTTGTCTCATTACAGGAGATAAATTACTGATATTACCATTGCATTTGGAATTATGTAGCATTACACTGCCTTCATAGTCATTCCCAGATTATTCTTAATTTCTTGGTCTCGACATGCTTGCGAAGTAAAGCCATTAACAAGTTGTCTATAAAAACAACACTTTGATTGTATTAGAAATGGATAAATACCAAAATACCAAATAAACTTGGTTGCAACAGTAATAAAAGAAAAAGATAACAATAATTCAAAGGCTAGCAAAAATTACAAATAAAAATGTTGGATAAATAAGGAGATGAGAATTCTGTTAATATTACGAAATGTGAAAGGTTATGAGAATTTAAAATAAAAATCAATTCATGAATTGTAAAGGATATAAGACTACTTCTTATCATAAGCCTTTGATTCTACACAATTTTAATTTAGTTGAAGTTGTTAAATAAAGCATCCAAGTTCGAACAATCATGTTGTTGAACAACTTAGTTTTAAACAATTCAGAGGACGCTTGGTTAGCAACTCTTCAATGGTAATGAGAATGAGTTTAAAATTTAGTGTAATTGTGATGGTTCATTAGAACAAAAGCATTATCTCCTCTCCTAATTAAAATAATCACTACTTCATTTTGTTTACCCTATTTCCCTCCTACAATCATCCTCCTTAATCACTCTCTTATTCCTCCACCAATAACCGCCAACAAACATTTGTTATCCACTTTTATTTTAAAATTAGGACATGACACTAACAATGCAATCACCATTGGAACATTCATTCCCCTAACATATCATTTTTATTATGGGGGCATAGATGAAAAATAAATTTTCATTCCCATTACCATTGAGTGTTGTTAACCAAGCGTCTCTTTAATTGTGTATCAATGAAAATAAGTTTTCCTTATGATTTTTCAACCTTAAAAGTTAAAATTGATGTTTTGTCACTAAAAAAATAAGTAATTATTTATTGATAGAATTTTTATATGAACAACCTTAATAAAAAAATTAACTCGATAATCTTGTTGTTTAACAGCTCTGTTTTAAACAATTCAATTGAATATCAATAATAAAAATTAACACGGCCATATTTGAATATTCCCATTGCTTTAAATGCCGTAAATCCTAAAAAAAAAGAAATTCCAATGATATGGACTAGATTATTAAAAGACTAAAACGGCCCAAAGAATACGACCCAACTAAAAAAGGCCCAAAGAGCACGAGCAAGCCAAACAGGACCCCAAATGCATTAAAGAGGAAAGGTACAGATGAGCCCTCAAACTATTATCAAAGGTACATGTATTTTTGGATTCAAATAATCCCTTCAACTTTTTGCTCTTCTGTAAGAAAACATCTAACAGACGTCTTCATTATAACGTATTTACTGGAGTAAGTAATTAACACGAGCACTACCATTACACAGTAAAAAGCTACAACACTCTGTTTCTCGAGACAAATTCTTCTTCTCACCTCTTATATGGTGTAAAAAGGGGAACTATTCTGGGCACTGCAATTTCCGTGAAAATTTGTTGCAAAGAATAAATGAGAATCATCATAGTCAACATCAGATTTGCCAAGGACACACAATCTTTCAATATTTTTCTCTACAAATCTTTTGCATTCGACCTTTGTAATTAACTAGCACGGCAGTACTCGTGAATAAAGTATAGCTTATATTTCTCCATTATCTTTTAATCTTTTCCACTAAATTTGTTCATGGTATAGCTAGATCACCCACATGAACGCTATTTCTACCTTGGGCCAAATTAGAAGAAGATTTAGTGGATATTAATCATATAGAATGGAAGATTTTTTTAAAGCATAATAACAACAAGAGACGCAATTTCATTGCTCAGCCTTAAAAAAGAAAAAAAAAAAAACACTTCATTACTCAACAAACAGTAATCAAGATAAATTTAGCAAAATTGACCAATTGATTCCAGAAAATTCGTAAAGATGAAGGAAGAAGAAGAATTTGTGTTGGAAAATAATCATATTTTTTGGGTTCAGCAAGAATGTGGTCCAGTTGTTGGGAAGATGATGTGTTCTAGTTTAATTAAGTGGAAAACCATTTTAATAGAAAACAACGCCTGTTGCTTTTAACAGAAGGGCATGTCTGTTTAAATAAAAAAAATTAAAGGACTTATTTGAACTTAATTATACTTTAAGGGGTTACATGCATGCACCTACTGCAATAGGTTAAGGGCTTAGATGAATCTTTTCCTACATTAAATCATTTTTGCTTTCTGGCTAAACCAAAAATATTTATTATAAAAACCAAATTCGAATTGAATAATCAAGATTTCTAAGTTTTAATTACAAACTAAAAACACAAAAAATAAACTGAATTGTTCTTTTTGATTTTTAGTGATTGCTGCTCACCCCTACTTCTCACTATCATTAACAGTAAAAAAATATTTCCTTCGTTCCACATCAATTACATTATTGTTTTTATAGTAGTATTATTCTTTAATGTAATACTATATAAGTAAACAAAATGATACTCCCTTCAATTCATTTTTTATTGTCCATTGGAAAAGGGCACGAGTTTTAATAAAAGAGTTGTTTATTAATATTTGTAGGTATAAAGTAAATTTTTAAAAAGAGGTATGAGTTGTTTATTATTATTATTTGTGGATATAAAATAGATTTTTAAAAAGGGTAAGAGTTGTTTATTATTATTTGTGTGTATAAAGTTAATAAAGTAGTGACATGAGTGTAAATAAATGATATTTTTAAGGGGTAAGTAAAAAATGGTAGTGTTTGTTTTTTGTTATTTTGGGTAAGTGGATAAAAAAAACTTCATTTTATGGTAAAACGGATAATAAAAAATGAATCGAATGGAGTATTGTTTAATTAACGCATTGTCGTTATGACCTATCTCTTATATTACTAAAAAGGAGTTCTAACTGTCCATGTGACATTCTCTCATTCAGTTTGCTTATGTGTCATTTTGAGAGTTTATTAAAGAAAAATAATTTACATGTCATTTTTCATCTATAAGCCACATCAATTTTTCATTTCGCTTATGTGTCGCCGTATAGTTTATTTCACTTATGTGTCGTTCTGAGGTTAATTTCGTGGTAGCCATACATGTCAATTTTATAAATCATATATGTCATCTATGTGGTCTTATTATACAATAAGGAGTCTAACAAAAAATATTGTACTCACAAAGGATTTGAACCCTACCTCATAAGAAATATTCATGAAATTTATCAATTAAACCATGTAATGAACATGTTTAAACTTTAAATACTATTGTATATAACTTGAGTTTACAAAAGTATATTATAAATTTTATTATAATTATACCAATTTACATTTTATTTAACTATTTTAGGATATCCTATATTTAAATTTTTTAATGTGTTAGTAATTCAACTAGGTAACTTAAGTATATTTAATTCTACATACTATTACTGAATTGATTAAATAGATTTACAAAATTCTAATTATGTGAATTTTAATGTTTAATTGAATTATTTTTATTGTTTCACTATATTTGAGGATTTTATTTTTAGAAAATCTTAATTTTTGTGAAAAAATAAAAAATATAATTAAGTATATTAAATAATTTTAATTTTAATTTAAATTCGATTAAATATTAATTATTTAAAAAAATCTAATTATCTTAAATTTAACATTTAATTGATAAACTCTTATTATCTAGAAACACAGTAAACCAAAATTATATTTATTGATCCTTTTTAATCTTAAATCAAACTTGATATATCATTTTCTTTTTAACTTAATTTTGTTTAATATGTAACACTATGTATGTGTTGAAATGCAATCACATGAATTTAAACCTTGCACACATCTATAGAACTTTATATTTTGAATATCAGTTTTATTTAATATAATTTTTATATTTTTTAAAATTGAAAGTTGTATTAAAACATACTAATGATTTAAAATGTTATTTTTATTTTTTATTTTGAAAATGCTTGATAATTTATCTATTATATAATTTAAATGACATATATATTAATTACATATTTTATACATGCAATGAACTGCATATTTATATTGTATAATATATTATTTAAATAACTTATAGATTCAACATATTTGGAAAAGAAAACTTTAAAATAAAAAATAAAAAAATATTAATAACTTTAGGATTAGACATATATCGCTCTCAATTTAATCACAACTTTCAATAATTTTATGAAAATTCACTGCACCTTTAATTGTTTAATTTGATATTCGACTTGCACTTTTAGAAGAAGAAAATAATAGATGCATGAAATTGTATTAGTGTTTGAATTGAAAATCTCGCTATATTCAGGAAATCGTCTTAGGGAGGATATAATCGAGAAAATTATGTCATAATTTTAAAATGTATACTAAGTTAAAACAAAAAGTTATGTGATTTTTATAAGAATATTAAAAATCATAATTAAATTGAGATTGAGTCTAAAAATCGTAAATTAAAAAGTTTTCTCATAATTTTATAAATAAATATTATTTGAGAATATATATATATATATAATTTATTTTTAAAAAATTCCGCATAATACGTGGGCACTCATCTAGTACATGATATTTAAGTTGAGTCATGGATTTTTCATTTTTTATGTGTTTTATTTTTGAGATAATTGTACGATGCGTGCATCCAAGTTGTATTTAAAAATTAGATATTCTATTTGAAGTTGAAAATGAGCTAATTTTTTTAATTATTGTAATTTTTAAAACAGTTTATGAAATTATAGTGGTTTTGAAAACTATTTTCAAATTAAGTGCAAACACCACTAGAAGTGGAGACTGCAAACTAGTCTCCACTTCCAGTGGAGGAGACTAGTGAAAAAGCTGACATCTTTTGCAGTCTCCACTTTCAGTGGAGACTGTCCGATTTTTTTTTAACGAAATCTATCACTCAAAATTAATTATGCAGGTGATGCAAATCATTTATCATAATTATAAAATAATGATCCTTTCAATAATAAAATAATTGGTTTTAATTATGAGATAATAATTTAATAATATTTAAATATATTGCATTTGGTTATAAAGATATTTTATGGATACATTTTGAATATATAATTTTTTAAAATATTTTTTTAATTTCAAGTTTAATCGATTTTCATACATTTAAAAATTAAAAATTACATGCACAAAATAAACTACCAACTAAAATTAATAGATTAGTTCATTATTTTATACAATCACTATTTATAACCTCCTGTGTCACACTGTAGCTGGTGTCTACTTCTAATACTTCGACGAGGCATACTACTTTGAGTTTGACATATCAAGATTCATCTTGCTATATTATACTACCTCCACCCCGAAGGACTTGCACACCTCCGGGGACACACTTTTTCTTAAAAAATAACTTTTTTAATAAAGTAGTGACATACGGATAAATATTTATATATTTTTGTGAGTGTGCACGCAAATCAATATTTCCTTTTAAATGATATGCAAATTCCTTTGAAACAGACTAAAAAAGAAATTGTGCAAGTTCATCTGGGACGGAGGGAATATATGATTATTTCATCTTGATATGTCACACTCAAATTAATATGTCTCGTCGAAGTATTAGAAGTAGACATCCGCCACAGTGTGGCACAAGAGGTCATATATAGTGATTGTATAAAATAATGAACTAATCTATATTTTTAGTTTGTAGTTTATTTTGTGCACTCAATTTTAAATTTTTACATGTATGAAAATCGATTAAACTTGAAATTAAAAAAATTATTTAAGAAAAATTATATTTTCAAAATGTATCCATAAAATATTATTATAACCAAATGCAATATATTACAAATTATTAAATTATTATTTAATAATCTCATTATTAAAACCAATCATTTTATTATTGAAAATATCATTATTTTATAATTATGATAAATAATGTGCACCACCTGCATAATTAATTTTAAGTGACAGATTCCGTTAAAAAAAAATTCGGGCAGTCTCCACTGATGTCAGTCTTTCCACTAGTCTCCACTTCTAGTGGAGACTAGTTTGGAAGTGGAGACCAGTGGTGTTTGCACTTAATTTGAAAATAGTTTTCAAAACTACCATAATTTCATAAGTTGTTTTATAAATTACAATATTTTAAAAAATTAGCCGTTGAAAATGGGCCCACGGCTTACAATTCTCTTATCACATCATCATTAGTCATGCTACTAGACCTAGTCACCATATTCATGTACAAGAGCAGGACTCCTGTTACTTATGTGCACTTCCCAAGCATATTTTTAGAAAGTTATTTATATTATTATTGGCAAATTTTTTTAAATATTATGAATTTGAAATTGAATAGTCAAAATAGGGAAGAAATAAAATATTTTATGGATATAGAGTTGATCGCCTCTGTGAGTAGCGATCAACCAGAGGCGATCTAGAACGCAAGCAGCAAATTCCAATTCCAGTGGTGGGCGGAAGGTTGTGGCAGCAGATTCCGGCGATCTAGAACGCAAGCAGCAGATTCCAGTGGTGGGCGGAAGGTTGTGGCAGCAGATTCCGGTGGTGGACGGAAGGCTGTGGGCGGCTGTCGGAGGGCGGAGCGGCAGACGTTAAAGCAGGGTTTGGAATTGGAAAATTCGTTCCCTTCTTCTCCCTAATTCCCTTCTCCCTGGATTCACGACACTTTATCTTTCTTCTCTTTGCTTTTAGCATCCATCATAGCCGCCTCTCAATTAATCCTTCCAAGAAATTAACTATATACCATACATATACTCCACGAATATATATATAAACACAGTACCCACGACTATATATATAGGCTCCACGTACGATCACATACTTATATATACACACATTCCACGATCGATATTTTTTAATAAATCATAAAAATAAATTGCAATTAAACCATCCGACAGCCCGAACCCCCAATTTTTCCACCGCGGCCCGAATCGTCGCCGGCCAATTCGATTCGACCAACGAATTAGCTTAGCGAGCATCAATTTAGCCCTAATTAGCGGACGTCTCTACGCTTTGGGGGAATCAGATCTGTCTTACTCAGTAAAAATAGATCAAAAGGGGGAAATTCACACCCTAGGTCGCGGAAAGCTCCGATGAGTATGACGGAAACCGACGCCCTATATATCACAATTATACATAATTCTAGGTCGCCTCCCACAGGAGCGATCTATGACGTGGCGAGATTTTGTGTTGATCGCTCTTGGTGAGCGCGATCTACCCTATATTCATAAAGGTTTTTCTAACTCCCCTATTTGTACCATTCATATTCTAATTTACTATATTTACATAAATTTGCCATATTATTGAAGAATTATTCCGTTCGTACTTAAAATTAACAAGGGTCAACTACTTAAAAGGTGATTTTTTATTAATAACAAATATAATTTTTAAAAAAATTCATTTAAATTATACGATGCATCTATTACATACAAAACTAATTCCATAAATAATATCACTATACACATTAATAAGTAGAAGATGAAAATATTATATATGTGTTAAAAATTTATTTTTCAATCTTATTGGGCAATAAATTGAGATAAATCTATGTAAAAAGGTTTTGATTAGAGGTTATTTTTAATCTTATGAGTAATACGTGTGTGCACCAGTGCACCGTGCAATTGGTTTACAATTAATACTCCCTTTGTTTTTTATATGTAAGGTGATACACTTTTTTAAGAAAACTGTTTTATTAATTTTTTGAACAAATGAATGAAGAATATTTTGAAATAAAGTAAGTATCGCGAGAGTATTTTATTTCTATATTTGGGGTGTGATAATTATTGTGATACGTCCAAAAAAAGTGTAAAAATTACTAAGGACAGAGGGGAATATTGTTTAGTAAAAACAACTAACAATGTCAAATGAAAACAACTAATGTTCATTAAAATAACTAATACTCCATCTGTCCCAGTGTAAACTTCTAACTTTCCTTTTCACGTCGTCCCACATTAAGTTTCTCATTCCATAAATGACAAAACCAACCGTCCACTACATATAATCTTTAGCTTTCAAATTCACACAATATTACCAAAAATGTCACTCATTATATATGTTGTTCATTAGTTTATTCCAAAAGTCAATGGACCACCGTATATTAATAAATAAATACATTTTCTTAAATCATTAAAGAAAATGAAAAAATACCTTTGAAACAAAGGAAGTATTATTCGATTTAGATATCGTTATAATTGTACGGTGTAATTGGTATATACCACAAGTTGTATTACAATTTACACCTTACTTAAAAATGCATCATATACATGACATCAATTCAAATCACTGAAGTTATCACGATTGCGCATAAGCTAGAGAAATCGTCGGTTCCTTTAAACTTTGCAATCACACCTATAAATACTTATTCACAATCACTAATTTGAATCATATAATTATATATACAAACACATTTATTTATTATATTTCAAACACTTCAAATTACAAGAGCAATACCCAATGGTGGGAAAATAAGGGAAGCAGACCAACTGGTTGAAAAAGGCATTCATATTATCTGCCTTGATCATTATTTACATATTTTCACATTTTACCACCAAAACGGCATGAAAACTAGCCAAAATTGTCTTGCCCTGGATAAACAACAATGGGACTTCTGACCTTATACTTTCCCGTTTCGTCTATCCAAGTAAGCGACCCAAATTGGTCACGAGCATCAATATCAACCTTGAATCGAATGCTTAAAGAATAGCTCTGCTTTTCGTATTTCTCTTTAAATACTAAAGTCTGTGGCGAAATTCTGACCGTAGTATTCTTTGGTTCCACCAAATCAACTTTATAAGTAGCTGCCCCGTTACCAACATTTGTGACCGTCCGCTTGAATTTCTGCGTTAACGTCAGTCCTCTCTGTTCGGACGTAAAAACAGAGATGAACGACGGGTAGTTCAGATCTGAGGACGAATTCGAGCAGTTGTAGGTGGATCTTATGATGGCTCGAGTTTGTTCACGAGTGAAATTCATCGAACAGACGAGATTCACCAAGTCTTGCGGGGAGTTATCGTAAATAAGACCAGGATGAAGCGCCCGATTCGGATCCACGTGCCCTGATCCGATGCCTAATGGAGTGGCAACCGAATAATTGAAGGCCGTATCCTTGATGGGTTGATTGGTGTTATCGAGATGATTAGCAGTTGTCATCATGGCTGATTGAATTGCAGCGGGGCTCCAATCCGGGTGTGCGGCCTTCAGAAGCGCAGCTACTCCGGCTATATGAGGGCACGCCATTGATGTGCCCGATAAGAGCGAGTAATCGCTCGACAAAACTATTTTACCAACTCTTGGCCCGCGAGCGAAAGGGCTAGAGGCTGCCAAAATCAACACTCCTGGTGCCATTATATCCGGCTTCAAGATCCGATCGTAGCTTGTCGCCGGACCTCTGGATGACGAACTTGCCAAAGCCGGAGCGGCCCTTGTCTCTTCACCAGAAAATGTTTGTTGAAAATCAATGCTCGCTGTTGGTGAACTGCTATCTGATGCGTACCGGATCACTTCTCTCCCTTCTTGAGAGGTGATTACAGCTCCTGGAAATGTAAACACCGTTGTTCGTTGTATGCTGGTGTCATCAGAAATGATAACAGCCGCTCGCACTTCAGACGCCGATAGAAAGTTACCCATAGAATGGAAATCAAAAGTTTCATCATCTGTGGGTATATAGCAGATAATGATGCTGCCACTCGGAGATTGTGACCCCAACTCAGTTGACTCTCAAGAAGATAGAGTCTCATGTATACGAGAGGCAAGTTTCTGACCACAGCTCTTGCAGGAAACATGGTCCATCCTCTAATGGATTTGCCATTCCCCAAAGTTACGGTACCTGCAAACCATCTGTCGATAGTTCCAGAAGCCACAAGTATGGCCAAAGGAAGTCCTGCTTGTAGTGTCGCGTCACTGGGGCCGCTATTTCCTGCCGCCACACACACGATCACACCCTTCTCCCTGGCCCCAAATGTAGCTATAGCAACCGGATTAGCGAACAAATCTGTTCTCCGGTAAGTTATAGAGAGAGAAACAATATGGACTCCATCGGCCACGGCCTGGTCGACCCCTGATAGTATATCAGATTCGTAGGTCGTGTGGCGTTAAGCTGCGATCCTAGCACGAGGGGCAACACCTCGTGCTGTCCCGGGTGCATAACCAAAGAAGGAAACACCGTCGACGTAGTTTCCAGCTGCTGTGGATGCAACGTGGGTGCCGTGACCACTCTCATCCCGTGCTGAATCCCGAATTTGGGTATTACTAGGATCAGCTGCTTTTGCTCCCTCGTTGAAATATTGATCTCCAATTAGCTTCTTGTTGCATAGTGAGGTATTGAAGCCTTCACCTCCTTGGCAACTCCCCTTCCACCCAGGAGGGATCGCAGTCATTCCTTCGTCGCTGAAGCTCGGGCTTTCCGGCCATATTCCACCGTCGACTATGCCGATGATGACGTCTTTGCCGTACTGGGAAGCAGGCCAAAGGCCGGTGGCAGTGTTGAGGGAAAGGAATTTGTAGGAGTGGGTGGTGGCCGGTGAAACGGTACCGTCCTCGTAGGCCGCGATGAATCCCGGAGACTTCTTCAGAGCTTCGACTTCGTCTCCGGACAAAACTGCGCTGAATCCGTGGAAGGCGTGGTTGTAAGTGTAGATGTGCTTCGGGTCGGGTTTGTCCCCGGATTTTACAGATTTGACAAGGGAAGAATACCAGTAATGGTGAGTGGAGAATGCTTTAGGCATGGAGGATTTGTCCATGTTAACAATATAAGTGGATCTCTTTGCAGAACCATGATGAGCAAAAAGAAACGATGAGAGCAGAAACAGAGCAACTCTGTTTGAAACTCCATATTTTTTTAGCTTCACTCTGAGATCTGGATGTGATGAATATATAGACTAGTAGAATTTTGCTTTATGTTAGAATTGCGATACAAAGTTTTCCAATTTATTATTTTTTTTGCTGTCCCCACTACTCTTTTCATTTCATTAAAAAAATATCCTTCATATATTAATAAACATATGCAAAGTATCTTATGAAAATAACTCGAATTATTTCATCAAAAATATCATTATTCTGGGTTAATAGTACTCCCTCCGTCCCACAACACATTGAGGGGTTACTATTCCTCTCGTATTTTCGCGAGTGAATTTTTTATTAGTATTTAAAATGATAAAGTAATTTTAAAATTACTTTATAATAGAGGAGTGGTAGATTTATCATACCATACCTTAAAAATTATTTTATCATTTCAAATACTAATAAACAACTCGCTCGCTAAAACACGAAGATAAAATGAACTCCGCAATGTGTTCCGGGACGGAGGTAGTATTATATTGTAATTGTTGCAAAAATAAATTTAACCAACATTAATGATACTTTTGAAAAACTTTTTTAGTTAAATATTCAATACTTTAAAATATTTTCATGATAAGCTTATCATGAACTATTATCGTATAAAATCTACCCATGAACAAATATCACTTTAAATAATATTTACTCTTTATTTTTTACAACTATCCATTATTTTTTATAAAAGTACCTATATATTAGTAATAAATAATATATAGATATTTTTATAGATATTTTTATGGAGGGAGTAGGACATTGCGGGCATTTTATAGATATTGTTTTCTCTTTTTTCCCATTATTGGACCTATTGTCTGTGGGTCAATATATAATATAAATATTCTTTAATTACTTCTATAGAATGTATTCTTCTATTTATTTCGATTTTTCTAGTGTGGATTTGAAATGACAACCATACTATTATATATATATATATATATATATATATATATATATAAATTCTTATTATAGGATCATTTTAGTTTTCTCTGTCTTTATCAAAAATTTATATGTGACAAAAAATATTTTGGGTGGGACTGAAAGTAAAACACCATATGTCCAATGGGACCAAAAGTGCAAAAAACTCTATCATTAATTCAATTATTTAGTGGTTGAACATATAACTTTTCACATTTCTATGAAATCCTATTCCACCGAAGCTAACTCTCATATGCACCAAGTGTACGGTGCACTCACTCAAGAGTTGTCTATATTTATACTGAAAAGTTTGTTTCAATTACACTGAAAAGTGTGGTTGGATTACACAGAAAAATTTACACTAACAACTTATTTTTAGTGTAAACTTTTCAGTGTAATCCATCCACACTTTTCAGTATAATTGGAACAAATTTTTCAGTATAAACATGATCAACTGTTGAGTGAGTACATCATACACCAAGTGCACAAGAGAGTTACTCTTCCACTTAATTTCAAAATTAACGAACAAAATTAGTTTTAGACAAGAGTAATAAATCTTTTCATAATTTGTTACTACCAGTTAGATTTAACTTATAAAAAATAAGAATAAAAAAAAAATAAGAATAGCAATGCTACATTACTTTTTTCTTAAAATCTTTTTGCCATCACCATCTAAGACATTATTAGGGTGGGGCAAGAGTAAGACTTGACGACTTTGACAATGGCTAGTGGATAATGGCTGCTATTAATAAGGTACACACGTAGGAAATCGTTTCGCGAAGGAGCATAACGTTATAAGTAGAAATTAATCGGTAAGACTTTTCTTTTCCCGCTCTGCATCTCATTAATATAGTCAATTTTATTTGATAACAATTTAAATACGATTTAAATTCATTTTATGTATATATTATTGTACAAATCAATAGTTAATTGGATAAACATTAATATATATAAACTTATAAAGTACAAATTAATAAAAAAATATGAGATAAACTAACAATATAATTTTCGCTTCCAATGCAAATAGTCTAATTAAACAATTACAAACATATTTCGCATTAAATTAAGTGGAATTTTCCAAGACTCCGCAAATGGAACGACGGTTTAAGAAAACAATGGTTGTCTAGTTCATTTAGACGGAATACACGAAAAATTCGGTCGGTTGACAACCGCCTAAACGGTTGCCTAGATTCATTTCGGGGGGACAACTCGATTCAATCATTGAATCTAGAATAAGAGAAGAAATGTTTATCTCAAAATCTCTTTTTTTCTGAAATAAATGATTTTAGAAATTGTTTTCTAAGTATTTAGGGAATAGTATTGCATAGATTTTGTGCACCTTACATTACTAATTATATTTTTTGTTAAACTTAATACTATTGTTGGTAAAAACTAGTACTATTTGCTATTAAAAATAATAATCCCTCTCTCAAACAAAAATATGCATTGTTTTTTTCCACGTGATTTAATGTGATATGCCGGAGGGTATTATGAGATATTATGAGATCCGTTTACGAATAAAGTGTAACATACTTTCCATAAATAACAATTTTATTTATAAACGGACCTCACAATACCCCATAATATCTTCGGATACATCACATTAAACCACGTGCAAAAAATAGTGCATATTTTTCATGGACAAAGCGAGTACAATATTGTTTAGTAATATACAATGCACAAGATGTACATAATACGATTAAAAATGTTTTATACTCCATTTGTTTGTAACGTCCTACATCGAATTTTTAAAACCATTGGGTTTTGTTGTACTTGTACTCATTTTCTACCCATTATGTAAATTAATATTTTTTCCATACAATGTTCTCTACATGGTGACTAGAGTCAATTAGGTTAAAATCGGATTATTTTTCCCAATCACTATCAACAAATCTCCAAGAATTTGTTAAATATTTGGCTCAATTTTTCTTTCAGATTCTAATCTTGGTTCTACATATCCCATGGTCTCATTTTTTTTCTATAGAAATTAGCTAGTTTCATTTTCCTCTTCAAAATTTTTTTTTTTTTAATAAAAAAACTAGGTTATCACAGCGAGGCGTACTTTTCATAATACTATTCACAGTAGTTCTCCATGCTTACTGATCCCAACACTATTTAGGGATTTGTTCACGACTGCTCACACTATTTTTAGCGCTAATATGCCCAATCCTAGATCTTCTTTTTGATGTATCAATCTGTTTGGCCCACTCAGTCTGTGTAGGCGATGTACTCAGCAATATCGTCGACTTGCAATCGACATTTTTATCTTGGTAAGTGTCAATTTTATGGAAAAACTAATTACTGTCCACACTTCACTTCTATTCCAGCCCATCAAGCTCGTCTCGCATATGCCTCTCCATATAGGGCCATGTGGCTAACTCGGCCTCAACCTCCTCCCAATGAATATTGGATACGCACAGGTTATTTGCACTAGCCTCTCTGTTAAATATACTACTACGATGAAAACGTTACTCGTAGTTCGGAATTTTTTTTCGAAAAAAATAAATTGAACATAGTGAAATTGAATAAAAAAATTGTAAACTTTTTTTGAAAATTTTATAAATTTTCAGAAAAAAAAAAAGTCGGAAGTATTATATTTAACAAAAAGGCTAATGCAAATAACTGTGGCATATTGGATATGTGAGCCTCACACCACATTATAGCATAATTTCCCCATCTTTCGTTACATATGCCCCATATGATGATTATGAACGGGTACGGTTATTTGTACCCTATTTTAATGGAAGTACACCCATTGGATTATTAAACCCCAAATAAGATGAGTACACACCCTAGTTAATAACTTAAAATACCCTTAAGTTGTCCTACACTAGCGTACACCCACCACATACCAATTTGAACGACTATCTTCTTCACAAGGGTTTGTCGTTGCGCTCAAGACTGCACGGCGGGTTGTCCACTGCACCGTCCGTTGTTCGAAAAAATAAAATAAAGATGTAAGATATGTTCGAAAATATATTTCGAACATTTACATAATGTTCAAATTTTTTTATGAACAAATTGTTCGAAAATCCTGATATGAAAGTAAGACATATGTTCATAAAAAAATCGAACAAAGGTCATTTATTCAAAGAACCAGTGATGAAATTTTTTAATTCGTAAATACCAACAAATAAACGCGCCAAAACATTTATACTATCATATTCACATTTCCAATCCATACAATTTTAATAACTACTATAATAATCATATTAGAGCATAAAATAAATCATAAACATAATACAAAAGGGTTTAGAAAAAACCTAGAAAAAAAGGTTTTTAAAACGAAACACTTACATTACATATGCATATCTAGCACTATCGGACGACCTCATTCTTGTAATATCCGACCACAATGCAACACGTGTAACCCCGAACGACTGTTATGGTAGTGATCAGAAAAGAAAAATTGTCCCTTGAACTTTCAGTATGCGCGATATAATTATAATTATGGTAGTTGTACTTACAATATACTAGTTTTTACCACGTGCGTTGCACGTTTATATGTAAGTTGTCGGTACTACCTTTAAATGAAACATAGCGAGTGCATGAGACTTGCCCTTTAAATGCACACTGGTTTTTTTTTTAATTCAATAGCTTATTGTTAAAAATATATAATTATTTATCAAGTCACAATAATCCAAATGATATAAGAAGTAAGAGGTCGCATATTTGATTAGTATGTCCAGAGGTAAATAATTAAAAAAAATAACTAAAACAATAAATAATCGATAAAATGGGAATGACATTCTTAAAAAAAGGGCATTCTTATAAACTAAAAAAAGAAGGATTTAATTGGTATTCTCATTATAACAAAATAAAATAAATATAACAGACGTTTAATAGACATTCCCACCAGTAAGTAGTATCATACCATTTTTTTTAAGTATCACCATTCTTATTCTCTTTAGTTGTCACAAATGTAGAAGTCCCTCGGACGAAATTCTCATATGATTTAAAGGAAACAACCGAAATCCAATAATTAGCAGTAATCTACCTGGACTATATAATGAAATCACATTAAAAAATACTCTAATCTCTTAAGACATCATTTTTTACCCAACTACTGCTATTTCAATATCACAATACAAACCATGATAGAAGTTACCAAGTCACTACTTCTTTAACCTGCTATGCTTCTGGAAGTGATAGTTAATGCTAGGAAATGACTCTCTTTTATTAGTCGTCTACAGAATCGAAAAATAAAGTAAGCATGAAAACCACAAGAACACCGAATTAAAGCTCGATATATTGACACCTATAAGGGGACACTTTGTTCATAATTCTTCAATGGGGTGGATTAAGATAAAAAATCTTAAATATTCCGGCTTTTAACCTCCATCCGTGTGAAGATTCTTGTGCTTCACCTCAATAGCATTTAAGAAAGCAAAATGATGATTAGCCAATGAAAACTTAGAGATGTAACAAAAAAAAACAAATATAGAGGTTAGATTCGAGATCATAAACTCGAAAACAAATGTGAAAATCTTAAATATGAATGTAAACGATATGTAACCTTACAATACAATATAAATGATAAGTTTAGCAAAATGACATACCTGTAACAATGGGTAACATAGAAATGTGTAATCACCTCAACACCAACAGTAATAAGTGCACGGCATTCCTTCATCAACACCAATATAAAAATGTGTAATCACATCAACATCAATAGGTATTCCATGAACTAATTACTAATTTTAAACTAAAGCATCCAATGAAATAATTACTATGTATCATTTGCAGCAAACCAGATACACTTTTACAAGTGATGCTTCCAAAATTGATGATAGACACATTAGTTATTGTTATAGATTGGTTGTGATACACAGCTATCCTTTGAATAATGAGGCCTTGGAATATTTCTCAAGGAACAATATTATAACTACCGAACGTTTTCTCAAGTCTAAAAATTTTAGCAAATACCTTCATCATATCAACACAAACACTTAGCAAATCTTTTTTAGATCAATGTGTGGTAAAATTCTAAATAAGCTTTGAACTATAAATTAATAAATCAACCTCATGTATGGAGTTATTTACTAGCTATTCAGATTTTGGAGAGTTATTTCCACTTTCATGCCTACAAACTTATTAGGTGTTCGCTTGTTACCGTGCTTAGTGAGAGAAGAACTGATTTTCAGCCCCTCCTCCCAGAATAATTGCAGTCTGACTTGAACGCAAAATACTAGCTTGACTAGTAGTTACCCCACAAGAGTATGAGATCACAGTAGTATGGACAAATATAGGGACCAAGTAGTATCGAACTCGTGGGAAAGTGAGTATACAAATAAATCCCTGGAAATTTATGTCTCGTAGCTAATATGAATGTAATTTGAGTTTTCTAATACTAATAATTATTATCTACTAATTAAACTCCAAATGTAAAATTAAACTATACTAATTCTTGTTTGAGTGCGATCGATCTGATGATACTTGAGATAGGAATCTCTACGTATACTCAAGGAATTGGTACGTTCACTAAAATAATTGAGATGTTCAAGTTATAATCCTAAGTGTACTAAAACTAGGCAATCAACTTCTCAAATCTAGCACAAGAATTGAAAGAATAAAAGCTCAAGAATTAATCCCAATACTTAGTTCTATCAACTTGCTTCACTAATCCACTAATTAAATTATATGGATTATGCTTAATTATTGAGGCCCTAATTTAACTAAGGTGATGCGGCCGTCCTCCCTAGATAAACTGGTAGATTATAAACCCCTTCAAAAACCCTCTCCTTAAGCCTATTCGTTATTAAAGAGTGATGTGGCCGTCTTCTCTCTAACAATTTTCGTACTTAATTCTATGATTATTCCAGGGTTTATTAAAATTATTGAATAATTAAGAGAATTAAAACTATACATCACGAATTATCCTAATTACGTACCAATGTTCTAATTCTACGAGTTCATCCTTTCCCAAGCATATACGGGTTCTAGCCTAGCATGGTAATTTCAAGAATAAAAGCAATAATAAGATCAACAATAATGAACATAATTGAAAGTACTAAAGAAATAAAGAACATAAACTAATGAAGAAATCAATAGAATCAAGTCTCAAAATTAAATCTATAAAATACGGAAATTAGGTCTAATAGATTCAAGAATTCAAGAAATCAAAAGGAAAATCCAAACCGTTTAAAGAAGTAATTAATCTAAAGAATTCGTATGCTAAAAACCTCGATTACAATCTTCAAAACCTTGCCAAAGAATCAAAATCATCTTCCCAAGCTCTTCCTCTTCGAAAGTTATGTCAAAATATGTCCCTCTATAAAAATAGGCTTGAGACGGGTATTTATATGACTTGAGGCAAAAACATGGTAAAATCCGCTCAGGGCGCTCGAGCATGCCCAGCTCGAGTGGCTTGATTCAACAACACATTCAGGGCGCTCGACCTCTCTTCACTCGAGCGGTTTCTGCTCGAGCCCTCACCGGTCGAGCGGGACTTGTCCACAGTGTAGATGGGGCGCTCGAGCCCTAGTGCTCGAGCACTTGGCGCTCGAGCTCCCCTTATGCTCGAATGTCTCCTCCTTTTTCTCTAATTGGCATTTTTCTTCGCTCGAACTAATACTTTTCATATTTCTTCAATATCTTCTCATCCGGGAGTCCATTTGAGTCGATTCAAAGTCCTACGAACTCCTTTTTCGCCCTCTTTCCTAATATGAGCATCAAAGAGACAAATTGATAAGTTTATGAAAATGTCACTCAAAATATAGACTAATCGGGCACCAAAACATAACAATTTCACGCCTAATCACAACCACATTCTTCGGACTCACCCTTTGTCATTTTATTTTTAGTGCCTCCATTGTCTGAAAATAGTCCAATAAATACAACATTAGATTTTTTTGCTTCAAAGTTTCTTTCTTCTAGCCATCAAGTGAACATAAGAAATTCATTTTACTTAGAATGAAAAAAAAAACTAATAAAAAAAGAAAGACAAAAGAAAAAGTAACTTTAATAAGGTTTAGGGAGGTTCAATAATTCATAAAATCGAGAAAAGCATCCATTTTAGCTTCCTTAATTGTCAAGTATGGCTTCAATTCATCCTTTCAAGGGTGAATATCAGCTAGGATAGGGGCAGCTGAAGGGGGTTGAGGAGGAACAAAGTTAGTGAACAACATAAATTCATTGAACTAAAAGAACACTAATATTGGAACTACTATATCTTTTTAATGCACCTAAATACCCTGCTACAACTTTTTACTGTTATCTTGCAGGGCATATATATATATTGATATAGTTATATGGAATATAGATGGATTCCTAGAGTATTAGCACCAGGCCAACATAGATTAAAAATTAAAATAAGGGAGAATTTATTAGTAAAAATTAAGAACTCCATCATACACTTGAGATAGAATACATTGAAATTATTGCCTAGACTCTAATTAGAGATGTTAATCCGGACCGGGCTAAACGGACCGGTCCGTTTAACCCTAAAAAATATAGGGTTAGGGCCATGGTTTAAGAGGTCCATTTAAATCCAGGCCTTTTTGGCCCGGCCCTATTAGTCCACGGGCTAAACGGGCTAGCCCACCAGCCCGAGTTATATATATATAATAAGTGTTAATATAGTTTAATATTTTTTTTAAGTATTAATATACTCACATTTTTCTTTATGTTTGAACATATATATATATATATATATATATATATATATATATATATATATATATATATATATAAATGGTATCAGAGCCATGGGAGTATATAGTCTACTTTGTTATCGGTTCATGATTTAATACATCTGGGTTCTTATGAATCTTTTTAGTTCAAAAAATACTATTAAAAATAGTACTGTCCAGGAATACGATGTTCCTGAAAATCTAGATCTGTTAAACAGATGGACTATTCCTAAGATTGAACCTAATACGGTTTATAAATTTGGAACTTTTGAAAAACTAGGTCTTAAAACTATTGTTAGGACCACTGAATCGTCTATTCCTCTTAATAAAAATGAGATGGTTATCAAACTTCTTAATAGAAGTGACATATTACCCTTTAAAGGGACTCACAGGTTTCTCCATATTGGATGTGTTCAAGTTGCTTTCAGACCTCTTACTCTGAAAGGTTTACCTGAAAGTTTTCTAGCCACTTTAAGAGATGGTAGAAATCTAAATTGGAGACAATCCCTCATGGGAATGGTTGAATCCAGTCTGGCTTTTGGGCCAGTTTATTTTGATGTTTATCCTAATTTATCTTTATCTTTAAGCGATGAAAACATTTTTGATGCTTTAACTTTAAATGTTAAAACTAATGGGTATAATTACATGCCTGGATCTGAAGTCATATGTATTTGTTATCGCATTTACTACAAACCTCTTTTTACTCTAAATCCTTTATGTAAAAGAGTAGAAAAAGATATCAATGAGACTATTCTCATAGAAACTAATTTTAGTAAGTCTAATGTCACTACTAGAAAATCCATTAAATGGAAAGAAATAGAATTTCCAAAAAAATTGGATTATTGAACAATCGGTTCCTATGATCCCTCCTACAAATAGTAATTTTCAAAAAATTACCCAGTCTGAGGATGGTATAATTACCATTGGTTTTCATAAAGACCAGAGGAAAGATTCTAACTTATCCTCTGTACCTTCTTTGTCTAGATCCATATCTAGTCATTATCATATTTCTCCTCTAGATTATGAAGTCGATATACCTTCTTCTTCTAGAGCTTCTACTTCTTTTTACAGAGAAGATACTTCTTTTAAAAATGAAGATTTCAATAATGAAAATATTATTGTAAATAAAAATAATATTGTCCATAATGATGGACCTAACCCTGAAACAATTTCAGAAGTTAATTGGACAGTTTAGTTTTTATGGATTCTAAACCTATACTTGATTTTTCAAAGGGTTCTTCCACAAGAGCTCAGATTAATAGTGAGTTTAATAATTCCAAATGGGATAAATTCAGAATTTGGTACTTTAGATCTTTCAAAAAAGAAGAACTAAATTACTTTGTAAATTCTTTTTATAAATTCTGTGAAGAGCATAATCAAATTATTTATTATGTTCCTTGGTTTATAAAAACCTTTTATATTGATCAAATTTCAGTTATTGAACGGGAATATAAACTCGTCACGGGAAATTCTCAAAAGTCTGTTTACCCTCCCCAAGTTCCTTTCCAAATTGAAACAAATGGAAAGATTTTGGACTTTGCTCCTTTTTCAAAAATTTTGGAAAATAATGTTTTGCATATCACTGTTGATCATATCAACCTTCTTGTCAAACAAAACAATTTTTGTAGTCTTTTCCTCGCTATAATTGGTGATGAAATTATTTCTTTGCATGATAAGATTAATCGTGTTATTTCCCAAACTCAGACTAAGTCTGATTTTAAAAGAGATTCTAAAGAAAGTAATAATGATAATATCATTATTAAAACTGCTTCTTTTATTCAACCCCCTTTTGAATTAAAAAATTTTAAGGGAGAAACTTCCGTTTCTGATATTGAAAATATCATTAATAAAAAATTTGAAGGATTAAATATTTCCACTTTGGATGATGACTTAGAAGAAAGTCTTGCTACTAATGATTATGGTAGCCCTAGCATTAATAACAAAGATGTTATTAATAAAATCAAATGGGCTAATAAGCCTACTATGACTAATTATTATTATAAGAGACCTACTCCTATAGATGTTCTTCATGAAGAACAAGATAATGTTGTCAATAATTCTTATAACGGAAAAAGCGTTTATGAATGGAATATTGATGGCTACAGCGATAAACAGATAAATAATCAGGTTCATCGCATACTTATGTATAGTTCTGCATGTAAAACGTGTGGTGTGTCGGATATTGAAACAGCACAGGCTATTACTGTCGGTTTTACTGGTCAGCTTAAAGGTTGGTGGGATAATTATTTAAGTCCTTTTCAAAAGACTGACATTTTTTCCTCCGTTAAAAATGAAAATGGTGAAGTTCAACCCAATGCGGTCTATTCTCTTGTTCTTACTATTCTAGAACATTTTACTGGTAGATTTACTAATAAATCTGAAAATACCAAAACTCTTCTTTTAAATATGAAGTGTAAAACTCTTACCGATTTTAGATGGTACAAAGATACTTTTCTGTCTCGGGTTTATGAAATTAATGATTGTAACCAAGATATTTGGAAGAATAAATTTGTGGATGGTCTTCCTTATTTATTTGCTGAAAGGATTAAAAAAATCCTAAGAAAAGACTCTGATTCTATTTCTTATGAGTCTTATACTTTTGGTCAAATCATTAGTATTTGTGTTCAGGAAGGATTAAATCTTTGCAATGAACTCAAACTTAGAAATCAAATTAAAAGAGATAATCTCTTAGAAAGAAAACAGCTGGGTCAGTTTTGTGACCAATTTGGTATGGATAATCCTAGTCCTAAAGGAAGTATTTCTAAAAAGAAAAAGGATTTCAAAGAAAAACCTTATTTTAGAAAAAGAAAAAGAAGTTCTGATAACAAACAGAACAAAGATAAAAGTCATGATCATACTCATGACAAGGGCAAAAGAAAATTCTTCAAAAAGAATTATTCTAGCAACATAGTTTGTAAAAAATGTGGCAGGACTAGTCATTATGCTAATCAATGCTATGCCAAAGACAAGATTAAAACACTTGATATTGATGAAGAGCTCAAAAATTCTCTTTATAAAATAATTATGAATCCTGATGGTAATACAGATATTGATGAATCTTATACTGATTCCGAAGAGCTAATCTCTAGTGATAACGAGGATAAAATTCCTTCAGAAAAAGCTGAATGTGATAATTGCATTCTAGGAAAACCTTGTCTTAATTGCATAGGTGACTCTGATGACAATGAGTTTTATAAATTTATGAGTCAATTCCAAGATATGAATATTAATGTCTTATCTGACAATAATATTCTTGATCTTCTTAAACAGATTAAAGACTCTAGTTTAAGAGATAAAATTATTAATGATCTTCATGATTCTTCTAGTGAAAAGAATTCAAATCTTTCTAAGATGATTACTAATAATAATTATTATAACATGGGAGAAGTTGAAAAACTTCTTAGGCTTAAAAATACTAGGCAAAATCCCATTACTATTAATGATTTAGTTCAAGAGATTAATAATCTTAAGAATAATGTCAAAACTCTTCAGAATCAAAATTCTGATCTTTCTATTCGACTTTCTCTCATTGAGAAAGGAAAAGGAAAAATCGATGATATTCATTTTCCTAATGATTCTCATGATAATATTGATACTGATAAAAATCACTTATCTGCTATCAGCATGTACATATCTCAAAAATGGTATACAAAGATTTCTCTCCTTATAAATAATTCTTATAGAAAGGAGTTTATTGCCATGATTGATAGTGGTGCTGACTTAAGTGTCATCCAAATGGGAATAATTCCCACAAAGTTTTTTGAAAAAACTACTCAAACTCTTTCGCATGCAGGAGGAGGATCTTTGCACATTAATTATAAGCTCAGAAATGCTTATGTTTGTGTTAATGGTTGTTGCATACCTAATGATTTTCTTATTGCAGAAAATATTACCAGCCAAATGATTATTGGTCTTCCTTTTCTTCAAAAGATATATCCCCTTACTCTTGTTAATGAAAAGGGTATTACAGGTTCTTACTATGGTAAAACCATTATTTTTGAATTCGTGACTAGACCAATGCATAAGGTCCTGAATTTTGTCCAAGAACAAATTGATAATAAAAATTGTCAAATCAATTTCCTTAAAAATGAATTAAATTCTCTTATCATTGATAATAAGCTTAAAAATCCTAAGCTTCAGGATAAAATAAAATTTTTATTTAACAAATTCTCTATTGATATTTGCAATGATTTTCCTAATGCTTTTTGGGATAGAAAGAAACATATTGTTTCTCTTCCTTATGAAGATGATTTTAAGAATACTATGATCCCGACTAAGTCGAGACCTTGTCAAATGAATTCTGAATATTTAGAATTATGTAAGAAGGAAATATCTTCTTTATTAAATAAGAAGCTTATTACTCCTTCCAAGTCCCCATGGTCTTGTACTGCTTTTTATGTTAATAAACATTCTGAACAAGAACGTGGAGTTCCCAGACTGGTTATTAATTATAAACCCCTTAATAAGGTTTTAAAATGGATTCGTCATCCAATTCCTAATAAAAAGGATCTTCTTGACAGATTAGTCAATGCTCTTATATTTTCTAAATTTGATTTAAAATCAGGTTTTTGGCAAATACAGATTAATCAATCTGATAGATATAAGACATCTTTTAATGTTCCTTTTGGACACTATGAATGGACTGTCATGCCTTTTGGGCTTAAAAATGCTCCTTCTGAATTTCAACAAATTATGAATGACATTTTTTTATCCTTATAGTGATTTTATAATCGTCTATATTGATGATATCCTTGTATTTTCAAAAGACATAGAAACTCATTTCAAACATCTTGATATATTTAAAAATATTGCCATAAAAAATGGTTTGGTCATTTCAAAACCAAAGATGATTTTATTTCAAACTAAGATCAAATTTCTTGGCCATATAATTGATAAAGGAAATATTATTCCTATTCAAAGAAGCATTGAATTTGGAAGAAAGTTTCCAGATATCATTACTGATAAAACTCAGTTACAAAGATTTTTAGGAAGTCTTAATTATGTTTCTTCCTATATTAAAAATCTTGCTGAAGATACTGCTATCTTATATGATCGGCTTAAAAAGAATCCTTTACCTTGGAATGATAATCATACTAAGACAGTTATAAAGATAAAAGAAAAGGTTAAAAATATTCCTGTTCTTAGTCTTGTTAATCCCTTATGGGAAAAAATTGTTGAAACTGATGCCTCAGACTTAGGTTACGGAGGTATTCTTTTACAAATTAATCCTGATAATAAATTAGAATATATTGTTAGGTTCTATTCTGGCAAATGGAATGATTCTCAAAAGAATTATTCTACTGTTGCTAAAGAAATTCTTTCTATTGTCAAAAGCGTCCTAAAGTTTCAGGATGATTTATACAATCAAAAGTTTATTATAAAAACTGATTGTAGAGCTGCTTCTTTTATGCTCCTTAAAGATTTTGAACATAATGTCTCAAAACAAATGTTTGCCCGATGGCAATCACATCTTGCTTATTTTGATTTTAAAATCATCTATAAGCAAGGGAAAGATAATCATCTTCCAGATTTTCTTACTCGTGAATTTATTTCTGAATGACAGGAATGAGTCAACATGGAAGAGGTTCCAAATCCTCTAATAGAGGAAGAGGGGCTCATGGCCCTCCGTTATTTCAGCAAGGGAAAAGATCCCTTTACAACCAGAATATTTCTGGAATCGGCTCTTCATTTTCGGGAGCCCATGATAAGGAGTTCCAAGAATTCCTGAGACTTAGGGGAAAAAATGTCCCCGTTGAAGCTATGGCCTCAACCACTAACCAGGAAGCATCATATGCTTCAACTGCTCAAAGGGAGTACACTTACTTCGATTCCCCCAAGAGGGAACTTATTCTCATACTTGAGGATGATGAGGAAAGATTTAAAGAGTCTCCATGGACTCTCATGGGAAAATATGTCCCAAACCAATTTTCCACTACTTCGTCTTATAAGACGAGAGGATATTATGAGAGTATTCTCATCTCTCTTGGAAGTGTTGATATTCAGCATTTTCCTCCAAGTAAAACTTATAACTACTCAAAGTTTATTATTAAAAGGATTATATCCATTCAGGAATGGGGTATTTCTCCTTTCGCTGAAAAACAGGTCATTAATCCTGTTACTAATCAGGTTTTCCAGTACAATTACTGGGACTATCTTGAAAGTTTTTATAAAACTCTTTATTACCAAAATCCCAAGCATTCTCATACTTGGTTGATAAAAATTTGTGAAAATATCGGAAGGAATCAAATTCCTAACTGGTTTTTGGAATGGTGGAATACTTTCGGCACTGTTGCTGATATTTTACCAAGTGAGATCAAATCTCTTCTTGAGGAATACTCTATGGTAACTTCCTCACTTAAAACTCACAATACAAGTAGTAAAACTATTTGTATGTTTTTCAATGACTCAGGTATTCCATGGGTCGTTAAATGGAGGCCAGAATTTGGTTCTACAGAAATGAGTCTCCCATGCTTGTGGAGAATTTGTGCCACAAGATTTTGGAATAATTTAAATATTATCCCAAAAGACTCAAATGAGAGTCCTCTACAAGAGAACATCGATAGGATCAAATCCAAGATCGAAGAATATAAGAAAGGATTAAAGAATCAAATTTCTGATCCCAATGTGATGCCATCCTTTTCTTCTTTTTATAAGAAGTATGCTGGAGTTTTTCCCAAGGAAAAAATTATGGATCTCTTCATGAATCAAATTCAGGAAGACATTTTAAAAGATGCTGATTTTTCAGATTCAAAATCTGATGCATCTATGATTTCTGGCTCTTCTATGCAAGATGCACAGGATCCATTTGAAGAGGACCATGACCTCTCTTTACAGGACAGTTTTGATCTGTTAAAAAATTCTCTCAAAAGAGAAAATTCGAGAAAAGAAGAATCCTTGATGGAGGAAAGATTTCCTGGAGATTGGAGGTATTTCAGAGTAGGATTGCAGCATGAAATCTGGCAGATTCCTATTCATATTAATTTTGATCAAAATGAAAATTTGATTAAAGATAAAAATTATCTTAAAGGACTCAAAAAGAAAATCAGAGTTCTTGAATATTTTATCCCTATCCTTGAAGTATCTTACTATGGACGACATGGGAATTTCCAACATTTGGAAAGATGCAAAAAGACTTTAAGTCTTCTTCGAAAGCAAGCTTCTCTTATGGCGATTTAACCAAGAAGAGATTCAAGAAAAAATGAGGAATCAAATTTCGTCATTGCTTTGGTCACCAGACAAAGTTCTGTTCATGAATAGTAATTACTATTCACTTTTGACTTTTACTATTCACCTTTTTTCTTTTTTGGAATCCGGGGTTTCATGTCCGGCTCTTCATCTATAAATAGGTTGTTTTTTCTTTTGAGAGGCACGCTTGAGTTTAGACTCGCTCTCTCTTTTTCTCTCTCTACTCTCTCTGTAATATTGGCTTCGTGCCTTGTTTTCAATAAAAGGTGTTCATTCTGGTAGCTCATCGAGGTAGTTAAATACTGTTTTTATTTTCTGTATTTCAATCTTTTATTTTGTTATTGCCGCCTCAATGGTCGGCTAAATTCCTGTATTAAATCATGGCCTAACTTAGTATACTATACTATCATGTGCATTTGGAAACTTATTTTTCCAGTTTTTATTTGATATATCATAAGGTAGAGTTGGTTTAACCGGTAGGTTTGAGTTTTCTAGTGATATCTATGAGTTAACTATGTGGGCGTGCCCTTTTAGCCGTTATGCCGATGGATAGGCGCAGGCGTTTGTGGGCGTAATGCTTTTTTCAGGTTAACTCATAGACTATGGAATTTCTCAGTCAGTCCTATCTGTGTTTGGAAAAGATCCACAAGATACTACTGATATATCGAATACGATCTTGAATTATAAATGGTATCATATATATATAATATACACTCACATAAGTGTTAATAAGTGTTAATATAGTTTTGTACTTTTTAAGTATTGATGTTTGAATTTTTATAATTATGTTGAATTGTTTTTTATGTAATTTTAATGCATTTATGTACAATGTTTAAAGAGTAGATCTCGCATGAGACCGTCTTATGTTAATTTGTGTTGTCTCATATCATGAGACAGTCTCATACAAGTTTTTATCATGTTTAAATTCATTAACATTTTATTGCCACTATTTTAAATTTTGTGTTGAATTTTAATTTTTTCGACATAACCCGTTTGTGGCCCTTTTAGCCCGAGACCCACTAGGGTTAGGGTTGGGTCTTAATTATTAGAGGTCCGTTAAGAGTGAAGCGAATAAGGCCCTAACCCGTTTAGCCCGAAGTCCGTTAGGGCCGGTCCTATAGGGTTAGGGCTAGCTCATTTAACATCTCTAACTCTAATATCTAAGATAGCTTAGGACCATAATTAGTTTCTCAAATCAAGAATATTTGGTACAATTTAAGAGAGTAATTGCACAAACAACTCAACCAACCCTCTATTGTATAAAATTGATTTTAAGCAATCTCATCACCTATTTAAAGACTAATCGTATCCGAATTTGGTGTTTCAACATATGTTCCACTGTCTTTAAACATCAAACTGAGATAGGGTATCCATGCCTATGTACAGTTATGCATAGTTGATAGTCTAATAACATTAATATTCAAGATGAATAACAGAATCACTTTACAAATGCAGCCCAATATATTTTAAAAGCCAAATTTATGAAGCAAACACATTTCAAGCTGTGTACAACACTTAATAATCATGAATTTCAGATATCAACATTGATAAAACTATATGATAGTAGATTCATCCACTTCAATCTAGTAAGAATCAACTTTTATTTAATTTGCTTGGAAGATGGAAAGCACGCACTGGGCCGATGAGCTGTTACACTAAACGAGCTGCTCGTGAGCTCGGCTCGGCTCGGCTCGTTAAGGCTCGACTCGGCTCGACTCGTTAGGTTAAACGAGCTCGAGCTCGAGCTCGAGCTCGAAAAATACTCGATTTCTTAACGAGCCCAACCGAGCTCGGCTCGTTAGGCTCGATAACTAAGATTTTTCTTAAAATTCCATTAGGCTCGGTAGGCTCGGCTCGACTCGATGGACTCGATAGGCTCGTTACACTCGTTAACGAGCCGAGCCGAGCTCGAATTATTACTCGTTAATGTTACCGAGCCGAGCTCGAGTATCAAGTACTCGAGCTCGCTCGGCTCGAATAACAGCACTAGGCCGATCGACATCCGTTTCAGTGCCTAGGCAAATATGATTTAGACTTTAGATCAATAGGTAGTTAATAAATTGTTGAAAAAATAAAATTAGGGATTTTATTTCCATACTACTGTCCATTCTTTTGTTTAAAAATAGCATATTTTCTCAAGTAAAAATATTGAATAATAATTAAACATAAAAGATTGTCGGTTTTCGAGGAGTCCAACAGAAAAACCCCTTTCAAAGGAGACAGAAAAAACTTATCAAGATCAAGAAAATTGAAATAAGAAATCAAGCATAATATAAGCATGATCTATATATCTATAAATAATATAATAAATATAGTAAATATTATAGATGAACGTCTTTTGGTTCACAAAAACCGTCGTCCTCTTCATTTATCAGATGAGATATTGGATCAAGAATATTGAAATAGACAATCAAACATAATGTAAACATGATCTATCTATCTATAAATAATATAATAAATATAGTAAATATTATAGATGAACATCTTTGTATTCACGGAAACCACTGTCCCTTTCATTTATCATATGGGATATTTATAGAACATATACATACAACCTTTTGTGATAATTGTTATATAACTACTCAATGAATGGATCCTAAATTTGAAATCACTGCACCTGTTATATGTAGTCAAAAAATCAAAATGTTATTGTATACAGAACTTGTTTTCCCCTGCAACCAAACCATATTTAATCGGTACTCCAATCAAATATAAATCATAAAATATTACATATGCTGAGAAACGTTTAGCACATTAAGCCTTAAGATTGGGAGGGTGAATTGTTTAAAATCACCCGCCAAACATCTATTCCCGCATACAACTTCAACATCAAGATCATCTTCAAAATCTGCCCAATAGCAAAGGTTAAGAGTGAAAATATTATGTAGTCTACAAGGTCAATATAAAAAATGTGCTTTACCATGATTATCAATCCATGGGATCTTCCATTTTCCTTTATAATTAGGATTCTTGATTTTCTATTTAGCAAGAGAGATCCTTAAATTTGATTTCAAAAGTAAAATAAGATCACATTCTTGCTTGGTAGCTTTCTGAACACGTGGGCTTACCTTAGGGCTAGACTCCCATATGATGGGATTGGAATTTACATGGTCTCCATATGCCATCTTCATCTCCAACCTAGTCATGAGGCTACTCAGGATAAAACAAATAACTGGCATATCCTTACAATTTTGATCATTAGTATACAATATGTTGGTACTCTTCCAAATTCATTTCATTTAGTTAAATTATAAGCCGGTATATAAAAGATTGATAGTAGAAAAAAAAATTAATTGATATACACCAAAAAGTTCTCATTTCACCCAAGTCAAGAGTTTTCCTGTTAGCATTCGTCAGTGAGAGCAATAAAATTCAAAAACTCTATTAGAAGCAATCATCACTCATCTGAGAAAAAAAAATCAAAAGGAAGAGAGTAAAATTATTTACCATATCCAACACTTTAAGAAATGTAATTTCTCCAATTTACTTATGCTTTAATGGTACAAGTAAACATATCTTAAAATCATTGTAACACACATAATCTTCAATAATTACATTTCTTGCCTCACTGTTGTCTCTTGTCTGTATCAAGAATAATTAGAAATACACATTAAGAAAAATTTTATCCTAAATGATCATAGTTTCTTTTGATCGTGAACCACCATTCCTGCAAAATTAAGAAGATTTAGATGGATAAACATGCTTCAAGTATATGATGGTAAACGAGTATTATTATCATCAGTGCGCAGGACCATATATGAAAGATTTGGTCTGTAGTCATATGACAAATTGGGTATATAAAAACCTGGCTAAACCCCAAACGTAAAATCAAGAATCAAAGTCTAAATCCAAAATGAAATTACCCGCATCTGTAGCAGAGCCTAGCAAATTTACCTGGTTTCAAGCCCCAACCATTGATCCAGTCGGATGATGCAACTCCACGGCTTTACACTTTTAAGAAAATTCAGGATTTCCAATACGGCAGTAGATAATCAACAAAAACAATAAGCTAAGCTAAACTGCAATGAAACTTCAATTATTTATTTAATACGAATAAAAAATCTATCAGAGCCTTTCTAAAACTATTTGTGTGTGGCCACCATCATTTAGGAACTAAGGGGAAAATGAAATAAACAAAGCACAGTCATGCGTGTACCTCCAAAAATTTGACCCTGGTATGCGAAAAACATACAAATGGGGCAAACAATTAAAAATTGGGCATTATGTTTTGCTTGATAGAAGGCAAAGAGTAAATCAAATTACAAATATTATCACTTGTCCACATAATCACAAAGTCTAAATAATATAATGACCTCTTGCAATCCAATGATTTTTTTATATTGTACAGAAATCCCCAAAGGGCATCGTCAATGATCAATAACCCAGTTCATAATTCATCCAAATAATAGTAACAATATCAACATTTCGAATGCAACAAACCTAATCCAACAATTAGCTATAATATTAATTAAAATTGTTCAACCAAAAGAAAAGTGTGATTAATGTTAAACGACTAATGATCACTTACTGGGCAAAAAGGATGGAAATCACAGAGACAAACAATCGACTAATTAGTAATCACTTAGTCGGGTAATCGGCATCTACTTCAGTGTCGTCGTCATTTGTAGCGGTTACCGTCACCCTTAGTAGAGGCCGCCCTTCGTGGGCATTCCATCTCTGGTAATTTGATTAGTAAGTAAGAGGAAATAAAAAAGAGGATTGTACTCAGAAAAGAAAATATACGAAATTAGATGAGGCCAGAACAATATCATTATGAATAATCCTAAAATCTCAGGCAGTCTCACGATGGAAGAGGATGAGTCGTTCAATAGTGGGGTGAAATATGGGGGTGCTGTCATGAGGGGTAGAATTTGATTAGAGGCGGAGGGGCAAAACTGCACAGGGAAAAATGGGGAGGGGTAGAAACGTCCAAAAATAATTTACAAAGTTTAGTTACTTGTATAGATATTATAGATATTTTAACTTAAATTATAAAAAAGGGTATTTTAGACCTTTTATGGTTATTTTAATTTAATTAAAAAATATTAATAATTTAATGGATGTACTCCCATTAAAATGGGGTACAAACCATGCCCTATGAACGGATCATAATTGGTGATGATAATGGATTGACTATATTTTATAATATCTAATTATTGTTATCAATTTGTGCAGATTTTATTTTTCCTTTTTTCACTGTTAAAAATATATGGGCCAAAACACAAAATTTCATGTACTTGAAAAGTCAGAAGGGTCTGACTATATACCCCTCCATTATTGTTAGATACACTAACTTTTATTGTGAACTACCAATAATATCCTTATTTTTGAACCCTAAATTCTCTATATTTATTTCCCGCAACTGTCTGTCTTCTCATTTCTACAAACGCAGCAGCAGCAACGCCTCAACCCACTTCCACCTTGTTTCTTCGATCTATGCGCCAACCACCGCCCATGCCGCTGCCGATCAGAAATGTATGCCCCAACCAATCGAAAAAATAACATATTTTTTGAAAAAAAAATGTCAAACGGCATTATTTGATCAAAATATATTGAATAACATATTTATTTGGGAAAAAATAGTAAAAAATGGATTTGAATTGATTTTTTTCAAAGATGATCCATAGTGTTATCTTGAAGTAATAATATTGACATACTTTTAATATGAGTTTTTCTCTCTTATCTCCTGTAAGGATGGTGAGATGGTTGTTGCTCGGCGTGAGGGAGGCTGTGACCGATGGTGGAGAGGTGGTGGCCGATAGCAGCGTGGGCAGTGGTCGGCGCGCAGATTGAATAAACAAGGTGCATGGGTGCTGCGCTGCATCTGAGAAAGGAGAGGTCGCTGGAAAAATGTGAGAGAATTTAGAGTGTTTTTTAAGGGGTATAAATGGTAGTACGCAATAAAAATTGGTGTATCTTGAAATAATGGAGGGGTATATAGTCAAGTCCAAGTGAGAATAGAGTGTGTTATCATTAATGGCCCAGGTCCAACTTACTATGACTCCATCCATCTTTATTTAAACATTTTTAAATTATATCTCGTGCTACAAATTATTATATGTTGGAAAAATTAGATATATTTTGGTGTGTATAGATGAAGATGACTATGTAAGATACGGATTTAATAGGAAAGTCGAGGCACGAGTTTGACTCGCTCTCTATAAAATATTATTTCCCCGTACACTGATGCAATACAACTCAAGGCAATCGTCCCCAAGATACAACGAATTTAGAGCCTTCCACCCGCTGCACTACGTAACGGAAGCTATCGGCGAATCACAAATGAGTATCCAGAACTTTCAGACTCAATTCTAATGTAGGACTATAAATGTTTGTATGCACTTGACAATTCACTTAAATTTCAATGTGAATGAAAATGATTTTCCGAATGGAATAATCAACTTTTCGAATGAATGCAAACGACAAATGTGGGGGGTCTATTTATAGATTTCCAAAGGTCGTTAGGCAATAGTTGCGACTCTTCACTATAACTCTTATTTTTCCAAAAGTCATAACTCTTGAAAATAAATAACTATTTACCAAAAGATATATCTCTTCAAGATACAACCTTTAGAATACTTTTATCAAAAGACACGACACTTCATGTCTATAAGTCACAACCCTTCACTATTACCTTTATAAATATATTCATCAATGTATTTATCCATATATTAAATGACATTAATTTCTCATTCACGCAAGTTTGGTTTTGAGGAATCGAACAAACTAAATCCATTTATGCAAAATGGATAATTAAACTGTCACTTAATATTTTATTAAATGTGGTCAAAACCAACATTTTCCAACAATCTGCCACATGAATGAAATTAATGCATGTGACACTCTAAGAAAGTTCTAACAAACCGGTACTGCATCGGGATAGGTAGCAATTGGCTTTGAACATTCCCTAGTAAATTCCATCGGATTTACTCGCCACTCAGTGAACATGATGACTTGAACTGGTCGGCTTTTTGTGTAAACCAAGACAACGACATATACACATCAATGATTCTGATACCCTTTGGTTCTCACGTTGTTGTCCATTTCGGCCTTGGACCATATCTTGGATTCATAAGCGTGTAGTGAATTTCTCTTAGTCAGAAGTGACCCCACTTCAACGTTATATAGCCGATCTCCTATCAAGAGTAATTTGCAGTACTCCACCCTTAGAATATAGGAATTATTAAAAGCTGTTAAACTTAACCTTACCACACGTCAACAGGTTTTGCTTCACCTGAAGGCGCAGAGTTGCACTTGAAGGGATTCGAGAATGAGTTGCCAAAAGTTTTCCAAGTGCATAATTGAGTGCTTCATAACTTAGTTATCTCATTGAACCAAGTTCTTGGGGTCCTCTAGTCATCATGGTTGAGCTGCCGCTATGAACACCCTTTAATGTGTGGGTTTTAACCTCATTCCCCTTACATGTAATCCTCTTAAACATCTTATTTTTAATCGGTCGGGTTTCGTCAAAAATTGCAATCACCATTGCATATTTGTTTAGAGGATTTTGTGACACTTATCCTCCATATTTTCATTGATGGGCATGGAGTTTGTGTCAGAATATCTAGTTAACCTTTTGTGTATCTTTCTAACACATTTGGATATTTCCATACAGAATTCCATGTCAGGAATTTCTGATTTTGTTCAACTAACATTGATAAGCACACTACCAGTGCTTCAATCTTTAAAGTCACCACACACTTCGAGATAATTGTAGGATCACTTTATCCTCACTTTTTACGAAAATTTATCTCTTTGTGTGGTGACTTTTCACGAACGAGATTGAACAAATCCACGTCTGGAAACTTTTCCACTAGCCAAACCTTTTGGCCACTGCCTCTTGGTTTTTCATTTAGCTTCAAGGCTAGCTAAACCACCTCACATTCGAATGTATATCATGGAGAGACATCTTTTCCCCATATTCGAATGTATTTATAGCGAGAATTTTTCTTTCATATTCGTACGAATTGTCCGTCCTTTTCATTTAATATTTTATCAAATATTAATTTGGACATAATCTCGAAATATTTTGGAAAACTAAACGTTTGAAGTCACACCCCAAGTCTAAAATTTAGTCTTGGTCAAATACCAAATTAAATTCAAATTCTAGTGTGACCGCAATTGCCACCTTTGACTCTTGATAATTCTCCATTAACTTATGCGAGTCAATTCTTGTGAATTAAATTCACACTACTTGTGCTCTCAAGCACAAATTCAAATGAGGCTTTAAATGCCACCATTTTTATTCACGAGCAATTCTCAAGTGAATTATACATATGGATGTAATCAAATCAAGTCATTAACAAGCTATTCGGGTCTCAGTTTAAAAAATATTCATTCGATTTCGTTTGTTAAGTTTCAGGAGCTGAGCTCGAGCCCGATTTTGAGCTCGATTATTTTATCGAGCCGAGCTCGAGCCTGGTGGTATTCGACTCGAAAGCTCGCGAATAGGCTCATTTACAAAGCTCGCGAATAGACTCGTTTATAAGCTCTCGAATAGACTCGTTTACTCAGCTCGAGAACAGACTCGTTTAATTATTTTTTTTATTTTTTATAAATATTTAAAAAAATCCATAAGCATGTAACATAGAGGAATCGAACCATGCACCTCTTCCAGAGAAAATACTAAGACTCTACCATTAATTATCTTTGTTTAGCTTCCGAACTAATTGTTGGTATTTGCTTTGATGATGTTTTTATTATAATGTATTATATGTTTTTAATTAGCTATAGTTTAGATGTGTTATATTTGTATAATTTTTAAAATTTTAATTAGCTTTTCGAGCCGAGCTCGTTTACTTAGTTAACGTATATTTCACGAGCTGAGCTTGAGCTATTCGCGAGCTTAAAAATTTACACACGAGTCGAGATCGAGTCTAAAAAAATCCAAATGAGCCGAGCTCGAGCTTGATAGTATTCGACTCGACTTGTTTACATCCCTAATTATACAACAACTTTTAGACTAGATCCAAATCACAAGTTACGCTCTCTAAGCACAATTTCAAATGAGACTAACCATTTTTATTTACAAGCATTATATACATATACATCTATCGTTTAGTCTTATTCATTTAAATCCACTTAAACACCCTAAAAAAAACTATTGTATCTGTTAATAACCAGATGATACAACACGAAAGCAGCAAGCAATTCACAACGAAGAACAAAGAAATCGAAAGATAAAGGACCAAAACAGGAAATCAAAGTATGACGCTCGATTTACGTGGTTCGATCGAATGATCTACGTCCACGGGGAGGGAAGAACTTCTTATTATGCAAACGAGAACGAATTACAGAGATTACACTCCAATTGATCTCAACATACTCATGAACCCTAGAAGATGAACTCTCTCTAATTACTTGAATTGGATCGATACAATTGAAACTGATTAATGCTCTCATATACTGCCCATTGCATCCCGCTGCTAACCGTATAACCGAATTCGTGTGTCGAAGCCCGTAGAAGAAACGCCCAATTCGATATGACACTACTGTTTTTGGCAAAGCACACCCCGAACTCAAAAGTAATACTTGGAAGAAAAATGCAGTGATACTTTAACATTCCAAATGTTACAGTATCAAAGCTCTCAAATTAAAATTTGTTTCAGGAGTCATGTCCTTCAACATGGCTCAACACTACCTGCTTTCCAATATCCACCCATGTCCATCTCTCTCTTCCTTCTATTTTTTTCTTTTATACTTTGGGTCCTTTTATAGTAATGTAAGAAATTATAAAAAAATGAACTTACTAAATTGGAGATATTAAAAATGAACTTTTCTAATAATTTTTACTTTGCTATACCATTGGATTTTCTCCCCGATCCTAACAGAACTAGATTACTGACGACGCCTCACACTAAAACATTTTCAAAATTGCCTTAGAAGAATGCATAAAATAAAACGTCTGGAAACGATAAATCCAGAGAAAACAACAAATTCCTCGAATAGGAAAGAATTTCTCCCACTCGAAAACACTGACTAAAATAATGGAAATAGACTTGTATAAAAACATGCGAATCTTAACTAAAATACTTCAAACTATAATTTAGAAGATTAATGAAACAGCTTATAACATTTAGAAGATTAACCAAACTAGCCATAATTGTCTGGCCCTCCAGAAACCACAATGGGACTTCTAACCCTATACTTGCCCGTCTTCTCCATCCAAGTAAGCGAGCCATGTTGTCGACCAGCATCAATATCAGCCTTGAATCGAATGCTTAAAGAATAGCTCTGCTTTTCGTATTTCCTTTTAAATACTAAAGTCGGTGGCGAAATTTTGACTGTGGTGTTCTCTGGCTTCACCAAATTAACTTTATAAGTAGCTACCTCATTTCCAACGTTCGTGACTGTCCGATTGAATTTTTGGGTTATTATCCTTCCTCTCTGTTCCAACGAAAAAGTAGAGATGAAGGACGGGTAATTCAGATCGGGGACGAATTCGAGCAGTTGTAGCTGGATCTAATGATGGTTAGTGTTTGTTCACGAGTGAAATTCATTGAACAGACGAGATTCACCAAGTCTTGAGGGGAGTTGTCGTAAATTAGGCCAGGATGAAGCGCCCGATTTGGGTCAACGTGCCCCGATCCGATGCCTAATGGAGTGGCGACCGAATAATTGTAGGTCATGTCTTTGATGGGCTGGTTGGTGTTATCAAGATGGTTAGCAGTCGTCATCATGGCTGATTGAATTGCAGCGGGGCTCCAATCCGGGTGTGCGGCCTTCAGAAGCGCAGCTACTCCGGCTATATGAGGGCACGCCATTGATGTGTGTTAATCGCGTTTTGGATTCACAAGAAAACTTGTTTTCGGGAATCGGAATCAAATGCAATAAGAACAGAATTGAAAATCACACAAGAACACCAGAATTTTACGTGGTTCGGAGATGAATACTCCTACGTCCACGGGATCCGAGAGGATATCTTTTCACTAAGAAAGAAAACGGAAGTTACAAGTTACAATCGCTCACAATCTCACAGTGTTTGCGCTCACAGATGAAATTCTCTCAATTCTCAAAAAAAATTTCTCAGTTGAGAAACCCCCCTTTTATAATTACAGAGATTGGAAATGAACCCTAGGTTCGATTCAGTTGTAACAAACTCAATGTAAGCAGTTATCCAGCTGGCTAACGACTTCAATAACCGCCATGGTTGATTCAGTTAGAACCGCCTTCGAATTAGCTTCAATTTGGTGTACTTCGCGAATAACGGACTTCAGGATCAGATGACAAACCTCCTCTGGCTCTGGTCCTTTTTCACCAGATGACCTCTGGTCCCAGACCTCCTCTGATAGACCTCCTCTGATGACTTATCTACCAGACTCGTCTGACCAGACCTCACCTGATGGACCTCCTCTGATAGCTCACCTGCCAGACTCTTCTGGTCAGGCTTCTCTGGTCAACCTCATCTGGTCCATCTCCTCTGGTACTCCAAATTCACTAACTCCCATGGCTAACACTTTACCAACATAGCTTCCTATTGAATTAAACCCAGCAGATTACATACTTCACATTTGACCCTTCACAATTCTCCACCTCAGATGAGAAGTATCAATCCTCTCCTCCTCTCCTCCTCTCCTCCATGCTCCAGCTTGGGCCTAAGGAACATCCCATACACTCATCTTTACCAATTCAACACAGAATTTGAATTTCGTCCCTGGTAATGACTTTGTACACATATCTGCAGCATTGTCCTCTGTAGATATCTTCTGGATGAGAACCACTCTTTTATCAATGATTTCCCTTACAAAATGCAACCTTACATCAATATGCTTTGATCTCTCATGGAATACTTGATGTTTCACCAGATGAACTGCACTCTGATTATCACAATGAATGACCACAGCCCTTTGACTTATCCCAAAATCCTTGATTATGCCTTTCAACCACAAAGCCTCCTTAACAGCCTCAGATACTGCAACAAACTCTGCTTCTGTAGTAGACAATGTAACTCCACTCTGCAGAACAGATCTCCAGCTTACAGCAGTATTGTACATAGTAAAGATATACCCTGTTAAGGATCTTCTGGTGTCCAGATTAGCAGCAAAATCAGAATCTACAAATCCTTCCAGTGGACTCTTCTGGTCAGTCATCCTCTCAAACATCAGACCCAGATCAGATGACCCCTTAAGGTATCTGAATATCCATGTCAAAGCTTCCCAATGTAATCTCCCAGGATTAGCCATGTATCTGCTCACCATACTCAATGAATAAGCTAAGTCTGGTCTGCTGCAGACCAGGCATACATCAGGCTTCCAACCCCACTTGCATAAGGTACTTTCATCATAGTCTTCTTCTCTTCATCAGACTTTGGTTCCATTTCCTTAGATAATTTGAATTGTTGTCCCAGAGGAGTTGACACAGCTCTACTCTTATGCATGTTAAACCTCTTCAGGACCTTCTCAATGTAACTCTTCTGGGATAAGAATAGTCTTCCAGCTTTTCTGTCCCTAAGAATATCCATTCCAAGAATCCTCTTAGCATTTCCCAAGTCCTTCATATCAAATCTAGCACTTAGCTTCCTTTTGATACTCTGAATCTTCAGAAGACTTTTACTGGCAATAAGCATGTCATCTACATAGATCAAAAGATAGGCTATCACATCACTACCTTGCCTTTCCAGGTATACACAAGTATCATACTTGCTCCTTACAAAACCAATGGATAGCATAACTTCATTGAACTTCTTGTGCCACTGCCTTGGACTTTGCTTGAGGCCATACAATGATTTCTTGAGCAGGCACACTTTCCCTTCACTCCCTGGTTCAACAAACCCTTCTGGCTGGTGCATGTACAGATCCTCAATAAGATCACCATGCAGAAAAGCTATCTTTACATCAAGTTGTTGTAGCTCCAGATCCTCTTGGACTACTCTGCTCAGAAGTAATCTGATTGAACAATGCTTAACAACAGGTGAGAAAACCTCATTGTAATCAATTCCTTCCCTCTGAGTAAATCCTCTGGCAACTAACCTGGCCTTAAACCTCACCTGATCTTTCACACCAGATTCAAGCTTTCTTTTAAACAACCATTTACAACTGATTAGCTTCTGCCTAGGTGGCTTATCAACAAAAATCCAAGTTTGATTCTTCTTAAGAGACTCCATCTCTTCTGTCATGGCTGTCACCCATGACTCACTATCATCACACTCAAGGGCTTCCCTGTAGCTTTTAGGTTCCTGGTACTCTATGGCTTCTGCTGTAACAAGTGCATAGGAGACCAGATCCACACGGCCAAACCTTGTTGGAGGATGTATTTGTCTTCTGGATCTGTCTCTTGTCAAACTATAATTTCTCAAGTCTGCTTCTGGCACTTCTTCCTCCTCTTTTGCAGGTGCACTATCCTCATCTGATGACCCATTCTCTCCTGTTTCCTGCTCTGGTTCAGAACCAGATGCACTCTCATGATTATCATGATCAGGCTCAACCTCAACTTGAGTAATTGGCTCAGAAATAACCCCATCCATCTCCTCAGCTGATGGCTCCCTATCACCTCCACCTGACTTGTATCCCATCTGAGATTCATTAAACACAACATCTCTACTGGTAATACACTTCTGATTTCCAGGCTCCAGACACCACAACTTATACCCCTTAACACCTTTTGGATACCGAATGAAAACACATTTTAAAGCTCTAGGTTCAAGTTTGTCTTGCCTCACATGAACATAAGCTAGGCACCCAAAAACTTTCAACTTTGAGTAATCTGATATCTTTCCATACCAAACCTCATCTGGGGTTTTAAACTCAATAGCAGATGATGACACTTTATTAATGAGATACACAGCTGTGTTAACAGCTTCCCCCCAAAAACTCTTAGGTTAATGAGCATCAGATAACATACACCTAACCCTTTCCAGAATAGTTCTATTCATCCTCTCTGCTAGACCATTCTGCTGGGGGTTTGAAGGAACAGTTTTATGCCTAGTAATACCCTTCTCCCTACAGAATTGTTGAAACTCCTCTGATAGGAATTCAAGCCCATTATCTGTCCTTAAGTGCTTGATAGTCCTGTCTCTCTTATTCTCAAGTTCAATCAACCATTCTTTGAACTTAGAGAAGGCATCACTCTTCTGTTTAAGAATGTAAACCCAAACTTTTCTGGAATAATCATCAATAAGGGTAAGGAAATACCTGCCTCCACCATGAGTGGATACCCTTGCTGGGCCCCATACATCAGAATGTATATAATCCATAACCTCCTTGGTGGTATGCTTCCCTTTCTGGTATGCTTGCTTCTTTGATTTCCCAAGAACACACCTCTCACAGAATTCCAGCTTACATATCCTTTTCCCAGGGATTGCTCCCTTCTTGGATAACTCCACCAGGCCCTTCTCACCAACATGTGCCAATCTCTTGTGCCACAAGTTAACCTCAGAAGACCCCATGGTAATATCAGCTGACCCTGTAACAGTTCTTCCAATCAAAGTATACAAACCATTCTTGATAGTCCCTTTCATAACAATTCTTCCAGATTTGGTTATTGACAGAACTCCCTTTTCTGTCTTGAATTCAAACCCCTTAGAATTCAATGTACCAAGAGAAACCAGATTTCTCTTTAACTCAGGAACAAACCTGACATCAGATAAGATCCTATCAACCCCATCAAACATCTTGATCTTGATAGAACCAGATCCTTGCACTCTACAGCTCTCATCATTACCCAAAAGAACAAGACCTCCATCAATTTTCTCAAGATCCAGGAACCAGTCTTCATGTGGACACATATGAAAAGTACACCCAGAGTCCAGGACCCACTCTTGACTTAGTCTCTCATGACTAACCATCAAGACCTCTGCACTATCATATCCTTCAACCTCCACAACAGCTGCATCTCCATCTTGATCACCTTGATTGTCTTTCTTCTTTCTTTCAGGGCAATTCTTTCTCAGATGTCCTTCCTTATGGCAAGTGAAACACTTCCTCTTCTCAACAAAATCAGAATTCTTCCCACCCTTATTCCCTTTTCCACCATCCTTTTTCTTGGACTGAAACCCCTTCTTCTTCTTGGATTGAACATTCAATCCTTCAGCAGGCTTCTTCCCATCAGCTTGGATCTGTAGAAACTTGGTTTTCAGGGCAGTTTGAACATCATCAAACATCACCTGATCTTGCCTACCAAACAACAAGGCATCTTTGAAATTTTCCAGAGACTTAGGTAGGGCATTCAACAACATCAATGACTTATCTTCATCATCAATTGTAACATCCAAACTCTCCAGATCATCCACCAATCTGTTGAACTCGTCCAACTGATCACCAAGATTCTTATCTTCACTCATCTTGAAGACTTGAAGCTTCTGTTTCATGTATAACTTGTTCGTAACAGACTTGGTCTGGTATAACTGCTCCAGCTTATTCCAGATCCCAAGAGCGGTTTCCTCCTTCGATACTTCCCTCAATGGCTTGTCCCCAAGACACAAGATAAGGACACTATACGTCTTCCTCTTGTTCTCCTCCACCTTCGCCGGATTAGATCCAGAAGCCACCTGAGCCGGTGGCAACAAGGCTTCGTACAACCCATTGTGTACCAGGAGTGCCTTCATCTTGATCTTCCATAAGCTGAAATCGTTCTTCCCCGTGAACTTCTCAATGTCGAACTTAGTTGCAGCCATGATTTCTTCCCACAGACGGCGCCACTTGTTAATCGCGTTTTGGATTCACAAGAAAACTTGTTTCCGGGAATCGGAATCAAATGCAATAAGAACAGAATTGAAAATCACACAAGAACACCAGAATTTTACGTGGTTCGGAGATGAATACTCCTACGTCCACGGGATCCGAGAGGATATCTTTTCACTAAGAAAGAAAACGGAAGTTACAAGTTACAATCGCTCACAATCTCACAGTGTTTGCGCTCACAGATGAAGTTCTCTCAATTCTCAAAAATTATTTCTCAGTTGAGAAACCCCCCTTTTATAATTACAGAGATTGGAAACGAACCCTAGGTTCGATTCAGTTGTAACAAACTCAATGTAAGCAGTTATCCAGCTGGCTAACGACTTCAATAACCGCCATGGTTGATTCAGTTAGAGCCGCCTTCGAATTAGCTTCAATTTGGTGTACTTCGCAAATAACGGACTTCAGGATCAGATGACAAACCTCCTCTGGCTCTGGTCCTTTTTCACCAGATGACCTCTGGTCCCAGACCTCCTCTGATAGACCTCCTCTGATGACTTATCTACCAGACTCGTCTGACCAGACCTCACTTGATGGACCTCCTCTGATAGCTCACCTGCCAGACTCTTCTGGTCAGGCTTCTCTGGTCAACCTCATCTGGTCCATCTCCTCTGGTACTCCAAATTCACTAACTCCCACGGCTAACACTTTACCAACATAGCTTCCTATTGAATTAAACCCAGCAGATTACATACTTCACATTTGACCCTTCACAATGTGCCCGATAAGAGCGAGTAATCACTCGACAAGAATATATTACCAATTCTTGGCCCGAGAGTGAAAGGGTTATAGGCTGCTAAAATCAACACTCCAGGTGCCATGATATCCGGCTTCAGAATCTTATCATAGCTCTGCGCAAGGCCTCTTGATGAAAAACCTGCCAAAGCCGGAGCAGCCCTCGTCTCTTGATCAATAATTGTTTGTTGAAAATTAATGCTCGCTGTCGGTGAACTATTATTCAACGCGTACCTGATCACTTGTATAGATTCGCCAGGGGTGATTACAGCTCCAGGAAACCGAAACAAGGTTGATTGAAGTATGCTGGTATCTTCTGAAATGATGACAGCTGCTCGCACTTGAGATGCCAATAGAAGAATCATTAAATCATTGAGAGTAAATACTTCGTCTAATGGTAAATTACAGATAATGATGGTGTCGGTCGGATATTGCCCCAACAATTCAGCTGTGTTGCAGGCAGAGAGAGTGGCATTGTAAACGAGAGGCAAGTTTCTGACGGCAGCTCTTGCGGGAAACATGGTCCACCCTGTGATGGATTTACCATCCCCCAAAGTTACAGTCCCAGAAAACCATCTGTCAACAGTGCCTGCAGCCACAATTACAGCCCAAGGAAGTCCTGCTTGTAAGGTCACGCCAGCGCCGCGATTTCCTACCGACATACACACCAAGACTCCCTTTGCCCTGGCCCCGAATGTAGCTACTGTAATCGGATTAGCAAATAGATCCGATCTCTGGAACCTTATCGATAAAGATAAAATATGGACTCCATCGGCAACGGCCTGGTCAATCCCAGCTAGTGTATCAGATTCTAACCCACCTCCATTGAGGGTGCAGTAAGCAGTAAGCTGCAATCCTAGCACGAGGGGCAACCCCTCGTGCAGTGCCGGGTGCATAACCAAAAAAGGAGACACCGTCGACGTAATTTCCAGCTGCTGTGGATGCAACGTGGGTGCCGTGACCATCCTCGTCACGTGCTGAATCCCGAATTCGGGTAACTGTTGGATCAACTACTTTTGCTCCCTCGTTGAAATACCGGGCTCCAATTAGCTTCTTGTTGCATAGCGAGGAATTGAAGCCTTCCCCTCCTTGGCAGCTCCCCTTCCACCCAGGAGGGACCGCGGTCATTCCTTCGTAGCTGAAGCTCGGGCTTTCCGGCCATATTCCAGTGTCGACGATGCCGATGATGACGTCTTTGCCGAACTGGGATGCCGGCCACAGGCCGGCTGCGGTGTTGAGGGAAAGGAACTTATAAGAGTGGGTGGTGTCTGGTGTGACGACGCCGTCCTTGTAGGCAGCGATGAATCCGGGGGACTTCTTCAGAGCTTCGGCTTCGTCCCGGGACAAAACGGCGCTGAATCCGTGGAAGGCGTGGTTGTAAGTGTAGATGTGCTTCGGGTCGGGTTTTCCTACTGATTTTACAGATTTGAGAAGGGAAGAATACCAGTAATGGCGAGTAGAAAATGCTTTAGGCATGGAGGATTTTTCCATGTGGACAATATATGTGGATCTTTTTGCTGAAGCATGATGAGCAAAAACAAATAATGACAACAGAAACAGAGCAACTCTGTTCGAAAACTCAATTTTTTTTAGCTTCACTCCGAGACCTGACTGGTTTAGACAATTGTATGTTACAATTGCGATAGAATAGTAGTAGGACTTTGTGGGCACTCTATGTTGCATCGTTACGGGTGCGAGAGTGCGAGTGCGATACGATATGGATTTGGGGATACGAAATTTTAAAAATTGTAGGGTGATACGTCTATTTATTTATATGTTATTATATATAATACTTAAAATATATGTATACTGTTACAAAAATTATAAATTAAATGTATGTAATTACATCTTCTCTAACCCAAAACATAAGCATATTCAATAATTTAGTATAGTTAAGTAACAAAGCATCAGTCAAGCTTCATTAGTCTAACATATACGTCATAATAGTGAATTCAATCTAAAACGAGTGTCACATTTTCAACTTAAACTATATTACATTATAAAATTCAATTGAAATTATATATTTAATGTCTAAAAAGTAGGATTCGTTTGGAGGATTCGAGTATCCGTTAACTGGATTCGCCACATGGCAGTTGGATTCGCGGATTCAAAAATTTCACCCTTTTGAGGGGGCGGGTACGAATCCGATACTGCATTATGATATTTTTAGAAAAATTTGTGCATCATAGTGGGCACTTTATAGTTTATAGATATTCCTCTCTTTTTTTCTCAATTATTGGACGCATTGTCAATATAGGAATTGTATCATGTGGTGTACAAAACTCTTTTGTGCAGCACAAATTAATACTCGTAGAACCACTCCACAAAACCAAATATATAGTAAAATCAATTGGTTCAATTATGTATTTATTATGTACATGAGAGTCTTGTATAGTACCGAATCCAAATCTATTCTTTAATTACTTTTAAAGAATGTATTTTCTGTTTATTTCGACTCTTGTAGTGTGGATTTGAGATGAACGACCATACTACTATATAAAAAATTCTCCTATTATAAGATTATTTTCCCTTCTATGTCTTCATCATTAATTCAATTAATTAGTGGTTAAAACATTTAGCTTTTAACAGTTTATTACTACCTGCTCTTTTATATTGATAACACAACTCTATAAAATTCTATTCCCCTTAATTACAAAATTAACGAACAACATGTTGGGGAAACAACATTAGTTTGGGATGAGAGTGATAATTTTTTCATAATTTGTTACTACATATTAGATTTACTTTATAAAAAATTATGAGATTTTTTTTTTAAAGAATGGCAATCCTACATTACTCTTTTTTTTTTTTTTTTTTAATTTGCTATCACCACAGTGCAGCTACGGCATTATTAGTGTGGGGCGAGAGTAAGAATTGTCGGCTGACTTTTGTTGCTAGTGTATTTGGGACAAGTGGATAATGGCTGCATTTATTAATCAAGGGTAAGAAGTTCTTTTAATAAAAAGTTAGGTTACAATTCACAGCGCGAGCAGTACTTTTCACGACACTATTCGCAATGGTTTTTCATGCTTACTGTTCACAACACTATTCAAGAATTTGTCCATGTGGAAATATGCATACATTAGCATGCATTGCATGCACATCCTAAGGCTCACTCACATCATGCATCAAGTCAAGTCTCATGGGACGTTTCCAGATTCTTCTACATGCATACGGACTCAACAAACTATTAGTTAGAAGTTAGTTAGAAACAGTTATAACCGTATTCTGTTAGACGGTTTACTCTCCATGGTATGCACTCCTTAGTGCATTCCTTCAGTGTATAAATACATGTACTACTTCCACATTCAATAAATAAGATTTCTAGCTTTTTCATAATCCTTTCTATACGTATGCATATTCCGATTATCAACAGTCCATGACTGTTCACGCTAGCATACCCAATCTGTTTGGCCCACTCGGGCTATGCAGACATTGTCCTCTGCAACATCGTCGACTAGCAACCGGTGCTCTTATCTTGGCAAGTGCCAATTTTATGGGGAAACAAATCACTCGTTTCTGCACTGTCAAGACCTTACTTTTGTTCTAGTCGAAGGAGAATATTAGGAAAATAATTAAATTAATTAATTCCACACTTTTTAATAACATTAAATTTTTTCACTTATCTCAATTGTTTTTCTTCGTAACGTTCTCAGCTAAGAAGATTCAAAGCAAATGCTTAAAATACTTTAAATCCTAAAGACCCTACTCTGAAAAAAGAAGATCGAATGGTGAGTAGAAAATGCTTTAAAGAACAAATACATATTAAGTCATTTTCGCTTTTTGGTTAATTATGAAAACCAAAACTGAATGGAATAATCAAAATGCCTAGATTTTAAATCTGACTAAATACAAAAAAATCAAATTGAATTGTTATTTTCGAATTTAACTGCCCAACCCTACTTCTCATGATAATTAACCCCCAAATTTGCTTCCTCAAAAACCTTTTGCATGTATTTTTTTTACATAGTACTACCCCGTCCCTCGATTACTTTTATATTTACTTTATTTGAACGTCTCACAATTATTATTACACTCTAAAAAATAAAATAACTCTCTCTCTCATAAAATTTAATAAAATAGAAAGTTACTATTATTTTATTAAACATACTAACATACTCTTTTTGTTTTTTTTTTAAATATGCAATATTTATATATGAAAGTAAAGGTGGAACGGAGGGAGTATTAATTTTTAATGTAAAATCATTGTAAACACAAATTTTGCATTTAAAATATTATTTGGTGCAGTCTTTAATGATTCATCTGATTCTCCCCTTTGAATCTTGACTTTACTTGGTTTCCAAATTTTAAAAAAATAAGTCCACAGCTAAATCTTGTGTGAACTTGAGTTTGGTGTTAATTCGAGGGCGTAAAGCCGTTTCAAATTGAATGTTGAACTTTGGACGTTATGTGGAGAACGACGCTGAATCGTTTGGTCCACGAAGAACTTGAGCTTGAAGAACTCGATTTGAGAGTTTTGGCACCATGAGCTTGGATCAAACACCGTTGACGCATGAAGAATTTAGAGAACTTCAAAGAAGAAACGTCGATCAAAGAGGTTTAGCATCTTAATCAAACAAGTTACCTGAGGTGCAAATTCAACTAATGTACTAAAAAAGAATGCAGATCTTATAAAATGCATGTGAAAACTTTTTGTACAAATAATAAATAGATAAGAAGATAGAGAGACTAATCTGCCTAATGCCTCTAAGTGAGATTAAATGTAAAAAATATCCTCATTAAGCATGAAAAAGAGAGATTTGAAGTAGTGATAAAGTTGAAATAGTTTGTACCAAATGACTCGGGAATCTCATCTTGTGCAAAATTTCAGGAAGTTCCATTCCATCTGATCTAATATTTTACTCATGTGTCATGTCATGTCATGTTTAACACTACAAAATAAACTCTGTTTTACTCATGTGTCATGTCATCCGTCGCTAATTACGTTTAGCGACAGGTTTTACAACGGACACGTGGCCGTAGTCAAAACAGTTTTAGCTAAAATTTACAACGGTTTTAAGCCGCCCGTCGTAAATGTACGACAACCTTGACCGTTGTAAAATTGGCCCGTCCTTGACCCGGTCCAGCGCCAAAATTTACGACGGGTCCTGCCCGTCATAAAAATATCCAAAATTTGATTTTTAATTTATCCTGAAAAACTTTATGATGGGTGACTTGAAAGCGAATTACACTAACTTCTACTAGTCGCTTCCCCGCAAGCGAACGAGTTCACTGTAGTATGAGTAAGTATAACGGCCAAGTATATCGAACCCACGAGATGGGGTGTATGCGAACAGATCCCTGAAGATCTACGCGTCGTAGCTAATATGAGTGTAATATTTTTGGGTTTTTTTGGGAAAAATTAATTAAAACTAAACTAAACTAATTACTAAAGAATTAAATAAACGAATTAACTACGGGTTGTTTTGGTTATGAGTACCCGGGTTTTGGCTCTGGCTCTCTCCTAACGGATCCTGATTCTTGCTAGTATTGCCATCAGTGCCGTCAACCCGGTTCAATGCTTGATTGAACTCATTCTCGACATCGTCCAACTCATTAGTGATGTCCATCGGTTCTTTCCCTCCGGCAGCGTTCATCCTTCGTAAGAAGGCTCGGTTTCTTCTTGCTATTGTCTCAGGATCTGCAGGTAACCTCTCTTCGCTCGTATTGCCTTGTGAGCGTGTTCTCATAAACCTGAAACACTAACAGAAGAATCAAAACGCAACTGCCGAATATGCACGAAATAATAAAAAAAACAGAAAATAAAATCACTCACTACTAACTACTAAATTATCTACAAGTCCTATTCAAAAGCATATAACGCCATCCCCGACAACGGCGCCATTGACTTGAAAGCGAATTACACTAACTTCTTCTACTAGTCGCTTCCCCGCAAGCGAACGGGTTCACTGTAGTATGAGTAAGTATAACGGCCAAGTATATCGAACCCACGAGATGGGGTGTATGCGAACAGATCCCTGAAGATCTACGCATCGTAGCTAATATGAGTGTAATGTTTTTGGGTTTTTTTGGGAAAAATTAATTAAAACTAAACTAAACTAATTACTAAAGAATTAAATAAACGAATTAACTACGGGTTGTTTTCAAGTAAGAGATGGTGATGCTTAGGATAGGAATCCCCACGTATACTAACGGAGCAGGTACATAATCAAGATAACTGCGACGCGCAAGAATTAACCTAAGTAAAAGAATGCAAGGTGAAAGCTCAAGATTCTAAACCCCAATTCTTTACCCTAACACTCGACTTCACTAATCCACTAACAAGTTAATAGATTGTGTTTAATTAATGAGACCCTGATTTAACTAAGGTAATGCGGTCGTCCTCCCTCGCTAAACTGGTAGATGAATTAACCCTTCCTAAACCCTCTAGTTAAGTCTACTCGTTGTTAAAGAGTGATACGGTCGTCCTCTCTCTAACAGCTTTCGAACGAAATTCAAAAGTAAAGCCTAGATTAATTTTAAGAATTCATTAACCAAGAGAATTAAAACCCAACGTCACAAGTTACCCTAATTACGTACCCACAACCTACTTCTACGAGTTCATCCTACCCCAAGCATGCAAGGGTTTTAGCTAGACATAGGTTTAACGTAAACTAAAGCAATTAAATAAGTAACGAACATGAACATGATATTTAAGACGAAGAAGAGATCAAACATAAACTAGGATTTTACGAAATAAAAGAATAAACTTGAAATTAACTCAATAAAAGAAGTCTCAACGTGTTCAACAACGAAATATAAAGAAAAGAAATTAAAAAGTAAAATTGTAATTCGAATTCGTAATGAAAACCTCAAAAACCGTAAACGTAAACTTGCTCCTCTTCTTCCTCTCCAAAACGAACTCTCTAAACGTAGTATGGTATCAAGTGATTGTAAAAAACGTGTTCGGAAAGGGTATATATAAGCAACGGGTCGAGTCGGGAGTTAATGGGCCAAAAACGCAACAGGTCGTGCACTTACTCGTGCACTAGTGCACAAGTAGTGTGTGGTCGAGCACTCCGAAACTAACAGAACCCCAAAAGTGCTCGAGTAGTCGAGCTCGTGCACTAGTGCACGACTTGCTCCTGCTCGAGCACTGTGCACGACTGACTCGTGCACTCAGTGCACGACCCACTTCAGCTCGAGCACTATGCACGACCTGCTCGAGCACTAGTGCTCGAGCTCTTCTAGCTTGTGCACTCCAATGATACTTTTGCTCCCTCGAACTAGTATTTTTCGTATTTCTTCGATATCTTCTCATCCGGGCGTCCATTTGAGTCGATTCAAAGTCCTATGAACTCCTCTTTTCGCCCTCTATCCATCTATGAGCATCAAAGAGACAAATTCATTAGTTTATGAAAATGATACTCAAATGACTCTAAATACTCACAAAATCAACCAAAACTAGGGCATTTCGAGTGACAAATCATGACAATTTCACGCCTAATCAATGGGCGACATTCCGTCGTTAATACCAAATGTCCGTCGTAAAACACGAACCTAGAACAAAAAAAATAGTTTATGTGGTTCGAACCCGAACTCCTCGCGCACCCGGGGCGGGTGCGAACCACTGGGCCATCGACCCCCAAGCTATATATTCTGGCCCAACTTTCATATTAGCCCTATTGGGCTTGAAATAATTAATTCCAAATTCGCATCCAAGGGGAATCGAACCTGCGACCTCTCTTGCATATAGAGGGGGCGGGGCGCGCGCCATTAGGACACTTGCTTCTATTGTTCAATTTATTGCAATTAATTGTATATCACTACTAAAAACTCACGTTTTAGCGACCGAATTTAGCGACCGCCACGAAGTCGGTCTCTAAACAATAAATTAGCGACCGAACTAGACCATCGGTCTCAAATTATAAAAATTTGCAACCGCATAAAAAGTCAGTCGCTAAATCGAAAATTAGCGACCGCCTTCGACCACCTAAACGGTCGCTAAAACTCAAAAGCCGGTAAAAAATAACCAAGACTTTTTACCGCCTGATCAGCGACCGCATAGGCGGTCGCTGATTTCAAATTTAAACTCAGCGACCGCTGTCTGGCGGTCACAGACTTGTAACATTTGACCCGGGTTGGTAACGGTTGAAGGTCATTAATGCGGGCGATTTAGCGACCGCCACGTGGCGGTAGCAAACCAAAAACTGGTCAAGTATCGGTAAATAGGGACCGCTTAGGCGGTCGCTAATCATTTTTAAAACTATTATAAATATCCTCCCTCCGTACACATACTCGTAAAACTCATCCTCCTACCCCGTCGCCGCCGCCACCGCCACCTTTTTCGCCGCCGTGCCGCCGCCTTTGCCGCCGTTAGTTTTTATATTAATTTAATCGTTTAATTTTTTTAAAAGTTATATTTTGTGAATAAGTAGATTATATATCTTTTTGTTAAAGTTATATATATTTTGTGAATAAGTAAAACGTTATATGCATATGTGAATAAGTAAATTATTATATGCGTGTGAATAAGTAGATTATATATAGCATCATCTTTTATAGTGTGTAGATTATAAATTAATTTAACTGTTCAAATATTTTTATAATTATATATTGTGAATGAATAAGTAAATTATGTGCATGTGTGTAGATTTTATGCGTATGTGAAATTATGTGTAGATTTTAGTTACAAATATGACCATAGGATGCTTTTCTGATCTCATATTTTAAATTTTAACAATTTAATGTACATGCCATTTAATTTAGTATAAAAATAAATTATTTTGATTTTTTTGCATGTGCATATCATTTACCTTTTATTTAATTAAATATACAATGAATTAATTATTCTTTTAAAAAACAGAATAATTTATTTTGTGTTTATTTATTTAAATATATAAATATTAATTTATGCGCTAGACAAAAATCATATCAAGAAGTGCACTACACAATTAGGTTAGGGGTGTAATAAAAAGTATAAAATGAAATTGGTTATTACAAGAACCAATTTAAAATGTATGTGTTGTTTCATTGAAAAATATTAGATATTAGTTCTATAATTTGGTTATATTGATGAAATGATTAGTTGTTTCACTAAAATTTATTGATTTGATAGTAATATTGTCACATACATCATTCATCATTTAATTTAAGCATACAAATATTTATGGAAAATGATTATATTTGTATATTATAATTTTCAGACAATATTGCATATGTTTGTATAGGATAGTTATATTATAGTTATGTTGATGTTTAATTAGTTGAATTTATAATTATTACAGATGAACCCAGTTCAAGATAATTGTCTCAGGGTCATCATAGTCGACAACCAGTAAGTATTTTTTTAATGAATTATGTATACTTTTAATTATATATATATATATATATATATATATATATATATTAATATTATTAACTTGATTTTTTTAACAGGATGCTTCCAGTCCGTGAGACTAGCTCAGTCGTCTCACAGGTCATTAAAATGACCACGTTTGAGTATGGTGTCCACTCGTGGAGCCAAGTGTTCGAGCAAAAGAGGATGGAGTACCTTGATGAGTTCAAGGTATACAAAATTTTTATTTATTATGATTTTAATTTTGAATTTTTTAATTTATTTGTTAATATTTTATTTTTAATTTATATGCAGATGCGGTGCGTTTGAGACCCTGTCCACGATAGTGTTATGTACCAATTGCTCTGTGTGAAAGCGCAAGAACAATACAAAAACATTATCTTCGGCCTGAAGAAGCGGTGGGAGCATAGGGATCGGATGGAGTTGGGTCGAGCACCAGACGGGCGACAGTGAACCATCATTCAGAAGAAGATCATGAAGAGAGAGAGAGAGAGGGAGGAGAGAGAGAGAAGAGAGAGTCAATTTGAACAATTTATTTATGTTTTTTTAACAATTTAATTATTTATTTTTTTGAACAATTTATTTATGTTTTTTGAACAATTTATTTATGTTTTTTTTTTTAGAATTTATTTACTATTGTTGATGAACAAAAAAAAGATTGAATTTTGATGAATTTTAATAAATATATATAAAAATATTAATTTTATAAAATTAATAAAAAAGTTAGTAAATACATATATATAAACGAATTAGAAACAAAAATGATTGAATTTGATGAATTTAAAAAAAAAAGGAGTCAATTTGGAATTATATAAAATTAAATGAATAAAAACTAATGAATTAATAATTTAGAATAGTCTAAAATATTAATTTTATAAAATTAATAAAAAAAAAATTAGTAAATACATATATATAAATGAATTAGAAACAAAAAGGATTGAATTTGATGAATTTAAAAAAAAATGGGAGTCAATTTGGAATTATATAAAATTAAATGAATAAAAATGAAAGAATTAATAATTTAGAATAGTCTAAAATATTAATTTTATAAAATTAATAAACAAGTTAGTAAATACATATATATAAACGAATTAAAAACAAAAAGAATTGAATTTGATGAATTTAAAAAAAAAAAGGCGGGAGTCAGTTTGGAATTATATAAAATTAAATGAATAAAAATGAATGAATTAATAATTTAGAATAGTCTAAAATATTAGATTTATAAAATTAATAAAAAAAAGTTAGTAAATATATATATAAACGAATTAGAAACAAAAAGAAATTAATTAGATGAATTTAAAATAAAAAAATGGGAGTCAATTTGGAATTATATACAATTAAATGAATAAAAACGAATGAATTAATAATTTAGAATAGTCTAAATTATTACATTTATAAAATTAATAATAAAGTTAGTAAATACATATATATATATATATATATATATATATATATATATATATATATATATATATATATATATATATATAAACGAATTAGAAACAAAAAAGATTGAATTTGATGAATTAAAAAAAACGGGAGTCAATTTGAGGTTATATACAATTAAATGCAAATAAACGAACAAGAATAGCATGTGTCCTAGTGGTTCACACCTCTTCCGGTCAACTCGGAGGTCGTGGCTTCGATTCCCCTTGGGCGCATATTTGCTCATTTATTTCTACAAGCCTCACAATGACTTATATACTACATGGGTCGCCTAATATGAGCTAGTGGGTCAGTGGCTCAGTGGTTCGCACCGCGCCCGAACCCTAATGGGTCAGACCCGATTGATTCAGCGACAGACTGAAGGCGGTCGCTGACCGCCTTGACAGTCGCAAATTAGCGACCGATTTCAAAAAGGGGTCACTAATATTAGCTACCCGCTTTTTAACGATCGATTTTTTTGGGTCAGAAATCGATCGCTAATCACGTTTTGCGACCGAAAATCGGTCGCTAAAACCCATTTTTTTGTAGTATATGTATCCAAATTGAGTTATTCTTTTTTATTATTCATCAAATTAATTCCTTTTCGTTTCTAACCTATTTTATATTTTTTATTTTGTAAATTTATATAATTCAAAAAATGCATAATTAATATTATAATATATTCATTTGTACGTAATTAATTGTATATGTATCCAAATTGAGTCATTCTTTATTTATTTTGAAAATCGGTCGCCGATTAGAGGTGAAGTTTTAGAGATCTCCGTCGGTCAGTCGCTGATCTGACCGGGTCTGACCCGGTTGGGTCAGGTTTTTGTGACCGCCTGATGATTTAATTTTTAATAAAAATAATTGTTAAATTTGAAATTTATGATTAGAGACCGACCTGATGGCGGTCGCTAATCTCCGAACTAGCAAAAAAAATATGGCTCAATGGGTTCGAACCTGCGCCCTTTAGGGTTCGAGCTGGGGCGAACCACTGAGCCACTGATCTCGGGGGTGCGGGCGTAGGTAGACGTCCCAGTCTCCGGGTTCACTGGGTGGGAGAGCTCCATCTGCTCATAGAGAGAGCTTTCGTCCGTGCTCCTTCTCCTATTACGAACCAAATTCAATAGATATTTAAATATTAAACATTTAAAAATTTATTAATATTCAAATGTAAATAAAAATTATAATACTTACAAAAGCGAGGGAGTGCTCATTGATGGACCAGGATCCAGCCCGATGTCTGGCGACGCCGTGCCCGATGGGGTCCTTAAACCGGTTCTCTCTGATCTTCGTGGACTTGGCTTTGAATGCATCACTATTCCAGTGATCCACCAAAGCGTCCCAGACGGAACATCCGTTTGGCCCTCGGCCCAGCTCCAGCTGTTTTCCCTCGTCCCACTGCTTCTTCAGATTGTAGATAATATTTTTGTACCACTCCTGCGCTTTTGCGCATAACAAGCCGTACATAACACTATCGTGGGCAGGGTCCCAAACGCACAACTCTGCAATTAAATTAAAAATAAAATATTAACAAATAAATTCAAAATCAAATATAAAAAATTAAAATCATAATAAACAGATATTTTATATTTTGAACTCCTTGAAGTAGTCAATCATCTTTCGTTCGAACACCATGGACCACGAGGATGCATCAACCTCGAATGGGATCTTCTTAATGGGCTCTGAGATGCGAGAGTCAGTCTCATGGTCTGGAAGCATACAGTAACATCAAAATAAAAATTCAAGTTAATATTAATAATTAATATTAATGAATATCATTAAAATTATATAATTTATTATAAAATACTTACATGTTGTCGCGAGGGACAATAGTGAGACGACTATCCAACACAGGATGTTGTCATGAAGCCGAAGATCCGACTATTGAAGAAGAGCCGACAACAGCACTAGACTGCTGTGAAGAGGATAGTGTCATCTTTGGGGCCCGTTTAACTTACGGGATCTCCGGTCTCAACGATACCGACCTCCTCTTACCCCTCCCCCGACCTTGACCCCCACTCTGATCACTGTGATCTTGAGAGCTCATCTATAATATTTATAAATTCAATGGATCAGCATACCATATTGTATTTATATACATTCAACTAAATTCATACCTACGTATATCAATCAACTAAATTCATATATACCTACGTATATTAATCAACTAAATTCATACATATGTATACAAATCAACTAAATTCATGCCTAAGAATACCAATCAACTAAATTCATACCTACGTATACCAATCAACTAAATTCAATACCTACGTATACCAATCAACTAAATTCATACCTAAGAATATCAATCAACTAAATTCATACATATGTATATCAATCAACTAAATTCATACCTACGTATACCAATCAACTAAATTCATACCTAAAAATATCAATCAACTAAATTCATACCTACGTATATCAATCAACTAAATTCATACCTATGTATACCAATCAACTAACATGTCAATCAACGTGTAAAGCTGTATATTCCTAACAACATATATAAAACATGTATATCAATTCCAACAAACACAAAAAATGCATATAACTATCCTATAAACAAACATATAAAAAATGCATATAACTATCAATTCCTAACAACATATATAATTTCATATATATAACTATCCTACAAATATATATATATATATATATATATATATATATATATATATATATATATATATATATATAAATGCATATAATTATCCTATAATTCATAAAACATAATTAAAAAATAATTTAAATGGTTAAACTTTTAAAAATTTATGGTTATTGTGTAGATGGGGATGGAACGAGTGGTTTGACCGGAATAGATTGCTCGACGGCAGCGACAACGGCGGCAAATGAAGTGAGTGAGAGAAAATAGCGTACGGATTCGAACCTAAAAAGGGGTAAAAAAAATATATTAGTGACCGCTATCACAGATTTTACTGGTCCCTATTGACCAATTTTAGGATTAGCAACCGCCTCTGGTGGTCGCTAAGTTACCGACATTAATGATCATCAACGGTTTCCAAGAATAGATCAAACTTACCAATCTATGATCGCCTTGATCAGACTACGACCGCCATGTGTCGGTCGCTGGATACAAAATTGAGATCAGTGACCGCCTTGGCGGTCGCTGATCTAGCGGTTAAAATTATTGGTCAATTTTGACCGGCCTTTGGTTTAGCGACCGCTAGAGCGGTCGTTAATTGTGTTCAATTAATGACCGACAGTCCGGTACGATCGCTAATCATTCGATTTAGAGACCAATTTTAGAGGCGGTCGCAAATTTTATTACTTTGAGACCACTGCTCTCTTTCGGTCGCTAATACATGATTTTGAGATCGAACTTTTGGCGGTCTCTAAAATCAATCACAAAAATGCAATTTTTTTTGTAGTGTTGGTATAGTAGTTAGTTAATAAAAAAAAACTTACCTTTGATGAAAAGGTTAGAGGGAGGACGAGGTTCGGGGGAGGGGGGGGTGGGAGGAGCGCAGGTATATTTGATATACATGTTATTCATTTGGGTTTGCTAGTTTTATTATATTTACGGTTTATTGTATAATATTATAATTTGAGTTTATAAATATGTAGCTTAGTCTGCAAATTAGTTAGTAAGCTCGGTATAATTTTACTGTCATTAGTTTAATTAAATAATAGTCTTAGACGATATTTGTAATTTATTTCTATTAGATTTGATATTGGAGGCCGAAAAAGTGATATAAGGGTGTGTATTATCAACGCTTTGAAGATTCAAGGTAAGTAGAAATTCATTTGCAACTATAGTTAATGCATAAATATAGTATTTTGTGAATTATTTATGTTTAAATGGTGATACGTGAATTGTACATGATATTGACTGGTTGATTAGGCGTGAAATTGTTATGTTTTGTAGCCCAATTTGCCCATGTTTTGAGTGTTTTTTATGAGTGTTTAGAGTCATTTTAGTATCATTTTCATAAACTCATCAATTTGTCTCTGGTTTTCATAGTTGGATAGAGGGCGAAAAGAGGAGTTCGTAGGACTTTGAATCGGCCAAAACGGACTCCCGGTTGAGGAGATATGAATGTTTTTCGAACAAGTTTACTGCTGCTGAAAAGTACTCGAGCAGAGTCACTCGAGTACTAAGTACTCGACCACTCAAGTATAGTACTCGAGCTGAAGCAGGTCGAGTACTATATACTCGAGCTATACTCGAGCAAACGTGAATTTCGGCCCATGAACGCCCAAATTCGATCTCAAGCCTATTTATACCTTTTCCAAGCATATTAACAGAGACCAACACATATTTTTACATACTTTGAGCAAGGAGAAAGCTTGGGAGAGAGATTGGAAGAGTTTTATACTTTGTAATCGAGGTTTTAATTTACGAATTCTTAGTTTTAGTATTTCTTTTGAACGTATTAGATTAATTCTTTCTTTCTTTGTTCTTGGAGATTAAAAACACTAGCTTTTCAGATTATAGAAGATTATTTTTTAGACTTTAATTTATTCTTTGTTTATGTTATTAGATTTAATTGATAATTCAAGTATGTTTATGTTTCTTATTATCGTTATTGCTTTTGCTCTTTCGATTACCATGTTAGGCTAGAACCCTTGCATGCTTGGGGTAGAATGAACTCGTAGAAGTAGGATGTTGGTACGTAATTAGGATAACTCATGATGTTTAGTGCTAGTTCTCTTAATTAATTGAATGCTTAAAATAAATCCTAGAATTATATTGGAATTGAGTGCGAAAATTATTAGAGAGAGGACGATTTTATCACTCTTTAATAACAAATAGGCTTAACGATAGGGTTATAGAAGGGGTTTATAATTTACCGGTTTATCTAGGGAGGACGACCGTATCACCTTGGGTAAATAAGGGTCTCATTAATTAAGCATGATCCATATAAATTGTTTAGTGGGTTGTGAAATAGGTTGATATGACGAAGTATTAGGGTTAATTCTCGAGCTTTTAGTCTTTCAATCTGGTGCTAGATTCGGGAAGTTGATTGCCTAATTTTAGTACACTTAAGATTAATACTTGCACATCACTGTTGTTTTAATTATCGCACTAGCTCTGTTAGTATACGTAGGGATTCCTATCCTGAACATCACCATCTCATATTTGCATACACTTAGTTATTTATTCCGTTTAATTCAGTTATTAGAATATAGAGTAGTTTATTATAATTTTCAATCCCCAAACATACACTCATATTAACTACAATGCGTAGATCCCTAGGGCTCTATTCGCATACACACTTTTCCTTGGGTTCGATAATACTTGGTCCCTATACTTGCCAATACTACAGGGATCTCATACTCTTGTGGGGTAACTACTAGTGCTCGACATGGAGGAAGATGAACACATCCCTTTGATCTTGGGAAGGCCTTTCTTGTAGGCTTGCCTCGAGGGTGAAGGAATACCAAAGACGTAGAGATTGATGGGACCGAATCGAGACAAGGGAGTGTGCCAAGTTGTTGAGAGAAACTTAATTATTTGGATGAGGTAACCACCACCCCAAACTTAGACCACTTTGCTAGGTCGAAGTTTGGGGGGTGGAGTTTTTATATATTTTATGGTTACATTGCACAGACGCGCACCCTCTCTTTGGGTTGAGTTTTGTTATATATTGTGCCTTGAGATGCTCCTTGAGTTGATATTGCTTTGATGTGCTACTAAATATTTCATGCTTATTGTAACACCCCGTCCCGCTTTATACCTTTTATATTCCTAGAGCCCTTATTTTATATTATTATCTTTGTTTCTTTTAATTTTATTGTTTTTGTGTGCTATTGTGTGATTTAAATATATACCCTTTTATAAATTCCTAAATTCGAAGAAAGGAATCGAATCTTTCAAACGAATAAAGGACTACGAGAAATTAAATATTCAAGGGTTTAAAATTAGGATTTCGATCCTTATAATTTATCGAGAATAATTCAAATGCAATTAAATATTAATCGAATTATAAAACTGTATTGATTATTAAATCGGGATTAAACTCGTGTACCAAACAATCCCTAAACCGTATCAATTGAGAACGAAAATATCTCAAGACAAAGGGGATCCCTATCCACATATTTTAATTTCTCTTTTTGAATTAAATTAATAACAGAATTAATCCTAGCCACATAATTAATTTCCTTCTTTTAATTAATTAAATAATTCCTTCTTATAACAATCAACTACCGATGAAGAATTCCTAAATCAGTTTCCTAAAGAAAAAAAAGAGTTTTCTCTCTCTCCCAAAAAAAAAAAACGCGTCTCTCTCTCTCTCCTCATCTCCAAAACCGTGTGATCCCTCTTTCATCGGAGAAGAAGTCGCGCCTCTCAGTCTCTCCTCCGATCAACCGCCGATCTCTCCTCCTCCGACGAAGCCGCGACGCCAACGCTCCTCCTCCGATCGGAAATCGCCGCCGTCGCAGCGCCACCACGGGAGTAACGCCGTCGCAACACCGCCGTCCTCTTTGCATGCCACCGCCATCCCTCCCTTCGAAAGCCGCCGCCGTGCGCCTCTTCCTCAGGTCGCCACCGTGCTGCAACGTCTCCAGCCGCGACGCACCTCCTCCCCCGCCTCTCTTCTTTTCCGGCGAGCAACGCCGCCGTCTCCAGTCACCAAGGCCGACGCCGCACCGATCGACCCTAGCCCAGACGACCGCTGCTCCGATCGCCTCCAGCCTCGCCCTGCTCCGCCACTCCCAGTCGCGACCGCCGCTGCCCCTTCGCGCTGCACCACCAGTCGCGACCGATCGAAGCCAACCGTCGCCTCAGCTCGATTTGACGCCGGCCTCCGCCGTCTGTTGTTTCGGTGAGTTTCAAGACTCAATCGTTTCAATTCATTTCAATATAACAGCCCCTTTCAATCAATCTCACAATTTCAATTCTTCTTCGTATTCGATCGAAGTGCCGTGTCTTTCTCGTCTTTTCGATCAAGCCTGGTCGAACCGCTGCCCAATTTGGGACTCGTAAGATTGCTAGTCTTTTTCTCTTTAATTTTCGTAGTACTTGAGATAGGAACTAAACTGTTTTAATTTCCCCTGAGACTTTGTAAAATTGAGTTTATTGTTTGGGCTTGGAAGCCATTATTATTGAAATGTATTGGTTAGTTTCGTAGATGGAATTGTGTTACTGATGTTTTGCTATTAGTATCATTGAATTTATTGTTTAGTATTGTGGGTTTAGGTGTTTAGTATTACTGGTTTTGTTGATTAGTATTGTTAAATTGAACTATTTTAATTCCCTGAGACCTTGTAAGTTTAGATGGTTGTTTTTGGATTGATGTATGTGGACTTTGTTGTTGGTTAAAATTCCTACTTCTGATGAGAATGAAATTAACTTATGTTACTGCCTGATTAATGTTGTTTTGATGAGATTAGTTGGATGGAAATATTGGTGAGAAGAATTAGTAAGAAAATCTTTGTTTTCTCCAAATTTTAGTTCTTGCTTATTTGGGAAAAAGACTAATATCATTAGTTTTTAAAAGTAGTACCTTTTGTTTTCAAAATGGTTATGTTAGTTGTTTTTGAATAAAAGATTGAAAGAAATAAAAGTTTTTATATCCAAGTTAATAAACAAATGAAAATAGTATTTTTGGAAAATAATAATATTCTTTTGTTTTAAAAATGAAACAATGTCAATTTGATTAGTAATTCTAATAATAAGGAAAATATATATATAATATTATTTTTAGTATTTATAATACAAAATTCTTCAAGCAAAATAATTAATAATAAAGGGAGTTTTATTTATAAAATATAAAACTATATGCAATAGTTCTTTTAAAATAAGAAATGAGAATTTTAGAAAAGAAAATATTAATTGGGGCTTATATTATATTAGCATTATTTTTATAAATTCTTTATTTTTAAATTCTTTTAAAGTGAAAAATAATTGTAGAAATACTTTTAAAATTATAAAGACTTTTATAAGAATATTAGAATATTAGAGTATTGGTATTATAGAAATAGAAATAGTCATACAACAAGGAAATTAGTAAGTACACCCACCAATACACCACCACTTAGAAAGGGGGTCGTATTTACCAAAATAGGGTGTGACCTTTGAAAGTAAGTCTATTCAATAGGTTTATAAGATAATGACCTCCTCGATTCTTGTAAAACAAACTCTCAAGTTTTCCCAATAATTCAAAGGTCAACTTTTAATCAAATGATTTCATATTAGGATTCAGTGCTAGTTGGAATACACACGAGGGATCCGACCATCTGTTTGTATATTGTTCTCGGGACCCGGAGCAAACAGGTGGGTGATGATCTGTTGATCGATCTGCTTATAATACGTTGTGCTGGTATAATCTGAACTCGACCAAATAAATCTAAAACAACTAATCCAACATAAATGTATCCCTATTATATAACTGTTTGAATTATGTGATATACTTATATATGATACGAAATACCTGTTGTTTTATTCAAATTAATCACTATTGCATGATTAAGGGCGTATGTGAGCATGAATCAATTTGATTGCAAATCGAGGATTTTTCCTCCACGTTTTCAAATGCCAGTTTTATAAAAGGACGGAAAGTCAGTAAGTACGGAGTTGTGGTACGTGTATTAAATCCAACCTCCGGGGAGCTGTCGAGGACGCCCCCAGAATCAAGGTTGTTGATTCAAACAGATATGGTCCCCGGGTCAGACGCCTACGTCGCGCACTGGGAATAAGGCCATTGATGGTTTGCGTTATTCTATTTTGTCAGTGGTTGGAAGGAGTAAGGTTTTTGGAAGTGGAACAAGTCGAGTATGGTCGTACGAAAATGGTTTGGAAGAGATTTACAATATGTGGAAAGTGATTTTGGCAGATTGGGCCGATACGTGAAAATGGTTTTGGGCTCTGCCCCCTTAATGTGAATCAACTTGTGATATATCAATTATGTGAATGTGAAACCTGTTATGCCCAATTAATTATTACGTGAGCTTGTTAGTTCTGTGATATATGTTATTCATATTTATATATCAACTGCTTAAATAAATTATATATTTTCTCAATGAGTATACTTTAACATATTTCGGATTTACCAATCCCATGACGTTGCAAATCACCCATACGTGAGAATTCAAATCTCACGCCCCCCTCTTTTTACAACCCTTGCAGATTATGATTTCGTGGAGCAAGGACAGTAATAGAGACGACACGGAGTTCCCCACTTAAGTAAAATGTTACTGTTAAATACTAAGCTTTATATTTATATATATATATATATATATATATATATATATATATATATATATGTCTGATATACTTATTTAAATATTACACTCATTTCTTCCGCTGCATAAAACTCATCTCTTATTTTATCATCCCTTTTTATATCAAAAATTTTATAGTTCGGATTTTAGTCACAAGTGGCACCTCGAATCTGAGATATTTATGTGTTTTGGATTCGGGGCGTTACAGGTGGTATCAGAGCTTACGTTCAAACTTTCGGACCAAAACCCAAATCATTGTTTTCATCAAACCAAAATTCTTTTCTTTAATTAAAATTTTATTATCATTTAAGTATAAATCACTAATTAAATCACTTGAGGGGAAATGTGTCTCCTATTACCGTCAGAAGCTCCTCGAAGGTATGTTCTTATTTTATTTTAAAAGTGCCTAAAAGTTTATGACATTGTGACGAATTGACTTTCATAACAAAACTCTAATGAAAAGATTGAGAACTCGAAACAACACCTACGAGGTGTAGAAAGAACCATAAATATTGTATATACTACTATTGAAATGTGGATAATTAGTGAATGTTAGAAATAAATATATTTGTGTAAGTTTATAAATTTCATAAATGATGTTATATGACTATTTGAACTATGTGCTTTAATTATTTAAACTATATACTTTAACTGTTTAAATTTTGTGCTTTAATTGTTAAAATTACGTTTCTGCATAACTAAAATTTTGACTAGGATTTCCCTTTCCATATAAGAATCCATCTAAGATAGTTATATCCCGATAGTTGGAAAACGCTTAGCTAAACTTTAGAAGCTATCAGTGTGTTTATAACCTAGTTCACGAGACTGCAATCAAAGGCAAGATGCACTCCTATGCCCAATGACGAAGACAGATTTAACAGTCGTGATTCGTTTTGCCAGAAGGATTACTGAGTTATTCTTCGTCTTATCGCTGTAAGACTACTCGAACGGATGAGAATAGAAGATCCAGTTCGAGGTCCCCACATCCACTTGGAGACATGCCTGGTAGAAGTCAATGATGGAGATTTTCGTATGATAGTACCGATCAGTCAGAATGATCAAAACCTTTTAAACTGTTATCCTTTTAATGTAGACACAAATACGTACAACATAGGTGTGCCACCCTTTCCTGACATATAGTAGTAGTCAGAAGTATGATCGTTTTACTTGGGACATAGCAACATAGTCTTAACCCCGACTCCTTTTGTCGTTCGCAATCCGTAATAAAGAGAAGATGTGATGCGTTAACATTACATATGGAAGCCTTAGTTTCTTTTGGGATAAGAAGTAAGAAGACTAACCTCATAGGACCCGAGACCTTTATATATATATATATATTGTGAAATTGCTACTTGGCAATGTGTGCTACTTGCTCTATATTAACTGTTATATTTTATCTGATTACTGTTTTATGACATGTCACTGGTTTCTGTTATATGGTGCGTATGTGATCACTGTACTATTGACGGCCGCAATGAGTTGCGGTGAACTACATACTCACGCGTATCTCAGTACTAGCGCTGTGTTAATTACGTAATTCGATTCTGTTTTTGTAATTTTCCCATACCTATATAACTTAGCAGTATTATTCTTTTATTTTTGAAACCACCACTAGGATAACACCGTGCCGTAGACGTGGACGACCTCGTGCTAACCATATCCCAATACTAATAGATCCTATAGGACAGGACCCACATTCTCAGGCTGAACCTGAGCCATCTCAGCAGTAGAGGAAGATGACAAGTAGCGCATCAAGGTGCCAATCATGGATGAATATCTTGACGTGCTTCCCGAGAAATTAATCGAGTTGCCACCGGATCGTCAGATAGAGTTCTCCATCGACTTGATACCTGGGTCAACACCAGTATCTAAGGCATCCTATCGAATGGCGCCAAAGAAATTAGAAGAACTGAAGGAACAACTGCAAGACTTACTTGAAAAGAAGTTCATCAGGCCAAGTGCATCACCATGGGGAGCATCCATGTTGTTCGTGAAGAAGAAAGATGGGACTTTCCGTATGTGCATAGACTACCGAGGTCTAAATCAACTGCCATCAAGAACAAATATCCTCTCCTGAGGATAGAAGACTTGTTCGACCAGTTGAAGAATGCTACTGTATTCTCAAAGATCGATCTGAGATCTGGTTACCACCAGCTAAAGGTCAAGAGCGAGGACATCCCGAAGACAGCATTCCGGACTCGGTATGGACATTACGAATTCACCGTGATGCCTTTCGGAGTGACGAATGCTCCGGCAATTTTCATGGATCTGATGAATAGAGTGTTTCATCCGTACCTGGACCAATTTGTCATCATCTTCATCGACGACATACTTGTGTACTCTAAGAACAAAGAGCAACATGAAGAACATCTCAAGGCAGTCTTAGAAATAATGAGACGAGAGAAGTTGTATGCCAAATTCAGCAAGTGTGAATTTTAAATCTACCGAGTTATGTTCTTAGAGCATATAATCTCCGCAAAAGGGATTGAAGTGGACCCAGCAAAGGTAGAAGCCATCATGAACTGGAAGGCGACTACTAACGTCAATGAAATTTGAAGCTTTCTTGGGTTAGCAGGATACTACCAAAGGTTCATACAAGACTTTTCCAGCATTGCAAGCACTAACGAGACTAACCAAGAAGACTGAGAAGTTTATTTGGGATTCGACTTGTGAAGAGAGCTTCCAAGAGCTAAAGATGAGACTAACCACGTCGCCCGTGTTAACCATCCCAGACGGATCAGAAGGATTCATCATTTACACAGACGCTTCTTTGTCAGGCTTGGGTTGTGTTCTAATGTAAAATAAGAAAGTTGTGGCTTACGCATCTCGATAATTTAAGGACCAAGAACAGAATTGCCCAACACACGACTTAGAACTGACTGCAGTGGTTCACGCATTGAAGATTTGGAGACACTACTTGTATGGGGGAAAGTGTGAGATCTACACTGACCATAAGAGCCTAAAATACTTCTTCACGCAGAAGGAACTGAACATGCATCAGAGAAGATGACTCGAATTGGTAAAAGATTATGATTGCACTATCCACTATCACCCTGGAAAGGCAAACGTAGTGGCAGACGCTTTGAGTAGAAAGGAAGATACGAGACTAAGCGTCGTTCCAACCACACAGTTACCACTAATAGGAGAAACTCTCTCGGTTAAACCTAGAATTTTCCACACAGTGTTGTGCAGATTCCATGGTTTACGTGTTTATCCTACAACCGACCTTATGAGAGAGGATCCTAAAAGCGCAAAAGAACGATAAATTCTTGAAGGGAATAAGTAAGCACGCTGAGTAAGGAACCATTCAGAGGTTCGTATTGAGCACTGATGGAGCTCTAATGTTCGATAACAAAATCTGTGTGCCTAAGGATGAAGGAATGAGGAACGAAATTCTGAAAGAGGCACATAACACTTCTTACAACGCTCACCCCGGAGAGACGAAGATGTACCAGGACTGAAAGAGAACTTTTGGTAGAGGGGTATGAAGAGGACGATAGCTCAATTCGTCAAAAGATGTTTAACCTGTCACGGGTTAAAGCAGATCATCAACGACCTTCAGGGTTGCTACACCCTCTAGAGATGTCAGAATGGAAATGGGAGAACATCACTATGGATTTTGTCACCGAATTTCCGGAATCGGTGAAGAATCATGATGCCATCTGGGTTATCGTAGATAGACTTACGAAGACTGCCCACTATATCCCTGTTAGAGTGACGTATATGTTGGACATGCTCGCTCAACTATACATAGCAGAGATAGTCAGACTGCACGGTGTACCAGTCTCGATAGTGTCCGATAGAGACCCCCATTTTCCCTCCAAGTTTTGGGGAAGTCTACAACGAGCCTTGGAGACTAAATTGAAATTCAGCACCGCATACCACCCACAGACTGACGGACAATCAGAAAGAACTATCCAGACACTCGAAGATATGCTGAGAGCTCGCGCTTTAGATCTTGAAGGAAGTTGGGAAAGCCACCTACCATTGGTAGAGTTCGCTTTTAACAATAGTTATCAGACGACAATACAAATGACACCGTAGCACTCTACGGGAAGAGGTATGGATCACCAGTTTGTTGGGACGAAGTTGGGATTCAAAAGATTCTCGAACCCGAACTAGTCGAAAGATCGACTGAGATAGTCATGTAGATTAAAGATAGAATCAAGACGGCCCAGGACAGTCAGAAGTCATATGCAGACACTTGGAGAAGAGGTTTACGATTCGATATTGACAAGAAAGTATTTCTCAGAGTTGCGCCAATGAAAAGGCCTAATTCGTTTTGGGAATTGAGGTAAACTAAAGCCGCGATACATTAGGCCACTTGGCATCCTGAACAGAGACGGGGATGTGGCTTATCGCTTAGCACTACCACCAGAGTTGTCACGAGTACATAATGTGTTCCACATATCTACACTCAGGAAATACATGAGCGATCCAAACCATGTTATTAGTAACATAGAATTGGGTCTAAGCAGTGACCTGACTTATGAAGAAGTTCCAGTGACTATCCTGGGAAAGAGAAGTTTAAGTACTAGCCAAATACCCTCAATGTTTAAATAGTACCTAAAAGCTGAATTTCGGGGACGAAATTCCTGTTAAGGGGGTGAGGATGTAACACCCCGTCCTGTTTTATACCTTTTATATTCCTAGAGCCCTTATTTTATATTATTATCTTTGTTTCTTTTAATTTTATTATTTTTGTGTGCTATTGTGTGATTTAAATATATACCCTTTTATAAATTCCTAAATTCGAAGAAAGGAATCGAATCTTTCAAACGAATAAAGGACTACGAGAAATTAAATATTCAAGGGTTTAAAATTAGGATTTCGATCCTTATAATTTTCGAGAATAATTCAAATGCAATTAAATATTAATCGAATTATAAAACTGTATTAATTATTAAATCGGGATTAAACTCGTGTACCAAACAATCCCTAAACCGTATCAATTGAGAACGAAAATATCTCAAGACAAAGGGGATCCCTATCCACATAGTTTAATTTCTCTTTTTGAATTAAATTAATAACAGAATTAATCCTAGCCACATAATTAATTTCCTTCTTTTAATTAATTAAATAATTCCTTCTTATAACAATCAACTACCGATGAAGAATTCCTAAATCAGTTTCCTAAAGAAAAAAAAGAGTTTTTTCTCTCTCCCCAAAAACAAAAATGCGTCTCTCTCTCTCTCCTCATCTCCAAAACCGTGTGATCCCTCTTTCATCGGAGAAGAAGTCGCGCCTCTCAGTCTCTCCTCCGATCAACCGCCGATCTCTTCTCCTCCGACGAAGCCGCGACGCCAACGCTCCTCCTCCGATCGGAAATCGCCGCCGTCGCAGCGCCACCACGGGAGTAACTCCGTCGCAACACCGCCGTCCTCTTTGCATGACACCGCCATCCCTCCCTTCGGAAGCCGCCGCCGTGCGCCTCTTCCTCTGGTCGCCACTGTGCTGCAACGTCTCCAGCCGCGACGCACCTCCTCCCCCGCCTCTCTTCTTTTCCGGCGAGCAACGCCGCCGTCTCCAGTCACCAAGGCCGATGCCGCACCGACCGACCCTAGCCCAGACGACCGCTGCTCCGATCGCCTCCAGCCTCGCCCTGCTCCGCCGCTCCCAGTCGCGACCGCCGCCGCCCCTTCGCGCTGCACCACCAGTCGCGACCAATCGAAGCCAGTCGTCGTCTCAGCTCGATTTGACGCCGGCCTCCGCCGTCTGTTGTTTCGGTGAGTTTCAAGACTCAATCGTTTCAATTCATTTCAATATAACAGCCCCTTTCAATCAATCTCACAATTTCAATTCTTCTTCGTATTCGATCGAAGTGCCGTGTCTTTCTCGTCTTTTCGATCAAGCCTGGTCGAACCGCTGCCCAATTTGGGACTCGTAAGATTGCTAGTCTTTTTCTCTTTAATTTTCGTAGTACTTGAGATAGGAACTGAACTGTTTTAATTTCCCCTGAGACTTTGTAAAATTGAGTTTATTGTTTGGGCTTGGAAGCCATTATTATTGAAATGTATTGGTTAGTTTCGTAGATGGAATTGTGTTACTGATGTTTTGCTATTAGTATCATTGAATTTATTGTTTAGTATTGTGGGTTTAGGTGTTTAGTATTACTGGTTTTGTTGATTAGTATTGTTAAATTGAACTGTTTTAATTCCCTGAGACCTTGTAAGTTTAGATGGTTGTTTTTGGATTGATGTATGTGGACTTTGTTGTTGGTTAAAATTCCTACTTCTGATGAGAATGAAATTAACTTATGTTACTGCCTGATTAATGTTGTTTTGATGAGATTAGTTGGATGGAAATATTGGTGAGAAGAATTAGTAAGAAAATCTTTGTTTTCTCCAAATTTTAGTTCTTGCTTATTTGGGAAAAAGACTAATATCATTAGTTTTTAAAAGTAGTACCTTTTGTTTTCAAAATGGTTATGTTAGTTGTTTTTGAATAAAAGATTGAAAGAAATAAAAGTTTTTATATCCAAGTTAATAAACAAATGAAAATAGTATTTTTGGGAAATAATAATATTCTTTTGTTTTAAAAATGAAACAATGTCAATTTGATTAGTAATTCTAATAATAAGGAAAATATATATATAATATTATTTTTAGTATTTATAATACAAAATTCTTCAAGCAAAATAATTAATAATAAAGGGAGTTTTATTTATAAAATATAAAACTATATGCAATAGTTCTTTTAAAATAAGAAATGAGAATTTTAGAAAAGAAAATATTAATTGGGGCTTATATTATATTAGCATTATTTTTATAAATTCTTTATTTTTAAATTCTTTTCAAGTGAAAAATAATTGTAGAAATACTTTTAAAATTATAAAGACTTTTATAAGAATATTAGAATATTAGAGTATTGGTATTATAGAAATAGAAATAGTCATACAACAAGGAAATTAGTAAGTACACCCACCAATACACCACCACTTAGAAAGGGGGTCGTATTTACCAAAATAGGGTGTGACCTTTGAAAGTAAGTCTATTCAATAGGTTTATAAGATAATGACCTCCTCGATTCTTGTAAAACAAACTCTCAAGTTTTCCTAATAATTCAAAGGTCAACTTTTAATCAAATGATTTCATATTAGGATTCAGTGCTAGTTGGAATACGCACGAGGGATCCGACCATCTGTTTGTATATTGTTCTCGGGACCCGGAGCAAACAGGTGGGTGATGATCTGTTGATCGATCTGCTTATAATACGTTGTGCTGGTATAATCTGAACTCGACCAAATAAATCTAAAACAATTAATCCAACATAAATGTATCCCTATTATATAACTGTTTGAATTATGTGATATACTTATATATGATACAAAATACCTGTTGTTTTATTCAAATCAATCACTATTGCATGATTAAGGGCGTATGTGAGCATGAATCAATTTGATTGCAAATCGAGGATTTTTCCTCCACGTTTTCAAATGTCAGTTTTATAAAAGGACGAAAAGTCAGTAAGTACGGAGTTGTGGTACGGGTATTAAATCCAACCTCCGGGGAGCTGTCGAGGACGCCCCCAGAATCAAGGTTGTTGATTCAAACAGATCTGGTCCCCGGGTCAGACGCCTACGTCGTGCACTGGGAATAAGGCCATTGATGGTTTGCGTTATTCTATTTTGTCAGTGGTTGGAAGGAGTAAGGCTTTTGGAAGTGGAACAAGTCGAGTATGGTCGTACGAAAATAGTTTGGAAGAGATTTACAATATGTGGAAAGTGATTTTGGCAGATTGGGCCGATACGTGAAAATGGTTTTGGGCTCTGCCCCCTTAATGTGAATCAACTTGTGATATATCAATTATGTGAATGTGAAACCTGTTATGCCCAATTAATTATTACGTGAGCTTGTTAGTTCTGTGATATATGTTATTCATATTTATATATCAACTGCTTAAATAAATTATATATTTTCTCAATGAGTATACTTTAACATATTTCGGATTTACCAATCTCATGATGTTGCAAATCACCCATACGTGAGAATTCAAATCTCACGCCCCCCCTCTTTTTACAACCCTTGCAGATTATGATTTCGTGGAGCAAGGACAGTAATAGAGACGACACGGAGTTTCTCACTTAAGTAAAATGTTACTGTTAAATACTAAGCTTTATATATATATATATTATGTCTGATATACTTATTTAAATATTACACCCATTTCTTCCGATGCATAAAACTCATCTCTTATTTTATCATCCCCTTTTATATCAAAAATTTTATAGTTCGGATTTTAGTCACAAGTGGCACCTCGAATCTGAGATATTTATGTGTTTTGGATTCGGGGCGTTACACTTATCAATCCTCTTATACTTGTTGATTGCTATCTTTGAGTGTTTTGATGAGTTGGTGTGTTGTGGAGTTGATTTAGAGTCTGAATTGTGTGAGTGTAGGAGTCAGAGTTGATTTGAGAGGGAACTCGTATGCTTGCGAATTTTTCTTTTGAGTACTTGTGTGATGAAAGTGAGAATTCACTAGGACTAGCATATATGTGAAAGCTGTGAGATTTGAGCCTTTTTTAGATTAAGATGCATAAATTGATCTCTTCTTTTGTGAGTGGATCGTCACCTTAGAGGATGCTAGAACTTGTGTGTGCTCTCACTTCTTGATTGTGTCTAGTTTGATATGCCGAAAGTGATATTAGGCCATCTTTGATTTGATTGAGTCACTTAGCCTAAATTTTCTCTACCAATGATATTTATCCCTTATTAGCCTGTTTGAGCCTGAACCTATTTATTTGCTAGCATATTTAAACTTAACCAAATTCTTAAACTCTTTTTGTCCCAATTTGAGTGGAGAATAGGAAAAGTTGTGAATGAGAAGGGATCGAGTTGAGATGAGAATGCAGAAATGTTTATGGTTAAGTGAATTTGAGAAGAAGGTGTAATGAGATTTTGAGTTGTGGGAAAGAACAATGAATTTGAGAATGAACAAAAGAAAAATGAGCTCATATTTGTGTGAAAAGAAAAAAAAAGTGAAGTGATAAAGTGTATTGCATGAAGATGTTTGAAGTATTATGTTCCTCGTCTCGAAATACCGAAATTTGATTTTCTATTCTCCATTCACTTGAGTCACTTATCCCATATAGTTACCCCACCTGTCCAAAGAGCCTGCATTACAACCTTGATAAAGTCCTTTTTGATACGGCATGGATTCTAGAGTATGGTCGAAGTTAAGAGTGCTTACAAGCCTATGACTGTTGATATGTGTGATTGATTGACTGAGTGAGTCCCTTATTATTGATATACACTTGTGAGGGAGTGAAACACATCGTTGAGAGCACATCCATGTTTGATCTTGGTGTTTCTTATGGTTATTTCACGATGTATGATGAAGTGGGTGAGTTTGTGTATGAGTGATTGATCTTTGAAGCTTGAGCTCTATTGGTTGCAAACTTGGGTTCTTTAATTCATTCTAAACAATTTCACTTGACTTATTATTTCATTGCTTGAGGACAAGCAATATGGTAAGTTTGGGGGGTTGATTAGGCGTGAAATTGTTATGTTTTGTAGCCCGATTTGCCCATATTTTGAGTGTTTTTTATGAGTGTTTAGAGTCATTTTAGTATCATTTTTATAAACTCATCAATTTGTCTCTTTGGTTTTCATAGTTGGATAGAGGGCGAAAAGAGGAGTTCGTAGGCCTTTGAATCGACCAAAACGGACTCCCGGTTGAGGAGATATGAAGGTTTTTCGAACAAGTGTACTGCTGCCGAAAAGTACTCAAGCAGAGTCACTCAAGTACTAAGTACTCGACCACTTGATTATAGTACTCGAGCTGAAGCAGGTCGAATACTATATACTCGAGCTATACTCGAGCAAACGTGAATTTCGGCCCATGAACGCTCAAATTCGATCCCAAGCCTATTTATACCTCTTCCAAACATATTAACAGAGACCAACACATATTTTTACCTACTTTGAGCGAGGAGAAAGCTTGGGAGAGAGATTGGAAGAGTTTTATACTTTGTAATCGAGGATTTAATTTACGAATTCTTAGTTTTAATATTTCTTTTCAACGTATTAGATTAATTCTTTCTTTCTTTGTTCTTGGAGATTAAAAACCCTAGCTTTTCAAATTATAGAAGATTATTTTTTAGACTTTAATTTATTCTTTGTTTATGTTCTTAGATTTAATTGATAATTCAAGTATGTTTATGTTTCTTATTATCGTTATTGCTTTTGTTCTTTCGATTACCATGTTAGGCTAGAACCCTTGCATGCTTGGGGTAGGATGAACTCATAGAAGTAGGATGTTGGTACGTAATTAGGATAACTCGTGATGTTTAGTGCTAGTTCTCTTAATTAATTGAATGCTTAAAATAAACCCTAGAATTATCTTGGAATTGAGTGCGAAAATTATTAGAGAGAGGACGATCTTATCACTCTTTAATAACAAATAGGCTTAACGATAGGGTTATAGAAGGGGTTTATAATTTACCGATTTATCTAGGGAGGACGACCGTATCACCTTGGGTAAATAAGAGTCTCATTAATTAAGTATAATCCATATAAATTGTTTAGTGGGTTGTGAAGTAGGTTGATATGACGAAGTATTAGGGTTAATTCTTGAGCTTTTAGTCTTTCAATCTGGTGCTAGATTAGGGAAGTTGATTGCCTAGTTTTAGTACACTTAAGATTAATACTTGCACATCACGGTTGTTTTAATTATCATACTAGCTCCGGTAGTATACGTAGGAATTTCTATCCTGAGCATCACCATCTCATATTTGCATACACTTAGTTGTTTATTCCGTTTAATTCAGGTATTAGAATATAGAGTAGTTTATTATAATTTTCAATCCCCAAACACACACTTATATTAACTACGACGCGTAGATCTCCAGGGCTCTATTCGCATACACACTTTCCCTTGGGTTCGATAATACTTGGTCCCTATACTTGCCAATACTACAGGGATCCCATACTCTTGTGGGGTAACTACTAGTATAGCTAGTATTTTGCGTTCAAGTCACTGTTATTTGGTGACTATTGTGGATCGAGCCTGTGAGCTCAATATTTGATGTGGAATGAACCTGTGAGCTCAATATCTGATGTGAAGTGAGCTCGTGAGCTCAATATTTATTGTGGATTAAACCTACGAGTTCATTGATATGTGAATCTTGTGAGATTTTATTTGTGCATTGCATCAAGCACATCATGCATTAACATGAAACATAAAGTATATTTTTGTCAAATGATGTGTTTTGGCCACTGGTTATACACTGAGGGCGGAAGGTGCGGCCTGAGAAGGAGCACCTAAGAAAATCTAGTGTATGCTACCTAGAGTAAGCCACCGTCTTATTGATTGTGTTTTGGGTGTTTTCATGGGGGGACTTCTTGGGGACATAGGGTCATGTTTGGTGAAGGACCTCGTTATCGCAGGAGGGTACGCCCTGGATTCATTAACATGGGTCGACGTGGAGAGATTACTTCTTGGTGGACATGAGGGGCGTACGTGTGATGTGAACCCTTGATAGGCCACAAGAGGATGGACCTCATGTCGGGATCATATTTATTATGGTCATGTGATTATTTATTTATATTGCCGGTGTATGACCGTGAGTCTATGGGCCCTTGCGAGTATTTCATAAATAAAATGGTGATTTCAAAAGAGAGTGCATGGGGAGAATTTTTAAAGAATTTGCTTACTGAGATTTATATATCTTACGTATATAGTTTATGTATTGTAGGTAATTCTGGTGATGTGTGACGACCTGTTCAGAATGGGCTAGATGTGGCGCTCTTGCATGCTTTTGGGTTGCGATGTACATAGATGACAATCTGCGGGCAGGTTCGTGACTTTATTTTGTTTCCACTGTCGTATGTTGTGTTTGTTTTGGGATATGTACTATATTAGATTATAAACTAGTGTGTACTGGTGTGTTGCTTTGAAGTTACATTATTTTCCTGGTTCTCTTTGGTAAACATGAACAGGTTGTTGGGTTTATGATAATGTAATTTTGTTGTTGAAAAAAAAATTATAGCAGATTTACAGGATTGTATTTTATTTAAATTAATATTATGCTTGTTGAGTGAGTGTGGTCGTGTCAATTAACACTTTAATCACGTTTGCGTTTATCTAAGTATTCCCAGAATCAACTAATACTTGATACCTTTACCGCAATTCACTGATACCTTTAATGTAATATATTAATATTTTTCAAATAAATTTCACTATAAATATCATTCACATAATACCTTTTAAAATTAAATGATTCCTAGTTGCCTCAAAGTAGATAGGGCTAAGAAATTTTTTCATGCACGTACATTAAAAAAAAATTATATACATTATTGAAATTATAATTTTCCTACAATTTTTTATTTTATTCTATTCTATTTTGGTACACTTAAACAAACCTATAATTTACTCTATTCTATAATAAACACCAAAATGAATAAAGATTATATCTTTATTCAAACTGGATAAATTTTATCCCATTAAGTTTATTGTATTAATGTATAGCAATCTGATATTTATGATATCTTTTGGATACCAATTGCAGCACGCCAGCACCATTTTCCCTTGAAAATTGTATGTGCTTTATTACATATAAATCCAACTCTTGGGTGGCAGAACAAATAACTCGGAGACAAAATAGTTTAAATATTATACAGTAGTTTAATAAATATTAAAATTTTGTTGTAAGTAAATAATTTATTTTATGACGGTCCATAATCTAATCAATTATCACTTCCCTTTTATGGTTAAATTGGATACTTAGTGGATTATTAAAAAAATTCCTAGCATGATAAAAAATATTATTATCTAGATCATGCAAACGAGGAATTGTCCCCACTCCCCTTTATTAATAACAAACATTATCCACTTGTACGAAATACTGTAATAAAAATATTCTAAGCCGCCAATTCTTACTTTCTCGCAACACTAAAGTTGTGCTTGATGGACTGTCTACTTAGGTGGTGTTCGAAAATTTAAAAATTATGAGGAAGAATTACCATTTTTTTTAGTTCTTTCACACAAATTATTTAAAATTAATCTATAAACAGATTTGGGTTTGCAAATCCTTCACATGATTTGAAGGTTAAAATCATAATGAATATTATATTGGGGTGAGTAAAATTACCCTCAGCTACAAAATACAATAATAATATACGTAACATTAAATTTAACTTTAACACAACATAAGTTCTTGTATTTTTGTTTAGGATAAATTATTTAGAAGTTGACGATTATTAAAAAAATGAAAAAATTGTGTACATAAAAGATAATTTTCCATGTTATTATTCAAAATAACTATAAAAATGAAATAGATGTATTTTGGACTCCTAGATCTGAATTTGAGAAGAAAAATAATATTCAAAAGTACAATAATAAACTAGCAAAATCCAAAATAAACAGATTTATACGAATATATTCTTTTGGAGTAATTAAGCAAAGATTTAAATCGTATACATATGGATCCACGGACAACAATGCATTTAATAATCGAAAAAAACAGATGAAAACATTTATTATAAGATGCCGCCAAGTCTTACTACTTTTAATATATAATAACAACGCTAGAATGATGGTTGTCTAAACTATTTAATTAACCTATTCGACACTTTACAACTTTGTCGTTATATTAAGTAAAGCATTAGCCCGCATGGGCGTAGTTCAGTTGGTTCTTGGATGACAGATTGCTAACCTCCAATGTGGAGGATAGCTCCTTGTGGGCACCAGACACTAGTTCTCCTATCTAATGGGCCGTTGAGTCACCATAATTTACTTCCTCCATCCAATCCTGTCGGACCAGCGGATGGGGGCCCTGGGGGTGAGGGCTTCGTCTTTTGCTACAAGTAAAACATTAGCAACCCTTCAACAATAATACCCCTTGCTCCGGCATTACTTATCCACTAATATGTAACGTTCATTGTATTTATATATTATAATTATATTTTTTAATATAAAATATACTACTTGTGATGTTAAAAATTAATAGTATATATAATAAAAAAAATACAAAACATAAATATAATGTGATTTGCACCGTATAAAAAATGCAGGTGTTAAAATAATTCTGTAAACAATGGGAGTAGTAATAATAATAATAATAATAATAATAATAATAAAAACTTTAGCATGTAGCCAATTGGGAATCGATAACCCTATCCAATCGAGGGAGAGAGAGATTATAACTTATATAATAGAGAAAAATGAGACTCAGCTGATGTATCAATTGCAAATACGAAAATGAAGCTTTCCAATACAGTCTCTCTGTTTCTACTACTCTCATTGTTTCTTTTAGCTAAGCATGCCTGTGCACAAAAAAGATCCACATACATTGTCCATATGGACAAATCCTCCATGCCTAAAGCATTTTCCACTCGCCACTACTGGTATTCTTCCATCCTCAACTCTATTCCTTCAGAAAAACCCGATCTGAAGCACATCTACACTTACGACCACGCCTTCCACGGATTCAGCGCCGTTTTGTCCCGAGACGAAGCCAAAGCTCTGAAGAAGTCCCCCGGGTTCGTCTCGGCCTACAAGGACGGCGTCGTCACACCGGACACCACCCACTCCTACAAGTTCCTTTCCCTCAACACCGCAGCCGGCCTGTGGCCGGCATCCCAATACGGCAAAGACGTCATCATCGGCATCGTCGACACTGGAATATGGCCGGAAAGCCCGAGCTTCAGCGACGAAGGAATGACCGCGATCCCTACCGGGTGGAAGGGGAGCTGCCAAGGAGGGGAAGGATTCAATTCCTCACTATGCAACAAGAAGTTAATTGGAGTCCGGTATTTCAACGAGGGAGCAAAAACAGTTGATCCAACTGATACTCGAATTCGGGATTCAGCACGTGACGAGGATGGTCACGGCACCCACGTTGCATCCACAGCAGCTGGAAACTACATCGACGGAGTTTCCTTCTTCGGTTATGCACCCGGGACAGCACGAGGGGTTGCCCCTCGTGCAAGGATCGCAGCTTACCGCACCCTCAACGGCGGTGGATACGAATCTGATACACTAGCCGGAATTGACCAGGCCGTGGCCGATGGAGTCCATATATTATCTTTATCGATAAGGTTCGAGAGTGCAGATCTATTTGCAAATCCGATTGCAATAGCTACATTTGGGGCCAGGGAGAAAGGTGTCATAGTGTGTATGTCGGCAGGTAATAGCGGCTCCAGTATTGCAACCTTACGAGCAGGACTGCCCTGGGCTGTAATTGTGGCTTCAGGAACTATAGACAGATGGTTTGCAGGGACTGTAACTTTGGGGAATGGTAAATCCATCAGAGGATGGACCATGTTTCCCGCCAGAGCCGCGGTCAGAAACTTGCCTCTTGTTTACAATGAGACTCTCTCTGCCTGCAACACAGCTGAATCGTTAGGACAATACCCGAGCGACAGCATCGTTATCTGTAACTTACCGGAAGACGAAGTATTTACTCTCTTTGATTTATTGAATCTTCTATCGGCATCTCAAGTGCGAGCAGCTGTCATCATTTCCGAAGACGCCAGCATACTTCGATCAACCTCGTTTCGGTTCCCTGGAGCTGTAATCACCCCCGGAGAATCTATACAAGTGATCAAGTACGCGTCAAATAGCAGTTCACCAACAGCGAGCATTGATTTTCAACAAACAATTATTGGTGAAGAGACGAGGGCTGCTCCGGCTTTGTCAGGTTCATCATCGAGAGGCCCTGCGCAGAGCTATGATAAGATTCTGAAGCCGGATATCATGGCACCAGGAGTGTTGATTTTAGCAGCCTATAGCCCAGTCGCTCTCGGGCCAAGAATTGGAAACATATTTTTGTCGAGCGATTACTCGCTCTTATCGGGCACATCAATGGCGTGCCCTCATATAGCCGGAGTAGCTGCGCTTCTGAAGGCCGCGCACCCAGATTGGAGCCCCGCTGCAATTCAATCAGCAATGATGACGACTGCTAACCATCTTGATAATACCAAACAGCCCATCAAGGATATGGCCTTCAATTATTCGGTCGCCACTCCATTAGGCATCGGATCAGGGCACGTGGATCCGAATCGGGCGCTTGATCCCGGCCTGATTTACGATAATACCCCTCAAGACTTGGTGAATCTTGTCTGTTCGATGAATTTCACCCGTGAACAAACTCAAACCATCATTAGATCCAGCTACAACTGCTCGAATTCGACCCCGGATCTGAATTACCCATCCTTCATCTCTACTTTTTCGTTTGAACAGAGAGGAAGGACAATAACACAGAAATTCAAGCGGACAGTCACGAATGTTGGAAATGGGGCAGCTACTTATAAACTTAATTTGGTGATACCACAGAATACTACAGTCAGAATTTCGCCACAGACTTTAGTATTTAAAAAGAAATACGAAAAGCAGAGCTATTCTTTAAGCATTCGATTCAAGGCCGATATAAATGCTGGTCGACAACATGGCTCGCTTACTTGGATGGAGGAGACAGGCAAGTATAGGGTTAGAAGTCCCATCGTGGTTTCTGGAGGGCCAGACAATTATGGCTAGCTTGGTTAATCTTCTAAATGTTATAAGCGGTTTCATTAATTTTCTAAACGCTAGTTTCAAGTATTTCAATAAAGATTCGCACGTGGACCTCCAGTTTTTTTTTATACAAGTCTATTTCCATTAGTTTAGGCATTATTCTCGACAACATTCAGTGTTTTCAAGTGGGAGCAATTATTTCCTATTCGAGGAATTTGTTGTTTTATTTTATTCATTCTTTTGAGACATTTTTTGAAATGTTTTTGTGTGAGGCATAGTCAGTAGTCTAGTTTTGTTAGTATCGGGTCGGGGAGAAAACCTAATGGTATAGCTAAGTGTTGGGGTTACTAGACCACAAATAATTCGAATACGCACATGCACAACGCAATTAAATTGAAGCTAAATTGCACAGATGATTTTACGTGGTTCGATCTCAAAAGATATATGTCCACGGGGAGGATCAAAACACTTTATTAATGCAACTTGCAACTCCGACGATTACAGAATCACACTCAATTTATAAGCTCTCTTCACCAAGTGATGTATTTAACTCAAGAACCCTAATTCCTAAATTAAACTTCTCTCGTCGAATTGATGGATGAAAACTGTATGTAAACTCTCACACAAGCCTTGTACATATATGCCCCATATATATTTGAATTGTCCTTGAGTTAGTTGTGAATTCTCAGCTTCGAATTTGTCAACTCCCGTAACCGATTAACGGTTATTCTATTATAACTGTCAATAATAGATACACTCCTCAAGTTGATATCTGCATACGTTTGATACTCTACAGCTATCAAAATATGCATCTAATATCTGCAGCCATCAAACTCTGCATCTGTAGACTTTGCATTCTGCATCCGTTAAACTCTACATCTGTTAACAAATCCTGCAGTTTCTTCAACATCACCAATCTCTACAGTTCTCTTGAACCAAACTCTACATTTCAATGGACAAATGCAGTGATGCTTACTTCACAATCTTCCTCCTCAGTGCATATTGTCCATCACTTCCTCCCAGCCTCATGTCCAAATCAATGAACATCCCATGTCACTAAGTTCATTAAGCTCATACAGTGAGTAAACCTTGGGCTAGAAAGAACTTTAGTGAACATGTCTGCTGCATTCTCTTCAGTTGCAACTTTCTTGACAATCACAACACCTTTGTCAACCATATCTCTAACAAAGTGTAGCCTAACATCAATGTGTTTTGACCTCTCATGATAAATGACACTTTGATTATCACAAAATACCTCAACACTGCCCTGAATGATGTCAAAATCTTTCAGTATGCCTCTCAGCCATATTGCTTCCTTGATTGCTTCAGTCAATGCAATGTACTCTGCCTCAGTTGTAGATAAAGCTACTACTGATTGTTGTACAGCACTCCACACTACTGTTGTTCCATATAGTATAAAAATATATCAAGAAATTGACCTTCATGTGTCAATATTCCCTGCAAAGTCTGAATCAACATACCCTTCAAGTGGATTTCCTGATGGTCCCGCTTTTGAAGGGCAAAATGGGAATTCAGGAGCAGATTTTTTTTTTTAAACCTTTCCTCAGGGAGTTCAGCACGAGTGAATAATACTCAAGTCACTGCATTGCTACGAGTCAGAGCACTCAAGTCAGTGCAACTGATTTGCAAGCTCAGTCTCGTAACAAGGTAGTGACTCGAGAGGTTTCACTTCAAGTCACCGCTCTGCTCAGAGGCTGAGCTACCAAGTCAGTGAGAAGGCTTGGAGGCTCATGCTCTGAGCAAGGACAGTGACTTGAGATGCTGAACTCTCGAGTGCGTTATAAAACACAGCGTCGCACCCTGACTGAGTTCAGTGACGGAAAACTCAAGTCACTGCGTTGCTGAGAGTCAGAGCTATCAAGTCAGTGGTGAGACTTGAAAGCTCAGGCTCTCAACAAGGCAATGACTCGAGAGACTGAACTCTCGAGTGCTAGCCTAAGCTTGTCAGTGAGATTGGTTCTCCCTGACTAAAATACTTAGCTAATCTTCTTTTCAAACTTTCCAAGTACACTCAGAGAGCATACACTACAAATAATTAGCAAGTGCTTAAACAATAAACAACGCTCAGTTTAACGTGGTTCGGAGACTCAAGCTCTTACATCCACGGCCTGATTTAACAGGAAATCCACTAACTGGGATTCTTGTTTTTAACGTGCCAAGGTGCACCAGATCTATCCTCCAGATCTTACTTCCTTCCTTACTTCCTCACAAACAACTTACTACCAACGAACCTGACAATGGTTGTGGTTTCAGTTGGGGTTTCTCCAACTAGGTGAGGTTTTCCTTTACAATGTGTTAGCCTAAAGCTAAGATTAGGAAAACCTCTCTAAGCTATGAGTTACAAGCTGAACACTCATTTGTGTATATATTTGAACCAAAATGGTCAGTGTACAAGGTGTTAATTTTGCCTCCTTATAACTCCCTATAATGCATTAAAACACTCACACCTTCACAGCTCGTAGGTGTTGATTTTCTCTTCTCACACACACCTTACAACGAAGCTATGAGCTTGTATTTATAGTGTGGATTCAAATGTAACCGTTGGAGGAAATTACATTTGAATCCATACAATTAATGGTTTCAACCACTTTTCTTGGAATGCGGCCTTTGTCAGTGTCAGAGTTGCTGCCTCGTGCTGATTGGTCCACGTGGCCTGGATTTACGGATCTTTGACTCAGTGGGTTTGACTAAGACCCACTGACTTTAGGTAGCTTCCTCCTTCACTGACTGATGATCTTCAGTGGACTGAACGTCTTCAGTGTAGTTGTCCTTCAGAGACTGTTTGAAGATCATTCCAAGAACTTTGTCATAAGGCTGAATGACAAAGTTCCCTGACCACATAGCCTGACTCCTTCAGGGCCTACTTGGTACAACACTGATCCTCCTGATCATGCTCTTCACTGAGTGGTCCACCTGACTTAGCTTAGATCAGCCTGGTTTACACTCAGTGGGACATCCTTCAGGCTTCTCTTCTGGTTCAGGTCTCTGGCATGGCTTCAGTCAGTTCTTCTTGATGTCATCTTGATATCCTCAGGCTGTGTTGCTGAGTTCCCCCTCGCTGAGTTCCCCCTCAACTGAACAGTCTATTCTACTGAAAGCTAATCTAGCCTGACCTGAAATAAAAGATACTATCCTGACTGCTTTCAAACCTATTACACGTTGTTTTGGAAAATCATCAAAACTAAACATATCCCAACATTTCCTCCTACCTCTGATTTCCTGAACATCAATCCAGTATTGAGTGATCCTCTCAAGTACCTAAAAACTCACTTCAATGCTTCCCAGTGGCTCTTACCAGGATCTGCCATAAATCTGCTCACCACAGATATTCCATGAGATAAATCAAGCCTACTACATATCATGGCATACATGATACTGCCAACACCACTAGCATATGGTATCTTAGCCATTTCCATTCTGTCATCATTGATCCTTGGTGATTGAGTCACTGAAAGTCTAAATTGTTGTCCCAAAGCTCTGGCCTCATGCATATTGAACCTCTTGAGAACTTTGGTTATATAATTCTTTTGGGATAAGAACAAAGTTCCAGCTGCTCTATCCCTATAAATGTCCATTCCCAAAATCCTCTTTGCATCTCCCAGGTCCTTCATCTCAAAATTGGAACTCAATTTTCCTTTCAGTATGTCAATCCTCTTCATGCTCTTACTAACAATGAGCATGTCATCCATATAAATCAACAGATATGCAACCACATGACTCCCATGTTTCTCAATATAAACACAATTATCATATCTGCACCTTTCAAGACCAATCTCATTCATGAAACTATTAAATTTCTTGTTCCACTGTCTTGAACTCTGTTTAAGTCCATATAAAGACTTTCTCAAGTAACACACCTTGTCTTCATTTCCTGGAAGTACAAAACCTTCAGGTTGTCTCATGTAGATATCTTCCACCAAATCTCCATTCAGGAACGCAGTCTTGACATCCAATTGCTGCAATTCCAGATCATCTTGGGCCACCTTTGCAAGTAACAATCTAATGGAACAATGTTTAACAACTGGAGAGAAAACTTCATTAAAATCAATACCTTCCTTCTGAGTGAAACCTCTTGCTACCAACATTGCTTTGTATCTTATCTGCTCAGTTTTAGCACATTCAATCTTCTTCTTGAACACCCATTTACAGCTGCTAACCTTATTTCCTTTTGCTTTATCCATGAGTTTCCAGGTTCCATTCTTCTCAAGTGATTGTAGTTCCTCCATCATTGCTTATCATCCACAGATCTTTCTCCTCGCTTGCAATATCTTCTTTAAAACTCTGTGGTTCATGGTACTCTATTTCTTCAGCAGCTACCAGTGCATATGAGACCATATCAACACGACCAAACCTATTTGGTGGATGTATCTGTCTTCTGACTCTGTCTCTTGTGAGACTATAGTTCTTGAGATCATGATCTTCAGTAACATCTTCCTCTTGATCTTCTTTAGAATCTAAGACTTGCTCATTTTCATCTTGATCTTCTTCATGAAGTTGTGCTTGATCTGTACCAACCCCATTTAACTCAACTGATGTAGTGACAGTGGTTATGTCTCCATCCAAATCCTGAGCATCCCCTGTGTGCTCATAACCCATCACATCTTCATTGAAAATTACATCCCTGCTAACAAGACATCTCTTATGTCCTTGTTCTAAGCACCATAGCTTGTAACCTTTAACTCCCTTAGAATAACAAATGAAGATGCATCTCAATGCTCTAGGCTCCAACTTATCCTGCTTGATATGCACAAAAGCTTGGCAACCAAACACCTTGAGATCTGAGTAGATGGACAACTTTCCATACCAGACTTCATCTGGAGTCTTGAAGTCTACAACTGATGATGATGTCTTGTTTATTAAGAAACAAGTTGTGCTTACTGCCTCTCCCCATAATGCCTTTGGCAACTTTGCATCTGATAGCATGCATCTCACTCTTTCAAGTATGGTCCTGTTCATTCTTTATGCAAGACCATTTTGCTGTGGATTTGATGGTGCTGTTTTGTGCCTTGTGATTCTTCTCTGTCTGCAGTAATCATTAAATTCCTCTGAAAGATACTCAAGTCCATTATCAGTTCTAAGATGTTTTATCTTCTTTCCCCTTTGATTTTCTTGTTTGACAACTCATTCTTTGAACTTCCGAAAGACTTCATTCTTGTGTTTCATGATGTAAACCCAGACTTTCCTACTTAAATCATCAATCAAGGTCATAAAATATATGCCACCTCCATGGGTTTGAACTCTAGCTGGCCCCCATACATTAGAATGGATGTAATCCAAGACATCCTGAGTCTTGTGTATCCCTTTAGGATATGGGTGCTTCTTGGATTTCCCAAGTACACAGTGATCACAGAACTACAGACTTATCTCAGTAGCAGTCTCAAACACCTTCCTCTTGGATAGCTTGTTCATATCTTTTTTCACCTATATGGCCCAATCTCCAGTGCCATAGTAGTGCCTCATTGGGATCCATGGAATAATCAGTGGATCCAGATATAGAATTTCCCATAAGTTTATACAGACCATTCACTTTCTTTCCTGTCATTACCATCTTTCCTTTCTTGGTAACCATCATAGAATCATTTTGAGTGTTGAACTCACATCCAACAGCATTCAAAGATCCTAGAAATATTAAATTGCTCTTGAGATCTGGTACATACCTGACTTTTGTGATTTGAATATCATTGTCATTTGCCATTCTGGTCCTGATGGATCATATTCCTTCCACCTTGCATGATTGATCATTCCCAAGCAATACATGTCCCCCATCTATCTCCTTCAAATCTTAAAACCAACTTTGATGTGGACACATGTGAAAGGAACATCCAGAATCCAATACTCATTCATTTTTCATCTTTGACTCTGAGATTGTCAAGACTTCAACACTTTCATAACCATCCTCAGCCACTGTCACATCAGCCTTTTGCTCATTCCTCTCCTTCTTATTTGAGCAATGAAACTATTATGCAACAATTTCAAAATATGGAGAGTAGAAGGGAATTGTTGTATTGAAATGCATTTAAATGCTTGTTTTGAATATTGTCACTTATTATGTAATATATCGACTTTTGACGAAATTATTGTTATTTTTTTAATTAATTTTTTTTAATTAGTTGGACCCCATGACTCTAAAATCCTGCGTCTGTGACTGGTTGTAGCTCATGTTGGATGTACCCCTCCTCCACTTTTAAGTCAAAATGTGTTAATTATTGTCTAATACTATGTGCCTTCACATGTGATACTGTATAGAGAAGGTTGTAAAAGTTGGAGCAAGAACAAGGACATGAAATGTGTGAGAAGAATCAGCCAAACAATTGAAATGATGAAATGTTAGAGAAAAAAAGAAGATGCATGCTCCTGTGATAAATTTCGATGTTAAAAAAAAGCAAAAGAAATAGTGAAATGTATAATTGAATGCATCTTTTAAATGTAATATCCTCTATTATACTAATAGGGAGTTGGTCTTTGCTTATTTGTCATTATATGGTTGATTTTGCATACGTGTCGTCATGTGGTTGATTCTGCATACGTAGCATATGCTTATGTGTCATCTATGTCCTACGTGGCATGCTTGTGAAAATTCTACGTGTCAATATTATGCTTATGTGTTATTATATAATAAAGAGTCTAATTAAAAAAATTATGCAAATTCATGGATTCGAACACAGGACCACTTGAGTACAACTTATAATTTTAACTAACTAAGCTAAATTATGAATATATACAAATTTGGAATATCTATTGTATATAACTTGAGGCTATAAAAATATACTAAATTGAATTGATCAATTATATTTAAAACTCTAATTATATGAAACTTTAATGTTTAATTATTTTATTTTTATTGTCTCACTATATTTAAGGATTTCCAATTTAGAAATTCCTAATTTGTTAAAATAAATAAAAAATGGAATTAAATATATTAATTAATTTTGAATTTTTTTATCGATTAAATGATTGATTAAATTTTTTTTAATTAAAAAATTAAAAAAATTAACATTTAACTTTTGATAAATTTTTATTGTCTTGAAAACACATTGCACCAAAATTTAATTATTTGATTTTTTTAATCTCAAAACAAATTTAATATATCATTATATTAACTTAAATGTGTTTAACATGTGACATTATTTTAAATATATTTATTATATAATATAACTACATTAATTTTACGGTGAACAAATTTATAATGTTATTATATATATAATGCATAATGTATAATTAATTTTTTTACGAATATCCCGCGTAATACGCGGGACACTCATCTAATTGTTATAATATTGTCGAGTGTTATGACGTAGTTCCATCAAGTGCAATAATGTAGTAATGTTCTATATAAAAAAAATTACAATATTGCTATTTCGCGAATTAGTTATACAAATGCCTCATTTCCATCAATTTTTACCCAAATGAAAACACGTATAATTTGTCAGTTGATGGTAAAAAAAAATCGAAAAAAAAGTGAAATGTATAGTTGAGTGTAGTATAATAATGTCAAATGTAATGATATAGTAGTATCAAAGTGTAATGGTGTTGCACAAAAAATATTATATGGATTAGTTAGGCATTTTTCTATTTGCAGGCTTTTGACCAAAACAATAATGGGTTAGACCGGCCAGAATTCCACCCTTCCTAATCTAAGCCCTTGATTAAATATTGTTCGTTTCTTTTGTTAATATACTTCACTAAACAAATATTTGGAAAAAATTCGAAAAAATTGTCGAATATTTTTTTCTTGAAAATTCAAAGTTTTTCTAAAAAAAAAAAAAAAAAAATTCCAAATATTTTTTGGATAAAGTGTATTTAAAAAAAAAAAAATTGTAGGTAACCTAACTACTAATTTCAATAGTAACACTGTGTACACAAACAATTTAAACTTCAAAGTCGATTCGATTTCAAGAAGCTTTTTCCCCAAAACAAAGCATTAAAAAAGCCCTACAAAACTGGACTAAAATCGCTGCCCAAAATATAATAATCCAGCCGAAGTAACATATTCCAAGACGAAACCGAAAGAATCGCTCCAACTTGTCGATATACGTATAAAAAAAACTGTAGACCCATCTACAAATTCTTACTAAAATGAAACAACTTTGAAATACTCCAAAAGGAATCATTTAGAAGATTAATGACCAGCGACAGCAAAATTAGCGTGAAACTAGCCAAAATTGTCTTGGCCTGGAGAAACAACAATTGGACTTCTGACCTTATACTTGCCCGCCTCATCTATCCAAGTAAGCGACCCAAGTTGGTCACCAGCATCAATATCAGCCTTGTACCGTATGCTTACAGAGTAGCTTCGCTTCTCATATTTCTTTCTAAATACCAAAGTCTCTGGCGAAATTCTTACTGTAGTATTTTCTGGTTTCTCCAACTTTACTGTATAAGTAGCGGCTCCATTTCCTACATTCGTGACGGTCCGCTTGAATTTCTGCGTTAACGTCAGTCCTCTCTGTTCGAACGTAAACACAGAGATGAAGGAAGGGTAGTTCAGATCGGGGGACGAATTCGAGCAGTTATAGCTGGATCTTATGATAGTTTGGGTTTCTTCACGAGTGAAATTCATCGAGCAGACAAGATTCACCAAGTCTTGAGGGGTATTATCGTAAACCAGGCCAGGATCAAGCGCCCGATTCGGATCAACTTGCCCTGATCCGATGCCTAATGGAGTGGCGTCCGAATAATTGAAGGCCATATCTTTGATGGGTTGATTGGTGTTATCGAGATGATTAGCAGTTGTCATCATGGCTGATTGAATTGCAGCAGGACTCCAATCTGGGTGTGCGGCCTTCAGAAGCGCAGCTACTCCGGCTATATGAGGGCACGCCATTGATGTGCCCGATATGAGCGAGTAATCGCTCGACAAAAATATGTTACCAATTCTGGGTCCGCGAGCGACAGGACTATAGGCTGCTAAAATCAACACTCCGGGTGCCATTATATCCGGCTTCAGGATCCGATCGTAGCTCCTCGCAGGGCCTCTTGCTGAAGAATATGACAGAGCAGGAGCAGCCCTCGCCTCCTCACCAAAAATTGTTTGTTGAAAAAAAATGCTAGCTGTTGGTGAACTGCTATTTGACGCGTAGCGGATCACCTTGATCGATTCCTGGGGTGTGATTACAGCTCCAGGAAATCGAAATGACGTTGTTCCGAATACTCTGGTGTCTTCAGATATGATAACAGCCGCTCGTACTTCAGATGCCGATAGATTGTCCATCAAATCAGAGAGAGTAAAACTTTCATCATCTGTGGGTAAATTGCAGATAATGATGCTGTTACTTGGAGCTTGTGACACCAACTCAGGTGAGTTGCAAGCAGAGAGAGTCTCGTTGTAAACGAGAGGCAAGTTTCTGATCGCGGCTCTTGCAGGAAACATGGTCCATCCCCTGATGGATTTACCATTCCCCAAAGTTACGTGCCCTGCAAACCATCTGTCAACAGTCCCTGAAGCCACAATTACGGCCCAAGGTAGTCCTGCTCGTAAAGATGAAACACTCGGGCCCTGATTTCCTGCAGACATACACACAATGACGCCTTTCTGCCTGGCCCCAAATGTGGCCACCGCAAGCGGATTCGCATACAGATCTGGCGTCCCGAAAGTTATCGACATTGATAATATATGGACTCCATCGGCCACGGCCTGATCAACGCCGGCTAGTGTATCGGATTCGTAGCCACCGCCGTTGAGTGTGCGGTAAACTGCGAGCCTAGCACGCGGGGCAACCCCACGTGCTGTCCCAGGTGCATAACCGAAGAAGGAAACACCATCGACGTAGTTTCCAGCTGCGGTGGACGCAACGTGTGTGCCATGGCCATCCTCATCCCTTGCTGAATCCCTAAATCGGGTATCAGTAGGATCAACTGCTTTTGCTCCCTCGTTGAAATACCGGGCTCCAATTAGCTTCTTGTTGCATAGCGAGGAATTGAAACCTTCCCCTCCTTGGCAGCTCCCCTTCCATCCGGGAGGGACCGCGGTCATTCCTTCGTCGCTGAAGCTCGGGCTTTCGGGCCATATTCCAGTGTCGACGATGCCAATGATGACATCTTTGCCGTACTGGGATGCCGGCCACAGGCCTGATGCGGTGTTGAGGGAAAGGAACTTGTAGGAGTGGGTGGTGTCCGGAGTGACGACGCCATCCTTGTAGGCCGCGACGAATCCGGGGGACTTCCTTAAAGCTTCGAGTTCATCTCCCGACAAAACTGCGCTGAATCCGTGGAAGGCGTGGTTGTAAGTGTAGATGTGATTCGGGTCGGGTTTGTCTACGGATTTGACAGATTTGAGAAGGGAAGAATACCAATAATGGTGAGTGGAAAATGCTTTAGGCATGGAGGATTTGTCCATGTGGACAATGTATGTGGATCTCTTTGCAGAAGCATGATGAGCAAAAACAAGCAATAAGATCAGAAACAGAGCAACTGTGTTGCGATGCTCCATTTTTTTTTTCTTTTTTTGATCTATACTTTGAGATTGAGTGGTTTAAGTAGTTTAGATAACCATCATTTTTCCGTTATTATATGTAAAATTTGATTAGGATAGAAGTAAGACTTTCCGGCAGTTTATTATAAAAGAAGTTCTCTATTTTCTCAATTATTGTTGTCTGTTGTGTCCGTAAGTATATGAATTAATTACTCCAAATGAATGTATTCGTGCACGTCTCTTTATTTTGGATCTTGCTAGTTTAGATCTGGATTTGAGAAAAGACATATTCCATACCACTATAATAAACTACTCCCTCCGTCCACGAGTAAGTTTTCCACTTTTTTTTGTTGAATGGTTTAAGAAAGTGTATTTGTTTATTAATATATGGTGGGTCACATGTTGACTTTTGGGATAAAGTAATGAATAGTGTTGAAAAGTAAAGTGAATGAGTGGCATTTTTGGTAATATTGTGTGAGTTTGAAGGTTAAAGTTTATATATAATAGAGTGTTGTTATTTCCATTTATGGAATGAGAAACTTACTCGTGGACGGCCCGAAAAGGAAAGTGGGAAGTTTACTCATGGACGGAGGGAGTATTAATTAATTAAATCTCAATATTCCACCTATTTTCCGTCATTTTCTTTTTCTATTTTATTTTATCTTTAATTTAGTCATTAGACATATAATTTTTAATAAAAGAATTATTACTGCCTACTTTTTTAAATCGACAATACATTTCCACAAAATCGTATTCAATGCACCTAATGTCAAAATAAAATAAAAAAACATTTTAAATTAAATTAATTTCGATATACAGATTGTAAGATTTTCATTTTCTTATGCACTTATTGATTCCAAAGAAAAATTTGATCAAAACTAACGTAATAGTAGATTTTTAAAGTAGCAATATACTAATTGTTTAATAATTTTAATATATTGAAAATGAATAAAGTAATAAATAGGACACGATATAAAATTAATACCCACTTTATTCCAATTTTATTTTTTCATTCCACTATCCACTCCTATAACATACCACTAAATTACATTGCATTAATTTATAATTACATAAAAAAAACTTTTTCTTTTTATTTTATTCATTTAAATTGACTAATACAACTTTATCAAAATATTATTTAATAAAATTGAATTGGAGAGAGTACGAGGTGAAAGAAAGATTCAAAATCAATATGTATCTCGCTTCATATAAATGAATTTCTAAAAGAAAGACCTCATGCAATTTAACCATGTGCCAGAACCGGATTGAAAGATAGTTTTAAGAATAAAACACACAAAAATTCACTTTGGAATATAGACATTGTATTTTCGGTTTTTGTATTGGGAGGACTAATTAAACATTAGTCGTCAATTAATAGTTTTGTGATGGGAGTGACGGATTTGACTTTTCTTGCACTGGATACTGTTTCTAGTAAGTAAGATTGGTACAGTTTCAAGAAAAAATATCAATTAATATATATTAATACGATAAACTTTATTGGTAATTATTTTATTTAGTTAATTATAATTATTTATTTATTTATTTAAAGTAAATAACTAAATTAATCTTCTGCCGTTTGACTTGTCTCCTCTCGCTTTAAAAGGGTCCATCATTTTTTTTTTTTTTTTTATCCCTCTTTATGTATTGTCATGATTCATAAGTGATGACTCATGAGATACTATCTATTGGAAAGCTTTATCTTCTTCATTAATCAAATAAAAATAAGGGACCAACTGAATGATATGGGACACGAAAAAGGCTCGGTCAATCAGATACAATTACAATTTTGTCACTCCTCACGGAAGTGTAATTTATTTTATATATGTTGAATTTTAATTATTTTTAATCCAGCAGCTAACCATAAAATCGAAGCCGTAACATTTCCAATTGTCAAACTAATACCTTATTGAAAGAATTTGTCTCACTTAAAAGTTCGAACTCATAAAGAAATATGAAATTAATTCATTTAATTATTTTTCTAATAGTATTCCTCACTCATGGCCGAACTCTCAACTTTTCACTTTTTGGCGAGGCTCAATGAATAATATGGATGGAGTTACTCTCAACGGGAATCAGATACAAAATCTTTGTCCAGACATGAACCTTTTTGGTTCTAATATCATGAAATAATTTTGTCTCATCTAAAAATTGGAACTTATACAAAGGTGTTAAATTAATTCATTTAATTATTTTCCTAACACTTACCAATATCTCAAAATCAATTTTCCTTGCATCATTTATATTGTATTTTACTTTTTTCTATTTATATTTTTACTTTCCAAGGTCGAAATAAAAATATGTTTGGCCTTTATTTTATATCCTGTATTTATTTTAGATTTTCAGTCCACTTGAATTTGTTCTGTGCTCCGCGGCCTTGCACACAAATGCTCTCAAAATCTGACTCTCGGATTGAAATTGAGCCTATATATCATTGTATGTGAGACTGCGATTAGCGTGGTGCATGTTCGAACAAAAGACGAAGAACAAATACTTATGGCAAAAATTTATTTTTGTTAAAATATTAATGCATTATTGCTAATTTATACTTCATCCCACCGTCTCATGACATGAGACAGTCTCACACAAGACATATTCAATACTTATATACTTTGTTGACAAATCCCTGAGAGATGATGAGACCAAACACCCACTCCTAACCCAAACTGAAGATAAATAATGTATATTAAAAAATATCAGTAGTTTATATAAAAAATGGATGAGTGGAAGGTATTATAAGGTACTAGTTTATCTCCTGTGCGATGCACGATGTGAATATTAAAAATTTTAATATAATTTTTTAATTATAAAAAATTGAATTAAAATGACTTTTAGAATCATTATTAATTTTAAAAAATACTATATATATAAACTTCTCATAATTATTGAGTTAACCCTATAATATTTTATTGTACATTAAACTTATCTATGATACTTAAATTTATAAAATAATTTAAAAATTGTATAAAACTTATAAAATAAAACAAATATTGTTTAAAAACTAAACACACACACATGTATATATATCACAAATTCTTATATGCACTCAAGTGCATAACATGCACTTGAATTTTGAATACAATTTTAAATCAATTTTCACTACAAGAAAAATGATCTTTAGTGACAGTAACCCTATCATTGTTGCTTTTCTAATTAAAAGTCTTTAATGATAGGAAACAACCTTTAATTACAGGATCTTGTCATTAAAAGTTGTTTCCTATCATTAAAGACTTTTAACTAGAGAAGTAATAATGACATGATTGTTGTCACTAAAACTCAATTTTTTTTGTAGTGTTTGATTTTTCAAAGTTTATTAAGTAAAATCCCTCCTTCCATATATATAAAATAAAATTCAATTTAAAATATTCTTAAAAATTAATTTTCAATATCTTAAATTTTGAAGTTTTATATTTTTACATACATAATATGTATGGAAAAATAGATTCCAAATGAAATCCAAAATTATGAGTGAAAAAAATATTTAAAATAATTAATTAATTGATGATATCGACTTAATTTCTTTTTTTATAGAATAGAATTCAAAGTAGGTGTAGTTACATATTAAGATAAATTGACAATAATCTATTTGTTTAAATTAGTACATATTTTGAAAAATGTAATAATAATGGTGCTTTTTAATTTTATTTTAAAAATTCAAATCCACCATTTTTTAGGTCTCAATAAATGGGTCGGAGAGCTAATCATATATTCATATTATTGAAATGCCTATTTCATTAAAAAAATAAAAGATGATCAATTTTTTAAAATAATTCTTTAAATATTTATTTTGCATAATAGTGGTGTTTTATATATATTTATTTTATATCTAGAACACAATTCATCAAGTTTCAAGTCTCAATTAATTGGTTGCAGACTATTATTGTCGTGCATGTTTTATAAAAAGAAAAGTTTTCTTAGAAAAGTTTTCTGAAAAAAACTAAAGAAGAAAAAAGAAATAACTCTTGAAAAACTCAAATGAGAAGGGTGTAAACTTGTGATCGGCACTTTTGCAGTTATCTGTTCGACTTCCGTGCCCAACAGCTGCATAGATCAAATTAAAAAAAAAAAAAAATTATGCACAATGAAGGTGAATGGACATTACTTTTAAAAGAATAAATAAAATATAATTTTTCCAAAATAGAAGGAAAAATTGGACGAGAAAATGTGCAGCTATTTTTGGCAGGACTATTGTATTTATATATATATATAGATAGATTGTATAGTTTATTATGTACAAAGTATTATTTATGGATAAAGTGAATAATATATAATTTGAGTTAAATAAGTGGTTGCTAGAGGGTGTAAATAAATTGTTGGGAAAATGGGTGAAAATGTCCTCAATGTTGGCAATAATAATAAAAATGTCATTTATGTTTTTCACTTTATGAAAATGTTCATTATGCTTTCAAAATTAGGTGAAATGTCCCGTTACCGGCTACAATTAGTATTTAACCGATACACATTGATGTGGCAGTGCATTTTTTTATGAAAATATACTTTATGTTTCTATTATTTGATCAAAATGCTCTTTATATTTTATATTAAAAATTAAGGATTAAAATACTGAAAACTATTTAATAAATACTTTTAAGTTAAATAATTTTTTTAAATAAAATAACGAATTTAGTATTTCATTATAACAAAATATGTATCTTATTTCCTATTACAATACCTTTAAATAATAAAAATTTAGTCATTTAAATATAAAAAAATATTTAATAAATATTAAATATAAATATTTTGTAATATACCAAATTATTTTAAAATATTTGACAAAAATACAGCAAATTATTTTAAAATATAATTGTCTGTCTTGTTTTACATATTGTCAACATTTTAGTTAATACTACTCTAAAAACACCACACACACTTTCAAAATTTAATATTTTAATTATAAAATACAAAAGGACATTTTCATTAAATATATATATATATATAAAAGGCATTTTCATAAAAAAAAAAAAAATATATATATATATATATATATATATATCGCCATGTAACCGTATACCGGTTACAAACTTGTTGTAGCCGATTACGGGACATTTTCACCTAGTTTTGAAAAATATAATGGATATTTTTACAAAGCGGAAAATCTAAACGATACTTTTATCATTACTGCCAACGTACAAGACATTTTTGCCAATTTTCCCTAAATTGTTTGCGGTAGTAAATTTCAATTTAAAAAACATGAATATTAGGGATAAAAAAAAAAAACAAATATACTAAAATTGTACAAAGGTGAAATTTGGGGGTAATCATATATTTTGGGTCTCTGTCGTTTTCAAAGAGACAGATTTGAAATGTGACAACAAAGCCACGTTTGTTTTTTTTTTTTTTTTTTTCCTTTTTTTTTTCTCTTTTATGTATTGTCATGATTAATCATGGCTCATAAAACAATTTCTATCGGATTCTTTATCTTTTAAAGCCGTTGCTTTATATTTTCTCCATTAATCAAATAAAAAAGGAGGGATAGAATATTGGGAGATGAGACAACTTATTCTAATCAAATACAAATGAATTTATTTTAGTTGGAGAGTGGGTTTAAAAAGGAATTTGGACCCAATTTGTTTAAGTATAGAGCCAATTGCTAGTTTTTCCGATGGAGTTAAAAGATTAATACTCCCTACTTTCATGCAATATAGGCTTGTTATTTTATACACAATTATTAAGAAAATTGATATAATATGTAAAAAATAGGAATATTGTGTCACATCAAGTACAAAATAAATTATTTTAAAAATGTTATATGTGTATATTGAAAAGTGTAGATAAAGTTTATTATTTCCATTTCAGGCAACAAAACTATTTTTCGTGGACGGCCCAATAAGACAACCAAGCCTATATTTTGTGGACAGAGAAGTATAAATTATTAGTTTTATCAATTATGATAAAATTACCGGTAGTTCATTTTGATAAGTTTTTTTTTTAAAGGAAAATGCATTAATTCAAAGAACGTGCCTCAAATTAGAAACTAGAGAATTCTAAAATAACATTTGGAATACCAAAGGTAAAAACCGGTGTCTTACTGGCGAGACCAAAATTAGCTAGTCTATATATGTGCCACAATATTCGTCTTTCGATAGATCCACACAGATTCTGTCAAATACTTCACTCACTTGAGCAATATCACTCAATAACCCTCCAAAATAAAAGAGTCTTGCACACTGCTTCTGAATCGTTGAAATGAGAACTTGAGAATTGGATTCCACCACCACTGAATTGATTCCATATTATCGCGCGAGCTGCAGCCCATTCAATATCACCTTACCTCCAACTACTTCGACATCCATAGATGGCGCACATATATAGCTGCACAAAAAACTCCATTGGACCGCCTCCCTTGCATCTCGAACAACCCCCGCCAATTGTTGTTGTAATCACTCCACAAACAGCGGCATCACAATTTTAATCTGGCTCAACCATCTATCGACACTTCTCAAATAGCAGCAGCAAGTCCCTACCTTCGAGGACATTGATCTAACTGTGTCGATACTAGAAAATCTCTTCGATGCACTTTGACCATCGACCACAGTTCTTCATGGGTGTATCTTTTCTAAGTAAAAAGTAGTTGATTCCGCATAAACCACAAGAACCACATACCAGTAACAAATAAACACCCATTCTCATCATCCATGTTTCTCAGCACATAGTCAACATTCGACCTCTTACCATTACTGATCATTTTTATACAATTAGGTCTTCTGGGAAATTTATTCACAGTATAAAATTGATACTATTATATGCATTTACTTATATCATAATATTTTATACTCTAATTGCAATTTATAATAGTCTAATGATATCAGTGAATGCACTAATAATATCAGTGAATAAATATAATGGTATAAATTTCACTTTGTAAAATTTGTTCATTGGAGATTTTGTGTTTATATATATATATATATATATATATATGAAACTAACTCTGCTTTTCTTGTCTTTTAAAAAAATAATAATATAGGAATTTTATTTCCCAAAGTTGAGTCCCAATTTATTTTGTTTCATCCGATCCTGAACACTGTTATATACAGGGGCGTTTTCACGTGGGGGCTGCACTGGGCTTCAGCCCAGTGCAACCCCAAGTAACCCATTATATATGAAGGTGTATATACACCTCAGCCCAGCCTTACATGGGTTTCTTTGCAGTTTCTTAAGTTGTAAAATTTAGGCCTAAAATAAAAACCTGTCACCAATATTACTTTCATCTATTAAATTATGTTGGGGCTTGGGAGAGCAATAATTTCGTTTCGAATTCTGGTCGGCCACTTTTTATTTTCAATTTCTCCTTTGTCCTTTTCTTACTAAAATCAAATTATTGAAATTCAATGGCCTTAGTCATCGAAATGAAACAATTTTTTTTTTATAATAATTGAGGATGTGGTTTTTAATTCATACCAATATAATTTTTAAAATTCATTTAGTATTATTTATTTTGTTACCATTGTCTAACTTGATAATTGAACATCATATATCGTTTCCTAATTTTTTTTTATTCGTTTACATTATGATAAAATAAATTAGTTTACATAATGTTTTAATGAATCAAAAATTTCAAGTTCTTACATTTGTCGAGTTAAAGTCAACTGTTTAACAAGACGAGGATGAGTTACTTGGAAATTGCGTGATACTTATTATTCAGAATTTTTTTATTAAAAATATAAATATAGACTCACTTATTGATGATTTTATATGTTTTGAAGTCTTATATGTTAATCTTAAGTGAACATCAAAATATTTCTTTATGCAAGTTTTAACGCGTCGAAGTGTTTACTTTTCAGCCAACCCCACTATCAAATTCTGGATCCGCCCCTGGTTATATACGTATGTGAAAGTATTGAAATCGAAGCCTTCCGGGTATTAATCTATGTTTTAAAAAGCGGAAGCGGAAGTCGGGCCGGACACCTCTAGCGCTTTTGGTCGGACCGGGTTCAATCGGTTGAACCGTATTTTAAAGCGGTTGAGCCGGTATGACGTCATAATTAGATAATAATAATTAAATATATAAATTATAGATATCATACATATTTTTTCCCTTCATAAACAAAACAAATGAAATTATAAATTGACAGTGAACAAATTTAATATCAATTGACAGGCCTTCAATGTTTTTCCTTATAGATTAGACATATTGACATAGTAGTATTCATATTCTAATTAATTCACTAGAACTCAACCAAACTCATAAACATATAAGGAAATACATTAATATTTTTTTCCTAATTGATTAATTCAGAAAATACCTAGATCATATCACACCACTCATAATCTAAGTCAATTGCACACAAAGAGGAAAGGATCGAGAAATACTGTGAAATCGATGCCGAGGTGGTCGCCTGAGAGTGGGCTGCTGCTGGCTGCGCCTGCGCGTGAGGAAAACACGGTTGCGCGCGCCTGGGCTGCTGCTGTCGCGCGGCGGCGCTGGGCTGCGCCGGAGGAGGCGTCGGGCTGCACCGGAGGAGGCGCCGGAGGAGGGGCTGCGTCGGACTAGGGCTTGGCTTAGAATTGGGATTTTGGGTTTCTCACTTCTGTAGCCGTTCCAGTATCCTATCCTCAAGGTGAGTTTTTTTTTTTTGGGAATTTTTTCTATTTTTTAATTAATTAGGGCTTTAGTATAAATTTTAAAATTACAAAGAAGTCCTAAATTTTTTTTTTCTTACAAAACATGCCGGACCGCCGCTTTAATGGTCGGACCGGTCCCGGTCCGACCCGATTTTGACAGTTTTTTGCCGTTTCGTGGCCGCTTCGCTAGACGACCGGCTCAACCTCTTCGGACCGTAAGTTGGCCTCTCCGCTTCACGGTCCGACCGGCCGGTCGGACCCCTATTTTAAAACATAGGTATTAATAAGTTAAGAAGTCTAGACCACGAGTAAAAGTTAGACCGGGAGGCCGAGGCATTGTAAAATCTTTATATTGAAAATATTATACAAAGTTTTCACTTATTTAATTCAAGTTGTATAAGCTATTTGGTGTTGTAAAGTCCGTTTGTCTGGATATATAGGATAATACATCTTGAGATATTACTGTTAAAAATAAATTACATCTTGAGATATATATCTATGGGATAATAAAGGGTATTATAAATACCACTTTTCAAGTGGTATGTATAAATAATTGAAATTTGATAATAAAAGTGTGTACTTGTTAATATTAGTGAGACTTTGGTAAACAAAATTAATTTTAACTAACAACGAAAATTTGACGGAAAACAATCATGGCAACTTTTTAATGAGGCGTTTACATATAGGTTCAAAAAGGAGACCTTAATGATAAATTGATTCAAAATATTTACACGGACACATTTTTTATGCTTCTATGCAAATATTTCTTATGTGTCGGTTCAAATTTTTTTAACCACTTTATATAAATAATTGAGGTAAAGGAAAAAAGCCGCCGGGTCTTACCTTTCTGTCAGCAATTTTTATCTTATATTTACTCAATTCTACTTCTCTAATCTATCACCAACATTAAAATTTCTTCAATAAAAAAAAGTAATGAAGCTCCACATTTCAGTTGTTCTGTTTCTGCTCTCTTCCTTTATGTTAGCTAATCTTGATCATGCTTCAGCACAAAAAAGATCCACATACATTGTCCATATGGACAAACTCTCCATGCCTAAAGCCTTCTCCACTCACCATTACTGGTATTTTTCCATTCTCAACTCTGCAAAATCAGTTTCTCCAACATCAATAATTACCAACATACCCGAGCCCGGTCTTATCTACACTTACGACAACGCTTTCCACGGCTTCAGCGCTGTGATATCCGAAACAGAATTGGAAGCTCTAAAGAAATCTCCGGGATTCATCTCCGCCTACCCGGATGAAGCCGTGGCAGCAGACACCACTCACACCTCCAAATTCCTTTCCCTCAATGCCGCCACTGGCCTCTGGCCAGCCTCTCACTACGGCAAAGACGTCATAATCGGTGTCATCGACACTGGCATTTGGCCCGAAAGCCCCAGCTTTAGAGACGACGGAATGACTCCAATACCTGCAAACTGGAACGGAAGATGCCAAGGAGGGGAAAGATTCAATTCATCCTTGTGTAACAAGAAAATCATCGGGGCCAGATATTTCAATAAAGGATTCAAACAAGTGGCCCCGGATCTTCCAGTTACTAATTCAGCAAGGGATGATGATGGACACGGCACACACATTTCGTCCATAGCCGCAGGAAACTACGTCGATGGAGTTTCCTTCTTTGGGTATGCAGGGGGAACGGCACGTGGGGTTGCCCCGCGTGCTAGGCTCGCGGTGTATAAGGTCCTCTGGCGCGGTGGAGCTTCGTCCGATGTATTAGCTGGCATTGATCAAGCTGTAGCTGATGGAGTTGATATTTTGTCCATTTCTCTGGGAGCTCCAAATTTTGAACTTTTTGTTAGTCCTCTTTCAATTGCTAGCTTTGGAGCTAGGGAGAAAGGGGTTCTGGTCTGTTTCTCTGCAGGAAATCGAGGCCCGAGTGTTCGGACTATACGATCAGGAATCCCTTGGGCGGTCGTAGTCGCGTCAGGGACCATCGATCGATGGTTTTCAGGGACGTTAACTTTGGGCAACGGAATAACCATCAAAGGATGGACCACATTTCCTGCAAAAGCTGCTATCAGAAAATTGCCTCTCGTTTACAATGAGACTTTATCTGCGTGCACTCCGAATGAAGTAGCGGAAGCCCCTGAAAATAGCATTATTATCTGCAATTTAACCGCTGGAAACATCGATTTCGGTTCCGTTATGAGATATCTACCCACCTCTAAAGCCCGAGCAGCCGTCATAATAACCGATGAAACCCGGCTGTTTCGATTCAACGTATTTACTTTTCCCGGAGTCGTAATAAGCCCGGTTAAAGAAGGAAAGGACGTGATCAACTACGCGTTGAAGAGTGCTAATCCAGAAGCAAGCATAGATTTCCACCAAACGAGTATCGGAACAGAACCGAGAGCTGCTCCCGCTTTATCCGATGAGTCATCGAGAGGCCCCGGGCTGAGCTACGAGGGCATCTTGAAGCCCGATTTACTAGCACCGGGTGTTCAAATCTTAGCAGCATTCAATCCTCAGAAAACTGTGGCGAAAATCGGCATCAACATAGACTTGTCGAGTGACTACAATCTATTATCGGGCACATCGATGGCGTGCCCTCATGTGTCGGGGATTGCAGCGCTTCTCAAAGCCGCACACCCCGATTGGAGCCCTGCAGCTATTCAATCAGCCATGATGACGACTGCTAACCCTCTCGATAACAAGAAGCAACCCATCAAGGAAGAGGATAACTCAGTTGCCACACCTCTAGGCATTGGGTCGGGTATGGTTGATCCCAACAGTGCACTTAATCCAGGGCTTGTTTACGATGCATCTACACAAGACTTGGTAAATCTAGTATGTTCCATGAATTTCACACGGGAACAAACTAAGACCATTGTAAGATCAAGCTACAGCTGCTCGAATCCATCCTCGGATTTGAATTATCCTTCTTTTGTCGCGCTTATTAGGGGTGCTGAGATAGGAAGGACATTAACCTGGAGATTCAGAAGAACAGTGACGAATGTGGGAGATGGTGCGGCAACATATAAGGTGACATTGGAAGTACCGGTGAATACTACAATTAGAGTTCAGCCACGAGTTTTGGTGTTCCGCAAGAAAAACGAGAAACAGAGCTACTCTGTAACAATTCGTTATAAGGGTGATATTGAGATTCAGCATAGATCTGGTTCGATAATTTGGATCGATCGAAGTGGCAAGTATAGAGTGAGGAGTCCCATTATGGTCTCTGCTGCAGCTGATAATTTCGACTAGTTATTTTGACATTGATCTATATTAGATTATAAATATATACATATTTATAATCTAAACATATTTCTAATCTAATAATCTATATAACTATATTTCAATTTCAAAAGCTTAAAAGTCTAGACGGAAAAGTTATCTTTTTACGGCACTGTATTATGGATGTTTGCAAAATTAAGATACTATATTTTAGATCTTGTAGAATTAGGACAATGTCTTTATAATCATGTAAAACTAAGAAATATCTTTACAATCTTGCAAAATAAGGACACTATTTTTTATGTTTGACAAATTTAGCCCAAATTTATAAAATGCGGGCCAAAGAAAGCCCGTATAAGATGGGTCTAATTGGCCCACACTTTGTAAAATTTGGCATAAATTTGCTAAAATTAAAAGATAGTATTCTAATTCTGCAAATTTGTAAAGATAATATCCTAATTTTACAAGATTATAAAGATATTGTCTCAATTTTGCAAACTCATAAAAACAGTATGCTAATTTTGCAAAAACTTATAAAGTAGCGTTCTGAAAAAACAATTTCCCCAAGTTTAAACTATAGTTCCACAAAATAACATTTCTTGTAACTTATTACCATCTATTCATCAATATTTTCATAATGATAAATTTTAATATCAAGAGCTTCCGCATCCATTATAATTCTAAAATAAACATTGATTTATTACTGCAAACGTGTGTGATAGTCCAAAGGATTTTATGAAACCAAGTTTGTATGGCAGAACCCCTATTTTGTCAATAATTTTTTTAGGGCTTTCTATTATTTCATTAATTTATTCCTAAGCATGGCCTAGTGGAATTTTTTACTAATTGGCAACGATGTCAGACTAACTTATTTTCAATAAATTCGTAGAGTATTAGGTATAAGCTTTTATTTATTTCGTCAATTTATTCCTGGGCTAGTGAAAGTTGATTATCTTTGGCAACAATCTCTTCCCATTTTGACTTTTGGTATTGGCAGCCAACTTGTTACGCCTATTGTGTATAGCGTTGCCAGAAGAACTAGATTAATAATGGGTCGGGACTTGGGCCTTTGATTTTCATATATTTATTTACATGTTAATTGTTGTTATAATGAGATATAAGAAAAAATCATAAAAGTAAAAGAAAACGACACATATTTATATAATTCACCAACGTTGCGTTGACCCAGAAGAGAAGATTCCTATATAATTATGAAATTTTAGCGTTTTCAGAGTACATAATAACCTAGGTCAAATAATACAGGTATTTATAAATCGCTAACAGACTGGGCCTAAAAAACAAGCCCAAAACTCCAGCGATTATGATAAATTTCAGTTTTGGTCCCATTAAAGAGAATGTAAAAATTGCAATTTCGGTTCCAAGACAACTGGATAGATTTGAAGTTTTGGTCCTAAAATTTAAAGGATGAGACCAAAATTGCAAAAAAAAAAAAAAAAAAAAAAGAATCACTTAACCCATAGGTATCAAAAGTGTTTTACACTCATTCTCTTGGGATCAAAACTATATTTTTCCCAAAACTATACTCTATGAGTGAGTCTCTCGTGCACCAAGTGCACCGTGCAGTTCAAATACATCTTTTAAAAGTTATCTCTGTTATCAAAATAGTTTTTCAGTACAATAGAGTGATTGTTCAGTGATTACAAAGATAACTCTAAAGAAAATTTATTTGAATTGTATAGTGCACCTGAAGCATGCAAGATTAAGCCATAATGAGTGAGTCTCTTGTATACTAGGTGCACCGTGCAATTCAGTAGATTTTTTAAAAGTTATCACTGGAAAGTCACTTTAGGTATTGAAAATTTACTTTTTGTTTAAATATTTTTTTAGTTTTCACTGGTAACAAGAATAACTCTTAAAAAAAAATTGCACTTGAGTTACCCGATACATTTAATGCATACAAAACTAAGCCATAATCTATAAGTATCATTAGAGTCCTAGGTATTGTATTATTGAGTTATGATTTTGATTTTCAACCCTATGGAGGTGGGACAGAAATTTCGTTTTGCTTCACGAGACTGGATTGGACTAAATTATATTGGACTGAGAGGGATTTGATTAGATTGGATTATTGAGTATGAATGTATGTTTGAATTGTAGGATTGAATTGTGTGATTAAGTGGGATAAATCGGGCGACGGTTAATTTTTATGAGGATAAATTGGACGGCGGTTATTTTTATTTTTATTAAGGGTAGATTGGTCATTTAAAATAGAAAATGAAGGACAAAATGATAATTGTTATTAAGTATAACAAATAATCTCATTTATTTATCAGGACTCAATAGTCCTTAAAATGGAGGATTGGCTGGGTCTATGGACTCGGACCCTAGTTTAGTTCAGGGTCATGATTCTTTGCAATATTTCAAACCAAACATGAAATTATCTGATATTATAAAGGAAATCACAGGCGATCCTTAAACAAAACGGCCCCTATGTTTTTATATGTGATTTGCTTGTTCATCCTCTTGCATCCAACAATTTTGTCCGGACCGTTGGATTGATGACGAGGGCGGAAGATAGAATAGAATCACTGCTTTGGATAAGGGGGTGGAAACCTTGGGTTTTGGGACGGTAAGCAAGTCAAAACTTACTTATGGATTTGTATTGTATGGCGTAGTTGGAAATACAGGACGTTATTTTTAAGGGTATCGAGTGTGATGTTAATATGATAAATGATAATAGATGAGCTTGATATAGAGTTGGCTCCTGGCGAAAGAGATATTGTTTTGTAATTTTTCTTTGTCAGTTTTGTTCACTACTCCTAGGAAATTGTTGAATTTGTAATATAGGGAACGAGCTATCTCTTGTATCTTTCCTATGAATAAATTTCTAAAAAAAATTAAAAACTGAGAGTATTTGGAAATATTAGAGTTAGTTTTGTGTCTATAATTATAAGTACACAATAGAGGGGAACTCGACTGATGCAAGCGAATGAGTTGACCTAAACAAAGTTTGAACAAAGATAATCATCAAAGTATCGGATTCTGACAAATTTAAGTATCAGAAGACAATAGTGTATTGGAACCTAAAAACTACTCCATCCGTCCCCGAGCTTTTTTACTACTCCCTCCGTCCACGAAAATTTTACCCGGTTACTGTTGGACACTGTTTTTAATGAAAATTGGTATTTTATTAAAAAAGTGAATAAAGTAGATAAAGTAAGAGTATTGTGGTGGGTATTGTGGAGCCCATTTTTTGTTTGTGAGTGTAGTTTATTTCCAAAAGAGGAATGGGTAAAAATTTGGTGGACGGACCAAAAAGGAAAGCGGGTAAAAATTTGGTGGACGGAGGGAGTACTTCTTTTTATTGAATGGTTTAAAAAGTGTATTTGTTTATTAATATATGGTGGGTCGTATGTTGACTTTTGGGATAAAATAATGAATAATGTTGAAAAGTGAATTGAATGAGTGATACTTTAGTAATATTGTGTGAATTTGAAGATTAAAGTTATATGTAATAAAGTGTTATTTTTGCCATTTATGGAATGAGAAGTTTACTGGGGAACGTCCCGAAAAGGAAAGTGAGAAGTTTACTCGATCGGGGACGTAAAGAGTACTTCTATATTTTATTTTATTTTTGTAAGTTCTCTCTCACTACCTTTAAAAAAAATAAAAAATTTAAATACAATTTTTATTGTTTTAAAACACCCCTTAAGATGAAAAACATTTAGCACAGCTAAGAACAAAATCGAGTCAAGGGCTGATGATAAATAGTCGGGTGAATAATGAGGAGAAAATATCACAAATGGTCCAGTAATTTTGCCCGAGTTCGAGTTTAATCCTTTATCTTCTTAATTTTTCAATTATTGTCTTTTTGTTATTAGAAAAGGTCATTTTCGACGAAAAATTATAAAATTGCTCGGAAATTATACATGCTCCAGTGGTAGTGCTTGTGCAGTGTTCCAAGTCAATGAATATTAAATTAGGTCCATGTTAATGGAGAGAAATATGGTTTCTAGCCTATTTAATTCAAATGGAGTTTAAAGTAGACTTTATTTATTGACTTAGAGCTTCATGTTGGCACTAAAATCGGAGCATATGAGAATTTAAGATGTTTTTAAAAATAAATAGTTGGAAATGACCTTTTTTGATAACAAAAGAAAAATAATTGAAAAATTAAAAAGATAAAGGACTAAATTTGGACTCGTACAAAATCACGACTACTTTTTATATTTTCTCCAATAATGAGATTAGTTGTATTGCAGTACAAAAATAAACAGAATGTTAGATGTTAAAAACTTCATGAGCTACACTACAAAGTTGTCAATTTTACAAGACATGAGAATGCTAAGCCTCTACAATGAAGATTGATTGGTGAAGTCTTTTTTCTTTTTTATCATTATTTATGCGAATTATATGCATTTCTATTACACTTGAAATAAAAAATACTCCCTCCGTCAAACAATTATTTGCACATTTTTTTATTTGTCCGTTTTACAATTGTTTACACATTCAAAAAAGGAAACAATTTTATAAATTTCATTCTCTCAGTATTCACATATTTACAGAAATTGTCATTATTTTTTGTTATTTGGACCCACAATAAACTCAATTTAACCAATTTTTTCACTTTATACCTCACAAAATACAATTCATTACACTATTTTCTTAAAATTTGTGTCCACACCATGGTGCAAACACTTGTGGAACGGATGGAGTAACATGTTTTGTTCCTTTTGCACCAAAAATGAGAATTTTAAAAGCAAAACACGTACCTATTATATATTGAAGCTCATCGACGGAATATATTGAAAGGACGGGAAATCGAGATTAAACAAATTAAAAATTAAATAGAAGAGTAAGTCTCATGTGCACCAGGTGCACCATACAATAATTTTTTTAAAATTAATCCTACTATTATTGAAAATTATCCTATTATTATTGAAAAGTTATTCATTATTTAATATATTTTTCAGTAATAGCAGATATAACTTTTTTAAAAATACACTTGAATTGTATGATGCACATAATGTATACAACACTATGCATAAAATGAAAATAAAATTGGGTTCTACTAGCTATATACCCCTCCATATTTATTTGATACCCCACCCTATTTTTAACTTATTATAATATATTTTTTAATTGACTTTTACATCTTTAAAATTAAAAAAAATTTTAATATTTGATACACCCACTAGAATACCAAAAGACACAAGAAACACAAAAACAATAAGAGAATTTGTGAAGATACGAGAAGAGAAGAAAAAATTCATCTTTGTCCACCATTTAATCATCTTTACTACGGTGATGCAACTTTAGTTCGTTGTTTTGTTACAAAAATGGTGTACTATGTGTGTAAGTGTATTTGTTTGAATATTTTGTTTGATGAAGTATAACTTTATTTTTTCTTTGGATGTTATTTTTTGTTTATGAAATGAGTATTGTGTACCAAGATTTTCGTATTTTTAGCCTAATTTTCGTATATTGTGTACCAAGATTGTTATTCCCATCTTTTAAAAAAAAAAAAATCACGATACCAATTTTCGAACCTGGTTTGTTGAATAAATGGTTAGTATTTCGACAAACATTTGTCGAAAATTGGTTAGGTATTCGAAAATATATTTTTGTCGAAATATTAGTCATTTTCGATATGTATTTACCGAAATATGAGATATTTTTTGAATAAATATTGTTGAACCATAATTTTATTTTTGTTTTGAACGTCGTGTCAAGCGGCTCGTCGTTGCCCGTGGCTCGCCACGCCTTGGTCGACGCTTCATAGGTAAGGACGGTCATAAGACAGTTGTGGCGGTCGCGCTGCTTGTCGTGGCGCTGACGATGTGAGGAGGATGGAAGGTGTCGCGATGCAGTGGCGGTCACGAGGCTGCTGCTGTCGTTCCTGAGGCTGTCGGCAGTGCCGCTGAATGTCGTGAGAGTTTCGTGGCGGCGGCGGTGATACGTGTTGTGGGGGTGTCGTTATAGTGGTGGCACTGTGAGGAAGAGAGAAGGTGTAGAACGTGTAGAAGGAGAGGGGTTTATGTGGGTGTATGAATATTTTGAAATAATATTAGAGGTAGGGATAATTTAAGTATATTGTAAAACTGTATTTAATAATTATATAAAATAAAGTGGATAGATTATATGGGTGAGTGTATCAAATAAATATGGAGGAATATATAGTCGGACCTAATAAAATTGGCTCATTGTTATCCTATTGAGCCCATTAACTCATAACCCATTTGGAGTCCCATTTCCAGCCCGCTTGCAGCCACACTCTTCATTATAATTCAGCCCATTTGGAGGCCTAAATGGATGCCATTCACACAACAACAAACAACCTATCAATTCAAATTAGAAAATCAATATTTGCGGCTGAGAGCGTTACTTCAAATAGAGCAATTTCATTTGGAGTATACTTAAAAAACAGAGCGCAATTTCATTTCGAGTATACTTAAAAAAACAGATTTTTCTTATTATTATTATTATTTTTTTTTTTTTTTTTTTTTGAGATATTAGCCATGATTTTAAGAACCCTTTTCCCTACAGGCTACAGCCTTTGGTAGGTGAAAATGGTCCACATCCCTTAAATTTGTCCCTCTCAATACTCAATCACTCTGTCTTATCAAACAAAGCCAAAATTGGATTTTCGAAACGGGGAAAACTCCACAGAATTTATTATTTTGTCACCCATTTTATCTACGGCTCTATCTTTAGTTTTACATAATATTCAAGTGCATTTAAAAAAAATTATCATTAAAAGGTTAATTTTATTTGTATTGAAAAATTAAATCATGTTAAATGCATTTTTCAGCGCAAACAAGATTAACTTTTCAGTAATAATAACATTTACTTTGAAAAATACGTTTGAATTGCACGCATTGCAATAAAATAATGTATTGCAGATTTTCTAAAAAAACAAAATTTCCATAGTGGGAACTGTCCATAAAATTACGTGTAAATTTTTTTAATCATGTAAACACCTTCATTCTTCAATCCACATACAATTTTGTCTAAAATTTCTAGGTAAGTAATTACCTACAAAAATTTATTCACAAACTATTTACGTTTAAAAGTTCTGTAGGTGAATTCTTTGTAGTTAAGGAATGAAGATAATTTCATAGGCAATCTCTGATACATAATTTTTTGCTGAAAATTTTGTAGTTATATTTACAAAATTCTCAGGTAATGCGCAAGAGACTTACCCTGTTTAAGTATAAACACAGTAGTTATACTTCTCAAACTAACATTGAAACTCAGATTTCAGATGAGAGAGAGAGAGAGAGAGAGAGAGAGAGAGAGAGAGAGAGAGAGAGAGAGAGAGAGAGAGAGAGAGAGAGAGAGAGAGAGAGAGAGAGAGAGAGAGAGAGAGAGAGAGAGAGAGAGAGAGAGAGAGAGAGAGAGAGTAAATGGAGCTTCACAATGCAGTTGCTCTGTTTCTCCTCTCTTGGTTTCTTTTGGCTCAAAATGTTGATCATGCTTCAGCAGAAAAGCGAAATATCTATATTATCCACATGGACAAACCCTCCATGCCTAAAGTCTTTTCCACTCACCATTATTGGTATTCCTCCATTCTTAATTCCGTCAATGCCGAGCCTAAGATTATCTACACTTACGACAGCGCTTTCCATGGATTTAGTGCTCTCATTTCCAAGGCTGAATTGGAAGCTCTAAGGAAATCGGCAGGTTTCATTTCCGCCTACGCCGATGATAAGATCACGCTAGACACCACCCGTTCGACTGATTTCTGTTAGATTACAAGCGTTCATGCATCCATGCATGCTCATGTCACGTGCCATTCCTAACTAATCCATAACCGACTACTTGATCATCATGCACACATCACAGCTGGAGTTTGTGATGCAGTAGTTAGTTAGGTTGTTAGATCAAACGGGTACACAGATTTCATCTTCTAGTATCTTCTTCACTTGGCTATAAGTATAGGCAAAGCACATTGTACAGATTATTTTGTATTCTCTCAATCAATGATAGTATGATTTCGTTTGCGTACGTTCTACTTCTTAACATGGTATCTAGAGCTTCTTTTCTTTGAATTTTTTTCCAGCCATGGCGAATCGTCGTGACTCTGTATGGTCTGCCTTGAATTCTTCAGCCACTGAGGCCTTCTCTTCTTCTGTTGATATGTCTCAGTTTCATCATTCTGATTCCCCTGGAATGAAACTGATCTCGATTGTTTTGGATGGTCACAACTTCATTTCATGGAGCAAGGCCGTATATCTCGCACTTGGTGCAAAAGCAAAATTAGGATACATTGATGGATCGATTCTGGCTCCATCCGATCGTTTTTCTGATGATTTTCTTAATTGGAGGAGGGCGGATTGCATGGTTTTCTCCTGGTTAATTGGTGCTATGTCTAAGGATCTCATTGATTCCTTTATTTCGTGCAAATCGGCACGTATCCTCTGGCTCAACATTTGTGAAAGGTTTGATGTTACGAATGGAACAAAATTATTCCAGCAAGGTCATGATCCAGTTCATGTTTTCTTTGGAAAAATACAGAAGTTATGGGATGAGCTCGACGAGTTCTCGAACATTAAAGGATGTACCTGTGGTAATTGCGTTTGCTAAATAGAGAAACAACTTCAGGAAAAGGAAATGAAAGATAGACTGATCCAGTTTCTTATGGGCTTAAACTCAGAGTATGAGGCCGTTCGCAATCAACTTCTCATGTTAGATCCATTGCCTACTATCAATAGAGCATATTCTGCTATACAAAGGATTGAACAACAGACTAGTGTTGATAAGGTTGATGATAACCCAGTGCTCTTCAGCAAGGCCAAGGCTAATGGTCGATTCTCACAGAATTCATGGAATAACAAAGGCACCACCACCAACTCACTCTATAGATCTAAGGAAGAGAAGGATAAACTTGTCTGTTCTCATTGTGGAGGAAAACGTCATGAGGCAGCTCAATGCTTCAAACTTCATGGATATCCAGATTGGTATGAAAAACTTAAAGGATCTAAGAAGGTTGTAGCAAATTACTCTAAAGAGGCTTTTTCTTCTGATGGAAGTGCTAGTGATATATCTCATATAATTCAACAAGAGCTTGCAAAGTACTTTTCTACTTCAGCTTCTCATCCTGGAAATGCAAATAACTCCTTTGCAAACATGGTGGATTATACAGGTACTCTCCATTGTGGATTATCAGCTCCTTTTGGTAAGAATTCTAGTTTTTGGATATTAGATACTGGTGCAAGCAGGCACATGACCTTTGATAAAACCTTATTCACATCTGGCCTCAAACCATTAACTGATCATATTTCTGTTTACATGCCTAATGGTGAAGCAATCACTGTTACACATTCTGGACACATTACCATATCCTCATCTCTCATTCTACTTGATGTTTTGTTTGTTCCATGCTTCAAATACAACCTTTTATCAATTTCTCATCTGCTCTCACACTCTAACTTGAAATGTTCTTTTTCATCTTCTAAATGTGAGTTGCAGGACCAGCTGAGTAAGAAAGTGATTGTTGTTGGACAGCTCATTGGCAAACTATATGTACTAAAGCCCTTTGCCACTGAACATACTTCCGTTGTACCCTCTGTGCTTACTGTTTCTTCTATTATACTGCCTTGTTCTTCTGTTTCACTTGATGTTTGGCACAAGAGACTAGGACATATCTCTCCCCATGTACTCAAGCATTTATGCTTTTATCCCCACATTAATAAAAAGGATTCTCATACACCTTGTTCAGTTTGTCACTTGGCAAAGCAACCTAGACTTTCTTTCAGTTCAAGTTCCATTAGCACCTCTAAAGCATTTGATTTAATCCATGTAGATATTTGGGGGTCATTTAACCATCCCTCCACTACAAATACACCCTACTTCCTTACAATAGTGGATGACTACACCAGATCCACTTGGACATTCCTCCTCAAACACAAGTCAGAAACTCTACAAGCTATTCAAAACTTCATTACTATGATTGATACACAATTTGAAACCAAAGTTAAGATTCTGAGATCAGATAATGGATCTGAGTTCTTGAGTCACAGTGCCAAAACTTATTTCAACTCTCTTGGCATTATACATCAAACTAGTTGTATCTATACACCACAGCAAAATGGTGTGGTGGAAAGGAAACATAGATAAATCCTGAATATTGCTAGAGCTTTAATGCTTGAATAAAAAATTCCAATGAGGTTATGGCCTTACTCTATCCTCATAGCTACTTATCTAATCAACAAAATACCCAGTCCCATTCTTTCTTGGAAAATTCCCCATGAATTGCTTTACCATAAACCACCAGACTACTCACTCCTGAAAACCTTTGGTTGTTTATGTTTTTCAACCAATACCAGTCCACATATATCCAAATTCACACCTCGAGCCACTAAATGTCTTATGCTTGGTTATATGGCTTCCCAGAAAGGCTACAGATTATATGCTTTAGAATCTCATGTCATTTTCAGCTCAAGGGATGTTAGATTTTATGAGCACATATTTCCTTTTCATAGTGATCATCCTCCAGATTCACATATTCCCTTATTCTCTCCTTATTTGGATGATGATCCCTTAACTCCTTCCACACAACATATATCCAGACATGTTTCTAGTCCACTCATACATTCTTCCAGTCCTGCTTCACATTCTGATAACACATCTATCTCTTTGCCTTCACCACAAAATACTGCCTCTCAGCCTATACTTGATACTCAAACTCAAGCCCCTCGTAGATCTTCAAGAATAATATCAAAACCACCTTGGCTAAGGGACTTTGTACTTACTGGTGATACTAATTTGCTGTCCACTCAATGCCTTCACTCAGCTACTCCCTCTTCAAGTAAGTCTTCCCCTATCTTTGATCATTTATATTCTGCTTTTACCTGTAATGTATCTTTATCCAAAGAACCTTGTTCTTATCAACAAGTTGTTACTAATCCTAAATGGAAAGAGGCCATGGATCAAGAACTAAAAGCCCTGGAAATTAATGAGACTTGGGATATGGTCCCATTACCTGTTCACAAGAAGTCAATTGGGTGTAAATGGGTGTACAAGTTGAAGCTACATCCTGATGGAACTGTGGATAGATATAAGGCAAGATTAGTTGCCAAAGGATATCATCAACAACATGGAATTGACTATGAGGAGAGTTTTTCTCCAGTTGCTAAACCGGTTACAGTGAGAATACTTATTGCCATGGCTGCTGCACATAATTGGCCTATTTGCCAACTTGATATCAACAATGCATTTTTGCATGACTTTCTTAGTGATGAGGTCTATATGGACCCTCCTCTTGGATATCAGTCTTCCCCAGGCATGGTGTGTAAATTAAAGAAGAGCCTCTATGGTCTCAAACAAGCCTCAAAAGAATGGAATTCCGAGTTTTGTTCAACGCTCATCAAGTATGGTTTCACACAATCTTCCGTAGACCATTGCCTTTTTACCAAGGGCACCTCTTCACAGTTTCTTGCCCTTCTAGTTTATGTAGATGACGTTCTCATCACTAGTTCTAATATGGATGATATTACTGCCCTCAAGCAGCATCTTCATGATGTCTTTACTATCAAAGATCTTGGATTTGCAAAGTATTTTCTAGGAATTGAGATTGCTCGAAGTGATCATGGTACCATTTTGACTCAAAGGAAGTACATATTAGATCTCTTGATGGATTCTAAACTTGAAGATTGCAAAGTTGTACCTACCCCTTTTCCTCAAGGCATCAAATTATCTAAGACAGTTGGTTCTCTTCTTTCTAATCCTGAGAGATACAGGCGCATTGTAGGGAGACTTCTCTATCTTGGTTTCACAAGGCCTGACATTACTTACTCCGTGCAACAACTAAGTCAATTCGTTAATTCACCTAGAACTTCTCATTGGGATATTATAATTCACTTGCTCAGATACTTAAAAGGAACTTCTGATCTTGGCTTATTTTATCAATCATCACAGCCTCTTGTGGTCTCTGGTTTTTGTGATGCTGATTGGGGGAGTTGCATTGATACTCGTCTTTTAGTTACAGGCTACTGCATTTTTCTTGGGAAATCCCTTATCTCATGGAAATCAAAGAAACAAACCACTGTGTCTCGTTCATCCGCGGAAGCTGAATACCGTGCCATTGCCACTTCATCCATGGAACTAAAATGGATATCTTATATTGCCTCAGACTTACGCATAAATTTGCCACTACCAATCTCTTTGTCTTGTGACAATCAAGCTGCGATACATATCACCGAAAATCCTGTGTTCCACGAATATACCAAACACATTGAGATTGATTGTCATCTTGTTCGCAATCTCTACAAGGATGGATTTCTCTCACTGGACCATGTTCGTACTAATGATCAACTAGCAGATCTCTTCACCAAAACATTGTCGAAGGCCTCTCTTTCTCTATTTCGTGACAAGTTGAACATGATTTCCGTAAATCTTGGTTCAACTTGACGGGGGGTGTTAGATTACAAGCGTGCATGCATCCATGCATGCTCATGTCACGTGTCATTCCTGCCATTCCTAACTAATCCATAACCGACTACTTGATCATCATGCACACATCACAACTGGAGTTTGTTATGCAGTAGTTGTTGGAGTTATTCCCAACAGTAGTTAGTTAGGTTGTTAGATCAAACGGTTACACAGATTTCATCTTCTAGTATCTTCTTCACTTGGCTATAAGTATAGGCAAAAACACATTGTACAGATTGTATTGTATTCTCTCAATCAATGATAGTATGATTTCATTTGCGAACGTTCTACTTCTTAACAATTTCCTTTCTCTAAACTCCGCTAAGGGGCTGTAGCCCGCTTCTCAGTACGGCAAAGATGTCATCATTGACATCATCAACACCGGGATTTGGCCAGAAAGCCCCAGTTTTAGCAACGACAGAATGACCAAAATACCCTCGAGGTGGAAGGGGAGTTGCAAAGGAGGGGAAGGATTCAATTCATCACTGTGCAACAGGAAACTCGTTGGAGCCAGGTTTTTCACTGAATCCCTTTACGGATCAGATCCACAATTTCTTAAAATTGCAAATACAGCTAGGGATGGGGATGGATATGGCACACACGTGGCTTCTATAGCCGTCGGAAACTACGTGGAAGATGTTTCTTTCTTCGGTTATTCCCCTGCCACTTCCAGAGGAGTTGCCCCACATGCTCGCCTGGCTGTCTACAGAGTGCTGGGTTTCGGCACCACTGCTGATTTACTGGCCGGGATTGACCAGGCAGTAGCGGATGGAGTTGACATTATCTCAATTTCAATTAGTAATCCTAGCACAGACCTATATGAGAACCCTCTTTCAATAGCAAACTTTGGCGCAAGGGAAAAGGGCATCCTAGTTTGTCTCTCTACAGGAAATTGCGGCCCAGGCTTCGGTCAGGAATTTCATGGGTGGTTGTGGTGGCATCGGGGACGGTTGATCGGTGGTTTGCTGGGACGTTAACTCTTGGCAATGGAAAATTAATCACCAGATGGAGCTTATTTCTGACAAGGGCCGTCATCAGAAACTTGTCTCTCGTTTACAACGAGACTTTGTCCGCCTACACCTCGACTGAAATAGCTGAAGCTCCGGCTAATAGCATTATTATATGCAATTTAACTACTGGAAATTACCATTTCGACTCTGTGATGAGTTATCTAGCCGAGTCTAATGCGAAAGCATCAGTCATGATTGCTAAGATTACAGCATATATCGCTTCAACTCGTTTCCATTTCCTGGAGTCGTAATCACCCCGGCAGAAGCAATACATGTGGTAAAATACGCATCAGCGAGTGCCAACCCAGAAGCAAGCATTGATTTCCAGCAAACAGTTATAGGAACAGAGCCTAGAGCTGCTCCAGCTCTATCCGACGACTCATCAAGAGGCCCCGGATGAGGATACGAGGGCATCTTGAAGCCAGACTTAATGGCACCAGGAGTTCAAATCTTGGCAGCATTCAATCCTCAAATAGCAGGACCAAAAATTGGTAGCAACAAAGACTTGTCGAGTGACTACACTCTCTTGTCCGGCACATCAATAGCGTGCCCTCATGTATCGGGGCTTGTAGCGCTTCTCAAAGCCCCGCACCCCGAATGGAGCCCTGCCGCAATTCAATCAGCCATGATGACGACTGCTAATCCTCTAGATAATACGGGTCGACCCATCAAGGAACAGGATAATATGGTGGCAAAACCTCTAGGTATTAGATCAGGAATGATTGATCCAAACAGGGCACTAAATCCTGGCCTCATTTATGATGCGACTGTCCAAGATTTGGTAAATCTAGTATGTTCCATGAATTTTACTCGTGAGCAAACTCGTACAATCATAAGGTCAAGCTACAATTGCTCGAATCCATCCTCCGATCTCAATTATTCTTCTTTTATCACGCTCATTCCAGATGCAGATGCTGGATGGGTAACTGTTAATCGTTAATCGTGTTAGAAGAACAACGACTGTTAATCGTTTTAGATTCACAAGAAAACTTGTAATCAGGGAATCGAAATTATGGTAATAGTAAGAACGAAATTGGAATCAACAAGAACACCAGAATTACGTGGTTCGGAGATGAATACTCCTACGTCCACGGGATCGGAGAGGATAGGTTTCACTAAGTAAGAAATTGAAGTGTTACAATTCGCTCAATCTCACAAACTCTCTGTGTGTATACGCTCAGTAAACGTCACTCTTGTGATGTATTACTTCTCTCAGCTGAGAAGCCCCCTTTTATAGTTACAGAGATTGAGACGAACCCTAAAATTAATTCAGTTGTAACAAACTCAAAGTGATGCAGTTATCCAGCTGGCTAACGACTTCAATAACCGCTTCAGTTGATTCAGTTAGAACCGTCATCGCACTAGCTTCAATTTGGTGTAACTTGCGTATAAAGAACTTTGGATCAGGTGACTTGACCTACTCTGGCTCTGGTCACTTACACCAGACTCCTCTGGTAGACCTCCTCTGCCAGACCTCATCTGATGGACCTCACCTGGTAGACCTCATCTGCCAGACTTCTCTGATCCAGACTCCTCTGATCAGCCTCATCTGGTCCAACTTCTCTTGTACCCCACACTGACTAACTCTCACGGCTAACACTTTCTCAACATAGCTTTCAATTGAAACACATGCACATTAGATTACATACTTCACATATGACTCTTCATAATTCTCCACCTCAGATGAGAAGTATCAATCCTCTCTTCCACTCCTCCACACTCCAGCTTGGGCTAAGGAACATCCCATACACTCATCTTTACCAATTCAATACAGAATTTGAATTTTGTACCTGGCAAAGACTTTGTACACATATCTGCAGCATTGTCTTCTGAAGATATCTTCTGGATCTGGACCACTCCTTTGTCAATGATTTCCCTTACAAAATGCAACCTTACATCAATGTGCTTTGATCTCTCATGGAACACTTGATATTTAACCAGATGAATAGCACTCTGATTGTCACAATGAATGACCACAACCCTTTGATTTATGCCAAAATCCTTAATAATGCCTTTCAACCATAAAGCCTCCTTAACAGCCTTAGACACTGCAACAAACTCTACTTCTGTAGTAGATAATGCAACTCCACTCTGCAGAACAGATCTCCAGCTTACAGCAGTATTGTAAAGAGTAAAGATATACCCTATTACAGACCTTCTAGTATCCAGATTAGTAGCAAAATCAGAATCTACAAATCCTTCCAGTGGACTCTTCTGGTCAGTCATCCTTTCAAACATCAAACCCAAATCGGATGACCCTTTAAGGTATCTAAATATCCATTTCAAAGCTTCCCAATGTAACCTTCCAGGATTAGACATGTATCTGCTTACCATACTCAATGAATAAGCTAAGTCTGGTCTGATGTAGACCAGAGCATACATCAAGCTTCCAACCCCATTTGCATAAGGTACTTTCATCATAGTCTTCTTTTCTTCTTCAGACTTTGGTTTCATTTCCTTAGATAGTTTAAACTTTTATCCCAGAGGAGTTAATACAGACCTACTCTCATGCATGTTAAACCTCTTCAGGGCCTTCTCAATGTAACTCTTTTGGGATAAGAATAGTCTTCCAGTTGTTCTGTCCCTAAGAATATCCATTCCAAGAATCCTTTTAGCATTTCCCAAGTCCTTCATATCAAATCTGGCACTTAGCTTCCTCTTGATACTCTGAATTTTCAACAGACTCTTACTAGCAATGAGCATGTCAGTATAAGTATTTTCAGTATATAAATTATTCGTTCGAAAAAGCAAAAATAATGTTTAATTGAAAATTTGTGAATCTAAATTAGATTAAAATTACAACAATTATATAACACAATTGATACTTTGAAGTGCTACTCATTTTCAATACAGGAGTACAAAATTACGGGAATATATATATTTCTTATACATTTTGTAAATAACTAAAAAAAAGTATGGCTGTTTGGGACGTACATTATCATGGACAGTGGAAAGCCTTTCAAAGCCATCATTTTTTAAAAGTGCAGCTGAAAAGTATTATAAGACCAATGTGAAAAATAATGAAGATTTAATTTAAAAGAATAAATAAGACCGATGTGAAAAATAATGAAGATTTAATTTAAAAGTGCAACCGAAGTGCATCCGTGAAATTATTAATGTGCTTAATTAATTGCATTATATATGTATCATTAATCTAAATAGTGTAATTACATCACTTGTGTGATAAGAAATCTGTCTAGTTGAGATTTGCCAATCTTTTTTATTTCCATCTAAAACCTGATTAAAAAACTAGGTCCTTTTGATCCATGATTTAACTATGTGCTACGCTATATGAAAGATATAATTGAGTTTGATGGAGTTGTAGAAACGGATTCGATCCAATCAATGGTAAGAATAGTTTGTCTTGATGATGCTTATGTGCGTGTGTCTTAATTTGGTGTTTTTTAATTGATTGAGTTGGTAGTGGTTATATGGATTGTGTTTACAATTATGCTTACTACAAAAACATTGAATATTGAATGTATTAACTTTTTTCTTATGTTTATTTGTACTTTAACAGTTTCCACAAAAGAACTACTAAAAAAAGATATTGATGGCGTGCGAGAGGAGTGGGCTGATTGTCTTTCAACTTACATGGGATAAATGATCAGCAATACAAGATGCGGTAGTGGGAAGTTTGATTATTTTTTATGATTTGGAACTTATCATTGCAGTTGGATATTATTTTAGATTTTCATGACTTAATTAGTAGGAACAATGGATGAAACTGACATTTGTAAGGACTTCTATGATAACAATGTTTGTTTTTTTATTTGATGATGTTTTTTTTATAAATCTCTTGCATTCATTTGAAAAAAAATATATTACCACAGGAAAAAACATATGACAACAAACCAAATATGGTTTGACAACGGGTAAAAACCTGTTGTTGAAACCATGGACATTGAGAAAAGACAACGGGGATAAAATTATATAACAACGGGTAAAACCCGTTGTCTTATATATATATATATATACAACAACGGTGATTCCCTGTTGTCGTAAGTAAATATCAACCGTAGTGGATGGGCTCGTTGTTGTAGCTCCAAACTTTTGACAACGGGTATAACCCGTTGTCTAAAGATCTTAAGACCACGGGTATAATTAGGTTACGACAACGGTTAATAACCGTTGTCTAAAGTGCTTAAGACCACGGGTATAATGAGGTTACGACAACGATTAATCACCGTTGTCTAAAGTGCTTTAGACCACGGGTAATTAGGTTACGACAACAGTTAATCACCGTAGTCTAAAGTGCTTAATACCACGGGTTTAATAAAGCTACGACAACGGTTAATCATCGTTGTCTTAAGAGCTTAAGACAACGGTGGAAAACCCGTTGTCAAATGTCCAGACCTACGACAACGAGCCCATCGACAATGGTGGGAAAATACCTACGACAGCGGGGATTCCCCGTTGTCGTATCCCTTTTCTGGCATAGTGTACATAGATCAGAAGATAGGCTGCCACATCACTTCCTTGTTTTTCCAGATATACACAAGTATCATACTTGCTTCTTACAAATCCAATGGACAGCATAACTTCATTGAACTTCTTGTGCCATTGTCTTGGACTTTGCTTGAGGCCATACAATAATTTCTTGAGTAGACACACCTTTCCTTCTCCTCCTGGTTCAACAAACCCTTCTGGCTGGTGCATGTATAAACTCTCAATAAGATCTCTATGCAGAAAAGCTGTCTTCACATCCAGTTGTTGTAGCTCCAAATCTTCTTGGACTACTCTGCTCAGAAGTAATCTGATTGAACAATGCTTAACCACAGGTGAAAATACCTCATTGTAATCAATTCCTTCTCTTTGAGTAATTCCTCTGGCCACTAACCTGGCTTTAAACCTCACTTGATCCTTCACACCAGATTCAAGCTTCCTTTTAAATAACCATTTACAACTGATCCAAGAATCCAAGTATGATTCTTCTTAAGAGACTTCATCTCTTTTGTCATGGCTGTAATCCATGAATCCATATCACCACACTCAAGGGCTTCCTTGTAGCTTTTAGGTTCTTGGTACTCTATGACTTCTGCTGTAACAAGTGCATAAGAGACCAGATCAACACGACCAAATCTTGCAGGAGGATGTATTTGTCTTCTTGTTCTGTCTCTTGTCAGGCTATAATTTCTCAAATCTGCCTCTGGCACTCCTTCCTCCTCTTCTGCTGGTGCATTTTCCTCATCAGATTACTCATTCCCTCCTGTCTCCTGCTCTGGTTCAGAACCAGATGAACTACCCTGTTTATCTTGATCAGGCTCCACCTCAACCTGAGTAATTGGCTCAGAAATAACACCATCCATCTCTTCAGCTAATGGCTCGACATCACCTCCACCAGACTTGTATCACATCTGTGATTCATTGAACACTACATCTCTGTTTGTAATACACTTCTGGTTCCCAGGCTCTAGACACCACAACTTATACCCTTTCACACCCTTTGGATACCCAATGAAAACACATTTTAAAGCTCCAGGTTCAAGTTTGTCTTGCTTCACATGAACATAAGCTAGGCATCCAAATACTTTTAACTTTGAGTAATCTGATATCTTTCCATACCAGATCTAATCTGGGGTTTTAAAATCAATAGCAGATGATGACACTTTATTAATGAGATACACAGTTGTGCTAACAGATTCACCCCAAAAACTCTTAGGAAGATGAGCATCAGATAACATACACCTAACCATTTCCAGAAAAGTTCTATGCATTCTCTCAGCTAGACCATTCTGTTGGGGGTTTGAAGGAACAGTTTTATGCCTAGTAATACCCTTTTCCCTACAAAATTGTTGAAACTCTTCTGATAGAATTTCAAGCTCATTATCAGTCCTTAAGTGTTTGATAGTTCTGCCCCTCTTATTCTCAAGTTCAATCAACCATTCTTTGAACTTAGAGAAGGCATCACTCTTCTGTTTAAGAATGTAAACCCAAACCTTTCTGGAATAATCATCAATAAGGGTAAGGAATACCTGCCTTCACCATGAGTGGATACCCTTGTTGGTCCCCATACATTAGAATGTATGTAATCCATAACCTCCTTGGTGGTATGGTTCCCTTTCTGGTATGTTTGCTTCTTTGATTTCCCCAGAACACACCTCTCACAGAATTCCAGCTTACATATCCTCTTCCCAGGAATTACTCCCTTCTTGGATAACTCCACCAGGCCCTTCTCACCAACATGTGCAAATCTCTTGTGCCACAAGTTGACATCAGAAGACTCCATATCAACATCAGTCGATCATGTTACTGTTCTTCCTATCAAAGTATACAAACCATTCTTGATCATACCCTTCATAACAATTCTTCCAGACTTGGTTATAGACAGAACTCCCTTGTCTGTCTTAAACTCAAAACCTTTGAAATTCAAAGTTCCAAGAGAAACAAGATTTCTCTTCAATTCAGGAACAAACCTGACATCAGATAAGATCCTATCAACTCCATCAAACATCTTGATCTTGATAGAACCAGACCCTTGCACTCTACATCTCTCATCATTACCCAAAAGAACAAGACCTCCATCAATCTTCTCAAGATTCAGGAACCAGTCTTCATGTGGACACATATGAAAAGTACACCCAGAGTCCAGGACCCACTCTTGACTTAGTCTCTCATGACTAACCATCAAGACTTCTGCACTATCATTTCCTTCAAACTCCACCACAGCTGCATTTCCATCTTGATCATTTTGATTGTGTTTCTTCTTTCTTTCAGGGCAATTCTTTCTCAGATGGCCCTCCTTATGGCAAGTGAAACACTTTCTCATCTCAACAAAATCAGATTTCTCCCCACCATTATTCCCTTTTCCACCATCCTTCTTCTTGGACTGAAACCCCTTCTTCTTCTTGGATTGAACATTCAATCCCTCAGCAGGCTTCTTCCCTTCAGTCTGGATCTGTAGAAACTTGGTTTTTAGGGCAATTTGAATATCATCAAATTTCACCTGATCTTGTCTTCCAAATAGCAAGGCATCTTTGAAATTCTCCAGAGACTTAGGTAGAGAATTCAATGGCATTAATGACTTGTCTTCATCATCAATTGTAACATCCAAACTCTCCAGATCATCCACCAATCTGTTGAACTCGTCCAACTGATCACCAAGATTCTTGTCTTCACTCATCTTGAAGACTTGAAGCTTCTGTTTCATGTATAACTTGTTCGTGATAGATTTGGGTTGGTATAACTGCTCCAGCTTATTCCAGACTTCAAGAGCGGTTTTCTCCTTCGATACTTCCCTCAACGGTTTATCCCCAAGACACAAGATAAGCGCACTGTGCGTTTTTCTCTTGTTCTCCTCCACCCTCGCCAGATTAGTTCCAGAAGCCACCTGATCCGGTAACAACAAGGCTTCGTACAAACCATTGTGTACCAGGAGAGCCTTCATCTTAATCTTCCATAAGCTGAAATCGTTCTTCCCCGTGAACTTCTCAATATCGAACTTAGTTGTAGCCATGATTGCTTCCCACAGACGGCGCCACTTGTTAATCGTTTTAGATTCACAAGAAAACTTGTAATCAGGGAATCGGAATTATGGTAACAGTAAGAACGAAATTGGAATCAACAGGAACACCAGAATTACGTGGTTCGGAGATGAATACTCCTACGTCCACGGGATCAGAGAGGATAGGTTTCACTAAGTAAGAAATGGAAGTGTTGCAATTCGCTCAATCTCACAAACTCTCTGTGTGTATACGCTCAGTAAACGTCACTCTTGTGATGTGTTACTTCTCTCAGCTGAGAAGCCCCCTTTTATAGTTACAGAGATTGAGACAAACCCTAAAATTAATTCAGTTGTAATAAACTCAAAGTGATGCAGTTATTCAGCTGGCTAACGACTTCAATAACTGCTTCAGTTGATTCAGTTAGAACCGCCATCGCGCTAGATTCAATTTGGTGTAACTTGCGTATAAAGAACTTTGGATCAGGTGACTTGACCTCCTCTGGCTCTGGTCACTTACACCAGACTCCTCTGGTAGACCTCCTCTGCCAGACCTCATCTGATGGACCTCACCTGGTAGACCTCATCTGCCAGACTTCTCTGATCAGCCTCATCTGGTCCAACTTCTCTTGTACCCCAAACTGACTAACTCTCACGGCTAACACTTTCTCAACATAGCTTTCAATTGAAACACATGCACAACAGATTACATACTTCACATATGACTATTCACATCGACGAATGTGGGAGATGGTGCAGCTACGTATAAGGTTAAATTGGAAGTACCGGAGAACAGCACGGTGAGAGTTGAGCCACAGACTTTAGTATTTCGTAAGAAAAACGCAAAGAAGAGCTATACTTTTAACGATTCGTTATGGGCTCATATGCATCTGGTTCACTTGTTTGGATTGACCAATGTGGCAAGTACAGTGTGAGAAGTCCAATTGTGGTCACTGCTTGTAATTTCTGCGGCTGAGAATTTCGACTAGCTAGTTTTGTAATTCTTATGTAGTGTGTGCACCACAATGCTGGACAATAAAAGTACGACACTTCTTTCTTTATTGTTGCGTTCCCCACGTTTCATAAGAGTTCCATATTGCTATAACTACATACCAAAACTAAACATTTTAAAAGTTTTATTATTATATTTGTGACAGTATATTGCAGGTTCCTATATATATATATATATATATATATATATATATATATATATATATATATATATATATATATATATATATATATATAAAGCAAAGTTTGTCGTACTTAGAAACCCAAAATTTTCCACCCAATTTTTCTTCTGTTTAAAGTAAGTTTGTGCTTTCTCATTTCAATGGTAGCACTTTATTTTACAAAATTGCTGCAAATGCAATGAAGCCCAATTGTCTAGGTGACATAATTATTTACTTTAGACTTTAGTTGTTTTCATTTGCAGAAACTCCAATGCAACACCTTTCATTTAGTGAAACCTCACGCCATTTAAAATGGGATAGTTACATAGAGGGACAAATTGTATACTATTATTACAAAGAAGGGCTAAACCAAAAAGTAAATACAAAGAAGGGCAAAATGCACCCCAAACCACCCACCAAACACACCCCTTCCTTTTTTCACATCCACCCCCACCCCTCTTCCTCACTTATCTCTCTCACTCTCACGCCTCATTTCCCATTCTCATCTACCATCCTCCATTTCTCTCTCACATACACGGCAACACACCCCATTTCCCATTTTCAATATCAGACCCTCCATTTCCCATTTTCAAATCCTCCATTTCCTATTCTCAGCTCCCAAAAATTCTCCATTTCTCATTTCCACATAATCCCACGCACCCTCCCCTACTTCTCTCTCTCACATACACAACCAACATTCACCTCCCCCGCTTCTCTCTTCAAAATTCATTGGTGCGAAGAACAGTTCCGATGCGCCAAATCCAAAGCCGTTGTCGTGAGCCTCTACAGATCCGACCACAAGGCTAAGGCGGCGGATAAAAAATTCACCCACCACACCACCGTACGTCCATAATGTTGTCGACCCTCAAGGTTGAGGCGGCGAAGAATAGATCCAATCCCGCCGCCTCCATCACTAGTCCCCTTGCCACGTTCCACCGTGCACCAGTCATGCCGTCGCCACCGTGAGCTCGTCCCCTTGCCACCGTGCACCAGTCCCGCCGTTGCCGCTGCCGTGCTGCTCGGAGTTCCGCCTCTGTCCTGTTTTGAGCGTCGTTTGTTGTCGTCGATATGGTATTCACTTGATCTTTTGTATTCCCGTTTTCTCCCATCTCAAACATGATTTTTGGAGATTTTTGGGGGTTTTCGTGATTTTTGTGATATGTTCATGATTTCAAATATGATTTATGGGATCTTTATTGTTTCCATGATTTCTGTGGTTTCCGATTATGTATTGTTTTGGAAAAAAAGTAATGGTGAATTTGTTGTGATTTTTGGGATTGGTTGCTTATTGGATTCGAAATGTTTAGTTGATATACCAAGATAACAGTGACCACACATGCTTTCTTAATGGTGAACTTGTGTAGATGTTTTTTACTCTATTAATGGTTGTGGTTTGTGATTTTACTAAATTGAATAAGTTTTTTTACTCTATTTGGTTGTTCTTTCACTTGCAGATCAAAGGAAGGACCTCACATGAAGAAAAACAATATGTGCATAATTTATGTGCAATTTTTATTTTTATTTGCACTTAAAGATTTTGTAGAAGAATTTTTTTTTCTTTTTCAATATTAGAATATGTAACATTTTTTAATCTTTAATTTAAATATGTAGCTTTGGGCATTCAAATAATATGAGAATATTCAATAATTATGTGTGTGCAAATATGTGCAAAAAATACTAAAATTTGGATATAATTATGTATGTTCAAATAATGATTAAAGTTGCACAATTAATAAAACCCTTAAAGATAACTAATAATTATATCTGTGCAACGTATTATTAAAAATGCACATTATGTGCAAAATATTGTAAAAAATGCACGTATATTTAAAAAGTGACTGATGGTTAGTCACATCACAACTTTATTGGGGAGAGGTTTTGCCCTTCTTTGTATTTTTTAAAAAGGGGTGCCCCTCTTTGAGTTTAGAGGCAAAAATGTGCCCCTCTTTGTTATTGTTTCATTTAAAATTAATTTAATATTTAACAAATAATTAGTGTTTTCACGACTCAATTGTTTCAAAAATTAAATTAAGTGAATCTTTTTAAATTATTATTTGAATTTTAACAACAAATTTAATGTTCTCCCATTTTCAGTGTTGAAAATATTAAATTGGTTATTTTTCAATTGCATTCTACTTAATAATACACTTGGGGCTTGTTTGTTTTGGGATTTAGGTGAGCGTGTGAAGTCATGACTTTACGTCCACGAAATGTAAAGTCTTGAATGATAATAAAAGTGTGTGTTTGTTTTGGGATTTTAGTAGGGTGAGATTTTACTTTATGTCAAATCATGTGTAAAAGTAAAGTAGGATGTGTAAGAGAAAAGTAGGAAAGAGAGTGTAAGTGAGAGAAAAATATGAAAGAAAAAAGTAGGAAAGAGAGTGTAAGTGTAAGAAAATATGTATTATAGGTGTGGATGAAGAATGTGATGTAAAAACGGGATGTTACATCTCTAACTCAAATAGGGCGGGGGCCGAAAAGTCCTAGTCCTGTCCGTGTGAATCCCAAAACAAACAACCTCTTGCTGTTTAAAACAACGATAATAACTATGAAATTTTTTAGTTAAATTTAAATCACAATACATTTCAAATTACACGATTTGTTCTAATTTTTTTAATTAATATTCAAAACATGCATAGTACAGGAGAATACTAACTAAAAATAAATAAATAAAACAATATAATCCAATAAATCAGTTAGGCAAAAATAATATAATGTAAATCAAGTGAATTTTTAACTTTATATAATATTTTATTTTTGCAAAGTACCAATTTTACTTCAAAGTATTAATCCTCTATTATACTAATAGGGAGTTTTACTTGCTTATGTGTTGACCTGTGGTTGATTTGGATTACGTGTCGTATTTTATAAAGTTTGAAAATTTTATAGATGATGTGTTAGTATTCTATTGGTGTGTGTTCAATATGTGGCATCCATATGACACCATAACGATGAATCTAATTAAAAAAAAAATGTAACGACATAGATTTGAACCTTGAACCTCTGGCACAATTTTTAATATTACTTACCAACTAGACTAATTTATATGTGTTTACATGTTTTGAATAACTATTTAACTTATCTCAATAAATGTTATTATATAATCTATTGTATCTCACTATATTGATAAATTGATTAATTAAATTTTAATAATTCTAATTACGTGAAAATTAATATTTTAATTAAATTATTCATGTTGTCTTAAAATCAAAATAATTTTATTTATTTAATCTTATCATATTAAAAAGTATTAGACCTCGAATTACACGATGCACCTGAATAACACAGAAAACTTCATATTAGTATAATAGAGAATAAGAGATATTCAACATATTTTAATATGTTTGTAAGGAAATATATTATATGCAAAAATATACAATAATTAATTTTTTTTACTTTACTTGAAGTATTTAACATATATATATATACACATACACTCTCATGTATATGTACCAAGTGCACGATGCACTAACTCAACAATTAAAATTGTTTACACTGAAAAGTGTATGTTGATTACACTGGAAAGTTTACATTGTAAACCGATTTCAGTGTAAATTTTTCAATACAATATAACCATACTTTTTATCGTAATCAAATCATACTTTTCAGTATAAATAATCTCAATTATTGAGTTAGTGCACTATGCACCAAGAGCATAAGAGTTACAGAACATTTAATACATTGTTTATATTGAACAATTATGATAACCCTAATTGTTCAGTGTAAACAACTCTTATTATTCAGTATAAATAAATTGTTTAAAAATATATTTAACTTGCACGGTGCACTTGATGAACATAAGACCTTGACATATTAAAAAAAAAAAATTTATTTCAAGCCGCGTATTACGCGGGGTTATGTTCCAGTAGTTCTATAGAAAAAAGTGATAATAGCTTTATAATGATGTCACACAAAGACTTGCTCTTTATGAATAGTACATATTCTAATTTTAAATTTTGAATGTTAAGATTCGATTATATCAAAGAAGACAAAGCCGAATAAAACACTACAAAAAAATACACAGATTAACAATGGAATTTGTGACCGAAAATCCGTCTCCAAACACTGCTTATGACGAATTTTGTAACGGACATGTGGTCGTCTCTAAAACAGTCGTAGATAATATTTGCGATGGATTTTTGGCGTCCGTCGCTAATTAACGACGGTTAAATCCGTCGCAAATTAGTCGGGTCACCAAAATTTGCGACGGACACGCGTCCGTCGCTAATTATTTATTTAATTTATTAAATTAATTCTACCCAAATTTATTTCCTGAGCCTACATTAAAAAAAAAAAGTGGCTCGAGTGGTTCGAACCCAAGCCCTCCGGGCAACCGGGGCGGGCACGAACCACTGAGCCACCGGCCTTGAAGCTATCATAGGCAGTCCACCTTGCATATTAGGAAGATTGGGCCTTGAACAATTAGATCCAAGTTTGCACCATAGAGGAATTGAACGCGCAACCTCTTTTGTATGCGAAGGAGGCACGCGCCGCTCGGCCATGAGCTTCTTTTGTTTATTTTTACGCAATTAATTGTATATGTATTCAAATTAAATCATTTTTTAATAATTCACCAAATTAATTCTTTTTCGTTCCTAACCTATTTATATAAATATTGTGTCCAACTTTTTTTTTTGTAAAATTATTTATTTCAACAACACGTAAATATATAATTCTTTCATTTGTACGCAATTAATTGTATATGTATCCAAATTGAATCCTTCTTCTTTTTTTTCATAATTCACCAAATTAATTCCTTTTCGTTTCTAATTTGTTTATATAAATGGTGTGCCCAATTTTTTTTTTTTTGTAAAATTATTTATTTCAACAACATATAGATTTATAAATCGTTCATTTGTACACAATTAATTGTATATGTATCCAAATTGAGTCTTTTTTTTTAATAATTCACCAAATTAATTTATTTTCGTTTCTAACTTATTTATATAAATAGTGTGTCCAACCTTTTTTTTTTGTAAAATTATTTATTTCAACGACGTGTAGATTTATAATTCGTTCATTTGTACACAATTAATTGTATATGTATCCAAATTGAGTCTTTTTTTTTTCCATAATTCACCAAATTAATTCCTTTTCGTTATAACTTGTTTATATAAATGGTGTGCCCAAACTTTTATTTTGTAAAATTATTTATTTTGACAACACATAAATTTATAATTCGTCCATTTGTATGCAATTAATTGTACATGTATCCAAATTGACTCATTCTTTTTTCATAATTCACCAAATTTGTTCATTTTCATTTCTAACTTGTTTAAAATAAAATTTTATGCCCAAACTTTTATTTTGTAAAATTATTTATTTGGATGACGCGTAAATTTAAAATTTATTCATTTGTACGCAGTTATTTGTACATGTATTTGCGAGGCAAACGTGTCCGTCGCAAATTATTTAATTAATTTATTAGATTTAACTTTTGAAATTTGAGACGGAAATTCTGTCGCAAGTGTCCGTCGCTAATTTGAAATTTGCTACGGACTTTCCGTCGCAAATAAGTCGGGTCAAGACCCGGTCGGGTCGCCAAAATTTGTGACGGACACGTGTCGGTCGTAAATTATTTAATTAATTTTTTAAATTTCAACTTTGAAATTTAAGACGAACATTCCGTCGCAAATGTCCGTCGCTAATTTCAAATTTGAAATTTGCTACAGACTTTCCGTCGCAAATAAGTCGGGTTAAGACCCAGTCGGGTAGCCAAAATTTGTGACGGACACGTGTCCGTCGTAAATTATTTAATTATTTTTTTGAATTTTAATTTTGGAATTTGAGACGGACTTTTCGTCGCAAAATCTAAGAATTAACGATGGATGGACAAGTCCGTTGCAAATTTTTAAAATTTACGAATAATGGTCAAAATTCGTCGCTAATCCGTCGCAAAATACTAAAATTAGCAACGGATAAGATGTCCGTCGCAAATTTCTGTCGTTAATCAGTGAGTTTTTTGAAGTGAAATTACGGAAAATTAAAGAGAATTTCTAGAATGAACCAAAACTTGAATCAATATACATGCTTTGCCACAAGAATTGTTTTTGTTGGGCGTGAAATTGAAAGAGAGGATAAAATGGTTAGGACAAAAATAACATTTATGTTGGAAGAAGAGACAATAAGAAACACTACAAAAAAACACTGTTTTGCGAAGGAATTTGCGACGGAAAATCCGTCGCAAACAGTGTTTTGCGACGGATTCTGCGACGGACACGTGTCCGTTCCTAAAACAGCCGTAGCTAATTTTTGCGACGGATTTTGGAGGTCCGTCGCAAATTAACGACGGATAAATCCGTCGCAAAAATGGCGGGTCAGACCTGGCCGGGTCGCACAGAATTTGCGACGGACAATAGTCCGTCGCAAATCTTTCGGGTTAGACCCGATCGGATCAACAACATTTGCGACGGCCGCATTCCGTCGCAATTATTTATATATTTTTTTTTTTATTTTTTCCTGTTATAATTTGCGACGGGCTGTTTTCCGTCGCAAAATTCAAAATTTGCGACGGAATTTGGCCGTCGCAAATTACCGAGTCTATACAAAAAAAAAGTGGCTCGCGTGGTTCGAGCCCGGGCACCTGGGGCGGGCGGGGCGGGCGCGGACCACTGGGCCACTCGGTCCATTGCTTAATATATGCGGCCCATGTAACGCCCCGAACCCAATATATATTAATTATATCGAATTCGAAGTGTTATTGTGATCAAAAGTCCGAACTATAAAATTTTTGAAGGAATATAACGGAAATGAGAGATGATGAGTTTTATGCAGCGGAAGAATGAATAGAATAAATTTAATAAGTATCTCATACACATATATGTGTACATAAAACATACTATTATCAGTAACGTTTTATTTAAGTGGGAAACTCCGTGTCGTCTCTATTACTGTCCTTGCTCCACGAAATCATAATCTGCAAGGGGTTAGGAAAATGGGGCGTGAGATTTGAATTCTCACGTATGGGTGATTTGCAACATCATGGGATTGGTAAATCCGAAATATATTAAATTATACTCATTGATAAAGTGTTTATTTTATTTAATCAATTTACATAATAATAAGATTACAATATTTCATAGAAGGAAACAGTTCATATAATGATTCATCGGCATTTAAGCATATTTCACATGGTATAATTGAAATAACATAAGTTGGTTCACATTAAGGCAAAGCCCAAAGTCATATCACATATTATCACAACTATTAAACCATAAACGTACAATCATTCCACTTCCAACAACGTTACTCTTTTCAACTCCAACAAATCAACAAAGTTACTCTTTTCAACTCCAACAAAACTTACTCCATCCAACCACACAAGCTCACATCATCCAACCTTATAACATCCCTCAAAATAAGCAAGTATCAATGGCCTTCTTCCCAGTGCGTCAAACGACAGCTGACCGGGGACCAGATCTACTTGATCAACAACCTTGATTCCGAGGGCGTCCCCGACAGCAGCCCCGGAGGTCGGATTTAAAACTCGATCCCGACTCCGTACATACTGACTCTCCACAAAACTGACTCAATAAACTTTACAAAGAAATAGTACTTGACTGATAACCGAATTGATTCATGCTCACGTAAGTTGTTTACTCATACAGTGATGATCGATTCACAAAACAACAGGCAATATATAACATATATAGTTATATCATATAATCCAAACAGTTATATAGATAGGTGTTACATTTATGTTGGATTAGATATTTTTGATTTAATTTAGTCGAGTTCAGAAAATACCGGTACGACGTTATTATTAGCAGATCAATCAACAGATCATCACCCACCTGATTGTTTCGAGTCCCGAGAATGATGTGTAGGCAGAGGGTCGAAAACCTCGTGCGCGTTCCAACTAGTACCGAATCCTAGTAGGAAGATATTTAATTAAAAGTTGACCTTTGAAAACGTTTAGGAAAACTTGAGAGTTTGTGTTACGAGAATCGAGAAAGTTGTGGTCTTATAAACTCAAAAAGGACTTGCTTAAGGGTCACACCTTATTTTGGTAAATACACCACTTCTAGAAAGGTGAGTGTATTGAGGGAGTGTATTTACTAGTATACTTTTGGTATGATTATTTCGATTACTACAAAACAAACTTTTGATAAGTATACCCCTTTTTAAGAGGAGGTGTATTAGGGGGGTGTATTTACTAAAAGCAGTAGTGTAACAGGGGGAGTGTATTTACTGAAAGCAGTGGTGTAACAGGGGGGGTGTATTTATTGAAAGCAGTGGTGTAACAGGACGGTGTATTTACTGATTTCTGTGGTGTAACAGGGGGGTGTATTTACTGAATTTAGGGGTGTCTTTAATAAAGGCCCTTTAAGGAAGAAAATATAAGAATTCATCTTGGAATTACTTAGAAAAATATTAATAAAATTAAAGAAAAGGTTTTTCTTTCTTAAGAATTCTATTTCTCATTTTAAAAGAAATCTTGAATATAATTAATCATATTTCATAAATAAAAACCCTTTATTAAAACTTAAAAATAAACTTAGACGTTCTAAGAAGTTTATAAAAAATACTTTTCTTTTCTAACTTTAGTAACACTTCTAAAATTGATTTGTACTACTTCTAAAACAAAGGGATCATATTAATTTTCCCAAAAATACTCTTTTTCATTTGTTTACTTAGTTGGATATTAAACGACTTATCTTTTCGTTTCTAATTTTCTAACAGTTGCACAAGGGGAAAACGAGTTTCCCTTTGTCTCAAAAAACTCAACTAACAATAAAACAAACTAATTTCGGCACCACATCATCAGCTAACCAAACCAAACTAATTCATCTATTCACTAATACCCTCCAACTAAAACAACAATAATACTAACCAGCTAAAATCAACAACACTAAACAACTAATTCAACAAAACTAATCTTAAAATACCAACAGTCCAACTACAAGATCAATAATAAGCTCACAGGCTCCAAACCAAAAATAAATATTCTTAACTCTCAAAGTCTCAACAACGAACTAAAATTGATCAATTCCTATCTCAACTAATACAAGAATTTGAAATAAAATTAGCAAGTCTTACGAGTCCGGTTCGTGGTGGTAAACGGACGGCCTAACGGCGTCCTAAAAGAAAATCGGTTATTCTTCGGATTATTTTGGACAGCCTAACGACGTCGATTGAGAACCCGGAAAATTGAATCGAACAGCCTAACGGCGTAGTTCGGTTTCCTCGAGAATAAACAGGCAGCAGCGGCTTCGACCGAGCTTCATCGAAAAGGAAGAAAGGCAAAGAGATGATCAATTTGAAAAGAAAGACAATTTGTGAGATTAAAAAGTGAACGGTGATGTTAATTCGAAATCTGGAAAAAGAATCGAAAGTAATTGAACACGAAACTCACTCAATAAGAACGGAGGTCAGCGGTGATGCTCGCAACGGCGGCGCGACGGCGGAGGAGCGACGGAGGGCGGTGAGCGGCGGCGCTTGCAGCGGCTTGGAGAGGAGAGGCGCGACGGGCTAGAGCACGGCGGCAACCGGGCGAGTGAGGCGACGGCGCGAGGCTGGGACGAGGGGCGGAGCTTCGCGGCTGGTGGCGCTCGATGGCGTCGATCGGAGAAGGGAGCAGCGATGGCCGCGTCTGGGCTAGCGGCGGTACGACGCGGCGTCGCACGGCGACTGGGACCGCGGCGGTGCTCGGTCCGCCGGAGGAGGAAGAAAGAGGAGGCGGGCGGCTTCGGGCGAGGAGCGACGGAGCTGGGCGATTCGGCGGACGATTGGAGCAGCGGTGGGCGACGGCGGTTCTTCGCCGTGAGTGAAGGAGGAGAGGCCGAGAGAGAATTGAAAATTGGGAAATTGGGAAATGAAAAGAAAACGTGTCTTCGTATAGAGGAAAAGGATATTTGATATAATTTAATTTCTTTATTAATTAATTTTAAAAGGATGTAAATAATTTGTGGGTGGAAATAATCCTCTAATTAATTTAATTAAAAAAGAAAAGTAATTTATGTGGCCAGAAATTAATCCCCTTTAATTCAGATATTTTCGATCCCAATTGATACGGTTTAGGGATCGTTTGGTTCACGAGATTAATCCCGATTTGAGAATTAATACAGTTTTAAAACTCAGTTATTATTTTAAAGTATTTTAATTATTCTCCAGTAAATTAAACGGATCGAAATCCTAATTTTTAATCTTTGAATATTTAATTTCTCGTAGTCCTTTATTCGCTTTGAAAGATTCGATTCTTTCGACGAATTTAGGAATTTATAAAAAGGGTATATATATATTTAAATACACAAATAACACACAAAATAAATAAAATAAAAAGAAACAAAGATAAAAATATAAAATAAGGGTCCTAGGAAATTAAAAGGCGTAAAACGGGACGGGGTATTACAGCCCACATTCTATATTAGTCTTATTAGGCCTTGAACAATTAATCCATTTTTGCGTCCAAGGGGAATCGAACACGGGACCTCTTGAGCAAGAGGAGGTGGCGCGCGCCACTAGGGCACAAACTACTTTCGTTCATTTTTATGCAATTAATTGTATATGTATTCAAATTAAGTCTTTTTTTTTTATATTTCACCAAATTAAATTCTTTTCGTATCTAAGTTGTTTATAAAAATATTTTGCCCAACTATTTTTTTTATTTTGTAAAATTATTTATTTCGACAATGCATAATTAAACTATAATTCGTTCATTTGTACGCAATTAATTGTATATGTATCCAAATTGACTCGTTTTTTTTTTTCCATAATTCACCAAATTAATTCATTTTCGTTTCTCACTTGTTTTTATAAATGTTGGGGCCAAATTTAATTTTTATTATTTTGGTAAAATTATTTATTTCGACTCACGCTTAAATTTATAATTCGTTCATTTGTACGTAATTAATTGTATATGTATCCAAATTGACTCGTTTTTTTTTTCCATAATTCACCAAATTAATTCATTTTCGTTTCTCACTTGTTTTTATAAATGTTGGGGCCATTTAATTTTTATTATTTTGGTAAAATTATTTATTTCGACTCCCGCTTAAATTTATAATTCGTTCATTTGTACGCAATTAATTGTATATATATCCAAATTGACTCGTTGTTTTTCCATAATTCACCAAATTAATTCATTTTCGTTTCTCACTTGTTTTTATAAATGTTGGGGCCATTTATTTTTTATTATTTTGGTAAAATTATTCATTTCGACTCCCGCTTAAATTTATAATTCGTTCATTTGTACGCAATTAATTGTATATGTATCCAAATTGACTCGTTGTTTTTCCATAATTCACCAAATTAATTCATTTTCGTTTCTCACTTGTTTTTATAAATGTTGGGGCCATTTATTTTTTATTATTTTGGTAAAATCATTTATTTCGACTCCCGCTTAAATTTATAATTCGTTCAATTGTATGCAATTAATTGTATATGTATTCAAATTGATTCATTTTTTTTTCATAATTCACCAAATTAATTTCTTTTCGTATCTAATTTGTTTATAAAAATATTTTGCCCAACTATTTTTTTTATTTTGTAAAATTATTTATTTCGACAATTGCATAATTTTATAATTCGTTCATTTGTACGCAATTATTATTTTGGTAAAATGATTTATTTTGAACTAAAAGTAAATAAATTGTAGTACTTCACAAAAAATTAAATAAAAATAACATCAATTCAAACTAAAAAAAATTGTATTTCACATTTATTAAAATTAAATTTTTTCTACCCGTCGAAATTAAATTCGGTTTCCTCTTCCTCCTCATCCTCGTCCAGGTTAACAATCGGCTGCATCGGGGGCATCGGTGGCGCAGGCATGAGCACTCGTGGCACATCAGAGGTGAACAACCGCCACCACTCCTGCATGGCGGCTGTATACTGCTGCATTTGGAGTGTATACTGCCTCTCAGACTCTTCCTTCTCTCGCTGTTGCCTCTGCATGTTGTTCATCTGCTCCACCATCGTGGCAAGCTGTCTCTCGACCTCACTGGGATGAGAGTCGATGGAAGACTGAGAGGAGGATGAGCCCGAGCCACGAGGTCGGAAAAAGTTCTTTCTGAAGCAACCCAATCCAGCGAACCGCCCCTTTTTAGCCTTGACGTTCTTGAAGTACAATTCATTTTGAACGTCAACAGAAGGCTGTGTGGGGGGCATCGACCCCGACCCCTCTGCCGTTTCCTCAGGCTGAGGTTGGGAGGCAAGGTCCTCGAGCATCTTTCTCTGTAAATTAATTATACAAAAAATTAAATAAATTGAACACAAAATATAAAATAATACTTTTAATTTTAAAAATTAAAATAATACTATTAATATTGAAATAATACTTACGTGGATCTCGGTGGTACGGCCGTAGGTAGACTTCCCAGTCTCCTCGACGGGTGGGCGGGCGAGCTGCAATCTCTCAAAATGAGAGGGCTCGCGTCCTTGCTCCGCCGCCTAATTAGAAAAAAAGATAGTAAAAATTAATACCACTCATAAAAAAATAGGAAAAAAATAATATAAATTCAAAAACTACAAAATTAAAGACGAAACTTACAAATCTCAACCCGTGCTCATAAATGGACCGAGAACCGGCCCGATGTCTCGCCATCCCTTCTCCATCAGGGTCACTACGCCGATTCGCCTTGTTTTTCGCCGACTTCTCTTTGAATTCAGCGGAATCCCAGTAGCGGAGGAGTTGGTCCCAAATCGGCCGGTTTTCACTGTCAGTCCCCAGGTCGGTGGCCTCTCCCTTCTTGTACCACTCTCCCTCATTCTAAAAAGGAGGTCTTTGTACCTTTCCGCCGCATATTTTTCGAAATTCTTCCACATCTGGTCATCGTGCTCCGGTGCCCAGACACATTCTTTCTGCAATTACAATTTAAATGTAAATATCTGTTTATATATTTGATATTAATAAACGGTGAATTAATAAATTAAATTAATACCTTAAACTCCTCGAAGTATGTCTTTTTCTTTGCATCGGACACTAGCCTCCAACTGTAAGCGGTGGGCTCGAATCCACATCCAAGGATGGACCGGGAAACCTGATTAGTAGCCTCATGACCAGGAATCCAACTGTAAAATTAAAACTTCAAAGTTAGTAAAATAATTAGGTTTTAATTAATAAAAAAATTTAGTATAAAATATTAAAACTTACGTTGAACCATGTGGCTGAACAGTCATCCGTGCTTGAACAATCGAATGCTGTCGGGAGTAGGATGAGCCCTCAGCAGTCTACTGTGAGGAGGAGGAGGAGCCCGCACCAGGCTGTGAAGAGGTCTCTGATTGAGACCTCGGTCTGAAAATAGGTGGAACCACGGGTCTTAGTGAGGCCCGTCGTCTCCTCCCTCCTCGCTCTCCTCGACGAACCTCCTCATCCCTCGGAGGCTCCTGACTGCCACTGCCACTGCCTTGTCCGCTCATCTATAACAAAATTCGAAATATTAAATTAAAATCAATGAAATTAAACATGCTTTAAAAATCTATAACATAATTCGAAAAAAAATCAATTCGGCTCTACAATTCAACTATTTCTAAACATGCTTTAAAATTAAATTAAAATTCGATCAACTAATCTAATTCAACTAAAATCAATTCTAAACTTAACAAATTCAACTATTTCTAAACATGCTTTAAAATTAAATTAAAATTCAAACAATTCAACTAAAATCAATTCTAAACTTAACAAATTCAACTATTTCTAAACATGCTTTAAAATTAAATTATAATTCAAACAATTCAACTAAATCAATTCTAAACTTAACAAATTCAACTATTTCTAAACATGCTTTAAAATTAAATTATAATTCAAACAATTCAACTAAAATCAATTTTAAACTTAACAAATTCAACTATTTCTAAACATGCTTTAAAATTAAATTATAATTCGATCAACTAATTAAATTATAATTCAACTAATTCAACTAAAATCAATT